>OU015537.1:4184432-6703027 GCA_907165065.1 Caprimulgus europaeus
ACCAAACATGGACGTGATATGATATGGAATATCTCATTGGCATATCCAAATGCCAATTCTGGATTTTGCGAATTACTACATTTTCCCTCTTCCAGTCCTTTGCACTTGCAAATTACCCAATCACCATGTCCTTGTACCTTATCAACATTTTTCTCATAACAAATCCCATACTGAAACCAAAACACAGTGCTTTCTAGCTACTAAGAAGAAAATTAGCTCTGTCCTAGCAAAACCAGGTCAACTTGGTAACTGCTGCTTCAGTGATTTAAACTAGGCACACAGAACGTCAGAAACATTGCTGCATGTTCTTAGGGCTGAACTTATTTCCTTATTGTGTTACCAGTCACCAGCTCACAGTCATCAAGTATGTTGGGCATGCATATTTCTGAAGTACTTAAATGTGCACTGTTAAATTTAATCTTTGCATTAGAAGAAGTCATAATAATTGTAAGAATCAAGTATAACTCATAGAAATCAGTATGGAGTCTTTCTTGTGAACACTGGAAAGTGATCTTGGGAACTCTGTTCAAAATCAGAGGGCAGCTATATTATTCTGTAATTGAAGTTCTGAAAACTGAAGAACTACCAGAAGTTTCACATGAAAAAAAAAATCACTACAAATAAAACTACTACTTGAAGGTTTTAACTTTAATCCTACAGTGGTCAGACAAAAAGCTATATTACTCTCATAACATAATTTAGGCAAACAACATGTAATTGTAATTTAACAAAGTTGCACCAAACTAGACCAAACTTTACTCTTAATCTCAGAAAATAAAAGCAGAGTGCTGAAGTGACAGAAGAATCCTTCAAATGTCCTCACAGTTGACAATTCCAGTATCTTCTTCAGTCATCTCCTAAGAACAGTGTTATCTTTTATTGTTAGTAATTCTAACGCCTATATTTACTTTAAAACTCATATCTAACATACAGGTACAATATATTCTTTCTACAGATTGACAAATATACAGATTAATCCAATAATAAATTAATTAGACAAAGACTTTAAATATGCTCTGAATTTGTTGTAACAAAGATGGAACGGACAAAGTGGACAATTCCTCAGATAGAAGAGGAGGGCTGATCCTACTTTTAATCCTTTCCTTGATCCTAATCCTTTTGATCATATTTCAGAAGAAGTAAGTGATGAATATGATGACCAGCATTAGAGGGGCCCTGCCTCCATCCAGGCGGAGAAAAGGGATAACCGAGTTTACAGGACTGTGTGGATTCATTGGCCTGGCACATCTGACCCACAAGAGTATAAGGCTCTAGTGGACACTGGTGCCCAATGCACCCTGATGCCACCAGACTTTAAAGGGACAGAATCCATTTGTATTTCTGGAGGCATAGGGGGGTCCCAGCAACTGACTGTACTTGAGGCTGAAATGAGTCTGACTGGGAATGACTGGCAAAAGCACCCCATTGTGACTGGCCCAGATGCTCCGTGCATTCTTGGCATAGATTACCTCAGGAGAGGGCATTTCAAGGACCCAAAAGGGTACCAGTGGGCTTTTGGCATAGCTGCTTTGGAGACAGAGGAAATCAAACAGCTGTCTGCTTTGCATAGTCTCTCAAAGGACCCTTCTGTTGTGGGACTGCTAAGGGTCAAAGAACAACAGGTGCCAATCTCTACCACACCAGTGCACCGGCGGCAATATCGCACCAACCGAGACTCTGTAATTCCCATCCATAAACTGATTTGTCAGCTGGAGAGCCAAGGAGTGATCAGCAGGACTCACTCTCCCTTTAACAGCCCCATATGGCCAAGGCAGAAGTCTAATGGGGAGTGGAGACTGACAGTGGACTATCGTGGCCTGAATGAAGTCACACCACCACTGAGTGCTGCCGTGTTGGACATGTTAGAGCTCCAATATGAACTGGAGTCAAAGGCAGCCAAGTGGTACGCCACCATAGACATTGCTAATGCGTTCTTCTCCATTCCTCTGGCACCAGAGTGCAAGCCACAGTTTGCTTTCACCTGGAGGGGTGTCCAGTACATCTGGAATCGACTGCCCCAGGGGTGGAAACACAGCCCCACCATTTGCCATGGACTGATCCAGACTGCCTTGGAGCAGGGTGGAGCTCCAGAACACCTGCAATATATTGATGACATCATTGTATGGGGCAACAGCAGCAGAAGTTTTTAAAATAAAAAGTTTTAAAATAACAGCTATGTCTCCACCAACTAACAAAAGGCAGCACAAGCCTTTTTAGGCGCTGTGGGTTTCTGGAGAATTCACATTCCAAATTACAGTGAGATTGTGAGCCCTCTCTACCAGGTGACACAAAAGAAGAATGACTTTACATGGAGTCCTGAGCAACAACGAGTCTTTGAACAAATTAAACAGAAGACAGTCCATGCAGTAGCTCTTGGGCCAGTCCGGACAGGACAAGATGTTAAAAATGTGCTCTACACCTCAACCAGAGAGAATGGACCAACCTGGAGCCTCTGGTAGAAAGCACCAGGGGAGACTCAAGGTCAACCCCTGGAGTTTTAGAGTTGGGCATACAGAGGATCAGAAACCCACTATATTCCAACTGCAAAAGAGATACTGGCAGCGTATGAGGGAGTTGGAGCTGCTTCAGAAGTGATCAGTACTGAAGTGCAGCTCCTCCTGGTGCCCTGATTGCCTGTGCTGGGCTGGATGTTCAAAGGGAGCGTTGTCTCTACACACAACGCAACTGATGCCCCATGGAGTAAGTGAGTCACACTGATCACACAACAGGCTCGTATTGGAAGCCCCAGTAGCCCAGGAATTTTGGAAGTGATCACGAATTGTCCAGAAGGCAAAAATTTTGGAATGTCACCTGAGGAGGAGGTGACGTGAGCTGATGAGCCTCCACCATACAATGAACTACCAGATAATGAGATGCAATATGTCTTTTTTTTACTGGTGGGTCCTGTTGTATTTTGGGAAAACATCAAAAATGGAAAGCTCCTGTATGGAGTCCCACCTGACAAGTTGCAGAGGCTTCTGAAGGAGAAGGTGAATTAAGCTAGTTTGCAGAGGTGAAGCCATGCAGCTGTCCTTAGACATTGCTGAGTGAGAGAAATGGCCAGTGCTCTACCTCTATATGGACTCATGGATGGTGGCAAATGCCCTGTGGGGGTGGCTACAACAATGGAAAAAGAGCAACTGGCAGCGCAGAGGCAAACCCATCTGGGCTGCTGAATTATGGCAAGATATTGCAGCTCAGCTAGAGACTGGTTGTAAAGACACGCCATGTAGATGCTCATGAGTCGAGTCACTGAAGAAAATCAAACCAACCAACAGGTGGATCAGGCTGCTAAGATGAAAGTGTCTCAAGTAGACTTGGACTGGCAACATAAGAGTGAAAAATTTTTAGCCTGCTGGGCCCATGACGCCTCAGGTCATCAAGGAAGAGATGCAACATATAGATGGGCTCATGATCGAGACGTGGACTTAACCATGGACACTATTGCACAGGTTATTCACGAATTTGAAACATGTGCTGCAATCAAGCAAGCCAAGAGGTTGAAACCTCTCTAGTACAGAGGACGATGGCTAAATTATAAATGCAGAGAGGCCTGGCAGACTATATCACGCTCCCACAAACATGCAGTGGCAAGCGCTATGTGCTCACCATGATGGAAGCAACCACTGGGTTGTTGGAGACATATGCTGTGCCCCATGCCACTGCCCAAAACACTATTCTAGGCCTTGAAAAGCAGGTCTCGTGGCGACATGGCACCCCAGACAGAATTGAGTCAGACAAGGGGATTCATTTCTGAAACAATCTCATAGACACTTGGGCCAAAGAACATGGCATTGGGTGGGTGTACCACATCCCCTGTCATGCACCAGCCTCTGGGAAAGTCGAACGATGCAATGCGCTGCTGAAAACCACACTGAGAGCAACGGGTGGTGGAACTTTCAAACATTAGGACACAAATTTAGCAAAAGCCACCTGGTTAGTCAACACGAGAGGATCTGCCAACCGAGCCCGTCCTGCCCAATCAAGACTTTTATGTACTGTGGAAGGGGATAGAGTCCCTGTGGTTTGCTTTAAAAATATGCTTGGGACAACAGCCTGGGTTATTCCTGACCCGGGTAAAGTTAAACCCATTCATGGGATTGCTTTTGCTCAGGGTCCTGGGTGTACTTGGTGGGTGATGCAGAAAGATGGGGAAGTCCGATGTGTACCTCAAGGAGGTTTAATTTTGGGTGAAAATAGCCAATGAAGTGCTGTATCATCATTGCTATGGTTGTTGTGTGTTATACTAACATCTTTGTTTTGAGAATTCCTCCAGGTTAATGCAGAATGAACTCCAATTAAACCAGAGCTGGTGCCCAACAACATCTTCAAGACCAACATCTTCAACCCACAGACCCTGGTCATGGGCAACACCAGATACACCAACTACAAGTTCTGGATGCAGCATGTAACAGGGACTACACACCATCCTCCTGCTGTGTCCAATGTCACCTACTCCACTGACTGTGCAAATTCCACATCATCTCTCCTACCTTGAAAGACTGTCATGACAGACAGAACCCAAGATAATGGACTAAATGAACTCAATAAACATTTTGAAGGAATAGCCTCTTTAAACTAAGGGGATAATATTTGTGTGTGCATGTGTGTATATAAATATATATATATATATGTATGTGGTGGGTCGACCCTGGCTGGATGCCAGATGCCCACCAAAACTCACTCTATCACCCCCCAAATTACAAATAGCATCTTAAATCCTGACTTTAACAGTGAAAGAATTTATTCATGTAAAAATTACTCGCTTAACCAATTATCACTGTTTACCCTCAACTGTTTGACATTTTCCTTTAACCTTCCAATGGCCATATGAACTGAGTCTGAGTGGTCTGATAGAATCATACAGCACATGCCTTCAGATTCCTCACAAACATGTCGCTTGAGCTAACAAATAAAAATCAACTGCTACTCTATTCTGTAGTACTGCATGTCTAATGCTATCAATGTTTACTAACATCTATGTAAGCAAAGTTATACAAAGCACTCTACAAGATAGGTCCTAAAAGGATTCTCAGGCATAGGCAGTGAAAGCCATAGTGATTCTTACTTTCTTACATTAGCCAAAGTTATCCACATGTTTTATCTAGGTACTACAACTTAAGGTCTTAAAACAATGCTAATCAACAAAATTCTTAATGCATTAATAACTATAAACTTAAGACTCTTTTCTCCCCTTTTTTTTTTTTTTTTGCACTAATTTACCAGATGTATGAATGCTATGTAGTACTAATCACGGGTTACTGACATTGCAATCTGTTTCCAAGTAGTTACCCTGCCCAGGTGTTGAACATCACAGTACTGTACAGCCCCATCTGGATGCAGTGTACTTCTACCTAAAAGCTACTACAACTATTACAATTATCATAATGATCTCTATTTCAATGTATACATCAATATAAAATACTACCCAAAACACTTTCACACTTGAAACAATTTAACTACTTCAACTAAAAATGCATCTGCAGAATTAAAGAAAAATCCAAATTAATGATGATTGCAAGTTAGAAGAGTTCAAGGATTCCCAGTTTGTTAGTATCCATCTTAACCAGTGCTATTCAAATACAGTATAAGCCATTTAGTGTTTCTACAATGAAAAGAAAACATTCAAATATCAAAGCTGTGACAAGCCCACAAAAACAAGGAAAGAAAATTTGCTCTGAACTCATCAACCGAAATAGAATCAACTCAATGTCTCTTTAGGAATGCATAATGAAATTGTAAAAATGCTACTAAAAATCCCTATCTTAGATGCAATATTCTGCTTTAGGAGCTACTGTGTCATTGTACAATATAAGTGGCTTACTAATCGCTGAATTGTTGGTGTAGCAAAATGTATTTATCATTGCGGATATATTTTGAAAAATTGGTATTTTAAAACCTTCCTTTATTCCATGACAAGCCACAAATTCATGTATTTTGAGCACTAATATCCTTACCTAAAATACAAAATGTACATTGTGAGTAACCTACCATGGGTGTCCTCTGGCCCCGACTTTAATATCAACTGCCCAATTGCATTGGCTCAAGTAGTAACTGTGGCCTTAAAAGTAGAACTATGGAATACTCACTCTATTAATCGCATAGGGGCGCTGTCAGAGAACTGAACAATCAATGGAACATCTTCTTTCTCTCGGTTATAGATAACCAAGGAAAAATACAATCTTCCAATCTATGATTTATGGCTGAGTCTCCAATTTTCTTCTCTCTCTCTTTTTTTTTTTTTTTTTTTGTAATGTCATTCAGTGCTTTCCCAGCCTCCACAGTAAGTGATCTAGGGTCAGAAGGGGAATTACTATTCCGTAGAAGGTCAATCAAAGGGGAATGATCTGTGTTAGTAATTCCACAGAAAGTTCAAAGCCACTGCAGATCACCTACCAATTTTTGAACATCATTAATGTTGCCTCTCCAGAGGCGTGACGACCTGGTTCAGGAACGGCACGGCGACCAACCCCAGGTCGCTCGGGTCATCAGCTCACAGACACCAATGTGGTGGATGGCAAATGACGTTTATTGGTGTGTGACGCAACATTATATACCCTGGGTTTGTGATGTCACTTCCTCATGCTTACATCATAGGTCAAATGCTATTGGCTGTCGGGAGAGGGGTCTCATCTTTCCGTACATCACGAGATCTTCCGGTCGCCAGACCCTAGCTAGCAACAATTAACAGTCTTAATGTCTGGGTGCGAAATAATTTTCTGAGATATGAGTCTAATTTCTGTAATTTGCATGCCCAAGTAATTCCAAGGAGAATGTTTTGAACCTTTTCAGGCGCAATGACTAGACCAAAATTCTGCAAGCATGGTAGGGCTAGCTACCAATAAGTCATCCATATAATGGTATGCAAGCAAGTCAGGGTTTTCCCTTCGCCACAGTCTTAAGGCCAAATCCACAAGCCACTGACAATTGGTAGGAAAGTTCTTTGTACCCTGTGGCAGTACAACCCATTAATAACGCTGTGATGGGGCGGCCCTATTGATGGAGGGCACAGAAAACACAAACTGGTCACTATCATCCTCGTGCAAAGGAATTGTGAAAAAACAATCCTTAAGATCTAGTATTAACAAATCCCATTTTTCTGGCAACATGACTGGAGATGGTAACCCAGGTTGCAAGGCTCCCATGTCCTCCATACAATTGTTTACAGCTCTCAAATCATGTAATAGTCTCCATTTCCCAGATTTTTTCCTGAATGGTAAAAATAGGAGTGTTCCATGGGCTAACAGAGGGTTTAATATGACCCAATTTTAATTGTTCCTGTACAAGTTCCTCAACATGTTGCAGCTTCTCTTTTGATAGAGGCCATTGATCAACCCAAGCAGGGTTTTCTGTTTTCCATTTAAGTGTCAGGCAAGCGCTGCCGTCAGTGGCCCCAATCAAAAATTAGTAGATAACTTCAGCAATAAATGTACATTTATAATGTCCAATTTAAAATCTCTGCATCTGCTGCTTCAGTTTTCAAAATAAAACTTGGTTCAGAGTTTCCATTCTTTACATTACCCTAAAACAGAACTATTTCTGAAGCATAAAAAATATAATAATAACAATAGTAATAACGATACTGATATGGGGTTGGTCCTGCTTTGCTGATTGATTTCTGATTTAAAATATAATCCATGTCACAAAACAAAGAAACAACCTAAAAATGTCTCCCCAGGAGAAGTCCCTGCTAGTTGAGATTGTTTTTCAAAATCAAATTTCATACTTACAGTATCTTTATAGTGATATTATACACCCTTGAAAATAAAAGCTCACATTGGAAATGATGACAGGGCCTTAATTATAAAGGTGATAACTGGTGACACTATTTTTTATCAGGAAAGAAAACTAAAAGTTAAAAGTCTCATCAGAATTCATAGCTTATACTGAAAACTTGATCCATGCTCATTCTGTTAATTTAAAAATACTCTTTGGAAACTGTGTAAATTCCTGCAGAAAAACTTAGTGATACCTCTTTTCATGTTATAATAAGGATAATTCATATTTACATCTACCCTATGTTATTTTCTATTACTAATATGCACTTCATTACTTACTTATGTTACTATCTAATACATATCTTTACATCTTTATATTCTTCTACATACAGTGTTCAGGGCTTTCTCCTCTTTTTTTTTTTTGTTCTTCTTCCTTTTGCCTTTTTTTTTCTTTCTTTCTTTTTTTTTCTCTTTTTTTTCTTTTATTTTTTTCTTATTTTTTTTTTTCAAACAGAAGTTAACAACAAGTACACTCGGAATGCCGCCTGAAGAAAATCCCACGGTGTTCCAGAATGTATAACGATAAAAACATAGCTTCTATCCAAAGTTAGTAGGTCTGTGTGACTCCCTCACACAATAGTGATAATTTCATATTCATCTCTGATCCCATAAACTTTTTAAAATTCTCATATAGTGTCTGTCCAGTTCCTATTTCATTAAACAATTATAAAGAAAATTCATGCACACAAACGGAAGGCACCTTCTCTGCATACACACAGTCACTCATTCCACAAAACATACCAAGTTTTTGTGCAATACACATCATAAAGCATTGTATAACTTAAACCATAATGTCAGAAGGTCTGAAATGTAGGTCAATATCACTTTAAAAAAACCGCAGCCCGCCGCCCGGCCCCAAGAAGCTGCAGAGAAAGTGGCAGGGAGGGGGGGGGTGAAAACCCCCTCGCAAGGAATGCAGCTGTCACCGGTCCGGTATGCTCTTATCTAGTGTTGGAATGTTCTTATCAAAGTTGTCATGGAAACCACGGTTCGCCATCTCTGGCTTGCTGCTAAAAATAGTCCAAACAGGTTAATCATCAAGAAATCAACAAATGCGTGTATATAGGAAAACTAGTCCATAATTCCTCATTGCTTTTTCTATCCGCTTTTACGCTTCCTCCAGGGGGGGGACTGGGGAGCTTCCCCGGGGGGGAAAAAGGGGGGTGGGTGGTACGAGGCACAGAAGGTGCCTCCTCAGGGGTGGAAGTAGGTGGTGCCAGGCGGGGAAAGTGCCTCCTCGGGGGGAGGGAAGTAGGTGGTGCCAGGTGGGGAAAGTGCCTCCCCCCCAGGTCTGTCAGCTCACAACTCAGCACCGCCTCCCAGCATCGTCATCCAAGGGGGGGGGGAAGGGGGGGCCATCTTGCCCAGCTATTGCGCACTTCTTTTTCGGGGGCGCCATCTTGGTCGGAGGGGGGGGGGGGGGGGATCTTGCCCGCACTACGCAGTTCATTTTCCAAAACTTCTCCGTTTATTCTCATCAAAATACTTCTCAGGAGTTTGAAAAAATGCTATATCCCGCTTTTCTAAAAAGCATGTAAGTAAATGAGAGGATTAATGAGAGGGGCTATCTCTTATCTCTGGCTGATATCGGAAACTTAGTTCCATGCATTTTTCGCATTCCTTAGTGCAGTGAATTTACAGTTCAGTCTCTTTCGCGAACTGGAGAAGATATTTACGACCGCTGCTTTCTTTCCAAGGTGCCCCGAGCCTGCGGTCAGTCTTTTTTACTAGCTTAAGAAGATTTTTACGACCGCTATTCAGAATTCTGGTTTCGCATTCCCCAGTCTTCCCTGCCAACCCGAGAAGACTTTTACGACCGTTACTCGGGGACTCCGCTCCACTCTCCAAGGTGCCGCGAGCTCCCTGACTGTCTCATCCTTATCTGTCGCCATTTCTCCCATTCGAACAAAAGAGGGAATCCTTGCATCTCGCCCAGGATCCCAGCTTATGAAAAAGCTTCCCAGAGATGCCTCGCTTCTCTTAGAGAAGATTAATGAGGGCTCCACGCAGTAAATCCTGCCATTATACATGCATGCCTCCATTATACATGCCTGCTTCCATTATACATGCCGGCCGGCAAAATATTCGCACTCGGCTAACTTCAGTTCAGCCTCACCTGAAACGATAAGGAGGGCGAACTCCGTGGTCTCTACCACAAATGCCTTCAACATTTCGTCTATACGGCCATGGGGGGGGTCCACTCAACGCATCGCACAGCGTTCCGTTTCTTGTGGCAATAAATCGACCTTCACTCAATGTTTCGCTCAGCGTTTCATTTCTTGTGAAGATCCAGGGTAATCAGTGGCGTTCGGGCGCCATCTGTTGGGTAGCCTGTGCCGAGAGTCTAAACCACGTTTTCTCATAGAGATAGGGTGATTGCTCTGTCTTTATTTGGTACAGGTTCCTTTTATACACTTTGCCACACAACATGTGATGCGTGCCAGCAACTAATTGGTTAAGACCCCACCCACGTGATACAGTCAGTAAGGTTCACACACAGCATAAAAGTCTAGCTCCCCATTAGTGATTAAAAGTCACCCAGCTCCTTAGTGACTAAAAGTCACCCATGCCTCAGCCTCTCACAGCATGTTTCTCTACAAAGTATCATAACAAATGCTTATTTGGGACCAAATGATGAAGGAGCTTATACAGCTTTAGATTGGAAAATTATAAAAGAAGCAAAAAATGCTATTGTTGCTGTGCCGAGAGTCTCTCACGTATTGTCATAGAGATAGAGCGAATGCTCTGTCTTTATTTGGTACAGGTTCCTTTTATACACTTTGCCACACAACATGTGATGCGTGCCAGCAACCAATTGGTTAAGACCCCACCCACGTGATACAGTCAATAAGGTTCACACACAGCACAAAAGTCTAGCTTCTTATTGGTTAGTGATTAAAAGTCACCCACGCCTTAGTTTCCCACAGCATGTCTCTCCACACTTCCCCCTTTTTCTTTTGTACAAGAAGTGGCCTGTGTGCTAGAAACTGTCTTTATAATCAAATCCTGCAAGCAGCTGATCAAACAGGGCAACAAAATATTACCAATAAAATTATGCCTCCAATGCCAATTAAATACATCACTATGGTTTTCAACCATGGTCCCAATCCAAGTGAGGATAGTCAAGTGTTAACAGGGAACAGGGTACTCTTACTTTGCGGTTACCAGCTAAAGCTACTCCTGATACAAAATTGTCAAAGTTTCTTCTGACTTGGTTCTGCATACATGTCCACACACTACGAAGCTAATTACTATTGGTTAATGGCACTAATCACACGTTGTTCTCTCAGTCTCACTGGTTCGCTCTTATCTTGGTTCAGGTTCACTTCCTCGTCGTAAATTTCCAGCTGGCATCCATCTTGTCAATAGTTGTTTATTACTTTCACACGTAGTCAAATTCCTTTCTCTCAGCTTGTCTCTTTTGTCACGCAGTCGGGGCTCAGCTAGTATTACAGTCCTGCAACATGGCCAGGTCCCCAACATCTTCCCCTTATTTTTTTAAAACAAACAAGGCTGTAGCAGGGACACTCTGTACTCCTTTCATTACACATCTATAAGCAATTCTTACTATAATTAGAGCTAAAAATTGCAATGCCTAAAAAAGCATACACTCTCTTTAATTAAAGTTGAAAGCTAAAGCGACAGGTTGCCAAAAGAAATGTATTTCTGCTGTTAAGAGACACCAACATGGAAATGGCTACCATTTCCCATCCAGTCTCCCAAACCATCTGAAATGGCCAGATCTCCAATCCAGCATGAAAACAAATCAGCCCAAAGTCCACATCAAACCAGCTTGACTCCACTCCATATCCAAATCAGCACCAATTCGACTCAGAGTATTACTCAACATTATGACTCTTCAAAGCTGACCCTAACATATCAACATCCACATCAGATGTGTACGGTGCTCTATGCGGTGCTCTGCCAACAGTTTCCCACACTTTTCCCCGTTTTTTATCAATTTGAGCTAAAAAGACACCTAGGGCAAGTTGTTCCACACGTTTGGCCATACAAGAAAACGATATATGCGCTACAGTGCAAAGCAAGATTATAATACCGAGCCATCTAAGGCCTTCTTTTTACTTCTGACCAATTGTAGTAGAATATTCTTATTTTGTTTCTCTACTCTGTTTCCTTTCAGTAAAAGTCAGGAATTAATTGCCAAGGCCAAAACTGCCTGCATCTTGGGCTCTTAAGGAGCCAACAATTTCTATTTCTTGTCTTTATACCACAAAGGCGTTGTCCACCATCTTCTGCAGGGCCCTTGCAGACACGATAGCAAACAAGGCACTAATAACAGGATTACCAAATTACAAATAGCATCTTAAATCCTGACTTTGATAGTGAAAGAATTCATTCGTGTAAAAACTATTCGCTTAATTAATCATTATTATTTACCCTCAACTGTTTGACATTTTCCTTTAACCTTCCAATGGTCATATGAATTGATCCTGAGTGGTCTGATAGAATCATACAGCACATGCCTTCAGATTCCTCTCAAACATATCCCTTGTGCTAACAAATAGAAATCAATTGCTCCTCTATTTTGCAGTGTTGCATGTCTAATGCCATCAATGACTAGTAACATCTGTGTGAGCAAAGTTATATAAAGCACTCTTATAAGACAGGTTCTAAAAGGATTCTCGGGCATAGGCAGTGAAAGCCATAGTGATTCTTACTTCCTTACATTAGCCAAAGTTATCCACATGTTTTATCTAGGTACTACAACTTAAGGTCTTAAAACAATGCCAATTAATAAAATCTTAATGCAGTAATAACTATAAGCTTAGGACTCTTTCCTCCTTTTCTTTTTTTTTTTTATGTACTAACTTATGAGATGTGTGAATGCTATGTAGCGCTAATCATGTTGACATCTTCTCTTCTCCTTCTGCATTAGTGAGTGCTAACACTGAATACTTGATCTATACGGTTTACTGACACTACAACTTGTTTTTCCAAGCAGTAGCTCTGCCCAGGTGTTAAACATCACAGCACTGTATAGCTCCATTTATCTGGATGTAGTGTACTTATACCTAAAAACTATTACAATTATTATAATGATCTCTTTAAATATATACATCAATATAAAATACTACCCAAAACACTTTCACATTTCAAACAATTTAAACCACTTCAACAAAAATGCATCTGCAGAATTAAAGAAAAATCCAAATTAATGATGATTGCAAGTTAGAGCAGTTCAAGGATTCCCAGTTTGTCAGTATCCATCTTAACCAGTGCTATTCAAATACAGTATAAGCCATTTAGTGTTTCTACAATGAGAAGAAAACATTCAAATATCAAAGCTATGACAAACACACAAGAGCAAGGAAAGAAAATTTGTTCTGTACTCATCCCTGTTGTAACAAGGTACAGCATGTCAGGAGATTGCACTCAGTGCATCTTATGTGCTACGATACCTGGATAAAACCATGGAAGACAACTGAAATGGAATCAACTCTGAATTTCCCTGCTGTTGTGGTTTTACGTCAGAACATTCAAGTTATAACAACCTAATGTCTTTTTAGGAATTCATAATGAAATTGTAAAAATGCTACTAAAAATCCCTATCTTAGATGCAATATTCTGCTTTAGGAGCTACTATGTCATTGTACAATATAAGTGGCTTATTAAGCGCTGAATTGTTGGTGTAGCAGAATGTATTTATCAGTGTGGATGTGTGTTGAAAAATTGGTATTTTAAAACCTGCCTTTATTTCATGACAAGCCACAAATTTGTGTATTTTAAGCACTAATATCCTTACCCAAAGTACTAAATGTACATTGTGAGTAACCTACCATGGGTGTCTTCGGGCCCCAACTTTAATATCAACTGCCTAATTGCATCGGCCCGAGTAGTAGTTGTGGCCCTAAAAGTACAACTATGAAATACCCACTCTATTAATCGCATAGGGGTGCTGTCAAGTAACTGAACAATCAATGAAACAACCTCTTTCTCTCGGTTATAGATAACCAAGGAAAAAGACAATCTTCCAATCTATGATCTATGGCTGAGTGTCTAAAAAAAATTTTTTTTTTTTTTTTTGTAATGTCATCCAGTGCTTTCGTAGCCTCCACAGTAAATGATCTAGGGTCAAAAAGGGAACTACTATTCCATAGAAGGTCAGTCAAAGGAGAAAGATCTGTGTTAGCAATTCCACAGAAAGTTCGAAGCCACTGCAGATCACCTATCAATTTTTGAACATCATTAACAGTCTTAATGTCTGGGTGCGAAATAATTTTCTGAGGTATGAGTCTAATTTCTGTAATTTGCATGCCCAAGTAATTCCAAGGAGAATGTTTTGAACCTTTTCAGGTGCAATGACTAGACCAAAATTCTGCAAGTATGGTAGGACTAGCTACCAATAAGTCATCCATATAATGGTATGCAAGCAAGTCAGGGTTTTCCCTTCGCCACGGTCTTAAGGCTAAATCCACAAACCACTGACAATTGGTTGGGTGCGTTTTTCATACCCTGTGGCATTGATAATGCTGTGATGGGGCGGCCCTATTGATGGAAGGCACAGAAAACACAAACTTGTCACCATCATCCTCATGTAAAGGAATTGTGAAAAAACAATCCTTAAGATCTAGTATTAACAAATCCCATTTTTCTGGCAACATGACTGAAGATGGTAACTCAGGTTGCAAGGCTCCCATGTCCTCCATGCAATTGTTTACAGCTCTCAAATCATGTAATAGTCTCCATTTCCCAGATTTTTTCTGAATGGTAAAAATAGGAGTGTTCTATGGGCTAACAGAGGGTTTAATATGACCCAATTTTAATTGCTCCTGTACAAGTTCCTCAACATGTTGCAGCTTCTCTTTTGATAGAGGCCATTGATCAACCCAAACAGGCTTTTCTGTTTTCCATTTAAGTTTAAGTGTCGGGCGAGCGCTGCCATCAGTGGCCCCAATCAAAAATCAGTAGATAACTTCATTACTAAATGTACATTTATAGTGGCCAATTTAAAATCTCTGCATCTACTGCTTCAGTTTTTTAGAATTGAGACTTGGTTCAGAGTTTCCATTCTTTACATTACCCTAAAACAAAACTATTTCTGAAACATAAAAAAAATAATAATAATAATAGTAATAACGATACTAATATGGGGTTGGTCCTGCTTTGCTGACTGATTTCTGATTTGAAATATAATCCATGTCACAAAACAAACAAACAACCTAAAAATCTCTCCTCAGGAGAAGTCCCTGCTAGTTGAGATTGTTTTTCAAAGCCAAATTTCATACTTACAGTATCTTTATAGTGATATTATACACCCTTGAAAATAAACGCTCACATTGAAAATGATGACAGGGCCTTAATTATAAAGGTGATAACTGGTGACACTATTTGTCATCAGAAAAGAAAATTAAAAGTTAAAAATCTCATAAAAATTCATGGGTTATACTGAAAATTTGATTCATGCTCATTTTGTTAATTTAAAAATACTCTTTGGAAACTGTGTAAACTCCTGCAGAAAACTTAGTGATACATCTTTTCCTGTTACAATAAGGATAATTCATATTTACATCTACCCTATGTTATTTTCTATTACTAATATACACTTCATTACTTACTTATGTTACTATCTGATACATATCTTTACATCTTTACATTCTTCTACATACAGTGTTCAGGGCTTTTAAGCCTTTTTTTTTTTTTTTTTTTTTACCAAACAGAATTGGGAATGTTGCTTGAAGATAATCCCACGGCGTTCCAAAATCTGTAACGACACAAGCATAGCCTCTACCCAAAGTTATTAGTTCTCTGGGACTTTCTCACACAATAGTGATAACTTCATATTTATCTCTGATTCTCTAAACTTTTTAAAATTCTCGTGTAGTGTCTGTTCAGTTCCTATTTCATTTTAGTTTACACATTAAACAAACACAAAGAAAAATTACCTTTACAACATTGAATTCTAACCATTCATTCATTTCACACAGATGGAAGGTACCTTCACTTTACCCACACACTCATTCCATAAAACATGACAGGTTCTCGTGCAATGTGCACACTTTAGAAGGTCTGAAATGCTGCTCTGATCACTTTAAGAAACCACAGCCAGTCCAGGCGGTGTTATCTCAGTATCACGGGTCCTGGTATGTCGTTGGTATGGAAACCACCGTTTGTTGCCTTCCCCGTGCCTGGTTTGGTCCAAAAAGTTAAACAAATCAACAAATGCCTGTGCATAGGGAAACTGCAGTCCATAATCTCTTACTGTTTTTCTGTCTGCTTTTACAAGTTATTTTTCTGGCCGCTTTTACTAGTCCTCCCCGGGATGGGGGGGGAAAAGGGGGGGGTGCTGGGGGAGAATGGTGCCTCCCTGGGTCCAGCCTATCAGCTCGCAGCTCAGCCCCGCCTTCCAGCCAGCGTCATCCCCAGGCCAGCGTTGCGCAGGTAGTATTTCGCCGGCGCCATCTTGCCCGGTTCCTTCTCGCTGGGGAGGAAGGGGGGGGGAGAAGGGGGGGAAGAAGGAGGGGGGAAGGAAGGAGGGGGTCGCCATCTTGCCCACACTACGCAGTTCATTTTCCAAAACTTCTCCGCTCATCCTCATCAAAATACTTCTCAGGAGTTTGAAAAAACTCATTCATAAAACCTTAAACATAAAGTCCAGCTAAATGCTTCAGGTTAAACGCTATATCTCGCTTTTATAAAAAGCATTTAAGTAATGAGAGGGTTAACGAGAGGGTTAACTCTTATTTCTGGCTGATATCAGTAACCTGAGTCTCATGCATTCTTTGCATTCCTTTTGCTAACTTGAGAAGATTTTTACAACGGCTATTCGGGATTCTGCTTTCGCATTCCTCAGTCTTCCCTGCCAACTTGAGAAGATTTTTATGACCGCTATTCGGGATTCCGCTCCACTCTCCAAGGTGCCGTGAGCTCCCTGACTGTCTTGTCTTTATCTGATATTGCCAAGTCCCACATATGGTTGCTAAACGACCGCCATTCCTCCCAGTCGAATAAAAGCGGAGGTAGTTTAAAGTATTCAAAGAAAAGCGGAGGTAGTTTAAAGTATCCCTGCTTTTAGCCCAGGATACCAGTATCCCTGCTTTTTAGCCCGGGATACCAGCTTATGAAAAAGCTTCTCAGAGACTGCCTCCCCTCTCTCAAAGAGGATAATGAGGAGCTCCACGCAGTAAATCCCGCTTCCATTATACATGCCCGCCAGCAAAATAACCGCACTAGCAAAACGACAGCTCAGCCTCACCTGAAATTGATAAGGACGGGGAGCTCCGTGGTTCAACGCTTCGTACGTCTCTACCACAAATGCCTCAACGCTTAGTACGTCTCTACGGCGAAGCCGGGGGGAGGAAGGGGTTCCGCCAATCAACATTTCGTCTATAAGGCCAGGGTGGGTAGGGGTCTCCGCTCAGTGTTTCTCCCAGCGTGTCATGTCTTGCGGAGAGCCAGGGAAATCAGTGGCGTTCGGGCGCCATCTGTTGCTGTGCCGAGAGTCTCTCACGTATTCTCATAGAGATAGAGGGAATGCTCTGTCTCTATTTGGTACAGGTTCCTTTATACTTTGCCACACAACATGTGATGCGTGCCAGCAACTAATTGGTTAAGACCCCACCCACGTGATACAGTCAATAAGGTTCACACACAGCACAAAAGTCTAGCTTCTTATTGGTTAGTGATTAAAAGTCACCCACACTTTAGTTTCCCACAGCATGTTTCTCCACATGCTATAAGTCAGTATGGGTTAAAATCATCTTTTACTGAAGCAGTTCTAACGCACATTTTTAATGGTACCTTATTAACGCCTCATGATATCGGAATGCTAGCTAATACTCTCTTAAGCCCCTCGCAACAAATACAGGTTTTTCACTATTGGAAGGACCTCTGTGTTGATGCAGGGGCGAGCGGTTTGCGGTGTCCGGCGGATGACGTTCTTTGCTTGGTTGATGCGGGTGTGCTGCTGGGTGTGGGACCCTTTGCCACTGCTGAAATGCAATCCTGTTTGCGGACTCCAATTCTCCAGCTTTCTCAGGATTTAGCCTGGAAAGCTTGGAGAAGTATATTGGAATCGGGAGGGCCTACTCCGGCGTTTGCTACAGTGCGGCAAGGACCCACTGAACCATTTACAAGTTTTCTAGACAGATTACATGCTGCCTTAAAAGACCATCCAGACTTTGATCCTGACGTGAAACTTAAATTACTAGATCAATTGGCTTATGAAAACAGCAATAGTCAAACGAAAAAAATGTTATGTACGTTGTCCAGAGGAGCTACCGTAGGTGAAACGTTAGAGTTATGTGACCGTATGGGGGAACAGAACAAAGCAGCATTTATGGCTTCAGCTTTGGCAGCTGCTGTGAGACCTTTTATAAAAAATCAGCAAACTGGCAAATCTGGTGCTACATGCCAAGAGGGAAAATCGTATGTGTAAAAGATGTGGAATATATGGCCATTTGGTTAAGGACTGCAAATCTATCATGTATCAGGACAAAAATTGGGAAACTTCCAAGCGTACGCTGATAGGTACAAGCATTCCTCTGCCCAAGAGAAACGACACACACCACGGGGCACACTGTGGTTTGAATTGTATGATCATGGACAGGACATGAGAAAGTGGGATGGCAAACCTAACTCAGCCCTAGAGGCACATGTATGTGAGCTGCGAAGAAAACCAAACACAAAAGGGGTTTCTTCCAAGAAAGTTGCTCCGGTTTCCAGTGGTCGGCTCTCCAAACAGCGTAGATGGGCTTCCGATCCCTATCTACAAGACGTGAATGAAGAGAAGAGGCGTCCAGCCAACGAGAGCTGCTCGAACTCATATGATGATGATGGGCAGTCTGATCAAGATTAGAGGGGCCTTGCCTCCAGCCAGGTGAAGGAGAGGAACAACTGAGTTTATTGGGCCGTTGTCTATTCATTTGCCTGGCACATCTGACCCACAAGAGTATAAGGCTCGAGTGGACACTGGTTCACAATGCACCCTGCTGCCATCAAACTTTAAAGGGGCAGAATTCATCTGTATTTCTGGAGTGACAGGGGGGTCCCAACAGCTGACTGTATTGGAGGCTGAAATGAGTCTGACTGGGAATGAGTGACAAAAACACTCCATTGTGACTGGCTGTCCTGGGTTTGGTTAGGATAGAGTTAATTTTTCTCAGGGAACTGGGAGGGGGGGTGGCTGGGGCAGCTGGTCTGGGTGCCAGGGCAAGTGTTCCATACCAAGGTGATGGCATTCCATACCACATGACCATACCACAGGCGACATCATGCTTAGTATTTAAACAGAGAAGTTCCTGGAGGAAGGGACTGTTGCATACAGTAGTTCGCGAGCCGGTCGGGTGGTGAGCTGTTTTCATTTCATTTTGTTACTCTTTCATTAGCACTCTTGTTGTTGTTTGGTGTTGTTTCTCCCTTACTATCCCAGTAAACTGCTTGTGTCTCAACCCCTGAGCCCCGTTCGTTTATATTTTCTCCTCCCCATACCACCGGAGGGTGGGGGATGGGGAGAGCAGCGACCTTTCCTGGTTAAACAACGTCAGACTTTTGGTGCCCAACGTGGGGCAAAAGGGTTGAGATAACAGCAGACCTGACCAGAGCGTATTAAAGCAATCTTATATATATATATATATATATATATATATATATATATATATATATATATGCACATTTAATATAGTAGTTAAATAGTCCCTGGTCACAATGTTGTTTCACTTGCTCACCTGGCTGTGCTATGTAAAGCCTTATGTGCAGTATGTATTCCCCGCAGTGCTGCTTATCAAGGCTGGAAGAGGGCTCAGGGTTATGATTTTGCTGTACTGTGTGGTCTCAGCTTACGATATGATCACATCACTGGACATGTGGTTGGGTGCCTCTTTGTTGACAGAGGGGGGTGATTTCTCCCACTCCTTTGCCTCCTTTTCCTTATTCGGTGAGAATTTTGAATATCCTTGGGATGCTCTAACCTTCATGTTTCTGTTGCTGGGTCTCTTTAATGTGTTTCAGCTCCTGCTGTGGGTTAAACATCTATTTAGGAATATGACCCAGAGGTCTGCCCCAGGGGATAGCTATGAGTGGCAGGGTGTGTGGGATAGTATGGGCAAGCACCTGGGGCAGTGGGCACCTCCAATGTTTTGGAAATTCACACCCAAACAAGTGCAGAATCCTGAAGAATTAGTAAAATATTTGGAAAGAGTGTGTTGTCCCCCTGGCAATTCCAGAGAGACACAGATCATTGCAATGTGCTGGGGCCTGGCCCATGCCTATTGAACCCTATTCAACACTATTCGGTACACTCAAGGGGAAGGGAAGGTCTCTGGATTTGGCAGCAAAATGACAGATATTGCAGATAGTCCAGCTCCTGTAACAAGCACAGCAACTACTCCAACCCCCACGACAGATACTGCTACTGCACCCAAACCAGAGGATCAACCCATGCCAGTATCAGTTGCTCCTGTACAGAAAAAGAAATGCACAAAAAAGTCAGCTCGCTCGGCAAAGGAGGAAAGTGAACCAGGGCCTTCGTGAGAACAGGAGGAAGGCACAGAACCAGAGATAATCACCCGATCCCTGTGCCTAAGTGAACTGCGAGATCTGCGGAAAGACTTCAGCTGCCATCTAGGTGAGCACATTGTTACCTGGCTTCTCTGATGCTGGGATAGCAGGGCCAGTAGCTGGGAATTAGAGGGCAGGGAAGCCAAGCAGCTGGGATCTCTGTCTAGGGAAGGTGGCATTGACAAGGCAATTGGGAGAAAGACACAAACCCTCAGCCTCTGGAGGCAACTTCTGTCAGGTGTGAGGGAAAGATCCCCCCTCAAAGACAATGTGATATGTCACCCAGCTAAGTGGACCACCATGAAGAAAGGTATCCAGTATTTGAGGGAATTAGCTGTGCTGGAGGTGATTTATAATGATTCAGATGAAGTCCAATGCACACAATCCATGTGGCGGAAGTTTCTACAGAGTGCACCATCACCATACGCCAATTCATTGGCAGTAATGTCCTGGAGAGAAGATGAGGGACGAACGGTAGATGAGTTAACTGGTCAACTTTGGCAATATGAAGGAAGCCTATCAGCCTCTGTACGGGCCTGTGTCTCAGCTGTGGAAAAACTGTGCCGGGAAGTCCAGCAACTCAAAGAGGATATATCCAGTTTTCCACCTGTACGGACCAGTATCTCAGCTATCAGGAGCCAGAATCCCTCTGCTCAAGAGAAAGGATATAGAGGATACACTCCACAAAGCACCCTGTGGTTTTGCTTGCGTGACCACGGAGAGGACATGAGGAGGTGGGATGGAAAACCTACCTCGATCATAGGGGCACAGGTACGTGAATTGCAAGGAAAAACAATTACAAAAGGAGATCCTTCCAGGAAATATGCTGCTCCAGTCTCCAGTGAGCAGCTCTCCAGACAGAGTGAGAGGGCTGATCTCATTTCTGATCCTCTTGAAGGGACTTCTGACTCATGTTTACAAGAAGTGTGACAAATACTATGATCAGGGTTAGAGGTGCCCTTCCTCCAGCCAGGTGGAGAAAAGGGATAACCGGATTTATTGGACTGTGTGGATCCGATGGCCTGGCACATCTGACCCACAAGAGTATAAGGCTCTAGTGGACACTGGTGCACAATGTACCCTAATGCCATCAAGCCATAGTGGTGTAGAGCCCATCTGTATTTCTGGAATAACAGGGGGATCCCAGCAACTGACTGTATTGGAAGCTGAAGTGAGTCTGACCGGGAATGAGTGGCAAAAGCACCCCATTGTGATCGGTCCAGAGGCCCCTTGTATCTAGGTATAGATTACCTCAAGAGGGGTGTATTGGGTTTGCGTGGCAAGGTTTTTGGTAGCAGTGGGGGAGGGGACATGGGGTGGCTTCTGTGAGAGAAGCTGCCAGAAGTTTCCCCCATGTCCGACCCGACACAGCCAATGCCAGCCGGCTGCAAGAACGGACCCGCTGCTGGCCAAGGCCGAGCCCATCAGTAACGCCTCTGTGATAACATAATTAAGAAAAAAAAAAAGGAAGGGAGAAAAAAAAGCTGCACACTTTGCAGCTGGAGAGAGGAGTGAGAAGATGTAAGAGAAAACAACTTCGCAGACACCAAGGTCAGTGAAGAAGGAGGGGGAGGATGGGCTCTGGCGCCGGAGCAGAGATTCCCCCCCCAACAAGTGGTGAAGACCATGGTGAAGCAGGCTGTCCCCCTGCAGCCCATGGAGGTCCATGGTGGTGCAGATGACCACCTGTAGCCCGTGGAGGACCCCACGCCGGAGCAGGTGGATGCCGAAGGAGGCTGTGACCCCGCGGGAAGCCCGCGCTGGAGCAGGTTCCTGTCAGGACCTGTAGCCCGTGGAGAGAGGAGCCCACGCCGGAGCAGGTTTGCTGGCAGGACTTGTGACCCCGTGGGGGACCCGCGCTGGAGCAGTCCCTTCCTGAAGGACTGCACCCTATGGAATGGACCCATGCTAAAGCAGTTCCTGAGAACTGTCAGTCATGGGAAGGACTCACGTTGGAGCAGTTGGTGGAGGACTGTCTCCCGTGAGAGGGACCCCACGCTGGTGCGGGGGAAGGAGACCTCCCCCTGAGGAGGAAGCAGCGGCAGAAACACCGTGTGATGAACTGACCCTAACCCCATTCCCTGTCCCCCTGTGCTGCTGGGGGGAGGAGGTGGAAAATCGGGAAAGAGATTAAGCCCGGGAAGAAGGGAGGGATGGGGGAGGTGTTTTAAGATTTGGTTTTACTTCTCATTCTCCTCTGATTTTGATTTGTAATAAAGTAAATTTGGTTTTTTTCCCCCAAGTCGAGTCTGTTTTGCCCGTGCCAGTAATTGGTGAGTGATCTCTCTCTCCGTCCTTATCTCCACCCACGAGCTTTTCGTTATAATTTTCTCCCCCTGCCCATTTGAGGAGGGGGAGTGATAGAGTGGGCTTTGGTGGGCATCCGGTCTCTAGCCAGGGTCAACCCACCACAAGGGGGTATTTCAAGGATCCCAAAGGGTACCAGTGGGCTTTTGGTATAGCAGCTTTGGAGAAAGAGGAAATTCAACAGTTGTCTGCTTTGTCTGGTCTCTCGGAGGACCCTTCTGCTGTGGGATTACTGAGAGTTGAAGAACAGCAGGTGCCAATCACTACCGTCAACAATATCGCACCAACCGAGACTCTTTGGTTCCCATTCATAAGCTGATTCGCCAACTGGAGAGCCAAGGAGTGATTAGTAAGACTCACTCACCATTCCATAGTCCCATATGGTCTGTCTAATGGAGAGTGGAGACTGACAGTGGACTATCGGGGCCTGAATGAAGTCACACCATCACTGAGCGCTGCTGTGTCAGATATGCTAGAACTTCAATACAAACTGGAGTCCAAGACGTACGCCGCAATTGATATCGCTAACACGTTTTTCTCCATTCCTTTGGCAGCAGAGTACAGGTCACAGTTTGCTTTCACCTGGAGGGGTGTCCAGTAGACCTGGAATCGACTGCCCCAGGGGTGGAAACACAGCCCCACCATTTGCCATGGACTGATCCAGACTGTACTGAAACAAGGTAAAGGTCCTGAACACCTGCAGTACATTGGCGACATCATCATATGGGGCAACACAGCAGAAGTTTTTGAGAAAGGAGAGAAAATAATCCAAATCCTTCTAAGAGCTGGTTTTGCCATAAAACGAAGCAAAGTCAAGGGACCTGCTCAGAAGATTCAGTTTTTAGGAATAAAATGGCAAAATGGGCATCGTCACATCCCAGTGGATGTGATCAACAAAATAACTGCTATGTCTCCACCAACTAGCAAAGAGGAAATGCAAGCTTTCTTAGGCATTGTGGGTTTTTGGAGGATGCATATTCCAAATCACAGTCAGATCATGAGACCTCTCTACCACTTGCTTTTGGTCATACAAGCTGGTAGTGACGAGATTAGAGAGAAAAGTCCACAAGCAATTAAGAAGGGCTTCAGGTCATTAGGGAGACTGGTTGCAGGATCGGGAGCACAGGTCGTGTTTTCCTCAATCCCCTCAGTGGCAGGGAGGTTTACTGAGAGGAACTGGAAGATTCAACTGATCAAGACATGGCTTAGAGGCTGGTGCCACAGGCAGAGTTTTGGTTCCTTTGACCATGGGGAGGTTTACATGGCACCAGGGCTACTGGCAAAAGATGGGACACACCTGTCTCAGAAGGGGAAAAGGATCCTGGGGCAAGAATTAGCAGGGCTCATTGACAGAGCTTTAAACTAGATTGGAAGGGGGAAGGGGATATAACTGAGATTGCTGGTAGTAACTCTGGGAGGTCCATGCCTGAAGAGCACTGCACTGGGACTCCAGCTGCTCCAGCCAGTAAGACAAAGTAACCATCACTGGGGGCCCAGCTTAAATGTCTCTGTGCTAATGGACATAGCATGGGCAATAAACAAGAAGAGTTGGAGATGTATGGGTGCCTGCAGGGATGCGACCTGATTGGCATCACGGAGACATGGTGGGATGGCTTCCATGACTGAAGTGTTGGAATGGAAGGATACAGGCTCTTCAGGAAGGACAGGCAGGGAAGACGAGGAGATGTCGCCCTCTATGTCAACAGTCAGCTGGAGTGTATGGAACTCCACCTGGAGATGGATGAGGAGCTAACTGAGTCTATGGGTCAGGATTAAAGGGAAGGCAGGGAAAGGGGATGTTACAGTGGGGGTCTGCTACAGGCTTCCAGACCAGGGAGACCTAGCAGATGAGGCCCTCTATAGGCAGATAGGATCAGCCTCACATTCACAAGCCCTGGTTCTCATGGGGGACTTCAACCACCCCGACATCTGTTGGAGGGACAACACAGCAGGCCACAAACAATTCAGGAGGTTCTTGGAATGCATCGATGACAATTTCCTTCTCCAGGTGGTTGAGGAACACACGAGGAGAGGTGCCATGCTGGACCTTGTTCTCACCAACAAGGAGGGGTTGGTGGGGAACGTGAAGCTCTCAGGCAGTCTTGGCTGCAGTGAACATGAAATGTCGGAATTCAAGATCCTCAGGGCAGTGAAGAAGGTGCACTGTAAGCTCACCACCCTGGATTTCAGGAGAGCAGACTTTGACCTCTTCAGGGATCTGCTTGCTCAGGTACCATGGGATGAATTCCTGTAAGAAAGAGGAGTGCAGGACAGCTGGATCATACTCAAAGGTCTCCTCCTCCAAGCCCAGGAGCGGTGCATCCCAACAAACAGGAAGGCAGGCAAAACCAGCAGGAGGCCTGCATGGATGGACAGGAAGATCCTGAACAAACTTAGGATCAAGAAGGAAGCCTGTAGAGGGTGGAAGGAAGGACGGGTAACCTGGGAGGAATACAGAGAAATTTCCAGAGAAGCCAGGGATCAGGTTAGGAAAGCCACAGCCCTGACAGAATTAAATTTGAGCAGAGATGTCAAGGGTAACAAAAAAAGCTTCTACAGGTATGATGGGGAGAAAAGGAAAACTAGGGAAAATGTGGGCCCTCTCTGGAAGGCGACAGGACATCTGGTCACCCGGGACATAGAGAAGACTGAGGTGCTCAATGACTTTTTTGCCTTCAGACTTCATCTGCAAGGGCTCGTGCCACGCTGCCAAAGTCCTAGAAAGCAAAGGAAGGCTCCAGGAGAATGAAAAGCTGCCCACTGTAGGAGAAGATCAGGTTCGGGAGCGCCTAAGGAACCTGAAGGCGCACAAGTCCATGGGACCTGATGGGATGTATCTGCGAATCCTGAGGGAACTGGCAGATGAAGTTGCAAAGCCACTATTCATCATATTTGAGAAGTCCTGGCAGTCTGGTGAAGTTCCTGCAGACTGGAAAAAGGGGAACATAACCCCCATTTTTGAAAAGGGAAACAAGGAAGACCCAGGGAACTACAGGCCGGTCAGTCTCACCTCAGTGCCAGGCAAGATCATGGAGCAGATCCTCCTAGAAACTATGCTAAGGCACATGGAGAATGAGAAGGTGATTGGTGACAACCAACATGGCTTCACCAAGGGCAAATAGTGCCTGACCAATCTGGTGGCCTTTTATGATGGGGTTACAACATTGGTGGACAAGGCTAAAGCAACTGATGTCATCTACCTGGACTTGTGCAAGGCGTTTGACACTGTCCCACATGGCATTCTTATTTCCAAATTGGAAACATGTGGGTTTGATGGATGGACCACTTGGTGGATAAGGAATTGGCTGGATGGTTGCACTCAAAGAGTTGTGGTCAACAGCTCAATGTCCGAGTGTAGACCAGAGACGAGCGGTGTCCCTCAAGGTTTGGTGTTGGGGTCGGTACTGTTCAACATCTTTGTCGGAGACATGGACAGGGGGATTGAGTGCACCCTCAGCAAGTTTGCTGACAATATCATGATGAGTGGTGCGGTTGACACGCTGGAGGTTCGGGGTGCCATCCAGCGGGACCTTGACAGGCTTGAGAGGTGGGACTGTGTGAACCTCATGAAGTTCAACAAGGCAAAATGCAAGGTCCTGCACCTGGGTCAGGGCAGTCCTAAGCACAAATATAGACTGGACGATGAATGGCTTGAAGCCAGCTCTGAAGAGAAGGACTTGGGAGTGGTGGTAGACAAGAAGCTGAACATGAGCTGGAAAAGTGCTTGCAGCCCAGAATGCCAACCGTATCCTGGGCTGCATCAAGAGAAGCGTGGCCAGCAGGTCGAAGGAGGTGATTCTCCCCCTGTACTCTGCTTTCTTAAGGCCCCACCTGGAGTACTGCATCCAGTTCTGGATCCCCCAACACAAGGGTTTTCAATATGGTGAGGCCTGGCAAATGGACTATATTGGACCACTGCCACGAACACGCCAAGGCAAGCGCCACATACCATGGTGGAAGCAACTACTGGTTGGCTAGAAACACACCCTGTAAACCATGCCACTGCTGCAAACACCATCTTAGGCCTTTAAAGACAAATTTTGTGGAGACATGCTACCCCAGTGTATTGGGTTTGCATGGCAAGGTTTTGGTAGCGGTGAGGGGGACGACATGGGGGTGGCTTCTGTGAGAGAAGCTGCCAGAAGCTTCCCCCATGTCCTACCCGACACAGCCAATGCCAGCCGGCTACAAGAACGGACCCGCCGCTGGCCAAGGCCGAGCCAATCAGTAACGCCTCTGTGAGAACAGAATTAAGAAAAAAAAAGGAAGAGAGGGAAAAACAAGCTGCACACTTTGCAGCTGGAGAGAGGAGTGAGAAGATGTAAGAGAAACAACTCCACAGACATTGAAGGTCAGTGAAGAAGGAGGGGGAGGAGGTGCTCCAGGCGCTGGAGCAGAGATTCCCCTGCAGCCTGTGGTGAAGACCATGGTGAGGCAGGCTGTCCCCCTGCAGCCCATGGAGTTCCATGGTGGAGCAGATGACCACCTGTAGCCCGTGGAGGACCCCACGCCAGAGCAGGTGGATGCCTGAAGGAGGCTGTGACCCCGCGGGAAGCCCGTGCTGGAGCAGGTTCCTGTCAGGACCTGTAGCCCGTGGAGAGAGGAGCCCACGCAGGAGCAGGTTTGCTGGCAGGACTTGTGACCCCGTGAGGGACCCGCGCTGGAGCAGTCCCTTCCTCAAAGGACTGCACGCCATGGAACGGACCCAGGCTAAAGCAGTTCATGAAGAACTGTCAGTCATGAGAAGGACTCACGTTGGAGAAGTTCGTGGAGGACTGTCTCCCGTGAGAGGGACCCCACGCTGGTGCGGGGGAAGGAGTCCTCCCCCTGAGGAGGAAGCAGCGGCAGAAACAACGCGTGATGAACTGACCCCAACCCCATTCCCTGTTCCCCTGTGCCGCTGGGGGGAGGAGGTGGAAAGTCAGGAAAGAAATTAAGCCCGGGAAGAAGGGAGGGATGGGGGAGGTGTTTTAAGATTTGGTTTTACTTCTCATTCTCCTCTGATTTTGATTTGTAATAAAGTAAATTTGGTTTTTTTCCCCCAAGTCGAGTCTGTTTTGCCCATGCCAGTAACTGCTGAGTTATCTTTCTCCGTCCTTATCTCCACCCACGAGCTTTTCATTATATTTTTCTCCCCCTGCCCAGTTGAGGAGGGGGAGTGACAGAGTGGGCTTTGGTGGGCATCTGGCCTCTAGCCAGGGTCAACCCACCACACCCAGAAAGAACTGAATTGGACAATGGGACTCATCAACTCCTGGGCTAAGAAACATGGCATTGAGTGGGTGCACCACATCCCCTATTACCCACAAGCCTCTGGAAGGTTGAAAGACACACTGGACTGTTAAAGATGATGTTGAAGGCATTGGATAATGGGGGATGGAAGCACTGGGATATAAATTTAATGGAATCCACTTGGCTGGTTAACACCAGAGGATCTGCTAACCATCCTGGTCCTGCTCAAACCAAACCCCTACATACTGTGGGAGGAGATAAGGTCCCTATAGTGCACACAGGGAAGTGGTTGGGGAAGGCAGTATGGATTGCTCCTTCCATGGGAAAAGGCAAACCCATTTGTGGGATTGTCTTTGCCTAAGGGCCTGGGTGTACTTGGTGGGTAATGCGGAAAGATGGGGAGACCCAGTGTGTACCTCAAGGAGATTTAACCTTAGGGGAAAACTAATCTGTGATGTGAGTTGTATGTTGCAGGAAGGAATGTAGCAGGAATGACCTGAACTGATGGAGAGTGTGTTTCACAAGAAAAGGAACCAGACGAGTGCAATGATGACCCAAATCAAGCCGGTACTGGTGCCCAACAATCTAACATGCTGCTTCTCCTCTCCTGAAAATCCATCTTGACAGAAGAGGCCCAAGTCAAAGCCTGTTTCTGAACATCTGGGGGAATGGAGGAAGCCCATGGGATATCTTTCTGATAAAGGATGGGGGGGAGGAGCTAATAAGAATGTATTAACCTGTATGTTGGGTATAAATTATGTGGGACCTGAGCATGACGCAAATGGTATGGAATAAGGGGTGGAGATTGTATTGGGTCTGGCTGAGATGCAGTTGTTTTTCCCCATAGCAGCCCTCAGAGTGCTGTGTTTTGTATTAGTAGCTAGAAAGGTGTTGATAACACACCAATGTTATGGTTCCTGCTGGGCAGTGCTAGCACAGCACCAAGGCTGGCTCTCCAACATTTCCCCCTACCAGTAGGATGGGGGTGGGGAAGGTCTTGGGAGGGGACATAGCCAGGACAGCTGACCCAAACGGACCAAAGGGATATTCCAGACCATATGACGTCTGCTCAGAAATAAAAGCAAGGAGAACGGAGGGGGAAGGGGGGGGCATTCGTTACTCCCGTTTGTCCTCTGTGAAATGCAACGCGTATGCAAACTCTGCTTCCCGGGAAGTGGCCAAACATCTCCTGCTGATGGAAAGTAGAGAATAAATATTTTGTTCTTTTGCTTCTGCGTGCGCAGCTTTGCTTTGCTTCTATTAAACTGCCTTTGTCTCAACCCACGAGTTTGGGATTTTTTTTCTTCCATCTTATTTTCTCTCCTCCCCATCCTGCTGAGGAGGGGAGTGATAGAGTGGTTTGGTGAGCACCTGGAATTCAGGCAAGGTCAACCCACCACAAAGAAGCCTAAGACAAGATGATTTACAGTTGAACTTCACAATTTGCATTTCTGAGCAGGAGAAAATGCCAAGATTCCACAATGCAATGAATCATTCCAAATGTGACATTTCTGCAATTCAGAAATACAGACTGTGAAGTTCACTTGAGTATTTCAAATCAATCAGTTTTTTCCCTGAGTATTGTAATAGCAAGCACATTTTCTGTTATTAGTGTATTGGTACACTATTTGCATATTAAGTTCTTGAGTATATTCACTTACCTGCTGTCTCTCTTTCATGATTCTTCAAAAAAAAAAAAAATTCTAGTACATTTAAGGGAGTATGGAACATAGAAAGGTTCATACATGTGTGCCTTTGTTAGAGAATTAAGATGAGTATCATGCACAGCTCTTTTGTAGCTTTGTCTAATGTCATTCCATCACTTGCAAGTTATACAAGCAATTCCTAGACCATATAAATAAGGTGTTTCACACATACAGCATATAAATCTGACTTGAAGGACATGTCTGTATTAGTAAATAAAACAGACTAAGGAATGTTCTTTGGTCCTGAAGCCAACTGGGGTGGTGTGGTGGTTTAACCACAAGTAGACTATGTGGTCCTGCACTCACTCCTCTCACCCAGTGAGATGGGAAGGGAATCACAACAAAGGGGCCACAGATTAGGATGAAGGACAGGGACAGCTCACTCACCAGTTAAGATCATGGGCAAAACAGACTCAACTTGGGGAAGAAAAATCGATTTAATTTGTTGCAAATCATCTGAGTAGCGCAGTGAGACATAACAACCACATCTTACAACACCTTCCCCCCACCCTTCCCTTCTTCCTGGACTCAAATCACTTTGCTCTCGATTTCACAGAATCACAGAATGGTTGAGGTTGGAAGGGAACTCTGAAGGTCATCTAGTCCAGGCACCCTGCTCAAGCAGGGACTCCTAGAACACATGAACCAGGATTTTGTCCAGATGGTTTTTTAATATCTCCAGGGAGGGAGATTCCACAACCTCTCTGGGCAACCTGTTCCAGTTCTCAGTCACCCTCACAGTAAAGAAGTTCTTCCTTCCAGAGGAAGTTCCACCTTCATTCCATAGGAAGTTCCATCTTCCTGTTCAGGTGGAACTTCCTATGCTGCAATTTATGCCTGTTGCCTCTTGTCCTATTGTTGGGTGCCAATGAGAAGAGTCTGGTCCCATCCTCTAGACACTCAATGTTGCGTGCATTGGTATACAGGCTCTTCAGAGACGAATCAGAGCATGCCACTTTTACAGGAGGGGTGAATGAGGATACCCCACAGACATGTTCTGCAGTCACTTGCTCAGCTGCATTCACTTGCCAGGGTCGTAACCCCTTGAGTTTTGTTTTATTGTTTGGATAATCTCCATAATTTCCATAATTCCCCCTCACCCCCTTCCTTCCTAGTTTAAAGCTCTCCTTATGAGGTTGGCCAGTCTATTGGCAAAGGCACGTGTACCTCTGTTGGTGAGGTGGATCCCATAACTCCCAAGCATCTGTTGATCATCAAACCGGGTCCCATGATCACTGAAACAAAAACCCTGTTGCCAGCACCAGTGGTACAGCCAGTTTTTTACACACCTACTCCTCTTCTCGTCTGCAACTCTAACCAGTAGGATCAAGGATAAAATAACCTGTGTAGATTTCTTTACCTTCTCCCCACCAGCAGCACAGGGGACAGGGAGTGGGAGTTTCAGTCAGTTCACCATTGCCACACTTCCCGGCATGGAAGTCCAGGAACAAGATGTTCCAACGCAAGCTTCCCATGGAGTCACGGACCTCTTTGGGCACAGCTCCTGGCTCCAGCATGGGCACATTCACAGGCTGCAGATAGGCCTCTGGTCCAGTGCACCTCCTCACCCCCTGGCTCTGGGGTCCACTCCCACTCTGGCATTGAGCAACTCTCGGGATCTCAATTTCAGTCACACTTGCCCTCAGGCTCATATTTTCTTCTCCAGTGTGGAGTCCTCCATGGTCTACACATGGGTATCCGCTCGGCTGTTGAACCTCCATGGGCTGCAGGGGACCTCCTTTACCTTCTCCTACTCCATGCAGTTGAACTGGGTGTCTGAGGCAATCTGTCCTCCCTCTCCTCCTCCTTCCTCCTTGCAAAGCAGCTCTCTCTTTGTTTAGGCCAATGTTCGTCTTTTGTTCAGGTCAATGACTTCTCCAGGTTCACTCTACCTTCTTTTCAAGACAGTCCTTACCCTCACATATATGGATTCACAGAGGCGTTTCTCTATTGCTAATTGGTTCAGCCTGGGCTGGGGGGATTACGCCTTGGTGTTGGCCCTTTAAGACCCGAAGCTACAGGTGGCTTCAGCCTTGAGCAATTAATTCCTGACTTTGAGTGAAAAAAGAACAGAATAGATTCATGAGAAAGAATGCAAGAAACAAGATAAGAAATTGCTTATGTAACTAGTCATAAGTAAAAAGAATGCCTCATAGACAGGTGGATTTATCCAATCAGGTATTGGAACCAGGTGTGTGAACAGTAGCTTTTAGCCAATGAAGAGTTGTTTATGTGTGTGTGTGTGTTAGCAGCTGAAGAGTATATAATTGATCATGAAACCAATAATAAAGGTCTCCAGTGGGATTCACACTGAATCGTGTGTGGAGTCCATGGGTGAATGCCACTCAGCAAGTGGTGACCCCGATGTGATCCGCTAGGAGAATTAACAGTGAGGGGGTGACCACCCAAGGAGAGGAGGCCCCGGATGGAGGACAGCACATGCTGGTCCGGAGCTGGGTTGCAGTGGGTGGCACTGCAAAGTAAAGTTGTATCGTCTCGATGGACGCCTGAGAGGTCAGGTGAGAGGCCAGGGGTGAGATGGGACAACAAGTAACAGGGGAAGAAAGAGTACTTGTTAAGCTCCTCTCGCTTATCCTTTCCAGGAAAGGAATTAACTAAGATAAGACTGTGCTTCAGCAACTGTTAATTTGGTGCCCAGACAAGGGAATCTCTGTGAACTCAGCCACAGCCTTTGGAATAGAAATCTGGGAAGAGATAGGAAAAGTTTTATGGTATTCAATTAGCCGCGGAGAGAAAGACACAAGAGACTTTGCAACAGCTTGGCGATTGATTTCAGACACTTTAAAAGCCATAAAAGCCGAAAGAGAGGTGGCTAAAGGCTCATTTACAGCCCTGAAATTTAATGCAAGCTCAGAGCAGCCCCCTAACTCTAACTCTGCTGGCGCTCCAAAAATTGCGCAAGGGCCACCTCCAGCCCAGCCTGGCCGCCGCCCCCCCACCCCGCCGCTGCCAGAAAAAATGGAAGTGGATCTGCCCGAGGCAGGGAAATCTTCTCAGAAATTTCTTGATCCCAGATCAAGACTCTTCCCAAGTGCCAGTCTATCCTGCACTCCCTCTGTCCACATCACGGACCCCTGATTTTCCACAGCTGCTGCACTCTAATCCTGGGAATTGTCCGGAGTGGTCACAACAACTCATTGGTAAGCTTGAAGAGTTAGAACAACAGCAGGAAACTCCTCACAGCAGACACTGACCCAATTTGAATCGTAAATCCCAAAGAAACAACCAGGGGGACGGGGGAATGATGATGATGGGCATCCAGCCATGAGATGGCAAGGAGTGATAAAAAACGCTTTGCTTGAGGGGGTGTCTTGCCCACACCTACTGCACATCCAGCGATTATGGGGGGTACCGGGAACGATGGAAGAAGGAAACCTAACTATTGGTCTCCATTCCCTTGGGAACTAGTAAAAGAGGCCAGAAAATCAGTAAGAGATTATGGGCTGCAGTCTCCCTATAAGCAGGCATTTGTTGATAATATCTTTTCTACTAATCTTTTAACTCTCCCCCTCCTCTTCCCCTGCAGCTTCAACCACCGCAGGCCACGCCCGGAGAGTGGCCGCTCCGCCTCTGCCGGCGGCCCAGTTTTACCAAGAGACAGAACATCCAGGATACTCAGCTCCACTTATTGATTTTACTTCATCATGGGAACCTCCGCACCTCCCTCAAATGAGCTCAACCTCCACTCCAGACCCTCTAAAATTTTGGAAAAAGATTAAAGAACAGGCAGCTGCTGCAGAGGATTCCGGCAGCAGGAGCGCTGTGTGGGATAGCAACCATCTTATATATCTGTTGTAAAAAAAAAAAAAAAAAAGAGAGAGAGAGAGACAACCCGGTACCGTGCATTATGGTTTAAGTTGCACTGCTTGGTGTGGACCTGTGGCAAATGGTTAATGGTTTATAGTTTGCACTGCACGAGAATCTGACTGTTGTTTGATTGGCATATTTTGTGGTGTGAGTGAGAGGAGTGTCGGGCTCGTTTGTGTGACTGAGTGTCTGTGTTGTTTCAGTGAACGCAGCCAGACTGCAAGGCGGGTGCAGAGTCTAAATGACAGTTCTGTTCCTTTGTGAGGGAAACAGCCAGAGATGAATGAAGCGAGAGGTTATAGTTCAATGTTGTAAACATAATTTTTCTTTGTGGTTGTTTAAGGTGTAAATGGGAACCAAATGGAAAGTAAATGGGAACTAAACGGGAATTTAAGACTCATAGATGTTAGGGAAGCCCTTGGAGACCCCTGCTGGGGATCAATCAGTACCAATGGACTTTTGTATCTTTTTTAATTTCTCTACAAGTCCATGGAACACTCCTATATTTACCATACCAAAGAAAAGTGGAAAATGGCGGTTACTCCATGACCTTCGAAAGGTTAATGAAGTCATGGAGGACATGGGTACCCTTCAACCCAGTTTGCCATGCCCAAATATGATACCTCAGGGGTGGGATGTTTTAATCATTGACTTCGAAAAATTTTCCTTTTCAGTTCCTTCTGTCAATAAGCAAGAACCTATGAAAAGGTACCATTGGGTTGTTTTGCCGCAGGGCATGAAAAATGTGTCAAATTTTTGTTGCCTGGGCGTTAACTCCGTTACGAGATAAGCATAACGAGCTAAAAGTCTATCATTATATGGATGATATTTTAATTTCCGGACAAAATATAAATCAGAAAACCATAATTAAGGAATGAGAAGAATTGTTAAATTCTCGAGGGTTAAAAATAGCCCCAGAAAAAATACAGTGTGCTCCACCCTGGAAATATATAGGGTGGGAAATAACAAAAGCCACTGTGCTCCCACAAAAATTAACAATCCATACAGATATTCAAACCCTCAATGATGTGCAGAAACTTATGGGAGATTTTAATTGAATTCGCACCTGTTGTGGAATCACCAATGAAGATCTCCTCCCAATTGCTAAATTACTGCAGGGAGGAGGTGGAGTTGAGGCCCCCAGACAAACAAATGAAAAGTGCAACAGACACTAACAGAAATATTAGGGAAAATTACAAAGCAATATGCATGTAGATGGGACCCTGATTATAGCATTGGGTTAATGATTATTAACTGTGATCAACATCCTTTTGCCCTACTTATGCAATGGGTCGCTAGTCCTGATCCTTTAGGGATCTTGGAGTGGATATTTCTTCCGATACAACCCAAATGATCAGTTGTAACTCGAGTGGAAGCTATTGCTCAGCTAATTAACAAAGGCCACAGTCGAATTGTTCAGATAGGAGGGAAAGAGCCAGAATATTTAGTTGTCCCTCTGTCGGCAGAATATTTGCAGTGGTCATTACAAAATTCTACAACATTACAGATTGCAATATTGAATTATCACAGTAAAATTTGTGTTCGCTATCCGCCACATAAACTATTAGGATGGCTACCCAAGTTTCAGATAGATCACCTGCCTTTACTGTCACCAACTCCTGTAAAAGGTGTCACAGTTTTTACAGATGCGGGTGGCCGCACCTGTAAGGCTGCATTGACATGGCTCAAGAATGGGCAATGGAAAGACATGGTGTTGACAAACCTCACAGGATCTGTGCAATTATTAGAGTTACAAGCAGTAATTCCAGTCTTCATTTTATGGGCAACACAACCATTAAGTGTTGTCAGTGACTCTTTGTATGTAGTAGGAGTAGTTCAATGTCTGGAGAGAGCAGTGTTAAAGAACATTGACGTGTTATTTCAATATCAATTGTTCAAGCAGCTGTGGGATCACCAGAGATCACATCGATATTTCATTGCTCACATTAGAAGCCACACCAACCTTACAGGTAGCATTGCTGAGGGCAGCCATCGTGTGGACAGTCTGATCACACCAGCATGGACAGATCTGCCAATAGATCACTGTGCCCAGGTGCGGCAATCGCACGACTTTTTCCACCAAGCAGCAAACGTTCTACAATGACAATTCCCCATTTCTGAGGCTGATGCACGCAACATTGTCCTCTCCTGTCCTGACTGTCAGCAGCAATCCTTGCAACAGGGGTCAACCCCCATGGTCTTGGACCCCTAGAACTGTGGCAAATGGACATAACACACATCCTGGAATTTGGTAAATTTAAATATGTCCATGTTTCTATCGATGCCTGGTCTCATGCTACATGGGCCACAGCACAAACGGAGAATCTAGTAAGCACGTGCAACGTCATTTACGTGCAGCATTTGCGGCACTTGGTGTTCCCCGCGAAATAAAAACAGGCAATGGGCCTGGATACATAGCCAAAACTACAAGCCGTTTTTTAGCCTTGTGGGGCATTCAACACAGTACTGGTACACTGCACTCGCCTACAGGACAAGCTTTGGTTGAACGTACTCATCAAACATGAAAACACCTGTTGCAAAAACCAAAGAAAGGGGAATCGGGATTAACACCTCATGAAAGACTCAGCAAAGCGTTGTATGTATTAAATTACCTAAGACTGCCCCGAGGGGAACTGCACCCTCCAATGGTGGCACATGGCAAAGGCCTATCAGGAGGACTGGACAATATAAAAAGAGGCCAAGCCAAAGTATGGGTGAAAAATGGTGACACTGGAGAATGGGAGGGTCCCAGAGAACTGATAACTTGGGGTAGGGGCTGTGCTAGTGTAGTTACAGATTCTGGAACACGGTGGGTTCCAGCAAAGTGGATACGCCCCTGGTTGGAAGACAAGCAAGAGGCACAAAAGAAAGAGGATCCGTCTTGAGCTTATAGTTATTACCGCATTGAGGTTTTTGGTAATTGGTGTTGTTTCAGGACCCTGGGCTGTAGTACCTGGACAGAACATGTGGGTAACTTTTGCTAATATAACGAAGCAAGAATCACTGTGGCTTTCACTGGCTACGCCCAGGGATCCTTTTAGAACCTGTCTTATAAGAGTGTCTTTGTATAACTTTGAAAGCTTTTTAGGATATGTAAGTATTGATAGCATGATCACATTTAACGAAACACAAATTCAGCAGCTATATAATCAGACATGGCCAAATAACAATTTCAAGCACTATAAAAATGCTATGCTAGCTTTTAGATCTGTTTTTATAATCTCACATTTAAACACATCTCTTATAGAACCACAACAACACTTGACACAAGAGAAGCGTTTCTTATAGCATTAGACATGCAACATTTCAAAATAGAGCAGCAATTGATTTTTTATTGTTAGCATGAGGGACATGATTGTGAGGAATCTGAAGGCATGTGCTGTATGAATCTATCAGACCACTCAGAATCAATTCATATGGCCATTTAAAGGGTAAAGGAAAATGTCAAACAGTTGATGGTAAATAGTGATGATTGGCTAAGCGAATGGTTTTTGGAGTTGGGGAACACAAGGATGAGTCTCTTCACTATTAAAGTCAGGATTTAAGATGCTATTCGTAATTTTGGTAATCCTTTTATTAGTGCCTTGTTTGCTATCGTGTCTGCAAAGGGCCCTGCAGAAGATGGTGAACAACGCCTTTGTGGTACAAAAGTAAAAAGGGGGATTTGTTGGCCCTTTAAGAGTCGAAGCTACAGGTGGCTTCAGCCTTGAGCAACTAATTCCTGACTTTGAGTGAAAAAGTTTATGAGTGTGTGTGTGTTAGCAGCTTAAGAGTATATAAGTGATCATGTAACTAATAATAAAGGTCTCCAGTAGAATTCACATTGAATCATGTGTGGAGTCCATGGGTGAATCCCTCTTAGCACCTTGGAGCCAGTCTTCTCACAAGGTTGCCTATTCCTTCACTACCAAAAACAGCCCCCCCCTCCCCCACATACAAACTCAACACAGGTGGCAAGGCCTGTGTCCATATGGCTAGCTCTTTTACCCTTCTGACTATATTAACTGTATTCTTATTGGGGGTGATCCTTGTCCTGTGCAAAACCCTGAAATATGACTTTGAATTGTGAGAGAGAGGTAGTTGGCCTGAGCCAAAACTATGCCAGGAACTTTGACAACAATTTAATGCTACAGTTGCACACCCATGCTGTGGTCCCACTGAGCTTATCAGTGCAGTGTTATCAGAAGATTTAATTTTATCCCTGCCTGCCTCAGGATACCATTCATGGTCCCTTTCTCACTCAGTGACCTAAGCCCCAGCACAGCTCTCCATATGGAACCCAGGGGCTTAGGGCTACTTGCCTTCGCAGAAGGAATGGAAGGGCAAAAAATTCCACCTCCTTCCTGAGCCTAGATTTCTTTATTGGCAGCAGTGCTACTCCATAACTTGGGGAGAGAGGAGAAAGAATGCATGTAATGGTGGGACTGTCTAACCTCCCTCATGAAAATAAGCAACAGTTTTTACACTCCCACTACTTTGTTGAGCCACCATCCCCCCATGGAGGCTTTAAACAAAGATATCATCTATGATTTTCAGTTTCTGTGAGACTGGAGGAAGCTTTGAGGATTCTGAGCACATAATTGCAGCCAATCTGCCTGAGATAGACAGTACACCAAATGATTGTATGTGCAAGTAATTACAGTTATTTGGTCTGAATATGCAAATAGTGTGTGCAAGATTTTTTTCCATGAGTTGTTGAAAAACTGACTTTAAATATTTGCTTTTCATTAGAAAAGATGACAAATTCACGATGACAGACATATTAAACTCTTTCTCTTCTCTGGATCAGATATATATTTTTTTTTCTTTATTATCATAATCAGAACAAAGAGTGAGAACATAGGTTCTGGGCTTGATACATGCTGTTGTCTATTTTACAAGACTATAATAAAAGTTTATTTGATATGTTCTTATATGATGCGCTACTGTAGTGAAAAACACATCTATTAAAACTTTATAAGCAGCTATGGCTACTTGCTCCTGTGAAAAAGCAAATCCCAAATGTCACCTTGGTTTCTGTAGTTCTTCAGAAAATAGTGTATTCAAGTCTGGTCTATACTTAATAAGGTTTACTGACATGATTATGTTTGCTAGCAGTTCAATTTTTTCATCATCATAACTGTGCTTTACACTGCCCTACTGCAGATGTAGGTATGCTGATGCACTGACAAGAAATAGAATATACCTTTAAAACATGTTTGAGCTAGAATTTCCATTTCTAGATGAGGGGAATGATTGCCCTGTGAAAGACTAATAAAAAGAGATGTTCTTAAATGCAGACAAGGCTTTAGTTTCATAGACACAGAACAGTTCTGAATAAAGTCACCTCTGCTTGGCAGTCAGGCCTGCTGACTTAAGACTTTATCATGTTTTTCAATATTTGTTTTTGTTTTGTTTCTTAAAATCCTCAAGTTCTTGCATAACATGAATGCACAGAAGACCATCTTTCTAGCCTTCATAGTTGTGGAGAAAAAGTTTGGAAATGCTCTTACAATCCCCACTTTTAACACATCAAACAGAAGGATCAGTATTTTAAAATATTGTAAGTTTTAAATCAAGTTCCTTCTTTCTGAGACCTCCCCTTTTTTAACACTATAGTTTTGATAATAATGACTTTTAAAAATTTTATTTGCTTGAGATGATTTGAAATGTGTTGGATCTCATGTACCGAAATGTTCAGGCAAAAATGCATAATAAGATTTACTTTTTAATAGGACTGCATAAATTCGAAAAGTATGTTTTTGAGATTCAGAGGCTTCTGCTCAAAATCATAGCTGCTTTGGTTTTGGAAACATATTACAGTAGGTATACTTATCTTTTTCATATGTGCTTTATGAACTAAAACTTAGAAGTTGAGCTCTGTGCACAGTACTGGTTATTAACATTCTGAAATTAGTAGATTTAGAATAAATTTCACAAGCACAAGATAACCCATGAATCTGTTAAAATAAACAGTGCCCATGAGCTTCTTCAGATATAGTATCAAGAAGGAGCTTTTTGCTTGTATGTGACTGTACACATCTTAATTCAGAGATCTAAATGCGAAATCCAGCACTCAGGGACACCAGGTGGATATCTGATACTCTCTGAGGAATTTGGGCTTCATAAACTGTTATGGATTATTCACAGACATGCATTTTTCACTGGTTGTGACAGAAAAAATATGGATGAAATATTTGCATCTATAATTAATCCTGGTATAAATCAATACAAGTTCCTAAATAAATGAGAAACAGACATATACCACTGACAAAAAGCAGCTGTTAATGCCTCTTCACTTACTGAAATGGCATGCTACATATCACAAATATTCTATTACTAACTACAAAATATTTCTCTAGGTGAAAGTCAGGAATATTCTCCAGCTCTACTGTGAATGCTGCAGTCATAACACAGTATAATTTGAGATTGAATTAAATGTGCATAGAGGGTGAGAAATAAGGTGATACAATTCTTTAAGTCTACTTTTCATTACTGTATTCAGAAGTACTTACATGATTTAGGAGCCTAAGGTTCAATTTATTTGCATAGAGATCTTGTTTCATTTAAAACTTATTAGGGTATCACAAGCTTCCTCATGGGGCTGTCAAATATGACACAGGAGCTATGGATATCCTAGGGTGCCTGAAATGCCACTAGGTGAGTGCGTACTGGCAACTGAACCTTAAACCTTCAAAGTCCAGGCTGAATTCAATCTTAGGATCTGTTCTTGAAGAAGGTATCTGTGCCACTTCTTCTAAAGAACTGAGTAAGACTTAGTCTTTTCTTCAGAGTGGCTATCCCTTTCTGCTCAGTATACTTGCTCAACATACTGACTCTTTCCTTAATCAAGCATACTCTTTCCTTGCCCAAAGATCATGCAGTTGATATGAGGCCATCCCCACCTCTCCTGGTAACACTGAAGAGTTGGGCAAAACCCATAAACTTGTCTACATCCCACAATTATACCCTGGTTATAAGATCACTCTCCTGAAAAATGGCAGATGTGAGCATGTCAGGGAAGTGCTCTAATCAGTAGACAGCAGCTACCAATGGATATTTTAAAGAAAATGGCGGATCTGTCTTCTGAACATAATGGGCCTCATCTTTTCAAGATGTAGTACACACAATCCTGAATTAAATAATTCTCAAATCTCTCTTTATTTACCTGAGACCTTTACTTGAATCTGGCAGTAAATCAGTCAGAAATGAGACTTAAGTCTCTAAGAAATACAGGCACTGTTAAAAACTCTATCCCTTGGCAGTGATTAAACTCACCATCCATGTAGATGTCCCACCTAGTAGCACAACATCAGTGCTTCCCAAAGTTTTCCTTTAGCAACCCTATTTTCGGGGTCACAACCCCACTTTCATTTTCACTTCCAGGCTTGTGGGCCTCAAGTGGGGTCATGACCTTAACTTGGGAACTGCTCTATAACACATTGAAAAAATTAAGTACCAGCCAGTAAATATATCAGCAAAACAAACCCATCCAGTCTATCCAAGACCTTGTACAGTCTGCTATCACTGAAGGCCTTACCTATTAAACATGGATCAGCTTTTCAAAACTATGTATCTACTTGCAAGCTCACATAATGCTTTGGGTATGTGTTACCCTTGTCTTGTAGTCTTTCTTTGTGCTATTTAGCTAAGTTTGGTGTTGACAAATATGTGCTAACACTTCTGAAAATATGACCCTCTTTTTCACAGTTATTGTGTGTCAAAAACGAGATCCGGAAAATCTGCTGTTCCCACAGCTGGAGCAACACATACACATCTGCTAAAAATGCAGTGTAAATTGTATTGTCCTTAGCAATTAATCACTTATGATGTATTCTGTCAACTCTCCTCCTTAATGCCTACTGGTCTTTACCCTCTTATCCCTTCTTCTTCCTCTGCTGTCTTCTGTTCTTTTCTTCTGTCTCCCACTTCATTTTTTAACCTCTTCTCCAGAAGTACCATGTTTGGACACAGAGATGCTGTTGGAAAAGTTCCTACTTCTCTTGCAGAACATTTTACCAATAGATCTCAAAGAGTTTGCACAGGCTGTGAAAGCACACAGGTTATGAAATCTTAATATCTTCATTTGACAGTGGGGAGATTAGCACACTGTTCTCGCAAGGTCTGTTACTCACAGTCACCAAAAAGTCAGTGGCAGAGAAAAAGATGAATCTCCAGTTTCATGTGTCCCATAGTAGACTCCAAGCAACATTGTTAGTTAACACAAGATATACCAGTAGATGGCACTTCATAATTCATAGCATTGCTTATACCTCTGCAGGGCTGATAAAAATGGGCTTCTTGTGCGTAGTTCTTCATGTACGACTTTTAGCAGAATTTTCTCTTTTTTCTTGTGCACTTTTCCTGGGATCTTTACTCTTCCCTTTTTTCATTTTCTTTGCTACACTTTTCTGTTCCTCCCAGTTTTCCATATGCTATGTCTCTTTTTTTTGGGGGGAGGGGAAGGAAGTTTTATAAAGTGGAAATTCCTCACTGATTATTTTTCAGAAAAGAGTTATATAAATCCTGACTGATTCATTACTGAGGAGAACTGGGAGGGGGAGAGCAGTAAGATTTACTCCCAAATGTTTTTAAGGTCTGTATTGGGTTTGCATGGCAAGGTTTTAGTAGCAGGAGGGGGACATAGGGGTGGCTTCTGTGAGAAGCCGCCAGAAGCTTCCCCCATGTCTGACCCAACACAGCCAATGCCAGCCGGCTACAAGAACGGACCCGCCGCTGGCCAAGGCCGAGCCAATCAGTAACGCCTCTGTGATAACATAATTAAGGAAAAAAAAAAAAAAGGGAAGAGAGGAAAAAAAAGCTGCACACTTTTCATCTGGAGAGAGGAGTGAGAAGATGTGAGAGAAACAACTCCACAGACACCAAGGTCAGTGAAGAAGGAAGGGGAGGAGGTGCTCCAGGTGCCGGAGCAGAGATTTTCCCCACAACTTGTGATGAAGACCATGGTGAGGCAGGCTGTCCCCCTGCAGTCCATGGAGGTCCATGGTGGAGCAGATGACCACCTGTAGCCCGTGGAGGACCCCATGCCAGAGCAGGTGGATGCCCGAAGGAGGCTGTGATCCCGTGGGAAGCCTGTGCTGGAGCAGGTTCCTGTCAGGACCTGTGGCCCCATAGAGAGAGGAGCCCACACCGGAGCAGGTTTGCTGGCAGGACTTGTGACCCCATGAGGGACCCGCACTGGAGCAGTCCCTTCCTGAAGGACTGCACACCATGGAATGGACCCATGCTAAAGCAGTTTGTGAAGAACTGTCATTCATGGGAAGGATTCACGTTGGAGAAGTTTGTGGAGGACTGTCTCCTGTGAGAGGGACCCCACGCTGGTGCGGGGGAAGGAGTCCTCCCCCTGAGGAGGAAGAAGCGGCAGAAACAACATGTGATGAACTGACTTCAACCCCCATCCTCTGTCCCCCTGTGCCTCTGGGGGGAGGAGGTGGAAAGTCAGGAAAGAAATTAAGCCCGGGAAGAAGGGAGGGATGGGGGAGGTGTTTTAAGATTTGGTTTTACTTCTCATTATCCTCTGATTTGATTGGTAATAAATTAAATTTGTCTTTTCTCCCAAGTTAAGTCTGTTCTGCCTGTGCCAGTAATTTGTGAGTGGTCTCTCTCTGTCCTTATCTCCACCCATGAGCCTTTTGTTATATTTTTCTCCCCCTACCCATTTGAAGAGGGGGAGTGATAGAGTGGGCTTTGGTGGGCATCTGGCATCCAGCCAGGGTCAACCCACCACAGGGTCCTAAGTATGTACCTGAATGTGTGGCTCCAACAGTGCACTGCAATGATCCACCTGCATTTACAGATGAAATGGTATTAATATGAAGAGCAGCTCATGCTATGCCTCACCATTTATTTTCTGCAGTATGAGTGTGGTGGTTTGACTCACAGTGGGACCATGCATTCCTGCATTCACTCCCCCTACCCAGTGAGATGGAATAGGAGACACAACAAAGTGGGCACAGGATTAGGGATGAAGGACAAGGAGGGCTCACTCACCAGTTATGGTCACGGGCAGAACAGACTCAAACTTGGGGAAGAGTAATCAATTTCATTCTTTGCCATTCATCTAACTAGACACAACAACTCCATCTTACAACACCTTCCCCCACCCCTCCCTTCTCCCTGGGTTCAAATCACTTTGCTACTGATTTCTCTACCTTCTCCCCCTAGGGGCACAGGGGGCAGGGAAGGGGGGTTCAGTCAGTTCACCTCTGCCACAATTCTCGGCATGGAAGTCCGGGAACAAGATGTTCCAAAGCAAGCTTCCCATGGAGTCACAGACCTCTTCAGGCTCAGCTCCCAGCTCCGGCATGGGGACATCCACAGGCTGCAGACTCACCCCCCACTCTGGGGGTCCACCCCCACTCTGGCAGCAAGCGACTCTCGGGGTCACAATTCCAGTCACACTTGGCCTCAGGCTCAGCTTTTCTGCTCCAGCGTGGAGTTCTCCATAGCCTATACATGGGTCTCTGCTCCGCTGTTGAATCTCCATGGACTACAGAGGATTTCCTTTGTCTTCTACTCCATGTGGTTGAACTCAGTGCCTCGAGCTCCTCTGTCCTTTCCCCCTCCTCCTCCTTCCTTCTGGCAATGAAGCTCTCTCTCTGTCTATCTGTCCTTTGTTTAGGTCGATGGTCATCTTTTGTTAGGTCAATGGCCTCTCCTCCAGGTTCACCCCCACCTACTTCTTTTCAGGACAGTCCTTCCCCTCACAAATATGGATTCGCAGAGGTGTTTCTCTAGTGCTCACTGGCCCAGCCTGGGCTGGGGGGTCTCCGCCTTGGAGCCAGGGGAGCTTTTTGCTCTCACAAGATGGCCCTTCCCCCACTACCAAAAAAACAGCCCCCCCTCCTCCCACACAAACCCAACACAATGAGGCAAGCAGACATTTGCTAACTTGAAGTATATCTGTGAAATACATCCAAACAAAGACACTGTATGGCCTCAAGTCTAGCTGTTATGCTACCTTTGCTGTGCACAGGCTGCAGCTAAACACTTCAGATTCTGACCTTTCCTCCAGATAGGAAATGATCAGGCTTCTGCTGTGGGTCCTGGCTAGATTTCTCCCCATCAGTGCATGTGGTGCTGATTGCTAGGTTGCTGACAGAGGCAAGTGCCTTTCAATTAAGGCTGAAGTTCCATCAGAGCCCATAAATGGAGAATGCCAGGGAGATTAATAACCAAATTGTCACAGTTTACAGGAATGTTGGGTTGGGAAGTGCAACTCTCAAGTTTGTGGGCTGTGTAAATTCGGAGCTCTGGGTATGTATCTTTATAGACATAGACTCAGTCCCTTTTTCCTTTCTCATAAAATTAATGAAAATTCATTTCTCTAAAGGTTGAGTCTAAATGTGGAAATACTCAATATTTGCATGTATTTTAGGCTTTTTGCAGTTTTGGTGTAGTCACCATTTGAAAAAAGGATTTGAATTGCTGACTAAACCATCTGTATGTGGCAAAAGATTATGGGAAACATACCTGCAGGACTCTTTTTAGTTGCTCCAGGGGGCATTATACATTATTTTTCCAAGTGTCTTGCCTTGGTTTGTTTTGGGTTTGTTTTTTTTTTTGCTTTCCTTGTTTTCTTGACCAATCTAGCTGGTACTTGTTAATGTCTCTTTGAGAATTATTGTCAGTCCTAAAAAAAAAAATGCAAACTGAACAATACAATAGTTTTAAACTACATTTTAATACTGCACTCTTTCACCTTATTTACTTGTTTTCACTTAAAAATACAGACAGAAACTTTTGTGCATTTGCTTGCATTTCCTCCATTATGCATTCTACTCTGCACAGAATGAATATTCTAGGGAATAGATGCTGCATTCTTTGCACAGCAACAAGTTTCTTTAAAATCAATGGGAAAATTGTATTTATGGGAACTTTTAGGATCACTTAAGGATTGTATAAGGGAAAGACATATTAGAGAAGGGACATTCTATATTCCTTCTGGCAATTGCATCCAACAGCTGTGGTGATATGGTTGTTCCATGAATGTTTCTTTGGGGAATTGTTTCTTTTTAACTGGACATTCCTTTCTGATTTTGGAGTCTGTAAGACTTAAAAGTGGGTGGACATAGCTCTTCATAGGATCATAGGATACTTCATCTTGGAAGGGATGTCAGGAGATCATCTACTGGATTGTCCTCATTGGGAAAAAGGCTTTCCTTATACCCAGTGTGAACTTGTAGGCAGGAGAAGGCTGCTCTGAGGTGCCCCCAAAGCCTTCCCTTCTCCAGGCAGAAACAGCTCCATCCCTCCTCCCAGTTACTCCAGCTCCTGAGCATCCTGGTGGCACTCCACTGGGCTCACTTGTCATCAGTGCCACCTTATCCAAGGATTTGCGTAACTACCTATCTGGTTTATCTACATATCTTGCACTGAGACCTCTTTTAGCAATGCTTCTAATTCAGAAATCAAATTATAGCACATTTTAGTAACTTCTAAGTGTTTCTAACAGTGGCCACCCACCATAATCCTTGTAGTTTAAGGTGCCTCTTAAAATACAAAGTGATTGAAACTTAAAATAAGAGTACATAACATGAAGCTCAGCAGAAGATCATTAGGAACACTTATCTGAATAAGAGCATTCCAAATTGCTAAGGGATCTCAGGAAATATTTTAAAACTGTTCTTATGTAAAACTATATTTTTGCATACAATCATGCTACTCAAGGTAATAATTATTTTTTTTAATGCTGCCTTTGCTGTGAGCTTCTAACATGCTATGAAAAATAGTTCCAACATTCATTTAAAAATATTTCAAAAATCTTTAAAACCAAGTGACTAAAATTTAGTTCTTGAATTTGAATGCAATGGTTTCATTTGGGGGAGTTGTGAGTATCTGTAGACCTCACTGTGAGGTTCAGATGCTATTACTGAGTTGTATTGGTGGAAATTCATGGGCCTTTACATATTCAAATCTACATTGGACCACCTTGGTAAACTCATTATCCTGTAACTGCATCTAGTATGTCTGATTAGCTGTTATCAATGTCAAAAGTTTCTTCCTTCTCAGTTTTCTGACACATTAGTTCTCTTCAATCCCGTGGCGAAGTTGAACAAGTCCATTTAAAGATTAAGAAATCAAAAGACTGTACCTATAAATTACAGGAAAACGAGACATAGGTATGGTTTTAACTCCAAATCAGTCTCTGGGCTGAACATTATGTCTTTTACCTTGTTTTCATGTCGTATTTCTCCACTATGTGATAATTTCATTGGCAACATTGTTTAGGAGTAATGAAGCTGTGAATTATACAGGTAATCCCAAGTGAGTGTCAGAAAAATTCAGCCACTAAGGTCCATTATTTATTTATGTCTATCAGAAAAAATTATAAAATTAAAGAGTTAATTTGTGGGTACTATTTTTTTTCATATACTAACTACAAAATTAATGCTGCCATAATGGGTCAGGCAGGCCTTGGAATTATAGAAATATCAAACAAAAAATGTAATTGCCTTACCTTTGGGGAGTTACTTATACCTTGTGAACCTCTTGGTCTATGCACAAATGCTATGTTTTACCAGAAAGCATGGAAGCCTAGTTCTTCAAAGGGATAAGATGGCACCCACCAAGAGGTGCCATGCTGGACCTTGTTCTCACCAACAAGGAGGGGTTGGTGGGGAACGTGAAGCTCTCAGGCAGTCTTGGCTGCAGTGAACATGAAATGTCGGAATTCAAGATCCTCAGGGCAGTGAAGAAGGTGCACTGTAAGCTCACCACCCTGGATTTCAGGAGAGCAGACTTTGACCTCTTCAGGGATCTGCTTGCTCAGGTACCATGGGATGAATTCCTGGAAGGAAAAGGAGTGCAGAACAGTTGGATCATACTCAAAGTTCTCTTCCTCCAAGCCCAGGAACGATGCATCCCAACAAAGAGGAAGGCAGGCAAAACCAGCAGGAGGCCTGCATGGATGGACAGGAAGATCCTGAACAAACTTAGGATCAAGAAAGAAGCCTGTAGAGGGTGGAAGGAAGGACGGGTAACCTGGAATGAATACAGGGAAATTACCTGAGAAGCCAGGGATCAGGTTAAGAAAGCCAAGGCCCTGACAGAATCAAATTTGGCCAGAGATGTCAAGGGCAACAAAAAAAGCTTCTACAGGTATGTTGGGGAGAAAAGGAAAACTAGGGAAAATGTGGGCCCTCTCCGGAAGGCGACAGGAGACTTGGTCACCTGGGACATAGAGAAGGCTGAGGTGCTTAATGACTTTTTTGCCTCAGTCTTCACCGTCAAGGACTCGTGCCACACTGCCCATGTCCTAGAAAGCAAAGGAAGGCTCCAGGAGAATGAAAAGCCACCCACGGTAGGAGAAGATCAGGTTCGGGAGCACCTAAGGAACCTGAAGGTGAACAAGTCCATGGGATCTGATGAGATGCATCCGCAGGCCCTGAGAGAACTGGCAGATGAAGTTGCAAAGCCACTATCCATCATATTTGAGAAGCCCTGGCAGTCTGGTGAAGTTCCCACAGGTGGGAAAAAGGGGAAGATAACTGTCATTTTTAGAAAGGGAAACAAGGAAGACCCGGGGAACTACAGGCCGGTCAGTCTCACCTCAGTGCCAGGCAAGATCATGGAGCAGATACTCCTAGAAACTATGCTAACACACATGGAGAACGAGAAGGCGATTGGTGACAACCAACATGGCTTCACCAAGGGCAAATCATGACTGACCAATCTGGTGGACTTTTATGATGGGGTTACAACATTGGTGGATAAGGCTAAAGCAACTGATGTCATCTACCTGGACTTGTGCAAGGCGTTTGACACTGTCCCACATGGCATTCTTATCTCCAAATTGGAAACATGTGGGTTTGATGGATGGACCACTCGGTGGATAAGGAACTGGCTGGATGGTCGCACTCAAAGAGTTGAGGTCAACAGCTCAAAGTCTGAGTGGAAACCAGTGATGAGTGGTGTCCCTTAAAGGTCGGTATTGAGACCGGTGCTCTTCAACATATTTGTCAGTGACATGGACAGGGGGATTGAGTGCACCCTCAGCAAGTTTGCTGATGACTCCAAGCTGAGTAGTGTGGTTGACACACTGGAGGAACGGGATGCGGGACCTTGACAGGCTTGAGAGGTGGGCCTGTGCAAACCTCATGAAGTTCAACAAGGCAAAATGCAAGGTCCTGCACCTGGGTCAGGGCAATCCCAAACATAAATACAGGCTGGGCAACGAGTGGCTTGAGGCCAGCTCTGAAGAGAAGGACTTGGGAGTGGTGGTAGATGAGAAGCTGAACATGAGCTGGAAAAGTGTGCTTGCAGCCCAGAAGGCCAACTGTATCCTGGGCTGCATCAAGAGAAGCGTGGCCAGCAGGTCAAGGGAGGTGATTCTTCCCCTGTGCTCCGCTCTTGTAAGGCCCCACCTGGAGTACTGCATCCAGTTCTGGATCCCCCAACACAAGAGAGACACGGACCAGTTAGAACAAGTCCAGAGGAGGGCCACGAGGATGATCCGAGGGCTGGAGCTCCTCAGCTACGAGGAAAGGCAGAGAGAGTTTGGGCTGTTCAGCCTGGAGGAGAAGGCTCCGGGGAGATCTTATAGCAGCCTTCTAGTACCTGAAGGGGGCCTACAAGAAAGCTGGGGAGGGATTTTTCATAAGGGCAGTTAATGACAGGACAAGGGGAAATGGCTTTAAACTGGAAGAGGGTAGGTTTAGATTAGATATCAGGAAGAAATTCTTCACAGTGAGGGTGGTCAGACACTGGAACAGGTTGCCCAAGGAAGTTGTGGATGCCCCCTCCCTGGAAGTGTTTAAGGCCAGGCTGGATGAGGCTTTGAGCAACCTGATCTAGTGGAAAGGTGTCCCTGCTCATGGCAGGGGGGTTGGAACTAGATGATCTTTAAGGTCCCTTCCAGCCCAAACCATTCTATTATTCTATGAAGATACAGATGTTTCTGTGCTGGTGATTCATTATATTGTAAGATGTCACTGCCTAGAGAACAGCACTATGTACTGAAATTTAATTTCACCTGATTCCCATTTGGAGGGAAAGAAGGAAACATTTCTATGTAATTAAAAAAAAAAAAAGAAATAGCAGCTGTTTGAAATTTACTGAGAAGCTTGGAATGTAGTTTTAGTTGAGGTGAATTAGCAGGCAGAAAGCAAGCAAAGAGGTAAAAGATGCAAAAGAGGTCCCTTATATTGTTCTTAAGTCTGTCATATGAACAGCTATCAGGAATGCATTCGAGTATGATCAGAATTATTTATATTCACTTGCATATATTGCACAGCTGAATACATTTGTGAACCAGGGCTTTTTTTCTTATCATTCAAATGCTCCAAACTGGATCTCTTGGATTTAAACTGATTTTTAAGTGCCAGAATATGAGTTTCTGTTTTCAAGCATACGCGCTCCACTCTGTGTTACTGTGCCTGACTTTTAAGTGCCTGCATTTGTGAATGGAGTTCAAAGGCCTGGGATTCAGTACCCAACTACACACCAGGGTGAACTAGGAGTTTTAGAAATGTTATTTACAGCAAAGGGAATACATATGCCAGATGACAGAAAACACAGAAGAGAAAGATATTTATGAAAATTTATTTCTCTTCTGGTTTTAGGAGCTTGTGCAAGATGGTTTCAGAGCTGGAAACCACCTTCTTGAACTTAGGCATTCAGACATTTCTGTTTCTTCATTTAAACAACATCCAGGATAGCCTGTGCATTAAGAGAGGAAACAAAGCAAAAATATAACAAAACAAAAACCACACAAAAAAGACGGGAAGTAGAAAAAATTGATTCAGCACCTTCCTTAGACTGAGGGAATTAACTTCACATTTCCACTTCTCAGGAAGTTCCCCATGTACAAGACTAGAAGAGAGGGAAGAAAAAAGTAAAGCCTCTCCTGTTGTAACTATGACTCAGTGTAGAAAGAGATGTGAGATTTGTAATCTTGATTTAAACAAGGAATTAAACATGATTTCATAGCTTAAGGATGGAGGCACTTACCTACTGGGGGAAGGAGAAGGGGAGGCAACCTGGATTCTGGCCCCTGCCTCAAGCACTATTTATGTATGTTATTCAATTACAAATGCAAAATGTGTAGGCAGCTCCTCGGGCAAGAACCCAGGTCTTCCTCTTCAAAAGGAGTACCTATTAAGGTTGCAAATTATCCTTTCTCAATGAATCTTGCTTCCTCTCCAATACAGAAGTATGACTTCAGCAGGCATGACAGACAGTTCTCCAGCTTGAGCTTCACCTTGAGCTGGTGGTGGATGCACTCTTGGGAGATATGGGAATGTTCTCCTCAGGAAGTCTGGCAGTGAACCTGCATCTCCCACTTCATGAACAAGTACCTTATCTACAAGTATGATATTATGTAAAATGTTGGCAGTCGTGCTGCCACAACCTCTGGACATGTTTCTGTGAGAAAGTCTCTGGGACTGTTGTGCTTCACGTCAAGGTTGGTGTATGTTAAGCACTCTCAGATGATGCCTACCTCACGAAGCCTCTCAGGAAATTCCTCACCTGTACATCACAGGCAGGTGCAAGGTAGGTTTCAAGATTTTCAGCAGCATAGAAATAGCAGTAGCAATGGGAAATGCAGTAACAGAACTTTTAGATAATTTAATCAGCAAAAACCTGATGTAGATTTTTGTGTCTGGTTCATGTACATGTATATGCATAAATATAGCTTCCTGAAATTTTTGTTGCTTTTTTAAATTTTGCTGTCAGTAACTTTCTCAAAGTTATTTTGTGAACCAGCATAAAATTAGAACCCAGAAATCCTGCTCTGCTACAGTATCTCTGTAAGACATGGAAATATATTTACAATTAAAAACAATCTTTTAATGCCATTGTTTTGTTGGAAATTAAGCAGCTGGCGCCTATCTGAATTTGAGAAGAATCTCCTTTGATACTCTCTACATTTATTAAGCATTTTGTCTCTGTCATTGTCATGTGTTTATTAGTTTATTATTTTCCAATAGGTTCTTTTTCTATCCCTCTGTTTTCCCAGCCCTCATTATCTTTTATTCTGGGTTCTGTTGCCTTCAGGAGACTAAAATCCTGCTCCCTTTGCTCCTCTCATCATGTACTTCCTTTCAAAGAGACTACTTGTCTAAACAAAGCAACAGGAGGGTGAAGGGCAGTAGTTTTTATTATTATTTTGAATACAATATTATAAATACACACTTGTAGTTTTTATGTATTCATAGATGAATAAATTGTATTTGCTTTGGATAAACAATCCATAACAAACTAGAGTTTAGTCTATAGCAGGAACAGCCTTTAAATATGATCTGTATTTAAACAAAATAGATAAATCAACTTCTGCTCTCAAACCTCAGTTCAGCAAAGTACTTAAAACACTATTGAATAAGGTGCTTAAGTACATTTTTAAGTTTTATGCAGTATGTTAGAGAAATTTTGATAAGTGGGGCCTTATTTGGGAGAACAATATAACCCAGGTAGCATTTTGGTCCTTGCTGTGCTTATGGCTGTTACCTTTCCTCAATTCACTGTGCTAGTATCCATTCTTAAAAGTGTGTCCAGTCTGAATATTCGTTCATCAAAAAGAATTTCTGAATTAACCTTCCTTTTAGGGGCAAATAATTTCCAAGTGGCAACGTGTTCGTTGATGGTTTTGGGTTTTGTTTGGTTTTGTTTTGGAGATTTTTTTTTTCTTTTGTGCTAATTGCTACACATCATGCATTTAGGCAACTAGGCCGTGTTTTGCTTTTTCTATTGATCATTTAAAGTGGTGATACAACTTCAACCCCAGTAACATGGATCTGAAGCTTAGCAAAAATTCCAATACATGTTCAAAACCTCCTAGAAATATGAAAATTAAGCATGTGCAAGAAATTACAGACTTTTTATTTAGAGGATGGAGAGGGAAACAAAAAATGCCAATTCTCTTCTTTTCCCTCAGTGTACTTGGATTTAAAATTAATTAATACCAGTGAACTGGAGACATTGCTCCTGTCTGAAAAAAGGGTTTCTTGAATCAATGTCAGCTGAAAGCTTTGGCCTTAATCGGTGTGTTTCACTGCTACGTCATGCACAAGCCTCCTTTCCCCTAAGCATCAGCATGTCTTCTCTGCACCAGAAGGCCAGAACCCTTTAGAACCAAAAACTGAGGACTGAATCTAGGGAAAACTCATTTTTTTATTTTTTCACTCATCATTTATTTACAAATACACATTTTAACTTTTATATACATTGCACATTTACATGGTAGAAAAGTACAAAACTATATATCTAAATGAATTTATATTTAACTCACCATGTCTGAAAATATAAAATTACATCAGAAAAAAAGTATTATGAAAAGCAAAGAACGTGAACTGATAAAGCTTTGATAGAACTTATAATGACACACTGTGCGATTAAAAGTGGTACTGCAAGACCATCTTAAAGGAATGTCCTGGTTTTTGCTAGCAAAAACCAGGACAAAGAAACACCTGACAAAACATTTATGCATGCTACAAAAAAATAAAACAATAAAATAAAATAAACTCTTTATTCTTATTACAGTTAGCCCTGTAGCTATTAACAACCTTCATAATTTGCTTTCTTTGAGTCTGGAATGCATATAGTACAGTATATATGCGCAAAACATTGAGATCACTTCAGTACATTATATGATCAGAAGTAGAGAAAAGTGAAGTGGAAGAAGCTTCCTTAAAGATCACCTCACTGCACCCTGGAAGTATATTTAAGTCAGTTACAATGCCTTTTGGTCAGTCAAGATTCCTTGTAAACAAAAACTGGGATATTTTATGTACAGAACTGGTAAACAGAAAATCCAATAAATAAACATAACAGAAACTGACACGCAATTTTGTTTAAGTGGAAAAGAGTTAACATTAGTGAAACAAAGAGATGAGATCATGTAAGCTCTAAGGAATGGACTTTTATAGTTTACAAGAAAAAATAAAAGCTTAGCTTTACAAGCAAGAGACCTCACAATAAATAACACTGCTCTTCCCCTAATGAATAAATTTCTTCAAAAAACAAGGTGTACAGTCAATCAGACATTTTATGTACAAATTATAAAACATGATGCAGTATAAATAAATGTCTACCTGACTCAACTATATGTATACTTTTTTTCCGCAAAATAAATAAGCATATACTTATTTACAGTATGGACATTGTTTTTGTGCCCAATGGTTGTTCCAATAGTGAAGGAAGTTTTACTGCTCTAGAATGGAAGATAAAGGAAAGCTTTAGTCCTGGTCTTCATCTTCCTCTTCTTCCTCTGGGTCTTCATTAATGGCTAGATGGGGGAATACAGGGGAGCTGCTGTTTAAATAAGGACAACAACAGCACAGAAGCAGCTCAGTGCATGTTTTCAAAGTCCTCTGAACAGCCATAATACAGCATTGCATTTTATGCAACTTGTAGTGAGATGCTCTTTGGCATCTGCTGTTATGCAATAAGGTTTTTTATACATAATCTATGAAGTCATAACTGCAGAAAGTTCTGAAGAATCAATGGCTCGGGTTTTATTGGCAGATTCCTGAAATCAAAAAGCGCTCTTGTGTTCTAGGCTTAACTGCTTTGTGTCCTTCATTCAGAGTTAGTAGAGGCAACTGTGTTAAACCAGATGCCCATGTGCTACCATTAAGCTTGTTCTTTTGGACACAGTTAGAGTTTATCCAGGTGTTAAAGCAATCAGCAAAGCACACAAGACTAGACAAATTAGGAAAAAATCACTAGAATTATGCTCCTAGGGCAACCCCTTTCTGACAAAATGACTTGTCCTTAGAATAGCCCCAAAATCCCAACTTGAAAGCCAACTGGTTGTTGGAGATCTATTGCATTTTATTAGTAACCAAAGTGTGTGCGTGATAGATACATACTTATATGGCACCTGTACCATATCTTGAATCTCTAAATCAAGCTTTCTTATGTTTAAAGGTGTAAGTCTTCATTACCTAGGGATTGCCTTCAGAATTAACAATCTCACTTACAGTTGCAAGATCCAGAGTGCTTTACTTCTAGAAGCACACCCATGGAGCAGGCTGCCTCTTTCATAGCACACTCGCTCGGGTAAGTTGTGTTATCGCTGGCACAGACTGCCTCATCTAACTTGCTTTCAGAGCATGACTCATCGCAGAGGGCACATCGACCTCTGCCAACCTTAAAATCCCACAAGCATTTCTTCCCAGCACTGCACTGAATGTCTTCACAGGATTTGGCTTCTAAAAATATACACAGGATACTAGAGGTAAGTGAAAAGAAAAAGGAAAAAGAAAAGCAACAAACACCCCCAAGCTCCCTTTTCCCCATGAACTGTGAATAGCTCAGATGCAGTAGATGTGATGATACTTGCTGATTTTACTAAAGCAAGTAGTTCCTTGGACACCACTGCCTGTCTATATGTGGAGGAGGAAAGACAGCTGTGCCAGCAGAGGTTGGCCCTGGGAATACAGAATTACATTTGCCTATTTTACCTGACCTTCCTGCTCCGTTTGATGTCAGTGGAAATTCAGCTCCCCAAATTAGCAGTAAGTGCAGAATTTGCCAACACATTTAGCATTTCTAAATAAATTATTTTTAAACTAATCCAAATAGAGTAATTGTCTGCAAGATTGGAAAAGGAATTCACCTCAACCTATGCCAACTAAAAGCAGCCTTGGACTCCCCCAAGTCCCCCTAGCAGTTACTCTGCAATATTTTTAAAGAGGAAAAAGTTATCAGATGTTTTCAATTACGTTAATGCAAGCTTTGCCAAGACCACTTGAAGACAATTGTTTCCAGGAATCCAGATCCACTGAATATCGAGACCTTGTTACGCTGTAACCATGTCATCATCTATTTAATGTCAGGTACTTCCCCATGGATACTAATATCAGCACCCACAGTGATAGCAAGAGAAGCAGGATCAGGCCCTCTACTCCCTCACCCCTTTTGCAATCTTTTCTGGGGCAAAGCTCACCCTGGCTCTCCTTTTCCTGGAGGGAAGCACAAACCCAGGCTGCTGGAAGTCTTTCCTCCTCCCCAACGGTCACTACATCTATCCAATTCCACACACAATAGTCTGAAACAGCTGAGCCAGGAAGCTCCCCCCACCCTTACCCCTCCAATCAAGATACCTACTGATGCATTTTCCTTCATAGGCTAACCCAATGGATCTGCCCAGTAGGCAGGTAGCTTTCCTCAGGTGGCAGGCACTGGCGTAAGTTATGCCATCATTCCCGCAGAGATACTGTTCAGAGGAGATGATAGGCTCTGGGCAAATTCCATTACATGTCACACAGTAGGCATTATTAGTTTGATCAACCACACACGTGGAGCTGCCTGAGCATAAAACATCCCTACAGGTCTCTGAAATAAAGATGAAAATGTAATTATTAATAGGAGATCCCAGAGCCCCAGCAAGGAGTGAATGGGTGACACAATGAAACAAATTATCAGATAAAAGACTTCAGCAGCTCTCCTCATTTAAGGGCCACTGGAGGAAACCTTCCGATCTCAGGGTAGCTGGTGGGACACAAGTGCTGATAGACTATGGGGAATTCTCAGTCTAGCTACGTTCTTGCTTGTTGAGTGTGGTTTAGTTACTGTCTCCCAGCATTTGGACCATCATTCTGGTTCCTGCAGGAAAGTATGTTCAATAGCTCCTCCTCCCTACATTCACATACACTCATACACCCTTTGGCATTTGAGGGAGATCAGATTAGATTTGCAAACCTACTTTTGCATTTGCCCTGATACTGGACTTCAAGTTCAGGCTGTTCTTTACATCTGGCTTTGAGAAGGGCACACTCGTTCCTGTAGGTTTTCCCATCTAAGCCACACATGGGGCCCTTCCAAGTGATATTAGAACAATCCGGAGCACAAACACACCGAGGTTTCTTCTTCTTGTTCATTTTACATTTCTTCCCGGGTCCACAGTCCACATTCTCGCACGTTTCTGATGGAAGCAGTTTGGGGCTCCCAGAAACGTGACAGAGGCTTGAAAATGATGTGCATTTTAAAGGAAGAAAAAGAAAATCGCGCTTGCAAATTCCTCCTTCCCCTGCCCTCTCCCCCTCATCGAGGCTCCACAGCATTGTTTTAGTACCGCACAGAGTTTCAGCCCCATCCCATTTTGCAATCTGCACGAATTGGGAACATTTGCTGTTAGCGAAGTCTTTTGAAATCTCCACATTTTGCTGCTTCTATATATATAAGTTCACTAATATAAGTTAGCAGAGCTCAAAAAAAAAAAAAATCAAGTTGGAAAATTTATAAGGTGCCATCTCTCCCCCAAGCATTTCAGAGGAAAGTACACTGTCCTTAAACCGGATAGAGTGGGGTTGTTTGGGGGTTTTTTGGGGTTTTTGTTTGTTTGTTTGTTCGTTTTTTTTTACTAGTATCCCTGTTATTTGTGGATTCAAGCCAAGAACATTAGTCCAAAAAATCCCTCCTTTTTTAGCTGGAGAGTTTTGGTTGGAATGAGTCTCCTGTGAATAACCAATGTGACTTCTCCAGAAACTCAATACCAATTGATCCTGGTGCTAATCCAGCCAGGGCTCGATCCTGCCTCCTTACTCCGATGTGAACGTACCGCAGCGAGGAGTCAGGATCGGCCAGCCGAGATGTCGCCAAACGAGGGAGAAGATTGTCCCCCTCCCGCTAAAAATCATTGAACAAGCAATGCCCTTAAAAAAAAGAATTGCAGTTGCCTACGTTAGCTTAATTTATACTCTAACTCGGTGAGGAGAGGAAAAGAAAAAAAAAAAAGAAAAAAGCAATGATAAAACAAGCAATGGTAAGACATCCAGGTTGTGGTTGGAACACGGCCAAGATAAAGGAAAAAGCCCCAAAACTAAAAATCAACATTCCCTTGTGTCGAAAGAGGGCTCTTAAGAGTTGGCAATATCAGGTTTGAGTTTGGGTTTTTTCGCATGGAAAAAAACTAAACTTATTTAAGCATATTCTTCAGTGCAGAAGAGTTTACAACACAGTAATATTTATTCGCAAAAAAAGGGGGATGAAATCTCAATACTAAAGGAATGTCCAGAAAATTACCATTTATTGGTTTCTAAAAATGTCAGCTGTAATTGTGAGGCTCGTCATCATCACCTCTCCTTCCGTCAGGCAGGCGAGATAAAAATCTGAGTTAAATTACCAAGAAATTTTGAGCATTCATTCGGGAGCCAAGACTGGTAAAGTTCCCTAGCGATGCTGCTCTTCATTCATGCTGCATAATAACAATAAATACTAAGAAACATCTTCAACTGTCCTCTGTGCCTATGCAGAGCAGTGCGAAGATCCGATCAAATAGGGATCTAAATTGTTATAAGTAAATTTGACTCAAAGTCCAATAATAAATTTAAAAATAATTTATTGAGTAGGAATAGGTGAGCAAAAGCAGCACTGGGCGGCTGGGGAGTCTCCGCTCCACCAACGGCTCGCAAATTAGATAGGCACAGCAGTTCCTTTTTATCTTGGCTCTTCTTTGGGGTTGCATCCTCTTTGCTCATAGCAGAAATGCTTCAGTTGTCACTGACGCCCTCCGGAGTCTCTGTTATCGTGGCAGTTTCCGGTTAGTATCTTTCACAGTCTCTGGGATCTCTTCCTTAGTTGAGATACGAAGTTTCTTTTGTTTGCTACTTAGCCCATCATGATGGGCCTGTAAATCCCTTTACTACACGCCTTATAAGTACATTTTGGGCTTAATCCTTGGTCAATTAACAGGATGTTTGAGCACGATGACAACATTGCATAAGCTTTAAACCTTTAGCTAAATAACAGGGTATACCGATGCTATGGTAACCTACCATCGCGGTTTAATATTTCACAAATTATATTGCTTGATTAGCAAATTCCCTTTATATGCCTATTACATAAATGACACCTCTGTACTTCGGTACAAAGCAATCTCATGCCCAGAGTTAACTGCTGTCCTGTTGGACCTTGGAGAGAGGTGTTTAACACCGCAGCAAACTAAACCGTGCCCGAAAGACAGAAAACAATAGTAATAATAATAAATAAATATATCTGCGAATAAACAATCTGATCTTACCCTGCACTGTGTGATCTTCCATGAAGTGGCACAGAAACATCAGGAGTAAGAGCATGCCAGGGTGGATTGTCTGATTTAACATCCTCAGTGTATCAGGGAGCGCGAGAGACACAGGAACAGCGTGAGGGCGAGTAGGGAGAGGGAGCGAGCTCTCGCCAGCCCGCTTATGACCGCTCTATTGAATGAACGTCAGGCTCTGAATGCAGTCTCTCTTTAAATCTATACGGGGGTCTTAGCTGTCTGCGGTGAGTGGTCTAATGTGTGTGTGTCTGCTCGGGGGTGGGGAGATTTAAAAAGTTCAGTGTGAATCAGATGACATTTTCCACCTTCTGAAAACCCTCTCCAGTGATCTGCTTTAGGTGCACGCACACACAGGCGTGCATTGGCTCGCCCTCGCGCAGCCCCGCGTCAGCCCTGCGCGGCGGAGACGCCAGAGCTGTTAGCTCAGCAGCGAGAGGCAGCGCAAGCCCTGGCCGCGGCGGCCGCGGAGCCGGCCGCGCCCGCGCAAACTGGGATGCGCGCGGCGGGCCGCGCTAGCACCTCGGGGGCAGGCGATCCGCTGGGGATCGCCGCCGCGCGAGGGGCGCCCCTGTACCCCGACGGCGCGGGAGAGTGAGCAGAAGTGCGGAGGCTGTCGGGGAGCGGAGCTCCGCGGCTCCGTAGCCGCGGGGTGTTGCCGTCCCCGCGCGAAGTCGCTGCTCATAATAAATCCCACTCTCCGCACCTCCGACGGGCGGAAGGCGGCTGGCACTCACACTACTCGCTCGGCAGGAGCCAAAAAAACCCCCAACTGACCAACCACAAACAAACAAACAAACAAACAAACAAACAAACAAGAACCAAATAAGTTTAATACCTAGGGCTGTGCCCAAGTGACAGTCTTTTCACTGGGAGCCCGGGAGGACGAGACGGGAATGGGGGCGATGCAGGCAGTCTTCTTTCAGAATCAGAAAAGATTGCAACATCATTAATAAACTTCTAGAGTACTAGTTTATTAAGCACAGTCTGTCATTATTCTCTCATCTGAAAAGTTAGCAGTCTCTCATTTATAACATTTTTGGCAACGCTGAATGAAACTGAGTAGGCGATATTTCCTTTTATAAAAAACAATTTCCTTAACGGAAAATGGTATTGTTTATTCAAAAGCTGCCTTTTTAATTTCGATTCTTTCGCTGACCAAAGCACAAGAGACTGCGAAGTACGCAGACAGGAATACCCGAACAGTGCCGGGTCAGGAGCCCGTGCGCCTCGGCCGCCCGTGCCCTCCGCCCGGCCCTCCCCACACCCCTCTTCCTCGCTTCCGCCCTCCGGCTCCCCCCACGGCCTGCCTCCTCCCCACAACTGCAAATAACGTAGTGATAACCGATTTTTTCCCACCAACTGCAGGAGATAGTGCTAATCTTTTAATAAAAGATCCCATTACAATGGGATCTGTCTGGACAGACTATAATAAATCCAGAAATACAGCCGTGCTAATATTAGAAGACAGTTGTTTGGGTGCCTCAGACCGGGCCCTGGTCCTGCTTTGAAAGTGAGCATGAATCACAATGTCCCTCGGTACCACCTGCGGTCACATGCTTTAATGCAGACTGGTAAACAATTCACCTCGTTGCATTTGTTTTGCTTTGTTACTATTATTATTATGATCATCGTCCTGAGCAGCGCCCGGGCATTTTGAGAACTTCAGAAGCTCCAGGACTCCACATCCTTTTTAATCTTTTCCCAAATTGGTTCCCCTCACTCTCTCCTCCTGCCTCTCTCTCCTTGCTCGCCGGAGCATCGTTAATGAAGGGTTGTTTAGTGCCCTCTAAAGGCAGATGACATTAACAATTAATAGTAAAACACAAATAAAGGGTCAGTTTCAAAAGCTACTTCTCCTCCCGGAGGGAACGGATCCCGGGAGCAAGGTACTCCGAGAGGCCAGTCCCTCCTCGTCCCCCTCCCCCCCGAGCATGGCTCAGTGGGGATGCGCAGAAGAGCCCCTGCCGGCTGCGGGGACAGCGAGCTCGGCTCGGCCCGTCGCGGGCGCTCGTAGGAAAGGGCGTGAAGCTCACCGAGGCGTGGGAGTCGGAGGCCTGGATGCCATCGCCGCCCCCTCTTGGGCACCACTCTCCCGAGTACCCCTCCGACTGGCCCCGCGGAGCTCCCGGACACGGCCGAGTGCGGCGTCGCACTTCGCCTCACACATCCTGAAGTAGCATGGCCTCCCCTGAGGGCGGCGCCCAAGCACGGGCGTCCCGGAGGGGTTCCGGCGTCAGCGCAGGGCGCACAGGCGGCTGCCCCGGCTGCTCCAGAGCGAGAAGGCACCGTCCGCCCGCGATACCGGGGCGTGATGCGGGGGCAAACTCATATTTTCTTTTTTTTTTTTTCAGTTTGTTTGTGATTTTTAATAATTGGCCAATACGGTGTTTATCCTGATGTTTTCAATTATAGAGAGGCATTTTCAGGCTGTATTCCTGGAAATGAGATGCCCGATGGGTCGATAACATTTGCACATGTGCTTCATGCGTGCATCATTGGGAGATCGATATGATTGCACTGGTATGGAGATTTGTATCACACCTATTCTCTGGCATCACATAGAAACAGCTGCTGTTTATTTTATTGGGTTTTTTTTCCTTCTTTTCTAAATGCTAAATATTGGGTTTGTGTGTAAAAAAATTAGGGATATAGCGTATAATCAAAGATACATTCTTCTTTTCCACTGTGTGCCTCCCTGTACAATTCCTCCACCTCTTTCTGCTTTGCCAACAATCAAATTGTTTAATAAATTAAATTATCCAAAAAACAATAGAGTCGCTCTGTTACTGAATTGTTAGGTAGAACATAGAGTGTTGTTCTCAGCCTGATAGGGTTTAAAACTTCTTTCTACCTAGAAGTGTATGCATTTTTAATATATATGATTTTGATTGTGAATCAGATCTTTGCAGCCGGCCCTGATCCTGGAATAATAAAACCTTTTAAAAAACCCATATATCACAGAATCAGAGAATGTTAGGGATTGGAAGGGACCTCAAAAGATCATCTAGTCCAATCCCCCTGCCGGAGCAGGAACACCTACATGAGATCACACAGGAAGGCATCCAGGCGGGTCTTTAATGTCTCCAGAGAAGGAGACTCCACAACCTCCCTGGGCAGCCTGTTCCAGTGCTCTGTCACCCTCACAGTAAAGAAGTTTCTTCTCAAGTTTAAGCGGAACCTCCTGTGTTCCAGCTTACACCCATTGCCCCTTGTCCTATCATTGGTTGTCACCGAGGATAGTCTGGCTCCATCCTCGTGACACTCACCCTTCATATATTTATAAATATTAATGAGGTCACCCCTCAGTCTCCTCTTCTCCAAGCTAAAGAGTCCCAGCTCCCTCAGCCTCTCCTCATAAGGGAGATGCTCCACTCCCTTAATCATCTTGGTGGCTCTGTGCTGGACTCTCTCAAGCAGTTCCCTGTCCTTCTTGAACTGAGGGGCCCAGAACTGGACACAGTATTCCAGATGCGGCCTCATCAGGGCAGAGTAGAGGGGGAGGAGAACTTCTCTCGATCTACTAACCACAGCCCTTCTAATGCACCCCAGGATGCCATTTGCCTTCCTGGCCACAAGGGCACAGTGCTGGCTCATGGTCATCCTGCTGTCCACCAGGACTCCCAGATCCCTTTCCCCTACACTGGTCTCTAGGAGATCATTCCCCAACTTATAATGGAACCTGGGGTTGTTCCTGCCCAGGTGCAACACCCTACACTTGCCCTTATTATATTTCATCAAGTTTTTCCCTGCCCAGCTCTCCAGCCTGTCCAGGTCTCTCTGGATGGCAGCACAGCCCTCTGCTGTGTCAGCCACTCCTCCCAGCTTTGTGTCATCAGCAAACTTGCTGCCAGTGCCCTCTGTTCCCTCATTCAGGTCACTGATGACTATATTGAATAATACTGGTCCCAGTACCGACCCCTGAGGGACTCCACTAGATACAGGCCTCCAACTAGACTCTTCCCCATTGACCACAACTCTCTGGCTTCTTCCCATCAGTCAGTTCACAGGCCACCTCACTACCTGATCATCCAGTCCACACTTCCTCAATTTGGTAGCGAGGATGCTGTGGGAGACCGTGTCAAATGCCTTGCTGAAATCAAGATAGACCACATCCACTGCTTTTCCATCATCTAGCCCCCTGGTTATGTCTTCATAAAAGTATATGAGGTTGGTCAAGCACGACTTCCCCTTGGTGAAGCCATGCTGACTGCCCCTAATGACCCTCTTATCCTTGATATGCCTTGAGATGGCACCAAGGATAAGTCGTTCCATCACCTTCCCAGGGATGGAGGTGAGGCTGACTGGTCTGTAGTTACCCGAGTCTTCCTTCTTTTACCTTTTTGAAGACTAAAGTGACATTTGCTTTCCTCCAGTCCTCAGGCACCTCTCCTGTTCCCCACGACTTAGCAAAGATGATGGAGAGTGGTCTAGCAATGACTTCAGGCAGCTCCCTCAACACCTGTGGGTGCATCCCATCTGGACCCATAGATTTATGGATGTCCAGATTGCTTAATTGGTCCCTAACCCAGTTCTCATCAACCAAGGCAAACTCCTCTATTGTCCTGACTTCCTCTGGGGCCTCAGGGGTCCGGGGCTCCTCAGGACAGCTTCCAGCAGAGTAGACAGAGACAAAGAAGGCATTCAGTAACTCAGCCTTCTCTGTATCTCCTGTCACCAGGGCACCCACCTCATTCATCAGTGGGCCTACATTGCCTCTAGTGTTAGTTTTATCTGCTATGTATTTGAAGAAGCTCTTCCTGTTGTCCTTGACCCCTCTGACAAGGTTTAATTCTAAGGAGGCCTTGGCTTTCCTAGTTGCCTCCCTACATCCTCTGACAACAGCCTTATATTCTTCCCAAGTGGCCAGCTCCTCCTTCCATGATCTATAAACTCTCCTCTTCCACTTGAGTTTGCCCAGCAGTTCCTTGTTTAACCAAGCAGATCTCCTGGCTCCCTTCCTTGACTTCCTATGTGTCGGGATGCTCTGATCTTGAGCTTGGAAGAAGCAGTGCCTGAATGCTAACCAGCTATCTTGGGCCCCTTTACCTTCAAGTACCCTTTCCCATGGGATTTCCCCTAACAATTGCTTGAAAAGGCCAAAGTTGGCCCTCCTGAAGTCCAGGGTTGCAATTCTGCTTGGAATTCTGTTCCTGCCACATGAGATCCTGAACTCCACCATCTCATGGTCGCTGCAGCCCAGGCAGTCCTCAACCTTCACAGCCTCAACCAGACCCTCCTTGTTAGTGAGGATGAGATCCAGCAGCGCTCCCTTCCTAGTTGGTTCATCCACCATTTGCATCAGGAAGTTGTCATCGATGCACTGGAGGAACCTCCTGGACTGTGGGTGGCTGGCTGAGTAGTCCCTCCAGCAAACATCAGGGTAGTTAAAATCCCCCACAACAACCAGGGCCTGTGATTGGGAGGCTGCCCTCAGCTGCATGTAGAAGGCCCGAACACATATATATATATATATATATATATATATATATACAGTAACATTTCAAACTTTCAGAAAGTTTAGATTTAGCTCTCTGTGTACATAAAATGTATCTCTGTCCTATCTCTAATATAGCTGTAGCTACAACAGGTTCCATAATCCAAGATTTTAGGTGCCTGGTCTCTGAGAAAAAATACATGAAAATACTAAGCAAGAGGAAAAAAAATCCCAAAGTGACACATGTTATCAGCATACATATGTACAAATATATTCATGCACACACACATATACATATGAGGAATATTTATTTCGTGGTAAGTCAGTATTCATTGTACTAGTATAATATATTTACTTTTATTCTTTTCCCCTCATTGTTCTGCCTCTCAAAAGAGGAGCAATTGCCTGTATCAAGAATGGACTACCTCAGGACTCTCTCTTCTATAAGGGGCATGTCTGTATAAAGTTTTTTGAGGATGTGGATAGAACTCCAAGCAAAAGCTGATTATTTGGAAGGGATCTGGAAATCTTAAATGAAAAATGATAAAGAACTATACTGATCTATTGCTTCACTGATGTGATCTATTGATCAGATACTTTTGTGTATAATTTCAGAGAACAGAAAACAACTTGAAATGCACACAGACCATGGAATTTCTTGGGCAGAAAAAAGACTCTCCCCCATGTTGGGACTGCAATGTTGTCAATAGCAGCAAGAATTCTGACACTCATTTTGAATGAAACCCAGGGTTATGGGTTCGAGCTTCACATTGGGCACCATAATGACTGTGATAGTTTCACTGGGCTAATCTTTGTCCAGCAGCCAACTCAGCCGTTCATCCACTTCCCCCCCACCCCCAGGGGATAGAGGAGAGGACTGGGGGCAAGGACAAGGAGGCTTGTAGGTTGAGATAAGAACAGTTTAATAATAGAAAGAAAACTTAAAATAATACTAATATTAAAATAGTAGTGATAATGATAACAGTAACAAAATATGCAAGTGAATGACACCCAATGTTATAGCTCACCCCCCTCCTGACCGAGCCCGACCTGTTCCCAGATAACGATCCCGGAGGAGTGACAATCCCGAACCCAAACCGCAATCCCGGAAGAACGAGAGCCAGAAAGAGCAAGAGAGGAAGAGCCCCTCACTACTATACTGGACATGACATGATATGATATTGTAGTGGGTCTGGCTGGGATGGAGTTGATTTTCCCCGTGGCAGCCCTCAGAGTGCTGTGTTTTGTATTTGGTGGCTCGAGGGGTGTTGATAACACAGCAGTGTTTTGGTTACTGGTGAGCAGTGCTAGCACAGCACCAAGGCTGTCCCTCCAACATTTCCCCCAGTAGGCTGGGAGGGGGGAAGGTCTTGGGAGGGGACACAGCCAGGACAGCTGACCCAAACGGACCAAAGGGATATTCCATACCATATGACGTATGCTCAGAAATAAAGCAAGGAGAACAGAGGGGGAAGGGGGGGCATTCGTTACTTCCGTTTGTCCTCCGGGAACCGCAACGCGTATGAAGCCCTGCTTCCCGGGAAGTGGCCAGACATCGCCTGCTGATGGGAAGTAGAGAGTAAATATTTTGTTCTTTTGCTTCTGCGCGCGCAGCTTTGCTTTGCTTCTATTAAACTGCTTTTGTCTCGATCCACGAGTTTGGTTTTTTTTTTGTGTTCCATCTTATTTTCTCCCCTCCCCATCTTGCTGAGGAGGGGGGTGATAGAGTGGGCTTTGGTGGGCACCCAGTATCTAGCCAGGGTCAACCCACCACAGTCTTTTTTGGCGCCCAACGTGGGGCACGAGACAACAACAGTTTTACATTCAGCGTGCTTTAGCTGCAGTAGTTATTAAGCAGTGAGCTCCTGTGCAGGTCACAGAGTTGTTTTTTTTTTTTTTTTTTCCTTTCTCTGCTGGTAGCATTGCTTATCTCTGTTTCTGCTCAGTTTGGGAACATGTTGATAACAGGAACAGCTATGGGCTTCATGCTGACATTTGTAGTTTTGCTGTGCTGGGGGAGCTATTCTGTGGGGAGGATGAAGGAACTCGGGAGTGTGCTGGTACAAATAGTGACTATGTGCTTATTCCTGGCGCTGATGGCCTTACTGTGCTTGGGGAGCTATCTTGTGGAGGAGACAAGAGAATACATCTCCTTTTCCCTACCTGAAGTCAATGTAGATGGCTTTATTATGCAGGCTCCCGAGGTCCTTGTTCATCCATATGTGAGCTGTTTATTACTGCTTAGTAATACTATTGGAATATTATGGTTTTTGTGGAGTATAGTCTCGTCCTGGTGTAGGAGAAGGCAGTTTTTGGGTGATGAAATACTGAAAAGTGCCCTGAAGCGTCCGGTCCCTGGGTGGCAGGGTGTGTGGAAGGATTTGGGCAGGTTCTTAGGACGGTTATCACCTCCTATAGCCTGGGATTTTACACCTGAAGAAGCACACAACCCTGGCAAACTAACACGTCACCTGATGGAGGGGTGCCTGGCCTACCCCAATGAAAACCAGCAGCTTCTAGCACTGTACTGGGGCTTGGCCTGTGCCTATCGAGCCACAGTTCAGTATTCTCAGAGGACTGTGGTTGAGGCAGGGACCCAGACCACAACCGAGGACACCATGGTTGAGACAGGGATCCAAACAGCAACAACTACAGTAATCGCCCCAGTGGTGAAAAAGAAACAGTGGACAAGGAGAACCACTGGTCCATATCATCGATTAGTGAGGGCAGAGGAAGAAGAGGATCAAGAAGCCGGTCCTTCTATGAGGAACTTGGAGGAAGGAGTGAGAGAACTAAAACAAGAAGCAGAAACTACCCGGTCCCTGACCTCATCAGAACTTCGAGACATGCGGAAAGACTACAGCCGCCAGCCAGGTGAGCGGATTGCTGCCTGGCTGCTCCGATGCTGGGATAATGGGGCCGACAGCCAGCAGCTGGAAGGGAGGGAAGCCCAGCAGCTGGGATCCCTTGCTAGAAACCGTGGGATTGAGAGAGGAATTGGAAGAGAGGCGGCAATTTGCAGTCTCTGGAAACGGCTCCTCTCTAGTGTGAGAGCTCGCTATCCGTTCAAAGATGACCTTATGAATTCCCCAGGAAAGTGGAGTACAGCAGATGAGGGTATCCAGTATTTGAGAGAACTGGCAGTGCTGGAAGTAATTTATAGTGATACTGACAATGATGAGAACTCCAAAGATCCCGAGGATGTCCTGTGCACACGGGCTATGTGGAGGAAGGTAATCCGGGGTGCCCCAATGCCATATGCTAATAGCTTGGCGGCAATGTATTCTCCCGATGTTGAGACACCAACTGTGGAAAGAGCGTCTTCATGGCTTCAAAACTTCGAAGAGAATCTCTGTACCTCCTCGTCCCTACGGGCCAGCACCGTGGCTATCAAAGGCATGCCGAGGAATCAATCCTCTCCTGCTCCAGTCAGAGGGAAAGGGAGCCCCCGACGTATGCCACGTGGTGCACTCTGGTTCTTGTTGCGTGACCAGGGGGAAGACATGAGGAAGTGGGATGGTGAACCCACCTTTAAACTGGAGGCCCGTGTACGCGAATTGAAGGGGAAAACAGCCATTAAGAAAGGACCAATTAAGAAGGCTGTCAGTGTAATTGGTGCTGACACCCAGGAAGGTGCTCAACGATCTTCCAGACATAGAAAAACTGAAATCACCTCCCTCGACCCTGGTGAGGGGACGTCTGGTCTGGCACTACAAAGGTCAGACAGCGAATACTCTGATGAAGAACAGGAGTAGAGGGTCCCTGCCTTCGGCCAGGAGGAGGAAAGGGACGATCGTGTATATTGGACTGTGTGGATCCGATGGCCTGGCACATCAGGTCCACAAAAGTATAAGGCTCTGGTTGACACTGGCGCACAGTGTACCTTGATACCATCACAATACAAGGGCACAGAACCCATCTGGATATCCGGAGTGACAGGGGGATGCCAAGAATTGTCTGTGTTGGAGGCTGAAGTGAGCTTGACGGGAGACAAATGGGAAAAGCATCCCATTGTGACTGGCCCAGAAGCCCCTTGCATCCTTGGCATCGACTATCTCAAGAGAGGGTACTTTAAAGACCCAAAGGGGTACAGATGGGTTTTTGGTGTGGCCACTGTGAACACAGACAAGGTCAAGCAGCTGTCTACCCTGCCTGGCCTCTCAGAAGATCCCTTTGTTGTGGGATTGCTACAAGTTGAAGAACAACAGGTGCCAGTTGCCACCAGGACAGTGCACAGGCGGCAATATCGTACAAACCGAGACTCCTTGGCTCCCATCCGTGAACTGATTCATCAACTGGAGAGCCAAGGAGTTGTCAGCAAGACTCATTCACCTTTTAATAGCCCCATATGGCCAGTGCAAAAGTCTGATGGAACGTGGAGATTAACAGTAGACTATCGTGGCCTGAATGAAGTGACACCACCACTGAGCGCTGCTGTGCCAGACATGTTAGAGCTCCAATATGAATTGGAGTCCAAGGCAGCCAAGTGGTACGCCACCATAGACATTGCCAATGCGTTCTTCTCCATTCCTTTGGCACCAGAGTGCAGGCCGCAGTTTGCTTTCACCTGGAGGGGTGTCCAGTACACCTGGAATCGACTGCCCCAGGGGTGGAAACACAGCCCCACCATTTGCCATGGACTGATTCAAAATGCACTGGAAAAGGGTGATGCCCCTGAACATCTACAATACATTGATGACATCATCGTGTGGGGCAATAAGGCAGAAGAAGTGTTTGAGAAGGGAAAAAGAGTAATTCAGATTCTTCTGAGAGCTGGCTTTGCTATTAAGAAAAGCAAGGTCAAGGGACCTGCACAAGAGATTCAGTTCTTGGGAATCAAATGGCAGGATGGACGCCGTCATGTGCCTATGGATGTGGTTAACAAGATAGCAGCTCTGTCTCCACCAACTAACAAGAAGGAAACACAAGCTTTCCTAGGCCTTGTGGGATTTTGGAGAATGCATGTTCCAGGTTACAGTCAGCTTGTGAGACCTCTCTATCAAGTAACTCGAAAGAAGAACTGTTTTGAGTGGGGCCTTGAGCAACAACAAGCCTTTGAGCGTATCAAACAAGAAATAGCTCGTGCAATGGCTCTTGGGCCTATCCGAACAGGACCAGCTGTGCAAAATGTACTCTACACTGCAGCTGGAGACCATGGTCTCACCTGGAGCCTCTGGCAGAAAACGTCAGGAGAAACCCGAGGTCGACCATTAGGGTTTTGGAGCAGGGGGTATCGTGGATCAGAAGCCCACTACACTCCAACTGAAAGGGAGATACTAGCAGCATATGAGGGGGTTCGCGCCGCTTCAGAAGTTGTTGGTACAGAAGCGCATCTGCTCCTGGCACCGCGATTGCCTGTGCTACATTGGATGTTTAAAGGAAACATCCCTTCTACACATCATGCAACCAGTGCTACATGGAGTAAGTGGGCAGCATTGATCACGCAACGAGCTCGACTAGGGAATCACAACCGTCCAGGAATCGTGGAAGAGATCATGAACTGGCCAGAAGGCAGAGATTTTGGAGTACAGCCTGAGGAGGTGGTTCGTGCTCAAGAGGCACCACCGTATAATGAGTTACCAGAAGATGAAAGGCGTTATGCTTTGTTTACTGATGGATCCTGTCGTGTAGTAGGAAACCATCGGAAGTGGAAAGCTGCTGTGTGGAGTCCCACACGACAAGTCATCGAGGCCACTGAAGGAGAAGGCGAGTCAAGTCAGTTTGCAGAAGTAAAAGCCATCCAACTAGCCCTAAAGATTGCTGAACGAGAAAAGTGGCCAGTCCTCTATCTCTACACTGACTCCTGGATGGTGGCTAATGCCCTGTGGGGGTGGCTGCAGCAGTGGAAGAAGACCAATTGGCAGCGCAGGGGTAAACCCATCTGGTCTGCTGCATTGTGGCAGGACATTGCTGCTCGAGTAGAAAACATGACTGTAAAGGTACGTCACGTAGATGCTCACATGCCCAAAAGCCGTGCCACAGAAGAACATCAAAATAATGAACATGTAAACAAGGCTGCAAAAATTGAAGTAGCTCCCGTGGACTTGGACTGGGAGCGTAAAGGTGAGCTATTTGTAGCTCGGTGGGCCCATGAAACATCGGGACATCTAGGGAGAGATGCAACATATCGATGGGCTCGTGATCGAGGGGTGGACCTGACCATGGAAGCCATCACACAGGTCACTCATGAATGCGAAACATGTGCTGCAATCAAGCGAGCCACACGAGTAAAATCTCCCTGGAATAGAGGGCGGTGGCTGGGTTTTCGATATGGTGAGGCCTGGCAAATCGACTATATTGGACCGCTGCCACGAACACGCCAAGGCAAGCGCTACATACTCACCATGGTAGAAGCAACTACTGGTTGGCTAGAAACATACCCTGTGAACCATGCCACTGCCCGAAACACCATCTTAGGCCTTGAAAGACAAATTTTGTGGCGACATGGTACCCCAGAAAGAATTGAATCGGACAATGGGACTCATTTTCGAAATAACCTCATAAACTCCTGGGCAAAGAAACATGGCATTGAGTGGGTGTACCACATTCCCTATCACCCACAAGCCTCTGGAAAGATTGAAAGATACAATGGACTGTTAAAGACGATGTTGAGGGCATTGGACAATGGGGGATGGAAGCACTGGGATGTAAATTTAATGGAAGCCACTTGGCTGGTTAATACCAGAGGATCTGCTAACCGTCCTGGGCCTGCACAAACAGAACCCCTACATACTGTGGGAGGAGATAAGGTCCCTGTAGTGCACACAGGGAAGTGGCTGGGGAAGGCGGTATGGATTGCTCCTCCCATGGGAAAAGGCAAACCCATTCGTGGGATTGTTTTTGCCCAAGGGCCTGGGTGTACTTGGTGGGTAATGCGAAAGGATGGGGAGACCCGGTGTGTGCCTCAAGGAGATTTAACCTTGGGGGAAAACTAATCTGTGATGTGAGTTGTATGTTGCAGGAAGGAATGTAGCAGGAATGACCTAAGCTGACAAATATTCGCAATGATGACCTGAATGGTGTTGGCGCCCAACAATCAAACATACTGCTCCTCTTGTCTTGAACATCTATCTTGAACAGAAGAGGTCCAAGTCAAAGCCTGTTTGTGAACATTTGGAGAAATGGAGGAAACCCATGGGATATCTATCTGATAAAGAACAGGGGGGCAGAGCTAATAAGAATGTATAAACCTGTATGCTGGGTATAAATTATGTGGGACCTGAGCATGACGCAAATGGTATGGAATAAGGGGTGGAGATTGTAGTGGGTCTGGCTGGGATGGAGTTGATTTTCCCCGTGGCAGCCCTCAGAGTGCTGTGTTTTGTATTTGGTGGCTCGAGGGGTGTTGATAACACAGCAGTGTTTTGGTTACTGGTGAGCAGTGCTAGCACAGCACCAAGGCTGTCCCTCCAACATTTCCCCCAGTAGGCTGGGAGGGGGAAAGGTCTTGGGAGGGGACACAGCTAGGACAGCTGACCCAAACGGACCAAAGGGATATTCCATACCATATGACGTATGCTCAGAAATAAAGCAAGGAGAACAGAGGGGGAAGGGGGGGCATTCGTTACTTCCGTTTGTCCTCCGGGAACCGCAACGCGTATGAAGCCCTGCTTCCCGGGAAGTGGCCAGACATCGCCTGCTGATGGGAAGTAGAGAGTAAATATTTTGTTCTTTTGCTTCTGCGCGCGCAGCTTTGCTTTGCTTCTATTAAACTGCTTTTGTCTCGATCCACGAGTTTGGTTTTTTTTTGTGTTCCATCTTATTTTCTCCCCTCCCCATCTTGCTGAGGAGGGGGGTGATAGAGTGGGCTTTGGTGGGCACCCAGTATCTAGCCAGGGTCAACCCACCACAGATATGGAATACCCCATTGGCATATCCAACTGTCAATTAAGTTTATTCATTTAAATATTCTTCTCCCCCTTAGATCTTGTGCTTGTGGACTAACAGAACACCAAGTCCTTCACTTCCAGGGACAAAAATGTAAACATTGGTATGTTATCAGTGTCTCTCTCACAGCGAGTCCCAGGCTGGAAGCAAAACACAGCACAATTCTAGCTACTGAAAAAGAAACCCAGCTGTGTTTCAGCTAAAAACCAGGACAAATTTTGAAAACTTAAAAAAAAAAGAAAATTTATTTATTGCTGAAAACCTGCTTAAAACATCCCTTTAGGATGCTACTGTTTTAAACGAATGCCTAAATGCCAGAAAGGCAGCACCATCACCTCTCAACAACCCATTTCCATGTAAAGGCTTAAGAAGTGGTGTAGTGGGAGGGCATGCATGTACTGCTGAGAGTTTGTTGGCTTCACAGTATGTGCTGTGAGAGTTGTGTCCCTCCAGTAGCACAAAAAATTGTTTATGTCCTCCTAATACTCTCCCAAGAAGGGGGTCTGGGAAGAGCCTTGTAGCTTCTGTTCTGTCCACTAACTTGGTTAATTCACATATGCTTTCTTCTACACTTGATCAAGAGGTGACTTGAGGAGCCAGAATTCCTGAATAGGAGGATTGATATCCAGACTGACAGTCCTTAGGGTACAGTAAATTCCCTTCCTCCTTGGTTGTCTGGAAAAAGAGTAGATAGTGCATCTTCTGTTCAGTCACAGGTTTGCAGGAGAGTCCAGAATGCATACATTCAAGCTTCTGCTTTCTTGTCTCTGCCCTGGCCCATATCTCTTCTAAGGATCAACCAAGTCCTTGTTTTTTTTTTCATTCATCAGAGTGAGGCTGATAACTGTGGGGCCTCCAACTCTGAGAACCTTCTAATCCTTAACAATTTCATTGTATAGTACTGCTGTGAGAAGACGAAGAGTAAGCACGAAGATGATCTGATTCTCAGATGAGAGAGGCTGAGGTAGAGGCAGGAAAAGGAATTTAGCCATTTTCCCACACAATGTGCCTATCCTATTGTGACTCCAGCTTATGCTCCAGAAGTGTGTGTTCCTTGCACAGATGTGGCATCAAATTTGATATCCTTGTATGAATAACCTGGGTATACTAGATTGTTACAAATGGCATTAAATGTCTTTGTTTAGAAAAAGAATCAAGCACAAAGTGATGTGCCCAAAGGCATATGGATAGGCTGTGGAATAGCAGGGAGAAACCCCAAATCCCAACAAAATCTGCCTCCACTGGCCATCCTTTCTTGATTCTGTGTTCTCTCATTTACACGTGCACAAAGCCCTGGATTGGCCCCATACTTTAAAATGTGAAATCGTAAAGAAAAGTTGATTATTAAAAGAAAAATTGTTTCACGAATGCATCATAAAATCCTGACATTCAGGATTTGGTCTGTATTAGGTGTCTGTCCTTTATCTATATCTATTGCATTTACTATTGAATCACTTTTTCTAAAGGCTCACATGCAGGTGCTTAAATAACCCTGCAGACCCAAAAGAATTATCTGAGGTTCTCTCGTCACGTTTTTGCCACTTTCTTCCATTATGGGAAGTAAAAGGTAACAGTGGTGTGGCCCAGGGTCCATGTATTCCTTATTTCTAACCTCATAGTTCCACCTTAACTGCACAAACTTGAAGTCCCTGTTTCCAAGTCTAAACTTGATCTGTTTCTAGTCCCTCATCACACTCATTGGCCATATCCTGCTGAGCTCATTGAACTTTTTGACCATCCTTCATAGAATTCAAAAGGAAGATGAAATTCTGTGGTGGTGATGGCAAGAAGGTGGTGTGGTCTCCTTTCAAGCTACTATAAAACAGCTTTGTGTATAAAGGAGTCCATCTCTGCAAATGGGAAAAGATACAGTATAGTCTAAAACTGATGCATTAGAAAAGAGGTCCTCAAACTACGGCCCGCGGGCTGGATATGGCCCCCAGGGTCCTCAATCCGGCCGGCCGGTATTTACAGAATTCCCCGTCCCACCCCTGCCGGGGGTTGTGGGGGGAAACCAATCAGCCGCAGATGACTTCCTGCCACTTAATCCACGTGCCGGCCCCCAAGCACCCGCTGGGACTGGGCTGGAACCAGAGCCTCCTCCTCGACCTGCCCCCCTGTGGTGGGCGAGAGGCGCGGGCATCTCCTCTGCCAAGCAAGCTCAGTGGGCAGCCTCTGGACTGCGAGGTCCAGACAACTTGGGCGAATCGCCAGAGCCAGGAGCGACAAAGTTCCTTCAGTCCCTTCTGGCCACCCTTTCCGGACTGCGCGGTCGGGCTGAGGAGGGGGGCGGCTGCATCAGCGAGGTGGGAGACTCCCCCATCTTTCCCTCCCTCCTTCCAGCTCCCAGGCAGGACAAGCAAGCCAGCACCAGTGGGAAGCGTGCGCACCATCATGTCAAAAAGAAGAAAAATTGACTCCGAGTGCAGGGTATTCCAAGAAAAGTGGACTTCTGATTATTTTTTCACGGAGTACAAAGAAAGAGCTGTTTGTCTGATATGCCAGAATTCAGTGTCTGTGTTCAAGGAATGCAATTTGCGTCGACACTACGAAACTCAACATAAAGATAAATATGATTCTTTGGTCAGACAAGTGAGAAAAGATAAAATATTAAGACTGAAACATGGATTGACAACTCAGCAGAATACTTTTATGAAGCAAAAGCAGCTCAATATATCATCACTTCGAGCAAGCTATCAAGTTGCCAAGCTCATAGCGTGCACTGGCAGAGCATTCATAGAGGGAGAATTAGTTAAAGAATGCCTTCTGTCTGTTGCCAAAGAGATGTGTCCAGAGAAGGCGGATTTATTTAGTACAGTGAGTCTTTCAGGACCTACAATTACACGAAGGACTGAAGAAATGGGGGAAAATTTGAATCTGCAGTTGCAAAACTCCTCAAAAAAACTTTGCTATTTCTCATTGGCACTCGATGAAAGCAATGATGTTCGTGATTCTGCACAACTTCTAATTTTCATTCGTGGGACAAATGATTCTTTTGAAGTCACAGAGGAGCTTGCTGCACTGAAAAGCATCAAAGGATCAACTACAGGAGAGGCAATCTATGAGAAAGTTTGCCAAACTATGAATGATTTGGAGCTGGACTGGGGTAAACTATTCAGTGTGACAACTGATGGTGCTCCTAGCATGGTGGGGTCCATGAAAGGAGTGGTTGCAGGCATTAACAAAGAGATGGACAAACACAACCATTCACATCCAGTAGCCATACACTGCATCATCCACCACCAAGCACTGTGTTGTAAATCACTGAAGCTGGACTCTGTCATGAAAATTGTGGTTTCTTGTGTTAACTTCATTAGAGCTCATACACAAAACCACAGACAGTTTCAGGAATTTCTGTCTGAGCTAAATGTTGCCTATGAAGATATTCTGTACCACACAGAAGTCCGTTGGCTGAGTCGAGGGAGAGTTTTGAAACGATTTTAGGACTTACTTCCACAGGTTTATGATTTTATGCTTTCTAAAAACATGAACAGGACATACAGCTTTTCCGGAACCCATTTTCTGTTGACACTGAAACTGTTGATCCGAGTTACCAAATGGAATTGGCCGAACTACAGACTTGTGACTCGCTGAAAGATGCATTCAAATCAAGCAGCCTTACTAATTTCTATGCATCTCTCCCCTCAGAGACATATCATAATCTCAGGAACCATGCACTCAAAATTGCAACCATCTTTGGCAGCACCTATGTCTGTGAGCAGACTTTTTCCCAAATGAAACATCTGAAATCTCCAATCAGAGCCAGGCTAACTGATGAACACTTGCATCACTTGCTACCACTAGCAGTGACAAATATGGAACCTAACATTGACCATCTCATTAGCCAAAAGCAGGCCCATAGTTCACATTGAAATATTATTTGTTTTTGTTGATTACAATTGTTCTTCATTTTAAATATTGCATTCTTTTTCCTGCTTTTTGTGCACTACTACAAATAAAATGTGCAGTGTGCATAGGAATTCGTTCATTTTTTTCCAAACTATGGTCTGTCCCCCGACAGTGTCTGGGGGACAGTGAACCGGCCCCCTGTTTAAAAAGTTTGAGGACCCCTGGCTTAGACAAATATCCTCGCTTTGTGTGGACCTTGAATTACGACAAAACAAAATGGACAAAAACATAACTCCAGACCACTGACCCCCCTCCTTCCCCCTTACTGAGCATGTGCTCCAAGTTTTGGTAACTTCTACGGCTAAAGCAACTGATGTTGGCAAAAGCAACTGATGTCATCTACCTGGACTTGTGCAAGGCATTTGACACCGTCCCACATGGCATCCTTATCTCCAAATTGGAAACATGTGGGTTTGATGGATGGACCACTCAGTGGATAAGGAATTGGCTGGATGGTTGCACTCAAAGAGTTGTGGTCAACAACTCAAAGTCCGAGTGGAAACTGGTGATGAGTGGTGTCCCTCAAGGGTCGGTATTGGGGCCGGTGCTCTTCAATATCTTGGACAGTGGGATCGAGTGCACCCTCAGTACGTTTGCTGATGACTCCAAGCTGAGTGATGTGGTTGACACACTGGAGGGACAGGATGCCATCCAGAGGGACCTTGACAGGCTTGAGAAGTGGGCCTGTGCTAACCTCATGAAGTTCAACAAGGTCAAATGCAAGGTCCTGCATCTGGGTCGGGGCAATCCCAAACATAAATACAGGCTGGGCAATGAGTGGCTTGAGGCCAGCTCTGAAGAGAAGGACTTGGGAGTGGGGGTAGACAGGAAGTTCAACATGAGCCAGCAATGTGCGCTTGCAGTCCAGAAGGCCAACCGTATCCTGGGCTGCATCAAGACAAGCATGGCCTGCAGGTCAAGGGAGGTGATTGTCCCCCCGGTACTCCACTCTTGTAAGGCCCCACCTGGAGTACTGTGTCCAGTTCTGGAGCGCCCAACACAAGAGAGACATCGACTAGTTAGATTGAATCCAGAGGAGGGCCACGAGGATGATCCAAGGCCTGGAGCACCTCTCCTGTGAGGAAAGGCTGAAAGAGTTGGGGCTGTTCAGCCTGGAGAAGAGAAGGCTCCGGGAGATCTTATAGCGGCCTTCCAGTACCTGAAGGGGGCCGACAAGAAAGCTGGGGAGGGATTTTTCATAAGGGCAGTTAATGACAGGACAAGGGGAAATGGCTTTAAGCTGAAAGAGGGCAGGTTTAGATTAGATATTAAGAAGAAATTCTTCACAGTGAGGGTGGTGAGACACTGGAACAGGTTGCCCAAGGAAGTTGTGGCTGCCTCCTCCCTGGAAGTGTTCAAGGCCAGGCTGCTTTGAGCAACCTGGTCTAGTGGAAAGGTGTCCCTGCTCATGGCAGGGGGGTTGGAGCTAGATGATCTTTAAGGTCCCTTCCAGCCCTAACCATTCTATGATTCTTTGAAAAGGGCTATGGAAGTGTCTTTTGCCAATAACTGTAAAGGTATGACTGGAGTTACTCAAGCTCTACCTTGCACGTAAAAAATAGTATAAAAATAGCCCAAAAAAAGGAGAGAATTAGGGAAGACACCATTGCGGTCAGGAAGACATCATGATCAGAGAAGACATCATCACGGACCAGTCAGGGATAACTCCATCCCAGACCTCTGACCCCTGGGACCAGCCAACAGGCTGAGCCTCTCTTCCCCCTCATTGGGATGCCTTTGGGTAAGATTACGACCTAGACTTAGCCTAGATCCTAGAGGATCTTCCTCAGAAACTTAGAAATCTCTATAGAATTATGTTACTCAGCGCTTTGTAGTAACTTGCCCCCTGTTGGTCCTTTAAGAGCTGAAACTGCAAGCAGCTTAGGCCTTGAGCAATTAAGTCCTGACTTTGAGTGAAAAAATAGAACAGAGCAGATTAACAAGAAAGAATGCAAGAAACAAGAAAACTTCTTATGTAACTAGTCAGAAGTAAAAAGAATGCCTCATAGACAGGTGGAATTATCCAATCTAGTATTGTAACCAGGTGTGTGAACAGTAGCTTTTAGCCAATGAAGAGTTGTTTATGTGTGTGTGTGTGTTAGCAGCTGAAGAGTATATAAGTGATCATGTAGCCAATAATAAAGGTCTCCAGTAGAATCCACATTGAATCGTTTGGAGTCCATGGGTGTTCCCTCTCGGCAGTCCCCTTTTAGCAATAAATAGCTTTTTAGTAATTTATAACTGTAGCACAAGCATTTATTTTTGCAGACAGTAGATTATCAGCAGAAATCCATATGAATATGTATTATTCCTGTTGCTTTGCTAAAGTGCTTTTATTCGCTTACAGAGTTGCTGCACTATGTTTTACTGGGCTGTCGCCTGATGAGGTCGTGACTTGTTGCTGGGTGCAGGGCACTATCGAGTGAATCCAGCACTGGTGTGTCCGGGCTTGTAGTGCCACATCAAACTGTGTCTGTCTGTAACCAGCCACACCAACCCTGTGCCCAACGGGACGCTGCGAAATGCTGCAGGTTTAGCCGTGTGAGTCCATAAATCGTAGGTACGGGAATGCAGTGCACTATTGAGTGAGTCCGCTGTTGTCGGACCCATAGTGCTCAATTGGGCATCACTCAGGGTCTAAGCCTAGCTGCCCCCAGCTCCTCCAGTATTTGAGGGTGAGTTGGAACGCAAGGGGGTTTATTTCCTGCTAAATTACTTTATCACCCCTTTCACGCAACAAGAGTATAATAAAGAAAGATGGAGGATAGCATAAGTTGATTCCCATAAAAATGTGTCCAGAGAACTTAATATCCAAGTTGCCATAAAACATGTTCACATTTAGCTTCAAAGTAATCTCATTTTCTGATCCACATATACGGATAGTAGTGTATTTTTCTAAGCAAATAGAAATGTATATATGGAACGTATGGTCTGCTAGGAAATAATTGTATGTCTTTATTATTATTATTCTTTCACTGGAAAGTTCAAATTCCAGAAAAAAACATATATGATAAATGGATAGAAAAAATGAAACTTTTTGCCGCAGCTTAACTTTCAGCTCTAAATAATTCTGGACTCCATAGTTCATCATCTGGACCAGGCAGAGGATCTAATTTATCAAAATACTTTAGCTCTTGACTGCCTTTACCTTTGTGACTAATTCTATTGACTCCTAAGGACCTACTAGCAGCTATGTATTTGTATATACATGAACACATGTATAAATGTTTATATATACACACACTCTTATAAAATGTATATACAATATACATATATACACATATATTTAAATATATACATTTAAACATATACATTAATGTATTTGTAGAATTTGAGCCTTAAAAAGCAAAGGAAATTTGCTGAGAGGGATTCACCCATGGACTCCACACACGATTCAATGTGAATTCTACTGGAGACCTTTATTATTAGTTACATGATCACTTATATACTCTTAAGCTGCTAACACACACACACACACAAACAACTCTTCATTGGCTAAAAGCTACTGTTCACACGCCTGGTTACAATACTAGATTGGATAATTCCACCTGTCTATGAGGCATTCTTTTTACTTCTGACTAGTTACATAAGAAGTTTTCTTGTTTCTTGCATTCTTTCTTGTAAATCTGCTCTGTTCTATTTTTTCACTCAAAGTCAGGACTTAATTGCTCAAGGCCTAAACTGCTTGCAGTTTCGGCTCTTAAAGGGCCAACAATTCCCCATTTTTGTACCACAAAGGCGTTGTTCACCATCTTCTGCAGGGCCCTTTGCAGATACGATAGCAAACAAGACACTGATAAAAGGATTACCAAAATTACAAATAGCATCTTAAATCCTGACTTTAATAGTGAAGAGATCCATCCTTGTAAAACCACTCACTTAACCAATCATCACCATTTACCCTCAACTGTTTGACATTTTCCTTTAACCTTTTAATGGCCACATGAATTGATTCTGAGTGGTCTGGTGGAATCATACAGCACATGCCTTCAGATTCCTCACAACCATGTCCCTTGTGCTAACAAATAAAAATTCAATTGCTGCTCTATTTTGCAATGTTGCGTGTCTAATGCTATCAGTGTCTACTAACATCTATGTGAGAATTTGTGATGTGAGATTTTTTTATTTAGCCATCCAACAGCCTAGCTTTTTCACATCTCCTAATGCTTTTCCTGCTGCAACATTAGGGGAAAACAATGCAGCAGTGTCCCAAAACTGTATCTGATCATTACAATCTTCATCAAAATCAGAAACGCTTCTCTTGTGTCAAGTGTTGTTGTGGTTCTATAAGAGATGTGTTTAAATGTGAGATTATAAAAACAGATCTAAAAGCTAGCATAGCATTTTTATAGTGCTTGAAATTGTTATTTGGCCATGTCTGATTATATAGCTGCTGAATTTGTGTTTCGTTAAATGTGATCATGCTATCAATACTTACATATCCTAAAAAGCTTTCAAAGTTATACAAAGACACTTCTATAAGACAGGTTCTAAAAGGATCCCTGGGTGTAGCGAGTGAAAGCCACAGTGATTCTTGCTTCGCTACATTAGCAAAAGTTACCCACATGTTCTGTCCAGGTACTACAGCCCAGGGTCCTGAAACAACACCAATTACCAAAAACCTCAATGCAGTAATAACTATAAGCTCAAGACGGATCCTCTTTCTTTTGTGCCTCTTGCTTGTCTTCCAACCAGGGGCGTATCCACTTTGCTGGAACCCACCGTGTTCCAGAATCTGTAACGACACAAGCACAGCCCCTACCCCAAGTTATCAGTTCTCTGGGACCCTCCCATTCTCCAGTGTCACCATTTTTCACCCATACTTTGGCTTGGCCTCTTTTCATATTGTCCAGTCCTCCTGATAGGCCTTTGCCATGTGCCACCATTGGAGGGTGCAGTTCCCCTCGGGGCAGTCTTAGGTAATTTAATACATACAACGCTTTGCTGAGTCTTTCATGAGGTGTTAAGCCCGATTCCCCTTTCTTTTGTTTTTGCAACAGGTGTTTTAATGTTTGATGAGCACGTTCAACCAAAGCTTGTCCTGTGGACAAGTGCTATGTACCAGTACTGTGTCGAATGCCCCACAAGGCTAAAAAATGGCTTTTAGTTTTGGCTGTGTATCCAGGCCCATTGTCTGTTTTTATTTCGTGGGGAACACCAAGCGCCGCAAATGCTGCACGTAAATGACATTGCACGTGCTTACTAGATTCTCCTGTTTGTGCTGTGGCCAATGTAGCCCTATCCATTCGCCACAGTTCTAGGGGTCCAAGACCAAGGGGGTTGACCCCTGTTGCAAGGCCGCCGGACTGCTGCTGACAGTCAGGACAGGAGAGGACAACGCTGCGCGCATTGTCCTCAGAAATGTGGAATTGTCGCTGTAGAACGTTTGCTGCTTGATGGAAAAAGTTGTGCGATTGCCGCGCCTGGGCAAAGCGATCTATTGGCGGACCTGTCCATGCAGGGGCAACCAGACTGTCCACGCGATGGTTGCCTTCAGCAAGGCTACCTGTAAGGTTGGTGTGGCTTCTAATGTGAGCAATGAAATATCAATGTGATCTCTGGTGATCCCACAGCTGCTTGAACAATTGATATTGAAATAACACGTCAGTGTTCTTTAACACTGCTCTCTCCAGACATTGAACTACTCCTACTACATACAAAGAGTCACTGACAACACTTAATGGTTGTGTTGCCCATAAAATGAAGACTGGAATTACTGCTTGTAACTCTAATAATTGCACAGATCCTGTGAGGTTTGTCAACACCATGTCTTTCCATTGCCCATTCTTGAGCCATGTCAATGCAGCCTTACAGGTGCGGCCACCCGCATCTGTAAAAACTGTGACACCTTTTACAGGAGTTGGTGACAGTAAAGGCAGGTGCTCTACCTGAAACTTGGGTAGCCATCCTAATAGTTTATGTGGCGGATAGCGAACACAAATTTTACTGTGATAATTCAATATTGCAATCTGTAATGTTGTAGAATTTTGTAATGACAACTGCAAATATTCTGCCGACAGAGGGACAACTAAATAATCTGGCTCTTTCCCTCCTATCTGAACAATTCGACTGTGGCCTTTGTTAATTAGCTGAGCAATGGCTTCCACTCAAGTTACAATTGATATTTTGGGTTGTATCGGATGAAATATCCACTCCAAGATCCATAAAGGATCAGGACTAGCGACCGATTGCATAAGTAGGGCAAAAGGATGTTGATCACAGTTAATAATCATTAACCCAATGCTATAATCAGGGTCCCATCTATGTGCATATTGCTTTGTAATTTTCCCTAATATTTCTGTTAGTGTCTGTTGCACTTTTCATTTGTTTGTCTGGGGGCCTCAACTCCACCTCCTCCCTGCAGTAATTTAGCAATTGGGAGGAGATCTTCATTGGTGATTCCACAACAGGTGCAAATCCAATTAAGATCTCCCTTAAGTTTCTGCACATCATTGAGGACTTGAATGTCTGTATGGGTTGTTAATTTTTGCGAGTGCACAGTGGCTTTTGTTATCTCTCACCCTAAATATTTCCAGGGTGGAGCATACTGTATTTTTTCCGGGGCTATTTTTAACCCTCGAGAATTTAACAATTCTTCTAATTCTTTAATTATGGTTTTCTGATTTATATTTTGTCCAGCAATTAAAATATCATCCATATAATCACCTCACTGTCATTTAGACTCTGCAGTCCGGCTGCGTTCACTGAAACAACACAGACACTCAGTCACACAAACTTGAAGGGTCCTTCAATCTTCTTACTCACACCACAAAATATGCCAATCAAACAACAGTCAGATTCTTGTGCAATGCAAACTATAAACTGTTAACCACTTGCCACAGGTCCACACCAAGCAGTGTAACTTAAACCATAATCCACGGTACCGGGTTGTCTCTCTCTCTCTTTTTTTTTTTTTTTTTTTTGCTATCCCACACAGCGCTCCTCCTGTGGGAGTCCTCTGCAGCAGCTCCCTGTTCTTTAAGCTTTTTCCAAAATTTTAGAGGGTCTGGAGTGGAGGTTGAGCTCATTTGAGGGAGGCACAGTGGTCCCATGATGAAGCAAAATCAATAAGTGGGGCTGAGTCTCCTGGATGTTCTGTCTCTTGTTAAAAGCTGGGCCGCAGGCAGCAGCTGTGTGGCCGCTCTCCCTATGCAGCCTGCAGTGGTTGAAGCTGCAAGGGAAGTGGAGAGGAGACCCCGCTCGCCTCAGCCGGCCCCGGCGCGGTGGAATGGTCCAGGCCTCTGTCCCCCATCCCCGGCCGCCTTCATGTTGTTATCGTTGTTGCCATGTCTCTTGCCATTCGCGATGAGCGGCTGCTACCGACATGTCCAGCTGCCACCACGTTCACCATAACAATGCCTGCATCGGTGTTAAAAGCATTTGCACCATAGTACGACAGATGGAGTTAAAAAATTAATGGAAAAGATATTATCAACAAATGCCTGTGTATAGGGAGACTGCAGCCCATAATCTCTTACTCATTTTCTGGCTTCTTTAACTAGTTCCCAAGGGAACGGAGACCAATAGTTAGGTTTCCTTCTTCCATAATTCCTGGTATCCCCCATAATCACTGGATGTGCAGTAGGTGTGGGCAAGACACCCCCTCAAGCAAAGTGTTTTTATCACTCCTTGTCACCTCATGGCCAGATGCCCACCATCATCATTCCCCCCAACTCCGTCCCCCTGGTTGTTTCTTTGGGATTTGTGATTCAGATCAGGTCATTGTCTGCTGTGAGGAGTTTCCTGCTGTTGTTCTAACTCTTCAAGCTTACCAATGAGTTGTGCCTACTCAGGATGATTCTCAGGATTAGAGTGTGGCAGCGGCTGTGGAAAATCAGGGGTCGGTGGAGTGGATGGAGGGAGTGCAGGATAGACTGGCACATGGGAAGAGTCTTTGGTCTTAGCAACCCTGGGATCAAGGAATTTCCAAGATGTTTTCCCCACCTTGGGCAGATCGACTCCCTTTCTTCGGGCAGTGGCGCTGGGGGAGCGTGAGTGCACTGTGCGGAGGGGGGTGGCCGGGCCGGGCCGGAGCATTGCGCAGTTCGTGGAGCGCAGGAGGGAGCCCGGCCAGGGGTGGGTCAGGGCCACTCCGAGCTTTAAATGCGCCTTTCACCACCTCTCTTTCAGCTTTTATGGCTTTTAAAGTGTCTGAAATCAATCGCCAAGATGTTCCAAAGTCTTTTGTGTCTTTCTCTCCATGGATAATCGAATCCCATAAAACTTTTCCTATCTCTTCCAGATTTATACTTGAAAAGGCTGAGACGAGTTTGCAGAGAATCTTGTCTCGGCACCAAATTAACAGTTGCTGAAGCACAGTCTTATCATAGTTAATTCCCTTCTTGGAAAGGATAAGCGAGAGGAGCTTAACAAGTACTCTTTCTTCCCTTGTTACTTGCCCCATCTCTCCCCCGGCTGCTCACCTGACCTCTCAGGTGTCCGTCCTACAATACAGCTTAATTTCACAGTGCCACCCACTGTGACCCAGCTCCAGTCCAGCTTGCGCTGTCCTCCAGCTGGGGCCTCCTCTCCTAGGGCGGTTGCCCCCTCCCCGTAAATTCTCCTGGCGGATCATGTCGAGGTCACCACTTGCCGAGAGGGATGCACCCATGGACTCCACACACGATTCAATGTGAATTCTACTGGAGACCTTTATTATTGGTTACATGATCACTTATATACTCTTCAGCTGCTAACACACACACACACACGTAAACAACTCTTCATTGGCTAAAAGCTACTGTTCACACGCCTGGTTACAATACTTGATTGGATAAATCCACCTGTTCATGAGCCGTTCTTTTTACTTCCGACTAGTTACATAAGAAGTTTTCTTATCTTGTTTTTCTTGCATTCTTTCTCATGAATCTATTCTGTTCTATTTTTTCACTCAAAGTCAGGACTTAATTGCTCAAGGCCAAGGCAGCCTTCAGCTTCAGCTCTTAAAGGGCCAACAGAAATTGATACTACTTTTTAAAAGGAGAAGAATTAGTAATCCATTAGAAGAGGATGGAGATTCCCAAATATTTTAGACAATAGGTGAAAGTTTACAATCAGCATTTCTTGTAGAAGACAATCTTTTTTTACTGAAAGTACTGAAAATGGACCTCTTTAAATTTGCCCAATGATTCTGACTTTTCGAAGCCACAACCTGACAAAATTGTTAATCTAATAGTTTTTGCTTTTTGATATGGTTATAGCCATGATGGAAGATAGTTTGGAAACCACCAGTATAAAAGCATTTAAACCTTGACAGAAAGTTCATGTGACCAAATGGAAATGGCATCTGTGTTACCAGATGTATTGAGTTTGTGTGTGTGGGAAGGGGCGTTTTTAGTTGGAACGCTGTTTTCTGTGGCCTCAAAAGTTGTTTTTATAGTTATGTTCTGTATGACCCCTCTTGCCGTACATGCTGTGTGCCAGTATTTATACATGGTTCATCACCTCTAGGCATTTGGAATGAGGGATGCTGTTTTGCTGACTAAGGTTTTTGTTGTGCTGTGCTGTGGGGTGCTGGTTGTTGGTATGATAAAATCATGCATAGTGGGACCGATTTTGTATCTGTATGCAGTGGTGGCAGGTGGCACGACCAATCCGGCTCTATCCCTGCATTTTGGGAGTCATATGATGGGAGTGGTGACCAATTATACCTGTTCTTGGGACAGCCAATATGAGAAGGGGACATCTGCGTTCATTTTCCCCTTCTCTGAATGATTTATAAAAGCTCTTGAGAATTTTGAATATCCTGGCGATAGTCAAATTACCATCACCCTGTTGCGGAATGTGTGTCAGGTTGTGATGTTGCTTAAAACTGCTACAAGTGCTCGGTATAGATGTCAGTGTTGTGCTGCCACTACAGCTCCTGCAACAGACACTGTAGTACTCCACCACCTCCAACAGACACTGCAGCCACTCCACCACCTCCAACAGACTGCAGCCACTCCATTACCCATTACTGACACTGCAGGCACTCCACCCCCTGCTACCAACACTACAGCCACTCCACCCCCTGCAAACAGGCGCCACTACAGTTAATCCAAGCTCAGCGCATGCTAAGGTTCCTCAAACCTCAGTAAAAAGCACTGCAGATAAAACAGACAACAAACTTGTGCCAGTATCAGTTGCCCCTATACAAAAGAGGAAATACACAAAGAAATCTGTTCACTTAACAAAGGATGAGGAGGAAGCGGGGCCATCACGAGAACCAGAGGAAGAGCCAGAACCAGAGGTAATAACCCGATCCCTATCCCTCAGTGAGCTAAGAGACATCTGAAAAGATCTCAGCCATCATCCAGGTGAACACATTGCCACCTGGATGCTTCGATGCTGGGATGATATTTTGTGTAATCTAAGCAAGTGGGACAACATAGAGAAAGGCATCCAGTGCTTGAGCTTGAGAGAATTAGCTGTGCTGGAAGTGATTTATAGTAACCTGAATGAAGAGCAGTTACCCAAAGATCCAGATGAAGTCCCATCCACACAAGACATGTGACGGAAGGTTCTACAGAACGCGCCGGCATCGTATGCCAAGTCACTGGCAGTACTGAGCTTCAAAGCTGGAGAGGAGCCAAGGGTGGATGAAATGGCTCGCCACCTTCAGACATATGGAGACACTCTCTCCTCATCCCTAATCTCAGCTGTAGAGAAACTGACCCAAGAGTTCTTGGAATACATGTCCCATTCCTCTGCACGTACCAAGGTCTCAGCTGATAAGAACAAGCGTTCCTCTGCCCAAGAGAAATAGCAAACACCACGGGGCACACTGTGGTTTGAATTGAGTGACCATGGACAGGACATGAGAAAGTGAGATGGTAAACCCACCTGTCCTGGTTTTGCTAATATAGAGTTAATTTTCCTTTTAGTGTTTCGGTTCAGACTTATTATGAGAAGAACGTTGATAACAGTGCTGGTGTTGTGAGTTGCTGCTGGAGCTCAAGGCCACCGTGTTTGGCTGCTTCACAGCTGCATTAGGACTGGGAGGGAGAAGTGTAGTGAATAGCAAAGCCCAGAACTGGCATTTGGATGTGCCAATGAAATATTCCATATCATATCACGTCATGTCAGTATATTAACCAGGGCTGACCGGAAGACAGGGCACTTCTCTTCCGAGGGTACTTCTCTAGGGGATCGCTCAGGCTCAGTCTTCCAGGGTTTTGGTTTTGGGACTGTCTCTCCTCCGGGATCGTTGGCTGGCACAGGCCGGGCATCAGTCAGCGGGCGGTGAGCACTGTGTATCACTCATTTGTATAATTCTGTTATCACTGTTGTTATCATTATCATTTCATTTTAATTAGTAAATAGTTTTTATCTCAACCCGTGAGTCTCCTTGCCCTTCTTTCCAATTCTCTCCCCTACTCCCTGGGCGAAGGGGGTGGGGGGGTGATAGAGCAGGCTGTGTTTGGCTGCAAGCTAAATGCTACTGGCCCCATTATCCCAGCATCTGAGCAGCCAATTAATGAGATGCTCGCCTTGGTAACGGGTGAGATCTTTTCCTATATCCCACAGCTCACTCAGGGTTAAAGTTCGGATGGTTATTGTACTGTCTCCATTTCTATCTCCCCTTCCCTCCTCCTCTTACCCCTTAGAAACATAATAAGATAGATCTTCTTCATCCTGTGGAGAGCATTATTGAGACTTGGCTACAAGACAAGGGTCATGAGAAAATTTAGCTAGTTAAAATATGAGCAAGAACAGAATATCTGTGTTCCTAGAATAGAGTCAGGATGTAGTAGAAATGGTTAACAAGAATGGAATGCCTTTATCTGTAGGAGCAAAATAAGTCCTTGCAGCTGCGACCATAAGATAAGCGTGCTATGGGAAACTAGGGTGTGAGTAACTTTTAATCACTAACCAATAAGGAGCTAAGCTTTGCAATAGGTATGAACTTCATTAACTGTGTTATAAATATGTGCTTGAAAGACTAATAAAATGAGACTTGTTGCATTATAGAATGGACTTGTCTTCGGTCGACTCCGACATATCCTTCTGTAATAGTGCTGACTTTTGTGTCCACTTCTTCTTCCGTATAGGGGCAATAGATACTAGTACGTGTTGGTTCTCTAGCTCGTCTGCAGTGCTTCTTGATAGGATTGGAGTAGCTGCAGTGTTTGTCACAGGGCTTGGAGTAGCCACATTGCCTTCTGTAGAGGGTTGAGAGGCTGCATTGTCTGTTGCCAAGGTTGAAGCAACTGGAGTAGCCACAGTATTAGTCACAGAGGTTGAGGTAACTGTAGCAGGTGCCAGGGCAACTCCAGCAGCGGATGGGGTGATCCTCCTAAGTAGTCAGACATACATTTAAACCTGGCATACATTCAGAAGAACTAGCAGCATGATTATGCTGGTTTGATTATCCCAAGAATATCCAAAATTCTCAAAAACTTTTTAAACTGGGAGTGGGAAATTGAACAAAGATGTTCCCCCTCCCAAAGGAAAAAAACCACTGGTGTCATTGGTAGCAACAATCACCAGATAGCTCCCGCAATGCAGAGATGGAGCTGCTTCTGCTGCTTTGCTCTGTGTGCTGCCTGTCACTGCTGAATACAGGTACAAAATTGGTCTCACTACCCATCTTTTTATCGTACTAACAACCATCCCTGTACCACACAGCAGAACAGTACCCCTAGCCCCAAACCAACACCTAGGGACAGTGAAAAATATAAACGGCATGTAAGGTGCCACCTCAAAGAACTCAAAGAACAACTCTGCAATCCAGTACAACAACATTCTGATCACTGACAACCAAGTCATCATAACAAATGCTTCTTGCAGATTCTTTCTAACACACTTTGGTCAAAACTGTCATTATCTCAACCTTTTGTGCCCCACATTAGCTGCCAAAAAGACTGTGATAGTTTAACTTGGCTGGCAGCCAAACAAGACACAGCCACTTGCAGCCCCCACCCCCTTTTTCCTCCCACCCAGGGAATTGGGGAGAGGATTGGAGATGTAAAGGTCAGGAGACTTGTAGGTTGAGATAAAAACAATTTAATAATTAGAATAAAAATAAAATCAAAATAATAATAATGATAACAACTATATATATATATATGAGTGATGCACAGTGCAATTGCTCACCACTCGATGATAACGATCCTGAAGGAGTGAAAAGGAACCCCGAAACCGAAATTGCAATCCCAGAAAAGCGAGCCCAAGTGATTCCCAAGAGAATCCCCCCGCTTTCTGGTCAGCCCCCATTAATATACTAAACATGACATAATATGATATGGAATATCTTATTGGCATATCTATCTGTCAATTCTGGGTTTTACTAACTACTACACTTTTCTTCTCCACTCCCCCCTTCCAGTCCTCTCTTCTTGGAAACTGCCCAAGCACAGTGTCCTTGTAGTTATTAACATTGTTCTCATAACAATCCTCACTGAAACCAAAACACAGCGCTTTCTAGCTACTAAGAAGAAAATTAACCCTATCCTAGCAAAAACCAAGACAGAGGTGAATGAGGAAAAACTTGTTTAGATAATAGATAGACTGGTTAGATTAGGGATATCACAAGGTCCTCCTCAGTTATGGGAGATAGCAAGCAGACAAAAATCAATCTTTCTTGACTTATGGGTGCTTCTGCGTCACAGTCAGGATGTAGAGGTTGTAAACATACGTATGGAAACAAACCTAAATTAATCTGATAATCCATGGAGATGCACTGACACAGATTTTATCTTAGGCTATGCAAACCTGTCTAGGACCTTCTATGCTTACTTGAGTGGGTAACACATCCTGAAGTTATCGATGCAATGATTTCACTGCTATTGGTTCAGGTAACACACAGTCTGTCAGCCAGCTAGGGCATCACCAGTTACGGCTGGGGAACACTGCACCCCAGTGATCCGCAGCTAGCATAAAAAGTTGGTTAGAAAACAGCAGTGCTCAGAGGTCCAAATTTATACTGCAAAATAACCCTGTCCTGACAGTGCCAGAGACCATGGGAGGACAAAAGTGTCAGGCTTATTATTACTGCCGCCTCTCTCTTCTCAGCTGTTTCATACAAAGTGCAAAGTTCAAGTAAGTTTACCAGAAACCAAGGCCATAGTGAAGATGTAAAATAAACTGAGAATTAAAGGCTCCAGTATACTATGTTAAATACAGTCACTGAAGCCTGATGCCAGTTTCTCAAAACTATTTATTCTGCTTTTTCCTCTTGAACATTGAAAAACTGCAGAGTGCAGTATTAAAAAACAAAAAATTATTTGAAACAGCAACATGTAGTTAGTTTAGAAGATTTTGGAATTGTATATACACACAACACATTTCAGACTCATTTATCCTGTCCTCTCTGCCTCAGGCTCTTCTTTTTCTTTCTTACACTTTTACAAGTTGTTTTTCTGTCTACATAAATTTCCTTTTTCTTGACCACAATGTATATTGGCTGAAGCCTGGACAGTCCCAGTACACTTGAACATGGTAAACATGACATTTTATAATGCTCTCTGTGCTTGGATATATAAAACATGATATTTCCTGAAAAGTCAGTTTCACTAAACTAAACCATGTTGTGGTGGGTTGACCCTGGCTAGATGCCACATGCCCACCAAAGCCGCTCTATCACTCCCTTTCCTCAACTGGACAGGTGAGAGAAAAATATAACAAAAGGCTTGTGGGTTGAGATAAGGACAGGGAGAGATCACTCACCAATTATTGGCACGGGCAAAACAGACTCGACTTGGGGAAATTAATTTAATTTATTGCCAATTAAATCAGAGAAGGATAATGAGATATAAAACCAAATCTTAAAACACCTTCCTCCCACCCTCCTCTTCTTCCCAGGCTTAACTTTTATCTCGATTTTCTCTACCTGAGCAGCACAGGGGGATGGGGAATGGGGGTTGAGGTCAGTTCATCACACGTTGTTTCTGCCGCTTCTTCATCCTCGGGGGGAGGACTCCTCACACTCTTCCCCTGCTCCAGTGTGGGGTCCGTCCCACAGGACACAGTCCTCCAAGCCCTCCATGAACTTCTCTAGCCTGAGTCCTTCCCATGACAGACAGTTCTTCACAAACTGCATGAGTCCATTTCACAAGGTGCAGTCCTTCAGGGACAGACTGCTCCAGGGCGGGTCCCCCACAGGGTCACAAGTCCTGCCAGCAAACCTGCTCCAGCGCAGGCTTCCCACAGGATCACAGCATCCTTCAGGCATCCACCTGCTCTGGCATGGCGTCCTCCACGGGCTACAGAAGGTCATCTGCTCCACCATGGACCTCCATGGACTGCAGGGGGACAGCCTGCCTCACCATGGTCTTCACCACAGGCTGCAGGGGAATCTCTGCTCCGGCACCTGGAGCACCTCCTCCCCCTCCTTCTTCCCTGACCTTGGTGTCTGCAGAGTTGTTTCTCTCACTCCTCTCTCCAGCTGTAAAGTGTGCAGCTTTTTTTTCCTCTCTTCCCTTTTTTTTTTCTTAATTATGTTATCACAGAGGCGTTACTGATTGGCTCGGCCTTGGCCAGCGGCGGGTCCGTTCTTGTAGCCGGCTGGCATTGGCTGTGTTGGGTCGGACATGGAGGAAGCTTCTGGCAGCTTCTCAGAGAAGCCACCCCTATGCCCCCCCTGCCCCCTAAAACCTAGCCACAAACACAATATACTAAAAAAAAAAAAAAAAAAAAATGCAATGGGCTCACAGAAATATAGGTCATGCTAAAAGCTTTCTCTTCCACTTCTTATTGGTGGAAATTGCCTTCCTTGTAAAAAACTGATTTTGTCCTTCTGATGTGTAAAAAAGAGATAAACCAGAAGCATAATAGCCAACACATTACTGTTTTGTAGGGAATTTGGCTTCTATACACATCTACAAGGGTACTGTGAATGATGTATATATTAGATTGTAAAAGATTTATTATGTTTTTAACTGATGTGTTCTCAGCAATTATTTCACAGAGACAGTTGTTGAATATTGCCATGTTTTGTTTCGCTGGGACTTGACATAAACATTTTCTTTCTAGTCTCCTGAGTTTCATTTTGGTTTTTGTGTTTGTTCAAAGTCACGTTAGCCAAAACCTGCCGGATTTGACTGATATGAAACTGAACTGGTGAGAAACCTCTGAGCTCTGCAGAGTTACAATCTGGAAGAAAAGCTGGGCTAAGTGCTGTTTGCAGTTCAACACAGGCTGGGGCTCTGTGACGAGCTGGCTGGGTGCCAGCACAGTCAGCTACTATGTGCCTTCATTGCACCATATGAGCACTGCTTCATTCAGACACCAAAAGCTTTTTTTCCTTGATCAGCACACAGAGCACAATGAATTTAAAAGCTTTTGTTACAGATAATCTTCTTTGCATGGTGTGCACTTTTGTTTCTTTTCCTACTATTCTGCAGATACATAACAATGCTGCTTTTCAAGGCCAAGGCTATTGCTAAGAGTTGACTTTTTCCCCCCCTAAAATGAATCTTGATACTTGAAAAGATTCCCCTTTCCTTCCCCCTCCTATAAATAGTCACACAACTATTCATAGACTTATATTTGCTTAATTAGTAGGGAACAATGATAAACACAGAATTTATGCATGTTGTTGCAACTAGTCAATAAACACACTAGCACAAGTCTATATTTTAGAGATTTAAGCTCTAGGGATGTAACAACATGTAAAAATGAAGAGAAACTGGTATATGTTCCAGTATATTTACATGGCTTTATTTTTTAGAAAAGTGAGTACTTGCTGTATTTCTTTTCAAAATTATTTGTCCCCAGAGACTGTTCCTAAACAAATACTAAGTTTTTAAATCAGCAGTTTAAATGCATAAGAATGGGAAAATAAATCAGAATGCGATCAATATGGAATATGAGGTATGTGTCCACATAAGGCACAGTCCATATTGAACACAGCTGCTGAAGAAGGGAGACACTTGGATGCAAGGTGCTTAACTGAAGCTGGAGGTTTCCTGGACTGCCAGAAAAGCCTGTACATCCCTCCTCATTCCTCCTTTGTCCCTGTCCTTCTCCTGGCTGCTGTGCTCTGCCTGTGTGCTCCTGTGGGCATTGCTTTCTGTCTCTGAGGCGAGTGGACCAAGCGCAGGAGATAAAGACTTATATCTAAGAGGATCTCTCACGTGATTGGATACATATTATTCTTGCATTACAGCAGCACACATTTATTCCTAACACACTGTATATCATGAAGCTTTAATAATTGTTTACAAGTTATGCATTTTTGTGACTGCTGGACAGGAATTTGGCCATGGCCTTCATAAGATCTTCAGACCCTTTCTGGCTGCTGAATCCATAGTCACCCTACTACTGAAGGCAACCAAGTCCTATAATCCCTGGTATATAGTACTTTAAATGAAGCAATATCAAGCCTTAGGCACACCATATGCATCCTAAGACTGTCAATATAATTTCAGATTCCAAACTCATCCCTTTCAAAATTGCTTATAAGTCCTTTCATGCATCTCTGTTTTAACTAGAAGGCAGTAATTATTCAAGAATACAGCAGCAATACAGTACCAAATAATTTAAAACACCAAATAAAATCAAATAATGCATATTCAGGCAAAATTTCTGGGAGCATACAGCTGTCAGGACATTTGCTCCCACACTTTCCTGGAGGATGCAAATGAAGATCATAGCTAAACTGATAAAAATTCCAGCAGTAATGCTCAAGACAGTTCTGCAAAACTGGGTAAAAAAAATTGCATCATTTCAAGGTGAAATATCATGACAGTTTTTGAAAATCCCCAAACTCTAGTTTGTCTTGGAGCAGAAGCTTTCTATATTTCTCAAACAGTACAGCAGCCAAAGCAGAACTGTTCTGGTCCCACAGATGCCAGGTTGAGGGCTCAGACTCAGAGAAGGTCAGGCTATTCCCTCCTGAACTTCCAGACAAATACAGAACATCCTAATCACTCCCAGCCTATAAAGCTGATCATAAACAATAAAAATCACTATAACAGTTGGATTCTGGTAGCACTTGGTGTGTGCTTGGGTCTTTCTAAACATATAACCACACATAGACCTGACCCCAAGACACTCATTTCAAGACAACATGTAATGGGAAAGAGTAAGGGAAAATTAAGCATCATTAAGGAAAGGGCAAGAGGCAGCTCCTTGAATATGTCATTATTTACTGGTAATCTCTTATCAGAACACAGAAACACATGTGGTACAGAAAGGAATTAGGACAGGGAAGGTGGTAGCTATGCAGATTAACACCCTTATTTTTCTCCCTGCTTAATATAGTTTATCCTGGTACACAGGAGTGATGCCTCAGTTTCTGCTTGCTTTCTAAGAAGGTAGGCTGTTTCTACTTTGGCAGTTTATGAGTTTTTTTCAAAAATAATCTACATCAAGGACCATGTGACTAACTTCACAATGAAAGCAGATTGGGCCTTAGATTTGAAAAGTGAAAAAACTTGGAAAAGAGAAGAAAAAAAATTTCTGTCACCTTGTTGCCAATTTGCTCCAAGGGGCGCACAATTAAGGTAAATAAGGATTTCCAACATTGTACATTATGCAGCTTTTGAGTCCATTGTGTTGAAAGTGTCTTGGCAGCAAGAATTGACTGTGAGATAAGTTTTAATCTTTACTTGGAAGAAAGTACATATAGGCAGAAGAGTTACTATCCTTTTGTGGCATATCTGTTCCTGAAGGTCTGCATAAAGATGGAATCTCTTCTGGACTATCAATAAAGGTATCAAGTGTATAACCTACCGTTATTCCAAAGAACCAATTTCTGCTTCCCAAGATGTTGACCCCAGTTCCGTTTCTTTGGAAATCTAAGAAATGCTTAATAATCTTCTCTATTTATTGTTCTAATCTTCATTACAGTTTATTTGAGAAACAAAATAGACTCACAGAGCAATAGAGTTAGCAATGTATGATAAATCTTTGTTGAAAATCATTTAGCACATCGCTTCTTTGCAGCTTTGGCCTCAGTCACTTTAAACAGCACACGCCTGAACAAGATTGTAATTAAATGTAATTAATATTGTAATTGTTATTTCTCATATTGCATTAGCTGAATCAATCCACAAGCTTTATAAAGATACTTCATATTCTTCCCATTAATTTTCTTATTAAAAACAACCAAAACTCTTTTATCACTGGATCAGTCTGGTGATGTGCTAAGGAAACATATAAACCTCAGCCCTTGATAGACACCAGACAGGTTTGCAGACACTCCTTGCAAATAGGAGCACCTTACCTGGCCTTCTCTTCCTTTCCTTCTGTGGGATTTGGGCTCCACACTCCCATCAATCACCCCCGGGTAGCTGCATCTTTGGTGCAGAATCTCCTTCCTCGTGGCTTCGATTTCCTGAACTCACACATTTTTCCTACTGCTTTAGATTATACTGTGACTCCTTTTAAGACAGTGCAGAATGAAGCTGTTATTAGAAAGAGATGGTTTTTGATTCAGTATTGCTCCAGCAAGTGGCTGAAAGCAGACATTTAAATGTGCAAGAGATGAATGAATGTGTCTTGGGATAAATATCTTATGAACTGAAAAATCATCCTATTGTTTCCAAACAAAATTTGTATCTGCTTATGTGGTGAACTCCTGTGGTTTGTGGCCAGTTGATTTGGTAGATGTGGGAACTCAATGATGGACTCTGCTACACGATCAATATGATCAAGCAAGAAGCCATTTATTTGTTCTAATACAGTTATATTTTTCCCCCAAAACTAATGAAATCACCCACACCCGTTAACATGTTATTGGCTCTTCACTCACAGCACGAGCAGTTCACATGCCCCTAATTGGCTGATGGACTTTGCGTGCATCCCTTCCTGTGTGCTTGCCAGGGTACATCTTTTGGATACATTCCAAGGTTCCTTTCTCATAACTTGTCGACGCAGGTGCTTCTCGTATCTCCAGACATGTATGCCTTCAGTTCCCACAGTCCTCTCAGGGTATGCCAAGACACGTTCCCACACTCCCCACATGTAGGAGTTATGAAAAGCTCACAGATAAAGTTAGCATTAGTTTCTGTGGTGGGTTGACCTTGGCTAAATGCCAGGTGCCCACCAAGCCGCAATACAACCCCTCCTCCTCAGCAGGATGGGGAGGGGAGAAAATAAGATGGAAAGAATAGAAGAACTCATGGATCGAGACAAAGGCAGTTTAATAGAAACACAAAGCAAAGATGCACAAGTGGAAGCAAAAGGACAAAGTATTTATTCTCTACTTCCCATCAGCAGGCGATGTTTGGCCACTTCCCGGGAAGCAGGGCTTCAGTACGTGTAGCGGTTACTCCGGAGGACAAATGTTGTAAATAACTAATGCCCCTTGCCCTTTCCCCTCCGTTACCCTTGCTTTTATTTCTGAGCAGACATCATATGGTATGGAATATCCCTTTGGTCAGTTTGGGTCAGCTGTCCTGGCTATGTCCCCTCCCAAGACCTTCCCCACCCCCATCCTACTGGGAGGGAAATGTTGGAGAGCCAGCCTTGATGCTGTGGGAGCACTGCTCAGCAGTAACCAAAACACTGGTGTGTTATCAACACCTTTCTAGCTACTAAAAAAACCACAGCACTCTGAGGGCTGCCATGAGGAAAATCAACTCCATCCCATTCAGACCAAATACAGTCTCCACCCCTTATCCCATACTATTTAAATCATTATCAGGTCCCACATAATTTAATACATATCTGACCATACTATTGTATTTAATTCTCATTACTGAAATCCCTTCTTACAACACTTACAACTTAAACTACGTAGTTAAACCATCTCTATACCAAACATGCAGATTTATAGACTCTTATTAGCCCCCCTGTCCTTGAACAGATAGATATTCCATGGGCTTCCTCCATTCCTCCAGATGTTCAGAAACAGGCTTTGACTTGAGCCTCATCTGTCAAGATGGATGTTCAGGACAGGAGAAGCCGCATGTTTGATTGTTGGGCACCAACACCAGCTTGGTTCAGGTCATCACTGGACTCATCCAGTTCTTGCAAAACTCATTCTTTGTTGGTTCAGGTCATTCCTGCTACATTCCTTCCTGCAACATACAACTCGCATCACAGATTATTTTCCCCACAAGGTTAAATCTCCTTGAGGCACACACAGGATCTCCCCATCTTTCTTCATTACCCACCAAGTACACCCTGGTCCTTGAGCAAAGACAATCCCACGAATGGGTTTACCTTTTCCCATGGGAGGACCAATCCATACCACCTTCTCCAGCCACTTCCCTGTGTGCACTACAGGGACCTTATCTCCTCCCACAGTATGGAGGGGTTTTGTTTGTGTAGCCCCAGGACGGTTAGCAGATCCTCCGGTGTTCACCATCCAAGTGGCTTCTGCTAAATTTGTATCCCAGCGCTTCCATCCCCCATTGTCCAATGCCCTCAACATCGTCTTTAGCAGTCCATTGTATCTTTCAATCTTTCCAGAGGCCTGTGGGTGACAGGGGATGTGGTGCACCCACTCAATGCCATGTTTCTTTGCCCAGGAGTTTATGAGGTTATTTCAAAAATGAGTCCCATCGTCCAATTCAATTCTTTCTGGGGTACCATGTCAGCACAAAATTTGTCTTTCAAGGCCTAAGATGGTGTTTGGGCCAGTGGCATGGTTTACAGGGTATGTTTCTAGCCAACCAGTCGGTGCTTCTACCATGGTGACTATGAAGAGCTTGCCTTGTGATGTGGTTTAACCAGGAAGGGTCACTGGCCACCCCAACCCCCACCCTCCAGTGGTATGGGGAGGAGAAAATATAAACTAACGGGGATCAGGGGTTGACACACGAGCAGTTTACTGGGATAGTAAACAACACCAAACAACAACAACAACAACAGTACTAATGAAAGAATATATGACATAAGAACGTAATAAAAGAAATGAAACGGGCTCACCACAGGGACCGACTTGCAAACTACGATACCCAATAGCCCACCTCTCCCACTACTGGGAACTTCCCTGTTTAAATACTGAGCATGATGTCAGGTGGTATGGAACACCTGCCCTGGCCACCACCCAGACCAGCTGCCCCAGCAGCCCCCCTGTCAGTTCCCTGAAAACAATTAACTCTATCCTAAACAAACCCAGGACACTTTGGCATGTTCGTGGCAGTGGTCCAATATAGTCCATTTGCCAGGCCTCGCCATATCGAAAGCCCAGCCACCGCCCTCTGTTCCAGGGAGATTTTACTCGTGTGGCTCGCTTGATTGCAGCACGTTTCACATTCATGAGTGACCTGTGTGATGGCTTCCATGGTCAGGTCCACCCCTCGATCACGAGCCCATCAATATGTTGCATCTCTCCCTAGATGTCCTGATGTTTCATGGGCCCATCGAGCTACAAATAGCTCACCCTATCGCTCCCAGTTCAAGTCCACGGGAGCTACTTCAATTTTGGCAGCCTTGTTTACATGTTCATTGTTTTGATGTTCTTCTGTGGCACGGCTTTTGGGCACATGAGCATCTACATGATGTACCTTTAAAGTCATGTTTTTTACTCGAGCAGCGATGTCCTGCCACAATGCAGCAGCTCAGATGGGTTTACCCCTGCGCTGCCAATTTGTCTTCTTCCACTGCTGCAGCCACCCCCACAGGGCATTAGCCACCATCCAGGAGTCAGTGTAGAGATAGAGCACTGGCCACTTTTCTCGTTCAGCAATCTTTAGGGCTAGTTGGATGGTTTTCACTTCTGCAAACTGACTTGACTCGCCTTCTCCTTCAGTGGCCTCGATGACTTGTCGTGTGGGACTCCACACAGCAGCCTTCCACTTCCAATGGTTTCCTACCACACGAGAGGATCCATCAGTAAACAAAACATAACGCTTTTCATCTTCTGATAACTCATTAAACGGTGGTGCCTATTGGGCACGAACCACCTCCTCAGGCTGTACTCCAAAATCTCTGCCTTCTGGCCAGTCCATGATCTCTTCCAGGATTCCTGGACGGTTGGGATTCCATAGTCAAACTCGTTGCGTGTGTGGTGGGTTGACCCTGGCTAGATGCCAGATGCCCACCAAAGCCCACTCTATCACTCCCCCTCCTCAAATGGGCAGGGGGAGAAAAATATAACAAAAAGCTCGTGGGTGGAGATAAGGACGGAGAGAGATCACTCACCAGTTACTGGCACGGGCAAAACAGATTCGACTTAGGGAAAAAAAAAAATAATACCAATCAAACTCAGAGGATAATGAGAAATAAAACCAAATCTTAAACATCTCCCCCACCCCTCCCTTCTTCTTGGGCTTAACTTCTCTTCCGATTTTCCACCTCCTCCACCCAGCGGCACAGGGGGACAGAGGACAGGGGATTGAGGTCAGTTCATCACACATTGTCTCTGCCGCTTCTTCATCCTCAGGAGGAGAACTCCTTCCCCTGCACCAGGGTGGGGTCCCTCTCATGGGAGACAGTCCTCCATAAACTTCTCCAACGTGAGTCCTTCCCATGACTGACAGTTCCTCATGAACTGCTCCAGCCTGAGTCCTTTCCATGGGGTGCAGTCCTTCAGGAAGGGACTGCTCCAGCGCGGGTCCCCCGTGTATCATGTGGTGTCACTTCATTCAGGCCACAATAGTCTACTGTTAACCTCCACGCTCCATCAGACTTTTGCACTGGCCATATGGGGCTATTAAAAGGTGAATGAGTCTTGCTGATGATTGCTTGGCTCTCCAGTTGACAAATCAGTTCATGGATGGGAGCCAAGGAGTCTTGATTTTTCCGGTTCACTGTCCTGGTGGCAACTGGCACCTGTTCTTCAACTTGCAGCAATCCCACAATGAAGGGATCTTCTGAGAGGCCAGGCAGGGTAGACAGCTGCTTGACCTTGTCTGTGTTCACAGTGGCGACACCAAAAGCCCATCAGTACCCCTTTGGGTCCTTGAAGTACCTTCTCCTGAGGTAGTCCATGCCAAGGATACAGGGGGCTTCTGGGCCGGTCACAATGGAGTGCTTTTCCCATTTGTCTCCTGTTAAGCTCATCTCAGCCTCCAATACAGACAAGTCTTGGCATCCTTCTGTCACTCCAGAGATCCAGATGGGTTCTGTGTCCCTGTACCGTGATGGCACTAGCGTACACTGTGCACAGGTGTCTACCAAAGCTGCAGATCTCTGATTGCCTTCTTGGGTGTCTGCAGCAACTATACTTACAACCTTCTTGGTCCTCTTCTGGACTCATTCTAACTAGTCCAGGTCTCTCTTGTGTTGGAGGCTCCAGAACTGGATGCAGTACTCCAGGTGGGACCTTATGAGAGTGGAGTAGAGGGGGAGAATCACCTCCCTCAACCTGCTGGCCACACTTCTCTTGATGCAGCCCAGGATACGGTTGGCCTTCTGGGCTGCAAGTGCACATTGCTGGATCATGTTGAGCTTATCATCTACAACCACTCCCAAGTCCTTCTCTTCAGAGCTGGCCTCAATCCACTCATCACCCAGTCTGTATTTGTGCTTGGGGTTGCCCTGACCCAGACACAGGACCTTGCATTTGGCCTTGTTGAACTTCATGAGGTTAGCACAGGCCCACCTCTCAAGCCTGTCAAGGTCCCTCTGGAGACCTTCATGTACTTCCATACATTGTGAGATTCAGTTCATTATTGCCAGTAAAACTTTTTAGGTGTCCAAAAGGAAAGTGGAGAGAGTGGCAAAGAAAATACGGTGTGTAAATATTGTATTTACTTAACACTAAGCATAGACTCTCGTTAATCTGAAGTGTATTATTAAGAGACTATAGTAACAATCTTTAATTATAGAATGATATTATAATTATTCCACTTTCCAAAATAAATGAGGAAACTCATTAGCTAGCTTAATCTTTGGCCTACAAAATATATCTTGAGTTGTTTCACATATTTGGGATCTTATCTCTTTGTTAGAATGATTCATGCTTAATACTTTAAAACAATTCTGAGAAATTAATACTTCTCTAGTACTTTGTTATGAGACAAGGTATCAACCACTGTTACATCACATTAGTGATTCATTAGTCAAACTTCTGCTGAAGCCAATCTCATGACATTTGTATTGAAAAATTTTGTTCTTTGTTGGTACAGTAGTTAAAAATGTTCAGTACATTACAGTTTTCATTTTAACATAACATTAGTGACTCATTTGCCTTTTCAGTTTTAAGTCTGTTTGTCAGGAATTCATGAACAGTATTCTTCTTGCCTAGTAATTTGGCTTCTCTAAATTGCATTCTGTCTTCCCACATAGTGGTTGTTATATTCCAACATGAATTTTCAACATTATGTTGGAAGGAAACTCACCACTTACCGACCTGTTTGAAATTGGGGCAGATGAGAGGGCTCAGCAACTCTAAGGAAGCAGTTTTTTATTTAAATGCCTGTAAAGGGGTTCATTGGAGTAGCATTTTGAATATGTCACCGAAATCGGGAATGAACTTCTTAACACCAATGTAGTCTTAAGAAACAGGCATTCTTTATTACAGTGCCGGATGCACGGGGGATCATTTCACCCATCATGCATACCGACTTGTCCCTCTACAAAAGCTTTATACTATCAAAACATGCATATTCATTTCTTTTCCAAGAAATTATTAACATATTCATCACATTTCCAAGAACTCATTAATACACTTAAATCTCCTTTTTGCATGTGTACTGGTCATCTTGTTGATCTTACAGAGTCTTCTGGTGGTCGTTGAAACTTTTGTCACTGTGCCCTTTAGTTGAATTTTTCTTCTGCGCATGCTCAGTCCATCTCTTGGCCTGTTTACAACACTTCTGTCTCCACAAAAATGGTTTATTCCAGCATCACTACCTTATCTACCATATTTTAAAGATTCAACACCTCAAGTCTCCTGTTATCTATTTTAGACTATAAACTTGACTAGACCTAGCTGGTATGTAACTAACTGATGCGTGAAAAGGGTGGTAAAGCAACTTATAGGGAAATAGACCCCCTTGCATTCCAACTCATCCTCAGATAACTGGAGGAGCTGGGGGCAGCTGAGCTTAGATCCTGAGTGATGCTCAATCGATCACTATCTGTCCGACAGCTGCAGATGCACCGAATAGTGCACTGCACTCCTGTACCCACGATTTTTAGACTTATACAGCTAAACCTGCAGAATTTAGCAGCGTCCCACTGAGCACGGGTCAGTTGGGGTGGCTGGTTACAGATGGACACAGTTCGATGAGACACCACAAGTCCAGGCACATCAGTGTCGAATCCACTTGATAGTGTCCCGCACCTGTCAGCCAGTCACAATCTATGGACTCTCCCGGCCTTATCAGGTGACAGCCCAGTAAGAAATTGTGCAGCAAGTCTGTAAGCAAATGAAAGCACCTTTAATAGAGCAACAGGATTAATACAGATTCGTATGGATCTAAGTCTTACCCAAAAGCGTCCCAATGAGGAGGAAGAGAGGCTGGTCCCAGGGGTCAGAGGTCTGCGATGGAGTCGTCCCTGACTTGTCGGTGATGGCATCTTCCCTGACTGTGATAGTGTCTTCCCTAATTCCCTCCTTTCTTTGGGCTATTTTATGCTATTTTTCTACCTGCAAGATGGAGTTTGAGTGACTCGAGTCGTACCTTTACGGTGATTAGCAAAAGGCACTTCCGTTCCCCTTTTTAAGTAGAAGTTACCAAAACTTGGAGTGTACGCCCCTTGAGGGGGAAGGAGGGGGGGTCAGTGAGCTGGAGTTATGTTTTTGTGTAGCTATAATTCAAGGTCCACCATAGGGAGGCGAACGTCAGAGGGGCACCTGTGGGGCATCGATGGTCAACCCTGGGTTCCTCATAGACAGCACATCAAGCCTTGTACCATGCTGCGATCAAGACAAGAGCTGGAAGGCAAGCCTTCACTGTCTCCCATCTCTTGTTTTTCCCTTGATAAGCAGCAGGCCTAGTAGGGAGGCAGTCTTGGAGAAAATTTTTCACATGCCAGCTGTAATTTTCCCCTGGGATCTTCTTTGACACTGTACCTTCCCTTAGTGTGTGGACACAGCCATTTTCTGATTTTTAGTTACCTCCAGCAATTACTCCACACTAACTTTCAAAGTCACATTGTTTAAGCAGAAGGATATGTTCTTTCAGTATCAAATAAAGATCCACAAATTTATTAAAACACAGAAGTTGGAATGGCAACAAAGGCAGGCCTGGGAGTCACAAAGAAGATAAAAAGATGCACATTTCTCACCTTCAGAGGTCTTTTTGGTTCAGTATTTTTCATTCTGACAGCACAAAGATGCTTCTCTTTCTGTCTATGCAGAATATATGAAGGGAGAGACACATTAAGACAAATGCAGTAAAAGAGATGTATCTCATAGACTTAAAAGGCTCAAAAGTAGTCAGGGAACACTCCATAAGGTTTATGAGCAATTGTAGATTTTTTGGGGTAAGCATATCAAAAGTACTAAATGCAGTCAATAGCAGCTCATGGCAATCCATACATAAGTCCCTGCTTCATAATTTGGATATTGCTAATCAGAAGTTCTAGGTGTTAACAACTGCAGTGCGCCAGCTAATGCAAAGCATTTCAGTTCAATCCCTCCAAAGACCAGAAAGGAGAAAGGTCTAACAGCATGTCAGTCTCTGTCGCGACGGAGGGAAGACCCAGATAGCTCAATATGAGAGATCATCAGACTTCCGTTTATTGATTACATCTGTGCTCCTTATATACAGTGGTTAATCAAGCCCATGCATATTCCCAAAGACCCACACTGATTGGCTCATTAATTTTCCTGGGAACTTTCTCTTTGTTATAACAGGTGGTTTTGCTCTGTTCACGTCCCGAGGACATCAACAGGATACTCCTTACTTTGCGGTTACCAGCTCCCAGCTACTCCCTTCTTTTTCCCAGCTTAGTTAAAGTTGTTTGTCCGAAGTTCTCAAGAGAAAGTAAGCATCTTGGAGACTTCACTTATGTCAAGGGCCTAATGCTGCGGCCTGAGCCATTTCAATACCCTTGCTGCTTTCTGCTAAAAGCCTCTGATTGTACAATATCTCTTAGTGATCTACAACAATTCCCCCTTTTTCTTTTTGTACAATCAGGGCTGCAGCAGTGACACTCTGTACTCCTTTCATTATACATCTATAAGCAATTTTTACTATAATTAGAGCTAAAAATATAATGCCTAAAAAGCATACACTCTCTTTAATTAAAGTTAAAAGCTAAATTGCCAAAAAGAAATGTTAACCATGCATCAAACAGGTTTATGTTCTTGACAATCTTCTGAGTGTGGTCTTTTAACCATTGCAATTTTGCATGTATAGATTCTCTGTAATTTGACAAATTAAAACAACACAAAAAATAATAGAGGGGGGAAAGGGGGGGGAAACTCACCGCTGACCCTGACATATCAGCACCTACACCAGATGTGTGCGGTGCTCTGCCAACAGTTTCCCACAAGTCTCCTGTGGATTTTATAAGAGGGTGGAAGATATTGGCTTTGCTTTGGTTAGATCTTGCTCTGATTTGACTTTTTCAATGAGAATGATAGAAAGTGTGATATCAGTATTTATACTATCATTCAGGGTGGACTATTTATTTTGTTCTGACTGAAAATAATTATTGACACAAAGGTTCAATAATTCAAAGGTAGTTGTGGAAAACTGAAATGGGAAAAACTCAGAACAATTTGAGAAAAATTGAAAATAAGCAGATTTGTCCTCCAAAGTTTTCCAGACATGGAATCCATAAAGCTAGAAACTTAAAATGCACTTTTTGTGTTTTGTCAGGTATATAAAACATAACACCAAATGTATTTCATATTATACAGTTCATCCGAAATACACCCTAAAGCAAGTCATAGAATGGAATGTACTTAGACACACTCAATTATACTATAAAACCAGAATGCTATATAGCTATTAATCCAAGGTTATTCATAAATCTAAGCAAAACCACTGAAAATAAAGTAAATTAAATATGATCATTTTGATTTGTCATTTTAAATATAGTAAAAATAAAATATAAAACTCCAGGACTACTGTCACGATCCATTTGGATTTCTCAAATTTACAGGACAACGTACTCTGTGATTTAGACTTTATTTCATGAGCTCATCAAGAAATACAACAAACAAACATGAAAAACAGGGGCTCAGTCCCCTTTTGCCCAGACTAGTCTATCATGTGAATTCACTTATTCTCCATTTAAGTCATAAGGTTTCAGAACCTATAACTCATAACTCTTAATTTGTGCACTTATGAGAAAAAAAAAAATTTAAAATTTCATTCCCTAGTGTCATGGGTTGACCTTTCCTGAATGCCAGGTGCCCACCAAGCTGCTCTATCACCCCCCTCCTTAGCAGGATGGGGAGGTATTGGCGAGTTAAGGGCCAAGGCTGCAGGTGGCCTCAACCTTGAACAATTTATTCTTGACCTCGAGTGAAGAGAAAAGACAAGATAAACAACAAAGTGGAACAACAGAAGCAAGAACGTGGGATGGGGCATGGGATGTTGTGTGCTGTAAGCAGTAAACAGTAAGAAGTTAAAGAATGGTGTGTGGACAAGTAGAATTATCCAATCATGTCAATTGTGTAGGTGCGTGCTTGGGGCATGGGAAGGGAAAAAAGAAATATAAGCCGTGCAAAGCTTCAATAAAGTGCTGATGCCTGAATACATCTCAGTGTTGGTCGTTTTTGTCTGCCACAAATGGTGACCCCGACATGATTGAGGATAGAGATCCATGGACAATAGAGCAGCCAGAGGCGGAGCCCAGCTAGCAACGAAAGTAAGCAGCAGACCTTAGAGCTGCATAGACCCGAATCTACAAGAAGCAGGTGAGCAGCTGGGAACACTTTACCCCCTAGCAATGGTAAAGGTACGCCCTCAGATGCCGATTCTGCTTTCCAAGTGGCTGCTTGGGAAGAGGCAGGAAAGCTCCTTATTGATGCCGCAACTCTGGGTGATCCCCTTGCAGTGCCCCTGTTAACTACATGGCGGTTAGTTACTGATTCTTTATGCCTATTATGAGTAGATCAAACTACTGCTGCCTCTGCTATTGCTGCAGTCACAGGTGAGGCTTTTTTTTTAGTGTTACTTTTTTTTTTTTTAGTGTTACTTGCACTGGTTCTGATGCTTTAGACCAACCTGGTACCTCACCAGCCCAGACTAAGGGTATGACGGCGTCCTCTGCTTCTCGAGGTAACTCATTCTCTTTTGGGCTATCCTGTAACAAAAATTTTTGCTTCTACAGATTTTAATTCAGGTATTAGCAATTATGCTTCTCTATTCTTAAAGGTTATCTGTGCATTTAATTTGCTTAATAAATCCCTTCCCATCAAGGGTACTGGACACTCAGACACATATATATATAAAAATGAGTCACTCATTGTTTCCCTAACTTAAATTTTAAGGGTTGCAAAAAGGGCCGATTCTTTTGCTTCCCTGTAGCACCAACAACACTTAGTTTCATGACAAAAATTTCCTTTGCAAGTAATAAGTACAGAATAAGTGGCTCCTGTATCAACTAAAAATTTCATTTCATCATTTGATGTTTTTATTTTAATGGCATGTAGAGCTGTGTCCAGCTGGGGGACATTCCTTTTTCCAATGTCCTTTTTTTTGTATATTGTACACTGATTTTTTTTTTTTTTGAGACAGGCACGTATAAAAGGAGGAGGGGTTTTCCCATTCCCCTCCCCTTCCTCTGCAAGCTCCTCCAGAAACCCCTGTTAAAGCGGCGGTTAATCTTCTCTCCCTCATATTTTTTTTTTTCTTTGAGCTTGCTGCAATTCCTTTTCTTTTTCCCTGTTGTTAAAAAACGTTTGTCATAAATTGAGACCACAACGGATCATAATCCAATTGAAATTTTATTATTTGTAACAAGTAGAATTATGAGCAAAAACAGCGCTGGACGGCAAGGGGAAGTCTGCGCTCCGCCTGTTGCCGTACCGGTGGTTTAAACAGTTCTCTTTTTATACATTTTTTTCTCCGTATCCTTGAGGTAGGTTGCTAGGGGGGTCGTTTTTCTGCACAAATGGTTGTCTGGCAATCTTATCTTGTATAAACAGTTCTGTCTCCGTTAGTTTTAGCACTTATCTTATCTTACATACAAGTGGTCATCTGGCGGTTGTCTTATCTTATACAAATAGTTGTTAATTATTTTACAAGGGGTCATCTGGTTATCTTAAACGGTTTTGTTTGCATAAGCAATTTCACATTCTTTACACTGTGTTTGGCATAATTTTAAACCGCATTTAGCTTCTTGTTACATGCTTATAAGCTGGTTTAACTATAAACTACATTTATTTATTTATTACAATCCCCCCTTTTTCTTTTATTTTACTTTAAATGTTGTTTATTACACATTACTATCATATTCTATTGGTTGTCCACAACTATCACAAAGGCTATAACATTTACAATATGACTCTTTACAAATACATGTTGACCTTCTTTTGGGGATTATACATTCACAATATTCTTCCTCGTTATCTTCAATAGGAACATGATTGTATTTGGCTTGAGATGTTAGAACAAGAAGTTTAGTTTTTTCAAATCGTTCTTCGATAAATCGCAAGAAATAACGTATTATGCAGGGTCCAAAAATAAGTCCTAGAATTAATATGATGAATGGTCCTGCTAAGGCAGAGAGCAGAGTAGTTAGCCAAGGTGAGAAATTAAACCAATTTTCATACCATGATCTATTAGCATTCCGTTCTTTCTTACGTTGATCTAATTTTTTCTGAAGTTCAGACATTGTGTCTTGAACTATTCCAGTATGGTCCGCAAAAGAGCAACATTCTTCATTTAGAGCTACACACAATCCTTCTTTTAACAATAATAGATCTAATCCTCTTCTATTCTGTAGTACCACTTCTGATAAAGATTTTACTGAGATGGCTAAATCTCGGATTGATTGTTCTATTTTGGTTAAATCTTCATCTACAGCCATTTGTAAACTTTGTAATTCCTGTCCTTTTACTAGGGAGGCTATGCCTGTACCTGCTCCAACTCCGCTCGCTATCAGCAGTGTAGCTAGGGTTACCACTGTAATTGGCTCTCGTTTTTGTCTGTTCAGGTCTTTCTCAAAGTGGCGTAACACCTCCTCCGAGGTATGATAGATCAGACGGGGAACAATAATCACCTGTACGCAAAACTGAGATTGATCAAACACGTTTAGGGATAGGCAAGGCGTTACTCCGATGTCTGAACAAACCCATTTAGCTCCTGGTGTCGGGATAGCCCATTTGTCATTTTGTCCCTTGTGTCTTTTTATATTGGTGCTAGTGATTGTTTGGTTGCACAATGGCTGATACTTTTTGGGCACTGTACCTATACATTTTCCTTGACCTGTTATTAATTGAATAGTAATTCCTTGAGTATGGTTCCTCTGGTCATCCCATGGGCATTCTTGTGGGTTTGAACCACTAGACCATTGAATCCTATCTGGTATTCCGATTGCCTCAAAATATGGTGGTCTAATATTGTAACATAACCAGCATTCTTTAGTTAAATTTGGTTTACTTTCATTAAGGGTACGATAAGAGGCTTGCATTAAATCCCATAAGGGGTCTTTGGATTTTGATACTCCTGAATCTTTAACTAAAAGGGACTTGGTTACTGTGTCAATAGTTGTTTTATTTGTTACTAATAGGAAGTTTGGACGAGTGGTTGTAACACTTGTGGGGACTATCTTTTTCTTGGGGAAAATGGGTGAATTTAATACTTTATTTGGTCCAACAGGGAGTGAATCATGTGGTATTTTAACTTTTCTTATGAGAAAGTGCCTTCCCCAATCTTTAGGAATTCCTGCATAGACACGTATTCCCCATGTTCGTCCTACTAACCACTCGTCCTCTAGAGGATGCAGTACTTGAACTTTGATGCGGGTACAAACTTCCTTGTCACGTGAAGGTACATAGTCCACATCACGTAGACCTGTAAGATCTACACCTGTTTGTTCAGGTATACATCTGTTAGGAGTCCAGGTTGCTTTTATATACTTATCAGGAGCCTTTACTGTCCAGCCCGAGGCTATTGTTTCACATCCCCAATAACCACAATAATAGTGTCCGGGGTAATTACAGTAAGACTGTCCAGAGGCTGGGCATATATAAAATGGAGGTCCTTTTTCACAAGGTATTGGTACTAAATCACAAAGTTTCACTACGAATTCAGGTGGTCCTGGGTTGCTAAAGGTGGCTATTGTTCTCGTTCCTTCCCAAGATATTAATTCCCACTTAAATGGTTCATGTGGGTTTCCTCCTTTTGTTTGGGCTATTATTAATAACAAAATTAACAGTATACCAGGAAAAAGGGTGTTTGTTAATTTTGTCAATTTAAGTATATTTTTACCAGTCCTGGGGAAGTTCGACCATTGCTGCTTTTGCATCCCATTGTTCTGGTTCTTTTCTCCACAGTTTGTTCCTCCTCTGCCTCGCCCGTCGACTCGATTGCTTCGAGTCACGGGGTGTACCATCTTCTCGGCAGCAAGGGAATTCTTCAGGAGAACAGCTGTTTTTGGCTTTTTTATATAGGCTCCCCCACTTTGCAGCTTTAACTAATGGGATAAAGCAAGACACAGTTAGTACTTCCCTTCTGCACTTTATATCCAAGATTTCAGCTACAGAGGGGACTGGTTCGTTTGAATGCTAACAATAATATTGGGGTTTTATTCCTTTGGCAAAAAATTTCCCACCACTCATGGGATCTCCAAATTATTTCTTGTTCTAATTGTTCCAATTTCCACTCAATGAGGGTTCTTTGGATTTTTCCAATAATGTGTATAAACTCCTATTGGAGGGTATCCATATTTACAGTGTGTTCACCATTTATCCTGGCATACCTTACACCTAAAACAAGTAAATGGATAACAGTTGCAGTTCAAATCATTACACCTGATTCTTATATCCAAGGTGCATATGTTATTTACATCAGTATGGTCTCCGTATTTTATATTATGTGGCTGCATATGTCTAACAATTTCTCCTACCCCACTTTGTACATTTCCATATATAATAAATGAACAAAGAAATTATTATTGCAAATAAAAATAGCAATACACACTTTATACCAGAAGGCAACACAACAAAGTGTTCGAATAAAGTCTCTATCATTATCTTTTCAGGGTTATCTTGGTGTCACCTGGAGTACTGATTACTTTCCACTGGGGTCTTGTCACTGGGCCTTTAATACGACTAGCATGAGTCCATCCACGCTCAGCAGTCCGAACAGCTGTTTCTGTTGTAAGCAAAACAAGATACGGTCCCTCCCAATTGGGCTTGAGGGTCTTTTCCTTCCATACTTTAATCAGTATCCAATCCCCGGGTTTGATATTATGAATTTTTAGGTCCAGTGGAGGTCGTTGCACAATCAATCCGTGTTCCCAAAGCTTATTACGATGTTCTGCTAATTGTGAAACATATTCGTTAATCACATGGTCTCGAATTAAAACATTTGTTTGTGGATTTTCAATTCTATAGGACATTCCATACACCATTTCAAACGCTGATATTCCCACATCTGCTCGGGGCCTGGTTCTGATAATTAATAATGCCATGGGTAGGCACTTAATCCATGATAATCTGGTTTCTATCATTAATTTAGTCAAAATAGTTTTGATTTCTCCATTCATTCTTTCAACTTTTCCCGAACTTTGTGGATGCAATGGGGTATGGTATTCCCACTTAATACCCAAGCTTTCGGTTAGATCTTTGATAATTTTTGACACAAAGTGTGTTCCTCTGTCTGAGACGATTACTTCAGGTACTCCATATCGAGGTATAATATGTTCAAGTAACACTTTAGTAACTTGGTTAGCAGTTGCCCTGGAGGTAGGAAAAGCCTCAACATAATGTGTTAAATGGTCCACCATTACTAATAAATATTTGAAATGCCCTACCCTAGGTAATTCAGTAAAATCCACTTGTATGTGTGAGAAAGGTCTGTATGCTGGGGAACGTCCTCCAAGAGGTTTTTGTCTCATGCTGTTTCGATTAACCTTTTGACAGGTCTCGCAGGCTGCCGTGACTGTCTTTGCTACGTTATATACGCCTATACAGGCAAACTGTTGATTGAAATGATCAACTAATGCCTGGGTTCCCCAGTGTGTTTTGCTGTGTATTTTGGAAAATATTTCGAGTGCTATGCCTTTTGGCAAGACTTCCCTCCCATCTGGCAATATGTACCTACCATCTTGTTCCTTAGCTCCCATTTGTTCTAGCTTTTCTTTTTCTGCAAACTCAAAGCTCAAATTTTTACTAACAGGTACTTGTTGTATTGTCAAAATCGTATTATAATTACCTGCCACTCGTTTTGCTTCTGTATCAGCTGCATTATTTCCCCTAATTTGATAACTTGTACCTCGCTGGTGTCCCTTTATATGTACAACTGCTATTTTATTCGGCACTTTCAATGCCCCCAGAACTCACCGAATTAATTCCGGGTGTATCAATTCTTTTCCCTGTGAGTTAACAAATCCTCTTTCCTCCCATATTTTTCCAAAAGTGTGTACTACTCCAAACGCATAGCGTGAGTCTGTATATATAGTTCCATCCTTTCCCTTCAGTGATACTAATGCTTTCCACAATGCGTACAGCTCACAGGCTTGAGCCGACCAGCTGGCACTCAGGGGGCCTGATTCTACTGTTTTAAATTCTCCTTTTTCCAATTTAACAACAGCATATCCAGACAAACGTTTACCTTCCACTATTCGTGATGATCCGTCTATAAATAATATTTCACCACATTGTAGTTCTTCTTCCTCTAGATCTGGTCTAATGCGTGTTTGTTGTTCAATTGTTTGGAAACAATTATGTAATAATTCATTACCTTCTCCTGGGTATAAAAATTCAGCGGGATTTACTGCCCCAATAGTTTTCAATGATAATTTAGGGGATTCTATAAGCATTCCTTCATATTTTAATAATCGACTATCTGTAAGCCATTTTTCCGCTTTTTGCTGTAACACTCCTCTGATGTTGTGAGGTGCATATAGGACAACTTCTCCATTAAAAGTAATGCGATTTGTTTCCTCAAGTAATAAGGCAGCAGCAACAATAATTTGTAGACAACTCGGCCAGCCCCTGCTGACGGGGTCCAACAGTTTTGATAGGTATGCTACCGGTTTCTTTTGTCCTGCCCACTCCTGAGTTAATACTCCGAATGCCGTTCCTTCATGTATGTTAACAAATAAATGGAATGGCCACTTTAAATCTGGTAGGCTTAAAACCGGTGCCTGACTTAGCTCCCTTTTGAGACTGGCAAACTGCTCTTGATCTTGGGGGGTCCATTTGGGTATTTTGTCTTTAGACAGCTGTTCATAAAGGAATTTAACTTTAAAGCTGTAGTTTTCTATCCATTGCCTACAATACCCAAACAGCCCTAATGCCTGCCGTATTTGCCTTTTAGTGACAGGCATAGGTAATTCCAGAATTCCTTTAATGCGCTCTGGATCTAATATCTTTTTGCCGTTAAACAAATAATGTCCCAAATATTTCACTTTTTCCTCCACAAATTGTAACTTTTCTTGTGATACCCGTAGTCCCTTTTGTGCAAGGAAGTTTAGGAGTTGAATGCTTTCTTTTCTTACATCTTCCTTATTGTCCCCTGCTATGAGCAGATCATCTACATACTGTAACAGCACATTTCCCGTTTGCACCTGGTATTCCTTTAAGAGCTCTTCCAGGGCCTGTCCAAACAGATTAGGGGATTCAGTGAATCCTTGGGGGAGCACAGTCCATCTTAATTGCTGTCTACAGCCTGTCTCTATGTCTTCCCATTCAAAGGCAAAATAATCACGGCATTCTTCTGCCAGTGGACAGGCCCAAAAGGCATCCTTTAAATCTACCACACTATACCAGGAGTTATGGGGTCCTATTTTGCTTAGCAGTGTGTATGGATTTGCTACTACAGGGAACCGGGTGATAGTTCTCTTGTTTATTTCCCTTAAATCATGTACAAGTCGATATTTCCCATTTGGTTTCTTTACGGGTAAAATGGGGGTGTTAAAGGGTGACATACAAGGCTCTAAGATTCCTTGTGCTAACAATCGATCAATTTCTGGTTTTAATCCTCTCCGTCCTTCTAGGGATATGGGATATTGCTTTACCCTCACAGGTATGTGGGGTTCGGAAATTTGGATTTTAATCGGTGGGATTTCCAGTCTACTAATTGTGTCCAGAGAGCACCAGACATCGGGGTTAATTTGTCTTTGATCATCCACGGTCAAGGGATAAGCAGACACTGTTAGCTCTTGATTTTTTACTTTAATTTCTAATTGTAATTCAACAATTAAATCTCGCCCTAATAAATTAAATTCTGCTTCAGGGATGAGCAAGAGTTCACCCATTCCAAATTTATTTCCAGTTTCAAATACCACATTCTTAATTTTACTTACTTTAAAGGGCTCCCCTTTTGCCCCAATTACTTGTACCTTTTCAGGGGAAATTTTACACCCCTCGGGTATTTGTCTAATAGTGGATTTTTCAGCTCCAGTGTCTACTAAAAAGGTGAACTCCTGTTTATGGGGGCCTATTTTTAATTTTATCAAGGGCTCACGATGACTCCGATCCCCCAAAATATAAAGCCCCTGACTTTCCTATTCTGCCTTTAATACTTCTTCATCCCGAATTCTTTCACGACAATTCCTTTTTATATGCCCTTTCTTTCCACAGTAGAAACAGCCTCCTTGTTCTTTTCTGGTCTCTACATTCTTTTGCCCTTTCTCATTAGTCCTTCGCTCATTTATCCGTCCCCTGCGATCCTCTCTGACTGCTGCCACCATCATTTTTATTTGTCTTTTACTGCTTTCCTCTTCCCGTCTAACATACACTTTTTGAGCTTCCCTTAATAGTTCATCCAACCCTCTATCTTGCCAATCCTCTAACTTTTCAATTTTCCTTCTAATATCCTCCCACGATTTAGCTACAAACTGAGTTTTGAGGAGTACTTGCCCTAAAGGCTCATCTGGATTTACTCCTGAGTATAGCTGAAGTGCCTTTCTTAATCTTTCTAGCCATTCAGTAGGGCTTTCATCCTTCTTTTGTCTTTCATTAAATGCTTTATTGATATTCTGGCCACGAGGTACAGCTTCTCTGATTCCTTGAATTACTATTGTTCTTAGATCCTGCATGTGAGTTCGATGCGCCGGATCTTGATTATCCCAATTAGGTCTTTGAAGTGGCCATTTAATGTCTGCTAGGGGTCCCTGGGCATGTTGGGCATCCCATAGCCTCATTCCAGCTCGTCTAATCATATCTTTTTCCTCAGTAGTAAATAATTGACTGAGGATAGATTGCATTTCATCCCAAGTATAAAGGTTTGGTCCCAAAAATTGATCTAATCTTTCTGCTACTCCGAGTGGGTCCTCAATTAAATTTCCCATCTCAGTTCTTTTAAAATCCCGTAGGTCTGCCGAGCTTAGGGGTACAGAAATATATCCAATCACAGGTTGGGGTCCCCCCATGGGCATTTCCCTTAGAGGATACATCTGAGCTGCCCCTTTTTGACTTCTAGTCACGTGTCTAGGAGGAGGGGGAGACCCTTGTTCTGATTCTGGTGGGGGAGTGGGCGCTCTGGGGACCTCTGGAGGGGCTGTGGGAACAGGAGGAGGAATGTAAGGAGGGGGGGTTAGAAGAGTTTCGTCTAGCTCTTCCTTCTTTTTCTTTTGTTTAGTTTTTATTTCATTCAGCGGGTAAAGTCTAGCTCCCGGTTTCTCGAGCCACATTCCCGCATATTGACTCTCCTCCGGGTTAAGGGGTTTTTTATTATTAACCCAGAGGTTTAATTGCTGTCTCACCCAATCTTCTTCTGACCCATAGACTGGCCAAAAGACATTTTTAGAAATCCTCTTCCCTCCCCATATCTTAGTACAATATTCTATCATCTTCTGCTTATCTTTCCCTAGAGTTCCAGGGAAATATCTCCAATTGTCTAAGATATATGCCAGAGGGGTATTCTTAGGTACAGTGGGTACCCTTCCCATGGGAGTCGAAGGCTTGCTGCCCTTCGCTCCCATCTTCTGGATTATCCACAAACACACACTCACTCGCCCCCCTTGTTCCTGGCCCAGTCCCTCGCGGGAGATGGGAAACGCAGTACTGAAGGGTCCACACTCGCTTGGTTCAGTATATCGAACCTCTCATTCGTTATAATCCAGGAAACCAAATCCCGCCCGAACGGCAAACCCGCGAACAAATTCGCAATATACTTACGCGTCCTGCGTCTTCGTCCGGACTCCCGTGCACAGAATTTTATGGGATTTTACCGGTTTCTCCTTTGCTCATTATTCTAGAATTTAGGTTCGTCGGTAAGGTTGAGGTAGGCTATCAGTCGCGGGGCCGCGGATTGCCGCGGGGCGCCTCCCCGGAGGACAGATGCCCACCGTTCCTTATCCGAGTCACGGCACCAGAAATTGTCATAAATTGAGACCACAACGGATCATAATCCAATTGAAATTTTATTATTTGTAACAAGTAGAATTATGAGCAAAAACAGCGCTGGACGGCAAGGGGAAGTCTGCGCTCCGCCTATTGCCGTACCGGTGGTTTAAACAGTTCTCTTTTTATACATTTTTTTCTCCGTATCCTTGAGGTAGGTTGCTAGGGGGGTCGTTTTTCTGCACAAATGGTTGTCTGGCAATCTTATCTTGTATAAACAGTTCTGTCTCCGTTAGTTTTAGCACTTATCTTATCTTACATACAAGTGGTCATCTGGCGGTTGTCTTATCTTATACAAATAGTTGTTAATTATTTTACAAGGGGTCATCTGGTTATCTTAAACGGTTTTGTTTGCATAAGCAATTTCACATTCTTTACACTGTGTTTGGCATAATTTTAAACCGCATTTAGCTTCTTGTTACATGCTTATAAGCTGGTTTAACTATAAACTACATTTATTTATTTATTACAACGTTCATGCTACTGCTAACATTTTTCCAAATCCCTTGAGTCTGCTTCTTCTAATTTTGAAGTTTCTTTCTAATATCCAGAGCCCATTGCTCCACAAAATATAGAAGCCAAGTGAACAGCCTCCGCTGGCTTTTCAGGATTTAAATTAGTATATTTTCTACCAGTGACTTTTAACTGCTCCATAAAGGCAGACAGGGATTCATTTGATGCTTGTTTAATCTCATGTAATTTAGACCAATTAATCGCTTTTGGCATTGCATGTCTTATACCAAACAGGGATATTCATTTCTGATATTTTGTTTAAAGACCCCGGTGTTCGGGTTGGTTGGGATCCCATCCTGGATCTGCGGCAGGAAAACTTTGATTTAGTGTTTCCTGCAAATCTTTATTAACATGTGCCCCTTCTACTTGTTTTTGAGCAGTTTTTAATAGCATTTGTTTTTCAGTACCATCCAACAATGTATCCAATATTACCTGAATTCTCTTATACTGTTTTAGCCATTCCAGATGGTTTCTTAAAAAATAATTTTAAAAATTACATAAGGTACTTAATCCTATTTACCCTCTCTCCTATAAAACAACATTAACTGCAATATAGTATTATAACTCAAAAGTTCCATTTGTTGGCCATTTTTCCTGATCTTCTAAAACATACAAAGGCCACCAATGATTATAATATTCACTTATCTGACTTTTTCTGAAATCAGCATGCAATTTATTCCAGTGTGCTAATAGACACACCAACAGTGACATTTTCAGTGTCTTTTTAATTCGATGTCAGATTCTGAAAACTCTTGCTCTTAAACAGTTTTACAAATCTTGTTGTCATCGTGCAGCAAAACACTCAAAAGACAATTACTAAATGAAATGTAACCCAACAATAATTCTGCACGACAAATGCTTTTCACAAGACGATTGCTACACAAAGTTTAGACCAGACAATTGCTAAGCAAAACTCAAAAGACAAAGACGGTTACTAAACAAAATCTAAAAGGACAACTACCAGATAATTCCAGAATACTAAACAAAGTTACCAAATGTCCAACCCAGCAATAGCTTTCGCTTATGACTTACTGGCAGATGCCTAGGCATGCATCCATCCAGCCATATGGGTACCCTCTGAGCCCTAACCTGCGAAGCTTTCACCACTCTTTACAGGCAGACTGTACACCCATCCATCCAAATGGGTACAGTACCCCTGAGCCCCAACCCTGTGCAGCTTTCACTGTGCCTTACAGGCAGGCTCTTCAAACTCAAATTTTAAAAGAAGTGCCTTACCATCAATTTTCCAGGGAACGTTGTGAGGAGCTTTCTGGGTTGAGGGTGATGGCTGTCCCTGAGAATCCCTCGGTGCCGGCTGGAGTTTGATCAGCTCTCGATCCCTTCCAGTCTCACTCACAAAATCCCATCTGGGTTGCCAAAACTGTCACGGAAATCAGGAAATAAACTTCTTAACACCAGTGTAGTCTTAAGAAGCAGGCATTCTTTATTACAGTGCCGGATGCACAGGGGATCATTCCACCTATCATGCATATCAACTTGTCTTTCTACAAAAGCTTTATACTATCAAAATATGCATATTCATTACTTTTCTGAGAAGTCATTAACATATTCATTACATTTCCAGGAACTCATTAATATATGTAAATGTTTCTTTTGCACGTGCACTCTCTCTGGTGGTTGTCATCACTGTGTCCTTTGGCTGTACTTTTCCTTTGTGCATGCTCAGTTCTCTCCTGGGCCTGTCTCCAACACTTCTGTCTACCTTGTCCCAAGGAGTTAGCTCAGCACGTTCTCTTGTCACATCCCAGTGATGAGTAAAACAAAGAGTCTTAATGCTTCTATGAACACTAAGGTAAGAAATTTTGATTTCTGAAATTCTATGATGAAGATATATTGTTCTTAACTCCAGTACTAAGTTAGTGATTAGAACAGGCCTGGGACTTTACAGTCTCTTCTTGGTGAGGTTTCTGTGATTACCTAGTTCAAAGCTAACAATCCTAACTTATACATTATGCTTTACAGTTTTCTACTTCTTTTAATCAAACCCAACTCTTCTATAGGATCAAATTTTGATTATTTCATCATAGTACTAGCAACAATATTGATCTTGCAGTGTGGCTTCAGGGTTCTTCACACATGTAGATCTCATTAACTAGTCAACTGATAATGGAAAGGGAAACACTCAACGTTTTTGTGGTGGCTCTAACAGATACGTACACAAGCTGCTGCAACCATCAACAAAGACAGTAGATCCAGTCAGGTCATCAGTCTTTGGCTTCTCTGTGGGAGATATCTTAATGATTCCAGGAGAGGAAGCTTTTAATTATGCTGTCCCATCCAAGATAATAAAGTAATGGACATACACTGCAAGGAGGAACTCATGCAACAGGAAATGGAAGGAAGAAGTGAGCACAAAGCAACACATGGGTCACCAATCCTCTCTACACACCTTGTAGTGGGCAGCAAGTCCATTGGTTCAGTAACCCCAACACTCGACAGAGTCCTGAAAAATGCTGTAATATGCATTTCACTGGATTACCAGCTCAGTACCAAACCACTAATTACCAGGGTCTTGTTTTCACAGACATGAAGCACATGGGTGTCTACTGCCTACATTGCCCTATATATCTCAAAACCACAAAGACAAATATTTGATGAACAGGTCAGAAAAGAGGTCAGAGAAAATACGGTCACTGTAAAATTATCTTGAAGCACACTGATCCAAAGATTATGGCAAATGTGTATGTTTCTCACAGGTAGAGGTTAAAGACCTGGACATAGAACCAGAATGTGTAAAAGAGAAAAACTCAAATAAAAATAATGGAGTGGGGAACTAGTACCAGCTCTGGGTTTGGTCTAAGAGCCAATGTTTCTCTTCTACAGAGCAATAGCTGTGGAGAGAAACGTATAAGCAGTAAGAAGACAGTAGGGCCAGCTTTTTCCTCCCATGGAAAAGGGTACTTGAAGGTAAAGGGGCCCAAGATAGCTGGTTAACATTCAGGGACTGCTTCTTCCAAGCTCAAGATCAAAGCATCCTGACACGTAGGAAGTCAGGGAAGGGAGCCAGGAGACCTGCTTGGTTAAACAGGGAACTGCTGGGCAAACTCAAATGGAAGAGGAGAGTTTACAGATCATGGAAGGAGGGGTTGGCCACTTGGGAAGAATATAAGGTTGTTGTCAGAGGATATAGGGAGGCAACTAGGAAAGCCAAGGCCTCCTTAGAATTAAACCTTGCCAGAGGGGTCAAGGACAACAGGAAGAGCTTCTTCAAATACATGGCAGATAAAACTAACACTAGAGGCAACGTAGGCCCACTGATGAATGAGGTGGGTGCCCTGGTGACAGAAGATACAGAGAAGGCAGAGTCACTGAATGCCTTCTTTGTCTCTGTCTACTCTGCCGGAAGCTGTCCTGAGGAGCCCTGGACCCCTGAGGCCCCAGAGGGAGTCAGGACAATAGAGGAGTTTGCCTTGGTTGATGAGGACTGGGTTAGGGACCAATTAAGCAATCTGGACATCCATAAGTCTATGGGTCCAGATGGGATGCACCCACGGGTGTTGAGGGAGCTGCCTGAAGTCATTGCTAGTCCACTCTCCATCATCTTTGCTAAGTCGTGGGGAACAGGAGAGGTGCCTGAGGACTGGAGGAAAGCAAATGTCACTTTAGTCTTCAAAAAGGGCAAGAAGGAGAACCCAGGTAACTACAGACTGGTCAGCCTCACCTCCATCCGTGGGAAGGTGATGGAATGACTTATCCTTGGTGCCATCTCAAGGCATATCAAGGATAAGAGGGTCATTAGGGGCAGTCAACATGGCTTCACCAAGGGGAAGTCGTGCTTGACCAACCTCGTAGACATTCATGAAGACATAACCAGGGGGCTAGATGATGGCAAAGCAGTGGATATGGTCTATCTTGATTTCAGTAAGGCGTTTGACACGGTCTCCCACAGCATCCTCTCTGCCAAATTGAGGAAGTGTGGACTGGATGATCAGGTAGTGAGATGGACTGTTAACTGGCTGATGGGAAGAAGCCAGAAAGTGGTGGTCAATGGGGCAGAGTCTAGTTGGAGACCTGTGTCTAGTGGAGTCCCTCAAGGGTCGGTACTGGGACCAATATTATTCAACATATTCATCAATGACCTGAATGAGGGAACAGAGGGCACTGTCAGCAAGTTTGCTGATGACACAAAGCTGGGAGGAGTGGCTGACACAGCAGAGGGCTGTGCTGCCATCCAGAGAGACCTGGACAGGCTGGAGAGCTGGGCAGAGAAAAACTTGATGAAATATAATAAGGGCAAGTAGTGTAGGGTGTTGCACCTGGGCAGGAACAACCCCAGGTTCCAGTATAGGTTGGGAGATGATCTACTAGAGAGCAGTGTAGGGGAAAGGGATCTGAGAGTCCTGGTGGACAGCAGGATGACCATGAGCCAGCACTGTGCCCTTGTGGCCAGGAAGGCAAATGGCATCCTGGGGTGCATTAGAAGGGCTGTGGTTAGTAGATCGAGAGAAGTTCTCCTTCCCCTCTACTCTGCCCTGGTGAGGCCACATCTGGAATATTGTGTCCAGTTCTGGACCCCACAGTTCAAGAAGGACAGGGAGCTGCTTGAGAGAGTCCAGCACAGAGCCACCAAGATGATTAAGGGAGTGAAGCATCTCCCTTATGAGGAAAGGCTGAGGGAACTGGGTCTCTTTAGCTTGGAGAAGAGGAGACTGAGGGGTGACCTCATTAATGTTTATAAATATTTGAAGGGTGAGTGTCAGGTGGAAGGAGCCAGGCTCTTTACACTTGTGTCCAATGATAGGACAAGGGGTAATGGGTGTGAGCTGGAACACAGGAGGTTCCGCTTAAACTTCAGAAGAAACTTCTTTACTGTGAGGGTGACGGAGCCCTGGAACAGGCTGCCCAGGGAGGTTGTGAAGTCTCTTTCTATAGAGACATTCAAGACCCGCCTAGATGCTTTCCTGTGTGAACTCATCTAGGTGTTCCTGCTCCGGCAGGGGGATTGGACTAGATGATCTTTCGAGGTCCCTTCCAATCCCTAACATTCTGTGATTCTGTGAAATATGACTTGCAGCTGTGGTGTCGAAGAACACATACATCACACTATTAATCGGTGTTTGGTCTTATGTGCTCGACAAGTTGAACGTCTGCCTTTAGATAACACAGGCCTGGGAAAGACACTGGGGCACCCTGAACATGCCTGGGATTCCTGCCCTGCTGTGAGAAAGCTCAAAGCACTGTAGAAAACTGCTGCCTGCTAAAAATCCCTGATATATACAGGTGAAAGCAGCAGGTTCGGAATCTCTCACTCTAGCAAGGATTGAGCTCTGTGGTGCCTGCGTTCCCGCTTACGTGCCTCTGTCCCAGGTACTACTTTGGAGATCTGTTAACTGTCTTGTGTGGATTCCCGTAGTGGGATCCTGTTATGCTACCTGTGCCTGCCAAGGTGGTAACTGTAAAACAGTATCATGTTCTGGGGAGGGACAAGGCAATCACTCAGACCATTCGGGCACTTCAACAAGTGGGAATCGTTAGAGAAACTGTGACTGTTTTTAACAATCCTATTTGGCCTGTTCAAAAACCAGATGGCACTCGGAAGGTGACTGTAGATAATATAGAATTGAATAAAGTCACCCCCTCATTTGCAGTCATGGTACCAGATATGGTTACTCTGACATTCAAGACCCTCCTGGACGCCTTCCTGTGTAATCTCATTTAGGTGTTTCTGCTCTGGCAGGGGGATTGGACTAGATGATCTTTCGAGGTCCCTTCTAATCCCTAACATTCTGTGATTTTGTGATTCTGTGAAGACTTCTGTAGGAAATGTGGGGTCATGGGGGACTGAGGAAGGGGCTTGTCACACCAGCCAGATGGAAATGCTTGGCTGGAGCTATATACAAGTTGGGATTTACTCAGACACATGTTATTTGACTTAATATAAGGGCAACTGAGGGAAATTTAATGGCCTGTGACATACAGGAGATGAATCTAGATGATCTAATGGTCCCCTTTGGCCCTTAAGCACTATGAAAGAAAAAAGTGGAAAAATTTACATTTCTTTATAAACTTTTTATCTGGAGGCATATCAGATTATATTTTTTTATTAATCATAGTAACCATCTTATTTAGCACTTATGGTGTTCTGCATGTTTTTAAAGAACCATTTAAATGTGAACTCTAAAAGTGTTTATGTGTAGATTTGTGTATGCCTCTGGAAGTACCAGAGTTACAAGTTAACTGAGACATTAGTCTTAATGCTCAACATTTGATTCTATTTCAAAGATTAATCTTTAATGACTTCAAAGTAGATCAGACCTCTGTCTTTTGTCTTGTCCAGATGAGATATGGTGCCTCCAGCATGCAATTATATGAGTGCTAGAAGACATCAGTTCATCACTGAATCACTGACATGACATAACTTCTCAAATCAAAGATGAACAGATCTATATGATACAGACTTCTTGTATTTCATTGCAGTTCACATAGACTGAGGGTGGGAAATATTAACAGTATATAACAGTAATAATGGAATATACAAATGAGTGAATACACAGTGCAATTGCTCACCACCCGCTGACCGAAGCCCAGTCTGTCTCCATCTAGTGATCCCAGAGCAGAGACAGTCCCGAAACTGAAAACACAATCCCCAGAAAAGTGAGCCTGAGCGACCTCCGAGAGAATCCCCCAGCTTTCCCGTCAACCCTCATTAATATAGTGAACATGACTTTATATGATATGGAATATCCCATTAACATATCCAAATGCCAATTTGGATTTGTTAACTACTACACTTTCCCCTAGTCCTTTTCACCTGCAGACTAGCAAAACACAAGGAGGTTGGGAAGTCCTTCATCTTCCAGTGACAATTGAAAACATTAGTATGTTATCAGCTTCTTCTCATAACAAATCCCATACTGAAACCAAAACATAGCACTATTCTAGCTACTAAGAAGAAAATTAACTCTATCCTATCAAAACCAGGGCACCAAATTATGTTGCCTGGGATTTCTCTCATGTGTGCGGACAACACAAACCTTCAAATTATGCTAGGTACTAAGTCCTCAATATTAACAAAATAGGTGTTTAAGAACATTTGTAATTGGACCAATTTATTGAGAGCAGTTTCAGTGAAAGAATGCAAAACACTGGCCTTTTCCTCACGACATCAACAATATCCTATAGGCAGTGAGCTGAAATACATATGTCAACCTGCACCTCTGTAATTGTGACATAAGATGCCCAGTCACTTGAAATATAAGAAAAATCTCTGCATTCCTGAACACAAAGGTTAAAAGATCTGGATCTAGGAACAAAGTTCAGGGCTATTTTATGTATTTACTCAGAAGCATGATGGAAAGAACTCTTAAAGTTGCCACGAGAAATGCTTGTCAACTAATGATTTTTTAGAAAAAGCTCTTATATGCCTTCTTTATTGTGCCATAGCTAATGCTTCAATTATTGGCTTACTCTGACTAGGGTGCAAATTCTGCTACTTTTAGCTAGTTACATACAGTAAAGTATCTATAAAAAATAATTAAAAAACCTATATGTAGTTCTTATTACATACTTGTTCAGGTATGAGGAGAAAAGAAGTTAATCCATTCTAATACAGTATTGTGCTGCACATTTGTACAAAACTTATCAAGAAAGATGGGCAAATGACTGCACTATCATGTTAATGAATGTGAAAATGGGTATTTTAGCTACATAGTCACTTAACAGGTCATTTTTCTTGGATGCTATATACTGGAAAACAAAACTATGTGATAGAAAAATCAGTTATACGTCTCTGAGAGCCAACAATCAGAAGTGAATGTTGAATTATCTGCCTATTTGATTATATATTTGCTTGTTCTGTTATATTGAAGCATACTGAACAAGTTTGGAATCTTCTCCCGGGTCTGTACTGAGTCTCTTCCACTCCTAATTTGTTATTTTCAATTAAAAAAAATGTGAAGCATCTCTCTATTCAATCAGTCTGGCTAAAATGGTTCAGTGTTTTTGTAAAAGTAAGGATGATAAACACTGAGTAATCCCTCCAAGGATTCCTGACAGGATTTATCTTTTAACTTAGACCATTCACACTGTGATCAAAAGCAATGCATGTAAGTGACTGGGGACTTCAGGAAGGCTGCAGTGGGGGGCTGCAGTGGGGGACTGCAGTGTTTGTGATAATGGGGAGAGCTCCACAGGCTATAGAAAAATGGCAAAAATCAACCTGCATCTGGGACTGCTTCACAGAATCACAGAGCTCAGGGCAGTGATCAGCATCAGCAAGACACATGCACAGAGAGGGTGTCTGGGGCTGGTCCATTTTTAGCTCTTTGTAGAAGAGGAGGCTGGATTTGGATGAGGACAGTTCATAGAACCATAGAACCATTTTGGTTGGAAAAGACCTTTAAGATTATACTGGGTTTGTGTGGCCAGGTAGTGGGAGGGGATGGGGGACATAGGGGTGGTTTCTGTGAGAAGCTGCCAGAAACTTCCCCTATGTCCAACAGAGACAATGCCAGCTGGCCCCAAGACAGACCTGCCGCTGTCCAAGGCCAATTCAATCAGTAATGATGATAACGTCTCTGTGATAACATAAGAAGAGGAAGAGAAAAGAAAACTGGGCGCATTTTGCAGCGGGAGAAAGGAATGAGAATATGTGAGAGAAATACCTCTGCAGACAAGATCAGGGAAGAAGGAGGGGGAGGAGGTGTTCCAGGCACCAGAGCAGAGATTCCCCTGCAACTTGTGGTGATACAGGCTGTCCCCCTGCAGCCCATGGAGGTCCATGGTGGAGCAGATATCCACCTGCAGCTCATGGAGGACCCCATGCTGGAACAGGTGGATGCCCGAAGGAGGCTGTGACCCTGTGGAAAGCCCACGCTGGAGCAGGGTCCTGGCAGGACCTGTGGAGAGAGGATCCCATGCTGAAGCAGGTTTATTCAAAGGGTTTGTGACCCCATGGGAGACCCGCACTAGAGTAGTCTGTTCCTGAAGGACTACACCTCATGGAAAGGACCCATGCTGGAGCAGTTAATAAAGAACTGTGGCCCGTGGGAATGACTGATGTTGGAGAAGTGTGAGAGAACAGTGTCCCATGGGAGGAACCCCACACTGGAGCAGGGGAAGAATGTGAGGAGTCCTCTCCCTGAGGAGGAAGGAGCAGCAGAAACAAAGTGTGATGAACTGATTGCACCGCCCCATTCTCCATCCCTCTGTGTCACTCAGGGGGAGGAGGTAGAGAAAACTGTGAGAAAAGGTAAGCCCAGGAAGAAGGGAGGGGTGGGGGGAAGGTGTTTTAAGATTTGGTTTTATTTCTCATTATCCTTCTCTGATTTGATTAGCAATAAATTAAATTAATTTCCCCAAGTCACGTCTTTTTTTCCCGTGCCAGTAATTGGTGAGTGATCTCTCCCTGTCCTTATCTCAACCCACAAGCCTTCTGTTATATTTTCTGTCCCTTGTCCAGTTGAGAAGGGCGAGTGATAGAGCAGCTTTGGTGGGCACCTGGCGTCCAGCCAGGGTCAACCCACCACAAAGATCAAGTCCAACCGTTAACCTAACACTGACAAGTCCAACACTAAACTGTGTCCCTAAGTGCCACATCTACACATCTTTTAAATACCTCCAGGGGTGGTGACTCAACCACTTCCCTGGGTAGCCTGTTCCAATGCTTGACAACCCTTTTGGAGAATAAATTTTTCCTAAAATCCAATCTAAACCTCTCCTGGTGCAACTTGAGGCTGTTTCCTCTTGTCTTATTGCCTGTTACTTGGGAGAAGTGTAACCTTGCTACAACTTGCTTTCAGGTAGTTGTAGAGAGCAATAAGGTCTCCCGTCAGCCTCCTTTTCTCCAGACTAATGGCCCTCGGTTCTCTTGTTATCAGTAACACTCTCAGCCTCTCTTCATAAGACTTGCGCTCCTTGACATTCATGTCAAAGTTTTGCAGTGATTTGAGTGCAAGTGGTTAGTGATGTTCTTAATTAAGACTAAATTAAGTAGTAAAAAACATTAAACATCAGACAAGTCATACTGATCTTGTATTGGTGTGTTAAATTGAGCAGAATGTATACTTGCTTGGGAAGAGAACTCTTCAAAGGGCAGGCTGTTGCTCAACAAAGATTTGGTTCTGGACTATGAAAGTGGAAATTCTAGCACTCCCAGCCCACCAAGAAGCTGTTCAGGACCTTCAGTCTTAAGCCACTTGGAATGCAATCCTTTATCTGTGCAGGTAACTGGACATAAATTACATTAAGAATTAATTAGGCTGTTGGAATGAAGAAAGTCACTAGTCTTCCAGCAAAATATGAAAAAAAAAGGGGCTTATGGTGGAGGAGAAAAATATACATCATCGTCGAGAAGAAAAGTCAACTTGGGGAACACAAATTACAATTCAAGGTTTAACTGAAAATAGTAGTGAACTGTTTTGTTACTGATAAAGGAACATAGTCAGGAGTGTGGAGAGCTAATGGGAATACACTGGTATACAAAGATAAAAGGTCAAAATTTAATTAAACAAATCCATGGCCTAATTAGAACTCTAAGAGATAGAAAACACACTAATGTCCATCATTCTGGGCCTTCTTAATTTCAGAGTTGTTTGTACTGAAAATCAAATTTTCGTATACCTTTCTGGAACAAAATCTAATGTAGAACGTTGTGAGGGTCACTAGTGTTTTCTTAGATGGCAACACAGTGATTTACAGTATTTTAGATTTAGTGTCTCCAACAGGAAAAATGTATGAATGCATTTTACTTTTTCAAATAATCTGATTCTTAGCTTTTTAAAAAAAAAAAAACAAAAAAATTTCTAATGATTCAAAGATACTGAGACTCAAGTTCAGCATCCGTTTTTAGGGTGAGTGGTCCCCCACACTATTTCTCTGGGTGTATTATGTTGCCCAATGTTTACATCAATAGTATCTTTCCAATTTGTCTTGACAGATATTCCTTACATTCCTACTGTTAGGAAGACTTATGTTTCTTTACTTTCATAGAATCATAGAATGGTTTGGGCTGGAAGGGACCTTAAAGATCATCCACTTCCAACCCCCCTGCCATGAGCAGGGACACCTTTCCACTAGACCAGGTTGCTCAAAGCCTCATCCAACCTGACCTTAAACACTTCCAGGGAGGGGGCATCCACAACTTCCTTGGGCAACCTGTTCCAGTGTCCGACCACCCTCACAGTGAAGAATTTCTTCCTAATATCTAATCTAAACCTGCCCTCTTTCAGCTTAAAGCCATTTCCCCTTGTCCTGTCACTAACTGCCCTTATAAAAAGTCCCTCCCCAGCTTTCTTGTCGGCCCCCTTCAGGTACTAGAAGGCTGCTATGAGATCTCCCCGGAGCCATCTCTTCTCCAGGATGAACAGCCCCAACTCTTTCAGCCTTCCCTTGTAGCAGAGGTGCTCCAGTCCTCGGATCATCCTCATAGCCCTTCTCTGGACTCGTTCTAACTGGTCCAGGTCTCTCTTGTGTTAGGTGCTCCAGAACTGGACACAGTACTCCAGGTGGAGCCTTATGAGAGTGGACTAGAGGGGGAGAATCATCTCCCTATACCTGCTGGCCACTCTTCTCTTGATGCAGCCCAGGATACGGTTGCCTTTCTGGGCTGCAAGTGCACATTGCTGGCTCATGTTGAACCTCTCGTCTACCACCACTCCCAAGTCCTTCTCTTCAGAGCTTGCCTCAAGCGACTCATCGCCCAGCCTGTATTTATGTTTGGGATTGCCCCGACCCAGGTGCAGGACCTTGCATTTTGCCTTGTTGAACTTCATGAGGTTAGCACAGGCCCACCTCTCAAGCCTGTCTAGGTCCCACTGGATGGCATCCCATCCCTCCAGCGTGTCAACCACACCACTCAGCTTGGTGTCATCAGCAAACATGCTGAGGGTGCACTCGATCCCACTGTCCATGTCACTGACAAAGATGTTGAAGATCACCGGCCCCAATACCGACCCCTGAGGGACACCACTCATCACAGGTTTCCACTCAGACATTGAGCTGTTGACCACAACTCTTTGAGTGCAACCCTCCAACCAGTTCCTTATCCACCGAGTGGTCCATCCATCAAACCCACATGTTTCCAATTTGGAGATAAGGATGCCATGTGGGACAGTGTCAAATGCCTTGCACAAGTCCAGGTAGATGACATCAGTTGCAATAGCCTGATCCACCAATGTTGTAACCCCATCATAAAAGGCCACCAGATTGGTCAGTCATGATTTGCCCTTGGTGAAGCCATGTTGATTGTCACCAATCACCTTCTCGTTCTCCATGTGCCTTAACATAGTTTCTAGGAGTATCTGCTCCATGATCTTGCCTGGCACTGAGGTGAGACTGACCGGCCTGTGGTTCCCCGGGTCTTCCTTGTTTCCCTTTTTAAAAATGGGGGTTATGTTCCCCTTTTTCCAGTCTGTGGGAACATCATCAGACTGCCAGGACTTCTCAAATATGATGGATAGTGGCTTTGCAACTTCATCTGCCAGTTCCCTCAGGACCCGCAGATGCATCACATCAGGTCCCGTGGACTTGTGCGCCTTCAGTTTCCTTAGGTGCTCCCGAACCTGGTCTTTACCTACAGTGGGTGGCTTTTCATTCTCCTGGAGCCTTCCTTTTCTTTCTAGGACTATGCTGTAAGTCAGGTCCTTGTGACTTTCTGACTTAAACCACCAAATCCCATCTTTATTGATCTTCTGAAGTTCCTACTATTGGGCCTGATCCAGATCTTCACTGAAATACTATAAATATTTTTATAGACTTCAATAGGCTATAGATCATATCTATAGGATGCAACTGAAGATTTATCTTCCACAGCATACAGAAGATTAAAGTAGCATTTGCTTTCAGCTGGTTATATCGGGTTTGCATGGCAAGGTTTTGGTAGTGGCGGGGGGGGGGGGGGTGCTGGCATAGTGGTGGCTTCTCTGAGAAGCAGCCAGAAGCTTCCCCCATGTCCGACACAGCCAATGCCAGCTGGCTCCAAGATGGACCTGCCACTGGCCAAGGCCGAGCCAATCAGTAACTCCTCTGTGATAACATAATTAAGAAAATAAAAGGAGAAGGAGAAAAAAAAAGCTGCACACTTTGCAGCTGGAGAGAGGAGTGAGAAGATGTAAGAGAAACAACTCCACAGACACCAAGGTCAGTGAAGAAGGAGGGGGAGGAGGTGCTCCAGGTGCCAGAGCAGAGATTCCCCTGCAGCCTGTGGTGAAGACCATGATGAGGCAGGCTGTCCCCCTGCAGTCCGTGGAGGTCCATGGTGGAGCAGATGACCACCTGTAGCCTGTGGAGGACCCCACACTGGAGCAGGCTGTGACCCCGTGGGAAGCCTGTGCTGGAGCAGGTTCCTGGCATGACCAGTGGCTCCGTAGAGAGAGGAGCCCATGCTCGAGCAGGTTTGCTGGTAGGAATTGTGACCCTGTGGGGGACCCGCGCTGGAGCAGTCTGTTGCTGAAGGACTGCACACCATGGAAAGGACCCAGGCTGGAGCAGTTCGTGAAGAACTGTCAGTCCTAGGAAGGACTCACTTTGGAGAAGTCCGTGGAGGACTGTCTCACATGAGAGGGTGTCGCGACGGAGTGAAAACCCGGACACTCAAAATGTGATGATCAGCAGATTTCAGCAGGCTTCCGTAGGCTTCCCTCTATTTATTACATACATGCTCCTTATATACAGCGGCTAATTAAGCTCATACATATTCCCAAAGACCCACACTGATTGGCTCATTAATTTTCCTGGGAACTTTCTCTTTGTTATAACAGGTGGTATTGTCTGTTCAGGTTCCAAGGACGTCAACAGAATACTCCCTACTTCACTATTTCCAGCTCCCTTTTTTCCCAGCTTGTTTAAAATTGTTTTGTCTGAAGTTCTTAAGGGAAAGTAGGCCTCTTGGAGACTTCTGTTAATCCACCCTGGCTCATGTCAAGGGCCTAAGTTGGCTTACTGCAGCCTTTGATTGTACAATATCTCTTATTGATCTAAAACAAGAGGGACCCCACGCTGGTGTGGGGGAAGGAGTCCTCCCTCTGAGGATAAAGACGGGGCAGAAACAACATGTGATAAACTGACCCCAACCTCCACTCCCTGTCCCCCTGTGCCACTTGGGGAGACAAGGTGGAAACTGGGAGAGAACTTAAGCCCAGGAAGCAGGGAGGGGTGGGGAGAGGTGTTTTAAGATTTGGTTTTATTTGTCATTATCCTCTTGTCTGGTTGGTAATAAATTAAATTTGCTTTTTTCCCAAGTCGGGTCAGTTTTGCCTGTGCCAGTAATTGGTGAGTGATCTCTCTCTGTCCTTATCTCCACCCACGAGCCTTTCATTATATTTTTCTCCCCCTTCCCAGTTGAGGAGGGGGAGTGATAGAGTGGGCTTTGGTGGGCATCTGACATCCAGCTAGGGCCAACCCACCACAATGTTTGAGGACTTTTTGCTTATATCACCAAAGTTTTGGAAAAACTGTGTTTTTCAGAATCTTCCAGGACTGAATTTTCTAGTAGGGTTTTTTTTTCACATTATACAATATTGACAGCATTTGTCACTCTGCACTCTGTCACTGTCAGCAACTGATTGGGCATAGATCCCTGGATACTCTCACTGCAGTGCTTCTCTATTGCGATCTCAGTCTGTTGTAGAGCACTAGAGATGTTGTACAATCAGAGGCTTAGCAGCGAGGGTAAGTCAGCTTAGGCCCTTGACATAAGTCAGGGTAAATTAACAGAAGTCTCCAGGATACTTACTTGCCCTTGAGATTTCAAATAACTTCAGCAAAATAAGCTGGGAAAAAGAAGGGAGTAGCTTTAAGCTGGTAACCGCAAAGTAAGGAGTATCCTGTTGACATCCTTGAGACGTGAACAGAGCAAAAACACCTGTTATAACAAAGAAGAAGTTCCCAGGGTAATTAATAAACCAATCAGTATGGGTCTTTAAGAATATGCATGAGCTTAATTAACCACTGTATATAAGGAGCACGTATGTAATCAATAAACAGAGCTTGCTGATCACTCATATTGAGCGTCCGGGTCTTCCCTCCATTGCGACATCAGTCTGTGTACAATCATATGTTGAACGCATTAAAATGAATCATCAAAAGGCACCAGGTACATGGAGTGAACAGAGCTATGTAAAAAAGCAAGAAAGTTCTAAGTACTATCATGCCCCGTTTTCTGTGAAACATTCAGTATTTATTATGGTTAAGGGTTCATTTAGTTCTCACAGTAATCCAGACCATCCCTATGTGTCCCGGTTCCACTAGCATAGGGTTCATTTTCTTCTTAGTAGCTAGAAAGCACTGTGTTTTGGTTTCAGTGTGGGATTTTTTATGAGAAGAATGTTGATAACATACTTATGTTTTTAGTTGGTGCTGGAAGTCTAAGGTCTTTGTCTTTTGCTAGCTTATAAGTGCAAAGGACTGGGAAGGGGGAAGTGTAATAATAAGTAGAACCCAAAATTGACATTTGGATGTGCCAATGAGATATTCCATATCATATAATGTCATGTTCACTATATTAATGAGGGTTGACCAGAAAGCAGGGGATTCTCTCAGGGATCACTCAGGCTTGCTCCTCCAGGGTCGTTATCGGCAGGTGGTGTGCAATTGCATTGTGCATCACTCATTTGTATATATATATTATGATTATTACTACTACTATTTTAAGTTTATTTTACTCCAATTATTAAATTGTTCTTATCTCAACCTATGAGTCTCCTTACCTTTACCCCTCCAGTTCTCTCCCGTATTTGCTGGGTGGTGGTGGGGGAAGGGGGGGTGGTACAAGTGGCTGTGTAGTGTTTGGCTGCCAGCCAAGTTAGACTACTACACTATACTAAAGAGTTTCATGTACTATGATGGGGGAGATGTCAGAACTAACTTAGATAGTGTTAAATATCCATTGAATAGTTTTGCTTTGGGCTATGTCCATATGCATTTTGTAACTCATTCTCAAACTCCAGAATTATTTAATAGTATTTGTGCTTATACTACAATGTCTCCAATTAGCATAACATTTTTGTTTTGGAGCTTGACACCTGATGTTCCCTGATATTTAGCTTTCTCCAGGTTCTGGTCATTACCCAAATTCTGGCATTCCTTAACATCCATACAGACATAAAAGTTGCCAGGCCTCAAATTCCAAACAGGAGCATCTGCAGCTCTTGTTCTGCACATGTCACTGGATCACAGAGAGATGTACAAGGTTCTTGGGTCCTTCTGTGGATCTCCATCCTTTGTCTGTTCAGCACCAGCTTTGTATTTAGTCTGGGTAGTGGTTGCAGTGAGCAGCTTCCCTGTGGATTCTCTGCATCTCTGGCCAGATCTTTGTCCTTTCACAGTTGCCCTCCCTCAGGTATCTCACCTCTTCTAATGCTGATGTCCTGTATTGAGGCCAACAAGTTAAGAAGCCTAACTCATGGGAAAAAACTGTTCCGCCAGGCTCTATGCTAACTTTGCCTCACATGACAGGGACACAAGTTCCACACTTGATGCCAGAAGCATTTTCTTTTTACTACCTATAGCATTACTAAGATGCCTCAAATGCATAATCAAAGTAAAAATTATAAATGCAAGATTAATACTTTCTGAATATTGTCTACATGTGTAAATAGTAAAGGCTGTGGCAGTGAACAGCAGTTTGACATTTCACTTGCATTACACTGATATGAAACTCTGCTAAAAGCAGCCAAAGAAAATGTGTGCTTGTTACTGTAAAAAAAGTTCTAGAGTTAATTCTGGAAGGTTACGATATATCCTGTTCCCTTTGCTGGAGGCATAGTGAAATTTTCCGTATCTGCATATTGAACAGTGATTCTGAGAATTCTGTTGAAAAAATATTATTCCTTAGTATTATTGCCATCAATTATTCCTGTTACTATTATTCTTGATAATGCAATATGTTATCATTGATGGCTGATATAATGGGTCTACCATCCAAGCTCAGAACATCAATATCAAAATTCAGAAGTGGCTAACACACTTCTGGAAATTCCCTCAAATTCCCCAGACTCAACCCTTTGTACACATATCACAGAGGAACCATGTTGGTGGTCTCCAACCTGAGATTGACTGGATGCTGGAGAGGTGGGCAACAAATACCATCTGGACCATTCAGGTGTCAGTCATTCCTAACAGGAGCTTTTCTGGAGAGTCCTGCTTACATCATTCCTTCCTTTCTTTCCAGCTTTATGCTGCCAGGCCTTGCTGAAATGTTCTCATTATAGTTCATTTGCTGGGAAATAAAAGTGAACCAAATTGTGCTCTCACAAAGTGATAACACAAAAGCAGCAGCTCATGTGAAGCACCTGGAAGCACAAAAGTTAGGAATCTTGCCTTTCTGTTGGCAGGCAGCTGCTAAGATCCCAGCCCTGGGGTGGGAAGGGCAGGGATTGTTGCCCCACTGCTGTGATAGCACGGACAGCTGCTTGCCAGCCTGCCAAGCTCCATGTGCCTCATGCTACTGAGAGATTTGGCAACCCTCAGACCTTGGCCCCATTGCTTCTCAGAAGGAATCAGCCAAATCCAGAGCTCTGCTCACTCCATACATGTCAACAGGCGGGGGCTGAACCAAGATATCCAGATATGAACATGACTGTTTTGCAAACAGCCCTGCAAACTAGCAGGATGTGTTGGGTCCAGCACCTGCTGAAAGTGGGAGGATGCCAAGGAAATAAGCTGCCTTCTGATGTTGTCTGTAGGGTTGTATTCTGTGTTGTGCATCTTCAGATCTGGGGTTTGAGGGGACAATATTTGTAATCTGATTATGAAAGATGAATAATAATAATAAACTGCAACTGTAATGGGCCTTTGTTTCATGAAAGTCTTTCCCCAGGTCTAAATCCATTTTTTTAAGCCTATGTGAGTCTGCAATCATAAAAATTAGCTCATTAAAAATGGCTTAAAAATCAGACAGGGAACTGTATAAACCTGTGGCCACTAGGCCCTTTCTCTGCATGATCCCACCAGTTAGCAAGCAGGGCTGAAGCAAGCTTGTTAGAGACCAATATTAAACAAAGAGACAGAGTCTGGTTGCACTAGGGTGCACTTTGGAAAGGGAGAATGTGAAAAAAAAGTATTCTTTGGCAAATCTCATTTAAACGGGCTTCAATGGAAATTTAAAGAATTCATTGCATATCAGTAGCAGAAATACAAGTGCTGTGTTCAGTTGTACACCTCTCATTATATTTCTAACACTTCATTGTTTCTCAGACAAAGCATTATCATTTCTTTCATTTCTGTAATAATAAAACACAATATTTATCACTAAGAGGTAGAAACTAGAGACAGAAGGTGGGGAGCTTTCATCCAGGGGACAAGTACTCTTTAAGAGCATTACTTAATGTGGAGCCGACTCGCATACAATGTAATTTTAACAGCTTTCTGTGTTTAATTTCCTTTTCTTTAGACAGTAGCCTAACACAGCAGCACTCAGACTGCAGTCTATGGACCACCAGTGGTTTGTGGGACTCTCCCAGGTGATCTGGGGAATTGAACATTTTGGGAGCTATGCCATACCTGACAGATCTGAGCGCTCGAGAAGGCAATTTCTTTTTCTTTTCCAGAGCAAAAAAAATTGTGACTCCATTGGGTTGGGGAGCCCTTTTACTTTAATTTCTGTGGGAAAAAAATGCTAATGTTTGGTTTTTGGACACTTGTTTATGTTCTTGGTATCTATAGGAGTCAGAAAGCTTTAAGCCTTTTCAAGGGAAGACAAAACAGAGCCGCAGATGATGAAGAACAACACCACCAGAGAGTTGTGGAGGGGGCTGGAAGCCACACAAGTTTTATCCACCTGACACTTTGGGGAGATTTTGGGCAGTTGTATCTCATTACTTAGGCCAGATTTAATCTTGGCTTCACTCCTCTCAGCTCCTGTGAGGTCCTGACATACCTGAGGGAGAGCTTCCCTGGGTTTCTTCTTTCCTGTTCCTCGGGAGGTTTTCTTTGGCAGACGGGGGTAGCAGGTGATAGAGCACGTGGGCCTCATCATCTCTGAGCCCACCCGGTGCACCTCCCTCGGAAGGACTGCACAGCAACACATCTCACTGATGGACATGCTGCCAGTGGTGCCCATGCGTGGCTTGGTAGCAACAATGCTGACCACTGGAAAGAGAGAGGATGCTCGCCACTCTGCTTGCAACCCTGGTGGACCTGTGGCACTGGGAGGGCAGCTTGAACTTGGTTTGCACCCGGCAGCGGTGTTACGAGGGGAGCTCCATAGGAAAGGCTGCCGCCTACTGAACTGCCACCCACAGTTCCTGCAGCACCCGGATTCTCCTTGGAGATCCTCTCCTGTATGCACTGACCTAGCCTAACCCTGCTACAGTTTATGAGATCCAGTGAGGTCATTGCTTAAGGGGCATGGCTGCAGGCCAGATAGGAGTAATGCAATGCTTAAATAATGCATGTGCTTCAGTGTTCAAAAATGTAACAGTCTGAAGAGGGTAAAGAAGATGGGGAAAAACTGGAAAGCTGTTTGCATGTCCAAAATTAGAGCTTGCAACAGAAGCAAGAAAGAGGAATATACAACTAGTTTACAGGGAAAGAACACTTCGAGTAAGGTTCATTTAGTCTATTTCTATCAATGAAGTCTGTCCTGGGAAATGTCCACTGCATTATGATGGGCTTAACTAGAATTGTTACAATCAGATAAGTAAGTCCATTTGACAGAGCAGTGGGAAAGGACAATGCTACCATTGCAGGGTTAGCTGCATGTCTGTCTTTTGCTCATCCTGTCCAATGGTGCTTGCTTGGATGTCAGGCTTTACTGTTCCTCAGGTTCAATTCCACTGGTTTCCCAGGCTCAGACTCAATTTTGGGATGCTCAGTTCTGTGCATTAGCCTGAAATATCCAACAAATCTGAGAAGATCTGGGGCATTCAGGTCTTCTACAGGTGTGGTGGTGCAGACCCCCAAGGCCATTTTGCAATTCCAGGACAAGCCAACATTGTGTTCCTGCTTTGGTTACAGGTGCAGTGAGTTGGGACAATCAGGGACTCCCTAACTGTATTCAAAACACCTGCTGCCTGGATTGTAGCCTAATCTGATAGGTACCAGAACTGTACAATTTGGAAAATACTGGAATTGTACAGTTGCTGGGGTACCAGAATTACCTAACACAAATTGTGGCCAAAACAAAAGAGAGGGTAATGACTAAAGCAAATCATCTCACAATCCTATAAATAGCGGTTCTAAGTGAGACCCTTTGAGGTCTCCTAGACCACAGTGGGCTGTGACTGTTACTGATATGTTAGAATTAATTATTAGTTTATAGTTTATGATTAGTTTTGATTTTAATAGTATAAGATTATAAGAAATATTTTAATGAAAAGTATGCTTGCACAGCAACCGAATGCTACTATGAAATCCCTGTACAGCCCCGTACCAAGACCAAAGGGATTGGTCAAAATCATTTGGTAGGAACCGTAACTTAGGTAGCAAGTACAAGTTGATCTGTAAACTGATTTATGATACTTACATAGAAACTAGAAGAATACATGTAGCTGTCAAGATCTGGATTAATGAGAATGGGGAAACAATGGGAAGAGAAGCCTACTGTGACGGTTTGTAGGTGCTGCCAAGAAAGGGAAGCCTACTGTAACGGTTTATAGATGCCTGCCAAGAAACCGTGTCCTTAAGCAAAAGGTAATTCCAGCAGGGGGAGATTGCGACCACCGATACACGGATTGCCCACCCATTTGACACCCCAGACTCATTTCCAGATGATTCTAACAGTTATTGCGCAGATTCGGAAATAGGAGGAGAATATGCTAATGATTTGTTGGAAATAACATGTTTATGTATGACTACTTAATGAATACGTATGAGTAAGCTCTATATAAGATGTATGATTTTGGGGCATGGTGTGCGTTGATCGTGAGAGCACTCACTCACGCACCTGGCCATTAATAAAGAAGTGTCTGCTTATCTGCATCACATTGGTGTTGATAAGTTTCTTACTCCGGATTTTCGGTAACATGACCAGCATGTCCCTCTGAGTGAGATGCCTCTTGGAGCTCACAAACTTAACTTTGCGAAACTTGGAGAACCATTGCCAGTGACAAGACCTGGGCTGTAATTCTCCACTCGAGGCCCAACCTTTCACCTATTGAGGAATGTTAAAGCATTGATGTATTTCAATGAACTCAAGGGGAATTTTTAATAGGTATCCCTTTATATATATATATTTTATATATATATATCTGTGTGTGCATGTGTGATTTGATTTAAGAAACTTTATGAATCAATTAGTTGTTGATTACTGATGAATCAAGTTTGTTAGAAAATCATATAACCCAATTTGGTGATTTATTATAATGATTTAGAATGAACCTCAATTTGCTGCTATCCCAAAGTCATCCAAAACACATAATCAAATGTTCCTCTTTTGTATGCTTTTTCTATGTAATACATAATAGAGTGAACCTTGCCATCGAACTCTGTTAAGTCATGTTTCTCTACAAATTCATATTAAAACTGCCTTTCTCTGATAACTTTGATGGTGATTCTTTAAGCGACCTTAAGTCCTTCCACTTCCACATGTGACAACAGGCTCATTTGAAAAAAAAAATAAAATAAGGAAAAATGTTCTGGTCAAATTATTAGTTCATGGAAGCCTGTTCTGTACAGTCTAAACTATTTTGCTGTCCCTAAAAGCTGGATTGACATTCATAGCATCAGTTTGGATACTAATGACTTCAGTGAGAATTAATTTAAGCTTCATGTACTGATGTCAGGTTTTGCAGTAGTCATGGGAGACTCATAACTGCCCAGAATTGCTAGATTAGAGTCCAGTGTGACCCTCACTTGCATCCTCACTCTTGGTTTGTCTCTTGCCTCAGAGATATTTGGAGAATGCTGGAGGCTAGAGGGAAGATGAAATGGGAGCTGCAGGAGGCTGCCATAAAGACACTTAGTGTTTTTGAGAGGAAATCTTCCTACAATTGTTTAATGCTATTTTGGCCTTTTATGTTATATGGGATTTGACAGGAAGACTAAGGCTTCCTTCTCCTATTTAGGGCTTAACTCTAAATGTCTTTAGTAGCCACAGGTCCTATCTATATTACTGGTATATCTTGCCTGGAAACATTCACTGAAATAATAATTCTACTTTCACAAAACAGATTTTTAGTAACATTGTATCAATTCTCCAGAATATTTTTTTCCCTTCAAAGTGAATAAAAAATTGCATTATGTGAAAAATAAAAAAACCCCAGGAGCAAGAACTAAGGGCCAACATGAAAACAAAATTTTCAAATGTATCAAAGTAATCAGGTCTGAAAAAACCTCCCCAAAAATCAAATGGTAATTTTGATATTTCTCCTGATTTGTCACCAAGAAGTTCCAAAACTCCTCCCTCTCCCAATGGAGAGAATAATTAATTTTCTTATGTAGTCTTTCAGAGTTGAGGATGCTGAGCATTTTACAAGATTATGCTCTGGAACAACTCCAATGCAAGTAAATTTAATTATATTAGAGCAAAACTGGGCTAAAAAGAGAACCAGGCATGTCATATATCCTGGGGACTCAGAAAGTTCCAGTTTCCTTTCCATAGTCTTACATTACTTGCACTAGTACCAATGCCATGAATGCCTTCAGAATTTCACTTGTTAGTAGTAAGCCATGTTAATACAGACATCACTTTAAAAAGGGTGTAAAATCAGGTGAAAGCAAATGCATGATGCTCTACAATCAGGATAGAAGATAACTAGCCAAGAAAATGTAGGAATATTTCACATTTGGCTACTGGGTTGAGAATTTGCCAGATTTCAAACAATTTTATTGTAGCTACTAAAACAATACACCACTAAGCCACAAAAATTATATTTTTTGGAGTGAAATTAACTTTCAGTAAAATTTGATACTTCCAAAGTAGTGTTTGTAATCACTTGAGAAAGATTTTTTTTTTTGCCTTTTTTTTTTTTATCTTCTTGTGAAGTGAGAAGAATGTGCAAACCAGTATGGGCAAGTAAAGCATATGACACAAAGTTTGGCTCTACTGAACTCATAATTGGATGAGACTATGATCCACCCACAGAAATAACACAAATCTTTTAACAAGAAACTTAAGAATAGTCAACATAGCAACAAACTTCCCCTGAAGACACACCTTATCTCAGGAAGTGAAAGTTATTCACTGCCTAAATTTCAATTAACTTTGATGTGCTTTTCAGAACCACAGCAGTAGCAAGCTTGATTCATGTTATGATGACATTGTTGTGGTTTAACCCCAGACAGCAACTAAGCACCACACATCTGCTCGCTCACTCCTCCCTGGTGGGATGGGGGAGAGAATCAAAAGAGTAAAAGGTGAGAAAACTTGTGGATTGAGACAAAGACAGTTTAATAGGTAAAGCAAATGCTGTGCAAGCAAGCAAAACAAAACAAGGAATTAATTCACTGTTATCCATTGGCAGGCAGGTGTTCAGCCATCTCCAGGAAAGCAAGGCTCCATCATGTGTAACAGTTACTTGGAAAGACAAATGCCAGCACTCTGAACATCCTCCCCTTCCTTCTTCTTCCCCCAGCTTTATGTGCTGAGCATGATGTCATACGGTATGGAATATCCCTTTGGTCAGTTGGGGTTATCTGTCCCAGCTGTGTCTTCTCCCAACTTCTTGTGTACCCCCAGCCTACTCGGTGGTGGGATGGTGTGAGAAGCAGAAAAGGCCTTGACTCTGTGTGAGCACTGCTCAGCAGTAACTAAAACATCCCTGTGTTATCAACACTGTTTCCAGCACAAATCCAAAACATAGTCCCATACCAGCTACTATGAAGAAAATTAACTCTATCCCAGCCAAAACCAGCACAGATAGATATTTACAAGTCTGGCTTGGTGAAACTGTGGAAAAAGGCTTGCCAGATTGTATTACGAGTGAAAAACATTAAATAGACAGCTAACGTCTCATCTTTTCCACCTCTTCTCTCTTTTTTTCTATCTTTTGTAACCTCCCATAGAGGTTTATGTGTGTGCATCAGTCTGTGTCTTTGTGTCAGTAAAAACTCAAACATTAGATCACAAGTTTTTGTTTATATAATCTTCAATTTATCCTTCAGGCAGAAACTTAGAGATTTCCAAACACACAGATGCTTGCCACTGTCCAAATTCAATTTGAAATGCTCTGCACAACATCTCCTTTAGCTTAAGTAATCTTGTATTGTTCAAATACTCCACAATGTGTTTTGATTGCCAAACATCATTACTAACTTTGCCATCATTAACAAAGCTAATTGAAACACAAATAAATAGGATTCCATAAAATGTCAAATAATCTGAAAAAAAATTGCATTAATTTTATTAAACACATAAATCTGATTTTAGAAATTCTTATTATGCAAAGTTATTATAGAAAAGCTATGACAAAACCAAAAGAAAATGTTGCTACCTAGTATGCTCTAGACCCTGAAAGAGACCCTATAGAAATCTATAGGAATGGATCATCATCTGCCAAGAGTCTCAGGACTATCATGTATTCACACAGAGCAAAACCTAAAGAAGAGGCAGAAACTCCAGGAAAAAAAAAACCAAAGTTTACTTAGGGAATTGACAAAGAATTCTTCCCTCAAGGGAAGATATGGAAGTCTGTGGAAGACAGAGGGAGAAGCGCCAAACCTAGTATGCTCTGGGGGTGTAAAGTTTTCAGACCATGACACATTGCAGTTTCTTTCCATGGGCACACTGTAGAGGCAGTGGTTTTGCACTCTAGAAATAATTGAAATAGTAGAGATTCAGGAAGAGAGAACCAGTGTTGCTAACTTCCAAAAAAGCTCATACTGCAAATAATACTGAGGAGTCTTCAAGATCTCACTCCTTATGAATTATTTTCAAGAGAATATTGAAAGAAAAATGTAACTTAGTTACAGACAAGTGAAGCAGAAAATTTGTCATTAATCTCCATTTTGCCCCCATGTAGCCAGAAAGTAATGCTGCTTTTAACTGTTTTGTTTGTTTGCTTGCTTTTTCAGACAAAACATGGTTTAGAAAGTGGCTGCACATAACCCTCCCAAAAAATAATTTAAAAAAAGAGTTTATAGCAATGCCATTATCTGCTAGATTATGTGCTGAATCAGGAAGCAATATTCTGCATGGAGGTTCTTCTTCAGCATGCCTTCCTGCTCCTGCTTCTCCCTGATCCTCCCATGCCTCCCAGAAAAGGGATGTGGGTCCCTGTGGCAGATGCATCCCCACTCCTATGCACTATACATGCGTTTGATATATATTGAAAATATGTTGTTCTATGCCCACAGGTTATCCATATACTGTCCCTTTCTGGCACAACATAAATCTATTTCAAGAATTGTGTAAGCACAGTGCATTCTCCAAGATTCATAGCAGCATGTGTTTGTATCTTGTTCAGAGATGTGCCTGAAACACATTAATGTGTGTGTACAAGTAATGGCACATAAAGGGGGGTTTGGTTTAGATGCATTTTACCACAGAATTTATATGGGCATGAGATAATACCTACTTTTTTTTTTTCCTTCAAAGAGATAATTCATATGCATAATTGGAACAAGTCCTTATTCTGCTCACTATAAATATGTACCAAATGTATCTCTTATGTTACATTTTGTAGCATGGTAGGATTTGCTAGTACCTGTGAGTTATGTCAACCTTGATCCAAAAGGAAATAAAAATGAAGAGCATTGCATTATAGGATATGGTGTGTCTGTAAGTACAGTAAACAGCTACATTATCATCCTATCTATTTATTCTGTTTTTCATTACTTGATTGCTGTAAACAGGAATCATGCCACTAAAATAACAAACAAAATAAATTGTGCTGAAGCACACCCACTGTAATTTCCACTGGCTTTTAGGTTTGTTGTGGTATACACTCACAGATGATGGGGTTATGATTAGCTGTTCTTCATGGTCTAACAAGAGAATAATGATGTGAAAACATTGTCTCAATCCACATTGTGAATACACTGCATTGCATCCTTAAGAATTAACTTTAAGTATTGGGTTGATCACAGTTTGAAGGCATTTTAAAAGGACTAATCATGTGACAGTGCCTTGGCTTTAACTAAATAAACACTCTGGGACTTCCTTCAGAATACTTTTGATATAATAAGAGTCAATCCTTTTAAAAATATTTATATGTCATAGGAAAAGTTTCTACTACTTTAGGTTCTCTTAAAATCTTATTTTTCTGAAAAATGCTAAAATAGGATTTCAGATATAGAACCTTTTCTCACCAGGTACAGGTGACCCGATAAAAAAGCCTTACACTCATGTTCATCAGCAGAAAATCCTGTGTGTAGTACAAGAGATGCAAAACAAACTGGAGAAAAAACATAAAACAGCTTCAAAGCTTTCCGAGATATTCATCTTCTCATTTGTGCATCTGCTAAAAAGTCTGTTTTCACTTAACATATTGAAAATATAGCAAAAAATAGAAAATCAACTTGTGAACCAATTACTAACAAGTAAAACAGATGCAAACAAAGACCTGCAGTATTTTTCACCATATGTTTCAAATCAATCTTATTCAATCCTTCATCAGTTGGAAATAAAGCATAATGTTGTGGTTCTAACAGTAAGTAACTTTGATCTATCAAACCATAGAAAAACTAACAATACTTTGACAAGTCATTTTTTCTATTTATCATAAATGGTCAATAGGATTAACTAAATTCACCATTTATTTAGAATTATTCCTATTTCAGCTCCTTTTCTAATTGCCCTCTAGTGTTCAAATTCCCATATTGCTCATTTACTAGTTTCTGCTCTATTCAGTTGGCATTTTGTTTAACAACTTCCAGTCTGCAATTTCACGTACACAGGTCTGGAGGCAAACAGGATGGTGATGGGGAGGAGGACCCAGGGAAAGGGCTGTGTAGGACTGCAGCTGATTCCCCCTCACATGCCATAGCTGGCACAGAGGACAGGGGAAAATTAACACTGTGGCTACAGTCCCTGAAGTCCTCCTGAGAAATCAACCTGTTGTAAGTAAATTTGACTCAAAGTTCAATAATAAATTTAAAAGTAATTTATTGAGTAGGAATAGGTGAGCAAAAGCAGCGCTGGGCAGCCGGGGAGTCTCCGCTCCACCAACGGCTCACACCTCAAAGCAGTTAGCTCTCCGTATTTAAAGTATATTCCAATACATATCCATTAGCTAATGCAAAACGCCTATACATATGCATGACCTTTCCCTGCTCCTTATTAAAATTAGGTCTCCTCCCCTCCACGCCTGCGGCAGAGCTTTGTGGTGGTGGTCATTGAGGGTCTTAGAGGGAAATCTTCATCGCTTGAATCTGAGCTTGAGTCCCTCTGTTGTTATTCTTGCTTATCAGCTCTAAACGGGTTGGAGTTTTCTACTGGCCCTCATCCCTGGCCCTTTGGTATGCAGGGAGTTTCCTGTTACATCACCTGCAAGGCTCATCCCTGGCCATCTTGGCGTCTAGGTCCTGTAATGAATTATTCGTTAGGCCTCATTCCTGACATATTAAGAGCTCACCATAAACTGGCTACAAGGCCTGTCTTTGTTAGGTTAAGATAAGAAAACTATGAAGCTAGAAATGTTAGCGCTTACAGCTTAAAGAGACAAACTAAAAATACCATGTGCCCGCTATCATCCCCCCTTTTCTAAAATCTTTTACTTCTCTACACACATGTCTTATAAGTACACTTCAGGCTCAATTTGTGGTTAAACAACAAGATGCTTAAACATAGCATTGTGGTTTGACATTACACAAGTTGTTTCCCAAGACAAATAGATTGTTTGATTAGCAAATTCTCTTAATATACCTATTACAAACCCACGCATACAGGCACCTGCACAACATGGCATTTTTACTCTCTTTAAAATAAGTCATTCATCTTTAGGTTAATAGCAAAAAAGCTCCATGTACTTGGATCTCTACAAGATTACCTGGGAACCTTGACATGCATTCTAAAACTAGAGACTGGAACAAGCAACTGAGACCTCCTCACCCCACCCCCACCCCCCCCCATCGTCGCAGGATCCATGGTGGTGACTATTCTTGCTGCCCTATCCCGACTCCTTGCTTGATTTCCACCTTTTGTTCCATTCTGTCCTATCGCTATCCTCTTTATTACTTTTTCTTTTTGTAATAAAAGGTGTTCTGGGAGTACAGCATTTGACCTCGTTTGTGTCTTAATCTCGCTCTTGGGATCATATTGAAACCTTCCCTGACATCGGATCGGGACATTTGAATGATCCCGACATCAGATTGGGACATTTAAATTGGTGTCACGGACAGGATCCCTTGAGCGAGAGTGCCGCATTGCCCCTGTTGTGCTAAGTGAGACCTCTCAGGAAAGTAAAGGGGGTGGGCTTCCTTGTGTTTGCCCTGTGTTTGCTGTGTTTAAAACTCACGTGCTGCCTTCCTGAGGTGACCGCTCCCCCGCTTTAAGTAAGATGAGTGATAACAGAACCGTGACCCTTCCTTCGGGAAGAGAAGTCTTGTTTGATTTTCTAGAAAAGCATAAAGCGCGACCCTCTGTGCCCGGGGTGGATTGGGCTCAGGGAAACTGGTGTAATTTGCAAAGCGTGGTTGATCGGATGCGTGCTTTACAAAAAGATGCCAGAGTAAGGGCTGGAAAAGGTAAAGCGATTGTTTGTGCTGTTCTCGGGGCCAGCTTGGCTGCGGCGATAGAAGACGGGGACCTCGGAATCCCAAACTATTGTTTCACTGCAAAACCTCGCCCAGTCCCTTCAAGGGCAGGTGGCGGAATTAAAGGAGCAACTTAAAGCAGAAAAAGACCTGGTAAAACACCTGCAAATTGCCCTTAAGGAGCGTCTCCTCACTGATACTGCCCCTGAGGAGATGCCTCCCCCACCAGAGGTCAGTTACCCTTTTAGGGATTTCTCGGAAGCAAAAGAGAAAGCAGAGAAATCTGAACCACCCTCGCTGAGACCCTTGGTCAAAACCGAGTATATCTATGACGATGAACAAGACCCGTCCCCACAGGTGACAACTAAGGAAGTCCCCTATACTGCCACTGAGTTGGTGAAACTGAAAAAGGAATTTGGCCGGACTCCTAGGGAGTCAGAGACAGAATATGTGTGGAGAATATCATTGTCTGGGGGGGACCAGATTCTGCTAAGTGAAAAAGAGGCAGAAGGGTATTGGGGACCGGGAGTGTTTTTAACTACTGGAAACTACCGTGCCCCCTGGTCTCTAACTCAACGGGCAGCCTACTGGAGAGGGGGGACCCCCTCGCAATTATGGGGACTGTTGATCAATTGGTGGAGAGCGTGCAGAAGGCAGTTTGTCTGCAGATGATGCACCATCGTAGGTTAGAACCTCCACAGAGTGAAACTTGCAGCCCAGAAGGCCAACCGTATCCTGGGCTGCATCAAGAGAAGAGTGGCCAGCAGGTCGAGGGAGATGATTCTCCCTCTGTACTCCAGTCTCGTAAGGCCCCACCTGGAGCACTGCGTCCAGATCTGGAACCCCCAACACAAGAGAGACACGGACCAGTTAGAACGAGTCCAGAGGAGGTCCACGAGGATGATCCAAAGGCTGGAGGACCCTTCCTACGAGGAAAGGCTGAAAGAGTTGGGGCTGTTCAGCCTGGAGAAGAGATGGCAGCCTTCCAGTACCTGAAGGGGGCCGACAAGAAAGCTGGGGAGGGACTTTTTATAAGGGCAGTTAGTGACAGGACAAGGGAAAATGGCTTTAAACTGAAAGAGGGCAGGTTTAGATTAGATATTAGGAAGAAATTCTTCACTGTGAGGGTGATGAGACAATGGAACAGGTTGCCCAAGAAAGTTGTGGATGCCCCCTCCCTGGAAGTGTTTAAGGCCAGGCTGGATGAGGCTTTGAGCAACCTGGTCTAGTGGAAAGGTGTCCCTGCTCATGGCAGGGGGGTTGGAACTAAATGACCTTTAAGGTCCCTTTCAGCCCAAACCATTCTATGATTCTATGATTCTATGAAAGATGGGGGAGAGTGTTGTTGGCTTTCACCATAATAATTCTTTTTTTGCTGACATATGAGGAATTTGATGAAGAGGCCTAAAATGACCAATCCTGGGGGAACAAAAGGGGGAAGTTGAGGAACTGTGGAGATATGAACACTACTGTATCCACCATCTGGAGAGAACCAGACTGGTGGTCTGGAGGTCAGATAACCCCTTTACCAGGGGTGAAGAGGTTGCTCTGAAGAAGACTGTGGGCCTTCCTGCCAAGGACCTTTCCCACAACCACCGGACAGTAGTGCACATGCACGAAAAGATAATATTTTATCTTAATAAGTCCCCCCAAAGTAATTAGGATAACCCTGCCCCTTTTAAAAACTAATTATAATAACCCAACCTTAAAATGAATATGTATGTGACTGATGCAACCCTAAATGTATATAAAGGAATAACGGATCTTTCCCGGGGTGCCTCTGACTTGGGTCAAGCACCCAGCGCTGTGCTTTTGCTTTATCGACTTTGTCCTCACAAATAAAACTAAACCTACCTTGATTACAAGGCTTGGTCGTTTATTACAATTTGGGGGCTCGTCCGGGATCCGGCACTTGGTTCCAGTGTGTTCTAGGACCCCGAGCGGGAGGCGCCCTACCGATTTCGGTAGCCCGCTGGGTTTCCCTGGATGGCTGGGACTTCAAGCTGACAAATCCCATGGGAGAGGAGGACTCATAAAGCAAAAGGGGATCAGGAGCTCCCCGGGAAAACCACGGTCGCCCATAATTCTTGTGCACGAAGATCCAAGCAAGAAAAAGAGACTGTAAGTATTGCTTGGTTGGGCGGGGGTTTGGGGCTTGATTGCTGTGTGTGAGAGACTCGGACTGGCAGTCCAGATCTGGGAAGCGAGTGTGGAATTGGCCGGTGAAGAGACAAAGCGCTAGAGTGAGCTAAAGATAGCCCCAGGGAAAAAGTGGAAGGATGGGGGGGGGGGGGGGGGGGGGGGTGCTTTAACCCAGAGATAAGGAGGGGGCTTGAAAGACAGCCCCAGTTAAAGAAGGGGCTTGATTGCTAGGTGAGTGGAAGACAAGATAGCCCCGGGAAAAATGGGACAATGGGCAAGCAAAAAGGGCCCCAGGAAACCCAGGAAGAAGGGGAGCGAAAAGCCACCGGCAGATATACCCAAGGACAGTCCCCTGGGGTTAAAATTAGCCAATTTGGACTATGATCCCGATACCAAAAGTAAAGATAAAATTTAGATGATTCAATATTGTATGGTAGAATGGACAAAGGAGAAAATAAGACCCAATCATTTGTATTATTCAAGGTATAGGTCTTTTGAAGGCTGGATATGCCAAGCTTTAAACCTCTGTGTAAATTCTAGGGAACCCTTTAATCCTGAGGAGAGCAAATATGCCTCCTGTTGGAAAGGAGAAATCTGGCCAAAGGGAGTGCACACCTTTAACGTATCAGAAATCTCCACAAATGAAAAGGAGAAGCGGTGGGACCCCTTTGAAAATCTACCCCCTCCGTACCACTGTTACTGATGTGTTGCAAAAATTTCCAATAGCTAATCCTAATCGGGATCAAAATTACACAGGGGGCCTGTCCTGGTTTTTAGCTGAAACACAGCTGGGTTTCTTTTTCAGTAGCTAGAATTGTGCTGTGTTTTGCTTCCAGCCTGGGACTCGCTGTGAGAGAGACACTGATAACATACCAATGTTTACATTTTTGTCCCTGGAAGTGAAGGACTTGGTGTTCTGTTAGTCCACAAGCACAAGATCTAAGGGGGAGAAGAATATTTAAATTAATAAACTTAATTGACAGTTAGATATGCCAATGGGGTATTCCATATCATATCATGTCATGCCCAGTATAGTAGTGAGGGGCTCTTCCTCTCTTGCTCTCTCTGGCTTTCGCTCGGGCTCTGGCTCTTCCGGGATTGCGATTTCGGTTCGGGATTGTTGCTCCTCCAGGATCGTTATCTGGGAATGGGCCGGGCTCGGTCAGGAGGGGGGTGAGCTAAAACATTGGGTGTCATTCACTTGCATATTTTGTTACTGTTATCATTGTCACTACTATTTTAATATTAGTATTATTTTAAGTTTTCTTTCTATTATTAAACTGTTCTTATCTCCACCTACAAGCCTCCTTGTCCTTGACCCCAGTCCTCTCCCCTATCCCCTGGGGGTGGGGGGGAAGTGGGTGAATGGCTGAGTTGGCTGCTAGCCAAGGGCTAGTCAAGTGAAACTATCACAGGGCCCTAGAAGTATGAGAGATTATTGGAATCTAATTATTAAAGGTGTAAAGGAAGCTGCTCCTAGAGGGCAGAATGTAACAGAAGCCTTTGATGGGCAACAAGGGAGAGAAGAAACCCCAACTGAATGGTTGGAGAGGTTACAGAAAAATATGAGACATTTCTTGGGAACAGATCCTGAGAGTCCTGCAGGACAAACTTTACTGAAGGTTCAGTTTGTTACTCATGCATGGCTGGATATTCGGAAGAAATTGGAGAAATTGGAAGAGTGGCAGGATAAGGGTTTGAATGAATTATTAAAACAAGCTCAGAAGGTTTATGTACGAAGGGATGAGGAAAAAGTAAAAACAAAAGCTAAAATCATGGTAGCAACCATGCGGGAAGGGAACCTCCAGGAATATAGAACAAATAGAAGGGCTGGATGGAAACCTGGAAGGAAGGATGGAACTGGCAGATGAGATCTGATTCCTCTTAGAAAGGGACCTCCAGATCCTGAAGGAAGAACTGGGGATAAAGGGATGTTTCTATTGTGGGAAGAAGGGGCACTTTAAAAAGGAGTGTCCTCAGAGAAATAGAAATTCAAAAATATTCAAAGAAATGGAAGATTAGGGGTGTCAGGGGCTCTATCTATTTCTGTCCCCTCACAATACCCCTATTTTACTGGTTAAGAAGCCGGATGAAACATATAGGCCCCTTTCAGGTGTTGCTGACTACGGAAGCTGCAGTAAGAACCAGGGAAAGAGGATGGACACATGCCAGCAGGATTAAAGGATCAGTGGAAGAACCCAAAGATTGGACTCTAACCTCAACTCCTGGGGATCTCAAATTCACCTTTAAACATAGACCAATGGGGTAATGCATGAGGACCCAAACAAGACTCAAGAAATTATAAAGACTTGGGAAGTAAAACCCGAATTATATCGGTGGTTCCAGGTGCAACCCAAACAGACTCTAAGAAAAATTCAATACCCCCCTGGGAGGAGTACTGCTGCTACAGACCCGAGGGTCGGGGCTGTACCAAACTCAAAGGTTTTTATTTGCATTGGCCTGTGATTTGTGTAAAGAAAAAAACCTACTTTATCCAGACCTGACAAGGGAATTGTAACCCCCTGCAGTGCCCCGTAGCATACCCTGCCTGATACATCCCCATGTACAGCACGATAGCTGGACTAAATATAAGTGTTTGAATTGCAAACAGAATTGGCAGATGCCAGGAGGCGCCCATACTGCCCAAGCTGCAGACAACTAAATCTTATCCTGGCCCAGGCTTCGATCCAGGCTACCGATATTGTAACCCTAATTTGTAGATGGGAATCATTGGTGCCAATTTTGTGGGAGGTTCCTGATAAAGAGTGGGAAAAAGTGGTCTCCGAGTATAAAAAGCAATTTGCTTGGAAAAGAAGGTAGGAGCATTGAGGGCAAGACCGGGTTGACCTCTGTACTAGCCATCAAGAAGAGATATTACCCTGCTATGGGTGGCACCCTCATAGGCATGGGAAGTGGGGGTATAAGTCATGCCGGACCTCTATGGCTTCTCCTATTCCCTGGCCTAATACCAACACAAGCAAATGAATGCTCGAAGTGTTTCCAGTATGTATACTATGGGAGACAAAAACTTTTAACTCTTTCTGTTCACTCCCACGTAAATCGGCATTGTTATGAAACCCGAAATCTACAAACCTGTACTTATGGTGGGCAGCAACATTGGGTGGCTGAACACTTGGGAAAAGGAGGCCAACGCCTGAGAGTTGGGTGCCCAAGAGGAGAAAAGTATATTTGCTTTACTAAAGCCGGCCATTGGGATATATCAGATGGGGGTGGGGTCCAAGATATGGTAAAAAACAAAATAATAAGAAATAGAACCAAGTCTATCGCCCGTAAATATATGCCTCTGGGACCAGGAGGAGATTTATATGCAGAAATCAAAAAGCAATGGGAGGAAGAAATAGGGCTTCCAAAGCTGGGGCAAAATCTGTTTGTAGACTTAGGAGAAAGGATAAGCAGAGAATTAAATGTAACCAATTGTTGGATCTGTGGGGGACCTCTCATGACAGAGGAGTGGCCTTGGAAAGGAAGTAGCCTAGTGTTGGGGAATGGCTCAGAGAGCAAGGCCATGGATTCGCAGAATAGTTGTACGAGCAGAGTCTGGTCTAACACTCAGCAGGCCGCAGTGGAAAAGTACTGAATGCTGACACTGCGACTTTATCTCAATCTGGTAAACAACCTTGAGAAAGTAAGTGTGTGAAAAATGTAGAGAATGCTTTACCGTTAAACCGCAAGTAGGAGGACCATGTAAATGTAACGTTTAGAGCTTAAGCCAATTAGTAAAGGACTAGTAGGAATAATTATCGTAGCCGGTATAAATATGACTTAATGAGAGCAATAAAGTGAACTATGCCTTATCACTCACATTGAGTCGGCTCGCATCGTTTCCTCTGTCGCTCGCAACCTAGGACCTAAAGAATTACTCCAGTGGAACCGTACTAGTAGTAGCAGAGAGGATCGGCCTGAAGGATGGATTTTAAGCTCTACCACTTTAGGAGAAGAATGCTTAAGGAGAGAAGGAGGAAAATATTCCAAGAGGGTGGGGAATACTCCCTGTAAAAGATTAAAACTTACAAATGGCACTTCTACCTGTTGGTACCCGAGGGAACCAAAGGGAATCTGGGTTCTAAACAATGAGATGGGGAATTGCAAATACAATAAGATAACAACATTTTTTTGGTGTAATGGTACAGCTGCAAACCCTTATAAGGGCCTCCCAGAAATAGCTAAGTATTGGGACAAAATAACTGAAACACAGGAGGGCTTTTGGAGGGCTCCAGAGGGATTGTTCTGGATATGTGGAAAAAGAGCTTATTCTGACTTATCCTCAAATTGGAGGAGTAGCTGTACACTAGGTATTAAACAACCGGGTTTTTTCCTATTACCGGGATACAAAGGAGACAATTTATGAGTTCCAGTATATGATTCTTTGGGGAGAACCAAGAGGGAGGTAATAGGAGGATCTCAAAAATGGGGTGAAGAAGAATGGCCTCCTGAGAGAATAATCCAAGTATATGGGCCGGCTACTTGGGCCCAGGATGGTAGCTGGGGTTACCGAACTCCCATTTATATGTTAAATCGTATTATCAGGCTCCAAGCAGTAGTAGAAATAATTTCCAATAAAACTGACCAAGCCTTAGAATTGATATCAAAACAACAGACAGAAATGAGGGCTGCAATTTACCAAAATAGGCTAGCCTTGGATTACTTGTTGGCTGAGGAGGGTGGAGTTTGTGGAAAATGGAATACCTCAGACTGTTGCTTAAAAATAGATGAGAGTGGAGATGCAGTGTTAGAAATAACCAAAGAAATCCGAAAGAATGCGCATGTGCCTGTCCAGAAATGGGAACCTATGTGGAATGCAGATTGGTGGGAGAATATTTTTAGGGGAGCATGCTGGAAGAAAATAGGGTTTATATTTTTATGTTCGGTTGCTGTGTTGTTGTTTCTCCCCTGTCTTATTCCTTGTTTTATCTGACTTATAACCACTGTAGTCCAAGGTATGCAGGTAGTCTCCATGCCAGCGGATCCGGAATCGACCACCTCAAGCTCGACTAAACGAATAATGATAATAAGAAGGGTGAGAAACAAACCATGCCCTCTAGATAGCAGAGTTAATTTATAAGACAAACTAATTGATCAGTCACCAAGAGGATTATGGCTCAAGCCAAATGTAGTATAAATAAGAAAAGGGAGGATTGTGAAAGATGGGGGAGAGTGTTGTTGGCTTTCGCCATAATAATTATTTTTTTTGCTGACATATGAGGAATTTGATGAAGAGGCCTAAAATGACCAATCCTGGGGGAACAAAGGGGGGAAGTTGAGGAACTGTGGAGATATGAACACCACTGCATCCACCATCTGGAGAGAACCAAACAGGCAGTCTGGAGTTCAGATAACTCATCAGGGGTGAAGAGGTCACTCTGAAGAAGATTGTAGGCCTTCCTCCCAAGGACCTTTCCCACAACCACCGGGCAGTAGTGCACATGCACAAAAAGACAGGATTTTATCTTAATAAGTCCCTTCAAAGTAATTAGGATAACCCTGCCCCTTTTTAAAACTAATTATAATAATGCAACCTTAAAATGAATATGTATGTGACTGATGCAATCCTAAATGTATATAAAGGGTTAATGTATCTTTCCCGGTGTGCCTCTGACTTGGGTCAAGCACCCAGTGCTGTGCTTTTGCTTTATCGACTTTGTCCTCGCAAATAAAACTAAACCTACCTTGATTACAAGGTTTGTTTGTTTATTACACCCAGTAATGTGGTCAAATGCCAGTTGAGTTCACTAGTCAATTTTTGGCTCTCCCCACTGTTCCCACAGGCTAGATGGATGCAGAAGGCCCTTCTGACACTGCTCCCTGTGCCAGGCAGCTGGCAGAGTGCAGAGGAAGCAATGAGGGCAGTGCATGTACAGATAGACAGGTTGTAAATGGCCACAGAGCTGCGGAAGTGACCTGTTCAAAAAGTCAGAGGGTGAACCAGGGAGATAAGCAGTGCTACGATTCAGGATCTTCCTAGGTGGCATAAGAAGGGAAGGAAATACCAGCCATAGCAGCAGTCTTGAGTACATTGATTTGCTACACAAGTTTTCCTAGTTTTTAGCTGGGACAGAGCTGGGTTTCTTTTCAATAGCTATAATAGTGCTGCGTTTTACTTTCAGCTGGGATTTGTTATGAGAGAAATGTTAACAACATACCAATGTTTTCATTTGTCATTGGAAGTTGAAGGACTTTGTTTTTTGATACTCTACAAGTGCAAGGTCTAGGAGGTGTCAAGAAATATTAAAATTAATAAGCTAGACTGGCATTTGGATAAGCCAATGGGATATTCTATATCATATAATGTCATGTTGAGTGTATTAATAATAGTCTCTCTCTTGTGAGGGTGCTCTCTCTCTGGCTCTTGCTTGGACTCTCACTTCTTCAGAGATTGCAGTTTTGGTTCAGGATGGTCACTCCTCCAGGATCATTATTTGAGAATGGGCCAGGCTTGGTCGGTGGGTGGTGAGCAATTGCACTGTGTATCACTTATTTGCATATTTCATTAATACTATTATTATTATTATTTTAGTATCTTTATTATTTTAAGTTGTATTTTATTTCAATTATTAAATTGTTCTTATCTCAACCTATGAGTCTCCTCACCCTTATCCCTCCAATTCACTTCCCTGGTCCTCTGTGGTGGGGAGGGGGAGTGAGCGAGCATCTGTGTTTGGCTGCTAGCCAAGCGAAACCACCACAAAGTTCAGGCTAGAATTAAAAGTCTATATTTGCTCCAATTTCTTTTATATAATACTTATAAATACACATAAAGAGAGCAACACAATTAGTCAAATTCTGTAGCAATTGTTACAGAGGCGAGTACATAATCATGCCTTAAAAGAGCCATGATTTCTGAAGTCTCTATGGCCTAAGTTGAACCATTTATCTCATGACATCTCAGCTTCAGGGGAGATTGAGTACACTCTCAAAGCTGTAAGGTAGGGTATCTTTTCTATCAACTTTTTTTTAAGCTTTCTGTACCTGAAGGCAAAATGCACATCATGGTTTAACCCCAGCCAGCAACTAAGCACCACACAGCTGCTTGCTCACTCCCCCTGGTGGGATATGGGGAAAATCAGAAGGGTAAAAGTGAGAAAACTCTTAGGTTGAGATAAAGACAGTTTAATAGGGAAAGCAAAAGCCACACGCACAAGCAAAGCAAAACAAGGAATTCATTCTCCACTTCCCATGGACAGGCAGGTGTTCAGCCATCTCCAGGAAAGCAGGGCTCAATCATGTGTAATGGTTACTTGGGAAGACAAATGCCATCACTCCGAATGTCCCCCGCTTCCTTCTTCTTCCCTCAGCTTTATATGCTGAGCATGATGTCATATGGTATGGAATATCCCTTTGGTCTTATGGGGTCAGCTGTCCCAGCTGTGTTCCCTCCCAGCTTCTTGTGCACTCCCAGCCTACTTGCTGGTGGGGTGGTGTGAGAAGCAGAAAAGGCCTTGACTCTGTGCAAGCACTGCTCAGCAATAACTAAAACATCCCCGTGCTATCAACACTGTGTTCAGCACAAATCCAAAACAGAGCCCCATATCAGCTACTATGGAGAAAATTAACTCTATCCCAGCCAAAACCAGCACAGCACAGTGTGTCGCTGTGTAGATGTATAAGGATTTGATTGCATTTTATGTTTTAACCTGTCTGATGCCAGCATTTTGTACTTTGTATGGAGTCTGCTGAAATGAGAAAGGACAGTAAACTGGGAGCAACCCAGGAAGGAGTTGATTGAAAAGAACAGACAATGCCCATGGGATTTCACAATACAGAGAAGCTCAATGAAGTTCCTATATGAGGTGTATTGTGTGAAGGGAGGTCAGTGACACGCAAGCAGAGATAAGCTCTTAGCTCTGGCATATTTAGATTAGGAAAACCCAGCCCATGTCTTTTCTTCCTTCCTTGTTTTGTAATATGATGCGTGTTACTAACCTCCACGGCAGAGCTGATGTGTCCATTTTCATAGTGTTTTAGAGTAGGATCCAGATCTCTGGGATGTAAATTTGTTGATTCTTCCAATGACTACATTCCTGGTGAAATCCCATGAAACATTAGAAGTGGGAAATCGAGCTCCTGGGGGAAAAGGGTTGTGTGTGATATATCTTCTCATGTCTCTTCTCTCATGAAGGCTGAATATGAAGTACACAGTAAAGACCAGATCCTCTGTCAGGGACTATAGAGAGACAAAATGGTCATTACTGAAAGGGGCACTTCTGGTTGCCCACCATAATTAGACAGATGACATCCAGTCAGGATAACTTCACAACCAAGAATCAATCCAATTAAAAACTACTGTAACCTGATACCATCCCATGCAGACCGGCTTTGGTGATCCTACTGACTCTGGCTAGCAACCAGAAGTAGACCTGTCCTGTATCTTAAAAGTATTTTTACAATTGTTGATCCTCAGTGTTCTGTCACAGCACACCAGTGTTATTTTTCCTAAACTGATCCTCCTGTCCCGCATCCAGTGAGAATTTTTTATACTTTTATTTCTAAGCATGGAAGCTGATCTCTCCAGGATGTTGCATCAACTGATCGCCAAATATCGCTTGGGAGAGGATGCCAGCATAGTTATATCACAGAACCACAATTTTCCTGAAATAATCTAATTCCATTTAACATGACTGCACTTATTCCAGCAGCCCCTACACTAAAAGGAAGCATTTATCCAGCCTTGATGTGGGATGTAACATTTTCATCTGGATGAAAATGTACCTGCAAAATGCTAGCCAGAGTGAGGCTCTAACTCAAGCAGCTTTAAATCAAGAGATATCCAGTAGGGTGCCATGCTACCTTTTTCCTTCAGTTCACAAAGTCTCTGCTGTCACTGATTTCAGGATCTGGTGGCTTGACCCTGGGTGGATGCCAGGTGCCCACTAAAGCTGTTCTGTCATTCCCCAACAGGACAGGGGAGGGAAAATATAATGAAAGGCTTGTGGGTTGAGATAGGGACATCATTCATGGTTTTGTTAGAATAGAGTTAATTTTCTCAGTAGCTAGAATTGCTGTGTTTTTGTTTCAGTGTGGGATTTGTTATGAGAGGAATGCTGATAAAGTACCAATGTTATTAGTTGCTGCTGGAGCTCAAGGCCACCGTGTTTGGCTGCTTCACAGCTGCATTAGGACTGGGAGGGAGAAGTGTAGTGAATAGCAAAACCCAGAACTGGCATTTGGATGTGCCAATGAGATATTCCAGATCATATCCCGTCATGTCAGTATATTAAGCCGGGTTGACTGGAAGATGGGGGTATTCTTTCAGGGATCGCTCGGGCTCGCTCTTCCAGGGTTTCGGTTTCAGGACTGTCTCGGCTCCAGGATCGCTGGCTGGCACAGGCTGGGCATTGGTCAGCGGGTGGTGATCAACTGCACTGTGCATCACTCATTTGTATATTCTGTTATTACTGTTGTTATAATTTTATTTTAACTCTTTTAATGGTTTTATCTCAACCCGTGAGTCTCCTTGCCCTTTTCTTTCTAATTCTCTCCCCTACTCCCTGGGTGAGGGTGGGGGAGGGTAAGAGAGCAGGCTGGGTTTGGCTGCAAACCAAAAGGAATGAGACCACCTCAGTCTTTTTTTGGCACCTACAGTGGGGCACAAATGGTTGAGATAAAGGCAGATTTGACCAGACTGTGTTAAAACAAAACTCTGATAAGCATTAATTATGTGGCCTTGGACTTGGTCGGCGCTGATTGGAACGCTGTTTTCTGTGCTCTCAAAGGTGGTTTTAGAGCTGTGGTCTGTCTCACCTCACTGCTGTACATGCTGTGTGCCACTATTTATACGTGGTTCACCACCTCTAGGCATTGGAGGAAGGAGGGATGCTGTTTTGCTGACTAAGGTTTTTGTTGTGCTGTGCTGTGGGGTGCTGGTTGTTGGTATGATAAAATCATGGGTAGCGGGACCGATTTTGTATCTGTATGCAGTGGTGGCAGGTGGCACAGCCAAGCCGGCTCCATCCCCACATTCTGGGAGTCGTATAATGGGTGTGGTCACCAATTACACCTTTTCCTGGGACAACCAATACAAGGAGGGGACATCTGCCTTTCTTTTCCCCTTCCCTGCTGAATCATTTATAAAAGCTCTTGAGAATTTTGAATACCCTTGGGATGCTCAAACTACCATCACCCTGTTGCTGAATGTGTGTCAGGTTGTGATGTTGTTTAGATCTGCTACTGGTGTTCAGTGCAGATGTCAGTGTTGTGCTGCCACTTCAACCCCCGCGACCAACACTGCGGTCACATCAACCCCTGCAATCAGCACTGCGGCCACTTCAACCCCTGCAACAGCCACCACTACAACTACTCCATCCTCAGTGCCTGCTAAGGTTACTCAAACCTTGGTGAAAAAGCAGCACAGACAAACCAGACAACAAACCTGTGCCAGTATCAGTTGCCCCTATACAGAAGAGGAAATACACAAAGAAATCTGTTCCCATAACAAAGGATGAGGAAGAAGCGGGGCCATCACGAGAACCAGAGGAAGAGCCAGAACCAGAGGTAGTCACCTGATCCCTATCCCTCAGTGAGCTGTGAGACATCCAAAAGGATCTCAGCCGTCATCCAGGCGAACACATTGCCACATGGATGCTCTGATGCTGGGACAATGGGGCCAGCAGCATGGATCTAGATGGCAGGGAAGCCAAGCAGTTGGGTTCCATTGCCAGAGAAAGTGGCATTGACAAAGCTATTGGGAGAGAGCCACAGAGTCTCAACCTCTGGAAGTGACTCCTATGAAAGGAAAGGTTCACCTTTAAGGATGACATTTTGTGCAATCTAAACAAGTGGGACAACACAGAGAAAGGCATCCAGTGCTTGAGAGAATGAGCTGTGCTGGAAGTGATTTATAGTAACCTGAATGACGAGCAGTTACCCAAAGATCCAGATGAAGTCCCGTGCACACAAGACATGTGACGGAAGGTTCTACAGAACGCACCAGCATCGTATGCCGAGTCACTGGCAGCACTGAGCTCCAAAGTTGTAGAGGAGCCAAAGGTTGCCAGGAGGAAATGTGGAAATGTCTCGCCAGCTCTCGACATAGGGAGACATTCTCTCCTCTTCCATCATCTTGGCTGTAGAGCAACTGTCCCAACAGTTTGTGGTGGGTTGACCCTGGCTGGATGCTAGATGCCCACCAGAGACCTCTCTATCACTCCCTCTCCTCAACTGGACAGAGGAGAGAAAATATTACAGACGGCTTGTGGGTCGAGATAAGGACAGAGAGAGATCACTCACCAGCTACTGGCACGGGCAAAACAGACTCGACTTGGGAGGAAAAAACAAATTTTAATTTATTACCAATCAGAGAAGAGGATAATGAGAAGCAAAACCAAATGGGTTTTTTAGACAGCCGGGCCTGTCTAATCTTGATCATACTGCCTGTTATCATGATGTGAGTTCTACCAGGTTGCATGGGCTTGACCTCCCTTCTCTTCATTCACGTCTGTGTGAGCTGACACAGGCAGGACAGAGGAACAACCGCAAAAACCATGGATAAAATGCAAAAAGCAAATTTATTCTCGTCCCCTCACGAACAGGGGGATTTCCTCAGCAGCACCCGGGGCAGAGGCACGTAAGCGGGAACACAGGCACCGCAGAGCTCGGTCCTTGCTAGAGTGAGAGCGAGAGAGAGACATTCCCAACCTGCTGCTTTCGCCTGTATATATCAGGGATTTTTAACAGGCAGTAGTTTTCCACTGTGCTTTGATCTTTCTCACAGCAGGGCAGGAATCCCAGGCATGTTCAGGGTGCCCTGAGTCTGTCCCAGGCCTGTGTTATCTAAAGGCAGATGTTCTACTTGTCAGGCACATAAGACTAAACAGTGATTAGCAGTGTGATGTAGGTGGTTTTGGACACCCCAGCTGCAAGTTGCTTGAGCGTATTTACAGTCCTTCTTGCCAGTCTTCCATTATATTCCCACAACATATTTCGGTGAGACAACCCATGAAATAAGGGTATGACATTTGTATATTTGTGTGTGTGTGTATAGATATATATATAGTTTTGAATAAAAATTAATAATAATTAATCTATATCTATTAGGACGTATGAAAACCTGAGCATGAAGTAAATGGTATGGAATAAGGGGTGGATTGTCCTGGATTTTAGCTGAAACAGAGCTGGGTTTCTTTTTCAGTAGTTAGAATAGTGCTGTGTTTTGCTTTTCATCCTGGGACTTGTTATGAGAGAGACACTGAGAACATCCCAGTGTTTGCATTTTTGTCACTGGAAGTGAAGGACTTTGTGTTCTGTTAGTCCACAAGGTCTAAAGGGGTGAGGAATATTTAAATTAATAAACTAAATTGGCATTTGGATATGCCAATGGGGTATTCCATATCATATCACATCATGCCCAGTATAGTAGTGAGGGGCTCTTCCTCTTTTAGCTCTCTCTGGCATTCACTCGGGCTCTCGTTCTTCTGGGATTGTGGTTTCGGTTCGGGATTGTCGCTTCTCCGGGATCGTTATGTGGGAACAGGCCGGGCTTGGTCAGTGGGTGGTGAGCAGTTGCACTGGGTGTCACTCATTTGTATATTTTGTTACTGTTATCATTATCACTACTATTTTAATATTAGTATTATTTTAAGTTTTCTTTTATTTATATTATTAAATTTTTCTTGTCTCAGCCTACAAGCCTCCTTACCCTTGCTCCCCAATCCTGTCCCCTATCCCCTGAGGGTGGGGGGGAAGTGGGTGAACGGTTGTGTTGGCTGCTGGCCAAGTGCTAGCCCAGTGGAACTATCACAAATGGTAAAGAATACACAAGCCAGATCATGTAAAGTATGTGATCTGACAGTCTGATATAAAGTACCTAATGTAAGGCAACCTACTGCCAGGTTGCCTTCTGCAACCTGGCAGTAAAAGATGAACGATGAGAAGGGAGCTTGATGATACCCTGGTCTCTTCATTTAAAGCAATGACTTTGCTCATTTGTTTTCAGACAGGACACACGCAATACATAATAATCTCATTTTGGAGCTCACTATTTAGTCTAGCAGGCACCCCAAACTTTATAATGTACTCATTAACTTTCTTACCAATGGTTCAGCTTTTATTGGCATTAAACATATACATAAACATATTTATGAACTTTATGAACTTTGCACTCTCCTTACGCTGTCCTCCTGCATTCAGTGTGCCCCAGTGACTGAAGGGAAAAGGGAGGATTTCACAGGTAGCAACAAGGCGATGAGAACAACCTGAGAAGCTGACGCCCCTTTCTCTCTCCTAGCTGGCTGATGCCTAGCTGTCTGCGTTGTACAGAGGACACAGAGAAAAGAGAATTTTAAGTTACATGAGATAGGAAGCATGAATAAATGTATCTTCTTTATCATTCTTTCAAGTAATCTGTAAGAAACAGATCTGTTGCTCCAAGAATGCTTTTTTTTTTTTTTCCTCCTGTTTCGTTTTCTTAAATCAGAAAGAAATAATAGAATCATAGAATCTCCTGGTTGGAAAAGACCTCTGAGATCATTGAGTTCAACCATACCTGTCCACTACTAAACCATATCTCTAAGCACCCCATCTAGCTGTCTTTTAAACACCTCCAGGGATGGTGACTCAACCACAGCCCTAGGCAGCCCATTCCAGTGCCTGAGAACCCTTTCAGTGAAGAAGTATTTCCTGACATCCAGTCTGTACCTCCCCTGGCATAACTTAAGGCCATTGCCTCTTGTTCTATCACTAGTTACCTGGGAGAAAAGACGCATACCCGCCTCACTACACCCTCCTTTCAGGTAGTCCTAGACAGCAATTAGGTCTCCCCTCAGCCTCCTCTTATCTAGACTAAACAACTCCAGTTCCCTCAGCCACGCCTCATAAGGCTTGATCTCCAGCCCCTTCACCAGCTTTGTTGCCCTTCTCTGGACACACTCCAGTGCCTCAATGTCCTTCTTGGAGTGAGGGGCCCAAAACTGGACACAGTATTCAAGGTGCGGCCTCACCAAGGCTGAGTAAAGGGGAAGGATGACTTCCCTGGTCCTGCTGGCCACACTGTTTTTGATACAAGCCAGGATGCCATTGGCCTTTTTGGCCACCTGGGCACACTGCTGGCTCATATTCAGCTGTTGTCAACCAACACCCTCAGGTCCTTTTCCACCAAGCAGCTTTTCAACCACTCCTCCCCAAGCCTGTAGCATTGCATGGGATTGTTGTGACCCAAGTGCAGGACTCGGCACTTGGTCTTGTTGAACCTCATACAGTTGGTTGCAGCCCATTGATCCAACCTGTCCAGGTCCCTCTGTAGAGCCTTCCTACCCTCAAGCAGATCAACACTCCCGCCCAGCTTGGTGTCATCTGCAAAGTTACTGAGGGTGCACTCAATCCCTTCATCTAGATCATTGATAAAGATGTTAAACAGGGCTGGCCCCAACACTGAGCCCTGGGGAACACCACTTGTGACTGGCCTCCAGCTGGATTTAATTCCATTCACCACCACTCTTTGGGCCCAGCCATCCAGCCAGTTTTTAACCCAGCAGAGATCATGCCTGCCCAGGCCATTGGCAGACAGCTTCTCAAGCAGAATGCTGTGGGAAACAGTGTCAAAGACTTTACTGAAGTCCAGGTACACCACATCCACAGCCTTTCCCTCATCTACTAAGTGGGTCATCTTGTCATAGAAGGACATCAGGTTATTCAGGCAGGACCTGCCTTTCATAAACCCATGTTGACTGGACCTGATCACCAGGTTGGCCTGTGTATGCTGTGTGATAGCACTCAAGATGATCTGCTCCATAACCTTCCCCGGCACTGAGGTCAGACTGACAGGCCTGTAGTTCCCCAGATCCTCACTTCGACCCTTCTTGTAAATGGGCGTAACATTTGCCACCTTCCAGTCAAATGGAACCTCCCCAGTCAGCCAGGACTGTTGGTAGATGATGGAAAGGGGTTTGGCGAGCTCCTCTGCCAGCTCCCTCAATATCCTCAGATGGACTCCATCTGGCCCCATAGACTTGTGGATGTCTAATTGGCTGAGCAGATCTCTAGCTGTTACCTCCTGAATCATGGGAGTTTTGTTCTGCTCCCCATCTCTGGCTTCTGGCTCAGGGGGCTGGGTACCCAGAGAGCAACTGGCCTTACTATTAAAGAGTGAGGCAAAGAAGGCATTAAGTACCTTCAGCCTTATCCTCATCCCTCGTCACTATTGTTCCCTCTGCATCCAGTAAAGGATGGAGATTCTCCTTGGCTCTCCTCTTGTTAATATATTTATAGAAACTTTTTTTGTCATCTTTCTCAGAATTGACCAAATTAAGTTCTAGTCGGGCTTTAGCCCTTCTGATTTTTTCTCTGCAGGACCTCACTTCATCCTTGTAGTCCTCCTGAGAGACTTGTCCCTTCTTCCAAAGATCATAGACTTTCCTCTTTTTTCTGAGATCCACCCAAAGGTCTTTGCTCAGCCAGACTGCTTTTCTTCCCCATCAGCTCTTTTTTTGGCACATGAAGATGGACTGCTCTTGTGCCTCCAAATGTGAGGATCCAATCTAGGACTTTGTACAAGATGACCCTCAGAGGTCCTCTCTGTCCTCAGCGATTCTGTGAGTCTGTGTCTTTCTCTAGCAGGGAGGAACTACAGCTTTGTGTTATGGTCCTAGGCAGAGGTATAAATAAAGAGGAAAATGGCATGAGCAGGTGTTATGTCTGGTGTGCCAACTCTGATTTATCTCAGGTACTGATGGCACAGAAGTGTCCCAGGTCTGGGAGCTGTGTAGCAATCATCTATACCTACTCTACATCTCTTGCCAGCTGGATATAGCTGAACTAGATTGAGGAGAGAGCAGCTAATCTCATGTAATAAATATGTGGGGCCCGAAGGGTTGAGATAATGACAGATCTGACCAGAGCATGTTAAAACAAATTTGTTATACACATTTATTATATTAGTTAAATATTCACTGGTCACAATGTAATTTTATTTGTTGACATAGTGGTGTTATGTAAATTCTTATATGCACTATGTATTCCCTGCGGTGCTGTTTATCACCTCTGGGAGGAGGATCAGGACTATCATTTTGCCGTACTGGGTAATATCGACTTATGATTACATTACTGGTCATGAGGTTAAGCTGTTATTTGTATATGACATCATTGTCATGCCCGTACCTCGGGCACCTTCTCTCGGAATTTATTAGTAATCGCACCCAATCTACAGAGAAGGCGGGGGAATACTTTCTCTTGCTCTTTCACCTCCTCTTTCTCCTTCAGGCTACTTACAACAGCTTTTGAGAATTTTGAATATGCTTGGGTTGTTCAAGCCAGCATGCTCTTATTGCTATGTCTCCTGAATGTGTTTCAGGTCCTGATTAGGGTTACCAAAATTTTTTTTAAGAATACCACCCAGAGATCTGCCCAAGACTGGATAGTTATGGGTGGCATGGCATGTGGGAGAATATCAGCAGGTATCTAGAGAACATCTCAACTCCAGTGGTTTGGAAGTTCACTCCCAAACAACTACAGGACCCTGATGAAATGATAGAATATTTGAGAGCAAAATGTTATGACTATTCCAAAGAAGCACAACTTAACCGTACTGTGCTGGCCCCTTGCCAGTATCTACCAAACACTGCTTGATATCATGTAGCACCCTCAGGGGGAAGGGAGAGAAAACAGACCTACAGGCACTGTGGCTATTCCAACCCCTGTGACGGGCACTGCAACTGAACCAGAGAATCAACCCGTGCCAGTACCAGTCAGTCCTATACAGAAGAAATACATTAAAAAAATCCGTTTGCTTGGTGAGGGATGAAGGTGAACCAGGGTTGTCACGAGAACAGGAGGAAGAGCCAGAACCAGAGGTAATCACCCAATCACTGTCCCTCAGTGAGCTATGAGACATCTGAAAGGATTTTGGCTGCCATCCAGGTGAGCACATTGTTACCTGACTGCTCCGATGCTGGGAAAATGGGGCCAGTAGCTTGGAATTAAAGGATAGGGAAGTCGAGTACCTGGGATCCATTGCTAGGGAAGGGGGCATTGACAAAGTGTTTGGAAAAAAACCACAATCCCTCAGCCTCTGGAGGTGACTTCTGTCAAGTGTGAAGGAAAGGTACCTCTTCAAGTAAGATGTTACACGTCACCCAGGTAAGTCAACCATCATGGAGAGAGGTATCCAGTACCTGAGAGAATTAGCAATGGTAGAGGTGACTTACAATGATCCGAATAACGATCAGTTGCCCACAGATCCAGGTGAAGTCCAATGCATACAATCCGTGTAGTGGAAGTTTCTACGGAGCACACCCCCGTCATATGCTAACTCATTGGCAGTAGTGTCCTGGAAGGAAGGCAAGGGACAAATGGTAGATGAAGTGGCTGACCAACTCCAGCAATACAAAGGAAGTCTCTATTCCTCCCCATGGTCATGTGTCTTGGCTGTGGAGAAACTGACAGACGTGCAAGCCAAGAAACTGCCCCAAGAGAGGGGGATTGGACTAGATGATCTTTCGAGGTCCCTTCCAATCCCTAATATTCTGTGATTCTGTGATTCTGTGAAGAGTTCCAGCGATTTGCAGATAAGTTCTGTCCTCCACCTATACAGGCCTGTATCTCAGCTATTAGGAGTAAACTTTCCTCTGCTAAAAAGAGAGGATATAGAAGGTACACACCACAGGGTACTGTGTGGTTTTACTTGCATTTATTGGGTTTACTTGGCAAGGTTTTAGCAGCAGGGGGGACATAGGGGTGGCTTCTGTGAGAAGCTACCAGAAACTTCCCCCATGTATGACACATCCAATGCCAGCTGGCTACAAGATGGACCTGCCACTGGCCAAGGCCGAGCCAATCAGTAACGATGGTAATGCCTCTGTGATAGCAGACTTAAGAAAAAGGGGAAGAGAAAAACAAAAAACAACCTGCACACTTTGGAGCTGGAGAGAGAGGAGTGAGAAGATGTAAGAGAAACAACTCCACAGACACCAAGGTCAGGGAAAAAAGAGGGGGAAGAGGTGCTCCAGGCACCAGAGCAGAGATTCCCTTGCAAATTGTGGTGAAGACCATGGTGAGGCAGGTTGTCCCCCTGCATTCCATAGAGGTCTATGGCAGAAGAGATGACCACCTGTAGCCTGTGGAGGACCCCTGTAACAGTTGGATGATAGAAGGAGGCTGTGATCCTGTGAGAAGCCCATGCTGGAGCAGGTTCCTGTCAGGACCTGTGGCCCCGTGGAGAGAGAGGAACCCACATCAGAGCAGGTTTGCTGGCAGGACTTGTGACCCCAAGGGGGACCCACGCTGGAGCAGTCTGTTCCTGAAAGACTGCACCCCATGGAAAGGACCCATGCTAAAGCAGTTAATGAAGAACTGTGAGTCATGGGAAGGACTCACAATGGAGAAGTTTGTGGAGGACTGTCTCCCGTGAGAGGGACCCCACGCTGGTGTGGAGGAAGGAGTCCTCCCCCTGAGGAGGAAGGAGTGGCAGAAACAACGTATGATGAACTGACCCCAACCCCATTCACTGTCCCCCTGTGCCACTGGGGGGAGATGGAAATCGGGAAAGAGATGAAGCCCTGGAAGAAGGGAGGGATGGGGGAGGTGTTTTAAGATTTGGTTTTACTTCTCATTCTCCTCTGATTTTGATTGGTAATAAAGTAAATTTGTTTTTTTCCCCCAAGTCGAGTCTGTTTTGCCCGTGCCAGTAACTGGTGAGTGATCTCTCTCCGTCCTTATCTCCACCCACGAGCTTTTCTTTATATTTTTCTCCCCCTGCCCATTTGAGGAGGGGGAGTGATAGAGTGGGCTCTGGTGGGCATCTGGCTTCCAGCCAGGGTCAACCCACCACACTGCATGACCATGGAGAGGACATGAGGGAGTGGGATGGAAAACCTACTGCGACCTTAGAGGCATGAGTAAGTGCGTTGCGAGGAAAACATCACAAAAGGGAAAAATGCCACTCCAGTCTCCAGCAGGCACTTCCCCAGATGCCAAGAGGGATTCACCAATGGACTCCACACATGATTCCATGTGAATTCTACCGGAGGCCTTTATTATTGGTTACACGATCACTTATATACTCTTAAGATGCTATCACACACACACACATAAACAACTCTTCATTGGCTAAAAGCTACTGTTCACACGCCTGGTTACAATACTTGATTGGATAAATCCACCTGTTCCTGAGCCGTTCTTTTTACTTCTGACTAGTTACATAAGAAGTTTTCTTATCTTGTTTTTCTTGCATTCTTTCTCATGAATCTTATTCTCTTGTATTTTTTCACTCAAAGTCAGGAATTAATTGCTCAAGGCAGAAGCCGTCTGCAGCTTGGGCACTTAAAGGGCCAACACCCAGACACAGTAGCAGGGCTGATCTCACTTCTGATCCTCTTAAAGGGACTTCCGATTCGTGTTTATAAAAAGTGATTAACAAATATTATGATCAAGATAGAGGGGCCAGGTGGAGGAGAGAGACAACCGAGTTTACTGGACTGTGTGGATTCATTGGCCTGGCACATCTGACCCCCAGGAGTATAAGGCTCTAGTGGACACTGGTGCCCAATGCACCCTGATGCCATCAGACTTTAAAGGGACAGAATCCATCCGTATTTCTGGAGTCACAGGGGGGTCCCAACAGCTGACTGTGTTGGAGGCTGAAATGAGCCTGACTGGGAATGAGTGGCAAAAACACCCCATTGTGACTGGCCCAGGTGCTCTGTGCATCCTTGGCATAGATCACCTCAGGAGAGGGTATTTCAGGGACCCAAGATGGTAGTTGACCTAGTCCTGCTCAATCAAAACTTCTATGTACTATAGAAGGGGATAAAGTCCCTGTAGTGCACACGAAGACTATGTTAGAGAAGACAGTCTGGGTTGTTCCTGCCTCGGGTAAAGGCAAACCCATTCGTGCACCCCAAGGACCTGGGTGGGTGATGCAGAAGGATGGGGAAGTCCAATGTGTGCCTCAAGAGGATTTGATTTTGGGTGAGAATAGCCAATGAATTAAATTGTATGATGTTAATTGCTAAATAGCCCTGCCACTGTATGTCATCACTATTACCGTGGCTATATGCCATATCAATGGCATTACAGTAAGAATCACCCAAATCAGTGAAGAATGGACTTTGATGAAACCGAGAAAAGTGCAGCGGTGATGGAACTAGAACTGGCTTCAGCAACTGGCGCCCAGTAACTTCCTTGAGATCGACATCTTCAAGTCGCAGACCATGGGCATGGGCTGTGCCAAATACAGTAGCCACAAGCTCTAGATGCAGCATGCAACAATCCAACCCCACACTCCATCTTTCCTGGCCTGAAACACTGTTATGACAGATGGAGCCCCTAAGTCATGGGTTAAATGAACTCAACAGACATGTTAGAGGGAAGTCCCATAGACTAAGGGAATGATATCTCTGTGTATATATATATATATACACATATATATATATACACATATATATATGTATATATACACATATCTCAAAGACAGGAAAAGTGGCAGTGATTAATTGGAAAGTGTAGGATCTGAGCATGACATAGATGGTATAGAATATAGAATAAAGGATGCATAATGTCCTGGATTTGACTGGGATTGAGTTAATTTACACAAGAAGCTGGGAGGGGACACAGACAGGATAGGTGACTTGAACTAGCCAAGGGAGAATTCAATACCATATGACGTCATGCTCAGTATATAACTTGGGGAGTTGGCTGGGGGGAGGTGTTGAGGGTTATAGAAATCTCTCAGATAAAGACTTTATTTTGTTTTTCGTGTGCTGATTCTCCTGTATTATTTCCCTTTCTCTCAAATCACTGTTTAACCTGAAGTAGATGAAGTAACTGGAGATCTTGGGAACAGCTGTAAGCATGCTATTTAGAAAAGAAGTTGTCTGTTTTTTTTCTCAGAATGAACAGCAACTAAAGACACAAACACCTAAAAATACAATAGACACCTTTTGATAAGATAAATTCCAACTGAGATGGAATTTATCTAAATTTAGGAATCATATCAGTTGAAGAAAATTGATTGCTGATTTGATTTTTGGAAAAGCTGAGCATTTTCAGGTCCAGAAGGAGAGGGAATGGGATTTAACAATACTGAGGTTGCCTTGTAGCACTGAGCAGTTATGTTAACCAGCCTCTGAGTTCCCAAAAAGCTGGCATTTCTGTGCAGAGTGACTATCTTAAGACATTATGCTGTTTAAACTCCCTGATTCTCCATTGCTCTGATGGGGAGGGGGGAAGGCACCACTGGCAGGGCTTGTTTCATTTATTGCTTTCTCTCAGGACTGGTGGCAGACCAGATCTGTAGCTTTCTGTTGTAGTCACAGTCAGATTAAATTTTAATCAGTCGGTGCAAGAGTGCTTCCATGAACTGCAGACTCTGTGTGCTCCCAGAGGGGAACTAGATTCTTTTACAGACCCAGTGGAACTGGTGACTCCAGAGAAGGCCATATCTGGCATCTTTGGCCATCCCCGTAGCTAGGAGGCAACCACAGCCCTTTTTGTGGTGCAGGGCCAAATGTCTTTAAAACATCTTCCACTGTTAGGGATTTATCTCCCTGCTGTGTCAAAATGACTGCATTTTCCCCATTTTTGAGAAAGGGTCTACAAAGGCAACTAGCACATTGACTGAAGGGAAACTGTGGACAAGCTCCCTGGACATGCCTTCCTGATGGGACCTTACTGGTATGAGAAGAGAGTATCCAGTGGCTGCATATGCTTGGGCCTATGAGGGAGTCTCAGTAAGGGAGCTGGGTAGTGTAGACATGCCCCATCTTCCTGGAGAACTGCATTGAATTATTGAGGATAAATGCCCTCAAACTATTTTGTTTGTTGCTGTTTTAAAGTGTTACAGAAAAGTGTGTATCTTACCCCTACAATTTTGCAAGGTCATGAAAGTGCTGTAATCTCAGGGGATCTCCAAAAGGGAAAGGAATGAGAGAATGCTCATTAGATTTGCTAATGACACTAATCTGCAAGGGACTGTGAGTATGTTGGAGGACAGAATTAGAATTTAAAGTGATCTCGAAAAATTGAAGGTATAATCTGAAATAAATAGAATCCCCAGTGAATACTGGAAATAGATGTAAGGAACTGCATTTAGACAGGAACAATCAGCCGCACAAATAAAAGAGGGGAACAACTATTTAAGTATCAGATATTTTTTTGTAGGTTTTATGGCTCACAAACTGAGTGCAAGTCAACAACATCATGCCCTGCTTTTCCTCCTCTGCCAAACAAAACCAAGAACAGATACCCCGCAGTGAATAATGTAAACTTCAGCTTGTGTAGATGTGCAAAGTTGCACTCCTCCTTTCCTTGGGGCCAACAATGCCTCAGCTGGACTGCTGTGTCCCACTGGAGTATTGCCTCTGTTGTAGATCACTAAGAGATATTGTACAATCAGAGGCTTAGCAGCGAGGGTAAGCCAGCTTAGGCCCTTGACATAAGTCAGGGTAAATTAACAGAAGTCTCCAGGATACTTACTTGCCCTTGAGATTTCAAATAACTTTAGCAAAATAAGCTGGGAAAAAGAAGGGAGTAGCTTTAAGCTGGTAACCGCAAAGTAGGAATATTCTGTTGACGTCCTTAGGACGTGAACAGAGCAAAACCACCTGTTATAACAAAGAGAAAGTTCCCAGGAAAATTAATAAACCAATCAGTATGGGTCTTTAAGAATATGCATGAGCTTAATTAACCACTGTATATAAGGAGCACATATGTAATCAATAAATGGAGCTTGCTGATCACTCATATTGAGCGTCCGGGTCTTCCCTCCGTCGCATGTTGGGGCCTTAGCAATATTACATGACTATGATACTAGCTAGGCCGCTTGCAGTTACGTGCCAGAAAAGATAAACTGCAGTGAAGAATGTGGCTACGTGGCAAAATGATAAACAGCAATTGAAGAAAGTGGATGTGAGCTGGAAAAACAGGATATTGCGGCGAGGAAGTGAACCTGAACCAAGATATGTGTTAGATGGTAACATGAGCAGGTAATGAAGTGTATATTAGTAGCAGAACATAGCATGGGGCAGACGTGAATATGAATTATCCTTATTTTAACAGGAAAAGATGTATCACTAAGTTTTCTGCAGGAGTTTACACAGTTTCCAAAGAGTATTTTTAAATTAACAAAATGAGCATGAATCAAACTCTCAGTACGAGCTATGAATTTTTGTGAGACTTTTAACTTTTAATTTTTTTTTCTGATGAAAAATAGTGTCACCAGTTAACACCTTTATCGTTGGAGGCCTGTCGCCATTTGCAATGTGAGCCTTTATTTTCAAGGGCGTATAACATGACTATAAAGATACTATAAGTTTTGAAAAACTATCTCAACTAGCAGGGACTTCTCCTGGAGAGAGATTTTTTTTTTTTTGCTTGTTTTGTGACATGGATTATATTTCAAGTTAGAAATCAATCAGCAAAGCAAAACCAACCCCATATTATTATTATTATTATTACTATTTTTATTATTATGAATTTTTTATGCTTCAGAAATAGTTCTGTTCTAGGGTAATGTAAAAAATGAAAACTCTGAACCAAGTCTCATTTTGAAAACTGAAGCAGCAGAGGCAGAGATTTTAAATTTGCCACTATAAATGTACATTTAGTACTTTGGGTAAGGATATTAGTGTTTGGAATACACAAAACTGTGGCTTGTTATGGAATACAAGCAGGTTTTAAAATACCAATTTTCAAAACACATCCACACTGATAAATACATTCTGCTACACCAACAATTCAGCGATTAATAAGCCACTCATATTGTACAATGACACAGTAGCTCCTAAAGCAGTATATTGTGTCCAAGATAGGGATTTTTAGTAGCATTTTTACAATTTCATTATGAATTCTTCTCTCTTCTTCCCTTCAGAAAGAAAGGACACTAAGATGTTATAACTTGAATGTTCTGACGTAAAACCACAACAGCAAGGAAATTCAGAGTTGATTCCATTTCAGTTGTCTTCCATGGTTTTATCCAGGTATCGTAGCACATAAGATGCACTGAGTGCAATCTCCTGACACGCTGTACCTTGCTACAACAGGGATGAGTACAGAACAAATTTTCTTTCCTTGCTCTTGTGTGTTTGTCATAGCTTTAATATTTGAATGTTTTCTTCTCATTGTAGAAACACTAAATGGCTTATACTGTATTTGAATAGCACTGGTTAGGGTAGATACCGACAAACTGGGAATCCTTGAACTGCTCTAACTTGCAATCATCATTAATTTGGATTTTTCTTTAATTCTGCAAATGCATTTTTTGTTGAAGTGGTTAAATTGTTTGAAATGTGAAAGCGTTTTGGGTAGTATTTTATACTGATGTATATATATATTGAAACAGAAATCATTGTAATAATTGTAATAGCTTTTAGTTATACATACACTACATGCAGACAGATGGGGCTGTACAGTACTGTGCTGTTCAACACCTGGGCAGGGCTACTGCTTGGAAACAGGTTGCAGTGTCAGTAAACCGTATGGATCAAGTATTGTACCATTCAGTGTTGGCACTCACCAATGCAAAAGGAGAAGAGACGATTTCAACATGATTAACACTATATAGCTTTCACACATCTGGTAAATTAGTACTTAAAAAAAAAAAGTCTTAAGTTTATAGTTATTACTGCATTAAGATTTTTGTTAATTAGTGTTGTTTTAAGACCTTAAGCTATAGTACCTAGACAAAACATGTGGATAACTTTGGCTAATATAAGGAAGCAAGAATCACTGTGGCTTTCACTGGCTAGGCCCAAGGGCAACAGCCCCTCCTTGTCTCCCCTGCCTGTCCTTCCTGAAGAGCCTGTACCCTTCCATTCCAACACTCCAGTCATGGGAGCCACCCCACCATGTCTCCGTGATGCCAATCAGGTCGTATCCCTGCAGGCACCCATACATTTCCCACTCCTCTTGTTTATTGCCCATGCTACGTGCATTAGCACAGAGGCATTTAAGTTGGGCCCCAGTGAAGTTGACTTTGCCTTGCTGGCTGGAGCAGCTGGAATCCCAGTGTGGTGCTCTTCAGGCACGTACCTCCCAGAGTTACTACCAGCAGTCCCAGTTATATCCCCTTCCCCCTTCCAATCTAGTTTAAAGCTCTGTCAATGAGCCCCAGGATCCTTTTCCCCTTCTGAGACAGGTGTGTCCCATCTTTTGTCTGTAGCCATGGTGCCATGTAAACCTCCCCATGGTCAAAGAAACCATAACTCTGCCTGTGAAAATGAAAGAAGCCTGTAGAGGGTGGAAGGAAGGATGGGTTACCTGGGGGGAATACAGAGAAATTGCCCAAGTGGCCAGGGATCAGGTTAGGAAAGCCAAGGCCCTGACAGAATTAAATTTGGCCAGAGATGTCAAGGGCAACAAAAAAAGCTTCTACAGGTATGTTGGGGAGAAAAGGAAAACTAGGGAAAATGTAGGCCCTCTCTGGAAGGAAACGGGAGGTCTGGTCACCCGGGACATTGAGAAGGCTGAGGTGTTCAATGACTTTTTTGCCTCAGTCTTCACCAGCAAGGGCTTGTGCCACACTGCCCAAGTCCTAGAAAGCCAAGGAAGGGTCCAGGAGAATTAAAAGCCACCCACTGTAGGAGAAGATCAGGTTCAGGACCACCTAATGAACCTGAAGGTGCACAAGTCCATGGGACTTGATGGGATGCATTCACGGGTCCTGAGGGAACTGGCAGATGAAGTTGCAAAGCCTCTATCCATCATCTTTGAGAAGTCCTGGCAGTCTGGTGAAGTTCCTGCAGACTGGAAAAAGGGGAACATAACCCCCATTTTTGAAAAGGGAAACAAGGAAGACCCAGGGAACTACAGGCCGGTCAGTCTCACCTCAGTGCCAGGCAAGATCATGGAGCAGATACTCCTAGAAACTATGCTAAGGCACATGGAGAATGAGAAGGTATTGATGACAACCAGCATGGGTTCACCAAGGGCAAATCATGCTTGACCAATCTGGCGGCCTTTTATGATGGGGTTACAACATTGGTGGATAAGGCTAAAGCAACTGATGTCATCTACCTGGACTTGTGCAAGGCGTTTGACACCGTCCCGCACCACATCCTTGTTTCTAAATTGGAAACATGTGGGTTTGATGGATGGACCACTCAGTGGATAAGGAACCGGATGGATGGTCGCACTCCAAGAGTTGTGGTCAACAGCTCAATGTCCTAGTGGAAACCAGTGATGACTAGTATGCCTCAAAATTTGATATTGGGACTGGTGCTATTCAACATCTTTGTCAGAGACATAGACAGGGGGATTGAGTGCACCCTCAGCAAGTTTGCCAACAACATCAAGCTGCCTGGTACGGTTGACACTCTGGAGGGACGGTATGCCATTCAGAGGGACCTTGACCGGCTGTGCTAACTTCATGAAGTTCAACAAGGCCAAATGCAAGGTCTTGCACCTGGGTCTGGGCAATCCTAAGCATAGATACAGGCAGAGACAATAACACAAAATTATATAAACAAAACTTCTTTTACCTCAGTAGTGGTTCCTGTTCCCCCCACTCCTTGTCTCATTCTTATCTGATAGGCGTCTGCATCTCAGTAGTCTCTTCTGCTCCGTCTTTGTGTAGGCACGTATGGGTTGAGTCGAGGTAATGCAAGGTTTTCCCACAGGTACATCTATAAAAGACAATACTGACAAGGCATCGGTGAGTTAAGGATACAAAAGGTCACGTAACCTCTTCCTTTCGGAGGTGAGGTCGCAAGCATCGGGCAGGGACCCACCGGATCTCGTTTTCCCTCCTTATGGCTGCATAACCCTGTCCGTGGGATATCAGTTCCCATCCTGTCTCCCAGTCAATACTTCCTGGGAAACGTACTTTGGCTGGTGGGCCGGTCTCTGGGGCACACAAGCTCCAGTGTCGTTTCACCGGGGCTATTTCGCTCTCTCCCCGGGCAAAATGGTTAAGTGAGTAAAGAGCACGATTTAAAATTGCTGCTTGATGGCTAACAGGGATTACCTCTGGGAACCCTTCCCCCTCCCCTAGAACCTTAATCTTGTGTTTTAATGTTTGATTGGCAAGCTCCACTATAGCTTGACCAGTGGAGTTGTAGGGGAGACCATGGATAAGGGTAATACTCCATCGAGAACACCACTTGGCAGTGCTGGCGGAGGTAAAACATGGTCCATTGTCTGTTTTTATTTGCTTGGGGAGACCTAACCAGGCAATTGCAAGGCTCCAGTGGAGCTGAGCTGAGCGGGAAGTCTGTCAGCAGTGCTGGGTAGCAACAATCACCATACTGCACGTAACAACTGTGACAGCTAGCCAAGGCTGTGGCTTTAACTGGGGACAAAGAGTAAAATCAGTCTGCCAAATGCTATTGGCCTGGAGCCCTCACAGGTTAAAACCAGCGCTCCACAACGGTGACCGCTGACAATAAGGACATGTCGAAACTACATCTCGGGCCTGGACGAGGGGAATGTTACACTGTTTTGCTAATGCCTTTGCTCCGAGATGCAAAAAGCTATCACAGAATCACAGAATCACAGAATGTCAGGGATTGGAAGGGACCTCAAAAGACCATCCAGTCCAATCCCCCTGCCGGAGCAGGAACACCTAGATGAGTTCACACAGGAAGGCATCCAGGCGGGTCTTGAATGTCTCCAGAGAAGGAGACTCCACAACCTCCCTGGGCAGCCTGTTCCAGTGCTCTGTTACCCTCACCATAAAGAAGTTCTTTCTCAAATTTAAGCGGAACCTCCTGTGTTCCAGCTTACACCCATTGCCCCTTGTCCTATCATTGGACATCACTGTGAAGAGCCTGGCCCCATCCTCCTCACACTCACCCTTCAAATATTTATAAACATTAATAAGGTCCCCCCTCAGCCTCCTCTTCTCCAAGCTAAAGAGGCCCAGCTCCCTCAGCCTTTCCTCATAAGGGAGATGCTCCACTCCCTTCATCATTTTGGTGGCTCTTCGCTGGACTCTCTCAAGCAGCTCCCTGTCCTTCTTGAACTGTGGGGCCCAGAACTGAACACAATATTCCAGATGTGGCCTCACCAGGGCAGAGTAAAGGGGAAGAAAAACCTCTCTTGACCTACTAACCACACCCCTTCTAATGCACCCCAGGATGCCATTGGCCTTCCTGACCACAAGGGCACAGTGCTGGCTCATGGTCATCCTGATGTCTACCAGGACTCCCAGATCCCTTTCCCCTACACTGGTCTCTAGGAGATCATTTCGCAACCTATACTGGAACCTGGGGTTGTTCCTGCCCAAGTGCAACACCCTACACTTGCCCTTATTATATTTCATTAAGTTTTTCCCTGCCCAGCTCTCCAGCCTGTCCAGGTCTCTCTGGATGGCAGCACGGCCTGCTGGTGTGTCAGCCACTCCTCCCAGCTATGAAGGTCTCTGGCTTGAGACAATGTGCATACTTTATTCGCTGCTCTATCGGCCATGTCGTTACCCTCTGTGAACAGCCCTGGGTGTTTCTGATGACTGTTCACATGCATTATAGAACAGATATTTTGGTGTTGTTGCAAAGCGTTTTCTAACAGGCAGGCAATTTCTGACCCAGCCTAACCGGGACAAGCCATCTTCTGGGTTAGTTTCCAAACAAATATAGAGTCAGTCACTACGCTGATGTGTTTGTCAGGCTGCATCTGTAAGGCCATTGCTACTGCTTTGGCCTCCAGGTGCTGCACACTGAGACCCTCTTTAGTAAAAGTCAGCTTTTCCCACTTTTCTCCTTGCTTCCACTTCACTGCTGCTGTATGCGTCCGAGAGGAAGCATCGATAAAATAGGTAGGACCTGGCTGTGGGGAAGAAAGCACACGTAATTGGACAGATGGTTTACATATCTGCAAATTTTGTAATATAGGATGCACGCTACCTGGGACAACCTTGCCGTGATAAGTGTAGAGTGCTAATACAATGGCATTGTCCATGTTCCATAAGGAATCCCAGGCTTTCTTTTTAAAGGGTAGATGAAGTTCTTCTGGTTCTTCCCCAAAATGTCGTATTGAGGCTAGTCGGGCTTTTTGAATCATTAACGCTGTGGCCGCGATGAATGTGAGGTAGGCCGTGGATAACTGGTTCGAAAAAAAGCCATAACAATGCCCTCGTTTGCCCTTTCTTTCCCTTTAAGAGTTTGCTGTGACTGGGTAGAACGCCACGCCCCCCGCATTCGGTCCACCAGTTCCTCCACTTCTGGATCTGACTCCCCCTCCCCTACTGGTGGGCGTGGAGTTCGTTTGCCGTCAGAAATCAGTTCAGGGCGATCGATTGGTTCAGGCTGAGCTGAGGGGCGTGACTCTGATTTCCTGTCTCCTCCCCCCTTTTCTCCCTCAGGCGCCAAGTGTCCCGGGCAGCCAGTCTAATGGATCTGAGACGATCACTGGTGAGGGGGGGTGTACGGGGGGGTTACCTGGTGGTACAGGGGGGTGGAAGTCCTGCCAAGGGTACTGTGGGGCAGGCCCTAGATCTCAAGGAGCTGTTGGCTGCACCGGCCAAGCGTTTAAAGGACTATTCGGCTCCTGATATTTCCCCAAACAGCTCTCCACCCCCTCCCCATCGTCCGCCCTCCGTCCATCTTCCCCACCAGTCCCCCCATCTCCCATATCCGAACTAGGTTCCATAATTATTGAAAAGCCCTCTGTGCACCCGGAGCTATCATCCAAATCTCCCTGCTCCGGGGCCTTTTCTGTCTGCGTATCTTTATCTATTGCATCTCGTAGCTGTTTATCTGAGTCTGCTTCCCCATGCAGACAAGCACGAGCCACCTCTCATGTCATTCTATCTTCCCTCGCGCGTCGCAAGAGTTGTAAAACCAACCCCCAAGTTTTTAATTCTTTGGCCTTGCCAGTAGACATGGCCCGTTCCCCTAATAAACGAGAACATCGCTCCCAGGCACTCTGTTGCAGGCAATCAACCGGTCCTGACACCGCCCCCTCTCTCACGAGGCGTCCACACACTGGGCCACGGCCTTCGGTTTCACAGAAACTTTAAATTCCCCGCCCAGTACCAATATCACCTTCAACAAGGATTCCATAGTTCGCGGACCCACACCGACCGCCTGCGGTCCGCCAGTCCAGCAATTACGTCAGGGTCACCATTTGTTGCCAAACCTTCTTGGCAAGCTCCGCTCGTCTGCTGGACTGGCCTGGGGCTATCCCCACCCCAGGGCCATAGAGCACAGACACCAATATGAGGATGCAGCAAATGGAGTTTAATGCGTAGTTACAAAAGCTTATATAGGGCACACAAGCCTCGCCCTTCGTGGGCGGTCTCTTTGCCATAGTTCCTGTGTCAAGCGTCCCTACCTTTCCGTTACATACCGCCATCTTCCTTCCACATTTCCCTACAAGTGATAATGATAACAGTAATAAAATATGCAAATGAGTGACACCCAATGCTATTGCTCACCCCCCTCCTGACCGAGCCCTGCCTGTTCTCAGATAACAATCCTGGAGGAGTGACAATTCCGAATCCCGGAAGAGCGAGAGCCCAAGCGAAAGCCAGAGAGAGCAAGAGAGGAAGAGCCCCTCACTAATATACTGGGCATGACGTGATATGATATGGAATACCCCATTGGCATATCTAACTGATTTAGCTTATTAATTTAAATATTATTCACTCCCCTTACATCTTGTGCTTGTGGACTAACAGAACACAAAGTCCTTCACTTCCAGTGACAAAAATGTAAACACTGGGATGTTCTCAGTGTCTCTCTCACAGCGAGTCCCAGGCTGGAAGCAAAACGCAGCACAATTCTAGCTACTGTAAGAAACCCAGCTCTGTTTCAGCTAAAAACCAGGACACCTGTTTACTGATGGGTCCTGTCGTAGTGTAGGAAAACATCGGAAGTGGAAAGCTGATGTGTGGAGTCCCACCTGACGAGTCACTAAGGCTGCTGAAGGAAAAGGTGAATCAAGCCAGGTTGCAGAAGTAAAAGCCATCCAGCTGGCCTTAGACATTGCTGAATGAGAGAAATGGCCAGTGCTCTACCTCTGTACTGACTCATGGATGGTGGCAAATGCCCTGTGGGGATGGTTACAGCAATGGAAACAGAGCAACTGGCAGCGCAGAGGCAAACCCATCTGGGCTGTTGAATTATGGCAAGACGTTGATTGGCTGGAGACACTGGTTGTAAAGACACGCCATGTAGATGCTTATGTGCCTGAGGATTGAGCTACTGAAGAACATCAAAACAAGCAAGAGGTGGACCAGGCTGCTAAGATCAAAGTGTCTCAGGTAGACCTGGACTGGCAACAGAAGGGTGAAAAATTTTTAGCTTGCTGGGCCCATGATGCCTCAGGCCATCAAGGAAGAGATGCAACATATAGATGGGCTCGTGATCGAGACGTGGACTTAACCTTGGACATTATTGCACAGGTTATTCATGAATGTGAAACGTGTGCTGTGATCAAACAAGCCAAGCGGTTAAAACCTCTCTGGTATGGAGGGCGATGGTTAAAATATAAATATGGAGAGGCCTGGCAGGTTGACTGTATCACACTCCCACAAACACACAGTGGCAAGCGTTACGTGCTCACCATGGTGGAAGCAACCACCGGGTGGCTGGAGACATACGCTGTGCCCCATACCACTGCCCGAAACACTATTCTAGGCCTTGAAAAGCAGGTCTTGTGGCGACATGGCACCCCAGAAAGAAATGAGTCAGCAATTTGCTATCCCAGCAAAACCAGGACAGGTTAGTAATCAAGTGTCTAAAGCTTTGAGATGTGGGAAAGCTCTACGGATACTAGTATACTGACCTAAACTTCAGACCTTTAAAATAATAAATTGATATTGTGAGATAGGTCCTTGCAAACAGAAATAGATAACTAATGCATTGTTAGTATGCGTGAGGTTGTTAGAGCTGGGGAAATGATGATAAATTTAAATCACATAGGCTATTTCTGCTTTGTGATAGCATAAGTTTTGGATTTTTCTCACCTACCTTTAGATATCCACAATGAAGATATTGACATCTGGTGAGCCACCTATGTTCTATTTATAGAAAAAGGAGAGAAATAGGGATTTAAGTCTTGATTCATCTGGCCTAGTTTAGATGCCTAGTTTAGGACTAGATGAATCATGTCATAGAAATGCCTCTGAGGTAAGATGAATTGCACTCTCAGTATTCTGTCCCAGTCCTCCAAGGACATGTTTTCATGAAAATGCAAGAAGCCAGATGCTTGCAACATTGGCTTTGAGGGATGAAACAACTAGCTCCAAGAATCTACAGATTAAAAAAAAAAAAAAAGATGGCAAGTAAAGATATCTGCCACATACTAAATCCACAAAAACTATCATCTAAGTCCTTTGGGCTGAACGCTCAATAGTTGGCTTTAAGTTCCTGAGTTTTTTGGGTTTGTTTCTGAAAGCAATTTGGGTTGGGCTTTGCTTTAAGTCCTAATGTCTATTCCTGTCCTATTTTTAGATTAACTCAAAGGTTAGCAAACTAAGTGTCTTACACTATCAAGGTTGATGACCAAAGTTTCAGGAATGGTCAGTTTTGATGTCTCCGTTCTTGGTTCTCCAGTCTGAAGGATTTTCAATGGGACTGAATTTTAGAGAATGCTGACCTTCTCCCCTGGCACCCCATCAGCAAACTGTTTGGACATTGATATGATCAGTTTTTTTCTGACAATTATAAAGAAATCTTAAACGTGCATAACTCAGTACAGGTAGGAGCACAAGTCTGATGATAATGCAAAATGAATGTTTATGCGGAGCACATTATCTTGAAAGCAGCTGCTGAATGATAGCGTTCACAAAAGCATAAACACAAGAATGCAATATGTAACCAAACACAGATCAGCAGGAGAATATGCATTTTCTCTAATTTGCTAAAGTATTGTAACTGCTGCCAATTACATGCTGACTAATCCTGGTCTGCAGCTCATATAACTGATGGAACTGTGACAAGTTGTTTAGTATGAATAATTGCTTACTAGTGAATATGTCAAAAAGCTCCATTACTCAATTATTTACACCTCAAATGGTGTTTTTAGGAATTAGACACAAGTTTTCTCAGCCTGTTAATTTAAAATTATTAAATGTGGTATTTGTTTAATGTCCTTTGTCACAAATAGCTTAGACTTCATCATGCAAGAATTGCCCTTCTGTGACCTCTTTTCATTTTGAATACAGCATAGAAATGTTTCATAAACACTTCTATTTCTGCACTATTATGAATAAATCTACCATCTCTGTCAAGAAATGAGCCTATACTATTGTTAGAATTTCCCTTGTTCAAAATAGACTTCAAAGACAATTTTTTATTGGACTCAGTCGTACCATCCACAGATTCTTCTGTCATCTTTAGCTTTGCTTATCAGTTTTCTACATTTTAAACCTTCTGCTATATATTGTTTGTTGTCTATTTTATTTCCCAATTTGCAATATTTTTTTCATTCAACAGAAGTTAAAGCCTTTGCAGCTCGAACATCTTTGCTACTTATAGAGGCAGGCCAAGTGCTTCAGATTCCAAAGACTCTGTGGAGTCTAGATGTTGTAGATCACTAAGAGATATTTGTACAATCAGAGCTTTTAGCAGAAAGCAGCGAGGGTATTGGAATGGCTTAGGCCGCAGCATTAAGCCCTTGACATAAGTGAAGTCTCCAAGATGCTTACTTTCTCTTGAGAACTTCAGACAAACAACCTTAACTAAGCTGAGAAAATAGAAGGGAGTAGCTGGGAGCTGGTAACCGCAAAGTGAGGAGTATTCTATTGTTGTTGTCCTTGAAGCTGAACTGAACAACACCACCTGTTATAACAAAGAGAAAGTTCTCAGGAAAATTAATGAGCCAATCAGTGTGGGTTTTTGAGAATATGCATAAGCTTAATTAACTGCTGTATATAAGAAGCATAAATGTAATCAATAAATGGAAGCCTGATGATTTTTTGCATATTGAGCGTCCGGGTTTTCACGCCGTCGCAACATCTAGAGAAAAAAAACAAATTGTGAGGGTAGGCAACTCCATTGTGGGAAAACAATCACAATTTGGGAATCACAATCCATCGCAAGGATTTCAACAAGTCAGGCTTTGCATTTTGTTTTGAAACAATTATATGTGATATTTTCAATTAGATATTAGTTGAATTTCCTTCAATGAGAGGAAAACAGGCTTTGTGGATCAAGGGCATGCATACTTACTGTACCTTGCTCTTAGAAAGATTTTTGTCATTCTCCAATGACAATCTTATATGCTACCTAAAGGAACATGACCTATGTGAATCTAGATCCAGAATTGTTTTGAAAACAATACTGAGAGAGTATTTATCAATGGGTCACTCTAAATATAGAAAGATGCATAGAGTAGCATCTGTTTATAATTCATATGCTGTTAAACAGTTTAATAACTGGGATGATGGAGTAGAGAGTATGGTTATTGCATTTGCAGATGGAACCAAGCTGGGGATGAATATACAGAGAATGGTAGAACATTTGTGGTAATTTAACTCGGATGGCAGCCAAACACAACAGAGCTGCTCACCACCCCCCAATCCTGAACATGACGTAATATGATATGGAATATCTCATTGGCATATCCAAATGACAATTCTGTGTTCTGCTAATTGCTACACTTCCCCCCTCCCAGTCCTTCACCTGTCATTGTACATTATCAATATTCTTCTCATAACAAATCTCACACTGAAACCAAAACACAGCTATTCCAGCGACTAAGAAGAAAATTAACTCTATCCTAGGAAAACCAGGACAGTATCCACCCCTTATTCCATACCATTTATGTCATGCTCAGGTTTCACAATTTTTAATATATTTCAATATATATACATATATATATACACACACACACACAAATATCATTCCCTTAGTTTATGGACCATTCCTTCAAAATGTCTATTGAGTTCATTTAGTCCATTACCTTGGGTTCCATCTGTCATGACAGTCTTTCAAGGCAGGAGAGATGCTGTGAAGTATGTGACATTGGATACAGCAGGAGGATGGTGGGTAGTCTCTGTTGCATGCTGCATTTGGAACTTGAAGCTGGCGTATCTGGCAAGGTCCATACTAGGGTCTCTGAGATGTTGATCTCGAAGAAGTTGCTGGGCGGCAACTCTGGTTCCATTTGAGATAATTCTTCATTAACCTACAACCATAGCAATGATGAGGTGCAACTCATCGCCTGTTTTCACCTAACATCAAATTCACTTCAGGCACACATTGGACTTCCCCACCCTTCCGCATCACCCACCAAGTGCACCCAGGTCCTTGAGCAAAAGCAATCCCATGAATGGGGTTGCCTTTACCCGAGGCAGGAATAACCCAGACTGTTTTTCCCAGCGTATTTTTAATGTGAACCACAGGGACTCTATCTCCTTCTACAGTACGTAAGTCTTGATTGGGCAGGGCCAGCTGGGTTGGCAAATCCTCTGGTGTTGACTAACCAGGTGGCTTTTGCTAAATGTGTGTCCCAGTGTTTGAAAGTTCCACCATCCATTGCTCTCAGTGTGGTTTTTAGGGTCTCTGTATTTGGTTTGCGTGGCAAGGTTTTGGTAGCAGCAGGAGGGGGGGACATGGGGTGGCTTCTGTGAGAGAAGCTGCCAGAAGCTTCCCCCATGTCTGACCTGACACAGCCAATGCCAGCCGGCTACGAGAATGGACCCGCCGCTGGCCAGGGCCGAGCCAATCAGTAACGCCTCTGGGAGAACAGAATTAAGAAAAAAAAAAGGAAGAAAGGGAGGAAAAAAAAAGCTGCACACTTTGCAGCTGGAGAGAGGAGTGAGAAGATGTAAGAGAAAACAACTCCGCAGACACCAAGGTCAGGGAAGAAGGAGGGGGAGGAGGTGCTTCAGGCGCCGGAGCACAGATTCCCCTGCAGCCTGTGGTAAAGACCATGGTGAGGCAGGCTGTCCCCCTGCAGCCCATGGAGATCCATGGTGGAGCAGATGACCACCTGTAGCCCGTGGAGGACCCCACGCCAGAGTGGGTGGATGCCCGAAGGAGGCTGTGACCCCGCGGGAAGCCCTCGCTGGAGCAGGTTCCTGTCAGGACCTGTAGCCCATGGAGAGAGGAGCCCACGCCAGAGCAGGTTTGCTGGCAGGACTTGTGACCCCGTGGGGGACCCGCGCTGGAGCAGTCCCTTCCTAAAGGACTGCAACCCATGGAATGGACCCATGCTAAAGCAGTTCATGAAGAACTGTCAGTCATGGGAAGGACTCACGCTGGAGAAGTTCTTGGAGGACTGTCTCCTGTGAGAGGGACCCCACGCTGGTGCGGGGGAAGGACTCCTCCTCCTGAGGCAGAAGGAGCAGCAGAAACGTGTGATGAATTGACCCCAACCCCATTCCCTGTCCCCCTGTGCTGCTGGGGGGAGGAGGTGGAAATTGGGAGAGAAGTTAAGCCTGGGAAGAAGGGAGGGATGGGGGAGGTGTTTTAAGATTTGTTTTTTTTACTTCTCACTATCCTCTGATTTGATTGGTAATAAAGTAAATTTGTTTTCCCCCCCAAGTCGAGTCTGTTTTGCCTGTGCCAGTAACTGGTGAGTGATCTCTCTCCGTCCTTATCTCCACCCACGAGCTTTTCGTTATAATTTTCTCCCTCTGCCCATTTGAGGAGGGGGAGTGATAGAGTGGGCTTTGGTGGGCATCCAGCCTCTGGTCAGGATCAACCCACCATAGCAGCCCATTGCATCGTTCGACTTTCCCAGAGGCTGGTGCATGACAGGGGATGTGGTACACCCACCCAATGCCATGTTCTTTGGCCCAAGTGTCTATGAGATTGTTTCGGAAATGAGTCCCGTTGTCTGACTCAATTCTGTCTGGGGTGCCATGTCGCCACAAGACCTGCTTTTCAAGGCCTAGAATAGTGTTTCGGGCAGTGGCATGGGGCACAGCGTATGTCTCCAGCCACCCGGTGGTTGCTTCCACCATGGTGAGCACGTAACGCTTGCCACTGCGGGTTTGTGGGAGTGTGATACAGTCAACCTGCCAGGCCTCTCCATATTTATATTTTAACCATCGCCCTCCATACCAGAGAGGTTTTAACCTCTTGGCTTGCTTGATCGCAGCACATGTTTCACATTCATGAATAACCTGTGCAATAGTGTCCATGGTTAAGTCCACCCCTCGGTCACGAGCCCATCTATATGTTGAATCTCTTCCTTGATAGCCTGAGGCATCATGGGCCCAGCAGGCTAAAAATTTTTCACCCTTCTGTTGCCAGTCCAGGTCTACCTGAGACACTTTGATCTTAGCAGCTTGGTCCACCTGATGGTTGTTTTGATGTTCTTCAGTAGTTTGACCCTCGGACACATGAGCATCTACATGACGTGTCTTTACAACCAGTGTCTTCAGCCGAGCAGCAATGTCTTCAGCAGCCCAGATGGGTTTGCCTCTGCGCTGCCAGTTGCTCTGTTTCCATTGCTGTAACCACCCCCACAGGGCATTTGCCACCATCCATGAGTCAGTACAGAGGTAGAGCACTGGCCATTTCTCTCATTCAGCAATGTCTAAGGCCAGCTGGATGGCTTCTACCTCTGCAAACTGGCTCGATTCACCTTTTCCTTCAGCAGCCTCAGCGACTCGTCAGGTGGGACTCCACACAGCAGCTTTCCACTTCCGATGTTTTCCTACACTACGACAGGACCCATCAGTAAACAGGGCATATTGCTTCTCATTGTCTGGTAGTTCATTATATGGTGCAGCCTCTTCAGCATGCATCACCTCTTCTTCTGGCAGTATTCCAAAATTTTTGTCTTCTGGCCAGTTTGTGATCACTTCCAGAATTCCTGGTCGACTGGGGCTTCCTCTTTGATTATGTTGTGTGATCAGTGCAATCCACTTAATCCACATGTGATATACAAAGGCTTAAACCATAAGCCTTAATTTAGAGTTGACTTTTGAGTGAACTTCCCAACCTGTATCACATCAGCATGAAATAAGACTGTGAGACTTTTCCTCCTGCTATCCAAAGCCAGGTGCAGAATTCCAAAATAGTAGTTTGCTGGACTCATCTCAGATACTGGCCAGATCTGGGATGCACCTGAGTGAAGTGAAACCAACCCACCAGATGTTACCGTGCCTTTCTGCCTACGTAATTTGTTTGTTAGATGGTATAAAAGCAGGACCCTCTCACAGCAAAGATGGAGACCTCACCTACAAGTGGATGCACTGTGTGGGACTTCCCAGTTGCCGGGGAAAGTTTCTCCAATCCTTCGCTGTGACAGGGGCTACCCAGCTGATACACAGATCTGGATGATGAAAAGTAATTGGGCAATTGGTGATGAACCTATGCTTTCTCTTATCTAATAATGATTAGGTGCATTACCCTGTTTATCTTTGTACCTTGCTTATTCTTCTTTTTTTCCCTACATTGAACTAAAGTAAAATAAGTTTGGTTTTGTTGTCAAGTTGGTGTCTGTGTTCTTTTTGCTAGCCTCGTCAATTGGCAAAACATTTGGCATCAGGGACAGGGTATGAACAAAATGCCACTTTTTAAATCTAAACGTAAGGAATCAGCTCCATCCGAAATTCCTGGATAGGAAGACCTTCCCTATAGTTTGCTGGCTCTCGATTAGGCTAAGGTCGGAAGACCATGTGAATAGTGGGGAAGTCAGTTTGAAAAAGTTTCTACGGTCATCAGACAACCCCCAAAGACGACCAGTGCGCATGTGAAAAGGACATTTAAATATATTAATGAGTTCTTGGAAATGTGATGAATATGTTAATAATTTCTTGGAAAAGAAATGAATATGCATGTTTTGATAGTATAAAGCTTTTGTAGAGGGACTAGTTGGTATGCACAATAGGTAGAGCGATCCCCCGTACATCCAGCACTGTAATAAAGAATGCCTGTTTCTTTAGAGTACATTGGTGTTAAGAAGTTCATTCCCGATTTTGGTGATGTACCTACGAGTGGACACACTCTGTATGACTTCCCAGTTGCTGAGGAAAGGCTCTCCAAATCCTTTGCTGTGACAGGGGCTCCTCAGCTGATGTACAGGATGCAGATGATGATAAGTATTTGGGCAATTGGTGATGTTTCTTAATTACTATGCTTTTTTCTTATGTAGTAACAATTAGGTGCATTACCCTGTTTAACTCTGTACCTCTCTTCTTATTCTTCTTTTCCCCCTGTTTTAAACTAGAGTAAAATAAGTTTGTTTCTAGTATTCTGTTGGTGTCTGTGTCCCTTTTGCCCTCCCCATCAACTGGCAAAGCATTTGGCGTCAAGGACAGGATCAGGACAAAATGTCGCTTTTTAAATCTCAGCGTAAGGAATAAGCTCTGTCCGAAATTCCTGGATGAAAAGACCTTCCCTATAGTTCTGGCTGGCTCTCGAGTAGGCTAAGGTCGGAGGACTGTGAGAACAATGAGGAAGTCAGTTGAAAGAAGCTGAACCTCTGGATGAGTTAAAATGCATTAAGAAAAAAAAGCCTATTGAAAAAGGAAAAAAAAAAAGTGGGTTCGGGAAGACGAGGATGGATTTTATTATTAGCGTACAGGAAACAGCACCAACAGAAAGAACGATTGTTGTTAGAATGCTCCCATATGGAGTGACAAATGTGTGATTTGCAGAATCAAACTGCAATGTTGCAGTGTCAAAACAAGTCCCTTGCTGCTAAGTTGAATACTTATCAGACTGTAGCCGAGAGAGCACCAGTATGGGTTGCACAGTATAAATACAGGAAATGGTGTAGATGAGTAAATCGTAGGAAAGCTGCATTCGGTGATTGCAGAAGCAGGCATGCAATGAGATCCTAATAAATAGGAGGGAGATATTTGGAATTTTACGGATTCTGAAGAGTCTGGTTCCTCAGATGAAGTCGTGGATATGAAATTAGTATGGAGAGAAACTCCTCCACTCCCGAGACAGAAGCCTTGGGTGGGGGAGGGGGAAGGTGCGAGAGATGGGTTGTGGAAGGAAGGTCTAGATAAAGGCATTCCCTGAGAATTAATGAACGGCTTGTCTTTCCACAATTTGCAATTGCTAATAAAAATGCGGACCCCAGCAGATAAAAGCCAGCTGGAGAGGGACGGTGTTTCCATGGCCACTGTTCTTGAAAAATCAGCTATTCCCACTGCTCTGGAGAAGGGATCTGACAACCCCCCCAACCGCTGGGAAACTACCGGCGCTGGCCCCAGTAAGTGAGCTGGGGGCCGGCCAGTGGGTACACTGAAAACAACCAGGGGATCTATTTGGAACTTTTCCCCTGGGCCCTTGTAAAACCCTAGTCACCTTCTTAGTAGACACAGGGCCTTAAATGTCTGCTTTGAACACTGAGACTGCAAGTCGGATTAAAATTGTCCCCGACAAAAAGCTAATTTGGGTAACTGATGTTGTTGGGAATTCTAAAACACAGCCAAGTGTTCAAGTTAAGTCCTGGCTTCCTGGAGATGAAACCACAGTTGAAACTATCATGACTTAAGCTTTCCCAAGGAATATTCTGAGGCTGGACTTGCTGAAAGGGCGAGCCTTGGTGGACTGAGGGGGCAGAGAGTAGGCACTGGGCCTCCCCACTGCCTCAGTGCGATCGCTCCAGCCCATGCTGGCATTGCGCCCCCCCGGGACTGTAACCGTTAAACCTTATCCCCTTCCCTTAGAGGCTCGGGAGGGGATCACTCCTGGGATTGCTGAGCTGCGAGAGCAGGGGAGAATTATCCCAACTCACTCACCTCACAATTCCCGATGTGGCCAATCCGTAACACCAAGGAAAAGTGGCAACTAAAAATAGACCAATTGGCATTTAAGTGTTCCTTTACCAGCTGCAGTGCCTGACATAGCTGAACTGGTTACAGTCATACAGGAGCAAGCCCACCAAATTTTGGCTGCTATTGATGTAAAAAAAAAAAAAAAAGGTTTTTTGAGAAGGGTCTTTTTGTAGTCAATTTAGCCCTGCAGGAACCTGAAAGGACTATGAGGTAACAACCAATAATCCTGCAAGGACCCTTTAAAGTCCTGAAGTCTGTCCTGGCTGGCAGCCCACTCCCTCCCCCACCGTGGGAGTCGCCCAGCGAGAAACAGCAAGGAAATGGTGTGCCCAGCTGGAACATCACTGTCATTAGATCAAGTGGAGGAGGGAGCACCCAAAAGGCTTCAAATACAGGAAAGGTCACTTGTTTCCTCAGATAAGGGAAACTCTCCTTCCCACATAAAAGAAGCTCCCTCATTTGGGCCGCAGTAGCTCTGCATGTTGATTCCGGGAAGCAAATCATAGCAAAGGGTGAAGGGAGTGCTCAAGTGGGAGAACTCATAGCAGTCTGGAGTGCGATAATGAGAGAAGCAAGCAGTAAAAATTTTAAAATTCACAGTTGTTAAATTGTTCCTACATTTTAACCTGGCTCGAATGAGCCCAAAATCTGCTTTGTTTTTCAGGTCTTGTTAATTGATCCTTCCCCTCAGACATCACAACAAGAATGAAGATGGATGTTTTTTCATTATAGAATTATTAGCTGCTTGTATTATAACATTGTTTGTTTTAATGTGTCTTTGTCTTAGGTAAAAGAGATATTTTGGAAATTTGTCTGTTTTACCTAGTGTTTAACAAATCTCAATTAGATAGGTGTGGAGCAAAATCTAGCATGGGAACTAATTCAAGGGTTTGTGCGTATTTGGAATCATACCGACCAAGGGGCTTGTGTTTAAATTCCTTAGTCTTCAGGACAAGGTATTAGCTTTTCTGTCATTAATCTTAATTTATCCATGTCGTTAGAGAACAACCTAAATATGAAACCTTTTCATTACCTTGGACAGCCAGTCCTGGTAGATCTCCCAACTGTAGGGGGAGTACCTTTTACCCTTAAGACCCCAATAAATATTTACTTGTGGGTGGCTACTAATAATGCCCACAGGAAAGATCATAAAATTAATACCAGATGGATTGTCCTGTCCTTCTAACTACTGACTCAAAAGAGGCAGAATCTTTTTCTTTTAACAGGTTTGATCAAGAGAAATAACCTCTTCCTCAGAAGTGGAAGATGACACCTTTCTCAGAACCTCATCTTATTGTTGTATTATAACTGTAGTAAGCCAATGACTCATGTTTTCAATGGTAGAATGGATGAATCAAATCCTTTGATTAATTATTTCTCGGGAAAACTCCCTGTCACTATTATCACTTTTGAGCCTGTTGACGGACAAGCCTCTTGCTTCATGTATCCCTGGGGTTTCTTGTTTGACCCCTTAACGAAGCCTGACTATTTTGAAGCAAACTATTCCACTCACTAGGACCTTGAAGGGTGTGTTTTACTTCCAAACAAGACCCTAGTCTGCGTGGAATAGGGGAAACTTGATGTGGCTTGGTCAATATCTACCCTGGAACAACCTTTTGTAAACCCCAAATTTGATCCACCTATCAAAGAAACTGAAAGTCCCCCTTTTAAACTGTTAGAAAACAAGCACTTGTGTCTCGGGGCCAGGAGATCCACCCGAAACCTGGTTCATTGATAGGCTCAGAATCTTAATCCAAGACGTGTATATGTTGGGGATACAAAGGGATGGAAAAACAATGACACTGTTTGCAACACTACTGAGAGTTTTTTTGTGAAAGTGTGGAGTGCCCTATACTCATTGTGTCATACAAGAAACACCCTTGAACACCAAGCCTATTATCACCATTTTTAAACCATACAGATCAATATACGTGCAAAACTGGTATATATCCGGCTGCTTTGGGACTGGCATGGGGATGTTCAGATGGGAAATTCTATTCTTCTTTGACATTGGAGTATCACGCTGGCTTAAGGTGTGGATTAGGTATTCCTTGTGCCCAACTCATGTCGTTAATTTCTATTATACCAGTGGACAGATTGTTTCTCTAATGTTAGAGAATATCTTTACCCTATCCCTAATTTTAACCCATTACCAGTTTGTCTTAGAAAATATCACTTGGTAGGTGCATCTTCTGAGCAATTGGACGAGATATGCTTTTGGAGAATTGAACTTAAAAGTCCAACAGGTATCGAAGATGACACTTCAAAATTGCCTATCCTTGGATATGCTAGTGCTCAAGGGACATGGGGTTTGTGGAACGTTAAATCTATCACGATCCACAATTCTACTACCTTGACAGAGGAAGCCTGAACAAAAAGGAAAAAGAAGGAAATAGCAGACCAGACAGTGGAACTATTTCAATCCCTGCAGCCAAAGGACCGGTTCAATGGTTGGACTCCAAATTATTGGTTACTTCCTATTTTACGGTCCTTAGGTCTCGTGGGGTGGGAGGGGCATAATTGATAAAAATTGGGTTAATACTGGTTGCTGGTTTCATATTTTTAATGATTAGTATAGCTATCATTCGTTGTATGATTGACCATGCCATTTTCCCCGTTCTCTTCTCTTCTCTTTCTGTTCGCTATGTGAGAATCGCCAACCTAGAAGATGACTTCAACTGCAAAGCTGAGATATCTGCTTAAACCACAGGGTGATGTATCAACCTGATGACAGCATCTTCGCTGGGAAATAAAGATGGAACCAACAACGCAAAGGTTTGAGCCATGGGGTGGTGTAAGAGACAGAAAATGAGTGTTTTGCCACAAACATTTATGTTGTGAAAAGACTAGTTGTCTCAAAGGATGAGCAGCCTTGCTGATAATTGGAGATGAGCTCACATCTTCCAGGTGTCTGATGGGAGAAGCTGTGGGATGTTCGAAGGACATCCCACCAACTCCCTTCATCTGAGGCCTTGCTCCCTTGCTGATAAGGAAGCCCGAGGAACCCATGAAGTAACCAAATGACTGCTGCATGTACAAAAAGATGGTTACTACCCCCTCTGCTTCTAATGCAAACGAGGGAGATAATCCCTGCTGCCTCTAACACAAAATAACATTACATCACCTGCTGCTTCATATGCTAACTGAAGAAAGTTAAGTGGAGACCTGAGAACTTTTGAACTAACAATGGGAGTGTGGGCGTGCACCTACCACCCAAGGATCCCAGAATGACTGAACTGAACTTTGCTGGAACCAAGAAGTGAAACTTTCCTGTGTCTCTCCTTTTTCTCTTTCCCTTTTCCAATCTTCCTTTTTCTTTCCCAGCTTAACTACATCCCTGACACATAAGGGTAGCATCATTACAAGTTTTAGCGTCGTTAAGTGATCACTAGTTCTTAGTATTGATAAAGTTTTTTAGTATTGCCAAATGATTACAAGTTTTGATAATTATTGTTTGGTTCACTGTAGGTGGTGAACATTCCTAGTGCTTGCTAAGTCACTGCAAATTTTATTTGGTCAGTGTCAGTAGTGTGTAAGTTTCCTTTGCCAAGTCATTCGTATTGTTGTGCATTTTTGTTGCCAAGTCATTTACCATTGGTGGGACATTTTTACTGGATTATTTGCCGCCAAAGATTTGAACTTTTTGATACATTCTTTTGTAATATTGTAAGTTCTCATTATTTTTATTGCTCTATGTAATTGTTATGTATGGTACTGTATCAGACAGATAGAGCAAACATATTTGGCTCTTCCAAAGGGGTTGCAGTGTTCACTCATAAGTCAAAGGACTGATTGATATACAAATACTTAAATTATAAGCCTTAAATTTCAGTTGACTTTTGAGTGAACTTCCCAATCTGTATTATAGTAACATGAAATGTGACCGTGATATTCTTTTCCCAGCCTGTATCACATCAGCATGAAATAAGACTGTGAGACTTTTCCTCCTGCTATCCAAAGCCAGGTGCAGAATTCCAAAAATAGTATCTTCTTGGACATATCTCGGATCCTGGCCAAATCCGGAATGTGCCCGTGTGAAGTGAAATTACCCACCAGATGTTACCGTGCCTTTCTGCCTATGTAATTTCTTTGTTAGATGGTATAAAAGCAGGACCCTCTCACAGCAAAGATGGAGACCTCACCTATGAGTGGACGCACTGCGTGGGACTTCCCAGTTGCAGGGGAAAGGCTCTCCAAATCCTTCTCTATGAGAGGGGCTCCTCAGCTGATGTACAGGATGTAGATGATGAAAAGTATTTGGGCAATTGGTGATGTTTCTTTCTTAATTACTATGCTTTTTTCTTATGTAGTAACAGTTAGGTGCATTACCCTGTTTAACTCTGTACCTCGCTTGTTCTTCCTTTTTTTCCTGTTTTAAACTAGAGTAAAATAAGTTTGTTTCTAGTATTCTGTTGGTGTCTGTACCCTTTTTGACAGCCCCATCAACTGGCAAAACACCCACGTGTCTCCAACTTAGAGACAAGGACGTCATGTCATATAAGATGGTAGTGACGAAATTTCAGAGAAAAGTCCAAAAGCAATTAAGAAAGGCTTCAGGTCATTAGGGAGACTGGTTGCAGGATCAGGAGCACAGGCAGTGTTCTCCTCAATCCCTTCAGTGGCAGGGAGGTTCACTGACAGGAACAGGAAGATTCACCTGATCAACACATGGCTTAGAGGCTGGTGCCACAGGCAGAGTTTTGGTTCCTTTGACCATGGGGAGGTTTACATGGCACCAGGGCTACAGACAAAAGATGGGACACACCTGTCTCAGAAGGGGAAAAGGATCCTGGGGCAAGAATTAGAGGGGCTCATTGACAGAGCTTTAAACTAGATTGGAAGGGGGAAGGGGATATAACTGGGGCTGCTGGTAGTAACTCTGGGAGGTACATGCCTGAAGAGCACCACACTGGGATTCCAGCTGCTCCAGCCAGCAAGGCAAAGTCAACTTCACTGGGGCCCAACTTAAATGCCTCTGTGCTAATGCACGTAGCATGGGCAATAAACAAGAGGAGTGGGAAATGTATGGGTGCCTGCAGGGATGTGACCTGATTGGCATCACAGAGACATGGTGGGGTGGCTCCCATGACTGGAGTGTTGGAATGGAAGGGTACAGGCTCTTCAGGAAGGACAGGCAGGGGAGACAAGGAGGGGGTGTTGCCCTCTATGTCAACAATCAGCTGGAGTGTATGGAGCTCCACCTGGAGACAGATGAGGAGCTAACTGAGAGTTTATGGGTCAGGATTAAAGGGAAGGCAGGGAAAGGGGATGTTACAGTGGGGGTCTGCTACAGGCTGCCAGACCAGGGAGACCTAGCAGATGAGGCCCTCTATAGGCAGATAGGAGCAGCCTCACGTTCACAAGCCCTGGTCCTCATGGGGGACTTCAACCACCCCAGTATCTGTGGGAGGGACAACACAGCAGGCCACAAACAATCCAGGCGGTTTCTGGAATGTGTGGAGGACATCTTCCTTCTCCATGTGGTTGAGGAACCAATGAGGAGGGGTGCCATGCTGGACCTTGTTCTCACCAACAAGGAGGGGTTGGTGGGGAATGTGAAGCTCTCAGGCAGCCTTGGCTGCAGTGACCATGAAATGGTGGAATTTGAGATCCTCAGGGCAGTGAAGAAGGTGCACTGTAAGCTCACCACCCTGGATTTCAGGAGAGCAGACTTTGACCTCTTCAGGGATCTGCTTGCTCAGGTACCATGGGATGAATTCCTGGAAGGAAGAGGAGTGCAGGACAGCTGGATCATACTCAAAGATCTCTTCCTCCAAGCCCAGGAGCGATGCATCCCAACAAAGAGGAAGGCAGGCAAAACCAGCAGGAGGCCTGCATGGATGGACAGGAAGATCCTGAACAAACTTAGGATCAAGAAAGAAGCCTGCAAAGAGTGGAAGGAAGGACGGGTAACCTGGGAGGAATACAGAGAAATAACCCGAGTGGCCAGGGATCAGTTTAGGAAAGCCAAGGCCCTAATGATATGCGAACATATAAAATATAGTTAGATTTATTAATTTATTTTCTGTATTAAGAATTGGATTTTAGAAAATAAGCTGAGCTTCATTTTGTCTCTGTGTTAGGTGGGAAACTTTAAGTTTAGATCGTTCTGTCTGTGTTAAGTGGGAAACTTTTACAAGAACTAACAAGCTATTCCACACTGTCAGCAAAGGCCTTGCGGTGCCTGGCGTGCGAGCAGTCTGGAGCAAGAGAAGAAGGAACTGGTGTGCAACACCTGCAGGCTGAAGCAAGAGAGCTGGCTTTGTTTGGTCTAGAGGTCTACAAGGGTGCTAACAAGCAGCAACAGGAGGCAGTGACCAAGCGTGAATGGGAGTGAACTTTTGTTAAAATTTCTTGGAACTAATTAGCTTAACCCATCCTAAATTTAATGAATATGTGTGTGTGTGTACTTTAAATAATGCCTTTGTAAAAGAGCGGGGGCGCAGGGCCTTTATGGAGCCATCCACCCTGTCGCCCGCCGGAGAATGAAACATACCTGCTTTATAACTCTCTGCGAGCTTTAGGGTTGGATTCCGCAGATCAATTTGGCACCCCAGATGGGACCCCCTCTCTTCTCGGCTGCAGGACCGGCTGGGAGCGGTCCGTCCTAAGGTGCCGCCGGATTATTTATCTGGAGGATCTCCCAACCCCACCCAATTGCACCAGGTATGCGAATTGGGAATACCTGCAGGGGCGGCAGGGGAAGAACCTATCAGTCGTGTGGAGACGTCCCACGCGAGGTGAGGAGTTGTATTGCTTGCCAAGACCCTATAAGTCCGTATGGAGAAATCCTGCGCCTGGTGAGGGGGCAATATTGCTCGCCCCTTGGGATTGTTGGGCCCAACGGGGGACTCACGCTGGGTGAGGGGAGACCCGAGATCCTGTTACTGTGAGGGGCTCACGGCGGGTGAGGGGGGATGTATTGGGTTTGTGTGGCAAGGTTTTGGTAGCAGCAGGGGGGACGACATAGGGGAGGCTTCTGTGAGAGAAGCTACCAGAAGCTTCCCCCATGTCTGACCCGACACAGCCAATGCCAGCTGGCTACGAGAATGGACCCGCCGCTGGCCAAGGCCGAGCCCATCAGTAACACCTCTGTGAGAACAGAATTAAGAAGAAAAAAAAGGAAGAGAGGGAAAAAAAGCTGCACACTGTGCAGCTGGAGGAGAGGAGTGAGAAGATGTGAGAGAAACAACTCCACAGACACCAAGGTCAGTGAAGAAGGAGGGGGAGGAGGTGCTCCAGGCGTTGGAGCAGAGTTTCCCCTGTAGCCTGTGGTGAAGACCATGGTGAGGTAGGCTGTCCCCCTGCAGTCCATGGAGGTCCATGGTGAAGCAGATGACCACCTGTAGCCCGTGGAGGACCCCACGCCGGAGCAGGTGAATGCCCGAAGGAGGCTGTGACCCGCGCTGGAGCAGGTTCCTGTCAGGACCTGTAGCCCGTGGAGAGAGGAGCCCACGCTGGAGCAGGTTTGCTGGCAAGACTTGTGACCCCGTGGGGGACCCGCGCTGGAGCAGTCCCTTCCTGAAGGATTGCACCCCATGGAATGGACCCATGCAAAAGCAGTTTGTGAAGAACTGTCAGTCATGGGAAGGACTCACGTTGGAGAAGTTCGTGGAGGACTGTCTCCCGTGAGAGGGACCCCACGCTGGTGCAGGTGAAGGAGTCCTCCCACTGAGGAGGATGAAGCGGCAGAAACGTGTGATGAACTGACCCCAACCCCATTCCCTGTCCCCCTGTGCCGCTGGGGGGAGGAGGTGGAAATCGGGAAAGAGATGAAGCCCGGGAAGAAGGGAGGGATGGGGGAGGTGTTTTAAGATTTGGTTTTGCTTCTCACTATCCTCTGGTTTTGATTGGTAATAAAGGAAATTTATTTTTTCCCCCAAGTCGAGTCTGTTTTGCCTGTGCCAGTAACTGGTGAGTGATCTCTCTCTGTCCTTATCTCCATCCACAAGCTTTTCGTTATATTTTTGTCCCCCTGCCCATTTGAGAAGGGGGAGTGATAGAGTGGGCTTTGGTGGGCATCCGGCCTCTAGTCAGGGTCAACCCACCACAGTGGACCCGAGATCCCATAAGCCGTGAGGGGCTCATGCCGGGTGAGGGGGGACCCGATATCCTGTAAGCTGTGAGGGAATGGTAACTGGTATCCTGCTGGGATAGCAGGAGCGCTGTGTGGGATAGCCATCATCTTATACATCTGTTGTAAAAACCCGGTACCGTGTATTATGGTTTAAGTTATACTGCTTGGTGCGGACCTGTGGCAAACGGTTAATGGTTTATGATTTACGCTATACAAGAACTGTTGTTTAATTGGCACATTTTGTGGTGTGAGTGAGAGGAGTGAAGGGCCCGTTTGTGTGACTGACTGTCTGTGTTGTTTGCAGCCCGACTGCCAAGCGGGTGCAGAGTCCTAAGCCTCGGTTCCGTTCTCCCGCGAGGGAAACAGCCGGAGACGAACAAAGCAAGAGGTTATAGTTCAATGTTATAAACGTAATTTGCCTTTGTGGTTGTTTAATTTGTGGGGGGGAACTAAATGGGAATTCAAGACTCAGATATTAAGGAAGCTAAACCAGAGTTCTGACAGTAGTTTTAGATACTGCACGAATACACTTTAAGGGAGACAGATCACCCCCTTAGGAACAGACAGGGGGGTCACATTCCAGTGGTCAGTGTCCATACTATTCTGAGTGTGTTCTTAAGCATATGGCAGACCTTGGAACAGGGTTACCTGAACCAAGTTTTAATTTCTGATGCCTTATACATGGACCTGAGGATTTTTCATGTAATCCAATTTTTATTTTTAAATGTTTTGGCTGTGACCAGAACGTCTGGGTTCAGTTTAGAAGCAATTTCGGGTGTAACCAATGAAAACTGTGGTCTGACTGGGACAGAATTGAGCGCTCAGGCGAACTTGAACGGGTATTCTGCAGGAATTTAGAAAGTTTAAAGAGTCAGTGAGACTAGTGAAACTTATATGGTAAAGAGATAAATACAAACTCATCACTATGGTACAGGAGGAGATGTAAAACAAAGTAATAACTTAGCCCCTCAGTGTGGGGAGTGCACAAGCGCCTGTATCTCTCCAAACGGAGACAGGAGTTTTATCTCGAGAATTGCTTTGATTTCAGGTGCATCCGCTGTGGGACAAGCACTTCCCTGCACCTCTTGCCTCGGGTATGGTATTACTGTTATCAGTTTAACCAGTACAGAAGAATGCCCAAAGCTGCCCTTTAAGCTGTGTAATAAAACACTGGAAAGAATTGGCGGGGTGGAGGTGGGGGCAGAAGCTGCAGAAGAAAACCAGAGAAGAGATAGAGAGCTCTTGTAGCAGCTTTACAGCAAGGGGGGGCCCAACAAAAGGAGAAACAGGGACTCCTGGAGGTGGAGGCCCTTGGAGACCCCCCCGTTGGGATCAGTCAGTGTGCATGGTGTAAACGAACAGGACACTGGAAGAACGAGTGTCCCCAAAGGAGACAAGGGGGTAGAAAAATCATGAACGTCCCCAGAACCCAGGCCCCTATGGCAGGAAACTATGAAGATTGACGGGGACCCGGGGAGTCTACCCTAGCAATCCACTGGTTATATTAAAGCTAGGGAAACAATGGGGGGTGGAATTTTTAGAAGATAATGGAGCAACATTTTCGGTGTTAAACCAGGCTCTAACACCTACAGACAATGACTTTGTAACGGTATAAAGAGCTACTGGCCAAAGCGAAAAGGCTATTTTCTCAAACTTCTGAAGTTCAAATTGGGAAACAATTAGGAATACATAAATTTCTTTATATGGCAAATTCACCAAAGCCCTTATTGGGGCAAAATTTATTAGAAAAAATTGGAGGCAGAAATAAGATTTGGGAAGGAAGGAATAGAATTTGAAGTGGGGGATGATAAGCTAATTGAGCTTTTAAATTTGGCCTTAGTAAGTCCCTCCGAAAAACCAGAAGTATCCAAGGAGGCTCAGGATCAATTATTCCCAGGAGCATGGGCCACTGAAATACCCAGCAAAGCAAAAACAGCTTCACAGAGAGTAGTCAAAATTAAACCAGGAGCTAAGCCGGTGTATTGGGTTTGTGTGGCAAGGTTTTGGTAGCAGTTGGGGGGGGGGACATGGGGTGGCTTCTGTGAGAGAAGCTGCCAGATGTTTCCCCATGTCCGACCCGACACAGCCAATGCCAGCCGGCTACAAGAACGGACCCGCCGCTGGCCAAGGCCGAGCCAATCAGTAACGCCTCTGTGAGAACAGAATTAAGAAAAAAAAAAGAAAGAGAGGGAAGAAAAAAGCTGCACACTTTGCAGCTGGAGAGAGGAGTGAGAAGATGTAAGAAAAAACAACTCTGCAGACACCAAGGTCAGTGAAGAAGGAGGGGGAGGAGGTGCTCCAGGCGCCGGAGCAGAGATTCCCCTGCAGCCTGTGGTGAAGACCATGGTGAGGCAGACTGTCCCCCTGCAGCCCATGGAGATGCATGGTGGAGCAGATGACCATCTGTAGCCCGTGGAGGACCCCACGCCGGAGCAGGTGGATGCCCAAAGGAGGCTGTGACCCCGTGGGAAGCCCGCGCTGGAGCAGGTTCCTGTCAGGACCTGTAGCCCGTGGAGAGAGGAGCCCACGCCGGAGCAGGTTTGCTGGCAGGACTTGTGACCCCGTGGGGGACCCACGCTGGAGCAGTCCCTTCCTGAAGGACTGCACACCATGGAATGGACCCATGCTAAAGCAGTTCGTGAAGAACTGTCAGTCATGGGAAGGACTCACGTTGGAGAAGTTCGTGGAGGACTGTCTCCCGTGAGAGGGACCCCACGCTGGTGCAGGTAAAGGAGTCCTCCCTCCGAGGAGGAAGCAGCGGCAGAAACAACGTGTGATGAACTGACCCCAACCCCATTCCCTGTCCCCCTGTGCCGCTGGGGGAAGGAGGTGGAAAATCGGGAAAGAGATGAAGCCCGGAAAGAAGGGAGGGATGGGGGAGGTGTTTTAAGATTTGGTTTTACTTCTCACTATCCTCTGATTTCGATTGGTAATAAAGTAAATTTGTTTTTTTTCCCCCAAGTCGAGTCTGTTTTGCCTGTGCCAGTAACTGGTGAGTGATCTCGCTCCGTCCTTATCTCCACCCACGAGCTTTTCATTATAATTTTCTCCCCCTGCCCATTTGAGGAGGGGGAGTGATAGAGTGGGCTTTGGTGGGCATCTGGCCTCTAGCTAGGGTCAGCCCACCACAGCCGGTGAGAGTAAAGCAATATCCCTTAAGGTTAGAGGATAGACAAGGGATTTGTCCGATCACAGAACAGTTTCTGAAGTACAGATTGTTAGTTGAATGTGAATCTGAGTACAGCACTCCTATATTCCCAGTGAAGAAACCAGATGGAAATTATAGGATAGTCCAAGATCTCAGGGTCATGAGCAAAATAACTGAGGATTTATACCCTGTGGTAGCCAATCCGTACACATTATTGACTAAATTAAAATCTGAATTGGCTTGGTTTACTGTTCTGGATTTAAAGGATGCCTTTTCTGCCTACCTATGAGCCCAGGAAGTCAATTATTATCTGCCTTTGAGTGGGAAAACCCAGATTCCAAGAGGAAAACACAGCTAACTTGGACTGTACTTCCACAAGGCTTCAAGAACAGCCCTACCCTTTTCGGCAACCAGTTGGCGAAGGACTGAGAACAATGGGAACCACCACCTGGGACTGGGACTGTGTTGCAGTATGTGGACGATCTCCTCGTAGCCACTGAAACAAGGGAACAAAATATAGCTTGGACTGTGAGTTTATTGAACTTCCTTGGACTAAGTGGTTACCAAGTCTCTCCACAGAAAGCTCAAATAGCTCAGCAAAAGGTGATGTATCTAGGATATGAAATCACAGCTGGCGAACGGACTTTGGGAAGAGCAAGAAAGGAAGTCATCTGCCAAACTCCCAAGCCACAGACGGTTAAGGAGCTCCGAACCTTCCTGGGAATGACAGGTTGGTGTTGTTTGTGGATCTACAACTACGGACTCCTGGTAAGACCTATCTTGTTAACCACATCCATAGGCATATGACGGCGTCCATCCTGCCATTTTATTCCCAAGAACTGAATCTCCTGTGCAGGTCCCTTGACCTTGCTTTTCTTAATGGCAAAACCAGCTCCCAGAAGAATCTGAATTACTGTTTTCCCCTTCTCAAACACTTCTGCCTTGTTGCCCCATACGATGATATCATCAATGTATTGTAGATGTTCGGGGGCATCACCCTTTTCCAGTGCATTTTGAATCAGTCCATGGCAAATGGTGGGGCTGTGTTTCCACCCCTGGGGCAGTCGATTACAGGTGTACTGGACACCCCTCCAGGTGAAAGCAAACTGTGGCCTGCACTCTGCTGCCAAAGGAATGGAGAAGAACGCATTAGCAATGTCGATGGTGGCGTACCACTTGGCTGCCTTGGACTCCAGTTCATATTGGAGCTCTAACATGTACGGCACGGCAGCGCTCAGTGGTGGTGTGACTTAGTTGGGTCCACGGTAGTCTACTGTTAACCTCCATCAGACTTTTGCACTGGCCATATGGGGCTATTAAAAGGTGAATGTGTCTTGCTGATGACTCCTTGGCTCTCCAGTTGACGAATCAGTTCACAGATGGGAGCCAAGGAGTCTTGGTTTGTATGATATTGCTGCTGGTGGACCGTCCTGGTGGCAACTGGCACCTGTTCTTCAACTTGCAGCAATCCCACAACAAAGGGATCTTCTGAGAGGCCAGGCAGGGTAGACAGCTGCTTGACCTTGTCTGTGTCTACAGTGGCCGCAACAGAAGCCCATCAGTACCCCTTTGGGTCTTTGAAGTACCCTCTCCTGAAGTAGTCCATGACAAGGATGCAAGGGGCTTCTGGGCCAGTCACCATCGGGTGCTTTTCCCATTTGTCTCCTGTCAAGCTCACCTCAGCCTCCAACACAGACAATTCCTGGCATCCCCCTGTCACTCCGGAGACCCAGATGGGTTCTGTGCTCCTGGACCATGATGGCACCAACATACACTGGCACCAGTGTCTACCAAGGCCTTATATCTTTGTGGACCTGATGTGCCAGGCCATCGGATCCATACAGTCCAATATACACGATCGTTCCTTTCCTCCTCCTGGCCGAAGGCAGGGACCCTCTACTCCTGTTCTTCATCAGAGTATTCACTGTCTGACCTTTGTAGTGCCAGACTAGAAGTCCCCTCACCAGCGTCAAGGGAGATGACTTCAATTTTTCTATGTCTGGAAGATCACTGATTGCCTTCCTGGGCATCAGCACCAACTACACTGACAGCCTTCTTGGGTGGTCCTTTCATAACAGCTGTCTTCCCCCTCAGTTCACGTACTCAGACCTCCAGTTTAAAGGTGGGTTCACCATCCCATTTCCTCATGTCCTCCCCCTGGTCACGCAAAAAGAACCAGAGTGCACCACATAGCATGCGTTGGGGGCTCCCTTTCCCTCTGGCTGGGGCAGGAGAGGATTGATTCCTTGGGACATTCTTGACGTCCATGGTGCTGGCCTGTAGGGATGAGGAGGTACAGAGATTTTCTTTGAAGTTTTGAAGCCACGAAGACACTCTTTCCACAGTTAGTGTCTCCACATCCGGGGAATACATCGCTGACAAGCTGTTAGCATATAGCAATGGGGCACTTTGGATCACCTTCCTCCACATGGCCTGTGTGCACAGGACATCCTCTGGATCTTTGGAGTCCTCATCATTGTCAGGGTCACTGTAGATGACTTCCAGCACTGCTAGTTCTCTCAGATACTGGATGCCTTCATCTGTCATAGTCCACTTTCCTGGGGAGTTCATAAGATCATCTTTGAATGGGTATCTGGCTTTTACACTGGAGAGGAGCCGTCTCCAGAGACTGCAAACTGCTGCCTCTCTTCCAATTCCTCTCTCGATTCCACGGTTTCTAGCCAGGGATCCCAGCTGCTGGGCTTCCCTTCCTTCCAGTTGCTGGCTGTCGGCCCCATTATCCCAGCATCGGAGCAGCCAGGCAGCAATCCGCTCACCTGGCTGGTGGCTGTGATCTTTCCGCATGTCTCTAGGTTCTGATGAGGTCAGGGACCGGGTAGTTTCTGCTTCTTGTTTCAGTTCTCTCACTCCTTCCTCCAAGTTCCTCATCGAAGGACCGGCTTCTTGATCCTCTTCTTCCTCTGCCCTCATTAATCGATGATATGGACCAGTGGTTCTCCTTGTCCACTGTTTCTTTTTCACCACTGGGGCGATTACTGTAGTTGTTGTTGTTTGGATCCCTGTCTCAACCATGGTGTCCTCGGATGTGGTCTGGGTCCCTGCCTCAACCACAGTCCTCTGAGAGTACTGAACTGGGGCTCCAAAGGCACAGGCCAGGCCCCAGTACAGTGCTAGAAGCTGCTGGTTCTCATTGGGGTAGGCCAGGCACCCTTCCATCAAGTGACGCGTTAGTTTGCCAGGGTTGTGTGCTTCTTCAGGTGTGAAATCCCAGGCTATGGTAGGTGATAACCGTTCTAGGAACCTGCCCAAATCCTTCCACACCCCCTGCCACCCAGGGACCGGCCGCTTCAGGGCACTTTCCAGTATTTCCTCACACAAAGGCTGCCTTCTCTTACACCAGGACGAGACCAGATTCCACAAAACCCATAATATTCCGCCAGTATTACTTAGTAGTAATAAACAGCTCACATAAGGATGGACAAGGACCTCGGGAGCCTGCATAATAAAGCCATCTACATTAACTTCAAGTAGGGAAAGGGAGATGTATTCTCTCGTGTCCTCCACCAGACAGCTCCCCCAGCACAGTAAGGCCATCAGTGCCAGGGCAAAGCACATAGTCACTGTACCAGCATGTTCCCGAGTTCCTTCATCCTCCCCACAGAATAGCTCCCCCAGCACAGCAAAGCTACGAATGTCAGCATGAAGCCCATAGCTGTTCCTGTTATCAACATGTTCCCAGACTGAGCAGAAACAGAGACAAGCAATGCTACCAGCAGAGAGAAAAAAAACAACTCCGTGACTTGCACAGGAGCTCGCTGCTTAATAACTACTGCAGCTAAAGCACGCTGAATGTAAAACTGCTGTTGTCTCGAGCCCCACGTTGGGTGCCAAAAAACACTGGTGTGTTATTAACACCCCTCGAGCAACTAATACAAAACACAGAACTCCGAGGGCTGCCACAGGGGAAATCAACTCCATCCCAGCCAGACCCAATACACCTCACAAAGATTCCTCAAATACCAGGCCGTTATGGTGGAACAGGACGATGTCCCGATAATAGTGACTAACATTGTCAACCCAGCATCTTTCCTTAGTGGAATTACAGGAGAACCAGTAATCCATGACTGCATGGAGACCATTGAAGCAGTCTACTCCAGCCAACCAGACCTGAAGGAACAACCACAGGAAGATGCTGAGGACACGTGGTATACAGATGGCAGCAGTTTCGTCAAGAATGGTCGGCACAAAGCAGGGTACGCAGTGACTACTACAGACAGGGTAAAATAGAGTCCGGGGCCCTTGCCTCAAACACTTCGGCACAAAAGGCAGAGATAATAGCTTTAACTCGAGCATTACAGCTTGCCAAAGACAGAAAAATTAACATTTGGACAGACTCTAAATATGCCTTTGGAGTGGGTCAAGCCCATGGAGCGGTTTGGAGAGAAAGACGACTTTTATCCACCCAAGGGAAGCACATAAAACACGCAAAGGAAGTTCTTAAACTACTGGAAGCAGTGCAACTGCCAGAGAAGGTGGCAATTATGCACGGCAAAGCTCACCAAAAGGGAACTACGGCACAAGAAATGGGTAATTCCATGGCAGATCGAGAAGCAAAAAGGGTGGCCAAAAAGGTATGGCAGAAATACAGTCTTTGGTTCCAGACAGTAAAATACAAACTGATCAGACACCTAAATATGCAAAGGAGGATTTAAAATTAATTAAGGATCTAGATGGGAAGAAGGTGAAAATGGATGGGTTACCACACCACAAGGGAAAATAGTAGTGCCTAGCACATGACTCTGGGCCATAATAATGGCAGAGCGTAGAAAGACTCACTGGGGGGTTGATGCCCTATACAAACACCTGAGCCAATGCATTGTTGCCCCTAATTTGTACACAACCATCACAATGGTGACACAACAATGTGACATTTGTTTGCAAAATAGCCCTCAAGTAACCCGAGAGATTAAACTAGGACAAATAAGGAAGGGCAATTTCCCAGGGCAATGGTGGCAAATTGATTTTTTCAGAACTTCTGAGGAAAGGGGGGTTTCGATATTTGCTTGTATTAACTGACACCTTTTCCGGATGGCCAGAAGCATTCCCTTGCCAAACAGACAAGGGTAGAGAAGTGACTAAGGCTTTGTTACATGAAATTATACCAAGATTTGGGGTCCCAGAAGTGATATCCTCAGACAGAGGTCCTCATTTTGTGGCCAATATTACACAACAAGTCAGTAGGCTTCTGGGAATAGACTGGCAATCACATACTCCCTATAGGCTACAGGCAAGTGATCAGGTGGAAAAAATGAACCACCTCCTTAAATTGCAGATTGTAAAATTGGGTCAAGAAGCTGGATTAGCTTGGCCTCAGTCACTACCCTTAGCCTTGTTACGAATTAGAACCAAACCAAGGGTTAAGGAAGGATTAAGCCCTTTTGAGATAGTGCATGGAAGGCCCTATATGGTTCATGCAGGAACATCAACACAAGTTGGTTCTGAAGTATTAACTAACTGTGTAATAAGCTTACAGAAACAACTTAGAGAAATAGAAAAGCGAGTTTTGGGAACCTGTGCTCGTGGTCTGGATGGACCAATACATAATATAGAGCCAGGTGATTATGTATATGTCAGATGTCTTTCATGTTCACCTTTGGAGCCAAAGTGGGAAGGACCATTCCTGGTCTTATTGACAACACACATGGAACCAGCATCGTGGACACATCATTCCAGAGTAAAGAGAGCTCCAATCCTGGTGGACTCCGGTAAACTTCACCTATGACCCCATCACTAGTACAGCCACAACCTTTGTATTGACCATACGTAATGCTTCAATATACGTAATCCACCCCATCATTGCATTAGGATTGAACCACAATGGAGTTTTGCTCTACCCCTTTGAACAGAGTATGGGCTCAAATAGTGAATGAGAAATGGCAAACTGTAAATTTAGAGTCTTGCATCACATGAGAACGAGAAAATAATAAAATCGACGCTCAGGACATTTGCCTGACATTTGACACTGTCCCACATAGAATCAGAGAATCATAGAATGGTTTGGGTTGGAAGGGACCTTAAAGCTCATCCAGTTCCAACCCCCCTGCCATCAGCAGGGACACCTTCCACTAGATCAGGTTGCTCAAAGCCTCATCCAACCTGGCGTTAAACACTTCCAGGGAGAGAGCATCCACAACTTCCTTGGGCAACCTGTTCCAGTGTCTCACCGCCCTCACAGTGAAGAATTTCTTCCTAATATCTAATCTAAACCTCCCCTCTTTCAGCTTAAAGCCATTTCCCCTTGTTCTGTCATTAACTGCCCTTATAAAAAGTTCCTCCCCAGCTTCCTTGTAGGTCCCCTTCATGTATTGGAAGGCCACTATATGATCTCCCCTAAGCCTTCTCTTTTCCAGGCTGAACAGCCCCAACGTTCTCAGCCTGTCCTCATAGGAGAGGTGCTCCAGGCCTCAGATCATCCTCGTGGCCTCCTCTGGACTCGTTGTAACAGGTCCTTGTCTTTCTTCTGTTAGGGGCTCCAGAACTGGACGCAATACTCCAGGTGGGGCCTTACAAGAGCGGAGTAGAGTGGAGAATTTCTTTCACAACCATCTATACCACTTACAAATTGTGTTTTGCTATGATATCAAGTACTACCTCCACAGTTAATATTTCATATTATGAATTGATAAGCTAGGATCCTTGAAGTTTAAGAATGAGGACCAGGAAGTTGGGTGTAAATTCACCTCTCACAATTAGAGTTAGTAGACCTGATTTTCTAGTTCTTGCATCTTCAGTTGCTTCCGTTACTGAAATCAGAACTGTAGCATTTTTCACATCCCTCCATCAATATGCTTTTTGCATCCAATAACTCTCTGGAGGCACAGGACTGGAGGGAACCTCAAGATTTCATTAAATCTATTATTGCTTTGCTCCAGAAAGAACAATTATACCAGTGTAATTTCTAACAGATATTTCACTAGTTTGCTCTTAAGGACTTTAAAAGATGGAGATTTCACCAATTCTCTAGGAAATTTATTCCAGTGTTTCACTCTTCTGACAAATAAGCTGCAGTTTATAGCCACTATTTCTAGGCATAAAACATGCAACCACCTTTATGTATTTGAAGATTATTTTGTTCCTGCAGTCCTCTCCTTTCCAGGTTAAATAACCCAATTTGTTCAATCATTTTTCATAGATCACATTTTTAGACTCCTGTCCTGGTTTTTAGCTGGAAAAGAGCTGGGTTTCTTTTTAGTAGCTAGAATTGTGCTGTGTTTTGCTTTGAGCTGGGATTTGTTATGAGGGAGACACTGAGAACATCCCAGTGTTTGCATTTTTGTTGATGGAAGTCAAAGGACTTTGTGTTTTGCTAGTCTATGAGTGCAAGGTCTAGGTGGGCGAGGAATACTAAAATTAATAAGTTAGATTGGCATTTGGATATGCCAATGGGATATTCCATATCATATCATGTCATGTCCAGTATATTAATGAGGGACTCTCTGTTGCCAAACCTTCTGCTGGACTGGCTTGGGGCTATCCCCACCCCAGGGCCATAGAGCACAGACACCAATATGAGGATGCAGCAAATGGCGTTTAATGCGTAGTTACAAAAGCTTATATAGGGCACACAAGCCTCGCCCTTCATGGGCGGTCTCTTTGCCATAGTTCCTGTGTCAAGCGTCCCTACCTTTCCATTACATACCGCCATCTTCCGTCCACGTTTCCCTACATTTCCCCCTCCCCAATGGCGCATAAAAGCATATAAGCGTAAGCAATTTGTTGCTGCTTGCGAATGAACTGCTGTAGCATACTAAAAGCAAAGAGACAGGCTTTGGGCAGTAGGACAAAAATAACAAACAAAATTGCTAGCCCTAATACCACGTATTCCAACAAAGACTTCCAGGAAAGGTTGCTGAGCCAGTCCATGATGGTATTGAGGCCTCTTGTGAACACGTCTTGCTTCTCCCATATACTGTCTGTAGATCCCAATGCATCAAGCCAAGCGCGTATAGTCTGTTGTTTACAACTTGCTGAAAGAGATGGTATGTTAGACACATGATTCCATCAAATGATGTCACTTAGCCCACACTGTAATAGGTATATTAAGAGACTTTGCTAATCAAACAATCGACTTGTCTTGGAAAACAACTTGTGTAATGTTGAACCACAATGCTATATTTAAGTGTTTTGTTGTTTAATCACAAATTAAGCCTAAAGTGTACTTATAAGACATGTGTCGAGCATTTGGTATATTTTTTAGTTTGTCTCTTTAAGCTGTAAGCGCTAACATTTCTAGCTTCATAGTTTTCTCATCTTAACCTAACAAAGACAGGCCTTGTAGCCAGTTTATTGCGGGATCTTAACATGTCAGGAATGAGGCCTAATGAATAATTCATTACAGGACCTAGGCGCCAAGATGGCCAGGGATGAGCCTTGCAGGTGATATAACAGAAAAACCACCCAGCATACCAAACGAGGATGGGGGCCTGTAGAAAACTCCAACCCACTTAGAGCTGATAAGCAAGAATAACAACAGAGGGACTCAGGCTCAGATTCAAGCAATGAAGATTTCCCTCTAAGACCTTCAACGACCAACACCACAAAGCTCTGCCACAGGCATGGAGGGGAGGAGACCTAATTTGAATACGAAGCGGGGAAAGGTCATGCATATGTATAGGCGTTTTGCATTGGCTAATGGATATGTATGGCAATATACTTTAAATACAGAGAACTAACTGCTTTGAGGTGTGAGCCGTTGGCGGAGCGCAGACTCTCCGGCCGCCCAGGGCTGCTGTTGCTCACCTATTCCTACTCAATAAATTACATTTAAATTTATTATTGGACTTTGAGTCAAATTTACTTATAACACACACTATCCAATAATTCGCTATCCTTCCTTGACAGTGTCTTAAAAGGAGATAGGTGGCCTGCAAAGCACAACATAGCAGCTGCTGGTGCAGGTTAGCCCAAGTCCTTCCACGCAGCTCTGTTCTTACAGTAGACACCTGACAAAATAATAAAGGCAGAGACAATAACACAAAATTATATAAACAAAGCTTCTTTTACCGCAGTAGTGGTTCCTGTTCCCCCCACTCCTTGTCTCATTCTTATCTGATAGGCGTCTGCATCTCAGTAGTCTCTTCTGCTCCGTCTTTGTGTAGGCACATATGGGTTGAGTAGAGGTAATGCAAGGTTTTCCCACAGGTACATCTATAAAAGACAATACTGACAAGGCATTGGTGACTTTAGGATACAAAAGGTCACGTAACCTCTTCCTTTCGGAGGTGAGGTCGCAAGCATCGGGCAGGGACCCACCGGATCTCATTTTCCCTCCTTATGGCTGCATAACCCTGTCCGTGGGATATCAGTTCCCATCCTGTCTCCCAGTCAATACTTCCTGGGAAACGTACTTTGGCTGGTGGACCGGTCTCTGGGACACACAAGCGCCAGTGTCATTTCACCGGGGCTATTTCGCTCTCTCCCCGGGCAAAATGGTTAAGCGAGTAAAGAGCACGATTTAAAATTGCTGCTTGATGGCTAACAGGGATTACCTCTGGGAACCCTTCCCCTCCCCTAGAACCTTAATCTTGTGTTTTAATGTTTGATTGGCAAGCTCCACTATAGCTTGACCAGTGGAGTTGTAGGGGAGACCATGGATAAGGGTAATACTCCATCGAGAACACCACTTGGCAGTGCTGGCGGAGGTAAAACATGGTCCATTGTCTGTTTTTATTTGCTTGGGGAGACCTAACCAGGCAATTGCAAGGCTCCAGTGGAGCTGAGCTGAGCGGGAAGTCTGTCAGCAGTGCTGGGTAGCAACAATCACCATACTGCATGTATCAACTGTGACAGCTAGCCAAGGCTGTGGCTTTAACTGGGGACAAAGAGTAAAATCAGTCTGCCAAATGCTATTGGCCTGGAGCCCTCGCGGGTTAACACCAGAGCTCCACAACGGTGACCGCTGACAATAAGGACATGTCGAAACTACATCTCGGGCCTGGACGAGGGGAATGTTACACTGTTTTGCTAATGCCTTTGCTCCGAGATGCAAAAAGCTATGAAGGTCTCTGGCTTGAGACAATGTCCATACTTTATTCGCTGCTCTATCGGCCATGTCGTTACCCTCTGTGAACAGCCCTGGGTGTTTCTGATGACTGTTCACATGCATTATAGAACAGATATTTTGGTGTTGTTGCAAAGCGTTTTCTAACAGGCAGGCAATTTCTGACCCAGCCTAACCGGGACAAGCCATCTTCTGGGTTAGTTTCCAAACAAATATAGAGTCAGTCACTACACTGATGTGTTTGTCAGGCTGCATCTGTAAGGCCATTGCTACTGCTTTGGCCTCCAGGTGCTGCACACTGAGACCCTCTTTAGTAAAAGTCAGCTTTTCCCACTTTTCTCCTTGCTTCCACGTCACTGCTGCTGTATGCGTCCGAGAGGAAGCATCGATAAAATAGGTAGGACCTGGCTGTGGGGAAGAAAGCACACGTAATTGGACAGATGGTTTACATATCTGCAAATTTTGTAATATAGGATGCACGCTACCTGGGACAACCTTGCCGTGATAAGTGTAGAGTGCTAATACAATGGCATTGTCCATGTTCCATATGCTGTAGCATGTCAAATGCCTTGCTGAAATCAAGATAGACCACATCCACTGCTCTACCATCATCTAGCCACCTGGTTGTGTTTTCATAAAAGTCTAGAAGGTTGGTCAAGCACGACTTCCCCTTGGTGAAGCTGTGTTGACTGCCCCTAATGACCCTCTTATCCTTGATATACCTAGAGATGGCACCAAGGATAAGTCGTTCCATCACCTTCCCAGGAATGGAGGTGAGGCTGACCGGCCTGTAGTTACCCAAGTCCTCCTTCTTGCCCTTTTTGAAGACCGAAGTGACATTTGCTTTCCTCCAGTCCTCAGGCACCTCTCCCATTTCCCACCACTTAGCAAAGATGATGGAGAGTGGTCTAGCAATGACTTCAGCCAGCTCCCTCAGCACTCGCGTGTACATTCCATCAGGACACATGGATTTATGGATGTCCAGATTGCTTAATTGGTCCCTAACCCAGTCCTCATCAACCAAGGCAAACTTCTCTATTGTCCTGACTCCTTCTGGGGCCTCAGGGGTACGGGGCTCCTCAGGACAGCTTCCGGCAGAGTAGACAGAGACAAAGAAGGCATTCAGTGACTCTGCCTTCTCTGGATCTTCTGTCACCAGGGCACCCACCTCATTCATCAGTGGGCCTACATTGCCTCTAGTGTTAGTTTTATCTGCCATGTATTTGAAGAAGCCCTTTTTGTTGTCCTTGACCCCTCTGGCAAGGTTTAATTCTAAGGAGGCCTTAGCTTTCCTAGTTGCCTCCCTACATCCTCTGACAACAGTCTTATATTCCTCCCAAGTGATCAGCCTCTCCTTTCATGATCTATAGACCTTCTTCTTCCACTAGAGTTTGGCCAGCAGTTCCCTGTTTAACCAAGCAGGTCTCCTGGCTCCCTTCCTTGACTTCCTATGTGTTGGGATGCTCTGATATTGAGCTTGGAAGAAATGGTCCTTGAATGTTAAACAACTATCTTGGGCCCCTTTACCATCTAGCACTCTGTCCCATGGGATTTCCCCTGGCAATTGCTTGAAAAGGCCAAAGTTGGCCTTGCTGAAGTCCAGGGTTGCAATTCTGCTTGGAATTCTGTTCCTACCGCACAAGATCCTGAACTTCACCATCTCACGGTCCTGCAACTAGATAATTTATAAAAATATTAAAGAGCACTGGCCCTAAAATTGAGCCCTGGGTGACCCCACTGGTGACTGGCCGACAGCCTGATGTAACCCCATTTGTTACAACTCTTTGAGCCTGACCCATCAGACAATTGCTCACCTAACATATGATAGACTTTTCTGTGTGCCGGACACTTAGACCAGAAGGATACTATAAGAGACAGTAACAAAAGCTTTGCTAAAATCCAAAAACTCCACATCTGCTGGCTTGCTTGGGTCAACTAAATGGGTGACTTTGTCATAAAAGGAAATTAAGCTGGTTAAGTTGGACTTTTCCCTTGTGAACCTGTGCTGGCTATGACCAATGACTGCATCGTCTCTCATTTGTGTGGTGGTTTCACTCCTTTGGCTTGCAGCCAAACATAGTCGCTCTCTCACTCTCCCCTCCGCAAGGAGTAGGGGAGAGAATTGGAAGCATAAGGGTAAGGAGACTCATGGGTTGAGATAAAAACAATTTACTAATTGCAATAAAATAATAATGATAACAACAGTGCTAACAGAATATACAAATGAGTGATGCACAGTGCAATTGCTCACCACCCGCTGACCAATGCCCAGCCTGTGCCAGCCAGCCATCCCGAAGCCAAGACAGTCCCAAAACCGAAACCTCAGAAGAGCAATCTCGAGCTATCTCTGAGAGAATACCCCCCGTCTTCCAGTCAACCCTGGTTAATACACTGAACATGGTGTGATATTATATGGAATATCTCATTGGCACATCCAAATGTCAATTTTGGGTTTTGCTAATGTCCTGGTTTTGCTAGGATAGAGTTAATTTTCTTCTCAGTGGTTAGAAGAGCCGCGTTTTGGTTTCAGTTCAGACTTGCTTTGAGACCATCATTGCTAAAAGTACTGGTGTTATTAGTTGCTGTGGGAGCTCAAGGCCACCGTGTTTGGCTGGTTCACAGCTGCATTAGGACTGGGAGGGAGAAGCGCAGTGAATAGCAAAACCCCAAACTGGCATTTGGATGTGCCAATGAAACATTCCAGATCATACCCCGTCATGTTTAGTATATTATCCGGGGATGACCGGAAGGGGAGGTAGATTTGCATGGGTTTTCTCTCGGGCTCTCACTCTTCCAGGATTGTGGTTTTAGTTCAGTTTTGTTGCTCCTCCGGGATCGTTATCCGGGAATGGGCCGGGCTTATCAGTGGGTGGTAAGCAGTTGCACTGGGTTATCACTCATTTGCATATCTTATTACTGTTATCATTATAATTACTATTTTAATATTAGTTGTTTAGTTGTTTTTTGTTGTTGTTGGGGTTTTTTTTAAGTTTTATTTTATTTCTATTATTAAATTGTTTTTATCTCAACCTACAAGCTTCCTAATTCTTGCCCCCAGTCCTCTCCCCTATCCCCTGGGGGTGGGGGGGAAAGTGGGTGAACGGCTGTGTTGGCTGCTAGCCAAGGGCTAGCCCAGTGAAACTATTACAGCTAATTACTACACTTCCCCCATCCAGTCCTTTGCACCTGGAAACTAGCCAAACACGATGACCTTGGGCTCCAGCAGCAACTAATAACATTAGTACATTATCAACATTCTTCTCATAACAAAACCCACACTGAAACCAAAACACAGTGCTTTCTAAGTACTAAGAAGAAAAACAACTCTATCCTAGCAAAACCAGGACAATAACTCCCAGAATGACCTTCTCCATAATTTTACCAGGCACCGAAGTGAGACTGACAGGCCTGTAATTACCAGGATCTTCCTTCTTACACTTCCTGAAATTTGGGACATTTGCCAGCTTCCAGTTCACTGAGACCTCTTCAGAATCCCAAGATTATTGAAAAATAATGGAGTGAGGTCCTGCAATAACATTAACCATGATTTTGTATCATGGCATGATACTGTGATTTGATAGAAAACAAACCTTTTATAGAATGTCCTGCATCACAAAATGACTGTAAACCATGTGTGTTGCAAGAGAAACAGGTGATATTCGGTGAGAACACACTCAAATCAACATTATAGGATGAGTTTATGGGGTCAGCAACTACCAATATGTTACAGAGGCAGAGGAAAAAAGGCAAAGTAAATTATCTTTCTTTCATCTAAAGCATACATCAATGTTTTTTCCCTATGGGAAGGCTGGTGGTCAATGAATATTTCAAGAAGCAAAATCAATGGTTTTGTCTACAGTCATTTTGTTAGTTACCATTTTATATGGGCATTTAAGTTTAGACAAAACTCAGGAATGACTCCACTGAACAAGTGACAAAGCATTAATTCACTTCAGCAGGGCTTCACAGAATCATAGAACCATAGAACAGATAGGGTGGAATGGACCTTAAAGATCATCTGGTTCCAACCCACCCGCCTTGAGCAGGGACATCCTCCACTAAATGAGGTTGCTCAAAGCCTCATCCAACCTGGCCTTAAACACTTCCAGGGAGGGGGCATTCACAACTTCCTTGGGCAACCTTTTCCAGTGTCTGACCATCCTCACAGTAAAGAATTTCTTCCTCATATCTAATCTAAACCTCCCCTCTTCCAGTTTAAAGCCATTTCCCCTTGTTCTATCATTAACTGCCGTTATAAAAAGTCCCTCTCCAGCTTTCTTGTAGGCCCTCTTCGTGGCCCTCCTCTGGACTCGTTCCCTGATATCCCCCTTTCTTTGGGCTATTTTTAGATTATTTTTTACCTTTAAGGTGGAGCTTGAGTGACTGTAGTCATACTTTATTGTGATTGGTAAAAACTCTTCTGCTTCCCTTTTAAAGTAGGAATTACCAAAAATTTTAGAGTATATGCTCAGTAAGGGGGGAAGGGCGGTGGTCAGTGAGCTGGAGGCATGTTTTGTATTTTTATAATTCAAGGTTCACAAAAGGGGGGTATTTGTCTAAGGGGTGCCAGGTTTTGGTCCAGGGTCGCAAACAGACAATACATCAGCCCCCATGACGCCAGACTGCCTCAGATGTCTGAGTAAATATGGGAGTTTATGAATGAGTGCTGAGGGCAATATTCAGGTGAGCGGGAAATGAGTTACTCACACATCCACAGAATGCAAACTCAATCCACTTTATTATCAGAAAGCTGCTCGTTATATACCCCTTTAAGTTCCACATACGTGTCCACACACTACGAAGCTAATTACTATCGGTTAATAGCACTATTCACACGTTGACCTCTCAGTCTCACTGGTTCGCTCTTATCTTGGTTCAGGTTCACTTCATCGCCGTAATGTCCTGTTTTCCAGCTGGCATCCATCTTCTTCAATTGCTGTTTATCACTTTGCCACGTAGCCACATTCTTTACTGCAGTTTATCTTTTCTGGCACGTAACTGAAAGCGGCCTAACTGCGGCCTAGCCAGTATCATAGCCATGTAAGGCCCCAACAAATGAGCCTTCACTTCTTCTCATCCCCCGTATTGATAAGTAGACCAGTCTCTCTGGGAGGCAGCGTTGGAGTAATTCTTTGCATACCAGCTGTATTTTTCGCCAGGGATCTTCTTTGACATTATATCTTTCCTTAGTGTGTGAACAAGGCCATTTAATGATTTTTAAGTTGCCTCCAGTAATTATTCCACACAGTCCATGTCTTTCTTGATTTGAGGACACCAGAGCTAGACACAGTATTCCAGGTGGGGTCTCACCACAGTGGAGTAGAGGGGCAGAATCACCTCCCTTGACCTGCTGGCCATGCTTCTTTTGATGCAGCCCAAGATATGGTTGGCCTTCTGGGCTGCAAGCTCACATTGCCCATGTCCAGCTTTTCATCCACCAGTACCCTCAAATCCTTCTCCACAAGGCTGTCCTCAATGCCTTCATCCCCCAGCCTGTATTGATACCTGGGATTGCCCCGACCCAAGTGTAGGACCTTGCACTTTGCCTTGTTGAGCGTCATGAGATTCCCATGGGCCCACTTCTTGAGTTTGTCCAGGTCCCTCTGGATGGCATTCCACCCCTCAGGCATGTCAACCACACCATTATGCTTGGAGTCGTCTGCAAACTTGCTGAGAGTGTACTTGATCCCCCTGTACATGTTACTGATGAAGATATTAAATAGTACTGATCCCAATATGGATCCCTGAGGGATACCACTTGTCACCAATCTCATCTAGGTGTTCCTGCTCTGGCAAGGGGATTGGACTAGATGATCTTTTGAGGTCCCTTCCAATCCCTGACATTCTGTGATTCTGTGATCTCCATCTGAACACTGAACTGTTGACCACTACCCTCTGGATGTGACCATCCAACCATTTCCTCATCCACCGAACAGTCCACCCATCAAATCCATATCTCTCAAATTTAAAGAAATGTATCTGGAGAGTAGATGAGCAGACCCCTCAGGCTAGGAGACAGCAAAAGGGAAAGCAAAACATGAATGATCATCCTCTCATGTAATGAAATCTCATCTTCATTCATTTGCTTTTTAAATCAATTACATTGTATTGGGTCTGGCTGGGATGGAGTTGATTTTCCCTGTGGCAGCCCTCAGAGTGCTGTGTTTTGTATTGGTGGCTCGAGGGGTGTTGATAACACACCAGTGTGTTGGTTCCTGCTGAGCAGTGCTAGCACAGCACCAAGACTGGCTCTCCAACATTTCCCCCCAGTAGGCTGTGAGTGGGGAAGGTCTTGGGAGGGGACACAGCCAGGACAGCTGACCCAAACTGACCAAAGGGATATTCCAGACCATATGACGTCTGCTCAGAAATAAAGCAAGGAGAACGGAGGGGGAAGGGGGGGCATTCGTTACTTCCGTGTGTCCTCTGGGAACCGCAGCGCGTATGAAAGCCCTGCTTCCCGGGAAGTGGCCAAACATCGCCTGCTGATGGAAAGTAGAGAATAAATATTTTGTTCTTTTGCTTCTGCACATGCTTCTTTGCTTTGCTTCTATTAAACTGCCTTTGTCTCCACCCACAAGTTTTTTTGTTTTTTTTTTTTTGTTCCATCTTATTTTCTCCCCTCCCCATCCTGCTGAGGAGGGGGGTGATAGAGTGACTTGGTGGGCACCTGGCATTCAGGCAAGGTCAAACCACTACAGACATCAAGAGCATAAACGCTTCAAGTAAATAAATAAAAAAAAACCCAAACTGAATAATATTATGTCATGTTTTTAACTTGGTGTCAGCCAAACACTACATAGCCGCTCATTCACCCTCCCTCGCCCCAGGGGATGGGGGAGAGAATTGGAGGGGTAAAGTTAAGGAGACTCATAGGTTGAGATAAAAACAGTTTGATAACTGAAATAAAAGTAAACCAAGAATAATAATAGAAATTATAATACTATCAATAATAAAATATGCAAATGAGTGACAGAGCAATTGCTCACCACCCACCTATCAATGCCCAGTCTGTTCCTGGCTAGTGATCCCAGAGGAAAGAAAACCCAAAACCCACAATCCTGTAAAAGAGCTTCCCGACCAACCCTCATCTATATACTGAGCATGACGTTGCATGATATGGAATATCCCATTGGCCAATTGGGATCCATTGTTCTGGCTATGCTCTCTCCTACCTGCACACTAGCAAAACATGGGAAGTTGAAAAGTCCTTGATTTCTTAGCAACAACTGAAAACATCAGTATATTATCAACATTCTTCTCATACCAAATCCCATACTAAATCCAAAACACAGCGCTATTCTAGCTACTAAAAAGAACATTAGCTCTATCCCAGCGGAAACCAGGACATAGTAGGAGAAAATTCTGTTAAAGCAAAATATACATTGTGAAGTAATTGCTGGAGGTAACTAAAAATCAGAAAATGGCTGTGTCCACACACTAAGGGAAGGTACAGTGTCAAGAACGATCCCAGGGGAAAATTACAGCTGGCATGTGAAGAATCTTCTCCAAGGCTGCCTCCCTACTAGGCCTGCTGGTTATCAAGGGAAAAACAAGAGATGGGAGACAGCAGAGGCTTGCTTTCCAGCTCTTGTCTCGATCGCAGCACGGTACAAGGCTTGATGTGCTGTCTATGAGGAACCCTGGGTTGACAACTGGCACCCCATGGACACCCCTCTGACGTTTGCCTCCCTACAGTGGACCTTGAATTATAGCTACACAAAACCATAACTTCAGCACACTGACCACCCCCCCCTTCCCCCTCAAGTGGTGTACGCTCCAAGTTTTGGTAACTTCTACCTAAAAAGGGAAGGGGAAGTGCCTTTTGCCAATCACCATAAAGGTATGACTAGAGTCACTCAAGCTCCATCTTGCAGGTAAAAAATAGTATAAGAATAGCCCCAAGAAAGGAGGGAATTAGGGAAGACACCATCACAGTCAGGGAAGATGCCATCACCAACAAGTCAGGAACGACTCCATCACAGACCTCTGACCCCTGGGACCAGCTGACAGGCTGAGCCTTTCTTCCCCCTCCATAGGGACACCTTTGGGTAAGGCTAAGACTTAGACTTAGCTGAGGATCTTCCTCGGAAACTCAGAAGATCTCTAGAGAATTATTTTACTAATTCAGCGCTTTGTAGTAACCTAACACTCTGTTACCATTAATGGTTTCAGTAATTTGTAACCTCAGTATAAGCATTTATTTCTGCAGACAGTGGTTTATCACCGGCAATCCATACAAACCTGTATTAATCCTGTTGCTCTATTAAAGGTGCTTTCACTTGCTTACAGAGTTGCTGCACAATTTCTTGCTGGGCTGCTGCCTGATAAGGCCTCAAGAGTCCATAGATTGCGACTGGCCAACGGGACACTATCCAGTGGATCCAGCACTGACGTGCCCGGACTTGTGGTGTCTCGTTGAACTGTGTCCATCTGTAACCAGCCACCCCAACTGACCCGTGCTCAGTGGGACGCTGCTAAATTCTGCAGGTTTAGCCGCGTGAGTCCATAAATGGTGGGCACGGGAGTGCAGTGCACTATTCGGTGCATCCGCAGCTGTCGGACTGATAGTGCTCGACTGGGCATCACTCAGCATTTAAGCCCAGCCACCCCCAGCTCCTCCAGTTATCTGAGGGTCAGTTGGAATGCAAAAGGGTTTATTTCCTGCTAAATTGCTTTACTGTTGCAGCACTAGAGATGTTGTACGATTAGAGGCTTAGCAGAAGCAGCGAGGGTAAGCCAGCTTAGGCCCTTGACATAAGTCAGGGTAAATTAACAGAAGTCTCCAGGATACTTACTTGCCCTTGAGATTTCAAATAACTTTAGCAAAATAAGCTGGGAAAAAGAAGGGAGTAGCTTTAAGCTGGTAACCGCAAAGTGAGGAGTATCCTGTTGACGTCCTTGAGACGTGAAAAGAGCAAAAACACCTGTTATAACAAAGAGAAAGTTCCCAGGATAATTAATAAACCAATCAGTGTGGGTCTTTGGGAATATGCATAAGCTTAATTAACCACTGTATATAAGGACCACGTATGTAATCAATAAACGGAGCTTGCTGATCACTCATATTGAGCGTCCGGGTCTCGCTGACAAATTGAGGAAGTGTGGATTAGATGAACAGGTAGTGAGATATTCATCAATGACCTGGATGAGGGAATTGAATGCACTGTCAGCAGGTTTGCTGATGACACAAAGCTGGAAGGAGTGGCTGACACAGCAGAGGGCTGTGCTGCCATCCAGAGAGACCTGGACAGGCTGGAGAGCTGGGCAGGGAAAAACTTGATGAAATATAATAAGGGCAAGTGTAGGGTGTTGCATCTGGGCAGGAACAACCCCAGGTTCCAGTATAGGTTCACAGAATCACAGAATCACAGAATCACAGAATATTAGGGATTGGAAGGGACCTCGAAAGATCATCCAGTCCAATCCCCCTGCCGGAGCAGGAACACCTAGATGAGTTCACACAGGAAGGCATCCAGGCGGGTCTTGAATGTCTCCAGAGAAGGAGACTCCACAACCTCCCTGGGCAGCCTGTTCCAGTGCTCTGTTACCCTCACCATAAAGAAGTTCTTTCTCAAATTTAAGCGGAACCTCTTGTGTTCCAGCTTACACCCATTACCCCTTGTCCTATCATTGGACATCACTGTGAAGAGCCTGGCCCCATCCTCCTGACACTCACCCTTCAAATATTTATAAACATTAATCAGGTCCCCCCTCAGCCTCCTCTTCTCCAAGCTAAAGAGGCCCAGCTCCGTCAGCCTTTCCTCATAAGGGAGATGCTCCACTCCCTTCATCATCTTGGTGGCTCTGTGCTGGACTCTCTCAAGCAGCTCCCTGTCCTTCTTGAACTGTGGGGCCCAGAACTGGACACAATATTCCAGATGTGGCCTCACCAGGGCAGAGTAGAGGGGAAGAAAAACCTCTCTCAACCTACTAACCACACCCCTTCTAATGCACCCCAGGATGCCATTGGCCTTCCTGGCCACAAGGGCACAGTGCTGGCTCATGGTCATCCTGCTGTCTACCAGGACTCCCAGATCCCTTTCCCCTTCACTGCTCTCTAGGAGATAATTTCGCAACCTATACTGGAACCTGGGGTTGTTCCTGCCCAGGTGCAACACCCTACACTTGCCCTTATTATATTTCATCAAGTTTTTCCCTGCCCAGCTCTCCAGCCTGTCCAGGTCTCTCTGATGGCAGCACAGCCCTCTGCTGTGTCAGCCACTCCTCCCAGCTTTGTGTCATCAGCAAACTTGATGACAGTGCCCTCTGTTCCCTCATCCAGGTTATTTATGAATATATTGAATAATACTGGTCCTAGTACCGACCCCTGAGGGACTCCACTAGACACAGGTCTCCAACTAGACTCTGCCCCATTGACCACTACTCTCTGGCTTCTTCCCACCAGCCAGTTAATCCATCTCACTACCTGCTCATCTAATCCACACTTCCTCAATTTATCAGCAAGGATGATGTGGGAGACCGTGTCAAATGCTTTGCTGAAATCAAGATAGACCACATCCACTGCTCTACCATCATCCAGCCACCTCGTTGTGTTTTCATAAAAGTCTAGAAGGTTGGTCAAGCAAGACTTCCCCTTGGTGAAGCCATGCTGACTGCCCCTAATGACCCTCTTATCCTTGATATGCCTAGAGATGGCACCAAGGATAAGTCGTTCCATCACCTTCCCAGGGATGGAGGTGAGGCTGACCGGTCTGTAGTTACCCGGGTCCTCCTTCTTGCCCTTTTTGAAGATTGCAGTGACATTTGCTTTCCTCCAGTCCTCAGGCACCTCTCCTGTTCCCCACGACTTAGCAAAGATGATGGAGAGTGGTCTAGCAATGACTTCAGCCAGCTCCCTCAACACCCACGGGTGCATCCCATCTGGACCCATAGATTTATGGATGTCCAGATTGCTTAATTGGTCCCTGACCCAGTCCTCATCAACTGAGGCAAACTCCTCCATTGTCCTGTCTCCATCTGAGGTCTCCAGAGTACAGAGCTCCTCAGGACAGCTTCCGGCAGAGTAGACAGAGACAAAGAAGGCATTCAGTGACTCTGCCTTCTCTGTATCCTCTGTCACCAGGGTACCCACCTCATTCATCAGTGGGCCTACATTGCCTCTAACGTTGGCTTTATCTGCCATGTATTTGAAGAAGCTCTTCCTGTTGTCCTTGACCCCTCCGGCAAGATCTAATTCTAAGGAGGCCTTGGCTTTCCTAGTTGCCTCCCTACATCCTCTGACAACATCCTTATATTCTTTCCAAGTGGCCAGCCCCTCCTTCCACGATCTGTAAACTCTCCTCTTCCACTTGAGTTTGGCCAGCAGTTCCCTGTTTAACCAAGCAGGTCTCCTGGCTCCCTTCCTTGACTTCCTACGTGTCAAGATGCTCTGATCTTGAGCTTGGAAGAAGCAGTCCCTGAATGCTAACCAGCTATCTTGGGCCCCTTTGCCTTCAAGTACTCTGTCCCATGAGATTTCCCCTAACAATTGCTTGAAAAGGCCAAAGTTGGCCCTCCTGAAGTCCAGGGTTGCAATTTTACTTGTAATTCTGCTTATGCCACATGAGATTCTGAACTTCATCATCTCATGATCGCTGCAGCCCAGGCAGTCCTCAACCTTTACAGCCTCAACCAGACCCTCCTTGTTAGTGAGGATGAGATCCAGCGTCACTCCCCTCCTGGTTGGTTCATCCACCATTTGCATCAGGAAGTTCTCATCGATGCACTGGAGGAACCTCCTGGATTGTGGGTGGCTGGCTGAGTGGTCCCTCCAGCAAATATCTGGGTAGTTAAAATCCCCCACAACAAGGATGAGAAGGAAGTGGGGCCATCACGAGAACCCGAGGAAGAGCCAGAACCAGAGATAGTCACCCGATCCCTATCGCTCAGTGAGCTGCGAGACATCCGAAAAGTTCTCACCCGTCATCCAGGTGAACACATTGCCACCTGGATGCTTCGATGCTGGGACAATGGGGCCAGCAGCATGGATCTAGATGGCAGGGAAGCCAAGCAGTTGGGTTCCATTGCCAGAGAAAGTGGCATTGACAAAGCTATTGGGAGAGAGCCACAGACTCTCAACCTCTGGAAGCGACTCCTGTCAAGTGTGAAAGAAAGGTTCAACTTTAAGGATGATATTTTGTGCAATCTAAACAAGTGGGACAACATAGAGAAAGGCATCCAGTGCTTGAGAGAATGAGCTGTGCTGGAAGTGATTTATAGTAACCTGAATGACGATCAGTTACCCAAAGATCCAGATGAAGTCCCGTGCACACAAGGCATGTGGAGGAAGGTTCTACAGAATGCACCAGCATCGTAGCCAAGTCACTGGCAGTACTTAAGTTCAAACCTGGAGAGGAGCCAAGGGTGGATGACATGGCTTGCCACCTCCACACATACGGAGACACTCTGTCCTCCTCCCTCATCTCAGCTGTAGAGAAAATGACCCAAGAGTTCCGGGAATACATGTCCAATTCCTCTGCACATAACAAGGTCTCAGGTGATAAGAACAAGCGTTTCTCTGCCCAAGAGAAAGGGCACACACCACGAGGCACACTGTGGTTTGAATTGCGTGACCATGGAGAGGACATGAGAAAGTGGGATGGCAAACCCACCTCAGCCTTAGAGGCACATGTATGTGAGCTGCGAAGAAAAACAAACACAAAAGGGAGTTCTTCCAAGAAAGTTGCTCCAGTTTCCTCTGGTCGGCTCTCCAAACAGCATAGATGGGCTTCCGATCCCTATCTACAAGATGCAAATGAAGACAAGAGGGGTCCAGCCTGCACAAGCTGCTCAAACTCATATGATGATGATGGGCAGTCTGATCAAGATTAGAGGGGCCCTGCCTCCAGCCAGGTGGAGGAGAGGGACAACCGAGTTTACAGGACTGTGTGGATTCGTTGGCCTGGCACATTTGACCCACAAGAGTATAAGGCTCTAGTGGACACTGGTGCTCAGTGCACCCTGATACCATCAGACTTTAAAGGGACAGAATCCATTTGTATTTCTGGAGTCACAGGGGGTCCCAACAGCTGACTGTACTTGAGGCTGAAATGAGTCTGACTGGGAATGACTGGCAAAAGCACCCCATTGTGACTGGCCCGGGTGCTCCGTGCATCCTCAGTATAGATTACCTCAGGAGAGGGTACTTCAAGGACCCAAGAGGGTACCGGTAGGCTCTTGGCATAGCTGCCGTAGAGACTGAGAAAATCAAACAGCTGTCCACCTTGCCTGGTCTCTCAGAGGACCCGTCTGTTGTTGGACTGTTACGGGTCAAAGAACAACAGGTTCCCATCGCTGCCGCAACAGTGCACCGGCGGCAATATCGCACCAACCGAGACTCCGTAATTCCCACCCATAAACTGATTCGTCAGCTGGAGAGCCAAGGAGTCATCAGCAGAACTCACTCTCCCTTTAACAGCCCCATATGGCCAGTGCAGAAGTCTAATGGGGAGTGGAGACTGACAGGGGACTATCGTGGCTTGAATGAAGTCACACCACCACTGAGCGCTGCCGTGCCGGACATGTCAGAGCTCCAGTATGAACTGGAGTCCAAGGCAGCCAAGTGGTACGCCACCATAGACATTGCCAATGCATTCTTCTCCATTCCTTTGGCAGTAGAGTGCAGGCCACAGTTTGCTTTCACCTGGAGGGGTGTCCAGTACACCTGGAATCGACTGCCCCAGGGGTGGAAACATAACCCCACCATTTGCCATGGACTGATTCAGAAAGCACTGGAACAGGGTGGAGCTCCAGAACACCTGCAATACATTGATGATATTATTGTGTGGGGCAATACAGCAGAAGTGTTTGAGAAAGGGAAGAAAATAATCCAAATCCTTCTGAAAGCCGATTTTGCCATAAAACAAAGCAAGGTCAAGGGACCTGCTCAGGAGATCCAGTTTTTAGGAATAAAGTGGCAAGATGGATGCCATCAGATTCCAATGGATGTGATCAATAAAATAACAGCTATGTCTCCACCAACCAACAAAAAGGCAGCACAAACCTTCTTAGGCGTTGTTGGTTTCTGGAGAATGCACATTCCAAATTACAGTGAGATCGTGAGCCCTCTCTACCAGGTGACCAGAAAGAAGAATGATTTCACATGGGGTGCTGAGCAACAACGAGCCTTTGAACTAATCAAACAGGAGATAGTCCGTGCAGTAGCTCTTGGACCAGTCCGGACAGGACAAGACGTTAAAAATGTTCTCTACACAGCAGGTCAAGACAATGGACCAACCTGGAGCCTCTGGCAGAAAGCACCAGGGGAGACTCGAGGTCGACCCCTTGGGTTTTGGAGTCGTGGATACAGAGGATCAGAGGCCAATTATACTCCAACTGAAAAAGAGATATTGGCAGCATATGAGGGAGTTCGAGCTGCTTCATAAGTCATCGGTACTGAGGCACAGCTCCTCCTGGCACCCCGATTGCTCGTGCTGGGCTGGATGTTCAAAGGGAGCGTTCCCTCTACACACCACGCAACTGATGCCACATGGAGTAAGTGGGTCACACAACGGACTTGAATTGGAAACCTTAACCACCCAGGAATTTTGGAAGTGATCACAAACTGGCCAGAAGGCAAAGATTTCAGAATGTCACCTGAGGAGGAGGTGACACGAGGTGATGAGGCTCCACCGTACAATGAACTGCCAGATAATGAAAAACGATATGCCCTGTTCACCAATGGCTCCTGTCGCATTGTAGGAAAACATCGGAAGTGGAAAGCTGCTGTGTGGAGTCCCACCCAACGAGTTGCAGAGACTGATGAAGGAAAAGGTGAATCGAGCCAGTTTGCAGAGGTAAAAGCCATCCAACTGGCCTTGGACATTGCTGAGCGAGAGAAATGGCCAATGCTCTACCTCTATACAGACTCATGGATGGTGGCAAATGCCCTGTGGGGGTGGTTACAGCAATGGAAACAGAGCAACTGGCAGCACAGAGGCAAACCCATCTGGGCTGCTGAATTATGGCAAGACATTGCTGCTCGGCTGGAGAGACTGGTTGTAAAGATACGACACGTAGATGCCCATGTGCCCAAAAGTCGAGCCACTGAAGAACATCAAAACAACCATCAGGTGGACCAGGCTGCTAAGATCAAAGTGTCTCAAGTAGACCTAGACTGGCAACAGAAGGGTGAAAAATTTTTAGCCCGTTGGGCCCATGACTCTTCAGGCCATCAAGGAGGAGATGCAACATATAGATGGGCTCGTGATCGAGGGGTGGACTTAACCATCGACATTGTTGCACAGGTTATTCATGAATGTGAAACATGTGCTGTGATCAAGCAAGCCAAGAGGTTAAAATCTCTCTGGTATGGAGGACGATGGTTAAAATATAAATATGGAGAGGCCTGGCAGGTTGACTGTATCACACTCCCACAAACACACAGTGGCAAGCGTTACGTGCTCACCATGGTGGAAGCAACCACCGGGTGGCTGGAGACATACGCTGTGCCCCATGCCACTGCCTGAAACACTATTCTAGGCCTTGAAAAGCAGGTCTCGTGGCGACATGGCACCCCAGACAGAACTGAGTCGGACAATGGGACTCATTTCCGAAACAATCTCATAGACACTTGGGCCAAAGAACATGGCATTGAGTGGGTGTACCACATCCCCTATCATGCACCAGCCTCTGGGAAAGTTGAACAATGCAATGAGCTGTTAAAAACCACACTCAAAGCAACGGGTGGTGGAACTTTCAAACACTGGGACACAAATTTAGCAAAAGCCACCTGGTCAGTCAACACCAGAGGATCTGCCAACCGAGCCCGTCCTGCCCAATCAAGACTTTTACGTACTGTGGAAGGGGATAGAGTCCCTGTGGTTCGTGTTAAAAATTTGCTCGGGAAAATAGTCTGGGTTATTCCTGCCTTGGGTAAAGGCAAACCCATTCGTGGGATTGCTTTTGCTCAAGTACCTGGGTGCACTTGGTGGGTGATGCAGAAAGATGGGGAAGTCCGATGTGTACCTCAAGGAGATTTGATTTTGGGTGAAAAGAGCCAATGAATTGCTGTATCATCATTGCTATGGTTGTTGTGTGTTATACTAACATCTTTGTGTTGTAGATCACTAAGAGATATTTGTACAATCAGAGCCTTTAGCAGAAAGCAGTAAGCGTATTGAAATGGCTCAGGCCCTAACTTAGGCCCCTTGACATGAGTCAGGGAGGATTAACAGAAATCTTCAAGAGGCCTGCTCTCCTTGAGAACTTCAGACAAAACAATTCTAATCAAGCTGGGAAAAAAGGGAGTTGGAAATCGTGAAGTTAGGGAATGTCCTGTTGTTGCCCTTGAAGCTCAACTGAACAACACCACCTGTTATAACAAAGAGAAAGTTCTCAGGAAAATTAATGAGCCAATCAGTGTGGATTTTTGGGAATATGCATAAGCTTAATTAACTGCTGTATATAAGAAGCATATGTGTAATCAATAAATCGGAAGTCTGATGATTCAACTCATATTGAGCTGTCCGGATTCTTCTCTCCATCGCAACATCTTTGTTTTCAGAATCTCCCCAGGTTAATGCAGTTAACCCAACAACATCTTCGAGATCATAGCCAATGGATTGCTATATCATTATTGTTAAGGTTGTTGTGTGTTATACGAACATCTTTGTTTTGAGAATCTCCCCAGGTTAATGCAGAATGAACTCTGATGGACCAGAGTTGGCACCCAACAACATCTTCGAGATCATCATCTTCAAACTGCAGATCCTGAGCATAGACCACACCAGTTACACCAACTATAAGTTGCAGATACAGCATGCAACAGAGACTGCACACCATCCTCCTGCTGTGTCCAACGTCACCTACTTCATTGACTGTGCAAACTCCTCATCATCTCTCCTATCTTAAAAGGCTGTCATGATAGACAGAACCCAAGGTAATGGACTAAATGAACTCAATAGACATTTTAAAGGAATGGTCCGGGGGTACTTCTCTGGGGGATCTCTCAGGCTCACTCTTCCAGGGTTTTGGTTTTGGGACTGTCTCTCCTCCGGGATCGTTGGCTGGCACAGGCCGGGCATCAGTCAGCGGGCGGTGAGCACTGTGTATCACTCATTTGTATAATTCTGTTATCACTGTTCTTATCATTATCATTTCATTTTAATTAGTAAATAGTTTTTATCTCAACCCGTGAGTCTCCTTTCCTTGCCTTTCTTTCCAATTCTCTCCCTTACTCCCTGGGCGAGGGAGGGGGGGGCTGATAGAGCAGGCTGTGTTTGGCTGCAAGCTGCAAGCAAAAGGGGTGAATCCATCCAAACTACCACATCCTTTAACATTGTCTCCCAGAGCATACTCCTAGAGAACCTACAGCTCAAGGCTTAGACAGGTGTACTCTTCGCTGAGTAAAAAACTGGCTGCATGGCCAAGCCCAGAGAGTTGTGGTGAACGGAGCTAAATCCACTTGGCGGCCGGTCACGAGTGGTGTCCCCCAGGGCTCAGTTTTGGGGCCACCTCTGTTTAATATCAACGATCTAGATGAGGGGATTTAGTGTACCCTCAGTCAGTTTGCAGATGACACCAAGCTGGGCAGAAATGTTGTTGTGCTTGAGGGTAGGAAGGCTCAGCAGAGGGATCTGGACAGGTTGGATCAATGGGCCAAGGCCAACTGTATGAGGTTTAACAAGGCCAAGTGCCGCGTTTAGCACTTGGGTCATAACAACCCCATGCAACGCTACAGGCTTGAGGAAGAGTGGCTGGAAAGCTGTCTGTAGGAAAAGGACCTGGGGGTGTTGGTTGACAGCTGGCTGAATATGAGCCAGCAGTGCGCCCAGGTGGCCAAGAAGACCAACAGCATCCTGGCTTCTATCAGAAATAGTGCGGCCAGCAGGAGTAGGGAAGTGATTGTGCCCCTGTACTCGGCACTGGTGAGGCCGCACTTTGAGTACTGTGTTCAGTTTTGGGCTCCTCACTACAAGAGGGACATTGAGTTGCTGGAGCATGTCCAAAGAATGGCAATGAAGCTGGTGAAGGAGATGAAGAACAAGTCTTATGAGGAGTGGCTGAGGGAACTGGGATTTTTTAGTCTAGAGAAGAGGAGGCTGAGGGGAGACCTTATTACTCTCTACAACTACCTGAAAGGAGGTTGTAGTGAGGTGGGTGTTGGTCTCTTCTCTCAAGTAACTAGTGATAGGACAAGAGGAAAGGTCCTCAAGTTGCGCCAGGGGAGGTTTAAATTGGATGAAAGGGTTGTCAACATTGGAACAGGTTGCCCATGGAAGTGGTGGAGTCACCATCCCCAGAGGTTTTCAAAAAACATGTAGACATGGTGTGGAGTAATTGCTGAAGGTAACTAAAAATCAGAAAACAGCTGTGTCCACACACTAAGCGAAAGGTAATTGAAATAAAGGCATATCCCAAAGCTATGTATTGCAGCAGGAGAAGCCAGAAGCTGGCTTCCTCCAGTGGGTACCATGTGGCAAGTCTTAAGGATATCTATAATTAGAATACAGACTATTAGGGCAGGGGTCATATAGGACATGGCCACAGGGGAGTGGACATTATTTCTAGTTAGACATCTACACTATCTCATGGAAACTGCCAGGCTCGGCGAAGAAACACCGAAGTCATAGCTGGGCTCAAGCAAATGGAGGTATCCGAAGAACAACACTGTACACATTAATATCTCACCAACCTTAGAACTGCTACTAGTTCTTCTGCATCCATGCCATTGCATTTACTCTATTAGCAGTGTCAGCTCTAGTGAAGAATAAATACCACTGCTCTTTATCACTGTGTCATCTCAGCTACATGACCTGGCTGTAAAAATGCTTGTCCACAGTCTACAACCTACAGTGTAATGGCATCTCAGAAAAACAGTCTACTTTGGATGCAACATCCAAACACATCACATTATATTAGTCGAGGCTCTCAATGCCGTAATTATGCAGAGGAACTATTAATATGAAATACACTAGGTGTTTATGGTGGATTGACCCTGGCTAGGTGCCAGATGCCCACCAAAGCCCACTCCCCCTCCTCAACTGGACAGGAGGAGAAAAATATAACGAAAGGCCCGTGGGTCGAGATAAGGATAGAGAAAGAGATCACTCACCAGTTACTGGCACGGGCAAAACAGACTCAACTTGGGGGAAAAAACTAATTTTAATTTATTACCATTCAGACAAGAGGATAATGAGAAATAAAATCAAATCTTAAAAAACCTCCCCCATCCCTCCCTTCTTCCCGGGCTTAACTTCTCTCTTGATTTTCCACCTCCTCCCCCCAGCGGCACAGGGGGACAGGGAATGGGGTTGGGGTCAGTTCATCACACGTTGTTTCTGCCGCTCCTTCCTCCTCAGGGGGAGGACTCCTTCCCCCACACCAGTGTGGGGTCCCTCTCACGGGAGACAGTCCTCCACAAACTTCTCCAACGTGAGTCTTTCCCATGACTGACAATTCTTCATGAACTGCTCTAGCATGGGTCCATTCCATGGGGTGCAGTCCTTCAGGAAGGGACTGCTCCAGCGCGGGTTCCCCATGGGGTCACAAGTCCTGCCAGCAAACCTGCTCCGGCGTGAGCTCCTCTCTCCACGGGCTACAGGTCCTGACAGGAACCTGCTCTAGCGTGGGCTTCCCACGGGGTCCCAGCCTTCTTCAGTCATCCACCTGCTCCGGCGTGGGGTCCTCCACGGGCTACAGGTGGTCATCTGCTCCACCATGGACCTCCATGGACTGCAGGGGGACAGCCTGCCTCACCATGGTCTTCACCACCACAAGTTACAGGGGAATCTCTGCTCTGGAACATGGACCACCTCCTCCTCTCCTTCTTCACTGACCTTGGTGTCTGCAGAGTTATTTCTCTCATCTTCTTACTCCTCTCTTCCTAGCTGCAAAGTGTGCAGCTTTTTTTCCCTTACCCTTTTTTTTTTTTTTTCTTAATTATGTTATCACAGAGGCGTTACCATTGTTCCTGATTGGCTCGGCCTTGGCCAGTGGTGAGTCTGTCTTGTAGCCAGCTGGCATTGGCTGTATCGGACATGGGGGAAGCTTCTGGCAGCTTCTCACAGATTCACTCCTGTGCTCCTCCCCCTCCCCCCGCTACCAAAACCTTGCCACGCAAACCCAGTACAGTGCTATAGGCAGATATAACATTATATAACATGATATAACATTTACCAGCACCTACAACAACAGGGTTTCAATCTTTGTGGGTTCCTCTAGGCAAATAAGACATTTTAATTAGAATGAGTCCAGTGTGCCCTGAAACAAAGTACATATTCTAAGAAAATAGGACTGATGTATTAGTTCATCCAGGCAAGTACTCTGTATTTCTGAGGATCAGGCAGGGAATTTGAGAAGTCAGTACTGGAAGGAGCTGCACACAGAGGAAGTGTCTTCTCAGTCAGGGACCAGAGGTTATATTGAAAAACAGGCTATAAAAGTTTATATCCTTTTCTAGGTCACAGTGAGATTCTCCTACATCGCTTTAGCCATATAAACAAGATGCTTAGTGTAAAACAGTGCCTGGCTTCTGCCAGTAAAGTGAGACGAACATCTTAGAGAGGCTGATTTATCTCAGACTACTCTATCCCATTTTAGGGAAGGATAAAACATTTTTAGGAGGTGATTAAATTTATCTTTTGAGTGGGTCTCTGAGTACTGAGGAGCAGATGTCTAACTTTTATGTGGTAATCAAGAGGAATCAAGTTTTTGTTTTTGTAATTGTAGATGTTTTCCGATACCATTGCTCCCTGGAGTTGCTTGAGCCTGGTCAAAATTAGTTACCCAAAGCCTTTGAACTTCTGGAGCCTTCAGAGTATGGGTTTTAGCAGCTTGTCCAGAAACAGGGCTTTTCTGGGGTAAGTCATATATCCATGAGTCTTGAATATGTGCAGAAAGTCTATGTTTGAAGTATCTTATTAAGTGAACTGCTTTCAAACAAAAAAAGGTAACAATAATATTTAGATTGTCAGTTGGGAGGGGGGAAATACGGCTCAAATTTTGCTGCAGTGCTACAGCGAGATGCAGGAGACTGGACTCTTGGCCTTGGACACTGGAGCTTTTTTCATCCAGCATCAGGGGTGGAGCTGGAGCCCTGATGCTGGCTTTCCCAGATGAGCTCACCAGGTCTGCTGGGTCATCACCTGCAGCTCCTCATGACACAGCCACCATGCTTCAAGGCTGAGACCCTGGGAGGGCCTCTGGGAGCAGGAGATGGCTAAGCCATCACAGTGAAGCCCTGGGGGAACAAGGGACATGGAACGACCTAACCAGAAGTGTAAGACAGCAGGAGAGCACAGGGGAAGGGGGTGTGTATGAAGGACATGAGACCTGCACCGGTTGGGGCAGCACAGGTGGAAGTGTCACGCGGCAGGCCGAGGCACACATCGAGGCCGCCCTCGCGGCAGCTCCTCGGGGTATTGTTCGCACCCCGCGTCCTTCCTGCTTCCGGGGGCCGCCGCGGGTAGGATTTGCTGCAGATGACATCAGCTGTGGATGCTGGAAAAGTGGCAGTGCAGGGATGCGCAGGCTCCCCGCTCTCCTCCTCCTCCTCCTCCTCCTCCTCCTCCCCCCCCCCCTCCTCCTCCTCCCCCCCCTCCTCCTCCTCCTCCTCCCCCCCCTCCTCCTCCTCCTCCTCCCCCCCCTCCTCCTCCTCCTCCTCCCCCCCCTCCTCCTCCTCCTCCTCCCCCTCCTCCTCCTCCTCCTTCTCCTCCTCCTCCTCCTCCTCCCCCCCCTCCTCCTCCCCCCCTCCTCCTCCTCCCCCCCCTCCTCCTCCTCCCCCCCTTCTCCTCCTCCCCTCCTCCTCCTTCTCCCCCCCCCTCCTTCTCCCCCCTCCTCCTTCTCCCCCCTCCTCCTTCTCCCCCCTCCTCCTTCTCCCCCCTCCTCCTTCTCCCCCCTCCTCCTTCTCCCTCCTCCCCCCTCCTCCTTCTCCTCCTCCCCCCCCCCTCCTTCCCCCCCGCCCCCCCCCCCTCCTTCCCCCCCTCCCCCCCCCCTCCCTCCCCTCCCCCCCCCCCTCCTCCTTCTCCTCCTCCCCCCCCTCCTCCTTCTCCTCCTCCCCCCCCTCCTCCTTCTCCTCCTCCCCCCCCTCCTCCTTCTCCTCCTCCCCCCCCTCCTTCTCCTCCTCCTCCCCCCCCTCCTTCTCCTCCTCCTCCCCCTCCTCCTCCTCCCCCCCTTCTCCTCCTCCTCCTCCCCCCCCTCCTCCTCTTCCTCCCCCTCTCCCCCCCCCCCTCCTCCTCCTCTTCCTCCTCTGCACCCCTCCTCCTTCTCCTCCTCCTCCCCCCCTCCTCCTTCTCCTCCTCCTCCCCCCCTCCTCCTCCTCCTCCTCCTCCCCCCCCTCCTCCTTCTCCTCCTCCTCCCCCCCCTCCTCCTTCTCCTCCTCCTCCCCCCCTCCTCCTTCTCCTCCTCCTCCCCCCCTCCTCCTTCTCCTCCTCCTCCTCCCCCCCTCCTCCTCCCCCTCCTCCTCCCCCCCTCCTCCTTCTCCTCCTCCTCCCCCCCTCCTCCTTCTCCTCCTCCTCCTCCCCCCCTCCTCCTTCTCCTCCTCCTCCCCCCCTCCTCCTTCTCCTCCTCCTCCCCCCCCTCCTCCTTCTCCTCCTCCTCCCCCCCTCCTCCTTCTCCTCCTCCTCCCCCCCTCCTCCTTCTCCTCCTCCTCTCCCCCCCCTCCTCCTCCTCCTCCTCCTCCCCCCCTCCTCCTCCTCCTCCTCCTCCTCCTCCCCCTTCTCCTCCTCCCCCCCCTCCTCCTCCTCTTCCTCCTCTCCCGCCTCCTCCTCTCCCTCTTCCTCTTCCCCGTCCTCCTCATCCTCCTCCTCATCCTCCTCCTCACCCTCCTCCTCCTCCTCCCCCCCCTCCTCCTCCTCCCCCCCCTCCCCCCCCCCCCTCTCTCCCCCCCCTCCTCCCCCCCCCCCCTCCTTCTCCTCCTCCTCCTCCCCCCCTCCTCCTTCTCCTCCTCCTCCTCCCCCCCCTCCTCCTTCTCCTCCTCCTCCCCCCCCTCCTCCTTCTCCTCCTCCTCCTCCCCCCCCTCCTCCTTCTCCTCCTCCTCCTCCCCCCCCTCCTCCTTCTCCTCCTCCCCCCCCCCTCCTTCTCCTCCTCCCCCCCCTCCTCCTTCCCCCCCCCCCCCCCCCCCTCCTCCTCCTCCTCCCCCCCCTCCTCCTCCTCCTCCTCCCCCCCCCCTCCTTCTCCTCCTCCCCCCCCCCTCCTTCTCCTCCTCCCCCCCTCCTCCTTCTCCTCCTCCTCCTCCCCCCCCCCCTCCTCCTTCTCCTCCTCCTCCCCCCCCTTCTCCTTCTCCTCCTTCTCCTCCTCCTCCTCCTTCTCCTCCTCCTCCCCCCCCCCCTGCTCCTCCCCCCCCTCCCCCCCCCCCCCCCCTCCCCCCCCCCTCCCTCCTCCTTCTCCTCCCCCCCCCTCCTCCTTCTCCTCCCCCCCCCCTCCTCCTTCTCCTCCCCCCCCCTCCTCCTCCTCCTCCTCCTCCCCCCCCTCCTCCTCCCCCCCCCCTCCTCCTCCTTCTCCTCCTCCTCCTCCCCCCCCCCTCCTCCTCCTCCCCCCCTCCCCCCCCCCCTCCTCCCCCTCCCCCTCCTCCTCCTCCCCCTCCTCCATCTCCTCCTCCTCCATCTCCTCCTCCTCCTTCTCCTCCTCCTCCCCCTCCTTCTTCTTCTTCTCCTCCTCCTCCTCCCCAGGTCCCTGCCCTGCACCGTCTCCGTATAAAAGCGCCACCGCCTACCCGCCCGCCCTCACTCCCTGCCTCCTGTGGAGCGCCTTTCTCTCCCAAGCGCCCCAGAGCGGAGCGGAGCGGGGCGCCCGCGATGGCCACTGTGGTGGAAATGGACTCGGAGCCCTCCTGTAGCATCCCCAACCCCACCTCCCTCTCGCCCAGCCTCTCCCACCGCTTCCTGGACAGCAAATTTTACCTGCTGGTGATCATAGGCGAACTGGTGACCGAGAAGCACCTGCGGCGGGCTATTGCTAACATCGAGAAAGGTGAGGCGGAGGGGAGTAGAGCTGCCGCAGGCAGCGCTGCAGCCCCTCCGGAGCCCCCACCCCGCCGATGCCTTCCACTCGGAAGCGGCCGCGGCGGGGCTACCCGGCCCAGCGGGGCCCTGCGGAAGGCAACTAGCCGCTCCCCGTTTTCTTCCCCTTCCGCGCGGGGCGAGCGGGGTGCTGCCCGGGCTCGGCCGGCGGGGTGGGGGGCCGGCCGCCCCTTGCTCATGGTCGGGGCGACACACACACACACACACACATACGGCACAGACACATGAGCTGCGAAGTCGTAATCTCTGGTTTCTTCTTTTTATTTCACGAGAGGTTCGTCGTCCCGTCTGCGCGCACGCCCCTCCCGCCCCACCGGACTCGGAGCCTCCCTGTCGGAGATCCGCAGTCTGCTCGGCGCGTACCTAGCCCCACTGTCCATCCCCAGGGGCATCTGCCCTGCCGCTAGCGGCGGGCGAAGAGGGCAAGCCCTCTCCTCACCATTGTTGGGATGGAGGGGCTGGGGCTGCGGCAGGAGCCAAGCGCCGCCGAGCCCGTCTGCCCGGAGACAGCGGTGGATGGGCGTGGCGCAATCCGCACTGCGGTCCCTATGGCAGCCCGGAGCGGACAAAGAGCATCCGCGCCGACGAAAAAGCCCTACATCTGGGGCTGGAGCGGCCAGGCTGCGGGGCGGCTGTTCGATGTTTCACTCAGTTCCCCAGCAAACCCCTGTCCCCCGCCGCGAAGCCAAGCCAGTGAGATTCGGGGTGTTTTCCTTCTCAGTGGCAAAGACTCCCTGAGCAATAATGCAGCTGTGCCTATTGTATCTAACTTTTGGCAATGAGACTTTTCTCTTTGCTGGAGAATTTCTCAGTACCTAAACTTTATATGCACATATATATTTCAATAAAGAAAAATATATGGGTAATAAGGCTAATATCTGAATGCTCAGGCTCATTATTGACCAGCTATGGGATACTGTGACTCCCTGTTTATTTGTCCTTTTCTTAAGACAGCAATACAGGAAGGTATTGCAAGTGAAATGACAGTTTTATAAGTTCTCAATGTGGTTTCTGATACAATAGATTGCAATGTACATGGGGACTGTAAAAAAGCCCCGTTGCCATAATAGCAGTATGAAGCACAAATAAAATTATTGCTGGACCTATAGTTTGTTAAACTCAACTGATACATGATTTTGCAACATATTTTTGTTCTGGGCTGCTGAAAGCAGAAATATCAGAAGCCTGCCATTGTTAGAAAGGAGAGAGACCTTGGAAAGGGGAACTGGTAGCAGTCTTGCCATGTAGGTGTGGTTCAGCAGTACAGCTAGGACTTAATTTGTCTCTATTGTTGTTTTCTCAACTATTGTTGCTTTAGTTGACTATTTATCTTCATTCTTTTTTCATGACTATTTGTGGTAAAGGACTGTTATGTTACAGCTAACCAGTTTCACGGTGACCTGTTCATCTTTATTGCTACCATTGTCTCTTAGGGAGAACTAGAGGCAGATGCTTTGTCATTCAGAGCCTCTTCAGCATTGCACTTTCTTAATGCTATCTATTTTTCGGTTGTGTCAGAAGTAAATTGGCTGCATTTAATTAAATTATTATTTTTTTTAGATCAAATGGATAAAATTTATGCCCTCAAGACATTTAATGTCATCCTTCCTCTGAAGAAATGCTCTTCAGTCTCTTCTTGAAGCTTCTATTGTACAGTTGCTGCTGCTTAGCTCTGTTGCTGCTACCTCTTGCCACTATACATAATACCCACTTACAGTTTTAGATGTTCAGAGGGAATGCTTTGGCCTTTTTATTCATCATTTTGTATTAGAAGTCACCTCTCTGCTCCTGGTGGCAGACAATCTGATTGGGATTTTGCCTGCTAAGAAAAAGCCTTGATAAAGTTTTGAGGTGCATTGTTCTGGATGAGAACGCTGGGATTCTGAAGCTTTATCTGTATGAGGCAAATATGGGCTTGATTAATCTCTTTCTCATTGGAAAGTATGTTGTAGTCTGGAAAAAACAACTTCTTCCAACCTTCATTCTCAACAGAGCCTTAAATGCATTTAGGGTTCTTGATAATTCTGCTTCACTGTCTTCTCTGGTACATCTCCTAAGTACCATCACTGAAAAGTGTGGATTCATGTGCTGAACTGCAGCACAATATGTCAAAGAAAATATATGCTGATAACACATCAATGGTGTGATGCTACACAACCTGGTAGAATGCAGAGTCATTTCTTAATATATCATAAAGAGGGAATGGCGTGGCAAGCTGCATTTTCAGTAATTACATTTAGGATGTCACTTTCCTAAGGGGGCAATCCTCCAATCCACCATCCACCAAAAAAGGAGAGAGTGGAGAGAAAGCTTCAAGATTTTTCCACTGACTTGGCAGGTGCCACTGGGTGTGCCCTGTCTGCTATATCCTGTGTCTAGTGACATTGCACTCCTAAGCCTACAGAAAGAAATGGCTCAAATTCAGTCATACTTCCAGTAATTATTTCCATGCTGTTAATGATATACGTCATTGGATTGACCTTGGATTTTAGTTTCAGAATTACATCCATTCTACTCAAATATTATTTGGTTATATAATACATTATACTACATTATAATGTGTATGAATAATTTTTGCATTCAGAACGATGAATCATGCAGCTGCAGATTTGGGATACTCTATCCAAATCCCAACTTCAACTTCTAAGACTACTGTGTGCATGGTATGTTTAGACTTTTTTTTTTTGTTATTTATTTCACATTGAGTCCTGTATTTTGGACATTGCCTGGCTCAGCAGTCCAGTCTGACTATACCTAATAAGAATCTTATCCCTACTGCAAATTTGTATTCACAACAAAAGCAGCTAGGGATGGATAGTGGACCGATCCTATCATTAGCAGCATTGCTGAATCATAGTCCATATTGCTTAATTGACCTTCATAAAGCTTTGTAGTCTCCCCACACAAGCTTGCTTGTCAGAGGCCAGCGAGCTGTTTATCTTCCAGCTTCTTGAAGTTCAGCACTCATTCATTCAACATACTTCAGCTTTGCGATCAATGTCAGTTTACTAGTCATAGTTTCTGTATGTGCTGTACATATGTGATATTATATAATCTTTACTTTCTTGCTCTCAAATATTCCAACACCTAGAAAATGTTAAAGTCTGCTGAGCTGTATTTGTCTGCCAAAACTACGCTCCAAAAATGCATCATATGACCAAGAAATTTTTGAGAAATTAAAATAAGGAGACTTACAGAAGAGACTGACTTCTTATGCCTCTGAACAATGATGCTTAATTTGGGAAGTGGAGGTGGCTGGTTATAGTACAGTTATTTTTCTCTCGAGTGGTTATTAAACACATGGGTGAGGTGATACTGTATTTCCAAATTTATTTAGTTTCAAATGGCAGCTGCTTAATAGCTGGTAGCATATCCCAGTAAGAAGCATGTTTCTACCTTGACTGGGATACTGACAAGGAAAAGCCCTGTATGAATTCTCCCTGAAGAGGCTTGAGGCTCTTGAAATGCAGATGTTCATATTTGCATGGAGAACCTACTCAGCTGCAATGGGAGACCATCAGCACAGATCTGGTTTCTCTGCTCTTCCCCCTCTTTATCCTCCTCATCCTACAGCCCTACAACATGGCTTCTGACAGCGCAAGGCTTGACGTTTCTGCTGCCTTGAAAGAGAATAAAGCACGAGAGGCAGCGTTGACAGTAAAGTTCACAGCCTGAAATCCTGACAGTTACCAGTAGAAATGTTAGTGCTAGTTTCACGGTAAGGGGTTGACCACACACTTCCTCAGGCATCTCCTCCACCCCAAAGGTACAAAACCCCAAAGTGATTTAACTCAACAATTTAATGCAAATACATGGTCCGGCTTGTGGGGAGGGACCACTAGACACTTCCTCACCTGCAGTCCCTTCTGCATTTGCCATCTAATTTGTGTAAGTCTAATGATATTTCTTTAGGAAAAAAAAAAAAATCGCTGTAATGTTGGTGTTCAAAATCGCAGCAGTGCCTGGACTTACCAGTAGTGCAACTGCCTGCTCATTATTTTCAAAACAAAGCAAGAAAGCTATAATTTATTGTGGTGGTTTTGTGGTTGTTTTTTTTTTTTTTTTTTTTTTTTTTTAGTCATCAAAATCTTATGATAGGAAACTATAAATTTGTCTTTTGACAGCAGTGATTTTTTTTTTTTTTCCTGGCCAAATTTCAATCCTTAAAAATATATTTTTGAATAACACATTTTATGATCATATATGTGTCAAGTGTCTCACTTTCAAAGTAGCTGGGGGGAAAAACAGTTGGGAATAGAGATGTGATGTTTCTTTTTTAAACGAAAAAAGATCAAGCATAGCATTTTAAAATCCCCAAACTAGAATTTTTATATTTCATAAATAAAAGATCACTTAAATTTTAATTTAAAATATGGGATGCTTCAAAGCTTTTGAATGAAGAAGTGAACAATTTAATACTTTGTATTTAAATATTAATTTGCAACATGCTAGATGATGCTGTCTATTTTTTTTCTTGAGGGGACAAATACAATGGTCTTGCAATAGGGCTAATGTATCTCCTGAGTGATTCACTCTTTTCCATTTTATAAATCAGTGTTTTAAAGTAAACTCTGGGACATCAATAACTTCTTGTTCTCACTAGGATGTGGGAACCAACACTCCTAAAGCAGGGGCCTTAAAAAATTTTTTACCTTTTGGAAAGAGATTTCCTCTTGCTTGTGACTGATCCCTGTCCAGAGTGCTGCTTCTGAGCACTCAGCACTTTGCAAATAATAGCTGTGTGGCTTGAAAGGAAGAGAGGCTGGTTTTGTAATTTAGAAATATGCAAATAACATTAATGTAAATAGAGAAATAATAAATTAAAACTTCCATTGCCTGTATATCAAGCTAGATATATGTTTTGCATTTTGAATTTTAGGAATCCGATCATGGGACACAAACTTGATTGAATGCAACTTGGATCAAGAACTGAAACTTTTTGTGTCTCGTCATTCAGCTCGATTCTCTCCTGAAATTCGAGGTGAGTTTTTGGAAGTGTTTAGAGAGTTTTATTTTGTATGTTGTTTTTTGTTTTTTTTGGTTTTTTTTTTTAAGAGCAGAATTAATAAATGCACTCAGATATTAGATGGCCTGCTTTAATTTGTGATTCTTTACAATGTATACTTTTTTCTTTCTTTTGAAATATGGCTTGAAAATTATAATTTGTTTTAATTTTCTGACAAAAGCAAATGTCTGAAACGTTAAAATAATCAGGTTAGCTTCATGTATCTCACCATGATTACTTCATCAGTAGATATTAGTTTTAGGGCCTCATTAAAGTTAAGTGAAACTCACTTTTTGACTTAACAGTTTGTTCATGTAGCACCAATTTAGTAGTCCTGGAGACTGAAGCTGTTCCTCACTGTGGTAGGTAGAGCACATACAGAAAATAACCTGAAAGGTTAGCTCTACAGTTTGATAGAGCAAGAAATGGTGTCACGGCTGCTGTACACGTGTGGCTCAAGCCCCGTGTTTGTCCTCAAAGGGCTTGGACTTCTCTCTTTCTTGATATGAAAAAAGCTGAGGGGTAGAGGGCCTACCTTGACTCACAGGAACTTTCTTTGGCTTGTATGAAGAAATTAGAATTTTACAGGACTCTTGAGACTAAATCTTCTCTTCTGCTGCCTTTTCTTCAAGCCTGTCCTTCCTTTAGAGGATTCATAAAATACATTAAAAAACTCAGCAATTTTGTGAAGTGTAAAATTTTATTTTATTCTGAGTGCATGAGAATCAAGTGTTTGGTAAGTTTTCTAACATCTTATTACTTTAACACAAATGCTGAGTGAATATGTGTGAAATTAATCTTGGTTTCGTATAAAATTATATCTTTCTCCAAGGAGTATAGGTTTCTTTCATTGGTGAAATTATTGTGGCCATGTGCATGTTGACTAGTACAACCTAGTATTGATGAATGTTATAAATTACAGCTTCAGGAACATTTCTTAATTATGGTGAAAAGGGCTATGAAATGTATCATAATACTGCATCACATTCCTAGGGTCAGTTGCTATATACTGTTGACAGAGATCCTGACATCTTGCTAGCATGACAGCATTGAACTGATGGTATTGAATAATGTACCAAAATGTCTTGTGTAACTAATTCTTCCTCTTGCAGCATAGATTATAGCAGATTTTGCCATATCTATAGGGAGTAGAACATTGCCAGGTTTAAGAAAAAAATATACCTCTATGATTCTTCCCCTGGTTTGTAAAAACAACAGAACAAATACAAGAATAATCAGTGTGAAGATTTAGGGTCAAGGCATGTGAAGATTTAGGGTCAAAGCCATGCCTCTTGGAGCTGGAGTAAGAAGGCTTCATCGATAGGCTCCCCTTGATCAGGCATCCTGTAGTAGACACCAACTACAAGGTTCCCTTTGTTGCTTTGGTCTCTAATTCTTACCCATAAGCTTTCAACTTGCTTGTGGTTATTCTTCAGTGACAGCTCTTCACACTACCCATTTCTTGATGTAGAGGTGTGGTAGTTTCACTTGGCTAGCAGACAAACATGGCTGCTCACTCACTCCACACCCCACAGGGGATAGGGAAGAGGATTGGAGGGGTAAGGGTAAGGAGACTTGTAGATTGAGATAAGAACAATTTAATTATTGAAATAAAATAAAACTTAATGTAATAATAATGATAGTAATAAAATATGCAAATGAGTGATGCACAGTGCAATTGCTCACCATCCACTGACCATGCCCAGTTCGTTTTCAGATAATGATTCTGGAGGAGTGACAATCCCAAAACTGAAACCACAATCCCAGAAGAGCGAGAGCCCAAGTGAAAGCCAGATAGAGAGGGAGAGAGAACCCCCACAATAGAGAGACCCTCATTAATATACTGAATGTGACATGATATGATATGTAATATCCCATTGGTATGTCCAGATGCCAATCTAGCTTATTAATTTAAATATTTCTCCCCCCCCAGACCTTGCACTTGTAGACTAGCAAAACACGAAATCCTTTTACTTCCAGTAACAAATGAAAACATTGATGTTATCAACGTTTTTCTCATAACAAATCCAATGCTGAAACCAAAACACAGTGCTATTCTAGCTACTAAAAAAACCTAGCTCTGTCCCAGTTGAAAACCAGGACAAGAGGGAAACACCTCCACCCCTCCTTCCTCACCTGTCCCTTCTGAACAGCCTGTAGCCATTGATAGCCACACTCCATTAATAGAATTTGTCCCACCAAGTTTCAGTAATGGCAACCAGGTCATAGCTTTCTAGCAGCACTGTGGCTTCTAGCTCCTCCTGTTTGTTGCCCATGCTGTGTGCATTGGTGTAGAGGCACTTCAGCTGGGCTCTCAGTCATGTCACCTTCTTAGAGGAACACCCCTTAATTCCTTTGAGGTATTTCACCAGTGTTTCCCTATTGGCTCCTATTATCTCAGGAACCCCTGGTTCATCTCCATAAGAGTTTGAATGTGCTGCAGTGTACCCAGCATGTCTCAGAGCAATAGACTGAAGGCCCTCGCTAGCACCCCATCCCTCTAACTGGCATGTCATCCCACAGTTTGTCACAGGCAAGCCAGATATTACTCCCTCTGCCTTCAAGTCAAGTTTAAATCCCTATCAATGAGCCCCACAAGCTCTTGGTCAAAGACCCTTTTCCTCCTTTGAGAAAGATAGATCTCATCTGAGTTTGGGTGCATCTGTTTCTTCCAGTGTTGCTGCCCACAACTGGAAGGAGAGAGGAAAAAGTAACCTTTACTCCAGATTCACTCACTAACTGTCTGTCCTAGTTTTTCTAGGATAGAGTTAATTTTCTTATTAGCTAGAATAGCTGTGTTTTAGTTTCAGTGTAAGACTTGTTATGAGAGGAATGTTGATAACAGTACTGGTGTTATTAGTTGCTGCTGGAGCTCAAGGCCACCGTGTTTGGCTGCTTCACAGCTGCATTAGGACTGGGAGGGAGAAGTGCAGTGAATAGCAAAACCCAAACTGGCATTTGGATGTGCCAATGAAATATTCCAGATCATATCCCGTCATGCCAGTATATTAACCAGAGTTAACCGGAAATCAGGGGTATTCTCTGCGGGATGTCTCGGGCTCGCTCTTCTGGGTTTTGGGACTGTCTCGGCTCCAGGATTACTAGCTGGCACAGGCTGGGCATCGGTCGGTGGATGGTGAGCAATTGCACTGTGCATCGCTCATTTGTATATTCTGTTATTACTGTTGTTATCATTATTGTTTTATTTTAATTAGTAAATGGTTTTTATCTCAACCCATGAGTCTCCTTGACCTTTCAAATTCTTTCCCCTACTCCCTGGCCCTGAAGTCTCTTTTGATGTCCCTTGGACTGTGTTGCAGCTTCATCGCCACCCACATGAAAGAGCAGTAATGTTCCAAGGACTGTACTAGACTAGGAAGTTTCCCGGTGATGTCCTTAAGCCAGGCCCCAGGGAGGCAGTAGACTTCTCTGAGAAGACAGTCTGCCCAGCATATTGGACCCTCTGTTCCCCTCAGAGGGGAGTCGCCTATCACTGTAACTTGTCTTTTCTTCCTTGTAGAGGTGGTCATGATATGGGGGGTAGGCCTTTCTGATCTCAGTAACACCTCTGGTGTAGATGGACTGTCATCCATTGACTGGCCTTCCACATCCAGAGCCTCATACCTGTTGTATAAAGGCACCTGGGAAGGCAAGGTGGGAAAGAAGGGGGTTCACCTGCCACCCCAAGCATGGGCTTGCTTCCATTCCCCCCTTTCCTTTAAGCTAATGCCTTCAGCTTGACAGGGAGAGGATACAGGATCCCCTTGATCTTGGTTTCTTTCTGATGGCTGTCCCTGTTCCTGTCTCAGGGAGGGCAGAGCATGGCTCCACCAGTCTTACCTTTTTTTTCAGCCTCCCTGATGCTCCTTAACCTTTCTACTTCCTCTCATAGCTCTGCCACCAGGCTGAGCAGATTGTCCACCTGATCTCACCTCATGTAGCTATTCTCACTATCGTCATCTGCTACCATTGAATGGCTCTGTCACTCCCTGCAGCCTGAGACCTAGATGGCTGCATACTTTTATGGGAGCTCTGTTTGGGTTGCCACATCCATTCTGGTGAGTGTAGAGGACAGAACTTTCTGCCGGGTGGATACCATAGCTAAGCTCCTTTGGAGAGGGTGATGACCACCAATGGAACTCACCCCTTGAGTTGGTAGAGTGTCTGCGCCCTTCCTGCGTGCCCTTCCACGAGAACTGCCATGCAAACTGCTGTGCCACACCCTGGCTGACGCACCACGTAGTTTGCCTGCTCTTTTCACAGTGCTCCTGGTCACTCGTGCTCCCTAGGCCGCTTTTTATAGCTGTGGGGGGAGACTGCTGTTGCTCTGGCAATGCCCAGGTCTCATCAGCGTCTCCCATCAGCTGCTGGCTCCTGGCAGGTCTCTCCACTGCCCAGGTGTTTCCCTGCCTCAGGAAAACCCCCTGAGCACTAAGATCTACTAAGATTCATCTGTGGATGGGGCCAGCACTGGAGCAGCTCCCCTCGGCAACTGACAGATCAGAGGATAATGTTTTAGTCTCTCTAGTCTTTTTGTGGTTCTCTGATGTTGAACCTGCATGAGGCTCCTTTGTTTTCTCTGTTTGATAGGAAGGAGGTTTTTTCTTGCCATTTGTTAATAAAATTTCAGAATGTTTGATTTCTGTTCAGCAAATGTTGAATTTTGAATGTTTAACCAGGGAAACTGGCAACATTCATACTAAAGACATGATTGTAAGTATGTATTTTCTTATGGTCCCAAACTCAGAAATTCTCTGGAGTTTGGGTAACTAGGTGACCTCTTGTTCAAGGAAAGTATTAATCCAAGATGATGGGATAGTCTATGAGATTTAATTAAACAGCCTTTTTTCAATCTTTTGAGACTGAACTATTTGTGCCACTCAAACATAGGGACAGTTTACTTTTGAGGAAAAGTAGAGTCATTTAGTGTGTCTGCATAGGTCTTAGTATAGTGAGGTCTGACTACTGGCTGAAGCCTTTTTGATTATAATGTTTAATTATGGTGATTGCAGTGCCAATTCAGTACACGCTTGTATGCTTCTCAAAGCAGCTTGAGGATAACACGCAGCAGCAATGGAAAGGGTAGGACTCTTTCTCCAAAAGGAAGCTTGGAGGAAACAGGGACAAACCTGTCCCCATGCCATATGCCTTCACCGTCAAAGGAGAGACATGCAAGAGAATGTCTTGTGAAAGCATTTGTGTGTTTTCACTTGAGGAATTTGAGGTCTAATCCTTCTCCATGTGTAGTGAATAGCAATGTACATATTGATATTGCAGGGAGCGTGACCAGATCCCAATACTCTTTTTATGCTCTTATAAAGGGAATGGATTGTCATAGTGGTATTTGTACATCGTATATTCAGCTGCTGGGTAATTTATGGATGATTTATGGTTCCCTGAAAAACAGCATTCAGAATGGAAATGCCAGCAGATCTTTTCTAATACCTTGTAAAACAGCTGAGTTAGCAGACTCCTAATTAATACCAAATCTTGCAGAGATGTTATCAAGTGCTGGTGAAAAAAATGAGTAATAGAGCTTATTAACTGGTTGCCGAGACAACAGGCAACATGACTTAAAGTGGGTACTCCAGTGCTTGCTTCTGTTTTCTCTGTCATGTACTGATGATGTATGTTAACTTCAGAAGGACAAAAAATTCAAACAATGAGTTGTAACATGTACATGCTGGAAAAGGAATTCTGTATCTGGTAGTGAGGCAGAGCAAGTGGAGAGTCTTGGAAAGAGCTCTGTTGCTACCAATCATAATAAAAAAAAAAAAAAAAATAGCTGCATAAAGCTGAATACCCTGCTTCACAAAAGACCGAGTAAAAGGATTTTGTGTGTGGATGAAGCCATTGAGGGCCCTTCTGCAAGACTTTCACACCTGCCGTTTTGTCCCTCAGCTTCCACTTGGGGACACTTGACTGTTTCATTGGTGTGTATTCAAGTCCTTTTCTAGATTAAAATCTGTTTTATTTAAATAGCTGTGCAATAGCTAGTCACCACGAATCTTCTAAGAAATACTGCTCAAGCAATGCACTGTGGCTACTTCGTATTTTGTCCTGTTGTTATGAAGAACATGTATCTGTGGAAGGCATGTTTCCTATATGAACAGTACCAGAAGGTCTCCTGTTGCCTATAAGTCAATAGTTGGTGACTGCACTGGCTTAAGTGACTCCTTCTTAACCTGTGCTCAAGTGTTTATTTTTACTAGCCTGCATGTGGCCAGGGAGGACATTGACAAAGTGCAAGATGCGTTTGGTGTCCCCTCGGTAGCTGCTTGCCTCAGTAGCAGCAGTGGGCTTGTCTCTTTCGGGCTTCCTAGAGAAGACCACTGTTCTTTGAAACTATCATTACCCCAAAAAGCCTTAACAGCTTTCATTATTGTGGTGGTTTCAAGCAGCAGCCAGCAGCTAAGACCATGCAGTCATTCACCCACTTCCCCCACCTCTGGGGGAGAGAAAACACAACAAAAGGGCTTGTGGATTGAAATGAGGACAAGGAGAGCTCACTTACCAGTTATGGTCATGGGCAAAAGAGACTTGCCTTGGGGAAGAAAAAATCAATTTAATTTGTTACCAATCAATCGGAGTAGGATAATGAGACATAATAACCACATCTTAAAACACCTTCCCCTCACTCCTCCCTTCTTCCTGGGCTCAAATCACTTTGCTCCTGATTTCTCTACCTCCTCCCCTCCAGTGGCACAGGGGGATGGGGAATGGGGATTGCAGACACACATTGTTTCTACCACTCTTTCCTTCTCAGGGGAATGACTCCTCACACTCTCCCACTCTGGCATGAGGTGCCTCCCATGGGCTAAAAGAGTTCAGAAACAAAATGTTCCAACGCAGGCTTCCCACTGAGTCACAGACTTCTTCGGGTGAAGCCCCTTGCTCCGGCATGGGGTCCTCCATGGGCTGCACGTGGATCCAGGGAGATCTTATAGCGGCCTTCCAATACCAGAAGGGGGCCTACAAGAAAGCTGGGGAAGGACTTTTCATAAGGGCAGTTAATGACAGAACAAGGGGAAATGGCTTTAAACTGAAAGAGGGGAGGTTTAGATTAGTTATTAGGAAGAAATTCTTCACTGTGAGGGTGGTCAGACACTGGCCCAGGTTGCCCAAGGAAGTTGTGGATGCCCCCTCCCTGGAAGTGTTTAAGGCCAGGTTGGATGAGGCTTTGAGCAACCTGGTCTAGTGGAAGGTGTCCCTGCTGATGGCAGAGGGATTGGAACTAGATGATCTTTAAGGTCCCTTCCAGCCCAAACCATTCTATGATATCTGCTCTGCCATTAACCTCCATGGACTGCAGGGGAATCTCTGCTCACCTCCTCCCCCTCTTTCCTCACTGACCTGGGTGTCTGTGGTTGTCTCTCTCACCCCACCCCCCACCCCAATCTCTTCTCAGGTTGTTGTCATCTTTTTTTGTTGTTGATGTTCCTGAACTGTTGCCAAACTGATTCTCCCCCTCATAAATATGGATTCGCAGAGGTGTTTCCCATTGCTGCTTGGCTCAATTTGGACTGGAGGTGGGTCCGCCTTGGAGCCAGGAAAGCTTCTCAAAGCTTCTCACAGGAGCTATCACTGTAGCCCCTTCTCCCACTACCAAAAACCACCCCCCCACACAAACCCAACACAATTTTGAAAGTTACCATTTCAAAAATTGCAATTAAGGATTTTTAGTATCTGGGAATTTTAGTCATCAATACCCATAATTTCATAGTTTGCCAAAATAGTATATAGTCCTACTGCTTTTGTCAAAGCAGACCTACACCTGGTTAATATCATGCCTAGTAACTTGCAACATCAGCTCATGGAGTCGCTGATAACATCCTAAAGGGCATGGTTTTAGTGCTATCTTAATGAAAACTGCAGTTAATCAAAATTCGTCAAGTAAGAGGACATAGGTACTTGAGCAAAACTTATCACTTAAAACAAAAGACACAAAAATAAGAGCGAAGAAATCAAGGCCAGGTTTTTCAACCGGTATCTAAGAACCATCACTAAGCACCTAGGAATTAATTCAGCTTAAAACACAACTATTCTGCTATGCACATTGTTGTAGCAATCCCGGAAGAGTGAAAAGAAACTCCTAACCCGAGACCACAATCCCATAAAACTGAGCCCGAGCAATTCCCAAGAGAATCCCCCCAAGCTTTCTAGTCAACCCTCGTTAATATATTGAACATGACATAATATGATATGGAATATCTCATTGGCATATCCAAATGCCAATTCTGGGTTTTGCTAATTACTACACTTCCCCCATCCCAGTCCTTTGCACTTGCAAATTACCCAAACACAATGTCCTTGTACATTATCAACATTCTTCTCATAACAAATCCCACACCGAAACCAAAACACAGTGCTTTCTAGCTACTAAGAAGAAAATTAACTCTATCCTAGCAAAAACCAGGACAGTATTCACCCCTTATTCCATACCATTTATGTCATGCTTAGGGTCCACACTTTTTAATACATTTCAATATATATACATATATATATATACACACACACAAATATTATTCCCTTAGTTTATGGGCCATTCCTTTGAAATGCTTATTGAGTTCATTTCGTCCATAACTTTGTGTTTCATCTGTCATGACAATCTTACAAGGTGGGAGAGATGATGTGAGAAATGATAGAATTTGCACAGTCAATGGAGTAGGTGATGTTGGACACAGCAGGAAGATGGTGTGTAGTCTCTGTTTCATGCTGCATCTGGAACTTGTAGCTGGCATATCTAGCACAGTCCATGCTCAGGGTCTGCAGGATGAAGATGTTGATCTCGGAGAAGTTATCGGGCTCCAGCTCTGGTTCCATTTGTGTTCATTCTTCATTAACCTGAGGAAATTCTCAATATAAAGCTGTTAGTATAATACAACCATAGCAATGATGATATGCAATTCATTGTCTATTTTCACCGAAAATCAAATCCCCTTGAGGAACACATTAGACTTCCCCATCCTTCTGCATCACCCATCCAGGTTCTTGAGCAAAAGCAATCCCATGAATGGGGTTGCCTTTACCCGAGGCAGGAATAACCCAGACTGTTTTTCCCAGCGTATTTTTAATGTGAACCACAGGAACTCTATCTCCTTCTACAGTACGTAAGTCTTGATTGGGCAGTGCCGGCTCCGTTGGCAGATCCTCTGCTGTTGACTGACCAGATGGCTTTTGCTAAATGTGTGTCCCAGTGTTTGAAAGTTCCACCACCCACTGCATTCAGTGAGTCAGTACAGAGGTAGAGCACTGGCCATTTCTCTCGCTCAGCCATGTCTAAGGCCAGTTGGATGGCTTTTACCTCTGCAAACTGACTCGATTCACCTTTTCCTTCATCAGTCTCTGCGACTCGTTGGGTGGGACTCCACACAGCAGCTTTCCACTTTCGATGTTTTCCTACAATACAACAGGAGCCATCAAGTGAACAGGGCATATTACCTATCATTATCGGGTAGTTCATTATATGGTGGAGCCTCTTCAGCATGTGTCACCTCTTCCTCTGTTGACATTCCAAAATTTTTGCCTTCTGGCCAATTTGTGATCACTTCCAGAATTCCTGGGTGACTGGGACTTTCTATTCCAGCACGCTGTGTGATCAGTACCACCCACTTACTCCATGTGGCATCAGTTGTGCGATGTGTAGAGGGGACACTTCCTTTGAACATCCAGCCCAGCACAGGCAATCGGGGCGCCAGGAGGAGCTGTGCTTCAGTACCCATCACTTCTGAAGCAGCTCCAACTCCCTCACACGCTGCCAATATCTCTTCTTCAGTTGGAGTATATCGGGTCTCTGATCCTCTGTACCCTCAACTCCAAAACCCAAGGGGTCGACTTCGAGTCTCCTCTGGTGCTTTCTGCCAGAGGCTCCAGGTAGGTCCATTCTCTCTGGCTGTGGTGTAATGCAAATTTTTAACATCTTGTTCTGTCCTGACTGGCCCAAGGGCTACTGCATGGACTATCCGTTGTTTGATTAGTTCAAAGGCTCGTCGTTGCTCAGGACCCCATGTGAAATCATTCTTCTTTTGGGTCACCTGGTAGAGAGGGCTCACGATCTGACTGTAATTTGGAATGTGCATTCTCCAGAAACCCACAACGCCTAAGAAGGCTTGTGCTGCCTTCTTGTTAGTTGGTGGGGACATAGCTGTTATTTTATTAATCACATCCATTGGGATCTGATGACGTCCATCTTGTCATTTTATTCCTAAAAACTGGATCTCTGGTGAAGGTCCCTTGACCTTATTTAGTTTTATGGTAAATCTGGCTCTCAGGAGGATTTGGATTATCTTCTTCCCTTTCTCAAAAACTTCTTCTGCTGTGTTGCCCCACACAGTGATATCATCAATGTATTGCAGGTGTTCTGGAGACTCACCATGTTCCAGGACAGTTTGAATCAGTCCATGGCAAATGGTAGGGCTGTGTTTCCACCCCTGGGGCAGTCGATTGCAGGTGTACTGGACACCCCTCCAGGTGAAAGCAAACTGTGACCTGCACTCTGCTGCCAAAGGAATGGAGAAGAACGCATTAGCAATGTCTATGGTGGCGTACCACTTGGCTGCCTTGGACTCCAGTTCATACTGGAGCTCTAAAATGTCCGGCACAGCAGCGCTCAGTGGTGGTGTGACTTCATTTAGGCCATGATAGTCCCCTGTCAGTCTCCACTCCTCATTAGACTTCTGCACTGGCCATATGGGGCTGTTAAAGGGAGAGCGAGTCCTGCTGATCACTCCTTGGCTCTCCAGCTGACGAATCAGTTTATGGATGGGAATTACGGAGTCTCGGTTGGTGCGATATTGCCGCCGGTGCACTGGTGTGGTAGCAATCAGCAGCTGTTGATCTTTGACCCTTAGCAGTCCCACCACAGAAGGGTCCTCTGAGAGACCAGGCAGAGCAGACAGCTGTTTGATTTTCTCAGTCTCTATGGCAGCTATGCCAAGAGCCCACCGGTACCCTCTTAGGTTCTTGAAATACCCTCTCCTGAGGTAATGTATGCCAAGGATGCAGGGAGCATCTGGGCCAGTCACAATGGGGTGTTTTTGCGACTCATTCCCAGTCAGGCTCATTTAAATGGATCTGGATGGATTCTGCTCCTTTTAAATTCAATGGCATCAGGGTGCATTGGGCACCAGTGTCCACTAAAACTTTATACTGCTGGGGGTCAGATGTGCCAGGGCACCAAATCCACACAGTCCAGTAAACTCGGTTATCCCTTTCCTCTGCCTGGCTGGAGGCAGGGCACGTCTAATTCGGGGTATCATATTCGTCGTCGGTGAATGGGTTAGTGTGATATCTGTGGGCTTCAGTCTCATTGTGGTTGGTCACTTCTCGTGAATATGAATCAAAAGTTTTTCTCATAGGATTTTGTGTATATTTGACTCTTTTATTCTCTTTGAGGAATGGGTTTCTGGAAATTGGAGCAATTCTTCTGGAAGGTTCCCTAGTTGTATTTGGTTTGCCTTGCAACTCATGCACTTGTTTTTCTAGGATCAGAGTATGTTTCTTATCCCATTTCCTCATATCTTCTCCATGGTCACGCAAGTAAAACCACAATGTCCTCCTTGGTGTATGCTGTCTCCTTTGCACAGGAGGACACTCAGTTCTAGTGGCTGAGACACTGGTCTGTACAGGGAGAGAGCATAATTGGGACACTTTTTTGGTCAATTTCTCCACAACCGAAACAAGGGAGGGAGAGAAGCTTTCCTCATATTGCCGGATTTGGATGGCCATTTCACCTACTCTTGGTCCTTCTTCGTCCTTCCATTCCAGTACTGCCAAATAGCTGGCGTATGAGGTGGGCACGCTCCCTATGAGCTTCTGCCACATGGGTATCGTGCATTGGACTTCATCTGGTAACTGTGCGTTGTCTGGAACATCATAAATCAGTTCTTGCACAGCCAGTTCCCTCAAAAGCTGGATATCTCTATCCATGGTGATCCATTTGCCTACCCCTGGTTGCAATACAGTATCATCCTTAATGTGATACCTTTCCCTCATGCCTGACAGAAGACGTCTCCAGAGGCTGAGGGTTTGTGGTTTCTTTCCAATCACTTTATCAATTCCACTTTCTCTGGCAAGGGATCCCTGTTGCCTGGCTTCCCTGCCCTCCAGTTCCAGGCTACTGGCTCCATTATCCCAGCATCGGAGCAACCGAGTACTAATCCTCTCGCCTACATGACAGCTGTAATCTTTTTGTGTATCTCACAGCTCACTCAGGGACAAAGATTGGGTGATTACCTCAGGTTCTATCTCTTCCTCCTGTTCTCGTGATACACCTGGTTTGTCTTCATCTGCTGCAGAGTAAACTCTTTTTTTTATACTTTTATACTTTTTTCTTTTTCCTGTATAAGGGCGATTATTACTGGCACCAGTTGGTCCTCTACCTCAGATTCATCACTTTCCACCAGGGTTTGGGTAGTTGATGTGCTTGTCGTCAAGGTCTGAGTAGCTGCAGTTGTGAAAATTGTGAAAATCAAGGGTGTCTAACAGCGCCCCAAATGCGAGGATGGGGGAAACAGCACGTAAAAAAAATTGGGCTACTCTCACATTGTCAGACAGAACAGATGGTAAAAACCCTTAATTGCATTTTTATAGCCAATGAGCAATGCAATAAAAAGCAAGTAAGGACTCATATCCCACAGTTCTGATGACAACCCCCTGATGAAATACAGCAACATGGTAATCATTTTGTTAAAGCACTGTCTGACGCTGTCTTTTTCTCAGCCCTTTGTGCTCCACGTTGGGCACCAAAATGACTGTGATAGTTTCACTGGGCTGGCCCTTGGCTAGCAGCCAACACAGCCAATCACCAACTTCCTCCCCCACCCCCAGAGGACAGAGGAGAGGTCTGGGGGACAAGGATAAGGAGACTCATAGGCTGAGATAAGAGGAATTTAATTATTGAAATAAAAGAAAACTTAAAATAATACTAATATTAAAAAAAATGATAATAATAATAGTAATAAAATATACGAGTGATACACAGTGCAACTGCTCACCACCCACCGACCAAGCCCAGCTTGTTCCCAGATAACTATCCTGGAGGAGCAACAATCATAGAATCATAGAATGGTTAGGGTTGGAAGGGACCTTAAAGATCATCTAGTTCCAACCCTCCTGCCATCAGCAGGGACACCTTCCACTAGATCAGGTTGCTCAAAGCCTCATCCAACCTGGCCTTAAACACTTCCAGGGAGGGGGCATCCACAACTTCCTTGGGCAACCTATTCCAGTGTCTCACCACCCTCACAGTGAAGAATTTCTTCCCAATATCTAATCTAAACCTGCCCTCTTCCAGTTTAAAGCCATTTCCCCTTGTTCTATCACTAACTGCCTTTGTAAAAAGTCCTTCCCCAGCTTCCTTGTAGGCCCTCTTCAGGTATTGGAAGGCTGCTATAATGCCTTCTCTTTTCCAGGCTGAACAGCCCCATCTCTCTCAGCCTGTCCTCATAGGAGAGGTGCTCCAGCCCTCGGATCATCCTCGTGGCCTCCTCTGGACTCATTCTAGCTGGTCCATATCTTTCTTGTGTTGGGGGCTCCAGAACTGGACACAGGACTCCAGGTGGGGCCTTACGAGAGCGGAGTAGAGGGGGAGAATCACCTCCCTCGACCTGCTGGCCACGCTTCTCTTGATGCAGCCCAGGATACGGTTGGCCTTCTGGGCTTTAAGCGCACATTGCCGGCTCATGTTCAGCTTCTCGTCTACCATCACTCCCAAGTCCTTCTCTTCAGAGCTGGCCTCAAGCCACTCATGGCCCAGCCTGTATTTGTACTTGGCGTTGCCCCAACCCAGGTGCAGGACCTTGCATTTGGCCTTGTTGAACTTCATGAGGTTAGCACAGGCCCACCTCTCAAGCCTGCCAAGGTCCCTCTGGATGGCATCCCGACCCTTGAGCGTGTCAACTGCACCACACAGCTTGGTGTCATCAGCAAACTTGCTGAGGGTGCACTCAGTCCTACTGTCCATGTCTCCGACAAAGATATTGAATAGTACCAGCCCCAATACAGACCCTTGAGGGACACAACTCGTCACCGGTTTCCACTCGGACATTGAGCTGTTGACCACAACTCTTTGAGTGTGACCATCCAGCCAGTTCCTTATCCACTGAGTGGTCCATCCATCAAACCCACATGTTTCCAATTTAGAGACAAGGATGTCATGCAGGACAGTGTCAAACACTTTGCACAAGTCCAGGGAGATGACATCAGTTGCTTTGGCCTTGTCCACCAATGTTGTAACCCCATCACAAAAGGCCTCCAGATTGGTCAGGCATGATTTGCCCTTGGTGAAGCCATGCTGGTTGTCACCAATCACCTTCTCATTCTCCATGTGCCTTAGCATAGTTTCTAGGAGTATCTGCTCCATGATCTTGCCTGGCACTGAGGTGAGACTGACCGGCCTGTAGTTCCCTGGGTCTTCCTTGTTTCCCTTTTTAAAAATGGGGGTGATGTTCCCCTTTTTCCAGTCTGCAGGAACTTCACCAGACTGCCAGGACTTCTCAAATATGATAGATAATGGCTTTGCAACTTCATCCGCCAGTTCCCTCAGGACCTGCAGATGCATCACATCAGGTCCCATGGACTTCTGCACCTGCAGGTTCTTCAGGTGCTCCCGAAACTGATCTTCTCCTACAGTGGGTGGTTTTTCTTTCTCTTGCACCTTTCATTGGATTTCTAGGACTTGGGCAGTGTGGCACGAGCTCTTGCCGGTGAAGACTGAGGCAAAAATGTCATTGAGCACCTCAGCCTTCTCAATGTCCCGGGTGACCAGATCTCCCGTTGCCTTCTGGAGAGTGCCCACATTTTCCCTAGTTTTCCTTTTCTCCCCAACATACCTGTAGAAGCTTTTTTTGTTGCCCTTGACATCTCTGGCCAAATTTAATTCTGTCAGGGCCTTGGCTTTCCTAACCTGATCCCTGCGCACTCGGACAATTTCCTTGTATTCCTCCCAGGTTACCCGTCCTTCCTTCCACCCTCTGCAGGCTTCTTTCTTGATCCTAAGTTTGTTCAGGATCTTCCTGTCCATCCATGCAGGCCTCCTGCTGATTTTGCCTGCCTTCCTCTTTGTTGGGATGCATCGCTCCTGGGCTTGCAGGAGGAGTTTTTTGAGTATAAGCCAGCTGTCCTGAGCACCTCTTCCCTCCAGGAATTCATCCCACGTTACCTGAGCAAGCAGATCCCTGAGGAGGTCGAACTCTGCTCTCCTGAAATCCAGGGTTGTGATCTTATAGCGCATCTTCCTCACTGCCCTAAGGATTTCAAATTCTACCATTTCATGGTCACTACAGCCAAGGCTGCCTGAGGGCTTCACATTCCCCACCAACCCCTCCTTGTTGGTGAGAACAAGGTCCAGCATGGCACCTCTCTTTGTTAGTTTCTTGACCTAATAGGAGAAGGAAATTGTCCTCCACGCATTCCAGGAACCGTTTGGATTGTTTGTGGCCTGCTGTGTTGTCCCTCCCACAGATATCGGGGTGGTTGAAGTCCCGCATGAGGACCAGGGCTTGTGAACGTGAGGCTGCTCCTATCTGCCTATAGAGGGCCTCATCTGCTAGGTCTCCCTGTTTTTTCCTAACCTGGAACCGCAGTCGGGGAAGAGCGAGAGCCTGAGTGAAAGTCAGAGAGGCCCAAAAGAGGAAGAGCCCCTCACTAATATACTGGGCATGACGTGATATGATATGGAATGCCCCATTGGCAGAGCCAAATGCCAATTTAGCTTATTAATTTAAATATTCCTCACTCCCTTAGATCTTGTGCTTGTAGACTAACAGAACACAAAGTCCTTCACTTCCAGTGACAAAAATGCAAACACTGGGATGTTCTCAGTTTCTCTCTCATAACAAATCCCAGGCTGAAAGCAAAACACAGCACTATTCTAGCTGCTAAAAAGAAACCCAGCTCTGTCCCAGCTAAAAACCAGGACAGCGAGACTAGGGAAGAGATTGTGTCTTTGTACTCGGCACTAGTGAGGCCACACCTCAAATACTGTGTTCAGTTTTGGGCCTGTCGCTACAAGAAAGACATGGAGGTGCTGGAGTGTGTCCAGAGAAGGGCAATGAAGCTGGTGAAGGGCCTAGAGAACAAGCCTTATGAGGAGTGACTAAGGGAAATGGGGTTGTTTAGTCTGGAGAAAAGGAGGCTGAGGAGAGATTTTTATTGCTCTCTACAACTACCTGAAAGGAGGTTGTAGCGAGGTGGGTGTCAGTCTCTTCTGCCAAGTAACAAGTGATGGGACAAGAGGAAATGGCTTCAAGTTGTGCCAGGGGAAGTTTAGATTGGATATTATGAAAAATTTCTTTACTGAAAGGGTTGTCAAGCATTGGAACAGGCTGCCCAGAGAAGTGGTTGAGTCACCATTCCTGGAGTTATTTAAAAGACATGTAGGCGCAGTGCTTAGGGACATGGTTTAGTGGTGGACTTGGCAGTGTTAGGTTTACGGTTGGACTCAACGTTCTTAAGGGTCTTTTCCAACCTAAATTATTCTGTGACTCTATGATTGTATGATATTAGGTCATTATATTTTGGGAGAGGTACATTTTAGAGGGCTACCAGATGTGGTTTGTGTCTTAAAGTGTTTCTGCCTTGGCAGAAAGAAAATGGAAACAGAATAGGACCTGACTAGGGAACTGAGCTGACTTATGCTGCTGCAGCTGTGAATGGTGTCCCAGCAGGGCGTTGCTGCAAGTGGTGCAAGGTTGCAGTGGCGAGGCTACCCATTGGCACTGAGATGGCAGGAGCCTGGGTGTCCTCACAAGGATAATTTGCAGTGGAGCACATGTGGCACTCTCATCCACTTGCGAGCCTTTTTTTTTTTTTGCATGGGATACTAGAATTTTGGTGGCTCAGGAAGGGTTACAGTGCAATAGCCTATATGTTTGGATACATGTCAAAACCTCCTTTCTTAGTACTAATCAAAATTCCCAAGATGTGCTAATAAGTGACTTTATCTTTTTTCAGCTAATAAATTATTGTGCTTGTGTGACAATCATTCTGGCACCAACTTCCATTTCTACTTTTTTTAGGAATGGTCTCAAAGAAAATTAGCATGAATTTACATTACTGCCAAAACACTGGTACCTGCTGATGCTAAGCTGTTAGCATGAATCAGCAAAATGACTCAGAAGTTATTTTTAAATGCCTTGTATCACAAGTATATACAATGAGTTCAGTTGTCTTAGAATAGCCCATATTTTATGGGAACAAGTTTTTGGCCTTTGTGAGGCAGTTATCAGAGGCATAGGATTAAGTTAGTGGTGAATAATGATAGAATTTTAACTCTATTATAAAATTTGAATCCCCATTCCTTTTTATTAGAAAGATAATTGAGCATACCTAATTGTATATTAACAAGAGTTATTTTATTAAGGGTTATTTAACAAATGCTTGCATAATTATACTTCTTAATTAGTCTCTTACAAGACTCCTCAGTCTTTCTTTGCTAACATGTTGTCTATGTTAGATATCTGAAACTGAAGATGTAAGCAATATTTTAATTTTGACCCTTGCCCAGTATTATTTACAGGTGACCTACCTCTCATCTTTTCCAACATCAATTTATAATAAATGTGTAACTAGAACATAATTGCCAATTTTTTAATCTAGTTTCTGGTTGTCATGGGCAATGTTTTTCTCAGATATCTGTTTTTCTTTCTAAGATTTATCTTTTTTAATTTCTTGAATTTTCTGTTACTTTCTGGTACTGTTTAACAGTGACTTGAGAGAAATATTAAATGTTTGTAATTTGACTTTATAATGAGAAAATACATGTTCCAAAGGCCACTGAAATAACTGGATTGGGCTTTCAATCAAGCCTTAAAAATTAGAGGAAATATTATCTAGTATTTTTAAGGTAGAACAAGGACCAAATTTTTACATAAAGAGGGATAAGGGGAAAATTTTAACTTCTATTTCTTTCCAGATAAAAATGGTGCTTTATTTGTAGTGATTTGCCCACCATTGTATTCAGTAATAGGACCAGACCCAGCCTTTGCTGGGAAGAAGAGTTTAGATGCTCCTTATATCTAGACCGAGTATAATGGGCAGCACGTGTTCGTCCTTGTTGCCAAATGTAGCAGGTGCCACTGTAACTGCTGCCATCTCAGCCTCACAACAGCATGAGGAGCTCCAGCTGTTATCTACCTTGTAGAGACAAATGCAGAAAGCATTGCAAGAGATGCATTAGTGCTGGCTGCAGATCCAAGTGCTCCTGTCTGTAGACTGTTGGGAGTATCCCATAGTACTTCATAGTCTGTATGAGTAGGTATGGAAGACAGGCACTTTAGTCAGTAATAGTTGCAAATAGAAAGCTGGATAGTTCTGTAACAGACACCCATGCTTTTGCATCAAACCCCTAGATGGTCCCACCAAAAAGATAAGATGGGTACTTTTGGCTTGCAGTTGCTGGTTGCAATCTGTTCCTAGAGTTGAGAAGAAAAGCCAGTGCTCCTGATGACCTAGGTTTGTATGATGTCTGTGTGAGGTCTGTGCGTGCAGCATGGACTCATAAATGTAAGGACATTACTTTTCTGGTTCCTGGCTGTTCTACTGATTGGAATTAGTCTGCTTATGATTCAAAACCAGTTGCTGATGCAAGATAAAATTAAGTTGAAATTATATAAAAATAATAACTAATCATTGTATTTGGAAATTAATTTGTGTTAATTTCAGTATTATTTTGATGTTGCAACTTTACATACTCTGGTACTTGAGAGCTTGTCTATAATGGTGAGATGAGTCACTCATCTGTGTCCCTATCACAGAATCACAGAATTGCCTAGATTGGAAAAGACCTTTAAGATCATTGAGTCCTTATCATTAACCTCACACTGACAAGTCCCTAGGGGGACACTAACCCATGTCCCTAAGCACTATGTCTACACAACTCTTAAATACCTTCAGGGATGGGGACTCCACCACTGCCCTGGGCAACCCGTTCCAATGCCTGATAACCCTTTCAGTAAAGAAATTCTTCCTAATATCCAATCTAAACTTCCCTTGGTGCAACTTGAGGCCATTTCCTCTTGTCCTGTCACTTTTTACTTGGTTGAACATACTGATCCCCACCTCTCTACACCCTCCTTTCAGGTAGTGCTAGAGGGCGATAAGGTCTCCCCTCAGCCTCCTTTTCTCCAGGCTAAACAACTCCATTTCTCTCAGTCACTCCTCATAAGACATGTGCTCTAGACCCTTCACCAGCTTCATTGTCGCTCTCTGGACATGCTCCAGCACCTCCATGTCCTTCTTGTAGTGAGGAGCCCAAAAGTGAACACAGTACTCGAGCTGCGGCCTCACCAGTTGTGTTGGGTTTCAATGTGTGGGGGGGCCGTTTTTGGTAGTGGAGGAAGGGGCCACCTTGTGAGAAACTTTGCGAAAGCTCCCCTGGCTCCAAGGCGTACCCCTCCAGCCCAGGCTGAACCAATTAGCAATAGAGAAATGCCCCTGTGAATCCATATTTATGAGGGGAAGGACTGTCTTGAAAAGAGGAAGCTGGAGAGGCCATTGACCTGAACAAAAGACAACCATCAGCCTAAACAAAGAGAGAGCTTTGTTGCCAGGAGGAAGGAGGAGGACAGAGAACCTCAGACACCCAGTTCAACATGCATGGAGTAGGAGAAGGCAAATGAGGTCCCCTGCAGCCCATGGAGGTTCAACGGCGGATCAGGTACCCATGTGTAGGCTATGGAGGACTCCACACTGGAGCAGAAGGGCAAGTGTGACTGAAATTGAGACCCCAGAGTCACTCAATGCCAGAGCAGGGGTGGACCCCCAGAGCCGGGGAGTGAGAAGCCGCGCTGAACCAGAGGCCTGTCTGCAGCCCGTGGATGTCCCCATGCCGGAGCCAGGAGCTGTGCCCAAGGAGGTCCGTGACTCCATGGAAAGCTCGTGTTGGAACACCTTGTTCTTGGACTTTTATGCCGGGAAGAGCAGCAGAGGTGAACTGACTGAACCCCCATTCTCTTTTCCCTATGCTGCTGTAGGGGGAGAAGGTAAAGAAATCGGGAGCAAAGTAATTTGAGCCTGGGAAGAAGGGAGGGGTGGGGGGAAGGTGTCTTAAAGATGTGGTTGTTAGGTCTTACTGTGCTACTTGGATGAATGGTAATGAATTAAATTGATTTTTCTTTCCCTCAAAAAAAAATTTCTTTATATTTAATAATAATAATCTGCTGAGATTTGATTTATATTTGTGGTGGTTTAACCACAGAAGCTCGCTCACCTCCCCCCCCACTACCCCCCACCCTCCGGTGATATGGGGAGGAGAAAATATAAACGAACGGGGCTCATGGGTCGAGACACGAGCAGGTTACTAGAATGGTAAAGAAGAGAGAAACAACACCAAACAACAACAATACTAATGAAATAATATACAACACAAGTGATACATGGAACCAAACGGCTCACCACCCAACCTGCTCCCGAACTGTGGTACCCAGTACTCCCCTCTCTTCCTGGAACTTCCTTATTTAAATACTGAGCATGACATCACACGGTATGGAATACCTACATTGGCCCATTTGGGTCAGCTGCCCCAGCTTCTCCCCTCCCAGTTTCCTGTGAACAATTAACTCTATCCTAACCAAACCCAGGACACCAGTGCCGAGTACAGGGGTAAGATAACTTCACTGGTCCTACTGGCCACACTATTCTTGATACAGGCCAGGATGCCATTTGCCTTCTTGGCCACCTGGGCACACTGCTGGCTCATGTTCAACACCCTCAGGTCCCTCTGTTCTGAGCAGCTCTCCAGCCATTCCTCCCTGTTGTTTCCTTAAGAGTCGAAGCTGCAGGCGGCTTCAGCCTTGAGCAATTAATTCCTGACCTTGAGTGAAGATAAAATAAAACAACAAAGCAGAATAATAAGCAAGAATATATGAGACAAGATAAGGGATGGATTGTGTGCTGTAATCAGTAACCAGTCAGAAGTAAAAGAATGGCTCATGGACAGGTGCAATTATCCAATCATGTCAGTTGTTTAGGTGCGTGCTTATGATGTGTGCGATAAGCAGTAACAAATCAAAAGTGAAAGAGTGCCACGTGCTTGGGGTGTGGGGAGGAAAAAAGGATATATAAGCAGTGCAAAGCTTCAATAAAGTGCTGATGCCTGATGCCTGAACACATCTCGGTGTTGGTCATTTCTTCATCTGCCGCAAATGGTGACCTCAACATGATCCCAATGTGATCCCAATGTGGGAATACAGAACTGCGGACCAGAGAACGGCCAGCAGTGGAGCCCAGCTAGCGGAGAAGGCAACGAACCTTAGAGCTGCTCTGCATATCGATGAAGGGAAGCAGCGGACCTCAGAGCTGGTTAGACCCGAATCTACAAGCAGGTGAGCAGCTGGGAACAAATTACCGCCCCCCCGCCCCCCAAGTGATGGATGCACAAATGTCAGCAGAGGAAAAATCTCTATTGACTATTTTTAATGCGCATTTTGAAGACAAGAGGAGTTAAATATGACGAGACAGCAGTTCAAAAGCTACTGAGATGGTGCAGAAATAACATCGCACCCTCAGATGCTGATTCTGCTTTCCTAGTGGCTGCTTGGGAAGAGGCAGGAAAGCTCCTTATTGATGCTGCAACTCTGGGTGATCCCCTTGCAACGCCCCTGTTAACTACATGGTAGTTAATTACTGATTCTTTATGCCAATTATGAGCGGATCAAACTACTGCTGCCTCTGCTATTGCTGCAGTCACAGGTGAGGCCTCCACAAGTCCCTCTGCATCTCTCCAGGATTTAACTGCTCAAAAGGAAGAGTCAAAAGATCTAGAAGACTCCTCTTCACTTATTGATTTTACTTTATCATGGGACCCCCCGTGCCACCCTTGAATGAGCTCAACGTCCACTCCGGACCCTCTAAAATTGTGGAAAAAGCTTAAAGAACAGGCAGCTGCTGAAGGGGAATCAGGCAGCAGGAGCACTGTGTGGGATAGCTGCATCCTATACATCTGTTGTAAAAATTCTGGTACCGTGCATTATGGTTTAGGTTACACTGCTTGGCATGGATCTGTGGCAAATGGTTAACGGTTTACGATTTACAATACACAAGAACCTGATTATTGTTTAATTGGCATATTTTGTGGTGTGAGTGAGAGGAGTAATAGGCCCTTTTATGTGACTGAGTGTCTGTGTTGCTTGAGTGGTACGCAGCCCGACTGCAAAGCGAGTGCAGAGTTCTAATCTGCGATTCTGTTCTCCCGTGAGGGAAACAGCTGGAGACGAACAAAGCGAGAGGTTATAGTTCAGTGTTATAAATGTCATATGTCTTCGTGGCTGTTTAATGTGTGGGGGGGAACTAAACAGGAATTTAAGACTCATAGATATTAGGGAGGCCCTTGGAGACTCCCGCTGGGGATCAATCAGTACCAATGGACTTTTGCATCTTTTTTAATTTCTCTACAAGCAACACCAGAGTCACTGCCCACAATGTAAATGCCACTGTTTCCACTTTTAGAAATAAACCAGCTTGGTGTAGTTACCCTTCACCAAACATTTCTAAAGCTACTCATAATCCAGTACAGCTACCACCAGGAGTTTTCTTTATCTGTGGAGACAGAGCGTGGGCAGGAATACCATCACGTATTCGTGGAGGCCCCTGTAGTTTGGGCCATTTAACTCTGTTGACACCTAATATTACCATGATTTTGGGAAAGTTCAAAAATCAAATAAGAAGCAAGCGTAGCACTCACTCATTTGAGCACGACTGTGATTCCAATGCAGAGTTTTGGAATCCTGGAGAAATAGCTGCAGCCTCTATTCTAGCCCCTGGAGTAGGAGTAGCGAACACATTAACAAACCTATGGGCAAGGAAACTCACGGGTTGAGATAAAAACCATTTGCTAATTAAAATAAAATTATAATGATAACAACAGTGATAACAGAATATACAAATGAGTGATGCACAGTGCAATTGCTCACCACCCACTGACCAATGCCCAGCCTGTGCCAGCCAGCCATCCCAGAGCAGAGACAGTCCCAAAACCAAAACCCCGGAAGAGCAAGCCTGAGCGATCCCCGAGAGAATACCCCGTCTTCCAGTCAGCCCTGGTTAATATACTGACATGATGTGATATGATCTGGAATATTTCATTGGCACATCCAAATGCCAATTTTGGGTTTTGCTATTCACTACACTTCTCCCTCCCAGTCCTAATGTAGATGTGAACCAGCCAAACACGGTGGCCTTGAGCTCCAGCAGCAACTAATAACATCAGTACTTTTATCAATGTTCTCCTCATAACAAATCCTACACTGAAACTAAAACACAGCTATTCTAATTACTAAGAAAAAAATTAACTCTATCCTAGCAAAACCAGGGTATTTATTATTCCTGTTCTCCATAGGTAAGTACTTTTTTCTTAAGAAAGAATCTTCTTTTGCATTTGTACTACTTAGAACTATCATCAGTCGTAGGTCAGTTGGTTCATATCTAATAAGAGTTTTCCTTTTAGTGTAATTCCTTTAGAAAATTAAGTGTGCCAGACTTAAAATGTCTTCTGGTTCATATGAAAAAACGAAAAAGAATGCAACTGTAAGGCAAGACAGTTTAAGCTTCCTGTGGAAATCTAATGGCAGCTTTTACATTTCTTTGTCAACAGAAAATATTAAAACTCACAGTATTTCTCTTCCCAAAGAAGAGAAAATGCTTTAAATACTGAGTTACTTTAATCTGTGGGGAAAAACTAGAGCTATATTATGTATTATGTACCTTAAGCATCCCCCTGTGTTGTTTTTCCAACAGATGATGATCCTAAAAGTGTATTTGAGTTGTATTCATTTAATACTGGGTGGGTTAAATTTCTCACCAATGCCGACACTTTGTCATTCTAATGAAGTATAAGTTATGAGTGACTATAATTGTACAGTCAGTATGTAATCAGCAAGACTTCTAAAAGGAGTGTATCACATCTAAAATAGCATTTTCTGCGTTGCATAATCTAATTTCACCTGACATTTTGCCAGCCAGGGCACAAGCTTTTTGCAAGAAGCAACAGAGTATCTCTGGTCTCCTTTAGACAAAAGAAGGTGGAAAATTAAGTTGTTATAAATCTGCTTCTAATTATGTTAATGAAATATTACGTCATGTAGATCAACCTGCTGCAGATCCTAGATATTTTTTTTAGCAATTTGTTCGATTTGTTATGCATGAAAAACCCATATTGATCATACTTGCTAATGAACCAATGCCTACAATTATTGCTCTTAAGGATATATCTTCAGAACATACAATGTTAGAGGGTTGATAATGAGCACATACATTAGCTGAAGACACTGATTAATTTAATGAGATTTATTTTGCCTGTTGCCAAAGTTTAGGAGGATGGATGCTGCCACTGGAAATTGTTGGAGCATTTAATCTGTGGCTATGTATTTAGGTTCAGCCATCCTGTTTCAGAAACATTAATAATGCAAAATGTTTTCTCCTTTATAAAGGCAGTAGGTATTTACTACCTTGTTCAGATCAATTTATTATGAAACAGCATGACACTTAATACTGCGTATCATATAATAATGCCTGGAGGGATTTGCATGCAAATTGCTCATTTAATTTTTACTGTATTCCTTTTCTTATTTAAACAGCAATAACAATGTAAAGTTAAGGGCAGAGCTCCAATAGCTTGTAAGGGCCTTTTCCCAGTATTCTGCACCTAATTTTGAAAGATTCGTCTTTTAATGTACAGCTTCAGATTTCCAAGTCAGATCAATATTTTAGATGCATACTTTACAAGCATTTGTTACTAGTTTTCTTAGTTCAATCAGGGTTCTTGTCACCAAAGAATACAGGACATTCTTTAGGCAAAACCTCTGTCAGCTGAACTGATTGAAATAAAATGGGTGACAAACACAGCTTGCACTGGGTCAGACAAACTTTGTCTTTGAAATGGATATTGCTAATGAAATTGCCTGTGAGAGCGTTGTCTGCCAGATGATGAATAGATCAGCACTAACACAGCCTTTCATATGCTACAGATACCCTCCTCTAAGGCAGAGGATGAGTGATGTTAGTGACCACAGCTCTCAGGGGAAGAACAATAGGAGGTGAGGATATAAACAATGGGACATTCTTTGAGGACTATAACCTGTTAGGGAGGGATGAAATCCACATGTCTAGAAGAGGCAAGGGAATCTTTGGCAGCAGGCTGGTCAACTTGGTGAGGTGAGCTTTAAACTGGTAGACTTGGAGGGTGGGGCCCAAAATGACAATGTTCGTGCCATTGTATCCAACTGGGGAATAAGCCAGGCCAACCAGAGCAACAACAAATGTTCCTTAGCTGCCTCCCATGATGGGAATCAGAAGGCAAACCATATCAAGGGCGTGTACGACTATGGTGGATCCTCCTGCACCCCTCCAGGAAAACCTACATGCTTGAATAAACTAAAGTTGCTGGGGGAGGGGAACCTCAATCCATCCCAGTCCTGCCCAACTTAAATGCCTCTATATAAATGCATGTAGCATGGGAAATAAAAAAGAGGAGTTAGAGATATGTGCGCGCCTGCAGGGCTATGATCTGATTGGCATCGTGGAGACATGGTGGGGTGGCTCCTATGACTGGAGTGTTGGAATGGAAGGGTACAGGCTCTTCAGGAAGGACAGGCAGGGGAGACAAAAGGAGGGGGTGTTGCCCTCTATGTCAGCAACCAGATGAAGTGTATGGAGCTCCACCTGGAGACAGATGAGGAGCTAACTGAGAGTCTTTGGGTCGGGATTAAGGGGAAGGCAGGGAAAAGGGATATTACAGTGGGGGTCTGCTACAGGCCACCAGACCAGGGAGACCGAGCAGATGAGGCCCTCTATAGGCAGATAGGAGCAGCCTCACGTTCACAAGCCCTGGTCCTCATGGGGGACTTCAACCACCCCGATATCCGTGGGAGGGACAACACAGCAGGCCACAAACAATCCAGGTGGTTCCTGGAATGCATGGATGTCAGTTTCCTTCTCCAAGTGATCAAGGAGATGATGAGGAGGGGTGCTATGCTGGACCTTGTTCTCACCAACAAGGAGGGGCTGGTGGGGAATGTGAAGTTCAAGGGCAGTCTTGGATGCAGTGACCATGAAAGAGTTCATAGTCACCGAGTTCAAGATCCTTAGGGCAAGAAGGAGGGTGCGCAGCAGGCTCACTACCCTGGAATTCAGAAGAGCAGACTTTGAACTCTTCAGGGACCTGCTGGGTAGAGTTCCATGGGATACAGCCCTGGAGGGAAGAAAGAAAACCAAGAAAGCTAGTTAATATTCAAGGACTGCCTCTTCCAAGCCCAGGAGTGATGCATCCCAACAAAGAGGAAGTCAGGCAAAAACAGTAGGAGGCCTGCATGGATGAACAAGGAGCTCCTGGACAAATTCAAAGACAAAAAGGACAGAGGGTAGAAGTAAGGACAGGTAGCCTGGGAGGAATGCAGGGAAATTTTCCAAGCAGCCAGGGATCAGGTTAGAAAAGCTAAAGCCCTGGCAGAATTACAACTGACCAGGGATGTCAGGGCCAAGAAGGAAAGTTTTATAGGTATGTCTGGAATAACAGGAAGACTTGGGAAAATGTGGGCCTCCTCCGGAAGGAAACAGGAGACCTAGTCACCCGGGATATGAAGAAGGCTGAGAGGTATTCAACAACTTCTTTGCCTCAGTCTTCACCAAGTGCTCGAGCCACACCCCACAAGTTGCAAAAGGCAGAGGCAGGGACTGGGAGAATGAAGAGCCACCCACTGTAGAAGATCAGGTTTGAGACCATCTGAGGAACCTGAAGGTGCACAAGTCCATGGGACCTGATGAAGTGCATATGTGGGTCTTGAGAGAACTGGTGGATGAAGTTGCACAACCACTATCCATCATATTGGAGAAGTCCTGGCAGTCTGGTGAAGTTCCCACAGACTGGAAAAAGGGGAACATAACCCCCATTTTTAAAATGGGTGTGATAGTTTAACTTAGCTGGCAGCCAAACAAGACACAGCCACTTGCAGCACCTCTCCCACCCCCTTCCCCCCACCACCCCAAGGAATCAGGGAGAGAATTGGAGGGGTAAAGGTAAGGAGACTTGCAGGTTGAGATAAGAACAATGTAATAATTAGAGTAAAAATAAATAATAATAATAAGACTAATAATGTTAACAATATATATATGAGTGATGCAGAGAACAATTGCTCACCACCCACTGATAATGATCCCAGAGGAGTGAAAAGGAACCCAAAACAAAAATTGCAATCCTGGAAAAGTGAGCCCAAGCGATTCCTGAGAGAATCCCCCTCTTTCTGGTCAGCCCTGGTTAATATACTGAACATGACGTGACATGCTATGGAATATCTTATTGGCATATCCAACTGTCAGTTCTGGGTTTTACTAACTACTGCACTTTTCTTCTCCACTCCCCCTTCCAGTCCTCTCTTCTTGGAAACTGCCCAAGCACAGTGTCCTTGTAGTTATCAACATTGTTCTCATAACAATCCTCAATGAAACCAAAACACAGTGCTTTCTAGCTACTAAGAAGAAAATTAACCCTAATCTAGCAAAAACCAGGACAGTATCCACCCCTTATTCCGTACCATTTATGTCATTTTTAGGTTCCACATTTTTCTTTAAAAAAGAAAAAATTCAATATATTTACGTATATATACATATATACACACATACATTATTCTCTTAGTTTATGGACCATTCCTTCAAAATTTGTATTGAGTTCATTTAGTCCATAACCTTGGGTTCTGTCTGTCATGACAGTCTTTCAAGGCAGGAGAGATGCTGTGAAGTTTGCACAGTCATTGGAGTAGGTGACATTGGACACAGCAGGAGGATGGTGTGCAGTCTCTGTTGCATGCTGTATCTGGAACTTGTAGCTGGCATATTTAGCACAGTCCATGCTCAGGGTCTGTGGGCTGAAGATGCTGATCTTGAAGAAGTCATTGGGCACCAGCTCTGGTTCCATTGGAGTTCCTTCTTCATTATCCTGGGGAAATTCTTAATATAAAGCCGTTAGTATAATACACAATAGCAATGATATGCACTTCATCAGCTATTTTTCAGCTAACATCAAATTCCCTTGAGGCACACATTTGACTTCCCCATCCTTCTGCATCACAAAACAATGTACACCCAGGTCCTTGAGCAAAAGTAATCCCATGAATGGGTTTGCCTTTACCCGAGGCAGGAATAATCCAGACTGTTTTTCCCAGCAAATTTTTAATGCAAACCACAGGAACTCTATCCCCTTCTACAGTATGGAAAAGTCTTCATTGGGCAGGGCCAGCTGGGTTGGCAGATCCTCTGGTGTTGACTAACCAGGTGGCTTTTGCTAAATGTGTGTCCCAGTGTTTGAAAGTTCCACCACCCATTGCTCTCAGTGTGGTTTTCAGCAGCCCATTGCATCGTTCGACTTTCCCAGAGGCTGGTGCATGACAGGGGATGTGGTACACCCACCCAATGCCATGTTCTCTGGCCCAAGTGTCTATGAAATTGTTTCAGAAATGAGTCCCATTGTCCAACTCAGTTCTGTCTGGGGTGCCATGTCGCCACAAGACCTGCTTTGCAAGGCCTAGAATAGTGTTTCGGGCAGTGGCATGGGGCACAGCGTATGTCTCCAGCCACCCGGTGGTTGCTTCCACCATGGTGAGCACATAACGCTTGCCACTGCGGGTCTGTGGGAGTGTGATACAGTCAACCTGCCAGGCCTCTCCATATTTATATTTTAACCATCGCCCTCCATACCAGAGAGGTTTTAACCTCTTGGCTTGTTAGATCACAGCACATGTTTCACATTCATGAATAACTTGTGCAATAATTTCTATGGTTAAGTCCACCCCTCGGTCACGAGCCCATCTATATGTTGCATCTCTTCCTTGATGGCCTGAAGCATCATGGGCCCAACGGGCTAAAAATTTTTCACCCTTATGTTGCCAGTCTAGGTCTACTTGAGACACTTTGATCTTAGCAGCCTGGTCCACCTGTTGGTTGTTTTGATGTTCTTCAGTGGCTCGACCTTTGGGCACACGGGCATCTACATGTCATATCTTTACAACCAGTCTCTCCAGCCGAGCAGCAATGTCTTGCCATAGTTCAGCAGCCCAGATGGGTTTGCCTCTGCGCTTCCAGTTGCTCTGTTTCCATTGCTGTAACCACCCCCACAGGGCATTTGCCACCATCCATGAGACCGTATAGAGGTAGAGCATTGGCCATTTCTCTCGCTCAGCAATGTCTAAGGCCAGCTGGATGGCTTTTACCTCTGCAAAGTGGCTCGATTCACCTTCTCCTTCAGCAGCCTCAGCGACTCATCGGGTGAGACTCCACACAGCAGCTTTCCACTTTCGATGTTTTCCTACAATACAACAGGAGCCATCAGTGAACAGGGCATATCACTTCTCATTATCTGGTAGTTCATTGTATGGTGGAGCTTCTTCAGCATGTGTCACATCTTCCTCTGGTGACATTCCAAAATCTTTACCTTCTGGCCAGTTCGTGATCACCTCCAGAATTCCTGGGTAACTGAGGCTTCCAATTCGAGCCTGTTGTGTGATCTGTGCAACCCACTTACTCCATGTGGCATCAGTTGTGTGGTGTGTAGAAGGAACGTTCCCTTTGAACATCCAGCCCAGCACAGGCAATCAGGGCGCCAGGAGGAGCTGCGCTTCAGTACCCATCACTTCTGAAGCAGCTCGAGCTCCCTCATATGCTGCCAATATCTCTTCTTCAGTTGGAGTATATCGGGTCTCTGATCCTCTGTATCCACGACTCCAAAACCCCAGGGGTCGACCTCGAGTCTCCCCTGGTGCTTTCTATCAGAGGTGCCATTCTCCTCAGCTGCAGTGTAGAGCACATTTTTAACGTCTTGTCCTGTCTGGACTGGTCCAAGAGCTACTTCTTGGACTATCTCCTATTTGATTAGTTCAAAGGCTTGTCGTTGCTCCGCACCCCATGTGAAATCATTCTTCTTTCTGGTCACCTGGTAGAGAGGCCTCACGATCTGACTGTAATTTGGAATGTGCATTCTCCAGAAACCCACGACGCCTAAGAAGGTTTGTGCTGCCTTCTTGTTAGTTGGTGGAGACATAGCTGTTATTTTATTGATCACATCCATTGGGATCTGATGGCGTCCATCTTGCCACTTTATTTCTAAAAACTGGATCTCTAGTGCAGGTCCCTTTTTCTTTCTTCATTTTATGGCTAAACCAAGTCTCAGAAGGATTTGGATTATCTCCTTCCAAAACAACTTCTTCAATATTGCCTCACGCAATGATGTCACCAATGTATTGCAGGTGTTCTGGAGCTCCATCCTGCTCCAGGGCAGTCTGGATCAGTCCATGGCAAATGGTGGGGCTGTGTTTCCACCCCTGGGGCAGTCAATTCCAGGTGTACTGGACACCCCTCCAGGTGAAAGCAAACTGTGACCTACACTCTGCTGCCAAAGGAATGGAGAAGAACGCATTGGCAATGTCTATGGTGGCGTACCACTTGGCTGCCTTGGACTCCAGTTCATACTGGAGCTCTGACATATCCGGCACGGCAGCGCTCAGTGGTGGTGTGACTTCATTCAAGCCATGATAGTCCCCTGTCAGTCTCCACCCCCCATTAGACTTCTGCACTGGCCATATCATGGAATCATAGAATCATAGAATGGTTTGGGTTGGAAGGGACCTTAAAGATCATCCAGTTCCAACCTCCCTGCCATCAGCAGGGACACCTTCCACTAGACCAGGTTGCTCAAAGCCTCATCCAACCTGGCCTTAAACACAGGGACGGGGCATCCACAACTTCTCTGGGCAACCTGTTCCAGTGTCTCACCACTCTCATAGTAAAGAATTTCTTCCTAATATCTAATCTAAACCTCCCCTCTTCCAGTTTAAAGCCATTTCCCCTTGTTCTGTCATTAACTGCCCTTATGAAAAATCCCTCCCCAGCTTCCTTGTAGGCCCTCTTCAGGTACTGGAAGGCCGCTATAAGGTCTCCCTGGAGCCTTGTCTTTTCCAGGCTGAACAGCCCCAACTCTCTCAGCCTGTCCTCATAGGAGAGGTGCTCCAGTCCTCGGATCATCCTTGTGGCCCTCTTCTGGACTTGTTTTAACAGGTCCATGTCTTTTTTGTGTTGGGGGCCTGTGACCTTGGTGTTATCAGCACCATATGTGGCTGTTAAATGGAGAGTGAGTCCTGCTGATCACTCTTTGGCTCTCCAGCTGATGATTCAGTTTATGGATGGGAATTACGGAGTCTTGGTTGGTGCGATATTGCCGCCGGTGCACTGTTGTGGTAGCAATCAGCAGCTGTTGATCTTTGACCCTTAGCAGTCCCACAACAGAAGGGTCCTCTGAGAGACCAGGCAGAGCAGACAGCTGTTTGATTTCCTCTGTCTCCAAGGCAGCTATGCCAAACGCCCACCGGTACCCTCTTGGGTCCTTGAAATACCCTCTCCTGAGGTGATCTATGCCGAGATTGTATGGAGCACCTGGGCCAGTCACAATGGGGTGTTTTTGCCACTCATTCCGAGTCAGGCTCATTTCAGCCTCCAACACAGTCAGCTGTTGGGACCCTCTTGTGACTCCAGAAATACAGATGGATTCTGCTCCTTTTAAATTCAATGGCACCAGGGTGCATTGGGCACCAGTGTCCACTAAAACTTTATACTGCTGGGGGTCAGATGTGCCAGGCCAACGAATCCACACAGTCCAGTAAACTCGGTTATCCCTTTCCTCTGCCTGGCTGGAGGCAGGGCCCCTGTAATGCTGGTCATCATATTCATCACTCACTTCTGCTGAAATATGATCAAAAGGATTAGGATCAAGGAAAGGATTAAGAGTAGCATCAGGCCTCCTATTCTGTCTGGGGAATTGTCCACTGGAGACTGGAGCAGCATTTTTCCTAGAAGGACCAGAAGAATCCCTGTTTGTACTTGTTTTTCTTTGCAGCTTGTGTACTCGTGCCTGCAGGACCGAGGGAGGTTTCCCATCCCACTTTCTCATGTCTTCTCCATGGTCACTCAAGTAAAACCACAATGTGCCCCATGGTGTATACCATCTCTCTTGAGGAGGGAAACGCTTGCTCCTAACAGCTGAGACATAGGTCCGAACGGGTGGAGGGCAGAGCCTGTCCTGGAATCGCTGGAACTCTTGGGACAGTTTCTCCACGTGTTTCTCCAGGATACCTGGTAGTTTTTCCATGGCCAAGACACAGGCTCATATAGAGACAGAGAGACTGTCTTAAAATCTCTGGAGCCAGATAGCCACTTCATTTACAGTTGGTGCCTCCTCATCCTCTTTTACTTCTACTGTTGCCAATGAGCTGGCATATGATGCTGGTGCACTCAGTACAACATTTCGCCCCATGGGTATTGTGCCCGGGATTTCATCTGGGTCTTCAGTTACCCTCATGTCCCTCGGGTCCTGGTAAATCAGCTCCCGCACAGCTGGTTCCCTCAGGTACTGAATCCCTCTCTCCATGCTGACCCATTTGCCTGGATTGCAGGTAATATCATCCTTGAAGGGTTACCTTTCCTTCACACCCGCCAAGAGCCGCCTCCAAAGACTGCGGAGTGGGTCCCCTCTTGCAATTGCTTTATCAGTTCCCACTTCCTTAGAGAGGGATCCCAGCTGCTTGGCTTCTCTACCCTCTAACTCCAGGCTACTGGCCCCATTATCCCAGCGTCTGAGCAGCCACGTAATGAGGTGCTTGCTTTGGTAACAAGTGAAATCTTTTCATATATCCTGCAGCTCACTCAGGGTTAGAGATCGAGTGGTTATTGTACTGTCTCCATTTCCATCTCTCCTTCCCTCCTCTTCTTCCTCCTTAGGAAGATCATAAGCTTGATCGTCTTCATCCCTCTGTAAACGTACTGACTTTCGTGTCCACTTCTTCTTCCATACAGGGGCAACTGATACTGGCACGTGTTGGTTCTCTAGTTCATCTGTAGTGCTTCTTGAGGGGCTTGGAGTAGCTGCATTGCTTGCTGAAGGGGTTAGAGAGGCTGCAGTGTCTGTCACCGAGGTTGAAGCAACTGGAGTAGTCGCAGTATCAGTCAAAGAGGTTGAGGTAACTGTAGCAGGTGCCAGGGTAACTCCAGCAGAGGATGGGGTGATCCTCCTAAGTAGTCTGACATGCATTAAAACCTGGCACACATTCAGAAGAACTAGCAGCATGATTATGCTGGTTTGATTATCCCAAGGATATTCAAAATTCTCAAAAACTTTTGTAACTGGGAGCAGGAAATTGAATGAAGATGTTCCCCCTCCCAGAGGGAAAAAACCACTGGTGTAATTGGTAAGAACATTCACCAGATAGCTCCTGCAATGGGGAGATGGAGCCGCTTCTGCTGCTTTGTTCTGTGTGCTGCCTGTCACTGCTGAATACAGGTACAAAATTGGTCTCACTACCCATCTTTTTATCGTACTAACAACCATCCCTGTACCACACAGCAGAACAGTACCCCTAGCCCCAAACCAACACCTAGGGACAGTGAAAAATATAAACGGCATGTAAGGTGCCACCTCAGAGAACTCAAAGAACAACTCTGCAATCCAGTACAACAACATTCTGATCACTGACAACCAAGTCATCATAACAAATGCTTCTTGCAGATTCTTTCTAACACACTTTGGTCAGAACTGTCGTTATCTCAACCTTTCGTGCCCCACGTTGAGTGCCAAAAGACTGTGATAGTTTCACTGGGTTGGCCCTTGGCTAGCAGCCAACACAGCCGTTCACCCACTTACCCCTCACCCCCAGGGGATAGGGGAGAGTATTGGGGGGCAAGGATAAGGAGGCTTGTAGGGTGAGATAAGAACAGTTTAATAATAGAAATAAAAGAAAACTTACCCCCCCCCAATATTAAAATAGTAGTGACAATGATAACAGTAATAAGATCCAACTGTTGTTTGTTTTGATGTTCTTTGGTGGCTCCAATCTTGGGCACATGGGCATCTACATGTCGTATCTTTACAACCAGTCTCTCCAGCCGAGCAGCAATGTCTTGCCATAATTCAGCAGCCCAGATGGGTTTGCCTCTGCGCTGCCAGTTGCTCTTTTTCCATTGCTGTAACCACCCCCACAGGGCATTTGCCACCATCCATGAGTCCGTATAGAGATAGAGAATTGGCCATTTCTCTTGCTCAGCAATGTCTAAGGCCAGTTGGATGGCTTTTACCTCTGCAACCGGGCTCGATTCACCTTCTCCTTCAACAGCCTCTGTGACTCATCGGCTGGGACTCCACACAGCAGCTTTCCACTTTCAATGTTTTCCTACAATACAACAGGACCTGTCAGTGAGCAAGGCATATTGCTTCTCATTATCTGATAGTTCATTATATGGTGGAGCCTCTCAAGCACATGTCACCTCTTCCTCTTGTGACATTCCAAAATTTTTACCTTCTGGCCAGTTCGTGATCACTTCCAGAATTGGCTTGGATGAGGAGATCTTTGAGTATAAGCCAGGTGTCCTGAGGCCCTCTTCCTTCCAGGAATTCATCCCATGGTACCTGAGTAAGCAGATCCCTGAAGAGGTCAAACTCTGCTCTCCTGAAATCCAGGGTGGTGAGCTTACAGTACACCTTCATCACTGCCCTAAGTATCTCAAATTCCACCATTTCATGGTCACTGCACCTCACATTCCCCACTAGCCTCTCCTTGTTGGTGAGAACAAGGTCCGGCATGGCAACTCTCATCAGCTCCTTGATCACTTGGAGAAGGAAATTGACATCCACGCATTCCAGGCACCACCTGGATTTTTTGTGGCCTGCTGTGTTGTCCCTCCCACAGATATCGGGGTGGTTGAAGTCCCCCATGAGGACCAGGGCTTGTGAACGTGAGGCTGCTCCTATCTGCCTATAGAGGGCCTCATCTGCTAGGTCTCCCTGATCTGGCGGCCTGTAGCAGACCCCCACTGAAACATCCCCTTTCCCTGCCTTCCCTTTAATCCTGACCCATAGACTCTCAGTTAGCTCCTCATCTGTCTCCAGGTGGAGCTCCATACACTCCAGCTGGTTGTTGACAGAGGGCAACACCTCCTCCTTTTGTCTCCCCTGCCTGTCCTTCCTGAAGAGCCTGTACCCTTCCATTCCAACACTCCAGTCATGGGAGCCACCCCACCATGTCTCTGTGATGCCAATCAGGTCACATCCCTGCAGGCACCCATACATTTCCCACTCCTCTTGTTTATTGCCCATGCTACGTGCATTAGCACAGAGGCATTTAAGTTGGTCCCCCGGTGAAGTTGACTTTGCCCTGTTGGCTGGAGCAGCTGGAATCCCAGTGTGGTGCTCTTCAGGCATGGACCTCCCAGAGTTACTACCAGCAGTCCCAGTTATATCCCCTTCCCCCTTCCAATCTAGTTTAAAGCTCTGTCAATGAGCCCTGCTAATTCTTGCCCCAGGATCCTTTTCCCCTACTGAGACAGGTGTGTCCCATCTTTTGTCTGTAGCCCTGGTGCCATGTAAACCTCCCCATGGTCAAAGAAACCAAAACTCTGCCTATGGCACCAGCCAGGTGATTATGATATGTTTGAAAACACAGTCCACAGGAGCTGCTCAGTTACTAAAGATGGTCTTGAGTAGAATTTTTTAGGCTTATTGCTAAGACCATGCTATACACAGAATAACTGTAAATTCACTGTTGCTATGCCAATCTACATTACATGGAATCTGAGCCAGGATGTAATTTCCATGTAAGTTGCAGATGGGATCAAAGGAGACTTCAGGGCCTTGGGATGACTGGTTAAGAGGTCAGGAGCACAAGTAGTGTTCTCCTCTATTCTTCCAGTTGCAGGGAATGATGAGGGAAGAAAGAGGAAGAGCCAGCAGATTAGTATCTGCCTCTGAGACTGGTGTAACTGGCAGAATTGGGGGTTTTTTGATCATGGGCTGCTGGTGACAGACAGGGTACACCTGTCTCAAAGATGAAAAAGGATCTTTGTGCAGGAGGTAGCAGGGCTCATTGAAAGAGCTTTAAACTAGATTTGAAAGGGGAAAGGAACAAAACCAGACTTACTAGAGATAAGCATGGAGGTGGCACACTAGTGTTCAAGGGAAACTGTGCTAGTGAGATCCTTCAGTCTGCTTCATGATGTGCTGAGTACACTGAAGCACATTTGAAATGTCTTTATACTAATGCTCTCAGCATGAGGAATAAACAAGAGAAGCTAGAAGCTTTGGCCCAGTCCCAGAGCTATGACATTATTGGCATAAGCAAAATGTGGTGGGATGAGTCCTGTGACTGGTATGTTGTGATGAAAGGTTATAGGCTCTTCAGAAGGGATAGGCAGGGTAGGCAAGGTGGGAGGGTGACACTATGTAAGGGAGGGGTTGAATTGTATGGTGCTTACATTTGATGACAACATGGTTGTGAGACTCTGGGCAAGGATGAAGGGGAAAGCCGCGCGCGCAGAAGCAAAAGAACAAAATGTTTATTCCCTACTTCCCATCAGCAGGCCATGTCTGGCCACTTCCCGGGAAGCAGGGCTTTCATACGCGTTGCGGTTCCCGGAGAACAAACGGAAGTAACGAATGCCCCCCCTTCCCCCTCCGTTCTCCTTGCTTTTATTTCTGAGCAGACGTCATATGGTCTGGAATATCCCTTTGGTCCGTTTGGGTCAGCTGTCCTGGCTATGTCCCTTCCAAAGATCTTCCCCAGCCTACTTGGGGGCAGGGAAGAAATGTTGGAGAGCCAGCCTTGGTGCTGTGCTAGCACTGCTCAGCAGTAACCAACACACTGGTGTGTTATCAACACCTTTCTAGCTACTAATACAAAACACAGCACTGTGAGGGCTGCTATGGGGAAAATGAACTCCATCCCAGCCAGACCAAATACAATGAGGAAAGATGCCTTTCTGGATTTGTTATTTGTAAACAGAGAGGAACTCATGGGCGAAGTAGTGATTGGTGGCTGCCTTTGTCACGGTGACCATGATGTAGTTGAGTTTCAAATTGTTGGAGATGATAGGAGAAAAACTGCCAGCAAAACTTTGACCCTGGATATGGGGAAAACAGACTTTGGGCAACTGAAGGAGCTAGTTAGTAAGGTACCCCAGGAATCTGTTTTTGAAGGTATTGGGGTCCATGAATGCTGGTCATTTTTAAAGAACCATCTCTTAAGAGCACAGGAGCAGGCATTTCCAAAGTGTCAGAAGTCAAGCAAATGGGGCAGAAGGGCAGCTTGGCTGAGCAGGGATCTTCTTCTAGAACTTCAGCAGAAAAGTAAAGTGTATGGACATTGGAAGCAAGGACAGGTGGCACGAGAGGACTACAGAGACGCTGTTTGCCACTGTAGGGAGAAAATTAGTGTGGCCAAAGCTCGATTAGAATTCAAGCTGGCCAGCATTGTGAAGGACAACAGAAAGGGCCTTTTAAAATATGTTAACAGCAAAAGGAGGAGAAGAGATAACATTGGTCCGTTGCTTGATGAGGTTGATCACCTCACAAATAAGGAAGTAGACAAAGTGGAAATGTTTAATGCCTTCTTTGCCTCTGTCTTGAACACTGATGATGGGCCCTGGGACTCTCAAAGCCCTGTGTTGGTAGACCGTGACTGGAGTGATGATAAACTCCCAGACGACTCTGAAGTTGTTTGAGACTTGCTGCTCCAGCTGGATGCACATAAGTCTATGGGGTCCGATGGGATTCATCCTAGGGTACTGAAAGAGCTGGCTGATGTCATTGCGGACCTCTCTCCATTATTTTTCAATGATCTTGGGAGTCTGGAGAGGTCCCAGTTGACTGGAAGCTGGCAAATGTTGCCCCAACTTTCAAGAAGGGTAAGAAGGAAGATCCTGGTAATTACAGGCCTGTCAGTCTCACTTCAGTGCCTGGTAAAATTATGGAGAAGGCCATTCTGGGAGTTATTGAAAAACACTCAAGAGACAATGTAGTCATTGGTCATAGCCAGCATGGGTTCACAGGGGAAAGTCCAGCTTAACCAACTTAATTTATTTTTATGACAAGAGCACCCATCTAGTTGTCCAAGGGAAGCCAGTAGATGTGGAGCTCTTGGATTTTAGCAAAGCTTTTGTTACTGTCTCTCACAGTATTCTTCTAGTCAAAATGTCCAGCACACAGCTAGACAAGTCCATCATATGATAGGTGATTGGCTGATGGGTCGAGCTCAAAGAGTTATAGCAAATGGGGTTACATCAGGCTGGCAGCCAGTCACCAGTGGGGTCCCCCAAGGCTCAATTTTAGGGCCAGTGCTCTTAAGTGTTTTTGTAAATGATCTGGATGCAGGAATCGAATGTAAAATAAGTTTGCCAAAGAAACTAAACCAGGAGGAGCTGTGGACTTCCTCGAGGGTAGAGAAGCCTTACAGAGAGATCTGGATAGACTAGAGCTGGGCAATCACCAACCATATGAAATTTAATAAGAGCAGGTGCCAGATTCTCCACCTGGGATGGGCTAATCCTGGTTATACATGCAACTTGGGGGATGAGAGGCTGGAGAACAGCCCTGCGGAAAGAGCTCTGTGGATTTGGGTTGATGGCAAATTGAATATGAGTCAACAGTGTGCCCTGGGAGCCAAAAGGGCCAACCATGTCCTGGGGTGCATCAAGGACAGCAGGAGGTGATTGTCCCACTCTATACTGCACTGATGCACCCTCACCTTGAGTACTGTGTGCAGTTTTGGGTGTCTCAATATAATAAGGACATCAGACTATTAGAGTGTGTCCAGAGGAGGTCAACCAAGATGGTGAAAGGTCTCGAGGGCAAAACTTATGAGGAACGTCTGAGGTCACTTGACTTGTTCAGCTAGGTTAACAACTGGACTTGATGATCTTAAAAGTGTTTGCCAACCTAAATGATTCTATGATTCTAAGAGCTTTAAACTGGATTTGAAGGGAGAAAGGAATAAAACTAGACTTGCTATTGATAAGCCTGGGGGCAGCACACCAATGTTTGCAGGGACTGGCAAGGTCCTTCCATCTGCTGTCTGTCTCAGTGGAGGTAGGGGACGGAGAGCCATGCAACAGCAAAGATGAAAGGGTTATTGATGTGTTAGAAACCATGGAAGCGCCTGAGTATGGTGGGAATTAGGGCTTCTCCCCCAAAAGATGTGGCAGGATCAGTAGCCCAGCTGAAGTGCATCTACACCAAAGCAAGCAGCACGGGCAACAAACAGGAGGAGCTGGAAGCCATTGTGTAGCTGGAAAACTATGAAACATGATGAGATGACTCACACAAATGGAGTGCTGCAATGGATGGTGTGGTGGTTTCACTTAGCTAGCACTTGGCTACCACTTGGCTAGCAGCCAAACACAGCCATTTGCTCACTCCCCTCCCCCACGACCACAGGGGATAGGGAAGAGAATTGGGGGCAAGGGTAAGGAGACTCGTATGTCGAGATAAGAACAATTTAATAACTGAAACATAATAAAACTTAATAATAATCATAGAATAGTTTGGTTGGAAAAGACTATTATGATCATCTAGTCCAACCATAAACCTAGCATTGCCAAGTTCACCACTAAACTATTAAACCATGTCTCTAAGCATCACATCGGCACATCCTTTGAATACCTCCAGGGATGGTGACTCCACCACTTCCCTGGGCAGCCTGCTCCAGTACTTGACAATCCTTTCAGTGAAGAATTTTTTCCTAATATCCAACCTAAACCTCCCATGGCGCAACTTAAGGCCATTCCCTCTTGTCCTATCACTTGTTATTTGGGAGAAGAGACCAACACCCACCTTGCTACAACCTCCTTTCAGGTAGTTGTAGAAAGAAATAAGGTCTCCCCTCAGCCTCCTCTTCTCCAGACTAAACAATCCCATTTCCCTCAGCCACTCCTCATAAAACTTGTTCTCCAGGCCCTTCACCAGCTTTGTTGCCCTTCTTTGCACACGCTCCAGCATCTTGATGCCCTTCTTGTAGTGAGGGGCCCAAAACAGGACACAGTACGCGAGGTGCAGCCTCACCAGTGCCGAGTACAGGGGCACAATCACTTCCCTACTCCTGCTGGCCTCACTATTTCTGATAGAAGCCAGGATGCTGTTGGTCTTCTTGGCCACCTGGGCACACTGCTGGCTTATGTTCATGCCGCATTCCTGGAAGAGCGAGAGCCTGAGCGAAAGCCAGAGAGCAAGAGAGTAAGAGACCCTCATTAATATACTGAACATGATGTTATATGATATGAAATATGCTATTGGCATATCCAAATGCCAATTTAGTTTAATAATTTATATATTCCTCACCCTCCTCTAGATCTTGCACTTGTAAAATAAGAAAAAACAAGGTCCTTAGCTTTCAGCAACAAAAAATGAAAACATTGGTATATTATCAGTTTCTCTCATAACAAATCCTATGCTGAAACCAAAATACAGCGGTATTCTAGCTACTAAAAAGCGACCTAGCTCTGTCTCAGCTAAAAACCAGGACAATATCTGCCCCTTACTGCATACCATTTACATCATGCTCAGGTTTCACACTTCCTAATACATTTAGATTAATGACTGCTACTATCCTTGAAAGATATATATATTGTGGTGGGTTGACCCTGACTAGAGGCCGGATGCCTACCAAAGCCCACTCTATCACTCCCCCTCCTCAAATGGGCAGGGGGACAAAAATATAATGAAAAGCTCATGGGTGGAGATAAGGACGAAGAGAGATCACTCACCAGTTACTGGCACGGGCAAAACAGACTCGACTTGGGGGAAAAACAAATTTACTTTATTACCAATCAAAACCAGAGGATAGTGAGAAGTAAAAAAACAAATCTTAAAACACCTCCCCCATCCCTCCCTTCTTCCCAGGCTTCATCTCTTTCCCGATTTTCCACCTCCTCCCCCCAGCGGCACAGAGGGACAGGGAATGGGGTTGGGGTCAGTTCATCACACGTTGTTTCTGCCGCTGCTTCCTCCTCAGGGGGAGGACTCCTTCCCCCACACCAGCGTGGGGTCCCTCTAACGGGAGACAGTCCTCCACAAACTTCTCCAACGTGAGTTCTTCCCATGACTGACAGTTCTTCACGAACTGCTTTAGCATGGGTCCATTCCATGGGGTGCAGTCCTTCAGGAAGGGACTGCTCCAGCGTGGGTCCCCCACGGGGTCACAAGGTCCTGCCAGCAAACCTGCTTCTGCCTGGGCTCCTCTCTCCACGCGCTACAGGTCCTGACAGGAACCTGCTCCAGCGAGGGCTTCCCATGGGGTCACAGCCTCCTTCAGGCATCCACCTGCTCCGGCGTGGGGTCCTCCATGGGCTACAGGTGGTCATCTGCTCCACCATGGACCTCCATGGACTGCAGGGGGACAGCCTGCCTCACCATGGTCTTCACCACAGGCTGCAGGGGAATCTCTGCTCCGGCACCTGGAGCACCTCCTCCCCCTCCTTCTTCACTGACCTTGGTGTCTGTGGAGTTGTTTCTCTTACATCTTCTCACTCCTCTCTCCAGCTGCAAAGTGTGCAGCTTTTTCTTCCCTCTCTTCCTTTTTTTTCTTAATTCTGTTCTCACAGAGGCGTTACTGATGGGCTCGGCCTTGGCCAGCGGCGGGTCTGTCTTGTAGCCGGCTGGCATTGGCTGTGTCGGGTAGGACATGGGGGAAGCTTCTGGCAGCTTCTCTCACAGAAGCCACTCCATGTCCCCCCCCTGCTGCTTACAAAACCTTGCCACACAAACCCAATACATATATATATATATATATCTTTCAAGAATAGTCAGAAGACATCCCCTTTGAACTCTTCAGAAGAGATATGCAAGGAATGAGAGGTTGTGGGGTAACCCTGTATGTTAAGGAGTGTTTTGACTGTCTAGAGCTTGATGATGGTGATGAAAGGGTCAAGCGTTTATGGGTAAGAATCAGGGGAAAGGCAAACAAGGCAGATATCATGCTGGGAGTCTGTTATAGACCACCTCACCAGGATGAGGAGGCAGACCAAATATTCTATAAGCAGCTGGGAGAAGTCTCATTATCACCTGCCCTTGTTCTCATGGGAGACTTCAATTTGCCAGATGTCTGCTGGAAATACAATGCAGCAGAGAGGAAACAGTCTAGTAGGTTCTTGGAATGTATAGAAGATATTTAAGTTCCTGAGAAAGCTGGTTAGGGAGCCAACTAGGGAAGGCACCCAGCTGGACTTGTTGTTTGCAAATGGAGAAGGACTTGTGGGTGATGTGATGGTTGGAGGTCGTCTTGGACACAGCAATCATGAAATGGTAGAGTTTTTGATTCTTGGAGAAGTAAGGAGGGGGGTCAGCAGAACTGCTACCCTGGACTTCTGGAGGGCAGACATTGGCCTTTTTAGCAGCCTGGTTGACAGAGCTCCTTGAGAGACAGTCCTGAAGGGCAAAGGAGTCTGGGAAGGCTGAACAGTCCTCATGAAGGAAATCTTAAATGCTCAGAAGCAGGCTGTCCCCATGTGACAAAAGATGAGCCAGTGGGGAAGAAGTTTGTCCTGGCTGAACAGAGAGCTTTGGCGGGAACTCAGGAAAAAAAGGAGAGTTTATGGCCTTTGGAAGAAGGGGCAGGCAATTCAGGAGGACTACAAGGATGTCGTGAGGGTATGCAGGGAGAAAATTCAAAGGGCCAAAGCCCAACTAGAATTTAATTTGGCTACTGCCATAAAAGACGACAGAAAAACTTTCCATAACTAGATTAGCAGGAAAAGGAAGGCTAAGGAGAATCTCCATCCTTTATTAGATGTGGAGAGAAACACACTAACAAAGGGTGAGGAAAAGACTGAGGTGCTTAATGCCTTCTTTGCATCAGTCTTTAATAGTGAGAGCAGTTGTTCTTGGGGTACCCAGCCCCCTGAGCTGGCAGACAGGGACAGGGAGCAGAATAAAGCCCCCATAATCCAAGGGGAAATGGTTGGTGACCTGCTACACCACTTAGACATATGCAAGTCTATGGGGCCGGATGGAATACACCCAAGGGTACTGAGTAAGCTAGAAGAACTGGTCATCAAGCCACTCTCCATCATTTATCAGCAGTCCTGGTTAACTGGGGAGGTCCCTGTGGACTGGAAGTTAGCAATGTGATGTCCATCTACAAGAAGAGGCCAGAAGGAGGATCCGGGGAAGTACAGGCCTGTCAATCTGACCTTGGTGCCAGGGAAGGTTATGGAGCAGATTATCTTGAGTGCCATCACACGACACGTACAGGACACCCAGGTGATCAGGCCCAGTCAGCATGGTTTTATGAAAGGCAGGTCCTGCTTGACTAACCTGATCTCTTCTATGAACAGGTGACCCGCTTAGTGGATGAGGGAAAGGCTGTGGATGTTGTCTACCTGGACTTTGACACTGTTTCCCACAGCATTCTCCTGGAGAAACTAGCTGTTCATGGCTTGGACGGGTATATTCTTTGCTGATAAAAAGCTGACTGGATGGCTGGACCCAAAGCATTGTGGTGAATGGAGCTAAATCCAGTTGGCAACCAGTCACAACTGGTGTTCCCCAGGGCTCAGTATTGGGGCCAGCTCTGTTTAATACCTTTATCAACAGGCAAGGGGATCCGAGTGCAACCTTAGTAAGTTTGCAGTTAACAACCAAGTTGGGTGGGAATGTTGATCTGCTTGAGGGTAGGAAAGCTCTACAGAGGGATTGGGACAGGCTGGATCAATGGGTTGAGGCCCACTGTATGAGGTTCAACAAGGCTGAGTGCCAGGTCCTGCACTTGGATCACAACAACCCCATGCAACACTACAGGCTTGGGGAAGAGTGACTGGAAGGCTATCTAGTGGAAAAGGACCTGGGGGTGTTGGCTGATAGCCAGATGAATATGAGCTGGCAGTGAGCCCAGGTGGCCAAGAAAGCCAATACCATCCTGCCTTGTATCAAAAATAGCGTGGCCAGCAGGACTAGGGAAGGGATCATCCCCCTGTACTTGGCACTGGTGAGGCCACACCTTGAGTACTGTGTTCAGTTTTGGGCCTGTCACTACAAGAAGAACATTGAGGTGCTGCAATGTGTCCAAAGAAGAGCAATGAAGCTGGTGAAGGATCTGGAGCACAAGTCTTATGAGGAGTGGCTGAGGGAAATGGGATTATTTAGTCTGGAGAAGAGGAGGCTGGGGGAGACCTTATTTCTCTCTACAACTACCTGAAAGGAGGATGTAGAGAGACAGGTGTCATTCTCCCAAGTAACAAGTGATAGGACAAGAGGAAATGGTCTCAATTTGCACCAGGGGAGGTTTAGATTGGATATTAGGAAAATTTCTTCACCAAAAGGGTTGTCAAGCATTGGAACAGGCTGCCCAGGGAAGTGATTGAGTCACCTTCCCTGGAGGTATTTAAAAGATGTGTAGATGTGGCAGTTAAGGACATAGTTTAGTGGTGAACTTGGCAATGTTAGGTTTAAGATTGGACTTTATGATCTTAAAGGTCTTTTCCAACCAGAATAATTCTATGATTCTTTTATTCTTTAATTCTAAAAAAGAAGGAAGAAAAAGTTAGGGGAGGACTAATGCCCAACTATTCACACTGAGGGTACACTGAGGAACCCAGAGATCGATTAAGAAACAAAATACTCTTGTTATTAGTTTCCCAGACATCAGTTTAAGAGGTCTGATGTCATAGTCACAGGTTCAGTATGGCCATTTCAAATCCCAGTGCTCCCCCAGGGTCCCACTCCCTAGGGAATATGGGGTTTTTTTGCCAAAAATGTTCTTTGGTATTCAGAGGCAATGATATCCTTTGGAGGTACAGCACAGCATGGATGACAGTGCTATTCAGAAGTAGGGGGAGAAGAAACAGGATTAAATGACAATCAAGGCTATTACAAGAAGGGTGACTGAATGATGTCTTTACAGTAGGAGTGGCTAGAGTGGTTAGTCATGGTAAAGAAGGGAGACCACACCTTCATTCTGCTCCCTGCAAAAGATCTGCCAACTTGTGGATGTTCTAGCACAGTAGGAAAACCTTACAGATGTGCTACCATGTCACAATGAAGCATCTAAACTGAGATTGCATTTGACCATTGTTATTAAAAACATCCATGGAGTTTTCATAGGAATGTTGCAGCTTCTTCTGTCTTTGCTCCCTTTTTTTATTTCCACTTAGTATCTCAATTTATAACACCGCCTGCAGTTACTCTTTATATCTGGCACTAGCCTCCAAAATAAGTTTCCAAATTCTGGATCAGTGTCAGTGACAAATTACCTAAAGGACATGAGACCAGGGCTGAGATAGGTAATGATGTGTGAATTTCAAATCAAACTTTCAGCTAGGAAATGCAGACTTTTGCAGCATGTGAAATATTTGGTAGAGCAGAAGAAGATACTCGGGGGAAGAAAAGAAGAGGAAGAGTTATTAAGCCTCAATTTCTTTTCTATTGAACTGATTTTGGAATCATATTTTAACATGTGTAAGGTGGGCAACAGAGATGATTACCTATTGAAAACTAGCTTACCATCAGCTGTAGAAAATTTTTCTTTTTAAATTACAGTTTTTGACATAGAAATACTTTTGATCTCACCTGAAAAGGTACCCAATACTGTACAATCTTATCAAGTTTTCCATGTTTCAGTACTTCAGCAGCTGAGTCAGATTAATAAAAGGCATTTGTTTTCTATCATAGAATCATAGAACATCAGGTTGAAAGGGACCTCAAGGATCATCTGGTCCAACCTTTTTTGGCAAAAGCATGTTCTAGACAAGATGGCCTAGCACCCTTTGCAGCCAAATCTTAAAAGTGTCCAATGTTGGGGAATCCACCACTGACCTGGGGAGATTATTCCAATGGCTGATTGTTCTCATTGTGAAAAATTTTCTTCTTGCATCCAATCAGAATCTCCCCAGGAGTAACTTGTGCCCATTACTTGTCTTTTCCATGTGACTCCTTGTAAAAAGGGAGTCTCCATCTTCTTTGTAGCCCCTCTTAAAGTACTGGAACATGGTGATGAGGTCTCCCCTAAGCCATCTCTTCTCAAGGATGAACAAACCCAGTTCTCTCAGCCTTTCCTCATATGTCAGGCTTCCCAGTCCTTTGATCATTTTTGTGACCCTTCTCTGGACCCTCTCCAGCCTGTCCACATCTTTTTTGCATAGCAGGGACCAAAACTAAACACAGTGTTCCAGGTGTGGCCTGACAAGTGCTGAGTAGAGTGGGATAATGACTTCTTTATCTCTGCTGGTGATGCCCTTGTTGATGCAATCCAGCATCCTATTGGCTCTCTTTGCTGCAGCAGCACACTGTTCACTCATATTGAGCTTGTTGTCCACCAGGACCCCCAGGTCCCTTTCCACAGAGCTGCTCTCCAGCTGAGTAGATCCTAGTCTGTGCTGCACTCCTGGATTATGTTTTCCCAGGTGCAAGACTTGTCTTTGTTGAACTTCATAAGGTTTTTGTTAACCCACTCTTCCAGCTTTTCCAGTACTTCCCGCAGGATGGCTCTCCTTTCCAAAGTGTCAACTTCCCCGCTCAGTTTGGTATCATCAGCAAACTTCATCAGGGTTGTCATGCTTTAACTCCATCCAGCAACTAAGTGCCACACAGCCACTCGCTCACTCCCCCCAGTGGGATGGGGAGAAGAGAACTGGAAGGGTAAAAGTGAGAAAACTCGTGGGTTGAAAGAAGAACAGTTCAATAATTAAATTAAAACAAAATAATAATAATAAATTGTAATGAAAAGGAAAATAACAGAGAGAGAAATAAAACCCGACAGACAAATGATACAAATGAAAACAATTGCTCACCACCAACCAACTGATGTCCAGTGAGTCCCCAAGCAGCAGCCCCACCGCCAACCTTCCCCCTAGTTTTATTGCTGAGTATGACATCATATGGTCTGGAATATCTCTTTGGTCAGTTGGGATCAGCTGTCCCAGCTATATTCCCTCCCAACCTTTTGTGCACCTCCAGCCTACTCACTGGTGGGGTGGTATGAGGAGCAGAAAAGGCTTTGACTGTGCAAGCACTGTTCAGCAATAACTAAAACATCCCTGTATTAACACTGTGTTCAGCACAAATCCAAAACTTAGCCCCATACCATATACTCTGAAGAAAATTAACTCTACCTCAGCCAAAACTAGCACATGGGTACACTTGATCCCATCATCTGGCATTGGGCCCAATATCAATCCCTGGGGGACCCCACTTGTGACAGGTTGCCAGTTTGAAAAGGAGCTTTTTACCATCACCCTCTGGGTGCGACCTGTCAGCTAATTCCCCACCCACTGCACAGACCACTTGTCTAGACTGTAACACATCAGTTTCTCTAGGAGGAGGCTGTGGGGAACTGTATCGAAAACCTTAGAGAAATACAGGTAGATAATGTCCTCTGCTCGCCCCACATCAACCAAGCAGGTTATTTTGTCATCGAAGGCGATTGGGTTTGTCAAGCACAATCCATGCTGGCTTTTCTCAGTCACATGCTTCATTTGACTTGTGATAGAATCATAGAATCATAGAATGTATTGGGTTGGAAGGCACCTTCAAAGGTCATCTAGTCCAACCCCCCCTGCAGTAAGCAGGGACATCTTTAGTAGAGCAGGTTGCTCAGGGCCCCATCAAGCCTGACCTTGAATATCTCAAGGGATGAGGCCTCCACTACCTCTCTGGGCAACCTGGTCCAATGATTTACCACCCTCATATTAAAGAACTTTTTCCTAATATCCAACCTAAATCTGCCCTTTTCTAGTTTAAAACCATTACCCCTCGTCTTATTGCTACATGCCCTCCTGAACAGTTCTTCCCCGGCTTTCTTATAGGCACCTTTCAGGTGCTAGAAGCCTGCTAGAAGGTCCCCCCAGAGCCTTCTTTTCCCCAGGTTGAACAACCCCAATTGTCTCAGCCTATCTTCATAGGAGAGGTGCTCTAGCCCTTTGATAATTTTTGTGGCCCTCCTCTGGAAACGCTCCAAGAGGTACACGTCCTGTTGAGGGCTCCAAAACTGGATGCAGTATTCCAGGTGGGGTCTCATCAGAGCAGAGTAGAGGGGCAGAATCACCTCTCAACCTGCTGGCCACACTTCTTTTGATGTAGCCCAGGATGTGGTTGGCCTTCTGGGCTGCAGATGCGCATTGGTGGCTCATGTTCAGCTTTTCATCCACTACTACCCCCAAGTCCTTTTCCTCAGGGCCACTTTCCAGCACATCATCACCTAGCCTGTATTGATAACAAGGATTGTCCTATCCCAGGTGCAGGACTCTGCACTTGGCCTTGTTGAACCTCATGAGGTTCACCTGGGCCCACTTCTCTAGCCTGTCCAGGTCCCTCTGGATGGCATCTCATCCCTCTGACACATTGAGTGCACCACCCAGCTTGGTATCTTCAGTGAACTTGCTGAGGAGGCACTCAATCCTGCTGTCAATACCATTAATGAAGATATTAAACAGCACTGGTCCCAGTACGGACGCTTGAGGGACACCGCTTGTCGCTGTCTTCCATCTGGACATTGAGCCATTGACCACTACCCTCTGGATGTGACCATCCAGCCAATTTCTTATCCACTGAACAGTTCACCTATCAAATCCATATCTCTCCAACTTAGAGAGAAGGATGTTGTGGGGGACTGTGTCAAAGGCCTTGCAGAAATCCAGATAGATGACATCCATAGCTCTTCCCTTGTCTACTGATGCAGTTACTCCATTGTAGGAAACCACTAGGTTGGTCAGGCAGGACCTGCACCTAGTAAAGCCATGCTGGCTGTCTTGAATCACCTTCCTGTCCTCCATGTGCTTCAGCATAGCTTCTAGGAGGATCTATTCCATGATCTTCCCAGGCACAGAGGTGAGGCTGACAGGTTGGTAGATCCCAGGGTCCTCCTTTTTTAAAAATGGGTATAACGTTTCCTTTCTTCCAGTCCCCAGGGACTTCACCTGACTGCCATGACTTTTCAAATATCATGGAGAGTGGCTTGGCAACTACATCAGCCAATTCCCTCAGGACTCTGGGATGCATCTCATCAGGTCCCATGGACTTGTGTATGTTCAAGTTCCTCAGATGGTCACAAACCTTATCTTCACTTACAGTGGGAGGGACTTTGTCTCCCTGGTCCCTGTCTTGTGGGCCATCAACTTGAGAGCTGTGAGGACACAGGTTGCCAGTGAAGACTGAGGCAAAAAAGTTGCTGAGAACCTCAGCCTTCTCCTCATCTGTTGTTACTAGATCACCATTGTTGCTCATCAGGGCGGGTATGCTTTCTTTAACCTTCCTTTTCCGGTTTACATACCTGTGGAAACCCTTCTTGTTTTTCTTGGCATCCTTTGCCAAGTTCAGCTCCAGCTGCACCTTGGCCTTCCTGACCTCATCCCTACACAATTGGGCAACGTCCTCGTACTCTTTCCAGGAAACCTGTCCCTGCTTCCACTGCCTGTGTAGTTCCATCTTGCCTTTTAGTTTGACCAGCAGGTCTCAACTCAGCCATGCTGGTCTCTTGCCTTCCTTCCCCAATTTCTTATACCTGGGGATCGAGAGCTCTTGTGTTCTGTGGAAAACATCCTTAGAGATCTGCCAGCTCTGTTCTGCTCTCTTGTCCTTGAAGGCTGTTTCCCAGGGGGTCTTATTGACTAGCTGCTTGGAGAGCTGTAAGTTGGCTTTCCTGAAATTCAGGGTCCTGACTATGCTTCTCATATGACTCATACACCTTAGGACAGTGAACTACACCAGTGCATGATTATTACAGCCCATACTGCCTCCAATCTTGACATCCCTGATGAGCTCACTTGCATTGATGACCATCAGGTCCAATATTGCTTCCCCTCAAGTAGGGCTGTCTATTTCTTGTGTTAGAAAGTTGACATCAAGGCACTCCAGGAGTCTCTTGGATTGCCTACAGCTTGCTGTGCTACTTTTCCAACAGATGTCAGAGTGGTTGAAATCCCCCAGCAGGATGAGAGCCTGTGAGCTCAGTGCCTCCTGGAGGTGGAGTAAGAAGGCTTCATCAATAGGCTACCCTTCATTGAGTAGCCTGTAGTAGACACCAACCACAAGGTTCCCCTTGTCTCAATCCCTAATTCCTACCCATAAGCTTTCAACCTGCTCATGGCTATTCTTTAGGGACAACTCTTCATACTCTATCCATTTCTTAACAGAGAGCAACATCTCCACCCCTCCTTCTTCTCCTGTCCCTTCTGAACAGCTTGTAGTCATCAATAGCCACACTCCAGTCATGGGAGTCATCCCACCAAGTTTCTGTAATGGCCACTATGTCATAGATTTCTAGTAGGATGGTAGCTTCCAACTCCTCCTGTTTGCTGCCCATGCTGCATGCATTGGTGTAGAGGCACTTCAGCTGGGCTGGTGGTTGTGTCACCTTCTTAGATGGACACCTCTTTATTCCCCCAAAGTATTTCATGGAAGCTACCCTGTTGGCTCCTATTACCTCAGGAGTTTCTGTCTTGTCTCTGTAAGACTTTGCCTATGCTGCAGTGACCACTGCATTCCTTGGGGCAACAGGTTGAAGGCCCTTACTATCACCCCATCCCTCCAACCCTGGTGTGTTATCGTGCCGCTTGTCATAGACAATCTTGATGTTATTATGCCCCTCCCCCTTCACATCTAATTTGAAGCCCTGTCAATCAGCCCTGCAATCTCTTGGTCAAAAATCCTCTTCCCTCTTCGAGAAAGGTGTGTCCCATTTGATGCCAGCATACGTGGTGCCGTGTAGGTCATCCCATTATCAAAAAACCCAAAATTGTGCAGGTGACACCAGCCACGGAGCCATGTGCTTATAGATTGTATCCTTCTGTTTCTTCCAATGTCACTGCTTGCAACTGGAAGGAGAGAAGAAAAAACAACCTGCACCCCAGATTCTCTCACTAACCATCCCAAGGCTCTGAAGTCTCTCTTGATCGCTTGCGGACTACAAGTTGCAGCTTCCTTGAAGGAGAGGTAGGTGAGGATGTGGTGCAAGGCCCACCTACAAGGCCACAGAGAAAGAGGCAGTTGACTCTGCCCCTCAAGACTGCCTCTGATAGGAAAGAAAGAAGGGTCATTGTAGTAGGCGATTCCCTTCTGAGGGGGACAGAGGGCCCAATATACATAGGGAAATATGTAGTCTTCCTGGAGCCCGGATCAGGGATATCACCAGGGCACTCCCCAACCTCGTGCGCCCGATGGACTACTACCCGCTACTGATCTTCCAGACAGGTGGGGAGGAAGCTGCATCCTGTAGTCTGAAGGCAATGAAGAAAGATTTCAAGGCCTTGGGACGGTTGGTGAAAGGGCACAAGTAATTTTCTCTTCTGTCCTTCCACTTTCGGGTGCTGATGTGGGATGGAATAGAAAAATTCAGGCCATAAATGACTGGCTCCAGGGCTGGTGCTACAGGCAGGGCTTTGGGTTCTGTGATCATGGCTGGTTTTATAAGACACCAGTCCAGACAGTGATTTGTGAGGAAGGTTTATCTCGCAGGGGCAAAAGGAGGCTGGGGCAGGAATTGGCAGGGCTCATTTGGAGAGCTTTAAACTAGATTGGAAGGGGGAAGGGGTTACAGCTGGGCTTGTGCCAGTGGGGCAGCACTCTAGAGCTGATGAAGGCCAGGAGGCCTCCCACCCACCTAGGCTGAAATTGGTGCACTTGGGTCGCTCCCTGCAATGCCTGTACACCAATGCACGCAGCGTGGGGAACAAGCAGGAGGAGATAGAAACCTGTGTTAGGTCAAGGTATTATGATCTGGTGGCAATTACAGAGACATGGTGGGACATGGTGACTGGAATGTGGTCATGGATGGCTATGTCCTTCTCAGGAAAGACAGGCCAGCAAGGCGAGGTGGTGGAGTTGCTCTTTACATGAGAGAGCAACTGCAGTGTATTGAGATCTGTCCAGGGGCGGATGAGGAGCGAGTCTGTGGGTGCGAATTAAGGGGCAGGCTGGCATGGGTGATACTGTTGTGGGTGTCTATTACAGGCCACCAGATCAGGGTGAGGAAGTTGATGAGGCCTTCTACAAGCAGCCGAGAGCAGCCTCGCAATCACAGGCCCTGGTTGTTGTGGGGGATTTTAACTACCCTGATGTTTGCTGGAGGGACCACTCAGCCAGCCACCCCCAATCCAGGAGGTTCCTCCAGTGCATCGATGACAACTTCCTGATGCAAATGGTGGATGAACCAACTAGGAGGGGAGCGCTGCTGGATCTCATCCTCACTAACAAGGAGGGTCTGGTTGAAGCAGTAAAGGTTGAGGACTGCCTGGGCTGCAGTGACCATGAGATGGTGAAGTTCGGGATCTCATGTGGCAGGAACAGAATTCCAAGCAGAATTGCAACCCTGGACTTCAGGAGGGCCAACTTTGGCCTTTTCAATCAGTTGTTAGGGGAAATCCCATGGGAAAGGGGACTTGAAGGCAAAGGGGCCCAAGATAGCTGGTTAGCATTCAGGGACTGCTTCTTCCAAGCTCAAGATCAGAGCATCCCGATATGTAGGAAGTCAAGGAAGGGAGCCAGGAGACCTGCTTGGTTAAACAGGGAACTGCTGGGCAAACTCAAGTGGAAGAGGAGAGTTTACAGATCATGGAAGGAGGGGCTGGCCACTTGGAAAGAATATAAGGATGTTGTAGGGAGGCAACTAGGAAAGCTAAGGCCTCCTTAGAATTAGACATTGCCAGAGGGGTCAAGGACAACAGGAAGAGCTTCTTCAAATACATGGCAGATAAAACTAACACTAGAGGCAATGTAGGCCCACTGACGAATGAGGTGGGTGCCCTGGTGACAGAAGATCCAGAGAAGGCAGAGTCACTGAATGCCTTCTTTGCCTCTGTCTACTCTGCCGGAAGCTGTCCTGAGGAGCCCTGGACCCCTGAGGCCCCAGAGAGAGACAGGACAATGGAGGAGTTTGCCTCAGTTGATGAGGACTGGGTTAGGGACCAATTAAGCAATCTGGACATCCATAAATCTATGGGTCCAGATGGGATGCACCTGTGGGTGTTGAGGGAGCTGGCTGAAGTCATTGCTAGACCACACTCCATCATCTTTGCTAAGTGGTGGGAAACGGCAGAGGTGCCTGAGGACTGGAGGAAAGCAAATGTCACTTCGGTCTTCAAAAAGGGCAAGAAGGAGGACCTGGGTAACTACAGACCGGTCAGCCTCACCTCCATCCCTGGGAAGGTGATGGAACGACTTATCCTTGGTGCCATCTCTAGGTATATCAAGGATAAGTGGGTCATTAGGGGCAGTCAGCATGGCTTCACCAAGGGGAAGTCATGCTTGACCAACCTTCTAGACTTTTATGAAAACACAACCAGGTGAATAGATGATGGTAGAGCAGTGGATGTGGTCTATCTTGATTTCAGTAAAGCATTTGACACGGTCTCCCACAGCATCCTTGCTGCCAAATTGAGGAAGTGTGGACTGGATGATCAGGTAGTGAGATGGACTGTGAACTGGCTGGTGGGAAGAAGCCAGAGAGTGGTGGTCGATGGGGCAGAGTCTAGTTGGAGACCTGTGTCCAGTGGAGTCCCTCAGGGGTCGGTACTAGGACCAGTATTATTCAATATATTCATCAATGAGCTGGATGAGGGAACAGAGGGCACTGGCAGCAAGTTTGCTGATGACACAAAGCTGGGAGGAGTGGCTGACACGCCAGAAGTCTGTGCTGCCATCAGAGAGACCTGGACAGGCTGGAGAGCTGGGCAGGCAAAAACTTACTGAAATATAATAAGGGCAAGTGTAGGGTGTTGCACCTGGGCAGGAACAACCCCAGGTTCCAGTATAGGTTGGGAGATGATCTCCTAGAGAGCAGTGTAGGGGAAAGGGATCTGGGAGTCCTGGTGGACAGCAGGATGACCATGAGCCAGCACTGTGCTCTTGTGGCCAGGAAGGCCAATGGCATCTTGGGGTGCATTAGAAAGGGTGTGGTTAGTAGGTTCGAGAGAGGTTCTCCTCCCCCTCTACTCTGCCCTGGTGAAGCTGCATCTGGAGTATTGTGTCCAGTTCTGGGCCCTACAGTTCAAGAAGGACAGGGAACTGCTTGAGAGAGTCCAGCACAGAGCCAGCAAGATGATGAAGGGAGTGGAGCATCTCCCTTATGAGGAAAGGCTGAGGGAGCTGGGCCTCTTTAGCTTGGAGAAGAGGAGACTGAATAAGATCTTTTCCTAGATCTTGCACGGCTTCTACTAACATAGCTTGTGGACCCACCGGCACCCTGCTCATACGTTCTAACATCTGTTCTACACTAGCATCTCCTGGCAGTGTTAGTATAATAGCGGCTGTTAGTCTGTCTATAAAAAGTTTCATCTCTACCTTGTTTTATTGCCATATACAATGGGGAAGGGGGGGCAGTCCTAACTGCTGTGATTGCTAACCTAGCTGTTCGCATTGCTTCTAAACAAATATCTAGCCCTAATTAAAGTTGTGCATCTACAGTAACAAATCTATTCATTCCCATTAGTTGTTCAACAGTCACCCCATAAAGAGGATCACCTTGTTGGCGAGGCTGGTGAACAGACTGCTCACAATAGCGCTGCCAGTTTGTTTGCCACAGCAAAAGCTGTGACTGAGTCATAATCATTCTAACAATCCCTTTAATATCTTCTTGGCATAACTCCCCAAATATAATTGAGCAATTGTTTCGTGGGTTCACCATGTAAGCCAGATTCATTTACGTTACTTCTTAACTGAGACAATAATTTCCAATCTAATGCATTATGCTGACTATAGAAATTCCCATCATCTCCTGCATAAAACCTCACTGGGAATGCAAAATTCTCAGAAAGAATGCTAACAGCATCAAACTGTTTATCTTCTACTGCCTGCTTCATTATTAGCTTCCAATTTACAGGGATTGCCCTGAAGGCTTCCCTGGAAACTGGGGATATTCCATTTCCCTCTTTATTAGGAGAATTTATTGCCTCCTCTGCCACGGGGGCAGAGGGCTCAGTAGGGCAGTCAGTGGACCGTGGAGACACCAGAGGAGGTTCCGAGTTTGCTCCCCTTAGGTCGCGGTTGACTGCGATGGGACACCCTGTAGCAGGTACAGGAATATGATCACTGCCAATGGATAAGTGACCTGCTGTAGACGTGTCACTCTCGAGACGGTGGGTGGCGACAGCTGCTAAATTTCGTTCCAGTTGATATCGCTTAATATTATTAATTACATCCCGCCATGATTTCATTAACTTTTTCGCAGATTTATCATCTATTACCATATCCCATAATATATCACCAAACTTTCGCCACTCACCAACATCAAAAAGAGAGTCAGGATTTTGAAAACATCCTTTAACCCTTCCTAGTGTGACTAACTCTGATAATTGCTTGGCACAGTCTACTCCCTGTTTTTCCAAAAAGCACTGTAATAACTGTAAAGCTACCTCAATATCCATATTGCCGGCACGTTTATGCTCCCTGACTAATATTCTACTGTGTGCTCCCTGATTAAGGCACACTACCTTATTGGTGCTCACTTCTTAGGGCACCCCTGTGTGCTCCCTGATTAAGGCACACTTAGATATCTCTTTCCTACCGTTATACGCTTTGCAGCCTTTCCAGCAGCCCCTGCAGACGGCGGACCCCCCTTGGACGGTCCAGGCGTTCAGATCAACACACCACTCTGCGTCGGGCAGCGTTCAGTCGATCTTGGCCCCCCGGTCGCTGCTACCAGTGCTGTTTTTCATCCGTCGCTCAGAGAGTAGCTCCGCCGGCAGAGCAGGAAACTCTTAATCCCAGGGTCGTAGGTTTGTTGGGGCGCTCCCAGGGTCACAGGTTTGTTCGGGCGCCAATTGTGAGCGACGGAGGAAACTATGCGAGCCGACTCAATGTGAGTGATAAGGCATAGTTCACTTTATTGCTCTCATTCAGTCATATTTATACCGGCTACGATAATTATTCCTACTAGTCCTTAGCTAATTGGCTTAAGCTCTAAACGTTACATTTACATGGTCCTCCTACTTGCGGTTTAACGGTAAAGCATTCTCTACATTTTTCACACACTTACTTTCTCAAGGTTGTTTACCAGATTTGAGATAAAAGTAGCAGTCAGTGTCAGTATTCAGTACTTTTCCACTGCGGCCTGCTGAATGTTAGAGAGACTGCTCGTACAACCATTTTGCCTTGCTCTCTGAGCCATTCTCTAACAAGTTCCAACCCCCCTGCCATGAGCAGGGACACCTTCCACTAGACCAGGTTGCTCTAAGCTTCATCCAACCTAGTCTTGAACACTTCCAGGGAGGGGGCATCCACAACTTCCTTGGGCAACCTGTTGCATTGTCTGACCACCCTCACAGTAAAGAATTTCTTCCTAATATCTCATCTAAATCTACCCTCTTCCAGTTTAAAGCTATTACCCCTTGTCCTGTCAGAATTAAAAATAAATTTGCAAAGTTGGTCAAATATTTTAGCTAAGCATATTTTAATTGAAAATACCTTTTCAATAAAATTCATGTTCTGCTAAAGTATCTTTTTTTTATTCCTTAGATAAAGGCTTTTTCAGATATAAACAAAATGAGTCATATCTTATTTTCCTTTTGCTGCCCTCACAATTTCCAAATTGAGCATGGTGCAAAAATTCAATTCCATTTAGACAATATTACCAGACAAGCATTGCTTTCCAGTCAGTGTAAGATTAGCATTATCAGGGACATTTGTACAAAGTCTTCCTTTCCCCCAGTCTGTTCAGGGAGGGAGGTGAAAGAGGACTCAGGTCTGCACAGCTGAGGTATGGGCTTATATTTAGGTTGTTAGTAATAGTGAGAGCTAGGGTCTGATGTGCTGATACTGCCCATGTCCACTCCCCTGCGGGACCTGCAATCAGAGGATGTCCTGGATGTCTACATTGCCTCGACTCACCTGATACATGCTGAATTCATAGGCAGCATGTGCTGCTCTTGTGTTTCTCATCATATTGCACATCTGTGTTGGTTCACATGTGTCTTTGGAGACAGAAAGGAGACAAGGGATGAGTGGAGAAGGATGAAAGTTTTTGTAACTAGCACAGTTTTCAACATTTTGCGATGCCAATGGTGCAAAGGAAACAATATTCCACAGCATAAAGTGATGAACCCACTTCAGTCTCGTAGTAAGGTAAGAGAACCAAATCTTCCCAGGGAATCTGATTTCTTACGGCTTTCCTATTTCCTTCTGAGTCACCAGGAGCTGCAGGTAGCCAACCCTGCTGTGGATTTGCCCAGTGAAGACAGATCCTTGCAAGCCACCAGACTGCTTGAGTGGTAGCAATTCCTCTGACAGATGTTCAGACCTTGGGGATCCAGTTTACAAACAGGAAAGAGGCAAACACTGGAATACATTGTTCAGAGACAGAATTAAGACCTTTCATAATTCAGAAATGTCTAGAATTTATTGCTATAAAAACTTTGTAGATATAATACAGTTCATAATTGAAATTAACATATTGGTTAATATATTATCTGATGCTAAGATGAGCAATTAATATTTTTCTTGGAGATTAAAATGACATAAAGGAGGACACTATAGAAACTGAGCATGTACATGGATATAGAATGGCATGTATATCAAGTCTGACAATGGTGGAATGATAAGTGCTCAGATTTTTGGAGTGAATAGGGAAAATGTGGGCATATTGATGTTGACAGATCAATTTTCCGATAAATGAGAATGAAACACCTTCTCATAAGTATGCTAATATATAGGAATGTTAATATATTGGAGAAGTCAAGTAAAGGAAAAGGAGTTCTGATGTAGGATGCATAGAACTGTATCAGTGTAATTAAAACCAATTCAGACCTACTAATTGATTTTATGCTCATGAATACATCCTTCCCCAAACATAGTCTGCATATACAACTCATGTGGCTTGAAAAATGACCCATACTCTGAAGATATAAACAAGTCCTTAATATTTTTTAAGGACTGTCTGGTCTGACATAGTTGAATGCCATAAAGTGTTTCTGAGAGTTTCATGCATTAAATGAAATACTACAATGCCAACTGAATTCTCAGTATCCCATAGCAGATAATGAAAGCAATTTATAGCATTGTGGTGGTTTCACCCACAGGTAGGACCACGCCGTCTTGCACTCACTCCCCCCACCCGGTGAGATGAGAAGGGAATCACAACAAAGGGGTCATGGATTAGAATGAGGACAGGGAAGGCTCACTCACTGTGGTGGTTTGACCCACAGTGGGAACATGAGGTCCAGCATTCAGTCCCCCCACCCAATGAGATGGGATGGGAGACACAACAAAGGGGGCACGGGATTAGGAATGAAGGACAGGGAGGGCTCACTCACCAGTTATGGTCACGGGCAAAACAGACTCAAACTTGGGGAAGAAAAATCAATGCCACTCTTCCCGACATGAAAGTCCAGGAACAAGATGTTCCAAAGCGAGCTTCCTATGGAGTCATGGACCTCTTCGGGCTCAGCTCCTAGCTTCGTCTCTTTGTCTTTGCTCTGGCAACGAAGCTCGCTCTCTGTCTCCTTTGTTTAGGCTGATGGTCATCTTTTGTTAGGTCAACCATCTCTCCTCCAGATACCACACCTTCTTTTCAGGACAGTCCTTCCCCTCACAAATATGGATTTGCAGAAGTGTTTCACTAGTGCTCATTGGCCCAGCCTGGGCTGGGGGATCTCCACCTTGGAGCCAGGGGAGCTTTTCGCTCTCATAAGGTGGCCCTTCCCCCACTACCAAAAAAAAAGCCCCCCCCACACACACAAACCCAACACACTCACCAATTATGGTCACATGTAAAACAGACTCAACTTGGGGAAGAAAAATCAATTTAATTTGTTACAAATCATCCAAGTAGCACAGTGAGACATAACAACCACATCTTAAGACACCTTCCCCCCCACCCCTCCCTTCTTTCTGGGCTCAAATTACTTTGCTCCTTATTTCTCTACCTTGTCCCTGCCAGTGGCACAGGGGACAGGGAATGGGGATTGCAGTCAGTTCAACTATGCCGTTTTTGCCAGCAGGAAGTCCTTCCCACTGGCTTCAAAGAATCCAGGAACAAAGTGTTCCAACGTGAACTTCCCATGGAGTCATGGACCTCTTTGGGCACAGCTCCCGGCTCTGTCATGAGGATGTCCACAGGCTGCAGACGGGCCTCCAGTCCAGTACACCTCCTCCCCCTCCGGCTCTGGGAGTCCACCCCCATTCTGGTGTTGAGCATCTCTGGGGTCTCAATACAGTCACACCTGCCCTTGGGCTCAGCTGTCTGCTCCAGCATGGAGTCCTCCATAGCCTACACGTGGGTATCTGCTCCACCATTGAACTACCATGGGCTGCAAGGGACCTCATTTGCCTTCTCCTATTCCATGCGTATTTAACTGGATGTCTGAGGTTCTCTGTCCTCCCCTCCTCCCCCTCCTCCTTCCATCTGGCAAGGAAGCTCTCTCTTCGTTTGGGCTGATGGCCATCTTTTGTTCAGGTCAATGGCCTCTCCACCAGGTTCTCTCCACCTTCTTCTTTTCACAACAGTCCTTCTCCTCATAAATATGGATTCACAGAGGCATTCCTCTATTGCTAATTAGCTCAGCTTGGGCTGGAGATGGGTAGGCCTTGGAGCCAGGCCTTGGAGCCAGGGGAGCTTCGTGAAGCTTCTCACAGGGGTCATCACTGTAGCCCCTTCCCCCGCTACCAAAAACAGCATCCCCTCCCACACACACATAAACCCAACACAAGCATTCAAGGGAGCGTGGCGGGGGACATTTTATAAATATATTAAAATAACAGTAAACATACTGTGGTTTGATGATACATCTATAAAATGTAAGTCCACATGCTTTGACATGAGGGAACAACAGAGATGTATTTACAGTTGCATATCAAGATTTAATATTCACTAATAGCAAATAAATTAAATCTATATATGAGAGCTGTGCCAAAAAACTTGTGTTTTTAATTTTATGGCAGTCAAGCCAAGGACATTTTGTAAATAAATGTGCCAATTTTCTTGGGACTCTTTGATTATTTTTTTTATTCTTTGGCATGCGAAAGATAAAATATTTCCCTCGATTGTAACTATCATTATGAGGGTTTTACTGTTGAACATATGAAATATTATTGTCAGGGTCTAATATTCATACTAGACAATATCTGTGCTTAGAATTTGATTGACCTCTAGCCTGTGTTTCATTGTCTTCTAAATTAAAAACAAACGCACATGTACTGTCTCACAATATTTGGGGAAAACAGGGCAAGGAAAACCTGTTGGAAATCCTGGTGTCTTGCTGAGGCCTTCAAGTCGAGAAATAGTTGGGATACTAGGGAGGGGGTCTCAGACATTGTTTTGAAATCTAAATCTAATTTATTCCTATGATGTTGGTCATTACTTAAAGCAATGGAATACATGGCTGATGCACTAGGATTTTCCTGGAAGTGATGAGGAAGCAAGTTTATGAACCTTGGCAAATCTCTGATGTTTGCACACAGCTAAGCCCAGTGCCCATCATCACAGCCCTGAGAGGATGGGTCCTAAAACTGGGATCTAATCTCCTTGTGGATTCCTGGTGTGAACTATCTTGAGGCTGTGACAGGGCCTTCTCATGCCTGGGTGCTATCTGCTCTATTCAAGAGCGACCTTGGTTTGTTTCTAAAACCCTCAAGTCTAGCAGATCAGTAAATGGGTCATCTTCTGGTTCTCTCCTTTAACTGGATGGATACGAGCAGCTTTAGGATATGTGCTGAACGTTCCCAGTGGTACAGTTCTGCAGTGGATGAAATGACCAACACCGAGATGTGTTCAGGCATGAGGCATCAGCACTTTATTGAAGCTTTGCACTTCTTATATATCTTTTTTCCCCCTCCACGCCCCAAACACGCGGCACTCTCACTTTTGATTCGTTACTAGGATTGTGTGGGGAACCAACAGCTCTTTTTATAACCACTGGGTATTTTTTTTTAGGTGCTTATAAAACAGTCTCAAAAGCTATTTCAGTGTTGAGTTGTGCCAGTTCTGTTTCAAATGAGGAAGGTATACATTTCTCAGGACTGAGTGAGGTTTTCAACAGTCTGAGTCTGAACTGGATTATGTGATAATGATGAGTGTGGTATACATAACATATACTGAATCACTGTGTGGGCTACAGTTTGAGTAAGAGAGTCATTTTATGTATTAACTGGAAAAAAAAAAATAAACAGCAAACTGGCTGTTCTTTGAAGAGGAGATCTCCAGAAGTTACCTTTAGTTAAGAAGCGCGTGTAATATAGAATGCTTTATTTCTTATGAGAACAGAGTGAAATCTTGCCCTTTGTGCAAAGGTGATGTTGCCTTGCTTTGTGCCGCATATGCAGACCTAGTGTATACTGTTCGCTGTAAGGCGGAGGTGACTTAAGAGTCACGTTTATTCTAGCAAATCTAGGAAAGGAGGCAGGAGGCCTGCATGGATGAGCAAGGAACTTCTGGAAAAGCTCAGTCAGAAGAAGGAAGTCCACAAAATGTGGAAAAAGGAACTGGCCAATTGGGTGGAATATAGGGACATTGTCAGAGTATACAGGGATGCAACAAGGAAGGCCAAGGCCTGCTTGGAATTAAATCTAGCAAGGGATGTCAAGGACAATAAGAAGGGCTTCTTCAAGTACCTCAGTAGCAAAAGGAAGACTGGGGAAAATGTGGGCCTGCTGTTGAACAAGGTGGATGCTCTGGTGATGGAGGATGCAGATAAGGCAGAGTTACTGAATACCTTCTTTGCTTCAGTCTTTACTGCCAGCCCTCAGGAATCCCAGACCCTGGAGGTAAGAGAGGAAGTCTGGAGAGAGGAAGACTTTCCCTTGGTCAAGGAGGATCGGATTAGGGACCATTTAGCCAAACTTGACACCCACAAATCTATGGGCCATGATGGGATGCACCTTCGAGCACTGAGGGAGCTGGCGGATGTTATTGCAGAACCACTCTCCATCATCTTTGAAAGGTCATGGAGGATGGGAGAGGTGCCTGAGGACTGGAGGAAAGCCAGTGTCACTCCAGTCTTCAAAAAGGGCAAGAAGGAGGACCTGAGAAACTACAGGCAAGTCAGCCTCACCTCCATCCCTGGAAAGATGATGGAACAGTTCATTCTGGAGGCCATCTCTGAACATGTAGAGGAAAATAAGATTATTTGGAATAGTCATCAGGCATTCACTAAGGGGAAATCATGTCTGACCAATCTGGTAGCCTTCTACGATGTCATAACTGGCTGGGTGGATGAGGGGAGATCAGTGGATGATGTCTACCTTGACTTCAGCAAGGCTTTTGACACTGTCTCCCATAGCATCCTCATAGGTAAGCTTAGGAAGTGTGGGTTAGATGAGGGGACAGTGAGGTGGACGAAGAACTTGCTCAGTGGCAGAGCTTAGAGGGTTTTAACCAGTGGTGCAGAGTCTAGCTGGAGGCCTGTGGTTAGTGGTGTTCCTCAAGGGTCAGTACTTGATCCAGACCTATTCAATATATTCATCAGTGATTTGGATGAAGGGACTGAGTGTACCCTCAGCAAGTTTGCAGATGACACTAAACTGAGAGGAATGGCTGATACACTGGAAAGCTGTGCTGCCAGATCTGGATAGGCTGGAGAGTTGAGCGGAGAGGAACCTGATGAAGTTCAATAAGGGCAAGTGTAGGGTCGTGCACCTGGGGAGGAATAACCCCAGGCACCAGTACAGGTTGGGGGTTGACCTGATGGAAAGCAGCCCTGCAGAGAAGGACCTGGGAGTCCTGGTGGATGACCAGTTGACCATGAGCCAACTATGTGCCCTTAAGGCCAATGGCATCCTGGGGTGCATTAAGAAGAGTGTGACCAGCAAGTCGAGAGAGGTTCTCCTCCCCCTCTACTCTGCCCTGGTGAGGCCACATATGGAGTATTGTGTCCAGTTCTGGGCCCCCCAGTTCAATAGAGATAGGGAACTTCTGGAGAGAGTCAAGCAGAGGGCTACAAAGATGATTAAGGGACTGAAGCATCTCTCTTATGAGAAAAGACTGAGGGAGCTGGGTCTGTTCAGCCTGGAGCAGAGAAGACTGAGAGGGGTCCTTATTAATGTTTATAAATATCTAAAGGGCGGGTGTCAAGAGGGTGGGACCAGACTCTTTTCAGTGGTGGCCAGCAATAGGACAAGGGGCAATAGGCAAAATCTGAAACACAGGAGGTTCCACTTAAACATGAGGAAATCTTTGTTACTGTGAGGGTGTCAGAGCACTGGAACAGGCTGCCCAGAGAGGTTGTGGAGTCTCCTTCTCTGGAGATATTCAAAACCCACCTGGATGCAGTCCTGTGCAACTTGTTCTAGGTGAACCTGCTTTGGCAGAGGGGTTGGACTAGGTGATCTCCAAAGGTCCCTTCCAACCCCTACTATTTTGTGATTCTGTGACTTAGGGAATCCTTCCATAAAAAATAATCCGCTACGGATAGCTTTTAAAGTATTCAGTATTTTCTAATGCACAACATAGTGATGTACCTAGCAGAACCAAAAGGATCGTATATCTGAAGCACTCTGCTTGTCTTCTAAAGGTTCGGGGTTCTGTTTCTGTATGACCATGGAAATTGTTTATTTATCTGTATTTTATGGGATTAAAATCCTTTCACATCTATCAGATGTGTTCTAAAGATAAAATTTGTTGTGAAAGTAGTTGGTCAGAGATCACAGTGTCTCTGGAATTCTAATCTACAAAACCAATATGTGGAAATATTCCTAAACAAGATTAAAATATGCATCTCATAAAGCCACTTTGAACTGTGAATATTTTGGATGAAGAACCTAAGTTTTATTTATATGGGGCATTAATAAGTACTACCTTTTGTCTTGAAAATAATGGAAAAGACTATACATTTTATATAGGAAGATTTTTAAGGGCAAAACAATTGAAGAATAAGATAAAGATGCATATGAAGATTTCCATGTTGGTGAATGCTGCAGTCTTCTAGCTGTCTCTGAAGCCTCTCATTTCAAGGTTGGAAGGGTGATTCCTAAGGGAGATGGTGACTTAAGGCAAATTAATTGTTAGTGAAAGCCCATCTCAGACACTTGGGATGAGGTGTTGGCTTTTTAAAGCCATACTGACTACAGCCATGCTAATTGAACAAGGCAATTCTTGTGACTAGGGACATTGCATGTCCCTCTGATAAACAGCCATCACTCCTCCCTCTCTGCCCAGATATTAAATTGCCCTGCTCTCCAAACACTCCTTTTTTTTTTTTTTTCCCTTCCTTCCTATAGTTACAGGAGACAATTTCTTGGAGTAGGGTCATAAAGCCACACTCGCCTGTTTGAAAAGTGTAATTCCAGCCGTGCCAGTTCAAATTTACATCCTTTGCTTACCATCTTCTCACTGCATTTACAATGCTGCCAAATAGTGGTAGACAAGGCTTCCAGGATTTGAGCTTTATCCACCATGTGGATTGTGAATGACATAGGTCAGTGAAAGAATAGAAGTGGCAGTATTCAGAGACAGCCATGTCTAACTACAGCAACAATTTGGCATCAAATGAGAAAGCAAAGACTGCTTCCAGAAACCCGCTATCTCTGCAACAACTGGTTGGGATATTGGGTATTTCCTCTAGAAATATGAAATCTTAGGTATTGGGAATAATTGGTTATCCTAGGATGACGAGGAATGTTTGGTTTTCCCAATCAAAGAAGTATTCTGTGATAGTTTCACTGGGCTAGCCCTTGGCTAGCAGCCAACACAGCCGTTCACCCACTTCCCTCCTACCCCCAGGGGATAGGGGAGAGGATTGGGGGCAAGGATAAGGAGCCTTGTAGGTTGAGATAAGAACAGTTTAATAATAGAAATAAAAGAAAACTTAAAAAAAAAAAAACAAGCAACTAATTAAAATAGTAGTGATAATGATAACAGTAATAAGATATGCAAATGAGTGATAACCCAGTGCAGCTGCTCACCACCCACTGATAAGCCCGGCCCGTTCCCAGATAACGATCCCGGAGGAGCAACAGTCCCGAACTGAAACCGCGATCCCGGAAGAGAGAGAGCCCGAGAGAAAACCCATGTAAATCCACCTCCCCTTCCAGTCAGCGCCAGATAATATACTAAACATGACGGGGTATGATCTGGAATGTTTCATTGGCACATCCAAATGCCAGTTTGGGGCTTTGCTATTCACTGCGCTTCTCCCTCCCAGTCCTAATGCAGCTGTGAACCAGCCAAACACGGTGGCCTTGAGCTCCCGCAGCAACTAATAACACCAGTACTTTTAGCAATGATGGTCTCAAAGCAAGTCTGAACTGAAACCAAAACGCGGCTCTTCTAACCACTGAGAAGAAAATTAACTCTATCTTAGAAAAACCAGGACATATTCCAATAATTAAAGACAGTCACATACCTGCTGAGCAATCTCTTTGTCTTCAATTGCTCCTTAAAATACTTAAATTTTCTTTGCCAAAAATATTGATTAAAAAAATGACAAAAGAAAAGTTGCTTTCTTCAAGAAGAGGCTTGTCTTTTTGCTTATCATCAGTAGCGATTTTTAATGCTAGGTAGCAATAACTTGCAGATGAACTTATTTAACAGATTGGTACTGTTGACTGAATACTGAATATATTTTTCCTTTAGCAAAATCAGGTGTGAACCCATTTATCAGGAGCATTGGATTCCACTACTATTGCAAGTGCAGTAAGTAAACAGATATCTTTGACTATGATTTTATTGAGGTCTTCAGCAATCTTGGTTTTAAATGTCACTGTTGTCCAGACTCTCAGTGGAATCAATAATGAAATTCCTAGGGGACTTGATTTAGTTTCTGTGACATATCCCCTTTTTGGTAGATAAACCTATTTTAGTAGGCATTAAAAATATATAAACTTTTATTGTTGTTGTGCTTTAGACTGATTTGCTTCAACATTTTTTTCCAAGAGTACTTTTTGTAGTACTACTTTGTTCAGAAGAGATTTTTAGTGCTGTAGTAGTCACTCATAGAGCCCTGAAATTGTAAAACATGAAGAATTATGTGAAAAATACTGTTTCGGAAGGTGAGAAATTAAAGTTGAGGGTAGTAATTTGCCCCTGACAATAACAGATGGGACTGAAAGGCCAGCAGTTTGCTTCCGTTTGATAAATGACTGTAGTTTCACAGCAAATTAGATGTCACATGAAGTTGGCAAACGGTGCAAGAAATCAGTATTTAGTGGGAAAAGTTGATACAATTAGTGTGTTGATCAACAGAGTGTGTGAAAACATGATTTAATGCCTTGAATGTACTTCAGGAGATTTCAGTGAGAATGGGTCACAGAGCTGTGGAGTCCCCCGTGACTGAGATGGAGGCAGTTCTTGCAGCAGCTCCTAGCACAGCTCAGTTCTGCAAGTATTAGAGATTAAAGTCTGAGGCAGAAGAAATGAATCCAGCTATGAATATTAGTGCAAACGACTTGGTTTACTTTCCCACACTGCTGTTCAAGAGACCTGAGCAAGGACTGTGGTGGTTTGGGTGGATGCACCCTTTTTGCTTGCAGCCAAACACACACTACTCTCTCACCCTCCCTCGCCCCCCGCCCTCACCCTGGGAGTAGGGGAGAGAATTGGAAAGAAAAGGGCAAAGAAACTCACAGGTTGAGATTAAAAACTATTTACTAATTAAAATAAAATGATAATAATAACAACAGTGATAACACACTATGCAAATGAGTGATACACAGTGAAATTGCTCACCACCTGCTTACCAATGCCCAGTCTGTTCCAGCTAACGATCCCAGAGCAGAGACACTCCTGAAACCAAAACCCTGGAAGAGCGAGCCCAAGTGATTCCCTGAGAGAATACCCCGTCTTCTGTTCAACCCTGGTTAATGTACTGACATGACGTGATATGATCTGGAATATTTCATTGGCACATCCAAATGCCAGTTTGGGTTTTGCTATTCACTACACTTCTCCCTCCCAGTCCTAATGCAGCTGTGAACCAGCCAAACACGGTGGCCTTGAGCTCCAGCAGCAACTAATAACACCAGTACTTTTATCAACAGTCCTCTTATAACAAGTCTTGCATTGAAACTGAAACACAGCTATTCTTATTACTAAGAAGAAAATTAACTTTATCCTAGTAAAACCAGGACAAAGGATTAGTGGAGTGGGTTTGTGTACAATAAGTGGAGGTTGAATCTTGCAGTTCATCTTCAGGCTACATCATCTTCTGTCTAGCCTTCTATTTTCAGGGCTCTGGTATTACCTGGAAATATAAACCCAAATGAGATCTGACAGATAAGAGCTTATCCAATAACTAAAATGAAATTATATGCAACTAGTCTTATTTTGTTAAATAAATGTGAACTTAAAAGTCCTAAAGCATAGTATGCTGCAAGGCATTGCCTCTCAGGACTTGTAGTTAATAAATTATTGCAAGTCAGATGTGAGTAGCAAAAACATTTAACTATCATGAGGCTGCAGCTGAACCATATAAAACTTGAATATCAATTCCATTTATGTAGGGAGAGCGTCACAACACAGTTCAGTGTTCCAGCAGATCAGATGCAATAAAAATTAACCTAACTTTGCAGAGACATCACATAATTCTTTATAAAAAGCACATTAACGTTAGATATGAATCTGAACACTGTGTTCAGAGGAAACAGGTTTAAATAATTACAAGGAAAACAGTAACACTATACAGTCAGAGTCCCTCTTCCAAATCTTTGTCACCGTCAGAGAGCTCAGCAATGTTAGTAGAGCAGCCATTTTGTTCACAGCTGTCATGTCAGCTCAGCATCCTAGCAGGTATGGGTTTTATTTTCACCCAGAAATGTGTAAAGTACTCTGATATCCATACATATATATATGAGTTCTTGCTGGAAAAACTGATTTTTCCTTCCTTGCATCCAGCTTGAATTTAAGAAGTCATTGGGTTGAATTGAGCCCTGGAGGCAGTAAATCTACTCTGATGTAAATGGAATTATGCCTGTGTTATACATGACCCATAATGTCAGCTAGTTACAAGACTGATTAGCCTTTGCAGACCCTGTCATCATCTGCAGGGCTTTCAGAGCATGCCTGGAAGGGACTTTCTGAAGTTCACAGAATCATAGACTGGTTTGGGTTGGAAGGGACCTTTAAAGGTCATCTAGTCCAACTCCCCTGCAGTGAGCAGGGACATCTTCACCTAGATCAGGTTGCTCAGAGTTCCATCCAATATGACCTTGAATGTTTCTAGGGATGAGGCTCTACCGCCTCTCTGGGCAACCTGTGCCAGTGTTTCACCACCTCCATTTTTTCCTTGTATCTAGTCTAAATCTCCCCTCTTTTAGTTTAAAACCATTACCCCTTGTCCTATCACTACAGACCCTGCTAAAAAAGGCCCCATCTTCCTTATAAGCCCCCTTTAAGTATTGAAAGGCAGCAATAAGGTCTCCCTGGAGCCTTGTCTTCTCCAGGCTGAACAACCCCAACTCTCTCAGCTTTCTTCATAGGAGAGCTGTTCCATTCCTCTGATGATTTTTGTGGCCCTCCTCTGGACTCACTCTAACATGTCCATGTCTTTCTTATTGTGGTGGGTTGACCTTGTCTGGATGCCAGATGCCCACCAAAGCCCACTCTATCATCTCCCTCATCAGCAGGATGGGGAGGGGAGAAAAATAAGATGGAACAAAAAAAAACCCCCAAACTCGTGGGCTGAGACAAAGGCAGTTTAATAGAAGCAAAGCAAAGCTGCAAATGCAGAAGCAAAAGAACAAAATATTTATTCTCTACTTCCCATCAGCAGGCGATGTCTGGCCACTTCCCCGGAAGCAGGGCTTTCATACGCGCTGCGGTTCCCAGAGGACACACAGAAGTAATGAATGCCCCCCCTTCCCCCTCCGTTCTCCTTGCTTTTATTTCTGAGCAGAGGTCATATGGTCTGGAATATCCCTTTGGTCCGTTTGGGTCAGCTGTCCTGACTATGTCCCCTCCCAAGACCTTCCCCACTCCCAGCCTACTGGGGGGAAATGTTGGAGAGCCAGCCTTGGTGCTGTGCTAGCACTGTTCATGAGTAACCAGAACACTGGGGTGTTATCAGCACCCCTCGAGCCACCAATACAAAACACAGCACTCTGAGGGCTGCCACGGGGAAAATCAACTCCATCCCAGCCAGACCCAATACACTTGTGCTGAGGACTCCAGAGCTGGACACAGTACTCCATGTGGGGTCTCACTAGAATAGAGTAGAGCAGCAGAATCACCTCACTCAACCTTCTGGTCATGCTTCTTTTGATGCAACCCAGGATATGGTTGGCCTTCTGGGCTGTGAGCACACATTGCTGGCTCATGTCCAGCTTTTCATCCACCAGTACCTCCAAGTCCTTCTCTGCAGGGCTGCTCTCAATCCCACCATCCCCCAGCCTGTATGATACTGAGGGTTGCCCCAACCCAAGTGTAGGACCTTGCACTTGGCCTTGTTGAACCTCATGAAGTTCTTACGGTTCCATTTCTCGAGTTTGTCCAGGTCCCTCTAGATGGCATTCCGCCCCTCAGGCATGTCAACCGCACCACTCTGCTTGGTGTTGTCAGCAAACTTGCTGAGAGTGCACTCGATCCCACTATGTCATTGATGAAGATATTAAACAATACTGATCCAATACGGACCTCTGAGGGACGCCACTCTTCACTGATCTCCATATGGACACTGAGTCGTCGACCACTACCCTCTAGATGTGACCATCCAACCATTTCCTCATCCACCAAACAGTCCATCCATCAAATCCATATCTCTATGATTTAGTGAGAAGGATGTTGTGGGGAACTGTGTCAAAGGCCTTACAGACGTTCTGCTCTCATAGTCCAGTGCCTGGACATTATGAATCCATATCTCCATCAAGTCTGCAAATAATTTTCTTCTCACTTGCAGATAGAAAATTCCAAATCTTGATGACTTAAGAATTTACTTTGGTGATTGTGTAAAAGCCATGACGTTGCTTGGTGCTATAAACTTATCTATTTCTCCACCTTTCCGTTCATGTCAGCAGGAAACTTAAAGTGCTCTGGTGGCCCTGTCTCAATGGAGAAGGTGAAGGGGATGGATTGCTCTGTATAATTTATGCCAGATTTCTTCAGATAATTAATAACCTGCTGTAAAGAATGATCTTGATCCTTTCTCCTTGGTCTGGAATCTTTGTTGCAATGTAGTGCCTCCAGCTTGACAGTGAGGAGTTTTGGGGGCTGGTCACAATTATAGCATTATTTGATAATTTATGTCCACTGAACTTTGTGTTGCAAACAAGGAAAAATAGATTTATTCACTTAATATAAGAAATAACAACCATCGGACGACTAGTCATCCAGAACTCTGAATAACCTCTATGAATAGCCATGCTGAACACAAGGTTAACCATCCTTTTTGGAGACCAAATTTGAAATCCTGTACTGGGTTTGCGTGGCAAGGTTTAGGTAGCGGGGGAGGGGGGGAAATGGGGTGGCTTCTGTGAGAGAAGCTGCCAGAAGCTTCCCCCATGTCTGACCCAACACAGCCAATTCCAGCCAGCTACAAGAACGGACCCGCCGCTGGCCAAGGCCGAGCCCATCAGTAACGCCTCTGTGAGAACAGAATTAAGAAAAAAAAAGGAAGAGAGGGAAAAAAAAAAGCTGCACACTTTGCATATAGAGAGAGGAGTGAGAAGATGTGAGAGAAACAACTCCACAGACACCAAGGTCAGTGAAGAGGGAGAGGGAGGACGTGCTCCAGGCACCAGGGCAGAGATTCCCCTGTAACTTGTGGTGGTGAAGACCATGGTGAGGCAGGCTGTCCCCCTGCAGTCCATGGAGGTCCACGGTGGAGCAGATGACCACCTGTAGCCCATGGAAGACCCCACGCCGGAGCAGGTGGATGCCTGAAGGAGGCTGTGACCCTCCCCGTGCTGGAGCAAGTTCCTGTCAGGACCTGTAGCCCGTGGAGAGAGGAGCCCACGCCAGAGCAGGTTTGCTGGCAGGACTTGTGACCCCGTGGGGGACCCACGCTGGAGCAGTCCCTTCCTGAAGGACTGCACCCCATGGAATGGACCCATGCTAAAGCAGTTCGTGAAGAACTGTCAGTCATGGGAAGGACTCACGTTGGAGAAGTTTGTGGAGAACTGTCTCCCATGAGAGGGACCCCACGCTGGTGCGGGGGAAGGAGTCCTCCCCCTGAGGAGGAAGAAGCGGCAGAAACAACGCGTGATGAACTGACCCCAACCCCATTCCCTGTCCCCCTGTGCTGTTGGGGGGAGGAGGTGGAAAATCAGGAAAGAGATGAAGCCTGGGAAGAAGGGAGGGATGAGGGAGGTGTTTTAAGATTTGGTTTTACTTCTCATTCTCCTCTGTCTTTGATTGGTAATAAAGTAAATTTATTTTTTCCCCCAAGTCGAGTCTGTTTTGCCCTTGCCAGTAACTGGTGAGTGATCTCTCTCCATCCTTATCTCCACCCACGAGCTTTTCATTATATTTTTCTCCCCCTGCCCATTTGAGGAGGGGGAGTGACAGAGTGGGATTTGGTGGGCATCTGGCCTCTAGTCAGGGTCAACCCACCACAAATCCTCACTAGGAAAAGAAGGTGAAACAATGAACAGTTTGAAGTTATTTAACATGTAAGGGATTGTGGTGGATTGATCTTGGTTGGATGCCAGGTGCTCACCAAGCCACTCTATTGCTCCCCTCCTCAGTGGGACAGGGGGAGAAAATAAGATGAAAAAACTTGCGGATTGAGGTAAAGGCGATTTAATAAAGAAAAGCAAAGGCCATATGCAGAAGCAAAGGAAAACAAAAAGATTTATTCTCTGTTTCCCATCAGCAGGGGATGTCCAACCACTTTCTGGGAAGTAGGGCTTCAGTACTTGCAGCAGTTGCTTTGGAAGACAAGCACCTTAATAATGAATGCTCTCCCTCCACCTCCTTTCTCTTAGCTTTTATTGCTGAGCAGATATCATATGGCACGGAATATCCCTTTGGTCAGTTTGGGTCAACTGTCCTGGCTATGTCTCCCCCCAACCTCTTGCCCACCCCCAGCCTATTGGCCTTTGGGGGTGGGGTGTTGGAGAGCCAACCTTGATGCTGTGGGAGCTCTGCTCAGCAGTAGACAAAACACTGGTGTGTTATCAACACCTTTCTAGCTACTAATACAAAACACAGCACTGTGAGGGCTGCTATGGGGAAAGTTAACTCCATCCCAGCCAGACCCAATACAGGTTTATTGCACTATTGTTTGCTTTAAATGGATGATGTGCATGATATATGATAACCTTCCAATAACATTCATCAGGCATGCTACATCCAAAAGAGATGTAGTTGAGATGATTCTTGAGCAGTTATTGCTTTCCAGCATAATGGCTGACAAATCCCAGTACTGTCTCTCATATCCTTAGCAGCTCAAAGACTGTGCTCCATCTGACATCTTGTTCAGTGGTAAAGATCTTTGTTGTGTTTCTCTGGCTATTTATTACTTCCATTTTTGCTAAAGATACATTTTCTTCTACCAAATTAGTTAAATGTAAAAGAGTACTTGACTTGCACATGCCTTGACCTTTAGTGCATGGATACATAGAAATGGAATGTAAAATCCCTTATTTCTTCTTCTCCCACCTCTCCTCCAAGCCCCCTATATACTGACATATATGAAATCCTTAGGTGGTAATATTTTTCAGTTATCCAACTCTTGCTTACCATGGATGGAAAGGCAGTGGGAACTAAAGCTTTTAAGATGTGACTATGTATGGATACCAATAAACAGGGTATTCTCCTGAGTAGGAATTAAAATACACCAGGCTTTTCCTGCCATGTATGCCCAAAAACATCAAGGAAAATGGTTACACATTCCTGCTTCTCAAACACAACACTGCCCAGTTGGGAAAAATGTCTTCCTTAGTGACTGTATTTGTATGTTAAAAATGTCTTCTCAAAGGTGAAGAAAGAACACTAGGAATGGATGTTGTCTGGTTCACTTCGAAGGACTTTTCTCCTCTCAGTGTCCAGAAATTATTCCACAAGACACAGGTAGCTAGGGGGCTCTGGGCATTGGAGCTATTTGCAAGTACAGAGCGATAAACATTTCCAGCTGCGGAATTTGCTGTCTATTCATGGTGTGTGGGAAGTTTCCTTATAGGGTCTTGCAAACTGTGCCATCTGCTAATGCCATCCAGCAGGTGACTGGCATAACATGGCAGTCATGTCTTCTGAAAGAGAAATGATACTTTAAAATTCTTTGCAAAGAAAAAGAAAATACACTTAAAGTTGCAAAAGGGTTGTGTTTGAATGTCAGCTCAGGTGCGAAACATCATCTTGTTGGGGAATTGTTATGAATGAGCAGGAAGGGTCATAGACATATTAGGGTCTCTCAGCCCTGCAAATGACAAATGCGGTAGCCCAGGCTTGCTTCCAATCACATGGACTGATCGGCAGCGAAAGTGAAATGACTTCATATTATATCTCAGCTCTCCATTCCTGCTCTCATAGCTTTAGATGTTTTGTAAGCAAACATGATGCTTTGCTATGATTTTTGAAGGCAAAACATACAGCTGAATAATTCAGGCCCCATATGTTTCTTATTACATTTCAGAATTGGCCCCATCTATATTTTTGACTGCTAATTTACACTCCATTGCGAGCAACGGAGGAAATATGTGAGCCGACTCAATGTGAGTGATAAGGCATAGTTCACTTTATTGCTCTCATTAAGTCATATTTATACCGGCTACGATAATTATTCCTACTAGTCCTTTGCTAATTGGCTTAAGCTCTAAACGTTACATTTACATGGTCCTCCTACTTGCGGTTTAACGGTAAAGCATTCTCTACATTTTTCACACACTTACTTTCTCAAGGTTGTTTACCAGATTGAGATAAAGTCGCAGTGTCAGCATTCAGTACTTTTCCACTGCGGCCTGCTGAGTGTTAGACCAGACTCTGCTCGTACAACTATTCTGCGAATCCATGACCTTGCTCTCTGAGCCATTCCCCAACACTCCATAGCATTCTTTTGGCTTCGCAAAGGTCCCACAAGTTATGAGGCCAGAAATGTGTTGCTTCCTCTTTTGTGTGTGTGTTAGCTATAAGCAATTAATGATGACCTGCCCCTGACACTATTCTTTCCCCAAGGTAAAAATGTAAAAAAAAAAAAAATCTCCTTTAAAAGCCAAAATCTGAATGACTACAGGGGACACAACACCTGCACAGGCCTGCATGGAGTTTGGGCGAACAGTGGGAGCTGGGCCCCTTGCTCATCGCTTAACAACAGTAGAGGAACAGAGTCCATTGCTTGCATATAAATACGTAGGTGAACTCTGTCACAGAGTGCAGGGATACCCTTCCCTACTCCATAAGCCTCCTAGATGTCCTCTGCCTGCAGAAAAGCCACAGGTTTGGGGTTTGTAAAGGCCATCTTCCCCATCTCTGCTGCTTTCTTGTCTTGCTACGCTTGCTTTTTACTTTGTTCAATTCATCTTTCACTTTCACTCAATTCTGTTTTCCTCTCTTCCCTCTTTTCTTTTTCCTAACTAGACACTTCCAAGATGCATTTTTTAATGGCCTATACTGTCTACACTGTCTTTTCCAACCTCTGTCTATTACTTTACATGCTTACTGTGGGGAGAATGTGAGCACAATAACATTTGTGATGAATCAGGGACTTTCAAAATTGACCAAACCTCCCTCTCCTCATTTTTTAATGATTTGCACCTTAATTTTCCTATTCCCATTCTGATAAATGAGCTTTTTAACTTGCTTTTTGCTGTCTATGCTTGGGGACTTCAACTTACCAGATGTCTGCTGGAAGTATAATACAGCAGAAAGGAAACAGTCTAGGAGGCTCCTGGAGTGTGTGCAAGACAACTTCCTGACACAGCTCATGAGTGAACCAACTAGGGAAGGCGCCCTGCTGGACCTGTTGTTTGCAAACAGAGAAGGACTTGTGTGAGATGTGATGGTTGGAGGACATCTGGGGCACAGTGATCACAAAATGATAGAATTTTCAATCCCTGGTGAAGCAAGGAGGGCGGTCAGCAGTACTGCCACCTTGGACTTCTGGAGGGCAGACTTTGGACTGTTTAGAAGACTGGTCAGTAAAGTCCCTTGGGAGGCAGTCCTGAAGGGTAAAGTAGCCCAAGAAGGCTGGATGCTCTTCAAGAAGGAAATCCTGGAGGCGCAAGAGCAGGCCATCCCCATGTGCCAAAAACTGAGCCGGAGGGGAAGAAAGACAGCTTGGCTGAGCAAAGACCTTTGGGTAGATCTCAGAAAAAAGAGGAAAGTCTATGAGCTTTGGAAGAAGGGGCAGACATCTCAGGAGGACTACAAGGATGAAGTGAGGTCTTGCAGAGAAAAAAATAGAAGTGCTGAAGCCCGACTAGAACTTAATTTGGCCAACTCTGTGAAGGATAACAAAAAATATTTCTATAAATATATTAACAACAAAAGGAGAGCCAAGGAGAGTCTCCATCCTTTACTGGATGCAGAGGGAACAACAGTGACAAGGGATGAGGATAAGGCCAAGGTACTTAATACCTTCTTTGCCTCAGTCTTTAATAGTAAGGCCAGCTGCTCTCTGGGTACCCAGCCCCCTGAGCCAGAAGCCAGGGATGGGGAGCAGAATGAAGCTCCCAAAATCCAGGAGGTAACAGCTAGAGATCTGCTCTGCCAATTAGAAATCCACAAGTCTATGGGGCCAGATGGGGTCCACCGGAGGATACTGAGGGAGCTGGCAGAGGTGCTCGCCAAACCCCTTTCCATCATCTATCAGCAGTCCTGGCTGACTGGGGAGGTTCCACCTGAGTGGAGGTTGGCAAATGTGATGCCCATTTATAAGAATGGTCGGAGGGAGGATCCGGGGAACTACAGGCCTGTCAGTCTGACCTCAGTGCCGGGGAAGGTTATGGAGCAGATCATCTTGAGTGCTATCACACAACACACACAGGCCAACCAGGTGATCAGGCCCAGTCAACATGGGTTTATGAAAGGCAGGTACTGCCCGAATAACCTGATCTCCTTCTATGACAAGGTGACCTGCTTAGTGGATGAGGGAAAGGCTGTGGATGTGGTGTACCTGGACTTCATTAAAGCCTTTGACACCGTTTCCCACAGCATTCTCCTGCAGAAACTGATTGCCAATGGCCTGGGCAAGTATACTCTCTGATGGGTTAAAAACTGGCTGGATGGCTGGGCCCAAAGAGTGGTGGTAAATGGAGTTAAATCCAGTTGTTGGTCAGTCACAAGTGGCGTTCCCCAGGGCTCAGTGTTGGGGCCAGTCCTGTTTAACATCTTTATCAATCATCTAGATGATGGGATTGAGTGCACCCTCAGTAAGTTTGCAGATGACACCAAGCTGGGCAGGAGTGTTGATCTGCTTGAGGGTAGGAAGGCTCTACAGAGGGACCTGGACAGGTTGGATCAATGGGCTGCAATCAACTGTATGAGGTTCAACAAGACCAAGTGCCAGGTCCTGCACTTGGGTCACAACAATCCCATGCAATGCTACAGGCTTGGGAAGGAGTGGCTGGAAAGCTGTCTGTAGGAAAAGGACCTGGGGGTGTTGGTTGACAGCCAGCTGAATATGACCCATCAGTGTGTCCAGGTGGCCAAAAAGGCCAACAGCATCCTGGCCTGTATCAGAAACAGTGTGGCCAGCAGGACCAGGGAAATCATCCCTCCCCTGTACTCAGCCTTGGTGAGGCCGCACCTTGAATACTGTGTCCAGTTTTGGGCCCCTCACTCCAAGAAGGACATTGAGGCACTGGAGCGTGTCCAGAGAAGGGCAATAAAGCTGGTGAAGGGGCTGGAGATCAAGCCTTATGAGGAGCAGCTGAGAGAACTGGGGTTGTTTAGTCTAGAGAAGAGGAGGCTGAGGGGAGACCTAATTGCTGTCTAGGACTACCTGAAAGGAGGGTGTAGTGAGGCGGGTATGCGTCTTTTCTCCCAGGTAACTAGTGATAGAACAAGAGGCAATGGCCTTACGTTGTGCCAGGGGAGGTACAGACTGGATGTCAGGAAATACTTCTTCACTGAAAGGGTTCTCAGGCACTGGAATGGGCTGCCTAGGGAAGTGGTTGAGTCACCATCCCCAAAGGTGTTTAAAAGACGTGCTTGAAGATATGGTTTAGTAGTGGACAGGTATGGTTGGACTCAATGATCTCAGAGGTCTTTTCCAACCGGGTTATTCTATTCTATTCTATTCTATTCTATTCTATTCTATTCTATTCTATTCTATTCTGTTCTGTTCTGTTCTGTTCTGTTCTATTGAGGAAATTTTGTTTAATAAAGCTGATGTTTGCTTGCTCAACACAAGAGGACATTTGCTAATAAGAAGACATTTAAATAATCATCAACACAGCCCTCAGGAGCAATAGAAGAAAACGGGAAACTGCAAGTCACGATGGATTTGTAATGAACCATTACCCTCCATCTGAGCACACCGTGCGAGAGGAGCACCTGAGCACTGCAAAATTAACTAATCAGGGCAATGGAGGCCCTAGTCGCATGAAATAAAAGCAACAGATAAATAGCTTCTCAGGACAAGCTGGCAAAACAAATTAATGAAAAGGGAAGATCTCAAGCCTAGTGTTGCAGCCTTTTCCAAGGTAAGGGCATTCAAACTATAGGGCTTCAGAGAAGATACTGCCCAGGCAGCTCTTGCACACTTTCTGGATGCAGTGACAAGAAGAGTTCTATTTCCTGTCCAGATCTGTAAAGTTTTCTCAGATCTTCCCTCTCTCATTTCAAAAGCATTGTACTTCACTTTCAATGTTCTAGGCTCTTTTTCCATCAATGTATTTATTTAGTGTCATCTATCAGTATCTTTGGGGACTCTTATGTTTGCTCTCTTTATATTGTTGGTGAGTCTTAAAACTGAAGATGAAGTATCCTACAGTATCTCTACAGTACATATCTCTACATATCCTACAGTATCTCTCACAAAGACTCATTAAATGATAGCAGCAGGATTTGAATTCCAACATGCCTAAAGTTGCTTGATAACAAAACTTTCTGATTTTCCATTTCTAATATTTTTTGGGACACTGCCACCTGCATCAGAGTCCTTGGCCATTTACCATGACTCTGAAAGGGGAACTGCCACAAAAAACAGTGGGAGATTAGCATAACGCTCAGTGACAGACTTGGCATGTGAATACTGAATTTGCATCAAGGGTTGCAAGATTGAATCACTGATCATATCAACCCCCTTTGGCCATGGAATAGTATATTCCATGAATGACACAGCATTAGAAACTTGAAATTCATTACCTACTGAACCACCCATATCACTCACCTTTATGCCAGTCAACTTTGGTACCACAGTCGTTGTTTCATGACAGCTCTGCAGTTCTTTATAGTCATCACATCAAGTTGTCTCCAGCCTCTAGCCACTTCTACCTACTTGAAGGCTTTATTTCCAGTACTAGCTTTTAAACTCCTGCCTCTAAAACTGTATGTGAAACTGATACAAGGCATGTATCTTCACATGCAAGCAGGTATTCATTCATTCAAATTAATTCATTAATTGTTAGATACTTATTAGTTGGCCTTTGCACACATATAGAAATGCTAATTCTGAAAGCAGAAATAAAGGAAGGTTCAGCAGATGTACACATGACCTCAAATACCAGTTTGAGTCTCTCTGGCATTTTGACCTTTACCACTCACCAGCTCAAATTCAGAGGCAGAAATGTGCAAAAATAAGAGGATGTTGGGGAATTTTTATGGTATCCCTTGAGGAGAATTAAACACACATTTGTGCTTAAATAAATAAATAAATAAATAAAAAGAACACTACATTGGGCAGGGTCCTATCACCATAAGCGGTTCTACAAGGAGTCCACAAAGATGCATCATGAGCTGATGCCTTATAACCACCAGCACCAATCCCATGAGCAGTTGCATGGGGCACCTCAGCCCAGCCAGTGGGTCCATCCCCTGGCCCAGCTCTGCTGCCCAAAGGTGGCCCCTGAGCTTGGGCCCATGAGCACTCCCATTCCAGGATGGCTACAAGACAATGCTGCAGCTCTTTCTTATCTCACCACCAAGGGAAACTTCACTCCCTTGCAGGGAGTCCTGTCTCTGGCATCCCTGCTTCCAGCCAGTGTAACCCCTTCTGCAGTTGGCTCTTCTTGCCCTTCATGCCAGATCATTCCTTGGTCACAAACTACTACTGCTGAGCAGTTACAAGTTGAATTTCCCCTTCATAATGCAACTGTATATAAAATGATGGCATACATTTTATTTTAATATGCTATCCTATTCTATATTTGCTGTAACTTCACATGCAGAAGGCAGGATGCTCATCTCATTTCCACTGGTATGAGGAGGGGAGGCTTTATCTTCATCCAAAATATGAACAATAAGTGACACTACTGAAATTGGATGATCATTTAAGCACCCAGAGAGTGAAGCTATTTCAGATTTATTTTGGATGAAAGCACTGGTGTCACTAATCCCAAATGAAACACAGAAGACACAATTATCATTCATTTGGAGAGATAAAATTGAAAATTTACCAATATTTTTCTACAAACCAAGGACAATTAATAATTATACACTGAACTTTTGCAACTGAGTCCAAATACATCATAGTTCCTAACCCTTAGTAAGCAGCAAAGAACTTCTAGAACAAACTTTAAATAAACTCTAAACTTGGCAAGTGAACATCCCCAATCCAAATTGGGGCTGTTAGCCAGGATCTCCACCAGGGACTTCCAGCTGTCATCTGTGGGCTACTCCTGGGAAATCTGAATAAGAAAAGCAAGACCATAGTCAGACACACACACACACACACACAACATTCCAAAGCAGCAACAAATGAAAGCAGGTCTGGCTCTGCACAGAGTGGGCTGCAAGCCCATTTCCAGCTCACTACCTATTATCCCACATCATTTCACCCTTACTTTCACAAAGGTCCTTGGTACACCTTCCCATCTGATTTGCCTCACTGTTCAAAATGTCCATGGAAAAAAATACATGTGTGATGCCTTTCACTGTCCCTTTCTCAGCAAGAACCCCTGCTACTGCAATTTCAAACCAGTGGGGCAAAACAGAGGCCAACAAGCTTAAAACTCTTTCCCATAGTTTCAGTTCTTCTTTCAGAGTTGTGCTAACTGAAATGCTGCTTTTCTAGCTTTGTTACTAGGCTTGCATCCATTGTTTACATTGCATTATCAATATCTGCTCTATGTTTTTTCTGTCACAGTGTTTCAGATCGCATGTTTCCATTTTATAGCTCTTCTGCTTCCCTTTAATTTATGTCCTTTATTGAAAATAAATGCATTTGTCTGCAGACTGTCAGGCAAAAGGGTTGAATCACAGGGGCTTGGCACTTGTGAAATGCTTTGTATTCCATTGCAGTTGTATCAGGAAAGCAGTGATGGAAAACCATAAACTGCCTGAGATTAGAAGTTTATTCTGGAGGACCTCAACTTTCTTTCGGAAGGCCAAGCACATTTGTATTGGGTTTGCGTGGCAAGGTTTTGGTAGCAGCGGGAGGGGGGGACATGGGGTGGCTTCTGTGAGAGAAGCTGCCAGAAGCTTCCCCCATGTCTGACCCAACACAGCCAATGCCAGCCGGCTACAAGAACGGACCCGCCGCTGGCCAAGGCCGAGCCCATCAGTAACGCCTCTGGGAGAACAGAATTAACAAAAAAAAGGAAGAGAGGGAAGAAAACAGCTGCACACTTTGCATATAGAGAGAGGAGTGAGAAGATGTGAGAGAAACAACTCCACAGACACCAAGGTCAGTGAAGAGGGAGAGGGAGGAGGTGCTCCAGGCGCTGGAGCAGAGATTCCCCTGCAGCCTGTGGTGAAGACCATGGTGAGGCAGGCTGTCCCCCTGCAGTCCATGGAGGTCCATGGTGGAGCAGATGACCACCTGTAGCCCGTGGAAGACCCCACGCCAGAGCAGGTGGATGCCTGAAGGATGCTGTGACCCCACGGGAAGCCTGAGTTGGAGCAGGTTCCTGTCAGGACCTGTAGCCCATGGAGAGAGGAGCCCACGCCGGAGCAGGTTTGCTGGCAGGACCTTGTGACCCCGTGGGGGACCCGCGCTGGAGCAGTCCCTTCCTGAAGGACTGCACCCCATGGAATGGACCCATGCTAGAGCAGTTCGTGAAGAACTGTCAGTCATGGGAAGGACTCACATTTGAGAAGTTTGTGGAGGACTGTCTCCCGTGAGAGGGACCCCACGCTGGTGTGGGGGAAGGAGTCCTCCCCCTGAGGAGGAAGGAGCGGCAGAAACAACGTGTGATGAACTGACCCCAACCCCATTCCCTGTCCCCCTGTGCCACTGGGGGGAGGAGGTGGAAAATCAAGAGAGAAGTTAAGCCCGGGAAGAAGGGAGGGATGGGGGAGGTGTTTTAAGATTTGGTTTTACTTCTCATTCTCCTCTGATTTTGATTGGTAATAAAGTAAATTTGTTTTTTTCCCCCAAGTCGAGTCTGTTTTGCCCGTGCCAGTAACTGGCGAGTGATCTCTCTCCGTCCTTATCTCCACCCACGAGCTTTTCTTTATATTTTTCTCCCCCTGCCCATTTGAGGAGGGGGAGTGATAGAGTGGGCTTTGGTGGGCATCCAGCCTCTGGTCAGGGTCAACCCACCACAACATTTCAAACCCTTGCCAAAATAAATACAAAGGCCTGTTGAGAATGGACATGCCTAATGCATTTCATTATTGACTTTTCAGTCTTTTAAAAACATTTCTGTCCTTTTCTTCATACCTTTACTGCTCATGCAACTCACAGTCCTCCTTAGTGGATCCTCGGTGCTTGCACAAAGTTTTTCAGAAGCCAAAAATCTGAAAAACTGTAAAAATCTGGTAGAAATAATTTAAAGCAAACCCCGATTTGCTACACAAGTCGCAGATTCTCCCACTTCATCTTTAGTCTAATAAGTTACAGTCTCTTGCCATTTTTTGATGCTGTTGCTGCTTTCTGCTCTCAGACTGTGATACTTCATTTCTGTTTGATAAAACTCTTCTCGTGGTAGACTTTCCTTCATTTCAGCTGAACATCTGAGTATCAACCCGAGCAGTAAGTCTTTGTTGCTCTTACGAAATTGTCAACAGTTTTAATAAATTAAGGGGTTTTTTGTTTGTTTCTCAAGCAGTTGACATAGGACCATTTTACTGATACCAGCAAGTAGAGACCCTTCTGAAGTTTTACATGGGATGGGAGCCTTTATAGTGACTCACACCCTTCCAGTGCTGGGTCCTCACCCTGTAAGTTAAACAGTAACCCTTGTTGATGACAAGGAGTCAAAGAGGGAGGCAGTCACACATGTAGCTCTAAACAGACATGTGTACATGGTGCAGACCGCTACACTTGCCCCTGGAAATAAATCTCAAGTTGCATGAAACCATGCAACCACTGGAGATGGGCATCTAGCCCACAGGAGCATAGGACGTACGTAACAACCATTGGTGCTGGTCAACGTGAGTTGCAACTCCACAGGTCAAATCCCTCACAGTTACACAGGTACATGACTTGGAACAGCCTCAGTAAAGTCCAAAGTCAATGCTTTGAGTCAGATGGACACTATGCATCTTTGTCTAACTTTGCATGTGGATAATTGCATTTCTTTTCTATCTATGTTTAATGTGTCAATATCTAATCATATATGAGGCTTAGTCTAGCCTGAAGCAGTGTGTGTTCTGTGTCACCAACTATTAATCGAGAAATTCCTGTGGCAACTGAAGGGTGACAATTTCTTCTGTTTCCTTCCCAATGCTAAAGACTAGATTCAATAAACTCTGTCTAATGTCTTCATTTGAGGGAAAACCTGCAGAATAACTAAAATATCAGATCACATGGCATCTTCTGAAGGAGTCTGTGGTAACAGAGCCATCTGGATGTTTTATTGAATGTGGTCTTATATATGCATTCATGTTGGGCAAAGAAGCAGAGCTATTAATTTGAATTACAAAGGGTAATGCCAGAACTGAATGCTGCAGAGGGAGACTTGCCCTCCTCCCCTTTCATAATATACATCCTGTCTCCTTCTTTCAAGTACAGCAAAAAGAATATGTGGCGTGTTGGGTTTGGGGTGGGGGGGGAAGGGGTGGTTTTTCACTAGTAAGGGAAGGGCCACCTTGTAAGAACTAAAAGCTCCCCTGGCTCCAAGGTGGAGATCCCCCAGCACAGGCTGGGCCAATGAGCACTAGAGAAATGCCTCTGTGAATCCATATTTGTGAGGGGAAGGACTGTCCTGAAAAGAAGAAGGTGTGGTACCTGGAAGAGAGGCCACTGACCCAACAAAAGATGACCATCGGCCAAAACAAAGGACAGACAGACAGAGAGAGAGCTTCGTTGCCAGAGGAAAAGCTAGAGACCCACACCCAGTTCTACCCTATGGAGTAGGAGAAGAAAAAGTCCCCTGCAGCCCATGGAGATTCAACGGTGGAGCAGAGACCCACTTGTAGGCCATGGAGGACTCCATGATGGAGCAGAGAAGTTGAGCCTGAGGGCAAGTGTGACTGGAATTGGGGCCCCGAGAGTCGCTTGCTGCCAGAGTGGGGGTGGACCCCCAGAGTGGGGGGTGAGTCTTCAGCCCATGGATGTCTCCATGCCGGAGCTGGGAGCTGAGCCTGAAGGAGTCTGTGACTCCATGGGAAGCTTGTTCTGGAACATCTTGTTCCTGGACTTTCATGCTGGGAAGAGCGGCAGAGGTGAACTGACTGAATCCCCATTCCCTGTCCCCTGTGCACTGGGGGGGAAGGTAGAGACATCGGGAACAAAGTGATTTGAGCCCGGGAAGAAGGGAGGGGTGGGGGAAGGTGTTGCAAGATGTGGTTGTTTTGTCTACTCAGATGAAATGGCAATGAATTAAATTGAGTTTTCTTCCCCAAGTTGAGTCTGTTTTGCCCGTGACCATAACTGGTGAGTGAGCCCTCCCTGTCCTTCATTCCTAATCCCGTGCTCCCTTTGTTGTGACTCCCATCTCATCTCACTGGGTGGGGGGACTGGATGCCGGACCTCATGGTCCCACTGTGGGTCAAACCACCACAGGTAAGAAAACTAGGTTTCTTCAAATTAATTAGATTATCCACAAGTCTCTAGGCATTTTCATGCACAAGGGAGTAAACTACAACCCCATCTCTCATTTTACCTGAGAACATTCTTTTTTTCCTTCTCCTTCACTTTCTATCATTTGATTAAAAGCTCTTATGCTTCCTGGGGCCTGCTGCCTGGGGGAAGGTCTGCAGGGGGAAGGGCCTGGGGAAGCAGTGAGCCTGCTCAAGTCCAGGGCAGTGTGGGAAAGGCTGGCTACTCACCCTCCCAGACTGCCTCCATGTCACTCTTGTGTTTCAGGAATGCAGAGCTCTTTTCACCATTGCCATTCTTGTCCTCATCTCTTTACAGGGGAATTTTTCTAAGTTGGCAAATAGATTACTTGTTCTGTGTTCCTCATACTTCCTTTTAAGCACAATTAATTATTTTAAATGATTAATATTACAGTTTACTCGGAAGGGACAGCTCTTCTGGTTTTTGGACTAATTACCAGTCTGGATTTCTGAATGACAATATGACTGCTAACTAATGTCACTGTAGTTCTTACAGAAAGACACTGATAATTACTTGCTAATTACCATAGGGGGGAAAAAAAAATAATCAAGAGTCCTGTTATGTTTTTCTGGCATTCATTCCCAGTCAGATCACTATTAAATACAGAGAACAGACTATCTACTAAGTATGAAAGCCAATGGACTGTGAGGCTGCTTCAAAATTGCCCAGATGCTATTTATTCAGGAGCCAGCTGTATTTTGCATGTCTGTTCATTCTTGTTGCCTAGCATTGCTTGCTATAGTTTTTGTAAGCAGGAGAAAGATGAAGCAGGGCAGCATGGCAAGTGTTTGACCATCCCGATGATAGGGAATTTCTCACAGTGTCCTAGTGTTAATCAATATTAATAAAAGGCTGAACGGGGGGTTTTGGAAGGATGGGTCCCAACTTTCACCTGGTTCATTTGTTGCGGACATGGACTTGTGGTCTGCATGGGGTGCTGCCTGGCTTGAGAGCACTCCCACAGTGTGTGATGGGGAGCACGTGTGTGCTGTGCAGGATTGTGCTGGTGGTGGTGGGGAGTGGGGACATCCCTGGGCTACTTTGCTGGTCTCACAAATCTTGTTTGTTAGCCATGATGGGCAGCACCAGCATACGGCCCAAGTATTCACTTTGCCTCTTGTAGGGGAAATTTGCAGCCCATGCTGACTTTCCTCCTGCTGCAGCTAAACCACCAATAGGTCCTGAAAGATCTTTTAAAACCACCTAGGCATTTTACAAGACTGTGTAGCCTCAGCTGTATCTATGGTGTAGATACGTCCATGAAAATCCAGGGCTGGATGCTCAACTGGTGATGGTTACTCCAGTCCCTGATCCACATCAGCTCAGTAAGACCAATGTGAGTAACAGGGACTCCTCCTGCCAGGGGGAAGGGACAGGCCCCAGAACTGTTGCCAGTTTGTTTTCATTACCTTGAATTTTCTGGAGTGGTGTTTCTGGCCCATAGGACCACATACCATGGGTATTTCTGAAGACATGAGTCAGCACAGTTAGTTGCTGTGGCTAGTGTGTGCTGTCCTGGGTAACCAGAGGGCTGTTGCACAGTGGAATGTGTAACTAGCTCAGGAAAAGCACTGGTTTAAACCATGCTGGTTGAATTTAATGCCTTGTCTTTTTTTTTTTTTTTTTTTTTCTTTCTGTGCTTGCAGGTCAGAAGATTCTTCACCACAGAAGTGACGTCTTAGAAACTGTAGTCCTGATCAATCCATCAGATGAAGCAGTTAGTACTGAGGTAAGTCACTCAGAAATACTTCAATGGATGTGTCATAAAAACTCCATTAAGTGGACAGATTGAGAGCAGCTCCTGACTGTAGATGAAAGGACATGTTAGGAGCAAATATAAAAAATATCAGCCATCCTTTGATTTTCTTCCTGGTTTCCTGGGCTCTTGATAAAGCATCAAGGGCATAGAACAGAAACACACTACTTATCACAGCACACATTTCCTCATAACACACCAAATTCCCTTCTTGATGAAGTGAAGGCAACTGTGGTGAAACTGAATTTGCTTTTCTTCTGCTCCTCCATTGTTTTATATCTCTGGATGCCTATTTTACATTTGAAAAAGTGCCTGAAAAGAAACCAGGTGCCTTGAGGTTAAATTTATATCTTTGAGAAGAATTGCCATCTATGCGGTGGTGACATGATCAATGGACTCTGGAGAGTGCCCCAGAAGAGGACTGTGAATTCCACATGAGCTTACTAGAGTAGACTCAAAGAACTGAGCACGTAGCTCAAAGACAAAAATGACAAATTTAACTAGTGAGACTGAAGGTTGCAAAAAATAGGGATAATTACATTGCTAGCCAGAACTGGGAAGCACTGACATAGTACAAGTTCTTTTGGGAAATGAAGTAGCTCTGCTTGCAGTACTTTGTGAAAAGTCTATTTTGTTACAAACCTTAAGTGTTATTAAATACAAATAGGAGGAAACACACCAATCCAAATGAAATTCTGAAGTTTTAAAAATTTAAAAAAGTAAGTAACCTTATTTAATGGTAGCTCATGCACTAAAAAAATGTGTGAAAATATCTTGGTACCACATCAGAGGTACTTGGTAAGGAACAAGGGTGTCAGCTGGGTAGCAGCTCTTCGGGTTACCTTTAATACACTCAGGCTTTCAGAGTAAAAAACTATAAAGGATGAGTGTCCACAATGGGGGAGGGGAAGAGCTTAAGGAACTGCCAAAAGTAGGGAAATGCTGCTTCTGTCACTGTTGCTTGTCATTCCTTTGATTGGCGATCACATGGATGAACGTGGTCTGAGACCGATTAATGCCTTCTGACCCCTGGCTTTACTCCTTTGGCTCTGGAAGAAGTTTCGCTAGGTTATTGCTAATTTCCTCATGCTAGACTGTGAGAAGCAATCTTTTCTTCACTTTCATCTTGCCAGACTGGTCACAGCCAGAATTTACAAACTGAGATTTACTTTGGCCAGCTAATTGAGACTGGACAAAGGCCAGGACAAGATGAAAAGAAAGATTAAATTGGAGATTGGAATAGACATGCTTTGCCCATTATGGCAACTAGAAAACTTGGTTTGACATATCAAGAGATTTACAGGTGGCATCTGAGGAGACCATGGATCTCTGACTTTCACCAGAAGAGGAAATTGAATCTATCAATTCAGGAAAAACCAATGCAAAATATATTAAAACAAATTTCTGCTAATCTGGCTGGTAATAGCCATACTGGTGGTAGCCTGAGCATAGTTCTGCTGTCATGGTTTAGCCCAAGCCGGTAGCTAAGCACCACACAGCCACTCACTCACTCCCTCCCTCCACAATGAGATGGGGGAAAGAATCAGAAGGGTAAAAGTGAGAAAACTCGTGGGTTGAGATAAAGACAACTTAACGGGTAAAGCAAAAGCCTTGCACACAAGCAAAGCAAAACAAGGAATTCATTCACTGCTTCCTATCAGCAGGAAGATGTTCAACCATCTCCAGGAAAGTAGGGCTCCATTACGCGCAATGGTTACTTGGGAAGGCAAAATGCCGTAACTTTCAATGTGCCCCCCTTCCTTGTTCTTCCCCCAACTTTATATGCTGAGCATGACATCATATGGTCTGAAATATCCCTTTGAACAGTTGAGGTCAGCTGTCCCAGCTATGTCCCCTCCCAGCTTCTTGTGCACCCCCAGCCTACTCATTGGTGGAGTGGTATGAGAAGCAGAAAAGACCTTGACTCTATGTAAGCACTGTTCAGCAATAATGAAAACATCCTTGTGTTATCAACACCGTTTTCACCACAGATCCAAAACATAGCACCATACTAGCTACTATGAAGAAAATTAATTCTGACCCAGCCAAAACCACCACACTGCCCAAAGCTTCTATCTTGTTCTGTCAGCTGCCAAATACCTCCCAAAAGAGAGAAGCCCAAAGAGAAAGAGACTACAGTTACCCAAAGAAAAAAAAATTCTGAAAGCCCCATTAACAGTTACTTCCTTCTGAAGTTCCCACTCCATTGCTCTAACACTCCTGTGTCTGTACCATAAGTCTTGGAAACTGCTGATCTGCTTATGCTCCTGTCTCAGTTCACAATCTGTCTTTAACTCTGTTTTGACGAAGTCTTGCTGTTCACTTTCTTCAAACAGTTTGGAACTTCAACCAAGGGCAAAGCTGACCAGAATTATCACCTTGCAATATTTCTGTAGTGGTCTTGAAATCAGCAGACAAAATTCTGGTAGTCGCTCAGGAAGCCTTCATTATACCCAGACACAGAATTTATGTGTTTCTCAAAGTTCTTTAATGTGTATCATGCATTATGCTCTGTAATATGCAAGCATTTATTTACTTTTTTTTCCTGCCATAACTTTCTAGCTCTGCAGAACCTATTTCACCATCAATTAATAAAACAGATTGAAGGGGAATTATGTTGCAGCTGCATATCAGTGATTCACAGTCAGTTGGAAAAAGTGGTGAGTTTATACATAAGTTGGCAGACTGACAAGAAATGCTGCCAGTAATGAGAGAAAACACAGAAAAGGAAGCCAGTTCTTTTATGTTTTAATGCAACTAAACCAGACAAAATTTCAGACACACATCAGCCAGCCAGCTGCACTTATCTATATTTTTGTATGAAATAAAAATAAATACATTTGTTCCAGTGAGGATATTGCTGAATTTACAATAATTTAGTGCAATTAGTGACAGATCAGCATTAGTCCTGTATTTAATTAAAGGAACTTTCTGCTGCTCAAAGTCAAGGCCACTTATCTGACAAAATAACAATTAAGATTTTGGGATCTTCTTTCAGATAGATACTCTTCAGTAGCTCTTTTCTACTTGTACTGAAAACACGAGTTTTTCAGCAGAGATTTTAATGAAGCTGTCCTGGTTCAACCTCCCTGGCATGAGCGGGTATTGTTTAGAACAACTGATTGCTTAACAATCAATATAAAAATTTGAAAGAAAGGTTACTAGGATGGCTGAGGTGATTATGTCATCTCCATGAAGATGGAATTTCAATGCAATATCTACATATGGAGTTGTTCCAGATGGACTTTGATCATTCAGTTCTTAATATGCGGATAGCCTTATTCTGGTATCGCTATTCTGGTTTAGCTTAAATCTTCCTGAACAGAGGAATTAGTGCACTTGAAATTCATACCTTACCCTAAATTGAATTTATTTTTCAGTATTGGACGAGACTTTTGAAATATTTGCTGTATTTGGTCTGCCTGGGATGGAGTTAACTTTCCCCATAGCAGCCCTCATAGTGCTCTGTGTGATAGTTTCACTGGGCTAGGCCTTGGCTAGCAGCCAACACAGCCGTTCACCCATTTCCCACCCACCCCCAGGGGATAGGCGACAGGACTGGGGGCAAGGATAAGGAGGCTTGTAGGCTGAGATAAGAACAGTTTAATAATAGAGAGAAAACTTAAAATAATACTAATATTAAAATTGTAGTGATAATGATAACAGTAACAAAATATGCAAATGAGTGACACTCAATGCTATTGCTCACCCCCCTCCTGACTGAGCCCAGCCTGTTCCCAGATAACGATCCCGGAGGAGCGACAATCCCGGAAGGGCAAGAGCCCAAGCGAAAGCCAGAGAGAGCAAGAGAGGAAGAGCCCCTCACTAATATACTGGGCATGACGTGACATATAGTGCCACATTGGCATATCTAACTGTCAATTAAGTTTATTAATTTAAATATTCTTCTTCCCCCTTAGATCTTGTGCTTGTGGACTAACAGAACACAAAGTCCTTCACTTCCAGTGACAAAAATGGGATGTTATCAGTGTCCCTCTCATAACAATCCCAGGCTGAAAAATAAAATGCAGCACTATTCTAACTACTAAAAAAGAAACCCAACTCTGTTCCAGCTAAAAAGCAATAACTGCTCAAGAATCATCTCACAGAATCACAGAATCACAGAATATTAGGGATTGGAAGGGACCTCGAAAGATCATCTAGTCCAATCCCCCTGCTGGAGCAGGAACACCTAGATGAGTTCGCACAGGAAGGCGTCCAGGCGGGTCTTGAATGTCTCCAGAGAAGGAGACTCCACAACCTCCCTGGGCAGCCTGTTCCAGTGCTCTGTCACCCTTACTGTAAAGAAGTTCTTTCTCAAATTTAAGCGGAACCTCCTGTGTTCCAGCTTACACCCATTGCCCCTTGTCCTATCATTGGTCATCACTGCAAAGAGCCTGGCCCCATCCTCCTCACACTCACCATTCAAATATTTATAAACATTAATCAGGTCCCCCCTCAGTCTCCTCTTCTCCAAGCTAAAGAGACCCAGCTCCCTCAGCCTTTCCTCATAAGGGAGATGTTCCACTCCCTTAATCATTTTGGTGGCTCTTTGCTGGACTCTCTCAAGCAGCTCCCTGTCCTTCTTGAACTGTGGGGCCCAGAACTGGACACAATATTCCAGATGTGGCCTCACCAGGGCAGAGTAAAGGGGAAGAAGAACCTCTCTTGACCTACTGACTACACCCCTTCTAATGCACCCCAGGATGCCATTGGCCTTCCTGGCCACAAGGGCACAGTGCTGGCTCATGGTCATCCTGCTGTCCACCAGGACTCCCAGATCCCTTTCCCCTTCACTGCTCTCTAGGAGATCATTTCCTAACCTATACTGGAACCTGGGGTTGTTCCTGCCCAGGTGCAACACCCTACACTTGCCCTTATTATATTTCATCAAGTTTTTCCCTGCCCAGCTCTCCAGCCTGTCCAGGTCTCTCTGGATGGCAGCACAGCCTTCTGGTGTGTCAACCACTCCTCCCAGCTTTGTGTCATCAGCAAACTTGCTGACAGTGCATTCAATTCCCTCATCCAGGTCATTGATGAATATATTGAATAATACTGGTCCTAGTACTGACCCCTGAGGGACTCCACTAGACACAGGTCTCCAACTAGACTCCGCCCCATTGACCACTACTCTCTGGCTTCTTCCCACCAGCCAGTTAATAATCCATCTCACTACCTGCTCATCTAATCCACACTTCCTCAATTTATCAGCGAGGATGCTGTGGGAGACCGTGTCAAATGCTTTGCTGAAATCAAGATAGACCACATCCACTGCTCTACCATCATCTAGCCACCTGGTCGTGTTTTCATAAAAGTCTAGAAGGTTGGTCAAGCACGACTTCCCCTTGGTGAAGCCGTGCTGACTGCCCCTAATGACCCTCTTATCCTTGATATGCCTAGCATGCCTGATGAATGTTATTGGGAGGTTATCATATATCATGCACATCATCCATTTAAAGCAAACAATAGTGCAATAAACCTGTATTGGGTCTGGCTGGGATGGAGTTAACTTTCACCATAGCAGCCCTCACAGTGCTGTGTTTTGTATTAGTAGCTAGAAAGGTGTTGATAACACACCAGTGTTTTGTCTACTGCTGAGCAGAGCTCCCACAGCATCAAGGCTGGCTCTCCAACACCCCACCCCCAAAGGCCAATAGGCTGGGGGTGGGCAAGAGGTTGGGGGGAGACATAGCCAGGACAGTTGACCCAAACTGACCAAAGGGATATTCCGTGCCATATGATATCTGCTCAGCAATAAAAGCTAAGAGAAAGGAGGTGGAGGGAGAGCATTCATTATTAAGGTGCTTGTCTTCCAAAGCAACTGCTGCAAGTACTGAAGCCCTACTTCCCAGAAAGTGGTTGGACATCCCCTGCTGATGGGAAACAGAATAAATCTTCTTGTTTTCCTTTGCTTCCATGCATGACCTTTGATTTTCTTTATTAAACTGCCTATATCTTAATCTATGATTTTTTAATCTTATTTTCTCCCCTCCCTGTCCTGCTGAGGGGGGAGAGTAATAGAGCAGCTTGGTGAGCACCTGGCGGCCAGTCAAGGCCAATCCACAACATTTGCAAAAACTTTACTTAACAGTACAGAATCTTACAAAGGTTTTTTTTAGTTTTACTTTTCAGTTGAATTCAGCCAACAGGAGTATACTGAATATACGGATTTTTCTTAGCATGCAAGTAAGATTTACTTGGGTGGGAAACAGGAATTGCTACTAGCTGTAGTGAGGGTCAAGTAAAGTAACGAGTATGTAATTTAAAATAGTTAACAGTTATTTCAAAATGTAGAAGTTTATTTCGCAGCAGCAAGCTCCTTTGAGCCATCAAGCATCTACATAATTTATTACTGTGTACTGAAAAAGGTCTTGGGCTGGCACACTTTAAAATGTTATAGTGTCTATAGTTAGTGACATCATGAGCTGTAAATGGTGCATGTGACTGTATCTATCTGAGTGCTTGATTATGATTATGGTGAAACAGAAACATCCTTTAACTTTGTAGATGATTCAAGTTACAACAGAATTACATTCTAAATATGCCACTTTTATGTGTGATTTGTGGATGTTACTTTTTAGTGACATTTTTGCAACTGCATGACAAGTAATGCTGTACACTGGGAAGAGAAGATCAGCCTTCCAAAACCAATCTGACACATGTATTTGTCCCTCATTAGCATGTGGAACACAGTTGGCCAAGGCAGTCCTGATACAGTGCTACTACAATTCAACAAGAGTTATACAAGAAATGTATTTGTTCATTGGAAATATTATTTTTTTAATTCAAATTTTTTCTCTTCTGCTCCTTACTCTTTTTTTCCCTATGTCATTAGTTTGGCTTATTCATCAGACTTTCTCTTTAATCTCTTCTTGTGCCTCCTTTTTTCCTTTTTGCTCCTTTCTCGTTGTCTTTTGTAAACAGCGCTATAACTTGAAAATGTTTCGACAGACCTGGGAGACACTGATGCAAAATATGTTTTAAATTAGATGAGATAAACTATATGTTCTCAGAGGAATGTACAAACACATGGTAACTCCCATTATTGATGTGTTTCTCTCCTTCACTCTAGGTGCGCTTAATGATCACAGATGCTGCAAGACACAAACTCCTTGTACTAACTGGACAGTGCTTTGAAAACACAGGAGAACTCATTCTTCAGTCAGGGACCTTCTCCTTCCAGAACTTCATTGAGATCTTCACGGATCAAGAGGTGTGTTCAGAAAAATGTCTTCCACACATTGTCATGTGATGTCACAGGCTTTTAGAAGACTAAAAATGGCCCTTTGTGTTGTTAGAGTTAGCACTGATTAAACTAATGCTGATGCTCTTTACTCTTCATTATAAGCTTTCTTTAAAGACATTTATTTAATTTACTTTAGTTTTGATGTAAATTTCTTAACAAAGGAATTACATTTTCATTTGGAGAATTAAATTGTAACTTCAAGAAACAGAAAACTGAGGAACATTTTGTCAATGGAAGGAGATAGTGTTGTATTTAAAATATATAGCTTGTTTAAGGTGCACATATAAAGCAGTCAAATTGAATTTGACACCAGGTTTTTGCCTGGTGGCAGCTAAGTAATAGGTACCTATCTGTTGGAATGACTGCAGTCTTTTGTACCACCTATCTGCTTGACTTCTTTACTGTAGTGTTTAAAATTTTGCTCATAAAATTTGTAAATCTTGTGATTTTTACATACCAAAAATATAAGTATGAAGTATACCAATATTTAATGCTATTTCTTTCATCACTTGTTATTTTGCTGTTTTGCTTAATGCACTATGTCTGAAAGCTCCCATAGGGCAGGAACCCATAGTAAACAAGCTGTCACACTTAATTTGACTGCTGTGTAAAATATATATTTAAATAAACTACATGATTGCATTCCTAGGTATTAAGTTTCCAAAATTCATTAGGAGCATTTGAGGAGTGAGATTTGAAAGTTCAACACTGAAAAAGCAAAGTTTGCATGAGCTCCAGTGTGACCTTATTGTATCCATTTGATACTTTTCTCAGAGTCTCTTTCTTCCGAGGTTGTAGGGTTGGGGAAAGAACTGGATTCCTGCTCTCTGAAATGTGTGTGATGCCTAAAAGTCACTATCAGTTCGTAGTTACGTTTCTGTGATATTACAAATCCAAGCTCCTTGCATCACTGGCTAATTAGTGACACATAATTACCTTATTAGTACATGCAAAACTAGGGACAAATCCTACCATTACAGTTAGGAAGTCAAATTGTTGACTGGAAAGTGGAGCAGTGCTGATTGATTGGCTATGAGTAACAGTTGCTGAGGGATTGCCACAGTGGTGGGCGTGCAGGGCACACTCTTGTGGTCTCCAAGTAAAGCTCATTTGGCTTGTCTCTGCTGCTGGCAGCATGCTCACCAACCAGCTAGACTGGCTGTTTTGAAGTGTTGGCTTCCAGCTTATTGTCTCTGAAACCTTGGGCTCCTATTGCTTCTAAAAGATTTCACAAAAGCAAAGAAATATCGCATTTGCCATACTGCAATCTGTGTATGTGACTTTTTTTAAAGGGTCCCATTAATTTTTAGGTGGTCTACAAATTGGAAAAAAGGTTAGAAAAAATTTCAATCTTTAATAATACTGATAGACCTTGAACTGCTCAGTCCTCTGAGTTTGGAAGACCACAAGTGCAGGAACAGTGACTTTCCATTTGTGGACACTGAAATTATAAAGGATCAACTGTATCAGTTGAATGTTCATAAGTTCATGGGGCCTGATTGAATTCACCCCAGAGTACTGAAGGAGCTAGTGGATGTTACAACAGGACCCATCTCGATCCTTTACCAAAATTCTTGGGAATCTGGGGAGGTCCCTGCTGACTGGAGGCTAGCCAACATTATTCCATTTTACAAGCAGGATGTGAGGGAAGATCCAGGAAACTACAGACCTGTTAGTCTAACCTCCATATATGGAAAAATTATGGAGAAGATCATACTGGGTGCTACTGAAAGGCATTTAAAGAACAATGCAATCATCAGGCACAGTCAACATGGGTTCACAAAGGGAAGGTCCCATCTAACTAATTTGACGCAGTGGAGAGATCTGCCAGGAGCTGGTAGCACTTGCAGGACATGCTGACAAGGGAGACGCTGATGAGACCTGGGCATTGCCAGAGCAACAGCAGTCTCCCCCCACAGCTATAAAAAGCGGCCTAGGGAGCACGAGTGACCAGGAGCACTGTGAAAAGAGCAGGCAAACTACGTGGTGCGTCAGCCAGGGTGTGGCACAGCAGTTTGCATGGCAGTTCTCGTGGAAGGGCACGCAGGAAGGGCGCAGACACTCTACCAACTCAAGGGGTGAGTTCCATTGGTGGTCATCACCCTCTCCAAAGGAGCTTAGCTATGGTATCCACCCGGCAGAAAGTTCTGTCCTCTACACTCACCAGAATGGATGTGGCAACCCAAACAGAGCTCCCATAAAAGTATGCAGCCATCTAGGTCTCAGGCTGCAGGGAGTGACAGAGCCATTCAATGGTAGCAGATGACGATAGTGAGAATAGCTACATGAGGTGAGATCAGGTGGACAATCTGCTCAGCCTGGTGGCAGAGCTATGAGAGGAAGTAGAAAGGTTAAGGAGCATCAGGGAGGCTGAAAAAAAAGGTAAGACTGGTGGAGCCATGCTCTGCCCTCCCTGAGACAGGAACAGGGACAGCCATCAGAAAGAAACCAAGATCAAGGGGATCCTGTATCCTCTCCCTGTCAAGCTGAAGGCATTAGCTTAAAGGAAAGGGGGGAATGGAAGCAAGCCCATGCTTGGGGTGGCAGGTGAACCCCCTTCTTTCCCACCTCGCCTTCCCAGGTGCCTTTATACAGCAGGTATGAGGCTCTGGATGTGGAAGGCCAGTCAATGGATGATAGTCCATCTACACCAGAGGTGTTACTGAGATCAGAAAGGCCTACCCCCCATATCATGACCACCTCCTGAGGAAGAAAAGATGGATTATAGTGGTAGAGGTGGTATACTCACTCCCCTCAAAGTGGGATGGAGGGGAGAATATGAAGAGTAAAAGTGAGAAAACTCGTGGGTTGAGATAAAGACAGTTTAACATGGAAAAAAAAAGCCGCACGCTTTTTTAATTCATTCACTGATTCCCATCGGTAGGAAGATGTTCAGCCATCTCCAGGAAAGCAGGGCTCCGTCACGCATAACGGTTACTTGGGAAGACAAACTCCATCACTCCAAATGTCTCCCTCTTCCTTCTTTCCCCAGCTTTTATTGCTGAGCATGATGTCATAGTCTAGAATATCCCTTTGGTCATTTGAGGTCAGCTGTCCCAGCTGTGTTCCCTCCCAGCTTCTTGTGCACCCCCAGTCTCCTTGCTGATGGGATGATGTGAGAAGCAGAAAAGGCCTTGACTCTATGTAAGCACTGCTCATCAATAACGAAAACATTCCTGTGTTATCAACACTGTTTTTAGCAGAAATCCAAAACAGAGCCCCATACAAACTACTATGAAGAAATTTCACTCTATCCCAGTCAAAACCAACACAATATAACATATATAAATATGCATTTCTCACAATCTCACAAATACAAAAGTTGCAAATGTTTGGATTTTTAATGCAATAAATAATTTCTTAGTGTTCTGAAAACTGTCCTACAGTCAGTCGTGGTAATCTGGGAGTCAGGAGCCAGACTGCAAAAAGAACTGTAGTAATGATGGTGTCATGGAATACATCTTGTGTGAAGACGGGGTGAGGAAGACAGCTGTCCCAGGAGGATGCTGACCACCTTTGGGCTGCAGTTATTCTCTGCCTGTTAAGAGGATTGACTATTTCCCTTAGATATTTGGCTTGCTCTTCTGGATGGGCAGGGGCAGCAGGGAGTCTCATGAGCCAATGGCAGAGATAGTGGTAGCTCTGGCAGTCCTCAACCTCTCTAAATATAAAAGCTTGTACTGTTCTCCTGTAAAGGGTGGAGGAGAGAAGGGGGAACCTTGGGGTACTTCCTCCATTGGGCAATGAGGAAGGGATCTTTCCTCATAAGATGCTCTTTTGTATTTAAAAAAATACATTAGCAAACTAATTGTGCTAACAGATTCCTTTAGCTTCTAGGATGGGTACTCAATAGTGCAGAAGTGAATGAAAAAGGTTTTATGTATTTGAACAGAAAATATTATATTCTGACATTAATTGTCATTAAAAAATGAATTTATGTGCATCTTCCTGTGTTTTTGTTTTACAACCCTAGATTGGTGAATTATTGAGCACTACACACCCTGACAACAAAGCCAACTTAACTCTTTTCTGCCCTGAGGAAGGAGATTGGAAAAATTCCAACCTTGACAGACACAATCTTCAAGACTTTATTAACATTAAACTCAACTCAGCTTCCATATTGCCCAAAATGGAAGGACTCTCTGAATTCACAGAGTATCTGTCAGAATCAGTAGAAGTACCATCACCCTTTGACATTTTGGAACCTCCAACTTCAGGAGGTTTCTTAAAACTCTCCAAACCCTGCTGTTATATTTTCCCAGGTGGAAGAGGGGACTCTGCATTGTTTGCGGTGAATGGATTCAACATGCTTATCAATGGAGGATCTGAAAGAAAATCTTGTTTTTGGAAACTTATCCGACACTTGGACAGGGTAGATTCCATTCTACTCACTCACATCGGTGATGATAACCTGCCAGGAATCAATAGCATGCTTCAGCGAAAGATAGCTGAATTAGAAGAGGAACAATCCCAAGGGTCTACTGCCAACAGCGACTGGATGAAAAATCTGATCTCACCCGATTTAGGAGTGGTATTCCTTAATGCACCTGAGAACCTGAAGAACATGGATCCTAACTTTAGAGTAAAAGGGAGTGTAGAAGAAGCTTGTTTTACTCTCCAGTATTTAAATAAATTGTCTATGAAACCAGAACCTCTTTTCAGAAATGTAGGAAATACCATTGATCCCATCATTTTATTTCAGAAAATGGGAGTTGGCAAACTTGAGATGTATGTGCTTAATCCTATCAAAAATAGCAAAGAGATGCAATATTTTATGCAGCAGTGGAGTTGTACTAGCAAAGATAAAGCTGAATTCCTGCTACCAAATGGTCAAGAACTAGACATTCCATTATCCTATTTCACCTCTGTCTCATCCCTGATTGTGTGGCATCCAGCTAATCCTGCAGAAAAAATAATCCGAGTTCTGTTTCCAGGAAACAGCACCCAATATAATATTCTAGAAGGACTAGAAAAACTCAAACACTTAGACTTCCTTCAACAACCAATGGTTACACAAAAAGACCTAACTGGGAATATTGTTAGTTCAGCTGTGAAACAAAAACAACAAACAGACAGCAAGGAGAGTCTGAAGTCTGCTGCAAAGACATCATCAAGCAAGCCTGTCAGAAAAGAATCTAAAGAAATACTGGAGCCTGCAAAGCCTAGTCCAGCACCAGAAAAGCTTCAGAAATTGGAAAGTAAAGAAAAAGTTCCATTTAAAAAAGAGAAATCAGTAAAACTGGAGGCAAAATCTATAGTGGCAGAAAAAGTCATAACAAGTAAAGAAGAACAATTAGTAAAATCTGAAACTCCTGAAAAACAAGCTACAGATGTAAAACCAAAAGTGGCAAAGGAGAAGCCAGTGAAAAAGGAAGTCAAAGCAAAACCTGAAGAAAAGAAAAAGGAAAAAGAAAAATCAAAGAAAGAGGTTTCTAAAAAAGAGGAGAAAACACCCATCAAAAAAGAGGAAAAACCCAAAAAAGAAGAGATCAAGCAAGAAGTGAAAAAGGATGAGAAGAAGGAAACTAAGAAGGAAGTAAAGAAAGAAACTCCACCAAAGGAAGCTAAAAAAGAAGGTAAAAAAGAAGAGAAGAAGGAAATGAAGAAGGAAGAAAAAGAAGCCAAAAAGGACATCAAAAAGGTTCCTAAAGAAACAAAGAAGACAGTTGCTCCTTCAACTGAATTCAAAAAGCCAGTAGCAAAGTCTAAACCACAAAAGAAGGAGGAACCTGCCAAAAAAGAAGCAGTACCTAATGGAAAGCCAAAGGAAAAAGGAAAAATTAAGACTGTGAAGAAGGATATCAAGGTCAGTGGAGGGCAAGCTGCCCTTGCAGCAGTTGAAATCACTGCCACAACTGTAGAAACTGCAGAAATTAAAGCTAGTGGAAAAGAAATTGAAGTGGAGAGATCCCTTATGTCTTCACCAGAGGATTTAACAAAGGATTTTGAGGAACTAAAAGCTGAAGAAGTAGAAACAATAAAAGAAACAAAACCTCAAGTTGCACTTATAGAGGATGAACTGAAACTCACTGGCACAGAACAAAAAGAGGCTTTTGAGGTCCAAAAAGAAAAATTAGATAATGAAGGACCTGCTGAGTCCTCTGATGAAGGCATAACTACCACAGAGGCTGAGGGTGAGTGTGAACAAACACCCGAAGAATTGGAATCTGTGGAAAAGCACAGGGTTGATGACAATGAAAAGTTTGAAGATGAAGGAACTGGCTTGGAAGAATCATATGAAGCAGGAGATTATGAAGAAAAGGCAGAGACAGAAGAAGCTGATGAACGAGGTGAAGATGAGGAAGAAAAGACACCACTGGATACCACAAAATCATATATGGACGAAGGAAGAAAAATGGAAGAGAATTCAGAAGAAATAATGGCTGAAGTTGAAAAATATGTTGAAAAGGCAGATGAGGCATCAGATGAATGGGCTGAAGAAGACAGGGAAGAAGCAGTAGAAAAGGCAGAAACTGAAGAGACTGAAGAAGAGGAGGAAGACAAAGCCGAAGACATCAGAGATGAAGAGGAGACTGAAAAAATAGAAGTTGAAGAAGATTATGGGATGGCTGTGGTAGACAAAGCTGCAGAAGCTGGTGAAGTTGAAGATAAATATGACCTACTCATAATTACACCAACAAAATGCTCAGAGCCTCAGTCTCCAGCAGCTGAACTGGCCTCTTCTATCCATGATGAAACATTACCTGGTGGTTCAGAAAGCGAAGCCACTGTTTCTGATGAAGAAGATAGAGAAGATCAACCTGAGGAATTCACTGCTACTTCAGGTTATACACAGTCTACCATCGAAATATCCAGTGAACCAACTCCAATGGATGAAATGGCTACACCCCGGGATGTTATGAGTGATGAAACTAACTATGAGGAAAACGAGTCATCTTCTCAGGAGTATATGAACATTACCAAGTATGAAACATTATTGTACTCTCAAGAATTTGCTAGACCTAAACTTTCACCACTTCTGGATGCTTTTAATGGATTATCTGAAGGATCCAAAACAGATGCCACAGAAGGTAAAGACTATAATGCCTCAGCTTCTACCATCTCACCACCTTCTTCATTAGAGGAAGACAAATTCTGCAAATCTGCATTCCAAGATGTATATTGTCAAAAAGGAAGTGAAATCCAAGGCACTGTCAAATTAGAAATCAAAGAACTCTATTCAGACGATGGTGGAAAATGTAGTCCAGCCAAGAGTCCAGTTGAGAGTTTGTCCCCTCCATCCCCTGTTGCCAAAACACCATTGACTGAACGTAGTGTGAACTTTTCACTCACTCCCAATGAGATCAAGGTTTCGACTGAGCCTGTCCCCATTGCTACATTGTCTGATGTACATCAAGTAGTTGCTGAAGAGCACTGTGCAAGCCCTGAAGATAAAACTTTACAAGTAGTATCTCCCTCACAGTCTGCTGCTGGTAGTGCTGGCCACACACCTTATTATCAGTCTCCCACCGATGAAAAATCCAGTCAGTTTCCCTCTGAAACCAGTGAAAAGTCAGCAGAAGCTCCTTTTAACTTTGAACTCGGTGAACTCAAAGATGAGTCTGCAAAACCCAGAATAAGCCCTATGGATGAGCCCGTGCCAGATTCAGAATCTCCCATTGAAAAGGTTCTCTCACCTCTGCGGAGTCCACCACTGATATCCACTTATGATACATTTTTGAGTGCTGATGTAAAGTCTTCCACCAGAGATGATGGAAGTCCTTCTGAGGGGAAATATGAAAAAGAAAAATCACATGTTCAGATAAGCCCAGCTTCTGAAATCAGCTCTGTGGGTCTTTTCCAAGAAAAACAAGATGAAAAAAGCATGGAGTTTATGGTAATTAAGGAAGGCTTCAGCCTAGAAAGGAAAATGGAGGATACAGAACCCAGCAGCTCCCAGTCTTCACTGATCTTGGATGAGCGGAAGTTAGCAGGTGATCTCTCACCTACTCAAGTAGATATCAGTCAGTTCGGTTCCTTAAAAGAAGACATCAAAATGTCAATTTCTGATGGCACTGTTTCTGACAAGTCTGCAACTCCAGTTGATGAGGTTGTAGCAGAAGACACCTATTCCCATATAGAAGGAGTAGCTTCTGTTTCTACAGCATCTGTTGCTACTAGTTCATTTCCAGAACCAACTACTGATGATGTATCTCCTTCTTTGCATGCTGAGGTTGGATCCCCCCACTCTACTGAAGTTGATGATTCCCTTTCAGTGTCAGTTGTACAAACACCAACAATGTTTCAGGAAACAGACATGTCTCCATCTAAGGAAGAGTGCCCAAGGCCCATGTCAATTTCTCCACCAGATTTCTCACCTAAAAATGCAAAATCAAGAACTCCAGTGCATGATCACAGATCTCCTGAGCAGTCTTTAGCAATGGACTTTAGTAGACAATCTCCAGACTATCCTACTGGAGGCACTATTATACACCATATATCTGAAAATGGACCGACAGAAGTAGATTATAACCCTTCAAATATACAGGATCCAACTTTTGCACAGAAGATTCCCCCTGTGGAGCAGTCACCTTACTCTCAGGAGAAGGATATTTCAGAAATTATTTCAATTTCTCAAATTGAAGCTTCATCGTCAACTTCATCAGCTCATACACCTTCCCAGTTAACTTCACCACTGCCAGAAGAAACTTTTTCAGGTTCTGTTCCACCCAGAGATATGTCACTACATTCTTCTTTTACCTCAGAAAAAGTGCAAAGCCTAGGAGAAAAGCTGTCACCAAAGTCTGACCTATCTCCATTAACTCCAAGGGAATCTTCTCCTCTGTACTCTCCTAGTTTTCCAGATTCACCTCCTGCAATCACAGAAGCAGTGCCAGCCAGTCATACATCTTTGTTGTCGCTGCAGGTGTCCTCTGTGAAAGCATTTGGTTACCAGGAACCCCTAACAAAGCACACTCCAGAATCTTTAATCAGCCCAGAAAAAGAAGATTCAGAGAAAAACAGCAGGTCACCAGAAGAACTTAGTTATTCTTACAAGGCCACAGAGAAAACTACTAGGTCACCAGAGGATATTAGCTACTCCTATGAGGCAGTTGCAAAATCTAGATCACCTCAGGCCACAGATTATTCCTATGAGATAACAGGGAAAGCTACTAGGTCACCTGAGGCCACAGATTATTCTTATGAGATGACAGGGAAAAACGCCAAATTACTTAAGGTCACAGATTATTCCTATGAGAGAACTGAGAAAGCTACCAGATCACCCGATGCTATGGATTACTCCTATGAGACAACAGGGAAAGCCACCAGCTCACCTGAAGTCAGAGATTACTCATTTGAGACAACTGGGAAAACCACCAGGTCATATGAAGCTACTATCTATTCCAATGAAGCAAGTGCCCATTTTACTCCAGGAAGATCGTTAGTAGAATCCCATCAAGATGTTGACTTATGCCTTGCGTCCTCCTGTGAATATAAACATCCTAAAACTGAGCTTTCACCCTCATTTATAAACCCAAATCCCCTTGAGTGGTTTGCAAGTGAAGAACAGTCTCAAGATGAAGGGAAACCATTAACTCAACCTGGGGGAGCCCTGCCACCTTCTAGGGGAAAGCAGCAAAGGCAACAGTGTGACGAAACCCCTCCCACGTCCATGAGTGAGTCTGCCCCATCTCAGACTGATTCGGATGTTCCCCCCGAGACTGAGGAATGCCCTTCCATCACTGCAGATGCTAACATTGACTCAGAAGATGAGTCAGAAACTGTTCCAACGGACAAGACAGTTACATACAAACAAATTGACCCGCCACCTGTCCCGATGCAGGATCACAGCCCTTCCCCTAGGCACCCTGATGTCTCCATGGTTGATCCAGAGACTTTGCCCATCAATCAGAATTTGGATAAACCTTTGAAGAAGGACCTCAAAGAAAAGACAAAGACAAAAAAGCAGGGTACTAAGACCAAGTCATCTTCTCCTGTTAAAAAAAGTGATGGTAAATCAAAACAAGTGGCTTCACCAAAACCAGCTGTAAAAGAATCTTTAGACAAAATTTCCAAAACAACTTTTCCAAAAAAGGAGGAATCTGTGGAGAAGGGAACCAAAAATATCTCTAATCCAGAAGTGAAGTCCCGAGTGGAAGAGAAAGATAAAGACACCAAGAATGCAGCAAATACATCAACGTCCAAGTCAGCAAAGACTGCAACCACAGGTAAAGACAGATAGGAGTTCCCTAATGTTAAGATTTTCTTATTTGTTGCAGTGAAGTTAGGTTGCTTTTATATCAACTAAGAATATGGTTTGTAACAAATACGCAAAGAAAAACCATGTTTTATATCTAAATCTGTCGTGTTAAGGCCACATTGAAATGAATTAAATTCACTTAATTAACTTTTGCAATCTGAGAAACTTGATGTGTTAGTTTGCTCAGATATAAAGAATTAGAGAGAGTACATCAAATACACAAAGAATTTAATACTATCTGTCTGGAGACATTCAAGACCCCCCTGGACGCCTTCCTGTGTGAACTCATCTAGGTGTTCCTGCTCCTGCAGGGGGATTGGACTAGATGATCTTTCGAGGTCCCTTCCAATCCCTAGCATTCTGTGATTCTGTGATTCTGTGATTCTGTGAATTGTTAACCAACTAATAGAATTAAAAGTACCACCTTTGTAGGTGAAGTGAAATCAGTAGTAAAGTGAACCACTTTATTCATAGTAAGAATCATGTAGGCACAATGCTCTTAACATAAAATAATGCAGTTTAATATTGTGAGAGGCAAAGGTACTGTCAGACATTGGATACTTTTATTACTTTGCTAGACTAATTTTAAAAAGAATATTTTTAAAAAATTATAACAGTAGTAAGAGCACTTTCAGTGAGCTGAGCATGTATATCACATAATCCAGTTAAAGTCTTATGACATCAATGATGACTAAACATACAAAAAATTAATGTCATTTTGAATGACTGTTGTGTATTCTAAGTAGCAATAAAATATGAATTAGATTACTGAAGGAGGCATTGTGTTAATATGCTGTTTATGGCAGATCTTGTTAGAGAGTGTTTTGGGGATACTTTGGTTTTGTTGTTTTCAGGACTGATTTTCTATTGAAAGCTTTTTACAGGGAGCAGGTCTAGGATTCAGTACAAGCAAACCAGCATTCAACTAAATGTTAGTTTCCCCATTTTAAGTGGTCCACTGTTCCTTTCTTGCACCATCATTTGCATGTCTCTGTTAATAGATGCTTTTCAAAGCAGCAGTACAGTTCCTCATGCTGTACATTTCTCCAGCACTTTAGCTTTATATTAGTCTTCTTCCTTGAAGAATACTTCTCAAGTATATGTTAGAGCTGAAGAAAAGACTCTATTTGATAATGATGTTTAAGTGTAAAATGTAATGTCTAATATATTATACAACGTTGGTATCCACAGTTCAGAAAGATGTATCACAGATTTTTTATGATGAAAGATGATAAAATATTTTGTAACATGCCCAATAATTTAAAAACCCTCTAATTCAGGAAATCTTATGATGCTTATTTGGCATATTGCCCTATGATGAACAATAGATTAGACTAGACAATTGTATTGGACTTTCCTGGCTTTATAATATGTTATCCTAAATAGAGTGTATTGCTCAGATAATTTAATTTACCAAACTTCATCCTCTAACGTCATGAGAAGGCAAATGAAACATAAATGGTGATCATCTGGATACAATTACTGGTTGAATTCTGATTGTCAGTTCATACTGTGATCTAGTAGGTAGCAAAAGCAGCTTTTTTTGGTAGTATTTTTTATGTGAGTGTTTAAACTTTGGACTTCCTTTTGACCGAACCTCTTCTTAGAACAGATACTACACTATGTATAACAGCAAAAATGTGATTCTCTCTACTTTTTGTGGTAATTAGCTAGTTTGTGCATGCAAATAAGGATCCAACAGGCAAACAAACACTTGTTCTGAGTTTCCTGAATAAATTGCTTTAGGAAATTCTCTTCTCCCAAGTTCCCTTTTGCCCCTCTTTCTGCTCACATGTAGTAGCTTCCTGATGTACCAGTCTATCAACAGCTACTATGTCTTGGTATGTGCTTATACCCCAAATCTCAGGACCTGATCTGTGGGATCTGCATGGCTCCCTGTGTAACCCTAGCTTTTATAATCATGCAAACCTGAGACTTTTGAAAAGCTATACCTCCTAACTTGGAAAATAATACTGTCATTTATTGAATGTTAATTCAGTAATCATAGCCCTGCGTAGTAATTGTTGGATAATAGTAGTATATTACTGGGAAAGGTTCAATCAAATATTGGTTATGTGGTAGTAAGTTTTTATTGTATTATATAGTTAGTTACTTTTATTCAATTTTTTTCCTCCCAGTACAATTGTAATTGGCATACAACAGAGCTGGAATGTGTAATGCCATAATTGTTTCAGAGGACACGCTCTGGGCATCTGTTGCTGGCAGTGGCACCATACTGGCAGGAATGGGATGGATTGAGGTTCCCCTCCCCCATCAACTTTAGTTTATTCAAGCATGTAGGTTTCCCTGGAGGGGTGCAGGAGGATCCACCATAGTCGTACACATCCTTGAGGTGGTTGTCCTTCTGATTCCCATCATGGGAGGCAGCTAAGGAACATTTGTTGTTGCTCTGGTTGGCCTGGCTTATTCCCCAGTTGGATACAATGGCACAAGCATTGTCATTTTGGGCCCCACCCTCCAAGTCTACCAGTTTAAAGCTCACCTCACCAAGTTGGCCAGCCTGCTGCCAAAAATTCCCTTGCTTCTTCTAGACATGTGGATTTCATCCCTCCCTAACAGGTTATAGTCCTCAAAGAATGTCCCATTGTCCTAAAATCCAAAACCCTCGTGATGGTACCAGTCACGTAGCCAGGAGTTGATATGCATTATGCATCTGTTTCTGGTTACCCCCTTTCCTCCAACTGGTAAAATGAAGGAAAACATGACTTGGACACCAATATTTTTCACTCACACCCCCAAGGCTTTATAGTCTTCCTTGATTTTGCCTAGGTTCTGGCTTGCGGTGTCATTCATGCCCACATGAAAGAGCAACAGTGGATAGTAATCCAAGCTCTTGACAAGTTGTGGCACTCTCTCTGCAATGTGATGGATCTTGGCTCCCAGTAGGCAGCATACTTCTCATGACTCCCTGTCAGGTTGGCAGATGAGTGCCTCAGTGCCCTTTAACAGAGAGTGACCCACTACAAGCGCTCATAATTTCTTTTTATAGTTTCCAATGTGAACTGCTGGGACAATTTCCCCTTATGGACCTTGCTCGTGAGTGTCAATATCTGTTAAAGCTTCATATTTGGTTTTGGTTCTAATGCTGGAGGGTGGAGACTGGAGTGGAGTCCTGCTTTTGTGAGTCACCAGGGTCCAAGGTGCCTCATTCTCAGTGATGTTCTCTGCAGAAGTGATGCTTGATGCAGGAGCATGCTTATGAAACCACCTATCTGTCTCTGTCTCTGCTCCTCTAATACTGCTTAGCCTTTTCAGTGTTTCCTGCAGTTTGGTGACCTGATGTAACAGAACATCGACCTGTGTGCATCTTACTGTAGGAGAAGATCTGGTTCAAGACAAACTGGGGAACCTGAAGGTGCACAAGTCCATGGGACCTGATGAAGTGCATGCGTGGGTCCTGAGGGAACTGGCAGATGAAGTTGCCAAGCCACTATCCATCATCTTTGAGAAGTCCTGGCATTCTGGTGAAGTTCCTGCAGACTGGAAAAAGGGGAACAAACCCCTCATTTTTAAAAAGGGGAACAAGGAAGATCTGGGGAACTACAGGCTGGTCAGTCTCACCTCTGTGCCTGGAAAGATCATGGAGCAGATAATCCTGGAAAATATGCTAAGGCACATGGGAAGTGTGGAGGTGACTGGGGACAGCCAACATGGCTTCACCAAGGGCAAATCGTGCCTCACCAATTTGGTGGCCTTCTGTGATGGAGTTACAGCATTGGTGGATAAGGGAAGAACAACTGATGTCATCTACCTGGACTTGTGCAAGATGTTTGACACTGTCCTGCATGACATCCTTGTCTCTAAGTTGGAGAGACGTGGTCTAGATTGATGGACCACTCGGTGGATAAGGAATTGGCTGGATGGTTGCACTCAAAGGATTGCAGTCAACAGTTCAATGTCCAAGTGGAGACCAGTGATGAGTGGCATCCCTCAGGGGTCAGTATTGGAACCGGTACTGTTCAACATCTTTGTCAGTGACATGGACAGTGGGATTGAGTGCACCCTCAGCAAGTTTGCTGATGACACCAAGCTGTGTGTTGCGGTCTACATGCTGGAGGGAAGGGATGTCATACAGAGGGACCTTGACAGGCTTGAGAGGTGGGACTGTGCTAACCTCATGAAGTTCAACAAGGCCAAATGCAAGGTCCTGCACCTGGGTCGGGGCAATCCCAAGCTCGATACAGGCTAGGTGAAGAATGGATGGAGAGCAGCTGTGAGAAGAAGGACTTGAGGGTTCTGGTGGATGAGAAGCTCAATATGAGCCAGCAATATGTGCTTGCAGCCCAGAAGGCCAACTGTATCCTAAGCTGCATCAAGAGAAATGTGTCCAGCAGGTTGAGGGAGGTGATTCTGCCCCTCTACTCCGCTCTTGTGAGACCCCACCTGGAGTACTGCATACAGTTCTTGGGCCCCCAATATAAGAAGGACATGGACCTCCAGAGGAGGACCACGAGGATGATCAGAGGGCTGGAGTACCTCTCCTATGAGGACAGGCTGAGAGAGTTGGGGCTGTTCAGCCTGGAAAAGAGAAGGTTCCAGGAAGACCTTATAGCAGCCTTCCAGTACCTGAAGGGGGCCTACAGGAAGGCTGAGGAGGGACTTTTTTCAAGGGAGGGTAGTGATAGAATGAGAGGTAATGACTTAAAACTGGAAGAGGGTAGATTTAGATTAGATGTTAGGAAGAAATTCTTTACTGTGAGGATGGTGAGACACTGGAACAGGTTGCCCAGAGAAGTTGTAGATGCCCCCTCCCTGGAAGTGTTCAAGGCCAGGTTGAATGAGGCTTTGAGCAACCTGGTCTAGTGGAAGGTGTCCCTGCTCATGGCAGGGGGATTGGAACTAGATGATCTTTAAGGTCCCTTCCAACCCAAACCATTCTATGATTCTATGACACAGAAGTACAATAGTAGCTATGTAATGCTTAACCAGTACTAACAATTTTAATAATATAATTTCAGTGGTTATAATGGTAATTACTAAATGCATGTTTTTAACCAACCTGTGATATATTATTTTGTTGTTTGATTTCCAAAGGACCTGGGAATACTAAGTCAGCAAAATCTACAGTAGTGCCTCCAGGATCTCCAGTCTATTTGGATCTGGTGTACATTCCCAACCACAGCAATAGCAAGAATGTCGATGTTGAGTTTTTCAAGAGGGTGCGGTCATCCTACTATGTGGTGAGCGGGAATGATTCTGTAGCCGAGGAGCCAAGCAGGGTTGTTCTGGACTCCCTGCTGGAAGGCAAGGCCCAGTGGGAGAGTAACATGCAGGTAGGCTCTTCACTAGTATTTCTATCTGAAAATTTAATCTTCTCTGGGAAGCAACTACAGGAAGGCAGAGCACCTGTGGAGTGGGCAATGGCTGCTGAGGACAGTAGCTCCCAGCCTGGGCACTTGGTTTCACCAGTGATATGAGAGGACACCCAAGTGAAGCACAGAGCTGTACCATACTCAACTGCTCTCCCATTTCTAGCCCTTCTGATGTATCTCTGGAGAATAAAAGAGTTGGGAACTGGTTTACAGGGCCATTTGGCTATTTGATCTTGTTGCTATACCGTATATGACCCAAGTTTGGAATCCTTGCAGTTTGTAAGTAGGAAAGAAAAGTGTATGTTTCATGGTTTATATAGTAATCATGTACACTTGGAAACTTCATGTGCCTTTCCAATATGATAAATAAGTAAACAAAAATATTTAGCCATAATCTGAAGAGGTATCAGTGCAGACTGCAGACTGCTACTTCTCTGGAACGTTGCATCTCAGCACCTTAGAGAACCAAGGTTTTATTTTGATAAACTGTTTCTTTAAGATTTTATCTTATCTAATTGTTTATTTATTTCCTTTTATCCATCCATTTATTTATTTATTGCATAAAGATACATTCTTTCCAAAAGGGAATTATACTTGTTGACCAGGACTTCTTACAAAGTCATTTTTCTTATTGGTTGTTTCTGTTGCCCATTCCTCGGGAATTCTCTGGTTTTGTGTTGCAGGTGACCTTAATCCCAACCCATGACTCAGAAGTGATGAGGGAATGGTACCAAGAGACCCACGAGAAACAGCAGGACCTCAACATCATGGTTTTGGCAAGCAGCAGCACTGTTGTTATGCAAGATGAATCTTTTCCTGCATGCAAGATTGAACTGTAAGAATGAGACCATGCACCGCAAGATTTAACTTTGTTTCCAGAAATTATTCAGTTTGAAAACACCTTTTTTGAAAATTCAACCCATCTATTTCAACTGCTGAACTGTATACCTGCAAAATGCTATACTGTATCATGGTGATGCAAGTCACTAATATTTTTCAGTCTTTGCTGATTGCTAAGGGAAATAACAATATTCCCATAGTAGGGTTCAAATTGCTGCAAAAATGCAGATCAAATTTCATCTCTGCTGAACATTTGGAAACAATGTACTAGCAACTCCAACTGACTTATGCCAAGTAGAGGCATTTGCCCTCTAAAGAAACACAAGGAGAGAGAAAGAGAGAGAGGGATAGGAGGAGAAAGTAATAAATAATTAGATCTCCAGTAGTCTCATGGCAATAGCTGTATCGCTTACTGCAGTCTGTTTATGTGCTCACATGTCAAGGAGATTTTAAATTTGTACCCATCTGAGCTATCGCAAATTAGATCCTTACTTTACAGAATTAAGTTAGCTGGAAAATAAGAAGCAGCTGAATTTGGCTAGGAAGGGACATACAACCTAAATGATCATTAACAGTTCTCCACTTTATTTTGAACTCTGTATACTGACATACCATAACAATCATAGGCCAAATATGCATGTAGTCTGAACCCCATTCAGAATTCTAAAACCTTTCTTTCAACATGCAGAATTGTTGGTCAAAGACATGCTCCCAGTAAAAATCCACTCACTCCAGTCAGAACTGACCAGTCCACATGCTTAAACACCCATGTCTACTGTCAATTAACTGAAGCAAAATACCAAAGCAGTTGGGAGTACATACAGTAGACAATTTGCCTTAGAAAGTGACTTGAATGTACAAAGAAACTTGATGCACTTATTTTTTAATGTTGAGACAGTAAATTTATAAAACATCTGTGTAGGATCATAGTTACACCAGTAAAGAAGTGTGAGTTTGGTACTAGAAACCTATCTGACTGGTCAAACAGCTTGGTGCTATGAATTATGTATGTTAGTTCCGTGAATGATTCATTGATACATCAGGACAGCTCAACAAGGTAAGATGCGCATTTTTTTTTTTGAAAGCTTCTTTTGTACTGTGGAAGCAAGATTGAAGTGGTGTCCAGTATCAGAGTTGCAAAACTTAGTGAAACATTCAGGATGATGAAAAAGGTTACCTGCAAGTCTGTACAGTAACCTTGACCTTAACCTTAACAGTAACCTTAATTTGTTTTACCTTATTTTATTTGTTTAATTTAAGAGTAAATATGGGAATAAATGTACAGAAACATTATTTTTTTTTTTTAGTGTTGCATGAACTTTTAATAGATTTTTAAGAGAAGTTTTCATTTACAGGAAAATGAAAAGAAATTTTTCAGGTGAAGGCAAATTTTTTAGTACTTTTGTAAGATAAATTAATCATGTTGTTTAAGGTTCTAGTGAGAATGGATATTGAGGTAAGAGTTATTGAAAATAGTCAACTGCTGATACCTTTTTGGGGGTGGGGGAAGGGGTACTCTAGTGGTAAAATTAACCTTTTGATGATGACAGAAAACGGGATTCGAAATGTTGATTGCCTAATATTTTCAAGGGTGTAACCTACATTCTCAGTTCCTTTCCTTTCCTTTCCTTTCCTTTCCTTTCCTTTCCTTTCCTTTCCTTTCCTTTCCTTTCCTTTCCTTTCCTTTCCTTTCCTTTCCTTTCCTTTCCTTTCCTTTCCTTTCCTTTCCTTTCCTTTCCTTTCCTTTCCTTTCCTTTCCTTTCCTTTCCTTTCCTTTCCTTTCCTTTCCTTTCCTCCTTCCTCTCTCTTCCTTTCTCCTTTCCTTTCCTTCTCTAGACTGCTTGCAATGGTAGAACAGTTCCATCAATTAAGGGAGTTTGGATTTTTTAGTCTCAGAAGTCTTAACCCAATAAAAAATCTTGTTACATTGTAGAAGATTTGCAAATCTGAATTTAAAGAAGGTGTAAAGGCCTCCAAAATGAAGATATGTGCTGGTCTGTATGATTCACTATTATGGCTGGTATTAAGTTTCACAGTGTAGTGAACTATGACCTAATTCTATTTTCTTTACTTATAATTTTTTTCAATTTACATTGTTAGGATATTTTTGTTGAATAGGTATATATTTGGACTCCTAATTTTTATGAGGCTGTGTTTTATATTGCTTTAGGGCCCTTTAAATATGGGCTTCTGAGGCCTATTTAATGCTGTTAATTTAACGACATTTTTTTTAGGTATCTCTAGCAAAGCTGTTTGCTTTATTACTATATCTTTTATGTTGTTAAGAATAACTCAGAATGACTACAGCAGAAAAGGCAGATGGAAATGTATTGTGAAAACAAGCATGTTTGCTGGGCTCATAATCATTCACTTAAAATTGCTTTTGTAATCCATAGTCTTCAAAGTTATAGGCAAAATGTTTGGCAGAATAGTTGTACTATTTCTACAATTCTACTTTGTCTACTTTCTTATATAGGTCAGATTTCAAAATTTTGAGTGAGTGGGAACAGATTTTCTGATTTTCTGACAATATCTGAAATGGTTTGTACCTTTGCTTTGGTAGAAAATCTAAGTACAGCAGTGGTCCTGAGACTATTCTCACTTATGCCACTTGTGAATCAGGAGCAATTTCATTACAATCAATCAGGGAAGTTACAGTCATTTGGTCATACTATAAATGAAATTAGAATCAAGCCTTAAATCTCCCCAAGTAAGTTTGTGATGGCTCAAGCATTTGTTTTACTTTAAAAATACAAATAATTAGACAGTTACAGCCGATATTAAAATTTTCATTCATTTTTTGTTGCTACAAGAATATTAGAAACCCAGTCTGGCTATTCTGATGTATTGTAATGCTTGTTCCATCCATTCCCTTTTAAATGGTAATCATGCCTGAGTGTAACATAGCAATGAACTCCATTATCTCCTCTTGCCCTTAGTGTCTTTCCTGGCTGTGGAACTCATCTAACTGTGCTAATCATAATACTACACAACTAGTTTAGTAACAGTCATAAAAGTGTACCGTGTACATTAACAATGAGTGCTGTTGATCAGCATAGATTTCTAGGAGCATGGTTTGGTATTGATTAATTATAAAGATTAAATATCTGAGTGTAAAGGACATTCCATTTAAATGATGGTATTACCCATAACAGCATCCCCAGTCATGATCTTTATGCTGTTACTATACTGCTACATAAAATTCAATGAAGAATTAACTTTAGAGATTTAACTTTCATACCCCACTCCAGAATTTGGATAGGGCCTCTTTTGCATGCCTTTTCAAAGTCCTGTGGTGGGTCTGACTTCGTTGACCTCTACTTTTCACCCCATCTTTCATAGAATTCACATTTGATTTTTTGTTATTATTTTTTATTATTTTGCATACTGTGGTGAATGGAGCTAACTGTATATATAAATGGGGGTTTTTTAAATTGTTTACAGTAACTTATGAATTTTAAGAGAGTTCCGGTACTCATTTAGTAAGATTTAATTAATTCATTAATTGAATTTTCAGTCCCTTCCACCACAAGCAAGTCAGCTCCAAAGAGCATTTACTGTGCATTTAGGACATTTTTGTCATATGCTTCTCTTTGTTCATCTGTTGCAAGGGGTTCTTGCTCAGTAATGATGTTTTGAGAGAAATAGTAATTTTGTTGGTCTGGATTTATTAGAAAAGGAAACAGTATAATGTTTACATTTTTAAGAAACTGTAAGCTTTCATCTTTTCACTTGAACAAAACACTAAAAGCAACTAGGGGTAAGCATTTCTTAGAATGCAACTATATTATTCATCTGGTTTATAAACGTTTGTTATCTAAAATAAAAAAGAAAAGAAGTCTGTTGTGACTTTACAAAAAAACCTAAGAAAATAAGTAACTAAATAAAAAAATGTCATAAAAATATTAAAAGAAAAAAAAAAAGCTTCTCTGCACTAGACTATCTAAGAGCTCCAGATGGCAGAGCTACCTCTTCAAGACTGGACTGTAATCACAACTGTAAAAGAGAAAAACTGAAATATGCTTTCACGTATTTGCATGCAGCCATCATCTTCCAAACTATGGAAAGAAACAGTCTTGTTGCTCGCTGAGAAGCACCTTGCACATCTCCTCTCTTGTTCTGAATGGTGTTTGTGTCAGTCTGCAGCTGTGTATGGTATTATGTCTTATAATCCTGCATCACTTCTGTTCTATCCAGTCATATCTAATGTAGAAAATTAGTTTCCAGTGAAAGTAATATGTAGTGCTTTTATGATATTTGTGTGCAATGTCCCCTCTTCCATTGAGGATATTTGATGTAAAGGAAACAAAATCAGTACCACAATAAAATACAAAAGTGGTAAAGTGGTGTTGACATTTCTTTGGGTATGCACGTATTTGTAAGTTTTCCCTTTCCTTCAATCATGATTACCTACTATATGTAATTTTCTCAAAGATCAATGACTAAATACTAGATAAGAACTAATCTTTATTTAGAAATTGAAAAATAAATGCTGAAGATGATTACTTTTATCTCTTGTGGTGTAAAAAATTATCACGATGTTCCATGGTGTGGCTTCTTTTTGTTGTTTTCATTTCTGTATCCCTCAGCAGCATGAGAAAACACCTCATTTTCAGCAAGTACATATTCAAGGGGCTGTGTCAGGGATAATCCTAATAAAGCTACATCACCAAGGCGAGCACAATTCACAGCGAAGTGCTCTAGCACAGCACACTGAGTGGTTTCCTGAACCATGGAAACCTCAGTGGAAGCCAAGAGAGCTGCCAGGAGCCCAGAACTTGTGCGACAGCAGCTGATGAGACCTGGGTGGGGCCAGGAGCAACAGTGGCCAAGCTCCCCACACACATATAAAAGAAGCCCCTAGGAAGTGCTAGAGACCAGGGCAGACAAATAGGGTGTGATACGTCAGCAAGGGTGTGGTGTGGTAGTTTGCACAGAAGAGCGTACAAGAAGGGTGCTATAGCTCTGCCAACTGGACAAGGGAGCAATGGTATCCACCCAGCAGAAGGTTATGTCCACTCTAAAATCTGCACCTGCCACAAATGACACAGCTTCCCCAAAAGAACTCATGGGAACACACTGCCACCCAGGTGTCAGGCTGTAAGGTGTGCCCTACCCTTATGCCCTACCCTATTTGACGGCAGCAGTGAGCACACCTGTGGGAGGTGCGCCCAGGTAGAGGAATTCCTCTGCTTAGTGAGAGAGCTCCAGGAGGAGATGAGTAGGTTGAGGAGTATCAGGGAGTGTAAGAAAGAGATAGACTACTGGAACTGCACCCTACCTTCCCTGGGACAGGCCTGTCAAGCAGACAGGGGACGTGACACGGAGGATTACCTATCCTCTCTCCACCGGACTGAGTGCTGTGACTTAAGGGATAGGGGGCAATGGTGACAAGTTCCAGTCTGACACAGCAGGTGCATCTCCTCTGTGACTACCCCACCTTCTCAAGTGCCCTTGCATAATAGGTACAAGGCTCTGCAAGTGGAACTGAACAATGATGAGGACGATGGTTTATCTAGGTTGGAGGTGTCGCCAAGGTTAAGCCAGCCTATGCCCTACATCAAAACCACTTCCATAAAAAAAAAAAAAAAAAAAAAAAGATGAGCCTCTTGGTTTTCAGTTGGGACAGAGCTAAGTTTCTTCTCAGTAGCTAGAATAGCTGTGTTTTGGTTTCAGTGTGGGATCCGTTATGAGCAAAATGTTGATAACATACTAATGTTTTCAATTGTTGCTGGAAGTCAAAGGACTTAGTGTCTTGCTAGTCTACAGATCCAAGGTTTGGAGGGGGTGAGGAATAGTAAAATTAGCAAGTTAGATTGGCATTTGGATATGCCAATGGAATATTCCATTTCATATAAAGTAATGTTCAGTATACTAATGAGGGTCTCTCTCTTGTTGGGGTTGTCTCTTGTGGGGGTTCTCGCTCAGGCTCTCACTCTTTCAGGATTGCGGTTTCAGTTTTTGAGATTGTTGCTCCTCTGAGATTGTTATCTGAGAACGGACCAGGCTTGGTCAGTGGGCAATGAGCAACTGCACTGTGTGTCACTCATTTGTATATTTTATTTTTACTATTATTAACACTATATTATTATTATTATTATTATTATTATTATTATTATTATTATTATTATTATTATTATTATTATTAACAACAACAATAATAATATTAGTATTAGTATTTTAACCATTATTTCCATTATTATTTTAAGTTTTATTTTATTTCGGTTATTAAATTGTTCTTATCTCAATCTACTAGTCTCCTTACCCTTACCCCTCCAATTCTCTCCCCTATTCCCTGGGTGGGAAAGGGAGGGGGAAGTGAGTGAGCAGCTGTGTTTGTCTGCTAGACAAGTGAAGCCACCACAACAGGCCATTGTCAGAGGAGACTCCCTTCTCAAGGGAACAGAAGGCCCAACGTTCTGTCCGGACCCACTTAAGGAAGTATACTACCTCACTGGGACCCAGGTTAAAGATATAAAAAGAAAGCTTCCTATCCTGGTACAGCCCTCGGATTTCTATACATTATTGATTTTTCAGGTGGGCAGCGATGAAGTTACAACAAAAAGTCCAAGGGCAATCAAGGGAGACTTCAGGACCTTGGGATGAATGGTTAAGGGATCAGGAACATAAGTAGTGTTCTCCTCTATCCCTCCAGTTGCAGGGAACAATGAGGGAAGAAAGAGGAAGAGCCAGCTGATCAATACCTGGCTCCGAGCCTGGTGTGACTGGCAGAATTTTGGGTTTTTCAATCATGGGTTGGTCTACATGACATCAGGGCTGCTGGCAACAGACGGGCTACACATGTCTCAAATGAGGGAAAAGGACCTTTGTGCAGGAGGTAGCAGGGCTCATTGAAAGAGCTTTAAACTAGATTTGAAGGGGGAAAGGGATGAAAACAGGCTTGCTAGAGATAAGCCTGAGGGTGGCACACCAATGTTTGAGGGACATTATGCTACCAAGGTCTTTCGGTCTGCCGTCTCAATGGAGGTAGGGGATGGAGAGCCATGTGACAGCAAAGGATTATTGTTCTGTTAGAAACCATGGAAGCGCCTGAGAATGGTCATTTAGTAATTAGGGCTTCTCCTCCAAAAAAGGTGGCAGGATCAATAGCCGAGCTGAAGTGCATTTACACCAAAGCACAGAGCATGATCAACAAACAGGAGGAGCTGGAAGCCATTGTGCAGCAGGAAAACTATGACAGTTGCAATCACGGAAACATGGTGGGATGACTCGCACAACTGGAGTGCTCCAATGGATGACTATAAGCTCTTCAGAAGGGATAGGCAAGGAAGGAGAGGCAGTGGGGTAGCTCTGTATGTTAGGGAGTGTTTTGACTGTCAAGAGATTGATGATGGTGATGATAGGGTCAAGCGTTTATGGGTAAGAAGCAGGGCAAAGGCCAACAAGGCAGATATCATGGTGGGAGTCTGTTATAGACCACCTCATCAGGATGGAGAGGCAGATAAAATATTCTATAAGCAGCTGGGAGAAATCTCACGATCGCCAGCCCTTGTTCTCATGGGGGACTTCAATTTGCCAGATGTCTGCTGGAAATACAATGCAGCAGAGAGGAAACAATCGAGGTGATTCCCAGAATGCGTAGAAGATAATAGATAACATCCTGACACAACTGGTTAGGGAGCCAACGAGGGAAGACGCTCCACTGGGCCTGTTTGTGAACAGAGAAGGACTTGTGCGTGATGTGATGGTTGGAGGCTGTCTTGGGCATAGTGATCATGAAATTATAAGAGTTTTCAGTTCTTCGAGAAGGGGGGGAGGGTCAGTAGAACTGCTACCTTGGACTTCTGGAGGGCAGACATTGACCTGTTTAGGAGCCTGGTTGACAGAGCCCCTTGGGAGGCAGTCCTGAAGGGCAAAGGAGTCCAGGAAGGCTGGACATTCTTCAAGAAGGAAATCTTAAAGGCACAGGAGCAGGCCATGCCAATGTGCCAAAAGATGAGCTGGTGGGAGAGAAGACAGGCCTGGCTGAACAGAGAGCTTTGGCTGGAACTCAGAAAAAAATGAGAACTTATGACCTTTGGAGTAAGGGGCAGGCAACCCAGGAGGACTACAAAGATGTGAGGTTATGTAGGGAGAAAATTAGAAGGACCAAAGCCCAACTATAATTTAATCTGTTTACTGCCATAAAAGACAACAAAAAAATCTTTCTATAACTATATTAGCAGGAAAAGGAGGGCTAAGGAGAATCTTCATCCTTTATTAGTGAGGTGGTTTCACTCTTTTGGCTTGCAGCCAAACACAGTCACTCTCTCACTTTCTGTTCAACCCTGATTAATATACTGAACATGATGTGATATGATACAGAATATCTCATTGACATATCCAAATGCCAGATTTTGGTTTTGCTAATTACTACGCTTCCCCGTCCCAGTCCTTTGCACCTGCAAACTAGCCAAACATGATGACCTTGGGCATCCAGTATCAACTAATAATAATAGTACCTTATCAACATTCTTCTTATAACAAATCCCATAATGCAACCAAAACACAGCTATTCTAGCTACTAAGAAGAAAACTAACTCTATCCTATCAAAACCAGGACAACTGGATACAAGGGGAAACATAGTGACAAAGGATGAGGAAATGGCTGAGGTACTTAATGCCTTCTTTGCCTCAGTCTTTAATAGTAAGATCATGACAGAGCAGGTAAACAACTGAAGAGACTGTGGCTCATAGATAAGGCTCCACGTGGAGGAGGTACACCCCTAAGGGACTGCAGTCTATGAGTTCTCATGGATCCTTACCACTTGATGTAGCTGCTTCTCCGCAGTTCAACAACTCCAGTGTCACCAGCCACAATGGGAATAGCTGGCAAGGCAGGAGCAGTGTATGACTGTCAGTTTCACTGCAAATATGATTGCATATGCCATCATACCATCATACTGCAGCTCAGCTTTTACAAACTTCAGCCTAGCTCTGTTGCTTTCATAGCTTAAAGCATTGAAGGTAAACTGAACCACTGAACCATTTGAAAGTTTATTTCCCAATTCACTGAAGGGAAGATCTGTCAGGATTTGCAATAAAAAGTTGCATTGAAAGCTGAATTTTGTCCTGATAATCTAATGTGCTTGTCAATGGGGCTCTGATGCTATTTTTGTGCCTGGGGCATCTGTGTGGTGGTTACACTTGGCTAGCAGCCAAACACAGCCACTTGCTCACTCTGCCCCCCACCAGGGGAACAGGGGAGAGAATTGGAGGGGTAAGAATAAGGAGACTCATAGGTTGAGATAAGAACAATTTAATAATTGAAATAAAATTAAAAAAAATAAAATAATTATATTTAAATAATAATGATAATAATAGTAGTAATAAAATATACAAATGAATGACAGTGCAATTGCTCATCACCCGTTGACTAACCCCGGCCCCTTCTCAGATAATGATCCCGGAAGAGTGACAATCCTGAAAACCAAAACCGAGTGAGAGCCAAAGAGAAAGACAACCCCCACAAGAGAGAGACCATCATTAGTATACTGAACATGACGTAATATGATATGGAATATTCCATTGGCATATCCAAATGCCAATCTAACTTGCTAATTTCAATATTCCTCACCCACACCCAAGACCTTGCACCTGTAGACTAGCGAAACATGAAATCCTTTGACTGCCAGCGACAACTGAAAACATTAGTGCGTTATCAACATTTTGCTCATAACAAATCCCATATTGAAACCAAAATGCAGCACTATTCTCTAGCTACTAAGAATAAACCAAGCTCTGTCCAAGCTAAAAACTAGGTCAATCTGCAATTTAGAATGGGTTGAGTGCCCTTGAGTTTATCAGAAAGATATGCAATTGCCAGCTGAGTTCGGTAACAACTTCGTAATTACTGAAAGGTGTATATATTTCCATAGTGAGACTGACCCAGAGTAGATTGCGCAGTTTTCTATCACATTTATTATCTTAAGTTAATCCTGAATTATTTTTTTGTGACTAATTATTGGCCTATACTTTATGTGCAACAGTTTTATTTCGCAAGAGTCACTATCCCAGGTGCAGATTGGCACTTATGACAGTAGTTTATCTTCTACGGTGGAAAAGCGATGTCCTCATATTAATATTTCTTATATATCTGAGAAGTTAAATTTAACTTTGCTTTCCACAAATGTGCTCAAATTTGTGAGGGGAAAACATGGTCCAAATTTGTGAGGGAAACAAAAGGAATAATATGCTGAGCAGAAGCTGGACACCCCTCCAGGTGAAAGCAAACTGTGGCCTGCACTCTGCTGCCAAAGGAATGGAGAAGAACGCATTGGCGATGTCTATGGTGGCGTACCACTTGGCTGCCTTGGACTCCATACTGGAGCTCTAACATGTCCGGCACGGCAGCGCTCAGTGGTGGTGTGACTTCATTCAGTCCACGATAGTCCACTGTCAGCTTCTACTCCCCATTTGACTTCCACACTGGCCATATGGGGTTATTAAAGGGAGAGCGAGTCCTGCTGATCACTCCTTGGCTCTCCAGCTGACGAATCAGTTTATAGATGGGAATTATGGAGTCTCGGTTGGTGCCATATTGCCGCCGGTGCACTGTTGTGGTAGTGATGGGAACCTGTTGGTCTTCAACCCTCAGCAATACCATAAGGGAAATGTCCTCTGAGAGACCAGGCAGAGCAGACAGCTGTTTGATTTTCTCAGTCTCTATGGCAGCTATGCCAAAAGTCCACCAGTACCCTCTTGGGTCCTTGAAATCTCCTCTCCTGAGGTGATCTATGCCAAGGATGCACTGAGCACCTGGGCCAGTCACAGTGGGGTGTTTTTGCCAGTCATTCCCAGTCAGGTTCATTTCAGCCTCAAGTACAGTCAGCTGTTGAGACATCCCCGTCACTCCAGAAATACAGATGGATTCTGTCCCTTTAAAGTCTGACGGCATCAAGGTGCATTGGGCACCAGTGTCCACTAGGGCCTTATATTGTTGGGGGTCAGATATGCCAGGCCACTGAATCCACACAGTCCAGTAAACTCAGCTATCCTTTTCCTCTGCCTGGCTGGAGGCAGGCCCCCTCTAATTCGGGGTCTCATAATAGTAATTGGTGAATGGGTTAGTGTGATATCTGTGGGCTTCAGTCTCATCATAATCGGTCACTTCTTGTGAATATGAATCAAAAGTTTTTCTCGTAGGATTGGGTGCAAATTTGACCCTTCTATTCTGTTTGAGGAACGGGTTTCTGGAAATCAGAGCAATTCTCCTGGAAGGTTCCCTAGTTGTATTTGACTTCCCTTGCAACTCATGTACTCTTCTTTCTAGGACCAGGGTAGGTGTCCTATCACATTTCCTCATGTCTTCTCCATGGTCACGCAAGTAAAACCACAATGTCCCCCTTGGTGTATACTGTCTCCTTTGCACAGGAGGACACTCAGTTCTAGTGGCTGAGACATTGGTCTGTACGGGGAGAGAGCATAATTGGGACACTTTTTTGGTCAGTTTCTCCACAACCGAAACAAGGGAGGGAGAGAAGCTTTCCTCATATTGCCGGATTCGGATGGCCATTTCATCTACTCTTGGTCCTTCTTCGTCCTTCCATTCCAGTACTGCCAAATAGCTGGCATGTGAGGTGGGCACGCTCCCTATGAGCTTTTGCCACATGGGTATCGTGCATTGGACTTCATCTGGATCCGCAGGTAACTGTGCATTGTCTGGATCATCATAAATCAGTTCTCGCACAGCCAGTTCCCCCAAAAGCTGGATATCTCTATCCATGGTGATCCATTTGCCTACCCCTGGTTGAAACACAATATCATCCTTGACGGGATGCCTTTCCCTCACAGCTGACAGAAGACGTCTCCAGAGGCTGAGGGTTTGTGTTTTTCTTTCCAATCACTTTATCAATTCCACTTTCTCTGGCAAGGGATCCCTGTTGCCTGGCTTCCCTGCCCTCCAGTTCCAGGCTACTGGCTCCATTATCCCAGCATCGGAGCAACCAAGTAATAATCCTCTCACCTACGTGACGGCTGTAATCTTTTTGTGTATCTCACAGCTCACTCAGGGACAAAGATTGGGTGATTACCTCAGGTTCTATCTCTTCCTCCTGTTCTCTTGATACACCTTGTCTTCATCTTCTGCAGAGTAAATTGTTTTCTTTTTATACTTTTTTATTCTGTATAGAGGCAATTATTGCTGGCACCAGTTGGTCCTCTAGCTCAAATTCATCACTTTCCACCAAGGTTTGGGTAGTTGATGTGCTTGTCATTGAGGTCTGAGTAGCAGCAGTTGTGAAAATTGGAGCAACAGGACTTTCCACCAGGGTCTTGAGTAGCTGCAATATTTCTCATTGGAAATAGATTATCCACAACGTGACCTGATGGGGGTCTGGCGCCCACGTCGGAGTAGCTGCAGTACGTGCTTTGGGATTTTGAGTAGCTTCAGTACAAATTGGAGGGTTTGTTGTCTGGGTTTGAATAGCTTCATTTCTTGCTGACGGGGTCTGTGTAGATTCGATAACTGTTTTTTTGAGTTTGAATAGCTACAGACCTTGTTACTGTGGTCTGTATAGCTGGAACATCTGTTTTCGGGGTCTGAATAGCTACAATTCTTGTTGTGGGTCTCAGAGTGGCCACAGCATCTGCTGCAAAGGTTTCAGTAGCTGCATCACTGGTTACAGGAGTTTCAGTAACCACAGCATCTATTGCAGAGGTTATTCCCAGAGTGACATACCTAAGTAGTTTCCTGATCTTAAAAAACACCCAAAAAACACTTAGGAGTCCCAGCAATTAAAAAAAAAAATAGTCAGACTATCCCAAGAATACTTAATACTCTCAAACTCTTTCATGATTATCCAGGAAGAGAAAGAGAAATTGTCAAAAGTCATCCCCTTTGAAAATTGGTTCCCTGAAGAGAGAAAGTAAGAAGTGCAATTATTACTAAACTCTGTTGGGTGGCACTCAGTGTACAGAAAGGTCTGATTAATGCGTTGGCTTCCCGAGGAAAAAAATTGATGGTGTACTTTGCAAGTGTCCAGCAGATGAAGCCCGAGGGCCAAAGAGACCAACTCATTGGGCCATCTCCACAGGAAGACAAGGTAAACCGTGAACTGATCAAGGGTGTCTAACAGCGCCCAAAATGTGAGGATGGGGGAAACAGCACGTAAAAAAACTGGGCGACTCTCAAAGTCATTGTCAGACAGAACAGATGGTAAAAACCCTTAATTGCATTTTTATAGCCAATGAGCAATGCAATAAAAAGCAAGTAAGGACTCATATCCCACAGTTCTGATGACAACCCCCTGATGAAATACAGCAACATTGTAACCATTTTGTTAAAGCACTGTCTGACGCTGTCTTTATCTCAGCCCTTTGTGCTCCACGTTGGGCACCAAAATGACTGTGATAGTTTCACTGGGCTGGCCCTTGGCTAGCAGCCAACACAGCCATTCACCCACTGCCCCCTACCCCCAGGAGACAGGGGAGAGGATTGGGTAGCAAGGATAAGGAGGCTTGTAGGTTGAGATAACAGAATCACAGAATCACAGAATGTTAGGGATTAGAAGGGACCTCAAAAGATCATCTAGTCCAATCCCCCTGCTGGAGCAGGAACACCTAGATGAGTTCACACAGGAAGGTGTCCAGGGGGAATTTGAATGTCTCCAGAGAAGGAGACTCCACAACCTCCCTGGGCAGCCTGTTCCAGTGCTCTGTCACCCTCACAGGAAAGAAGTTTCTTCTCAGGTTTAAGCGGAACCTCCTGTGTTCCAGCTTACACCCATTGCCCCTTGTCCTATCATTGGACACCACTGTGAAGAGCCTGGCTCCATCCTCCTGACATTCGCCCTTAACATATTTATAAACATTAATAAGGTCACCCCTCAGTCTCCTCTTCTCCAAGCTAAAGAGGCCCAGCTCCCTCAGCCTTTCCTCATAAGGGAGATGCTCCACTCTCTTCATCATCTTGCTGGCTCTGTGCTGGACTCTCTCAAGCAGTTCCCTGTCCTTCTTGAACTGTGGGGCCCAGAACTGGACACAATACTCCAGATGCAGCTTCACCAGGGCAGAGTAGAGGGGGAGGAGAACCTCTCTCGACCTACTAACCACACCCTTTCTAATGCACCCCAAGATGCCATTGGCCTTCCTGGCCACAAGAGCACAGTGCTGGCTCATGGTCATCCTGCTGTCCACCAGGACTCCCAGATCCCTTTCCCCTACACTGCTCTCTAGGAGATCATCTCCCAACCTATACTGGAACCTGGGGTTGTTCCTGCCCAGGTGCAACACCCTACACTTGCCCTATATTTCATTAAGTTTCTCTCTGCCCAGCTCTCCAGCCTGTCCAGGTCTTGATGGATGGCAGCACAGCCTTCTGGAGTGTCAGCCACTCCTCCCAGCTTTGTGTCATCAGCAAACTTGCTGCCAGTGCCCTCTGTTCCCTCATCCAGCTCATTGATGAATATACTGAATAATACTGGTCCCATTCCTGACCCTTGAGGGACTCCACTAGGCACAGGTCTCCAACTAGACTCTGCCCCATTGACCACCACTCTCTGGCTTCTTCCCACCAGCCAGTTCACAGTCCATCTCACTACCTGATCATCCAGTCCACACTTCCTCAATTTGGCAGCAAGGATGCTGTGGGAGACCGTGTCAAATGCCTTACTGAAATCAAGATAGACCACATCCACTGCTCTACCTTCATCTAGCCACCTGGTTGTGTTTTCATAAAAGTCTAGAAGGTTGGTCAAGCATGACTTCCCCTTGGTGAAGCCATGTTGACTGCCCCTAATGACCCACTTATCCTTGATATGCCTAGAGATGGCACCAAGGATAAGTCGTTCCATCACCTTCCCAGGGATGGAGGTGAGGCTGACCGGTCTGTAGTTACCCAGGTCCTTCTTCTTGCCCTTTTTGAAGATTGCAGTGACATTTGCTTTCCTCCAGTCCTCAGGCACCTCTGCCGTTTCCCACCACTTAGCAAAGATGATGGAGTGTGGTCTAGCAATGACTTCAGCCAGCTCCCTCAACACTCGTGGGTGCATCTCATCTGGACCCATAGATTTATGGATGTCCAGATTGCTTAATTGGTCCCTAACCCAGTCCTCATCAAACTCCTCTATTGTCCTGACTTCCTCTGGGGCCTCAGGGGTCCGGGGCTCCTCAGGACAGCTTCTGGCAGAGTAGACAGAGGCAAAGAAGGCATTCAGTGACTCTGCCTTCTCTGGATCTTCTGTCACCAGGGCACTCACCTCATTCGTCAGTGGGCCTACATTGCCTCTAGTGTTAGTTTTATCTGCCATGTATTTGAAGAAGCTCTTCCTGTTGTCCTTGACCCCTCTGGCAAGGTTTAATTCTAAGGAGGCCTTGGCTTTCCTAGTTGCCTCCCTACATCCTCTGACAACAGCCTTATATTCTTTCCAAGTGGCCAACCCCTTCTTCCATGATCTGTAAACTCTCCTCTTCCACTTGAGTTTGCCCAGCAGTTCCCTGTTTAACCAAGCAGGTCTCCTGGCTCCCTTCCTTGACTTCCTACATATCGGGATGCTCTGATCTTGAGCTTGGAAGGAGCAGTGCCTGAATGTTAACCAGCTATCTTGGGCCCCTTTGCCTTCAAGTACCCTGTCCCATGGGATTTCCCCTAACAACTGATTGAAAAGACCAAAGTTGGCCCTCCTGAAGTCCAGGGTTGCAATTTTACTTGTAATTCTGCTTATGCCACATGAGATTCTGAACTTCACCATCTCATGATCGCTGCAGCCCAGGCAGTCCTCAACCTTTACAGCCTCAACCAGACCCTCCTTGTTAGTGAGGATGAGATCCAGCATCACTCCCCTCCTGGTTGGTTCATCCACCATTTGCATCAGGAAGTTGTCATCGATGCACTGGAGGAACCTCCTGGATTGTGGGTGGCTGGCTGAGTGATCCCTCCAGCAAATATCTGGGTAGTTAAAATCCTTGCACAACGTCCTCACCTACCTCTCCTTCAAGATGCAGGGCCTCAAGCCTATTACAGAGGGCCACCTGAGGGGTAAAGCAGGTAGGGAAGGAGGTCACCCATGATGTCTAACTGGGACCTTCTTCCAACCCTCCTCATCTTTTTGGTCCCTTGCCTCTGCCTGACAGCAACAGGGCAGGGGCTGCCTCAGGTCCCTCCCCTCTGCCTGACAGGGTGGGGGTTCCATCACTTTTTGGGGGGTATCCTCATGGGGCATGCCAGGGAGTTACTCCACCAGTCAATCTCCTCACATTCCCTGATGGCCCTCAGTCTCTTGACCTCCTCCTTGAGTTTCACCACCATACTGAGGAGATGATTGTCCACCTGCTCACACCTCACGCAGGTGGAATGCCTCCCTCCCTCCCTCCCCCGGCAGCAGCAGGCTCTGGCACTCCCTGCAGCCAGAGACCTGAACAGCCACCGTTCGGGAAGGCCCTCCGTCTGGGTCGCCACAGTCTTTTTGTTACAAGCTCTCTGCCTGGAGGACACCATAGACAGAGGCAGCCTGGGACACACCCGCAAGTTGGCGAGCTGCTGCTATGGAGTGCTGCTATCAGCAGAGCTACAGCGAGCTGCCCTTCACCCTTCCCTGCTCGCCTCTCCTGCTCACCCTGCCGCGCCAGGCCCTTCTGCCATGCCAGGCCCTTCTGCCACGCCACGCCCTTCCACCATGCCACGCCACGCCCTGTTTACCCGTCCTGGTAGCTCGCACTCCCTGGAGGCCGTTTAAATCTCCTGCGTTTGTCCCTGGCACCGCCCCCGCCGTGTCAGCCCCGATCCTGCGATTGGCTGCTCCTGACGGGACTCGGAGTCAGGTCCGCAGCCTCCCTTCTCTCCGGGACCGCTTCCTCCTCCTCTCAACTCTCAGCTATGGAACTTACCGTTGCTGCCACTGTGCTCCTTGCTGACTGAAAGAACAATTTAATAGTAGAAATAAAAGAAAACTTAAAATAATACTAATATTAAAATAGTAGTGATAATGATAACAGTAACAAAATATGCAAATGAGTGACACCCAGTACAACTGCTCACCACCCGCTGACTGAGCCCAGCCCATTCCCAGATAACGATCCCGGAGGAGCGACAATCCCGAACCAAAAATGCAATCCTGGAAGAGCGAGAGCCCGAGCGAAAGCCAGAGAGAGCTGAAAGAGGAAGAGCCCCTCACTAATATACTGGGCATGACGTGATATGATATGGAATACCCCATTGGCATATCTAAATGCCAATTTAGCTTATTAATTTAAATATTCCTCGCCCCCTTAGAGATTGCACTGGTAGACTAACAAAACACAAAGTCCTTCAATTCCAACGACAAAAATGCAAACACTGGGATGTTATCAGTGTTTCTCTCATAACAAATCCCAGGCTGAGAGCAAAACACAGCGCTATTCCAGCTACTAAAAAGAAACCCAGCTCTCTTCCAGCTAGAATCCAGGACAGCAGTGCTACCAGCAAAAACTCCGTGACCTGCACAGGAGCTCACTGCTTAATAACTTTTACAGCTAGAGCACACTGAATACAAAACTGCTGTTGTCTCATGCCCCACGTTGGGCATCAAAAATGACTGTGGCGGGTTGACCTTGCCTGAATGCCAGGTGCCCACCAAGCCATTCTATCACCCGCCTCCTCAGCAGGATGAGGAGGGGAGAAAATAAGATGGAACAAAAAAAAAACAAACTCGTGGGTGGAGACAAAGGCAGTTTGATAGAAGCAAAGCAAAGCTGTGCATGCAGAAGCAAAAGAACAAAATATTTACTCTCTACTTCCCATCGGCAGGCGATGTCTGGCCACTTCCCCGGAAGCAGGGCTTTCATACGCGTTGCGGTTCCCGGAGAACAAACGGAAGTAACGAATGTCCCCCCTTCCCCCTCCGTTCTCCTTGCTTTTATTTCTGAGCAGACGTCATATGGTCTGGAATATCCCTTTGGTCCATTTGGGTCAGCTGCCCTGGCTATGTCCCCTCCCAAGATCTTCCCCACCCCCAGCCTACTGGGTGGAGGGGAAATGTTGGAGAGCCAGCCTTGGTGCTGTGCTAGCACTGCTCAGCAGTAACCAAAACACTGGTGTGTTATCAACACCTTTCTAGCTACCAGTAGAAAACACAGCACTGTGAGGGTTGCTATGGGGAAAATCAACTCCATCCCAGACAGACCCGATACATGCTGAAACTTGGAACGGAGATATCTGGTCTCACAGTGACGATGATCAGATTGGAGGGACCCTTGATTCTGAATCTTGAGTGATTCCCATACAACCCCCGGTTAAAACTGAGACCACTGTTGGTAGTGATGAGAAGATCCACACTACTGTGTGTACAATCCTGTGGTCGCCAGCAGAGTTGGCAAAAATACAGGAAAAACCACAGAATCACAGGGTTTGGAAGGGACCTCAGGAGATCATCTAGTCCAACCCCCCTGCCAAAGCAGGTTCCCTACAACAGGTTGCACAGGAAAGCGTCCAGGTGGGTTTTGAACATCTCCAGAGATGGAGACTCCACAACCTCTCTGGGCAGCTTATTCCAGTGCTCTGTCACCCTTGCAGTAAAGAAGTTTTTCCTTAAGTTTGTCTGGAACTTCCGGTGGTCCAGTTTTTGCCCATTGCCCCTTGTCCTGTCACCGGGCACCACCAAAAAGAGTCCAGCCCCATCCATTTGGTCCCCACACTTTAGGTATTTATAGATATTGTTAAAGTCCCCTCTCAGTCTTCTCTTCTCCAGGCTGAAGAGTCCCAGCTCTCTCAGCCTCTCCTTGTAAGGCAGATGCTCCAGGTCCCTGATCATCTTTGTGGCCCTCTGCTGGACTCTCTCCAGAAGATCCCTGTCTTGAACTGAGGAACCCAAAACTGGACCCAGTATTCCAGATGTGGCCTCACCAGGGCAGAGTAGAGGAGGAGGACAACCTCCCTTGACCTGCTGACAAAGCTCTTTTTAATGCACCTGTGGTGGGTTGACCCTGGCTGGATGCCAGATGCTCACCAAAGCCCACTCTATCACTCCCCCTCCTCAACTGGGCGGGGGGATAAATATAACGAAAGGCTTGTGGGTCAAGATAAGGACAGAGAGACATTACTCACCAATTACTTGCGAGCGACGGAGGAAACTTTGCGAGCCGACTCAATGTGAGTGATAAGACATAGTTCACTTTATTGCTCTCATTCAGTCATATTTATACCGGCTACGATAATTATTCCTACTAGTCCTTAGCTAATTGGCTTAAGCTCTAAACGTTACATTTACATGGTCCTCCTACTTGCGGTTTAACGGTAAAGCATTCTCTACATTTTTCACACACTTACTTTCTCAAGGTTGTTTACCAGATTGAGATAAAGTCGCAGTCAGTGTCCGTTTTCAGTACTTTTCCACTGCGGCCTGCTGAATCTTAGACAGGCTCTGCTCCCACAACCATCCTGCCTTGCTCTCTGAGCCATTCCCTAACAATTACTGGCAGGGGCAAAACAGATTCAACTTGGGGAAAAAAAACAAATTTTAATTCATTACCAATCAGATAAGAGGATAATGAGAAGTAAAAGCAAATCTTAAAACACCTCTCCCACCCCTCCCTTCTTCCTGGGCTTAACTTCTCTCCCGATTTCCACCTCTACCTCCACCTTCACCTCCTCCTCCTCCTCCTCCTCCTCCTCCCCCTCCTCCTCCTCCTCCTCCTCCTCCTCCTCCTCCTCCTCCTCCTCCTCCTCCTCCTCCTCCTCCTCCTCCTCCTCGTTAGAAAAAGTCCAGAAGAGGGCTGGAGCACCTCTCCTACGAGGACAGGCTGAGAGAGTTGGGGCTGTTCAGCCTGGAAAAGCGAAGGCTTAGTGGAGATCTTATAGTGGCCTTCCAGTACCTGAAGGGGGCCTACAAGAAAGCTGGGGAGGGACTTTTCGTAAGGGCAGTTAATGACAGAACAAGGGGAAATGGATTTAAACTGGAAGAGGGGAGGTTTAGATTAGGTATTAGGAAGAAATTCTTCACTGTGAGGGTGGTGAGACACTGGAACAGGTTGCCCGAGGAAGTTGTGGATGCCCCCTCCCTGGAAGTGTTCAAGGCCAGGCTGGATGAGGCTTTGAGCAACCTGGTCTAGTGGAAGGTGTCCCTGCTGATGGCAGGGGGGTTGGAACTAGATGATCTTCAAGGTCCCTTCCAACCCTAACCATTCTATGATTCTCGTCCACCGGTACCCCCAAGTCCTCCTCAGGGCTGCTCTTGATCCATTCTCTGCCCAGCCTGTATTTATGCTTGGGATTGCCCTGACCCAGGTGCAGGACCTTGCACTTGGCCTTGTTGAACTTGATGAGTTTTGCACAGGCCCACCTCTCAAGCCTGTCAAGGTCCCTCTGGATGGCATCCCTTCCCTCCAGCATGTCGACCAAACCACACAGCTCGGTGTTGTCGGCAAACTTGACCATCTGAGGAACCTGAAGGTGCACGAGTCCATGGGACCCGATGAGGTGCATCCACGGGTCCTGAGGGAACTAGCAGATGAAGTTGCCAAGCCACTATCTATCATATTTGAGAAGTCCTGGCAGTCTGGTGAAGTTCCCACAGACTGGAAAAGGGGAAACATAGCCCCAATTTTTAAAAAGGGGAACAAGGAAGATCTGGGGAACTACAGGCTGGTACGTCTCACCTCTGTGCCTGGCAAGATCATGGAGCAGATACTCCTGGAAACTGTGCTAAGGCACATGGGAAGTGTGGAAGTGACTGGTGGCGGCCAACATGGCTTCACCAAGGGCAAATCGTGCTTGACCAATTTGGTTGCCTTCTATGATGGAGTTACAGCTTTGGTGGATAAGGGAAGAGCAACTGATGTCATCTACCTGGACTTGTGCAAGGCATTTGACACAGTTCCGCATAACATCCTTGTCCCTAATTTGGAAATGCATGAACTAGATGAATGGACCACTCGGTGGATAAGGAATGCAGGAGCATGCTTATGAAACTACCTGTCTCCTTCACTCCTCTAATACTGTGCAGCCTTTTAACTGTTTTCTGCAGTTCGACCACCTCACGTAACAGATCATCGACCTGTGCACACCTTACGCAGGTACTTACCTTTTCACCAGGAGAATGGTCTGGGCACTTGCTACAGTACTTGCACCTGTACTGATGTCTCCTTCCTCACCAGTTCTGTGTGAGTGGTTGCGTCAGACATCTCAGGTGCTTTCTCTGCAGGTACATTGGTTTTGGCTCTGAGGCGAGTGCTCACCATTTTGGCAGAGGTTTTCAACCTCTTGAGAGTTAGCTGCATCCAGGGACCTGAAACCTCAGGGCACCAGAGTGCGGGTGCCCGAGGCTGTGGTCTGCAGAGCTGGGGGTGCATTGCTGTGTGAGTTAGAAGGGCAAAAAGACATGGTTGGCCTCCTTGGAGGGAAGAAATAAATGTGAGATGATGTATGGGAGGAACATGAAGGGGATCAAGGAGGAGGTCAAGGGGGAGGCAGGGAAAATTGATGAAGAGGATTGCTGGTGAGCTCAAAAAGGTGCAGGTAGACTTGTGGGAAATGTGAGAATTTGCTAGGTGAAAAAACATTGTTTTGGCAGAAGCTGGTTGCTATCGAGTGAGACGGCAGTGTGACCTAGGGTGGGGAGTAGTAGGCAAGATGAAGGCTGCTGGACCATGAAGAAATACTTGGCTGGGGCATGAAGGGGAGGGAAGAGGGACCCTGGTGTAGGACTGGCCCAGTTGGTGGAAGTGTCAAAGTGTCAGAAGTGGTTTCTTGCTCAGGGTGATACTGAGGGGACAGATATACGAGAGGGCTTGGCAAAACTTTTGGTTCCTTAAGCCACAAATGTTCTGGATCCACTGCCCCAGGTCTTGGGTTTGATGTTAGAATATGCTTTTGCTGCCTGCAAAGTATTTGGCAGGGAAACCCCCCTCTCCCAAGGGCAAGGGGGACAGATGGGAGGAGATTTGAGCTGAATACAGAGTATCTGGTTTACCTGTGGTGCAGGAAAATCTTTCCTTCAGGACAAAACTACACAAAATGTGTTCTCCACAGTTCATTTGAAGCCTATGCCTGGGTGAAAGGTTGTATTTACAGTGTTTTAGTTTTGGCTTCAGACTGGGCTCAGAGCATTCAAACTCACAATACCTGGAGTAAAACAATGTGACAACCTGTAATATTAATTAACAGGTTACTCAGAGCTTAGAGGAGGATTCTCTTTTTTTTTTTTTTTTTTTTTTTTTTTTTTTCTATTGCTATAATAGTTAAGTCTAAATAAATGGAAAGGGGGGTTAGTTGTGAGGGAAGTGAAGCGAGGGTACAGCAGCTGGCAGCTTGCTGGAGATCAATTAGCATTAGCAGCCCAGCATGTCTGCTGAGCAGGGTGAGGGAGGGTGGAGGCAGGGCCAGAAACAGGCTCCTTGTGCTGCCAAGAAACAGATGCTAACAAGAAACAAGGAGAAATCTGGTAGTGCCCATTGTGGCCTAGCCAAACAGTGTCTCATAAGCAACAGTATCAACAGCTGTAGTGGCTAGAGGCCATGTGTCAGCAAGGAGGGTCTTAAAACTGTGGTGGTGTAGAGAAGATCCCAGGAGGGAGAGGTGGTGCCCATAGCAAGAAGTTGAGAAAGAAATTAGAAGATGAAGGAGTAATTGTGAAACAACCCATGTCCTGATACAGAAAACCTGAAAAGTTTCAGGCAGGGGAGGGACACTTTGATCTCCTGTGACTGGACTAGGAGTGATGAACTCTTTGAAGCCACCAGTTTTAAGGAAACTATTAAGAGTGTGTTTGGCCTCTCACTTTTCATTAAGGTTCCCTGACTTCTTCTCCTAGCAATCAGAAAACATTTAGACCAAGAGAGAGGAAAAAAACTTGAGGAGACTTGAAAAGAAAAGTTGAGAAAGTCCACTGTTGGTTTAGTTAGGCCAAACCACAAAATCATCCACTTACCTGGAGACAGCACTCTTACTGCAGTATGGGAGAAACTATGGGACTTGCTAATGAGACGAAGTGAAGGACCTTACTGCCATGTTCTTGGATGTGAAAGAGCAATCAGGCTCTTAGTGCATTCACTGGGAATGACAGGTATTTGGTGGATGCGGATAAGATGCTTTCCCGCACTTAAAACAAGTTCACTTCACAGATTTGCAGTGTATTCTCATTGGATTTACAGTGAGTTTGTGATGTGAGTTTTATAGACTTGATAAAACTGGAAATGCTTATCAGACCCTGTGGCAAAGCACAATAAGGCACCACCATCATTGCCATAACAAGCTGCAATACAGCAGGGTTGCTGTTAGGATCTCCCTATTTTTAAGGAACTTGCCCTGCCAGGAGCTTTAGAAAGTCACTGGCTGCATCTGATCGAATTCTGTGGTGACAGGGAATGTAAGCAAGGATGGATGCTGATGCACCGCACAACCAATATGCTACGATCCCTTCCTCCCTTGCCATTTCCTTGTGCTCTCTGTGAATAGCTACATTGTTTTACCAATCTGAAGAATGGGGCATGGGACAATGTATGCAGCTGAGGCAAGAAGGGAATTAGGTCAAAAACCCCATGAAACTGCGCCCAGAATAGAAAAGGAAACTTCACTGCGATATGCAACTCCTTGGTGTTTGCTGAGGTGATTCTGCATATTTCTCTATTGACCTTAAAAGTGGAGCAGAGTAGCTAATGAAGTCAGAAATTCCTAACTTACTTACAGAGAAGGCACATCTGAGTGCCTATGCAAGTACTAATGTGCTAGGCTAAAACTCTTTGAAAGTAGTAAAGTAGTTTTTGAAACAGTCTAGAGTTAGTGTGGTGGTTTCACTTCGCTAGCAAACACAGCCGCTTGTTCACTCTCCCCCCCACCCCAGGGAATAGGGAAGACAATTGGAGGGGCAAGGGTAAGGAGACTCGTGGGTTGAGATAAAAACAATTTAATAATTGAAATAAAATAAAACTTAAAATAATAATTATAAGAGTAATAATAGAATATGCAAATGAATGATGAACAGTGCAATTGCTCGCCACAAATCGATCAATGTCCAGCCTGTCCCCAGCTAGCAATCCCAGAGCAGACACAGTTCCAAAACCAAAACCTCAATCCCGGAAGAGCAAGCCCGAGCAAGCCCAAGCAAGCCCTGAGAGAATCCCCCAGCTTTCCAGTCAACCCTCATTAATATACTGAACAAGACATTATATAATATGGATTATCTCATTAACATATTCAAATGCCAATTTGGGTTTTGCCAATTACTATACTTCCCCCCCCCCCCCAGTCCTTTGCACTTGCAGACTAGCAAAACACGAAGTCCTTGGACTTCCAGCAACAACTAGAAACATTAGCATGTTGTCAACATTCTTCTCATAACAAATCCCATATTGAAACCAAAACACAGCTATTCTGGCTACTAAGAAGAAAATTGACTCTATCCTAGCGAAACCAGTACAGTTGGGCTTCTAGTTCCATGTATAGTACACTGAAATTTCCAAACAGGTTGAGGAAAAAAAAAAAAAAGCAATCAATATACGTTGAAGAAGGTTATCAGGAGTAGCAAACATAGATTCACCAAGGGGAAAGCATGCTTGACCAATCGGATAGCCTTCTATGATGGCATGACTGGCTGGGTAGATAAGGAGAGAGCAGTGGATGTTGTCTATCTTGACTTCAGCAAGGCTTTTGACACTGTCTCCCATAGCATCCTCCTAAGTAAGCTTAGAAAGTGTGGGTTAGATGAGGGGACAGTGAGGTGGGTGAAGAACTGGCTCAGAGGGTTGTGACCAGCGATGCAGAGTCTAGTTGGAAGCCTGTAGCTAGTGGTGTCCACCAGGGGTCAGTACTGGGTCCAGTCTTGTTCAGCATATTCATCAATGACCTGGATGAAGGGACAGAGTGTACCCTCAGCAAGTTTGCTGACGACACTAAACTGGGAAGAGTCGCTGATATACCAGAAGGCTGTGCTGCCATTCAGTGAGTCCTGGGCAGGCTGTAGAGCTGGGTGGAAAGGAACCTAATGAATTTCAACAAAGGCAAGTGTAGAGACCTGCACCTAGGGAGGAATAACCCCATGCATCAGTACAGGCTGGGGGTTGACCTGCTGGAAAGCAGCTCTGCAAAGAAGGACCTGGGAGTCCTGGTGGACAGCAAATTAACCATGAGCCAGCAGTGTGCCCTCATGGACAAGAAGGCCGATGGTATCCTGGGGTGCATCAAGAAGAGTGTGGCCAGTAGATCAAGGGAAGTTACCTTCCCTCTCTACTGTGCCCTAGTGAGGCTATATCTGTAGTACTGTGTCCAGTTCTGTTCTCCCTAGTTCAAGAAAGACCAGGAACTACTGAAAAGAGAAGACTGAGAGGGGACCCGTGATAGTTTCACTGGGCTAGCCCTTGGCTAGCAGCCAACACAACCGTTCACCCACTTCCCCCCCCACCCCCAGGGGATAGGGGAGAGGATGGGGGGGCAAGGACAAGGAGGCTTGTAGGTGGAGATAAGAACAGTTTAATAATAGAAAGAAAACTTAAAATAATACTAATATTAAAATAGTAGTGATAATGATAACAGTAACAAAATATGCAAATGAGTGACACCCAATGTTATAGCTCACCCACCTTCCTGACCGAGCCCGGCCCGTTCCCTGGAGGAGCGACAATCCCGACCCGAAACCACAATCCCGGAAGAGCGAGAGCCCGAGCGAAAGCCAGAGAGAGCAAGAGAGGAAGAGCCCCTCACTAATATACTGGGCATGACGTGACATATAGTGCCACATTGGCATATCTAACTGTCAATTAAGTTTATTAATTTAAATATTCTTCTCCCCCCTTAAATCTTGTGCTTGTGGACTAACAGAACACAAAGTCCTTCACTTCCAGTGACAAAAATGCAAACACTGGGATGTTCTCAGTGTCTCTCTCACAGCGAGTCCCAGGCTGAAAAGCAAAACGCAGCACAATTCTAGCTACTGAAAAAGAAACCCAGCTCTATTTCAGCTAAAAACCAGGACAAGTAGGATGAAATAACTCTGTGTAACCTTTGAATCTGTGACACTTTCCACAAGCAAAAGGGAACTTGATACCTATGGTTTAATTTTCCTGGCGTAAGTATATAATGCTAAAAGAATAAAAATTAGGCTTATTTGAAATATCATTCTTGACACTAAAATATGATATTTAACCTAGGAATACTGAAACAGGATGAGATAAGCAATGAAATCATAACTATGTTCTTTGAAATACATACACTGTCATTTGGAGAGTCTCAAGACAATCGAAAAAAACAAAACTTGTCTTGCTTGTTCACAGTTAAGCAAGATATCACAATTCTAAAATAGTATTTCTATTATGTTGTTTTGAGAGTAATGGCAGAGATAAAAGAGACACTCTGCTAATCAGAAATAGATGGAAGTTAAAGCCTCAAAGAAAAGTAAGCGAATGATAATGATTGGCCAAATCACTTGAAAATGTTTACGCCAAAACTGCTCAGTTAAAAAACTTAATTTAAAAACTTCTCTTTTAGAAAATTAAATTTCTTCCGCCAGAAGATCATATTACATTTTGGAAAAGAACCAAGTTTGCAAAACCAGGGCTGTGTCTTTCTCAAGTAACTGCTATTGTGCAGACATGCAAGGACAATGATTTATAACATGCTCCATACTTCTCAGTGCTATGATATGGATTTACAAGAATTGCACAGTGGCCAATCTAGTCTTGCCCAAGAGGAGTACAGGATACTACAGGAAAAAAAGGGTTTATGGCACCTGTGGTTGTTTCTATCATATCTGCTGGTGACTTCAGTGGAAGTTGACTGACCCCAATATTGACCTGGTCAGTGCTCTTAGTCCTTCACCCTTGGGAATATTGCATTTTAGCTGGAGATAATTCAAAGTATATCTTGTATGGATTCTTAATAGTAAGATCTTAATGAGCATTTAGGTAGAAAAGGCCAGATGTTGCAAATCATTACACTGCAATTACTTTATACCAGATAAGGATATGGACCAGCATATTTTCCTTGTTTTCCTTTCTGCATTGGGGTCACAAAAATTATTTTGATAATAACAAACCATCCAGGCCTGCTCTTGGTCCTCAGCTTGGTGAAACTTATGTGACTTGAACTATTGTTTATATACTGCTACCTAAAATCCAAATCAGGCCAAAAACCTCTTCAGGGAAGTTTCTGTGTGGCTCTAATAGTCATTGCTTTTTGGACTCTACTATTGAATTTGTACAGAGGCAATTGCAGCAATAGTGATTAATTAGCAACAACCTTATTTTATAAGATCTTAAATGACACGTGATTAACCCGTATAGCTTAAGTTGTTCACTGAACAAAGTGTCTCTGCAAAGAAAGCATTGCTAGGTGTTACTAGAGATTACTATTTTTACAGTATCAGTACACAGAAGGATGAGACCTTCCTTAGACTTGATGTACCATAGACAGATGCAACCTTGTTTCCACACTAGGATGTTTGTCCGTAACCCAGAGCAAGCTGAGGAGTTCCTTAATTTGTCTAGGGTTTGTAAGCAGAAAAAAAAAAAAAAAAAAAAATCACAAATGTATTAGGCTGAGTTCTTCAGACTTAGAATAAGGAAGAATTCCCCAAAACCACACACCTGAAGAGAGAAATCAAAATGGTGGAAGTTTCAGATGCGACACTTCCTTCCTCGCACTATCCAGTATTACACAGAGCTGCTTCTGAGTATGGAGCAATAGAAAAATCTGCTGAGCAGTGCCCTGGTCTTTGTATGTCAAGGAAAATGAAGAGACTGCAAATCTAGTGGTGATGCTAGTAAATGGGAAACTCCCATCACAAGACAGCCCTTCAGGAAAGAGTACCAAGAAGGGGAGTGCTGTTTCTATGCACTAGTCCACGTGGTGATGGTTTCCTAAGTTACTCCACCTAAGCTGGCTGGTTCCAGGATCAATCTGAAGTCCCACAGCACTCCTAAGCCCTAAGTCCCTTAGTCAATGCTGACCTTGCAAACAGACTGAATCCATCCATCCATCCTCCCCAACTGAGGGCACTACAACTCTTCTAGAAATCACTCTGCACCGTTTTTTGATCAATATCACTCAGGACATGATATCACCTTAGAGGGAACAGAATACATGGAATTAGCCATGAGAAGAACAAGATGTGACATTTCATCCTCACTGCTAAGCAGTATGTCTCTGAGTTAGTTCAAAGGCTTGGGAATAAAGGAGTTTTCCCATCCTCATAGCCATGTGCTTGCTGTGACACAGAGCTAGGAGGCTTAGGAACATGCTTAAATTATTTGTGGCAATAGTAGACACTCATTACCAAGGACGTGTCAGTAGACATCATCACTGGCTCATCAACTGAAGCAGTGGTTCTGTTTAAACATTACTTCCTCTACTTTGAGGGGGACAAACATTTTAGCAGGGCCTGTAGCAAAAGGTCAATGGATAATGGCTTTAAACTAAAAGAGGGGAGATTTAGACTAGATATAAGGAAGACATTTATTACAATGACGTTGGTGAAACACTGGAACAGGTTGCCCAGAGAGGCAGCAGATGCCCCATCCCTGGAAACATTCAAGGTCAAGCTGAATGGGTCTCTGAACAACCTGATCTAGTTGAAGATGTCCCTGCTCATGGCAGGGGGGGTGGACTAGATGCCCTTGAAAGGTCCCTTCCAACCCAAACCATTCTATGATTCTATGATAAACATGCAGAAAAGTAGTTTAAAGAAGGAAGGAAGTGTGGTTTTACAGTAACTTCAAAGAAAATATGGCTAAAAGTTTTTAATTCAATTAAAAGCTCTACAGATTTAAGAGCATACAACTGAGGATGCAGAATTGATATACAGTTTCTTACCTTCATATATCTTCTGCTTTATAAAAAAATACAACAAAATACTGAACGTAAAATTATCTGAGGAAATTACATACTGAACCTGAAGAGAAGAAAGAAAGAATTAGTATGAAAATCTGCTGTTCAAATCTTCCCAAGCATAAGTGCTGTAGGTATCAGAAAGATCAGAACCATGGCATTGTACACTGGTGCAATGTGACAGTTACTCAAGCATCACAAGGAGCTTATTAGCAATGCTCCTGTGATGCACACCTTCTAACTTTTAATGTACTGGATTTCTTTTGACATTTTATCTGAGCCTTTGAGACCAGGAGAGGCACTGCCTATCAGGTTTTTATGTGTCTCCTGCATCGAGCATGTTTTGGACACCAGCACTGCTTATAAACAAAAAGCTTCCTCAGAAAGAAGAAGAAATAAAAGCTGTAAAGAGCTTTAGCTGAAATTTAAAGTCCAACTTTAATTTTTGTTTTGAGAAAGAAATATCTAAACTTAAAATCATGGTCTACAGACCTGGCTGTGATAGAAATTCCAGGTAAGCCACACTTGTCTCAAAAACCTGATCATAGCTTTTCCTTGTAAAAACTTACCTTGTTTTTTTTTAATATGTATAAGGCTTTGTCTTGTGCACCATATTTTAAGCTGTCTGATCCAGCTGTGGATGGTCCAGCCTCTCAAGTACCAGCAATTTGGACTATGCTGAAACCTAAAGGATGATAAATGGTTCAGGTGACAATATGACTCTGTTATCATAGTGTCCTGGTTTTGCTAGGATAGAGTTAATTTTCTTCTCAGGGGTTAGAAGAGCCGTGTTTTGGTTTCAGTTCAGACTTGCTTTGAGACCATCATTGCTAAAAGTACTGGTGTTATTAGTTGCTGCGGGAGCTCAAGGCCACCGTGTTTGGCTGGTTCACAGCTGCATTAGGACTGGGAGGGAGAAGCGCAGTGAATAGCAAAGCCCCAAACTGGCATTTGGATGTGCCAATGAAACATTCCAGATCATACCCCGTCATGTTTAGTATATTATCCGGGGATGACCGGAAAGGGGGGGTGGATTCACATGGGTTTTCTCTCGGGCTCTCGCTCTTCCAGGATTGCGGTTTTGGTTCGGGATTGTTGCTCCTCCGGGAACGGGCCGGGCTTATCAGTGGGTGGTGAGCAGTTGCACTGGGTTATCACTCATTTGCATATCTTATTACTGTTATCATTATCACTACTATTTTAATATTAGTTGTTTAGGGTTTTTTTTAAAGTTTTCTTTTATTTCTGTTATTAAACTGTTTTTATCTCAATCTACAAGCCTCCTAACCCTTGCCCCCAATCCTCTCCTCTATCCCCTGGGGGTAGGGGGAAGTGGGGGGAAGTGGGTGAACGGCTGTGTTGGCTGCTAGCCAAGGGCTAGCCCAGTGAAACTGTTACACATAGAAACAAATTCTGTAATCAATAAACTGTGGATTTCAGAATCCCTGCCTTTCATGGTCCCAAATTTAAATCTTTCTGTATTTGACTTTGCAGTCAATCATTGCTTTCCAAAGAGCTCTAATCCTTTCAAGTAAGAGAAATAAAAGTTTGACACACTTTAAGCACGTACGAAGGGAGAATCTGACCTTTTCACAAATGCATAATATCTTAAACTTCTGACTTTCCAGAAAGCTTACTGCTTTCCCCCTGAGAAGATTAATAACATAAAAATAATAGCTTGGCAGATTTATGAAGGCCAACTGAGATTACTATAAACACTGTAGTACTTTTTAACTTTGTCTTTCTGATTATATAACATTGGATTGTCTCTTCAAAGAGCAATATTGCTCCATGATTGACGACATCAACAAGTATCAGAATTACATCAAAATACAGCTGGGTCTGACCCTTTGGAGCTTGCATAATCTGATGTCTCTTAACCTCTCTAACACATGCCTCACTTCAACCACTTAAGAATTTATTGTGCCTCAGCACAGGCCATCCCTGGAGTACTCCATGCTTCACTGGCGTTTAAAAATATTTCATCAGTGAGGCATATCTCATACACTGGGAACCTCTGCTGGAGAGCTCTCCCCTGCCCCGCTGCACCAGCTGTCTTGGTTTTGACAGACGTTTTTTTAACCCTGTGGTGGGTTGACCCTGGCTAGAGGCCGGATGCCCACCAAAGCCCACTCTATCACTCCCCCTCCTCAAATGGGCAGGGGGAGAAAAATATAACGAAAAGCTCGTGGGTGGAGATAAGGACGAAGAGAGATCACCCACCCATTACTGGCACGGGCAAAACAGACTCGACTTGGGGGAAAAACAAATTTACTTTATTACCAATCAAAATTAGAGGAGAATGAGAAGTAAAACCAAATCTTAAAACACCTCCCCCATCCCTCCCTTCTTCCCGGGCTTCATCTCTTTCCCGATTTTCCACTTCCTCCCCCCAGCGGCACAGGGGGACAGGGAATGGGGCTGGGGTCAGTTCATCACACGTTGTTTCTGCCGCTCCTTCCTCCTCAGGGGGAGGACTCCTTCCCCCGCACCAGCGTGGGGTCCCTCTCACGGGAGACAGTCCTCCACAAACTTCTCCAACGTGAGTCCTTCCCATGACTGACAGTTCTTCATGAACTGCTTTAGCATGGGTCCATTCCATGGGGTGCAGTCCTTCAGGAAGGGACTGCTCCAGCATGAGTTCCCCATGGGGTCACAAGGTCCTGCCAGCAAACCTGCTCCGGCGTGGGCTCCTCTCTCCACGGGCTACAGGTCCTGACAGGAACCTCCTCCAGCGCGGGCTTCCCGCGGGGTCACAGCCTCCTTTGGGCATCCACCTGCTCTGGCGTGGGGTCCTCCACGGGCTACAGGTGGTCATCTGCTCCACCATGGACCTCCATGGACTGCGGAGGGACAGCCTGCCTCACCATGGTCTTCACCACAGGCTGCGGGGGAATCTCTGCTCCGGCGCCTGGAGCACCTCCTCCCCCTCCTTCTTCACTGACCTTTGATGTCTGTGGAGTTGTTTTCTCTCACATCTTCTCACTCCTCTCTCCAGCTGCAAAGTGTGCAGCTTTTTTTTCTTCCCTCTCTTCCTTTTTTTTTCTTAATTCTGTTCTCCCAGAGGCGTTACTGATTGGCTCGGCCTTGGCCAGCGGCGGGTCCGTTCTTGTAGCCGGCTGGCATTGGCTGTGTCGGGTCCGACATGGGGGAAGTTTCTGGCAACTTCTCTCACAGAAGCCACCCCATGTCCGTCCGTCCCCCCACTGCTACCAAAACCTTGCCACGCAAACCCAATACAAACCCGTTCTGGGACACCTCATGCCATAGCTTCAGCAGTATTCCTAAGCAACCTATTCCCGTGCTCAATCGATTTGTGAAATTAAATACTTGAAGTTCAGTCTCTTTTGTTTCATCCTTATTAAGTCATTTTTGCTTTGCTCTGTATTTGGAAAAGAAGTGGCGAAAAAACATATGGAGTTTTACCTTTGTCAAAGACTCAAAAGCCAATTGAGTCCAGTGTTAGGAGCTGCTGCCTTGATCCTGGGCTGAATTTCACTCCCCAATGTGAAGAGATACACTCAACCTTTCTCAATTCAAATTGTATGCATGAAAAATGGGCTCAGTTCCCAGCACAGAAGTGACTGCCACTTGTTGGGGCCTTAGCAATATTACATGACTATGATACTAGCTAGGCCGCTTGCAGTTACGTGCCAGAAAAGATAAACTGCAGTGAAAGAATGTGGCTACGTGGCAGAATGATAAACAGCAATTGAAGAAAGTGGATGTGAGCTGGAAAAACAGGATATTGCGGCGAGGAAGTGAACCTGAAACCAAGATAAGAACGAACCAGTGGGACTGAGGGGTCGGCGTGTGAACAGTAGCTAGTAACCAATAATAATTAGTTTCGTAGCATGCTTGGTGCATGGACACGTATACGGAACTCAAAGGGGTATATAACAAGCAGCTTTCTGATAATAAAGTGGATTTGAACTTGCATCTCATAGATGTGTGAATGGTTCTTTCTCGCTCACCCGATATTGCCTGCGTCAAATGGTGACCCCGACGTGATCCGACTTGGGGAGGATTCATCTTTCTGCGGAGCTGTGAGGAAATCCTGCTGCCAGCCAAGAGAGAGAGAGCTGGGCGCCCAACGAGGCGGAACGTGCACGTCTAACCCGGTGAGTTAGGAGTTAAAAATAGCAGGATGGGAGTTACTGTATCTGCAGTAGAGAAGGCAGTATTAGAAAGCCTTTTGAGATTAGTGGATAAGACTGAAACTAAAATTCCGCGACCAGCGCTTGTCGAACTATTGTGCTGGGGAAAGTGCGGGGGACTGATTTCAACAACACAAGACATATATAGCCAGGACACGTGGCAGAAAATCGGGGCAGAACTGTGGGAGAGTGTGCAAGTGGGCTCCAAGGGTGCAAAAGACCTGGCAAAAACTTATCGCTCCGTAAGGGGTATGATAGATCAATTACACGGAGAAGTGCAGGTTGCTGCTGCTGTTAAAGCAGTTGTCCACGAGTCTCAGATTGAACATTGTCCCACAAAGGATCAGAAAGATGGAGTTGTGGGACCAGTCTGGCCACCGTTAGAAGACCCACCAGACGATCCTCCGGTAGCCTGTCCCGTAATGTCACGAGCGGAGCGGATTGTGTGGGGATGTGACGATGACCTGCCCCCCTGGAATCCTGATATGTCTAAGGGCACGGAGGGAGCCACTAACGAGCCGCTTGTCATGCCTAATCCTAATAATATTCAACCCTCTGCTCCTGTGCCAGATGAAATGGAAGTAGATGGAGATCCGTTCCGTGACATCCCTCCTCTCGCTCCAGATAGTGAAGATGAGGCCGTCCCGTCTCAAAAATTTGATGCAGGATATCAAGATCTTCGGAAAGAGCTGCGGCGTCAGCAGGACACTATGGTTGATTTATTGAAGGAAATGGAACGTTTAGATCGAGGGTCAGCTAGAAAAGACGTTAAGGCCGCATATAAAGCTGCACATAAGTCAGTTGTGGGGGGAATGCAAAATATTGGGGAGATAATATCGGAAATGGAAGAGGCCAATCGGAAGGGAAAGCAGGATACTGGGTCTGGGGGAGGGGGATTGTCACGGGATCCGGGGTTCAGTCGATCATAAGCGATACCGAGGTGTTGCGACGAGCGGAGGAAGCAAGGGGTCGATCCAATATGGATGGTAAACAAGCTTCAACTTTATTTGCAGAACACAACTTCTTTTATGCTTTCCCATAACGACTATGCACACATGTCACACCCCGATTGGCTTAGTCATGCTAAACGCCAGTGATTAAGTCGCCCAGGGAGCCAATGTCCCTGTTCCTTAAGCCATTCCCCAACACCGAGTTTTGGTGGAGAATTGTACATTAGAGGGGGATTTTTCTTTTTCTCCTTTGGCTGCTCCGGTGGTTGTGCAACAGGGTAATCAGATATGGGAACCCTTAGATTGGAAACTAGTTCAAAGTATTCAAAAAACAGTTATGCAATATGGGCACAATAACAAACTGGTGAAAAATCAAGTAACAGCATTGATTAAGTATACTGAGTTAGTCCCTGCCAATTTACGTGCAATTATGGAATTAATTTTGTCTCCGACAACGTTTATGTTGTGGGTGGCAAAATGGCAAGAGCGACTTGAGATTAAGATGTTAGACAATCTCAATGCTCCTTTAGGAGATCCATTGCAACGTGCTTCTCTTGATGCGCTTATGGGTACGGGTCCATACCGGGATCCTGCTGCGCTGGCTGCTTTGCATTTCAGAATATCACAGCAATCAAAAAATGCTGGATTGGCCGCCTTTTTAGCCTTACCACAAGTGCATGCACCCAGTTTGCCGTACACTAAAATCATGCAGAAACCGAATGAGCATTTTTTCTCTTTTGTTGATCGTTTACGTGATGCTACTGATGCGGCCCCTAATGTTACTCCTGATCTTAAGCCCTTGCTTACTAAAGAAATTGCTGTTCAAAATGCTAATTTGGCCTGTAAGCACTTGATTGCAGCTCTACCGCCAGGTGCCACTATTGCTCAAATGATAGAGGCTTGTGCTAGAGCTCCCATAATAGAAGAAGAAGCGAAAGCTAAAATACATGCTGATGCCTTGGCTGCTGTTTTGAAACAAGGACATAATGATCGAGGGCAGCTTCCGCAATGTTACCGATGTGGAAAAGAGGGGCATATAAAACGTAATTGTCAAAATTCTCCTGATAGTTTACAGGGGTACTGTGCTCAATGTGGTAAATTTGGTCACAAAGCAGCGATGTGCCGCTCGAAATTTGGTAAGGATGGTACACCCTTGATTCAGTCAGGAAACTGGGGTCGCTGCGCCTCGAGGGACACGGCCAAAAAATATCCCCAATACAAAAACAAGATGACGGTTGCCTCGACAAACTGCCCTCCGCCACCAGTGGAAGTGCAGGAGTCGATTTGACCGTGGCAAAATCAGTAACAATCACAGACAATGAAGTGCATGTTTTGCCTTCTACAGTGACAGGGCCTCTGGGGCGTGGCCTATCTGCTCTTCTGATTGGCAGGTCTTCGGCCACTAAGAAGGGCATCTTTGTCCTTCCTGGTTGTATTGATGCTGATTATACTGGCCCCATTGGAATAATGGTAAAAATTTTTGCACCACCTGTTCACATTCCAGAAAAAACTATAATTGTGCAATTAATTCCTTTTTATGCCCAGGTACCAATTCGTGGAACTCGTACACGAGGAAATAAGGGGTTTGGGTGGACTGGTGAGCCACAAGTTGCCTTCTGTCAGGTTTTGGGTCCACAACGACCAAGATGTATTCCTGTGTGAACTCATCTAGGTGTTCCTGCTCCGGCAGGGGGATTGGACTAGATGATCTTTCGAGGTCCCTTCCAATCCCTAATATTCTGTGATTCTGTGTGATTCTGTGTATGGTCACTGTATCTGGATCTGATGGTCTTTTCTTTCAAACCTCTATGATGTTAGATACAGGTGCAGATGTAACAGTCTTGCTAGCTTCTCTGTGGCCTCGTGCATGGACCCTGAAGAACACTGATTCAACCATATCAGGCATTGGGGGAAGTCAAATCACTAAGGTCAGTAAAGATTTTATTCTATTGTGGTGGGTTGACCCTGGCTAGAGGCCGGATGCCCACCAAAGCCCACTCTATCACTCCCCCTCCTCAAATGGGCAGGGGGAGAAAATTATAACGAAAAGCTCGTGGGTGGAGATAAGGACAGAGAGAGATCACTCACCAATTACTGGCACGGGCAAAACAGACTCGACTTGGGGGAAAAAAACAAATTTACTTTATTACAAATCAAAATTAGAGGAGAATGAGAAGTAAAACCAAATCTTAAAACACCTCCCCCATCCCTCCCTTCTTCCCGGGCTTCATCTCTTTCCCGATTTTCCACCTCCTCCCCCCAGCAGCACAGGGGGACAGGGAATGGGGTTAGGGTCAGTTCATCACACGTTGTTTCTGCCGCTGCTTCCTCCTCAGGGGGAGGTCTCCTTCCCCCACACCAGCGTGGGGTCCCTCTCACGGGAGACAGTCCTCCACCAACTGCTCCAACGTGAGTCCTTCCCATGACTGACAGCTCTTCACGAGCTGCTCCAGTCTGGGTCCATTCCATGGTGTGCAGTCCTTCAGGAAGGGACTGCTCCAGCGCAGGTCCCCCACGGGGTCACAAGTCCTGCCAGCAAACCTGCTCCGGCGTGGGCTCCTCTCTCCACGGGCTACAGGTCCTGACAGGAACCTGCTCCAGCGCGGGCTTCCCACGGGGTCACAGCCTCCTTCGGCATCCACCTGCTCCGGCGTGGGGTCCTCCACGGGCTACAGGTGGTCATCTGCTCCACCATGGACCTCCAGGGGCTGCAGGGGGACAGCCTGCTTCACCCTGGTCTTTCACCACAGGCTGCGGGGGGAATCTCTGCTCCGGCGCCGGAGCCCATCCTCCCCCTCCTTCTTCACTGACCTTGGTGTCTGCGAAGTTGTTTTCTCTTACATCTTCTCGCTCCTCTCTCCCGCTGCAAAGTGTGCAGCTTTTTTTTTCTCCCTTCCTTTTTTTTTTTCTTAATTATGTTATCACAGAGGCGTTACTGATTGGCTCGGCCTTGGCCAGCGGCGGGTCCGTTCCTGTAGCCGCTGGCATTGGCTGTGTCGGGTCGGACACGGGGAAAGCTTCTGGCAGCTTCTCTCAAAGAAGCCACCCCATGTCCCCTCCCCCACTGCTACCAAAAACCTTGCCGTGCAAACCCAATACATCTATTCAAGGATAGCGAAGGCCATCAAGCATGGGTGAAACCCTATGTGTTGTCCACAGCACTCTCTTTGTTAGGCTGAGATGTTCTTTCTCAATGGGGAATGAAATTATCTACTGGTTTTTGATAGGGGCCACTGACGGCAGCGCTCGCCCAACACTTAAAATTAAATGGAAAACAGAAGACTCTGTTTGGGTTGATCAGTGGCCTCTGCCAAAAGAGAAGCTGCAACATGTTGAGGACCTTGTGCAAGAACAATTAAAATTGGGTCATATTAAACCCTCTGTTAGCCCATGGAACACTCCTATTTTTACCATTCAGAAAAAATCTGGGAAATGGAGACTATTACATGATTTGAGAGCTGTAAACAATTGTATGGAGGACATGGGAGCCTTACAACCTGGGTTACCATCTCCAGCCATGTTGCCTGAAAATTGGGACTTGTTAATAGTTGATCTTGAAGATTGTTTTTTCACAATTCCTTTACACGAAGATGACAATGACAAATTTGCCTTTTCTGTGCCTTCCATCAATAGGGCTGCCCCGTCACAGCATTATCAATGGGTTGTACTGCCACAGGGTATGAAAAACTCTCCTACCATTTGTCAGTGGTTTGTGGATTTGGCCTTACAACCATGGCGAAGGGAAAAGCCTGACTTGCTCACATACCATTATATGGATGACTTATTGGTGGCTAGCCCTACACCCCTTCCTGAGCAAAAACAGAAAGGACTTGTAACATGTCTGCAGAATTTTGGTTTGGTCATTGCACCTGAAAAGGTTCAAAAACATCCTCCTTGGAACTATTTGGGCATGCAAATTACGGAAACTAGACTTATGCCTCAGAAACTTATTTCACGCCCAGACATTAAGACTGTTAATGATGTTCAAAAATTGGTAGGTGATCTGCAGTGGCTTCGAACTTTTTGTGGAATTACTAACACAGTTCTTTCTCCTCTGATTGACCTTTTACGGAATAGTAATTCCCCTTCTGACCCTAGATCACTTACTGTGGAGGCTGGGAAAGCACTGGATGAAATTGCAGAAAAAATTAGAGGGTCAGCCATAGATCGCAGATTAGAAAATTGTCCTTTTTCTTTAGTTATCTATAACCGAGAGAAAGAAGTTGTTTCGCTGATTGTTCAGTTACCTCACAGCGCCCCTATGCGATTGATAGAGTGGGTATTTCATAGCTGCACTTTTAAAGCCACAGTTACTACTCGGGCCGATGCAATTGGGCAATTAATATTAAAGTCTCGACTTTGTCTTCGCATCTTGGCCGGAACTGACCCCATTCTTGTTATTTTACCTCTTCAGACCTTGTTTCTGGTAGATTTGTGGATGCAGACGTCAGATATTTTTGCTTTTGCAATACAAGGGATTAATATAGACAATCATTACCCCAGTCATCCTTTATTTAAAACTACATTGTTGTTGGAGGAAGCTTCCATGCAACGTTTTTCTCCTATACCCGAAGCTGTTACTGTCTTTACAGATGCTAGTAGCCGTACTAATAAGTGTGGTTACGCATATAAAACCCCTCAGGGCAACTGGAAACATCATGTTGAACATACACCTGGTTCAGTGCAACTGTTAGAACTACGTGCAGTATTGCTAGCTTTCCTTGCTTTTCGCGACCAAGCCTTTAACCTTGTCTGTGATTCTAAATATGTTGTAGGAATTGTGGTCCGTCTCTCTCGATCTTTTTTAGGTAGCTTTACAAATGCGAGATTGCAACAGTTAGTTCTGCAATTATGGAATGAAGTCGGGGCCCGAAGACACCCATGGTGGGTTACTCACATCCGAAGTCACCTCGATCTTCCTGAGTGCCTTCATGAGGGTAATGCCTACATTGATACATTAGTGGCTGTACCTGTCACTTGTGATCCACCTCTGACACAGGCGACGCAATCTCATTCCTTTTTTCACCAGTCTTCTAGTGCCCTGCAGCGACAGTTTGGTCTCTCTCGTAGCGACGCACGAGCAATTGTCGCTGCGTGTCCTGATTGAGCTAGGCTTACGCCGCTTCAGAGCGACGCGGTTAATCCTCGAGGGTTGCAGCCCTGCAAAATCTGGCAAACTGATGTCACTGAATTTGCATCTTTTGTAATTCTTAAATTTATTCATGTTACCATTGATACGTGTTCAAAAGCTGTTTGGGCTACACCACATAAATCTACTAATTCTTTGGCCTGCGTTCAACACTGGGCCACTGCTATTGCAGTCTTGGGTTGTCCTGACCAGATTAAAACTGATAATGCTCCTGTGTATGTTAGTCGAACTGTGGCAGAGTTTTTTACCCGTTGGCATATCAACCATGTGACTGGGGTTCCCTATAATTCTGGGGGTCAGGCTATTGTCGAATTATTGAAACACTACCTTGCCATTTTTAGAAAAGAGGGGGAGAGAAGCCCGCAAGTAATCACTGCAAAAGCATGCTATGTATTGAACTGGTTGAATCCAAGGGTCGACCAGGCCAACGCCCCTATTTGGAATCATTTTACTGTGAATCCTCAAGACTTCAGTACGAATAGCATTAATGTTCAGATTTTTCATCCTGTAAAAAACGATTGGCTGGGACCGTATCAATTATTAACTTGGGGAAGGGGTTGTGCATGTGTTTCTGTAGGAGAAGATAACCGATGGATATCAGCTAAGTGGGTGCGTCCTTGGATAACTCAGCAATCGAAGCAAACTGGCGAAACAGACGACTCTGCAATTGCGAAGGACAGTTCATAGAGCCCATTGTATTACAGATAAGTTGTTGTTTAAGATTGTGCGAGGTACGGTGTATGAGAAGTGTTTGCCTTGGAAGGATTTTGGTGATTTAGCCTTTTTGGATGTTCAAATTCCATTAATTACACCACGTTTTTGTGGAAAAAAATGTCTATTTACCAAGGCAGTGGACAATACCCCGATCTGAGATCAATTACTGGATCACAAGGTTCCAACGTTCACTATGGGTGGAGAAAAAGACAGATTAAAGTTATCATTGCCTTAAGTCTTTTTCTTTACTGTCATCTAGACCACACTAGTGCTATTCACAATATAGATGTCAGGCAAAATATGTGGGTTACCTGGGCTGGTGAATCAGGGGTAACAGATTTCTGTCTCGCTCTAGCGAAAGCCAGTGATCCATTTCGGACATGTTTGATAGGATACCCATATATCCATTGGGCCGATTTTGAACCCTGGGGAGTAAACTTTTCTAAAATCAATACCACTTATTGGAATTGGAGAAACAACAACCCGCAGGGAAATTGCCTGAAATCATGGGATTGGCCTGTAGTCAAACATGCTTATTTCTTAAAGCAATTGATAGTTGCCCTGAATACCTCAAATGCCTTACCCCTGCAAGAATTGGATCTATGGGGATCTTTTCCGCCAGTCACCACACCAGACTTGAACACTTCCAGGGAGGGGGCATCCACAACTTCTTTGGGCAACTTGTTCCAGTGTCTCACCACCCTCACAGTCAAGAATTTCTTCCTAATATCTAATCTAAACCTGCCCTCTTCCAGTTTAAAGCCATTTCCCCTTGTTCTATCATTAACTGCCTTTGTGAAAAGTCCCTCCCCAGCTTTCTTGTAGGCCCCCTTCAGGTATTGGAAGGCCGCTATAAGATCTCTCCAGCGCCTTCTCTTCTCCAGGCTGAACAGCTCCAACTCTCTCAGCCTGTCCTCGTAGGAGAGGTGCTCCAGCCCTTGGATCATCCTCGTGGCCCTCCTCTGGACTCATTCTACCTGATCCATGTCTTTCTTGTGTTGGAGGCTCCAGAACTGGACACAGGACTCCAGGTGGGGCCTTACGAGAGCGGAGTAGAGGGGGAGAATCACCTCCCTCGACCTGCTGGCCACACTTCTCTTGATGCAGCCCAGGATACGGTTGGCCTTCTGGACTGCAGAAGCAGCTTCACTAATTTTACTTCACCAATTTTACATTTCCATATATAAAACCATTTCCTTAAATAAAACCTCTTGTACAATAATGTTCTTCTCTGTTCTTAAGTGTTAGAGATTCATATAACATCTTCTGTCATATTGCAAGGAAGTGGAAAAATTAACAACAGAAGGACACTAAGCAGTCTCCATTATTTCATTATTTCTAATATAGATCATTTAAGCATGTTATTCTGCTTTCATCAGAGTTAAAACCAATAAGGTTTCATATACTGATGTATTGGGTTTGCGTGGCAAGGTTTTGGTAGCAGCGGGAGGGGGGGACATGGGGTGGCTTCTGTGAGAGAAAGCACCACATTCAACTTTTAATGTTGTCTACCACAATGTTACAGTCTTATTTGTTTCCCAAATGAATAAGCACTTTAATATAGGGTTCCTATTTTTCTCCTCTTCCTAGGATAATAGAGTGTCTCGTTACTCATCACCCTCCACTTCTCCTGCTCCTTCTGGAAAGGACGGGCAGGATAATAAGATTTTTTTCTCATGCACATGAAGAATCCATGCTACTTTCACCATAAAGATGACATTTTTGGTTGGACTCGGTGATCTTAAAGGTCTTTTCCAACCAAAATGACATCTCGTGAGCGGGGCTGATGCGGTGGGGGCATTGCCAGGGCCAACTGTGGGCGGTTTGACCAGGAGTGCAGTGAACAGGACAGGCAAACAGAGCGTGGTGCGTCAGAAGGGCGTGGTGCGTCAGAAGGGCGTGGTGCGGCACTTTGCGTGGCAGTTCACCCAGGCAGGGTGAGCAGGGAAGGGTGAAGGGCAGCTCGCTGTAGCTCTGCTGGAAGCAGCATTCCATCGCAGCGGCTCGCTAACTTGCAGGTCTGCTAGCAGGGGAAGTGCTTGTGACTCCTGGCAGTATGATTGTGAGCACTCGTCTGAGAGCTAAAACTTGTCCCTCTTTGATCTGCGGAATCAAACCTTACAACTCGCAGAGAGTTATAAAGCAGGTATGTTTCATTCGCCGGCGGGTGACAGGGTGGATGGCTCCATAAAGGACCTGCGCCCCCGCTCTTTTACAAAGGCATTATTTAAAGTACACACACATACATATTCATTAAATTTAGGATGGGTTAAGCTAATTAGTTCCAAGAAATTTTAACCTAAGTTCACTCCCATTCACGCTTGGGCACTGCCTCCTGTTGGTGCTTGTTAGCACCCTTGTAGACCTCTAGACCAAACAAAGCCAGCTCTCTTGCTTCAGCCTGCAGGTGTTGCACACCAGTTCCTTCTTCTCTTGCTCCAGACTGCTCGCACGCCAGGCACCGCAAGGCCTTTGCTGACAGTGTGGAATAGCTTGTTAGTTCTTGTAAAAGTTTCCCACTTAACACAGACAGAACGATCTAAACTTAAAGTTTCCCACCTAACACAGAGACAAAATGAAGCTCAGCTTATTTTCTAAAACCTAATTCTTAATACAGAAAATAAATTAATAAATCTAACCATATTTTATATGTTCCCATATCAATTCCCCCCTGTCTTTTATCCTAGGCAAATTCTTTTGCTCTACACACAATCCCTTTTCTGAAGTGGAACTGGATAATACTTTGCTTGAGAGTTGCTTCTTAATGCATTCTCATGTGCCCTGAGTAGAGAAGTTAAAAATGTTAGTCGCTGTAGCATTCTCCAATTCCAAACAAACAGTATGGCAGATAAAACAAAGCTAATTAGTACTAATATCAAAAGGACAACAATGGGGTGACACAACCTATTTAGAGTACCAGTTGCACTAGGTGACCATCCAAATAGCGCATCCCATCAGTTGTGTTTTGCATCTTCTTTTGCTCTTTTTAAGACCCTATGAATTTCCTCTGTGTCATGGAGGACAGTTATCAGGGTTTTCTGTCCATTTTCTTGGGCCTCCTTCAAGATTTTGATCAAATCTTGATGTCTCGTTAATTGTTTTACCAATGCAAGATTCATTCCAATAGGTACAGGTGATAATTTGTGAAACATTACGTAGTTGGATTTTATCAACTGGTGGGATGCGACTGGTGCTCAATAAGAAAAGTCACATCCAACAATTTTAACAAAGTTACAAATACAAAAATTAGAAGGATTCTCACTATTTGCCATTATTTTGTCTATTGTTACAGAGTCACAAGCAGTTCTCAAACATACACAACCTTGGCCAGTGTATACATGTAATGTCTTTTGATTACTGTCTGGATGGACTTCGAAATGACAAATGCTTTGCTCAGTATCGAGACAAATATCCTGAGCATCGACTGTATTACTTTCACAAATGAATCCTTGTTGTTCTCATGCGATGCAAGAATCTAAATTTACAGTTTGTCATTTCTCATTCACCGTTCGAGTCCATACTCTATGTTCAAAGGGGTAGAGCACAGTTCCATTGTGGTTCAACCCTAATGCAATGATGGGGTGGATTACAGATATTGAGGAGTTACGTATGGTCAATACAAAGGTTGTGGCTGTGCTAGTGATGGGATTATAGGTGAAGTTTACCAGAGTCCACCAGGATTGGAGCTCCCTCTCGAAGTCAGTGGCATTGTCCCAAACAATTTTTCAAATTTCGGTGGGGAAAGTGCCCTCTTCACCTTCTCTTATAATTGATGCGGCCACCGATTGCATCCATAGTTGTGCCTGTGTGCAACTGAGAGCCAAAGAAACATTATTTTGGACTACACCAAGTGCATCTATTATAAATTTGTGGTCCTGTTCCTCTACCTCTTCCCACTTTGGTAATACTTTTGATAATAGCCACTGATTAGTTCCTAAAGCTGATAGGGAAGATTGCAAAGGTTGTTGTAATTTTGTCAAATCACTAGTTGCGATGGCTAGTTTATTCATTAATATCTCTGAGTCGATTCCATTTAAAATTCCCAGTCCTGTTCCTAACATACCGATTAGGTCTCTCTGGTTTCTCTGTGTTCGGCCCCTGAAGGGTACTTGTTTCCACAACCAGGTTGTCCATCCCTCAAAGGACATTTTTAGGAAAGGGGAACAGGCAGGCTGAATTTCAGAGACATTGATTTTCTGGGTTGGACAACATCTGTTGTTGCCCTGTGTTCCCGATCGCATACCGTCCAATTTTAAAAATTTTTTGATCAGGTACAATGGTTGGTTGAGTAGTAGGTGTCTCTAGAGGAACTGTAGTAGTGGGCAAAATCGTAGTTGGTAGATTGCCAATGTCAATTTTAACTCTGTAGGTTAGTGCTGCCTTTTTTGACTCTTGCCCTAGGCATACTACGAAGACTGGCTCGATTAAAATAAAATTGTACCAACACTCTAATGTCATACATGAAGTTTTACTTTTAAGGGAATGATTTGTCGTTGCCACGGATACCTGGGTGCCTCCCGAAATTAGGGCCTTGTTGTTATCCTTATGGTGCATTTGACACCCCACTTTTTTTTTATCTCCCGTCTTCCCCCATAATCGGGCAACTCTGTCCTTATCATCTCTGCCCCACTGGTTTCTTTGGTACACCTCATCCTCCTGAAAAAACACAGTAGCTAGCCCCATTTTCAGGTCTACATTTCCCATTATTCTGGTGTGGTTCTTCTGAGCGTGATTCCAAGGCCAGCTATTAGGCTCTTGGTTGCAGGCGAGAGAGGAGATACAAAGAGTATTAACAGTTCAAACTCACTGCTGATCATGTTAAAAGTCTAAGTTCAGGACCTAACGTCAGTTTTGCTATCATATAAAACTTATCTCGATCTGGAATGTCTTTTTCTGAGTTGGAGCTTTTAAGGGTCCAGTTTCCGTTAACTCCCAGCCTTGTTAGGAGCTTTCTTTACTCTGGAATGATGTATCCATGATGCCTGCTCCCGTATCTTAACAGCCGTGTGTGTTGTCAATAAGACCTGGAATGGTCCTTCCCATTTTGGGTCCAAAGGTGAACCTGAAAGAGATCTGACATATACATAGTCACCTGGCTCTATATTATGTATTGGTCCATCCAGACCACGAGCACAGGTTCCCAAAACTAGCTTTTCTATTTCTCTAAGGTGTTTCTGTAAGCTTATTACATAGTTAGTTAATACTTCAGTACCGGCTTGTGTTGATGTTCCTGCTTGAACCATATAGGGCCTTCCATGCACTATCTCAAAAGGGCTTAATCCTTCCTTAACCCTTGGTTTGGTTCTAATTCGTAACAAGGCTAAGGGTAGTGACTGAGGCCAAGCTAATCCAGCTTCTTGATCCAATTTTACAATCTGTAATTTAAGGAGGTGGTTCATTTTTTCTACCTGACCGCTTGCCTGTGGTCTATAGGGAGTATGTGATTGCCAGTCTATTCCCAGAAGCCTACTGACTTGTTGTGTGACTTTGGCCACAAAATGAGGACCTCTATCTGAAGATATTACTGCTGGGACTCCAAATCTTGGTATAATTTCATGTAACAAAGCCTTAGTCACTTCTCTAGCCTTGTTTGTTTGGCAAGGGAATGCTTCTGGCCATCCTGAAAAGGTGTCAGTTAATACAAGCAAATATCGAAACCCCCCTTTCCTCGGAAGTTCTGAAAATTTGCCACCATTGCCCTGGGAAATTGCCCTTCCCTATTTGTCCTAGTTTAATCTTTCGAGCTACTTGAGGGTTATTTTGCAAACAGATATCACATTGCTGCATCACTTGTTTGATGGTTGTGTACAAGTTAGGGGCAACAATGCATTGGCTCAGGTGTTTGTATAGGGCATCAACCCCCCAGCGAGTCTTTCTATGCTCCGCCATTATTATGGCCCAGAGTCATGTGCTAGGCACTACTATTTTCCCTTGTGGTGTGGTAACCCATCCATTTTCACCTTCTTCCCATCTAGATCCTTAAATAATTTTAAATCCTCCTTTGCATATTTAGGTGTCTGATCAGTTTGTATTTTACTGTCTGGAACCAAAGACTGTATTTCTGCCATACCTTTTTGGCCACCCTTTTTGCTTCTCGATCCGCCATGGAATTACCCATTTCTTGTGCCGTAGTTCCCTTTTGGTGAGCTTTGCAGTGTGTAATTGCCACCTTCTCTGGCAGTTGCACTGCTTCCAGTAGTTTAAGAACTTCCTTTGCGTGTTTTATGTGCTTCCCTTGGGTGGATAAAAGTCCTCTTTCTTTCCAAACCGCTCCATGGGCGTGACCCACTCCAAAGGCATATTTAGAGTCTGTCCAAATGTTAATTTTTCTGTCTTTAGCAAGCTGTAATGCTCGAGTTAAAAGCTATTATCTCTGCCTTTTGTGCCGAAGTGTTTGAGGCAAGGGCCCCGGACTCTATTACCCTGTCTGTAGTAGTCACTGCGTACCCTGCTTTGCGCTGACCGTACTTGACGAAACTGCTGCCATCTGTATACCACGTGTCCTCAGCATCTTCCTGTGGTTGTTCCTTCAGGTCTGGTTGACTGGAGTAGACTGCTTCAATGATCTCCATGCAGTCATGGATTACTGGTTCTCCTGTAATTCCACTAAGGAAAGATGCTGGGTTGACAATGTTAGTCACTATTACCTGGACATCGTCCTGCTCCACCATAATGGCCTGGTATTTGAGGAATCTCTGTGGGGATAGCCAATGCCCCCCTTTTGCCTCCAGTACAGTAGACACTGTATGAGACACTAACGCTGTCATCTTTTGGCCCATTGTAAATTTGCGAGCCTCTTGGATGTTAAGTATTACTGCAGCCACCGCTCTCAGGCAGCTGGGCCATCCTCTACTCACTTCATCCAATTGTTTGGAGAAGTATGCCACGGCTCTCTGATCTGGGCCTAGGTTTTGGGATAAAATTCCCAATTCAATCCCCTGCTTCTCATGGCAGAACAGCCAGAAAGGTTTTGTGGGGTCTGGTAACCCTAAGGCTGGGGGCTGCATGAGCTCTCGTTTTAAGTTGTGGAAAGCCCGCTCAGCTTCTCTATTCCAAGTGAGATCTTTTGAATTAGTTTTAATAAGTTCACAAAGTAGTCTTACCAGGCGTCCGTAGTTGTAGATCCATAAACGACACCAACCCGTCATTCCCAGGAAGGTTCGGAGCTCCTTAACCGTCTGTGGCTTGGGAGTTTGGCAGATGACTTCCTTTCTTGCTCTTCCCAAAGTCCGTTCGCCTGCTGTGATTTCATATCCTAGATACATCACCTTTTGCTGAGCTATTTGAGCTTTCTGTGGAGAGACTCGGTAACCACTTAGTCCAAGGAAGTTCAATAAACTCACAGTCCAAGCTATATTTTGTTCCCTTGTTTCAGTGGCTATGAGGCCACATCCTGCAACACAGTCCCAGTCCCAGGTGGCGATTCCCATTGTTCTCAGTCCTTCGCCAACTGGTTGCCGAAAAGGGTAGGGCTGTTCTTGAAGCCTTGTGGAAGTACAGTCCAAGTTAGCTGTGTTTTCCTCCTGGAATCTGGGTTTTCCCACTCAAAGGCAAATAATAATTGACTTCCTGGGCTCATAGGTAGGCAGAAAAGGCATCCTTTAAATCCAGAACGGTAAACCAAGCCAATTCAGATTTTAATTTAATCAATAATGTGTATGGATTGGCTACCACAGGGTATAAATCCTCAGTTATTTTGTTCATGGCCCTGAGATCTTGGACTATCCTATAATTTCCATCTGGTTTCTTCACTGGGAATATAGGAGTGCTGTACTCAGATTCACATTCAATTAATAATCTGTACTTCAGAAACTGTTCTGTGATTGGACAAATCCCTTGCCTCTCCTCTAACCTTAAGGGATATTGCTTTACTCTCACTGGCTTAGCTCCTGGTTTAATCTTGACTACTGTCGGTGAAGCTGTTTTTGCTTTGCCGGGTATTTCAGTGGCCCATGCCCCTGGGAATACTTGATCCTGAATCTCTTTGGGTACCTCTGTTTTTTCAGAGGGACTTACCAAGGCCAGACTTAAAATCTCAATTAGCTGATCATTTCCCACTTTAAATTCTATTCCTTCCTTTCCAAATCTTATTTCTGCTTCCAATTTTTTCTAATAAATCTCTCCCCAATAAGGGCTTTGGTGAATTTGGCATATAAATAAATTTATGTATTCCTAATTGTTTCACCAATTTAAACTTCAGAGGTTTGAGAAAATAGCCTTTTCGCTTTGGCCAGTAGCTCCCTTGGGCGTTACAAAATCATTGTCTGTAGGTGTTAGAGCCTGGCTTAACACCGAAAATGTTGCTCCGTTATCTACTAAAAATTCCACCCCCACCCCGTTGTTGTTTCCCTAGCTTTAATATAACCCATGGATCACTAGGGTAGACTCCCCGGGTCCCCGTCAGTTTTCATAGTTTCCTGCCATAGGGGCCCTGGGTTCTGGGGGCGTTTGTGATTTTTTTACCCCTTTGTCTCCTTAGGGGACACTCATCCTTCCAGTGTCCTCTTCGTTTACACCATGCACACTGATTGACCCCCGGCGGGGGGGGGCAGGTCTCCAAGAGCCTCCGCCTCCCAGAGTCCCTGTTTCTCCTTTTATCAGGGATCCCCCTTGCTGTAAAGCCGCTACAATAGCTTTCCTATCTCTTTTCCGGTCTTCTTCCGCAGCTTTACGGTCTTTCTTTTTTTCTTCCTCTTCTCTATTGCTAAATACTTTCCATGCCTCATCAAGAAGTTTTTCTAAATTTCGTCCCTCAGGCATTCCCAGCTTTTGTAGCTTTTTCCGTATATCCCTGGTTGATTGCCCTATAAAGAGTGTAACTAACTGCTGGGTTCCTACCTCTGACTCGGGATCTAAAGAAGTCTGCCATCTCATTGCGTCCCGGAGTTTCTCAAAGAACTCTGATGGAGCTTCATTTGGCCCTTGCCTAACTCAAAATAACGCAGAACAATTTATCGTTTTGGGGATAGCCCTCTCTATTCCCTGTGCTACCAAGTCTCGATATTGCTCTAATAGTCTCTTATGTACAGACCTATTGGGGTCCCAATGAGGGTCCAGTAAGGGAAAGTGGTCTTTTACATCTTCCCCTGACCCTTTGAGGTGGTCCTCAGCTAGCTCCTGGGCCTTTTTCAGTATTAGTTGTTTTTCAGTCTCGGTCACATGATCTAACATTAATTGAATATCATTCCAGTCAGGGTTATGCTGTCTAACTAAATACTGGAAATGCTTTGCCACCCCTACGGGATCCATTCTATAGCCTTTTGCTTTCCTTTCCCAAGATTCTAAGTCCAATGAGGTAAAAGGCACCCTAATCATTGCAACACCCCCATCCGGTCCGACTGCCTCTCACAAGGGCGCCTGAATAGGTTCTGATCTTAGGTCTCTCTTGGCTCGAGTGCGGGACGCCACAGGTATTTCAGGGATGCTATCAGATTCTGATTCCCCCGAGCTTTCCCGTGCTGCTACAGGTGGTGGTCTTTCAAACTCTGGCAAACCTTTGTTCTGTGCCTTTCGAATCTTATCAGGATTAATGCACCTTTGTCCGATACTACATGCAGAACAACACCTCTTCAGCTTGCCTTTTCCTTTCTTCAGATTTTCTTTTTCTAAAGCTAACACCATGGGATCCTGTGGAGGGTTCAGGCCACAATCTTTCAGGTATTCTGGGTGATTTCGGAGAGTGAAAAATAGGTCGGCATATGAATACACTTCCCATTTTTGCTTTCTCCTAAGAAACAATGTTAATTGCAAAAGGATATTGCAGTTTAAAGTACCATTTAACGGCCATTTCTCTTCATCTTCTAGTTTATAAAGAGGCCACCACTGATTGCAATATGTTATTAACTTTTTCTTACTCATCGAGCCTCCTGGCCGCCCCCCCCCCCCCGCCCCCGCCAATTCTTTCCATGCCCTAAAGGGCTACCTCTCGGGCATTCTTTGCTTAGCTTTGTACCCATTGTTAAATCTAATCTCTATGGACAGGGGGATAATTGAGAACACACTTAGAACAATATGGACACTGACCACTGGAATGTGCCCCCCCCCCCCCCCTCCCGTCTGTTCTTAAGGGGGTGATCTGTCTCCCCTAAAGTGTGTTCGCGCAGTATCTAAAACTGCTGGCAAAACTCCGGTTTAGCTTCCCGAATATGAGTCTTAAATTCCCGTTTAGTTCCCCCCACACATTAAACAACCACAAAGGCAAATTACGTTTATAACATTGCACTATAACCTCTCGCTTTGATCGCCTCCGGCTGTTTCCCTCGCGGGAGAACGGAACCGAGGCTTAGAACTCTGCACCCGCTTGGCAGTCGGGCTGCAAACAACACAGACACTCAGTCACACAAACGGGCCCTTCATTCCTCTCACTCACACCACAAAATGTGCCAATTAAACAACAGTTCTTGTATAGCGTAAATCATAAACCATTAACCGTTTGCCACAGGTCCACACCAAGCAGTATAACTTAAACCATAATACACGGTACCGGGTTTTTGCAACAGATGTATAAGATGATGGCTATCCCACACAGTGCTCCTGTTATCTCAGCAGGATACCAGTTACCATTCCCTCACAGCTTACAGGATCTCGGGTCTCCCCTCACCCGGCGTGAGTCCCCTGTTGGGCCCAACAATCGCAAGGGGCGAGCAATATTGCCCCCTCACCAGGCGCAGGATTTCTCCATACGACTTATAGGGTCTTGGCAAGCAATACAACTCCTCACCTCGCGTGGGACGTCTCCACACGACTGATAGGTTCTTCCCCTGCCCCCCCTGCAGGTATTCCCAATTCACATACCTGGTCCGTCCGCTGATGGTCTGTCTCTTTCCCCGCAGTGATAGGGTGAGGTTGGGAGGTCCTCTGGAGAAATGATCCGGCGGCACCTTAGGACGGACCGCTCCCAGCCGGTCCTGCAGCCGAGAAGAGAGGGGGTCCCATCTGGGGTGCCAAATTGATCTGCGGAATCAAACCTTACAACTCGCAGAGAGTTATAAAGCAGGTATGTTTTATTCTCTGGCGGGCGACAGGGTGGATCACCCCATAAAGGCCCTGCGCCCCCGCTCTTTTACAAAGGCATTATTTAAAGTACACACACACACATATTCATTAAATTTAGGATGGATTAAGCTAATTAGTTCCAAGAAATTTTAACCTAAGTTCACTCCCATTCACGCTTGGGCACTGCCTCCTGTTGGTGCTTGTTAGCACCCTTGTAGACCTCTAGACCAAACAAAGCCAGCTCTCTTGCTTCAGCCTGCAGGTGTTGCACACCAGTTCCTTCTTCTCTTGCTCCAGACTGCTCGCACGCCAGGCACCGCAAGGCCTTTGCTGACAGTGTGGAATAGCTTGTTAGCTATTGTAAAAGTTTCCCACTTAACACAGACAAACCGATCTAAAGTTAAAGTTTCCCACCTAACACAGAGACAAAATGAAGCTCAGCTTATTTTCTAAAATCCAATTCTTAATACAGAAAATAAATGAATAAATCTAACTATATTTTATATGTTCGCAGATCAATTTTACTCAAATTCGTTATGCTTCACAAAATATCTCCCAGAAATACATCATACACTAACTTCAAACAAGTGTAACGTATCTTACATAAGATGAACTTGCTTCTTTATGATTTTACCTGGACAAGGGAAACTCTGAGAACAGGGGTGATTGCAAAGGAACCCCTTTGCAGAGAAAGCTAAGTTTACTGCCCCTGCTGCAAAGGCTCTTCTGTCGTGCCCTCACAGTAGCAGCTATACCTTGTCCACCACCTCAGTTAGAAGCACCAGTAGCCAGTCTGGTTCTCCAGAGCTTTAGCACAGGAAATGTAGGCAAAGGAAGGTTTTGTCCATTTTACTCCCAGCTGTCTGCTGCCAGAGGTCATCTATTTTGCTTGTGGCTGAATTTAGTCCTGGTCTGTTCACTCCCTAATGGACCTAAGTAGAAAGTGGCTGATTAGACCGAAGAAAGGAGTATATTTTCCCATTGTTAAATGAAAACAGCAGCAAAAGTGTTTTGTATTACCCCAAGATAATCAGTAAAATAAGCTTACTCTTTTGGTTGGTGTCAGCATCCTTTCTGTCGACCCCCAGTAATTGGCAAAACATTGGGCAAAACAACGGGTGGAGACACGAGCAGTTTACTGGAATGGTATGGAAGAGAGAAACACCACCAAACAACAACAACAACACTACTACTAATGAAATAATATACAACACAAGTGATACACAGAACCAAGTGACTCACCACCCAACCTGCTCCCGAACTGCACTACCAGGTACACCCTCCCCCCCCCACCCCATCCTTCTACAGGTCATCACTCTACAATGTCCGCTGAGTTCATTTAACCCATGACTTTGGGCTCCATCTGTCGTAACAGTCTCTCAGGGTGAGAAAAAACTGGTGTGTGGTATTGGATTGCTGCATGCTGTATCCAGAGCTTGTGGCTGGTGTATCTTGGAGAGCTGACTGGAGATGATGTGCTGGTGTATCTGGTGCGGCCCATGCCCACGGTCTGCAGGTTGAAGATGTCAGTCTCAAGAACATCATTGGGTGCTGATTGCTGAAGCCAGTTCCATCACTCCTGTACTTTGCTTGGTTTTCACCAAAGGCCATTCTTCATCCATTTTGGGGCAATTCATACTGCAATTCCTTTGACATGGCATATAGCAACCACAGTAGTAATGACATACTATATATATATATATATATATATATCAATTAACAGTATACAGTTCAAATTATTGGCTATTCTCACCCAAAGTCAAATCTCCTTGAGGTACACATCAGACTTCCCCATCCTTCTGCATTATCCACCAAGTGCACCCAGGTCCTTGGGCAAAAGCAATCCTGCGAAAGGGTTTGCCTTTGCCTGTGGCAGGACTAACCCAGACCATCTTCCCTAACAGGTTCTTCATGTGAACTACAGGGATTTTGTCCCCTTCTACAGTGTGTGGAAGTTTTGATTGGGCGGGACCAGCTCGATTGGTGGATCTCCTAGTGTTAACCAGCCAGGCAGCCTCTGCTAAATGCGTATCCCAATGTTTGAATGTCCCACCACCCATTGCTCTTAGTGTAGTTTTCAGTAGTCCATTGTGTCTTTCAACTTTCCCGGAGGCTGGTGCATGACAGGGGATGTGGTACACCCACTCAATGCCATGTTCTTTGGCCCAAGTGTCTATGAGATTGTTTCGGAAATGAGTCCCCTTGTCTGACTCAATTCTTTCTGGGGTGCCATGTTGCCATAGGACTTGTTTTTCAACACCTAGAATAGGGTTCTGGGCAGTGGCATGGGGCACAGCATATGTCTCCAACCACCTGGTGGTTGCTTCCACCATGGTGAGCACGTAATGCTTGCTCCACAGGTTTGTGGGAGTGTAATTTAATCAATCTGCCAGGCCTCCCCATATTTATATTTTAACCATCGCCCTCCATACCAGAGAGGTTTTAACCTCTTGGCTTGCTTGATCGTAGCGCACGTCTTGCATTCATGAATAACCTGTGCAATAGTGCCCATGGTTAAGTCCACCCCTCAATCACGAGCCCATCTATACGTTGCATCTCTTCCTTGATGGCCTGAGGCGTCATGGGCCCAGCGAGCTAAAAATTTGTCACCCTTCTGTTGCCAGTCCAAGTCTACTTGAGACACTTTGATCTTAGCAGTCTAGTCCACCTGTTGGTTGTTTTGATGCTCTTCAGTGGCTCAACAGTTGGGTACATGAGCATCTACATGACGTACCTTTACGACCAGCTTTTCTAGCCGGGCAGCAATATCTTGCCATAATTCAGCAGCCCAGATGGGTTTGCCTCTGTGCTGTCAGTTTCCATTGTTGTAACCCCCCCCCCCCCCCCCCCCCCAGGGCATTTGCCACCATCCATGAGTCCATATAGAGGTAGAGCACTGGTCACATTTCTCGTTCAGCAATGTCTAAGGCCAGCTGGATGGCCTCTGCAAACTGACTTGATTCACCTTTTCCTTCAGCAGCTTCGGTTGATTATCATAGAATGGTTTGAGTTGGAAGGGACCTTGAAGATCATCTAGTTCCGACCCCCCTGCCATCAGCAGGGACACCCCCCACTAGACCAGGTTTCTCAAAGCCTCATCCAACCTGGCCTTAAACACTTCCAGGGAGGGGGCATCCACAACTTCTCTGGGCAACCTGTTCCAATGTCTGACCACCCTCACAGTCAAGAATTTCTTCCTAATAACTAATCGAAACCTACCCTCTTTCAGTTTAGAGCCATTTCCCCTTGTTCTGTCATTAACTGCCCTTATAAATTATCTCTGGTTCTGCATCATCCTCCTGTTTTTGCAATGACCCTGGTTCTCCTTTCCCTCTTGCCAAGCGAGCTGACTTTTTTGTGTATTTCTTTTTTTGTACAGGAGCAACCGATACCGGCATGGGTTGATCCTCTGGTTTGGGTGCAGTACCAGTATTTGTTGTGGGGGTTGAAGTCGTTGCCGTGCTTGTTACAGGAGCTGGACTATCTGCCATATTTGTCATTGCAATGATCTGTGTCTCTATGGAATTGCCAGGGGGACAACACACTCTTTCCAAATATTTTACTAATTCTTCAGGATTCTGCACTTGTTTGGGCATGAATTTCCAAAACACTGGAGGTGCCCACTGTCTCAGGTGCTTGTCCATACTATCCTAACACACCCTGCCACTCATAACTATCCAGCCTTGGGGCAGATCTCTGGGTCATATTCCTAAATAGTTGTTTAACCCATGACAGGAGCTGAAACACATTAAAGAGACCCAGCAATAGAAACATGATGGTTAGAGCATCCCAAAGGTATTCGAAATTCGCCCTGAATGAGAAAAGGGAGGTAAAGGAGCGGGGGAAATCACCCCCCTCCGTCTTCTCCATAAGTTGGGTGCGATTACTAACACGTTCCGACAGAGGGCGCCCGGGATGCGGCCATGACGACAACACCGCGAACAAAGCAGCACCCAACCACCTGGCCAGTGATGTGACCATATGGTAAAATGACACCACACAGTACAGCAAAATCAGAATCCCGAGCCCTCTCCCAGCCTCGATAAACAGCACCAGAGGGAATATATACTGCACATAAGGCTTTACTACTATATTAAATGTGTGTGTGTGTGTATATATATATATATATATATATATATATATATATATATAAGATTGTTTTAACATGCTCTGGTCAGGTCTGCTGTTACCTCAACCTTTCGATGCTCCACGTTGGGCTGCAAAAACTGTGGGGTTTAACCACAGAGGCTCTGTCACCCCTCCCCCCCCTCCGGTGATATTGGGAGGAGAAAATATAAACCAATGGGCGGGGCTCACTGGTTGAGACAGGAGCAGTTTACTGGAATGGTAAGGAAGAGAGAAACAACACCAAACAACACCACCACCACCACTAATGAAAGAATATACAACACAAGTGATACATGGAAGCAAACCAAACGGCTCGCCACACCACTTGCCCTGCCGCTCCCAAACCACGGTACCCACACCCCCCTTACCCAGAACTTCCCTGTTTAAATACTGGGCATGACATCACACGGTATGGAATACCTGCTTTGGCCCCTTTGGGTCAGCTGCCCCGGCTGCTCCCCTCCCAGTTCCCTGTGAACAATTAACTCTATCCTAACCAAACCCAGGACAGAGGAATAAAAACTGGCACCTACAAATACTAAAATCCTGAAATTGAGAATCTGTTAATTTCACCAAATACAAACAAGATTTCCTGTAGTTGATAAATTTTAAATGAAAAACATGTTCTGATAAATGCTTTCTGTATTGAATCTAATATAATTAAGATTTACATAATCATTAAAATGTGTATATTTGCAGAAAAGTAATGCTTTCATTCGAGTTTCTTCCTCAAGTGAGCTGTCTACATCAATGAAAAACTGTACTCTGGTAAACACTTCTCTCTTTTTAAAAAGATAATCAAATATATAAATTAAACTTGTAAATAAATACCTGTTAACCTTATAAGTACATGCATGATGGTTTTCTTGGTCAGCAAAACAATGGTTCCAAATTCAGTATAATCATTCCTAAGAAAATCAAAATGGCTTAAAGGGTTACCAGAAAACAACAATAAGGCTTTCTTTAGAAAGATAAATAGAATTATAAACATGAAACATGATTAGAGTCTTTTATTTTAATTAAGGCTTCTTGCTTGCTGATTTAAAATGAGATCAAATTCCACATTTCAAATGCTTCTAATTATAATCAACCTATCTGTAGCTATGGTCTACAGCTATGGTCTACAGCATGTCAAGATTATTCCTTAAAGATGTAGTCTATAATTATTTTTTCTGCTGTATTGACTTTGATTCAAGAAGGAATAAATACTTGCACTATAAAGGAATGATTCAGGTTGATGGATACAATAAGCATAAAGTTAGCAGTTCCCAAAGAAGGGATCATGGTAGCCCTGAGTATGGTTGTAAGCCTAATGAAAAAAATCAGGGTTTTTTTCCTAGTAGTTGCATTCTTCAACATTACTTAATGGGAAAAGATTTATGTACTGGTTAACACTACTAAGGAAAGCTATAACAGAGAGAACTCAACAGAAATGATAACTTTATATGCTTTTTTCTTCTGTTTACATGGGTTTGGAGCTGCTGCCTGACTCTGGCTGCTGTTACTGTTCAGGGGCCATAATGAAACCTGAAGTTCCTTTCTGAGGAAGCTGAATGGGGTTTATCAGCAAGTGTATCTTTACAATTATTATTCATCATAAGCTAGCAAATTAATAAATATTTGCATGTGTTTGTGTTTTAAATTCTAAAACTTATAAAAGGCTTTATTCTGTCCTGCTCGTTTGTATTCATATGAACTGCTCACTCTTTGCATTCTTGGCTGCAACTTAATCTCTGTCTAGACTTTCAATATTTCTAAAATATAATGCACGATCTGTCTCCAGTTGGGCTTTTTGCTGGTGCAGGAACTTATGAGACAACCTTCAGAATGCCACTGGATATAGTGAAATTTAGCTTTAAGCTGAGTATGACTTTTGTCCTGAGACAAAGCTGCCTTTTTTCCTTCAACACATAACAAGTACAACATTCTGTTGAGATCTGGTCCTAAATACTTACTGCTCACATTGTGCTTCAGTCTATTTCCAATACTATCTACTATATAGAATGTATTGAGCTGTTGGCAAGAAAGATGCTGTTTGAAAGATATGAAAATTCTGCTAATATCCTTTTATTGCAATAATGGTAATGGTAATGAAAGCCATCATGAAATGCATCTACACAGGATGTGGACTTAGTCAGTTCTTTCCGTTTCTGAATCTGTCTGGCTTTATCTTTCTATCTATCTACTCCAGAAATACTGTGGGTTTTTTTACCCCTAAGGTTGATATATGTGTTCTGTTTGCAGAAGAATCTTTCTTTTTCCCTTGTTTTAAACATTAATGGTTTTAAAAATCCAAATGCTTATCCCTTTAGTGTGGTCAACATGAAAAAAAGATTAGTGTTCAAGGAAAGTCTTCCAAGTTTTTCTGCTTCTATATGCAGTGCCCAGAAAATTCTTGTCCAGTTTCTGCCAAGCTTAAAGAAAAGCTTATACAAAAGGACAGATGAACTATGAAAAGCAGATGACTGAAAAGATCTGTGTTACAGGAATCAATCCTTCTGAATGCTTTTCAGTGTTATATTTTTATTGATAGTTCTCCCCTACTTTACAGAGCAATTCCACTGACTGAATACATATATTTGAATGAGAGATGGTTACAGGATTAGACTTACTGAAATTTGGCTCTGGGTTCTGAAGCGTAGTTGCTAGCTATTTTCTCCAAAGATTTCTATAGCTCAGACTCTGTCAAACCATGGATAGACAATGACAGAGGACAAACTGTGAAAGATAAAAGGGAGAGTGAGCATGTGTGCCCCTCTGCAGAAATGAGTGAATGTTGGAGCCAGAAGGGCAGTGGAGTCTGTAAGACCAGAACTCTTTTTAATCTGACAGTACTGACTCGGACAGTAACCAACAGTTCTTCCCATGAAGCAGCATCACACACTGGCCACCATAAAGCAATGGCATTAAAAATAGGTATTTCTGTCATTCATTTGCAAATCACTTGACCATTCGAATGAGATAAACCTCTCTGGTGCTCCCTTTCCTTGTGTCTCCCAACCTGCCAAAGAGCAGCTCAGATCTTTTGCAAATTAAGTTATTTTGGATTGCTCAGCTGAGGCTGGTGTCCAGTCTGGTAAAACATATCATTCTGGCTACAAAGTGTATTTTTCCCTCAGATGCTTCCACCACTTCTCAATCTTATTTCAAAACATAATTGCTGCATAACTTGAATAATAGGCGGATATTTCTGACTCATTTATTTTTATATACCTATTTTTTTACCCACATATTTCTGTGGAGGGAGCAAAAGCCGAGACCTGATGAACTAATGAAGTCTATGTCAGCTACAGTCTTAGGACAATGAAAACATCTCAAAGGAAGAATTAACTATCTTGTAGGACTGCATCTATGTCTCTTCTCCTTTTTCTATTCGTGCTGGAACAGGTTAAGGGCATTCATTCCATCCTGTAGATGCATATACAGAAACAAGGTATCATATTAGTTGGAATGAATGACATGCATAGTATTTCAGGAGTCAACATTTTTTTTGGTCCATTGTGATCATTTATTACAAGCAATACTTTAGAGTAACTGAACATTTTCAGACAATGTTAAATTTCTTGATTGGCATGAAAATATCAAGATCTGCAACTTTTGCACCTGAAAAAAACATGCAGATATACAGTGCAGGTGAAACTTATTTTGCATGTGATGTTGAACTAACTACTGATACACTGGCATTGCAAGGAATAAGCATTATTTCGTATATATGGAGACTGCTATATTTAATGGCTTAAATCGGGCTTCAAAAATGTAACTTGCTACCATGAAAGATATAACAGCATATCTAAGAACTTCCAATAGCTTGATATTGTATTGTTTTGTGATTACAGTCAAGTACTGACTTCAGGCAATAAATACTGAAATCTGCAGAAATAATAACTCAATTTCCAACAAACAATTATCAGTGAAGGAAAGGTAATGAAAAATTTCAGGTAGATTGTGCAAGCATTTGGAGAGCACAGCCATGCACAAACATTTACATTTTTTTACATAATTTTTTCTACACTTTGGTCATGGGTTTAATGCAGTTAAGAAAACCTCCTGAGGAATCTCAACATAAAACTTCCACAATAGCATTCAAACACATTGAAAATCTTTGTTGGCATAAAATCCACACACAGAATCATCAGAGTTGCCTCACCACAAAACCTCTCTCCATTATGCGAATGTTTCCATCATCCAAAAACCACCCTGACTTGAGAAATAGCAACATCTGAGAGAGACAGGACAAAGTAAGGCAAGCTACAGGTCTTTGAGCTGGTGGAAAGTGTTCCGCATTCTGATTAGAATTTCTGCTGGGATCCTAGACGATGAAAGGATTTTTAAGTCTGACAGTTAATGGGTGTGGAGGGGAGGTATCCAGAAGAGAACAAAAAGAGGAGCACCAAATGCAGATGACATCATGCCTCAAAATGGCCTTTTCCACATTACTGACATGTTCTACAATGTAGCATAGCAGTTTCCACATAGCTATTCTTGAAAGCTCAAGATCCTCTGTGGATCTCCAGTATGGCTGGAGATCCACTGCTTTAAAAGCAGGGAAAGTTGAAACAGGTCTAAATATAATATGTATATTGTATTTCGGGGCCCTAAATGCATTATGGTAATGCTCCAGAATACTGCTTTTCAAAACTATGTTCTGCCTGACACAATACAAGGAAAGTCTTCAGTCTACAAAGTTTACAATTACAAGTTCTGGCACTTCCATCTTGAGGAAAAACCCACACAGTGAGCATGGAAATACCATTTATTTCCCTCCGATTCTTCCCACAAGCACAGTTTGCCCTTTTGCATTAGGAACATGTGGTGGGTTGACCCTGGCTAGATGCTGGGTGCCCACAAAAGCCCACTCTATCACCCCCCTCTTCAGCAAGGTGGGGAGGGGAGAAAATAAGATGGAACACAAAAAAACCAAACTCGTGGATCGAGACAAAGGCAGTTTAATAGAAGCAAAGCAAAGCTGGGCACGCAGAAGCAAAAGAACAAAATATTTATTCTCTACTTCCCATCAGCAGGCCATGTCTGGCCACTTCCCGGGAAGCAGGGCTTTCATACGCGTTGCGGTTCCCGGAGGACAAAACGGAAGTAACGAATGCCCCCACTTCCCCCTCCGTTCCCCTTGCTTTTATTTCTGAGCAGACGTCATATGGTCTGGAATATCCCTTTGGTCCGTTTGGGTCAGCTGTCTTGGCTATGTCCCCTCCCAAGACCTTCCCCACCCCCAGCCTACTGGGGGGAAATGTTGGAGAGCCAGCCTTGGTGCTGTGCTAGCACTGCTCAGCAGTAACCAACACACTGGTGTGTTATCAACACCCCTCGAGCCACCAATACAAAACACAGCACTCTGAGGGCTGCCGCGGGGAAAATCAACTCCATCCCAGCCAGACCCAATGCAGAACATCTCCCAAACTTGTAGGGGCCTTGGAACTGACTACCCTTCACCTCAGATTTCCAGAGGTACCCAACATTGGGGAGAGATATCATCTCCCCCTTATATTCTACAAGCCTTTAAGGAGAAAAACACAAGACTTTAGGAGCATTCTGCTTATTTATGTTCAGTTAAATGCACATACAGACAACTTACCAGGCAATGCACATGCCATTTGCTCACAGTGGATACCTTAGAAGATATAAAAAAGCTTTTCACTGATATTGCTTTTCTCTTCTTTAAAAGCTTACTCTCCTTACATAAAGTACAAAAATTGTGCTTTGAACAGTTTCTCATTAAGACAGAAAAAAAAAAATAATTCTTGTCAAAGCTTCTCTATTTCTTAACTCTCCCTCTCTACCACCTCCTTTACTTCTCACGGTGCGGCCACTTTTGCAGGACTCTTTGTGTCAAGCATCCTCCCAGCTGCAAAGAGATATCTTTATAGACATGTCCTTCATTTGAACTCCAGCCTAAGTGCAAAATGTAAAGAAAAATAAAAGGGGCCTTGCAGAAACCAACCACATCTATTTCCTGAAGCTAGTACACTTATTTTCATTGGAAAGGGAAGCTGATATAATTGGGGTTTTTACATTTTCACATGAATTACAGACTTCTCTACACTGTTTCACTACCTGCGTATTAATGCATTTTGAGAGTAGTTTCATGGATCATGCTGGAATGAAGTCTCTTGGAAAACTGACGCTAACATCACCAAAGAACTAAGCCTTTTGCAACACCATAAACAAGCAGTCCACAAAACAAATTCCAACCAAAGAATGTCTGGCAAGTAACATAATGCATCAGCACCTCTCTATTCCTTCCACACAGACTACTAAAATCCGTATCAATTACAGTTGATCATATTTGGTGCATGCATAACTATACTCTCACCAGCTGCAGAATTATTTCTTAGAGAAGTGGTAAATAACTGTAATTGGTTTTGAACTGCAAATTTCTCCTTTAGAACATGTTTTAAGGGTAAAACCTCTGTATTTTAAACTGATGCGCTAACCAGGCACAGATGAAGAGTGAGGAGGATATTTACATGTTAGAGATTCCCATTCTATTCTCTCCCTCTTACTATGGAAGCTTTTCAGTGCTTCTAATTTTTTGTCACTCCTTCTGAACCTCATGTTTTCAAGAAGAAAGCAAGCCTGTGAGATACATTACATATTAACAGCTCACTCTGACTATCTGGATTATGTCTGTGCCATTTTGAGACTCATCAACTAGACTTCCACACTTTCCCCTTGGTGTTAGGGCATTCAAAATTCTCTTAGCATCCCTTACCCTACAAGGCCCAACGTGATCAGCAAGAACTTGAGTCTTTGTGGCACAATGTACATTACAGTCTTCAAGAATATTGGCAAAAGATACTAACAGCATACCGGTAAAACAAAAACAAGGCCTTGCCTTAAACAGGCTTTACTTTCTCCTGCTTTTGTCTTGCCAGAATCTCTTGCAGAATGGAAAACTGATTTCTGACCACAGATTCTGACAGGAGTAATGAAATCTTGATCAAAAGGAATGAAAGTTCCACTGATCTGCACTCTGTGAGATATTTTTCCTCCTTTTCTTTTTTCATTATAGCATATTGCTAGTATTAGCAAACTGGGTTTCTTTTATTTCCTTCTTGAAGCTCTGAGGTCCAGATACTGCCCCAGTAGTACCAGAAGACCACAGAGATCTGAAGTCTAATGCAGTCATGCACTTGCAACTATGCATATACTTAAAGCAGCCCTCCAGTATTCTTCATTAAAATAACAATCATTATTATTTACAAATAATAATCTGACATTATTTGTAAACAAGATGCTTTCTCATGTATTTTTACAGAATGAGTTACTTTCTCTATCAGGAAACCTAGCTCTCAAAATGTGTGTGTAACCATCCATAAAAGTACTAATTTATTTTAGTGATCAGCAAGATTTATTGCTCTCTCAAAGTCAATATTGAGACATATTGACCTGAAGCAAGTAAGCATTCAACCGGACACTAGCAGAAAATCTACCCAATGCACTTAACACAAAAATAGTTGCAGAAAACCCTAACAACCCATGCATAAGGTGAACTACACAGCTTATCCGGGACACAAACTACAAGGGGAATAAAAAAGCCCCTGTACTTCATTTAGCCTTGCTGACTTGTTCATTACCACAGCAACCCTGTTCTCATTTATATTCATTCTGAGGAACCAGTCTTCCCTGAGTCCTACACTTACACCTGCAGATACACGTATAGCCAATTTATTTAAATTATGACTTAGAGGACAAAAAAAAATCAGAAGGAAAAACTGTAAACAAATATAATTCCTTCTAATTTCAGCATCCCTAGTTTAAATCATAGCTGGAGTTTGTATTTAGCTGTTCAGTGTCTCAGACTAACATGCTTGACAGGAGTCAATACCAGAGGTTCAGAAAGAGGATAGACATAACAAAGTAGAAGTTCTAAAAAAGGCCCTTAGCTCTGAATTGTAAGACAAGTAGATGTACATATTTTGCAACAGAGAAACCAAAGAAAATAAGCTGGAAAGGGTCAGTCTTAAAAGGGCAAGACTTCATGGTATTTACTCTGAGAAATACAAGTTCATGTTAGAGGGGAAAGAAAAGATGCTTACTTATAAAGGTAATATTCAGCTTGCAACACTTCCTCTCATGAAAGAAATGTCAACAAATTGATTGAAAAATAAGAAATAAAAGCTTCAGAAGGAGCACTCACAAAGTATATTAGAAGAAAATGCCACTTGAATAAAAAAAAATACATTTGTTTGGCATATTTAGGTGTCTCAGAGTAATGGAGATCTTCAAGTCTTTGCTTGCTCCTAGTCAGATTTCTTCTAGACTGATAAAAATTAAAATATTTTTAAACTGAGACAACTCCCCTCTCACCTCTAAGAAATGCTACACACCTTGAAAACATGGAGAACATCTGATAAATATGTCCATATAGCTCAGTACCCAGTATTTTTGTTGCTCCCCTCTGAATTTTTTACACTTTAATCACATCCTTTAATTTGAGAATACATTTGGTTTCTCACTCTTTTTTGAGTGAATCACAACATGCCTTAGTTCCCTTTCTAAAAAGCATTCTTTCCCCTAACACTTGTTTGTTCTGCCTATTCATACTATAAATTCTGAAGGACGCAGGGAAGCAGCATTTTGTATTTCACCATCCATACAAATAACAGTAAGAAAAAAATCACTGCCCCAAGCTGTAAAGCATAACTTTCCTCTCATTTAAATCCTTATCTGTTCTAGGCAATCTTACAAAATTCCCAGTAAATAAAAGCAGTTTTTAACTAGACTTTGTCTATGATAATAGTGAATCCTGTTTTCCTCTAGATTTAATTAACATGAGCATAAAGATGCTGGAACATTCCAGAGTCTTCCCTATACACTTTTAGCTCAGAATATATAAACAACATGTTCTCAGGGTCAGTACTTCTCTTTACCCTATGAGTAAGCTAAAAATAACAGCTTCAGCTGACTGGTACTTGGTCTCCAGTTTCTTGACTCTCCTTGCACATTGTATACATGCATTTCTCATTGTTGAGTGTGGCAAATAGCATGCCTGTGCACTTTATTTACATTTTAGAAAATTAAAATCTGATGTGAGCTACAGGTACTGGAAAAGGGCTGTTTGATAACCTGGAAATGCCACTTCTCCAGGAAATAAGTCAGCCCAAAGCAGGAACATGAGGAGGGACAGGAATAAAGCTGATTAAGTAATAAAAGGGAGAGGGAACAACCTTTTCTCCCATGGACACTGTCTCAGAAGCAATCATAGAATCATAGACTCATTTAGATTGGATCAAGAATACTCAGTAACTGTACAAAATGTTCTGCGACTCTTCAGTTAGTGGTGACAATGATCCTAAGTAGTGTTAGTGGTGTTAATGAGGTACCCGTGTGGTGACTCAGCAATTTGGACAATTTTGAAGATAGAAATTTGATTTTAAAAATCAAGTGATATATTTATTCTCCTCCTTCAGTACAAATGCTCAATACACAGAGAACACCTTTGTTTCCCCTTCTCAGAGTAACCCATCCAGAGGATGGAACTGACTACTAATTCTAGTAAAAATAATGACTTTACTTATCCCACACCACCTATTGTCCTGTCTCAGTCTGCTGAGGCGAGGAAAGAAAACTATAGAGGCAAAATGTAGCCACCTCTGCCTCATTCTGAAAGGAGCCTGGAAATTGAGGAAGATGTACACAGTCAGGCAGTGTGCTAATTCATTGCATTCCCTTAGCAGCCTAGGTTCTTATAAAGTGCCTGAGAATCATAGAATGGGATGAGTTGGAAGGGACCTTAAAGATCATCTAGTTCTGTTGCAAGTACTCTGATAAAATAATAAAGATTTGATCATATAGAAGAGTTGGGTTTGAATATAAGAAGTAGAAAACTGTAAAGCATAATGTATAAGTTAGGATTGTTAAATCTGAACTAGGTAATCACAGAAACCTCACCAAGAAGAGACTGTAAAGTCCCAGGCCTGTTCTAATCACTAACTTAGTACTGGAGTTAAGAACAATGTATCTTCCTCATAGAATTTCAGAAATCAAAATTTATTACCTTAGTGTTCATAGAAGCATTAAGACTCTTTGTTTTACTGACCACTGGGATGTGACAAGAGAACGTGCTGAGCTAACTCCTTGGGACAAGGTAGACAGAAGTGTTGGAGACAGGCCCAGGAGAGAGCTGAGCATGCGCAAAGGAAAAGTACAGCCAAGGGACACAGTGATGACGGCCACCAGAGAGAGAGAGTGCGCATGCAAAAGGGACATTTACATATATTAATGAGTTCCTGGAAATGTAATGAATATGTTAATGACTTCTTGGGAAAGTAATGAATATGCATATTTTGCTCATATAAAGCTTTTGTGGAGAGACAAGTGGGCATGCACGATAGGTGGAGCGATCCCCCGTGCATCCGGCGCCGTAATAAAGAATGCCTGTTTCTTAAGACTACACTGGTGTTAAGAAGTTTATTCCCAATTTCGGTGACAGTTCCAAATCCCCTGCCAGGAGCAGGGACACCTTCCGCTCGACCATGTTGCTCAAAGCCTCATCCAACCTGGCCTTGAACACTTCCAGGGAGGGGGTATCCACAACTTCTTTGGGCAACCTGTTCCAATGTCTGACCACCCTCACAGGAAAGAATTTTTTCCTAATATCTCATCTAAATCTACCCTCTTCCACTTTAAAGCCTTTTTTTTTTTTTTTTTTTAATCATGGGGAGGTTTACATGGCACTGGGGCTACTGGCAAATGATGGGACACACCTGTCTCAGTAGGGGAAAAGGATCCTGGGGCAAGAATTAGCAGGGCTCATTGACAGAGCTTTAAACTAGATTGGAAGGGGGAAGGGGATATAACTGGGACTGCTGGTAGTAACTCTGGGAGGTACGTGCCTGAAGAGCACCACACTGGGATTCCAGCTGCTCCAGCCAGCAAGGCAAAGTCAACTTCACTGGGGGCCCAGCTTAAATGCCTCTGTGCTAATGCACGTAGCATGGGCAATAAACAAGAGGAGTGGGAAATGTATGGGTGCCTGCAGGGATACGACCTGATTGGCATCACAGAGACATGGTGGGGTGGCTCCCATGACTGGAGCGTTGGAATGGAAGAATACAGGCTCTTCAGGAAGGACAGGCAGGGGAGATGAGGAGGGGGTGTTGTCCTCTATGTCAACAACCAGCTGGAGTGTATGGAGCTCCACCTGGAGACAGATGAGGAGCTAACTGAGACTCTATGGGTTAAGATTAAAGGGAAAGAAGGGAAAGGGGATGTTACAGTGGGGGTCTGCTACAGGCCACCAGACCAGGGAGACCTATCAGATGAGACCCTCTATAGGCAGATAGGAGCAGCCTCACGTTCACAAGCCCTGGTCCTCATGGGGGACTTGAGCCACTCCGAAATCTGTTGGAAGGACAACACAGCAGGCCACAAACAATCCAGGCGGTTCCTGGAATGCGTGAAGGAGAATTTCCTTCTCCAAGTGGTCGAGGAACCGACACAGAGGGCTGCCATGCTGGACCTTGTTCTCACCAAGAAGGAAGGGCTAGTGGGGAATGCGAAGCTTTCGGGCAGTCTTGACTGCAGCAACCATGAAATGGTGGAATTTAAGATCCTTAGGGAAGTGAGGAAGGTGCACAGCAAGCTCACCACCCTGGATTTCAGGAGAGCAGAGTTTGATCTCTTCAGGGACCTGCTTCGTCAGGTACCATGGGATAAGTTCCCGGAGGGAAGACGTGCTCAGGACAGCTGGCTTATACTCAAAGATCTCCTCCTCCAAGCTCAGGAGCGATGCATCCCAACAAAGAGGAAGGCAGGCAAAAACAGCAGGAGGCCTGCATGGATGGACAGGAAGATCCTGAACAAACTTAAGATCAAAAAAGAAGCCTGCAGAGGGTGGAAGGAAGGAAGGAAGGAAGGAAGGAAGGAAGGAAGGAAGGAAGGAAGGAAGGGTTACCTGGGAGGAATACAGAGAAATTGCCTGAGTATCCAGGGATCAGGTTAGGAAAGCCAAGGCCCTGACAGAATTAAATTTGGCCAGGGATGTCAAGGACAACAAAAAAAGCTTCTACAGGTAAGTCAGGGAGATAAGGAAAATTAGGGAAAATGTGGGCCTTCTCCAGAAGGCAACAGGAGATCTGGTCACCCGGGACATTGAGAAGGCTGAGGTGCTCAATGACATTTTTTCCTCAGTCTTCACCGGCAAGGGCTCGTGCCACACTGCCCAAGTCCTAGAAAGCCATGGAAGGGTCCGGGAGAATGAAAAGCCACCCACTGTAGGAGAAGATCAGGTTCGAGACCACGTAAGGAACCTGAAGGTGCACAAGTCCATGGGACCTGAGGGGATGCATCCGAGGGTCCTGAGGGAACTGGCAGATGAAGTTGCAAAGCCACTATCCATCATCTTTGAGAAGTCCTGGCATTCTGGTGAAGTTCCTGCAGACTGGGAAAAGGGGAACATGACCCTCATTTTTAAAAAGGGAAACAAGGAAGACCCAGGGAACTACAGGCCGGTCAGTCTCACCTCAGTGCCAGGCAAGATCATGGAGCAGATACTCCTAGAAACTATGCTAAAGCACATGGAGAATGAGAAGGTGATTGGTGACAACCAGCATGGCTTCACCAAGGGCAAATCATGCCTGACCAATCTGGTGGCCTTTTATGATGGGGTCACAACATTGGTGGATAAGGCTAAAGCAACTGATGTCATCTCCCTGGACTTGTGCAAGGTGTCTGACATTGTCCCGCATGACATCCTTGTCTCTAAATTGGAAACATGTGGGTTTGATGGATGGACCACTCAGTGGATAAGGAACTGGCTGGATGGCCACACTCAAAGAGTTGTGGTGAACAGCTCAATGTCCGAGTGGAAACCGGTGACGAGTGGTGTCCCTCAAGGGTCGGTATTAGGTCCGGTGCTCTTCAACATCTTTGTCAGAGACATGGACAGTGGGATTGAGTGCACCCTCAGCAAGTTTGCTGATGACACCAAGCTGTGTGGTGCGGCTGACATGCTGGAGGGATGGGATGCCATCCAGAGGGACCTTGACAGGCTTGAGAGGTGGGCCTGTGCTAACCTCATGAAGTTCAGCAAGGTCAAATGCAAGGTCCTGCACCTGGGTTGGGGCAACTCCAAGCACAAATACAGGCTGGGCGATGAGTGGCTTGAGACCTGCTCCGAAGAGAAGGACTTGGGAGTGGTGGTGGATGGGAAGCTCAACATGAGCCGGCAATGTGCGCTTAAAGCCCAGAAGGCCAACCGTATCCTGGGCTGCATCAAGAGAAGCGTGGCCAGCAGGTCGAGGGAGGTGTTTCTTCCCTTCTACTCCGCTCTTGTAAGGCCCCACCTGGAGTCCTGTGTCCAGTTCTGGAGCCTCCAACACAAGAAAGACATGGACCAGTTAGAATGAGTCCAGTGGAGGGCCACGAGGATGATTCGAGGGCTGGAGCACCTCTCCTATGAGCACAGGCTGAGAGAGTTGGGGCTGTTCAGCCTGGAGAAGAGAAGGCTTAGGGGTGATCTTATAGTGGCCTTCCAAGACCTGAAGGGGGCCTACAAGGAAGCTGGGGAGGGAGTTTTTACAAAGGCAGTTAATGACAGAACAAGGGGAAGTGGCTTTAAGCTGAAAGAGGGGAGGTTTAGATGAGATATAAGGAAGAAATTCTTGACTGTGAGGGTGGTGAGACAATGGCACAGGTTGCCCAGAGAAGTTGTGGATGCCCCCTTCCTGGAAGTGTTCGAGGCCAGGTTGGATGAGGCTTTGAGCAACCTGATCTAGTGGGGGGTTTCCCTGCTCATGGCAGGGGGGTTGGAACTAGATGATCTTTAAGGTCCCTTCCAACCCTAACCATTCTATGTTTCTATGATTCAGGTCATTGCGCCAGAGTAGTTTCTTTACCAAAGTTGGATTCATTCCAATAGGGACAAATGGCAGGTTACGAATCAGCAGACAATCAGACTGCAGAAATTGGCAAGATGTCACAGGATCTGAGTAACTAAAATCGCATCAGATGAAATGGCTCGCCAGCTCTGGACGTATGGAGACACTATCTCCTCCTCCCTCATCTCAGCTGTAGAAAAAATGATCCAACAGTTCCAGGAATTCATGTCCGATTCTCCTGCGTGTACCAAGGTCTCTGCTGTTAAGAACAAACATTCTTCCACCCAAGAGAAACGGTATATGCCATGAGGTACACTGTGGTTTGAATTGCATGACCATGGAGAGGACATGATAAAGTGGAGGATTCTCTCAAGGATCAGTCGGGCTCACTCACAGTTCTGACCAAAGTGTGTTAGAAAGAATCTGCAAGAAGCATTTGTTATGATGACTTGGTTGTCAGTGATCAGAATGTTGTTGTACTGGATTGCTGAGTTGTTCCTTGAGTTCTCTGAGGTGGCACCTTACATGCCGTTTATATTTTTCACTGTCCCTAGGTGTTGGTTTGGGGCTAGGGGTACTGTTCTGCTGTGTGGTACAGGGATGGTTGTTAGTACGATAAAAAGATGGGTAGTGAGACCAATTTTGTACCTGTATTCAGCAGTGACAGGCAGCACACAGAACAAAGCAGCAGAAGCGGCTCCATCTCCCCATTGCAGGAGCTATCTGGTGAATGTTCTTACCAATTACACCAGTGGTTTTTTCCCTCTGGGAGGGGGAACATCTTCATTCAATTTCCTGCTCCCAGTTACAAAAGTTTTTGAGAATTTTGAATATCCTTGGGATAATCAAACCAGCATAATCGTGCTGCTAGTTCTTCTGAATGTGTGCCAGGTTTTAATGTATGTCAGACTACTTAGGAGGATCACCCCATCCTCTGCTGGAGTTACCCTGGCACCTGCTACAGTTACCTCAACCTCTTTGACTGATACTGTGGCTATGCTATTCCAGTTGCTTCAACCTCGGTGACAGACACTGCAGCATCTCCAACCCCTTCAGCAAGCAATGCAGCTACTCCAAGCCCCTCAAGAAGCACTGCAGATGAACTAGAGAACCAACACGTGCCAGTATCAGTTGCCCCTGTACGTAAGAAGAAGTGGACACGAAAGTCAGTACATATACAGAGGAATGAAGAAGATCAAGCTTATGATCTTCCTAAGGAAGAAGAGGAAGAGGGAAGGAGAGACGGAAATGGAGACGGTACAATAACCACCGGATCTCTAACCCTGGGTGAGCTGCGGGATATATGAAAAGATTTCACCTGTTGCCAAGGCGAGCACCTCATTACGTGGCTGCTCAGACGCTGGGATAATGGGGCCAGTAGCCTGGAGTTAGAGGGTAGAGAAGCCAAGCAGCTGGGATCCCTCTCTAAGGAAGCGGGAATTGATAAAGCAATTGCAAGAGGGGACCCAGCCCACAGTCTTTGGAGGCGGCTCTTGGCGGGTGTGAAGGAAAGGTAACCCTTCAAGGATGATATTACCTGCAATCCAGGCAAATGGGTCAGCATGGAGAGAGGGATTCAGTACCTGAGGGAACCAGCTGTGCGGGAGCTGATTTACCAAGACCCGAGGGACATGAGGGTAACTGAAGACCCAGATGAAATCCCGTGCACAGTACCCATGGGGTGAAATGTCGTACGGAGTGCACCAGCATCATATGCCAGCTCATTGGCAACAGTAGAAGTAAAAGAGGATGAGGAGGCACCAACTGTAAACGAAGTGGCTGTCCGGCTCCAGGGATTTGAAGACAGTCTCTGTGGGAACTGTGCTGAACAGGTGGAAGATAAATTGAGACTGATCAAGGTTAACAAACTTCACAGGACAGGAGTTGGTGAATGTGTGAGAAGGTCAGGCTGGAAGGCTGCCTGTGGGAGTGTGTGTACTGAGATGTGGCTGAAAACAGCCACAAGTGTGGGTGTGCCAAGAAGTATCCTCGTTTACGTCCTGTGTAGCTTGATTGTTTCGAGAACACAAATGTATAAATGCTAACCCTGTGAGGAGAATGGGAGAGAGAGGAAAAATAGAAAATCTTGCTAGCAAAGAAGCCTGGGGACAAGGGAATTGTGGATTCTCGCTAATAATAAAGCAGCAGCTTGCTTTACTCAGAAAAAGGCTTGGAGTCCTTTTTCCTTCCCATCTTCATTCACCGCAGTCTCTCTGCCGTGTCTGTGTCTCAGCCATGGAAAAACTACCAGAAGTCCTGAAGGAACATGTGGAGAAACTGTCCCAAGAGGTCCAGTGATTTGAGGACAGGCTCCGCCCTCCACCCATTCGGACCTATGTCTCAGCTGTTAGGAGCAAGCGTTTCCCTCCTCAAGAGAGATGGTATACACCATGGGGCACATTGTGTTTTCACTTGAGTGACCATGGAGAAGACATGAGAAAGTGGGATGGGAAACCTCCCTCAGTCCTGCAGGCACGAGTACACGAGCTGCAAAGAAAAACAAGTACAAACAGGGATTCTTCTGGTCCTTCTAGGAAAAATGCTGCTCCAGTCTCCAGTGGACAATTCCCCAGACAGAATAGGAGGCCTGATGCTACTCTTAATCCTTTCCTTGATCCTAATCCTTTTGATCATATTTCAGCAGAAGTGAGTGATGAATATGATGACCAGCATTACAGGGGCCCTGCCTCCAGCCAGGCGGAGGAAAGGGATAACCGAGTTTACTGGACTGTGTGCATTCGTTGGCCTGGCACATCTGACCCCCAGCAGTACAAAGCTTTAGTGAACACTCAACTGCTTGAGAGAGTCCAGCACAGAGCCACCAAGATGATTAAGGGAGTGGAGTATCTCCCTTATGAGGAAAGGCTGAGGGAGCTGGGTCTCTTTAGCTTGGAGAAGAGGAGACTGAGGGGTGACCTCATTAATGTTTATAAATATTTGAAGGGTGAGTGTCAGGAGGATGGAGCCAGGCTCTTCTCAGTGATGTCCAGTGATAGGACAAGGGGCAATGGGTGCAAGCTGGAACACAGGAGGTTCCGCTTAAACTTGAGAAGAAACTTCTTTCCTGTGAGGGTGACAGAGCACTGGAACAGGCTGCCCAGGGAGGTTGTGGAGTCTCCTTCTCTGGAGACATTCAAGACCCACCTGGATGCCTTCCTGTGTGAACTCATCTAGGTGTTCCTGCTCCGGCAGGGGGATTGGACTGGATGATCTTTCGAGGTCCCTTCCAATCCCTAACATTCTGTGATTCTGTGATTCTGTGACACTGGTGCCCAATGCACCCTGATGCCATCGAACTTTAAAGGAGCAGAATCCATCTGTATTTCTGGAGTCACAGGCGGGTCCCAACAGCTGACTGTTTTGGAGGCGGAGATGAGCCTAATGACTGGCAAAAACACCCCATTGTGACTGGTTTTTTTTTTTTTAAAGTTTTATTTCTGTTATTAAACTGTTCTTATCTCAACCTACAAGCCTCCTAATCCTTGCCCCCAATCCTCTCCCCTATCCCCTGGGGGTGGGGAGTAAGTGGGTGAACGACTGTTTGGGCTGCTGGCCAAGGGCCAGCCCAGTGAAACTATCACAAAGGCCTTTTCCAACAACTACGATTCTGTGATTCTGTATTCCCTGTTGGGAGGGGGTTGGGGGAGGGGGTGGGAAGAGTGAGCAAGCGTCTGTGTTTGGCTGTCAGCCAAGTTAAACCACCACACAAGCATGTCAGTATTTTGCATTTATAAAACTTCTTCCTTCCTGAGGGTCTTTAAGGTGTTCTTCAAAACACAAATAGAGCATCTTTGACATGCTGTTATCTCTGGATGAGGGAATGTAAGCATTTCATGACTATGAAAACAAAGGGAAATCTGGGGCAAGGATGCTGAGGCAAGTACCAGCTTCTATGAAATACGATACAGGATGCTGAGATGATGTGGGCCACCAAGGCCATGCTATATCACATAATCACTAGAACAGCAGAACAACTTTTTTAATGATAAAGAAATTTCTGTGGGAATATCCTTACAAGAAGTGTTTGCATTTCACTCTATATTACCCATCTCTCCAGCACTCATAAAAGTCATGATGGGAGGCATAGGTAAAGACTTTGAGGGCATTCCCAGTAGTGCTAGACGTTAGACAGAACTGACTGTGCAGCCAAGTCAACTTGTCAGGAATCAAGAAATGACTAGATCCTTGCCTAAACATGCTAAGCCAGATGTCAGCCAACATTCTTCATCTGCATTTTGAGATAGCTGAAAAAAAATATTCACTGCAAAATCTGCTGTTTGATGACAAGGTAACGTGGACCAACTGCACGGGTTGGGAGATCATTTATTTACTCTAGAACTATTTTTGTTATGCATCTCCCTCTGAAAACTGGAAGGTGATACCTAAGACCATTTTGGGCCATACCCAACCCCTGAGCTTGGCACTTCTTTTGTCTAGGTGCTCATGAAGATTAAGAGTCCATTTCAGGAAACACTGAGTACTTAAGCAGAATATAAACCAAATTAATACAATGCCATGAGTCCAAGATCTCAAGACTGTTAGCAACTTATACACAGATCTCCTCTGAGAGAGTTCACACGCAGAATTTTTACGATTGACCTTTTATGCTGTCTATAAAGCTGGAATTCTCCATCAAAACTTTAGCATGGAAAGTAACATGAAGCACTTATCTATCAACTCTAGTATAAGAGTCACAATAAAATGAAAGTTGATTAAACCTTAAAGAACAGGAGACAAATCAAGTTTATTGGAAATTTAGCTATGTTTCCAGAAAAATTGTGGTTTCTGCTATAGTTTCTAGATATGAAAAATTTGCAGTGAGTAATTTTTTCCTGTTTTACTTTATCTGAAGAGCACCTAAAAGCAGGGTTTTTTTCTCCTATTCATGATCTGAAATAATTCAGCTATCTTTTGTGAATCAAGATTACTCTGTAAGGTGCTATTCAATAATCAGGATTAAAGCTTATTCCTAGTTAAAAACATGCTGGCAGAAGTACTAGAATGCAAGAGCATGAATGTCCAAGTCTCCTAGAACCATTGTTAGTAAAACTTGAGTGCTGACATAGTTGTAGAAACCAAAAAAAATGTTTTAATGGCCTCAGAAAAATTCTATGTACATTCTAAGAGATATATGTTGCAAATGCTTTTACACTGCTAGTCATAATCTGCTAGTCATTTTCAAAGAGGACACTATATGCAATCATAGAATCATAGAATAGGGCGGTTGGAAGGGACCTCAAACATCATCTAGTTCCAACCCCCCTGACACGAGCAGGAACACCTTCTACCACAGCAGGCCACTCAAAACCTTATCCAGATGCTATAAGGTCACCCTGGAGCCTTCTCTTCTCCAGACTGAATATCCCCAACTCTCAGCCTGTCCTCATAGGAGAGGTGCTCCAGCCCTCTGATCATCCTCGTGGCCTCCTCTGGTCTCGCTCCAGTAGGTCACAGAATCACAGAATGGTAGGGGTTGGAAGGGACCTCAGGAGGTCATCTAGTCCAACCCCCCTGCCAAAGCAGGTTCCCTACAACAGGTTGCACAGAAAAGCGTCCAGGCGGGTTTTGAACATCTCCAGAGATGGAGACTCCACAACCTCTCTGGGAAGCCTATTCCAGTGCTCTGTCACCCTCACAGTAAAGACATTTTTCCTTAAGTTTGTCTGGAACTTCCGGTGTTCCAGTTTTTGCCCATTGCCCCTTGTCCTGTAACCAGCCATCACCAAAAAGAGCCCGGCCCCATCCATTTGGCCCCCACATTTCAGGTATTTATAGACATTGATAAGGTCCCCTCTCAGTCTTCTCTTCTCCAGGCTGAAGAGTCCCAGCTCTCTCAGCCTCTCCTCATAAGGCAGATGCTCCAGGCCCCTGATCATCTTTGTGGCCCTCTGCTGGACTCTCTCCAGGAGATCCCTGTCCCTCTTGAACTGAGGAGACCAGAACTGGACACAGTACTCCAGATGTGGCCTCACCAGGGTGGAGTAGCGGGGGAGGACAACCTCCCTTGACCTGCTGGCCACACTCTTTTTAATGCACCCCAGGATACTGTTGGCCTTCCTGGCCACAAGGGCACACTGCTGGCTCATGGCCAGCCTGCTGTCCACCAGCACACCCAGGTCCTTTTCTGCAGAGCTCCTCTCCAGCAGGTCAGCCCCTAACCTGTACTGGTGTGATAGTGGGCATTTGGTATTTTTCAGTTTGTCTCTTTAAATTTTAAGCATTAGCATTTCTAGCTTCTTAGTTTCCTTATCTTAGCTTGACAAGGACTGACCTTCTGGACACTTTATCACGAAGCTCAACTTGCCAGGGGTAGGCCTGGACAGTTTATCACGGAACTCCGACTCCCCACTTGCCAAGGATGGAACTTGTGGGTGATTTATCACGGAACTCCAACCAATTTAAAACTGATGAGCAAAGATAACTAGGAAGAGGCCCGGGCTCAGACCCAAGAAGAAAGTGCACATGTGCCAAATCAAGAGGTTAACTACAGGTGACGATGAGGAGGGGGGGGTAACTATAGGTTGCGATGAAGATTTCCCTCTAAGACCCTCAACGACCACCACCACAAAGCTCTGCGCGGGCGAGAAAGGGGAGGGAACCTAATTTTAATACGAAGTGGGGAAAGGTCATGCATATGCATAAGCGTTTTGCGTTTGCTAATGAATATGTATAGGAATGTACCTTAAATATAGAGAACTGACTGCCTTAAGGTGCCCACGTTTGTGGTGGAGCGATCCCCCATGCGCCCAGCGCTGAATAAACACACCTACTGTACAACTTTACAGGTTGTGGAGTCTCTTTCCGCACATCATGGTGCATGTGGTTATTCCTTCCCAGGTGAAGGACTCTGCACTTGCTCTTGTTGAACCTCATCTGGTTCCTTTCCACCCAACTCCCCAGTGTGTTCAGGTCTTGTTGAATGGCAGCACAGCCTTCTGGTGTGTCAGCCACTCCTCCCAACTTCGTATCATCAGCAAACTTGCTGAGGACGGACTCTATCCCTACATCCAGGTCATTGATGAAGATGTTAAACAAGAGCAGACCCGGTACCGACCCCTGGGGAACACCGCTAGTTACAGGCTTCCTAGTTACAGGTCCATGTCCTCATGTCCCTTATACACACTGCCTAAAAATAAATTTCTACAAGATGAACTTTTACAAAACTTTAATTTCTCTACAAACATATTTTTGCATATTGCAGAACCTCATGGGTTTAAACAAACTAACAAAACAAGCCATAAGTCTGAGCTGGTTAACAGCCAGCTGAATATGAGCCAGCAGTGTGCCCAGGTGGCCAAGAAGGCCAACGGCATCCTGGCTTCTATCAGAAATAGTGTGGCCAGCAGGACTAGGGAAGGGATTGTGCCCCTGTACTCGGCACTGGTGAGGCTTCGCCTTGAGCACTGTGTTTAGTTTTGGGCCCCTCACTACAAGAAAGACATGGAGTCCCTGGAGTGTGTCCAAAGAAGGGCAACAAAGCTGGTGAAGGGCCTGGAGCACAGGTCTTATGAGGAGTGGCTGAAGGAACTGGGATTGTTTAGGCTGGAGAAGGGGAGGCTCAGGGTAGACATTATCACTCTCTGCAACTACCTCAAAGGAGGTTGTAGTGAGGTGGGGGTTGGTCTCTTCTCCCAGGCAACCAGCAATGGCATGAGAGGTAATGGCCTCAAGTTACGCCTGGGGAGGTTTAGGTTGGATATTTGGAAAAAATTCTTCTCCGAAAGAGTGGTCAGGCATTGGAACAGGCTGCCCAGGGAAGTGGTAGAGTCACCATCCCTGGAGGTGTTCAAAAAATGTGTAGATGTAGCACTCAGGGATATGGTTTAGTGGGCATGGTGTTGATGAGTTGATGGTTGGACTGGATGATCTTAGAGGTCTTTTCCAACCTTGATGATTCTGTGATTCTGTGAAAATTGAAGATGCTTCCTTGCCCAGAGAACAAAATGGGAGGCACACAGAAAGGAGATGTTTGGCAGAGGGCTCCCCCGGCATAGGCCCTGGCTCCCTGTTGGGGAATGGCTCAGAGAGCAAGGTCATGGATTCGCAGAATAGTTGTACGAGCAGAGTCTGGTCTAACACTCAGCAGGCCGCAGTGGAAAAGTACTGAATGCTGACACTGCGACTTTATCTCAATCTGGTAAACAACCTTGAGAAAGTAAGTGTGTGAAAAATGTAGAGAATGCTTTACCGTTAAACCGCAAGTAGGAGGACCGTGTAAATGTAACGTTTAGAGCTTAAGCCAATTAGCAAAGGACTAGTAGGAATAATTATCGTAGCCGGTATAAATATGACTTAATGAGAGCAATAAAGTGAACTATGCCTTATCACTCACACTGAGTCGGCTCGCATCGTTTCCTCCGTCGCTCGCAGCTCCCTGTCTGTTCTTGCTGAGATTCTGGCCTGCTGTGCCAACGCCTGTGAAGGTTTTTCTCCCTTTACTGCTCTGTTAGATCCTTCTGAGATTTGAAGATCCCCCCTGCATGGCGATCTGCCCTCTTCACTGGCCTTCCTTTCTAGAGGCTTGAGCTACGTCTGAAGTAAAGTGGGTTGGTTGGTTAAGTTCTCTGGGATGGCCTACATGTGCTGCAGGTGCCGGTCATTGTTTCAAGCTCCCTCCTTTTTCCTCAGAGGCCCTCTTATTTGTTTTTGCACTTGTTTGTTTTTATAACACCGTAAGGTATGAATTTAAGGAATCGGTAAAATTCAGCAACTTGAATTCAAGAAGGATAGAACTCTGCTACCGCAAGCTCTCTGCTGACACTGCCTGTGACTGCTGAGTGTCTGTGCAGTGGGGTGCACCTGTCCCACCCCAGGCACTGGCACGATTCCTACATCAGCCCTGGAGAGGTCTAGGACAAGGATGGTATTTCTGTGTTAGACCACCTGAGAAGGTCTGTGGGAAGTAAATGGCAGGGTAATTCAGGGCAGTTTCATGCTGGATAAAGTGTGTTTGTTGTATTGGGTTTACGTAGCAAGGTTTTGGTAGAGGAGGGAGGGGGCATAGGGATGGCTTCTGTGAGAAGCTGCCAGAAGCTTCCCCCATGTCTGACAAAGTCAACGACAGCTGGCTCCAAGATGGACATTTATATACATATATACACAAATATATTATTCTCTTAGTTTATGGACCATTCCTTCAAAATGTCTATTGACTTACTTTAGTCCATAACCTTGGGTTCCATCTGTCACAACAGTCTTTCAAGGCAGGAGAGATGATGTAAAGTTTGCACAGTCAATGGAGTAGGTGACATTGGACACAGCAGGAGGATGGTGTGTAGTCTCTCTTTCATGCTGCACCTGGAACTCATAGCTGGCATATTTAGCACAGTCCATGCTCAGGGTCTGCGGGTCGAAGACGTTGATCTTGAAAAAGTTGTTGGGCACCAGCTCTGGTTCCATTGGAGTTCCTTCTTCATTATCCTGGGGAAAATCTTAATATAAAGCCGTTAGCATAATACACAACAACCATGGCAATGATGATATGCAATTCATTGGCTGTTTTCACCTAACATCAAATTCCCTTGAGGCACGCATTGGATTTCCCCATCTTTCTGCATCACCCACCAAGTGCACCCAGGTCCTTGAGCAAAAGCAATCCCACGAATGGGTTTCCCTTTACCCAAGGCAGGAACAACTTAAACCAACTCCTCAGTTGGCGAGGAGCACAACAGCGGCAATGGGGAAGTACTCGTGACTCCTGGAAGTATGGTTGTGAGCACTCGTCTGAGAGCCAAAAACTGTCCCTCTGCAGCAGAACCCCAAGAGATGTCTGATGCATCCACCCAGACAGATCTGGTAAGAAAGGAGACCTCGGTTCAGGTGGCTGTCTCGACTGAGTGCCCTGAACCTTCACCCAATGATAAGGTAAGTCCCTGTGCTAGATGTGCACAGATGGATGATCTCCTACGCCAGGTGTCCGAGCTGCAAGGAGCAGTGGAAAGGCTGTGTTGTATTAGAGGTGCTGAGAAAGAGAGAGATAGATTATTTGAGAATCATGTCCCATTAGGGGACAATACTGGGATGGAGGCACCTTGGTCCTTGGTGACCCGGAAAAGCAAGGCTCTGCTTCAGCCCCCACCCACCACCATCACCACTAAAACCAGGTTTGAAGCTCTCGTACCTACTGAACCCCTCAACACACAGGAGCAATATCTGCAGGAAATAACTGCACGGGCGCCCTGCAGTGGATATCGTAAAAAGAAACGCCGGGTGCTTGTAGTGGGAGACTCCCTGTTAAAGGGCACTGAGGGTCCCCTCTGCCCACCTGACAGGGAATCTTGAGAGGTCTGCTGCCTCCCTGGAGCCAAGATCCGGGACGTTGCTGTGAGGGTGCCACAACTTGTCAAAGAAACAGAACACTATCCGGATTGGGGGCAAGGATAAGGAGACTCATAGGTTGAGATAAGAACAATTTAATAATATAAATAAAAGAAAACTTAAATTATACTAATATTAAAATCGTAATGCTAATGATAACAATAATAAAATACACAAGTGAGTGATGCCCAGTACTATTGCTCACCACCCGCTGACTGAGCCCGAGCGAAAGCCAGAGAGAGCAAGAGAGGAAGAGCCCCTCACTAATATACTGGGCATGACGTGATATGATATGGAATACCCCACTGGCATATCTAAATGCCAATTTAGCTTATTAATTTATATATTCCTCGCCCCCTTAAATCTTGTGCTTGTGGACTGACAGAACACAAAGTCCTTCACTTCCAGTGACATACCGCCATCTTCCGTCCACATTTCCCTACATTTCCCCCTCCCCAATGGCGCATAAAAGCATATAAGCGTAAGCAATTTGTTGCTGCTTGCGAATGAACTGCTGTAGCATACTAAAAGCAAAGAGACAGGCTATGGGCAGTAGGACAAAAATAACAAACAAAATTGCTAGCCCTAATACCACGTATTCCAACAAAGACTTCCAGGAAAGGTTGCTGAGCCAGTCCATGATGGTATTGAGGCCTCTTGTGAACACGTCTTGCTTTTCCCATATACTGTCTGTAGATCCCAATGCATCAAGCCAAGCGCGTATAGTCTGTTGTTTACAACCTGCTAAAAGAGATGGTATGTTAGACACATGATTCCATCAAATGATGTCACTTAGCCCACACCATCAAATAATTCGCTGTCCTTCCTTGACAGTGTCTTAAAAGGAGATAGGTGGCCTGCAAAGCACAACATAGCAGCTGCTGGTGCAGGTTAGCCCAAGTCCTTCCACGCAGCTCTGTTCTTACAGTAGACACCTGACAAAATAATAAAGGCAGAGACAATAACACAAAATTATATAAACAAAGCTTCTTTTACCGCAGCAGTGGTTCCTGTTCCCCCCACTCCTTGTCTCATTCTTATCTGATAGGCGTCTGCATCTCAGTAGTCTCTTCTGGTCCGTCTTTGTGTAGCCATCTTCTGGGTTAGTTTCCAAACAAATATAGAGTCAGTCACTACACTGATGTGTTTGTCAGGCTGCATCTGTAAGGCCATTGCTACTGCTTTGGCCTCCAGGTGCTGCACACTGAGACCCTCTTTAGTAAAAGTCAGCTTTTCCCACTTTTCTCCTTGCTTCCACGTCACTGCTGCTGTATGCGTCCGAGAGGAAGCATCGATAAAATAGGTAGGACCTGGCTGTGGGGAAGAAAGCACACGTAATTGGACAGATGGTTTACATATCTGCAAATTTTGTTATATAGGATGCACGCTACCTGGGACAACCTTGCCGTGATAAGTGTGGAGTGCTAATACAATGTCATTGTCCATGTTCCATAAGGAATCTCAGGCTTTCCTTTTAAAGGGTAGATGAAGTTCTTCTGGTTCTTCCCCAAAATGTCGTATTGAGGCTAGTCGGGCTTTTTGAATCATTAACACTGTGGCCGCGATGAATGTGAGGTAGGCCGTGGATAACTGGTTTGAAAAAAGCCATAACAATGCCCTCGTTTGCCCTTTCAGCATCTGGACAAGGGCACCTGTGGCTCCATCCGGGTTTACAGCAATCAAGGCGGACACTGGGGCCACAGGGTCTCTCCGTCCCAGGGCTGCCAAGGCTAACAACTGCTCTATTTGTTTAAGGCTTGCTCTCCCTGCTTTGGAGAGAGTCTGAGGCTCCCATGGATGGTTTCCTTTCAGAAGCTCATAAAAGGGTGTCATAAGCGCTGGGGATATACCAGTAATAGGATGTAGCCACTGTAGGGCTCCTACTAGCTTTTGCACATCATGCAACGTGGAAACCTGTGGGTTAAGTTTGATAGACAAAGGACAGATTTTGTCATTGACAATGCGTGTGCCTAGATAGGAGACATCTGTTCCTCTTTGTGTTTTCGCTTCTGATACTGTGAGACCCATATGCTGTAATGTCTGCCTGGTCTCTTGTTCTATCTCTTGTATCTGGTCTTCACTAGGCGCTGCTAGCAAAATGTCATCCATATAATGGATTATTTTTGCTGTGGGAAAGTGGGCGCGTACCGGAGCAAGAGCCCTCGCCACAACTGTTTGGCAGATAACAGGTGAATTTTTCATACCCTGAGGAAGAACCCTGAGGAGCTGGCTCCTCCCTGTTAATTGAGGGGAGTGTAAAGGTGAAACGACGACAGTCGTTGGGATGCAACGGTATAGAGAAAAAACAGTCTTGAATATCTATGACCACTATGTGCCACCCTGCAGGGATCGCAGATGGCAGAGGCAAACCAGGCTGTAGTGCCCCCATGTCCTGCATCTGTTGGTTCACGGCCTGCAAATCATGGAGCAGGCAGTATTTTCCCGACACTTTCTTTTGAATGACAAATATTGGGGTTTTCTAGGGGCTAAAGCTTTCTTCTATATGTCCCTTCATTAGCTCATTTTTGAGGATATGTATTGCAGCTGCAAGTTTTTCTTTAGTTAATGGCCACTGCTCCACCCATACAGGCTCATTGCTTTTCCATTGTAATGGTATAGGGGAGGCTGTTGGGGCAGTGGCCGCCACTATAAATTTGTTAGCTTCATGCCAATACTGGCCAAAATGTCACGGCCAAGTAAAGATTCTGCCAGATTGGTGACATACGGTCGTGCACGTGCTTGCAGCGCTTGCCCATCAGTATCATGTACCACAAACCTAATCAGGCTAGAGCTTCTGTAGGTGGCCGTAGTTCCCCCTACCCCAGCTATAAATCCAGCCTTCTCTAGAGGCCATGTTGGTGGCCACATGTGAAAAGCAACAACAGAAACATCCGCTCCTGAGTCCAACAACACAGGTAAACAAATAGATTCTACTTTAGGCTGATCATCAAGACTGAGGGGAGTTTGTACAAATGGTCTTTGTTGGAAATCTATTGCCAAGGCCACTGTGGGGCTTGTCCCTGGTTCTGGCTGTTGTGCACAGGGATTTGATACTCTGGATTTGAGGGGGTGAATACAGGGTTCTGCGGGGATGCTGGCCCCCCAATCTGGCCTCCCCAGCGCCCGTTTCCCTGGTTCTTTCTACGGTCCTGGGCTATATGCCCCAATTGCCCACAGGCACAACAAGGGCCTCTTGTTCCTTTCTGCTTCTGCGCTGCGTATCTAGGGCAACACATCTTTCTGTGATCCTGGTTTCCGCACCCATAATAGCCGCCCTTAAATTGTTTGCCCCTTGGGAAAGCTGCAGCTACTTGGAGAGCTGTTCGCACGGCTGTTTCAGACACACAAGATTGCCGTTCAAGGACAAACTTGATAATTTGTGCTAAACTGGCTCCTTGCAGCAAATGTTGGAGGATTTCTAGCACTGACTCATTATTTTGTTGTTTCAAACATTCAATCATGAATGCCGAGCGTGCCTCATCAGGCAAGTCTGAGTCCTCAATAGCCTTTTGTAATCTATCGCAGAAGACTGTAAACTCCTCTGCATTGCTCTGCTTTATTTTTGTCTATGGGGGCTCAGTCTTTACTATCTTAGCCACTTCCTCATACGCTGCCCTGGATGCCTCGGTTGTGGCAGCGATCTCTCTAGCCCGCAATCCGGCCGCCTGCTGTTGAGGGGTTAATAAATCTTGGCCCTTCCCCACAAGCCTGTCGTATGTGGTCCCGGTTGACAGCTGCGGCTAGCTGATAACATCTTGACTGCCATGCATCTTTCCACAGCAAGTGCGCACTTGGCGCAAGGATAGATAGCGCCAACTGCCGGATGTCAGTAGGCAACAGCCCCTGCACATGCAAGCTATCCAATAATATTCGCAAAGAAGCATGCTTTATTCCGTTCTCTTTAATAGACTGCATTAGAGCCTGTACTATCTTTGGCTCCAAAGGGACCCATTCCGCCACACCCCCTGCCTGTACCCAAACCGGGAAGGCAGCTGGCATACGCTGTAGGAGAATGCCCTCTAAGGCACATTGGTCTGCTATAAGTTTCCAATTTGTTAACGGAATTGCTTCCGGAGGTTTTGCATTTGTCTCCATCGTTTGCAACAACTGCCTTTGTTGCTGTATTTCTCGGCAGATTTCATGTAAGGTTGCAGCCAATTCATCAGCTGTTGCTCCCTGAGCCCATTCTTTCCCTTTAAGAGTTTGCTGTGACTGGGTAGAACGCCACGCCCCCCGCATCCTGTCCACCAGTTCCTCCACTTCCGGATCTGACTCCCCCTCCCCTACTGGTGGGCGTGGAGTTCGTTTGCCGTCAAAAATCAGTTCAGGGCGATCGATTGGTTCAGGCTGAGCTGAGGGGCGTGACTCTGATTTCCTGTCTCCTCCCCCCTTTTTTTCCCTCAGGCGCCATTTTAAGAAGTGTCCCGGGCAGCAAGTCTAATGGATCTGAGACAATCACTGGTGAGGGGGGGTGTACGGGGGGGTTACCTGGCGGTAAAGGGGGGTTACCTGGTGGTACAGGGGGGTGTAAGTCCTGCCAAGGGTACTGTGGGGCAGGCCCTAGATCTCAAGGAGCTGTTGGCTGCACCGGCCAAGCGTTTAAAGGACTACTCGGCTCCTGATATTTCCCCAATCAATTCTCCACCCCCTCCCCATCGTCTGCCCTCCGTCCATCTTCCCCACCAGTCACCCCATCTCCCAGATCCGAACTAGGCTCCATAATTATTGAAAAGCCCTCTGTGCACCTGGAGCTATCATCCAAATATCCCTGCTCCGGGGCCTTTTCTGTCTGCGTATCTTTATCTATTACATCTCGTAGCTGTTTATCTGAGTCTGCTTCCCCATGCAGACAAGCACGAGCCACCTCCCATGTCATTCTATCTTCCCTCGCGCGTCGCAAGAGTTGTAAAACCAACCCCCAAGTTTTTAATTCTTTGGCCTTGCCAGTAGACATGGCCTGTTCCCCTAATAAACGAGAACATCGCTCCCAGGCACTCGGTTGCAGGCAATCAACCGGTCCTGACACCGCCCCCTCTCTCACGAGGCGTCCACACACTGGGCCACGGCCTTCGGTTTCACAGAAATTTTAAATTCCCCTCCCAGTACCAATATCACCTTCAACAAGGCCTCCATGGTTTGCAAACCCACACCGACCGCCTGCGGTCCGCCAGTCCAGCGATCACGTCAGGGTCACCGTTTGTTGCCAAACCTTCTTGGCAAGCTCTGCTCGTCTGCTGGACTGGCTTGGGGCTATCCCCACCCCAGGGCCATAGAGCACAGACACCAATATGAGGATGCAGCAAATGGCGTTTAATGCGTAGTTACAAAAGCTTATATAGGGCACACAAGCCTCGCCCTTCATGGGCGGTCTCTTTGCCATAGTTCCTGTGTCAAGCGTCCCTACCTTTCCGTTACATACCGCCATCTTCCGTCCGCGTTTCCCTACAGAAAGGGACCTACAAGAAAGTTGGGGAGGGACTTTGTAAAAAGGGAGTTAGTGATAGAACAAGGGGAAATGGCTTTAAACTGGAAGAGGGTAGGTTTAGATTAGATATTAGGAAGAAATTCTTCACTGTGAGGGTGGTGAGACACTGGAACAGGTTGCCCAGAGAAGTTGTGGATGCCCCCTCCCTGGAAGTGTTTAAGGCCAGGCTGGATGAGGCTTTGAGCAACCTGGTCTAGTGGGGGGTGTCCCTGCTCATGGCAGGGGGGTTGGAACTAGATGATCTTCAAGGTCCCTTCCAACCCAAACCATTCTATGATTCTATTATTCTATGAGTCATTACCCCTCGTTCTATCTCTATGTGCTGTTGTAAAATGTCCCTTCCCTGTAGGCCCCTTTGGGTATTGGAAGGTCGCTATAAGATCTCTGAACCTTCTCTTCTCCGGGCTGAACAGCCCCAATTCTCTCAGCCTATCCTCATAGGAGACGTGCTCCATCTCTCTGATCATTCTCGTGGCCATCCTCTGGACTTGCTCCAATAAGTCCATGTCCTTCTTATGTTGGTATCCCCAGAACTGGATGCAGTACTCCAGGTGGGGTCTCACAAGAGAGGAGCAGAGGGGGAGAATCATCTCCCTTGACCTGCTGGCCATGTTTCTCTTGATGCAGTCTAGGATATGGTTGGTCTTCTGGGCTGTGAGCGCACATTGCTGGCTCATGCTGAGCTTCTCGTCCACCACCACCCCTAAGTCATTCTGCTCAGGGTTGCTCTTGTTCCATTCTCCCTCCAACCTGTATTTGTGCTTGAGATTGGCCTGACCCAGGTGCAGGACCTTAGATTTGGCCTTGTTGAACTTCATGATGTTAGCGCAGGCCCACCTCTCAAGCCTTTCAAAGTCCCTGTGGATGACATCCCGTCCCTCCAGCGTGTCAACCAAACCACACAGCTTGGTGTCATCAGCAAACTTGCTGACGATGCACTCAATCCCACTGTCCATGTCTCTGACAAAGATGTTGAACAGTGCTGGTTCTAATACCAACCGCTGAGGGATGCCACTCGTCACTGATCTCCACTTGGACATTGAGCCATTGACCGTAATTCTTTGAGTGCAACCATCCAGCCAATTCCTTATCCACAGATTGGTCCATCCATGCAGTCTATGTCTCTCCAACTTAGAGACAAGGATGTCATGCAGGAAAGTGTCAAATGCCTTGCACAAGTCCAGGTAGATGACATCAGTTGCTCTTCCCTTATCCACCAGCGCTATAACCTTGTCATAGAAGGCCACCAAATTGGTGAGGCACACTTTGTCCTTGGTGAAGCCATATTGGCTGTCACCATGTATTGGGTTTATGTGCCTGGATTTTGGTAGTGGGGGGCATAGGGGTGGCTCCTGTGAGAAGATGACAGAAAGTTCCCCTATGTATGACAGAGCCAATACTAGACAGCTCGAAGACTGATCCGCTGCTGGCCAAGGCTGAGCCAATCAGTAATGATGGTAAAGCCTCTGTGATAACATAATTAAGAAGAGGGAAGAGAAAAAAAAAAATCTGCACATTTTGCAGCTGGAGAGATGAGGGAGAATGTGTGAGAAAAACAACTCTGCAGACACCAAGGTCATTGAAGAAGGAGGGGGAGGAGGTGCTCCAGGTGCCGGAGCAGAGATTCCCCCGCAGCCTGTGGTGAAGACCATGGTGAGGCAGGCTGCCCCCCTGCAGTCCATGGAGATCCATGGTGGAGCAGATGACCACCTGTAGCCCGTGGAGGACTCCATGCCAGAGCAGGTGGATGCCTGAAGGAGGCTGTGACCCGATGGGAAGCCCGCACTGGGGCAGGTTCCTGTCAGGACCTGTGGCCCCTGTGCAAAGATAGGAACCCACACTGGAGCAGGTTTTCTGGCAGGACTTGTGACCCCGTGGGTGACCCACGCTGGAGCAGTCCTTTCCTGAAGGACTACACGTCATGCAAAGGACCCATGCTAAAGCAGTTTGTGAGGAACTGTCAGTCATGGGACGGACTCACACTGAAGAAGTTTGTGGAGGACTGTCTCCCGTGAGAGAAACCCTACGCTGGTGCGGGGGAAGAGTGCGAGGAGTCCTCCCCCTGAGGAGGAAGGAGCGGCAGAAACAACCTATGATGAACTGACCCCAAACCCTATTCCTCATCCTCCTCTGCTGCTGGTGGGGAGGACGTGGAAATTGGGAGAAAAGCTAAGCCTGGGAAGAAGGGAGGAGTGGGAGGAGGTGCTTTTAAGATTTTGTTTTATTTCTCATTATCCGCTTCTGATTTGTTTGGTAATAAATTAAATTAATTTTCCCCAAGTCGAGTCTGTTTTTCCCATGATGGCAATTGGTGAGTGATCTCTCTCTGTCCTTGTGATAGTTTCACTGGGCTAGCCCTTGGCCAGCAGCCAACACAGCCGTTCACCCACTTCCCCCCCACCCCCAGGGGATAGGGGAGAGGATTGGGGGGCAAGGACAAGGAGGCTTGTAGGTGGAGATAAGAACAGTTTAATAATAGAGAGAAAACTTAAAATAATACTAATATTAAAATTGTAGTGATAATAATAACAGTAACAAAATATGCAAGTGAATGACACCCAATATTATAGCTCACCCCACTCCTGACCGAGCCCGGCCTATTCCCAGATAACGATCCTGGAGGAGCGACAATCCCAAACCGAAACCACAATCCCGGAAGAGCGAGAGCCCGAGCGAAAGCCAGAGAGAGCAAGAGAGGAAGAGCCCCTCACTAATATACTGGGCATGACATGATATGATATGGAATACCCCATTGGCATATCTAACTGTCAATTAAGTTTATTAGTTTAAATGTTCTCCCCCCTTAGATCTTGTGCTTGTGGACTGACAGAACACAAAGTCCTTCACTTCCAGTGACAAAAATGTAAACACTGGGATGTTCTCAGTGTCTCTCTCACAGCGAGTCCCAGGCTGGAAGCAAAATGCAGCACAATTCTAGTTACTGAAAAAGAAACCCGGCTCTGTTTCAGCTGAAAACCAGGACATCCTTATCTCGACCCACGAGCCTTTCGTTATATTGTCTCTCTCCCCTGTCCAGTTGAGGAGGGGGAGTGACTTTGGTGGGCATCTGGCCTCCAACCAGAGTCAACCCACCACACACCAATCACCTCTTCATTTCCCATGTGTCTTAGCATAGTTTCCAGGAGTGTCTGCTCCATGATCTTGCCAGGCACAGAGGTGAGATTGACTGGCCTGTAGTTCCCTGGATCTGCCTTGTTCTCCTTTTTAAAAATGAGGGTTATGTTACCCCTTTTCCAGTCTGTGGGAAGTTCACCAGACTGTCAGGACTTCTCAAATATGATGGATAGTGGCTTGGCAACTTCATCCATCAGTTCTCTCAGGACCTGTGGATGCACCTCATCCGGTCCCATGGACTCGTGCACCTTCAGATTCCTCACATGGTAAGGAAATCATTGAATACCTCAGCCTTCTCTATATCCCAGGTGACCAGGTCTCTCATTTCCTTCCAGAGAGGACCCGCATTTTCCCTAGTCATCCTTTTATCCCTGATACACCTATAAAAGTTTTTCTTGCTGGCTTTGACGTCCCTGGCCATATTTAATTGTCAGGGCTTTAGCTTTTCTAACCCGATCCCTGGCTGCTCAGACAATTTCCCTGTATGTCCTCCCAGGCTACCTGTCTTTGGTGGTTTGACCCACAGTGGGACCATGCAGTCCTGCATTCACTCCCCCAACCCGGTGACATGGGATGGGAGGCACAACAAAGGGGGCACGGGATTAGGAATGAAGGACAGGGACAGCTCACTCACCAGTTATGGTCATGGGCAGAACAGACTCAACTTGGGGAAGAAAAATCAATTTAATTAGTTGCAAACCATCTGAGTAGACAAAACAAACACATTTACAACACCTTCCCCCACCCCTCCCTTCTTCCCAGGCTCAAATCACTTTGCTCCTGATGTCTCTACCTCCCCCCCCAGTGGCACAGGGGACAGGGAATGGGGTTTGCAGTCAGTTCACCTCTGCCGCTCTTTCCAGCATGGAAGTCCAGGAATAGGATGTTCCAACACGAGCTTCCCATGGAGTCACGGACCTCTTCTGGCTCAGCTCCCGGCTCTGGCATGAGGCATCCACGGGCTGCATGAGACTTTCCCCCTACTCTGGGGATCCACTCCCCGCTCTGGCTCAGGGTCACAATTCCATTACACTTGCCCTCAGGCTCAACTTCTCTGCTCCAGCGTGGGTCCTCCATGGCCTACACGTGGGTTCTGCTTTGCCGTTGATCTCCATAGGCTGCAAAGGGGACTTCCTTTGTCTTCTCCTACTCCATGAGGTGAACCAAGTCCTTTGTCTTCTCCTACTCCATGAGGTGAACCAAGTGTGTGGATCTTGTCCTTCTTTTCTGGCAATGAACCTCTCCCTCTGTAGTCTGTGTTTCGTTTAGGCTGATCGTTCTCTTTTATTTTGTCAATCACCTCTTCCCAGGTACCACACCTTCTTCTTTTCAAGACAGTCCTTCTCTAGTGCTCATTGGCCCAGCCTAGGCTTGGCGGGAGGGGGTGTCCGCTTTTGGGGCCAGGGGAGCTTTTTGCTCTCATAAGGTTGCCCTTCCCCCACTACAAAAAAAACGTCTTTTCACCCCACACACACAAACAAACCCAACACACTGTCCTTGCTTCCACCCTCTATAGGCTTCCTTTTTGTCTTTGAGTTTGTCTGGGAGCTCCTTGTTCATCTATGCAGGCCTCCTGGTGTTTTTGCCTGCGTTCCTCTTTGTTGGGATGCATCGCTCCTAGGGTTGGAGGAGGCAATCCTTGAATATTAACTAGACTTCTTGGGCCCCTCTTCCCTCCAGGGCTTTATCCCATGGAACTCTACCAAGCGGGTCCCTGAAGAGTTCAAAGTCTGCTCTTCTGAATTCCAGGGTAGTGAGCCTGCTGCGCACCCTCCTTTCTGTCTTAAAGGATCTAGAACTCCACTATTTCATGGTTGCTGCAGCCAAGGCTGCCCTCAAGCTTCACATTCCCCACCAGTCCTTCCTTGTTGGTGAGAACAAGGTCCAGCATAGCACCTCTCCTCATTGGCTCCTTGATCACTTGGACGAGGAAGTTGTCATCAACACATTCCAAGAACCTCCTGCATTGCTTAAGCCCTGCTGTGTTGTCCTTCCAAGAGATATCGGGGTGGTTGAAGTCCCCCATGAGGACCAGGGCTTGTGAATGTGAGGCTGCTCCTATCTGTCTCCAGAAGGCCTTATTCGCTCGGTCTTCTTGGTCAGGTGGCCTGTAGCAGACCCCCACTGTAATGTCGCCTGTCCCTGTCCTCTGATCCAAACCCGTAATCACTTGATCAGCTCCTCATCCATCCTCAGGCGGAGCTCCATGCAGTCCAGTTGGTCATTGACATAGAGGGAGACACCCCCTCCTCGTCTCCCCTGCCTTTCCTTCCTAAAGAGCCTGTGTCCTTCCATTCCAACACTCCAGTCATAGGAATCATCCCATCACGTCTCCATGATGCCAATCAGGTCATAGACCTGCATGTATGCGCACGTCTCTAAGTCATCTTGTTTATTCCTCTTGCTACCTATGTTTGTGTAGAGGAATTTAAGTTGGGCTCCTGATGAAGCTGACCTACTGGCTGGAGTGGCTGGAATTCCATTGTGCTGCTCTTCAGGTGCTCTCCTTCTGACCTGTGATTCTTCTCTAGGCTCTGGGCATCTGTTGCTGGCACTGGCACCAAACTGGCAGGAGTGGGATGGATTGAGGTTCCCTTCCTTCAGCAACTTTAGTTTAAAGCCCTCTTCAGCAGCTTGGCAAGCCTATGACCGAAGATGCTTTTCCACTTCTGTGACAGATGGACCCCATCAGCCCCCAGTAGACCAGATTTCTCAAAGCAAGTCCCATGGTCTAAGAAGCCAAACCCCTGGCTGTGGCACCAGTCCTGTAGCCATTTATTGATTCACCAGTTTCCATCGGCCCTTGCAAACGCCTTCCCTTTGACCAGGAGGATTGATGAAAAAACTGTCTGTGCTCCAGAGTTCCTTACCACCTCTCTAAGGGCTTTTTAATTCTTCTTGATACTCCTCAGACTGCTGCTGGCTGTATCACTGGTGCCCATGTGAAACAATAGCAGCAGATAATAGTCGGTGGACTGTACAAGGCTCAGTAGACTCTTGGTGACATCCCTGATATGAGCCCTGGTAAGCAGCACACCTCTCTAGAGAGCGCATTAGATCGGCAAATGGGTGCCTCCATACCTTTCAGAAGAGAATTGCCAACTACTATCACTCATTGCCTTTTCTTTGTTGCACTTGTTGTTATATGGGATCGGACTGCCTTACTCAGCTCCAGCATCTCTCCTGATGCAACAGGCCTCTCCTCTTCAGCCTGCAGAGCAGTGAAACAGTTCTGCAAGGACACCTCAGGCTTCAGGGGAAGTCTTTTCCTCCTGCTGGTCTTTGCCATCACAACTGTCCATTCTTCTGCATTATTGTCCCCATTCCCCTCTGTGCGTGCCAGTGGGGGAGTTTTTGGCTGATTGGCTGGGGGCTGTGGGTCCCCTACAGACTGCGCTTGGCACCAGCTATCTATCTCCTTCACGGCCTCCCTGATGTTCTGCAGCTTTCTCACCACCTCCTGCAGCTCAGCCACCTGCTGCAGGAGGTCCTCCACCTGGGCACACCTTTTACAGGCAGGTCTGCCACCTGTCCCTGCCCCAGGAGAAAGGTCTAGGCACTTCCTGCAGTCCAAGGTCTGCACTGCAGCCTCTCCCTTCAGCTGCTCCAAGTGGAGGCATCAGCCACTGCTAGGGTAGACGGTGCAGATCTCACAGCAAGAGCTGCAGCCTTTGCTCTCAGATGAGTACCCACCATCCTCTGTCCTGAGGGTCAGGTAGGATGAGTGCCCTTGACCTGTGAAGATGATCACAGAATAGTGTCAGGTTTCTGGGTTATGTGTACTTCAAGTCTCCCACTTGGCCAGTGGAACACCCCTCCTTCAAAGGTGCCCTCTCATGCGAACTGCCACACAAACTGCCATACCACGTCCTTATTGACATGCCATGTTCTGTTGGCCCATCCTGGTTGCCACAGTCCTGGTCACACTCCTGAGGGGGCATTAAAGCTCTCACTAACAAAGACAGAAACTACAGGAAGGCAGGGAACATATATTATGGAAATACATAGCCCAGTAACAGAGTGAGGCCCGATTTTGTTGAGGAAAAAAACCTATTTCTATGGTCCAGACACTAACTAATGAGCACAAAGTAACATTAAAACAGTTTTACACAGCAGTTTAACATTTACGATCCCATGACTCCCAGCAGAGGCGATATCATTTATCCCCTCTGAATTCACTTGATTGCATAAGCATTCTCAGTCAACGAGGAGCACAGCAGCGGCACTGGTGAGTTCTGCGACTGAGTACATGTTGAGGAGGAGGAGGAGGTCCCAGAGCGAGGGGAGGCAGCAGATGTGACAGACGTGATGCCGAGTCCTGTCAGGAATGGCCGATCTTGCAAGTGGGGCTGACGTGGCAGGGGCGGTGCCAGGGCTAAGTGCAGGCAATTTAAATGCGGTGAAACCGGCAACTGCACTCAGTCGGCGAGGAGCACAGCGAACAGGACGGGCAAATAGGGCGTGGCATGGCGCGGCAGAAGGGCATGGCGCAGCAGTTTGCGCAGGCAGGGCAAGCCCAAGAGGCGAGCAGGGAAGGGTGCTACTACCATCAGGCACTGCGATCAACCAGAGCTGAACCACCCCCGCGGCAGTTCGGCAAAACAACAACTCAGGTGTTGCAGAAGCTTGAATCATTAGTCACACGGGCAAGAACAGCCATGGTGGCTACCCGGCCAAAAGCTGTAGGTAAAAGAAATGTGGTGACCCAGACAGAAGCTGAATGTAAAGATGCAGCTGTCCAGGTCCCTGGCTGCAGGGAGTGCTGGAGCCTCTCACTTGAAATGGAGAGGTGCAGGGACGACAGCTGTATTCACTGTGAGCAGGTAAATGATCTGCTCAGCATGGTGGCTGAGCTGAAAGAGGAGGTGGAAAGGCTGAGAACTATAAGGGAATGTGAGAGGAAGATAGACTGGTGGACTCAGGCCCTCCCATCCCTGAGGCAAAGGCAACAGGCCTCACATGAAGCACAGGATCCCCTCTCCTCTTGCCCCCAGGTAAGAGGAGGGGCCCTAAAAGACAGCAGGGAATGGAAACAGGTCTCTCCCTGGGGAGGCAGGCGAATCTTCTGCTGGCCTCCCTTGCCCCCCCGGTTACTGCTACACAACAGGTATGGGGCTTTGGAAACTGAGAGCCAGGCAAGTGAGGATGGAAAGGCAGGTCCACCTGGGATGACATTCAGGGTGAGTCAGTCGCCCCCACACCTCAGGACTAGTTCTACCAAGAAAAAAAGGAAGGTAATCTTGGTAGGTGTTTCCCTTCTGAGGGGAACTGAGGGCCCCATATGTTGACCAGATCCCTCCCACAGGGAAGTCTGCTGCTTTCCTGGGTTAGGGATATTAGTAAGAACCTCCCTGGCCTGGTGTGGCCCTCAGAATACTAACAGCTTTTGGTCATCCAAGCTGGTAGTGATGAGATTACAGACAAAAGTCCACAAGCAATTAAAAAGGGCTTCAGGTCATTAGGGAGACTGGTTGCAGGATCAGGAGCGCAGGCAGTGTTCTCCTCAATCCCCTCAGTGGCAGGGAGGTTCACTGACAGGAACAGGAAGATTCACCTGATCAACACATGGCTTAGAGGCTGGTGCCACAGGCAGAGTTTTGGTTCCTTTGACCATGGGGAGGTTTACATGGCACCAGGACTACAGACAAAAGATGGGACACACCTGTCTCAGAAGGGGAAAAGGATCCTGGGGCAAGAATTAGCAGGGCTCATTGATAGAGCTTTAAACTAGATTGGAAGGGGGAAGGGGATATAACTGGGACTGCTGGTAGTAACTCTGGGAGGTACGTGCCTGAAGAGCACCACACTGGGATTCCAGCTGCTCCAGCCAGCAAGGCAAAGTCAACTTCACTGGGGGCCCAGCTTAAATGCCTCTGTGCTAATGCACGTAGCATGGGCAATAAACAAGAGGAGTGGGAAATGTATGGGTGCCTGCAGGGATACGACCTGATTGGCATCACGGAGACATGGTGGGGTGGCTCCCATGACTGGAGCACTGGAATGGAAGGGTACAGGCTCTTCAGGAAGGACAGGCAGGGGAGATGAGGAGGGGGTGTTGTCCTCTATGTCAACAACCAGCTGGAATGTATGGAGCTCCACCTGGAGACAGATGAGGAGCTAACTGAGACTCTATGGGTTAAGATTAAAGGGAAAGAAGGGAAAGGGGATGTTACAGTGGGGGTCTGCTACAGGCCACCAGACCAGGGAGACCTATCAGATGAGACCCTCTATAGGCAGATAGGAGCAGCCTCACGTTCACAAGCCCTGGTCCTCATGGGGGACTTCAGCCACTCCGAAATCTGTTGGAAGGACAACACAGCAGGCCACAAACAATCCAGGCAGTTCCTGGAATGCGTGAAGGAGAATTTCCTTCTCCAAGTGGTCAAGGAACTGACACAGAGGGCTGCCATGCTGGACCTTGTTCTCACCAAGACGGAGGGGCTAGTGGGTGATGTGCGGAAAGAGACTCCACAACCTGTAAAGTTGTACAGTAGGTGTGTTTATTCAGCGCTGGGCGCATGGGGGATCGCTCCACCACAAACGTGCGCACCTTAAGGCAGTCAGTTCTCTATATTTAAGGTATATTCCTATACATATTCATTAGCCAATGCAAAACGCCTATACATGTGCATGACCTTTCCCCGCTTCGTATTAAAATTAGGTCTCCTCCCCTTCGCGTCTGCGCAGAGTTTTGTGGTGGTGGTCGTTGAGGGTCTTAGAGGGAAATCTTCATCACAACCTATAGTTACCCCACCCTCCTCATCATCACCTGTAGTTAACCTCTTGATTTTGCTCATGTGCACTTTCTTCCTGGATCTGAGCCAGGGCCTCTTCCTAGTTATCTTTGCTCATCAGTTTTAAATTGGTTGGAGTTCCGTGATAAATCACCCACAAGTTCCATCCTTGGCAAGTGGGAAGTCGGAGTTCCATGATAAACTGTCCAGGCCTACCCCTGGCAAGTTGAGCTTCGTGATAAATTGTCCAGAAGGTCAGTCCTTGTCAAGTCAAGATAAGTAAACTAAGAAGCTAGAAATGCTAATGCTTAAAATTTAAAGAGACAAACTGAAAAATACCAAATGCCCACTATCATTCCCCCCTTTTTCTTTCAACTAGTAAATTCTTTTACTTTCTAATTCTCTAAAATACCTATTAGATTCTATTTTTTGTCTAAGACGATTTTTCCTCCAGTTGCTATATGAGTTACCTGTGTTAAAACAGCAGTTAAAGGCACACTTCATTATTACACAAAGTACACAAAACAAAAAGATAACTCAGAGAATTGCTACAAGCAGTTGCTTGAGCCATATTAAATTTGGCAACCAAGAAGTGAGTTTATCCCACAACTCATGAAAACACCAGGAGGTATTGTCCTGGGTTACGTGATGTAAAATTTTAGTTTATCTTGGTATAATTTCATGTAGCAAAGCCTTAGTCACTTCTCTAGCCTTGTTTGTTTGGCAAGGAAATGCTTCTGGCCATTCTGAAAAGGTGGCAGTTAATGCCAGCAGCAAAAAAACCCAAACCAAAACAAATAAACAAACAAACAAAAAAAAACCAAAAAACAAAACCCCTTCCCTTGGAAGGTCTGAAAAATTAATTTGCCACCATTGCCCTGGGAAATTGCCCTTCCATATTTGTTCTAGTTTAATCTTTCGGGTTACTTGAGGGTTATTTTGAACAAATTACGGGCAACAATGCATTTGCTCAGGTGTTTGTATAGGGCTTCAACTCTTCAGTGAGTCTTTCCATGATCCACCGTTATTATGACCCAGAATAATGTGTTAGGCACTATTTTCCCTTGTGGTGTGGTAACCCGTCCATTTTCATTCTCTTTTCCATTTAGATCCTTAATAAATTTTAAATCCTCCTTTGCATATTTAGATGCCTAATCAGTTTTTATTTTACCATCTGGAACCAAAGACTCTATTTCTGCCATACTTTTTCAGCCACTTTTTGCTTTCCAGTCTGCCATGGAATTACCTATTTCTTGTGCCGTAGTTCCCTTTTGGTGAGCTTTGCCGTGCATAATTGCCACCTTCTCTGGCAGTTGCACTGCTTCCAGTAGTTTAAGTATTTCCCTTGCGTGTTTTATGTGCTTCCCTTGGGTGGATAAAAGTCCTCTTTCTCTCCAAACTGCTCCATGTCATGAACCATTCCAAAAGCATATTTAGAGTCTGTCCAAATGTTATTTTTTAATTTGGCAAGCTTGATTATTTTTACCTTTTGTGCCGAAGTGTTTGAGGCAAGAGCCCTGTACTCTATTACCTTGTCTGTAGTAGTCGCTGCGTACCCTGCTTTGCACTGACCATTCTTGACGAAAACTGCTGCCATCTGTATACCACGTGTCCTCAGCATCCTCCAGTGGTTGTTCCTTCAGGTCTGGTTGACTGGAGTAGGCTGCTTCAATGGTTTCCAGGCAGTCATGGGTTACTGGTTCTCCTGTAATTCCACTAAGGAAAGATGCTGGGTTGACAGTGTTAGTCACTATTATCTGGACATCATCCTGCTTCACCATCATGGCCTGGTATTTGAGGAATCTCTGTGGGGATAGCCAATGCCCCCCTTTTGCTTCCGGTACGGTAGACACTGTATGAGACACTAACACTGTCATCTTTTGGCCCATTGTAAATTTGTGAGCCTCTTGGATGTTAAGTATTACTGCAGCCGTTGCTCTCAGGCAGCTGGGCCATCCTCTAATCACTTCATTCAAATGTTTGGAGAAGTATGCCGTGGGTCTCCGATGATCTGGGCCTAGGTTTTGGGCTAAAATTCCCCGTGCAATCCCCTGCTTCTCATGGGAGAACAGCCAGAAAGGTTTCATGGGGTCTGGTAACCCTAAGGCTGGGGCCTGCATGAGTTCTCGTTTTAAGTTGTGGAAAGCCCGCTCAGCTTCTCTATTCCAAGTGAGATCATAAAGTGGTCTTACCAGGAGTCCATAGTTGTAGAAACGACACCAAACCATTCAGAGCTCCTTAACCGTCTGTGGCTTGTGAGTTTGGCAGATGACTTCCTTTCTTGCTTTCCCCAAGGTCTGTTCGCCCGCTGTGATTTCACAACCTAGATATGTCACCTTTTGCTGAGCTGTGGAGAGACTTGGTAACCACTTAGTCCAAGAAAGTTTAATAAACTCACAGTCCATCCTTTGCTTTAGTGGCTACAAAGAGATTGTCCACATACTGCAACACAGTCCCAGTCCCAGGTGGCGATTCCCATTGTTCTCAGTCCTTCGCCAACTGGTTGCCGAAAAGGGTAGGGCTGTTCTTAAAGCCTTGTGGAAGTGCAGTCCAAGTTAGCTGTGTTTTCCTCCCAGAATCCGGGTTTTTCCCACTCAAAGGCAAATAATAATTGACTTCCTGGGCTCATAGGTAGGCAGGGAAAAAAAGCATTCTTTAAATCCAGAATGGTAAACCAAGTCAATTCAGATTTTAATTTAGTCAATAATGTGTATGGATTGGCTACCACAGGGTATATTTCAGTGACCCATACCCGTGGGAATACTCAATCCTGAGCTTCCTTGGACACTTCTGTCTTTGCAGAGGGACTTACTAAGTCCAGACTTAAAAGCTCAATTAGCTGATTATCCCCCACTTCAAGTTTTATTCCTTCCTTCCCAAATCTTATTCCTGCCTTCAATAATAAATTTCGGCCCAATAAGGGCTTTGGTGAATTTACCATATATAGAAATTTCTGTATTCCTAATGGTTTCCCCAATTTAAACTTCAGAGGTTTGAGAAAATAGCCTTTTCTCTTTGGCCAGTAGCTCCCTTGGGCGTTACAAAATCATTGTCTGTAGGTGTTAGAGCCTGGTTTAACACCGAAAATGTTGCTCCGTTATCTACTAAAAATTCCACCCCCACCCCGTTGTTGTTTCCCTAGCTTTAATATAACCCATGGATCACTAGGGTAGACTCCCCGGGTCCCTGTCACAGTTTCCTGCCATAGGGGCCTGGATTCTGGAGGTGTGGCGCGGGCTATCAGGCGAGCGAGAAATGAACTAGACACACATCTCTAAGATGCAAGTTCAAATCCACTTTATTATCAGAAAGCTGCTTGTTATATACCCCTTTGTGTTCCGTATACGTGTCCATGCACCAAGCATGCTATAAAAATAATTATTATTGGTTACTAGCTACTGTTCACATGATGACCCCTCAGTCCCACTGGTTCGTTCTTATCTTGGTTTCAGGTTCACTTCCTTGCTGCAATATCCTGTTTTTTCAGCTCAGTTTATCATTTTGCCATGTAGCCGCATTCCTTCACTGCAGCCCATCCCCCCACCACGCAGCTGCAAGCGGCCTAGCTAGTATCATAGTCATGTAATATTGCTAAGGCCCCAACAGAGGTGTTTGTGATTTTTCTACCCCCTTGTCTCCTTCAGGGACACTCGTTCTTCCAGTGTCCTGTTCGTTTACACCATGCACACCGATTGACCCCCAGCAGGGGGGTCTGCAAGGGCCTCTACCTCCCAGAGTCCCTGTTTCTCCTTGTGTCGAGGGCCCCCCCTTGCTGTAAAGCCGCTACAAGAGCTCTCTACCTCTTCTCTGGTTTTCCTCCGCAGCTTCTGCCCCCCACCGCCTCTGCCCCATCAATTCTTTCCAGTGTTTTATTACACAGCTTAAAGGGCAGCTTTAGGCATTCTTTTGTACTGGTTAAACTGATAACAGTAATACCATACCCGAGGCAGGGGGTGCCGGGCAGTGCTTGTCCCACAGCGGATGCACCTGAATTCAAAGCAGTTTTTGAGATAAAACTCCTGTCTCCATTTGGAGAGATACAGGCGCTTGTGCACTCCCCACACTGAGGGGCTAAGTTATTACTTTGTTTTACATCTCCTCCTATACCGTAGTGATGAGTTTGTATTTATCTCTTTACCATATAAGTTTCACTAGTCTCACTGATTCTTTAAACTTTCTAAATTCCTGTAGAATACCCGTTTAAGTTCACCTGAGCACTCAATTCTGTTCCAGTCGGACTAGAATTTACATTAGTTACACCAGAAATCGTTTCCAAACTGCATCCAGATGTTCTGGTCACAGCTAAAACACTTATAAATAAAAATTGGTTTACATGAAAAATCCTCAGGTCCATGTATAGGACACCAGAAATTAAAACTTGGTTCAGGTAACTCTGTTCCAAGGTCTGCCATATGCTTAAGAACACACTCAGAATAATATGGACACTGACCACTGGAATGTGACCCCCTGTCTGTTCCTAAGGGGGTGATCTGTCTCCCTTAAAGTGTGTTTGTGCAGTATCTAAAACTCCTGGCAAAACTCCGGTTTAGCTTCCTTAATATCTATGAGTCTTGAATTCCCGTTTAGTTCCCCCACACATTAAACAACCACAAAGACAAATTACGTTTATAACATTGAACTATAACCTCTTGCTTTGTTCGTCTCCGGCTGTTTCCCTCGCGGGAGAACAGAACCGAGGCTTAGAACTCTGCACGGTCTTGGCAGTCCCGGCAGAGATGCCAGCTGCAAACAACACGGACAGTCAGTCACACAAACGGGCCCGTCACTCCTCTCATTCACACCACAAAATACGCCAATTAAACAACAGATTTTGTATAGCATAAATCATAAACCATTAACCGTTTGCCACAGGTCCACACCAAGCAGTATAACTTAAACCATAATATACGGTACCAGGTTTTTACAACAGATGTATAAGATGATAGCTATCCCACACAGGGCTCCTGTTATCTCAGCTAGCTGCAGTTACCATTCCCTCACAGCTTGGTCTCCTCCTCACAGGTCTTGGGTCTCCCCTCACCACATGCGAATTCCCCTCAATACTTATAAAGGGGCCACCACTGGTTATAATATTTTATTAAAGTCTTCTTACTTTCTGTTCCTTGCTCCCCTGTGATAACCTTCCAATGTGCAAGTACACAACTTAACGGGCTTTTTCTAAGGATTCCCCTGTGAGTATTGCTCATCTTTATTTCACCTCCTCTGACACTGTTTCTTAGCCCTTTCCCAGTCCTTTCCCACACTTCCCAAATGTCGAGAATCAAATGTTTCTTTCCACAAACCAACCTTAACATTCTCCTCTTTTGACAGCTCTCTTTCCTGTTATAAATAACCTCCACAGCCCGACACTGCAAACGCTCTGCCTCTCTTCTCTCAGACCAATAATACCACCTTCTTTTACACCTTATACACTCAATCAATCTCCAGCTCACGTGCCGTCCTCTGAACAAACGCTATGCCTTGGAAATCCCACACTCTAGGCAAGGGATAGTCCCATAGTTGCCATTAATATGGGGATTAAGGTCCTCCAAATCAGGAACAGTGTCTACAACAGGTTGTTCCCAGTCTAAAGCCACCACCTGGTTTTGTGGTATTATATAAATACCTTTAACATATATCAATCTCTCCCCCACCTTTGCTAACCGCCTCCGGTATTAAGATATTCTCCACTCTCAAGCCCAAACCAACAAAGCAGCGATCCCTTATTGCCCTCCACTGTGTATTTTTAGGCTTTTACACCAAAGACACAACACAGCCGCTCCCTTTATACAGACACACACAAAATAATGCAATAAAAATTATTACCACGATTGTGACTATGAGCAGAATTATTTCAGCTGAGAACATCAGGCGCTTCGTTCCTTCACTGGCCGTGCCCCTCGCGGGGAGACGGAACTGCGGTTAGAAGAATTCCACACTCGCTTCGTGACTATGTCACGTCTCAGTCACACACCAAACGCACACACATAGATACGGACAAGACACTTTTAGCATCAAATACCCGGGCAACAGTTATTTTAGTTAACACTTTCCCCCCTGCAGCTGCAAATATTAACCAGGTGTTCAAAAGGTTCCGCTCCAAAAAGAAAGAGAGAAGCTCCGCTTTACCCTTCTCCTGCTTCTTATACAGTCATTAGCAGGTCCTTCCTGTCAAGCAGCAGCCTAGTAGACCCTTTCTGTAGCGGTATCTCTGGATTCTCTAGATCTACGCCCAGGATCGCTAGCGGCCGCCCCTCGGTCAGCGAACCCCCCAACCATTCAGGGTACCCCCCTTACCATACGGGACTATGCTGTATGCCAGACATCTCTGCGTGATTTACCAGCAGCCCGACCAAGCGTATGACTTACTGGCCCCACTCCGTGTTAAACATACCGTTTGTCCGCGGCAACAGATGGTCGTTGTCTGCTCCCGCCATGAGCGGCTGGGAGCGGAGTTCATCCGAGGAAAGGCTCGCGGCGCGCCTAGGACGTCCCCTCCTCAGTCGATCCGGCAGCTGAGCAGAACGGGTCCCATCTGGGGTGCCAAAATGATGTGCGGAAAGAGACTCCACAACCTGTAAAGTTGTAAAGTAGTGTCCTGGTTTTGGTAAGATAGAGTTAATTTTCTTTTTAGTTAGTGTTTCAGTTCAGAATTATTATGAGAAGAATGTTGATAACAGTGCTGGTGTTGTGAGTTACTGCTGGAGCTCAAGGCCACTGTGTTTGGCTGCTTCACAGCTGCATTAGGACTGGGAGGGAGAAGTGTAGTGAATAGCAAACCCCAAACTGGCATTTGGATGTGCCAATGAAATATTCCAGATCATATCACGTCATGTCCAGTATATTAACCAGGGTTGACCAGAAGACAGGGCACTTCTCTTCCGGGGGTACTTCTCCCAGGGATTGCTCGGGCTCACTCTTCTGGGGTTTTGGTTTTGGGACTGTCTCTCCTCTGGGATCGTTAGCTGGCACAGGCCGGGCATCAGTCAGCGGGCGGTGAGCACTGTGTATCACTCATTTGTATAATTCTGTTATCACTGTTGTTATCATTATCATTTCATTTTAATTAGCAAATAGTTTTTATCTCAACCCGTGAGTCTCCTTGCCCTTCTTTCCAATTCTCTCCCCTACTCCCTGGGGGAGGGAGGTGGGGGGGTGATAGATCAGGCTGTGTTTGGCTGCAAGCTGCAAGCAAAAGGGGTGAATCCATGTTTATTCAGCGCTGGGCGCATGGGGGATCGCTCCACCACAAACGTGCGCACCTTAAGGCAGTCAGTTCTCTATATTTAAGGTATATTCCTATACATATTCATTAGCCAATGCAAAACGCCTATACATGTGCATGACCTTTCCCCGCTTCGTATTAAAATTAGGTCCCCTCCCCTTCGCGCCTGCGCAGAGCTTTGTGGTGGTGGTCGTTGAGGGTCTTAGAGGGAAATCTTCAGCGCAACCTATAGTTACCCCACCCTCCTCATCATCACCTGTAGTTAACCTCTTGATTTTGCTCATGCGCACTTTCTTCCTGGATCTGAGCCCGGGCCTCAGATCCAGGAAGGCAGCCAAGTGGTACGCCACCATAGCCATTGCCAATGCGTTCTTCTCCATTCCTTTGGCAGCAGAGTGCAGGCCACAGTTTGCTTTCACCTGGAGGGATGTCCAGTACACCTGGAATTGACTGCCCCAGGGGTGGAAACACAGCCCCACCATTTGCCATGGACTGATCCAAAATGCCCTAGAACAGGGTGGAGCTCCAGAACACCTGCAATACATTGATGGCATCATTGTAGTGGGGCAACACAGCAGAAGAAGTTTTAGAGAAAGGGAAGAAGATAATCCAAATCCTTCTGAGAGCCAGTTTTGCCATAAAACAAAGCAAGGTCAAGGGATCTGCACCAAAGATCCAGTTTTTAGGAATAAAGTGGCAAGATGAACATCATCAGATCCCAGTGGATATGATTAATAAAATAACAGCTATGTCCCCACCAACTAACAAAAAGGAAGCACAAAGCCTTCTTAGGTGTTGTGGGTTTCTGGAGAATGCACATTCCAAATTACAGTGAAATCATGAGCCCTCTCTACCAAGTGACCTGAAAGAAGAATGATTTCACATGGGGTCCTGAGCAACGACGAGCCTTTGAACAAATTAAGCAAGAGATAGTCCATGCAGTAGCCCTTGGGCCAGTCTGGATAGAACAAGATGTTAAAATTGTGCTCTACACCGCAGCTGGAGAGAATAGTCCTATCTGAAGCCTCTGGCAGAAAACACCAGGGAAGACTCGAGATCTATCCCTTGGGATTTGGAGTCGTGGATACAGAGGATCAGAGACCTGCTGTACTCCAAATGAAAAAGAGATATTGGCAGCGTATGAGGGAGCTCGAGCTGCTTCAGAAGTGATGGGTACTGAAGCACAGCTCCTCCTGGAGCCCAAATTACCTGTGCTGGGCTGGATGTTCAAAGGGAGCGTTCCCTCTACACACCACGCAAATGATGTCACATGGAGTAAGTGGGTCACAGTGATCACACAACAGGCTCAAATTGGAAGCCCCAGTTGTCCAGGAATTCTGGAAGTGATCACGAACTGGCTAGAAGGCAAAATTTTGGAATGTCACCTGAGGAAGAGGCTCCACCATATAATGAACTACCAGATAATGAGGAATGACATGCCCTGTTCACTGATGAGTCCTGTCACATTGTAGGAAAACATCAAAAGTGGAAAGCTGCTGTGTGGAGTCCCACCTGACAAGTTGATGAGGCTGCTGAAGGAAAAGGGTGAATCGAGTCAGTTTGCAGAGGTAAAAGCCATCCAGCTGGCCTTAGACATTGCTGAGTGAGAAAAATGGCCAGTGTTCTACCTCCATACTGACTCATGGATGGTGGCAAATGCCCTGTGGGGGTGGTTACAGCAATGGAAACAGAGCAACTGGCAGCACAGAGGCAAACCCATCTGGGCTGCTGAATTATAGCAAGACATTGCTGCTCGGCTGGAGAGACTGGTTGTAAAGATATGTCATGTAGATGCTCATGTACGCAAGACTGAAGCCACCAAAGAACATCAGAACAACCAAGACCAGGCTGCTGAGATTAAAATGTCTCAAGTAGACTTGGACTGGCAACAGAAGGGTGAAAAATATTTAGCCTGCTGGGCCCATGACTCTTCAAGCCATCAAGGAAGAGATGCAACATATAGATGGGCTTGTGATCGAGGGGTGGACTTAACCATGGACATTATTGCACAAGTCATGCATGAATGTGAAACATGTGCTGCAATTAAGCAAACCAAGCAGTTAAAATCTCTTTGGTATGGAGGAAGGTCATTAAAATATAAATATAGAGAAGCCTAGCAGATATCCTGCTCCTACAAAACCACAGCAGCAAGCATTACGTGCTCACCATGGTGGAAGCAACCACCAGGTGGTTGGAGACATATGCTGTGCCCCATACCACTGACTGAAACACTATTCTAGGCCTTGAAAAGCAGGTCTTGTGGCGACATGGCACCCCAGACAGAATTGAGTCAGACAAGGGGACTCATTTCTGAAACAATCTCATAGACACTTGGGCCAGAGAACATGGCATTGAGTGGGTGTACCACATCCCCTGTCATGCACCAGCCTCTGGGAAAGTCGAACGATGCAATGGGCTGCTAAAAACCACACTGAGAGCAATGGGTGGTGGAACTTTCAAACCCTGGGACACAAATTTAGCCAAAGCCACCTGGTTAGTCAACACCAGAGGATCTGCCAACTGAGCCGGCCCTGCCCAATCAAAACTTTTGCATACTGTGGAAAGAGACAAAGTCCCTGTGGTTCACATTAAAAATATGCTGGGAAAAATCACAGAATCACAGAATGGTAGGGGTTGGAAGGGACCTCAGGAGATCATCTAGTCCAACCCCCCTGCCAAAGCAGGTTCCCTACAACAGGTTGCACAGAAAAGCGTCCAGGCAGGTTTTGAACATCTCCAGAGATGGAGACTCCACAACCTCTCTGGGAAGCCTATTCCAGTGCTCTGTCACCCTCACAGTAAAGACATTTTTCCTTAAGTTTGTCTGGAACTTCCGGTGTTCCAGTTTTTGCCCATTGCCCCTTGTCCTGTAACCAGCCATCACCAAAAAGAGCCCGGCCCCATCCATTTGGCCCCCACATTTCAGGTATTTATAGACATTGATAAGGTCCCCTCTCAGTCTTCTCTTCTCCAGGCTGAAGAGTCCCAGCTCTCTCAGCTTCTCCTCATAAGGCAGATGCTCCAGGCCCCTGATCATCTTTGTGGCCCTCTGCTGGACTCTCTCCAGAAGACCCCTGTCCCTCTTGAACTGAGGAGACCAGAACTGGACACAGTACTCCAGATGTGGCCTCACCAGGGCAGCGTAGAAGGGGAGGACAACCTCCCTTGACCTGCTGGCCACACTCTTTTTAATGCACCCCAGGATACTGTTGGCCTTCCTGACCACAAGGGCACACTGCTGGCTCATGGCCAGCCTGCTGTCCACCAGGACACCCAGGTCCTTTTCCACAGAGCTCCTTTCCAGCAGATCAGCCCCTAACCTGTACTGGTGCATGAGGTTATTCCTCCCCAGGTGAAGGACTCTGCACTTGCTCTTGTTGAACCTCATCTGGTTCCTTTCCACCCAACTCTCATGTGCGTGCAGGTCTCGCTGAATGGCAGCACAACCTTCTGCTGTGCCAGCCACTCCTCCCAACTTCGTATCATCAGCAAACTTGCTGAGGGTGGACTCTATCCCTACATCCAGGTCATTGATGAAGATGTTAAACAAGACCAGACCCAGTACCGACCCCTGGGGAACACAGCTAGTTACAGGCCTCCAACTAGATTCTGCACCACTGATCACAACCTTCTGTGCTCTGCCAGTCAGACAGTTCTCAGTCCACCTCACCGTCCTCTCATCCATCCCATACCTTCTAAGCTTTGCTACAAGGATGTTGTGGGATACGGTATCAAAAGCCTTGCTGAAATCAAGGTAGACAACATCCACTGCTCTCCTCTCATCTACCCAGCTGGTGATAACATCATAGAAGGCTACCAGATTGGTCAAGTATGATTTCCCCTTAGTGAAACCATGTTGACTACTCCTGATAACCTTCTTTTCTTCCAGCTGCTTAGAGATGGTATCAAGAATGAGGTGTTCCATCACCTTCCCAGGGATGGAAGTGAGGCTGACTGGCCTGTAGTTGCCTGGATCCTTCTTCTTGCCCTTTTTGAAGACTGGAGCAACATTGGCTATCCTCCAGTCTTCAGGCACCTCTCCTGTTGTCCAGGACCTTTCAAAGATGATAGAGAGTGGTTTAGCAATCAGTTCCACCAGCTCCTTCAGCACTCGTGGGCGCATCCCATCGGGGCCCATGGATTTGTGTATACTGATTTTATTTAGGCTATCTCTGACCAGTTCTTCCTCAACCAAGGGGCAGTCTTCCTCCCTCCAGACACTCTCTCTTGCCTCTAGAAGACAACCCATCTGGGGTTCTTGAGGGGCACTTTTAGCCATAAAGACTGAAGCAAAGACGTTCAGTATCTCTGCCTTCTCAGCATCTCCCGAAACCAGGGCACGTGCTTTGTTCAACAGCAGGCCCACATTTTCCCTGGTCTGCCTTTTGTTATTGATGTACTTGAAAAAGCCTTTTTTGTTGTCCCTTATCTCCTTTGCCAGATTTAGTTTCAAGTGAGTCTTAGCCTTCCTAGTTGCATCCCTGCAGGCCCTGACCATATTCCTGTATTCCTCCCAAGCCAATAGACCCTTTTTCCACATTTCATAGACTTTCCTCTTCCCTTTGAGATTTTCCATGAGCTCCTGGCTCATCCATGCGGGTTTCCTGCCACCCTTGCCTGATTTCTTTCTCTTAGGGATGCACAGGTTTTGGGCTTGGAGGAAGTGGTACTTGAGTGTTATCCAACTCTCTTGGGCCCCCTTACCTTCCAACACTCTAGTCCATAGGATACCCCCAAGTAGGTCCTTGAAGAGGTCAAAGTTGGCTCTCCTGAAGTCCAGGGTTGCAGCCCTACTTATTGGCTTATAACCCCTACATAAGATTCATAACTCTACCATCTCATGGTCGCTGCAACCCAGGCTGTCCCTAACCTTCACATCCCCAACAAGGCCTTCCTTGTTAGTAAGATCAAGATCCAGAATCACACCTCTCCTCGCTGGCTCTTCCACCACCTGTGTCAGGAAGTTATCCTCTACGCATTGTAGGAACCTTTTGGACCGCATGTGCCTGGCCATGTTGCTTTTCCAACAAATATCAGGGTGATTGAAGTCCCCCATGAGGACCAGGGCCTGTGGTCTTGAGGCTACTCTCAGCTCTCTGTAGAAGGCCTCATCCACCTCCTCATCCTGATCAGGTGGCCTATAGTAAACACCCACAACAATGTCACCTGTGTTAGCCCACCCCTTAATTTTTGCCCATGAGCTCTCCACTCCCTCATGATCCATCTCTAGGTGGAGCTGGATACATTCTAGTTGTTCTTTCACATAAAGGGCAACCCCCCCATCCCACCTTGCTGGCCTGTCTTTCCTAAAGAGGACGTACACATCCATGACAGTATTCCAATCATACGAGCTCTCCCACCATGTCTCCGTGATCGCAATGAGATCATGGTGCTGCGACCGCACGCAGGTCTCTAGTTCTTCCTGTTTATTCCCCATGCTGCGTGCATTGGTATACAAGCACTTAAGAGAGGAGAAGGAAGTAGAGCATCCAGGTATCCCCAAGGACGTGCAAGAGGACCTCCTGTAGTTGTGCACACCCTTGAGATGACTGACCCTCTGGCTCCACTTCGGAGCACAAGTGATTTTCTCTTCCATCCTTCCACTTTCAAGTGCTGATGTGGGATGGAATAGAAGAATTCAGGCCATAAATGACTGGCTCCAGGGCTGGTGCTACAGGCAGGGCTTTGGGTTCTGTGATCATGGCTGGTTTTATAAGACACCAGTCCAGACAGTCACACGTGGGGAAGGTTTATCTCGCAGGGGCAAAAGGAGGCTGGGGCAGGAATTAGCAGGGCTCATTTGGAGAGCTTTAAACTAGATTGGAAGGGGGAAGGGGTCACAGCTGGGCTTGTGCCAGTGGGGCAGCATTCTAGAATTGATGAAGGCCAGGAGGCCTCCCACCCCCCTAGGCTGAAATTGGTGCACTTGGCTCGCTCTCTGCAATGCCTGTACACCAATGCACGCAGCGTGGGGAACAAGCAGGAGGAGATAGAAACCTGTGATAGGTCAGGGTATTATGATCTGGTGACAATTACAGGGACATGGTGGGACAGCTCACATGACTGGAATGTGGTCATGGATGGCTCTGTCCTTCTCAGGAAAGACAGACCAGCAAGGCAAGGTGGTGGAGTTGCTCTTTACGTGAGAGAGCAACTGCAGTGTATTCAGATCTATCCAGGGGCGGATGAGGAGTGGGTTGAGAGTCTGTGGGTGAGAATTAAGGGGCAGACTGGTATGGGTGATACTGTTGTGGGCATCTATTACAGGCCACCAGATCAGGGTGAGGAAGTTGACGAGGCCTTCTACAGGCAGCTGAGAGCAGCCTTGCAATCACAGGCCCTGGTTGTTGTGGGGGATTTTAACTACCCTGATGTTTGCTGGAGAGACTACTCAGCCAGCCACCCACAATCCAGGAGGTTCCTCCAGTGCATCGATGATAACTTCCTGATGCAAATGGTGGATGAACCAACTAGGAGGGGAGCGCTGCTGGATCTCATCCTCACTAACAAGGAGGGTCTGGTTGAGGCGGTAAAGGTTGAGGACTGCCTGGGCTGCAGCGACCATGAGATGGTGAAGTTCGGGGTCTCATGTGGCAGGAACAGAATTCCAAGCAGAACTGCAACCCTGGACTTCAGGAGGGCCAACTTTGGCCTTTTCAATCAGTTGTTAGGGGAAATCCCATGGGACAGGGTACTTGAAGGTAAAGGGGCCCAGGATAGCTGGTTAACATTCAGGCACTGCTTCTTCCAAGCTCAAGATCAGAGCATCCCGATATGTAGGAAGTCAAGGAAGGGAGCCAGGAGACCTGCTTGGTTAAACAGGGAACTGCTGGGCAAACTCAAGTGGAAGAGGAGAGTTTACAGATCGTGGAAGTTGGGGTTGGCCACTTGGAAAGAATATAAGGCTGTTGTCAGAGGATGTAGGGAGGCAACTAGGAAAGCCAAGGCCTCCTTAGAATTAAACCTTGCCAGAGGGGTCAAGGACAACAGAAAGAGCTTCTTCAAATACATGGCAGATAAAACTAACACTAGAGGCAATGTAGGCCCACTGACGAATGAGGTGGGTGCCCTGGTGACAGAAGATCCAGAGAAGGCAGAGTCACTGAATGCCTTCTTTGCCTCTGTCTACTCTGCCAGAAGCTGTCCTGAGGAGCCCCGGACCCCTGAGGCCCCAGAGGAAGTCAGGACAATAGAGGAGTTTGATGAGGACTGGGTTAGGGACCAATTAAGCAATCTGGACATCCATAAATCTATGGGTCCAGATGGGATGCACCCGTGGGTGTTGAGGGAGCTGGCTGAAGTCATTGCTAGACCACACTCCATCATCTTTGCTAAGTGGTGGGAAATGGGAGAGGTGCCTGAGGACTGGAGGAAAGCAAATGTCACTTTGGTCTTCAAAAAGGGCAAGAAGGAGGACCTGGGTAACTACAGACCGGTCAGCCTCACCTCCATCCCTGGGAAGGTGATGGAACGACTTATCCTTGGTGCCATCTCTAGGCATATCAAGGATAAGTGGGTCATTAGGGGCAGTCAGCACGGCTTCACCAAGGGGAAGTCGTGCTTGACCAACCTTCTAGACTTTTATGAAAACACAACCAGGTGGCTAGATGATGGTAGAGCAGTGGACGTGGTCTATCCTGATTTCAGTAAAGCATTTGACAGAGTCTCCCACAGCATCCTCGCTGCCAAATTGAGGAAGTGTGGACTGGATGATCAGGTAGTGAGATGGACTGTGAACTGGCTGGTGGGAAGAAGCCAGAGAGTGGTGGTCAATGGGGCAGAGTCTAGTTGGAGACCTGTGCCTAGTGGAGTCCCTCAAGGGTCAGGAATGGGACCAGTACTATGCAATATATTCATCAATGACCTGGATGAGGGAACAGAGGGCACTGGAAGCAAGTTTGCTGATGACACAAAGCTGGGAGGAGTGGCTGACACTCCAGAAGGCTGTGCTGCCATCCAGAGAGACCTGGACAGGCTGGAGAGCTGGGCAGGGAAAAACTTAATGAAATATAATAAGGGCAAGTGTAGGGTGTTGCACCTGGGCAGGAACAACCCCAGGTTCCAGTACAGGTTGGGAGATGATCTACTAGAGAGCAGTGTAGGGGAAAGGGATCTGGAAGTCCTGGTGGACAGCAGGATGACCATGAGCCAGCACTGTGCCCTTGTGGCCAGGAAGGCCAATGGCATCCTGGGGTGCATTAGAAGGGGTGTGGTTAGTAGGTCAAGAGAGGTTCTCCTCCCCCTCTACTCTGCCCTGGTGAGGCTGCATCTGGAATATTGTGTCTAGTTCTGGGCCCCACAGTTTAAGAAGGACAGGGAACTGCTTGAGAGAGTCCAGCACAGAGCCACCAAGATGATTAAGGGAGTGGAGCATCTCCCTTATGAGGAAAGGCTGAGGGAGCTGGGTCTCTTTAGCTTGGAGAAGAGGAGACTGAGGGGTGACCTCATTAATGTTTATAAATATGTTAAGGGCGAATGTCAGGAGGATGGAGCCAGGCTCTTCTCAGTGATGTCCAATGATAGGACAAAGGGCAATGGGTGTAAGCTGGAACACAGGAGGTTCCGCTTTAACTTGAGAAGAAACTTCTTTCCTGTGAGAGTGATAGAGCACTGGAACAGGCTGCCCAGGGAGGTTGTGGAGTCTCCTTCTCTGGAAACCTTTAAGTCCCGCCTGGACACCTTCCTGTTTGATCTCATTTAGGTGTTCCTGCTTTGGCAGGGAGATTGGACTAGATGATCTTTTGAGGTCTCTTCCAATCCCCAACATTCTGTGATTCTGTGATTCCAGTCATGGGAGGCAGCTAAGGCAGACTTGTCACTCTGACAGTTGGCCTGTCCCATTCCCCAGTCTACTGCAATGGCTTCAGCATTGCTACTTTGGACCCCACCCCCCAAGTCATTCAGTTTAAAGCCCACCTTACTAGGTCAGCCAGCTTGCTGCCAAAGATTGCCCTGCCTCTTCTAGACAGATGGATCCCATCCCACCCCTCCCTAATAGATTATAATCTGTATACAAAGTCCCATTATCATGAAAACCAAAACACTCACGTCAACACCAGCCACGTTAGCTAGGAGTTTTTGTGCATCATATGTTTATTTCTGGTCTTCCACTTTCCTCCGACAGGCAGAATAGATGAGAAGATAACTTGGGCACCGATTTTTTTCACTTGTCTACCCAGGGCTTTATAATCTTCCTTGATTCTTCCCATGTTGTGCCTTGCAGCATCATTGGTGCCCACAGGAAAGACCAGCAGCGGATAGTGTTCTGTTTCTTTGACAAGTTGTGGCACCCTCACAGCAACGTCCCGGATCTTGGCTCCAGGGAGGCAGCAGACCTCTCAAGATTCCCTGTCAGGTGGGCAGAGGGGACCCTCAGTGCCCTTTAACAGGGAGTCTCCCACTACAAGCACCCGGCGTTTCTTTTTACGATATCCACTGCAGGGCGCCCGTGCAGTTATTTCCTGCAGATATTGCTCCTGTGTGTTGAGGGGTTCAGTAGGTACGAGAGCTTCAAACCTGGTTTTAGTGGTGATGGTGGTGGGTGGGGGCTGAAGCAGAGCCTTGCTTTTCCGGGTCACCAAGGACCAAGGTGCCTCCATCCCAGTATTGTCCCCTAATGGGACATGATTCTCAAATAATCTATCTCTCTCTTTCTCAGCACCTCTAATACAACACAGCCTTTCCACTGCTCCTTGCAGCTCGGACACCTGGCGTAGGAGATCATCCATCTGTGCACATCTAGCACAGGGACTTACCTTATCATTGGGTGAAGGTTCAGGGCACTCAGTCGAGACAGCCACCTGAACCGAGGTCTCCTTTCTTACCAGATCTGTCTGGGTGGATGCATCAGACATCTCTTGGGGTTCTGCTGCAGAGGGACAGTTTTTGGCTCTCAGACGAGTGCTCACAACCATACTTCCAGGAGTCACGAGTACTTCCCCATTGCCGCTGTTGTGCTCCTCGCCAACTGAGGAGTTGGTTTAAGTTGTTCCTGCCTTGGGTAAAGGGAAACCCATTCGTGGGATTGCTTTTGCTCAAGGACCTGGGTGCACTTGGTGGGTGATGCAGAAAGATGGGGAAATCCAATGCGTGCCTCAAGGGAATTTGATGTTAGGTGAAAACAGCCAATGAATTGCATATCATCATTGCCATGGTTGTTGTGTATTATGCTAACGGCTTTATATTAAGATTTTCCCCAGGATAATGAAGAAGGAACTCCAATGGAACCAGAGCTGGTGCCCAACAACTTTTTCAAGATCAACGTCTTCGACCCGCAGACCCTGAGCATGGACTGTGCTAAATATGCCAGCTATGAGTTCCAGGTGCAGCATGAAAGAGAGACTACACACCATCCTCCTGCTGTGTCCAATGTCACCTACTCCATTGACTGTGCAAACTTTACATCATCTCTCCTGCCTTGAAAGACTGTTGTGACAGATGGAACCCAAGGTTATGGACTAAAGTAAGTCAATAGACATTTTGAAGGAATGGTCCATAAACTAAGAGAATAATATATTTGTGTATATATGTATATAAATGTCCATCTTGGAGCCAGCTGTCGTTGACTTTGTCAGACATGGGGGAAGCTTCTGGCAGCTTCTCACAGAAGCCATCCCTATGCCCCCTCCCTCCTCTACCAAAACCTTGCTACGTAAACCCAATACAACAAACACACTTTATCCAGCATGAAACTGCCCTGAATTACCCTGCCATTTACTTCCCACAGACCTTCTCAGGTGGTCTAACACAGAAATACCATCCTTGTCCTAGACCTCTCCAGGGCTGATGTAGGAATCGTGCCAGTGCCTGGGGTGGGACAGGTGCACCCCACTGCACAGACACTCAGCAGTCACAGGCAGTGTCAGCAGAGAGCTTGCGGTAGCAGAGTTCTATCCTTCTTGAATTCAAGTTGCTGAATTTTACCGATTCCTTAAATTCATACCTTACGGTGTTATAAAAACAAACAAGTGCAAAAACAAATAAGAGGGCCTCTGAGGAAAAAGGAGGGAGCTTGAAACAATGACCGGCACCTGCAGCACATGTAGGCCATCCCAGAGAACTTAACCAACCAACCCACTTTACTTCAGACGTAGCTCAAGCCTCTAGAAAGGAAGGCCAGTGAAGAGGGCAGATCGCCATGCAGGGGGGATCTTCAAATCTCAGAAGGATCTAACAGAGCAGTAAAGGGAGAAAAACCTTCACAGGCGTTGGCACAGCAGGCCAGAATCTCAGCAAGAACAGACAGGGAGCTGCGAGCGACGGAGGAAACGATGCGAGCCGACTCAGTGTGAGTGATAAGGCATAGTTCACTTTATTGCTCTCATTAAGTCATATTTATACCGGCTACGATAATTATTCCTACTAGTCCTTTGCTAATTGGCTTAAGCTCTAAACGTTACATTTACACGGTCCTCCTACTTGCGGTTTAACGGTAAAGCATTCTCTACATTTTTCACACACTTACTTTCTCAAGGTTGTTTACCAGATTGAGATAAAGTCGCAGTGTCAGCATTCAGTACTTTTCCACTGCGGCCTGCTGAGTGTTAGACCAGACTCTGCTCGTACAACTATTCTGCGAATCCATGACCTTGCTCTCTGAGCCATTCCCCAACAGGGAGCCAGGGCCTATGCCGGGGGAGCCCTCTGCCAAACATCTCCTTTCTGTGTGCCTCCCATTTTGTTCTCTGGGCAAGGAAGCATCTTCAATTTTCACAGAATCACAGAATCATCAAGGTTGGAAAAGACCTCTAAGATCATCCAGTCCAACCATCAACTCATCAACACCATGCCCACTAAACCATATCCCTGAGTGCTACATCTACACATTTTTTGAACACCTCCAGGGATGGTGACTCTACCACTTCCCTGGGCAGCCTGTTCCAATGCCTGACCACTCTTTCGGAGAAGAATTTTTTCCAAATATCCAACCTAAACCTCCCCAGGCGTAACTTGAGGCCATTACCTCTCATGCCATTGCTGGTTGCCTGGGAGAAGAGACCAACCCCCACCTCACTACAACCTCCTTTGAGGTAGTTGCAGAGAGTGATAATGTCTACCCTGAGCCTCCCCTTCTCCAGCCTAAACAATCCCAGTTCCTTCAGCCACTCCTCATAAGACCTGTGCTCCAGGCCCTTCACCAGCTTTGTTGCCCTTCTTTGGACACACTCCAGGGACTCCATGTCTTTCTTGTAGTGAGGGGCCCAAAACTAAACACAGTGCTCAAGGCGAAGCCTCACCAGTGCCGAGTACAGGGGCACAATCCCTTCCCTAGTCCTGCTGGCCACACTATTTCTGATAGAAGCCAGGATGCCGTTGGCCTTCTTGGCCACCTGGGCACACTGCTGGCTCATATTCAGCTGGCTGTTAACCAGCTCAGACTTATGGCTTGTTTTGTTAGTTTGTTTAAACCCATGAGGTTCTGCAATATGCAAAAATATGTTTGTAGAGAAATTAAAGTTTTGTAAAAGTTCATCTTGTAGAAATTTATTTTTAGGCAGTGTGTATAAGGGACATGAGGACATGGACCTGTAACTAGGAAGCCTGTAACTAGCGGTGTTCCCCAGGGGTCGGTACCGGGTCTGCTCTTGTTTAACATCTTCATCAATGACCTGGATGTAGGGATAGAGTCCGTCCTCAGCAAGTTTGCTGATGATACGAAGTTGGGAGGAGTGGCTGACACACCAGAAGGCTGTGCTGCCATTCAACAAGACCTGAACACACTGGGGAGTTGGGTGGAAAGGAACCAGATGAGGTTCAACAAGAGCAAGTGCAGAGTCCTTCACCTGGGAAGGAATAACCACATGCACCATGATGTGCGGAAAGAGACTCCACAACCTGTAAAGTTGTACAGTAGGTATGTTTATTCAGCGCTGGGCGCATGGGGGATCGCTCCACCACAAACGTGGGCACCTTAAGGCAGTCAGTTCTCTATATTTAAGGTACATTCCTATACATATTCATTAGCAAACGCAAAACGCTTATGCATATGCATGACCTTTCCCCACTTCGTATTAAAATTAGGTTCCCTCCCCTTTCTCGCCTTTGAGCTTTGTGGTGGTGGTCGTTGAGGGTCTTAGAGGGAAATCTTCATCGCAACCTATAGTTACCCCCCCCTCCTCATCGTCACCTGTAGTTAACCTCTTGATTTGGCACATGTGCACTTTCTTCTTGGGTCTGAGCCCGGGCCTCTTCCTAGTTATCTTTGCTCATCAGTTTTAAATTGGTTGGAGTTCCGTGATAAATCACCCACAAGTTCCATCCTTGGCAAGTGGGGAGTCGGAGTTCCGTGATAAACTGTCCAGGCCTACCCCTGGCAAGTTGAGCTTCGTGATAAAGTGTCCAGAAGGTCAGTCCTTGTCAAGCTAAGATAAGGAAACTAAGAAGCTAGAAATGCTAATGCTTAAAATTTAAAGAGACAAACTGAAAAATACCAAATGCCCACTATCACACCAGTACAGGTTAGGGGCTGACCTGCTGGAGAGGAGCTCTGCAGAAAAGGACCTGGGTGTGCTGGTGGACAGCAGGCTGGCCATGAGCCAGCAGTGTGCCCTTGTGGCCAGGAAGGCCAACAGTATCCTAGGGTGCATTAAAAAGAGCGTGGCGAGCAGGTTGAGGGAGGTTGTCCTCCCCCGCTACTCCACCCTGGTGAGGCCACATCTGGAGTACTGTGTCCAGTTCTGGTCTCCTCAGTTCAAGAGGGACAGGGATCTCCTGGAGAGAGTCCAGCAGAGGGCCACAAAGATGATCAGGGGCCTGGAGCATCTGCCTTATGAGGAGAGGCTGAGAGAGCTGGGACTCTTCAGCCTGGAGAAGAGAAGACTGAGAGGGGACCTTATCAATGTCTATAAATACCTGAAATGTGGGGGCCAAATGGATGGGGCCGGGCTCTTTTTGGTGATGGCTGGTTACAGGACAAGGGGCAATGGGCAAAAACTGGAACACCGGAAGTTCCAGACAAACTTAAGGAAAAATGTCTTTACTGTGAGGGTGACAGAGCACTGGAATAGGCTTCCCAGAGAGGTTGTGGAGTCTCCATCTCTGGAGATGTTCAAAACCCGCCTGGACGCTTTTCTGTGCAACCTGTTGTAGGGAACCTGCTTTGGCAGGGGGGTTGGACTAGATGACCTCCTGAGGTCCCTTCCAACCCCTACCATTCTGTGATTCTGTGACCTACTGGAGCGAGACCAGAGGAGGCCACGAGGATGATCAGAGGGCTGGAGCACCTCTCCTATGAGGACAGGCTGAGAGTTGGGGATATTCAGTCTGGAGAAGAGAAGGCTCCAGGGTGACCTTATAGCATCTGGATAAGGTTTTGAGTGGCCTGCTGTGGTAGAAGGTGTTCCTGCTCGTGTCAGGGGGGTTGGAACTAGATGATGTTTGAGGTCCCTTCCAACCGCCCTATTCTATGATTCTATGATTGCATATAGTGTCCTCTTTGAAAATGACTAGCAGATTATGACTAGCAGTGTAAAAGCATTTGCAACATATATCTCTTAGAATGTACATAGAATTTTTCTGAGGCCATTAAAACATTTTTTTTGGTTTCTACAACTATGTCAGCACTCAAGTTTTACTAACAATGGTTCTAGGAGACTTGGACATTCATGCTCTTGCATTCTAGTACTTCTGCCAGCATGTTTTTAACTAGGAATAAGCTTTAATCCTGATTATTGAATAGCACCTTACAGAGTAATCTTGATTCACAAAAGATAGCTGAATTATTTCAGATCATGAATAGGAGAAAAAAACCCTGCTTTTAGGTGCTCTTCAGATAAAGTAAAACAGGAAAAAATTACTCACTGCAAATTTTTCATATCTAGAAACTATAGCAGAAACCACAATTTTTCTGGAAACATAGCTAAATTTCCAATAAACTTGATTTGTCTCCTGTTCTTTAAGGTTTAATCAACTTTCATTTTATTGTGACTCTTATACTAGAGTTGATAGATAAGTGCTTCATGTTACTTTCCATGCTAAAGTTTTGATGGAGAATTCCAGCTTTATAGACAGCATAAAAGGTCAATCGTAAAAATTCTGCGTGTGAACTCTCTCAGAGGAGATCTGTGTATAAGTTGCTAACAGTCTTGAGATCTTGGACTCATGGCATTGTATTAATTTGGTTTATATTCTGCTTAAGTACTCAGTGTTTCCTGAAATGGACTCTTAATCTTCATGAGCACCTAGACAAAAGAAGTGCCAAGCTCAGGGGTTGGGTATGGCCCAAAATGGTCTTAGGTATCACCTTCCAGTTTTCAGAGGGAGATGCATAACAAAAATAGTTCTAGAGTAAATAAATGATCTCCCAACCCGTGCAGTTGGTCCACGTTACCTTGTCATCAAACAGCAGATTTTGCAGTGAATATTTTTTTTCAGCTATCTCAAAATGCAGATGAAGAATGTTGGCTGACATCTGGCTTAGCATGTTTAGGCAAGGATCTAGTCATTTCTTGATTCCTGACAAGTTGACTTGGCTGCACAGTCAGTTCTGTCTAACGTCTAGCACTACTGGGAATGCCCTCAAAGTCTTTACCTATGCCTCCCATCATGACTTTTATGAGTGCTGGAGAGATGGGTAATATAGAGTGAAATGCAAACACTTCTTGTAAGGATATTCCCACAGAAATTTCTTTATCATTAAAAAAGTTGTTCTGCTGTTCTAGTGATTATGTGATATAGCATGGCCTTGGTGGCCCACATCATCTCAGCATCCTGTATCGTATTTCATAGAAGCTGGTACTTGCCTCAGCATCCTTGCCCCAGATTTCCCTTTGTTTTCATAGTCATGAAATGCTTACATTCCCTCATCCAGAGATAACAGCATGTCAAAGATGCTCTATTTGTGTTTTGAAGAACACCTTAAAGACCCTCAGGAAGGAAGAAGTTTTATAAATGCAAAATACTGACATGCTTGTGTGGTGGTTTAACTTGGCTGACAGCCAAACACAGACGCTTGCTCACTCTTCCCACCCCCTCCCCCAACCCCCTCCCAACAGGGAATACAGAATCACAGAATCGTAGTTGTTGGAAAAGGCCTTTGTGATAGTTTCACTGGGCTGGCCCTTGGCCAGCAGCCCAAACAGTCGTTCACCCACTTACTCCCCACCCCCAGGGGATAGGGGAGAGGATTGGGGGCAAGGATTAGGAGGCTTGTAGGTTGAGATAAGAACAGTTTAATAACAGAAATAAAACTTTAAAAAAAAAAAAACCAGTCACAATGGGGTGTTTTTTGCCAGTCATTAGGCTCATCTCCGCCTCCAAAACAGTCAGCTGTTGGGACCCGCCTGTGACTCCAGAAATACAGATGGATTCTGCTCCTTTAAAGTTCGATGGCATCAGGGTGCATTGGGCACCAGTGTCACAGAATCACAGAATCACAGAATGTTAGGGATTGGAAGGGACCTCGAAAGATCATCCAGTCCAATCCCCCTGCCGGAGCAGGAACACCTAGATGAGTTCACACAGGAAGGCATCCAGGTGGGTCTTGAATGTCTCCAGAGAAGGAGACTCCACAACCTCCCTGGGCAGCCTGTTCCAGTGCTCTGTCACCCTCACAGGAAAGAAGTTTCTTCTCAAGTTTAAGCGGAACCTCCTGTGTTCCAGCTTGCACCCATTGCCCCTTGTCCTATCACTGGACATCACTGAGAAGAGCCTGGCTCCATCCTCCTGACACTCACCCTTAACATATTTATAAACATTAATGAGGTCACCCCTCAGTCTCCTCTTCTCCAAGCTAAAGAGACCCAGCTCCCTCAGCCTTTCCTCATAAGGGAGATACTCCACTCCCTTAATCATCTTGGTGGCTCTGTGCTGGACTCTCTCAAGCAGTTGAGTGTTCACTAAAGCTTTGTACTGCTGGGGGTCAGATGTGCCAGGCCAACGAATGCACACAGTCCAGTAAACTCGGTTATCCCTTTCCTCCGCCTGGCTGGAGGCAGGGCCCCTGTAATGCTGGTCATCATATTCATCACTCACTTCTGCTGAAATATGATCAAAAGGATTAGGATCAAGGAAAGGATTAAGAGTAGCATCAGGCCTCCTATTCTGTCTGGGGAATTGTCCACTGGAGACTGGAGCAGCATTTTTCCTAGAAGGACCAGAAGAATCCCTGTTTGTACTTGTTTTTCTTTGCAGCTCGTGTACTCGTGCCTGCAGGACTGAGGGAGGTTTCCCATCCCACTTTCTCATGTCTTCTCCATGGTCACTCAAGTGAAAACACAATGTGCCCCATGGTGTATACCATCTCTCTTGAGGAGGGAAACGCTTGCTCCTAACAGCTGAGACATAGGTCCGAATGGGTGGAGGGCGGAGCCTGTCCTCAAATCACTGGACCTCTTGGGACAGTTTCTCCACATGTTCCTTCAGGACTTCTGGTAGTTTTTCCATGGCTGAGACACAGACACGGCAGAGAGACTGCGGTGAATGAAGATGGGAAGGAAAAAGGACTCCAAGCCTTTTTCTGAGTAAAGCAAGCTGCTGCTTTATTATTAGCGAGAATCCACAATTCCCTTGTCCCCAGGCTTCTTTGCTAGCAAGATTTTCTATTTTTCCTCTCTCTCCCATTCTCCTCACAGGGTTAGCATTTATACATTTGTGTTCTCGAAACAATCAAGCTACACAGGACGTAAACGAGGATACTTCTTGGCACACCCACACTTGTGGCTGTTTTCAGCCACATCTCAGTACACACACTCCCACAGGCAGCCTTCCAGCCTGACCTTCTCACACATTCACCAACTCCTGTCCTGTGAAGTTTGTTAACCTTGATCAGTCTCAATTTATCTTCCACCTGTTCAGCACAGTTCCCACAGAGACTGTCTTCAAATCCCTGGAGCCGGACAGCCACTTCGTTTACAGTTGGTGCCTCCTCATCCTCTTTTACTTCTACTGTTGCCAATGAGCTGGCATATGATGCTGGTGCACTCCGTACGACATTTCACCCCATGGGTACTGTGCACGGGATTTCATCTGGGTCTTCAGTTACCCTCATGTCCCTCGGGTCTTGGTAAATCAGCTCCCGCACAGCTGGTTCCCTCAGGTACTGAATCCCTCTCTCCATGCTGACCCATTTGCCTGGATTGCAGGTAATATCATCCTTGAAGGGTTACCTTTCCTTCACACCCGCCAAGAGCCGCCTCCAAAGACTGTGGGCTGGGTCCCCTCTTGCAATTGCTTTATCAATTCCCGCTTCCTTAGAGAGGGATCCCAGCTGCTTGGCTTCTCTACCCTCTAACTCCAGGCTACTGGCCCCATTATCCCAGCGTCTGAGCAGCCACGTAATGAGGTGCTCGCCTTGGCAACAGGTGAAATCTTTTCATATATCCCGCAGCTCACCCAGGGTTAGAGATCCGGTGGTTATTGTACCGTCTCCATTTCCGTCTCTCCTTCCCTCTTCCTCTTCTTCCTTAGGAAGATCATAAGCTTGATCTTCTTCATTCCTCTGTATATGTACTGACTTTCGTGTCCACTTCTTCTTACGTACAGGGGCAACTGATACTGGCACGTGTTGGTTCTCTAGTTCATCTGCAGTGCTTCTTGAGGGGCTTGGAGTAGCTGCATTGCTTGCTGAAGGGGTTGGAGATGCTGCAGTGTCTGTCACCGAGGTTGAAGCAACTGGAATAGCATAGCCACAGTATCAGTCAAAGAGGTTGAGGTAACTGTAGCAGGTGCCAGGGTAACTCCAGCAGAGGATGGGGTGATCCTCCTAAGTAGTCTGACATACATTAAAACCTGGCACACATTCAGAAGAACTAGCAGCACGATTATGCTGGTTTGATTATCCCAAGGATATTCAAAATTCTCAAAAACTTTTGTAACTGGGAGCAGGAAATTGAATGAAGATGTTCCCCCTCCCAGAGGGAAAAAAACACTGGTGTAATTGGTAAGAACATTCACCAGATAGCTCCTGCAATGGGGAGATGGAGCCGCTTCTGCTGCTTTGTTCTGTGTGCTGCCTGTCACTGCTGAATACAGGTACAAAATTGGTCTCACTACCCATCTTTTTATCGTACTAACAACCATCCCTGTACCACACAGCAGAACAGTACCCCTAGCCCCAAACCAACACCTAGGGACAGTGAAAAATATAAACGGCATGTAAGGTGCCACCTCAGAGAACTCAAGGAACAACTCAGCAATCCAGTACAACAACATTCTGATCACTGACAACCAAGTCATCATAACAAATGCTTCTTGCAGATTCTTTCTAACACACTTTGGTCAGAACTGTGAGTGAGCCCGACTGATCCTTGAGAGAATCCTCCACTTTATCATGTCCTCTCCATGGTCATGCAATTCAAACCACAGTGTACCCCATGGCATATACCGTTTCTCTTGGGTGGAAGAATGTTTGTTCTTAACAGCAGAGACCTTGGTACACGCAGGAGAATCGGACATGAATTCCTGGAACTGTTGGATCATTTTTTCTACAGCTGAGATGAGGGAGGAGGAGATAGTGTCTCCATACGTCCAGAGCTGGCGAGCCATTTCATCTGATGCGATTTTAGTTACTCAGATCCTGTGACATCTTGCCAATTTCTGCAGTCTGATTGTCTGCTGATTCGTAACCTGCCATTTGTCCCTATTGGAATGAATCCAACTTTGGTAAAGAAACTACTCTGGCGCAATGACCTGAATCATAGAAACATAGAATGGTTAGGGTTGGAAGGGACCTTAAAGATCATCTAGTTCCAACCCCCCTGCCATGAGCAGGGAAACCCCCCACTAGATCAGGTTGCTCAAAGCCTCATCCAACCTGGCCTCGAACACTTCCAGGAAGGGGGCATCCACAACTTCTCTGGGCAACCTGTGCCATTGTCTCACCACCCTCACAGTCAAGAATTTCTTCCTTATATCTCATCTAAACCTCCCCTCTTTCAGCTTAAAGCCACTTCCCCTTGTTCTGTCATTAACTGCCTTTGTAAAAACTCCCTCCCCAGCTTCCTTGTAGGCCCCCTTCAGGTCTTGGAAGGCCACTATAAGATCACCCCTAAGCCTTCTCTTCTCCAGGCTGAACAGCCCCAACTCTCTCAGCCTGTGCTCATAGGAGAGGTGCTCCAGCCCTCGAATCATCCTCGTGGCCCTCCACTGGACTCATTCTAACTGGTCCATGTCTTTCTTGTGTTGGAGGCTCCAGAACTGGACACAGGACTCCAGGTGGGGCCTTACAAGAGCGGAGTAGAAGGGAAGAAACACCTCCCTCGACCTGCTGGCCACGCTTCTCTTGATGCAGCCCAGGATACGGTTGGCCTTCTGGGCTTTAAGCGCACATTGCCGGCTCATGTTGAGCTTCCCATCCACCACCACTCCCAAGTCCTTCTCTTCGGAGCAGGTCTCAAGCCACTCATCGCCCAGCCTGTATTTGTGCTTGGAGTTGCCCCAACCCAGGTGCAGGACCTTGCATTTGACCTTGCTGAACTTCATGAGGTTAGCACAGGCCCACCTCTCAAGCCTGTCAAGGTCCCTCTGGATGGCATCCCATCCCTCCAGCATGTCAGCCGCACCACACAGCTTGGTGTCATCAGCAAACTTGCTGAGGGTGCACTCAATCCCACTGTCCATGTCTCTGACAAAGATGTTGAAGAGCACCGGACCTAATACCGACCCTTGAGGGACACCACTCGTCACCGGTTTCCACTCGGACATTGAGCTGTTCACCACAACTCTTTGAGTGTGGCCATCCAGCCAGTTCCTTATCCACTGAGTGGTCCATCCATCAAACCCACATGTTTCCAATTTAGAGACAAGGATGTCATGCGGGACAATGTCAGACACCTTGCACAAGTCCAGGGAGATGACATCAGTTGCTTTAGCCTTATCCACCAATGTTGTGACCCCATCATAAAAGGCCACCAGATTGGTCAGGCATGATTTGCCCTTGGTGAAGCCATGCTGGTTGTCACCAATCACCTTCTCATTCTCCATGTGCTTTAGCATAGTTTCTAGGAGTATCTGCTCCATGATCTTGCCTGGCACTGAGGTGAGACTGACCGGCCTGTAGTTCCCTGGGTCTTCCTTGTTTCCCTTTTTAAAAATGAGGGTCATGTTCCCCTTTTCCCAGTCTGCAGGAACTTCACCAGAATGCCAGGACTTCTCAAAGATGATGGATAGTGGCTTTGCAACTTCATCTGCCAGTTCCCTCAGGACCCTCGGATGCATCCCCTCAGGTCCCATGGACTTGTGCACCTTCAGGTTCCTTAGGTGCTCCCGAACCTGGTCTTCTCCTACAGTGGGTGGCTTTTCATTCTCCCGGACCCTTCCATGGCTTTCTAGGACTTGGGCAGTGTGGCACGAGCCCTTGCCGGTGAAGACTGAGGAAAAAATGTCATTGAGCACCTCAGCCTTCTCAATGTCCCGGGTGACCAGATCTCCTGTTGCCTTCTGGAGAAGGCCCACATTTTCCCTAATTTTCCTTATCTCCCTGACTTACCTGTAGAAGCTTTTTTTGTTGTCCTTGACATCCCTGGCCAAATTTAATTCTGTCAGGGCCTTGGCTTTCCTAACCTGATCCCTGGATACTCAGGCAATTTCTCTGTATTCCTCCCAGGTAACCCTTCCTTCCTTCCTTCCTTCCTTCCTTCCTTCCTTCCTTCCTTCCTTCCACCCTCTGCAGGCTTCTTTTTTGATCTTAAGTTTGTTCAGGATCTTCCTGTCCATCCATGCAGGCCTCCTGCTGTTTTTGCCTGCCTTCCTCTTTGTTGGGATGCATCGCTCCTGAGCTTGGAGGAGGAGATCTTTGAGTATAAGCCAGCTGTCCTGAGCACGTCTTCCCTCCGGGAACTTATCCCATGGTACCTGACGAAGCAGGTCCCTGAAGAGATCAAACTCTGCTCTCCTGAAATCCAGGGTGGTGAGCTTGCTGTGCACCTTCCTCACTTCCCTAAGGATCTTAAATTCCACCATTTCATGGTTGCTGCAGTCAAGACTGCCCGAAAGCTTCGCATTCCCCACTAGCCCTTCCTTCTTGGTGAGAACAAGGTCCAGCATGGCAGCCCTCTGTGTCGGTTCCTCGACCACTTGGAGAAGGAAATTCTCCTTCACGCATTCCAGGAACCGCCTGGATTGTTTGTGGCCTGCTGTGTTGTCCTTCCAACAGATTTCGGAGTGGCTCAAGTCCCCCATGAGGACCAGGGCTTGTGAACGTGAGGCTGCTCCTATCTGCCTATAGAGGGCCTCATCTGATAGGTCTCCCTGGTCTGGTGGCCTGTAGCAGACCCCCACTGTAACATCCCCTTTCCCTTCTTTCCCTTTAATCTTAACCCATAGAGTCTCAGTTAGCTCCTCATCTGTCTCCAGGTGGAGCTCCATACACTCCAGCTGGTTGTTGACATAGAGGACAACACCCCCTCCTCATCTCCCCTGCCTGTCCTTCCTGAAGAGCCTGTATTCTTCCATTCCAACGCTCCAGTCATGGGAGCCACCCCACCATGTCTCTGTGATGCCAATCAGGTCGTATCCCTGCAGGCACCCATACATTTCCCACTCCTCTTGTTTATTGCCCATGCTACGTGCATTAGCACAGAGGCATTTAAGCTGGGCCCCCAGTGAAGTTGACTTTGCCTTGCTGGCTGGAGCAGCTGGAATCCCAGTGTGGTGCTCTTCAGGCACGTACCTCCCAGAGTTACTACCAGCAGTCCCAGTTATATCCCCTTCCCCCTTCCAATCTAGTTTAAAGCTCTGTCAATGAGCCCTGCTAATTCTTGCCCCAGGATCCTTTTCCCCTACTGAGACAGGTGTGTCCCATCATTTGCCAGTAGCCCCAGTGCCATGTAAACCTCCCCATGATTAAAAAAAAAAAAAAAAAAAAGGCTTTAAAGTGGAAGAGGGTAGATTTAGATGAGATATTAGGAAAAAATTCTTTCCTGTGAGGGTGGTCAGACATTGGAACAGGTTGCCCAAAGAAGTTGTGGATACCCCCTCCCTGGAAGTGTTCAAGGCCAGGTTGGATGAGGCTTTGAGCAACATGGTCGAGCGGAAGGTGTCCCTGCTCCTGGCAGGGGATTTGGAACTGTCACCGAAATTGGGAATAAACTTCTTAACACCAGTGTAGTCTTAAGAAACAGGCATTCTTTATTACGGCGCCGGATGCACGGGGGATCGCTCCACCTATCGTGCATGCCCACTTGTCTCTCCACAAAAGCTTTATATGAGCAAAATATGCATATTCATTACTTTCCCAAGAAGTCATTAACATATTCATTACATTTCCAGGAACTTATTAATATATGTAAATGTCCCTTTTGCATGCGCACTCTCTCTCTCTGGTGGCCGTCATCACTGTGTCCCTTGGCTGTACTTTTCCTTTGCGCATGCTCAGCTCTCTCCTGGGCCTGTCTCCAACACTTCTGTCTACCTTGTCCCAAGGAGTTAGCTCAGCACGTTCTCTTGTCACATCCCAGTGGTCAGTAAAACAAAGAGTCTTAATGCTTCTATGAACACTAAGGTAATAAATTTTGATTTCTGAAATTCTATGAGGAAGATACATTGTTCTTAACTCCAGTACTAAGTTAGTGATTAGAACAGGCCTGGGACTTTACAGTCTCTTCTTGGTGAGGTTTCTGTGATTACCTAGTTCAGATTTAACAATCCTAACTTATACATTATGCTTTACAGTTTTCTACTTCTTATATTCAAACCCAACTCTTCTATATGATCAAATCTTTATTATTTTATCAGAGTACTTGCAACAGAACTAGATGATCTTTAAGGTCCCTTCCAACTCATCCCATTCTATGATTCTCAGGCACTTTATAAGAACCTAGGCTGCTAAGGGAATGCAATGAATTAGCACACTGCCTGACTGTGTACATCTTCCTCAATTTCCAGGCTCCTTTCAGAATGAGGCAGAGGTGGCTACATTTTGCCTCTATAGTTTTCTTTCCTCGCCTCAGCAGACTGAGACAGGACAATAGGTGGTGTGGGATAAGTAAAGTCATTATTTTTACTAGAATTAGTAGTCAGTTCCATCCTCTGGATGGGTTACTCTGAGAAGGGGAAACAAAGGTGTTCTCTGTGTATTGAGCATTTGTACTGAAGGAGGAGAATAAATATATCACTTGATTTTTAAAATCAAATTTCTATCTTCAAAATTGTCCAAATTGCTGAGTCACCACACGGGTACCTCATTAACACCACTAACACTACTTAGGATCATTGTCACCACTAACTGAAGAGTCGCAGAACATTTTGTACAGTTACTGAGTATTCTTGATCCAATCTAAATGAGTCTATGATTCTATGATTGCTTCTGAGACAGTGTCCATGGGAGAAAAGGTTGTTCCCTCTCCCTTTTATTACTTAATCAGCTTTATTCCTGTCCCTCCTCATGTTCCTGCTTTGGGCTGACTTATTTCCTGGAGAAGTGGCATTTCCAGGTTATCAAACAGCCCTTTTCCAGTACCTGTAGCTCACATCAGATTTTAATTTTCTAAAATGTAAATAAAGTGCACAGGCATGCTATTTGCCACACTCAACAATGAGAAATGCATGTATACAATGTGCAAGGAGAGTCAAGAAACTGGAGACCAAGTACCAGTCAGCTGAAGCTGTTATTTTTAGCTTACTCATAGGGTAAAGAGAAGTACTGACCCTGAGAACATGTTGTTTATATATTCTGAGCTAAAAGTGTATAGGGAAGACTCTGGAATGTTCCAGCATCTTTATGCTCATGTTAATTAAATCTAGAGGAAAACAGGATTCACTATTATCATAGACAAAGTCTAGTTAAAAACTGCTTTTATTTACTGGGAATTTTGTAAGATTGCCTAGAACAGATAAGGATTTAAATGAGAGGAAAGTTATGCTTTACAGCTTGGGGCAGTGATTTTTTTCTTACTGTTATTTGTATGGATGGTGAAATACAAAATGCTGCTTCCCTGCGTCCTTCAGAATTTATAGTATGAATAGGCAGAACAAACAAGTGTTAGGGGAAAGAATGCTTTTTAGAAAGGGAACTAAGGCATGTTGTGATTCACTCAAAAAAGAGTGAGAAACCAAATGTATTCTCAAATTAAAGGATGTGATTAAAGTGTAAAAAATTCAGAGGGGAGCAACAAAAATACTGGGTACTGAGCTATATGGACATATTTATCAGATGTTCTCCATGTTTTCAAGGTGTGTAGCATTTCTTAGAGGTGAGAGGGGAGTTGTCTCAGTTTAAAAATATTTTAATTTTTATCAGTCTAGAAGAAATCTGACTAGGAGCAAGCAAAGACTTGAAGATCTCCATTACTCTGAGACACCTAAATATGCCAAACAAATGTATTTTTTTTTATTCAAGTGGCATTTTCTTCTAATATACTTTGTGAGTGCTCCTTCTGAAGCTTTTATTTCTTATTTTTCAATCAATTTGTTGACATTTCTTTCATGAGAGGAAGTGTTGCAAGCTGAATATTACCTTTATAAGTAAGCATCTTTTCTTTCCCCTCTAACATGAACTTGTATTTCTCAGAGTAAATACCATGAAGTCTTGCCCTTTTAAGACTGACCCTTTCCAGCTTATTTTCTTTGGTTTCTCTGTTGCAAAATATGTACATCTACTTGTCTTACAATTCAGAGCTAAGGGCCTTTTTTAGAACTTCTACTTTGTTATGTCTATCCTCTTTCTGAACCTCTGGTATTGACTCCTGTCAAGCATGTTAGTCTGAGACACTGAACAGCTAAATACAAACTCCAGCTATGATTTAAACTAGGGATGCTGAAATTAGAAGGAATTATATTTGTTTACAGTTTTTCCTTCTGATTTTTTTTTGTCCTCTAAGTCATAATTTAAATAAATTGGCTATACGTGTATCTGCAGGTGTAAGTGTAGGACTCAGGGAAGACTGGTTCCTCAGAATGAACATAAATGAGAACAGGGTTGCTGTGGTAATGAACAAGTCAGCAAGGCTAAATGAAGTACAGGGGCTTTTTTATTCCCCTTGTAGTTTGTGTCCCGGATAAGCTGTGTAGTTCACCTTATGCATGGGTTGTTAGGGTTTTCTGCAACTATTTTTGTGTTAAGTGCATTGGGTAGATTTTCTGCTAGTGTCCGGTTGAATGCTTACTTGCTTCAGGTCAATATGTCTCAATATTGACTTTGAGAGAGCAATAAATCTTGCTGATCACTAAAATAAATTAGTACTTTTATGGATGGTTACACACACATTTTGAGAGCTAGGTTTCCTGATAGAGAAAGTAACTCATTCTGTAAAAATACATGAGAAAGCATCTTGTTTACAAATAATGTCAGATTATTATTTGTAAATAATAATGATTGTTATTTTAATGAAGAATACTGGAGGGCTGCTTTAAGTATATGCATAGTTGCAAGTGCATGACTGCATTAGACTTCAGATCTCTGTGGTCTTCTGGTACTACTGGGGCAGTATCTGGACCTCAGAGCTTCAAGAAGGAAATAAAAGAAACCCAGTTTGCTAATACTAGCAATATGCTATAATGAAAAAAGAAAAGGAGGAAAAATATCTCACAGAGTGCAGATCAGTGGAACTTTCATTCCTTTTGATCAAGATTTCATTACTCCTGTCAGAATCTGTGGTCAGAAATCAGTTTTCCATTCTGCAAGAGATTCTGGCAAGACAAAAGCAGGAGAAAGTAAAGCCTGTTTAAGGCAAGGCCTTGTTTTTGTTTTACCGGTATGCTGTTAGTATCTTTTGCCAATATTCTTGAAGACTGTAATGTACATTGTGCCACAAAGACTCAAGTTCTTGCTGATCACGTTGGGCCTTGTAGGGTAAGGGATGCTAAGAGAATTTTGAATGCCCTAACACCAAGGGGAAAGTGTGGAAGTCTAGTTGATGAGTCTCAAAATGGCACAGACATAATCCAGATAGTCAGAGTGAGCTGTTAATATGTAATGTATCTCACAGGCTTGCTTTCTTCTTGAAAACATGAGGTTCAGAAGGAGTGACAAAAAATTAGAAGCACTGAAAAGCTTCCATAGTAAGAGGGAGAGAATAGAATGGGAATCTCTAACATGTAAATATCCTCCTCACTCTTCATCTGTGCCTGGTTAGCGCATCAGTTTAAAATACAGAGGTTTTACCCTTAAAACATGTTCTAAAGGAGAAATTTGCAGTTCAAAACCAATTACAGTTATTTACCACTTCTCTAAGAAATAATTCTGCAGCTGGTGAGAGTATAGTTATGCATGCACCAAATATGATCAACTGTAATTGATACGGATTTTAGTAGTCTGTGTGGAAGGAATAGAGAGGTGCTGATGCATTATGTTACTTGCCAGACATTCTTTGGTTGGAATTTGTTTTGTGGACTGCTTGTTTATGGTGTTGCAAAAGGCTTAGTTCTTTGGTGATGTTAGCGTCAGTTTTCCAAGAGACTTCATTCCAGCATGATCCATGAAACTACTCTCAAAATGCATTAATACGCAGGTAGTGAAACAGTGTAGAGAAGTCTGTAATTCATGTGAAAATGTAAAAACCCCAATTATATCAGCTTCCCTTTCCAATGAAAATAAGTGTACTAGCTTCAGGAAATAGATGTGGTTGGTTTCTGCAAGGCCCCTTTTATTTTTCTTTACATTTTGCACTTAGGCTGGAGTTCAAATGAAGGACATGTCTATAAAGATATCTCTTTGCAGCTGGGAGGATGCTTGACACAAAGAGTCCTGCAAAAGTGGCCGCACCGTGAGAAGTAAAGGAGGTGGTAGAGAGGGAGAGTTAAGAAATAGAGAAGCTTTGACAAGAATTATTTTTTTTTTTCTGTCTTAATGAGAAACTGTTCAAAGCACAATTTTTGTACTTTATGTAAGGAGAGTAAGCTTTTAAAGAAGAGAAAAGCAATATCAGTGAAAAGCTTTTTTATATCTTCTAAGGTATCCACTGTGAGCAAATGGCATGTGCATTGCCTGGTAAGTTGTCTGTATGTGCATTTAACTGAACATAAATAAGCAGAATGCTCCTAAAGTCTTGTGTTTTTCTCCTTAAAGGCTTGTAGAATATAAGGGGGAGATGATATCTCTCCCCAATGTTGGGTACCTCTGGAAATCTGAGGTGAAGGGTAGTCAGTTCCAAGGCCCCTACAAGTTTGGGAGATGTTCTGCATTGGGTCTGGCTGGGATGGAGTTGATTTTCCCCGCGGCAGCCCTCAGAGTGCTGTGTTTTGTATTGGTGGCTCGAGGGGTGTTGATAACACACCAGTGTGTTGGTTACTGCTGAGCAGTGCTAGCACAGCACCAAGGCTGGCTCTCCAACATTTCCCCCCAGTAGGCTGGGGGTGGGGAAGGTCTTGGGAGGGGACATAGCCAAGACAGCTGACCCAAACGGACCAAAGGGATATTCCAGACCATATGACGTCTGCTCAGAAATAAAAGCAAGGGGAACGGAGGGGGAAGTGGGGGCATTCGTTACTTCCGTTTTGTCCTCCGGGAACCGCAACGCGTATGAAAGCCCTGCTTCCCGGGAAGTGGCCAGACATGGCCTGCTGATGGGAAGTAGAGAATAAATATTTTGTTCTTTTGCTTCTGCGTGCCCAGCTTTGCTTTGCTTCTATTAAACTGCCTTTGTCTCGATCCACGAGTTTGGTTTTTTTGTGTTCCATCTTATTTTCTCCCCTCCCCACCTTGCTGAAGAGGGGGGTGATAGAGTGGGCTTTTGTGGGCACCCAGCATCTAGCCAGGGTCAACCCACCACATGTTCCTAATGCAAAAGGGCAAACTGTGCTTGTGGGAAGAATCGGAGGGAAATAAATGGTATTTCCATGCTCACTGTGTGGGTTTTTCCTCAAGATGGAAGTGCCAGAACTTGTAATTGTAAACTTTGTAGACTGAAGACTTTCCTTGTATTGTGTCAGGCAGAACATAGTTTTGAAAAGCAGTATTCTGGAGCATTACCATAATGCATTTAGGGCCCCGAAATACAATATACATATTATATTTAGACCTGTTTCAACTTTCCCTGCTTTTAAAGCAGTGGATCTCCAGCCATACTGGAGATCCACAGAGGATCTTGAGCTTTCAAGAATAGCTATGTGGAAACTGCTATGCTACATTGTAGAACATGTCAGTAATGTGGAAAAGGCCATTTTGAGGCATGATGTCATCTGCATTTGGTGCTCCTCTTTTTGTTCTCTTCTGGATACCTCCCCTCCACACCCATTAACTGTCAGACTTAAAAATCCTTTCATCGTCTAGGATCCCAGCAGAAATTCTAATCAGAATGCGGAACACTTTCCACCAGCTCAAAGACCTGTAGCTTGCCTTACTTTGTCCTGTCTCTCTCAGATGTTGCTATTTCTCAAGTCAGGGTGGTTTTTGGATGATGGAAACATTCGCATAATGGAGAGAGGTTTTGTGGTGAGGCAACTCTGATGATTCTGTGTGTGGATTTTATGCCAACAAAGATTTTCAATGTGTTTGAATGCTATTGTGGAAGTTTTATGTTGAGATTCCTCAGGAGGTTTTCTTAACTGCATTAAACCCATGACCAAAGTGTAGAAAAAATTATGTAAAAAAATGTAAATGTTTGTGCATGGCTGTGCTCTCCAAATGCTTGCACAATCTACCTGAAATTTTTCATTACCTTTCCTTCACTGATAATTGTTTGTTGGAAATTGAGTTATTATTTCTGCAGATTTCAGTATTTATTGCCTGAAGTCAGTACTTGACTGTAATCACAAAACAATACAATATCAAGCTATTGGAAGTTCTTAGATATGCTGTTATATCTTTCATGGTAGCAAGTTACATTTTTGAAGCCCGATTTAAGCCATTAAATATAGCAGTCTCCATATATACGAAATAATGCTTATTCCTTGCAATGCCAGTGTATCAGTAGTTAGTTCAACATCACATGCAAAATAAGTTTCACCTGCACTGTATATCTGCATGTTTTTTTCAGGTGCAAAAGTTGCAGATCTTGATATTTTCATGCCAATCAAGAAATTTAACATTGTCTGAAAATGTTCAGTTACTCTAAAGTATTGCTTGTAATAAATGATCACAATGGACCAAAAAAAATGTTGACTCCTGAAATACTATGCATGTCATTCATTCCAACTAATATGATACCTTGTTTCTGTATATGCATCTACAGGATGGAATGAATGCCCTTAACCTGTTCCAGCACGAATAGAAAAAGGAGAAGAGACATAGATGCAGTCCTACAAGATAGTTAATTCTTCCTTTGAGATGTTTTCATTGTCCTAAGACTGTAGCTGACATAGACTTCATTAGTTCATCAGGTCTCGGCTTTTGCTCCCTCCACAGAAATATGTGGGTAAAAAAATAGGTATATAAAAATAAATGAGTCAGAAATATCCGCCTATTATTCAAGTTATGCAGCAATTATGTTTTGAAATAAGATTGAGAAGTGGTGGAAGCATCTGAGGGAAAAATACACTTTGTAGCCAGAATGATATGTTTTACCAGACTGGACACCAGCCTCAGCTGAGCAATCCAAAATAACTTAATTTGCAAAAGATCTGAGCTGCTCTTTGGCAGGTTGGGAGACACAAGGAAAGGGAGCACCAGAGAGGTTTATCTCATTCGAATGGTCAAGTGATTTGCAAATGAATGACAGAAATACCTATTTTTAATGCCATTGCTTTATGGTGGCCAGTGTGTGATGCTGCTTCATGGGAAGAACTGTTGGTTACTGTCCGAGTCAGTACTGTCAGATTAAAAAGAGTTCTGGTCTTACAGACTCCACTGCCCTTCTGGCTCCAACATTCACTCATTTCTGCAGAGGGGCACACATGCTCACTCTCCCTTTTATCTTTCACAGTTTGTCCTCTGTCATTGTCTATCCATGGTTTGACAGAGTCTGAGCTATAGAAATCTTTGGAGAAAATAGCTAGCAACTACGCTTCAGAACCCAGAGCCAAATTTCAGTAAGTCTAATCCTGTAACCATCTCTCATTCAAATATATGTATTCAGTCAGTGGAATTGCTCTGTAAAGTAGGGGAGAACTATCAATAAAAATATAACACTGAAAAGCATTCAGAAGGATTGATTCCTGTAACACAGATCTTTTCAGTCATCTGCTTTTCATAGTTCATCTGTCCTTTTGTATAAGCTTTTCTTTAAGCTTGGCAGAAACTGGACAAGAATTTTCTGGGCACTGCATATAGAAGCAGAAAAACTTGGAAGACTTTCCTTGAACACTAATCTTTTTTTCATGTTGACCACACTAAAGGGATAAGCATTTGGATTTTTAAAACCATTAATGTTTAAAACAAGGGAAAAAGAAAGATTCTTCTGCAAACAGAACACATATATCAACCTTAGGGGTAAAAAAACCCACAGTATTTCTGGAGTAGATAGATAGAAAGATAAAGCCAGACAGATTCAGAAACGGAAAGAACTGACTAAGTCCACATCCTGTGTAGATGCATTTCATGATGGCTTTCATTACCATTACCATTATTGCAATAAAAGGATATTAGCAGAATTTTCATATCTTTCAAACAGCATCTTTCTTGCCAACAGCTCAATACATTCTATATAGTAGATAGTATTGGAAATAGACTGAAGCACAATGTGAGCAGTAAGTATTTAGGACCAGATCTCAACAGAATGTTGTACTTGTTATGTGTTGAAGGAAAAAAGGCAGCTTTGTCTCAGGACAAAAGTCATACTCAGCTTAAAGCTAAATTTCACTATATCCAGTGGCATTCTGAAGGTTGTCTCATAAGTTCCTGCACCAGCAAAAAGCCCAACTGGAGACAGATCGTGCATTATATTTTAGAAATATTGAAAGTCTAGACAGAGATTAAGTTGCAGCCAAGAATGCAAAGAGTGAGCAGTTCATATGAATACAAACGAGCAGGACAGAATAAAGCCTTTTATAAGTTTTAGAATTTAAAACACAAACACATGCAAATATTTATTAATTTGCTAGCTTATGATGAATAATAATTGTAAAGATACACTTGCTGATAAACCCCATTCAGCTTCCTCAGAAAGGAACTTCAGGTTTCATTATGGCCCCTGAACAGTAACAGCAGCCAGAGTCAGGCAGCAGCTCCAAACCCATGTAAACAGAAGAAAAAAGCATATAAAGTTATCATTTCTGTTGAGTTCTCTCTGTTATAGCTTTCCTTAGTAGTGTTAACCAGTACATAAATCTTTTCCCATTAAGTAATGTTGAAGAATGCAACTACTAGGAAAAAAACCCTGATTTTTTTCATTAGGCTTACAACCATACTCAGGGCTACCATGATCCCTTCTTTGGGAACTGCTAACTTTATGCTTATTGTATCCATCAACCTGAATCATTCCTTTATAGTGCAAGTATTTATTCCTTCTTGAATCAAAGTCAATACAGCAGAAAAAATAATTATAGACTACATCTTTAAGGAATAATCTTGACATGCTGTAGACCATAGCTGTAGACCATAGCTACAGATAGGTTGATTATAATTAGAAGCATTTGAAATGTGGAATTTGATCTCATTTTAAATCAGCAAGCAAGAAGCCTTAATTAAAATAAAAGACTCTAATCATGTTTCATGTTTATAATTCTATTTATCTTTCTAAAGAAAGCCTTATTGTTGTTTTCTGGTAACCCTTTAAGCCATTTTGATTTTCTTAGGAATGATTATACTGAATTTGGAACCATTGTTTTGCTGACCAAGAAAACCATCATGCATGTACTTATAAGGTTAACAGGTATTTATTTACAAGTTTAATTTATATATTTGATTATCTTTTTAAAAAGAGAGAAGTGTTTACCAGAGTACAGTTTTTCATTGATGTAGACAGCTCACTTGAGGAAGAAACTCGAATGAAAGCATTACTTTTCTGCAAATATACACATTTTAATGATTATGTAAATCTTAATTATATTAGATTCAATACAGAAAGCATTTATCAGAACATGTTTTTCATTTAAAATTTATCAACTACAGGAAATCTTGTTTGTATTTGGTGAAATTAACAGATTCTCAATTTCAGGATTTTAGTATTTGTAGGTGCCAGTTTTTATTCCTCTGTCCTGGGTTTGGTTAGGATAGAGTTAATTGTTCACAGGGAACTGGGAGGGGAGCAGCCGGGGCAGCTGACCCAAAGGGGCCAAAGCAGGTATTCCATACCGTGTGATGTCATGCCCAGTATTTAAACAGGGAAGTTCTGGGTAAGGGGGGTGTGGGTACCGTGGTTTGGGAGCGGCAGGGCAAGTGGTGTGGCGAGCCGTTTGGTTTGCTTCCATGTATCACTTGTGTTGTATATTCTTTCATTAGTGGTGGTGGTGGTGTTGTTTGGTGTTGTTTCTCTCTTCCTTACCATTCCAGTAAACTGCTCCTGTCTCAACCAGTGAGCCCCGCCCATTGGTTTATATTTTCTCCTCCCAATATCACCGGAGGGGGGGGAGGGGTGACAGAGCCTCTGTGGTTAAACCCCACAGTTTTTGCAGCCCAACGTGGAGCATCGAAAGGTTGAGGTAACAGCAGACCTGACCAGAGCATGTTAAAACAATCTTATATATATATATATATATATATATATATATATATATATATACACACACACACACATTTAATATAGTAGTAAAGCCTTATGTGCAGTATATATTCCCTCTGGTGCTGTTTATCGAGGCTGGGAGAGGGCTCGGGATTCTGATTTTGCTGTACTGTGTGGTGTCATTTTACCATATGGTCACATCACTGGCCAGGTGGTTGGGTGCTGCTTTGTTCGCGGTGTTGTCGTCATGGCCGCATCCCGGGCGCCCTCTGTCGGAACGTGTTAGTAATCGCACCCAACTTATGGAGAAGACGGAGGGGGGTGATTTCCCCCGCTCCTTTACCTCCCTTTTCTCATTCAGGGCGAATTTCGAATACCTTTGGGATGCTCTAACCATCATGTTTCTATTGCTGGGTCTCTTTAATGTGTTTCAGCTCCTGTCATGGGTTAAACAACTATTTAGGAATATGACCCAGAGATCTGCCCCAAGGCTGGATAGTTATGAGTGGCAGGGTGTGTTAGGATAGTATGGACAAGCACCTGAGACAGTGGGCACCTCCAGTGTTTTGGAAATTCATGCCCAAACAAGTGCAGAATCCTGAAGAATTAGTAAAATATTTGGAAAGAGTGTGTTGTCCCCCTGGCAATTCCATAGAGACACAGATCATTGCAATGACAAATATGGCAGATAGTCCAGCTCCTGTAACAAGCACGGCAACGACTTCAACCCCCACAACAAATACTGGTACTGCACCCAAACCAGAGGATCAACCCATGCCGGTATCGGTTGCTCCTGTACAAAAAAAGAAATACACAAAAAAGTCAGCTCGCTTGGCAAGAGGGAAAGGAGAACCAGGGTCATTGCAAAAACAGGAGGATGATGCAGAACCAGAGATAATTTATAAGGGCAGTTAATGACAGAACAAGGGGAAATGGCTCTAAACTGAAAGAGGGTAGGTTTCGATTAGTTATTAGGAAGAAATTCTTGACTGTGAGGGTGGTCAGACATTGGAACAGGTTGCCCAGAGAAGTTGTGGATGCCCCCTCCCTGGAAGTGTTTAAGGCCAGGTTGGATGAGGCTTTGAGAAACCTGGTCTAGTGGGGGGTGTCCCTGCTGATGGCAGGGGGGTCGGAACTAGATGATCTTCAAGGTCCCTTCCAACTCAAACCATTCTATGATAATCAACCGAAGCTGCTGAAGGAAAAGGTGAATCAAGTCAGTTTGCAGAGGCCATCCAGCTGGCCTTAGACATTGCTGAACGAGAAATGTGACCAGTGCTCTACCTCTATATGGACTCATGGATGGTGGCAAATGCCCTGGGGGGGGGGGGGGGGGGGGGGGTTACAACAATGGAAACTGACAGCACAGAGGCAAACCCATCTGGGCTGCTGAATTATGGCAAGATATTGCTGCCCGGCTAGAAAAGCTGGTCGTAAAGGTACGTCATGTAGATGCTCATGTACCCAACTGTTGAGCCACTGAAGAGCATCAAAACAACCAACAGGTGGACTAGACTGCTAAGATCAAAGTGTCTCAAGTAGACTTGGACTGGCAACAGAAGGGTGACAAATTTTTAGCTCGCTGGGCCCATGACGCCTCAGGCCATCAAGGAAGAGATGCAACGTATAGATGGGCTCGTGATTGAGGGGTGGACTTAACCATGGGCACTATTGCACAGGTTATTCATGAATGCAAGACGTGCGCTACGATCAAGCAAGCCAAGAGGTTAAAACCTCTCTGGTATGGAGGGCGATGGTTAAAATATAAATATGGGGAGGCCTGGCAGATTGATTATATTACACTCCCACAAACCTGTGGAGCAAGCATTACGTGCTCACCATGGTGGAAGCAACCACCAGGTGGTTGGAGACATATGCTGTGCCCCATGCCACTGCCCAGAACCCTATTCTAGGTGTTGAAAAACAAGTCCTATGGCAACATGGCACCCCAGAAAGAATTGAGTCAGACAAGGGGACTCATTTCCGAAACAATCTCATAGACACTTGGGCCAAAGAACATGGCATTGAGTGGGTGTACCACATCCCCTGTCATGCACCAGCCTCCGGGAAAGTTGAAAGACACAATGGACTACTGAAAACTACACTAAGAGCAATGGGTGGTGGGACATTCAAACATTGGGATACGCATTTAGCAGAGGCTGCCTGGCTGGTTAACACTAGGAGATCCACCAATCGAGCTGGTCCCGCCCAATCAAAACTTCCACACACTGTAGAAGGGGACAAAATCCCTGTAGTTCACATGAAGAACCTGTTAGGGAAGATGGTCTGGGTTAGTCCTGCCACAGGCAAAGGCAAACCCTTTCGCAGGATTGCTTTTGCCCAAGGACCTGGGTGCACTTGGTGGATAATGCAGAAGGATGGGGAAGTCTGATGTGTACCTCAAGGAGATTTGACTTTGGGTGAGAATAGCCAATAATTTGAACTGTATACTGTTAATTGATATATATATATATATATATATATAGTATGTCATTACTACTGTGGTTGCTATATGCCATGTCAAAGGAATTGCAGTATGAATTGCCCCAAAATGGATGAAGAATGGCCTTTGGTGAAAACCAAGCAAAGTACAGGAGTGATGGAACTGGCTTCAGCAATCAGCACCCAATGATGTTCTTGAGACTGACATCTTCAACCTGCAGACCGTGGGCATGGGCCGCACCAGATACACCAGCACATCATCTCCAGTCAGCTCTCCAAGATACACCAGCCACAAGCTCTGGATACAGCATGCAGCAATCCAATACCACACACCAGTTTTTTCTCACCCTGAGAGACTGTTACGACAGATGGAGCCCAAAGTCATGGGTTAAATGAACTCAGCGGACATTGTAGAGTGATGACCTGTAGAAGGATGGGGTGGGGGGGGGGGGGGTGTACCTGGTAGTGCAGTTCGGGAGCAGGTTGGGTGGTGAGTCACTTGGTTCTGTGTATCACTTGTGTTGTATATTATTTCATTAGTAGTAGTGTTGTTGTTGTTGTTTGGTGGTGTTTCTCTCTTCCATACCATTCCAGTAAACTGCTCGTGTCTCCACCCGTTGTTTTGCCCAATGTTTTGCCAATTACTGGGGGTCGACAGAAAGGATGCTGACACCAACCAAAAGAGTAAGCTTATTTTACTGATTATCTTGGGGTAATACAAAATACTTTTGCTGCTGTTTTCATTTAACAATGGGAAAATATACTCCTTTCTTCGGTCTAATCAGCCACTTTCTACTTAGGTCCATTAGGGAGTGAACAGACCAGGACTAAATTCAGCCACAAGCAAAATAGATGACCTCTGGCAGCAGACAGCTGGGAGTAAAATGGACAAAACCTTCCTTTGCCTACATTTCCTGTGCTAAAGCTCTGGAGAACCAGACTGGCTACTGGTGCTTCTAACTGAGGTGGTGGACAAGGTATAGCTGCTACTGTGAGGGCACGACAGAAGAGCCTTTGCAGCAGGGGCAGTAAACTTAGCTTTCTCTGCAAAGGGGTTCCTTTGCAATCACCCCTGTTCTCAGAGTTTCCCTTGTCCAGGTAAAATCATAAAGAAGCAAGTTCATCTTATGTAAGATACGTTACACTTGTTTGAAGTTAGTGTATGATGTATTTCTGGGAGATATTTTGTGAAGCATAACGAATTTGAGTAAAATTGATCTGCGAACATATAAAATATAGTTAGATTTATTCATTTATTTTCTGTATTAAGAATTGGATTTTAGAAAATAAGCTGAGCTTCATTTTGTCTCTGTGTTAGGTGGGAAACTTTAACTTTAGATCGGTTTGTCTGTGTTAAGTGGGAAACTTTTACAATAGCTAACAAGCTATTCCACACTGTCAGCAAAGGCCTTGCGGTGCCTGGCGTGCGAGCAGTCTGGAGCAAGAGAAGAAGGAACTGGTATGCAACACCTGCAGGCTGAAGCAAGAGAGCTGGCTTTGTTTGGTCTAGAGGTCTACAAGGGTGCTAACAAGCACCAACAGGAGGCAGTGCCCAAGCGTGAATGGGAGTGAACTTAGGTTAAAATTTCTTGGAACTAATTAGCTTAATCCATCCTAAATTTAATGAATATGTGTGTGTGTGTACTTTAAATAATGCCTTTGTAAAAGAGCGGGGGCGCAGGGCCTTTATGGGGTGATCCACCCTGTCGCCCGCCAGAGAATAAAACATACCTGCTTTATAACTCTCTGCGAGTTGTAAGGTTTGATTCCGCAGATCAATTTGGCACCCCAGATGGGACCCCCTCTCTTCTCGGCTGCAGGACCGGCTGGGAGCGGTCCGTCCTAAGGTGCCGCCGGATCATTTCTCCAGAGGACCTCCCAACCTCACCCTATCACTGCGGGGAAAGAGACAGACCATCAGCGGACGGACCAGGTATGTGAATTGGGAATACCTGCAGGGGGGGCAGGGGAAGAACCTATCAGTCGTGTGGAGACGTCCCACGCGAGGTGAGGAGTTGTATTGCTTGCCAAGACCCTATAAGTCGTATGGAGAAATCCTGCGCCTGGTGAGGGGGCAATATTGCTCGCCCCTTGCGATTGTTGGGCCCAACAGGGGACTCACGCCGGGTGAGGGGAGACCCGAGATCCTGTAAGCTGTGAGGGAATGGTAACTGGTATCCTGCTGAGATAACAGGAGCACTGTGTGGGATAGCCATCATCTTATACATCTGTTGCAAAAACCCGGTACCGTGTATTATGGTTTAAGTTATACTGCTTGGTGTGGACCTGTGGCAAACGGTTAATGGTTTATGATTTACGCTATACAAGAACTGTTGTTTAATTGGCACATTTTGTGGTGTGAGTGAGAGGAGTGAAGGGCCCGTTTGTGTGACTGAGTGTCTGTGTTGTTTGCAGCCCGACTGCCAAGCGGGTGCAGAGTTCTAAGCCTCGGTTCCGTTCTCCCGCGAGGGAAACAGCCGGAGGCGATCAAAGCGAGAGGTTATAGTGCAATGTTATAAACGTAATTTGCCTTTGTGGTTGTTTAATGTGTGGGGGGAACTAAACGGGAATTTAAGACTCATATTCGGGAAGCTAAACCGGAGTTTTGCCAGCAGTTTTAGATACTGCGCGAACACACTTTAGGGGAGACAGATCACCCCCTTAAGAACAGACGGGAGGGGGGGGGGGGGGGTCACATTCCAGTGGTCAGTGTCCATATTGTTCTAAGTGTGTTCTCAATTATCCCCCTGTCCATAGAGATTAGATTTAACAATGGGTACAAAGCTAAGCAAAGAATGCCCGAGAGGTAGCCCTTTAGGGCATGGAAAGAATTGGCGGGGGCAGGGGGGGAGGGGCGGCCAGGAGGCTCGATGAGTAAGAAAAAGTTAATAACATATTGCAATCAGTGGTGGCCTCTTTATAAACTAGAAGATGAAGAGAAATGGCCGTTAAATGGTACTTTAAACTGCAATATCCTTTTGCAATTAACATTGTTTCTTAGGAGAAAGCAAAAATGGGAAGTGTATTCATATGCCGACCTATTTTTCACTCTCCGAAATCACCCAGAATACCTGAAAGATTGTGGCCTGAACCCTCCACAGGATCCCATGGTGTTAGCTTTAGAAAAAGAAAATCTGAAGAAAGGAAAAGGCAAGCTGAAGAGGTGTTGTTCTGCATGTAGTATCGGACAAAGGTGCATTAATCCTGATAAGATTCGAAAGGCACAGAACAAAGGTTTGCCAGAGTTTGAAAGACCACCACCTGTAGCAGCACGGGAAAGCTCGGGGGAATCAGAATCTGATAGCATCCCTGAAATACCTGTGGCGTCCCGCACTCGAGCCAAGAGAGACCTAAGATCAGAACCTATTCAGGCGCCCTTGTGAGAGGCAGTCGGACCGGATGGGGGTGTTGCAATGATTAGGGTGCCTTTTACCTCATTGGACTTAGAATCTTGGGAAAGGAAAGCAAAAGGCTATAGAATGGATCCCGTAGGGGTGGCAAAGCATTTCCAGTATTTAGTTAGACAGCATAACCCTGACTGGAATGATATTCAATTAATGTTAGATCATGTGACCGAGACTGAAAAACAACTAATACTGAAAAAGGCCCAGGAGCTAGCTGAGGACCACCTCAAAGGGTCAGGGGAAGATGTAAAAGACCACTTTCCCTTACTGGACCCTCATTGGGACCCCAATAGGTCTGTACATAAGAGACTATTAGAGCAATATCGAGACTTGGTAGCACAGGGAATAGAGAGGGCTATCCCCAAAACGATAAATTGTTCTGCGTTATTTTGAGTTAGGCAAGGGCCAAATGAAGCTCCATCAGAGTTCTTTGAGAAACTCCGGGACGCAATGAGATGGCAGACTTCTTTAGATCCCGAGTCAGAGGTAGGAACCCAGCAGTTAGTTACACTCTTTATAGGGCAATCAACCAGGGATATACGGAAAAAGCTACAAAAGCTGGGAATGCCTGAGGGACGAAATTTAGAAAAACTTCTTGATGAGGCATGGAAAGTATTTAGCAATAGAGAAGAGGAAGAAAAAAAGAAAGACCGTAAAGCTGCGGAAGAAGACCGGAAAAGAGATAGGAAAGCTATTGTAGCGGCTTTACAGCAAGGGGGATCCCTGATAAAAGGAGAAACAGGGACTCTGGGAGGCGGAGGCTCTTGGAGACCTGCCCCCCCCCCGCCGGGGGTCAATCAGTGTGCATGGTGTAAACGAAGAGGACACTGGAAGGATGAGTGTCCCCTAAGGAGACAAAGGGGTAAAAAAATCACAAACGCCCCCAGAACCCAGGGCCCCTATGGCAGGAAACTATGAAAACTGACGGGGACCCGGGGAGTCTACCCTAGTGATCCATGGGTTATATTAAAGCTAGGGAAACAACAACGGGGTGGGGGTGGAATTTTTAGTAGATAACGGAGCAACATTTTCGGTGTTAAGCCAGGCTCTAACACCTACAGACAATGATTTTGTAACGCCCAAGGGAGCTACTGGCCAAAGCGAAAAGGCTATTTTCTCAAACCTCTGAAGTTTAAATTGGTGAAACAATTAGGAATACATAAATTTATTTATATGCCAAATTCACCAAAGCCCTTATTGGGGAGAGATTTATTAGAAAAAATTGGAAGCAGAAATAAGATTTGGAAAGGAAGGAATAGAATTTAAAGTGGGAAATGATCAGCTAATTGAGATTTTAAGTCTGGCCTTGGTAAGTCCCTCTGAAAAAACAGAGGTACCCAAAGAGATTCAGGATCAAGTATTCCCAGGGGCATGGGCCACTGAAATACCCGGCAAAGCAAAAACAGCTTCACCGACAGTAGTCAAGATTAAACCAGGAGCTAAGCCAGTGAGAGTAAAGCAATATCCCTTAAGGTTAGAGGAGAGGCAAGGGATTTGTCCAATCACAGAACAGTTTCTGAAGTACAGATTATTAATTGAATGTGAATCTGAGTACAGCACTCCTATATTCCCAGTGAAGAAACCAGATGGAAATTATAGGATAGTCCAAGATCTCAGGGCCATGAACAAAATAACTGAGGATTTATACCCTGTGGTAGCCAATCCATACACATTATTGATTAAATTAAAATCTGAATTGGCTTGGTTTACCGTTCTGGATTTAAAGGATGCCTTTTCTGCCTACCTATGAGCCCAGGAAGTCAATTATTATTTGCCTTTGAGTGGGAAAACCCAGATTCCAGGAGGAAAACACAGCTAACTTGGACTGTACTTCCACAAGGCTTCAAGAACAGCCCTACCCTTTTCGGCAACCAGTTGGCGAAGGACTGAGAACAATGGGAATCGCCACCTGGGACTGGGACTGTGTTGCAGGATGTGGCCTCATAGCCACTGAAACAAGGGAACAAAATATAGCTTGGACTGTGAGTTTATTGAACTTCCTTGGACTAAGTGGTTACCGAGTCTCTCCACAGAAAGCTCAAATAGCTCAGCAAAAGGTGATGTATCTAGGATATGAAATCACAGCAGGCGAACGGACTTTGGGAAGAGCAAGAAAGGAAGTCATCTGCCAAACTCCCAAGCCACAGACGGTTAAGGAGCTCCGAACCTTCCTGGGAATGACGGGTTGGTGTCGTTTATGGATCTACAACTACGGACGCCTGGTAAGACTACTTTGTGAACTTATTAAAACTAATTCAAAAGATCTCACTTGGAATAGAGAAGCTGAGCGGGCTTTCCACAACTTAAAACGAGAGCTCATGCAGCCCCCAGCCTTAGGGTTACCAGACCCCACAAAACCTTTCTGGCTGTTCTGCCATGAGAAGCAGGGGATTGAATTGGGAATTTTATCCCAAAACCTAGGCCCAGATCAGAGAGCCGTGGCATACTTCTCCAAACAATTGGATGAAGTGAGTAGAGGATGGCCCAGCTGCCTGAGAGCGGTGGCTGCAGTAATACTTAACATCCAAGAGGCTCGCAAATTTACAATGGGCCAAAAGATGACAGCGTTAGTGTCTCATACAGTGTCTACTGTACTGGAGGCAAAAGGGGGGCATTGGCTATCCCCACAGAGATTCCTCAAATACCAGGCCATTATGGTGGAGCAGGACGATGTCCCGATAATAGTGACTAACATTGTCAACCCAGCATCTTTCCTTAGTGGAATTACAGGAGAACCAGTAATCCATGACTGCATGGAGATCATTGAAGCAGTCTACTCCAGTCAACCAGACCTGAAGGAACAACCACAGGAAGATGCTGAGGACACGTGGTATACAGATGGCAGCAGTTTCGTCAAGTACGGTCAGCGCAAAGCAGGGTACGCAGTGACTACTACAGACAGGGTAATAGAGTCCGGGGCCCTTGCCTCAAACACTTCGGCACAAAAGGCAGAGATAATAGCTTTTAACTCGAGCATTACAGCTTGCTAAAGACAGAAAAATTAACATTTGGACAGACTCTAAATATGCCTTTGGAGTGGGTCACGCCCATGGAGCGGTTTGGAAAGAAAGAGGACTTTTATCCACCCAAGGGAAGCACATAAAACACGCAAAGGAAGTTCTTAAACTACTGGAAGCAGTGCAACTGCCAGAGAAGGTGGCAATTACACACTGCAAAGCTCACCAAAAGGGAACTACGGCACAAGAAATGGGTAATTCCATGGCGGATCGAGAAGCAAAAAGGGTGGCCAAAAAGGTATGGCAGAAATACAGTCTTTGGTTCCAGACAGTAAAATACAAACTGATCAGACACCTAAATATGCAAAGGAGGATTTAAAATTATTTAAGGATCTAGATGGGAAGAAGGTGAAAATGGATGGGTTACCACACCACAAGGGAAAATAGTAGTGCCTAGCACATGACTCTGGGCCATAATAATGGCGGAGCATAGAAAGACTCGCTGGGGGGTTGATGCCCTATACAAACACCTGAGCCAATGCATTGTTGCCCCTAACTTGTACACAACCATCAAACAAGTGATGCAGCAATGTGATATCTGTTTGCAAAATAACCCTCAAGTAGCTCGAAAGATTAAACTAGGACAAATAGGGAAGGGCAATTTCCCAGGGCAATGGTGGCAAATTTTCAGAACTTCCGAGGAAAGGGGGGTTTCGATATTTGCTTGTATTAACTGACACCTTTTCAGGATGGCCAGAAGCATTCCCTTGCCAAACAAACAAGGCTAGAGAAGTGACTAAGGCTTTGTTACATGAAATTATACCAAGATTTGGAGTCCCAGCAGTAATATCTTCAGATAGAGGTCCTCATTTTGTGGCCAAAGTCACACAACAAGTCAGTAGGCTTCTGGGAATAGACTGGCAATCACATACTCCCTATAGACCACAGGCAAGCGGTCAGGTAGAAAAAATGAACCACCTCCTTAAATTACAGATTGTAAAATTGGATCAAGAAGCTGGATTAGCTTGGCCTCAGTCACTACCCTTAGCCTTGTTACGAATTAGAACCAAACCAAGGGTTAAGGAAGGATTAAGCCCTTTTGAGATAGTGCATGGAAGGCCCTATATGGTTCAAGCAGGAACATCAACACAAGCCGGTACTGAAGTATTAACTAACTATGTAATAAGCTTACAGAAACACCTTAGAGAAATAGAAAAGCTAGTTTTGGGAACCTGTGCTCGTGGTCTGGATGGACCAATACATAATATAGAGCCAGGTGACTATGTATATGTCAGATCTCTTTCAGGTTCACCTTTGGACCCAAAATGGGAAGGACCATTCCAGGTCTTATTGACAACACACACGGCTGTTAAGATACGGGAGCAGGCATCATGGATACATCATTCCAGAGTAAAGAAAGCTCCTAACAAGGCTGGGAGTTAACGGAAACTGGACCCTTAAAAGCTCCAACTCAGAAAAAGACATTCCAGATCGAGATAAGTTTTATATGATAGCAAAACTGACGTTAGGTCCTGAACTTAGACTTTTAACATGATCAGCAGTGAGTTTGAACTGTTAATACTCTTTGTATCTCCTCTCTCGCCTGCAACCAAGAGCCTAATAGCTGGCCTTGGAATCACGCTCAGAAGAACCACACCAGAATAATGGGAAATGTAGACCTGAAAATGGGGCTAGCTACTGTGTTTTTTCAGGAGGATGAGGTGTACCAAAGAAACCAGTGGGGCAGAGATGATAAGGACAGAGTTGCCCGATTATGGGGGAAGACGGGAGATAAAAAAAAAGTGGGGTGTCAAATGCACCATAAGGATAACAACAAGGCCCTAATTTCGGGAGGCACCCAGGTATCCGTGGCAACGACAAATCATTCCCTTAAAAGTAAAACTTCATGTATGACATTAGAGTGTTGGTACAATTTTATTTTAATCGAGCCAGTCTTCGTAGTATGCCTAGGGCAAGAGTCAAAAAAGGCAGCACTAACCTACAGAGTTAAAATTGACATTGGCAATCTACCAACTACGATTTTGCCCACTACTACAGTTCCTCTAGAGACACCTACTACTCAACCAACCATTGTACCTGATCAAAAAATTTTTAAAATTGGACGGTATGCGATCGGGAACACAGGGCAACAACAGATGTTGTCCAACCCAGAAAATCAATGTCTCTGAAATTCAGCCTGCCTGTTCCCCTTTCCTAAAAATGTCCTTTGAGGGATGGACAACCTGGTTGTGGAAACAAGTACCCTTCAGGGGCCGAACACAGAGAAACCAGAGAGACCTAATCGGTATGTTAGGAACAGGACTGGGAATTTTAAATGGAATCGACTCAGAGATATTAATGAATAAACTAGCCATCGCAACTAGTGATTTGACAAAATTACAACAACCTTTGCAATCTTCCCTATCAGCTTTAGGAACTAATCAGTGGCTATTATCAAAAGTATTACCAAAGTGGGAAGAGGTAGAGGAACAGGACCACAAATTTATAATAGATGCACTTGGTGTAGTCCAAAATAATGTTTCTTTGGCTCTCAGTTGCACACAGGCACAACTATGGATGCAATCGGTGGCCGCATCAATTATAAGAGAAGGTGAAGAGGGCACTTTCCCCACCGAAATTTGAAAAATTGTTTGGGACAATGCCACTGACTTCGAGAGGGAGCTCCAATCCTGGTGGACTCTGGTAAACTTCACCTATAATCCCATCACTAGCACAGCCACAACCTTTGTATTGACCATACGTAACTCCTCAATATCTGTAATCCACCCCATCATTGCATTAGGGTTGAACCACAATGGAACTGTGCTCTACCCCTTTGAACATAGAGTATGGACTCGAACGGTGAATGAGAAATGACAAACTGTAAATTTAGATTCTTGCATCGCATGAGAACAACAAGGATTCATTTGTGAAAGTAATACAGTCGATGCTCAGGATATTTGTCTCGATACTGAGCAAAGCATTTGTCATTTCGAAGTCCATCCAGACAGTAATCAAAAGACATTACATGTATACACTGGCCAAGGTTGTGTATGTTTGAGAACTGCTTGTGACTCTGTAACAATAGACAAAATAATGGCAAATAGTGAGAATCCTTCTAATTTTTGTATTTGTAACTTTGTTAAAATTGTTGGATGTGACTTTTCTTATTGAGCACCAGTCGCATCCCACCAGTTGATAAAATCCAACTACGTAATGTTTCACAAATTATCACCTGTACCTATTGGAATGAATCTTGCATTGGTAAAACAATTAACGAGACATCAAGATTTGATCAAAATCTTGAAGGAGGCCCAAGAAAATGGACAGAAAACCCTGATAACTGTCCTCCATGACACAGAGGAAATTCATAGGGTCTTAAAAAGAGCAAAAGAAGATGCAAAACACAACTGATGGGATGCGCTATTTGGATGGTCACCTAGTGCAACTGGTACTCTAAATAGGTTGTGTCACCCCATTGTTGTCCTTTTGATATTAGTACTAATTAGCTTTGTTTTATCTGCCATACTGTTTGTTTGGAATTGGAGAATGCTACAGCGACTAACATTTTTAACTTCTCTACTCAGGGCACATGAGAATGCATTAAGAAGCAACTCTCAAGCAAAGTATTATCCAGTTCCACTTCAGAAAAGGGATTGTGTGTAGAGCAAAAGAATTTGCCTAGGATAAAAGACAGGGGGGAATTGATATGGGAACATATAAAATATGGTTAGATTTATTAATTTATTTTCTGTATTAAGAATTAGGTTTTAGAAAATAAGCTGAGCTTCATTTTGTCTCTGTGTTAGGTGGGAAACTTTAAGTTTAGATCGTTCTGTCTGTGTTAAGTGGGAAACTTTTACAAGAACTAACAAGCTATTCCACACTGTCAGCAAAGGCCTTGCGGTGCCTGGCGTGCGAGCAGTCTGGAGCAAGAGAAGAAGGAACTGGTGTGCAACACCTGCAGGCTGAAGCAAGAGAGCTGGCTTTGTTTGGTCTAGAGGTCTACAAGGGTGCTAACAAGCACCAACAGGAGGCAGTGCCCAAGCGTGAATGGGAGTGAACTTAGGTTAAAATTTCTTGGAACTAATTAGCTTAACCCATCCTAAATTTAATGAATATGTATGTGTGTGTACTTTAAATAATGCCTTTGTAAAAGAGCGGGGGCGCAGGTCCTTTATGGAGCCATCCACCCTGTCACCCGCCGGCGAATGAAACATACCTGCTTTATAACTCTCTGCGAGTTGTAAGGTTTGATTCCGCAGATCAAAGAGGGACAAGTTTTAGCTCTCAGACGAGTGCTCACAATCATACTGCCAGGAGTCACAAGCACTTCCCCTGCTAGCAGACCTGCAAGTTAGCGAGCCGCTGCGATGGAATGCTGCTTCCAGCAGAGCTACAGCGAGCTGCCCTTCACCCTTCCCTGCTCACCCTGCCTGGGTGAACTGCCACGCAAAGTGCCGCACCACGCCCTTCTGACGCACCACGCCCTTCTGACGCACCACGCTCTGTTTGCCTGTCCTGTTCACTGCACTCCTGGTCAAACCGCCCACAGTTGGCCCTGGCAATGCCCCCACCGCATCAGCCCCGCTCACGAGATGTCATTTTGGTTGGAAAAGACCTTTAAGATCACCGAGTCCAACCAAAAATGTCATCTTTATGGTGAAAGTAGCATGGATTCTTCATGTGCATGAGAAAAAAATCTTATTATCCTGCCCGTCCTTTCCAGAAGGAGCAGGAGAAGTGGAGGGTGATGAGTAACGAGACACTCTATTATCCTAGGAAGAGGAGAAAAATAGGAACCCTATATTAAAGTGCTTATTCATTTGGGAAACAAATAAGACTGTAACATTGTGGTAGACAACATTAAAAGTTGAATGTGGTGCTTTCTCTCACAGAAGCCACCCCATGTCCCCCCCTCCCGCTGCTACCAAAACCTTGCCACGCAAACCCAATACATCAGTATATGAAACCTTATTGGTTTTAACTCTGATGAAAGCAGAATAACATGCTTAAATGATCTATATTAGAAATAATGAAATAATGGAGACTGCTTAGTGTCCTTCTGTTGTTAATTTTTCCACTTCCTTGCAATATGACAGAAGATGTTATATGAATCTCTAACACTTAAGAACAGAGAAGAACATTATTGTACAAGAGGTTTTATTTAAGGAAATGGTTTTATATATGGAAATGTAAAATTGGTGAAGTAAAATTAGTGAAGCTGCTTCTGCAGTCCAGAAGGCCAACCGTATCCTGGGCTGCATCAAGAGAAGTGTGGCCAGCAGGTCGAGGGAGGTGATTCTCCCCCTCTACTCCGCTCTCGTAAGGCCCCACCTGGAGTCCTGTGTCCAGTTCTGGAGCCTCCAACACAAGAAAGACATGGATCAGGTAGAATGAGTCCAGAGGAGGGCCACGAGGATGATCCAAGGGCTGGAGCACCTCTCCTACGAGGACAGGCTGAGAGAGTTGGAGCTGTTCAGCCTGGAGAAGAGAAGGCGCTGGAGAGATCTTATAGCGGCCTTCCAATACCTGAAGGGGGCCTACAAGAAAGCTGGGGAGGGACTTTTCACAAAGGCAGTTAATGATAGAACAAGGGGAAATGGCTTTAAACTGGAAGAGGGCAGGTTTAGATTAGATATTAGGAAGAAATTCTTGACTGTGAGGGTGGTGAGACACTGGAACAAGTTGCCCAAAGAAGTTGTGGATGCCCCCTCCCTGGAAGTGTTCAAGTCTGGTGTGGTGACTGGCGGAAAAGATCCCCATAGATCCAATTCTTGCAGGGGTAAGGCATTTGAGGTATTCAGGGCAACTATCAATTGCTTTAAGAAATAAGCATGTTTGACTACAGGCCAATCCCATGATTTCAGGCAATTTCCCTGCGGGTTGTTGTTTCTCCAATTCCAATAAGTGGTATTGATTTTAGAAAAGTTTACTCCCCAGGGTTCAAAATCGGCCCAATGGATATATGGGTATCCTATCAAACATGTCCGAAATGGATCACTGGCTTTCGCTAGAGCGAGACAGAAATCTGTTACCCCTGATTCACCAGCCCAGGTAACCCACATATTTTGCCTGACATCTATATTGTGAATAGCACTAGTGTGGTCTAGATGACAGTAAAGAAAAAGACTTAAGGCAATGATAACTTTAATCTGTCTTTTTCTCCACCCATAGTGAACGTTGGAACCTTGTGATCCAGTAATTGATCTCAGATCGGGGTATTGTCCACTGCCTTGGTAAATAGACATTTTTTTCCACAAAAACGTGGTGTAATTAATGGAATTTGAACATCCAAAAAGGCTAAATCACCAAAATCCTTCCAAGGCAAACACTTCTCATACACCGTACCTCGCACAATCTTAAACAACAACTTATCTGTAATACAATGGGCTCTATGAACTGTCCTTCGCAATTGCAGAGTCGTCTGTTTCGCCAGTTTGCTTCGATTGCTGAGTTATCCAAGGACGCACCCACTTAGCTGATATCCATCGGTTATCTTCTCCTACAGAAACACATGCACAACCCCTTCCCCAAGTTAATAATTGATACGGTCCCAGCCAATCGTTTTTTACAGGATGAAAAATCTGAACATTAATGCTATTCGTACTGAAGTCTTGAGGATTCACAGTAAAATGATTCCAAATAGGGGCGTTGGCCTGGTCGACCCTTGGATTCAACCAGTTCAATACATAGCATGCTTTTGCAGTGATTACTTGCGGGCTTCTCTCCCCCTCTTTTCTAAAAATGGCAAGGTAGTGTTTCAATAATTCGACAATAGCCTGACCCCCAGAATTATAGGGAACCCCAGTCACATGGTTGATATGCCAACGGGTAAAAAACTCTGCCACAGTTCGACTAACATACACAGGAGCATTATCAGTTTTAATCTGGTCAGGACAACCCAAGACTGCAATAGCAGTGGCCCAGTGTTGAACGCAGGCCAAAGAATTAGTAGATTTATGTGGTGTAGCCCAAACAGCTTTTGAACACGTATCAATGGTAACATGAATAAATTTAAGAATTACAAAAGATGCAAATTCAGTGACATCAGTTTGCCAGATTTTGCAGGGCTGCAACCCTCGAGGATTAACCGCGTCGCTCTGAAGCGGCGTAAGCCTAGCTCAATCAGGACACGCAGCGACAATTGCTCGTGCGTCGCTACGAGAGAGACCAAACTGTCGCTGCAGGGCACTAGAAGACTGGTGAAAAAAGGAATGAGATTGCGTCGCCTGTGTCAGAGGTGGATCACAAGTGACAGGTACAGCCACTAATGTATCAATGTAGGCATTACCCTCATGAAGGCACTCAGGAAGATCGAGGTGACTTCGGATGTGAGTAACCCACCATGGGTGTCTTCGGGCCCCGACTTCATTCCATAATTGCAGAACTAACTGTTGCAATCTCGCATTTGTAAAGCTACCTAAAAAAGATCGAGAGAGACGGACCACAATTCCTACAACATATTTAGAATCACAGACAAGGTTAAAGGCTTGGTCGCGAAAAGCAAGGAAAGCTAGCAATACTGCACGTAGTTCTAACAGTTGCACTGAACCAGGTGTATGTTCAACATGATGTTTCCAGTTGCCCTGAGGGGTTTTATATGCGTAACCACACTTATTAGTATGGCTACTAGCATCTGTAAAGACAGTAACAGCTTCGGGTATAGGAGAAAAACGTTGCATGGAAGCTTCCTCCAACAACAATGTAGTTTTAAATAAAGGATGACTGGGGTAATGATTGTCTATATTAATCCCTTGTATTGCAAAAGCAAAAATATCTGACGTCTGCATCCACAAATCTACCAGAAACAAGGTCTGAAGAGGTAAAATAACAAGAATGGGGTCAGTTCCGGCCAAGATGCGAAGACAAAGTCGAGACTTTAATATTAATTGCCCAATTGCATCGGCCCGAGTAGTAACTGTGGCTTTAAAAGTGCAGCTATGAAATACCCACTCTATCAATCGCATAGGGGCGCTGTGAGGTAACTGAACAATCAGCGAAACAACTTCTTTCTCTCGGTTATAGATAACTAAAGAAAAAGGACAATTTTCTAATCTGCGATCTATGGCTGACCCTCTAATTTTTTCTGCAATTTCATCCAGTGCTTTCCCAGCCTCCACAGTAAGTGATCTAGGGTCAGAAGGGGAATTACTATTCCGTAAAAGGTCAATCAGAGGAGAAAGAACTGTGTTAGTAATTCCACAAAAAGTTCGAAGCCACTGCAGATCACCTACCAATTTTTGAACATCATTAACAGTCTTAATGTCTGGGCGTGAAATAAGTTTCTGAGGCATAAGTCTAGTTTCCGTAATTTGCATGCCCAAATAGTTCCAAGGAGGATGTTTTTGAACCTTTTCAGGTGCAATGACCAAACCAAAATTCTGCAGACATGTTACAAGTCCTTTCTGTTTTTGCTCAGGAAGGGGTGTAGGGCTAGCCACCAATAAGTCATCCATATAATGGTATGTGAGCAAGTCAGGCTTTTCCCTTCGCCATGGTTGTAAGGCCAAATCCACAAACCACTGACAAATGGTAGGAGAGTTTTTCATACCCTGTGGCAGTACAACCCATTGATAATGCTGTGACGGGGCAGCCCTATTGATGGAAGGCACAGAAAAGGCAAATTTGTCACTGTCATCTTCGTGTAAAGGAATTGTGAAAAAACAATCTTCAAGATCAACTATTAACAAGTCCCAATTTTCAGGCAACATGGCTGGAGATGGTAACCCAGGTTGTAAGGCTCCCATGTCCTCCATACAATTGTTTACAGCTCTCAAATCATGTAATAGTCTCCATTTCCCAGATTTTTTCTGAATGGTAAAAATAGGAGTGTTCCATGGGCTAACAGAGGGTTTAATATGACCCAATTTTAATTGTTCTTGCACAAGGTCCTCAACATGTTGCAGCTTCTCTTTTGGCAGAGGCCACTGATCAACCCAAACAGAGTCTTCTGTTTTCCATTTAATTTTAAGTGTTGGGCGAGCGCTGCCGTCAGTGGCCCCTATCAAAAACCAGTAGATAATTTCATTCCCCATTGAGAAAGAACATCTCGACCTAACAAAGAGAGTGCTGTGGACAACACATAGGGTTTCACCCATGCTTGATGGCCTTCGCTATCCTTGAATAGATGTATTGGGTTTGCACGGCAAGGTTTTTGGTAGCAGTGGGGGAGGGGACATGGGGTGGCTTCTTTGAGAGAAGCTGCCAGAAGCTTTCCCCGTGTCCGACCCGACACAGCCAATGCCAGCGGCTACAGGAACGGACCCGCCGCTGGCCAAGGCCGAGCCAATCAGTAACGCCTCTGTGATAACATAATTAAGAAAAAAAAAAAGGAAGGGAGAAAAAAAAAGCTGCACACTTTGCAGCTGGAGAGAGGAGCGAGAAGATGTAAGAGAAAACAACTTCGCAGACACCAAGGTCAGTGAAGAAGGAGGGGGAGGATGGGCTCCGGCGCCGGAGCAGAGATTCCCCCCGCAGCCTGTGGTGAAAGACCAGGGTGAAGCAGGCTGTCCCCCTGCAGCCCCTGGAGGTCCATGGTGGAGCAGATGACCACCTGTAGCCCGTGGAGGACCCCACGCCGGAGCAGGTGGATGCCGAAGGAGGCTGTGACCCCGTGGGAAGCCCGCGCTGGAGCAGGTTCCTGTCAGGACCTGTAGCCCGTGGAGAGAGGAGCCCACGCCGGAGCAGGTTTGCTGGCAGGACTTGTGACCCCGTGGGGGACCTGCGCTGGAGCAGTCCCTTCCTGAAGGACTGCACACCATGGAATGGACCCAGACTGGAGCAGCTCGTGAAGAGCTGTCAGTCATGGGAAGGACTCACGTTGGAGCAGTTGGTGGAGGACTGTCTCCCGTGAGAGGGACCCCACGCTGGTGTGGGGGAAGGAGACCTCCCCCTGAGGAGGAAGCAGCGGCAGAAACAACGTGTGATGAACTGACCCTAACCCCATTCCCTATCCCCCTGTGCTGCTGGGGGGAGGAGGTGGAAAATCGGGAAAGAGATGAAGCCCGGGAAGAAGGGAGGGATGGGGGAGGTGTTTTAAGATTTGGTTTTACTTCTCATTCTCCTCTAATTTTGATTTGTAATAAAGTAAATTTGTTTTTTTCCCCCAAGTCGAGTCTATTTTGCCCGTGCCAGTAATTGGTGAGTGATCTCTCTCTGTCCTTATCTCCACCCACGAGCTTTTCGTTATAATTTTCTCCCCCTGCCCATTTGAGGAGGGGGAGTGATAGAGTGGGCTTTGGTGGGCATCCGGCCTCTAGCCAGGGTCAACCCACCACAATAGAATAAAATCTTTACTGACCTTAGTGATTTGACTTCCCCCAATGCCTGATATGGTTGAATCAGTGTTCTTCAGGGTCCATGCACGAGGCCACAGAGAAGCTAGCAAGACTGTTACATCTGCACCTGTATCTAACATCATAGAGGTTTGAAAGAAAAGACCATCAGATCCAGATACAGTGACCATACACAGAATCACACAGAATCACAGAATATTAGGGATTGGAAGGGACCTCGAAAGATCATCTAGTCCAATCCCCCTGCCGGAGCAGGAACACCTAGATGAGTTCACACAGGAATACATCTTGGTCGTTGTGGACCCAAAACCTGACAGAAGGCAACTTGTGGCTCACCAGTCCACCCAAACCCCTTATTTCCTCGTGTACGAGTTCCACGAATTGGTACCTGGGCATAAAAAGGAATTAATTGCACAATTATAGTTTTTTCTGGAATGTGAACAGGTGGTGCAAAAATTTTTACCATTATTCCAATGGGGCCAGTATAATCAGCATCAATACAACCAGGAAGGACAAAGATGCCCTTCTTAGTGGCCGAAGACCTGCCAATCAGAAGAGCAGATAGGCCACGCCCCAGAGGCCCTGTCACTGTAGAAGGCAAAACATGCACTTCATTGTCTGTGATTGTTACTGATTTTGCCACGGTCAAATCGACTCCTGCACTTCCACTGGTGGCGGAGGGCAGTTTGTCGAGGCAACCGTCATCTTGTTTTTGTATTGGGGATATTTTTTGGCCGTGTCCCTCGAGGCGCAGCGACCCCAGTTTCCTGACTGAATCAAGGGTGTACCATCCTTACCAAATTTCGAGCGGCACATCGCTGCTTTGTGACCAAATTTACCACATTGAGCACAGTACCCCTGTAAACTATCAGGAGAATTTTGACAATTACGTTTTATATGCCCCTCTTTTCCACATCGGTAACATTGCGGAAGCTGCCCTCGATCATTATGTCCTTGTTTCAAAACAGCAGCCAAGGCATCAGCATGTATTTTAGCTTTCGCTTCTTCTTCTATTATGGGAGCTCTAGCACAAGCCTCTATCATTTGAGCAATAGTGGCACCTGGCGGTAGAGCTGCAATCAAGTGCTTACAGGCCAAATTAGCATTTTGAACAGCAATTTCTTTAGTAAGCAAGGGCTTAAGATCAGGAGTAACATTAGGGGCCGCATCAGTAGCATCACGTAAACGATCAACAAAAGAGAAAAAATGCTCATTCGGTTTCTGCATGATTTTAGTGTACGGCAAACTGGGTGCATGCACTTGTGGTAAGGCTAAAAAGGCGGCCAATCCAGCATTTTTTGATTGCTGTGATATTCTGAAATGCAAAGCAGCCAGCGCAGCAGGATCCCGGTATGGACCCGTACCCATAAGCGCATCAAGAGAAGCACGTTGCAATGGATCTCCTAAAGGAGCATTGAGATTGTCTAACATCTTAATCTCAAGTCGCTCTTGCCATTTTGCCACCCACAACATAAACGTTGTCGGAGACAAAATTAATTCCATAATTGCACGTAAATTGGCAGGGACTAACTCAGTATACTTAATCAATGCTGTTACTTGATTTTTCACCAGTTTGTTATTGTGCCCATATTGCATAACTGTTTTTTGAATACTTTGAACTAGTTTCCAATCTAAGGGTTCCCATATCTGATTACCCTGTTGCACAACCACCGGAGCAGCCAAAGGAGAAAAAGAAAAATCCCCCTCTAATGTACAATTCTCCACCAAAACTCGGTGTTGGGGAATGGCTTAAGGAACAGGGACATTGGCTCCCTGGGCGACTTAATCACTGGCGTTTAGCATGACTAAGCCAATCGGGGTGTGACATGTGTGCATAGTCGTTATGGGAAAGCATAAAAGAAGTTGTGTTCTGCAAATAAAGTTGAAGCTTGTTTACCATCCATATTGGATCGACCCCTTGCTTCCTCCGCTCGTCGCAACACCTCGGTATCGCTTATGATCGACTGAACCCCGGATCCCGTGACAATCCCCCTCCCCCAGACCCAGTATCCTGCTTTCCCTTCCGATTGGCCTCTTCCATTTCCGATATTATCTCCCCAATATTTTGCATTCCCCCCACAACTGACTTATGTGCAGCTTTATATGCGGCCTTAACGTCTTTTCTAGCTGACCCTCGATCTAAACGTTCCATTTCCTTCAATAAATCAACCATAGTGTCCTGCTGACGCCGCAGCTCTTTCCGAAGATCTTGATATCCTGCATCAAATTTTTGAGACGGGACGGCCTCATCTTCACTATCTGGAGCGAGAGGAGGGATGTCACGGAACGGATCTCCATCTACTTCCATTTCATCTGGCACAGGAGCAGAGGGTTGAATATTATTAGGATTAGGCATGACAAGCGGCTCGTTAGTGGCTCCCTCCGTGCCCTTAGACATATCAGGATTCCAGGGGGGCAGGTCATCGTCACATCCCCACACAATCCGCTCCGCTCGTGACATTACGGGACAGGCTACCGGAGGATCGTCTGGTGGGTCTTCTAACGGTGGCCAGACTGGTCCCACAACTCCATCTTTCTGATCCTTTGTGGGACAATGTTCAATCTGAGACTCGTGGACAACTGCTTTAACAGCAGCAGCAACCTGCACTTCTCCGTGTAATTGATCTATCATACCCCTTACGGAGCGATAAGTTTTTGCCAGGTCTTTTGCACCCTTGGAGCCCACTTGCACACTCTCCCACAGTTCTGCCCCGATTTTCTGCCACGTGTCCTGGCTATATATGTCTTGTGTTGTTGAAATCAGTCCCCCGCACTTTCCCCAGCACAATAGTTCGACAAGCGCTGGTCGCGGAATTTTAGTTTCAGTCTTATCCACTAATCTCAAAAGGCTTTCTAATACTGCCTTCTCTACTGCAGATACAGTAACTCCCATCCTGCTATTTTTAACTCCTAACTCACCGGGTTAGACGTGCACGTTCCGCCTCGTTGGGCGCCCAGCTCTCTCTCTCTTGGCTGGCAGCAGGATTTCCTCACAGCTCCGCAGAAAGATGAATCCTCCCCAAGTCGGATCACGTCGGGGTCACCATTTGACGCAGGCAATATCGGGTGAGCGAGAAAGAACCATTCACACATCTATGAGATGCAAGTTCAAATCCACTTTATTATCAGAAAGCTGCTTGTTATATACCCCTTTGAGTTCCGTATACGTGTCCATGCACCAAGCATGCTACGAAACTAATTATTATTGGTTACTAGCTACTGTTCACACGCCGACCCCTCAGTCCCACTGGTTCGTTCTTATCTTGGTTTCAGGTTCACTTCCTCGCCGCAATATCCTGTTTTTCCAGCTCACATCCACTTTCTTCAATTGCTGTTTATCATTCTGCCACGTAGCCACATTCTTTCACTGCAGTTTATCTTTTCTGGCACGTAACTGCAAGCGGCCTAGCTAGTATCATAGTCATGTAATATTGCTAAGGCCCCAACAAGTGGCAGTCACTTCTGTGCTGGGAACTGAGCCCATTTTTCATGCATACAATTTGAATTGAGAAAGGTTGAGTGTATCTCTTCACATTGGGGTGTGAAATTCAGCCCAGGATCAAGGCAGCAGCTCCTAACACTGGACTCAATTGGCTTTTGAGTCTTTGACAAAGGTAAAACTCCATATGTTTTTTCGCCACTTCTTTTCCAAATACAGAGCAAAGCAAAAATGACTTAATAAGGATGAAACAAAAGAGACTGAACTTCAAGTATTTAATTTCACAAATCGATTGAGCACGGGAATAGGTTGCTTAGGAATACTGCTGAAGCTATGGCATGAGGTGTCCCAGAACGGGTTTGTATTGGGTTTGCGTGGCAAGGTTTTGGTAGCGGGGGGGGACGGACGGACATGGGGTGGCTTCTGTGAGAGAAGTTGCCAGAAACTTCCCCCATGTCGGACCCGACACAGCCAATGCCAGCCGGCTACAAGAACGGACCCGCCGCTGGCCAAGGCCGAGCCCATCAGTAACGCCTCTGGGAGAACAGAATTAAGAAAAAAAAAGGAAGAGAGGGAAGAAAAAAAAGCTGCACACTTTGCAGCTGGAGAGAGGAGTGAGAAGATGTGAGAGAAAACAACTCCACAGACATCAAAGGTCAGTGAAGAAGGAGGGGGAGGAGGTGCTCCAGGCGCCGGAGCAGAGATTCCCCCGCAGCCTGTGGTGAAGACCATGGTGAGGCAGGCTGTCCCTCCGCAGTCCATGGAGGTCCATGGTGGAGCAGATGACCACCTGTAGCCCGTGGAGGACCCCACGCCAGAGCAGGTGGATGCCCAAAGGAGGCTGTGACCCCGCGGGAAGCCCGCGCTGGAGGAGGTTCCTGTCAGGACCTGTAGCCCGTGGAGAGAGGAGCCCACGCCGGAGCAGGTTTGCTGGCAGGACCTTGTGACCCCATGGGGAACTCATGCTGGAGCAGTCCCTTCCTGAAGGACTGCACCCCATGGAATGGACCCATGCTAAAGCAGTTCATGAAGAACTGTCAGTCATGGGAAGGACTCACGTTGGAGAAGTTTGTGGAGGACTGTCTCCCGTGAGAGGGACCCCACGCTGGTGCGGGGGAAGGAGTCCTCCCCCTGAGGAGGAAGGAGCGGCAGAAACAACGTGTGATGAACTGACCCCAGCCCCATTCCCTGTCCCCCTGTGCCGCTGGGGGGAGGAAGTGGAAAATCGGGAAAGAGATGAAGCCCGGGAAGAAGGGAGGGATGGGGGAGGTGTTTTAAGATTTGGTTTTACTTCTCATTCTCCTCTAATTTTGATTGGTAATAAAGTAAATTTGTTTTTCCCCCAAGTCGAGTCTGTTTTGCCCGTGCCAGTAATGGGTGGGTGATCTCTCTTCGTCCTTATCTCTACCCACGAGCTTTTCGTTATATTTTTCTCCCCCTGCCCATTTGAGGAGGGGGAGTGATAGAGTGGGCTTTGGTGGGCATCCGGCCTCTAGCCAGGGTCAACCCACCACAGGGTTAAAAAAACGTCTGTCAAAACCAAGACAGCTGGTGCAGCGGGGCAGGGGAGAGCTCTCCAGCAGAGGTTCCCAGTGTATGAGATATGCCTCACTGATGAAATATTTTTAAACGCCAGTGAAGCATGGAGTACTCCAGGGATGGCCTGTGCTGAGGCACAATAAATTCTTAAGTGGTTGAAGTGAGGCATGTGTTAGAGAGGTTAAGAGACATCAGATTATGCAAGCTCCAAAGGGTCAGACCCAGCTGTATTTTGATGTAATTCTGATACTTGTTGATGTCGTCAATCATGGAGCAATATTGCTCTTTGAAGAGACAATCCAATGTTATATAATCAGAAAGACAAAGTTAAAAAGTACTACAGTGTTTATAGTAATCTCAGTTGGCCTTCATAAATCTGCCAAGCTATTATTTTTATGTTATTAATCTTCTCAGGGGGAAAGCAGTAAGCTTTCTGGAAAGTCAGAAGTTTAAGATATTATGCATTTGTGAAAAGGTCAGATTCTCCCTTCGTACGTGCTTAAAGTGTGTCAAACTTTTATTTCTCTTACTTGAAAGGATTAGAGCTCTTTGGAAAGCAATGATTGACTGCAAAGTCAAATACAGAAAGATTTAAATTTGGGACCATGAAAGGCAGGGATTCTGAAATCCACAGTTTATTGATTACAGAATTTGTTTCTATGTGTAACAGTTTCACTGGGCTAGCCCTTGGCTAGCAGCCAACACAGCCGTTCACCCACTTCCCCCCACTTCCCCCTACCCCCAGGGGATAGAGGAGAGGATTGGGGGCAAGGGTTAGGAGGCTTGTAGATTGAGATAAAAACAGTTTAATAACAGAAATAAAAGAAAACTTTAAAAAAAACCCTAAACAACTAATATTAAAATAGTAGTGATAATGATAACAGTAATAAGATATGCAAATGAGTGATAACCCAGTGCAACTGCTCACCACCCACTGATAAGCCCGGCCCGTTCCCGGAGGAGCAACAATCCCGAACCAAAACCGCAATCCTGGAAGAGCGAGAGCCCGAGAGAAAACCCATGTGAATCCACCCCCCCTTTCCGGTCATCCCCGGATAATATACTAAACATGACGGGGTATGATCTGGAATGTTTCATTGGCACATCCAAATGCCAGTTTGGGGCTTTGCTATTCACTGCGCTTCTCCCTCCCAGTCCTAATGCAGCTGTGAACCAGCCAAACACGGTGGCCTTGAGCTCCCGCAGCAACTAATAACACCAGTACTTTTAGCAATGATGGTCTCAAAGCAAGTCTGAACTGAAACCAAAACACGGCTCTTCTAACCCCTGAGAAGAAAATTAACTCTATCCTAGCAAAACCAGGACACTATGATAACAGAGTCATATTGTCACCTGAACCATTTATCATCCTTTAGGTTTCAGCATAGTCCAAATTGCTGGTACTTGAGAGGCTGGACCATCCACAGCTGGATCAGACAGCTTAAAATATGGTGCACAAGACAAAGCCTTATACATATTAAAAAAAAACAAGGTAAGTTTTTACAAGGAAAAGCTATGATCAGGTTTTTGAGACAAGTGTGGCTTACCTGGAATTTCTATCACAGCCAGGTCTGTAGACCATGATTTTAAGTTTAGATATTTCTTTCTCAAAACAAAAATTAAAGTTGGACTTTAAATTTCAGCTAAAGCTCTTTACAGCTTTTATTTCTTCTTCTTTCTGAGGAAGCTTTTTGTTTATAAGCAGTGCTGGTGTCCAAAACATGCTCGATGCAGGAGACACATAAAAACCTGATAGGCAGTGCCTCTCCTGGTCTCAAAGGCTCAGATAAAATGTCAAAAGAAATCCAGTACATTAAAAGTTAGAAGGTGTGCATCACAGGAGCATTGCTAATAAGCTCCTTGTGATGCTTGAGTAACTGTCACATTGCACCAGTGTACAATGCCATGGTTCTGATCTTTCTGATACCTACAGCACTTATGCTTGGGAAGATTTGAACAGCAGATTTTCATACTAATTCTTTCTTTCTTCTCTTCAGGTTCAGTATGTAATTTCCTCAGATAATTTTACGTTCAGTATTTTGTTGTATTTTTTTATAAAGCAGAAGATATATGAAGGTAAGAAACTGTATATCAATTCTGCATCCTCAGTTGTATGCTCTTAAATCTGTAGAGCTTTTAATTGAATTAAAAACTTTTAGCCATATTTTCTTTGAAGTTACTGTAAAACCACACTTCCTTCCTTCTTTAAACTACTTTTCTGCATGTTTATCATAGAATCATAGAATGGTTTGGGTTGGAAGGGACCTTTCAAGGGCATCTAGTCCACCCCCCCTGCCATGAGCAGGGACATCTTCAACTAGATCAGGTTGTTCAGAGACCCATTCAGCTTGACCTTGAATGTTTCCAGGGATGGGGCATCTGCTGCCTCTCTGGGCAACCTGTTCCAGTGTTTCACCAACGTCATTGTAATAAATGTCTTCCTTATATCTAGTCTAAATCTCCCCTCTTTTAGTTTAAAGCCATTATCCATTGACCTTTTGCTACAGGCCCTGCTAAAATGTTTGTCCCCCTCAAAGTAGAGGAAGTAATGTTTAAACAGAACCACTGCTTCAGTTGATGAGCCAGTGATGATGTCTACTGACACGTCCTTGGTAATGAGTGTCTACTATTGCCACAAATAATTTAAGCATGTTCCTAAGCCTCCTAGCTCTGTGTCACAGCAAGCACATGGCTATGAGGATGGGAAAACTCCTTTATTCCCAAGCCTTTGAACTAACTCAGAGACATACTGCTTAGCAGTGAGGATGAAATGTCACATCTTGTTCTTCTCATGGCTAATTCCATGTATTCTGTTCCCTCTAAGGTGATATCATGTCCTGAGTGATATTGATCAAAAAACGGTGCAGAGTGATTTCTAGAAGAGTTGTAGTGCCCTCAGTTGGGGAGGATGGATGGATGGATTCAGTCTGTTTGCAAGGTCAGCATTGACTAAGGGACTTAGGGCTTAGGAGTGCTGTGGGACTTCAGATTGATCCTGGAACCAGCCAGCTTAGGTGGAGTAACTTAGGAAACCATCACCACGTGGACTAGTGCATAGAAACAGCACTCCCCTTCTTGGTACTCTTTCCTGAAGGGCTGTCTTGTGATGGGAGTTTCCCATTTACTAGCATCACCACTAGATTTGCAGTCTCTTCATTTTCCTTGACATACAAAGACCAGGGCACTGCTCAGCAGATTTTTCTATTGCTCCATACTCAGAAGCAGCTCTGTGTAATACTGGATAGTGCGAGGAAGGAAGTGTCGCATCTGAAACTTCCACCATTTTGATTTCTCTCTTCAGGTGTGTGGTTTTGGGGAATTCTTCCTTATTCTAAGTCTGAAGAACTCAGCCTAATACATTTGTGATTTTTTTTTTTTTTTTTTTTTTCTGCTTACAAACCCTAGACAAATTAAGGAACTCCTCAGCTTGCTCTGGGTTACGGACAAACATCCTAGTGTGGAAACAAGGTTGCATCTGTCTATGGTACATCAAGTCTAAGGAAGGTCTCATCCTTCTGTGTACTGATACTGTAAAAATAGTAATCTCTAGTAACACCTAGCAATGCTTTCTTTGCAGAGACTGATGTGCGGAAAAAGACTCCACAACCTGTAAAGTTGTACAGTAGGTGTGTTTATTCAGCGCTGGGCGCACGGGGGATCGCTCCACCACAAACGTGCGCACCTTAAGGCAGTCAGTTCTCTATATTTAAGGTACATTCCTATACATAGTCATTAGCTAATGCAAAGCACCTATACATATGCATGACCTTTCCCCGCTTCGTATTAAAATTAGGTCTCCTCCCCTTCGCGTCTGCGCAGAGCTTTGTGGTGGTGGTCGTTGAGGGTCTTAGAGGGAAATCTTCATCGCAACCGATAGTTACCCCCCCCTCCTCATCGTCACCTGTAGTTAACCTCTTGATTTCGCTCATGCGCACTTTCTTTCTGGACCTGGGCCCAGGCTTCTTCCTAGTTATCTTTGCTCATCAGTTTTAAATTGGTTGGAGCTCCGTGATAAATCACCCACAAGGTCCATCCTTGGCAAGTAGGGAGTTGGGAGCTCTGTGATAAACTGTCCAGGCCTACCCCTGGCAGGTTGGGCTTCGTGATAAATTGTCCAGAGGGTCAGTCCTTGTTAGGTCAAGATAAGGGAACTAAGAAGTTAGAAATGCTAACGCTTGAAATTTAAAGAGACAAGCTGAAAAACACCAAATGCCCATTATCATTCCCCCCTTTTTCTTTCAAACTAGTAAATTCTTTTACTTCCTACTTTCCTAAAATACTTATTTGATTCTAATTCCTGTCGGAGATGATTTTTCTTCCAGTCACTGTATGAGTTACCTGTGTTAAAACAGCAGTAAAAGGCACACTTCATCATTGCACAAAGTACACAAAACAAAAAGATAGTTCCAAGGGTTGTTACAAGCAGTTGCTTGAGCCATAGTAAATTCGGCAACCAAGAAGTTAGTTTATCCCACAACTCATGGAACCCCCAGGAGGTATCGTCCTGGGCTACCTGATGTAAAATCCTAGTCTTCTTCCAAATCGTCTGCAGGTCACTAGTGACTCTGCCATTATTGTCTATATACGTGCAGCAGCTGCTGTTGACTATGGTGCACACTCCTCCTTGGGAGGCCAGGAGTAGATCTAAGGCCATGCGGTTTTGTAAAACTACTTTGGATAAGCTGTTTACTTCCTCCTGGATGGCTCCTAAGGCATCTGCGGTGTTGTTTGCAATTTCTTCTAATACCGCAGATAGGTTCACCAAGGTCTTTTCCAATTCACTTACTCCCAACCATGGGATAAACCATCGGGCAAAGCTGTGGAAACCGGACCCTCGTTCCACAAGGGGATTTCGTAGGTTCCGTTTTTGTAAATTTAGAAGAATGGACCCCAACCATCCCCTACGTTTTAATTCAAAGTGAACGGTCATATTAGGGACTATTACCCCTAACGCACATTGTCCTTTCCATTTGTCAGGAAGAACCTTACGTGCTGTGTCATTGCAAAGCCAGTACCACCCTTTCCCTTCGGGGACTGGCCATGCCGAGGTCCCTTTATACCCACTTGGGGCCATCTTTATCGTTTGATTACAGAAAGAGTAGTTTCCTACAAAAGTTGTGTCTCTACACAGAGAGCCATCCGGATCCGAGAAAGTTATTCTGTTGGTACTACACCTTGAGTAACAACGTGCATAGGGTTGCATTTCACCAATAGGACCAGCAGGACAGGTGATTGGTATGGGATCATCCAGGGTTGTGGTCCAAGTGGTATTAGCCCAATATTTCCTGAAGCTCAGCTTACTGTCGGGTAATGGAATCCCGATTAGCGAAATTGTTTTTCTCCCGTTCTCAGGGAGTCTAGTGCATATCCAGCAGTCAGTCTTATTAAGGGTCGTTGAAATATTCTGCACCAACCTCGTGTGTAAGTTTACATTCCACCCAATTGTATCAGTCACAAGAGCCAGAACAGTAACCGACCAGAGAGCTGTTGGGTGGTTGTTCATGGCACCTTAGGTGCTTTCTTTATCCTAGTGTGGTGTATCCAAGAGCTCTGTTCCTTGATCCGAACAGCAGTAAAAGTAGTCAGGAGAACTTGGTATGGTCCTTCCCACTTTGGTTCGAGAGAATTTTCTGAAAGAGATCTAACATATACATAATCTCCAGGTTTAGTGTTATGTACAGGTGCATCCAGTCCCCTCGCCTGTGTCACATTAATTTGTTTATTTACAATCATTAAGTTTTTATGAATTTGTCTGACATACTCTCCAAGGGCCTCTTCCTTAAATTGATCTGAATCCACCGGGTCCATTGCCCGAACTGCGTATGGCCGACCAAACACTATTTCAAAAGGACTGAGTCCTTCCTTCGTTCTCTGATTGGTTCGTATACGGAGTAGGGCAATGGGCAAAGCTTGTGGCCATGGCAAACGTGCCTCTTGTCCCAGTTTTACAATTTGCAGTTTAATTTGGTGATTCATCTTTTCCACTTGTCCACTGGACTGTGGGTTATATGGTATGTGTAACTGCCAATCAATATCTAATACAGAACTTACTTGTTGTACAGTTTTAGCCACAAAGTGTGGGCCCCGATCCGAGGAGATGGCTGCAGGTACCCCGAAGCGAGGTATTATGTCTTGTAGCAGCACTTTTGTAACTTCTCGGGCTTTGTTTGTGCGACAGGGGAAAGCCTCTGGCCATCCAGAAAAGGTGTCTGTTAGTACTAATAGGTACTTGTATCCCCCCTTTTTCGGCAATTCTGTGAAATCAATTTGCCATTGCTGACCAGGATAATGTCCCTTACTGATTTGGCCTAACACCTTTCTAGTTATTTTAGGATTAGCTGTAAGACATACCTCACATTGCCGAGTTACCTGTTCTACCGTGGTGTACAACTTCCTTGCTATACACTCTTGTATTAATTTCTGATATAACGCTTCAGTTCCCCAATGTGTTTTGCTATGCTCTGTTTGAACAAAAGCCCAAAGTAAATTAGTGGGAATTATTAATTTACCTTCTGGTGTTTTGGCCCATCCCTTCCCTTCCCTAGAACCTGAAAGATCCGAGATTAACTTTAAATCTTCCTTACTATACCTGGGCTCAGGTTCTTCTTTTTCAATTGTTAGTTTACCATCAGGTATCAGGACCAACTCCTTTGCCTCTTTGCCTTCCTTGGCCACTCTCTTTGCCGTCTCGTCTGCCAATCGATTTCCTTTGTCTTGATCCGTGTTTCCTTTCTGGTGCGCTTTACAATGCATGATTGCCACTTTTTCTGGCTTCTGGACTGTGTCCAAAAGTGTAAGAATTTCTCTTGCATGTTTGATCCCTTTACCCTGCGCAGAAAGCAAACCTCTTTCCCTCCAAATTGCTCCGTGTGCATGTACAACTCCGAAGGCATATTTGGAATCTGTCCAGATGTTTGCTTTTTTTCCTTTGGAAAGTTCTAAAGCTCTGGTTAATGCTATTATCTCTGCCTTCTGGGCTGAGGTATTACTGGGCAAGGCACTTGCCTCTATTACCTCCATTGTCGTAGTGACAGCATAACCGGCCTTTCGCTCCCCCTGGAGTACATAGCTGCTTCCATCAGTATACCATTCATGATCGGCGTCCTCCAAAGGTTCTTCTTTCAGGTCTGGTCGACTGGAATAAGTGATCTCAATGGTCTCGAGGCAGTCATGCTCTACTGGCTCTCCGTCATGACCCTGGAGAAAAGAAGCTGGATTGACAACATTAGTGACTCTTATTTCTACATCGTCCTGTTCCACCAGGACTGCTTGATATTTAAGGAATCTCTGTGGGGAGAGCCAATGCCCCCCTTTTGCTTCCAGCACTGTTGAGACAGTATGGGAGACTAGGACTGTTATCTTTTGGCCCATGGTAAATTTGCGAGCCTCCTGAATGTTGACGGCTACTGCAGCTACGGCCCTTAAACATCCCGGCCACCCTTTGCTTACCACATCCAGCTGTTTGGAAAAATAGGCCACTGCTCTTCGATAAGGTCCAATCATTTGAGCCAGAACTCCGAGTGCTATCCCTTTGTTCTCATGGGAGTACAGCATGAATGGTTTTGTGACATCTGGTAATCCTAGGGCTGGTGCTCTCGTTAGCTCCTTCTTCAGAGCATGGAAGGCCTGCTTAGCCTCTCCATCCCAACACAGTTTCAGGTTATTGGTTTTCAATAGTTCGTATAGGGGTTTAACAAACAGACCATAATTATAAATCCACAGTCTGCACCAACCTGTCATTCCCAGAAATGTCCGGAGTTCCTTAACAGTGGATGGTAGCGGAGTTGAACAAATAGCTTCTTTTCTTTCGTGTCCCAGAACTCGCTGTCCAGCTGATAGCTCATATCCTAAATAAACGACTTGTCGTTGAACCATCTGTGCCTTCTGTGGAGAGACTCGATAACCATTAAGTCCCAGAAAATTTAGCATGCTTACAGTCCATTCAATGCATTCCAGTTCTGTTTGATTTGCAATCAATATGTCATCCACATATTGCAACACCTTTCCTTTTCCCTCCGGGCTGTTCCACTGTTCTAATTCTTTTGCCAATTGATTTCCAAAAATAGTGGGACTATTGAAACCCTGGGGTAAGACTGTCCAAGTTAATTGAGTTTTTCATCCGGTTTCTGGGTTTTCCCATTCAAAGGCAAACAAATGCTGACTTTCGAGGGCCAGAGGCAGGCAAAAGAAAGCGTCTTTCAGATCCAAGACGGTAAACCATTCTAGGTCTGGTGTCAATTGTGTTAGCAATGTATAAGGGTTCGCTACCACTGGATACAAATCTTCAGTAATTTTGTTAATTGCTCTCAGGTCTTGAACTAGCCTGTATCCCCCCGCTGGTTTCTTTACCGGTAATATAGGTGTATTATAGGCCAATTTGCACTCCTTTAGTATTCCGTACTTTACAAATTTTTGCACAATTGGAGATATACCTTCTAAGTCTGCCCGCCTCAAAGGGTATTGTTTTATCCTTATGGGCTGTGCACCTTCCTTTAGGGCTATCGTTACCGGTAAAGCCTTCCTAGACCTGCCTGGCTGGTCCACTTCCCAGACTTGGGGGTATACCTTGTTTTCTATCTGAGCCTTTATTTCTTCTCTTGGTTCTTTTCGTTCGGGTTCTAAAAGGGCAAGACTTAAAACTTCAATCAATTGCTCATCCCCTACTTTAAATTCAATTTTTCCTTTATCAAATCTAATTTCTGCTCTCAAGGCTTCCAATAGATCTCTTCCCAATAGTGACTTGGGTGCCTTGGGCATATATAAGAATTTATGTATTCCCCATGCTTTCCCCAATTTATATTCAAGTGGTTTAAAGAAATATGCCTTTTCTGTTTGGCCAGTAGCCCCTATTACAGAAACAAAATCCTTGTCTAAAGGTAATAGAGTTTGGTTTAATACCGAAAACGTGGCCCCTGTGTCTACCAAAAACTCCACTTGTTTTTCACTTTTCCCTAGCCCCATTATAACCAGTGGGTCCGCTAGGGTGGACTTTCCCGGTTCCCCCTAATCTGCTTGGGCAGATGCTTGTATTCTCTTAACTGGGTGTCTCTTTGGGCATTCATTTTTCCAGTGTCCTTTCTGTTTACACAGAGCACATTGATCTCTACCCAACCTCTTGATGCACTGACTTATTAGGATCCCATTTCGGGTCCTGGAGGGGTAAATAATCTTTTACATCCCCCCCCGTAATTTTATAATGGTCTTCTGCCAAATCCCCTGCAGTTTTTAGAATTAGCTGTCTTTCGGTTTCAGTCACACTTTCCAATAGTAATTGTATGTCGTTCCAATCAGGATTATGTTGCTTTACAAGGTACTGGAAATATTTAGCCACACCCATCGGATCACTCCGATAATTTGTGGTCATCTTTTTCCAGTTTTCTAGATCGATTGTGGAGAAGGGTACTCTGATTAGCATGGTCCCTCCGTCCGGTGCTACGGCCTCCCGCAGCGGTGCTTGTAAAATGGCTTTTTGTCGTGTGTGGGAGGACACTGGACTGTCAGGGGGGCTAGGGGTTGGGCTTCCCTTTATACTTCCATCTCGTTCCTGTGACCGAGGGGGAGGCTTGAACAAGTCGGTTAGGTCTTGTTCTGAAGGTTGTCGGACTTTAGTGGGTTTTGTACACCTCTGACCAATACTACAGGCTGAGCAGCATCGCTTCAGTTTACCTTTAAATGCTTTATTATTTTCCCGTTCAAAGGCGAGTACCATAGAGTCTATCGGTGGCTGTAACCCACAGTCTCTCTGCCATTCAGGGTGGTTACGTAAAGTAAAAAACATATCTGCGTATGATACCTCGTCCCATTTTCCCTCTCTCCTCAGAAAAAGCATTAACTGTAACAGAACATTATAATTTAGAGTTCCGTTACAGGGCCACTTTTCCTCATCATCTAACTTATAAAGGGGCCACCACTGGTTACAATATTTTATCAAAGTCTTCTTATTCTCTGTTCCTTGCCCCCCCGTGATATCTTTCCAATGTGCAAGTACACATCCTAGCGGGCTCTTTCTGAGGATTCCCCCGTGAGTATTGCCCATTCTTATTTTGCCTCCTCTTTCTTAACTCTTTCCTTTCCACAGACCAACTTTAATCTCCACAGCCCGACACTGCAAACTTCCTTCCACAGACCAACTTTGATCTCCACAGCCCGACACTGCAAACTTCCTTCCACAGACCAACTTTGATCTCCACAGCCCGACACTGCAAACTTCCTTCCACAGACCAACTTTGATCTCCACAGCCCGACACTGCAAACACTCCACTTCTCTTTTCTCGGACAAACTGTACCACTTCTTACACCTTATACTCTCAATCAAGCCTGCCGCCTCCGATAACCCAAACTAACGAAACAGCAATCCTCTACTGCCCTCTACCGTATATTTTAGGCTTTTTACACCAAAGGCACAATACAGTTGCTCCCTTTATACAGACATCCACAAAATAGTGCAATAGAAATTATTATCACGATCGTGACTATGAGCAGAATTATTTCAGCTGAAAACATCAGGCGCTTCGTTCCTTCACCGGCCGTGCCCCTCGCGGGGAGACGGAACCGCGGTTAGAAGAACTCCACACTCGCTTCGTGACTATGTCACGTCTCAGTCACACACCAAACGCACACACATAGATACGGACAAGACACTTTTAGCATCAAATACCCAGGCAACAGTTATTTTAGTTAACACTTCCTTCCTTCCCCGCAGCTGCAAATATTAACCAGGTGTTCAAAAGGTTCCGCTCCAAAAGAAAGTGGGAAGCTCTGCTTTACCCTTCTCCTGCTTCTTATACAGTCATTAGCAGGTCCTTCCTGGCAAGCAGCAGCCTAGTAGCCCCCCTTTCTAGCGGTATCCCTGGGTTCGCTCGATCTACGCCCAAGATCGCTAGCGGCCGCCCCTCGGTCAGCGAACCCCCCAACCATTCAGGGTACCCCCTTACCATACGGGACTGTGCTGTACGCCAGACGTCCCTGCGTGATTTACCAGCAGCCCGACCAAGCGTACGACTTACTGGCCCCACTCCGTGTTAAACATACCGTTTGTCCGCGGCAACAGATGGTCGTTGTCTGCTCCTGCCGTGAGCGGCTGGGAGCGGAGTTCCTCCGAGGAAAGGCTCGGGGCACGCCTAGGATGTCCGCTCCTCAGTCGATCCGGCAGCCGAGCAGAACGTGTCCCATCTGGGTCGCCAAAATGATGTGCGGAAAAAGACTCCACAACCTGTAAAGTTGTACAGTAGGTGTGTTTATTCAGCGCTGGGCGCACGGGGGATCGCTCCACCACAAACGTGCGCACCTTAAGGCAGTCAGTTCTCTATATTTAAGGTACATTCCTATACATAGTCATTAGCTAATGCAAAGCACCTATACATATGCATGACCTTTCCCCGCTTCGTATTAAAATTAGGTCCCCTTGTTCTGTCATTAACTGCCCTTACGAAAAGTCCCTCCCCAGCTTTCTTGTAGGCCCCCTTCAGGTACTGGAAGGCCACTATAAGATCTCCACTAAGCCTTCGCTTTTCCAGGCTGAACAGCCCCAACTCTCTCAGCCTGTCCTCGTAGGAGAGGTGCTCCAGCCCTCTTCTGGACTTTTTCTAACGAGGAGGAGGAGGAGGAGGAGGAGGAGGAGGAGGAGGAGGAGGAGGAGGAGGAGGAGGAGGAGGAGGAGGAGGAGGAGGAGGGGGAGGAGGAGGAGGAGGAGGAGGAGGAGGTGAAGGTGGAGGTAGAGGTGGAAATCGGGAGAGAAGTTAAGCCCAGGAAGAAGGGAGGGGTGGGAGAGGTGTTTTAAGATTTGCTTTTACTTCTCATTATCCTCTTATCTGATTGGTAATGAATTAAAATTTGTTTTTTTTCCCCAAGTTGAATCTGTTTTGCCCCTGCCAGTAATTGTTAGGGAATGGCTCAGAGAGCAAGGCAGGATGGTTGTGGGAGCAGAGCCTGTCTAAGATTCAGCAGGCCGCAGTGGAAAAGTACTGAAAACGGACACTGACTGCGACTTTATCTCAATCTGGTAAACAACCTTGAGAAAGTAAGTGTGTGAAAAATGTAGAGAATGCTTTACCGTTAAACCGCAAGTAGGAGGACCATGTAAATGTAACGTTTAGAGTTTAAGCCAATTAGCTAAGGACTAGTAGGAATAATTATCGTAGCCGGTATAAATATGACTGAATGAGAGCAATAAAGTGAACTATGTCTTATCACTCACATTGAGTCGGCTCGCAAAGTTTCCTCCGTCGCTCGCAAGTAATTGGTGAGTAATGTCTCTCTGTCCTTATCTTGACCCACAAGCCTTTCGTTATATTTATCCCCCCGCCCAGTTGAGGAGGGGGAGTGATAGAGTGGGCTTTGGTGAGCATCTGGCATCCAGCCAGGGTCAACCCACCACAGGTGCATTAAAAAGAGCTTTGTCAGCAGGTCAAGGGAGGTTGTCCTCCTCCTCTACTCTGCCCTGGTGAGGCCACATCTGGAATACTGGGTCCAGTTTTGGGTTCCTCAGTTCAAGACAGGGATCTTCTGGAGAGAGTCCAGCAGAGGGCCACAAAGATGATCAGGGACCTGGAGCATCTGCCTTACAAGGAGAGGCTGAGAGAGCTGGGACTCTTCAGCCTGGAGAAGAGAAGACTGAGAGGGGACTTTAACAATATCTATAAATACCTAAAGTGTGGGGACCAAATGGATGGGGCTGGACTCTTTTTGGTGGTGCCCGGTGACAGGACAAGGGGCAATGGGCAAAAACTGGACCACCGGAAGTTCCAGACAAACTTAAGGAAAAACTTCTTTACTGCAAGGGTGACAGAGCACTGGAATAAGCTGCCCAGAGAGGTTGTGGAGTCTCCATCTCTGGAGATGTTCAAAACCCACCTGGACGCTTTCCTGTGCAACCTGTTGTAGGGAACCTGCTTTGGCAGGGGGGTTGGACTAGATGATCTCCTGAGGTCCCTTCCAAACCCTGTGATTCTGTGGTTTTTCCTGTATTTTTGCCAACTCTGCTGGCGACCACAGGATTGTACACACAGTAGTGTGGATCTTCTCATCACTACCAACAGTGGTCTCAGTTTTAACCGGGGGTTGTATGGGAATCACTCAAGATTCAGAATCAAGGGTCCCTCCAATCTGATCATCGTCACTGTGAGACCAGATATCTCCGTTCCAAGTTTCAGCATGTATCGGGTCTGTCTGGGATGGAGTTGATTTTCCCCATAGCAACCCTCACAGTGCTGTGTTTTCTACTGGTAGCTAGAAAGGTGTTGATAACACACCAGTGTTTTGGTTACTGCTGAGCAGTGCTAGCACAGCACCAAGGCTGGCTCTCCAACATTTCCCCTCCACCCAGTAGGCTGGGGGTGGGGAAGATCTTGGGAGGGGACATAGCCAGGGCAGCTGACCCAAATGGACCAAAGGGATATTCCAGACCATATGACGTCTGCTCAGAAATAAAAGCAAGGAGAACGGAGGGGGAAGGGGGGACATTCGTTACTTCCGTTTGTTCTCCGGGAACCGCAACGCGTATGAAAGCCCTGCTTCCCGGGAAGTGGCCAGACATCGCCTGCCGATGGGAAGTAGAGAGTAAATATTTTGTTCTTTTGCTTCTGCATGCACAGCTTTGCTTTGCTTCTATTAAACTGCTTTTGTCTCCACCCACGAGTTTGTTTTTTTTTTGTTCCATCTTATTTTCTCCCCTCCTCATCCTGCTGAGGAGGCGGGTGATAGAATGGCTTGGTGGGCACCTGGCATTCAGGCAAGGTCAACCCGCCACAGTCATTTTTGATGCCCAACGTGGGGCATGAGACAACAGCAGTTTTGTATTCAGTGTGCTCTAGCTGTAAAAGTTATTAAGCAGTGAGCTCCTGTGCAGGTCACGGAGTTTTTGCTGGTAGCACTGCTGTCCTGGATTCTAGCTGGAAGAGAGCTGGGTTTCTTTTTAGTAGCTGGAATAGCGCTGTGTTTTGCTCTCAGCCTGGGATTTGTTATGAGAGAAACACTGATAACATCCCAGTGTTTGCATTTTTGTCGTTGGAATTGAAGGACTTTGTGTTTTGTTAGTCTACCAGTGCAATCTCTAAGGGGGCGAGGAATATTTAAATTAATAAGCTAAATTGGCATTTAGATATGCCAATGGGGCATTCCATATCATATCACGTCATGCCCAGTATATTAGTGAGGGGCTCTTCCTCTTTCAGCTCTCTCTGGCTTTCGCTCGGGCTCTCGCTCTTCCAGGATTGCATTTTTGGTTCGGGATTGTCGCTCCTCCGGGATCGTTATCTGGGAATGGGCTGGGCTCAGTCAGCGGGTGGTGAGCAGTTGTACTGGGTGTCACTCATTTGCATATTTTGTTACTGTTATCATTATCACTACTATTTTAATATTAGTATTATTTTAAGTTTTCTTTTATTTCTACTATTAAATTGTTCTTTCAGTCAGCAAGGAGCACAGTGGCAGCAACGGTAAGTTCCATAGCTGAGAGTTGAGAGGAGGAGGAAGCGGTCCCGGAGAGAAGGGAGGCTGCGGACCTGACTCCGAGTCCCGTCAGGAGCAGCCAATCGCAGGATCGGGGCTGACACGGCGGGGGCGGTGCCAGGGACAAACGCAGGAGATTTAAACGGCCTCCAGGGAGTGCGAGCTACCAGGACGGGTAAACAGGGCGTGGCGTGACGTGGTGGAAGGGCGTGGCGTGGCAGAAGGGCCTGGCATGGCAGAAGGGCCTGGCGCGGCAGGGTGAGCAGGAGAGGCGAGCAGGGAAGGGTGAAGGGCAGCTCGCTGTAGCTCTGCTGATAGCAGCACTCCATAGCAGCAGCTCGCCAACTTGCGGGTGTGTCCCAGGCTGCCTCTGTCTATGGTGTCCTCCAGGCAGAGAGCTTGTAACAAAAAGACTGTGGCGACCCAGACGGAGGGCCTTCCCGAACGGTGGCTGTTCAGGTCTCTGGCTGCAGGGAGTGCCAGAGCCTGCTGCTGCCGGGGGAGGGAGGGAGGGAGGCATTCCACCTGCGTGAGGTGTGAGCAGGTGGACAATCATCTCCTCAGTATGGTGGTGAAACTCAAGGAGGAGGTCAAGAGACTGAGGGCCATCAGGGAATGTGAGAAGGAGATTGACTGGTGGAGTAACTCCCTGGCATGCCCCATGAGGATACCCCCCAAAAAGTGATGGAACCCCCACCCTGTCAGGCAGAGGGGAGGGACCTGAGGCAGCCCCTGCCCTGTTGCTGTCAGGCAGAGGCAAGGGACCAAAAAGATGAGGAGGGTTGGAAGAAGGTCCCAGTTAGACATCATGGGTGACCTCCTTCCCTACCTGCTTTACCCCTCAGGTGGCCCTCTGTAATAGGCTTGAGGCCCTGCATCTTGAAGGAGAGGTAGGTGAGGACGTTGTGCAAGGATTTTAACTACCCAGATATTTGCTGGAGGGATCACTCAGCCAGCCACCCACAATCCAGGAGGTTCCTCCAGTGCATCGATGACAACTTCCTGATGCAAATGGTGGATGAACCAACCAGGAGGGGAGTGATGCTGGATCTCATCCTCACTAACAAGGAGGGTCTGGTTGAGGCTGTAAAGGTTGAGGACTGCCTGGGCTGCAGCGATCATGAGATGGTGAAGTTCAGAATCTCATGTGGCATAAGCAGAATTACAAGTAAAATTGCAACCCTGGACTTCAGGAGGGCCAACTTTGGTCTTTTCAATCAGTTGTTAGGGGAAATCCCATGGGACAGGGTACTTGAAGGCAAAGGGGCCCAAGATAGCTGGTTAACATTCAGGCACTGCTCCTTCCAAGCTCAAGATCAGAGCATCCCGATATGTAGGAAGTCAAGGAAGGGAGCCAGGAGACCTGCTTGGTTAAACAGGGAACTGCTGGGCAAACTCAAGTGGAAGAGGAGAGTTTACAGATCATGGAAGAAGGGGTTGGCCACTTGGAAAGAATATAAGGCTGTTGTCAGAGGATGTAGGGAGGCAACTAGGAAAGCCAAGGCCTCCTTAGAATTAAACCTTGCCAGAGGGGTCAAGGACAACAGGAAGAGCTTCTTCAAATACATGGCAGATAAAACTAACACTAGAGGCAATGTAGGCCCACTGACGAATGAGGTGAGTGCCCTGGTGACAGAAGATCCAGAGAAGGCAGAGTCACTGAATGCCTTCTTTGCCTCTGTCTACTCTGCCAGAAGCTGTCCTGAGGAGCCCCGGACCCCTGAGGCCCCAGAGGAAGTCAGGACAATAGAGGAGTTTGATGAGGACTGGGTTAGGGACCAATTAAGCAATCTGGACATCCATAAATCTATGGGTCCAGATGAGATGCACCCACGAGTGTTGAGGGAGCTGGCTGAAGTCATTGCTAGACCACACTCCATCATCTTTGCTAAGTGGTGGGAAACGGCAGAGGTGCCTGAGGACTGGAGGAAAGCAAATGTCACTGCAATCTTCAAAAAGGGCAAGAAGAAGGACCTGGGTAACTACAGACCGGTCAGCCTCACCTCCATCCCTGGGAAGGTGATGGAACGACTTATCCTTGGTGCCATCTCTAGGCATATCAAGGATAAGTGGGTCATTAGGGGCAGTCAACATGGCTTCACCAAGGGGAAGTCATGCTTGACCAACCTTCTAGACTTTTATGAAAACACAACCAGGTGGCTAGATGAAGGTAGAGCAGTGGATGTGGTCTATCTTGATTTCAGTAAGGCATTTGACACGGTCTCCCACAGCATCCTTGCTGCCAAATTGAGGAAGTGTGGACTGGATGATCAGGTAGTGAGATGGACTGTGAACTGGCTGGTGGGAAGAAGCCAGAGAGTGGTGGTCAATGGGGCAGAGTCTAGTTGGAGACCTGTGCCTAGTGGAGTCCCTCAAGGGTCAGGAATGGGACCAGTATTATTCAGTATATTCATCAATGAGCTGGATGAGGGAACAGAGGGCACTGGCAGCAAGTTTGCTGATGACACAAAGCTGGGAGGAGTGGCTGACACGCCAGAAGTCTGTGCTGCCATCCAGTGAGACCTGGACAGGCTGGAGAGTTGGGCAGAGAGAAACTTAATGAAATATAATAAGGGCAAGTGTAGGGTGTTGCACCTGGGCAGGAACAACCCCAGGCTCCAGTATAGGTTGGGAGATGTTCCCTTAGGACAGGGAACTGCTTGAGAGAGTCCAGCGCAGAGCCATAAAGATGATGAAGAGAGTGGAGCAACTCCCTTATGAGGAAAGGCTGAGGGAGCTGGGTCTCTTTAGCTTGGAGAAGAGGAGACTGAGGGGTGACCTCATTAATGTTTACAAATATGTAAAGGGCGAATGTCAGGAGGATGGAGCCAGGCTCTTCTCATTGATGTCCAATGGTAGGACAAGGGGCAATGGGTGCAAGCTGGAACACAGGAGGTTCTGCTTAAACTTGAGAAGGTACTTCTTTACTATGAGAGTAACAGAACACTGGGACAGGCTGCCCAGGGAAGTTGTGGAGTCTCCTTCTCTGGAGACATTCAAGACCCGCCTGGACACCTTCCTGTGTGATCTCATGTAGGTGTTCCTGCTCCGGCAGGGGGATTTGACTAGATGATCTTCTGAGGTCCCTTCCAATCCCTAAAATTCTGTGATTCTGTGATTTTTTTCAGTCTGTCCTTAAAGCAAAACCTGGTCCAGAGTAATTTGTAATCAAGGAATTAGAGCAGAAGTCAAGGTATGCAGAATCAGAAGAAAAAGAGTAGTCTAAAGCACCCAACTACTACAGCTGATTCAAATTAAGAGATTTTAATTTATCTAAATATTCTAAGCTATAGTAGATTTCTATAGTATATACTAGAAAATAAATCTGTTTGTTTATTATGACTAGATGACATCACTTCAGTGCATTAAGAGTCTTACTGAGCGTTTTTGAAACTGATGTCACCTTACATTTTCACTTCTTCAAACAGGAAGCAGACTTCAGAGAAGTAAGTGTTTAAGGCCACTCGTCTTTTGTCTCTCTGCTGGGGTTTTACATTTATTTTTCATATACCAAAATGATAAATCTAAATCCTGTTTGCAGAACTGGTATGTCATTACACATCCATTATCTGACCTTGTGTGGGCTCTTGCTGATTAAAATAAATTGTACTGAGAATGAGACCATTCTGAATTTATTGTCCATTTATCTATTTTATGGTGCTGTGTGAGCACTGCTCACCAGTAACCAAAACACTGGTGTGTTATCAAAACCCCTTGAGCCACCAATACAAAACACAGCACTGTGAGGGCTGCTATGGGGAAAATGAACTCCATCTCTGCTAGACCCAATACAATCTCCACCCCTTATTCCATACCATTTGCGTCATGCTCAGGTCCCACATAATTTATACCCAACATGCAGGTTTATACATTCTTATTAGCTCTGCCCCCTGGTTCTTTATCAGATATCCCATGGGCTTCCTCCATTCCTCCAGATGTTCACAAACATCTCCCCATCTTTCCACATTACCCACCAAGTACACCCAGGCCCTTGAGCGAAGACAATCCCACAAATGGGTTTGCGTTTTCCCATGGGAGGAGCAATCCATGCTGCCTTCCCCAACCACTTCCCTGTGTGCACTACAGGGACCTTATCTCCTCCCACAGTATGGAGGGGTTTTGTTTGTGCAGGCCCAGGACGGTTAGCAGATCCTCTGGTGTTAACCAGCCAAGTGGCTTCCATTAAATTTATATCCCAGTGCTTCCATCCCCCATTGTCCAATGCCCTCAACATCGTCTTTAGCAGTCCATTGTATCTTTCAGTTTTTCCAGAGGCTTGTGGGTGACAGGGGATGTGGTGCACCCACTCAGTGCCACGTTTCTTTGCCCAGGAGTTTATGAGGTTATTTCTAAAATGAGTCCCATTGTCCGATTCAATTCTTTCTGGGGTACCATGTCGCCACAAAATTTGTCTTTCAAGGCCTAAGATGGTGTTTGGGGCAGTGGCATGGTTTACAGGGTATGTTTCTAGCCAACCAGTAGTTGCTTCCACCATGATGAGTATGTAGCGCTTGTCTTGGCATGTTTGTGGCAGTGGTCCAATAGAGTCGATTTGCCAGGCCTCGCCATATCAAAAGCCCAGCCACCGCCCTCTGTTCCAGGGAGATTTTACTCGTGTGGCTCGCTTGATTGAAGCACGGTTCACATTCATGAGTGACCTGTGTGATGGCTTCCATGGTCAGGTCCACCCCTCGATCACGAGCCCATCGATATGTTGCATCTCTCCCTAGTTGTCCCGATGTTTCATGGGCCCATCGAGCCACAAATAGCTCACCCTTTCGCTCCCAGTCCAAGTCCACTTTCCCTTTTTTCATAAGGTTGTCTTTGAATGGGTATCTGGCTTTCACACTGGAGAGGAGCTGTCTCCAGAGACTGCAAACTGCTGCCTCTCTTCCATTTCCTCTCTCAATCCCACGGTTTCTTGCAAGGGATCCCAGCTGCTGGGCTTCCCTTCCTTCCAGTTGCTGGCTGTCGGCCCCATTATCCCAGCATCGGAGCAGCCAGGCAGCAATCCGCTCACCTGGCTGGTGGCTGTGATCTTTCCGCATGTCTCTAGGTTCTGATGAGGTCAGGGACCGGGTAGTTTCTGCTTCTTGGTTTAGTTCTCTCACTCCTTCCTCCAAGTTCCTCATAGAAGGACCGGCTTCTTGATCCTCTTCTTCCTCTGCCCTCACTAATCGATGATATGGACCAGTGGTTCTCCTTGTCCACTGTTTCTTTTTCACCACTGGGGCAATTACTGTAGTTGTTGTTGTTGTTTGGATCCCTGTCTCAACCATGGTGTCCTCGGATGTGGTCTGGGTCCCTGCCTCAACCACAGTCCTCTGAGAGTAGTGAACTGGGGCTCCATAGGCACAGGCCAGGCCCCAGTACAGTGCTAGAAGCTGCTGGTTCTCATTGGGGTAGGCCAGGCACCCTTCCATCAAGTGGCGCATTAATTTGCCAGGGTTGTGTGCTTCTTCAGGTGTGAAATCCCAGGCTATGGGAGGTGATAACCGTTCTAGGAACCTGCCCAAATCCTTCCACACCCCCTGCCACCCAGGGACCGGCCGCTTCAGGGCACTTTCCAGTATTTCCTCACCCAAATGTTGCCTTCTCTTACACCAGGACGAGACCAGATTCCACAAAACCCATAATATTCCAACAGCATTACTTAGTAGTAATAAACAGCTCACATAAGGATGGACAAGGACCTCGGGAGCCTGCATAATAAAGCCATCTACATTAACTTCAGGCAGGGAAAGGGAGATGTATTCCCTTGTCTCTTCCACAAGACAGCTCCCCCAGCACAGTAAGGCCATCAGTGCCAGGGCAAAGCACATAGTCACTGTACCAGCACATTCCTGAGTTCCTTCATCCTCCCCACAGAATAGCTCCCCCAGCACAGCAAAGCTACGAATGTCAGCATGAAGCCCATAGCTGTTCCTGTTATCAACATGTTCCCAGACTGAGCAGAAACAGAGACAAGCAATGCTACCAGCAGAGAGAAAAAAACCAACTCCGTGACCCGCACAGGAGCTCGCTGCTTAATAACTACTGCAGCTAAAGCACGCTGAATGTAAAACTGCTGTTGTCTCGAGCCCCACGTTGGGCGCCAAATAAGACTGTGGTGGGTTGACCCTGGCTAGGTGCTGGATGCCCACCAAAGCCCACTCTATCACCCCCCTCCTCAGCAAGATGGGGAGGGGAGAAAATAAGATGGAACACAAAAAAACAAACTCGTGGATCGAGACAAAGACAGTTTAATAGAAGCAAAGCAAAGCTGCGCATGCAGAAGCAAAAGAACAAAATATTTACTCTCTACTTCCCATCAGCAGGAGATGTCTGGCCACTTCCCGGGAAGCAGGGTTTGCATATGCGTTGCGGTTCCCGGAGGACAAAACAGAAGTAACGAATGCCCCCCCTTCCCCCTCTGTTCTCCTTGCTTTTATTTCTGAGCAGACGTCATATGGTCTGGAATATCCCTTTGGTCCATTTGGGTCAGCTGTCCTGGCTGTGTCCCCTCCCAGGACCTTCCCCACTCCCAGCCTACTGGGGGGAAATGTTGGAGAGCCAGCCTTGATGCTGTGCTAGCACTGCTCAGCAGTAATCAAAACACTGGTGTGTTATCAACACCCCTCGAGCCACCAAATACAAAACACAGCACTCTGAGGACTGCCACAGGGAAAATCAACTCCATCCCAGACAGACCCAATACAGCTGGAAACACCCTCTCTAAAAGCAGTGCTCCTTCTCTGACTGTCTGCATGCAGAGCCCTGGAGACTGCTTATAAAAATCAATGATTTAGCCACTTTTGGTACCTGCAAGACATAGAGCCTGCTACTTTCCTAAATTTGTTTCACTGATGTATCACAGAAGAGCAGGGAAGATTCCAAGACTTCAGTGGTATCAGTAATGGGTTAGGAGAGAGGTCCTGCTAGTTTCCAGTTTGCTGCATTTCTTCTAGTTTAATTTCATACTGCTTAGGTTCAGAGCACAAACCCCCCTTTTCAGCACATCCTTGGTAGCAGGTAGTAGGGAGAGTCTGAATGATCTAAACCATTTTTATTTAAACTGAACATCTAATCTGTAAGCGTGAGAATAGTTGTCAGGAATTACATTCCTTCCCCAGACCCCAACTGTACTGTCTCTTCATATTTCTCACTGATGCACTGTATACTTACTGACATCTCAAACAAAATAGAGATTAATACACCTAAATATTGCCAAGTTTGGTTTTAGTCCAGTAGCTTCAAAGACATTGGTTTTGTTTACATTCTTTGTCATAAAATCAAAAAGTTGCCAACACCAAACACCCAAGGCCCTCAGATCTGCATGCCTAGCATTTTAAAGAGCCTTTAATCTGCTATCTATACAGTTCAAACCTTCAAGGGTCTGGAAAAACACAGTAAAGCCTTTGCAGTTGTGTTGGCTAAGGCAGGGAGAAGTGAAGCAGCCTCAGAGGGGACATCACAGTTTCCTATGTGAGAACAAGGTAGAGCCTCAAGACAGGAACTGAGGGGCAGTGCCTTTGCAGATTATTGTGATCGTGGGATGGGGTAAGAGGAACACTGTGAGCCAGCAGCACAGTGTGTAAGCTTCCAGTGATAACTGGGACTCAAAGTCCAGATATCTGCATGGCCCTAGAATTGCCATTTTGTTTGGAGGTGAATGATCCCCACATCTTCTTTCCATCATCCTGCAATGCAAAAAAATAGTCTTGATTCAAAGGGCGCATGAAAGAAGTACGAGTGTACCTTTCTTTAGGACACCTACTTACTTTAAACATCTCTGCAAGTGCTTGACTCAGAAAAACATTTTATTTAAAAGAACAAACAAGAAAATCTGTTACTATCTAATGAATGAGCGAGGGTTAAAGAATCTGACAGTGCCATGTCATCTTCCTCACCCAGGAAACTCCTCCCTGGTTGTCTGTGTATATGTACTTTTAAGGCAGTTAATCAGTTTGTTAGTGAGCCATAAGGATAAAGAGTCCAGAAAGCCAGAAGTACTATGATTCATCTTCCGTGGGACAGAACCAACATGCAGACAGGATACATGACAGAGAATTCTCTGTCCTCTCTCCCTCTCGCTGAACACAGTGACTTAAGGGATAGGAGCAATAGCGACAAGTTCCTGCTCCATGCAGCAAGTGTGTCTCCTCTGTGACTACCCCGCCTTCCCAGGTGCCCTTACATAATAGGCATGAGGCTCTGCAAGTGGAACCAGACAATAATGTGGACAATGGAGCTATCACTGAGGTAAAGTCAGCCTACGTCCTGCATCAAAACTGCTTCCATAAAGAAAGATGGGTCATTGTCAGAGGAGACTCCCTTCTCAAGGGAACAGATGGCCCGATATGCGGACCTGACCCACTTCTTGGAGAACTCTGCTGCCCCCCAGGGGCCCAGGTTAAAGATGTGAAAATCACAGAATCACAGAATGTCGGAGATTGGAAGGGACCTTGAAAGATCATCTAGTCCAATCCCCCTGCCGGAGCAGGAACACCTACATGAGATCACACAGGAAGGTGTCCAGGCGGGTTTTGAATGTCTCCAGAGAAGGAGACTCCACAACCTCCCTGGGCAGCCTGTTCCAGTGCTCTGAAAAGAAAGCTTCCTATCCTGGCACAGGGTAATAATCTTGGTACAGCCCCTGGATTATTATACATTATTGATTTTTCAGATGGTTGCAACAAGAAGTCCAAGGGCAATCAAGGGAGATTTCAGGGCCCTGGGATGAATGGTTAAGGGATCAGGAACATAAGTAGTGTTCTCCTCTATCCCTCCAGTTGCAGGGAACAATGAGGGAAGAAACAGGAAGAGCCAGCTGATCAATACCTGGCTCTGAGCCTGATGTTACCAGCAAAATATTGGGTTTTTTCAATCATGGGTTGGTCTACATTACATCAGGGCTGCTGGCAACGGATGTGCTACACATATCTCAAATGAAGGAAAAGGACCTTTGTGCAAGAGGTAGCAGGGCTCATTGAAAGAGCTTTAAACTAGATTAGAAGGAGGAAAGAGATAAAAACAGGCTTGCTAGAGATAATCCTGGAGGTGGCATGGCAATGTTTGATGGACAGTGTGCTAGTGAGGCCCTTCAGTCTGCCATCTCAATGGAGGTAGAGGATGGTGAGCCATGCAGCAGCAAAGACACAAGGGTTATTGGTGAGTTAGAAACCATGGAAGCACCTGAGTATGGTCACATAGGAATTAGGGTTTCTGTTGGCAACATTGTCAAATTGTCTATAAAATAAGGGTTATGAGAAAATCTAGCTATGTTAGAATATAAGGGAAAACAGGATCCTCTGCATGTCTGTATTCTTCAAGGCTGTAATACTAGCTAGGCCCCTTTCAGCTGTGTGCTAGTGAAGATAACAAAGGTATGTGAAGGACTTGTGAAAGTAATAAACATCAAAGAAGATGGATCCCAGCTGGGAAGGACTGGGAAGGACTGAGAAGAATCAGGAAGTTACACCGAGGAAGTGAACCCGAACCGAGATAAAAGTGAACCACTTGGACTGAGAGGTCATATGTGATTGATGTTATTAGCCAATGGTAATTAGCTTCGTAGTGTCTGAATACGTGTACGGAAGTAGAAGTGTATATAACATGCAGCTTTCTGATAATAAAGAGAGACTTGCCGCCATTACAGAATGGAGCATTTCTCCCGTCGCCGCCGACAGGTTTCTTCCCCAAAAAAGGTGGCAGGATCAATAACCCAAATGAAATGCATCTACACCACTGCGTGCAGCATGGGCAAGAAACAGGAGGAGCTGGAAGCCATTGTGCAGCAGGAAAACTATGACAGTTGCAATCACGGAAACATGGTGGGATGACTCGCACAACTGGAGTGCTCCAACGGATGACTATAAGCTCTTCAGAAGGGATAGGCAAGGAGAGGCAGTGGGGTAGCTCTGTATGTTAGGGAGTGTTTTGACTGTCAAGAGCTTGATGATGGTGATGATAGGGTCAAGCGTTTATGGGTAAGAAGCAGGGCAAAGGCCAACAAGGCAGATATCATGGTGGGAGTCTGTTATAGACCACCTCATCAGGATTGCCCCATTGCCCCTTGTCCTGTCACTGGGCACCACTGAAAAGAGCCTGACCCCATCCATTTGGCCCTCGCACTTCAGGTATTTATAGACATTAATAAGGTCCCCTCTCAGTCTTCTCTTCTAAAGGCTGAAGAGTCCCAGCTCTCTCAGCCTCTCCTTGTAAGGCAGATGCTCCAGGCCCCTGATCATCTTTGTGGCCCTCTGCTGGACTCTCTCCAGAAGATCCCTGTCCCTCTTGAACTGGGGAGCCCAGAACTGGACACAGTATTCCAGATGTGGCCTCACCAGGGCAGAGTAGAGGGGGGGAAGAACCTCCCTCGACCTGCTCTCCACACTCTTTTTAATGCACTCCAGGATACTGTTGGCCTTCCTGGCCACAAAGGCACACTACTGGCTCATGGCCAGCCTGCTGTCCACCAGGACACCCAGGTCCTTTTCCACAGAGTTCCTTTCCAGCAGGTCAGCCCCTAGCCTGTACTGGTGCATGTGGTTATTCCTCCCCAGGTGAAGGACTCTGCACTTGCTCTTGTTGAACCTCATCAGGTTCCTTTGCGCCCAACTCTCCAGCTGCTTGTAGAATATTTCATCTACCTCCTCATCTTGGTTGAATGGTCTATAGCAGACCCTCACCATGATATCTGCCTTGCTGACCTTCCCCCTGATTCTTACCCACAAATGCTCAACCCTGTCATCACCATCATTAACCTCCAGGCAATCAAAACACTCCTTAACATAAAAGGCTACCCCTTTTCCTCTTCTTCCTTACCTATCCCTTCTGAAGAGTTTGTAGCCATCCATTGCAACACTTGTTGTGTGAGTTGTTCCACCACGTTTCTGTGATGGCTGCTATATCATAGTTTTCCTGTTGCATGATGGCTACCAGCTCCTCCTTTTTGTTGCCCATGCTGTGTGCATTGGTGTAGATGCACTTCAGCTGGGCTGCTGGTCCTATCACCTTATTAGAGGGAGAAGCCCCAATTCCCTCATGATGATTCTTGGGAGCCTCTGTGGTTCCTACCTCATCAAAACACCTTGTTTCTCTGCTGCTGCATGGATTCCTATCTCTTACTTCCTCTGGGACAGCAGACCAAAGGACCTCACTATTGCAGCATCTTTCAAGCACCAGTGTACTACCCCCAGGCTCTGCTCTCTTGTGCCTGGCTTCATCCCCTTCCCCCTTCAAAAAAAGTTTAAATCCCTCTCAATGAGCCCTGCTAACTCCTGAGCCAGGGTCCTTTTCCCCCTATGAGACATGTGACCTCTGCCAGGCACCAGCAGGCCTGGCATCTTGTAAACAAACCTGTGCTCAAAGAACCCAAAATTATGCCAGTGACACCATTCTCTGAGCCAGGCATTGACTTTCTGGCTTCTGATAGTTTCACTGGGCTAGGCCTTGGCTAGCAGTCAACACAGCCATTCACCCACCTCCCCCACACCCCCAGGGGATAGAGGAGAGGACTGGGGGGCAAGGATAAGGAGGCTTGTAGGTTGAGATAAGAACAGTTTAATAAGAGAAAGAAAACTTAAAATAATACTAATATTAAAATAGTAGTGATAATGATAACAGTAACAAAATATGCAAGTGAATGACACCCAATGCTATTGGTCACCACCCGCTGACTGAGCCCGGCCTGGTCCTAGATAATGATCCCGGAGGAGTGACAATCCAGAACCGAAACCACAATCCTGGAAGAGCGAGAGCCCGAGCGAAAGCCAGAGAGAGCTGAAAGAGGAAGAGCCCCTCACTAATATACTGGGTATGACGTGATATGATATGGAATACCCCATTGGCAGAGCCAAATGCCAATTTAGCTTATTAATTTAAATATTCCTCACCCCCTTAAATCTTGTGCTTGTGGACTAACAGAACACAAAAAGTCCTTCACTTCCAGTGACAAAAATGCAAACACTGGTGTGTTCTCAGTGTCTCTCTCATAACAAGTCCCAGGCTGAAAAGCAAAACGCAGCACTATTCTAACTACTGAAAAAGAAACTCAGCTCTGTTTCAGCTAAAAACCAGGACAAGGCTCTTCCCATTTCCTTCCTCTTTATGCCCCATGACTGGAAGGATGGAGGAGAAAACCATCTGTGCTCCTGACCCCTTAACCATTTGTCCTAAGGCCCTGTAGTCCCTCTTGATTGCCCTCAGGCTTCTTGTTGCTACTTCATCACTCCCCACCTGAAATATCAATAGTGGATAATAATCTGATGGCTTTACTAGTGTGGTGAGCTTTCTCTTGACATCCTTAACCCAGGCTCCAGGGAGGCAGCAGACTTCTCTAAGAAGTGGGTCTGGTTTTCATATTGGGCCTTCGTTTCCCTTGAGAATGGAGTCTCCTATGACAACAACCCTTCTCTTTTTCTTGGTGGCTGAAGTTTGGATGCAGGGTGTAGGCCAACTTACCTTTGTTGACACCTCCAGTCTAGGTGTACCATTACCCTCATCATTTTCTGGCTCCACTTGGAAAGCCCCATACCTGTTCTTCAAGGGCACCTGAGAAGGTGGGGTATCCACAGGGGCGAAGCACTTGCTCCACCAGGCAGGAACTTGCTGCCATTGCCCCTTGTCTTTTGAGTCCCCACATTCAGCCAGACAGCAAGTGGACAGGGGGTCTTCTGTCTCAGGTGGTCTGTTGGCTTGTCTTAGGGAGGTCAGGGTGCGGTCCCAATAACCTATTTCCTTCTCACATTCCCCGATACTCCTCAGCCTGCTGACCTCCTGGAGTTCAGTCACTAAGCAGAGGAGCTCCTCTACCTGCTCACACCTCCTGCAGCTCTGCTCACTGCTATTGTCCCACTCCACCGTGAGAGCAGGGCACACTCGGCAGCCTGACAGCTGGGTGGCAGTGTGTTCCCAGTGTCGCTCTGTCTGGGAGGCTGCATCAGTCCTGGTAGCTGAAGCCCTTTGAGCTGGGAGGAGTGCCAAACATTCTTGCTGAGTCCTCAAGCACTTACCTGACTTATGGACCTGTGGGCAGACTGCAGCGCCCTGTCCTGTGTGCCCTGCCCACGCAAACTGCCACACAAACTGTGATTTACCATAATAGTGTTAATGAACCTTAAACTGCTGCTATTCCAAAGTCATACAAAACAAATAATCACATGTTAAAGCACTACACTGAGGCCTCTACACCAAATCCCTTTAGACATAAACCATTGATGAAGTCTGGGATTAGGAATGGATTCAACCACTCCTAGACTCCTCTCTAAGAAGGAGTTTATAAAGCAAGGGGGTCCACTGTGAACCTTGTGACTCAATGGGAGGGCCTTCCTTATCCTCTTTCCCTAAGCCCTGCATAAATCACTCCAGCCCAATTCTGCCACAATTTCCCCCAATCCCTGTGTAAGCCATTTAATCTGTGTGTCCAGGTCTTGTTGAATGACAGCACAGCCTTCTGGTGTGTCAGCCACTTCTCCCAGCTTTGTATCATCAGCAAACTTGCTGAGGACAGACTATCCCTACATCCGGATCACTGATGAAGATGTTAAACAAGACTGGACCCAGTACTGACCCCTGGGGAACACCGCTAGTTACAGGCCTCCAACTAGATTCTGCGCCACTGATCACAACCTTCTGAGCTCTGCCAGTCAGCCAGTTCTCAATCCACCTCACCATCCACTCATCTATCCCATACCTTCTAAACTTTGCTACAAGGATCTTGTGGGAGAAAGTATCAAAAGCTTTACTGAATTAGGTCTCCTGATTAGACCTGCTCTGAGCTGGGGTTTTAACTAGATGACCTTTGGAGGTTCATTCCAAACTGAAATATTGTTATACACCAGGGTGAGCTACAGACTATCTTGGCTTACATTACCCTACTGTCCTGTGAGAAGCAAACACACACGAAAATTTCAAACTCCCAGCATACTACCATGTAGCTGGCTTAGTAGTTGATTTTTACACATTTCTATAGAAAAGGCTCTCTTTTTGGTCTCTTCACTACTAAAGGATGGTGATCACCCAGTTGGGCAGTTACCTGGTCCCCACACTTACTTGATGTGTCAGGGTTACAAGTTACAATGAAAGTTGTGGGCTCAGACTGCTGTCCTAGCCTCTCTGATGCTACTTTGCTATCCAGATCATAGCAATGCAAATTTCCAAATCATATGACAGACATGCGCTGTACAAATAAGCAAGATGATAGCTAGTCTGGTTATTTTCACTCTTTGATATGAAAATTACCAAATTTAGCTAGATGTGGTATAAGAATGAGGTGGCCTTGGGAACTTAATAGTCAGCAATGACCTATTAGACTTCCTGAACAGGCATGAATAGTCTTTTCACCAGTTTTTTATAGGACCTGTGTTTGTGGTGGGTTGACCTTGCCTGAATGCCAGGTGCCCACCAAGCCACTCAATCACCCCACTCTTCAGCAGGATGGGGAGGGGAGAAAATAAGATGGAACAAAAAAAAAAACCCCAAACTCGTGGGTGGAGACAAAGGCAGTTTGATAGAAGCAAAGCAAAGCTGTGCATGCAGAAGCAAAAGAACAAAATATTTATTCTCTACTTCCCATCAGCAGGCCATGTCTGGCCACTTCCCGGGAAGCAGGGCTTTCATACGCGCTGTGGTTCCCGGAGAACAAACGGAAGTAACGAATGCCCCCCCTTCCCCCTCCGTTCTCCTTGCTTTATTTCTGAGCAGACGTCATATGGTCTGGAATATCCCTTTGGTCCATTTGGGTCAGCTGTCCTGGCTATGTCCCCTTCCTCTTGGAGAGCCAGCCTTGATGCTGTGCTGGCACTGCTTATCAGTAATCAAAACACTGGTGTGTTATCAACACCTTTCTAGGTACCAATACAAAACACAGCACTGTGATGGCTGCTATGGGGAAAATGAACTCCATCTCTGCTAGACCCAATACAATCTCCACCCCTTATTCCATACCATTTGCGTCATGCTCAGGTCTCACATAATTTATACCCAAGATACAGGTTTATACAGTCTTATTAGCCACCCCCCCGCCCCCCGGTCCTTTATCAGATAGGTAGTCCATGGGCTTCTTCCATTCCTCCAGATGTTCACAAACAGGCTTTGACTTCAGCCTCTTCTCTCAAGATGGATGTTCAGGACAGGAGGAGCAGCATGTTTGATTGTTGGGCACCAGCACCAGCTTGGTTCATTTCATCATTGCACTTGTCTGGTTCCTTTCCTTGCAAAACTCACTCTTTGTCAGTTCAGGTCATTGCTGCTACATTCCTTCCTGCAACACACAACTCACATCACAGATTAGTTTTCCACACTCCTTGAGGCACACACCAGGTCTCCCCATCTTTCCACATTACCCACCAAGTACACCCAGGTCGTTGAGCAAAGACAATGCCATGAATGGGTTTGCCTTTTCCCATGGAAGGAGCAATCCATGCTGCCTTCCTCAGACACTTCCCTGTGTGCACTACAGGGACCTTATCTTCTCCCACAATATGGAGGGGTTTTGTTTGTGCAGGCCCAGGACGGTTAGCAGATCCTCTGGTGTTAACCAGCCAAGTGGCTTCCATTAAATTTACATCCCAGTGCTTCCATCCCCCATTGTCCAATGCCCTCAACATCGTCTTTAGCAGTCCATTGTATCTTTCAATCTTTCCAGAGGCTTGTGGGTGACAGGGGATGTGGTGCACCCACTCAGTGCCACGTTTCTTTGCCCAGGAGTTTATGAGGTTATTTCTAAAATGAGTCCCATTGTCCGATTCAATTCTTTCTGGGGTACCATGTCGCCACAAAATTTGTCTTTCAAGGCCTAAGATGGTGTTTGGGGCAGTGGCATGGTTTACAGGGTATGTTTCTAGCCAACCAGTAGTTGCTTCCACCATGGTGAGCATGTAGCGCTTGTCTTGGCATGTTTGTGGCAGTGGTCCAATAGAGTCGATTTGCCAGGCCTCGCCATATCGAAAACCCAGCCACCGCCCTCTATTCCAGGGAGATTTTACTCGTGTGGCTCGCTTGATTGCAGCACGGTTCACATTCATGAGTGACCTGTGTGATGGCTTCCATGGTCAGGTCCACCCCTCGATCACGAGCCCATCGATATGTTGCATCTCTCCCTAGATGTCCCGATGTTTCATGGGCCCATCGAGCTACAAATAGCTCACCTTTACGTTCCCAGTCCAAGTCCATGGGAGCTACTTCAATTTTGGCAGCCTTGTCTACATGTTCATTGTTTTGATGTTCTTCTGTGGCACGGCTTTTGGGCACGTGAGGATCTATGTGACGTACCTTTACAGTCATGTTTTTTACTCGAGCAGCGATGTCCTGCCACAGTGCAGCAGCTCAGATGGGTTTCCCCCTGCGCTTCCAATTTGTCTTCTTCCACTGTTGCAGCCACCCCCACAGGGCATTAGCCACCATCCAGGAGTCAGTGTAGAGAGAGAGCACTGGCCACTTTTCTTGTTCAGCAATCTTTAGAGCTAGTTGGATGGTTTTCACTTCTGCAAACTGACTTGACTCGCCTTCCCCTTCAGTGGCCTTGATGACTTGTCATGTGGGACTCCACACAGCAGCTCTCCACTTCCAATGGTCTCCTACCACACGACAGAATCCATCAGTAAACAAAGCATAACGCCTTTCGTCTTCTGATAGCTCATTATACAGTGGTGCCTCTTGATCAGGAACCACCTCCTCGGGCTGTAATCCAAAATCTCTGCCTTCTGGCCAGCCCATGATCTCTTCCAGGATTCCTGGACGGTTGGGTTTCCCTAGTTGAGCTTATTCTGTGATCAGCGCTACCCACTTACTCCATGTAGCACTGGTTGCATGATGTGTAGAAGGGATGTTTCCTTTAACCATCCAGTGTAGCACAGGCAATCAAGGTGCCAGGAGGAGATGCGCTTCTGTACCAACAACTTCTGAAGCGGTGCGAACTCCCTCATATGCTGCTAGTATCTCCTTTTCAGTTGGAGGGTAGTGGGCTTCTGATCCACGATACCCCCAGCTCCAAAACCCCAATGGTCGACCTGGGGTTTCTCCTGATGTTTTCTGCCAGAGGCTCCAGGTGAGACCATGCTCCCCAGCTGCACTGTAGAGTACATTTTATGCAGCTGGTCCTGTTCGGACAGGCCCAAGAGCCACTGCACGAGCTGTTTCCTGTTTGATACACTCAAAGGCTTGTTGTTGCTCAAGGCCCCACTCAAAAGAGTTCTTCTTTCGGGTTACTCGACAGAGAGGTCTCACAAGCTGACTGTAACCTGGAACATGCATTCTCCAAAATCCCACAAGGCCTAGGAAAGCTTGTGTTTCCTTCTTGTTAGCTGGTGGAGACAGAGCTGCTGTCTTGTTAACCACATCCATAGGCACATGACGGCGTCCATCCTGCCATTTGATTCCCAAGAACTGAATCTCTTGTGCAGGTCCCTTGACCTTGTTTTCTTAATAGCAAAAGCAGCTCACAGAATCACTCTTTTTCCCTTCTCAAACACTTCTTCTGCCTTGTTGCCCCACATGATGATGCCATCAATGTATTGTAGATGTTCAGGGTCATCACCCTTTTCCAGTGCATTTTGAATTAGTCCATGGCAAATGGTGGGGCTGTGTTTCCACCCCTGAGGCAGTCAATTCCAGGTGTACTGGGCACCCCTCCAGGTGAAAGCAAACTGTGGCCTGCACTCTGCTGCCAAAGGAATGGAGAAGAACGCATTAGCAATGTCTACGGTGATGTACCACTTGGCTGCCTTTGACTCCAGTTCATATTGGAGCTCTAACATGTCTGGTACAACAGCACTCAGTGGTGGTGTCACTTCATTTAGGCCACGGTAGTCTACTGTTAACCTCCACACTCCGTCAGACTTGTGCACTGGCCATATGGGACTATTAAATGGTGAATGAGTCTTGCTGATAACTCCGTGGCTCTCCAGTTGACGAATCAGTTAATGGATGGGAGCCAAGGAGTCTCGGTTTGTACGATATTGCCACTGGTGCACTGTCCTGGTGGCAACTGGCACCTATTGTTCTTCAACTTGCAGCAATCCCACAATGAAGGGATCTTCTGAGAGGCCAGGCAGGGTAGACAGCTGCTTGACCTTGTCTGTGTTCACAGTGGCCACACCAAAAGCCCATCAGTACCCCTTTGGGTCCTTGAAGTATCCTCTCCTGAGACAGGAAGTATCTATGACAAGGATACAAGGGGCTTCTGGGCAGGTCACAGTGGGGCACTCTTCCCATTTGTCTCCCATCAAGCTCACCGCAGCCTCCAACACAGACAGTTCTTGGCATCCCCCTGTCACTCTGGAGATCCACATGGATTCTGTGCCCCTGTACCGTGATGGCACCAGTGTATACTCTGCACCAGTGTCTACCAAAACCTTGAACCTTTGTGGACCTGATGTGCCAGGCCATCAGATCCACACAGTCCAGTATACCCGATCTTCCCTTTCCTCCTCCTCGCCAAAGGCAGGGACCCTCTACTCCTGTTCCTAGTCAGAGTATTCGCTGTCTGACCTTTGCAGTGCCAGACCAGAAGTCCCCTCACCAGGGTCAAGGGACATGATTTCAGTTTTTTATGCCTTGAAGATCACAGTCTTCTTGGGTGCCTGCAGCAACTACACTGACAGCCTTCTTGGGTGTCCCTTTCTTAACAGCTGTCTTCCCCCTCAGTTCATGTACACGGGCTTCCAGTTTAAAGGTGGGTTCACCATCCCACTTCCTCGTGTCCTCCCCATGGTCATGCAAGAAAAAACAGAGCGCACCATGTGGCATATGTCGAGGGCTCCCTTTCCCTCTGACTGGGGCAGGAGAGGATTGATTCCTTGGGACGCTCTTAATGGCCACGGTGCTGGCCCGTAGGGATGAGGAGGTACAGAGATTTTCTTTGATGTTTTGGAGCCAAGAAGACACTCATTCCAAATTTGGTGTTTCCATATCTGGGAAATACAGGTACTGGATGCCTTCATCTGCAGTAGTCCACTTTCCAGGGGGGGTTCATAAGATCTTCCTTGAATGGATATCTGGCTTGAGAGGAGCCGTCTCCAGAGACTGCAAATTGCTGCCTCTTTTCCAATTCTTCTCTCAATCCCACCGTTTCTAGCAAGGGATCCCAGCTAGATCTGCTTATCACAGCAGTATGATAGTCCCAATTGATGTCTGGGAAGTTGAAATCTCCCATAAAGACAAGGGCTACTGATCCAGAGATTTCCCCTAATTGCATACAGAATAACTCATCAGTGCTAACATTCTGGCTGAGTGATCGATAGTAGACACACACCACAACATCTCCTTTGTTTTCCATTCCCTTGATCCTCACCCAGAGGCTCTCAACCACATCATCGCTAACTGTAAGGGCTGTACAGTCAAACCTCACCCTTACATACAGTGCAACTCCTCCACCTCGCCTGCCCTGCCTATGCCTCCCAAACAGTCTGTAGCCCTCCATCCCAGCACTCCAGTCATGGGACTCATTCCACCAGGGCTCACTAATACCAATGATATCGTAGCTCTGGGAACTGACCAAGGCTTCCAGTTTATCCTGTTTGTTTCTCATACTGCGTGCATTGGTGTACAAGCATTTCAGATGTTCTCCTAAACCCTCAGTGCTCCCTGGAGCAATGTAAATACTTCCATTAGCATTGCCACCCTCAGGCGGTGCCATGCCAACCCTTGGCTTACCTTCAGCTCTCCTGTTGGTATCCCCTTCCCCCACTGATCTTAGTTTAAAGCCCTCTCAGTCAGTCCTGCCAGCTTATGAGCAAGGAAGCATTTCCCCCATTAGGACAGGTGGATTCCACCAGTCATCAGCATACCTTATGCCTTGAAGACTTTTCCATGGTTATAAAACCCAAAGTTTTGGTGGAGGCAGCAGTCCTGGAACCAGGTATTGGTCTTGGTCACATCTGTTCGTTCCAATGTCTCTCCCCATTACCAGTAGGATTGAGGAAGATGCTACCTGTGCTCCTGAATCCTTTAGCATTCTTCCCAGGACCCTTAAATCTCTTCTGATTGACCTTAGACTTCTTGTTGCAATGTCAGTATCCACATGAAAGAGCAGGAGTGAGTAATAGTCTGAAGGCTGTACTAAGTTCATCAGTTTCCCGGTGACATCCCTGATTTGGGTGCAATGGCAGCAAACTTCCCTGAAAAGAGGGTCCAGTCTGCAGATGGGTGCCTCCATTCCACTCAGGAGGGAGTCACCTATGATCATTACTTGCCATTGTTTCTTCTTAGCACTAGTCTTAATGTGGCTCTTGATGCAAGCAGTTGGTTGATCTGACCTTGGTGAGATTCCTCCTCTTCTGTCTCACTATGTCCTTCATCCACCATACCCAAAGCCTCATACCTATCTGTAAAGGTAGCTGAGAGGGTAAGGAGGGGTTCCTCTTACAACTCCATGCAGTAACCTGCTTCTAGTCCTCCCTATTCCTTGTAACATTGCTTTCCTCCTGGCACAAAACAGATACTGGACCTAATTCAGTAGTCACCATGGTGAGTTGGCTTGCATGCATCAGAGATGTCAGAGCACAGCTCCACTGGCCTATCTCCTTCTCAGACTCTCAGGTGTTCCTCAGTCTGCCCATCTCCTCCTGAAGCTCTGCCACCAGGCAGCACAATTCATCTACCTGGGCACACCTCCCACAGTTGTGCTTGCTACTGCACTCCAGCTCTGGGAAGTAGCCACATGCACATCCTGCAGCCTGAAACCTGGATGGTTGCATGCTCTTACAGGAGCTCTCTCTGTGTGGTTGCATTGGTCCTACCAGGTGCTAGAAGCTCAGGAGCAGTAGAGGACATTTAGCTTTTTGTTGGGTGGTGACCATACTACCGCTGTTCCTCACACTGCTCCAGCGTCCATTGTAATGATATGTAATATATGGCATAATATATGTATATGTGTGTATATATATGTATTACATATATATGCAATATGTGTAATAATATGATGGAGTGTTGGATCATAGTGCATAAATTTCCCTAGTGATCAACCTGTAAAGAAATTAAAACTGAACAGAGAATAGTCACTTTATGAATAAACCTTCTGCTGTCCTATCATTCTGTTAACCCTGTCTGAAAAAATATTGTATATTCAGTCCAATGTTATAAATCATTCAATTTGGATCAAGCCAGACACAATTCCCTTTTCATGAATTACTTCCTGGATTGAAAAATCTCTTGTAGTGTGAGTATTTTTGTTCAATAGACCTCTGTCAATTTACATCAGTGGAGAATGTTGGCCTGGATTTTTTTTAGTTGGAATTGTCTGTTTATATTTGTCCTGGTTTCACTGAGATAAAACCATAGAATTAATTCTTGGTCAGAAAAGCTGCAGTACGCAATTTGGTGAGAATAAAGTTGATAAACCACTTTGTTTTATTTTGTGGCCAGCCATGGCATGCAGGTTCCCAAAGTGATTAAGGTCTTTAGCAGTTTAGAATTAGCCAGGTGCTAAGGCAAGAAGGAGTGAAAGCCAGGGTAGCTGACCCAAGCTGGCCAACAGAAGTATTCCATACCATAAACGTCACACTCACTTTAAACTGAAAAGTTTGCTAGGGATGACCCTCTTCCTCAATGGCCATCATCCCTGGAGGGTCTTGCCTGTCATTCTGCTCCCAAGGCCTACTCTCCTGCTTGTTGTGACCATCGCGCTTTCATTGGATGAGTACAACTTTGTGTATTTTATATTAGTATTAGTTCTTATTTTTATTTCATTAAATCTGCTTTCATTTCAACCCACAGGTCTCCTTTCCTTTTGCCAATTCCCCTGCCCGGGGGTGGAGAGGGGTCATTGGGTGATAGAACAACTGGCTAAACCAAGACAGTACTGTACTTTTTTGAGTATTTTAGTACCCTTACAGTTCTCAATGGAAAAACATTAAAGAATAATTTATGACTGAAACTAATTAGCCTACTAAAAGATGGGGCGCAGTAAAATGAGAATGATGCAGTTGTACGAGAACAATATGTTTCTACCCTGTGGAAAGCGACTGCACAAATTAATGGAAATGAGAACAGTATAAAGATCATATACAAGGTATCAACGAAATGACTCTAAAAGAAATATAGTTTAGCAAGTGGAAGATATAAACCCAGAAAAATATCTATCAATATAGATTGATATTTTGCCAGGGAATTCTGCAAGTTGGTTAATTCTTCACAGACCTTGCCATTTTCTACTACAAGTTATAGAGCTTTTCTAGAAGCACATAACTCTTAATCTTTTTTATTTGTTACATAGGCCAAGATGATTTTTTAAAAATCAGTATATAAATCATTTGCACGAGAGAGAATCAGCCCTCCATATAGCTACATAAATACAAGGAAAACTGACAACAATGGTGAAATCCTGCTGTGAAGAAAGTTACACTAAAACTGAAACATGATTGTACCTAGTACAATCTATCTTGGAATTCTGTGAGAGCAGCACCAAGACTAGCAAGGTCCAAGATGATATAGGTCTGATAAATGCACATGCAAACAATGCCTGGGAGCTTGGAAAGAAATGTGATATTACTTAAGGGGAAAAAAAATGAAAAGCTTTCCCCTAATGAGAGTTTTTATTAAACTAAGATTAGTTACTTTGCAAGTTCTACAAGCTTGTATGAGGCAGACTTCGCATGAACAATCAGTTGGCATTAGACACCGGTAAAACTTAACGCCACTCTCAAATATTTTGTGCAGTAATGGTAAGGGTTGCTCACGATAACAGTAGCTCATACATGCTTGTTACCATCACTCTACAGGAGGCAGCCACCCCACAGCCAACCAGTAGAATGGATCATGACAATGGATTGTGCAAGTGTCATCCAGTCCAGTGAAGTTAGTCCATTTTAATTATATCATCCTTGGGTTAAGCAAATCTGCCTAATTTCACTCTGAAGGGGTTGAAGCATGCTCATGCAGCCTGCTCCACCCACTGTTCTTTAACAAGCAGGTGTGGGACAAATGCATTTTAAATGGCTGCACTCATTTTACTAACAAACACCTGATGAAGATATCTACTCATGCCTGATTTCAGCAGTGAGGTCAGTAGTCTTTCTACCTGAATTGTATTAGCAGATCCAACTCCTGTGCAGCATGAACCCACCCACCCAACTACTCATACTGTGTTGGATAATATAGAATTTTTCATCTCCACTGCCCCAGTAGTCTCATTGTGGGAGTCTAATAACCTTAAAGATGGTTTGGTCTGCTTCCTCAGTTACTTAAAATCACATACCTCCAGGTTTATTTTTCCAAGGCTTTGGTTCTGCATTTTTAGGCTTCCCCATAGAACCAATTTTTGTGTAGATTTTATCATGCATCCTGAGGAGAGTAAGTTCAAGTGATTACTTGCATGCATTTTGGACAGATGTTGACAAACTAGCATATTTTCTTATGCTTCTGCTTTTTTATTTTGTATTTTTAAAAATATTTCCTCTTTTTCCATTTTACTTTCTCTGATTAACTCTTTGAGAGCCTAGACCACTGATCAGCTTTCTAAAGGAGACCCTAAGTGTTCAGGGAGATCTACTCTGAGACCATTGCTGCAGTGACATTTCCATCCTTTTCTTATTAAATGCTTGAAAGAAAAGGGAATATGCAGTATGATAGACAAGCAGACAGAATGACTGTAGCGGGTTGACCCTGGTTGGACACCAGATGCCCATCAAAGCTGCTCTATCACTCCTCCTCCTCAACTGGATAGGGGAGAGAAAATATAACAAAAGGCTTGTGGGTCAAGATAAGGACAGAGAGAGATCATTCACCAATTACAAGCAAAGGCAAAATAGATTTGACTTGGGGAAAGTAAATTTCGTTTACTACCAATCAAATCACAGGAGGATAATGAGGAATAAAACCAAATCGTAAAACACCTTCCCCCATCCCTCCCTTCTTCCCAGGCTTAACTCTTCTCCCGATTTTCTACCTCCTCCTACCCAGCAGCACAGGGGGAAGGGGGAATGGGGGTTGCAGTCAGTTCATCACATGTTATTTCTGCCGCTCCTTCCTCCTCAGCGGGAGGACACCTCACACTCTTCCCCTGCTCCAGCATGGGGTCCCTCTCACAGGAGATAGTCCTCCAAGAACTTCTCCAGCGTGAATCCTTCCCATGAACAACAGCTCTTCACAAACTGCTTCAGCATGGGTCCTTCCCATGGAGTGCAGTCCCTCAGGAACAGACTGCTCCAGCATGAGTTCCCCACGGGGTCACAAGTCCTGTCAGCAATCCTGCTCTGACATGGGTTCCTCTCTCTCCACAGGGCCCACAGGTCCTGACAGGAACCTGCTCCAGCATGGGCTTCCCATGGGGTCACAGCCTCCTTCAGGCATCCACCTGCTCTGGTGTGGGGTCCTCCACGGGCTACAGGGTTGATATTTGCTCCACCATGGACCTCCATGGACTGCAAGGGGACAGCCTGCCTCACCATGGTCTCCACCACAAGTTGCAGGGGAATCTCTGCTCTAGCGCCTGGAGCACCTCCTCCCCCTCCTTCTTCACTTGGTGTCTGCAAGGGTTGTTTCTCTCACATATTCTCACTTCTTTCTCCAGCTGAAAAATGTGCAGGTTTTAATTTTTCTCTTCCCTTTTTTTTTTTTTTCTTAATTATGTTATCACAGAGGCATTACCATCATTACTGATTGGCTTGGCCTTGGCTAGTAGTGGGTCTTGGAGCTGGCTGCCATTGGCTCTATTGGACATAGCAGAAGTTTCTTGCAGCTTCTCACAGAAGCCACCCCTATGCCCTCCCCCACTGCTACCAAAACCTAGACATGCAAACCCAATACAATGACTGACCCAGGTGCACTTAGTATGATTTCCAAGAGCCAGTACCATGAGTATAGCACATTAGTCCAACTCTAAGCAAGATGCAGATTTAAAGATTTTAATTTGGAAAAAACTATTTTAGTGTTTTGGTGTTCACACTTTTTTTCAGATTACAGACTGAATATGTGAGTAATAGTAGGTAGAAGGAACATATAGATTCACTCATAGTGGATAAATATTGTTAATCGCCCTTTTATCTTTATATGTTTATATCCCATAAATTAAGTCTAGTCAGCCAGAGTATATTTACAGTGCAGCTATTTGCATATATTATTTTTTTCAGACACATGAAAAAAATACCTTTTGATTTAAAGCAACTAAAAAATTCCACCAATTAAGATATAAAGGGTGGTCTTATCCAGTTCATTTCATCCCAAAACAAGAGCTTCATAAATCATCACAGTCAACAAACCAAATGTCCTGGTTTTACTAGGGTAGAGTTAATTTTCTTCCTAGTAGCTAGAATAGCTGTGTTTTAGTTTCAGTATGGGATTTGTTATGTGAAGAATGTTGATAATAATGTTATTAGTTGCTGCTGGAGCCCAAGGCTATCGTGTTTTGGGTAGTTTGCAAGTCCAAAGGACTGGGAGGGGAGAAGCGTAGTAAATAGCAAAACCACAAACTGGCATTTGGATGTGCCAATGAAATATTCCAGATCATATCCCGTCATGTCAGTATATTAACCAGGGTTGACTGGAAATTGGGAGGATTCTCTCGGGGATCGCTCAGGCTCACTCTTCTGGGATTTCTGTTTCGGGACTGCCTCTGCTCCGGGATCGCTGGCTGGGGACAGACTGGGCATTCGTCAGCGGGTGGCAAGCAATGGCACTATGCATCGCTCATTTGTATATTCTGTTATTACTGTTGTTATCATTATAATTTTATTTTAATGAGTAAATTGTTTTTATCTCAACCCACAAGTCTTCTTCCCTTATCCTTCCAATTCTCTCCCTTACTCCCTGGGGAGAAGGTGGGAGAGAGTGAGACAGCGAGTGGTTTTGGCTGCAAGCCAAAGGAATTAAACCACCTCAGTCTTTTTTGGCGTCCAACATAGGACACAAAGGGTTGAGATAAAGACAGATTTGACCAGACTGTGTTAAAACAAAACTGTGATAAGCATTAATTATGTGGCCTCTGACTTGGTCGGCGCTGATTGGAACGCTGTTTTCTGTGCTCTCAAAGGTGGTTTTAGAGCTGTGGTCTGTCTCACCTCACTGCTGTACATGCTGTGTGCCACTATTTATACGTGGTTCACCACCTCTAGGCGTTGGAGGAAGGAGGGATGCTGTTTTGCTGACTAAGGTTTTTGTTGTGCTGTGCTGTGGGGTGCTGGTTGTTGGTATGATAAAATCATGGGCAGTGGGACCGATTTTGTATCTGTATGCAGTGGTGGCAGGTGGCATGGCAAAGCCTCAGGTGATTACCTCTGGTTCTGGTTCTTCCTCCAGTTCTTGTGATGGCCCCGCTTCCTCCTCAACCTTTGTTAAGCAAACAGATTTCTTTGTGTATTTCCTCTTTTTTATAGGGGCAACTGGTACTGGCATGAGTTTGTTTTCTGTTTTATCTATATCTGTGGTGTTTTTCACCAAGATTTGAGTAACCTTAGCAGGTGTTGGGGTTGGAGTAGTTGTAGTGGTGCTTGTTGCAGGATGTGGAGTGGCTGCAGTGTTGATTGCAGGGGGTGGAGTGACTGTGGTGTTGGTTGCAGGGGGTGGAGTGGCTGCAGTGTCTGTCGGAAGAGCTGGAGTAGCAGCACAACACTGACATCTGCACCGAGTACCTGTAGCAGACCTAAGCAACATCACAACCTGACACACATTCAGCAACAGGGTGATGGTAGTTTGAGCATCCCAAGGATATCTGAAATTCTTGAGAGCTTTTATAAATGATCTGGAGGGGAAGGGGAAAACGAAGGCAGATGTCCCCTCCTTAGCTGTCCCAAGAAAAGGTGTGATTGGTGACCATGCCCACCAGACAGCTCCCAAAATGCGGGGATGGAGCTGGCTTCAGGTTGAGGTAAAAACAATTTACTAATTAAAATAAAATTATAATGATAATACCAGTAATAAGAGCACATACAAATGAGCTATGCACAGTGCAATTGCTCACCACCTGCCAACCTATGCCCAGCTAGTAATCCCAGAGCTGGGATAGTCCCGAAACCACAATCCTGGAAGAGCGAGCCTGAGCAATCCCCTAGAGAATGCCCTCGTCTTCTGGTCAACTCCGGTTAATATACCGAATATGACGTGATATGATCTGGAATATCTCATTGGCACATCCAAATGCCAATTTTGGGTTTTGCTATTTGCTACAGTTCTCACTCCAGCAGCAGCTAATACCATTAGTACTTTATCAACGTTTTTCTCATAACAAATCCTACACTGAAACTAAAACACAGATATTCCAACTACTAAGAAGAAAATTAACTCTATCGTAGCAAAACCAGGACAGTATGTTTGATGAAGTTTGCAGGTTAATTGTGCTGGAATTTAAAAACTGTAAAGATTTGTATACCAACACATGCAGTATGAGAAACAAACAGGATAAACTGGAAGCCTTGGTCAGTTCCCAGAGCTACGATATCATTGGTATTAGTGAGCCCTGGTGGAATGAGTCCCATGACTGGAGTGCTGGGATGGAGGGCTACAGACTGTTTGGGAGGCATAGGCAGGGCAGGCGAGGTGGAGGAGTTGCACTGTATGTAAGGGTGAGGTTTGACTGTACAGCCCTTACAGTTAGCGATGATGTGGTTGAGAGCCTCTGGGTGAGGATCAAGGGAATGGAAAACAAAGGAGATGTTGTGGTGTGTGTCTACTATCGATCACTCAGCCAGAATGTTAGCACTGATGAGTTATTCTGTATGCAATTAGGGGAAATCTCTGGATCAGTAGCCCTTGTCTTTATGGGAGATTTCAACTTCCCAGACATCAATTGGGACTATCATACTGCTGTGATAAGCAGGTCTTGGAAATTCTTGAAGTATGTGGAAGATAAATTCTTGTTACAAGTACTCAGTGAGCCAACTAGGGAAGGTGTCGTGGGCTATCTGGCGAGCGAGAAATGAGTGACTCACACATCCACAAGATGCAACTCAAATCCGTTTATTATCAGAAAGCTGCATGTTATATAGCCCGTTAAGTTCCTCATACGTGTCCACACACTACGAAGCTAATTATTATTGGATAATAGCACTATTCACACTTTGACCTCTCAGTCTTTCTCAGTCTCAGTGGTTCACTCTTATCTTGGTTCAGGTTCACTTCCTGGTCGACGTAACTTCCAGCTATCCTCCATGTTGCCAGCAGTTGTTTATCACTTTTGCACGTCTTTCATACGTAGCTGCATTCCTTTCTCAGCTTATCTCTTCTGGCAGTTGTTGAAAGCGGCCTAGCTGCGGCCTAGCCAGTATCACAGCCATGTAATAATGCTAAGGCCTCAACACTTCCCCCTTTTTCTTTTAAAACAAACAAGGCTGTAACAATGATACTCTGTACTCCCTTCATTACACATCTATAAGCAATTTTGCTATAATTAGAACTAAAAATACAATGCCTAAAAAGCATACATTCTCTTTAATTAAAGCCAAAAACCAAAGCAACAGGTTACCAAAAGAAATGTCAATCATGCATTAAACAGATTTATGTTCTCACGTATTTTGCTGCTAAGAGACACTAACATGGAAATGGCCACCATTTCCCATCCAATCTCCCAAACCATCCGAGATGGCCAGATCTCCGACCCAGCATGAAAACAAATCAGCCCAAAGTCTACATCAAACCAGTTTGACTCCGCTCCATACCCAAATCAGCACCAATCCGACCTAGAGAATCACTCAATACTCTGACCCCTCAAAGCTGACCCTAACATATCAGCATCCACACCAGATGTGTACGGTGCTCTATGTGGTGCTCTGCCAACAGTTACCCACACTTTTCCCCGTTTTTATTAATTTGAGCTAAAAGGACACCTAGGGCAAGCTGTTCCACATGTTTGACCATACAAGAAAACAATATACACGCTACAATGCAAAGCAAAACTACAATACCGAGACATCCAAAGCCTTCTTTTTACTTCTGACTAATTATATTAGAATTTCTCATCTTGTCCTCTACTCTGTTTCCTTTCAATAAAAGTCAGGAATTAGGTGCCCAGGCCAAAACCGCCTGCATCTTAGGCTCTTAAGGAGCCAACAATTTCCCTTTTTTGTTTTTTATACCACAAAGGCATTGTCCACCATCTTCTGCAGGGCCCTTGCAGACACGATAGCAAACAAGGCACTAACAACAGGATTACCAAATTACAAATAGCATCTTAAATCCTGACTTTTATGGTCAAGAGACCCATTCTTGTAAAAACTACTCGCTTAACCAATCATCACTACTTACCCTCAACTGTTTGACATTTTCCCTTAACCTTCTAATGGCCATATGAATTGATTCTGGGTGGTCGGATAGAATCATACAGCACATGCCTTCGATTCCTCACAAACATGTCCCTTGTGCTAACAAATAAGAATCAACTGCTGCTCTATTTTGCAGTGTTGCATGTCTAATGCTATCAGTGTCTACTAACATCTACATGAGCAAAGTTATACAAAGGCACTACAAAGACACTCTTATATAAGACAGGTTCTAAAAGGATCCTTGGGCATAGCCAGTGAGAGCCACAGTAATTCTTGCTTCCTTATATTAGCAAAAGTTATCTACATGTTTTATCTAGGTAGTACAGCTTAAGGTCTTGAAACAATGCTAATTAACAAAATCTTAATGCAGTAATAATTATAAATTGAAGACTCTTTTCTCCCTTTTTTTTTTTTTTTTTTTTTTTTTTTTTTTTTTTTGGCAAGGGCTAAGTTATCAGATGTGTGAATGCTATGTAGTGTTAATCATGTTGAAATCTTCTCTTCTCCTAACACCGAATGGTACAATACTTGATCCGTACGGTTTACCGACACTGCAACCTATTTTCCAAACAGTAGTTCTGCCCAGGCGTTGAGCAGCACAGTACTGCACATCCCCATCCATCTGGTTGTAGTGTACTGATAACTAAAAGCTATTACAATTATTACAATGATTTCCATTTCAATATGTACATCAATATAAAATACTACCCAAAACACTTTCACATTTCAAACAATTTAACCACTTCAATGAAAATGCATCTGCAGAATTAAAGAAAAATCCAAATTAATGTTGATTGCAAGTTAGAGCAGTTCAAGGATTCCCAATTTATCAGTATCTACCCTAACCAGTGCTACTCAAATACAGTATAAGCCATTTAGTATGTCTACAATGAGAAGAAAACATGCAAATATTAAAGCTATGACAAACACACAAAAACAAGGAAAGAAAATTTGTTCTATACTCATCCCTGCTGTAGCAAGGTACAGCATGTCAGGAGATTGCACTCTGGATAAAATCATAGAAGACAACCGAAATAGAATCTACTCTAAATTTCCTTGCTGTTGTGGTTTTACATCAGAACATTCAAGTTATAACATCTTAGTGTCTTTTTTAAGAATTCACAATGAAACTGCAAAAATGCTACTAAAAATTCCCATCTAAGATGCAATCTTCTGCTTTAGGAGCTACTGTGTCATTGTACAATATAAGTGGCTTATTAATCACTGAATTGCTGGTGTAGCAGAATGTATTTATCATTGTGGATGTGTTTTGAAAAGATTGCCATTTTAAAACCTTCCTTTATTCCATGACAAGCCACAAATTCATATATTTTAAGCACTAATATCCTTACCTAAAATACTAAATATACATTGTGAGTAACCCACCATGGGTGTCTTTGGGCCCCAACTGCAAACAACCTCAGGTATAGCAGAAAAACAGGAGAAGCATGGAAGCTTCCTCCAAGAGCAATGCAGTCTTAAATAAAGGATGACTAGGGTAATGATTGCTATATTAATCCCTTGAATTGCAAAAGCAAAAAACACCTGATGTCTGCATCCACAAAACTACCAGAGACAAAGTCTGAAGGGGTAAAATAATAAGAATGGGGACAGTTCCTGCCAGAACGCAAAGACGAAGTCGAGACTTTACTATCAATTGCCCAATTACATCGGCCCGAGTAGTAACTGTGGCCTTAAAAGTAGAACTACGAAATACTCACTCTATTAATCGCATGGGGGCGCTGTCAGGTAACTGAACAATCAACGAAACAACTTCTTTCTCTCAGTTATAGATAACTAAAGAAAAAGGACAATCTTCTAATCTATGATCTATGGCTGAGTCTCTAATTTTTTCTGTAATATCATCCAGTGCTTTCATAGCCACTGCAGATCACCTATCAATTTTTGAACATCATTAACAGTCCTAATTTCTGGGTGCGAAATAATTTTCTGAGGTATGAGTCTAATTTCTGTAATTTGCATGCCCAAATAATTCCAAGGAGGATGTTTTGAACCTTTTCAGGTGCAATGACTAAACCAAAATTCTGCAGGCACATCACAAGTTCTTTCTGTTTGTGTTCAGGAAGGGGTGTAGGGCTAGCCACCAATAAGTCATCCATATAATGGTATGTAAGCAAGTCAGGGTTTCCCCTTCGCCACGGTCTTAAGGCTAAATCCACAAACTACTGCCAAATGGTAGGAGAGTTCTTCATACCCTGTGTCAGTACAACCCATTGATAACGCTGTGATGGGGCAGCCCTATTGATGGAAGGCACAGAAAACGCAAACCTGTCACCATCATCCTCGTGTAAAGGAATTGTGAAAAAACAATCCTTAAGATCTAGTATTAACAAATCCCATTTTTCTGGTAATATGGCCGGAGATGGTAACCCAGGTTGCAAGGCTCTCATGTCCTCCATGCAATTGTTTACAGCTCTCAAATCATGTAATAATTTCCATTTTCCAGATTTTTTCCTGAATGTGAAAAATAGGAATGTCCCATGGGCTAACAGAGGGTTTAATATGACCCAATTTTAATTGTTCCTGTACAAGTTCCTCAACATGTTGCAGCTTGTCTTTTGATAGAGGCCATTGATCAACCCAAACAGGGTTTTCTGTTTTCCATTTAAGTGTCAGGCAAGCGCTGCCGTCAGTGGCCCCAATCAAAAATAAATAGAGCATTTCAGTACTAAATGTACATTTATAATGGCCAATTCAAAATCTCTGCATCTGCTGCTTCAGTTTTCAAAATAAGACTTAGTTCAGAGTTTTCATTCTTTACATCACCCTAAAACAGAACTATTTCTGAAGCATAAAAATATAATAATAATAATAATAGTAATAATGAGAATAATATGGGGTTGGTCCTGCTTTGCTGATTGATTTCCGATTTGAAATATAATCCATGTCACAGAACAAACAAAACAAACAAACAAACAAAATTTTTTTTTTTTTTCCCTGCTAGTTGAGATTGTTTTTCCAAACCAAATTTCATGCTTACAGTATCCTTATAGTCATGTTATACACCCTGGAAAATAAATGCTCACATTGAAAATGATGACAGGGCCTGGTGACACTAATTTCCATTAGAAAAGAAAAATTAAAAGTTAAAAGTCTCATAAAAATTCATAGCTTATACTGAAAATTTGATTCATGCTCATTTTGTTAATTTAAAAATACTCTTTGGAAACTGTAAACTCCTGCAGAAAACTTAGTGATACATCTTTACCTGTTCAAATAAGGATAATTCATATTCACATCTACTTCATGCTATGTTCTACTACGTATATACACTTCATTACCTGCTCATGTAACACATATCTTTACATCTTTACATTCTTCTACATATACAAACAGAATTTTACAGCTATTACACTTCAGAATGTTGCTTGAAAGATATCTCACCGTGTTCCAGGAATTTCTCATACAATAGCGATGATGTCATATTCGTCTCTGATTTTTTTTTTTTTTTTTTTTTTTTTTAACTTTTAAAATTCTCGTTTAATGTCTATTTAAACTTTTTAAATTATCGTTTAGTGCTTATTTAGTTTCCATTTCATGTTTTGTTTCCACATTAAACAATCACAAAGAAAAATACCTTTATAAACTCTCACAGTCAAACAGAACAATCAATTATGACAATCAATCATAACGATCAGTCATGACGGCCGTCACTCACTCATTCACTCACTCACAGATACAACTCCCGTGCAAATGCAAACTATAAACCATTAACTTTAGAAGGTCGATATCACTTTAAGAACCTGCGGAGGAAGCAGCGGGGGGGTAAAGCCCCCCTCACCGCAGCTCTTCTGGGCTCTGTGGTGTTTTCTCTTCATTATCATGTTGTTACGGAAACCGCCGTTTGTCTTGCCTAGCACCGTGCCTGCTTTGATTTGCGTTCCATCGGGGGGGGTTTGGGGGGGGCGGAAGGTGCTCCCCCGGGTCCAGCCTATCAGCTCGCGGCTCAGCGCCGCGCCCCCTCGGGCGCGCAATTCCACCGTCGCCTCCGCCGCGCCGCCGCCGCCGCCCCCCCACCACCGCCGTCACCACCAGGGGCGGGGGAAGGGGGAAAAGCGGAAAACGCGATTTGCCTCTGCTCCGAAGGTGGGGGTGATGAGAAAACTTCCGAGTGTCCACAGCAGCTAAGTGCTGCTCCATTTTATCTTTCTTAACAGCGTCTCAAAGTTCTTTTCCAATACTTCTCAGGAGTTTGAAAAAAAAAACTCATTATCTCGCTTTTCTAAAAAGCATGAAACTAATGAGAAGATTAAGTCTTTATCTATGGTCGATGTCGGTAACCCGACTCCCAACGCATTCCTCACATACCTTCAGCGCGTTGAATTCCATCAGTCTTTTCTGCTAGCTGCAGAAGACTTTCTACGATCGCTTTCTCCACTGCAAGAATGCAGTGTTCGCGGAATTTTGGTGTCAGTTTTTTTCCCGCTAATCTTAAAAGGCTTTCTAATACTGCCTTTATTTTTTCTACTGTAATGACAGTAACTTCCATCCTGCCGTTTTAACTCTTGACTCACCGGTCAAAATGCCTGTGCACAGGTCTCGGCCCTTCTTCTGGCCCTCAGCTTATCTCCGCTGACCCAGCAGGATGCCTCGCTGCTCCACGGAACGGTGATAGTACGTCCCCAATTCACACGTCGGGGTCACCAATTGTCGTGGGCTATCTGGCGAGCGAGAAATGAGTGACTCACACATCCACAAGATGCAACTCAAATCCGTTTATTATCAGAAAGCTGCATGTTATATAGCCCGTTAAGTTCCTCATACGTGTCCACACACTACGAAGCTAATTATTATTGGATAATAGCACTATTCACACTTTGACCTCTCAGTCTTTCTCAGTCTCAGTGGTTCACTCTTATCTTGGTTCAGGTTCACTTCCTGGTCGACGTAACTTCCAGCTATCCTCCATGTTGCCAGCAGTTGTTTATCACTTTTGCACGTCTTTCATACGTAGCTGCATTCCTTTCTCAGCTTATCTCTTCTGGCAGTTGTTGAAAGCGGCCTAGCTGCGGCCTAGCCAGTATCACAGCCATGTAATAATGCTAAGGCCTCAACAGGAAGGTGCCCTCCTAAACTTGCTATTTGTGAATAGAGAAGGAACCATGGGAGGTGTGATGGTAAGGTGGCTGTCTTGGCCACAGTGATCGTGAAATGGTTGAGTTTAAAATTTTCGATGTAATGAGAAAAAAGGCCAGCAGAGTTGCTGCCCTGGATTTCAAGAGAGCAAACTTTAAGCTACTCAGGGAGCTACTTAGCAGAGTCTCCTGGGAATCTACTTTTGATTGCTTAGGGGTCCATGAGTGCTGGTCAGTTTTTAAGAGCCACCTTTTAGAAGCACAGGAGCAGGCAATTCCATTGTGTTGAAAGCCAAGTAAGCAGGGCAGAAGACCAGCTTTTCTGAACAGGGAACTCCTCGTGGAACCCAGAAGGAAAAAGAAACTGTATGATCTCTGGAAGTGAGGTCAGGCTTGGCAGGAAGATTACAGAGCTGTGGTTTGCATATGCAGGGAGAAGACACGAAAGGCCAAAGCTCAGCAAGAGTTGAAACTGGCCAGTGTTGTGTCAGACAACAAGAAAGGCTTTTTTTAAGTACACTAATAGCAAGAGGAGGTCCAAGGAAAACATTGGACTGATACTTGTTGAAGATGGTCATCTGACTGAGGCAAAAAATGCTTTTTTTGCCTCAGTCTTTAATAATACTGACAGACCTTGGGCTGTCTGGTCCTCTGAGTTTGGAGGACCACAAGTGTGGAAATGGTGATTTTCCATTTATGGACACTGAAATTGTACAGGATTGGCTATATCAACTGAATGTTCACAAGTCCATGGGGCCTGATGGGATTCATCCCAGAGTACTGAAGGATCCAGTGGATGTTACAGCAGGACCCATCTCAATCATCTGCCAAAGGTCTTGGCATTCTGGGGGGGTCCCTGCTGACTGGAAGCTAGCCGACGTTATTCAAATTTACAAGAAGGATGTGAGGGAAGGTCCGGGAAATTACAGACCTGTGAGTCTAACCTCAGTTCCTGGAAAAATTATGGAGAAGATTATACTGGGTGCTATTAAAAGGCATTTAAAGCATAATGCAATTCTCAGGCACAGTCAGCATGGGTTCACAAAGGGAAAGTTCTGTCTAATTTATTTGATATCCTTCTATGATAAGGTCACCCACCTAGTGGATGGAGGGCAGATGGTGGATGGAGTTTTTCTGGATTTTAGTAAGGCTTTTGATACTGTCCCTCACAAGTTTTCCAGCTGTGAGATGAGCAAGTACAGTGTGCTGGGTGAAGAACTGGACGAATGGCAGGGCTCAAAGGGTTGTAGTGAATGGGGCTACATCTGGCTGGCAACCAGTCACCAGTGGTGTTCTTCAAGGTTCAGTTCTGGGACCAGTTCTGTTCAATATATTTATCAATGATCTGGATGCAGGAGTTGAATGCACCATTAGCAAGTTTGCTGATGATACCGAACTGGGAGGTGCTGTTGACTGTCTTGAGGGACAGGAGGCCTTGCAGAGGGATCTAGATAGATTGGAGCATTGGGCAATCATCAGTGGCATTAAATTTAACAAGTGCTGAATTCTGCACCTGGAATGGAGTAATGCTGGGCACAAGTATAGACTGGGAGAGGAATGGATGGAGAGCAGCCCTGCAGAAAGTGATCTAAGAGTGCTGGTTGACAGTAGGCTCAATATGAGTAGGCATGTCCTATGAAGAGTGGCTGAGGACTCTGGGTTTGTCTAGTTTGGAGAAAAGGAGGCTGAAGGGTGACCTCATTGCTCTCTACAGCTCCCTGAGGAGGTGAAGTGGAGAGAGAGGTGCTGATCTAGAGTCTAGCCACCTGAGAGGAGTATAGAAATGTGGTCAGGGGCTGCAGGGATGCAACTAGGAGGGCTAAGGCCCACTTGGAACTAAATCTGGCAAAGGAGGTAAAGGGCAACAAAAAAGGCTTTTTTAAGTACGTCAATAGCAAAACGAAGATTAGGGAAAATGTGGGTCTGCTGTTGAACAAGGTGGGTGCTCTGGTTTCAGGAGATGCTGAGAAGGCAGAGATACTGAACGCCTTCTTTGCTTCAGTCTTTACGGCTAAAACTGCCCCTCAAGAACCCCAGATGCTAGAGGGAAGAGAGAGTGTCTGGAGGGAGGAAGACTGCCCCTTGGTTGAGGAAGAACTGGTCAGAGATAGCCTAAACAAAATCAATACACACAAATCCATGGGCCCCAAGGGGATACACCCAGGAGTGCTGAAGGAGCTGGTGGAACTGATTGCTCAACCGCTCTCTATCATCTTTGAAAGGTCCTGGACAACAGGAGAGGTGCCTGAAGACTGGAGGATAGCCAGTGTCACTCCAGTCTTCAGAAAGGGCAAGAAGAAGGATCCAGGCAACTACAGGCCAGTCAGCCTCACTTCCATCCCTGGGAAGGTGATGGAACACCTCATTCTTAATACCATCTCTAAGCAGCTGGAAGAAAAGAAGGTTAACAGGAGTAGTCAACATGGTTTCACTAAGGGGAAATCATGTTTGACCAACCTGGTAGCCTTCTATGATGTCATCACCAGCTGGGTAGATGAGGGGAGAGCAGTTGATGTTGCCTACCTTGATTTCAGCAAGGCTTTTGACACTGCCTCCCACAAAATATCCTTGCAGCAAAGCTTAGAAGGTATGGGATAGATGAGTGGATGGTGAGGTGGACTGAGAACTGGCTGACTGGCAGAGCACAGAAGGCTGTGTTCAGTGGTGCAGAATCTAGTTGGAGGCCTGTAACTAGCGGTGTTCCCCAGGGGTCAGTACTGGGTCCAGTCTTGTTTAACATCTTTGTCAGTGACCTGGATGTAGGGATAGAGTCCGTCCTCAGCAAGTTTGCTGATGATGCAAAGCTGGGAGAAGTGGCTGACACACCAGAAGGCTGTGCTGCCATTCAGCGAGACCTGCACGCACATGAGAGTTGGGCGCAAAGGAACCTGATGAGGTTCAACAGGAGCAAGTGCAGAGTTCTTCACCTGGGGAGGAATAACTGCATGCACCAGTACAGGTTGAGGGTTGACCTGCTGGAAAGCAGCCCTGCAGAGAAGGACCTGGGAGTACTGGTGGATGACCAGTTGACCATGAGCCAACAATGTGCCCTTGTGGCCAAGAAGGCCAATAGTATCTTGGGGTGCATTAAAAAGAGCGTGGGCAGCAGGTCAAGGGAGGTTCTCCTCCCCCTCTACTCTGCCCTGGTGAGGCCACATCTGGAATACTGTGTCCAGTTCTGGGCTCCCCAGTTCAAGAGGGACAGGGATCTTCTGGAGAGAGTCCAGCAGAGGGCCACAAAGATGATTAGGAGCCCGGAGCATTTGCCTTACGAGGAGAGGATGAGAGAGCTGGGACTCTTCAGCCTTTAGAAGAGAAGACTGAGAGGGGACCTTATTAATGTCTATAAATACCTGAAGTGTGAGGGCCAAATGGATGGGGTCAGGCTCTTTTCAGTGGTGCCCAGTGACAGGACAAGGGGCAATGGGCAAAAACTGGAACACCAAAATGTCGCGGGCAATCCGAGCGAGCGAGAATGAACCATTCACACATCTATAAGATGCAAGTTCAATCCACTTTATTATCAGAAAGCTGCTTGTTATATACCCTTTTGTGTTCTGTACATGTGATCATTAGGCAGAGTTACAAAGTGATTGGATAATGCGCATAAAGCATCCTTCTGATTGCTCAAATTCAAATAAGGTTCAACATCCTGCTTTTATCAGACTTCTGCATTCCTTTAAACCGACTTTAACCAAAAAGACATTCTTTACATAGCTCACATAACTCAGATAGTCGAGCTAAGGCTCTCTAACTCTGCATACTCATGCAGTACAGCTTAAGGCCCCAACACCAAAAGTTCCATACAAACTTAAGGATAAACTTCTTTACTGTGAGGGTGATGGAGCACTGGAATAGGCTGCCCAGACAGGTTGTGGAGTCTCCATCTCTGGAGATGTTCAAAACTCGCCTGGATGCTTTCCTGTGCAGCTTACTCTAGGTGAACCTGCTTTGGCAGTGGGGTTGGACTAGATGATCTCCTGAGATCCCTTCCAACCCCTACAATTCTGTGATTCTATGATCTCTTCTCCCTGGCATCCAGTGATGGGACATGTGGGAATGTTTCAAAGCTGCACCAGGAGAAGTTCAGACTTGACATTAGGAAACATTTATTTACCAAGAGGGTGGTCAAACACTGGAACAGGCTTCCTAGAGAGGTGGTGGATGCCTCAAGTCTGTCAATGTTTAAGAGGAATTTGCACAACGCCCTTAACAGCATGCTTTAACTTATGGTCAGCCCTGAACTGGTCAGGCGATTGTACTTGATGTGTGTTGTAGGTCCCTTCAAACTAAACTATTCTATATACTTCTGTATCTGGGAACAGCATTAGCAACGATACTGTGGTGGGTTGACCCTGACTAGAGGCCGGATGCCCACCAAAGCCCACTCTATCACTCCCCCTCCTCAAATGGGCAGGGGGAGAAAAATATAACGAAAAGCTCGTGGGTGGAGATAAGGACGGAGAGAGATCACTCACCAGTTACTGGCAAGGGCAAAACAGACTCGACTTGGGGAAAAAAAACAAATTTACTTTATTACCAATCAAAACCAGAGGATAATGAGAAGTAAAACCAAATCTTAAAACACCTCCCCCCACTCCTCCCTTCTTCCCGAGCTTCATCTCTTTCCCGATTTTCCACCTCTTCCCCCTAGCGGCACAAGGGGACAGGGAATGGGGCTGGGGTCAGTTCATCACACGTTGTTTCTGCCGCTGCTTCCTCCTCAGGGGGAGGACTCCTTCCCCTGCACCAGTGTGGGGTCCCTCTCACGGGAGACAGTCCTCCACTAACTTCTCCAACGTGAGTCCTTCCCATGACTGACAGTTATTCAGGAACTGCTTTAGCATGGGTCCATTCCATGGGGTGCAGTCCTTCAGGAAGGGTCTGCTCCAGCGCAAGTCCCCCGCGGGGTCACAGCCTCCTTCAGGCATCCACCCACTCCAGCGTGCGGTCCTCCACGGGCTACAGGTGGACATCTGCTCCACCATGGACCTCCATGGGCTGCAGGGGGACAGCCTGCCTCACCATGGTCTTTACCACAGGCTGCAGGGGAATCTCTGCTCTGGTGCCTGGAGCACCTCCTCCCCCTCCTTCTTCACTGACCTTGGTGTCTGTGGAGTTGTTTTCTCTTACATCTTCTCACTCCTCTCTCCAGCTGCAAAGTGTGCAGCTTTTTTTTCTTCCTCTCTTCCTTTTTTTTTCTTAATTATGTTATCACAGAGGCGTTACTGATTGGCTCGGCCTTGGCCAGCGGCGGGTCCGTTCTTGTAGCCGGCTGGCATTGGCTTTGTCGGGTCAGACATGGGGGAAGCTTCTGGCAGCTTCTCTCACAGAAGCCACCCCATGTCCCCCCCCCTGCTGCTACGAAAACCTTGCCATGCAAACCCAATGCAGTTACCTATTTAGTGTTTCATCATTTACAAGTGCCAAAATGACTGACACCCTGCATGTGTTTTTAGATCAGATCTTTGCATCATGAATCAGTGGGCAAACACATTTAGTTGTATCACACTGCACAAGCCATAGAATGTATTAATGGCAAGATGTTGTGTATTGAACACAGCCTTGTTACTTAAACTGGGATTTTGATCTGTTGAAGGTCTAACACATTGCATCTTGACAGTGACTTGTTCTTGTCAGATATATCCCATCTCATTTGCATCTAACTAGGATTGTTTTTCCTTTACATCACTTTTTGTCATAACATTTGTATTAATTTTACTGTCTCCTTTACAGTGCTTCAGATATATTGGGCCTTTCCCCACATTTCACTACAGGCATAGAAATGCCCCCTAGGTACATCTGAGAGACTCTTTCTCTTCTACTTTCTTTCTGCTTATTTGAAGACATAAGTGAGCATAGCTCAGTTTTCAACAAAAAAAAATAAAAGGGCCAAACATATGTTTTTCTAAATTATATTTTTGCAGCTAGCAAAGAGGAAACTTTGAGTATCATTGATACTGAGTCACATGCAAATAAACTAGGTCACTCCTCAACTAAAGACATATATTTACCTTCTCATGTAGAACTAGCTTATAATCTTCATAGTGTCTTTACCTGCAATCAAAAAAGAAAATAAGAAAACAAGAAAGCAAAAAAGGTTTAGTTCTGTTTTATTTAACCTCTTACATCTATTTCTAGTGTTTGTATAAGCCGCCTTGCACTTTTTAAGTTATATACCTCTGAGAATTGGAAACTGAATATATCTATTTTATTACTTGGGTTATTTTATAGCCAGCATTCTAGTTGCTTTCTCTCTGTGCTCAAAAACTTAAAAGCTCAAAATTGTCTCTGAAATCTGATGATACCAATTCCATTGGGATCTCATTAAAAAAAAAAACCAAACAAACAAATCCAAGAGTTTACTCATCACTTAAAAGTGATGCTTTCCATTAGAAAAAGAAACTGAGCCTCTGAGGTCAGTCTTCTGATCTTCTGCTTATTCCTTAGATTATAAAGGTATTCCTACTTTCTTAACTTCAATTTTATAACACATCTGGTTGTTTTTTTCTTCTCTTTTTGCAGGATGAAGATCTTTGAAACGTCTTTAAGATAAGGATTACATTTTTCTTTTTTAGCTTGTCTGAAGCTAAGTTATCAAATACCATAATCATTCCAGAGTGTCCTTTATGTTCTCCCTGCAGTCTGTAATAATAAAGTTATCTTTCTGTCTCAGACAACCTGACAGCCATTCTGCCTTTGTCTCCTAAATAGTCCTCTTTCATTCATTTAGGCTTCCCTTTACAAGGTCCACTCTTCAGTGGTGCTGAGTGAAGTATAACCATGCATTTACTATATGAAACAGCTAGGGTGCCAAGAACTCCAGATCTATTTCAATACAAAGGTCAGCAGCATCTCCAGTATATATTTATTTGCCTAAATTAATACATCTTACATGCTTTTACTATTGAGATAGAAAGCCGGAAACTAAATATTCATGAATAGTTGGTCCATTTTTTGAGTTGGGGCTTTAAATAGGAACCCAGTGTTCTGTGTGAAATAAATATACACCACATAATTTGCAAAATCTGTTAGGAGTACAAAATGTTAACTCTGTTACATCTTATTCAGCTAAGCAGACATGACATTTTCAAAACTGTTAATAATTATAAAAAACTTCTTAGCATAATAAATATAGTATTATATTACTTCTTAACTGTACACTCATAACAGCAGAGTACAGCAGCACTGTAGGAAGAGAGAAATCGGAGGATAGCCACAAAACCAATACAGAGTTGTAAAAATGTGAGTGTGGTAGCTTTCTGCTAACTTTCCAATAACATGTTTTATAGGACATAGCACAGGATAAACTTCTAATATTGTCATAAAATGTTTTATCCTTTGAGCTGCTGAGCACACAGCATCTGTCTTTGCCTTCAGACTGGAGGCTGTCCAGCAGCCAGGAGAATTCAGGTTCACAAGGAGATGGCCAAGTCCTGGTGACCAGATTCAAAACAGCTCAATCCAAGATTACAACTTCACTTTCTCAGTAAATACATTGTATTTATTTACCCTCAAATTTTATTAACCCAACCTTTGACTTTTTGTCCATTTACTCTGTTCTGTACAGTGTCTTTCAGAATTCTCCCTGCTTCCCTTTACAGCAAAAAAGCCTCTAATTTAACAAACCATGTGCCTGCACTTGCCCAGACTCATTACAGTGTTGCAAATTTACCATTCCTCAGCAAGGCTTCTTGAGCATCTGGTTTGGAAAGCATCTTGGTTGTATGAGTTTGTGGTCACGCTTATTTGCTCTGATGCTTTCCAAGAGGATGAAGTTAGACTTCATATAATAATGCAGGTAAATGGTATAGATGTAATTTAATATAGACATGGTGGAGACTGATCTTTAATTTAATGTGGCATCACAAGCTGAAAACCCAAATAGCAGAGAAGAGTCAGATACTTTTTCTTCCACAACATTGCAAGAAAAAGGTAGATAGACTCAGATTAGGAAGGAGGAAAAAAAAATAGTGTCCCAAGGTCCAGGACACAGGCAATGTCTCTAGAGGACTAAGATTCACTAAGGGAAAATCATGCTTGACCAATCTGATAGCCTTCTATGATGGCATGACTAGCTGGGTAGATGAGGGGAGAGCAGGAGATGTTGTCTGCCTTGACTTCAGCAAGGCTTTTGACACTGTCTCCCATAGCATTCTCATAGGTAAACTTAGGAAGTGTGGGTTAGATGAGGGGACAGTGAGGTGGGTGAAGAACTGGCTCAATGACAGAGCTCAGAGGGTTGTGATCAGTGGTGCAGAGTCTAGCTGGAGGCCTGTGGGTAGTGGTGTTCCCCAAGGGTCAGTACTTGGTCCAGTCCTATTCAATATGTTCATCAGTGCCTTGGCTGAAGGGACTGAGTGTACCCTCAGCCAGTTTGCTGACGACACTAAACTGGGAGGAATGGCTGATACACTGGAAAGCTGTGCTGCCAGATCTGGATAGGCTGGAGAGTTGGGTACATAGGAACCTGATCAGGTTCAATAAGGGCAAGTGTAGGGTCCTGCATCTGGGGAGGAATAACCCCAGGCACCAGTACAGGTTGGGGGTTGACCTGCTGGAAAGCAGCCCTGCAGAGAAGGACCTGGGAGTCCTGGTGGATGACCAGTTGACCATGAGCCAGCGATGTGCCCTTGTGGCCAAGAAGGCCAATGGTATCCTAGAGTGCATTAAGAAGAGTGTGTTCAGCAGGTCGAGGGAGGTTCTCCTCTCCCTCTACTCTGCCCTCTACTCTGCCCTGGTGAGGCCACATCTGGAGTATTGTGTCCAGTTCTAGGCCCCCAAGTTCAATAGAGATAGGGAACTTCTGGAGATAGTCCAGCGGAGGGCTACAAAGATGATTAAGGGGCTGGAGCATCTTTCTTATGAGGACAGAGAGAGCTGGGTCTGTTTAGCCTAGAGAAGAAAAGACTGAGAGAGGACCTTATTAATGTTTATAAGTATCTAAAGGGCAGGTGTCAAGATGATGAGGCCAGACTCTTTTCAGTGGTGGCCAGCGATAGGACAAGGGGCAATGGGCACAACCTGGAACACGGGAGGTTCCACTTAAACATGAGGAAAACCTTAGTTACTGTGAGGATGACAGAGTACTAGAACAGGCTGCCCAGAGAGATTGTGGAGTCTCCATCTCTGGAGATGTTCAAAACCCACCTGGACGCTCTTCTGTGCAACCTGTTGTAGGGAGCCTGCTTTAGCAGGGGGGTTGGACTAGATGACCTCCTGAGGTTCCTTTCCAAACCCTACCATTGTGTGATTCTGTGATTCTGTGACTTCTGGGCTTCTATTCAAAGCAAAATAAGGAAGCTAATCCTACAAAAATGGGAAATAGCTTGGTTATGAGAGCAAATTTCTACAAAGCATTTTCAAAGCTATTAAAAAACAAAGGCTGTTACTGTCTGTTCACAAAATGGTTACAATGTAAATAATGTGAAAATAACTTCTGTTTGAAAAGCAAAGTGCTTCACAATGAAGGCTGCTATTTCACTTTTAATTTGTCCCTTGGGGCCTCTTTATAAGTGTCTTAGACTCAGCTGCATCATGTTCTGCAGTAGGGAGGACTATTATCTAATCTTTTTGCTTGGGTCACTTGGCACTGCCTCCTTATCTCAGTGATAATTTTGTTTGTAATTCATCTGACTGGCCACTTACAATTTTAGATGAATTCTTTACTACTCTAACAAGACTTAGCTGTGGGTGCTTGTGAATTAGCTTAGTGTGACTATGTGACTGGGCACAGTCTCAAAACCTCATTGTAATGAAATATTTTCCACTTTCTAGGAAGAATGCAAGAAAAGGGATTTATATTATGAATTATTCCCAAATAGTATTGCTATTCTGGGGACCTCTACTCCTTTCTACCTGGCTGTATGTTGACAGTTTCTTTTGCTCAAATGAGAAGTGGGGTTGTAGAAGTGGATAAATTTGCTACAGTGAAGGTGTTTGGGTTAACCATTCGGACAATCCAGTATTGTTTGCAGTGAGTTCCTTTCCTGAGGAAACCTCTGACACTTTCCCTTATGAGGTCTGTAAGGGAATTTTGGACTGCATACTTCCAGTAGACATCATTTTTGTGGTTATGATGTTTTCTGCTGGGAGTTGAGCTCTGCTGAAAATGTCTCCTTTGTTCCATTTGCCCGGAATGCTCTTGATATGTAACCTTTTGTCTCTTTCTTGATAAGGATTGTCTAGCTGCCCTGCAACACTTTCCAATTTATAAACAACAGGGCTATACAAGGGCTGCATGCCTTTCTGCTCTACCCACTGCAGAAGTGAAATGACTTGCTAAGTTCAACTCATCTGCATGACCACTATTACAGAAATTGTAACCAGGTTCGACTTTTATTATAAGAACTTATATGGCTGCAAAGGCGGAGTGGACTGATCTTGAATGGTGCACAGCTGGGAACTACATCACCTTGAGAGACATTTCTGAGAGTCAGTGGCTCCCATCTCTTAGCTCTATACATTCTAAAATAAGAGCTTTTGTTAGGCAGAGGCAATATATTGCCAGGAAGGTAAATGAAAGACTTGTTCCCATTTCTAAAAGACATTCTCCTAGATTGAATTCATGATGAATCATGATCATTTCCCTTCTAGACTGAGAAAGTGCAGTTGAACACATTATTCCTGAAAGTTTTCTGATTCTTCTGCTTGACCACTATGTTTTCCTTGAAAGATGGCTCCTTTTTCAAGAAGAGTTATCTTGCAGTGGAAGCAAGGAAGTTGAATGTATATGATAAAATAGTTCATTGTGGTTTCGGCTTGGGATTGTCGCTCCTCTGGGATCATTATCTGAGAACGGGCGAGGCTTGGTCAGTGGGTGGTGAGCAGTTGCACTGGGTATCACTCGCATATTTTGTTACTGTTATCATTATCACTACTATCTTAATATTAGTATTATTTTAAGTTTTCTTTTCTTTCTATTATTAAACTGTTCTTATCTCAACCTACAAGCCTCCTTATCCTTGCCCCCCAATCCTCTCCCCTAATCCCTGGGGGTGGAGGGGAAGTGGGTGGATGGCTGTGTTGACTGCTAGCCAAGGGCTAGCCCAGTGAAACTATCACACTTTTTGTAAGGTGAAAGGTTTCTTATAATGGTAGAGAGCTCTTTTTTGGCATCCCTTCTAAAATAAAATCTGATCAGACCTGGGAATTTCAAAATCATCCTTGCTAGCCAAGTTAAACTGAAGAGATAAACAGCAAAATTACATAATTTTCTTAATGAAATTATTTTTATTGCTTCATGTGTAATTACAGCAAGACTTGCAAATGCTACATGCTGCTGCTGATTGATGATGATTAAATATATTGGTCTGAGCAGACAGTAGAACAAAATGTCAATGCAGTCCATGCTATTTCACTTGAAGAATTGCTGAATACTCCCATACTGGCTGAAACATAGCAAAACATGAACATCCCTCTTAATTTGTTTCCCATTTCTCATTGTAAGTGGTTGAACTAAAACAGTAACTTCAGTAAATGAAAGTATTGGGATTGTGTTAGATCTGAGAGTGACAGCACTTTCATGCACACCATATTTAGCAACTCTTGTTCATACTGTGAAATATTTAGCATTTTCGGATTTTTTGAGACCTAAGGTTCGAAATGTTCATATATATTTAGTCAGATAATAAATCAAACACTAAAGTATGTTGCTTTTTGATAACTAGAAAATCGTGTATAAGTCTCTACCACCCCAGATAAAGGAAAATAAACTTCTGTACCCACCTCATTGTCTGCTTTTACATTAATTTGATAAGTATAAAAATGTTAGTGTTCAATATCTATTGCATTTCTTGGTGACCTTGGATTGCTTTATTCTTTTGATGTACGTGTTTTACCTTAAATTATTCTTATTCATTTGGCTTGTTTATTTCTAAAGACTACTACAAACCTCCAGGCTTTGGTAAATTACAGTTCATGCTAAAAGCTATCCGATTCAAATTTTCCAGCTGTTTTAAAATGCCCATTTAAATACCTATAAGCATTGTTTGTTTTTCCATTTTTCTTTCCAGCAATTATTTCAAATTCTTGTTACTGTGTTTGAAATACAAGTAATCAGAGAGAGAATGGCCAAGTCTGGCCTTTTTAAAGGATCTAAAGCTGAGGTGTTCTTTATTTTTTGCGAGGTCTCTCTCTCCTTGGCTCTCCTGTTTGTCTGAATTTCCTATTCTCTTCTCCAGTCCTCCCTCACTTAGCATTTCTTCCTTCTCATTGCAGTCCTTCATCATGCACTCAGATTCGCCAGACAAATCTTGAGGCATATAGAGCTGCTTGTTGTGATGATACATGCCAGGGCTGTAATGCTCTGTCTCATAGCAGTTGTCTCCCTCTTCTTCCTGGCATGAGCTTCCCTTGGCACTCTTGCCATCTGAATGAAATGAGATTCCCTTCCCTAGTTTTTTCTGGGAAAGATCAAAGGGTTCTTCCTGTTTCAAGCTTCTCAAGAAATGTGTCTGTTACAGAGAAATTCTTCTTCCAAAACCTTGTAGTGGTTTGAGGGAGGAGAAAAGGAACAATTCATATATAGCAAATTTTACCATATGATACATGGTTAAAAAATGTGAGATGGCTTTCTATTTAATATTTTGCCTTTGTCTTCCACCCAGCTATCTCCAACTACTTTACTGTTTACATCTCATGGCATCTCCTTTGAGATGCTGTTAAAAGAAGTACTATCGTATCCACTTCATAGCCAGGTCAGGACACACAAAACATTGTGCTGTACATGCCAGACACTTGATGAGAGATCTAGGAATAAAAGTGAAGTGTCCTGGCCTCTTGTAAACTATTTTTGACAGTGAACCTACTCACTTCCTCCTTCCCATTCTTTTTTAAATGAACACTTTGATCTAAACTATCACATGCCATAATCAAAGTCACAGGTTTTGTACATTTTTTTTCCAGAGCAGTGGAAGAGATTAAAAACATGTTAACATATTCATTCTATGGACCCTCTGGTTCAAAGTTACTGCTTTAAAAATAAAAACACAATCATGTCTCATCAGTCTATGATCCCTGCTCTCCTTGATTTTTCCTCTCTCATCTAGTGTCACTGAAAAGCTATGTGCACTAGATAGTGCTTCAGCTTGAAGAAATCATTATAATCAAATGATGATTTTTAGTTGTGCAGTATAAATCTGAGTGTGGTCCTGGATCTAGTTTGTCTTAATATTTATCAGAGCATATCCTTTCTGTTCCTCTTGCTGGAAACCCAGACATTACCCAGGAGGCATCTGTGGACTTAAATGTGCTCTGACCATCAGGATGCACAGAAGAAGATTCAAACACTACAGTCATAGTCCACCTTAATTAAAAGAAAGATGGCAATACTGGGGTGAGAATTTCACTCAATAGCAAAAATCTGAGAACCACTTACTTAGTTTTGGAGCAGGGAGTTTCCTCAGTAACTGAACCCAGTTTCTGCAGGATTTATGCAGCCTCACTAGATACAGCTGCTACTTTGCAACAGGTAGTATTTGTGTGGTGGGTTAACCCTGACTAGAGGCTGGATGCCCACCAAAGCCCACTCTATCACTCCCCCTCCTCAAATGGGCAGGGGGAGAAAAATATAACAAAAAGCTCGTGGGTGGAGATAAGGACGGAGAGAGATCACTCACCAGTTACTGGCACGGGCAAAACAGACTCGACTTGGGGGAGAAAAACAAATTTACTTTATTACCAATCAAAACCAGAGGAGAATGAGAAGTAAAACCAAATCTTAAAACACCTCCCCCATCCCTCCCTTCTTCCTGAGCTTAATCTCTTTCCCGATTTTCCATCTCCTCCCCCCAGCAGCACAGGGGAACAGGGAATGGAGTTGGGGTCAGTTCATCACATGTTGTTTCTGCTGCTCTTTCCTCCTCAGGGGGAGGACTCCTTCCCCTGCACCAGCGTGGGGTCCCTCTCACGGGAGACAGTCCTCCACGAACTTCTCCAACGTGAGTCCTTCCCATGACTGACAGTTATTCAGGAACTGTTCCAGCCTGGGTCCATTCCATGGGGTGCAGTCTTTTAGGAAGGGATTGCTCCAGCGCGGGTCCCCCGCGGGGTCACAAGTCCTGCCAACAAACCTGCTCCGGCATGGGCTCCTCTCTCCACGGGCTACAGGAGGTCATCTGCTCCACCATGGACCTCCATGGGCTGCAGGGGGACAGCCTGCCTCACCATGGTCTTCACCACAGGCTGCAGGGGAATCTCTGCTCTGGTGCCTGGAGCACCTCCTCCCCCTCCTTCTTCACTGACCTTGGTGTCTGTGGAGTTGTTTCTCTTACATCTTCTCACTCCTCTCTCTAGCTGCAAAGTGTGCAGCTTTTTTTCCCCCTCTCTTCCTATTTTTTCTTAATTCTGCTCTCCCAGAGGCGTTACTGATTGGCTCGGCCTTGGCCAGCAGCGGGTCCCTTCTTGTAGTCGGCTGGCATTGGCTGTGTCAGGTCGGACTTGGAGGAAGCTTCTGGCAGCTTCTCTCACAGAAGCCACCCCATGTCCCCCCCCCCCCACTGCTACCAAAACCTTGCCACGCAAACCCAATACAATTTGTTAAAATGGTTAATAAGCAGGTGGCAGCCCTCACAAATTGTCTTATGTCTGATAAGCCTCAAGGGCTGAAGAATCTCTGTACACTGAAAAGCACTTAGATTGTCTTTAATTACAAGTAATTGGGTAATTAGCATGGTGCTGTAGGAGATTTATAAGGAAAAAAAAGAGCCATGTATACTATTATCTGTTAGAATCCTTGTAAATTTTATCCCAAATGTCATTAGAGTATGTGTTTTTTATATGTGCTAGGCTGCCCTAAAGCCTGAATTTGAGGAACACCAAGAAATCTTACCCATAAAGGAGTTCTTTATTCAGAAAGTCTTAACAAAAAAAAATATATTGGATACTTGTCCTGGTTTCGCTAGGATAGAGCTAATTTTCTTCTTAGTAGCTAGAATAGAGCTGTGTTTTGGTTTCAGTGTGGGATTTGCTATGAGAAGAACGTTGATAACATACTAATGTTTTTAGTTGTTACTGGAAGATGAAGGACATTTACAACTTCCCTGTGTTTTGGTAGTCTGCAGGTACAAAGAACTCAGGGGAAGCATAGTAATTAGCAAACCCAAATTGGCATTTGGATATGCCAATGGGATATTCCATATCATATAACATCATGTTCAGTATATTAATGAGGGTTGATCAGAAAGCTCTGGGGGATTCTCTCGGGGATCACTTGGTCTCACTCTTCTGGGTTTGCGGTTTATGGGATTGTCTCTGCTCTGAGATCGCTAGCTGGGGACAGGCTGGGCATCGGTCGGCGATGTATTGTATATGTCACTCATTTGTATATTCTATTATTACTATTATCATTATAATTTTAATTCATAATTTACTACAATTATTAAATTGTTTTTATCTCAACACTTGAGTTTTTTGACTTTTACCCTTCTGATTCTCTCCCCTGTCCCATTGGGAGAGGATGAGCAAGTGGATGTTTGATGCTTGGCTGCCAGCCAAGCTAAACCTGCCACAATATTCACACTCTCAAAACAATCTAGATAGCATTGGCATGTGTGCACACATGAGGCTGATTTTAGGAAGTGTATGTGGTTGGCAGGAGGTAGGAAATGCTTTGCAGGATATCCTGAGTGGTCAAAAATCCATATACTTTGAGATGAGGGAGGAGCATCTCCTCCTGTCCACAAGCTTCTTTGTAAACTGGGTCTGAGCTTATAGCCTTTATCTAACATCAGCTATGTCAATACATCACAAATAAACATATCTTAAGCAGAAAGGCTCTTGGATGTAGAGCCATTCGGGCTTCCATTTTCATTTCATACTAGAATCCAATAAGCAGTGAACAAGACCTGTGAAATCTTCCAGATTTTTTGCTTCTGTCAGCTTTGAATGTATTTATGATTTATCTCCATGTTTAAAACCATGGAGATGTACTTCAAACATGAGAGAAAAACTATAAACTCCTAACCAGATGTGACTGGAGAAAAATGTCTGCTTGTTCATGGTTGCTAGGTTGTGGTCTGTCAGCATCTAGGAATCAACACCTCCCCCCAAACTGTAAAATTTATTAAAAAATAATGGAACTACACTCTCAATCAGGAAGATCAATGCAATTTCAGTCATGTCCTCCAATCATTCCCTTGGCCAACTGCATGTGCTACAGTCTCACTAAGGCTGTCTCCACTGGCTCACTCCTGTTTGTTTCTTAGGGGTACCCACATGCTGGGAGAAGCTCTGCAATGCTGTGGATATTGCACCTTCCCCACAGTAATGGACAGCCCTGGGCTTAAGTACAAGAATGTTTGGTATGGCTTGATAGATCCCATCCTCTAACACTACTGACTATATTTTCCCTAACACTTGACAACAGCCACTCAGTGCGGTAAAATTATTTCCTTTGTGCTCACAAGTACTGTCTCATTTTGTCTCCATCTACTACTCCATCTCAGTCTGTACCTCTGTGTCATCAGATATCTAGTGTGAATGGTCTCTGAGACAAGGGTCACTACCTTGAGGATCTCTGAACTATAGCACTGGAGTAATATAGATAGTTAATAACAACCTCCCAGTTTTATAGGATTCAGTCTCTTCAAATCACATTGGATCTATGCTACGAGATCGTAGATCTGTGGTACAAAGCCCATTTGAGTTTACTGATATGCACCCTCAAACCTCTCAGAATAACTGAAAAATATTACCTTGAGAATGAAATCCTCTTTCCATGACGCTGTGTTTGACTTTCATGTGCCTGGTTAGGTTCCCCTTCAAGGTGAATTTGCTGGGACAGTAGAGGCACTTGAAAGGCTTACTGTCTGAGTGCAAGTGCATGTGTCCCATTAAATTGTGCATTCTGTTAAATTCCTTTCCACATAGCTGTCAAAAACAGTAAAAGTGAAAATTATTTGTTCTTAGGGGTACTTCCAAGGAGAACATTTTAAAAGGAAATAGACTCTGTCCTCAACTTGAACTCTGGCAGCTTCTGACTGCAATTTGTTTTTCAAAGATGGAGGCAAAAAACCTACAGACAAGAATATGTGGGTGAGTTTGATTTATCTAGAGCCTTCTGCACTGCTGCCATTTTTTAAAAATTTGGTGACTAGGAGAGACATACATTCCCAAAGTCAGGAAATGTTGTTGTAAGGAGGGGAGAGGCTTAAGTATGTAACCTGAAAGGCTCTTAACATGAATGAAATTCAAAGTATAACTTTCTGCCCTGGCAAACCATTTCATTTGTAGTTTATAAATCTAGCCTTTAATGAAGAATAATGCCAGGCAGAGATGGAGATACAAGATAAAACCAATGAAGGATTTCTGTGAAACAGTCAAGCAGAATATTACTTCTCCTTAAATGGAAATGAAATGGCTGTACATTTTGCTTAAAGCTATAAAAAGAAAATCCTTTTTTTTTTTGTTGCTTGCTCCTCCATTTTTCTCTGATTGTCTTATCTTCTGTTTACCAGCTTCTGTGTTTCAGTGTCTCTAGTGAGTAAGCTGGAATTTAAACAGCCATGGGGCTGCAAGAATGGAAACTTTCCTTGAAGCATGTTCCTGAGAGATCAAGCAGGTTTCCATTTGATGAAAAAATAAGGGGTTTTTGTCATTGTTTTTGTTTATCTAGATAGGTCCTTTTGTAGTCTGATCCCTTATAAATCGAATATATTCTTGTAACCAAAGAAGAGCAATGAAGCTGGTAAAGGGTCTAGAGCACAAGTCTTATGAGGAGCAGCTGAGGGAAATGGGATTGTTTAGTCTGGAGAAAAGGAGGCTGAGGGGAGACCTTATTGCTCTCTACAACTACTTGAAAGGATGTTGTAGCGAGCTGGGTGTCGGTCTCTTTTCCCAAGTAACAAATGATAAGACGAGAGGAAACAGCCTCAAGTTGCTCCAGAGCAGGTTTACATTGGATATTTGCGGAGGCGGGATTTGGGAAATCAGGAGACAACCCAATATGAGTTAGCTTCAAGAAGTCCGCTTTAATCTAATACACACCAGGATTTATACCCTTTATCACAATACATGCAAGCTAAACACATACAGCAATTGGTTAAACACTCTTAAGCACGAGCTCTAAATTTGACACAACAGGTGGCTTAGCTCTGTTCACGCCCCAGGACGTTAACAGGGCACTCCTACTTTGCGGTTACCAGCTAAAGCTACTCCCTTCTTTTTCCCAGCTTAGTTTTGCTCAAGTTGTTCAGCTGAAGTCTCAAGGACAAGTAAGTATCCTGGAGACTTCTGCTAATTCACCCTGACCGTGCATTTGCTTGTTATACTTATGTCAAGGGCCTAAGCTGGCTACTGCGGCCTGAGCCATTTCAATACCCTCGCTGCTTCTGCTGAGCCTCTGATTGTACAACATCTCTAGTGATCTGTGACCCCTGTACCGTAGCCATTCTGCAACAGATATTAGGTAAAATGTCTTCACCAAAAGTGTTGTCAAGCATTGGAACAGGCTTCCCAGGGAAGTGGTTGAGTCACCATCCCTGGAGGTATTTAAAAGACATGTAGACATGGCACTTAGGGAGATGGACCCATCTGAAGCCCGTGGTGTTGGAACACTTTGTTCCTCAACTCTTTTAGTCCACGGGAGGGATCTCATGCCGGAAAGGGCGGCTTAGACAAACTGACTGCAACCCTCATTCCCTGTCCCCTGTGCCACTGGGGAGGAGAAGGTAGAGAAATGGGGAACAAAGTAATTTGAGCCCAGGAAGAAGAGAGGGGTGGGGGGAGGTTGTTATGTCGCACTATCCTACTCTGATTGGTCATGAATTAAATTGATTTTTCTTCCCCAAGTAAAGTCTGTTTTGCCTGTGACCATAATTAGTGAGTGAGCCATCCCTGTCCTCATTTCAACCCAGGAGCTCTATGTTGTATTTCACTCTCCATCTCACTGGGTGGGGGGAGTGAATGAAGGACTGCATGGTCTTAGCTGTGGGTGAAACCACCACAGTAGTACCGAAGTTTTTGTTTCAAATTCACAAAGCCATCACCTGGAATATCTGGATGAAATATAGGTAGTGGAATGATCTTCAGTGAAGTAGTACCGTATCCTTTATTTTTTGAATCATCTCTTGAGGGAAAATGGAAGCTGTTCACTAATATAAAATTTTGCAGTGGCATTGCTTTTAAATAAAAACTAGAGCTGAATCAACATTGCAAAAACTATCACAGAATCACAGAATGTTAGGGATTGGAAGGGACCTCAAAAGATCATCTGTAGCCTGTGCCGAGAGTCTACACGTATTCTCATAGAGATAGGGTGATTGCTCTGTCTTTATTTGGTACAGGTTCCTTTTATACACTTTGCCACACAACATGTGATGCGTGCCAGCAACTGATTGGTTAAGACCCCACCCACGTGATACAGTCAATAAGGTTCACACACAGCACAAAAGTCTCTGTTGCTGAATAAAAGTCACCCACGCCTTAGCTCCCCACAGCATGTTTCTCTACAATCATCCAGTCCAATCCCCCCGCTGGAGCAGGAACACCTAGATGAGTTCGCACAGGAAGGCGTCCAGGCGGGTCTTGAATGTCTCCAGAGAAGGAGACTCCACAACCTCCCTGGGCAGCCTGTTCCAGTGCTCTGTCACCCTTACTGTAAAGAAGTTCTTTCTCAAATTTAAGCGGAACCTCCTGTGTTCCAGCTTACACCCATTACCCCTTGTCCTATCATCGGTCGTTACTGTGAAGAGCCTGGCCCCATCCTCCTCACACTCACCATTCAAATATTTATAAACATTAATCAGGTCCCCCCTCAGTCTCCTCTTCTCCAAGCTAAAGAGGCCCAGCTCCCTCAGCCTTTCCTCATAAGGGAGATGTTCCACTCCCTTAATCATTTTGGTGGCTCTTCGCTGGACTCTCTCAAGCAGCTCCCTGTCCTTCTTGAACTGTGGGGCCCAGAACTGGACACAATATTCCAGATGTGGCCTCACCAGGGCAGAGTAAAGGGGAAGAAGAACCTCTCTCGACCTACTGACTACACCCCTTCTAATGCACCCCAGGATGCCATTGGCCTTCCTGGCCACAAGGGCACAGTGCTGGCTCATGGTCATCCTGCTGTCCACCAGGACTCCCAGATCCCTTTCCCCTTCACTGCTCTCTAGGAGATCATTTCCCAACCTATACTGGAACCTGGGGTTGTTCCTGCCCAGGTGCAACACCCTACACTTGCCCTCATCAAGTTTTTTTCATCAAGTTTTTCCCTGCCCAGCTCTCCAGCCTGTCCAGGTCTCTCTGATGGCAGCACAGCCTTCTGGAGTGTCAGCCACTCCTCCCAGCTTTGTATCATCAGCAAACTTGCTGACAGTGCATTCAATTCCCTCATCCAGGTCATTTATGAATATATTGAATAATACTGGTCCTAGTACTGACCCCTGAGGGACTCCACTAGACATAGGACTCCAACTAGACTCTGCCCCATTGACCACTACTCTCTGGCTTCTTCCCACCAGCCAGTTAATAATCCATCTCACTACCTGCTCATCTAATCCACACTTCCTCAATTTATCAGCGAGGATGCTGTGGGAGACCGTGTCAAAATGCACCAAAATACATTCTGAAAGTGCTGGGAGGAAACAAAGAGAAGAAGCACTGATGAGCACAGAAAATTTACAGGGAAGAACACCAGCTAAATATATCTTCACAGCTTCTGGAACAATCTATGATGCATCAATATTTCTCTGGCTATAAGAATGACAATAATAATACCTCTCTAATACCCTTTAGCAGAAGGCTTCTGGTTATCTGCTTGGCTGACCTGTTTTCAACTGTAAATTTAATAGGAGCTTCCTCTGCAAATCAGAATTAGCGCTATTGTACCAGTTGGTGCAATTCCTTCAGAATTCTTCAGTGTTTTTATTTAAAAAATAAATAAACAAGGAAGCATGGGCTCAGACCTTTAAAAGCTACAGAGAAGTTCACTCTTCAGAGAAAAATCAAACAGATCCAGGCTGCAGCTGGATGAGGAAACAGAAGGGACAACTGCTACTCCTTCACTTCACATAGTCTGCACTTAGTTGTGATTAGACATATAGGAAAGCCTCATGAGTTTTTTTGCTGTGAGAAAAAGGTAAAGAAAACCATTGCATGTGGTGAAGTAGAAAGGCTACTGCTGTGCTCTCTTCCCCTTGTATTCTTCTTCTTTTTTCTTTTTTTTTTCTCCATAAGAAGGGTGTTCCTTTCCTCAAAGAGAGAAGGAGAGGGAGAAAGACTAAACTGTCCAAAAGGACCGTGAGAAAACAGGAAGCTTTGAAAAGTACAAGAGAAAGCAAGGCATTTCCCAGGGAACATGAGCCATTGTTAAGCAGGCTGTTCATACAGCTATATCCTTCCTTCTGTTGAGGACGAGCTTGGTGCCAAAAGGCTACTATCTGGTCATTGCCTTAACCCTCTGAATACCAGCCAGAAATACTTGCTCAAGTCTTTCAAGGGCTCTGCCAGAGAGGCAAGGGATGTTCCTAATGCCAAAGAGCAATTCCTGCTTCTCCCTTTGCTTACAGTTAGGATCTCCACTCTGTTCAGGGGCATTGATTCATACCCCTTCAGCCATAGGAGAAACTGGTTCACTGTGCTTACTTGTTTCTTTCCTCCTAAGAACATTGGATGGGGACAGAGAAGTAAAAAAAATAAGAAAACCAGGTGTTCCTGTAGAGCTTTTATTACTGGCTGGGAAACATACTGTTGGTACTCCAGTTCCTGGCTGGCTTTGCTTTTATTTTATCAAAGTGAAATGTTTCAAAGTTATTAAAGCAAAATGAGGAAGTAAAAAAGATTAATTTTGACATTTTCCTATTAAAATTACAACTGAAAGCCATATTTTCCTAGGAAATTTTGAAGTTCTACATTTTTCAAGAGAAAATAATTCCATTTAAAATTTTTCATCCAGCTTTGCTTCTCAATGAAAGACTCCTTTTAAGAAAATATTGAATTCCATAAAAATGTTGGATAAAAGAGTTCTAGAAATTGCTTCCAGATCAATCTTAATTTACTTAGGCATAAACTGGGTAATACACTCCACTCCATATTTGTAGCACTCTTGGAGCAGATCAAAGTGGTAATAAAACCTACAGCCTTTGACTTCACAAGGTATGACTAAAATAATGAACCAGATAGGCAGCAAAAGGAATAGATGTGTCCAGTACTGAATAAGAACGTAAACACTCATAAGGAAGAAATTAGAGATGAGCACAGTCAAGAAAGCCAAAGCCTCAAAAGTTTATGGGGAGGGGGGAGAAGAGGGGATGCAAAGGCAATGTCAGCCTCCAGTGTGCTGGAAGGAGGTAGCAAACTGGAATTCCCAGAGGATCCTAAAAAGGCCAGATGGTCTCAGAGGTCATTTCATTAGGATACTTATGTCCTGCCCTGAATTTCAGTCTGGTAATTACATTTGGCCCATTCAAATCCCTTCTGCAGTTCAATTTTGCCGTGTCTTGCTTTGAGTCCTTCCTTGATCTATTGCACAGCATCACTGTGTGAAGTCATGGCTGCTGCTTTTCCAGGGTCCTCTGCAGGGTGCTCGAGTTGATCTATGTGTTTAGTCAGTGTTTCAAGCTATTAAGCATTTAGACTTCTGTTTGGATGGTTGTACTAAGCAAATGTCAGGTATTTTTATTGTTCTCAAACCACAGTGGCATTTAAATGTTCACTAAGTGGAAAAAAATATTTGAGGGTGAAATTTACTGATATTGAAGTGGAAGGGAGTAAATCACAGATATTTACCTCTATTATTTTGTACTACCTAATCAGAACCTGGATCAAGATAGGAAACAAGACTGGTTTATGCTAATTTAAATACAACTGTAGAATGTGTTAGCAAGTCTTGTTTTTCTAATTCTACCATATCACCAGGTGATAACATCACAGAAATATCCAGTGGGTTTATGCCTCTGCCACCAAAAGAGATACACTTACCTTGCACTTAAAGGGTTTAACATCAGAGTGAACAACCATGTGGGCCTTGAGAGTCTGCTTTTGCACAAAGCTCTTGAAGCACAAATGGCATTGATAGGCTCTGATATTGGTGTGGATCAGGACATGTCGCTTCATGTTGGCCAGCGGAGTAAATTCCTGGCCACAAATTCCACATTTGTGCTCTTTCACACTCTGTAAGAAAATAAAAAAAAAAAAAAAATCAGAAAATTCTGTAGATGGAATATTTTCTAGATAATTTAATCTTCAATACAGCAATATATAAATTATTTATTCTGCAACAGCAAAGCAGGTAATAAATTATTTTACTTTTAACATCATTCGCTAAAGTAATAGATACTTATGTATTTTTTCTTGGTAAATTTTTACAAGAATCTGAGAAGCAGAGAGGGAAAACAAAATGTAAGCTTAATGAAATAATGAGTTTTGTTTCCATCAGTAAGTTTACAAATCAGTGATACATAGTAGCAGAGCTTCTCTGTCCTACTCTGCTGCTTATGTAAAATATTAGTCAAATGTGTACACTTATTGACCAAGAATAAAAGCTAACCAGTTAAGAAACTAAAGTAATGCCTACCTATGGTAACTGAGTGTCATCGGCTTCTGAAAAAGACCTGTCCCTTTTTTGAAGAAAGCTATAGAAATAATCTGAAATAACCAAGAAGAATTCAATCAGTGCTGCCAAATAAGGACATACATGTTACATTCAAGAAAGAGAAAAAACTATTTACTCTTAATGGGACTTGCACTAATTAATGGAGTGACCCCATTTTATCTGGTGTTTACAGAGCATTTCTAGCACCCTATGTGCCATCCAGTCAATTTACTAATGTATAATTCAATATTCTTGTTCACACCCATGTGGTCTAACTGCCAGCCCCTCAAAAAGTCATTTAGATTATATGAAAATCAATGAATTTACCATTAAACACTTTAAGGGTTTGAGTATAACTTGCTGAAGGTAATAAGGATTTACTAGTGAAGTGCTAAGAGCAATTACTCCTGCAGGCCCCCATTACAAAGATGACTTGAAACAATCTCTACTTTTGTACTAGTAAGTGGTTTTCATAGTTAATTGCAAAGCTAAAACCATGAACACCAACAGCAACTCTGCTTATCTGATGTGAAGCTATATTTGGGCAACTAAGTACTGTTAATTATGTCCACAGCTGCAGCTGTGGACAAAGAAGCAGAAGCTCTCTAAGGGCTCAAGGGCACTGCATTTCCTATGATAAAAAGCTATCAAGTTTTGAATTAATAGAATTTTGCACGGTAAATTCAAAGACCAGGGAACCTCCAGAAAGGGCAGAAATTATAATACTGTACTAGGGAAGAACAAGCAAATGTGGAAGTAGAGGTTGTTTTTTAAAAGAAAATATGTCTATTAAACTAAAATGTTGTAGCTTTCTGTTTTTCATATAAAAGCCAAAATTTAAGTGTTAAAGGAAAAAAATATGCAGGACTGGAAGCAATTTTTTATAAAAAAAATTACTGACAGCAGTGGCAAGACTGCCACTTGATACAAATTGGCTGGGATTGTGGTCTTGCTTGTCCGCTTTTATTAACTGGCATTCTGGATAACTTATGCACAAAGGGGAATTTTTCTTAGGTTATTTTTTTCCTCCTAAATGTCTCATTGTAATGATTCTTCAAATTCTTATGTGTAATAATATACTTTCTTTTGCTGCATACATACATCCTACTTTTCAGTTAAGGGGAAACAAAGCAATAGATCTGTTTTTCAGTAGAAAATTTCTGTTAAAATTTCAGGTGGATTAGACAGCTCTACAAAATTATATTATTTTACAGAAGGTCGTTCTGAAGATAAAACCCAGAAAAAGAGAGATGCGAATACAATTTTGGGAAGTAATACAGGTGTTTTAATTTAACTCCTGTTTATAACAAAATCTTTTTGCATTTACTTTCTTAAGACTAAAAGAGACATCTAGCTTCTAGTATTGCCAGTGCTGCTGGGTCTTTTGCTCTCTTTAAAATTCTCCCACTGGCAAAGAGCCAGCATGAGGCTCTATAGACTGATTACCTTCTTTCCAAGGAGGTATGTCTATCTTTAGTAGTCTGTATTCCTTGTGCTACCTTTTGATGCAAAGTGACAGTGCAACTCGTAATGGCTTACCTTGTGAGTTAGGGAGTGTTGTTTGAGATGATGAGGCTGCACAAACTCCACACCGCATTCAGTGCAGATATACAGACGGATGTCTTTGTGCTTCATCATGTGGTTTTGCAGCTGACTAGGGTACTGAAAGATCTTATCACATTCAGTACAATTGTACTGTATAGGGCCACGGTGGGTTGTTAAGTGTCTCTTCAGCTGGGCCAAGGTTGAGAAGTCCAGACCACACTCCACACAAATGTTCTCTTGGCCACTCTCATGCTTAGACTTGGACGTATAGGACTTCTCACAAATGGGACATTGCCAGCGTTTCTGTTCGCCCCCCACATCAACATAGTAGCTGTTGTCTATCTGAAGGTTGACATCTACTCTTTCCATTTTCTGTTTATTTTCACCACTTCCTCTTATTTGAGCCCTCCTGAAGGGTGGCTCTGGAGGCCTTTTCATTTGAAAGGAGTTCCTGAAATGAAAGTTTGGGGGCACAATAAAAGGAAACATTAAGCCAGGATGGACTTTAGGATAATAAGGGTAAGGAGCCTGCATGAATGCTGGGATACTGGGCCACGCCATCTTAGGCTTCACTGATTCTTGCTTAATGGACTTGACTCCAAAGTGCTCCAGAGTTCTGTAGAACTGAAAACCAAAGTCTGGAAACTGTGTTTGGACTGTGCTGGCTGTTGAAACACTGAAGGGAGACTGGAAGAGCCTATATCATTGTGATCTTCAGGTCTGTCTGATGGTGATGAGGAACCCTCAAGAGCGATAAAAGGAGGCATTTTTGTTGGCATGCTCTTGCATTTCTGAGACCCCTCTTCCAAGGACTCCTGGAAAGTTTCCATGTCTACAAGAGGAGGAGGGCCATAGTGGAAATGTGAGAGGTGTGGTCTGAATTCTTCACCAAATGGAGTCGTTCTGTGTGACTTTGTAACAGGGCTCAGCAGCTGCAGGCAGCAGGAAAAGGGAGAGGCTCCTGTACTGTCCACATTAAAACTCGTTTCTTTATACTTCATCGTATTTAATTTTTTCTGTGTTGCAAAAATTCCTTAAAATAAACAAACAAACAAAAAATATATTTTTTTCTTCCTGTTCTCCTGGAGTTAACATTTTATTGTCTAGTTTATGGGTTTGGAGGTTGTTTTTAATTAACTAAGGGTGTCTTAGACCCATATAAGACAAATACCTTTTAAAGCTGAATTAAATTGGCTAGTGGAGATCAAAGAAGGTTTGATCTTCCTGTGGTAGAATTGATTTAAATCAAGTTTGACCCATACAACATCTTTGCAACATAAACATGCTGTATTGCGACACACTACTTAGCAGATGAATCTTTATGGCAATGTTTCTGCTTAATTTAATTCAGGCAAAATCCTGTCCTTGGCTGTGCATACACAGGCTCTAGAAATTGGTGGTACCTCTAAAGGAAATGGAAATACAAACAATAATGTGCACATTTATTATGACTGTGACATCAAAAGTCAAAGACAAAAAATTTTAAACTTCTTTGTATCATTAACATGCTATTGTGAGAGAAAACATTGGCCGAGCAATCTAAGGGCACTGTGTACCATCAGGTTTTGCACCATGTTTCCTGGCTTCTCTCACTTTGTATTATAATAAGAAGGCAGAGATTAATTGATTTTCTTTGTTTTAATCCCAGAGATATTTACCTGGCATATTTGGGGGAGGAAAGGCCTTTGACCACTCTCTGAATTACTTTCAGTTTTATAGACATAATCTAGGGAGTTTTTGTTTGTTTCTAAAAAGGTGGGCAAAAACCCCACTTTAAAACTAAATATAGAATTAATGTCAACAACCCTCAGGTCTCTAGAGTAATTGGCATCTAAGAATGCTCCGATCCTTTCTATGGTACAGTGTGACAAGATAGATTAATAATTGTTCTCTGGCAAAGTTTTATATTCCACTGATTGTACAGGGAGCTTCTCCTGAATTTGGGGTTCATCTATGTGTTGGGTTGGGGGGGGGGGCATTTTTGGTAGTGGAGGAAGGGACTATAGTGATGGCCCCTGTGAGAAGCTTTGCAAAGCTCCCCTGGCTCCAAGGCAGACCTGCCTCTAGCCCAGGCTGAGGCAATCAGTGATAGGGAAATACCTCTTCAAATATTTATGAGGGGAAGAACCTGTTTGGCAAGGAAGGAGAGTACCATCAGGAGACAAGGAGGCCTGAACAAAAGACCATCGGCATGAACAAACAAAAAGAACATCATTGACATGAGAAAAGAGGAGAAGGGGAGGAGATGGAGAACCTCAGACACCCAAATCAGCAAGGAGAAGAGTAGATGAGGTAAATGGAGTCCCCTGCAGCCATGGAGGCTCAATGACGGAGCAGATACCCATGTGTAGGCCGTGGAGGACTCCACCCTGGAACAGAAAGCTGTGCCCAAGTGCTGAGAGGGAACACCCATGGACTCCACACACTATTCAATGTGAATTCTACCAGAGACCTTTATTATTTGTTACATGATCACTTATATACTCTTCAGCTGCTAACACACACACACACATAAACAACTCTTCATTGGCTAAAAGCTACTGTTCACACGCCTGGTTACAATACTTGATTGGATAAATCCACCTGTTCCTGAGCCGTTCTTTTTACTTCTGACTAGTTACATAAGAAGTTTCTTATCTTGTTTTTCTTGCATTCTTTCTCATTAATCTTATTCTCTTGTATTTTTTCACTCAAAGTCAGGTTGAAGCCACCTTCTGCTTCGGCTCTTAAAGGGCCAACACCCAAGGGCAGTTGTGACAACACTGAGTGCTTGTGATGAGCGAGAAGACCTCAGAGACACTCAATGCCAGAGCGGGAGGAGGAGGTGCGCTGGACTGAAGACTTGTCTGCAGCCCATGGGGGTCCCTGTGCTGGAGCCAGAAGCTGTGCTCAAAGAGGTCTGTGACCCTGAGGAAAGCCTGCACTGGAGCACTTTGTTCCTGAACTCTTTTAGCCTACAGAAGGGATCTCATGCTGGAAAGAGTGGCATAGGCCATATGACTGCAACCTCTGTTCCCTGTCCCCTGTGCTGCTGGGAGGGAGAAGGTAGAGAAAGCTGGAGCAAAGTAATTTGAGCCCAGGAAGAAGGGAGGGGCAGGGGGAAGGTGTTGTAAGATGTGGTTGTTATGTCTCACTACTACTCTGATTGATTGGTAACGAATTAAATTGATTTTTCTTCCCCAAGTGGAGTCTCTTTTGCCCATGACCATAACTGGTGAGTGAGCCCTCCCTGTCCTCATTTTGACCCATGAGCCCTTTTTTATGTCTTCTCTCCCCATCTCACCGGGTGGGGGGGGAATGAGTGCAGAACTGTCTTAGCTGTGTCTGAAACTACCAAAAATCTAAAATATTGATTATGAATTTTGGTTCATCTTAAATAAGGCTTCTACCTTTTGCCTTGGCTCTCTAGGGATGCACTTATCTGAAAGTGTGTGTGTGTGTCTGTCTGTGTACATGCATCTGTCCAACCAGGCAGAGGTTAGGTTGGAAAACTAGACATATTTTCCCTCTGTTACCTGTGTCATGTTGATGCTATTTATAAAACCATTCTAGGAAATATTGGGTGGAGAGCATGAAGGTGGTTAGAGTACTAAAGACACTCCTGTTTCATTTCAGGAAGCTCTATGCTGGATAAATCTGCTTCTAAAGATAGATAAAAGCACATCTCTCTGACCTAGTTAGATTGTGGACAAGAGAAGGCATCTTAAAAAACTGCTTGCAAACAGATTACTTCCTTCTAATAGGATAGATTGTGGAATTATCTTTAAGATACTGTGTGAAGCCAAAGGCTCAGTGAGAAAACTTGAAGATAGAAACTTTAGACAAAGCGATCAATCAATGCATAAATAAGGAATAGTAATTCAAGTGAAAATTGTAGGATCTCTAAAATGATGATTCTAAAAACATCTGTGATGCTTAAAGCTGGGATAAGTATTTAATAATTATACCAAGATGTGACTTTCAGTCCCTAGCTCATTGATTGGCAGTACTATGTGTATGCACACACACATACAATATACACATATGTGTGTGTGTATACGTGTGTGTGTATATATATATATATATAAATATATAAACATATGTGTATGTGTGTTCCATCAGAGAGGATTGTTAGGGAGTATGCATTTTGTTACATTTCCTTGTCACCCTAACTCCCTGGGCAAAATAAGGAACAGTTAGATCTTGAAGACTCTTTGAGTACAAAGGACTGACTTATTAAAAAGGGAGAAGGGGAAGAGAATTTTCTGAATGCCTAAAAAGACTCCACTTCTTTCCAAAAGGGAAAAAAAGTTTTTCCAAATTCATCTTGAGCAATATTAAACTCACACAATTTGAACATAAAATATGCCTGTAGACCAAAATTTCCCCTTCAAAATATGAACCTGTCCTTCAAATGTCTTTCATCTTGTATCTGATTCTTTCCTTGCAAAATTAGTATAAAATTCTTCAGAAAGCCCATACCAATTGAGAACCCAGCTATGTTTTTTACTGGCTTTTTTAGATTATTGAAATGTTGCCAAAAATGCACAGAAGTGACAGTGAGTTGTATCTAATTGCTCTCTTGTCTCTTGGATCCCAGTTCCTCCCTTCTTCCACAACCTGTTTTATGCAAAATTTCAGTCTATCTGAAACAAGGAGTTATGGCAGAGGCTGTAGGACTGCTTCAAATTACTATAAATAAATAATTTCCTGGCACTACTAACCTTTGGTTGCTTTCACTGAGCATATGGTTTTATTTCACTGTCCAAGCCTACAAGGGAAAATATTTAAACAGTGACCAGCTCAGTCAGAGAGGTGCTGTATAATCTGACAAAAGAGCACCCAAAAGAGGAGGGAAAGTACAGATTTACAGTCTGAATATGGATCACCTTGCTGCTTTTTTCCCCTTCAAACTGCCAAGCCCCGTGATGTAGAAATTCATAGATCTAGCCTCTCTTCTCATCTCCTTTCATGTTGGTAGCAAACTCTTGCGAATTTGAATGGAGACATGATCTTCACTTTAATCAGAACTTAATTTTGTAAAAATTTGAGTCCTGAGGAAACCATAGAAGAGACTGCAGATTTGACCATCGTGCAAGAAATAGTTAAGGAGCAATCCCTTCTTTAAATAATTTCAGTAGATAACTTTAAAACTTTTAATAGCATAATTCTCCATTAATTTTGTTCTATCTGACTCTGGAGTAGCTGATCTCATTTTAGTATTCAACAATAAATAAGGGGGGATGAATTTAAGGATTTTTGTATTAAATATATCCTAGGGACCTTTTGTCTTTCTTGTATAAGCACTTTGAAACTTCTTACTTTCTTGAGCACCTAGTTATTTAAGATAGAATTCTATCTAGTGCAGTGGTGTGTGATTCTAAACATTTAGTTTAAACGTGGATAGGCATTAAAAATTCTAGCTTTTATCATCAGTATTTCAGCTTTTCAATTTTGAAAACTTGGTCTGGAAACTTTACTGAGACAGATGTTTCCATGCTATGTTGGCACTCAAACATAAAAAATCCTAAACCTAGCACTCCAGAGCTTATAAAAAAATTAATTTCTTTAGAACAGACAAGCATCCTCACGGTTTCTTTCTTTATGTAAATAAGTATATTTGGAAATGCACTACTTTGAAAAATAGAACCACAAATAATCTCTCTCCCTGACCCTTTAAAAAAGAAAAGAAAGGCTACAGTGAGTTCAGATATTTGAGGTATTTCCGAAATAGAGTATCTATGCAGCAGCTAATAATGTTGTTAACTTCCATGAAAGGTGAAGAGAGTTTAATGCAGAATATGAATCACCATTTACTTTCTCATTTCCACTCATCGTATTTATACAGACAAAGGATTTTTTAAAAAGTATATAAATCATACTATTCATTCTACAAGCATACACATTGTTATAGTCCCCAGTTAATATCCCATACTGATGTCAACAGCAAAATTCCTTTAGACTTCAATAGAACCAAGATTCCACTTCCAGTATGAAAGTGCCTTCTGTTTATAGAATAAATATAAGCTCAGCAATAAAAATGGGAGGTTATAAAGTTGCTCCAGCTTAAACACTGACTACTATTGTTCTGATTTTGCTCTTGGGCAACAGTGGTAAAAACTGAAATGAGATCAAGATGAGAGAAAGTGATATGTACCCTCTGACAGACTACTTTATTATGAGATTTGCAATTGCGTTTTCTATTTCAAAAGAAGATGAAACAGGAAAGTGTAGGAAGGCTAAAGGTGGCTGAATAGGCTGAACAACTGCTCTTAACTGGAAGAGAAATTCCGTGTTTAAATGAACATATATGACTGTGGAAATGGTGCACTCAGAATACATTTCTGCTCTCCTCTTGAGGCCTGAAACATTGGCAGCTATAAGTAAAGAATGAAATCTAACAGCTGTTTCTGCATAGGATGTGGTGAGGATCAGTGACAAATGACACTACATTTCTTGAGCTAAAATTGAGCAGTTAGAGAGCTCCAGACTTATTGAACAACCAGCTGTTTTTTTAAATCACTGAATTTTCTAAACTCTTATTATAAAGGTGGTTATGCTTGTCTTAATAGATTTAATGGGATCTCCTTCATTCAGTTCACCCTTCAGTATAGTTTTTTTGTTTAAAATATATTCAGTCATACAGCTGTTGAACTAAACACCGAAGTCTTTACTTAGTTTTCACTCAGTTGCTATTTATGCAAAACTTGCATCAGTCTCGGGATCTGACCAAAGTGGCTTTCAACCTATAGCTTCACACCTGTAGTTATCAGTGGATTACTTCCAAGGGGTTTGTGAAAGGTAACTAAGAAAACCCACTGTCAGTAGGCTTCCTATTTATTTTAGACTTTTAGACTTTAGTATTTTGCCTGTAAAACTTATAGGAGGTTGTATTGCGTTTGTGTGGCAAGGTTTTGGTAGTGGGGGGGGCATAGGGGTGGCTTCTGTGAGAAGCTGACAGAAGCTTCCCCCATGTCTGACACAGCCAGTGCCAGCTGGCTCCAAGATAGATCCGCCGCTGGCCAAGGCCGAGCCAATCAGTAACTATGGTAACGCCTCTGTGATAACATAATTAAGAAAAAAAATTGAACACTTTGCAGCTAGAGAAAGAGAGGAGTGAGAAGATGTGAGAGAAGCAACTCTGCAGACACCAAGGTCAGTGAAAAAGGAGGGGGAGGAGGTGCCCCAGGTGCCAGAGCAGAGATTCCCCTGCAGCCTGTGGTGAAGACCATGGTGAGGCAGGCTGTCCCCCTGAGGTCCATGGAGACCCATGGTGGAGCAGATGACCATCAGTAGCCCGTGGAGGACCCCACGCCGGAGCAGGTGGATCTGACCAAAGGGGCTTCACTGTGCTTATTCATCTCATTTCAGCAGCAAAGCAGTGTTCCCTACCAAATCTACACTGCTTTGAGGTATTTTTCAGACTTTTAAAATTCCAGGAATACCTGTATGAACAGGAATGTATCCATCACTGGTAACCAAGTATTTCCAGTTAGTACACATATGACCAATTTTTCCTACTAGTTTCCTTCAGTAGCAACATGAGCCCTCCATAAGCCCCTTTTTTCTTTCTCTTCTACTTGTTTTCATGTCTTCTTTCATGCTGCCTCCTGTGTGTGAGTGAAGTCCCACAATAATGTTGCTGTTCCCCATTTCCCTTTCTATTGGGAGTTTAATAATTTCAGAGAGTTGGAAAATAATCAAATGGAATTTTTTTTCACCTCTAATTTTCAAGTCTGTTTTGCTGGTTTTATGGCCTGTCTTGAGTAAGAAGTTGGACTAGATTATGATAATGTTCCATATCTATAAAATCCATGCATCTGCTTGTCATTTGTACAGTCAGATTTTTGTTTGTAGGTGCTGCCTTGGTGAATTATGCAGAAGCTGTAAATATGCTCAAAAGATTTAGAGTTATTTCAATACTAGGCTCTACAGATATTAGTTCAAACTGCCATTGTTATTCAATAATGGGTTATTTGTACAGTTTTTATCAAATTAAGGCATTTTATTTACTCTGGGCTTGGGTGACTATAGTCATTAGAGGAGTGCAGAAGGTAAAAGATTATGTTCAAATCCATACCAGAACTTCTCTAAAATCAGTGTCAACCCTACTCTCTTACTCTTTAGAGAAGTCCGTGCAAGGTGTGTTTACCCATCCACGTTCTCCAGGCATCAATAGCCACATTTCAAGCACAGAAATTTGAAAAATGGACTCCATTAACATATACTTAGTGTATGTTAATATACTCAAGATGAGTATATAAACTGAGTATATGTTATATATAAACTAAGTATATGTTAATATACCCAAATCAGCCTTGAAGTCTATGTGCTACATTATTTGAAGCAAACCTAAAAGATTATTTACATTTTAAATTGAGAGCACTTTTTCTGCTACATTGTGGAGCTGGGAGAAGGCAGAAATTTGGACTATCTTGCAAAAATAAACATGGATTTAGGGAAAGAATCCAAAATCAATGAGTACATATACTGATTAGGGAGACACAAATGTTGGGGAGGCTTTAAAAAGAACAGGCCTAAGCTGGGAATAATAGACTGTGTAGTTTAGCAAGATCTTTTCCAACGCTACTTCTACAAACATTTGTTTTCTCACTCTCACATGCATGTAGACCTTGTGTCAAATGAAGTCCATGATTTAATCATCAGCTTCATTGTCTTCTGAGATAAGACTTCTTGTCCCATACCTTTTATGAGACAGATATGTCTGCTGAAATGGAGAACACTATCACGATAAAAGTAATTCTCTTCCCCTTTTGGATTACCATCATTAATAGAATTAGAAACAAGTAAACAATTGTTCTTGAAAATGGTCTGGAATGACTGTAAATGAGAAGTGGACTAGGTCAGGTTTTTTCTTCCTACATTAGTATGATAGTACTGAGGAGATTGGAGTCTTTTCACTTCTCCCTGGGAAACTGCCTTCATCTGCTGATATCAGGCTTCAGGATAAAACAACTTCTTTCCAACAACAATTTTTTTTTTTTCAGCAAATACTTGGTAAAGTAAAACTGACAACCTTGGTAACTCTTCCTAAGACATAATTCAGAGTTCGCTAAAGCTTACGGAAAGACTTACAATGAACACTGAAACTAATCCTTCACAAATTTCCTTGTAATTTGCTATGGGTTCTATTGTCCAATGAGATATGATCCCATCTATGCTATGACCAAAATTTGATACTTTTGACAAACTTACTGTATAAATATGGAAAAAAATACCTTATATCCTGAGACAATATGTTAACAGATTATAACCTTTGCAGACAAATTTAATGGAAATCATACAATTGCACACGTAAGAAGCTTAATTGATTAAAAAATCTGAAATGTTTAAATAGCTTAACATGACACAGTAGACAGATGCAACAAGCAATGAACTTTCAAAGATATCTCATATATTAAATAATCCTTATTTTTACCTCTTGCTTCATTTTAGATGTTCTGTCTGCTTTTAGGGCTTCCTACGTAGTGTAGCTGCATTCATATTGCCTAGGAGGTGATACCAACATGAAGAAATGTGTCTTCTCTCAAAAAGCTGTGCAACAGAAATACCTTCTTTGCATTGTCTTTGTTTTTTTCCCAAATTTTAACATTTTAATTTACATAAGGTTTTATTTATTTATTTATTTTATCTGGGAAATACTGATGTTTAAGAAACATACCCGCTTGCCTGCACTGCTTATAGAGTGGGTTTGGGAACCATGTGTAACTTCTTTTTCTACTCTGTTTTCAGGTAGCAAGACACTATAAGAACTTTTACAAGAGTATAGTTACTTTGGTATTTCTTGTAACAGTGAAAATGCTTAATATAATATCAAAATGAATCACACTCACTTTTCCATAACTTACAGATAATCTTTGTTTTGATAGTTACTGAAAATATTAAACTAGATTCTGAGATGTCCTCCACTGAAATTCTGGGGCAGTCCCACTACCTATGCCGCCAAAGCTGTGACACTGTTGGTGGCATCAGATGTGCTTATAGAGTGGGCTATGGCATAATTTGCTTTTCAGTGGTGGCATTTATAAAATTTTTTAAAAAAATTGCCTGGTAGTGAGACAGCTGCAGATATTTTTATTCTCTCCAGTATGAGTGCTCTTCTCTCAGTTTAGCATAATGGTTTACTATCTCTCTCATTGCTTTTATGTGTGCTCTGTTCTTAGTTTAACAAAGCCTTTGCTATTATTCTCATTACTTTTTTGTTGCCTAACCAGACAGTTCGGTGTTTCTTTTTGAAGTACCCCAAAACCCATGTGTACTGTAAGTCATTTCACTTATACCCCACTTTTCATCTCCCCACCACTCCCCGAACAGCTGATGCTGTCCTGCTTCAATTTCTCACAGCTTTTGAAACTGATCTTTTGCCACCGCAAAGCTGGATCATTTTTGCTGATAACCCTTGAACTGCACAGTCTTAATTGGTTACATTTTTTTTAATGTACAAGCAGGCTAACCACTGTGTGGCTCTCAGCTGTTTTTGAAGGCACTCCTGTGTTCACATCAAGAAGAAATTGTCTTAGGCACTCCGGACTAGTTTCATCTGTTTTGAAAATAAAACAAAGAAGCAAGGCTAAGTGCTGAGAGCTTTTGTCCAGGAAGTAAGTGTAGATCTGAGTTTAGGCTGAGGATGTCCAGGCCTAGAAAAGTACCTTAACAAATTGCACTCACCCATATTGGACCCTGAGTCTCTTCTTCTGGAGCTCTGGCGCTACAGAGAAATGGTTACCAGGAAGAACTTGACTATGTAGCCAAGCCATAAGTGCAATCTGTTGGGGAATGGCTCAGAGAGCAAGGACATGGATTCGCAGAATAGTTGTACGAGCAGGGTCTGGTCTAACACTCAGCAGGCCGCAGTGGAAAAGTACTGAATGCTGACACTGCGACTTTATCTCAATCTGGTGAACAACCTTGAGAAAGTAAGTGTGTGAAAAATGTAGAGAATGCTTTACCGTTAAACCGCAAGTAGGAGGACCGTGTAAATGTAACGTTTAGAGCTTAAGCCAATTAGCAAAGGACTAGTAGGAATAATTATCGTAGCCGGTATAAATATGACTGAATGAGAGCAATAAAGTGAACTATGCCTTATCACTCACATTGAGTCGGCTCGCATAGTTCCTCCGTCGCTCGCAAGTGGCGCCCGAACAAACCTACGGCCCTGGGATTAAGAGTTTCGTGCTCTGCCGGCGGAGCTACTCATATCCTGACTCTGAGCGACGGATGCAGAAAAGCACCGGTAGCAGCGACCGGGGGGCCAAGATCGACTGAACGCTGCCCGACGCAGAGCGGTGTGTTGATCCGAACGCCTGGACCGTCCAAGGGGGGTCCGCCGTCTGCAGGGGCTGCTGGAAAGGCTGCAAAGCGTATAACGGTAGGAAAGAGATATCTAAGTGTGCCTTAATCAGGGAGCACACAGGGGTGCCTTAATCAGGGAGCACAAATAAGGTAGTGTGCCTTAATCAGGGAGCACACGGTAGTATCTTAGTCAGGGAGCATAAACGTGCCGGCAATATGGATATTGAGGTAGCTCTAGAGTTATTACAGCGCTTTTTAGAAAAGCGGGGAGTAGACTGTGCTAAGCAATTATCAGAGTTAGTCACACTAGGAAGGGTTAAAGGATGTTTTCAAAATCCTGACTTTCTTTTTTGATGTTGGTGAGTGGCGAAAGTTAGGTGATGTATTATGGGATATGGTAATAGACAACGATAAATCTGTAAAAAAGTTAATGGTGAACCCACGAAACAATTGCTGAATTATATTTGGGGAGGAACTCTTTTATGCCAAGAAGATATTAAAGGGATTGTTAGAATGATTATGACTCAGTCACAGCTTTTGCTGTGGCAAACAAACTGGCAGCGCTATTGTGAGCAGTCTGTTCATCTGCCTCACCAACAAGGTGATCTTCTTTATGGGGTGACTGTTGAACAACTAATGGGAATGAATAGATTTGTTACTGTAGATGCACAACTTTAATTAGGGCTAGATATTTGTTTAGAAGCAATGCGAACAGCTAGGTTAGCAATCACAGCAGTTAGGACTGCCCCCCCTTCCCCATTGTATATGGCAATAAAACAAGGTAGAGATGAAACTTTTTATAGACAGACTAACAGCCGCTATTATACTAACACTGCCAGGAGATGCTAGTGTAGAACAGATGTTAGAACGTGTGAGCAGGGTGCCGGTGGGTCCACGAGCTGCGTTGGTGGAAGCCGTGCGAGATCTAGGAAAAGATACAAGCACAGCAGCAGGCTTTTGCAGCTTTAGCACCCATGCGGCAGACTGAAAGGCAGCCCCGACCCCCAATGCAAGGAGGAAACAAATGTTGTTGCTGCGGGCGAGAAGGACACATCCGACGACAATGTCGTGCCCAAGTTTGGTGTGACAATTGCAACATGAACAACCACAGCACTGCAGCCTGCAAAAGCTGCCAAGGGACTCCAAGTGCCATGGAGGGAAACAGTGAGTGCTATTAAGAAATATAAAATGGAGCAGGACTTAGCTGCTGTGGACACTCAGAGGCTCCGGTCGACTTCTGGGGTCGTGAATGCTGCAGTGGTAACAACTCCCAACATTTTTGAGACATTGCAACCTGGACTTCCCAGAGCAGGGACATCCGTCCCGATTGCGGCATCGGCAGCACTGGCTCAGAGAAACGTATCAGAGCGGCCGAGTTTTTCACCACCCTCACCTCCGGATACCACTAGCCTCAAGTTTCCTGAAGTGGTTTCTACAACTGCTACGGAGGATCAAATGTCTGCCGAGTCCCCGCCACTGGTAGCCATCGCAGCGGCCCATCGCGTTTCCGGTTTTCCCCCTTCCCCCCCCTCGCGGCAACGGCGGCCGCGAGGGCCCTGGGGGGGCGGCGCTGGAGAGCGCGCTGCTGGGCAGGGTCAGCGCGGACGGAATCAGCTCCGCAGCCAGAAGGACCGGGGGGGGGGCCCTCCCCCCCTGGCACCCCCCACCCACCCACCCGAGGGGACCCCCAGCCCTACCCCCACCGGGGAGGGCAAATACTGACGGAGTTCCGTTTCCCACTGGAGCCGCCGGGAGAAGCTCTCGGGTCAGTCCAAGGAGGGGCCCCTCCCACACTCAGAAGATTGTCAAGGCCATAAACCCGTTTGATGCATGGTTAACATTTCTTTTTGCCAACCTGTTGCCTTAGCTTTTAACTTTAATTAAAGAGGGTGTAGGCTTTTTAGGCATTATATTTTAAGTTCTAATTATAGTAAAAAGTGCTTATGGATGTATAATGAAAGGAGTACGGAGTGTCACTGCTACAGCCCTGATTGTACAAAAAGAAAAAGGGGGAATTGTTGCAGAATGGCTACGGGACAGGGGTCACGGATCACTAGAGATGTTGTACAATCAGAGGCTCAGCAGAAGCAGCAAGGGTATTGAAATGGCTTAGGCCGTTAGTAGGTTAGTAGGTTGGTAGGTCAAGAGAGGTTCTTCTTCCCCTCTACTCTGCCCTGGTGAGGCCACATCTGGAGTGTTGTGTCCAGTTCTGGGCCCCACAGTTCAAGAAGGGCGGGGGGCTGCTTGAGAGAGTCCAGCGAAGAGCCACCGGAATGATTAAGGGAGTGGAGCATCTCCCTTGTGAGGGAGGGCTGAGGGAGCTGGGCCTCTTTAGCTTGGAGAAGAGGAGGCTGAGGGGGGACCTTATTGATGTTTGTAAATATCTGAAGGGTGAGTGTCAGGAGGATGGGGCCAGGCTCTTCGCGGTGATGTCCAATGGTGGGACAGGGGGCAGTGGGTGTGGGCTGGAGCGCAGGAGGTTCCGCTTGAATTTGAGAAGGAACTTATTTGCTGTGAGGGTGGCAGAGCACTGGGGCGGGCTGCCCAGGGAGGTTGTGGAGTCTCCTTCTCTGGAGACATTCAAGACCCGCCTGGATGCCTTCCTGTGTGAACTCATCTAGGTGTTCCTGCTCTGGCAGGGGGATTGGACTGGATGATCTTTCGAGGTCCCTTCCAATCCCTGGCATTCTGTGATTCTGTGATTCTGTGCAGTAGCCAGCTTAGGCCCTTGACATAAGTATAACAAGCAAATGCACGGTCAGGGTGAATTAGCAGAAGTCTCCAGGATACTTACTTGTCCTTGAGACTTCAGCTGAACAACTTGAGCAAAACTAAGCTGGGAAAAAGAAGGGAGTAGCTTTAGCTGGTAACCGCAAAGTAGGAGTACCCTGTTAACGTCCCGCGACGTGAACAGAGCTAAGCCACCTGTTGTGTCAAATTTAGAGCTCATGCTTAAGAGTGTTTAACCAATTGCTGTATGTGTTTAGCTTGCATGTATTGTGATAAAGGGTATAAATCCGGCTGTGAAAATTTTAAGGGCCTCTGTTGTATGGACCTAGAAGATAAATTGAGATCTTTCCATAAAGAAATACAACAACTCATGGACCACTCTCAGAAAATTCAAAAGGACATGGGTTTCTTTAGCCTAGAAGGTCTAACGAACTGGTTGGGACTGGGAGGATGGTTTAAAAGCTTGTTGCAAAGCATGCTGTTACTTTTAATCATTGTACTAGTTGGCCTTTTATGTTTGAGCTGTGTTGTATCCTGGTTTAGAAAAATGATTGAGCGTGTTGCAGGGCAAGCTCTGCTCGTACAAAAAGAAAAAGGGGGATATGTTGGGGAATGGCTCAGAGAGCAAGGCCATGGATTCGCAGAATAGTTGTACGAGCAGAGCCTGGTCTAACACTCAGCAGGCCGCAGTGGAAAAGTACTGAATGCTGACACTGCGACTTTATCTCAATCTGGTAAACAACCTTGAGAAAGTAAGTGTGTGAAAAATGTAGAGAATGCTTTACCGTTAAACCGCAAGTAGGAGGACCATGTAAATGTAACGTTTAGAGCTTAAGCCAATTAGCAAAGGACTAGTAGGAATAATTATCGTAGCCGGTATAAATATGACTGAATGAGAGCAATAAAGTGAACTATGCCTTATCACTCACACTGAGTCGGCTCGCATAGTTCCTCCGTCGCTCGCAGCAATCATACAGGAGGGTGAAGTACTTTTAACTTGTGACTATTCAATAAACCTGAAGAAGTGACAACTGGAGTGGAGCCCAGACCTATCTTTAGAGAGGATGGAGTCTGTAGCCCCTAACTACCCCGTCTGACATCTCTCTGCTCCCTGCCCCTTGACACTTGCATTTTTGGCTGCATAATGGCCCAGCTCCAGACAAAGGAGAGCAGGGTTACCCTCACAGCCCAGGGCTTTAGTTAGGACACTCCCTTAAGAGGCTGGAGATGATGGTTCAAAACTCTCAGGGAGGAGGAGGGAAATGAATCAGTCTCCCACTTCATGGTTGTTATATTTTACACTGAATTTTATGCCATTAGTATATATTCCATTTCATATAAATATTCTTACAGGACTGAGTCCCCGTTTGGGCATAGGTATACTGAGTTTCCAGACCCTACCAAGACTTCAGTTCTGACAAGACCAGATTGGACAGGATTGTGACATCAGCAGCATATAGAGTAGCAGAACTTCAAATGTGCAAAGCTTAACTGATACCAGCAGACTGGATAGAAATACAATTTGATCCTGCCCTCACTACTTATTAGTGATGGGTTGGCAAGCTCAGTTAATTATTCAATTAAAAAATGGCAGTAATTCACCCTAAGTAATTGTCCTAATTCAAAGCATTGTAGAATGGTTGGAAGGGACCTTTAAAGGTCATCTAGTCCAACTCCCTGCAGTGAGCAGAAACATCTTCAACTAGACCAGGTTGTTCAGCGCCTCATCCAACCTGACCTTGAATGTTTTCAGGAATGGAGCATCTACTACCTCTCTGGGCAACCTGTTTCAGTGTTTCACGACCCTCATCATAAAAATATTTATTTCTTATATCTAGCATGAATCTACCCTCTTTTAGATTAAAACCATTACCCCTTGTCCTATCACTAAAGGCCTAACCCCATCTTTCCTATAGGCCCCCTTTAAGTACTGAAAGGCTGCAATAAAGTCTCCCTAGAGCCTTCTTTTCTCCAGGCTGAACCACCCCAATTCTCTCAGCCTTTCTTCATAGGAGAGGTGTTCCATCTTCCTGATCATCCTGGTGGTCCTCCTCTGGACCTGTTCCAACAGGTCCATGTCTTTCCTGTGTTGAAGACTCCAGAGCTGGATGCAGTACTGCAGGTAGGGTCTCACCAGAGCAGAGTAGAGGGGCAGAATCCCCTCTCTTGACCTGCTGGCCACACTGCTTTTGATGCAGCCCAGGATATGGTTGGCCTTCTGGGCCAGCTCATGTCCAACTTTTCATCCCCCAGTGCCCCCCAAGTCCTCTGCAGGGCTGCTCTTGAGCCCTTCATCTCCCAGCCTGTATTGATACTGGGGTTTGCCCTGACCCAGGTGCAGGACCTTGCACTTGGCCTTGTTGAACCTCATGAGGTTCACATGAGTTCACTTCTCAAGCTTGTCCGGGTCCCTCTGGATGGCATCATGTATCATGTGTATCAGTAAGATATCATGTGTTCCAGTAAGACATGCTTTATCCTCCAAGAACTGAAAGAAGAGGATTTCATCAAGAAATTGACAGAATTCAGAAAAGTCTATCTGCTACTGAACACTTCTCTTGGTGTCCAGTTCCTTAAAATAAATTACCAGATGATGCTTTCCTAGTCATTTTGGAAAGATGAATAAATTTGGTTTCACCTGAAGTTTGAGCAGACGTCTTACTGAAAAAGCTGCTTGGCTGAAAAGACTAATTAATCCCTATTGACCTGTATTACTCATTTGCAATTAATCTGTCTCAGTAGTGACTTAGTCATTTCCCTCTGAACAGAAGTTCAATAGGAAACGCAGCAAAAGAATGAGAGATGTCAGTGTCATTCCTAGGACACTACTGTGTTTATCCCGTTGATACCCAAACAAGAGCAGAAAAAACATGGCAATGAGACAGAGTTAAAAATTATTAAGGTGAATTACTGGGGCATTGGGAGGAAACTACTTTTGATATATCTGCACCATTATTAGGGAGCTCTGCTTTCCAGACTGCCACAGCATAAAATATGTCTTAAAGCATTCAAAACATACTAAACTATATGTTTATTCTTCAGAAAAAAAAGATCACCTTCACATACATCTCACAGTTGCATTCAAATGGAGGTTCATTTTTTAAAATAAATTTATTTTATTTTGTTTAAAGAGTAATGTGCTTAGTTCTTCAGTTCCAACATAAAATGGCATTTTTTGACTGATCATATAAATTACCTGCAAGGAAGTAATTTAAGGTAACTTTCTCTCTGGCTTTGCCCTTCACCTGTGATGCCAAACTTGAACCTTCTTATTGACTGAACAGCAAGAAGTAAATGCTTTCCCTCTCTGATCCCCAAAATGCATCCTATATATAGCACTTAATTATTCTATTAACTTCTAAACATTTTTTTATAAAAGCATTAGTTTGTTGCAACAACTAAAGGAAATCTGAAATTTAAAACAAATTTTATGTTGCTTCTGTGATTTTGATCACGTGGAAAACAAATCTCTATGTAAATCAACTAACAGAGATAGGTGCTATGCTGGACCTTGATCTCACCAACAAGGAGGAGCTGGTGGGGAATGTCAGGCTCAAGGGCAGTCTTGGATGCAGTGACCATGAAATGGTGGAGTTCAAGATCCTTAGGGCAGCAAGGAGGGTGTGCAGCAGGCTCACTACCCTGGACATCAGGAGAGCAGACTTTGACTTTTTCAGGGACCTGCTGGGTAGAGTTCCATGGGATATAGCCCTGGAGGGAAGAGGGGCCCATGAAGGCTGGTTGCAAGGATCACCTCCTCCAAACCAAGGAGCAATGCATCCCAAAAAAGAGGAAGTCAGGCAAAAAGGCCAGGAGGCCTGCATGGATGGACAAGGAGCTCTTTGACAAACTCAAAGACAAAAAGGAAGCCTACAGAGGGTGGAAGGAAGGACATGTAGCCTGGGAGGAATACAGGGAAATTGTCTGAGCAGCCAGGGATCAGGTTAGAAAAACTAAAGCCCTGGCAGAATTAAATCTGGCCAGGAACATCAAGGCCAACAAGATAAGCTTTTATAGGTACATCAGGGATAAAAGGAAGACTAGGGAAAATGTAGGCCTCCTGCGGAAGGAAACGGGAGACCTGGTCACCCAGGATATGGAGAAGGCTGAGGTATTCAACGCCTTGGTTGCCTCAGTCTTCACCAACAAGTGCTCAAGACACACTCCAAGTCGCAGAAGGCAGAGACAGGGGCTGGGAGAATGAAGAGTTGCCCACTGTAGGAGAACAGGTTTGAGACCATCTGAGGAACCTGAAGGATGTTTACTGGATGAAAATCTGAATATCATCCATAAAATTCAATTGATTTTTTTTACAGCAGTAGAGAGCTGCAATCTCAGTTTCAGAAAATTAGCTTTTCATCAGGAAAGAGGACAGCTGTAAGTCATCTCTTTCAGACTTGTTTCTTTCTTTTTAAAGGCAGCATATTATTTGTCTCTCTATAATTCTTTCTTCTCCAAGCTGGCATTCCTTCTTTTTCACTGGTCTTCTGGGATGGTAAACTAGAATGGGGAAAACTACTGCATTTAAGAGGAAAATGTTCATTTGGTTTTAAGACTTGGTCTATTTTAAAAAATTGGTTGGGGTAAAAAATTAGTCCAATAAACAAATTAATAATTTTACAACTATCGTAGCAGTCTACACAGCACTTGCAAGGTCCTTTTGAAGGAGCAGTTTGTTTCATTGGATCAGTTACTACTGGGGAACACTAATTAGTGCTCAGAAGCTATGGATTATTTCTCATCAACTAATAAGAGGCTACCTATCCTTACATACCTTTGCCTCACTTATATCCTTAAACCATCAGCACACAGAAGCCCTATTATCTTATGCAGCATTTACTGCTTTTGTTTCTCAGGGAAATATTCCACTTACATATCTGGGTGAGTGGCATGGTCCATTGAGATAGATGTCTTTCTGCATCACTGAGGCACTGAAATATCAAAGATTAATAACAATATAAGTGCTATCTGGGGTAAACCGTATTCTACCATGATTCATCCCTCTGTGCTTCTTCCACTCTAAATACTGCATATTTATCTGGCACTACTAGGAATGGCACCTAAAAGACATGTAAATATGTGCATATGCAAGATGCACATGATGCCTCTCGGTCCACCTGTATTGGGTTTGCATGGCAAGGTTTTGGTAGCGGTGAGGGGACGGGGGACATGGGGTGGCTTCTGTGAGAGAAGCTGCCAGAAGCTTCCCCCATGTCTGACCCAACACAGCCAATGCCAGCCGGCTACAAGAACGGACCCGCCGCTGGCCAAGGCCGAGCCCATCAGTAACGCCTCTGGGAGAACAGAATTAAGAAAAAAAAAAAGGGAAGAGAGGAAGAAAAAAAAGCTGCACACTTTGCAGCTGGAGAGAGGAGTGAGAAGATGTAAGAGAAAACAACTCCACAGACACCAAGGTCAGTGAAGAAGGAGGGGGAGGAGGTGCTCCAGGTGCCAGAGCAGAGATTCCCCTGCAGCCTGTGGTGAAGACCATGGTGAGGCAAGCTGTCCCCCTGCAGTCCATGGAGATCCATGGTGGAGCAGATGACCACCGGTAGCCCGTGGAGGACCCCACGCCGGAGCAGGTGGATGCCCGAAGGAGGCTGTGACCCTGCGGGAAGCCCACGCTGGAGCAGGATCCTGTCAGGACCTGTGGCCCCGTGGAGAGAGGAGCCCACGCTGGAGCAGGTTTGCTGGCAGGAATTCTGACCCCATGGAGGACCCACGCTGGAGCAGTCCCTTCCTGAAGGACTGCACCCCATGGAATGGACCCATGCGAAAGCAGTTAGTGCCAGTAATTGGTGGGTGATCTCTCTCCGTCCTTATCTCCACCCACGAGCTTTTCGTTATATTTTTCTCCCCCTGCCCAGTTTTTTGTTTTTATTTCTCATTTTCCTCTTGTCTGATTGGTAATAAATTAAAATTAATTTTTTCCCCAAGTCGAGTCTGTTTTGCCTGTGCCAGTAATTGGTGAGTGATCGATCTGTCTTTATCTCTACCCACAAGCTTTTCATTATATTTTTCTCTCCCTTGTCCAGCTGATGAGGGGGAGTGATAGAGTGGGCTTTGCTGGGTATCTGGCATCCAGCCAGGGTCAACCCACCACACCCTAACTGAGTGCATGACAGCTGATGAGATCTATAAAGCTGGATCTCAGCTGCATTACTTCAGTCTGTATGGTATCTTTTTTTAAGTAGACCTAATGATGGACAGCTGCAGTCTTTAGTAACTTTGAGATCAAAAAATCTGACAGAGCATGGGCTGGCTGCTTACAGAGGTAGACAATCAATACCGGAATTCTTAAGTAAAACTGTAAATGGACAGGAAGCTAAAGCAGGTTGAGAGTACTTCTGTAGGCCTCCTTTGATTTTTTTTTTTATTATTATTACATTTAAGATATAGGATTGTTTTGTTTGCCAGATGTTTTTAATGAATATTCAGGCACAAAAAATTCTTTCTTGAGGATTGCATTGTGTTTGAAATTTTGTAACTGTTTGAATGAAATAAAATTTGCTTTTTAAGATTCAACTAAAATCACTGAAAAGCCATGAATACAGGCAACAGCACAATTCTTCCAAGTCCTCTCAGGAAATGCAGGCAGATGTGTTGAGTTGGGTGGGGGGGAATTTTGATAGTGGGGTAAGGGGCTATAGTGATGGCCCCTGTGAGAAGCTTCACAAAGCTCCCCTGGCTCCAAGGCGGACCCACCTCCAGTCCAAGCTGAGGCAATTAGCAATAGGGAAACACCTCTTTGAATCCATATTTATGAGGGGATATTATGCCCCCCTCATATTATGGCCCCCTCCATATTATTGTCACCGAAATCGAGAATAAACTTCTTAACACCAATGTAGTCTTAAGAAGCAGGCACTTCTTTATTGCAGTGCTGGATGCATGGGGGATCGCTCCACCTATCGTGCAGACCTGACAGCGCATGAAGTAAAGTTTATATTACACAAAATCATACATAATCATTACATTCATCAGCATTATCATGCATATTCAATACAATTACCAGAAATCATTATCATAAAACCCCGCCTCGCCGCGCATGCCCATTGAGTCTTGAAATGAGTCGAAGGGCTACTTTTGCGACCACCACGGACCACCGACTCAAAAGAAAAGACCCTCCAATGACCTTGTCCCAAGGACTTGGCTTAACAGGCTCTTCTCCACATCCCAGTAGTCAGTAAAACAAAGAGTTTTCAAGCTTCCATGGGCATTAGAGCAATAAATTTCAATCCTTGCAACACTACGACACAGATGCACTGTTTTTGATTCTGCTACTGAGTTAATGATTAGAGCAGGCCTAGGACCTTACAGTCCCTTCTTATTAAGGTCTTTATGGTTCTCTAGTTCCAAGCTAACAATCCTAACTCAGACATTTGCTTTATGATTTTATTTCATAATCAAACCCAATTCTTCTGCTTAGTTTTGATTATTTCATCTGAATACTTGCAACATTATGACCAGGCCCAAAGAGTGGTGGTAAATGGAGTTAAATCCAGCTGGAGGCCAGTCACAAGTGGTGTTCCCCAGGGCTCAGTGTTGGGGCCAGTCCTGTTTAACATCTTTATCAATCATCTGGATGAAGAGATTGAGTGCACCCTCAGTAAATTCGCAGATGACACCTAGCTGGGTGGTAGTATTGATCTGCTTGAGGGTAGGAAGTCTCTACAGAGGGATCTGGACAGGTTGTATCAATGGGCGGCAACCAACTGTATGAGGTTCAACAAGACCAAGTGTCAGATCCTGCACTTGGGTCACAACAACCCCATGCAACGCTACAGGCTTGGGGAGGAGTGGCCGGAAAGCTGCCTGGCAGAAGAGGACCTGGGGGTGTTGGCTAACAGCCGGCTGAATATGAGCTGGCAGTGTGCCCAGGTGGCCAAAAAGGCCAACAGCATCCTGGCCTGTATCAGAAATAGTGTGACCAGCAGGACCAGGGAAGTCATCCTTCCCCTGTACTCAGCCTTGGTGAGGCCGCACCTTGAATACTGTGTCCAGTTTTGGGCCCCTCATTACAAGAAGGACATTGAGGCACTGGAGTGTGTCCAGAGAAGGGCAACAAAGCTGGTGAAGGGGCTGGAGATCAAGCCTTATGAGGCGTGGCTGAGGGAACTGGAGTTGTTTAGTCTAGATAAGAGGAGGCTGAGGGGAGACCTAATTGCTGTCTAGGACTACCTGAAAGGAGGGTGTAGTGAGGCGGGTATGCGTCTTTTCTCCCAGGTAACTAGTGATAGAACAAGAGGCAATGGCCTTAAGTTATGCCAGGGGAGGTACAGACTGGATGTCAGGAAATACTTCTTCACTGAAAGGGTTCTCAGGCACTGGAATGGGCTGCCTAGGGCTGTGGTTGAGTCACCATCCCTGGAGGTGTTTAAAAGACAGCTAGATGGGGTGCTTGGAGATATGGTTTAGTAGTGGACAGGTATGGTTGGACTCAATGATCTCAGAGGTCTTTTCCAACGAAGAGATTCTATGATTCTAAGAGGGGAAGAACTGGTTTGAAAAAAAAGAGAGAGAATCCTCGGGAGAGACCACTGACTTGAACAAAAGACCATAGGCCTGAACAAAAGACAGCATCGTTGCCATGAGGAAAGGAGAAGGGGAGACAGAGAACTTCAGACACTCAGATCAACATGCAGAAGAATAGGAGGAGGTAAATGGGGTCCCCTGCGGCCCATGGACTTTCAACAGGGGAGCAGATACCCATGTGTAGGCCATGGAAGGCTCCATGCTGGAGCAGAAAGCTGTGTCCAAAGGCAGTTGTGACTTTGAATGCTCATGATGATCAAGGAGACCCCCCCAGAGACACTCAGTGCCAGAGCTGAGGGGGAGGAGGTGTGCTGGACCTCTCTGCAGTCTGTGGACGTCCCCCTGCTGGAGGTGAGAGCTGTGCCTGAAGAGGTCCATGACTCCATGGGAGGCCCGCGTTGGAACACTTTGTTCCTGGACTCTGTTAGACTGCAGGAGGGATCTCATGCTGGAAAGAGCAGCATAGATGAACTGACTGCAACCCCCACTCCCTGTCCCCCTGTGCCAGTGGGGCGGAGAAGGTAGAGAAATCAGGAGCAAAGTAATTTGAGCCCAGGAAGAAGGGAGGGGTAGGGGAAGATGTTTTAAAATGTGTTTGCTATGTCTCACTATCCTACTCTGATTCTTTGTTAATAAATTAAATTGATTTTTTTCTTCCCCAAGTCGAGTCTGTTTTGCCCATGGCCATAATTGGTGAGTGAACCCTCCCTGTCCTCATTTCAACCCATGACTCCTTTGTTGTGTTTCTCTCCCCATCTCAATGGGTAGGGGGTTTGGAGTGAGTGAAGGACCTCATGGTCTTAGCTATGGGTGAACAACACAGCAGAGTAGCAGCATCACATGACAGATTGTGCCGAGAGGGATGCACCCATGGACTCCACACACAATTCAATGTGAATTCTACTGGAGACCTTTATTATTGGTTACATGATCACTTATATACTCTTCAGCTGCTAACACACACACACACATAAAAACTCTTCATTGGCTAAAAGCTACTGTTCACACGCCTGGTTACAATACTTGATTGGATAAATCCACCTGTTCCTGAGCCGTTCTTTTACTTCTGACTAATTACATAAGAAGTTTCTTACCTTGTTTTTCTTGCATTCTTTCTTGTGAATCGGCTCTGTTCTATTTTTTCACTCAAAGCCAGGAATTAATTGCTCAAGGCCGAAGCCACCTGTAGTTTTGGCTCTTAAAGGGCCAACAAATCCCCCTTTTTATTTTTGTACCACAAAGGCGTTGTTCACCATCTTCTGCAGGGCCTTTTGCAGACACGATAGCAAACAAGGCACTGATAGGAAAATCACCAAAATCACGAATAACACCTTAAATCCTGACTTTAATAGTGAAGGTACCCATCCTTGTATTCCCCAACTTCGAAAACCACTCACTTAACCAATCATCACGATTTACCCTCAACTGTTTGACATTTTCCTTTAACCTTTTAATGGCCATATGAATTGATTCTGAGTGGTCTGACAGATTCATACAGCACATGCCTTCAGATTCCTCACAAACATGTCGCTTGTGCTAACAATAAAAAATCAGTTGCTGCTCTATTTTGCAATGTTGCATGTCTAATGCTATCAGTGTCTACTAACATCTATATGAGAATTTCTGATGTGAGATTTTTTTATTTAACTATCCAACAACCTAGCTTTTTCACATCTCCTAATGCTTTTCCTGCTGCAACATTAGGGGAAAACAACGCAGTTAGGACCATGGCAGCAGTGTCCCAAAACTGTATCTGATCGTTACAATTTTCAGCAAAATCAGAAACGCTTCTCTTGTGTCGAGTGTTGTTGTGGTTCTGTAAGAGATGTGTTTAAATGGGAGATTATAAAAACAGATCTAAAAGCTAGCATAGCATTTTTATAGTGCTTAAAATTGTTATTTGGCCATGTCTGATTATATAGCTGCTAAATCTGTGTTTCGTTAAATGTGATAATGCTATCAATACTTACATATCCTAAAAAGCTTTCAAAGTTATACAAAGGCACTCCTATAAGACAGGTTCTAAAAGGATCCCTGGGCATAGCCAGTGAAAGACAAAGTGATTCTTGCTTCCTTATTGCATTGGGTCTGGCTGGGATGGAGTTGATTTTCCCCGTGGCAGCCCTCAGAGTGCTGTGTTTTGTATTGGTGGCTCGAGGGGTGTTGATAACACACCAGTGCTTTGGTTACTGGTGAGCAGTGCTAGCACAGCACCAAGGCTGGCTCTCCAACATTTCCCCCCTCCCCAGTAGGCTGGGGGTGGGGAAGGTCTTGGGAGGGGACATAGCCAAGACAGCTGACCCAAACGGACCAAAGGGATATTCCAGACCATATGACGTCTGCTCAGAAATAAAAGCAAGGAGAACGGAGGGGGAAGGGGGGGCATTCGTTACTTCCGTTTGTTCTCCGGGAACCGCAACGCGTATGAAAGCCCTGCTTCCCGGGAAGTGGCCAGACATCGCCTGCTGATGGGAAGTAGAGAGTAAATATTTTTGTTTTTTGCTTCTGCATTTGCAGCTTTGCTTTGCTTCTATTAAACTGTCTTTTGTCTCAACCCATGAGTTTGGGGTTTTTTTGTGTTCCATCTTATTTTCTCCCCTCCCCACCTTGCTGAGGAGGGGGGTGATAGAGTGGGCTTTGGTGGGCATCTGGCATCCAGCCAGGATCAACCTACCACAGTTACCCACATGTTCTGTCCAGGTACTACAGCCCACGGTCCCAAAACAACACCAATTGCCAAAAACCTCAATGCAGTAATGACTATAAGCTCAAGACGGATCATCTTTCTTTTGTGCCTCTTGCTTGTCTTCCAACCAGGGGCGTATCCACTTCGCCGGAACCCACCGTGTTCCAGAATCTGTAACTACACTAGCACAGCCCCTACCCCAAGTTATCAGTTCTCTGGGACTGTCTCATACAATAGTGATGACTTTGTATTTATCTCTGATTCTTTACACTTTCTAAATTTCCTTTTAGTTCCCGTTTAGTTTCCGTTTAGTTCCCCCCTACACATTAAACAACCACAAAGACAAATTACGTTTATAACTTTGATCTATAACCTCTTGCTTCGTTCGTCTCCAGCTGTTTCCCTCACAGGAGAACAGAACTATCAATTAGACTCTGCACCTGCCTTGCAGTCGGGCTGCGTCCCACTCAAGCAGCACAGACACTCAGTCACACAAACAGGAAGGGCCCTTCACTTCTCTCACTCACTCACTCACACCACAAAATATGCCAATCATACAATAGTCAGAGTCTCGTGCAATGCAAACTATAAACCGTTAACCATTTGCCACAGGTCCACACCAAGCAGTGCAACTTAAACCATAATGGACGGTACCAGGTTGTCTCTTTTTATTTCTTTTTTCTTTTTTTACAGCACATCTATAGGATGCTAGATGTCCCACACAGGATTAGAGTGCGGTGGAAGCTGTGGAAACTCAGGGGTCGGTAGCGTGGACGGAGGGAGTGCAGGATAGACTGGAACATGGGAAAAGTCTTTGGGCTTAGCAACCCTGTGACCCCGTGGGAAGCCCGCACTGGAGCAGGTTCCTGGCAGGACTTGTGACCCCGTGGGGGACCCGCGCTGGAGCAGTCCCTTCCTGAAGGACTGCACCCCATGGAATGGACCCAGGCTAAAGCAATTAGTGAAGAACTGTCAGTCATGGGAAGGACTCACATTGGAGAAGTTCATGGAGGACTGTCTCCCGTGAGAGGGTGTGGGCAACATTATTGAAAATTGGCTATAAAATAAGGGTTATGAGAAAATCTAGCTAAGTTAGAATATAAGGGTAAAGTCAGTGCTGGCTGTAATACTAGCTAGGCCTCTTTCGGCTGTGTGCTAGGGAAGATAAGAAAGAAATGTGTCTACGTGGAGGAATGGTAAACATCATAAAGAAGATGGATGCTGGCTGAGAAGAGCTGGAAGTTACGCCAAGGAAGTGAACCCGAACCGAGATAAAAGCGAACCACTTGGACTGAGAGGTCATATGTGATTAATGCAATTAGCCAATGGTAATTAGCTTCGTAATTTGTGAACATGTATGCGGAAGTAAAAGTGTATATAACACGCAGCTTTCTAATAATAAATGAGAGACTTGCCGACATTACAGAATGGGCATTTCTCCCGTCGCCGCCGACAAGAGGGACCCCCGCGCTGGTGTGGGGGAAGGAGTCCTCCCCCTGAGGAGGAAGGAGCGGCAGAAACAACATGTGATGAGCTGACCCCAACCCCATTCCCTGTCCCCCTGTGCCGCTGGGGGGAGGAGGTGGAAAATCGGGAAAGAGATGAAGCTCGGGAAGAAGGGAGGGATGGGGGAGGTGTTTTAAGATTTGGTTTTACTTCTCACTGTCCTCTGGTTTTGTTTGGTAATAAAGTAAATTTGTTTTTTCCCCCAAGTCGAGTCTGTTTTGCCCTTGCCAGTAACTGGCGAGTGATCTCTCTCCGTCCTTATCTCCACCCACGAGCTTTTCGTTATATTTTTCTCCCCCTGCCCATTTGAGGAGGGGGAGTGATAGAGTGGCCTTTGGTGGGCATCTGGCCTCCACCCAGGGTCAACCCACCACACCACCAGTATCCGCTCTGCATCCAGACTGTCCTAAGGCAAGGCTCTTATTGATGTGCTTGTATGAAAGAATAAACAACCAATAAGAACTCCTTAAAATTCAACTATTCAAATTCTCTCCTGGTCAAAAATCTATAATACAGACTCAAAAATGTTACACAGAATCACAGAATGCTAGGGATTGGAAGGGACCTCGAAAGATCATCTAGTCCAATCCCCCTGCCAGAGCAGGAACACTTTAGATGAGATTACACAGGAAGGTGTCCAGGCGGGTCTTGAATGTCTCCAGAGAAGGAGACTCCACAACCTCCCTGGGCAGCCTGTCCCAGTGCTCTGGCACCCTTACAGTGAAGAAGTTTCTTCTCAAGTTAAAGTGGAACCTCCTGTGTTCCAGTTTGCACCCATTGCCCCTTGTCCTATCATTGGTTGTCACCGAGAAGAGCCTGGCTCCATCCACCTGACACTCACCCTTCATATATTTATAAACATTAATGAGGTCACCCCTCAGTCTCCTCTTCTCCAAGCTAAAGAGGCCCAGCTCCCTCAGCCTTTCCTCATAAGGGAGATGTTCCTCTCCCTTCATCATCTTGGTGGCTCTGCGCTGGACTCTCTCAAGCAATTCTCTGTGGGCAGCAATTATTGAAAATTGGCTATAAAATAAGGGTCATGAGAAAATCTAGCTAAGTTAGAATATAAGGAAAAACAGAATCTCTGAATGTCTGTGTTCTTAGAGTAAAGTCAGTGCTGGCTGGGCCCAGCTGGGCCCCTTTCGGCTGTGTGCTAGGGAAGATAAGAAAGGAATGTGAAGGACTTGTGAAAGTAATAAACATCAATTAAAGAAGATGGATCCCGGCTGAGAAGAACAGGACATGACGGTGAGGAAGTGAACCCGAACCGAGATAAAAGCGAACCACTGAGACTGAGAGGTCATATGTGATTAGTGCAATTAGCCAATGGTAATTAGCTTCGTAGTGTGTGAATACGTATGCGGAAGTTAAAAGTGTATAAAACACGTAGTGTTCGGATAATAAAGAGAGACTTGCTGACATTATAGAATGGGCTTTTCTCCTGTCGCCGCCGACAGTTCCCTGTCCTTCTTGAACTGTGGGGCCCAGAACTGGACACAATACTTCAGATGCAGCTTCACCAGGGCAGAGTAGAGGGGGAAGAGTTACTGAGAATGTAACTCAGTGCTAGTATTCTGTATCCAAAACTCAGATTTTCAACAATTTTCACCATTAAAGTACCTAGTCCTAAGTATAAAAAGACAACTGACATTTCCAGAAAGACTTATATCAGTTTCTGTGCTTTTTGAATCAGACCTGATACTGACACAGGCCTTTTTCTGCACTATATCCCAGGAAGAACAAGACTCTAACTTGCCAAGTGAAAATGAAGTTGACTTTGTTAAAGCTGTTGGAGGAATGTTGGAGGAGGGGAAAGTAGTCAAGATAAAGACATATTTTTAATTTGGGAGTGGACTGGGTAGCAACAAAACCTCTACATCAAGACTACTTGGCAGAGTCAGTGCAAGATATTTTTAAAGGAATTTAAGAATTTGAGTTTTACTAGTCTTTTTCACGCTTCACTGTATTAATTATGAAATCCACACTAAAATGTATCATGACTTAAATACATGTAGGCCAACAGTTGTTATCTTGACTTAAAAATAGTTTTTGTAAAATCTGATTAATTTTTAATTTGTAACACACCTACATTTCACAGGGATAATCGCATAATCCTGTGATAACCTGAAGATAATCTGTTGATGACCCTAACCCAGATTGCACTGTGTTATATTCTGTACTCCTGTCCATTAATGAAACTATTTTCAATGACATGATTAAGAAAACAGTCTTTACTATAAAAAAAAGGCACATCTCCCCTTCATAACTGTAAAAAATAGATTTATACTGATAATAAATTAATGAAATAAATGCTGTAAGTAGCTGTCTTGGTTTAGTCAATTGTTCTATCACCCAATGACCCCTTCCCACCTGGGATGGGGAACTGGGAAAAGGAAAGGAGACCCGTGGGTTGAAATAAAAACAGATTTAATGAAATTATAATAAGAACTAATATTAATACTAATATAAATATACAATACACAAAGTTATACTCAGCCGATGAAAGCACTTAAACTGCTTAAGGTCTTAAACTGCTAAAGACCTTGATCACTATGGAAACTTGCATACTATGGCTGGCCAAAACCTAAAACAGTTTTGGGGTAGAAAATTGCAGTGCTGATAACATCACAAAGTGCATGCTGAAATTCCAAATGCTGATAAGAGCATTTTTTTCTAGTTTATAGCTATCTGTTAATTAACATGGTAACCAAAGAAAGTCTGTATACTAAAATGACTGGTTAATTACTAAAAAAATAATGCAACATCATCTGCAGAAGTTTCTCTGGAGCATAAGTATGTAAAAACAGTTTTAGACAAATTGCTTTTACTTTATTTTCAGTTACTTTGCTTAAAAAGTTTGCACTGGTCTGTGCTAAAGGATTAATGTGAGGCTTTGGAGCAATCAAAGATGAGCTGATGAGGGTTTGAATAGAATCAGGGTGAAAACTTTAAAGTTATAAACCATTCATCTATGGAAAGTCCCATCTGAAAAGTGGTTGGGAAAAAATTAGATAGACTGTAAAGCGGGAGTACATAATTACCTAGACTTAATAGAACAAAAAGATACATATTTGCTTTACCAGGACAATGAGCCACCAGAGACTGATTAATGTTACAGGTATAGTGAATTATTGTAATAGTTTCACTGGGCTAGCCCTTGGCTAGCAGCCAACACAGCCGTTCACCCACTTCCCCCCCACCGCCAAGGGGATAGGGGAGAGGATTGAGGGCAAGGATTAGGAGGCTTGTAGGTTGAGATAAGAACAATTTAATAAGAGAAATAAAAGAAAACTAAAAAAAAAACCAAAACCAAAAACCCCTAAACAACTAATATTAAAATAGTAGTGATAATGATAACAGTAATAAGATATACAAATGAGTGATAACCCAGTGCAACTGCTCACCACCCACTGATAAGCCCGGCCCGTTCCCAGATAACGATCCCGGAGGAGCAACAGTCCCGAACCGAAAGCCGCGATCCCAGAAGAGCAAGAGCCCGAGCGAAAACCCATGCAAATCCCCCCCCCCTTTCCGGTCATCCCCGGATAATATACTAAACATGACGGGATATGATCTGGAATGTTTCATTGGCACATCCAAATGCCAGTTTGGGCTTTGCTATTCACTGCGCTTCTCCCTCCCAGTCCTAATGCAGCTGTGAACCAGCCAAACACGGTGGCCTTGAGCTCCCGCAGCAACTAATAACACCAGTACTTTTAGCAATGATGGTCTCAAAGCAAGTCTGAACTGAAACCAAAACACGGCTCTTCTAACCACTGAGAAGAAAATTAACTCTATCCTAGAAAAAACAGGACAATTACCTAAAAAAATTATTTGTTTAATTTCTTTTATCCCATACCTATCTATTCCCTTTCTCCCTCATCCACATATGGGGACTTCAACTTACCAGACGTCTGCTGGAAGTATAGTATAGCAGAAAGGAAACAGTCTAGGAGGTTCCTGGAGTGTGTGCAAGACAACTTCCTGACACAGCTCATGAGTGAACCAACTAGGGAAGGCGCCCTGCTGGACCTGTTGTTTGTGAACAGAGAAGGCCTTGTGTGAGATGTGACGGTTGGAGGACACCTGGGGCACAGCGATCACAAAATGATAGAATTTTTGATTCTTGGAGAAGCAAGGAGGGTGGTCAGCAGAACTGCCACCTTGGATTTCTGGAGGGCAGACTTTAGATTGTTTAGAAGGCTGGTCGGTAAAGTCCCTTGAGAGGCATTCCTGAAGGGTAAAGTAGCCCAAGAAGGCTGGATGCTCTTCAAGAAGGAAATCCTGGAGGCGCAAGAGCAGGCCATCCCCATGTGCTGAAAAACGAGCTGGCGGGGAAGAAAGACAGCTTGGCTGAGCAAAGACCTTTGGGTGGATCTCAGAAAAAAGAGGAAAGTCTATGAGCCTTGGAAGAAGGGGCAGGTATCTCAGGAGGACTACAAGGATGAAGTGAGGTCTTGCAGAGAAAAAAATAGAAGAGTTAAAGCCCAACTAGAACTTAAATTGGCCAATTCTGAAAGATAACAAAAAAATGTTTCTAGAAATATATTAACAACAAAAGGAGAGCCAAGGAGAATCTCCATCCTTTACTGGGTGCAGAGGGAACAATAGTGACAAGGGATGAGGATAAGGCCAAGGTACTTAATGCCTTCTTTGCCTCAGCATTTAACAGTAAGGACAGCTGCTCTCCCGGTACCCAGCCCCCTGAGCCAGAAGCCAGGGACGGGGAGCAGAATGAAACTCCCATGATCCAGGAGGTAATGGTTACAGACCTGCTCAGCCAATTAGACATTCACAAGTCTATGGGGCCAGATGGGGTCCACTCGAGGATATTGAGGGAGCTGGCAGAGGTGCTCGCCAAACCCCTTTCCATCATCTACCAACAGTCCTGGATGACTGGGGAAGTTCCACCTGAGTGGAGGTTGGCAAATGTTGTTTCCCAGAGAAAGAATTTATCATATACATGGTCTAAATCAATAATGCTGTTTAGTATTAGTATTAGTGTTTACTATTTAGTATCTCCAAAAACAAAATCTGTACCTAAATGCTGCGACTGGCTCTTACCTACATGGCAAACTGAACTTCTGAACTAACCAGATCAAAACTTCCAAGTGACTGCAATTCAGACTAACACTCTGCAATTTGAGTAAAATGCCACAACAAATACAGAGCTTAAATATTTTTGAATGTTTAGGAGAATCCTCTCCTTCTCACTTGAAGTAAAAAGTGTTTTTCCAGATGTTTGACACATAACTGTTAAAATAGCTGTCCAAATAATCTACTTAATTTGAATTAGCATTTAGTAACGTAAAGAATAAACTCAGGTATCCCGAGCGAAAGATGTGGCAAGTGTTTTTCACGGCAACGTCTGTAATTTTCCTGCTATTAGCAGAGAATTCCTTGCGGGTTAAGTATCACCAAGTTAATCTAATAATTGATACCAAACTAGACCGAGCTGCAACATTAAGCTATGGAGTTAGAGAAGCAAGTTATTTCCGCCTCCTTTGGCAGAACCCATGTGCTGCTCTTAAAGAGAAGGGAATTTACAACTTACCAAGAAATTGGGCTGAATTTGGGGTAGATCACTCCTTCCTATGGAAAAACTTGCAGAAAGGCACCAAATAGAGGAGGAAGAAACTCCGTTCTACTAGTTAATTCAGCAAGGAGTTGGAGCAGAGGGCTGTGTCAGGGCAGAAGCGCAGCTCAGGTGCCCTGGTGGAGTCAGAGTGAGAGTGGGAGAGGGGCAGCTCAAGCTGCCTGCCAGCTCTCTGCAGTGCCTGTCTGCCATTTGAAGCTACTCTGTCCGGGCTCCAGGCATCCTGTAGAGGACCTTGCACTTCAGAGAGCCATGGCTTGAAGAAATACTGGGTCAAAAGATGACCAAGCTCTCCTTCTGCAGAGAAATGATCACCTGTCCTAATTCTTCCCCCCACCCCTACATTCTGCTTTTATAAAAGCGTGGACAAAAACATTTCTCTTCCAGTATTTGAAACATACTCTTACATTCAGTCACTCATTTTATGTATCATTCTGATACATTTACGCTCAACGTGAAAAATATTATTGGTATCTACAACAATATAAATGGCAAATAAACAGACAACATTTGAGTCCATTCTATTACTGATGCTGGTGATCAACCTTGGTGTTGTTCATGCAACATGAACTTTTTTTTTCAAATGAGAACCTGGAACTGTCTTAACATGTCTTAAATGTCACTTTTCCTGGACTAATTGTATACACGGATGAGTAGAGATAAATGCATGCAATCATAAACACAATACCATTTGAAGGAAAAAAACCCACTAGTAATTTTTCTCCCAGTATAGCACAGGTTGGTGCAGACTTCAGTAGTGGCAGATGATATATGAAATATATCAATTTGTATATGAGACAGCTTCTCTCTTTATTTGAGCAATGGCCCAGTGAAGCTTGCCAAATCATTTAGGATAAAGTTAATGAAACCTGCAACAAGATTCTGTTAGGAGAAGCCCTATATGCAAAATTCACAGCAGATTATGTTATGAATATTATCAGCCTCACTGGAAAACATTTTCTTGTCTGCATTGGTTAAACCACATGCTATTATCACCAGTATCTAAAAATCAGACTATCAATACCTACGGCATAAACATACTGCTTGTCAATGCATATGGCTATTATCTTTTTTATCAGTTAAATGTGTATCTGACAAATGCCTTTTCTTAATTAAAAAACATATATATTGCACTTCTAAAGAGTTAATCATAAAAGCATAAACTTAACTTATCAGTTATTGAAGCTGGAACAAGTCTTGACCTAAACTCTCTACCTGCTCTCATGTTGGTAATCAATCTTTCTCTCTCTCCACTCCTCCCTGTGCAGAGATTGCAGTAAACTTAGAAAACTACCAGGGATAGTGTTTCAAATGACTTAAGAAAAAGAAAAGGAACAATCCTTTTGTTCTTTTTTTCAGATGAGTACAGTACCTTCAGAAAGAAGGAAGGAAGGGAGGGGAGAGGAAGTCAACAACCCTTTGCTTTCCTGCAAAAAATATGGAAACAGCAGATAGCAATCTCATTTTCTCTCAAACAAAATGTTTTGAAAAATAAATATAACCAAATCAAATGGAATTCCTCAAGTATTATATGTGCATTATTGGCTTCAGAAAGCCTACTTTACAGCTTGTTATGTGCAACTACATTAATGCAATTGAATTTCCCATGTAGTTTCTATAACTACTTCTATGGGACTAGTTTCTATGGGACCGTATGGGATCCACCCAAGCGTACTGAGGGAGCTGGCAGAAGTGCACACCGAGCCACTTTCCATCATTTATCAGCAGTCCTGGTTAAGAGGGGAGGTCACAGTGGACTGGAGGTCAGCAAGTGCAATGCCCATCTACAAGAAGGGCTGGAAGAAGAATCCAGAGAACAATAGGCCTGTCAGTCTGAGCTCAGTGCCAGGGAAGGTCATGGAGCAGATCATCTTGAGTGCCATCACGCAGCACGTGCAGTAGCCATAACCAGGTGATCAGGCCCAGTCAGCATGGGTTTATGAAAAGCAGGTCCTGCTTGACTAACCTGATCTCCTTCTATGACAAGGTGACTTGCTTAGTGGATGAGGGAAAGGCTGTGGATGTTGTTTACCAGGACTTTAGCAAAGCCTTTGACACCGTTTCTCACAGCATTCTCCTGGAGAAACTGGCTGCTCATGGCTTGGATGGGTGTACTCTTCGATGGGTAAAAAACTGGCTGGGTGGCCAGGCCAGAGAGTTGTGGTGAATGGAGTTAAATCCAGTTGGTGGTCGGTCACAAGTGGTGTTCCCCAGGGCTCAGTGTTGGGGCCAGCTCTGTTTAATATCTCTATCAATGATCTGGACGAGGGGATTGAGTGTACCCTCAGTAAGTTTGCAGACGACACCAAGCTGGTCAGGAGTGTTGATCTGCTTGAGGGTAGAAAGGCTCTGCCGAGGGATCTAGTGTGACGGTGTGCCCCCCCCCACCACCACCTGCACCAGCGGCAATCATAACGGATGCGCCTGGTCACAATGACTGCATCCTGCTCAAAGTGGATTTGGGGGAGACACAATGGCTACGGGCTAATTGGAGCAATGCGCCCATCTAACCACTGTGCTGATCAGTGTCCGACTCAAGCCAAATTTGGAAGAAACCAGCATCTCTGGTCACTATGCAAATAGGACTATGAGTCATTCATCTTACTCTCATAAATAGTGAGCAGCCCAAGAGCCCTTGGGTCTCTTTAGCTTGGAGAAGAGGAGACTGAGGGGTGACCTTATTAATGTTTATAAATATGTAAAGGGCGAATGTCAGGAGGATGGAGCCAGGCTCTTCACAGTGGTGTCCAATGGTAGGACAAAGGGCAATGGGTGCAAGCTGGAACACAGGAGGTTCCGCTTAAACTTGAGAAGAAACTTCTTTCTTGTGAGGGTGACAGAGCACTGGAACAGGCTGCCCAGGGAGGTTGTGGAGTCTCCTTCTCTGGAGACATTCAAGACCCGCCTGGACACCTTCCTGTGTGATCTCATTTAGGTGTTCCTGCTCCAGCAGGGGGATTGGACTAGATGATCTTTTGAGGTCCCTTCCAATCCCTAACATTCTGTGATTCTGTGATTCCCCTTTCAGTAGGGATGCATCTCAAGGTTACTCCTCGAGGCTAGAGAGATTCCTTGCCGCAACAGATTCTCAGTAAGTGATCAACAGCATGCTAAATTTTTAAAATCTTAGCTAAGTGATATAAAGGACTGATTACACATATACAATCCTTTAGACATAAACCATTGACCAAGTCTGGGACTAGGATTGGATCCAGCCACACCTAGACTCCTCTCTGAGGAGTTTAGAAAGCAAGGGGGTCCTTTCTGAATTTCGTGACTTGACAGGAGAGTCTCCCTGACACTTTTATCTGACTCTCTCCTCTATGCAGTAAATAATCAAGTGTACCTTGCCATCAAATCTTGTGAAACCACTGTTGCATTTGCTATCAAACTTTGTTAAATCACTGTTTTATATCAATAAACATATTGCTACTTCTCTGTTACCAGTTAAGCGCATCATTCCCTCCACAACATCTGGACAGGCTGGGTCGATGGACTGAGGCCAACTGTATGAGGTTCAACAATGCTCAGTGTCAGATCCTGCACTTGGGTCACAACAACCCCATGCAACACTACAGGCTTGGGGAAGAGTGGCTGGAGAGCTGCTTGGTGGAAAAAAACCTGGGGGTGTTGGTCGACAGCCAGCTGAATATGAGCTGGCAGTGTGCCCAGGTGGTCAAGAAGGCCAACAGCATCCTGGCCTGTATCAGAAATAGCGTGGCCAGCAGGACTAGGGAAGGGATCATCCCCCTGTACTTGGCACTGGTGAGGCCACACCTTGAGTACTGTGTTCAGTTTTGGACCCCTCACTACAAGGAAGACATTGAGGTGCTGCAGTGTGTCCAAAGAAGGGCAACGAAGCTGGTGAAGGGTCTGGAGCACAAGTCTTATGAGGAGTGGCTGAGGGAAATAGGATTGTTTAGTCTGGAGAAAAGGAGGCTCAGGGGAGACCTTATTGATGTCTACAACTACCTGAAATGTGGTTGTAGTGAGATGGGTGTCGGTCTCTTCTGCCAAGTAACAAGCAATAGGACAAGAGGAAATGGCCTCAAGTTGTACCAGGGGAGGTTTAGACTAGATATTAGGAAAAATTTCTTCACGGAACAGATTGTCAGGCATTGGAACAGACTTCCCAGGGAAGTGGTTGAGTCACCACCCCTGGAGGTATTTAAAAGATGTGTAGATGTGGCGCTTAGGGACATGGTTTAGTGGTGGACTTGGCAGTGTTAGGTTAATGGTTGGACTCTTAAGGGTCTTTTCCAACCTAAATGATTCTATGATTCCATATTTTGACAACCAACAACATATTTTGACAACTGACCAGCTGACTGGATATTCTTGGGATAAGTTTACTCCATTGTGTTTCACTGTGTTTTTGTTTACTTTTATGTTTTCCCCTCACTTTATTTATCATTTAACGTCCACTTATAGTGAGTAGATGCTCCCTTTTTCCCCCACAAATCTGTTTTCATTCTAATATTCTTGCCAGTAAACACCTTCATACTGTTGCTGGGGCTGTGTTTTTGGTTAGCCTTGTAATGTGGTACCTAAGACAGTGCTGCTCATCAGCGAGCAACTCAGTGTTGAGTTCTGTGAAAGACAGTAAAACAAAAAGCCATTTCAAATGGCCCTCTCCTATAAATTATGCATCCAGACTTTGCTGTAGGAGCAATAGCTAGATTAATGTTGCTGAAGTAAACTGAGTTATTGCTATAAATCCAGTGTTAATGGGAGGATAAGTTGGTACACTATCCCATAAAGATTCTTATTTATTTTACTGTACAATAATGAGAATGTACAAGCTGCAAACCAAACATAGGAAGTAGCTCTTTGGCATCCGTTTTCCTTCATGCAGCTCCTGCTGCTATTTCCACAAGACATCTAGCAATGATTCGACTGGAGAGGCTTTCATTTTAATATTCAGCAACTAAAAGCTTGATTCTGGACATCAGTAGTTGACAGAGCAGTGCAGGTGCTACAAGTGCTCTCTGGAGTTATAATACCACCAGTGTTTTCTGGAATGGGTGAAACCTTAACCGGAGGGTGAATTTTAAAAGCAAAAGAATGCAATGCACTTAAGATATATACCGTAAATGAAGTACTTGATACTCCCTTAGGAACAGAGGCCTGAATCAAACAGAGTTCTAGCGCATACCAAGCACAAGGAAAGTAAAGAGGCATGGGAAGCCTCCAAATTCATGTATTGTGCTGTGGGGTCAGTCTAATAGCTGAAAAAGTTTGATTTTGTTTTGAAATAGTTTTTCTAGTGTCACCAGAAGTTCTTAAAGATGATAGATGTAGAGAAACATGCTGAGAGAGGCTGAGGCATGGGTGACTTTTAGTCACTAAGGAGCTGGGTGACTTTTAATCACTAATGGGGAACTAGACTTTTATGCTGTGTGTGAACCTTACTGACTGTATCACGTGGGTGGGGTCTTAACCAATCAGTTGCTGGCACGCATCACATGTTGTGTGGCAAAGTGTATAAAAGGAACCTGTACCAAATAAAGACAGAGCAATCACCCTATCTCTATGAGAACACGTGGTTTAGACTCTCGGCACAGGCTACCTATACCCTACAGATAGAAGCTTCCAAGCTTTTAAAGTTTTATTTATTTATTTATTTACCAGGCATGCCAGGTTCATGAGACCCTGCAGACTACCATCAGATATAATTTTGTTTCTCTCCATCGGGAACACATTGCAGAAGTTTAGTTGAAAAACTATACTGTCCAAGTTAGGATCATTCTTATATAAGTCACTGTGATAGTGTGATAGTGATAGTCTGTGATGTGATAGTCTGTGTAGTCCTCTATGAAGGACTTCACTGTCACGAATGTCCCTTACTTCTTCAAATAGCAGGTTTCACTTTCTTGGGGATCGCAAAGCTAAGAAGCTAGCCACAAACATCCATGTGGCAGCTTCACCAGGTTATAAGACTTTGATATTCTGGTTGAAGGAGACTGAGAGCCCCCTACTTCAGCAAAGGAGAGCAGGAGATGTAAGGTCTTTGCTCAGATCCCATTGTCAGCAGCCTTTCCACCACCCAAGTGCTCAGGAGGTTGCCTCATCCAAGGCCAGGTAGAGTAATCTTGCTTCCCAGGGTGCAGCCACTGTAGTACTTGAATTGCTCTTCTGCCCATTTCTCCCAACTGCTGCCAGAAAATCACAACCCAAGGAGGAAGAGGCACTGCAACTGTAATTTTCATGCCAGAAAATACTTTGCAAGGTCATTGCCTATGCAATTTCTGACTGTGGAGAAATAAAAGCGTGGCTAAAATCATTAGTATCTAGAGTCATGCAAACCAAGTAACAACAGATGACATTATTTATGATATTTAACCAAGTTTTTAAGGGACAAATTAATCTGTTTTTTCAGAACATATTTCTGGGAGAAGTTTTATCCTTTTTGTTTTCACCTTATCTCGCTGTGCTGTTACCAAAATGAATCTACAGTCACAAATTCAGAAAGCTACAGTCCCAGCCTCAATGCGGATAAGTGAACAACTTCAGGTGTAAATGCTTCCCCGGTCCAGAAGATAGTGTCTGTAAGGGAGAAGAGGGGCCAGGAAAAAAATATTTTCATGGTAATGGTCAGGGTAAACACTGAGGAGCAGGAAGATTCCATTAGTGTCAGTCTGTATGATCAGACTAGGTCTTCATCCAGACTAACATCTATGATGTTAAGTACTTTATTTTTTTTTCTTATTTTGTTTTTATTTTTTCTCTCCCCCCCCCCCCTCCCCCCATCCCTTCACCAACTGCTCTAGCATGGGTCCATTCCATGGGGTGCAGTCCTTCAGAAAGGGACTGCTCCAGCGCGAGTCCCTCACGGGGTCACAAGTCCTACCAGCAAACCTGCTCCAGCGTGGGCTCCTCTCTCCACGGGCTACAGGTGCTGACAGGAACCTGCTCCAGCGGGGTCACAGCCTCCTTCAGGCATCCACCTGCTCCAGCGTGGGGTCCTCCATGGGCTACAGGTGGTCATCTGCTCCACCATGGACCTCCATGGGCTGCAGGGGGACAGCCTGCCTCACCTTGGTCTTCACCACAGGCTGCAGGGGAATCTCTGCTCCGGCGCCTGGAGCACCTCCTCCCCCTCCTTCTTCACTGACCTTGGTGTCTGCAGAGTTGTTTTCTCTTACATCTTCTCACTCCTCTCTCCAGCTGCAAAGTGTGCAGCTTTTTTTTTCTTCCCTCTCTTCCTTTTTTTTTTTCTTAATTCTGTTCTCACAGAGGCGTTACTGATGGGCTGGGCCTTGGCCAGCGGCGGGTCCGTTCTTGTAGCCGGCTGGCATTGGCTGTGTCGGGTCGGACATGGGGAAGCTTCTGGCAGCTTCTCTCACAGAAGCCACCCCCCCCCCCCCCCCCCCCCCCCCCCCCCCCGCTACCAAAACCTTGCCACGCAAACCCAATACGTGTCTGCTCAGATGCTGAGGTGGGTGCCCTGGTGACAGAAGATCCAGAGAAGGCAGAGTCACTGAATGCCTTCTTTGCCTCTGTCTACTCTGCCAGAAGCTGTCCTGAGGAGCCCGGACCCCTGAGGCCCCAGAGGGAGTCAGGACAATAGAGGAGTTTGATGAGGACTGGGTTAGGGACCAATTAAGCAATCTGGACATCCATAAATCTATGGGTCCAGATGGGATGCACCTGTGGGTGTTGAGGGAGCTGGCTGAAGTCATTGCTAGACCACTCTCCATCATCTTTGCTAAGTGGTGGGAAACGGCAGAGGTGCCTGAGGACTGGAGGAAAGCAAATGTCACTCCAATCTTCAAAAAGGGCAAGAAGGAGGACCCGGGTAACTACAGACCGGTCAGCCTCACCTCCATCCCTGGGAAGGTGATGGAACGACTTATCCTTGGTGCCATCTCTAGGCATATCAAGGATAAGTGGGTCATTAGGGGCAGTCAGCACGGCTTCACCAAGGGGAAGTCGTGCTTGACCAACCTTCTAGACTTTTATGAAAACACAACCAGGTGGCTAGATGATGGCAGAGCAGTGGATGTGGTCTATCTTGATTTCAGTAAGGCGTTTGACACGGTCTCCCACAGCATCAAACGGTCTCCCACACCGTGTCAAACGCCTTACTGAAATCAAGATAGACCACATCCACTGCTCTGCCATCATCTAGCCACCTGGTTGTGTTTTCATAAAAGTCTAGAAGGTTGGTCAAGCACGACTTCCCCTTGGTGAAGCCGTGCTGACTGCCCCTAATGACCCACTTATCCTTGATATGCCTAGAGATGGCACCAAGGATAAGTCGTTCCATCACCTTCCCAGGGATGGAGGTGAGGCTGACCGGTCTGTAGTTACCCGGGTCCTCCTTCTTGCCCTTTTTGAAGATTGGAGTGACATTTGCTTTCCTCCAGTCCTCAGGCACCTCTGCCGTTTCCCACCACTTAGCAAAGATGATGGAGAGTGGTCTAGCAATGACTTCAGCCAGCTCCCTCAACACCCACAGGTGCATCCCATCTGGACCCATAGATTTATGGATGTCCAGATTGCTTAATTGGTCCCTAACCCAGTCCTCATCAAACTCCTCTATTGTCCTGACTCCCTCTGGGGCCTCAGGGGTCCGGGGCTCCTCAGGACAGCTTCTGGCAGAGTAGACAGAGGCAAAGAAGGCATTCAGTGACTCTGCCTTCTCTGGATCTTCTGTCACCAGGGCACCCACCTCAGCATCTGAGCAGACACGTATTGGGTTTGCGTGGCAAGGTTTTGGTAGCGGGGGGGGGGGGGGGGGGGGGGGGGGGTGGTGGCTTCTGTGAGAGAAGCTGCCAGAAGCTTCCCCCATGTCCGACCCGACACAGCCAATGCCAGCCGGCTACAAGAACGGACCCGCCGCTGGCCAAGGCCCAGCCCATCAGTAACGCCTCTGTGAGAACAGAATTAAGAAAAAAAAAAAGGAAGAGAGGGAAGAAAAAAAAAGCTGCACACTTTGCAGCTGGAGAGAGGAGTGAGAAGATGTAAGAGAAAACAACTCTGCAGACACCAAGGTCAGTGAAGAAGGAGGGGGAGGAGGTGCTCCAGGCGCCGGAGCAGAGATTCCCCTGCAGCCTGTGGTGAAGACCAAGGTGAGGCAGGCTGTCCCCCTGCAGCCCATGGAGGTCCATGGTGGAGCAGATGACCACCTGTAGCCCATGGAGGACCCCACGCTGGAGCAGGTGGATGCCTGAAGGAGGCTGTGACCCCGCTGGAGCAGGTTCCTGTCAGCACCTGTAGCCCGTGGAGAGAGGAGCCCACGCTGGAGCAGGTTTGCTGGTAGGACTTGTGACCCCGTGAGGGACTCGCGCTGGAGCAGTCCCTTTCTGAAGGACTGCACCCCATGGAATGGACCCATGCTAGAGCAGTTGGTGAAGGGATGGGGGGGGGGGGGGGGTGGAGAGAAAAAATAAAAACAAAATAAGAAAAAAAAATAAAGTACTTAACATCATAGATGTTAGTCTGGATGAAGACCTAGTCTGATCATACAGACTGACACTAATGGAATCTTCCTGCTCCTCAGTGTTTACCCTGACCATTACCATGAAAATATTTTTTTCCTGGCCACTCTTCTCCCTTACAGACACTATCTTCTGGACCGGGGAAGCATTTACACCTGAAGTTGTTCACTTATCCGCATTGAGGCTGGGACTGTAGCTTTCTGAATTTGTGACTGTAGATTCATTTTGGTAACAGCACAGCGAGATAAGGTGAAAACAAAAAGGATAAAACTTCTCCCAGAAATATGTTCTGAAAAAACAGATTAATTTGTCCCTTAAAAACTTGGTTAAATATCATAAATAATGTCATCTGTTGTTACTTGGTTTGCATGACTCTAGATACTAATGATTTTAGCCACGCTTTTATTTCTCCACAGTCAGAAATTGCATAGGCAATGACCTTGCAAAGTATTTTCTGGCATGAAAATTACAGTTGCAGTGCCTCTTCCTCCTTGGGTTGTGATTTTCTGGCAGCAGTTGGGAGAAATGGGCAGAAGAGCAATTCAAGTACTACAGTGGCTGCACCCTGGGAAGCAAGATTACTCTACCTGGCCTTGGATGAGGCAACCTCCTGAGCACTTGGGTGGTGGAAAGGCTGCTGACAATGGGATCTGAGCAAAGACCTTACATCTCCTGCTCTCCTTTGCTGAAGTAGGGGGCTCTCAGTCTCCTTCAACCAGAATATCAAAGTCTTATAACCTGGTGAAGCTGCCACATGGATGTTTGTGGCTAGCTTCTTAGCTTTGCGATCCCCAAGAAAGTGAAACCTGCTATTTGAAGAAGTAAGGGACATTCGTGACAGTGAAGTCCTTCATAGAGGACTACACAGACTATCACATCACAGACTATCACTATCACACTATCACAGTGACTTATATAAGAATGATCCTAACTTGGACAGTATAGTTTTTCAACTAAACTTCTGCAATGTGTTCCCGATGGAGAGAAACAAAATTATATCTGATGGTAGTCTGCAGGGTCTCATGAACCTGGCATGCCTGGTAAATAAATAAATAAATAAAACTTTAAAAGCTTGGAAGCTTCTATCTGTAGGGTATAGGTAGCCTGTGCCGAGAGTCTAAACCACGTGTTCTCATAGAGATAGGGTGATTGCTCTGTCTTTATTTGGTACAGGTTCCTTTTATACACTTTGCCACACAACATGTGATGCGTGCCAGCAACTGATTGGTTAAGACCCCACCCACGTGATACAGTCAGTAAGGTTCACACACAGCATAAAAGTCTAGTTCCCCATTAGTGATTAAAAGTCACCCAGCTCCTTAGTGACTAAAAGTCACCCATGCCTCAGCCTCTCTCAGCATGTTTCTCTACATCTATCATCTTTAAGAACTTCTGGTGACACTAGAAAAACTATTTCAAAACAAAATCAAACTTTTTCAGCTATTAGACTGACCCCACAGCACAATACATGAATTTGGAGGCTTCCCATGCCTCTTTACTTTCCTTGTGCTTGGTATGCGCTAGAACTCTGTTTGATTCAGGCCTCTGTTCCTAAGGGAGTATCAAGTACTTCATTTACGGTATATATCTTAAGTGCATTGCATTCTTTTGCTTTTAAAATTCACCCTCCGGTTAAGGTTTCACCCATTCCAGAAAACACTGGTGGTATTATAACTCCAGAGAGCACTTGTAGCACCTGCACTGCTCTGTCAACTACTGATGTCCAGAATCAAGCTTTTAGTTGCTGAATATTAAAATGAAAGCCTCTCCAGTCGAATCATTGCTAGATGTCTTGTGGAAATAGCAGCAGGAGCTGCATGAAGGAAAACGGATGCCAAAGAGCTACTTCCTATGTTTGGTTTGCAGCTTGTACATTCTCATTATTGTACAGTAAAATAAATAAGAATCTTTATGGGATAGTGTACCAACTTATCCTCCCATTAACACTGGATTTATAGCAATAACTCAGTTTACTTCAGCAACATTAATCTAGCTATTGCTCCTACAGCAAAGTCTGGATGCATAATTTATAGGAGAGGGCCATTTGAAATGGCTTTTTGTTTTACTGTCTTTCACAGAACTCAACACTGAGTTGCTCGCTGATGAGCAGCACTGTCTTAGGTACCACATTACAAGGCTAACCAAAAACACAGCCCCAGCAACAGTATGAAGGTGTTTACTGGCAAGAATATTAGAATGAAAACAGATTTGTGGGGGAAAAAGGGAGCATCTACTCACTATAAGTGGACGTTAAATGATAAATAAAGTGAGGGGAAAACATAAAAGTAAACAAAAACACAGTGAAACACAATGGAGTAAACTTATCCCAAGAATATCCAGTCAGCTGGTCAGTTGTCAAAATATGTTGTTGGTTGTCAAAATATGGAATCATAGAATCATTTAGGTTGGAAAAGACCCTTAAGAGTCCAACCATTAACCTAACACTGCCAAGTCCACCACTAAACCATGTCCCTAAGCGCCACATCTACACATCTTTTAAATACCTCCAGGGGTGGTGACTCAACCACTTCCCTGGGAAGTCTGTTCCAATGCCTGACAATCTGTTCCGTGAAGAAATTTTTCCTAATATCTAGTCTAAACCTCCCCTGGTACAACTTGAGGCCATTTCCTCTTGTCCTATTGCTTGTTACTTGGCAGAAGAGACCGACACCCATCTCACTACAACCACATTTCAGGTAGTTGTAGACATCAATAAGGTCTCCCCTGAGCCTCCTTTTCTCCAGACTAAACAATCCTATTTCCCTCAGCCACTCCTCATAAGACTTGTGCTCCAGACCCTTCACCAGCTTCGTTGCCCTTCTTTGGACACACTGCAGCACCTCAATGTCTTCCTTGTAGTGAGGGGTCCAAAACTGAACACAGTACTCAAGGTGTGGCCTCACCAGTGCCAAGTACAGGGGGATGATCCCTTCCCTAGTCCTGCTGGCCACGCTATTTCTGATACAGGCCAGGATGCTGTTGGCCTTCTTGACCACCTGGGCACACTGCCAGCTCATATTCAGCTGGCTGTCGACCAACACCCCCAGGTTTTTTTCCACCAAGCAGCTCTCCAGCCACTCTTCCCCAAGCCTGTAGTGTTGCATGGGGTTGTTGTGACCCAAGTGCAGGATCTGACACTGAGCATTGTTGAACCTCATACAGTTGGCCTCAGTCCATCGACCCAGCCTGTCCAGATGTTGTGGAGGGAATGATGCGCTTAACTGGTAACAGAGAAGTAGCAATATGTTTATTGATATAAAACAGTGATTTAACAAAGTTTGATAGCAAATGCAACAGTGGTTTCACAAGATTTGATGGCAAGGTACACTTGATTATTTACTGCATAGAGGAGAGAGTCAGATAAAAGTGTCAGGGAGACTCTCCTGTCAAGTCACGAAATTCAGAAAGGACCCCCTTGCTTTCTAAACTCCTCAGAGAGGAGTCTAGGTGTGGCTGGATCCAATCCTAGTCCCAGACTTGGTCAATGGTTTATGTCTAAAGGATTGTATATGTGTAATCAGTCCTTTATATCACTTAGCTAAGATTTTAAAAATTTAGCATGCTGTTGATCACTTACTGAGAATCTGTTGCGGCAAGGAATCTCTCTAGCCTCGAGGAGTAACCTTGAGATGCATCCCTACTGAAAGGGGAATCACAGAATCACAGAATGTTAGGGATTGGAAGGGACCTCAAAAGATCATCTAGTCCAATCCCCCTGCTGGAGCAGGAACACCTAAATGAGATCACACAGGAAGGTGTCCAGGCGGGTCTTGAATGTCTCCAGAGAAGGAGACTCCACAACCTCCCTGGGCAGCCTGTTCCAGTGCTCTGTCACCCTCACAAGAAAGAAGTTTCTTCTCAAGTTTAAGCGGAACCTCCTGTGTTCCAGCTTGCACCCATTGCCCTTTGTCCTACCATTGGACACCACTGTGAAGAGCCTGGCTCCATCCTCCTGACATTCGCCCTTTACATATTTATAAACATTAATAAGGTCACCCCTCAGTCTCCTCTTCTCCAAGCTAAAGAGACCCAAGGGCTCTTGGGCTGCTCACTATTTATGAGAGTAAGATGAATGACTCATAGTCCTATTTGCATAGTGACCAGAGATGCTGGTTTCTTCCAAATTTGGCTTGAGTCGGACACTGATCAGCACAGTGGTTAGATGGGCGCATTGCTCCAATTAGCCCGTAGCCATTGTGTCTCCCCCAAATCCACTTTGAGCAGGATGCAGTCATTGTGACCAGGCGCATCCGTTATGATTGCCGCTGGTGCAGGTGGTGGTGGGGGGGGGCACACCGTCACACTAGATCCCTCGGCAGAGCCTTTCTACCCTCAAGCAGATCAACACTCCTGACCAGCTTGGTGTCGTCTGCAAACTTACTGAGGGTACACTCAATCCCCTCGTCCAGATCATTGATAGAGATATTAAACAGAGCTGGCCCCAACACTGAGCCCTGGGGAACACCACTTGTGACCGACCACCAACTGGATTTAACTCCATTCACCACAACTCTCTGGGCCTGGCCACCCAGCCAGTTTTTTACCCATCGAAGAGTACACCCATCCAAGCCATGAGCAGCCAGTTTCTCCAGGAGAATGCTGTGAGAAACGGTGTCAAAGGCTTTGCTAAAGTCCTGGTAAACAACATCCACAGCCTTTCCCTCATCCACTAAGCAAGTCACCTTGTCATAGAAGGAGATCAGGTTAGTCAAGCAGGACCTGCTTTTCATAAACCCATGCTGACTGGGCCTGATCACCTGGTTATGGCTACTGCACGTGCTGCGTGATGGCACTCAAGATGATCTGCTCCATGACCTTCCCTGGCACTGAGCTCAGACTGACAGGCCTATTGTTCTCTGGATTCTTCTTCCAGCCCTTCTTGTAGATGGGCATTGCACTTGCTGACCTCCAGTCCACTGTGACCTCCCCTCTTAACCAGGACTGCTGATAAATGATGGAAAGTGGCTCGGTGTGCACTTCTGCCAGCTCCCTCAGTACGCTTGGGTGGATCCCATACGGTCCCATAGAAACTAGTCCCATAGAAGTAGTTATAGAAACTACATGGGAAATTCAATTGCATTAATGTAGTTGCACATAACAAGCTGTAAAGTAGGCTTTCTGAAGCCAATAATGCACATATAATACTTGAGGAATTCCATTTGATTTGGTTATATTTATTTTTCAAAACATTTTGTTTGAGAGAAAATGAGATTGCTATCTGCTGTTTCCATATTTTTTGCAGGAAAGCAAAGGGTTGTTGACTTCCTCTCCCCTCCCTTCCTTCCTTCTTTCTGAAGGTACTGTACTCATCTGAAAAAAAGAACAAAAGGATTGTTCCTTTTCTTTTTCTTAAGTCATTTGAAACACTATCCCTGGTAGTTTTCTAAGTTTACTGCAATCTCTGCACAGGGAGGAGTGGAGAGAGAGAAAGATTGATTACCAACATGAGAGCAGGTAGAGAGTTTAGGTCAAGACTTGTTCCAGCTTCAATAACTGATAAGTTAAGTTTATGCTTTTATGATTAACTCTTTAGAAGTGCAATATATATGTTTTTTAATTAAGAAAAGGCATTTGTCAGATACACATTTAACTGATAAAAAAGATAATAGCCATATGCATTGACAAGCAGTATGTTTATGCCGTAGGTATTGATAGTCTGATTTTTAGATACTGGTGATAATAGCATGTGGTTTAACCAATGCAGACAAGAAAATGTTTTCCAGTGAGGCTGATAATATTCATAACATAATCTGCTGTGAATTTTGCATATAGGGCTTCTCCTAACAGAATCTTGTTGCAGGTTTCATTAACTTTATCCTAAATGATTTGGCAAGCTTCACTGGGCCATTGCTCAAATAAAGAGAGAAGCTGTCTCATATACAAATTGATATATTTCATATATCATCTGCCACTACTGAAGTCTGCACCAACCTGTGCTATACTGGGAGAAAAATTACTAGTGGGTTTTTTTCCTTCAAATGGTATTGTGTTTATGATTGCATGCATTTATCTCTACTCATCCGTGTATACAATTAGTCCAGGAAAAGTGACATTTAAGACATGTTAAGACAGTTCCAGGTTCTCATTTGAAAAAAAAAAGTTCATGTTGCATGAACAACACCAAGGTTGATCACCAGCATCAGTAATAGAATGGACTCAAATGTTGTCTGTTTATTTGCCATTTATATTGTTGTAGATACCAATAATATTTTTCACGTTGAGCGTAAATGTATCAGAATGATACATAAAATGAGTGACTGAATGTAAGAGTATGTTTCAAATACTGGAAGAGAAATGTTTTTGTCCACGCTTTTATAAAAGCAGAATGTAGGGGTGGGGGGAAGAATTAGGACAGGTGATCATTTCTCTGCAGAAGGAGAGCTTGGTCATCTTTTGACCCAGTATTTCTTCAAGCCATGGCTCTCTGAAGTGCAAGGTCCTCTACAGGATGCCTGGAGCCCGGACAGAGTAGCTTCAAATGGCAGACAGGCACTGCAGAGAGCTGGCAGGCAGCTTGAGCTGCCCCTCTCCCACTCTCACTCTGACTCCACCAGGGCACCTGAGCTGCGCTTCTGCCCTGACACAGCCCTCTGCTCCAACTCCTTGCTGAATTAACTAGTAGAACGGAGTTTCTTCCTCCTCTATTTGGTGCCTTTCTGCAAGTTTTTCCATAGGAAGGAGTGATCTACCCCAAATTCAGCCCAATTTCTTGGTAAGTTGTAAATTCCCTTCTCTTTAAGAGCAGCACATGGGTTCTGCCAAAGGAGGCGGAAATAACTTGCTTCTCTAACTCCATAGCTTAATGTTGCAGCTCGGTCTAGTTTGGTATCAATTATTAGATTAACTTGGTGATACTTAACCCGCAAGGAATTCTCTGCTAATAGCAGGAAAATTACAGACGTTGCCGTGAAAAACACTTGCCACATCTTTCGCTCGGGATACCTGAGTTTATTCTTTACGTTACTAAATGCTAATTCAAATTAAGTAGATTATTTGGACAGCTATTTTAACAGTTATGTGTCAAACATCTGGAAAAACACTTTTTACTTCAAGTGAGAAGGAGAGGATTCTCCTAAACATTCAAAAATATTTAAGCTCTGTATTTGTTGTGGCATTTTACTCAAATTGCAGAGTGTTAGTCTGAATTGCAGTCACTTGGAAGTTTTGATCTGGTTAGTTCAGAAGTTCAGTTTGCCATGTAGGTAAGAGCCAGTCGCAGCATTTAGGTACAGATTTTGTTTTTGGAGATACTAAATAGTAAACACTAATACTAATACTAAACAGCATTATTGATTTAGACCATGTATATGATAAATTCTTTCTCTGGGAAACAACATTTGCCAACCTCCACTCAGGTGGAACTTCCCCAGTCATCCAGGACTGTTGGTAGATGATGGAAAGGGGTTTGGCGAGCACCTCTGCCAGCTCCCTCAATATCCTCGAGTGGACCCCATCTGGCCCCATAGACTTGTGAATGTCTAATTGGCTGAGCAGGTCTGTAACCATTACCTCCTGGATCATGGGAGTTTCATTCTGCTCCCCGTCCCTGGCTTCTGGCTCAGGGGGCTGGGTACCGGGAGAGCAGCTGTCCTTACTGTTAAATGCTGAGGCAAAGAAGGCATTAAGTACCTTGGCCTTATCCTCATCCCTTGTCACTATTGTTCCCTCTGCACCCAGTAAAGGATGGAGATTCTCCTTGGCTCTCCTTTTGTTGTTAATATATTTCTAGAAACATTTTTTTGTTATCTTCAGAATTGGCCAATTTAAGTTCTAGTTGGGCTTTAACTCTTCTATTTTTTTCTCTGCAAGACCTCACTTCATCCTTGTAGTCCTCCTGAGATACCTGCCCCTTCTTCCAAGGCTCATAGACTTTCCTCTTTTTTCTGAGATCCACCCAAAGGTCTTTGCTCAGCCAAGCTGTCTTTCTTCCCCGCCAGCTCGTTTTTCAGCACATGGGGATGGCCTGCTCTTGCGCCTCCAGGATTTCCTTCTTGAAGAGCATCCAGCCTTCTTGGGCTACTTTACCCTTCAGGAATGCCTCTCAAGGGACTTTACCGACCAGCCTTCTAAACAATCTAAAGTCTGCCCTCCAGAAATCCAAGGTGGCAGTTCTGCTGACCACCCTCCTTGCTTCTCCAAGAATCAAAAATTCTATCATTTTGTGATCGCTGTGCCCAGGTGTCCTCCAACCGTCACATCTCACACAAGGCCTTCTCTGTTCACAAACAACAGGTCCAGCAGGGCGCCTTCCCTAGTTGGTTCACTCATGAGCTGTGTCAGGAAGTTGTCTTGCACACACTCCAGGAACCTCCTAGACTGTTTCCTTTCTGCTATACTATACTTCCAGCAGACGTCTGGTAAGTTGAAGTCCCCATATGTGGATGAGGGAGAAAGGGAATAGATAGGTATGGGATAAAAGAAATTAAACAAATAATTTTTTTAGGTAATTGTCCTGTTTTTTCTAGGATAGAGTTAATTTTCTTCTCAGTGGTTAGAAGAGCCGTGTTTTGGTTTCAGTTCAGACTTGCTTTGAGACCATCATTGCTAAAAGTACTGGTGTTATTAGTTGCTGCGGGAGCTCAAGGCCACCGTGTTTGGCTGGTTCACAGCTGCATTAGGACTGGGAGGGAGAAGCGCAGTGAATAGCAAAGCCCAAACTGGCATTTGGATGTGCCAATGAAACATTCCAGATCATATCCCGTCATGTTTAGTATATTATCCGGGGATGACCGGAAAGGGGGGGGGGGATTTGCATGGGTTTTCGCTCGGGCTCTTGCTCTTCTGGGATCGCGGCTTTCGGTTCGGGACTGTTGCTCCTCCGGGATCGTTATCTGGGAACGGGCCGGGCTTATCAGTGGGTGGTGAGCAGTTGCACTGGGTTATCACTCATTTGTATATCTTATTACTGTTATCATTATCACTACTATTTTAATATTAGTTGTTTAGGGGTTTTTGGTTTTGGTTTTTTTTTTTAGTTTTCTTTTATTTCTCTTATTAAATTGTTCTTATCTCAACCTACAAGCCTCCTAATCCTTGCCCTCAATCCTCTCCCCTATCCCCTTGGCGGTGGGGGGGAAGTGGGTGAACGGCTGTGTTGGCTGCTAGCCAAGGGCTAGCCCAGTGAAACTATTACAATAATTCACTATACCTGTAACATTAATCAGTCTCTGGTGGCTCATTGTCCTGGTAAAGCAAATATGTATCTTTTTGTTCTATTAAGTCTAGGTAATTATGTACTCCCGCTTTACAGTCTATCTAATTTTTTCCCAACCACTTTTCAGATGGGACTTTCCATAGATGAATGGTTTATAACTTTAAAGTTTTCACCCTGATTCTATTCAAACCCTCATCAGCTCATCTTTGATTGCTCCAAAGCCTCACATTAATCCTTTAGCACAGACCAGTGCAAACTTTTTAAGCAAAGTAACTGAAAATAAAGTAAAAGCAATTTGTCTAAAACTGTTTTTACATACTTATGCTCCAGAGAAACTTCTGCAGATGATGTTGCATTATTTTTTTAGTAATTAACCAGTCATTTTAGTATACAGACTTTCTTTGGTTACCATGTTAATTAACAGATAGCTATAAACTAGAAAAAAATGCTCTTATCAGCATTTGGAATTTCAGCATGCACTTTGTGATGTTATCAGCACTGCAATTTTCTACCCCAAAACTGTTTTAGGTTTTGGCCAGCCATAGTATGCAAGTTTCCATAGTGATCAAGGTCTTTAGCAGTTTAAGACCTTAAGCAGTTTAAGTGCTTTCATCGGCTGAGTATAACTTTGTGTATTGTATATTTATATTAGTATTAATATTAGTTCTTATTATAATTTCATTAAATCTGTTTTTATTTCAACCCACGGGTCTCCTTTCCTTTTCCCAGTTCCCCATCCCAGGTGGGAAGGGGTCATTGGGTGATAGAACAATTGACTAAACCAAGACAGCTACTTACAGCATTTATTTCATTAATTTATTATCAGTATAAATCTATTTTTTACAGTTATGAAGGGGAGATGTGCCTTTTTTTTATAGTAAAGACTGTTTTCTTAATCATGTCATTGAAAATAGTTTCATTAATGGACAGGAGTACAGAATATAACACAGTGCAATCTGGGTTAGGGTCATCAACAGATTATCTTCAGGTTATCACAGGATTATGCGATTATCCCTGTGAAATGTAGGTGTGTTACAAATTAAAAATTAATCAGATTTTACAAAAACTATTTTTAAGTCAAGATAACAACTGTTGGCCTACATGTATTTAAGTCATGATACATTTTAGTGTGGATTTCATAATTAATACAGTGAAGCGTGAAAAAGACTAGTAAAACTCAAATTCTTAAATTCCTTTAAAAATATCTTGCACTGACTCTGCCAAGTAGTCTTGATGTAGAGGTTTTGTTGCTACCCAGTCCACTCCCAAATTAAAAATATGTCTTTATCTTGACTACTTTCCCCTCCTCCAACATTCCTCCAACAGCTTTAACAAAGTCAACTTCATTTTCACTTGGCAAGTTAGAGTCTTGTTCTTCCTGGGATATAGTGCAGAAAAAGGCCTGTGTCAGTATCAGGTCTGATTCAAAAAGCACAGAAACTGATATAAGTCTTTCTGGAAATGTCAGTTGTCTTTTTATACTTAGGACTAGGTACTTTAATGGTGAAAATTGTTGAAAATCTGAGTTTTGGATACAGAATACTAGCACTGAGTTACATTCTCAGTAACTCTTCCCCCTCTACTCTGCCCTGGTGAAGCTGCATCTGAAGTATTGTGTCCAGTTCTGGGCCCCACAGTTCAAGAAGGACAGGGAACTGTCGGCGGCGACAGGAGAAAAGCCCATTCTATAATGTCAGCAAGTCTCTCTTTATTATCCGAACACTACGTGTTTTATACACTTTTAACTTCCGCATACGTATTCACACACTACGAAGCTAATTACCATTGGCTAATTGCACTAATCACATATGACCTCTCAGTCTCAGTGGTTCGCTTTTATCTCGGTTCGGGTTCACTTCCTCACCGTCATGTCCTGTTCTTCTCAGCCGGGATCCATCTTCTTTAATTGATGTTTATTACTTTCACAAGTCCTTCACATTCCTTTCTTATCTTCCCTAGCACACAGCCGAAAGGGGCCCAGCTGGGCCCAGCCAGCACTGACTTTACTCTAAGAACACAGACATTCAGAGATTCTGTTTTTCCTTATATTCTAACTTAGCTAGATTTTCTCATGACCCTTATTTTATAGCCAATTTTCAATAATTGCTGCCCACAGAGAATTGCTTGAGAGAGTCCAGCGCAGAGCCACCAAGATGATGAAGGGAGAGGAACATCTCCCTTATGAGGAAAGGCTGAGGGAGCTGGGCCTCTTTAGCTTGGAGAAGAGGAGACTGAGGGGTGACCTCATTAATGTTTATAAATATATGAAGGGTGAGTGTCAGGTGGATGGAGCCAGGCTCTTCTCGGTGACAACCAATGATAGGACAAGGGGCAATGGGTGCAAACTGGAACACAGGAGGTTCCACTTTAACTTGAGAAGAAACTTCTTCACTGTAAGGGTGCCAGAGCACTGGGACAGGCTGCCCAGGGAGGTTGTGGAGTCTCCTTCTCTGGAGACATTCAAGACCCGCCTGGACACCTTCCTGTGTAATCTCATCTAAAGTGTTCCTGCTCTGGCAGGGGGATTGGACTAGATGATCTTTCGAGGTCCCTTCCAATCCCTAGCATTCTGTGATTCTGTGTAACATTTTTGAGTCTGTATTATAGATTTTTGACCAGGAGAGAATTTGAATAGTTGAATTTTAAGGAGTTCTTATTGGTTGTTTATTCTTTCATACAAGCACATCAATAAGAGCCTTGCCTTAGGACAGTCTGGATGCAGAGCGGATACTGGTGGTGTGGTGGGTTGACCCTGGGTGGAGGCCAGATGCCCACCAAAGGCCACTCTATCACTCCCCCTCCTCAAATGGGCAGGGGGAGAAAAATATAACGAAAAGCTCGTGGGTGGAGATAAGGACGGAGAGAGATCACTCGCCAGTTACTGGCAAGGGCAAAACAGACTCGACTTGGGGGAAAAAACAAATTTACTTTATTACCAAACAAAACCAGAGGACAGTGAGAAGTAAAACCAAATCTTAAAACACCTCCCCCATCCCTCCCTTCTTCCCGAGCTTCATCTCTTTCCCGATTTTCCACCTCCTCCCCCCAGCGGCACAGGGGGACAGGGAATGGGGTTGGGGTCAGCTCATCACATGTTGTTTCTGCCGCTCCTTCCTCCTCAGGGGGAGGACTCCTTCCCCCACACCAGCGCGGGGGTCCCTCTTGTCGGCGGCGACGGGAGAAATGCCCATTCTGTAATGTCGGCAAGTCTCTCATTTATTATTAGAAAGCTGCGTGTTATATACACTTTTACTTCCGCATACATGTTCACAAATTACGAAGCTAATTACCATTGGCTAATTGCATTAATCACATATGACCTCTCAGTCCAAGTGGTTCGCTTTTATCTCGGTTCGGGTTCACTTCCTTGGCGTAACTTCCAGCTCTTCTCAGCCAGCATCCATCTTCTTTATGATGTTTACCATTCCTCCACGTAGACACATTTCTTTCTTATCTTCCCTAGCACACAGCCGAAAGAGGCCTAGCTAGTATTACAGCCAGCACTGACTTTACCCTTATATTCTAACTTAGCTAGATTTTCTCATAACCCTTATTTTATAGCCAATTTTCAATAATGTTGCCCACACCCTCTCACGGGAGACAGTCCTCCATGAACTTCTCCAATGTGAGTCCTTCCCATGACTGACAGTTCTTCACTAATTGCTTTAGCCTGGGTCCATTCCATGGGGTGCAGTCCTTCAGGAAGGGACTGCTCCAGCGCGGGTCCCCCACGGGGTCACAAGTCCTGCCAGGAACCTGCTCCAGTGCGGGCTTCCCACGGGGTCACAGGGTTGCTAAGCCCAAAGACTTTTCCCATGTTCCAGTCTATCCTGCACTCCCTCCGTCCACGCTACCGACCCCTGAGTTTCCACAGCTTCCACCGCACTCTAATCCTGTGTGGGACATCTAGCATCCTATAGATGTGCTGTAAAAAAAGAAAAAAGAAATAAAAAGAGACAACCTGGTACCGTCCATTATGGTTTAAGTTGCACTGCTTGGTGTGGACCTGTGGCAAATGGTTAACGGTTTATAGTTTGCATTGCACGAGACTCTGACTATTGTATGATTGGCATATTTTGTGGTGTGAGTGAGTGAGTGAGAGAAGTGAAGGGCCCTTCCTGTTTGTGTGACTGAGTGTCTGTGCTGCTTGAGTGGGACGCAGCCCGACTGCAAGGCAGGTGCAGAGTCTAATTGATAGTTCTGTTCTCCTGTGAGGGAAACAGCTGGAGACGAACGAAGCAAGAGGTTATAGATCAAAGTTATAAACGTAATTTGTCTTTGTGGTTGTTTAATGTGTAGGGGGGAACTAAACGGAAACTAAACGGGAACTAAAAGGAAATTTAGAAAGTGTAAAGAATCAGAGATAAATACAAAGTCATCACTATTGTATGAGACAGTCCCAGAGAACTGATAACTTGGGGTAGGGGCTGTGCTAGTGTAGTTACAGATTCTGGAACACGGTGGGTTCCGGCGAAGTGGATACGCCCCTGGTTGGAAGACAAGCAAGAGGCACAAAAGAAAGATGATCCGTCTTGAGCTTATAGTCATTACTGCATTGAGGTTTTTGGCAATTGGTGTTGTTTTGGGACCGTGGGCTGTAGTACCTGGACAGAACATGTGGGTAACTGTGGTAGGTTGATCCTGGCTGGATGCCAGATGCCCACCAAAGCCCACTCTATCACCCCCCTCCTCAGCAAGGTGGGGAGGGGAGAAAATAAGATGGAACACAAAAAAACCCCAAACTCATGGGTTGAGACAAAAGACAGTTTAATAGAAGCAAAGCAAAGCTGCAAATGCAGAAGCAAAAAACAAAAATATTTACTCTCTACTTCCCATCAGCAGGCGATGTCTGGCCACTTCCCGGGAAGCAGGGCTTTCATACGCGTTGCGGTTCCCGGAGAACAAACGGAAGTAACGAATGCCCCCCCTTCCCCCTCCGTTCTCCTTGCTTTTATTTCTGAGCAGACGTCATATGGTCTGGAATATCCCTTTGGTCCGTTTGGGTCAGCTGTCTTGGCTATGTCCCCTCCCAAGACCTTCCCCACCCCCAGCCTACTGGGGAGGGGGGAAATGTTGGAGAGCCAGCCTTGGTGCTGTGCTAGCACTGCTCACCAGTAACCAAAGCACTGGTGTGTTATCAACACCCCTCGAGCCACCAATACAAAACACAGCACTCTGAGGGCTGCCACGGGGAAAATCAACTCCATCCCAGCCAGACCCAATGCAATAAGGAAGCAAGAATCACTTTGTCTTTCACTGGCTATGCCCAGGGATCCTTTTAGAACCTGTCTTATAGGAGTGCCTTTGTATAACTTTGAAAGCTTTTTAGGATATGTAAGTATTGATAGCATTATCACATTTAACGAAACACAGATTTAGCAGCTATATAATCAGACATGGCCAAATAACAATTTTAAGCACTATAAAAATGCTATGCTAGCTTTTAGATCTGTTTTTATAATCTCCCATTTAAACACATCTCTTACAGAACCACAACAACACTCGACACAAGAGAAGCGTTTCTGATTTTGCTGAAAATTGTAACGATCAGATACAGTTTTGGGACACTGCTGCCATGGTCCTAACTGCGTTGTTTTCCCCTAATGTTGCAGCAGGAAAAGCATTAGGAGATGTGAAAAAGCTAGGTTGTTGGATAGTTAAATAAAAAAATCTCACATCAGAAATTCTCATATAGATGTTAGTAGACACTGACAGCATTAGACATGCAACATTGCAAAATAGAGCAGCAACTGATTTTTTATTGTTAGCACAAGCGACATGTTTGTGAGGAATCTGAAGGCATGTGCTGTATGAATCTGTCAGACCACTCAGAATCAATTCATATGGCCATTAAAAGGTTAAAGGAAAATGTCAAACAGTTGAGGGTAAATCGTGATGATTGGTTAAGTGAGTGGTTTTCGAAGTTGGGGAATACAAGGATGGGTACCTTCACTATTAAAGTCAGGATTTAAGGTGTTATTCGTGATTTTGGTGATTTTCCTATCAGTGCCTTGTTTGCTATCGTGTCTGCAAAAGGCCCTGCAGAAGATGGTGAACAACGCCTTTGTGGTACAAAAATAAAAAGGGGGATTTGTTGGCCCTTTAAGAGCCAAAACTACAGGTGGCTTCGGCCTTGAGCAATTAATTCCTGGCTTTGAGTGAAAAAATAGAACAGAGCCGATTCACAAGAAAGAATGCAAGAAAAACAAGGTAAGAAACTTCTTATGTAATTAGTCAGAAGTAAAAAGAACGGCTCAGGAACAGGTGGATTTATCCAATCAAGTATTGTAACCAGGCGTGTGAACAGTAGCTTTTAGCCAATGAAGAGTTGTTTATGTGTGTGTGTGTGTTAGCAGCTGAAGAGTATATAAGTGATCATGTAACCAATAATAAAGGTCTCCAGTAGAATTCACATTGAATTGTGTGTGGAGTCCATGGGTGCATCCCTCTCGGCACAATCTGTCATGTGATGCTGCTACTCTGCTGTGTTGTTCACCCATAGCTAAGACCATGAGGTCCTTCACTCACTCCAAACCCCCTACCCATTGAGATGGGGAGAGAAACACAACAAAGGAGTCATGGGTTGAAATGAGGACAGGGAGGGTTCACTCACCAATTATGGCCATGGGCAAAACAGACTCGACTTGGGGAAGAAAAAAATCAATTTAATTTATTAACAAAGAATCAGAGTAGGATAGTGAGACATAGCAAACACATTTTAAAACATCTTCCCCTACCCCTCCCTTCTTCCTGGGCTCAAATTACTTTGCTCCTGATTTCTCTACCTTCTCCGCCCCACTGGCACAGGGGGACAGGGAGTGGGGGTTGCAGTCAGTTCATCTATGCTGCTCTTTCCAGCATGAGATCCCTCCTGCAGTCTAACAGAGTCCAGGAACAAAGTGTTCCAACGCGGGCCTCCCATGGAGTCATGGACCTCTTCAGGCACAGCTCTCACCTCCAGCAGGGGGACGTCCACAGACTGCAGAGAGGTCCAGCACACCTCCTCCCCCTCAGCTCTGGCACTGAGTGTCTCTGGGGGGGTCTCCTTGATCATCATGAGCATTCAAAGTCACAACTGCCTTTGGACACAGCTTTCTGCTCCAGCATGGAGCCTTCCATGGCCTACACATGGGTATCTGCTCCCCTGTTGAAAGTCCATGGGCCGCAGGGGACCCCATTTACCTCCTCCTATTCTTCTGCATGTTGATCTGAGTGTCTGAAGTTCTCTGTCTCCCCTTCTCCTTTCCTCATGGCAACGATGCTGTCTTTTGTTCAGGCCTATGGTCTTTTGTTCAAGTCAGTGGTCTCTCCCGAGGATTCTCTCTCTTTTTTTTCAAACCAGTTCTTCCCCTCTTAGAATCATAGAATCTCTTCGTTGGAAAAGACCTCTGAGATCATTGAGTCCAACCATACCTGTCCACTACTAAACCATATCTCCAAGCACCCCATCTAGCTGTCTTTTAAACACCTCCAGGGATGGTGACTCAACCACAGCCCTAGGCAGCCCATTCCAGTGCCTGAGAACCCTTTCAGTGAAGAAGTATTTCCTGACATCCAGTCTGTACCTCCCCTGGCATAACTTAAGGCCATTGCCTCTTGTTCTATCACTAGTTACCTGGGAGAAAAGACGCATACCCGCCTCACTACACCCTCCTTTCAGGTAGTCCTAGACAGCAATTAGGTCTCCCCTCAGCCTCCTCTTATCTAGACTAAACAACTCCAGTTCCCTCAGCCACGCCTCATAAGGCTTGATCTCCAGCCCCTTCACCAGCTTTGTTGCCCTTCTCTGGACACGCTCCAGTGCCTCAATGTCCTTCTTGTAATGAGGGGCCCAAAACTGGACACAGTATTCAAGGTGCGGCCTCACCAAGGCTGAGTACAGGGGAAGGATGACTTCCCTGGTCCTGCTGGTCACACTATTTCTGATACAGGCCAGGATGCTGTTGGCCTTTTTGGCCACCTGGGCACACTGCCAGCTCATATTCAGCCGGCTGTTAGCCAACACCCCCAGGTCCTCTTCTGCCAGGCAGCTTTCCGGCCACTCCTCCCCAAGCCTGTAGCGTTGCATGGGGTTGTTGTGACCCAAGTGCAGGATCTGACACTTGGTCTTGTTGAACCTCATACAGTTGGTTGCCGCCCATTGATACAACCTGTCCAGATCCCTCTGTAGAGACTTCCTACCCTCAAGCAGATCAATACTACCACCCAGCTAGGTGTCATCTGCGAATTTACTGAGGGTGCACTCAATCTCTTCATCCAGATGATTGATAAAGATGTTAAACAGGACTGGCCCCAACACTGAGCCCTGGGGAACACCACTTGTGACTGGCCTCCAGCTGGATTTAACTCCATTTACCACCACTCTTTGGGCCTGGTCATAATGTTGCAAGTATTCAGATGAAATAATCAAAACTAAGCAGAAGAATTGGGTTTGATTATGAAATAAAATCATAAAGCAAATGTCTGAGTTAGGATTGTTAGCTTGGAACTAGAGAACCATAAAGACCTTAATAAGAAGGGACTGTAAGGTCCTAGGCCTGCTCTAATCATTAACTCAGTAGCAGAATCAAAAACAGTGCATCTGTGTCGTAGTGTTGCAAGCATTGAAATTTATTGCTCTAATGCCCATGGAAGCTTGAAAACTCTTTGTTTTACTGACTACTGGGATGTGGAGAAGAGCCTGTTAAGCCAAGTCCTTGGGACAAGGTCATTGGAGGGTCTTTTCTTTTGAGTCGGTGGTCCGTGGTGGTCGCAAAAGCAGCCCTTCGACTCATTTCAAGACTCAATGGGCATGCGCGGCGAGGCGGGGTTTTATGATAATGATTTCTGGTAATTGTATTGAATATGCATGATAATGCTGATGAATGTAATGATTATGTATGATTTTGTGTAATATAAACTTTACTTCATGCGCTGTCAGGTCTGCACGATAGGTGGAGCGATCCCCCATGCATCCAGCACTGCAATAAAGAAGTGCCTGCTTCTTAAGACTACATTGGTGTTAAGAAGTTTATTCTCGATTTCGGTGACAATAATATGGAGGGGGCCATAATATGAGGGGGGCATAATATCCCCTCATAAATATGGATTCAAAGAGGTGTTTCCCTATTGCTAATTGCCTCAGCTTGGACTGGAGGTGGGTCCGCCTTGGAGCCAGGGGAGCTTTGTGAAGCTTCTCACAGGGGCCATCACTATAGCCCCTTACCCCACTATCAAAATTCCCCCCCACCCAACTCAACACATCTGCCTGCATTTCCTGAGAGGACTTGGAAGAATTGTGCTGTTGCCTGTATTCATGGCTTTTCAGTGATTTTAGTTGAATCTTAAAAAGCAAATTTTATTTCATTCAAACAGTTACAAAATTTCAAACACAATGCAATCCTCAAGAAAGAATTTTTTGTGCCTGAATATTCATTAAAAACATCTGGCAAACAAAACAATCCTATATCTTAAATGTAATAATAATAAAAAAAAAAATCAAAGGAGGCCTACAGAAGTACTCTCAACCTGCTTTAGCTTCCTGTCCATTTACAGTTTTACTTAAGAATTCCGGTATTGATTGTCTACCTCTGTAAGCAGCCAGCCCATGCTCTGTCAGATTTTTTGATCTCAAAGTTACTAAAGACTGCAGCTGTCCATCATTAGGTCTACTTAAAAAAAGATACCATACAGACTGAAGTAATGCAGCTGAGATCCAGCTTTATAGATCTCATCAGCTGTCATGCACTCAGTTAGGGTGTGGTGGGTTGACCCTGGCTGGATGCCAGATACCCAGCAAAGCCCACTCTATCACTCCCCCTCATCAGCTGGACAAGGGAGAGAAAAATATAATGAAAAGCTTGTGGGTAGAGATAAAGACAGATCGATCACTCACCAATTACTGGCACAGGCAAAACAGACTCGACTTGGGGAAAAAATTAATTTTAATTTATTACCAATCAGACAAGAGGAAAATGAGAAATAAAAACAAAAAACTGGGCAGGGGGAGAAAAATATAACGAAAAGCTCGTGGGTGGAGATAAGGACGGAGAGAGATCACCCACCAATTACTGGCACTAACTGCTTTCGCATGGGTCCATTCCATGGGGTGCAGTCCTTCAGGAAGGGACTGCTCCAGCGTGGGTCCTCCATGGGGTCAGAATTCCTGCCAGCAAACCTGCTCCAGCGTGGGCTCCTCTCTCCACGGGGCCACAGGTCCTGACAGGATCCTGCTCCAGCGTGGGCTTCCCGCAGGGTCACAGCCTCCTTCGGGCATCCACCTGCTCCGGCGTGGGGTCCTCCACGGGCTACCGGTGGTCATCTGCTCCACCATGGATCTCCATGGACTGCAGGGGGACAGCTTGCCTCACCATGGTCTTCACCACAGGCTGCAGGGGAATCTCTGCTCTGGCACCTGGAGCACCTCCTCCCCCTCCTTCTTCACTGACCTTGGTGTCTGTGGAGTTGTTTTCTCTTACATCTTCTCACTCCTCTCTCCAGCTGCAAAGTGTGCAGCTTTTTTTTCTTCCTCTCTTCCCTTTTTTTTTTTCTTAATTCTGTTCTCCCAGAGGCGTTACTGATGGGCTCGGCCTTGGCCAGCGGCGGGTCCGTTCTTGTAGCCGGCTGGCATTGGCTGTGTTGGGTCAGACATGGGGGAAGCTTCTGGCAGCTTCTCTCACAGAAGCCACCCCATGTCCCCCGTCCCCTCACCGCTACCAAAACCTTGCCATGCAAACCCAATACAGGTGGACCGAGAGGCATCATGTGCATCTTGCATATGCACATATTTACATGTCTTTTAGGTGCCATTCCTAGTAGTGCCAGATAAATATGCAGTATTTAGAGTGGAAGAAGCACAGAGGGATGAATCATGGTAGAATACGGTTTACCCCAGATAGCACTTATATTGTTATTAATCTTTGATATTTCAGTGCCTCAGTGATGCAGAAAGACATCTATCTCAATGGACCATGCCACTCACCCAGATATGTAAGTGGAATATTTCCCTGAGAAACAAAAGCAGTAAATGCTGCATAAGATAATAGGGCTTCTGTGTGCTGATGGTTTAAGGATATAAGTGAGGCAAAGGTATGTAAGGATAGGTAGCCTCTTATTAGTTGATGAGAAATAATCCATAGCTTCTGAGCACTAATTAGTGTTCCCCAGTAGTAACTGATCCAATGAAACAAACTGCTCCTTCAAAAGGACCTTGCAAGTGCTGTGTAGACTGCTACGATAGTTGTAAAATTATTAATTTGTTTATTGGACTAATTTTTTACCCCAACCAATTTTTTAAAATAGACCAAGTCTTAAAACCAAATGAACATTTTCCTCTTAAATGCAGTAGTTTTCCCCATTCTAGTTTACCATCCCAGAAGACCAGTGAAAAAGAAGGAATGCCAGCTTGGAGAAGAAAGAATTATAGAGAGACAAATAATATGCTGCCTTTAAAAAGAAAGAAACAAGTCTGAAAGAGATGACTTACAGCTGTCCTCTTTCCTGATGAAAAGCTAATTTTCTGAAACTGAGATTGCAGCTCTCTACTGCTGTAAAAAAAATCAATTGAATTTTATGGATGATATTCAGATTTTCATCCAGTAAACATCCTTCAGGTTCCTCAGATGGTCTCAAACCTGTTCTCCTACAGTGGGCAACTCTTCATTCTCCCAGCCCCTGTCTCTGCCTTCTGCGACTTGGAGTGTGTCTTGAGCACTTGTTGGTGAAGACTGAGGCAACCAAGGCGTTGAATACCTCAGCCTTCTCCATATCCTGGGTGACCAGGTCTCCCGTTTCCTTCCGCAGGAGGCCTACATTTTCCCTAGTCTTCCTTTTATCCCTGATGTACCTATAAAAGCTTATCTTGTTGGCCTTGATGTTCCTGGCCAGATTTAATTCTGCCAGGGCTTTAGTTTTTCTAACCTGATCCCTGGCTGCTCAGACAATTTCCCTGTATTCCTCCCAGGCTACATGTCCTTCCTTCCACCCTCTGTAGGCTTCCTTTTTGTCTTTGAGTTTGTCAAAGAGCTCCTTGTCCATCCATGCAGGCCTCCTGGCCTTTTTGCCTGACTTCCTCTTTTTTGGGATGCATTGCTCCTTGGTTTGGAGGAGGTGATCCTTGCAACCAGCCTTCATGGGCCCCTCTTCCCTCCAGGGCTATATCCCATGGAACTCTACCCAGCAGGTCCCTGAAAAAGTCAAAGTCTGCTCTCCTGATGTCCAGGGTAGTGAGCCTGCTGCACACCCTCCTTGCTGCCCTAAGGATCTTGAACTCCACCATTTCATGGTCACTGCATCCAAGACTGCCCTTGAGCCTGACATTCCCCACCAGCTCCTCCTTGTTGGTGAGATCAAGGTCCAGCATAGCACCTATCTCTGTTAGTTGATTTACATAGAGATTTGTTTTCCACGTGATCAAAATCACAGAAGCAACATAAAATTTGTTTTAAATTTCAGATTTCCTTTAGTTGTTGCAACAAACTAATGCTTTTATAAAAAAATGTTTAGAAGTTAATAGAATAATTAAGTGCTATATATAGGATGCATTTTGGGGATCAGAGAGGGAAAGCATTTACTTCTTGCTGTTCAGTCAATAAGAAGGTTCAAGTTTGGCATCACAGGTGAAGGGCAAAGCCAGAGAGAAAGTTACCTTAAATTACTTCCTTGCAGGTAATTTATATGATCAGTCAAAAAATGCCATTTTATGTTGGAACTGAAGAACTAAGCACATTACTCTTTAAACAAAATAAAATAAATTTATTTTAAAAAATGAACCTCCATTTGAATGCAACTGTGAGATGTATGTGAAGGTGATCTTTTTTTTCTGAAGAATAAACATATAGTTTAGTATGTTTTGAATGCTTTAAGACATATTTTATGCTGTGGCAGTCTGGAAAGCAGAGCTCCCTAATAATGGTGCAGATATATCAAAAGTAGTTTCCTCCCAATGCCCCAGTAATTCACCTTAATAATTTTTAACTCTGTCTCATTGCCATGTTTTTTCTGCTCTTGTTTGGGTATCAACGGGATAAACACAGTAGTGTCCTAGGAATGACACTGACATCTCTCATTCTTTTGCTGCGTTTCCTATTGAACTTCTGTTCAGAGAGAAATGACTAAGTCACTACTGAGACAGATTAATTGCAAATGAGTAATACAGGTCAATAGGGATTAATTAGTCTTTTCAGCCAAGCAGCTTTTTCAGTAAGACGTCTGCTCAAACTTCAGGTGAAACCAAATTTATTCATCTTTCCAAAATGACTAGGAAAGCATCATCTGGTAATTTATTTTAAGGAACTGGACACCAAGAGAAGTGTTCAGTAGCAGATAGACTTTTCTGAATTCTGTCAATTTCTTGATGAAATCCTCTTCTTTCAGTTCTTGGAGGATAAAGCATGTCTTACTGGAACACATGATATCTTACTGATACACATGATACATGATGCCATCCAGAGGGACCCGGACAAGCTTGAGAAGTGAACTCATGTGAACCTCATGAGGTTCAACAAGGCCAAGTGCAAGGTCCTGCACCTGGGTCAGGGCAAACCCCAGTATCAATACAGGCTGGGAGATGAAGGGCTCAAGAGCAGCCCTGCAGAGGACTTGGGGGGCACTGGGGGATGAAAAGTTGGACATGAGCTGGCCCAGAAGGCCAACCATATCCTGGGCTGCATCAAAAGCAGTGTGGCCAGCAGGTCAAGAGAGGGGATTCTGCCCCTCTACTCTGCTCTGGTGAGACCCTACCTGCAGTACTGCATCCAGCTCTGGAGTCTTCAACACAGGAAAGACATGGACCTGTTGGAACAGGTCCAGAGGAGGACCACCAGGATGATCAGGAAGATGGAACACCTCTCCTATGAAGAAAGGCTGAGAGAATTGGGGTGGTTCAGCCTGGAGAAAAGAAGGCTCTAGGGAGACTTTATTGCAGCCTTTCAGTACTTAAAGGGGGCCTATAGGAAAGATGGGGTTAGGCCTTTAGTGATAGGACAAGGGGTAATGGTTTTAATCTAAAAGAGGGTAGATTCATGCTAGATATAAGAAATAAATATTTTTATGATGAGGGTCGTGAAACACTGAAACAGGTTGCCCAGAGAGGTAGTAGATGCTCCATTCCTGAAAACATTCAAGGTCAGGTTGGATGAGGCGCTGAACAACCTGGTCTAGTTGAAGATGTTTCTGCTCACTGCAGGGAGTTGGACTAGATGACCTTTAAAGGTCCCTTCCAACCATTCTACAATGCTTTGAATTAGGACAATTACTTAGGGTGAATTACTGCCATTTTTTAATTGAATAATTAACTGAGCTTGCCAACCCATCACTAATAAGTAGTGAGGGCAGGATCAAATTGTATTTCTATCCAGTCTGCTGGTATCAGTTAAGCTTTGCACATTTGAAGTTCTGCTACTCTATATGCTGCTGATGTCACAATCCTGTCCAATCTGGTCTTGTCAGAACTGAAGTCTTGGTAGGGTCTGGAAACTCAGTATACCTATGCCCAAACGGGGACTCAGTCCTGTAAGAATATTTATATGAAATGGAATATATACTAATGGCATAAAATTCAGTGTAAAATATAACAACCATGAAGTGGGAGACTGATTCATTTCCCTCCTCCTCCCTGAGAGTTTTGAACCATCATCTCCAGCCTCTTAAGGGAGTGTCCTAACTAAAGCCCTGGGCTGTGAGGGTAACCCTGCTCTCCTTTGTCTGGAGCTGGGCCATTATGCAGCCAAAAATGCAAGTGTCAAGGGGCAGGGAGCAGAGAGATGTCAGACGGGGTAGTTAGGGGCTACAGACTCCATCCTCTCTAAAGATAGGTCTGGGCTCCACTCCAGTTGTCACTTCTTCAGGTTTATTGAATAGTCACAAGTTAAAAGTACTTCACCCTCCTGTATGATTGCTGCGAGCGACGGAGGAACTATGCGAGCCGACTCAGTGTGAGTGATAAGGCATAGTTCACTTTATTGCTCTCATTCAGTCATATTTATACCGGCTACGATAATTATTCCTACTAGTCCTTTGCTAATTGGCTTAAGCTCTAAACGTTACATTTACATGGTCCTCCTACTTGCGGTTTAACGGTAAAGCATTCTCTACATTTTTCACACACTTACTTTCTCAAGGTTGTTTACCAGATTGAGATAAAGTCGCAGTGTCAGCATTCAGTACTTTTCCACTGCGGCCTGCTGAGTGTTAGACCAGGCTCTGCTCGTACAACTATTCTGCGAATCCATGGCCTTGCTCTCTGAGCCATTCCCCAACATATCCCCCTTTTTCTTTTTGTACGAGCAGAGCTTGCCCTGCAACACGCTCAATCATTTTTCTAAACCAGGATACAACACAGCTCAAACATAAAAGGCCAACTAGTACAATGATTAAAAGTAACAGCATGCTTTGCAACAAGCTTTTAAACCATCCTCCCAGTCCCAACCAGTTCGTTAGACCTTCTAGGCTAAAGAAACCCATGTCCTTTTGAATTTTCTGAGAGTGGTCCATGAGTTGTTGTATTTCTTTATGGAAAGATCTCAATTTATCTTCTAGGTCCATACAACAGAGGCCCTTAAAATTTTCACAGCCGGATTTATACCCTTTATCACAATACATGCAAGCTAAACACATACAGCAATTGGTTAAACACTCTTAAGCATGAGCTCTAAATTTGACACAACAGGTGGCTTAGCTCTGTTCACGTCGCGGGACGTTAACAGGGTACTCCTACTTTGCGGTTACCAGCTAAAGCTACTCCCTTCTTTTTCCCAGCTTAGTTTTGCTCAAGTTGTTCAGCTGAAGTCTCAAGGACAAGTAAGTATCCTGGAGACTTCTGCTAATTCACCCTGACCGTGCATTTGCTTGTTATACTTATGTCAAGGGCCTAAGCTGGCTACTGCACAGAATCACAGAATCACAGAATGCCAGGGATTGGAAGGGACCTCGAAAGATCATCCAGTCCAATCCCCCTGCCAGAGCAGGAACACCTAGATGAGTTCACACAGGAAGGCATCCAGGCGGGTCTTGAATGTCTCCAGAGAAGGAGACTCCACAACCTCCCTGGGCAGCCCGCCCCAGTGCTCTGCCACCCTCACAGCAAATAAGTTCCTTCTCAAATTCAAGCGGAACCTCCTGCGCTCCAGCCCACACCCACTGCCCCCTGTCCCACCATTGGACATCACCGCGAAGAGCCTGGCCCCATCCTCCTGACACTCACCCTTCAGATATTTACAAACATCAATAAGGTCCCCCCTCAGCCTCCTCTTCTCCAAGCTAAAGAGGCCCAGCTCCCTCAGCCCTCCCTCACAAGGGAGATGCTCCACTCCCTTAATCATTCCGGTGGCTCTTCGCTGGACTCTCTCAAGCAGCCCCCCGCCCTTCTTGAACTGTGGGGCCCAGAACTGGACACAACACTCCAGATGTGGCCTCACCAGGGCAGAGTAGAGGGGAAGAAGAACCTCTCTTGACCTACCAACCTACTAACCTACTAACGGCCTAAGCCATTTCAATACCCTTGCTGCTTCTGCTGAGCCTCTGATTGTACAACATCTCTAGTGATCCGTGACCCCTGTCCCGTAGCCATTCTGCAACAATTCCCCCTTTTTCTTTTTGTACAATCAGGGCTGTAGCAGTGACACTCCGTACTCCTTTCATTATACATCCATAAGCACTTTTTACTATAATTAGAACTTAAAATATAATGCCTAAAAAGCCTACACCCTCTTTAATTAAAGTTAAAAGCTAAGGCAACAGGTTGGCAAAAAGAAATGTTAACCATGCATCAAACGGGTTTATGGCCTTGACAATCTTCTGAGTGTGGGAGGGGCCCCTCCTTGGACTGACCCGAGAGCTTCTCCCGGCGGCTCCAGTGGGAAACGGAACTCCGTCAGTATTTGCCCTCCCCGGTGGGGGTAGGGCTGGGGGTCCCCTCGGGTGGGTGGGTGGGGGGTGCCAGGGGGGGAGGGCCCCCCCCCCGGTCCTTCTGGCTGCGGAGCTGATTCCGTCCGCGCTGACCCTGCCCAGCAGCGCGCTCTCCAGCGCCGCCCCCCCAGGGCCCTCGCGGCCGCCGTTGCCGCGAGGGGGGGGAAGGGGGAAAACCGGAAACGCGATGGGCCGCTGCGATGGCTACCAGTGGCGGGGACTCGGCAGACATTTGATCCTCCGTAGCAGTTGTAGAAACCACTTCAGGAAACTTGAGGCTAGTGGTATCCGGAGGTGAGGGTGGTGAAAAACTCGGCCGCTCTGATACGTTTCTCTGAGCCAGTGCTGCCGATGCCGCAATCGGGACGGATGTCCCTGCTCTGGGAAGTCCAGGTTGCAATGTCTCAAAAATGTTGGGAGTTGTTACCACTGCAGCATTCACGACCCCAGAAGTCGACCGGAGCCTCTGAGTGTCCACAGCAGCTAAGTCCTGCTCCATTTTATATTTCTTAATAGCACTCACTGTTTCCCTCCATGGCACTTGGAGTCCCTTGGCAGCTTTTGCAGGCTGCAGTGCTGTGGTTGTTCATGTTGCAATTGTCACACCAAACTTGGGCACGACATTGTCGTCGGATGTGTCCTTCTCGCCCGCAGCAACAACATTTGTTTCCTCCTTGCATTGGGGGTCGGGGCTGCCTTTCAGTCTGCCGCATGGGTGCTAAAGCTGCAAAAGCCTGCTGCTGTGCTTGTATCTTTTCCTAGATCTCGCACGGCTTCCACCAACGCAGCTCGTGGACCCACCGGCACCCTGCTCACACGTTCTAACATCTGTTCTACACTAGCATCTCCTGGCAGTGTTAGTATAATAGCGGCTGTTAGTCTGTCTATAAAAAGTTTCATCTCTACCTTGTTTTATTGCCATATACAATGGGGAAGGGGGGGCAGTCCTAACTGCTGTGATTGCTAACCTAGCTGTTCGCATTGCTTCTAAACAAATATCTAGCCCTAATTAAAGTTGTGCATCTACAGTAACAAATCTATTCATTCCCATTAGTTGTTCAACAGTCACCCCATAAAGAAGATCACCTTGTTGGTGAGGCAGATGAACAGACTGCTCACAATAGCGCTGCCAGTTTGTTTGCCACAGCAAAAGCTGTGACTGAGTCATAATCATTCTAACAATCCCTTTAATATCTTCTTGGCATAAAAGAGTTCCTCCCCAAATATAATTCAGCAATTGTTTCGTGGGTTCACCATTAACTTTTTTACAGATTTATCATTGTCTATTACCATATCCCATAATACATCACCTAACTTTTGCCATTCACCAACATCAAAAAAGAAAGTCAGGATTTTGAAAACACCCTTTAACCCTTCCTAGTGTGACTAACTCTGATAATTGCTTAGCACAGTCTACTCCCCGCTTTTCTAAAAAGCGCTGTAATAACTCTAGAGCTACCTCAGTATCCATATTGCCGGCACGTTTATGCTCCCTGACTAAGATACTACCGTGTGCTCCCTGATTAAGGCACCCCTGTGTGCTCCCTGATTAAGGCACAATTAAATATCTCTTTCCTACCGTTATACGCTTTGCAGCCTTTCCAGCAGCCCCTGCAGACGGCGGACCCCCCTTGGACGGTCCAGGCGTTCGGATCAACACACCGCTCTGCGTCGGGCAGCGTTCAGTCGATCTTGGCCCCCCGGTCGCTGCTACCGGTGCTTTTCTGCATCCGTCGCTCAGAGTCAGGATATGAGTAGCTCCGCCGGCAGAGCACGAAACTCTTAATCCCAGGGCCGTAGGTTTGTTCGGGCGCCACTTGCGAGCGACGGAGGAACTATGCGAGCCGACTCAATGTGAGTGATAAGGCATAGTTCACTTTATTGCTCTCATTCAGTCATATTTATACCGGCTACGATAATTATTCCTACTAGTCCTTTGCTAATTGGCTTAAGCTCTAAACGTTACATTTACACGGTCCTCCTACTTGCGGTTTAACGGTAAAGCATTCTCTACATTTTTCACACACTTACTTTCTCAAGGTTGTTTACCAGATTGAGATAAGGTCGCAGTGTCAGCATTCAGTACTTTTCCACTGCGGCCTGCTGAGTGTTAGACCAGACTCTGCTCGTACAACTATTCTGCGAATCCATGTCCTTGCTCTCTGAGCCATTCCCCAACAGATTGCACTTATGGCTTGGCTACATAGTCAAGTTCTTCCTGGTAACCATTTCTCTGTAGCGCCAGAGCTCCAGAAGAAGAGACTCAGGGTCCAATATGGGTGAGTGCAATTTGTTAAGGTACTTTTCTAGGCCTGGACATCCTCAGCCTAAACTCAGATCTACACTTACTTCCTGGACAAAAGCTCTCAGCACTTAGCCTTGCTTCTTTGTTTTATTTTCAAAACAGATGAAACTAGTCCGGAGTGCCTAAGACAATTTCTTCTTGATGTGAACACAGGAGTGCCTTCAAAAACAGCTGAGAGCCACACAGTGGTTAGCCTGCTTGTACATTAAAAAAAATGTAACCAATTAAGACTGTGCAGTTCAAGGGTTATCAGCAAAAATGATCCAGCTTTGCGGTGGCAAAAGATCAGTTTCAAAAGCTGTGAGAAATTGAAGCAGGACAGCATCAGCTGTTCGGGGAGTGGTGGGGAGATGAAAAGTGGGGTATAAGTGAAATGGCTTACAGTACACATGGGTTTTGGGGTACTTCAAAAAGAAACACCGAACTGTCTGGTTAGGCAACAAAAAAGTAATGAGAATAATAGCAAAGGCTTTGTTAAACTAAGAACAGAGCACACATAAAAGCAATGAGAGAGATAGTAAACCATTATGCTAAACTGAGAGAAGAGCACTCATACTGGAGAGAATAAAAATATCTGCAGCTGTCTCACTACCAGGCAATTTTTTTAAAAAATTTTATAAATGCCACCACTGAAAAGCAAATTATGCCATAGCCCACTCTATAAGCACATCTGATGCCACCAACAGTGTCACAGCTTTGGCGGCATAGGTAGTGGGACTGCCCCAGAATTTCGGTGGAGGACATCTCAGAATCTAGTTTAATATTTTCAGTAACTATCAAAACAAAGATTATCTGTAAGTTATGGAAAAGTGAGTGTGATTCATTTTGATATTATATTAAGCATTTTCACTGTTACAAGAAATACCAAAGTAACTATACTCTTGTAAAAGTTCTTATAGTGTCTTGCTACCTGAAAACAGAGTAGAAAAAGAAGTTACACATGGTTCCCAAACCCACTCTATAAGCAGTGCAGGCAAGCGGGTATGTTTCTTAAACATCAGTATTTCCCAGATAAAATAAATAAATAAATAAAACCTTATGTAAATTAAAATGTTAAAATTTGGGAAAAAAACAAAGACAATGCAAAGAAGGTATTTCTGTTGCACAGCTTTTTGAGAGAAGACACATTTCTTCATGTTGGTATCACCTCCTAGGCAATATGAATGCAGCTACACTACGTAGGAAGCCCTAAAAGCAGACAGAACATCTAAAATGAAGCAAGAGGTAAAAATAAGGATTATTTAATATATGAGATATCTTTGAAAGTTCATTGCTTGTTGCATCTGTCTACTGTGTCATGTTAAGCTATTTAAACATTTCAGATTTTTTAATCAATTAAGCTTCTTACGTGTGCAATTGTATGATTTCCATTAAATTTGTCTGCAAAGGTTATAATCTGTTAACATATTGTCTCAGGATATAAGGTATTTTTTTCCATATTTATACAGTAAGTTTGTCAAAAGTATCAAATTTTGGTCATAGCATAGATGGGATCATATCTCATTGGACAATAGAACCCATAGCAAATTACAAGGAAATTTGTGAAGGATTAGTTTCAGTGTTCATTGTAAGTCTTTCCGTAAGCTTTAGCGAACTCTGAATTATGTCTTAGGAAGAGTTACCAAGGTTGTCAGTTTTACTTTACCAAGTATTTGCTGAAAAAAAAAAAATTGTTGTTGGAAAGAAGTTGTTTTATCCTGAAGCCTGATATCAGCAGATGAAGGCAGTTTCCCAGGGAGAAGTGAAAAGACTCCAATCTCCTCAGTACTATCATACTAATGTAGGAAGAAAAAACCTGACCTAGTCCACTTCTCATTTACAGTCATTCCAGACCATTTTCAAGAACAATTGTTTACTTGTTTCTAATTCTATTAATGATGGTAATCCAAAAGGGGAAGAGAATTACTTTTATCGTGATAGTGTTCTCCATTTCAGCAGACATATCTGTCTCATAAAAGGTATGGGACAAGAAGTCTTATCTCAGAAGACAATGAAGCTGATGATTAAATCATGGACTTCATTTGACACAAGGTCTACATGCATGTGAGAGTGAGAAAACAAATGTTTGTAGAAGTAGCGTTGGAAAAGATCTTGCTAAACTACACAGTCTATTATTCCCAGCTTAGGCCTGTTCTTTTTAAAGCCTCCCCAACATTTGTGTCTCCCTAATCAGTATATGTACTCATTGATTTTGGATTCTTTCCCTAAATCCATGTTTATTTTTGCAAGATAGTCCAAATTTCTGCCTTCTCCCAGCTCCACAATGTAGCAGAAAAAGTGCTCTCAATTTAAAATGTAAATAATCTTTTAGGTTTGCTTCAAATAATGTAGCACATAGACTTCAAGGCTGATTTGGGTATATTAACATATACTTAGTTTATATATAACATATACTCAGTTTATATACTCATCTTGAGTATATTAACATACACTAAGTATATGTTAATGGAGTCCATTTTTCAAATTTCTGTGCTTGAAATGTGGCTATTGATGCCTGGAGAACGTGGATGGGTAAACACACCTTGCACGGACTTCTCTAAAGAGTAAGAGAGTAGGGTTGACACTGATTTTAGAGAAGTTCTGGTATGGATTTGAACATAATCTTTTACCTTCTGCACTCCTCTAATGACTATAGTCACCCAAGCCCAGAGTAAATAAAATGCCTTAATTTGATAAAAACTGTACAAATAACCCATTATTGAATAACAATGGCAGTTTGAACTAATATCTGTAGAGCCTAGTATTGAAATAACTCTAAATCTTTTGAGCATATTTACAGCTTCTGCATAATTCACCAAGGCAGCACCTACAAACAAAAATCTGACTGTACAAATGACAAGCAGATGCATGGATTTTATAGATATGGAACATTATCATAATCTAGTCCAACTTCTTACTCAAGACAGGCCATAAAACCAGCAAAACAGACTTGAAAATTAGAGGTGAAAAAAAATTCCATTTGATTATTTTCCAACTCTCTGAAATTATTAAACTCCCAATAGAAAGGGAAATGGGGAACAGCAACATTATTGTGGGACTTCACTCACACACAGGAGGCAGCATGAAAGAAGACATGAAAACAAGTAGAAGAGAAAGAAAAAAGGGGCTTATGGAGGGCTCATGTTGCTACTGAAGGAAACTAGTAGGAAAAATTGGTCATATGTGTACTAACTGGAAATACTTGGTTACCAGTGATGGATACATTCCTGTTCATACAGGTATTCCTGGAATTTTAAAAGTCTGAAAAATACCTCAAAGCAGTGTAGATTTGGTAGGGAACACTGCTTTGCTGCTGAAATGAGATGAATAAGCACAGTGAAGCCCCTTTGGTCAGATCCACCTGCTCCGGCGTGGGGTCCTCCACGGGCTACTGATGGTCATCTGCTCCACCATGGGTCTCCATGGACCTCAGGGGGACAGCCTGCCTCACCATGGTCTTCACCACAGGCTGCAGGGGAATCTCTGCTCTGGCACCTGGGGCACCTCCTCCCCCTCCTTTTTCACTGACCTTGGTGTCTGCAGAGTTGCTTCTCTCACATCTTCTCACTCCTCTCTTTCTCTAGCTGCAAAGTGTTCAATTTTTTTTCTTAATTATGTTATCACAGAGGCGTTACCATAGTTACTGATTGGCTCGGCCTTGGCCAGCGGCGGATCTATCTTGGAGCCAGCTGGCACTGGCTGTGTCAGACATGGGGGAAGCTTCTGTCAGCTTCTCACAGAAGCCACCCCTATGCCCCCCCCACTACCAAAACCTTGCCACACAAACGCAATACAACCTCCTATAAGTTTTACAGGCAAAATACTAAAGTCTAAAAGTCTAAAATAAATAGGAAGCCTACTGACAGTGGGTTTTCTTAGTTACCTTTCACAAACCCCTTGGAAGTAATCCACTGATAACTACAGGTGTGAAGCTATAGGTTGAAAGCCACTGCACTATAGAACAATAACCGGCCCACCCCATGCAACTGCTCAAAACCATCTTACAAGTGTAGAAAGGTGAGCAACAATTAAATATTGCCAGAGTCCCAGTGGCTTGCAACCTGTGATCTGTTTGAGTCTGTTCTTTGACATTTTCACAGGTTCTTCTCTGAATTCTGTATTTTCTGTACTGAGTCTCACTGGGATGGAGTTAGCTTTCTTCCATGCACCCCATATGGTGCTGTGCTTTGCATTTAGACCCTTTGCAGTCCCCCAATAAAAGAGTCCTCTGAGAGATTGGGCAAAGCAGACAGCTTTTTTAAAATTCTCACGCTCTTTTGTACATGGCCTGGCAGAGAAGGAGCAATTTTCGGCGTCTATCCCCTTCATAAATTGCTTCCCCAGAGAAAGTAATAAGTGCAATTATTACTAATCTCTGGCGGGTGACAGTCGATGTACGGAAATGTCTGATTGATACATTAGCTTCTGGAGAAAAAAGTAAAGGTGTAATTTTTAATAGTCTCCAGTAGACGGCACCCGAAGCACGAAGATGTTTCTTCGTGCTTCGGGTTGTGGAGTCTCCTTCTCTGGAGACATTCAAGACCCGCCTGGACGCCTTCCTGTGTGATCTCATTTAGGTGTTCCTGCTCCGGCAGGGGGATTGGACTAGATGATCTTTCGAGGTCCCTTCCAATCCCTAACAGTCTGTGATTCTGTTTGCTCAGCAGGTGATATTGCCTAAATGTGAAGATGGTGGAAATACTACTTACAAAAACCAGATTATTCTCACAGTCATTACCAAACAGTAGAGCTGAACAAGATCCTTAGTCATGTTTTTATAGCTAATAAGCATTGCAACAAAAAGCAAGTTAGGACTTATATCCCACAGTTCTACTAACAACTCTACAATGAAAAGAAGCAACGTTGTAACCAGCAACTATTAAACCAATACTATAACAATTTGTTAAAACACTCTGTTCAAAACTGTCATTATCTCAACCTTTCGAGCCCCACATTGGGTGCCAAAAAAGACTGTGATGCTTTAACTTGGCTAGCACCTGGCTAGCAGCCAAACAAAGCCACTTACTCCCCCCCACACCCCCACAAGGGAACAGGGGAGAGAATTGGAGGGTTAAGGGTAAGAACAATTTAATAATTGGAATAAAATAAAGCCTAAAATAATACTGCTATTAAAATATTAATGATACTAATAATAGTAATAAAATATACAAATGAGTGGTACACAGTGCAACTGCTCACCATCCACCAACCAAGCCCAGACCATTCCTGGATAATGATCCCAGAGGAGCAACAATCCCAAACTGAAACCGCAATCCCAGAAGAGCGAGAGCCCGAGTGCAAGTCAGAGAGAGCCAAAAGAGGAAGAGCCCCTCACTAATATACTGGGCATGACGTGATATGATATGGAATGCCCCATTGGCATATCCAAATGCCAATTTAGCTTATTAATTTAAATATTCCTCCTCCCCTTAGATCTTGCACTTGTAGAGTTACAAAACATTAAGTCCTTCAATTCCAGTGTCAAAAATTAAAATACTGGTATGTTATTGTGATAGTTTAACTTAGCTGGCAGCCAAACAAGACACAGCCACTTGCAGCCCCCACCCCCTTCCCCTCCCACCCAGGGGATTGGGGAGAGGATTGGAGGGATAATGATGAGGAGACTTGTAGGTTGAGATAAAATCAATTTAATAATTAGAGTAAAAATAAAATTAAAATAATAATAATAATAATAATAATAGTAATAGTAATAATGATACTGACATGATGTGATATGTTCTGGAATATTTCATTGGCACGTCCAAATGCCAGTTTGGGTTTTGCTATTCACTGCGCTTCTCCCTCCCAGTCCTAATGCAGCTGTGAACCAGCCAAACACGGTGGCCTTGAGCTCCAGCAGCAACTAATAACATTAGTACCTTATCAACATTCCTCTCATAACAAGTCTACACTGAAACTAAAACACAGCTCTTCTAACTGCTAAAAAGAAAATTAACTCTATCCTAGCAAAACCAGGACGGTTATCAACGTTTCTCTCATAACAAATCCCATGATGAAACCAAGTTTTATAGTTTTATAAAATTTTATATAGAAGCAATACAATTTGTCCTGCCCTGAAGTATGGCCTCCTGAGCACAGGGCTCTACAGTTTCTTCCCTTTCATTCTTCCTTCTCCTTCCCTACTGAAAAAAAAAAAAAAAAAAATCAGTAAAGTTTAAGTTAAATCTAAGTTTTCTTTTATTTCTTTTATCAAAAGAATTCAGTAGGTAATTTAAAAATTTTCTTCTTCCGGAAGTCTAGGATAAGATGTTTATCACTTTTCTGAATTATGTCAGTCTTACCATGTCTGTATCTAATATTTTTAATATATTAATATATTATTTCAAAACTATGACTGACTAGGATTTGATGGTCCCTTGCTCCTAGAAAAACATGGGGAGTTGGGAAGTCCTTGTTTTGTTTTGTTTTGTTTTGTTTTGTTTTTTTTCTCCCAGCAACAATCACGGGTATCAGTATATTATCAACATTCTTCTCTTACCAAATCCCCTGCTGAAACCAAAACACAGAGGTATTCTAGCTACTAAGAAGAAAATTAACTATCTCTGCTGAAACCAGGACAAGTATGAAGGCTCTTCCACCAACTCACCCATCCTTTCATTTGCAGTTTAAAGGGAATATATACAGAAAAGAGAATTAAATAGTTCCAGCTGTGCCACACGGCTTCCAGGGAGCCAGAAGATAAATCCTGAAGGTCACTGAGGAGTAGAACAGCAGCACATTTTCCTTTACTGGGCTTTCCATTACAGACTAAATCACACATGTAGGAGATGTGATTACTGGCTTATCTCTACCATTGAGATCCAAATCTTCAGCCCCAGCACCTTTGCAGCCCTAACATCCCTAAACAATACAGCAATCAGGTTTCTCAGATGCTGGTTTGTAAACATTGCAAATATGAGGCAGTCGTGGTTTAACCCTGGCTGGCAACTAAGCACTACACAGCCGCTCCCTCACTCCCCCTGTTAAAGAAATTTCTTTGCCCTAGGTTTCCTGCAGCAGAGTCTCAAACACCAGATTCAGGAAAATAAATAATTTAATTGAGTGGTACAGCAATAGGAGCAGCTCAAACTGGGTGCCTCTGGAGTGGGACCCAGAACAAAGAAATCCCTGGGCATTTATATCCTTACAGTCTATGCACCCATTCTTTACGTGATGTTCATGAGCCTTGCACATGCCTCTTGGTCTAATGGTAATTTCTGATCTGGGGTCTTCTTGTTCCTTATTGGATTTCTTCTCTGTCTCCAGGTGGGCAGCCCTAGGTGTTCTTCTCTGGACAGGTTGCAGCTTCTGCCGACAGTCATAGCCTCCTTATCTCCCAATTTGCACTGGTTTTAGGGCCTTCCTTCACATAACTAAGAAACAGTTCAAGATAAGTTAAACTTTTCTAGGTGAAAGTTTTCAGCTTGCAGCCTAAGGCTTCAGTAAATCTAGCTACTCATGCTAAGTAAGTTATGCTAAACACAAAGTATATTAAATCACAAGGAGTGATTAATTCTATTTAAAACATACTTATTTAAGCTAAACACCTACTGTTCCTTAACACCCCTGTGGTGGGATGGGGTATTCTGCAAAGGAATAATCTTCATGTGCACCAGAAGATGCCACATTTTAAATCAGAGTTCCTTTCAAGTCATTTGACAGAGAAAGTGTGGTATAACCTTCCCTCTCTTATCTGTTGAATGGGCAGAGGACAGTCTTTTGTAAACCCAGTTGTAATCTCAGGCCTTCCCAGCAAGTACTTTGCATCACTGGAATACACTCCTCAAACTTAAAGGTCCCTCTGGGTCAGCATGACACTATTGCTAACATTCCCCCAAATCTCCCTGGGTATAGGCTCCATTGTGCAAATAAAGTAATACTGGTAGAGTCAGTATTGGCTGACAGGTGTGAATGGAGATGCTGTTATAGAGTGACCATCTTTTGCCCACACACAGACAGAAAAACAACACAGAGGTTTGTTTGTTTTTCTTCCCTGTCCCCCCTCAGTGTATGGGGTAGAATGATATGGGAGGATCTGTCCCTGGATGCTTTTTTTCTCTACTGCTACAGGCCCAATCCTGAGTTGCCAACTCAGGCGAAATACTTGCTGAAGTCAGTTTTGCTTGAAGAATACACTTAATTTTGGACTCAATAACTTGATTATTTTGCTTTTTGAAGTGCATTGTATTTTGTCCTAAATTACCTCAAAGCTTAAGTGGTTTTTAAGGAATAAGGGAAGGTGTATATTAAACATACACCAAATATCTTCAGAAGAAATGTCTGAATCTGAATAAACATGAATTAAAGAAAGCTAATAAATAAATCAAGTCACTTTTAATCTTCCCTGAAGAGGTAAAAACTAAGTACTTCCTTCAGGAAGTACTTCCCTGAGGGATACTTCCTTACTGTGCTGGTAAGATCTTATAAATATTTGCCATATGTTCGCATTTTCAAATGTTGCTAACTTCCTTATTAGCAACTTGGACAGATTCAGCCTAATACCATGTAGTCTGTGAAGGGAAAATTCTAATTGTAACTAAACAGCAGTGGTAATTTGTAAATGAGGAATGATCTGGCATGGAGGGCAAGAAGGCCAAACTGCAAGAAGGGGTTAAACTGGCTGGAACAGGAATGCCAGAGACAGAAGGAGTCCCTGCCAGAGAGTGAAATTTCCCTTGATGATAAGAAACAGGTACAGCATTGTCTTGTAGCCATCCTGGAATGCAAGTGCTCAAGGAGCCAGTTTGGGAAGCAGAGCTGGGCTGGGGGATGGACCCAAGGCCTGGATAAGGTGCTCGTGCAACTAAATAGGTGCACTATTAAAAATAGTCTAGAGCACTCTAAAATCCCACTTCTAAAATATATATTGGATCAGATTTTGTATTTGTATTTGTTGTGGTTTAACCCCAGCCATCAACTAAGCACCACACAGCCACTTGCTCACCTCCCCCCCGGCAGCAGGATGGGGGAGAGAATCAGAAGAGTAAAAGTAAAAAACTCATGTGTTGAGATAAAGGCAGTTTAATAGGTAAAGCAAAATCTGTTCACACAAGCAAAGCAAAATAAGGAATTCATTCACTACTTCCTATCAGCAGGCGGATGTTCAGCCATCTCCAGGAAAGCAGGGCTCCATCATGCATAACAGTTGCTTAGGAAGACAAACACCATAACTCCAAATGTCCCTCATTTCCTTCTTTTTCCCTGATACCAAAAAAGCTAGTTGGAAGAAACTCTCTAAGACTCATTTTGGAGTTTTAGAAAGCAGGCATTCTTTATTACAGCACTGGATGCATGGGGGATCACTCCACCTATCTTGCATACCAACTCATCCCTCTACAAAAGCTTTATACTATCAAAACATGCATATTCATTTCCTTTCCAATAAATTATTAACATATTCATCACATTTCCAAGCACTCATTAATACATTTAAATGTGCTTTTTGCATGTGTACTGGTCATCTTGTTGGTCTTCTGGAGTCCTCTGGTGGTCGTTGAAACTTTTGTTACTGTGCCCTTTAGTTGAATTTTTCTTCTGCGCATGCTCAGTTCATCTCTTGGCCTGTTTACAACACTTCTGTCTCCACAAAAATGGTTTATTCTAGCATCTCTGCCTTATCTACCATATTTTAAAGATTTGATGCCTCAAGTGTCCTGTTATCTATTTTAGACTATAAACTTGACTAGGCCTAGCAGATATGTAACTAACTTTCAATATTTAAGCAGAAGGGTATGTTCTTTTGGCATCATCCCCCAGCTTTATATGCTGAGCATGATGTCATATGGTATGGAATATCCCTTTGGCCAATTTGGGTCAGCTGTCCTGGCTGTGTCCCCTCCCAACTTCTTCTGCACCCCCAGCCTCCTCACTGGCAGGGCAGTATGAGGAGCTGAAAAGTCCTTGACTTAGTGTAAGCACTGCTCTGTAACAACTGAAACATCAGTGTGTTATCAACATTCTTCTCATCCTAAATCAAAAACACAGTATTATATTGATGTTGAAATACTAAAAGTTAAAGTTAAACCTACTAGACCTATGGAAATTGTGGAACTAAGGTTTTAAATAATGTGCCTTTGTTTGATAAGCAGAGAGCATCTGTCTAAAAGCAGAAGCATAAAATGATTAAGTTTGCCAAAACAGGAAGAACTACCAAAAAAACTAAGGGAAAGGTAATTCCAGCATGACCACCATGGACCCTCTACCCAAATCATACCACCAACTCAAAAGAAGTAGGCAGAATAACAAGACTGAGTATGCATACTCTAACCGATCATTTAATGAAATAACAGTGCATATGTATTAGAGGCTGAATATGTTAATACTTTGTGTATAAATAGCCATAGATTTGAAGACTTGGTGTGCTGTCTTGGAACAGGCACCCCATACATGTGCATCTATGCAATAAAAAGACATATCTCCACTCTGTGTGGATTGGCTCTTTGCACACTGGGGTGAAGGACTCAAGTTTTTGGACAAAATTCCAGCTACTAGGAAGAAAATTAACTCTATCCCAGCCCTAACCTGGACAGTATTATCCTGGAAAGAATTAGCTATAGGTAGGGCTTTTCAAATATACACTTACTAAAGAAGACTATGCTGGATTGACCAGAACTGTGCAAGACCAGGGCATTGTGCAAATAGTCATCTGTAGATAGCCTCCTGTACCATTAGGGGCCCAGTCCTGGAAGAAGAGTTTGAACAGTCAAAACATTTAATTTCAAAACTGTTTAAGCATTAAACCCACAGAATGAATGTTTTGTCCCTGTGAAATATTACAGTCAGCTGAACAGTTCTACTTTGGTTGTTTTGTGTCAATTAAAATTGGAAATCCTAAAAGACAAGAAAAAAAAAAACAAAGCCACCAATTTTTTCTCTCCCAGCTTTAATTCAAACAATTGTTAAGCATGACACATAATAGACACTGTCCTGCTTAATTTTATCAGACGGTTTTTACTAGCTCAGATTTTGACCATAGCCAGGCCACATGTTATGCTGAATGCTATTGATGAACATGATTAAATATCCCAGTGCAGACAAAAAAGAACTTGTAATTAGAGGGTAGAGAAGCCAAAAGGTTCATGTGTCTGTTACAGGAGTCTTCTTCCTACATAAACAAAGCTCACAAGGTTAAAATTCTTCAGTGTCAGAGGACAGGGAAAGAATGACCCTTCCCAAAAATCACCATTGTCCCAAAAAAAAATTTGGAGGGGAAAGTTGTATTAATAAATAACTCTAACCTGATGTCTTCTGCTGCATGAGTTCAATGTCCCACAAGTTGATTGCAGCACTGAATTTAAAAATGTAATGTTGTGCTCATATCTGTGGAATTAACTGCTGCCAGAAGACCAGTTCTTTCATGCTGTTTCTTCTGCAAACAAATCTCAGTGTTCCAAGGGGAGGATGGTGACAGTAGCACAAGTTGGGCCTCTAAGGTCTGACTGTTAAAGTCATTACTGGAATGTCCTGAAGGAGGTACAATTATATCACAAGACAACTAGTGATCTAACATGTTTCTAGGACCAAAATTACTGCTATTTCTTTAAAATTTCATTTTTCTGTGATGATGCCTTTTTGCTCAACACCAGCAGTTAGTTTTGATTTTAAAAAACTAGAGCAAAAATCTTATAGCTGGAAGGGATTACAGCCAGAGTGAGACTATATAATATCTTATTAGTTATGCAAAACTACTTATTTCCTTACTTCTCTCCAAAGTACATGTCACTACAGGCTCTTGGATAAATTTAAGAATCTCTCCAACAACAGTTGGATTCAGGTTTGTAACAGTAAGGAAAATTGGTTTTTAAAAGTAGTAGTTATCAAGTTCTTTATATTTCCTAATTGCACAATCAAGGGTTATTCGGGTTTATGTGCTTCTAGTTGAATTACATATGCCTTTCCATTCAAAAGAAGCTAAATGCCAGTTTTGTTCCAATTTATTTGTGGCTTTTTCAAACTGTAAAATAATAAATTTTCTATTTGTTTCTTCAAAAGTTAAATGCTTAATCCCTGTTTTCTTGAAAAGAAAATGGAAGAAAACATTTCTCAAATAGTCCCAGGGATAATTCTTGCACCAATCAGTACATGTGGACAATCTTCAAGTTATTACATTGTTTTAACAGTCTGCCATAGTGCATTCAGCTCAAGTCCCATATGAAATGCAGTTTGCTTAAAATAATTAAGGTCACAATAAATGTTTAAACTCACTGACCCATTTTTTAACACATTGTCCAGTTTAGACACCACTCCCGCATGCTGATTTCTAGAGACAGCATAGTTTTGTTATCCAATCCCCTCACCGTTGCACTCAGCCCTTTTTGGTGAGGCAATAGGCAAAACAAGAGATAGGTCAGTACACTGTGGTTCCTCCACCAGTAGCAGTTTCTCCATCACCCTTTCTTAAATATATTGTTGCAGAATTGAATCTAACTGATTCAGAGGATACAAACTCCTCTGACTGGCATGCAATGGGTCTGCTGCCAAGTCAGCTAGAACCAGCTGTGACTAGGTACAGGGCAGTTGATTCTTGACCTCCTCCCACAGAGGTCAGCTCTTCAGTGTCCTCTGCCCACTATCAAAACCTTGCCAAATACGTCCAATACATTCCACTCTTCCTCACTGTCATTTGACTATACATTCATTACAACCCCTACCTTTAGCATCATCACAACTTGAACATACATGTTGTACTGGGTTTGCATGGTAAGTTTTTGGTAGAGGGAGGGCTACAGGGATGACTTCTTTGAGAAGCTGCTAGAAGCTTCCCCTATGTCTGATAGAGCCAATGCCAGCCACCTCCAAGACGAACTTGGGATGGAATACAAGAATTCAAGCCATAAATGACTGGCTCCAGGACTGGTGCTACAGGCAGGGCTTTGGGTTCTGTGATCATGGCTGGTTTTATAAGACACCAGTCCAGACAGTCACACGTGGGGAAGGTTTATCTCGCAGGGGCAAAAGGAGGCTGGGGCAGGAATTGGCAGGGCTCATTTGGAGAGCTTTAAACTAGATTCGAAGGGGGAAGGGGTCACAGCTGGGCTTGTGCCAGGGGGGCAGCACTCTAGAATTGATGAAGACTGGGAGGCCTTCCATCCCCCTAGGCTGAAATTGGTGAACTCGGCTCGCTCCCTGCAATGCCTGTACACCAATGCACGCAAGGAACAAGCAGGAGGAGTTAGAAACCCGTGTTCAGTCAGGGGACTATGATCTGGTGGCAATTACAGGGACATGGTGGGACAGCTCACATGACTGGAATGTGATCATGGATGGCTCTGTCCTTCTCAGGAAAGACAGGCCAGTAAGGCGAGGGGGTGGTGTTGCTCTTTACATGAGAGAGACTGCTTCATCCAAGATCAAGATCAGAGCATCCCAACACATAGGAAGTCAAGGAAGGGAGCCAGGAGACCTGGTTTATTAAACAGGGAACTGCTGGGCAAACTCAAGTGGAAGAGGAGAGTTTACAGATCATGGAAGGAGGGGCTGGCCACTTGGAAAGAATATAAGGCTGTTGTCAGAGGATGTAGGGAGGCAACTAGGAAAGCCAAGGCCTCCTTAGAATTAAACCTTGCCAGAGGGGTCAAGGACAACAGGAAGAGCTTCTTCCAATACATGGCAGATAAAACTAACGCTAGAGGCAATGTAGGCCCACTGATGAATGAGGTGGTTGCCCTGGTGACAGAAGATCCAGAGAAGGCAGAGTCACTGAATGCCTTCTTTGCCTCTGTCTACTCTGCCGGAAGCTGTCCTGAGGAGCTCTGTACCCCTGAGGCCCCAGAGGGAGTCAGGACAATAGAGGAGTTTTACTTGGTTGATGAGGACTGGGTTAGGGACCAATTAAGCAATCTGGACATCCATAAATCTATGGGTCCAGATGGGATGCACCCACGAGTGTTGAGGGAGCTGGCTGAAGTCATTGCTAAGACACTCTCCATCATCTTTGCTAAGTCGTGGGGAACGGGAGAGGTGCCTGAGGACTGGAGGAAAGCAAATGTCACTTCAGTCTTCAAAAAGGGCAGAAGGAGGACCCGGTTAACTACAGACCGGTCAGCCTCACCTCCATCCCTGGGAAGGTGATGGAACGACTTATCCTTGGTGCCATCTCTAGGCATATCAAGGATAAGAGGGTCATTAGGGGCAGTCAGCACGGCTTCACCAAGGGGAAGTCGTGCTTGACCAACCTTCTAGACTTTTATGAAAACACAACCAGGTGACTAGATGATGGTAGAGCAGTGGATGTGGTCTATCTTGATTTCAGTAAGGCATTTGACAGAGTCTCCCACAGCATCCTCGCTGCCAAATTGAGGAAGTGTGGACTGGATGATCAGGTAGTGAGATGGACTGTGAACTGGCTGGTGGGAAGAAGCCAGAGAGTGGTGGTCAATGGGGCAGAGTCTAGTTGGAGACCTGTGCCTAGTGGAGTCCCTCAGGGGTCAGTACTAGGACCAGTATTATTCAATATATTCATCAATGACCTGGATGAGGGAACAGAGGGCACTGGCAGCAAGTTTGCTGATGACACAAAGCTGGGAGGAGTGGCTGACACACCAGAAGGCTGTGCTGCCATCCAGCGAGACCTAGACAGGTGTGAGGAACTGCACTATAGACTTGTCTCAAAGATTGCTTGCAAGGACGGTCACAAGACCACCGGGTTCTGGAAACCCCGACTTGTGAAGGCGCCCTGCCCGCGGGGGTGTTCTGCCTGGACATGTCCCTGCTTCAGGTGCTGGGGGGCACAAAGAGACGTGCCATTGCTATGGAAACCACAGCCCTCGAAGGGGTATTTAAGGAGGATCTGCACGGGCAAGGGAAGGAGGGAGAAAAGGAGGGAGAGAAGAAGAGAGACAGAGAGGACAACTGCCTGACCGCCTGACCGCCTGACTGCACCACGCCATGCTGCACCACCGCTGGAACAAGACCTCCTCACCCCCCCTTCACCGTCGATAAATGCTGTTCTGGGAGTACGGCATTTGACCTCATTTGTGTCTTAGTCTCGCTCTTGGTATCATATCGAAACCTTCCCCGACATCGGATCTGGACATTTGAATGATCCCGACATCGGATCGGGACAACAGGCTGAAGAGTTGGGCAGGGAAAAACTTGATGAAATATAATAAGGGCAAGTGTAGGGTCTTGCATCTGGGCAGGAACAACCCCAGGTTCCAGTATAGGCTGGGGAATGATCTACTAGAGAGCAGTGTAGGGGAAAGGGATCTGGGAGTCCTGGTGGACAGCAGGATGACCATGAGCCAGCACTGTGCCCTTGTGGTCAGGAAGGCCAATGGCATCCTGGGGTGCATTAGAAGGGGTGTGGTTAGTAGGTCGAGAAAGGTTCTCCTCCCCCTCTACTCTGCCCTGGTGAGGCCACATCTGGAATATTGTGTCCAGTTCTGGGCCCCACAGTTCAAGAAGGACAGGGAGCTGCTTGAGAGAGTCCAGCGCAGAGCCACCAAGATGATGAAGGGAGTGGGACATCTCCCTTATGAGGAAAGGCTGAGGGAGCTGGGTCTCTTTAGCTTGGAGAAGAGGAGACTGAGGGGTGATCTCATTAATGTTTATAAATATATGAAGGGTGAGTGTCAGGTGGATGGAGCCAGGCTCTTCTTGGTTACAGCCAATGATAGGACAAGGGGCAATGTGTGTAAGCTGGAACACAGGAGGTTCTGCTTAAACTTGAGAAGGTACTTCTTTACTATGAGAGTAACAGAACACTGGGACAGGCTGCCCAGGGAGGTTGTGAAGTCTTCCGTCAGGGAGGATCCACCTTCCTTCAGTTTCGACAACCCCTATTTCCTTTAATCTTTCATTTTCTTTTCCTGTAAACACTGGGATTATCTTTGGTACAGGTACTTGTGGGACGAGGTTATATATTTTTACAATCTCCTGATTGGTTGCTGCTTCTTTGGCTATTTCATCAGCTAATCTGTTTCCTCTGGTTTCAAAGGAATTTCCTTTTTGATGTCCATTCATGTGAACAACTGCAATTTCGTTTGGCAATAACAAATTTTGTAGTATTTGTTTAATTAGTTCTTCATGTACTTATTCTTTTCCCTTGCTATTAATTAAATCGCTTTCTTCCCATATTTTTCTGAATGTTTGCACTACTCAGAAGACTTATCTTAAATCAGTATAAATTGTTCCCTCCTGTCCTTTCAGCAGTAGTAAAGCTCTATTTAAGGCACATAGTTCACACATCTGGGCCAACCAAGTATTTGGTAATCAACCTGATTCTTTTATTTCTTGACTCATTCCCTCAATAATTGCATATTCATTATGTCTTTTTCCCTGGATTACCCTTGAAGGACCATTAATAAACAGGTGAGGTCCTGCATGTAAGGGTATTTCTTTTAAATCGGGTCTTACTTTAGCCTGATAATCTATTATATTCAGACAGTTATGTTCATGATCCTCACTGTTCAGTTCTCTTTTCCATAGAAAGGCTGCAGGGTTAAGACATGAACGGGTAGTCAAAATGAAATCATCCTTTTCTGTTAATATCGCCTCATATTTCAAAATTCTGGAGTCAGTTAACCACCTTCCAGCCTTCTGTGTCAAGACTGTTTTTACCTGATGTGGAGTGCTTGCCACTAATACCCCACCAAATGTCAGTTTCCTGTTTTCTTCCACCAGAAGGGCAGTAGCTGCCACTGCCTGTACACATTCTGGCCACTCTCTTGATACCAGATCTAAGAGCTTAGATAGAAATGCCACGGGTTGTCGCTTATCTCCCCACTCCTGAGTTAAAACGCCTAAGGTAGCCCCTTTATCTATAACAACTCAAGGCTTTATCTAGAGATGGCAAGGCTAAAACAGGTGCAGTAATTAAGTTTTGTTTTAACTTTTGTATTAATATTTTTTCTTCCTTTGTCCAAATTAAAATATTGGGTTCTTCATCTAACAACTTTGAATATAGCCTTTTTGGGTTTTGTGCATACGCATTTATCCACAGGCAAAAATAACCAGTCAGGCCCAGAAATTTTCTTAATTTTTTTTTTGTTTGTGGCATAGGTAATTATACAATTCCTTTTATCCTTTTTGCTTTTATCCTTCACCTACCTTCACTAATTAAATGACCTAGGTATTTAACTTCCTTTTCAACATATTGTATTTTGTTTTTTGATACTCTCAGTCCCTGTTTCCCCAAAAAATCTAACAATAGGTTCGTAGTTTCTCTTACCACCCCATTTTCTTTCCCTGAAATCAAAAGATCATCAACATATTGCAGCAAGGTCACTTCAGGGCGGGGCTTAAACAATTCAAGTATTTGTTCCAATACCTGTCGGAAAAAATTTTGGGACTCTGTGAAACCTTGTGGTAACACTGTCCACCGGAGCTGTTGTTTTCACCCCGTATAGGGATTTTCCCATTCAAACGCAAATAAATCTCTACTTTCTTTGTCTGGTGGACATGCCCAAAATGCATCTTTTAAATCAATCACACTGAACCATTGGCGTTCATGTGGTATTTTACTCGTTAAAGTATATGGGTTAGGGACTACTGGGTGTTGCACTTGAACCACTTCATTTAATCTTCTCAAATCTTGTACTAAATGGTAAGTTCCGTCCGCTTTTCTTACTGGCAAGATCAGGGTATTAAAGGGAGACATACAGGGTTCTAATAGTCCATCTTTAAGGAGACTTTCTATCACAATTTGGAGGCCTTTTTGACCTTCAAGGGGGATGGAATACTGTTTCTGATTTATAACCTTGTACTCTTGTCTGAGTTTAATTTTTAGGGGAGGTATATCCAATCCCCCTCAGTTTCCTTCCTTTGCCCATACTGCTGGGTTTATTTGTTCCTCATGCTGTGGGGAATGTGGGAACGTGTCTTGACATACCCTGAGAGGACTGTGGGAACTGAAGGGATACATGTCTGGAGATACGAGAAGCACCTGCGTCGACAAGTTATGAGAAAGGAACCTTGGAATGTATCCAAAAGATGTACCCTGGCAAGCACACAGGAAGGGATGCACGCAAAGTCCATCAGCCAATTAGGGGCATGTGAACTGCTCGTGCTGTGAGTGAAGAGCCAATAACATGTTAACGGGTGTGGGTGATTTCATTAGTTTGGGGGTATAAATATAACTGTATTAGAACAAATAAATGGCTTCTTGCTTGATCATATTGATCGTGTGGCAGAGTCCATCACTGGGTTCCTGCAAATGGTGCCCGAACAGGGACTGCTGGAGGAGTGGACCGTCTGGAGTGATGTTAGAGAATGGCTCAGAGAGCAAGGCAGAATGGTTGTACGAGCAGAGCCTGTCTGACATTCAGCAGGCCGCAGTGGAAAAGTACTGAAAACGGACACTGACTGAGACTTTTATCTCAAATCTGGTAAGCAACCTTGAGAAAGTAAGTGTGTGAAGGAGGTAGGGAATGCTTTGCCACTGAACTGCAAGTAGGAGGACCATGTAAATGTAACGTTTAGAGCTTAAGCCAATTAGCTAAGGACTAGTAGGAATAATTATCGTAGCCGGTATAAATATGACTGAATGAGAGTAATAAACGGAACTATGTCCTTATCACTCACACTGAGTGGGCTCGCATAGTTTCCTCCGTCGCTCACAGAGTGAGTCCGGTGCCCCAGAAGAAAGGGGAATAAGATCGCTGTGTGATGGCTTTGGAAGTGGGGAAAGAACTGATCAGAGGATAGGACCATCTGGAACGAGTCCGGAGCCCCTGAAGAGAGGGGAAGACCCATTGAGGTGGCCCTTTGAGGCGTTGCTGCAGCAGAAATTCACCCGCCAATGAGGTGAGCCCAAAGACTCTTCCCATGTTGGCCTTACGAGAGCAGAGTACAGAGGGAGAATCACCTCCCTCGACCTGCTGGCCACACTTCTCTTGATGCAGCCCAGGATACGGTTGGCCTTCTGGGCTGCAAGCACACATTGCCGGCTCATGTTGAACTTCTCGTCCAGCACCACACCCAAGTCCTTCTCTTCAGAGCTGGCCTCAAGCCACTCATCGCCCAGCCTGTATTTGTGCTCGGGACTGCCCCGACCCAGTTGCAGGACCTTGCATTTGGCCTTGTTGAATTTCATGAGGTTAGCACAGGCCCACCTCTCAAGCCTGTTGAGGTCCCTCTGGATGGCATCCCATCCCTCCAGCGTGTCAACCACACCACTCAGCTTGGTGTCATCAGCAAACTTGCTGAGGGTGCACTCAATCCCACTGTCCATGTCACTGACAAAGATGTTAAAGAGCACCGGTCCCAATACCAACCCTTGAGGGACACCACTCATCACAGGTTTCCACTCAGACTTTGAGATGTTGACCACAACTCTTTGAGTGCGAACATCCAGCCAGTTCCTTATCCACTACTGGGTGGTCCATCCATCAAACCCACATGTTTCCAATTTGGAGATAAGGATGCCATGTGGGACGGTGTCAAACGCCTTGCACAAGTCCAGGTAGATGACATCAGTTGCTTTGGCCTTGCCCACCAATGTTGTAACCCCATCATAAAAGGCCACCAGATTGGTCAGGCACAATTTGCCCTTGGTGAAGCCATGTTGGTTGTCACCAATCACCTTCTTGTTCTCTATGTGCCTTAGCATAATTTCTAAGAGTATCTGCTCCATGATCTTGCCTGGCACTGAGGTGACAATGACGAGCCTGTAGTTCCCCAGGTCTTCCTTGTTACCCTTTTTAAAAATGGGGGTTATGTTCCCCTTTTTCCAGTCTGCAGGAACTTCACCAGACTTCCAGGACTTCTCAAATATGATGGATAGAGGCTTTGCAACTTCATCTGCCAGTTCCCTCAGGACCCGTGGATGCATCTCATCAGGTCCCATGGACTTGTGCACCTTCAGGTTCCTTAGGTGCTCTCGAACCTGATCTTCTCCTACAGTGGGCGGCTTTTCATTCTCCTGGACCCTTCCAATGCTTTCTAGGACTTGGGCAGTGTGGCACGAGCCCTTGCCGGTAAAGACTGAGGCAAAAAAGTCATTGAGCACCTCAGCCTTCTCAATGTCCTGGGTGACCAGATCTCCCGTTGCCTTCTGGAGAGTGCCCACATTTTCCCTAGTTTTCCTTTTCTCCCCAACATACCTATAAAAGCTTTTTTTGTTGCCCTTGACATCTCTGGCCAAATTTAATTCTGTCAGGGCCTTGGCTTTCCTAACCTGATACCTGGTCACTCAGGCAATTTCTCTGTATTCCTCCCAGGTTACCTGTCCTTCCTTCCACCCTCTGTAGGCTTCCTTCTTGATCCTAAGTTTGTTCAGGATCTTCCTGTCCATCCATGCAGGCCTCCTGCTGTTTTTGCCTGCCTTCCTCTTTGTTGGGATGCATCGTTCCTGGGCTTGGAGGAAGAGATCTTTGAGTATGTTCCAACTGTCCTGCACCCCTCTTCCTTCCAGGAATTCATCCCATGGTACATGACCAAGCGGATACCTGAAGAGGTCAAAGTCTGCTCTCCTGAAATCCGGGGTGGTGAGCTTACAGTGCACCTTCTTCACTGCCCTGAGGATCTCAAATTCCACCATTTCATGGTCGCTGCAGCCAAGACTGCCCGAGAGCTTCACGTTCCCTACCAACCCCTCCTTGTTGGTGAGAACAAGGTCCAGCATGGCACCTCTCCTCATCTGTTCCTTGACCACCTGGAGAAGGAAGTTGTCCTCCACACATTCCAGGAACCGCTTGGATTGTTTGTGGCTTGCTGTGTTTTCCCTCCAATAGCTGTTGGGGATTTGTCCGATTACAGAACAGTTTCTGAAGTACAGATTATTAATTGAATGTGAATCTGAGTACAGCACTCCTATATTCCCAGTGAAGAAACCAGATGGAAATTATAGGATAGTCCAAGATCTCAGGGCCATGAACAAAATAACTGAGGATTTATACCCTGTGGTGGCCAATCCATACACATTATTGATTAAATTAAAATCTGAATTGGCTTGGTTTACCGTTCTGGATTTAAAGGATGCCTTTTCTGCCTACCTATGAGCCCAGGAAGTCAATTATTATTTGCTTCTGAGTGGGAAAACCCAGATTCCGGGAGGAAAACACAGCTAACTTGGACTGTACTTCCACAAGGCTTTAACAACAGCCCTACCTTTTTCGGCAACCAGTTGGCGAAGGACTGAGAACAATGGGAACCACCACCTGGGACTGGGACTGTGTTGCAGGATGTGGACGATCTCCTCGTAGCCACTGAAACAAAGGAACAAAATATAGCTTGGGCTGTGAGTTTATTGAACTTCCTTGGACTAAGTGGTTACCGAGTCTCTCCACAGAAAGCTCAAATAGCTCAGCAAAAGGTGATGTATCTAGGATATGAAATCACAGCAGGCGAACGGACTTTGGGAAGAGCAAGAAAGGAAGTCATCTGCCAAACTCCCAAGCCACAGACGGTTAAGGAGCTCCGAACCTTCCTGGGAATGACGGGTTGGTGTCGTTTATGGATCTACAACTACGGACGCCTGGTAAGACTACTTTGTGAACTTATTAAAACTAATTCAAAAGATCTCACTTGGAATAGAGAAGCTGAGCGGGCTTTCCACAACTTAAAACGAGAGCTCATGCAGCCCCCAGCCTTAGGGTTACCAGACCCCACAAAACCTTTCTGGATGTTCTGCCATGAGAAGCAGGGGATTGCATTGGGAATTTTAGCCCAAAACCTAGGCCCAGATTGGAGAGCCGTGGCATACTTCTCCAAACTATTGGATGAAGTGAGTAGAGGATGGCCCAGCTGCCTGAGAGCGGTGGCTGCAGTAATACTTAACATCCAAGAGGCTCACAAAATTACAATGGGCCAAAAGATGACAGTGTTAGTGTCTCATACGGTGTCCACTGTACTGGAAGCAAAAGGGGGGCATTGGCTATCCCCACAGAGATTCCTCAAATACCAGGCCATTATGGTGGAGCAGGACGATGCCCAGATAATAGTGACTAACATTGTCAACCCAGCATCTTTCCTTAGTGGCATTACAGGAGAACTGGTGACCCATGACTGCCTGGAGACCATTCAAGCAGTCTACTCCAGTCAACCAGACCTGAAGGAACAACCACTGGAGGATGCTGAGGACACGTGGTATACAGATGGCAGCAGTTTCGTCAAGAATGGTCAGCGCAAAGCAGGGTACACGGTGACTACTACAGACAAGATCTCTTTCAGGTTCACCTTTGGAGCCAAAGTGGGAAGGACCATTCCAGGTCTTATTGACAACACACACGGAGTAAGCATCATGGATACATCATTCCAGTGTAAAGAGAGCTCCAATCCCAGTGGACTCTGGTAAACTTCACCTATGACCCCATCATTAGTATGTCCATGACCTTTGTATTGACCATACATAATGCTTCAATATACGTAATCCACCCCATCATTAAATTAAGATTGAACCACAGTGGAGCTGTGCTCTACCCCTTTGAACACAGAGTATGGGCTCAAATAGTGAATGAGAAATGGCAAACTGTAAATTTGCATCTCATGAGAACAGCAAGGAAGTAATAAAATTGACGCTCAGGACATTTGCCTCAATACTGAGCAAAGCATTTGTCATTTCGAAATCCATCCAGACAGTAATCAAAAGACAGTGCTTGTATATACTGGCCAAGGTTGTGTATGTTTGAGAACTGCTTGTGACTCTGTGACAATAGACAAAATAATGGTAAATAGTGAGAATCATTCTAATTTTTGTATTTGTAACTTTTTTAAAATTGTTGGATGTGACTTTTCTTATTGAGCACCAGTCGCATCCCACCAGTTGATAAAATCCAACTATATAATGTCTCACAAATTATCACCTGTACCTATTGGAATGAATCTTGCATTGGTAAAACAATTAACGAGACATCAAGATTTGATCAAAATCTTGAAAGAGGCCCAAGAAAATGGACAGAAAACCCTGATAACTGTCCACCATGACACAGAGGAAATTCATAGGGTCTTAAAAGGAACAAAAGAAGATGCAAAACACAACTGGTGGGACGTGCTATTTGGATGGTCACCTACTGCAACTGGTACTCTAAATAGGTTGTGTCACCCCATTGTTGTCCTTTTGATATTAGTACTAATTAGAAAAAGGGATTGTGTGTACGGCAAATGAATTTGCCTAGGATAAAAGACAGGGGGGAACTGATATGCGAACATATAAAATATCGGGCGCTAACAAGCACCAAAAGGAGGCAGTGTGCAAGCTTGAATGGGAGTGAAATTATGTTAAAAAAAATTTTTCAACTAATTAGCTTAACCCATCCTAAATTTAATGAATATGTGTGTGTGTGTACTTTAAATAATGCCTTTGTAAAAGAGTGGGGGCGCACAGGGCCTTTATGGAGAGATCCACCCTGTCGCCCGCCGGCGAATAAAACATACCTGCTTTATAACTCTCTGCGAGTTGTAGGGTTTGATTCCGCAGATCACATAACATGTGCACTTGCTGGTCTATAGTTGTTGTTCTCCACCACATCCAAAGGTTGAGAATGGTTAATAATATGGCTGTGAGGATTAACACCAATACAGGATGCACTAAAAAGTTGAAGAGTTATGTAGCCATGGGAGATCAAAATGGCGATACAAAGATGTCCCACCAATGGTGTTTGTCCTGGTTTTGGTAAGATAGAGTTAATTTTCTTTTTAGTGTTTCAGTTCAGACTTATTGTGAGAAGAATGTTGATAACAGTGCTGGTGTTGTGAGTTGCTGCTGGAGCTCAAGGCCACCGTGTTTGGCTGCTTCACAGCTGCATTAGGACTGGGAGGGAGAAGTGTAGTGAATAGCAAAGCCCAAACTGGCATTTGGATGTGCCAATGAAATATTCCAGATCATATCATGTCATGCCAGTATATTAACCAGGGTTGACCAGAAGACAGGGCACTTCTCTTCCGGGGGTACCTCTCTGGGGGATCACTCAGGCTCACTCTTCTGGGGTTTTGGTTTTGGGACTGTCTCTCCTCTGGGATCATTAGCTGGCACAGGCCGGGCATCAGTCAGCGGGCAGTGAGCACTGTGTATCACTCATTTGTATAATTCTGTTATCACTTCTGTTATCATTATCATTTCATTTTAATTAGTAAATAGTTTTTATCTCAACCCGTGAGTCTCCTTGCCCTTCTTTCCAATTCTCTCCCCTACTCCCTGGGGGAGGGAGGTGGGGGGGTGATAGAGCAGGCTGTGTTTGGCTGCAAGCTGCAAGCAAAAGAGGTGAATCCACCCAAACCACCACAGTGTGCTTTGGTTTTCTTGATGTATATGATGATATTTTTTATTTCCAGAGTATCATGCTGGACTTGCCACACTGTTCCTTTAGAAGTCTCCTTCACCTTTTTTAACAGTGATTCGATGTCTGAGTGGGAAAGTATTTTCTTCAAGACGTTAATGTCCATTCCGATTTGTAGTTTAGGTATTTCATCATACAGCATGTATCTGTCAGAAATCAACTGAGAGGTGGTTACTGGAGCAGAATAATTGAAATCACAACCTTGTATGTTGTTGAAATTGCAAACACAAAAGTTAGTTCCATTTGTTTTTTTCTTCGCAAGTATTAATACTAACATTAGCACAACTAGTCCTTTCACAGGCACAGCCTTTTCCTACATAATATACCTGTGACTGAGCATGTTCTGGGGGAAGCATTTCAAAAGTACATGTACTGTCCTTTGTGTCTAAGCACAGATCTTTGTTTTCAATTACTGCATTTTCACAAGCATATCCTAGTTGTGCCCTTGGGATGCAGGCTTCAGTACTAACAGTCTGCCATTTCCCTGTATTATTGCTATATTTTGCCCAAACATTGTGTCCTATTGGTCTGACTATTACATTTTGATGGATTGTCCCTAATGCCAGAACAGGGAAAATATCCCACACCTTTGCCTTTTGAATTGTGAATACATAGGCTTCAATTTGTTCCTTCGTGTCACCATAGGCAAAATTAACTAGTTGCCACCAAGCCTGATGTTTTAATTCAAATGGTGTGGTAGTATCATTCTTAGCTATAATTTCTCTAATTTCTAGTGGCAAGTTTCCTGACATCCCTTCCCTGATTATATCAGAAACCACAGATTGTATCCAGAGCTGGGTCTGTGCACATTGAATGGCAATAGAGACATTTCCTTGTAGTCCCCCTAGGAAAGTCGCTACTGCTTGGAAATCCCCAGTAGTATGGTTGGATAATAAGGAAATGAGGTCAACAGTTAATTGCTGAGATTCAGCTAGAGTAATTAGGGATGACCTTAATGGTACCTCTAGCTTTCCCAAATCAGAGGTAACTGTGCTCAGTTTATTAACCACTACCTCTCTCAATGGAGTTAAAGACTCCCAGTCCAGATCCAAACCACCCTAAGAAAGACATCTGTGGCTAGAGATAAGGAGGTGCTACTAAGTAATGGCCTAGCATCATATTGTTAAAAAGAGAAAAAAAGAGCAGGGGGGGGGGGAGACAAAAGCTTTAAAAGGGGGTGGGAAATTAAAATAGAAGGGTGGGAAATTTAAACTATGTGGGACTTCATAGGCGTATCAGATAGGCTGTAAACCTTAAAGTACCTCACCAATAGGGAAATAAGGAAGGGTTTTTGCAGCTGACCATCCTCACAGTGAAGAATTTCTTCCTAATGTCTAATCTAAACCTGCCCTCTTTCAGCTTAAAGTCATTTCCCCTTGTTCTGTCATTAACTGCCCTTGTGAATTAAGGAATAGAGTTGAGTATTGCAGGAACTCAACGATGGACTCTGCCACACGATCAATATGATCAAGCAAGAAGCCATTTATTTGTTCTAATACAGTTATATTTATACCCCCAAACTAATGAAATCACCCACACCCGTTAACATGTTATTGGCTCTTCACTCACAGCACGAGCAGTTCACATGCCCCTAATTGGCTGATGGACTTTGTGTGCATCCCTTCCTGTGTGCTTGCCAGGGTACATCTTTTGGATACATTCCTGTCGGCGGCGACGGGAGAAATGCTCCATTCTGTAATGGCGGCAAGTCTCTCTTTATTATCAGAAAGCTGCATGTTATATACACTTCTACTTCCGTACACGTATTCAGACACTACGAAGCTAATTACCATTGGCTAATAACATCAATCACATATGACCTCTCAGTCCAAGTGGTTCACTTTTATCTCGGTTCTGGTTCACTTCCTCGGTGTAACTTCCTGATTCTTCTCAGTCCTTCCCAGTCCTTCCCAGCTGGGATCCATCTTCTTTGATGTTTATTACTTTCACAAGTCCTTCACATACCTTTGTTATCTTCACTAGCACACAGCTGAAAGGGGCCTAGCTAGTATTACAGCCTTGAAGAATACAGACATGCAGAGGATCCTGTTTTCCCTTATATTCTAACATAGCTAGATTTTCTCATAACCCTTATTTTATAGACAATTTTCAACAATGTGTTGCCAACACATTCCAAGGTTCCTTTCTCATAACTTGTCGCCTCAGGTGCTTCTCGTATCTCCAGACATGTATCCCTTCAGTACCCACAGTCCTCTCAGGGTATGCCAATACATGTTCCCACACTCCCTACAAGAGACAGTACATCTAGGAAACTCAGCTCCACTTATTGGTTTTACTTCATCATGGTACCCCTGTGCCTTCCTCAAATGAGCTCAACCTGCACTCCAGACCCTCTAAAATTATGGTTTAAGTTGCACTGCTTGGTGTGGACCTGTGGCAAATGGTTAACGGTTTATAGTTTGCATTGCACGAGACTCTGACTATTGTATGATTGGCATATTTTGTGGTGTGAGTGAGTGAGTGAGAGGAGTGAAGAGCTCTTCATGTTTGTGTGACTGAGTGTCTGTTGCTTGAGGGACGCAGCCCGACTGCAAGGCAGGTGCAGAGTCTACGGAGACGAATGAAGTGAGAGGTTATAGTTCAATGTTGTAAATGTAATTTTTCTTTGTGGTTGTTTAATGTGTAAATGGAAATGAAATGAGAACTAAATAGGAACTAAACAGAAACTAAACAAGAATTTTAAAAGTTTAAAGAATCAGAGATAAATACAAAGTCATCGCTATTGTATGAGACAGTCCCAGAGAACTGATAACTTGGGGTAGGGGCTGTGCTTGTGTTGTTACAGATACTGGAACACAGTGGGTTCCGGCGAAGTGGATATGCCCCTGGTTGGAAGACAAGTGAGAGTACTACTACTACTACTACTACTACTACTACTACTACTACTACTACTACTACTACTACTAATAATAATAATAATAATAATAATAATAATAATAATAATAATAATATCCTCAAGAAAAATTCCTAAGTGTAATAGTTATCAAATTCTGTTTGGTGAAAAATAAGCCCTGGACACTATATATAGAAGAATGTAAAGATATGTGTTAGATGGTGACATGAGCAGGTAATGAAGTGTATATTAGTAGTAGAACATAGCATGGGGTAGAGATGAATATGAATTATCCTTATTTTAACAGGAAAAGATGTATCACTAAGTTTTCTGCAGGAGTTTACACAGTTTCCAAAGAGTATTTTTAAATTAACAAAATGAGCATGAATCAAACTTTCAGTATAAGCTATGAATTTTTGTGGGGCTTTTAACTTTTATTTTTTTTTTTCTGATGAAAAATAGTGTCACCAGTTAACACCTTTATAATTAAGGGCCTGTCACCATTTTCAACATGAGCCTTTATTTTGAAAGGTGTATAACATGACTATAAAGATACTGTAAGCATGAAACTTGGTTTTGGAAAAAAAAATAATAATAATTGAAAAATAAATAAATAAATAAATAAAATCTCAACTAGCAGGGACTTCTGAAGAGACATTTTTGGGGTTTTTTTTGTGTTTTTTTTTTTAAAGACATGGTTCATATTTCAAGTCAGAAATAAATCAGCAAAACAAAACAAAGCAAAACAAAAAAAACCAAAAACCCCCATATTATTATTATTAAGAATTTTTTATGCTTCAGAAATAGTTCTGTTCTAGGGTAATGTAAAGAATGAAAACTCTGAACCAAGTCTCATTTTGAAAACTGAAGCAGCAGAGGCAGAGATTTTAAATTTGCCACTATAAATGTACATTTAGTACTTTGGGTAAGGATATTAGTGTTTGAAATACACAAAACTGTGGCTTGTTATGGAATACAGGCAGGTTTTAAAATACCAATTTTCAAAACACATCCACACTGATAAATACATTCTGCTACACCAACAATTCAGCAATTAATAGGCCACTTATATTGTGCAATGACACAGTAGCTCCTAAAGCAGTATATTGCGTCCAAGATAGGGATTTTTAGTAGCATTTTCACAATTTCATTATGAATTCTTCTCTCTTCTTCCCTTCAGGAAAAAAAGACACTAAGATGTTATAACTTGAATGTTCTGACGCAAAACCACAACAGCAAGGAAATTCAGAGTTGATTCCATTTCAGTTGTCTTCCATGGTTTTATCCAGGTATCGTAGCACATAAGATGCACTGAGTGCAATCTCCTGACACGCTGTACCTTGCTACAACAGGGATGAGTACAGAACAAATTTTCTTTCCTTGCTCTTGTGTGTTTGTCATAGCTTTAATATTTGAATGTTTTCTTCTCATTGTAGAAACACTAAATGGCTTATACTGTATTTGAATAGCACTGGTTAGGGTAGATACCGACAAACTGGGAATCCTTGAACTGCTCTAACACTAATTCTGTTTTGTGATACTTACTTTAATTGATTTTAATACATTTCCGTTCTCTCATTTATTAGGAAACATACCATTGAGATGCTGTACTGTTGGCAATCAACATTAATTTGGATTTTTTTTTTAATTCTACAAATGCATTAAAACAAAAGAAAAAAGAAAAAAAAGAAGAAAAAACAAGTCAAGTTTATAGTTGTTACTGCATTAAGATTTTTGGTAATTAGTGTTGTTTTAAGACCTTAAGCTGTAGGACCCAGACAGAACATGTGGGTAACTTTTGCTAATATAACGAAGCAAGAATCACTGTGGCTTTCACTGGCTACGCCCAGGGATCCTTTTAGAACCTGTCTTATAGGAGTGCCTTTGTATAACTTTGAAAGCTTTTTAGGATATGTAAGTATTGATAGCATTATCACATTTAACGAAACACAAATTCAGCAGCTATATAATCAGACATGGCCAAATAACAATTTCAAGCACTATAAAAATGCTATGCTAGCTTTTAGATCTGTTTTTATAATCTCACATTTAAACACATCTCTTATAGAACCACAACAACACTCGACACAAGAGAAGCGTTTCTGATTTTGCTGAAAATTGTAACGATCAGATACAGTTTTGGGACACTGCTGCCATGGTCCTAACTGCGTTGTTTTCCCCTAATGTTGCAGCAGGAAAAGCATTAGGAGATGTGAAAAAGCTAAGTTGTTGGATGATTAAATAAACAAATCTCACATCAGAAATTCTCACATAGATGTTAGTAGACACTGATAGCATTAGACATGCAACATTGCAAAATAGAGCAGCAACTGATTTTTATTTGTTAGCACAAGGGACATGTTTGTGAGGAATCTGAAGGCACGTGCTGTATGAATCTATCAGACCACTCAGAATCAATTCATATGGCCATTAGAAGGTTAAAGGAAAATGTCAAACAGTTGAGGGTAAATAGTGATGATTGTTTAAGCAAGTGGTTTTTACAAGGATGGGTACCTTCACTATTAAAGTCAGGATTTAAGATGCTATTTGTAATTTTGGTAATCCTTTTATTAGTGCCTTGTTTGCTATTGTGTCTGCAAAGGGCCCTGCAGAAGATGGTGAACAACGCCTTTGTGGTACAAAAACAAAAAAGGGGAATTGTTGGCCCTTTAAGAGCCCAAGCTGCAGGCAGCTTCGGCCTTGGGCAATTAAGTCCTGACTTTGAGCGAAAAAACAGAACAGAGAAACAAGATAAGAAACTTCTTATGTAACTAGCCAGAAGTAAAAAGAATGCCTCATGAACAAGTGGATTTATCCAATCAAGTATTATAACCAAGTGTGTGTAACAATAGCTTTTAACTAATAAAAATTTGTTATCAGTTTAAGAGTATATAAGCAATTAGTAACAATAGCTTTAACTAATGAAAAATAGTTTTGGTATGTATTATCAGTTTAAGAGTATATAAGCATTTATATAACTAAGTTAGGCTTTAAGTTTATGGCTTGTGTTTTTGTTAAAAACCTTGTTTAACCATTATTATATTCAATTTAACCATTATTGTATTCAATTTTGTTGTAATTGTCATGACACCTTGTATATTACAATGTTTAACAAAAGTTTTTTCTTTTTCTGCTTCCAAAAAGAAAAGAGTGGAATTGTGGGGAGTGTGGGAACGTGTCTTGGCATACCCTGAGAGAACTGTGGGAACTGAAGGGATACATGTCTGGAGATACGAGAAGCACCTGCGTCGACAAGTTATGAGAGAGGAACCTTGGAATGTATCCAAAAGATGTACCCTGGCAAGCACACAAGAAGGGATGCACGCAAAGTCCATCAGCCAATCAAGGGCATGTGAACTGCTCGTGCTGTGAGTGAAGAGCCAATAACATGTTAACGGGTGTGGGTGATTTCATTAGTTTTGGGGTATAAATATAACTGTATTAGAGCAAATAAATGGCTTCTTGCTTGATCATATCGATCGTGTGCAGAGTCCATCGTTGAGTTCCTGCAATACTCAACTCTATTCCTTAATTCATAAGGGCAGTTAATGACAGAACAAGGGGAAATGACTTTAAGCTGAAAGAGGGCAGGTTTAGATTAGACATTAGGAAGAAAGTCTTCACTGTGAGGGAGGTCAGACACTGGAACAGGTTGCCCAGAGAAGTTGTGGATGCCCCCTCCCTGGAAGTGTTCAAGGTCAGGTTGGACGAGGCTTTGAGCAACCTGGTCTAGTGGAAGATGTCCCTGCTCATGGCAAGGGGGTTGAAACTGGATGATCTTTAAGGTCCCTTCCAACCATAACCATTCTATGACCACCTTCTTCATAAAGAATTTCTTCCTTATGTCCAATTTAAATCTATCCTCTTTCAGGTTAAAACCATTGCCCCTTGCCCTGTCACTACAGGCCTTGTTAAAAAGTCTTTCTATGTCTGTCTTATAAGCCCTCTTTATATATTTTCAGCCCTCTGATAATTTTTATAGCCCTTCTCTGGACCTGCACTTACAAGTCCTTGTCTTTCTTGTACTGGGAGTCCCAGAACTGGATGCAATACTCCAGGTGGGGTCTCCAGGGAGTGGAGTAGAGAGGGAGAATCACCTCCCTTGACCTACTAGCCATGTTTGGGTTTTTTTTGTTTTTTTATGAAGCCCAGGATTCATACTTTGGTGCAAGACGCCTGTAATTTTTTAAATATTGATAAATTATGGGATCTTGATTAGCTAATCTGCTGACACAAAACTGGTAGGAGTGGCTGATATGCCAGAGGGTCATGCTGCCATCCAGAGGGATCTCAACAAACTAGAGAAATGAGCTGGTGGACACCAGGTTGAACATGAGCCAACAACGTGCCTTGCAGCAAAGGCAGCTAATGGTATCCTGGGCCACATTAGGAGGAGTGTTGCCAGCAGGTCAAGGGAGGTGATCCTTCCCCTCTACTCAGCACTGGTGAGGCCACACCTGGAGTCCTGTGTCTAGTTCTGGGCTACCCAGTACAAGGGAGACATGGACATACTGGAGGGAGTCCAACAAAGGGCCACAAAGATGATGAAAGGACTGCCACTTCTCTCATATGAGGAACAGCTGAGAGAGCTGGGACTATTTAACTAGAGATGAGAAGGCTCAGGGGAGATCTCATCAGCGTATATAAATATCTGAAGGGAATGTGCAAAGAAGATGGAGCCAGGCTCTTGTCAGGGGTGCCCAGTGACAGGACCAGAGCCAACTGGCACAAACTGAAACACAGGAGGTTCTTGTCTGAACATCAGGAAAGACTTTTTTACTGTGAGGGTGACTGAGCACTGGAACAAATTGCCAAGGGAGGTTGTGGAATCTCCCTCCTTGAAGATGTTCAAAACCCATCTGGATATGGTCCCGGGCAACAGGCTCTAGGTGGCCCTGCTTGAACAGGGGTGTTGGACCAGATGTCCTCCAGAGGTCCCTTCCAACCTCAACCATTCTGTGACTCTGTGATAACTTAATCCCAGCCAGATCCAGTACAATTCTAATTAAAGACTAATTTTTCATTAATGGAAGTTCATATAAGCCAGTATGGTAGCATTGCATAATTGAATGAATAAACTATTGGCATATGATGATAAGCAAGAGGGAAATATCCCTTCTGAAACATCAGTGATGCAAAATTGTGTGGGCCTTGAGTGCCAAGGGGGAGCTTTCTGTAATGACAATAGCAAATGCATTTATTCATCTACGTTGTCATTTTTTGTACTCACCCAGCAGTAACTGTTGAAAGATTAAATGGAAGCAATAGTTTAATACTTGGTAGGTACGACAAAAGTTGCCAGGAGCTTAAAGCTTAACTAATCAATCACTAACATTGCATTTACCAAACTAGTGAGCAAAGTTGTTGCAAAATTATGACTTCTATCAGACACTTTGTCCTGGTTTTTAGCTGGGACTGAGCCAAGTTTCATTTTAGTAGCTAGAACAGTGCTGTGTTTTGGTTTTAGCATGGGATTTGTTATGAGAAGAACATTGATAACATACCAATGTTTTCAATTGGCTGGAAGTTGAAGGATTTCGTGTTTTGCTAGTCTACAGGCACAAGGTGTGGGGAAGGGAGGAATATTTAAATTAATAAGCTAGATTGGCCTTTGGATATACCATTGGGATATTCCATGAGGAGGATGGGGCCAGGCTCTTCGCAGTGATGACCAATGACAGGACAAGGGGTAATGGGTGCAAGCTGGAACACAGGAGGTTCCGCTTAAATTTGAGAAAGAACTTCTTCACGGTGAGGGTGACAGAGCACTGGAACAGGCTGCCCAGGGAGGTTGTGGAGTCTCCTTCTCTGGAGACATTCAAGACCTGCCTGGACGCCTTCCTGTGTGAACTCATCTAGGTGTTCCTGCTCCGGCAGGGGGATTGGACTAGATGATCTTTCGAGGTCCCTTCCAATCCCTAATATTCTGTGATTCTGTGATTCTGTAATGTCATGTTCAGTATATTAATGAGTGTCTCTCTCTTGTGAGAGTTCTCTCTCTCTCTGTCTCTCTCTCTTCCGGGACTGCGGTTTTGGGATTGTTGCTCCTCTGGGATCATTATGCAAAAATGGGCTGGGCTTGGCTGGTGGGTGGTGAACAATTCCACTGTGTATCACTCATTTTCATATTTTATCACTATTATTGTTATTATCATTAGCATTCTAATATAATTAATATTTTAAGTTTTATTTTATTTCAATTATTAAATTGTTCTTATCTCAACAGATGAATCTCCTTACCCTTACCTCTCCAATTCTCTCCTCCATCCCCTGAGGAGGGTGGGCCAAAGTGAGCGAGCGGCTGTGTTTGGCTGCTAGCCAAGTGAAACCACTGCACACTTCTAGGTATTTGTAATACAGAAAGTACTATTTAACTAAAACCCTTTTATAGATAAAGTGATATTGACAACACTTCTTGTTAGCCTTCAGGCAGTAGTAACAAATCTACATTAGGAAGAAAGAGACACAAAACTGAACTTGGTGTGCATTATAATACTAATTTTCATTTCCAGTCAAATGCTTTAATATGTTAGAAATTATTGTTTCAAATGCATTTCATAAACATTTTTTAATTAACTTGTTTCTAGAACAGTGTTCTGGGTTTGGTTAGGATAGAGTTAATTGTTCACAGGGAACTGGGAGGAGAGCAGCCGGGGCAGCTGACCCAAATGGGACAAAGTGGGTATTCCATACCATGTGATATTTAAACAGGGGAAGATCTGGAAAGTGGGCGCGGGGGGGGGGGGGGGGGGGTGGTGGTGGGGGTGGTGGGAATGTACCTGGTAACTCAGTTCGGGAGCAGGTTGGGAATTGGGTGGTGAGCCATTTGGTTCCATGTATCACTTGTATATTCTTTCATTAGTATTGTTGTTTGGTGTTGTTTCCCCTCTTCCCTTACCATCCTAGTAAACTGCTGTTGTCTCAACCTGCGAGTCCCCTTTGTTTATATTTTCTCCTCCTCATCCCACTGGCAGGTGTGGGGGGGGGTGCGCGAGCATCTATGGTTAAACCACCACAGTTTATTTGGCATCCAACGTGGAGCACGAAGGGTTGAGATAACAACAGACCTGACCTGAACAGAGCATGTTAATTTTTTTTTTATATATATATATACACATTTAATATAGTAGTTAAATAGTCATTGGTCACAATGTTGTTTCATTTGTTCACATGCTTGTGCTATGTAAAGCCTTATGTGCAGTATATATTCCCCACGGTGCTGTTTATCAGTGCTGCGAGAGGGCTCAGGTTTATGATTTTGCTGTACTGTGTGGTGTCGGTTTACAATATTACATCACCAACCATGTGGTTGGGTTGTTCTTTGTTCATGGTATTGTTGCCATGGCCGTATCTCGGGCGCCCCCTGTCGAAACGTGTTAGTAATCGCACCCAGGCTATGGGGAAGACGGAGCGGGGTGATTTCCCCTGCTCCTTTACCTCCCTTTTCTCATTCAGGGCGAATTTCGAATACCTTTGGGATGCTCTAACCATCATGTTTCTATTGCTGGGTCTCTTTAATGTGTTTCAGCTCCTGTCATGGGTTAAACAACTATTTAGGAATATGACCCAGAGATCTGCCCCAAGGCTGGATAGTTATGAGTGGCAGGGTGTGTTAGGATAGTATGGACAAGCACCTGGGACAGTGGGCACCTCCAGTGTTTTGGAAATTCATGCCCAAACAAGTGCAGAATCCTGAAGAATTAGTAAAATATTTGGAAAGAGTGTGTTGTCCCCCTGGCAATTCCATAGAGACACAGATCATTGCAATGTGCTGGGGCCTGGCCCATGCCTATTGAACCCTATTCAACACTATTCGGTACACTCAAGGGGAAGGGAGGGTCTCTGGATTTGGCAGCAAAATGACAAATATGGCAGATAGTCCAGCTCCTGTAACAAGCACGGCAACGACTTCAACCCCCACGACAGATACTGCTACTGCACCCAAACCAGAGGATCAACCCATGCCGGTATCGGTTGCTCCTGTACAGAAAAAGAAACACACAAAAAAGTCAGCTCGCTTGGCAAGGGGGAAAGGAGAACCAGGGTCATTGCAAAAACAGGAGGAAGATGCAGAACCAGAGATAATCACCCGATCCCTGTCCCTAGGTGAGCTGCAAGATCTGCGGAAAGACTTCAGTTACCATCCAGGCGAGTGCATTGTTACCTGGCTTCTCCAATGCTGGGATACCGGGGCCATTAGCTGGGAATTAGAGGGCAGGGAAGCCAGGCAGCTGGGATCTCTGTCTAGGGAAGGTGGCACTGACAAGGCAATTGGGAAAAAGACACAAACCCTCAGCCTCTGGAGGTGACTTCTTTCAGGTGTGAGGGAAAGACACCCCCTCAAAGATGATGCCACATGTCACCCAGCTAAGTGGACCACCATGGAGAAAGGTATCCAGTACTTGAGGGAATTATCTGTGCTGGAGGTGATTCATAATGATCCACATAACTATCTTGGTTTTGCTAGAATAGAGTTAATTTTCTTCTTAGTAGCTAGAATAGCTGTGTTTTAGTTTCAGTGTGGGACTTGTTATGAGAAGAATGTTGATAACAGTGCTGGTGTTATTAGTTGCTGCTGGAGCTCAAGGCCACCGTGTTTGGCTGCTTCACAGCTGCATTAGGACTGGGAGGGAGAAGCGCAGTGAATAGCAAAACCCCAAACTGGCATTGGGATGTGCCAATGAGATATTCCAGATCATATCCCGTCATGCCAGTATATTAACCAGGGCTGACCGGAAATCGGGGGTATTCTCTAGGGGATCGCTCAGGCTTCTTCTTCTGGGGTTTCGGTTTCAGGACTGTCTCGGCTCCAGGATCACTGGCTGGCACAGACTGGGCATGGGTTGGTGGGTGGTGAGCAATTTCATTGTGTATCACTCATTTGTATATTCTGTTATTACTGTTGTTATCATTATAATTTTATTTTAATTAGTAAATAGTTTTTATCTCAACCTGTGAGTCTCCTTGCCCTTTTCTTTCCAATTCTATCCCCTACTCCCTGGAAGGTGGGGGGGGGGGGAGGGTGAGAGAGCAGGCTGTGTTTGCCTGCAAACCAAAAGGGTAAAGCCAAACCACCAGTCTTTTTTGGTGCCCAACGTGGGGCACAAAGGGTTGAGATAAAGACAGATTTGACCAGACTGTGTTAAAACAAAACTGTGATAAGCATTAATTTTGTGGCCTCGGACTTGGTCGGCGCTGATCGGAACGCCGTTTTCTGTGCTCTCAAAGGTGGTTTTAGAGCTGTGGTCTGTCTCACCTCGCTGCTGTACATGCTGTGTGCCACTATTTATACGTGGTTCACCACCTCTAGGCGTTGGAGGAAGGAGGGATGCTGTTTTGCTGACTAAGGTTTTTGTTGTGCTGTGCTGTGGGGTGCTGGTTGTTGGTATGATAAAATCATGGGTAGCGGGACCGATTTTGTATCTGTATGCAGTGGTGGCAGGTGGCACAGCAAAGCCAGCTCCATCCCCACATTTTGGGAGCTGTCTGATGGGTGTGGTTACCAATTATACCTTATCCAGTAGAAGAAGGGGACATCTGCCTTTGTTTTCCCCTTCTCCTCCAAGTCACTTATAAAAGCTCTTGAGAATTTTGAATACCCTTGGGATGCTCAAACTACCATCACCCTGTTGCTGAATGTGTGTCAGGTTGTGATGTTGCTTAGATCTGCTACGGGTGTTTGATGTAGATGTCAGTATTGTGCTGCCACTCCAGCTCCTCTAACAGACACTGCAGCCACTTCAACCCCTGCGACCAACACTGCAGCCACTTCAACCCCTGCAACAGCCACCACCACAACTACTCCAACTCAGTGCCTGATGAGGTTACTCAAACCTCAGTGAAAAACACCACAGATGACAAATCAGAAAACAAACCTGTTCCAGTATCAGTTGCCCCTATAAAAAAGAGGAAATACACAAAGAAATCTGTTCGCTTAACAAAGGATGAGGGGCCATCACGAGAACCAGAGGAAGAGCCAGAACCAGAGGCAACCACCCGATCCCTATCGCTCAGTGAGTTATGAGACATCCGAAAGGATCTCAGCCATCATCCAGGTGAAGACATTGCCCCCAGATGCTCCGATGCTGGGACAATGGGGCCAACAGCATGGAACTAGATGGCAGGGAAGCCAAGCAATTGGTTTCCATTGCCAGAGAAAGTGGCATTGACAAAGTGATTGGGATCGAGCCACAGACTCTAAGCCTGGGGAAGTGACTCCTGTCAAGTGTGAAAGAAAGGTTCAACTTTAAGGATGATATTTTGTGTAATCTAAACAAGTGGGACAACACAGAGAAAGGCATCCAGTGCTTGAGAGAATGAGCTGTGCTGGAAGTGATTTATAGTAACCTGAATGACGATCAGTTACCCAAAGATCCAGATGAAGTCCCATGCACACAATCCATCTGGTGGAAGCTTCTACAGAACAAACCAGCATCATATGCCAAGTCACTGACAGTACTGAGCTTCAGAGGTGGAGAGGAGCCAAAGGTGTATGAAATAGCAAGCTGCCCGAACTCATATGATGATGACGGGCAGTATGATCAAGATTGGAGAGGCCCTGCTGCCAGCCAGGTGGAGGTGAGAGACAATCAAGTTTATTGGACTGTGTGGATTTGTTGGCCTGGCACATCTGACCCACAGGAGTATAAAGCTTTAGTGGACACTGGTGCTCAGTGCACCCTGATACCATCAGATTTTAAAGGGACAGAATCCATTTGTATTTCTGGAGTCACAGGGGGTCCCAACAGCTGACTGTGTTGGAGGCTGAAATGAGCCTGACTGGGAATGACTGGCAAAAGCACCCCATTGTGACTGGCCCGGGTGCTCCGTGCATTCTCGGCACTGATTACCTCAGGAGAAGGTATTTCAAGGACCCAAGAGGGTACCAGTGGGCTTTTGTCATAGCTGCCTTGGAGACAGAGGAAATCAAACAGTTGTCTGCTCTGCCTGGTCTCTCAGAGGACCCTTCTGTTGTGGGACTGCTAAGGGTCAAAGAACACCAGGTGCTGATCACTATCACACCAGTGCACCGGCAGCAATATGGCACCAACCGAGACTCCGTAATTCCCATCCATAAACTGATTCGCCAGCTGGAGAGCCAAGGAGTGATCAGCAGGACTCATTCTCCCTTTAACAGCCCCATATGGCCTGTGAGGAAGTCTAATGAGAGTGGAGACTGACAGGGGACTATCATGGCTTGAATGAAGTCACACAACCACTGAGCGCTGCCGTGCCGGACATGTTAGAGCTCCAATATGAACTGGAGTCCAAGGCAGCCAAGTGGTACGCCACCATAGACATTGCCAATGCGTTCTTCTCCATTCCTTTGGCAGCAGAGTGCAGGTCACAGTTTGCTTTCACCTGGAGGGGTGTCCAGTACACCTGGAATCGACTGCCACACCATCTGGTGGAAATGCAGCCCCACCATCTGCCAGGGACTGATCCAGAATGCACTGGAAAAGGGTGGAGCTCCAGAACACCTGCAATACATTGATGATATCATTGTGTGGGGCAACACAGCAGAAGAAATTTTTGAGAAAGGAGAGAAAATAATCCAAATCCTTCTGAGAGCTGGCTTTGCCAAAAAATGAAGCAAGGTCAAGGGACCTGCTCAGGAGATCCAGTTTTTAGGAATAAAGTGGCAAGATGGACGTCTTCAGATCCCAATGGATATGATCAATAAAATAACAGCTATGTCCCCACCAACTAACAAGAAGGCAGCACAAACCTTCTTAGGCGTTGTGGGTTTCTGGAGAATGCACATTCCTCATTACAGTGAGATCGTGAGCCCTCTCTACCAAGTGACCCGAATGAAAAACGATTTCACATGGGGTCCTGAGCAACGACAAGCCTTTGAACTAATCAAACAAGAGATAGTCCATGCTCTTGGACCAGTCTGGACGGGACAAGGTGTTAAAAAGTGCTCTACACTGCAGCTGGAGACAATGGACCAACTTGGAGCCTCTGGCAGAAAGCACCAGGGGAGACTCGAGGACTACTCCTGGGGTTTTGGAGTCAAGGATACAAAGGATCCAAAGCCCGCTATACTCCAACTGAAGAAGAGATATTGGCAGCGTATGAGGGAGTTCAAGATGCTTCAGAAGTGATGGGTACTGAAGCACAGCTCCTCCTGGCACCCCGATTGCCAATGCTTGTCTGGATGTTCAAAGGGAGCGTCCCCTCTACACCTCACGCAATTGATGCCACATGGAGTAAGTAGGTTGCACTGATCACACAACGGGCTTGGATTGGAAGCCCCAGTGATAAACGAACACATAAAATATAGTTAGATTTTCAGAAAGTGACTTTAGTTCGTTTTGATTGTCTGTATTAGGTAGGAAACTTTTACAAGAACTAACAAGCTATTCCACGCTATCAGCAAAAGCCTTTTGACACCTGGTATGCAAGCAGTCTGGAGCAAGAGAAGAAGGAACTGGTATGTGAACATCAGCAGTCTGAAGCAAAAAAAACGTTTTTGTCTTTTCTTGCAGTTTGGAAAGAATTCAAGTGGCTACTGAGCATGTGCAAGGAGAAAAGATGAAAAGTTCATAGTGATAAAACCTCTGCGACCACCAACAGGAGGCAGTGCGCAAGCACGAATGGGAGTGAATTTATGTTAAAGATTTCTCGGAACTAATTAGCCTAACCCAACCTAAATTTAATTAGTATGTGTATATGTGTACTTTAAATAATGCCTTTGTAAAGGAATCGGCATGTGGGGCTTTTGGAAAGATTCACCCTGTCACCCGCCGGCGAATGAAACATACCTGCTTTATAACTCTCTGCGAGTTGTAGGGTTTGATTCCACAGATCACCAGTCACCCAAGAATTCTGGAAGTGATCACGAACTCGCCAGAAGGAAAAAAACTTTGGAGTGTCACCAGAGGAAGAGGTGACACGTGATGAAAATGCTCCACCATATAATGAACTGTCAGATAATGAGCGGCAATATGCCTTGTTCACTGATGGCTCCTGTCACATTGTAGGAAAATATCGAAAGTGGAAAGCTGCTCCCCTATCATGCACCAACCTCTGTGAAAGTTGAAAGACACAATGGACTACTGAAAACTACACTAAGAGCAATGGGTGGTGGGACATTCAAACATTGGGATACACATTTAGCAAAGGCTGCCTGGCTGGTTAACACTAGGAGATCTACCAGTCGAGCTGGTCCCACCCAATCAAAACTTCCACACACTGTAGAAGGGGACAAAGTCCCTGTAGTTCACATGAAGAACCTGTTAGGGAAGATGGTCTGGGTTAGTCCTGCCACAGGCAAAGGCAAACCCTTTCGCAGGATTGCTTTTGCCCAAGGACCTGGGTGCACTTGGTGGATAATGCAGAAGGATGGGGAAGTCTGATGTGTACCTCAAGGAGATTTGACTTTGGGTGAGAATAGCCAATAATTTGAACTGTATACTGTTAATTGATATATATATATATATATATATATATATATATATATATAGTATGTCATTACTACTGTGGTTGCTATATGCCATGTCAAAGGAATTGCAGTATGAATTGCCCCAAAATGGATGAAGAATGGCCTTTGGTGAAAACCGAGCAAAGTACAGGAGTGATGGAACTGGCTTCAGCAATCAGCACCCAATGATGTTCTTGAGACTGACATCTTCAACCTGCAGACCGTGGGCATGGGCCGCACCAGATACACCAGCACATCATCTCCAGTCAGCTCTCCAAGATACACCAGCCACAAGCTCTGGATACAGCATGCAGCAATCCAACACCACACACCATTTTTTCCCACTCTGAAAGCAGAACTGTTATGACAGATTGTATTGGGTTTGCATGGCAAGGTTTTTGGTAGCAGTGGGGGAGGGGACATGGGGTGGCTTCTGTGAGAGAAGCTGCCAGAAGCTTCCCCCATGTCCGACCCGACACAGCCAATGCCAGCGGCTACAGGAACGGACCCGCCGCTGGCCAAGGCCGAGCCAATCAGTAACGCCTCTGTGATAACATAATTAAGAAAAAAAAAAAAGGAAGGGAGAAAAAAAAAAGCTGCACACTTTGCAGCTGGAGAGAGAGGAGTGAGAAGATGTAAGAGAAAACAACTTCGCAGACACCAAGGTCAGTGAAGAAGGAGGGGGAGGATGGGCTCTGGCGCCAGAGCAGCGATTCCCCGCAGCCTGTGGAGAAAGACCATGGTGAAGCAGGCTGTCCCCCTGCAGCCCATGGAGTTCCATGGTGGTGCAGATGACCACCTGTAGCCCGTGGAGGACCCCACGCCGGAGCAGGTGGATGCCTGAAGGAGGCTGTGACCCCGCGGGAAGCCCGCGCTGGAGCAGGTTCCTGTCAGGGCCTGTAGCCCGTGGAGAGAGGAGCCCACGCCGGAGCAGGTTTGCTGGCAGGACTTGTGACCCCGTGGGGGACCTGCGCTGGAGCAGTCCCTTCCTGAAGGACTGCACCCCATGGAATGGACCCATGCTGGAGCAGCTTGTGAAGAGCTGTCAGTCATGGGAAGGACTCACGTTGGAGCAGTTGGTGGAGGACTGTCTCCCGTGAGAGGGACCCCACGCTGGTGCGGGGGAAGGAGACCTCCCCCTGAGGAGGAAGCAGCAGCAGAAACAACGTGTGATGAACTGACCCTAACCCCATTCCCTGTCCCCCTGTGCTGCTGGGGGGAGGAGGTGGAAAATCGGGAAAGAGATTAAGCCCGGGAAGAAGGGAGGGATGGGGGAGGTGTTTTAAGATTTGGTTTTACTTCTCATTCTCCTCTGATTTTGATTTGTAATAAAGTAAATTTGGTTTTTTTCCCCCAAGTCGAGTCTGTTTTGCCCGTGCCAGTAATTGGTGAGTGATCTCTCTCCGTCCTTATCTCCACCCACGAGCTTTTCGTTATAATTTTCTCCCCCTGCCCATTTGAGGAGGGGGAGTGATAGAGTGGGCTTTTGGTGGGCACCCAGTATCTAGCCAGGGTCAACCCTAAAGTCATGGGTTAAATGAACTCAGTGGACTTTTTAGAGTGATGGCCCATAAGCTAAGGGAATTATATATATGTGTGTGTGTGTAAATAGATATAGTTCTACATCAAGACAAGACAGTGGTAGGAATTAATTGGGAAGTGTAGGATCTGGGCATGACGTAGATGGCATAGAATAAGGGGTGGATAATGTCCTGGGTTTGGTTAGGATAGAGTTAATTGTTCACAGAAAACTGGGAGGGGCAGCTGACCCAAATGGGACAAAGTGGGTATTCCATACCATGTGACATCATGCTCAATATTAAAATGGGGGGAGTTCCAGGAAGGGGGAGGTGCCGCGGTTTGGAAGCAGGTTGGGAATTGGGTGGTGAGCCATTTGGTTCCATGTATCACTTGTATGGTATATTCTTTCATTAGTATTATTGTTGTTACTGTTTGGTGGTGTTTCCCTCTTCCCTTACCATCCTAGTAAACTGCTCTTGTCTCGATCTGTGAGCCCTCTTTGTTTATATTTTTCTCCTCCCCATCCCACTGGAGGGTGAGCAAGCAACTGTGGTTAAACCACTACAGACAGGATTCCCTGGCTTTGTACATTGTATGATATGTTGAAGAGGTAAGAGAACCTCTATCTTTAATGAGTTCTAGCTAAAGAAAAAAAAATATCTTCACCACTGCATTCCAAATCAGAAATGTATGTAGTAGCATAATACTCTGCAGCTAGTAAAGCCGTTATGTTTTCACTAATCTAAGGTATCATAATAATTGCTAAGGGCAAGTTAAACCCTAAATAATAGTGTGGGGGAAAATGCTGCAAATGATAGTTGTTTTTCTACTGTCTGTGTAAAAATTATTTCAAGGATCCAGTTCAGTAATAAATCTAACATTAGCTATTTCCAGACAGCATAACCACACAGTATACTGATAATGACTACAGAATCACAGAATGGTAGGGGTTGGAAGGGACCTCTGGAGATCATCTAGTCCAACCCTCCCTGCTAAAGCAGGTTCACCTAGAGCAAGTTGCACAGGATTGCATCCAGGTGGATTTTTAATATCTCCAGAGATGGAGACTCCACAAACTCTCTGGGCAGCCTCTTCCAGTGCTCTCTCACCCTCAAAGTAAAGAAGTTTTTCCTCATCTTCAGCTGGAACTTTCGGTGTTCCAGTTTGTGCCCATTGCCCCTTGTCCTATTGCTGGCCACCACTGGAAAGAGTCTGGCCCTATCTTCTTGGCACCCACCCTTTAGCTATTTATAAGCATTGATAAGGTCCCATCAGTCTTCTCTAGGCTAAACAGATTCAAGTCTCTCAGCCTTTCCTCATGAGAGATGCTCCAGACCCTTAATCATCTTTGTAGCCCTCTGCTGGAATCCCTACAGAAGTTCCCTATCTCTCTTGAACTGGGGGGCACAGAACTGGACACAATACTCCAGATGTGGCCTCACCAGGGCACAGTAGAGAGGGAGGATCACCTGCCTCGACCTGCTGGCCACACTCTTCTTAATGCACCCCAGGATACCATTTGCCTTCTTGGCCACAAGGGCACACTGCTGGCTTATGGTTAACTTGTTGTCCACCAGGACTCCATGTCCTTCTCTGCAGAGCTGCTTTCCAGCAGGTCAACCCCCAACCTGTACTGGTGCACGGGGTTAGTCCTCCCTAGGTGCAGGACTCTACACTTGCCCTTATTGAACTTCATTACAGAATCACAGAATCACAGAATCACAGAATGGTAGGGGTTGGAAGGGACCTCAGGAGATCATCTAGTCCCCTATACCAGGTTACACAGGAAATCATCCAGACAGGTCTTGAACATCTCCAGAGATGGAGACTCCACAACCTCTCTGGGCAGCTTATTCCAGTGCTCTGTCACCCTCACAGTAAAGAAATTTTTCCTTAAGTTTCTTTAGGTTTCTTTCTGTCCAGCTCTCCAGCCTGTCCAGGTCTTGCTGAATGGCAGCACAACTTTCCAGTCTATCAGGCACTCCTCCCGGTTTTGTATCATCAGCAAACTTGCTGAGGGTACACTCTGACCCTTCATCCAGGTCATTGATGAATATGCTGAACAAGACTGGACCCAGTACTGACCCCTGGTGGACACCACTAGCTACAGGCTTCCAACTAGACTGCATCGCTGGTCACAACCCTCTGAGCCAGTTCTTCACCCACCTCACTGTCCCCTCATCTAACCCACACTTTCTAAGGGTACCTATGAGGATGCTATGGGAGACAGTGTCAAAAGCCTTGGTGAAGTTGAAATAGACAACATCCACTGCTCTCCCCTCATCCACCCAGCTGGCGATGCTATCATAGAAGGCTCTCAGATTGGTCAAACATTATTTCCCCTTGGTGAATCCATGTTGACTATTCCAAATAACCTTATTTTCTGCCAGATGCTTAGAGATGACATCCAGAATGAGCTGTTCCATCATCTTTCCAGAGATGGAGGTGAGGCTGACTGGTCTGTAGTTTCCTGGGTCCTCCTTCTTGCCCTTTTTGAGGACTGGAGTGACACTGGCTTTTCTGCAGTCCTCAAGCAACTCTCCTATTCTCCAGAATCTTTCAGAGATAATGCAGAGTGGCTTAGCAATAACATCTGCCAGCTCTCTCGGTACTCATGGGTGCATCCCACCTGGGACCATGGATTTGTGGGTGTCGAGTTTGCCTAAATGATCTCTAACCCAAGATAACCCAGTATAATGTTTTCTAAAATATTAGTTTCAGTAAGGTACAGTTCAAAATGATTAGGTATTTGTTAATCAAGACTGAATCTCTTTAGAAATGTTGACTTTTAAAAAACTTTAATCAGCTGACCAACTCATTATTCAACCTTGAATTTTATTTATTACATATTTCCTAAGTTCAGATAGTCCTACTGCAACTGTTCAGACACAAGCAATTCAAAGGAAGTTTTTTGAAATAGCAAAATATGTAGCTTTAAACTCAAGTATTTTATTTTTCTCTCTACTTTAATTTAGGGTGTTTTAATAAACACCTAACAAGCCTTTTCTGTAAAGAGGAATCAGAAGCAAGCTCTAGCATGCTCAAAATGCTGCATTTGTTATCCATCCTTTGATGCATCTTTTTAGATTATCTCCAATATTAGCTTTCCTGTTGATGTTTCAACAGGGTAGGAGACAGAAGAATATATTTTGTGAGTTTCATGTGGCAGGAATATGTTGAATTGCTGGGACTCAGCCCTTGGGGGAATTTGATTCCACTTCAGAAGTGCCTAGGATTTGCAGTCAGATAGAGAAGGGAGAAGACTGACTGACAAGATACTTACTGAAAGCCATGGAAATTGACACTTGACACAGCTAGCTAGAACTATGACTCATCCATGATGCTTCACTGGTCACAACTACATTTCTGTGATGCTTCATTTCACCTGTTTATACCTTTATTGCAAATAGAAAAAGGAGTATTACAGCCAGACACTGCCCCTTCCTTTTAGCTTGCTACAAGCATGCTGTATCACTTCCAATTTACTGAGAAATTTAGATTGTTATGCTGGAACATGACCCATTGCTTCTTGTGACATGCCTGCCCAAGGTCACTGCCCAGCTCCAGAAACTTTGCAAAAATCAAGTATACATTAACAATGCCTAATTACAAGATTTGATTATTAGCACCAATAAGTAGCTGAGGTTGTCATTGTCTCACCTAGATGATAACACTAATTATGACAATTTCTCATTTCCTTATGAATCAAAATGTGAGAAATGCATCATGATTTTTGAATATGTTTATATCTAATTTTAATTTGACTACAGACATTTCAGTCACTGATTTATGATGACAACAAATTCTGGATTTGCTTTTTGGTGTAACACATACATCCACAGTTTAATGCTTTTATTTCTTTATTTTAGGAAATCTTGCCAGTAAAAAAAAATAAATATATATATATATGCACAGGTCATTAGTTTAACTGCATCCTATCCCTTGCATAACTTGAAGTGAGCACATGTGCAGTATTGCCACTGCACAGGGTTACAGCAGACATAACAAACATGACATCTAACATTACAGTTAAATCTGAAAACAGGTGTTGAAAGTATACCTTTAATAACAGAACGCTACTGTTCAGCAGACTTATTCTCTAGACAAATCAATATAATAATTTTATAGATGATGGATCAGCTATTCACTTGTTGCTGTTCTCAGGAATTAATATTATGCTATATTAGAATTTAATTGGAGTGAAAGAATGGTGGCCAATATAGAAACTCTTTAAGATAGAGATTTTAGCAGGAGATGGGCTAGTTTGACTTCCCTTTCAAATCACATCCTTACTTGCATTATAAATTTGATTTCAAAAATCTATCAAAAAAAAAAAAGATACTTTTTTCCGCTGTTGTCAGTCCAGAAAAATGTCTTAATGAAATAATGCTTATTTTCTTAAGTTGATCAAAGCTATGTATTTTTCCACAATATTTCAATGTATTATAATATTAAGAGCTGGTTTATTACTCTTAATATTTCTATCATGACTGTAAAGGACACCTAAGATGAAATTTTCAAAAACTGTCACCATTGTTTAAACACTTCTCCCTATAAGGTTAAAATTGCTTTTAGTAGGGATCAAAGGGAAGCTACCTGAACCCAGTTTGCTTTTGAAAATCCTATCAAGGGTCACATAGGAATCAAAATTCTTAGTTTTAATTTTCATTCTGTCAAACATGGAGAGGGGCACAGTGATGAAATATTTTACAGCTTTGTAAAAAGCAGTATATTCCTTTTACTACAAGTACAAAAGGCAGGAACTTGAATGATGGAGTTCTATTCTTGACACTACTGCTGGCTCACTGACAGATTTTGAACAAGTTGTAGCTTCTGTATTTGTGTCCTTGCCAACTTCACCAGGTTGCTAAGACTTTATGAACTTCTGTTATATGCACTGAACATCAAGCTGGAAAAAGGAAGGGGGGGGGGGGAGGGGTGGTGGTGAGACAATACAACTCATTGGCTTTGAATTACATCTTTCACATATAAAGCATACCCATCGATGAAATGCAGTCGACAGCAAATCTGCCAGTACAAGACTGATGGATATTTCCTTCTTTAAAACAAACACACACAAACTGCCCCCCCCCTCCCCCAACACAAAACAAACTCATTCTCATTCTTTTCAGAGTTGGACCTTCTCCTTTACTCCCCCCTTTTCTGGCTTGCTTTACTCTTCTACCTCAGCCCATCCAGTCCAATATACACTTATGGATAGGATTTCATACAACTGCTTTAAAAACCTAAGATCAAACAACTTCAAATACATATTTTTTGTGATCAGAAAATTCTGAATACAGTCAGTTACATAACTCTCAGAATTTAAGGTTAAAATCCTCTTTTCAATTGCCAAAATGTTGGGGTTTTTTAAAGTCCTCATTACATAAGAGATGCCTCTTTAGCTTAACTTCATGAAAAATCTGCAGATAGTTTCTGTAAGATTCTACAAGTCATACCTGAATAGAATCATCCCAATACACAGTTGTACATGAATTATTATTTTTAACATTGCCATGCAGATTTAGTCACCACGAAAATTAAAGAAATGGCACCCTCTTGTGGTACCTTTGCTTTTAACAAAGTCTTCATATTTTCCTGGTATACCATTTTACAAGCAAAGAGCTTTTCTAATATATCCACTATTAAATGCAGATTTATGCTTACTTTTTTTTTCAGACACAATAAAACTAAATAATTCAGGAAACTACATAGTGATAAGAAAGCAGTTGCAAGACATATTACCAAGAAGTAATATTAAATTTCAAACCCTTATAACCAAAAAGAAATTGGACGTTTTCAAAAGTGAGTGCCTGAAAGGCTAGAGAGACAATGACAAGAGAGAGAGTGTACAAACAAAGATTCTATTATGGCATTAAACCAGTGTGATGTATCTTTTATTATTAAAGACAATACATTTTTACCACTACTACAAACCTTGTTCTACCTACTGCTACTTTTAACGATTAAGGCCTTCTCTAACAAAACCAAAATCCCTCCTACAGTAAAGATGTCTGTGTTTTACTGCTACTGAATTACTAATTGTTGTAACTATGTAACTATTGTCAACTAGTAAAATTAACTATTAATTGAAGTACTAATCTTAGCTCAACAGTTCATTGTACAGTTTAGTTAAGTTCTACTTTTTCTTAAATTTTATTAGAATTTGACTTCAAATATCACATCTCTGTATTCCTTACATAGGCGAACTGGGTCTTGTCTTAAAAGTTCATGGCAGTTAGATTCAGTGCTTTAGTATCTTAGTGAAGCTTGGCAAAAATCACTCCCTTCCCTACATCAGCTTTGCCCTTTCCATTTGACAGTGGCCTTTTCGCAAGTTATGTATTGTATTCTTAGAAGGATATACCTTCTGAATGACTGGAGATCTCACTTTTTAAAAGCAAAGTTCCTATAAGGCATACTATCAGGTCAAGTCAAATTAGTTACTCTGAAGATCCTAAGAGTAATTGTGAAAAAGTAGTGATTATTCTACAGAAACTACTTGCTATCACTTCCCTATCACAGCCTCATACTCAGTGTAGTGAAAGCTACCTACCCAAATAGAAGGCACTATGAAGGTCTAGTTCCTTGCAGGTTTACTATCATTTGCTAGGAAACAAAAGTAATAATAATTTCCTACCCAAAGTTTAAGTATTTTAAAAGGTTTTCATCATATAAAACTCAAATCACCAGGAGATTCTACTTTAATTGATTTGTTTAATATTCTATGTTGCTGTATCTATGAGACTTTGATCCAGAGAGGCCTGCCAACCAAGAGATTTTCTTGAACTTTACCTAGTACTGTGCATCATCAGTATTTGATCTATTTACTTACTGCTGAAGTAAGAGACAAGATTACTGGATAGTAAAAACTTCTGAGAGAAGAATACAACACAGTTACTCCCTGTAAAATCTATATGCTTGACTTTGCCAAGGGTTTTATTAACTTCATTGTATGTAAAATAAATTTTGCTCAACACTCTCCTTTATATCCCATTTTAAATTTGTTTTATTTAACTTATTAACAATTTTGAGTCAAGGTTGGTAAGTTTAAACTGTTTGCAAGCAATGGTTTTTAGAGTAAACTGGTTTTATATTTGCACCAAAATAAAAGATTGTTCAGATTAAGTGTTTGATGCAATACAGGAATTAAATCAGAATGTTCAAAATTACATTGACACCAAAGACTAATAAAAAGCAAATGCTATTCAGTAAGACACAGTGGAATGCTTTATTTCGCTACTTTCACTTTATCTAAATAGTCTTCAATATCATATGACCCTTCCTTTCTGTCCTCCACTTTATACTCCAAATACTGTTTGCTAATCTTAGCCCAAAATCTGTAAACAGTCCCAGAGCTAACACTGAAAGGTCAGTCATCTTGAATGCTGGATAATCATCAATTACAAACACAATGAAACAAGATGCTTAAATACTTTTTAATTTATTTATTACCTGTGCACAAGAGGTAACTACCAATAAAAACTCAAGAGATATACAGTATTTTTTTACATGGTGGTTAAAAGTATTTAGAATATCACATGACAATGACTGAAAGTAATCTTTCCAATTACAAATCATAATGCATGTTAGAATCTCAATGGAACAAGCCAAAATGCCTTAGAAACAGTTTCAGAGCACAAGGCAGCACTCCATTAATTTGCACAAAGATAATTTACAGTTAATCTATAACAATGTTGCAATAAGACAATGTTACAGTACAAGTTTATTTATGGCTAGATGTGAAGATATAACTAGAACAGCAATTCTAGTATATTTTAAATGAACTTGCCTAAGTATTTTTTCTGAGATGTTTACCAAAGATGCTGGAAGAGTCTACACTAGAAACATGTTATACTACTTATTTTTCTCCCCCCCCCCGCCCCCCCCCCCCCCAGTCTTCTTTGTTTACTTATAATTTCATTCTATTGCAATGTGTAAATTTTTAGAAATAAGCTGTCTTCATTGTATATGTTGTGTTTATACTTCATACAAATAAAAACAAAAATGGCAGATTACTTAAGTGGTATAAATATAGCATTTTGCTAGCAAAAAATACATGCTGAAATCACCATAAGCAGCAGTAGCACCCATGAATTACAGCCTTCAATTTTTTTCCTTTTTAATTTGTATCCTACATAAATTACTACTGAAGGCTAATGGTTTAATAGTAAATAAATTGGACAGTTGTAAGTCAGACAAAGCCTGCTCAACCAACTGTGAAAGCTGGTATTAAAAAAAAATAATTAAGAAATATTGAAGAACTAAAGTGATGCATACAACTGAGTGAAAATGTATCAATTCCTCGTTTGAAGAAAACTACTGCACTTCACCTTAAAATGCACGACTGATTTTAGTTATAACAAGACAATCCCAAGAATAAGAATGAAATAAAGCAATTTTTTAAAGATTTAAGAGTTGTTATCAAAAATAAATCACATTTTTTTGAGTTAAAGAAATACTCCTATGAAGGCTGAGAGGCAAGCAGCCTTTCAATAGCTGCACTGATATCTCCTCCTGTTGCTATTAGAGCTTGTAAGTTTGCTTCATGGTTCAAAAAGCCCATTGCACTCAGCTGCTCCAGTTGTTGCTGAAATCTAACTTCTGGATTTTGTAACTGCTAAGAAGAAAAATCTCAAGCTATAAAAGCATAATACACATTTGGCAAAATACAGGATTTAAACATAGTTGGTTCTGAACCACTTCTTGTGTTTACTAATTTCTGAATACATCTTTTTCAAGTTCCCCAAACTATGACAAATTTCATTCACAGTTGAATTATTGATCAAACAATCAGATTAGCCTCAAATTTTAAGAGTATCTTCACTTATGTGATATTTTAAAACTACAAGAAGAGCTGCTTGTTTGATAAAAAAGGAACAGTTACGTCTGATAAATGTGTCCCAAGAACAATTTCTTAAAGATTTTCATACAACCTTTTTTATAAAAAAAATGAAAGAGTCTAATCTAGTAATGTGGGACAGCAGGATTTTGAGAATTTCATTGTTGAAAACAGTAAATGTGGTAGGTTTTTTTTATCCTTGGCATAAAAGTTACCTCTTTAATGCTCCAAGTATTTGCAGACTAAATTGACCAAAATTCTAGTTAGAAAAACTTCAGCCTAAGGCAAAGTGGCAGCTGTGCTTTATGAGCTGATTTTGCTCAAATAAACTGCTCATAAACTAATGACAAAATCCTCAATCATTTCAGTTGTATGATCTTCAACTCAGAGGCATTTTTGAAACAGAACAATTATATGAAAATAATATGCTTTAGATATATAAGGCCAGAGTAATACTGAGAAGGCACTTTTTGAAATGAGTGAGACAGTTTACATATCAACACAATAATTTTGCAGCTACTGCTAATTTTCCTTTTGTTCTACTTAAACTTTCATCCATTGAGAAATTCCTATCAGTATGCATATACTTCCAAACCAATAAAATACAAATATACTGGCTGAAATTTAAACACTCCTCTTCCCCCACCCCATCTGCTTCCTCCAAGCAAAACCACACAGAATACTGAATTGGTAGCATAAGATGTGGCAAGATAAAAACATCTACAGGAACATGGTTTCCTACAGCTATGCCTACCACCACTTTCTCATGGTTACATAAAATAACATTTTTCTGTCAGATCAGCAAGCTAACTGCCTTATTCTCTGGCAACAGAAGAGGTAAGAGCAGGACTGTCCCTTTTACCAGCACTCTGCCATTACATTGGATATGTACCACGGTGTAATGGTGCTGTTTCACACAGCGCTCTTGAGATACCTGTCCACTGTTATGGGTGTGCCCCCTTTAAAGGCCAGTCTTGCTCACTGTATTGGGTTTCCGTGGCAAGATCACACTCACCACCCTACATTTACCTGCAAAGCCGACATCTTTGCTTGACTTCTGGAGCTCTCCAGAAAGCCTGAATCCCACTTGGTATGTTAACACAATATACACTGTGCAGTCTGGATCTTCAGGATGTCAGGGAAGCATGCTACAAATTCAGGCCCCAAATAACCTGAGCGTGGCTATTGTGAAGCATGGAACAGAGGTTGTCACAGCTACAGTGTAACAACCAGCAACACAGATACAAATTACAGAGATAATGATGTTCAGTACATTTAAATTATTTTCTTGTCTGAGTCCACATTTCACTTGCCAGGGAACCAGTCTTCCCTTTAACACCTTAATCTGCTTCTTTCCAGGCATTTCAGAAACTCAGTTGTATGAAGATAGGTCTACAACAATCAACCCTTCAGAGGACACTTTTACTCAAATGTGATGTTTTTCTGGCATTTATTTGCACAGTTAGAACATCACTTTTAAGCTTCCTCTGCTCATCACTTTTAAGCTTCCTCTGCTCTCCTTTGACCAGAAGCATTCTGTTGGTTTACACTGAGGGGGGAGGGGGGTTACTGGATATTTAAAAACCAAACCAAACCAAAAAACCAACAACCACCCAAAGCCAACAACCACTCCTACCCCCCCCCCCCCCCACACACACACACTAGAATACAGTGATCTACTTTACCTGAGCATTTGCACCAGCAAGTGCCTGCAACATTTGTTGGACAAACTGCTGGTGGCCAGGTTCAGCAGCCCACAATGTTGGACTTATATTTTCACTGGGAACAGAACTAGGTACACTGGACCCTGTAGGAGCTCCATTGCTTCCCAGTCCACCTAAACCAGGATTGAATCTGCACAATTAACAAAGAGAAACACATCACTAACATAGAAAATGACTTATTGCAATGTCTCTTCCCATTATATGTAATTACTAAGTAAAAATTCTGTCAAATAAAAAATGGATGACAACTTAAGTAAAGCATCAAAACAAAGATCATAACTACCATTGCTTAAAAGTGAGTTGCAGACAAAAGCGTGACAGATACTAAAACAAGTTTAGTAAAAATAAAAAATGCAAGAGAAACAATCTGTAAAAACTAGATAAACCTCTACATGTTGAAAAGAAAGACAAAAGTTGAAAAAAAAAAACCAAACGTAAAAGTTTTTGTATAAATTTGTATGACCAATTCTTACCCTGGTATAAGTCCCGGTGCTTCCATTGCTAGGGTCTGCAAGCCCTGCTGAATCTGTAGCAAAGCCTGCATTGCTCTAGGGTTTGACATAGCTGATAACATGTTAGGATTCTGCATCTAAAAACAGGATAGAAACTCATAATTGAATAATATACAGACATTCAAAGTTGATCTTTATCACTATATGTTTTATAGAATCTGATATCCTTTCAGAACTTGTTGTTTCGCAACTTTGTATTTGAATGTTTAAATTGAATCCTTCAGATTTACTTCAGATAACTCAAAACATCTTTTTCTAGCTAAATTCAGACCACAGTTATTTGATCATGATAATTTGTGCATGTGTTCGTATCTGTAGTGCCATCAACACCTACAGACATACAAATACTTGGCAAAACATACCAGCAAGCATATAATATTCAAGGACCCTCACTTTACTGCAAATTCAACTAAAATCTGGCTTTTGCATCCACAAATAAAAGACATACTTTTGATTTCTGAAATTAAACATCTAAAAACCAAACTATTTTAGATAAAAATCCAAAATTAATGGCTTATGCTCACCTCTGCTTATAGATGCCACATGCAAGTGACAAGTTATTTGTTTCAGTTAGATGTCTTGGAAGTCAGACCTGCTTCAAATAGCAGACAGGCTGATTAATCTCAGCATCCTTCACTTGGTAACTAGATCAAATTCCTTCTGCTGCAAAAACATGTTTTGATTCAAAGAACTGCTCAAATAAAGGTTAAGCTTCCTCCGGAGCAAAGCAGAAGAGCAGAATAGGGCACAAAGATCAAATGTTGATTCTATCCTGAAATATGGGTGTGTAATGAGACTTGAGCACAGCAAGTTTTTAAACACAAGTTTTTAAACATTTTTCTCTCAGATTTGTATCTTAGTGATAGCTAAAAGTCAGAGGAAAATAACTAAACATATAGCTGGTGAAGTTAATCCAAATCTTTAAAGAAGGAAAGCATTTTAGATTCACTCAAGTAAGCTGCTGTGATTACTTTGTTTAAGAAAATAACCTTTAAGCCATGAAATACCATCTGATATTTAGAGTCGATTTTACAGAAAACTGACCCAACAATCCTCTGAGCACTTAGGCGACTTGGATCTCTTAATGTTTTTATTTCCAACTGCAGGGTAGCAGTAATTCTGAGTAAAACTTATGTAAGAGGAGTAGAAAGAGTAGCTCACAGATGTGTTTTCCTAGTTGCGCTGAGCAACTAGCCATTTATTGCAAGTGCTTTCCATTATAAAGAGGAACATTTCATAGTTGCCATCACCCAATTCAATAATATAATGACAACAAATGAGTGAAGAAGTATGGGCTGTGATACTGCCAACATTCTAAGAACACCTAGGTATTTCTCCAGTTTACTTTATCTGTTAATGTTGTAGATCACCTGACCTAACATAGAGAAGACAGCAGACAACTAGCTGTGCAGATAAATCCCAAGGTGATAGCAATGGACAGAGATACAAAAGCATTAAGAACATCTGGGTGAAGATTAGGGGGATGGAAAAAAAAGCAGATGTCATTGTGGGTGTCTACTATCGATTGTCCAGTCAGGATGATAGCACTGATGTGTTATTTTATAGGCAACTAAGAGAAATCTCTGGTTCGATAGCCCTTGTCCTTATGGGAGATTTCAACTTCCCAGACATCAAATGGGAATACCATACTGCTGTGATGAGCAAGTCTGGGAAATTTTTGAAGTTTGGGGAAGATAATTTCTTGACACAAGTACTCAAGTGAGACTCCTAGACTTGTTGTTTGTGAATAGACATGGACTCATGGGAGATGTGACGGTAAGTGGCTGTCTTGGTCACAATGATCACAAAATCACAGAATCACAGAATCACAGAATCACAGAATATTAGGGATTGGAAGGGACCTCGAAAGATCATCTAGTCCAATCCCCCTGCTGGAGCAGGAACACCTAGATGAGTTCACACAGGAAGGCGTCCAGGCGGGTCTTGAATGTCTCCAGAGAAGGAGACTCCACAACCTCCCTGGTTGTGGAGTCAACTCAACTCAAATGGTTGAGTTTAAAATTTTTGATGTAATGAGAAAACAGGACAGCAGAGTTGTGTATTGGGTCTGACTGGGATGGATTTAATTTTCCCCATAGCAGCCCTCACAGTGCTGTGTTTTGTATTAGTAGCTAGAAAGGTGTTGATAACACACCAGTGTTTTGGTTACTGGTGAGCAGAGCTCCCACAGCATCAAGGCTGGCTCTCCAACATTTCCCCCCAGTAGGCTGGGGGTGGGGAAGGTCCTTGGAGGGGACATAGCCAGGACAGCTGACCCAAACGGACCAAAGGGATATTCCAGACCATATGACGTCTGCTCAGAAATAAAGCAAAGAGAACGGAGGGGGAAGGGGGGACATTCGTTACTTCCGTTTGTCCTCCGGGAACCGCAGCGCGTATGAAAGCCCTGCTTCCCGGGAAGTGGCCAGACATCGCCTGCTGATGGGAAGTAGAGAGTAAATATTTTGTTCTTTTGCTTCTGCGTGCACAGCTTTGCTTTGCTTCTATTAAACTGCCTTTGTCTGAGCCCATGAGTTTGGGGTTTATTTTGTTCCATCTTATTTTTCTCCCCTCCCCATCCTGCTGAGTGGCTTGGTGGGCACCTGGAATTCAGGCAAGCTCAACCCACCAGAGTCCTTTTTGGCACCCAATGTGGAGCACAAGACAACAGCAGTTTTGCATTCAGCGTGCTTTAGCTGCAGTAGTTATTAAGCAGCGAGCTCCTGTGCAAGTCACGGAGTTTTTTGCTGGTATCACTGCTTATCTCTTTGTTTCTACTAAGCTTAGGAACGTGTTGATACCAGTTACAGCTCTGTGCTTTGCACTGGCATTCACTGCTTTGCTGTGCTGGGGGAGCTATTCTGTGGGGAGGATGAAGGAACTCAGGAATGTGCTGGTACAAACAGTGACTATGTGCTTAGTCCTGGCACTGATGGCCTTACTGTGCTAGGGGAGCTGTCTTGTGGAGGACACGAGGGAATACATCTCCCTTTCCCTACCCAGAATTAATGTGGATAGCTTTATTATGCAGGCTCCCGAGGTCCTTGTTCACCCTTATGTGAGCTGTTTATTACTACTAAGTAATGCTGTTGGAATATTATGAGTTTTGTGGAATTTGGTCTTGTCCTGGTGTAAGAGAAGGCAGCTTTTGTGTGAGGAAATACTGGAAAGTGCCCTGAAGCGGACGGTCCCTGGGTGGCAGGGGGTGTGGAAGGATTTGGGCAGGTTCTTAGGACAGTTATCACCTCCCATAGCCTGGGATTTCACACCTGAAGAAGCACACAACCCTGGCAAACTAACGCGTCACTTGATGGAAGGGTGCCTGGCCTACCCCAATGAGAACCAGCAGCTTCTAGCACTGTACTGGGGCCTGGCCTGTGCCTATGGAGCCACAGTTCAGTACTCTCAGAGGACTGTGGTTGAGGCAGGGACCCAGACCACATCCGAGGACACCATGGTTGAGACAGGGATCCAAACAACAACAACTACAGTAATTGCCCCAGTGGTGAAAAAGAAACAGTGGACAAGGAGAACCACTGGTCCATATCATCGATTAATGAGGGCAGAGGAAGAAGAGGATCAAGAAGCCGGTCCTTCGATGAGGAACTTGGAGGAAGGAGTAAGAGAACTGAAACAGGAAGCGGAGACTACTCGGTCCCTGACCTCATCAGAACTTTGAGACATGTGGAAAGATCACAGCCGCCAGCCAGGTGAGCAGATTGCTGCCTGGCTGCTCCGATGCTGGGATACTGGGGCCGACAGCCAGCAACTGGAAGGAAGGGAAGCCCAGCAGCTGGGATCCCTTGCGAGAAACTGTGAGATTGAGAGAGGAATTGGAAGTTTGCAGTCTCTGGAGGCAGCTCCCCTCAAGTGTGAAAGCCAGATACCCATTCAAAGACGACCTCATGAACTCCCCAGGAAAGTGGACTACTGCAGATGAAGGCATCCAGTATCTGAGAGAACTAGCAGTGCTGGAAGTCATCTACAGTGATCCTGACAATGATGAGGACTCCAAAGATCCAGACGATGTCCTGTGTACACAGGCCATGTGGAGGAAGGTGATCCAAAGTGCCCCAGTGCTAACAGCTTGTCAGCGATGTATTCCCCGGATGTGGAGACACCAACTGTGGAAAGAGCGTCTTCATGGTTCCAAAACTTCGAAGAAAATCTCTGTACCTCCTCGTCCCTATGGGCCAGCACCGTGGCCGTCAAGAGCGTCCCAATGAATCAATCCTCTCCTGCCCCAGTCAGAGGGAAAGGGAGCCCCCAACGTATGCCACGTGGTGCACTCTGGTTCTTTTTGCGTGACCAGAGAGAGAACATGAGGAAGTGGGATGGTGAACCTACCTTTAAACTGGAGGCCCGTGTATGTGAACTGAGGGGGAAGACAGCCAAGAAGGCTGTAAGCGTAGTTGCTGCAGAAGCCCAGGAAGGCAATCAGCAATCTTCCAGGCATAGAAAAACTGAAATCACCTCCCTTGACCCTGGTGAGGGGACTTCTAGTCTGGCACTACAAAGGTCAGACAGTGAATACGCTGATGAAGAACAGGAGTAGAGGGTCCCTGCCTTCGGCCAGGAGGAGGAAAGGGAAGATTGGGTATACTGGACTGTGTAGATCTGATGGCCTGGCACATCAGGTCAACAAAGGTACAAGGTTTTGGTAGACACTGGTGCAGAGTATACACTGGTGCCATCACGGTACAGGGGCACAGAATCCATGTGGATCTCCGGAGTGACAGGGGAATGCCAAGAATTGTCTGTGTTGGAGGCTGAGGTGAGCTTAACAGGGGACAAATGGGAAAAGCACCTCAGAAGAGGGTACTTCTTCAAGGACCCAAAGTGGTACTGATGGGCTCTTGGTGTTGCCACTGTAAACACAGACAAGGTCAAGCAGCTGTCTACCCTGCCTGGCCTCTCAGAAGATCCCTTTGTTGTGGGATTGCTACAAGTTGAAGAACAACAGGTGCCAGTTGCCACCAGGACAGTGCACTGGCAGCAATATCGTACAAACCGAGACTCCTTGGCTCCCATCCGTGAACTGATTCGTCAACTGGAGAGCCAAGGAGTCATCAGCAAGACTCATTCACCTTTTAATAGTCCCATATGGCCAGTGCAAAAGTCTGACAGAGTGTGGAGGTTAACAGTAGACTATCGTGGCCTGAATGAAGTGGCACCACCACTGAGTGCTGCTGTACCAGACATGTTAGAGCTCCAATATGAACTGGAGTCAAAGGCAGCCAAGTGGTACATCACCGTAGACATTGCTAATGCGTTCTTCTCCATTCCTTTGGCAGCAGAGTGCAGGCCACAGTTTGCTTTCACCTGGAGGGGTGTCCAGTACACCTGGAATCGACTGCCCCAGGGGTGGAAACACAGCCCCATCATTTGTCATGGACTAATTCAAGCTGCATTGGAAAAGGGTGATGACCCTGAACATCTACAATACATTGATGACATCATCATATGGGGCAACAAGGCAGAAGAAGTGTTTGAGAAGGGAAAAAGAGTGATTCTGTGAGCTGCTTTTGCTATTAAGAAAAGCAAGGTCAAGGGACCTGCACAAGAGATTCAGTTCTTGGGAATCAAATGGCAGGATGGACGCCGTCATGTGCCTATGGATGTGGTTAACAAGACAGCAGCTCTGTCTCCACCAGCTAACAAGAAGGAAACACAAGCTTTCCTAGGCCTTGTGGGATTCTGGAGAATGCATGTTCCAGGTTACAGTCAGCTTGTGAGACCTCTCTGTCAAGTAACCTGAAAGAAGAACTCTTTTGAGTGGGGCCTTGGGCAACAACAAGCCTTTGAGCGTATCAAACAGGAAACAGCTCGTGCAGTGGCTCTTGGGCCTGTCCGAACAGGACCAGCTGCATAAAATGTACTCTACAGTGCAGCTGGGGAGCATGGTCTCACCTGGAGCCTCTGGCAGAAAACATCAGGAGAAACCTGAGGTCGACCATTAGGGTTTTGGAGCCGGGGGTATTGTGGATCAGAAGCCCACTACCCTCCAACTGAAAGGGAGATACTAGCAGCATTTGAGGGGGTTCGCGCCGCTTCAGAAGTTGTTGGTACAGAAGCGCATCTTCTCCTGGAACTGTCATTGCCCATGCTACACTGGATGTTGACGTGGTTTAACCAGGAAGGGTCGCTGCCCACCCCACCCCCCGTCCTCCGGTGGTATGGGGAGGAGAAAATATAAATGAATAGGGCTCACAGGTTGAGACACAAGCAGGTTACTGGAATAGTAAGGGAGAAACAACACCAAACAACAACAACAACAGTGCTAATGAAAGAGTATACAACGTAAAAAAAGTGATACACGAAAAGGAATGAAACAGCTCACCACTCGACTGCCTCGGAACTATGGTACCCAGCAGCCCCCTTCCCCAGGAACTTACCTGTTTAAATGCTGAGTATGACATCATCTGCTATGGAATACTGTCATGCAGTATGGAACACCTGCCCCAGCAACCCCCCTCCCAGTTCCCTGAGAATAATTAACTCTATCCTAACCAAACCCAGGATAGATGTTTAAAGGAAAATTCCCTTCCACACATCATGCAACCAGTGCTACATGGAGTAAGTGGGTAGCGTTGATCACACAACGAGCTTGACTAGGGAAACCAAACCATCAGGAATCCTGGAAGAGATCATGGATTGGCCTGAAGGCAGAGATTTTGGAGTGCAGCCTGAGGAGGTGGTTCCTGATCAAGAGGCACCACTGTATAATGAGTTATCAGAAGACGAAAGGCGTTATGCTTTGTTTACTGATGGATCCTGTCGTGTGGTAGGAAACCATTGGAAGTGGAGAGCTGCTGTGTGGAGTCTCACACGACAAGTCATTGATGCCACTGAAGGAGAAGGCGAGTCAAGTCAGTTTGCAGAAGTGAAAGCCATCCAACTAGCCCTAAAGATTGCTGAACAAGAAAAGTGGCCAGTCCTCTATCTCTACACTGACTCCTGGATGGTGGCTAATGCCCTGTGGGGTGGCTGCAACAGTGGAAGAAGACAAATTGGCAGTGCAGGGGTAAACCCATCTGGGCTGCTGCACTGTGGAAGGACATCATTGCTTGAGTAGAAAACATGACTTTAAAGGTACGTCATGTAGATAGATGCTCACATGCCCAAAAGCCATGCCACAGAAGAACATCAAAACAATGAACATGTAGACAAGGCTGCCAAAATTGAAGTAGCTCCCGTGGACTTGGACTGGGAACGTAAAGGTGAGCTATTTGTAGCTCGATGGGCCCATAAAACATCGGGACAACTAGGGAGAGATGCAACATATCGATGGGCTCGTGATCGAGGGGTGGACCTGACCATGGAAGCCATCACACAGGTCACTCATGAATGTGAAACGTGCTGCAATCAAGCGAGCCACACGAGTAAAATCTCCCTGGAACAGAGGGCGGTGGCTGGGCTTTTGATATGGCGAGGCCTGGCAAATCGACTATATTGGACCACTGCCACGAACATGCCAAGACAAGCGCTACATGCTCACCATGGTGGAAGCAACTACTGGTTGGCTAGAAACATACCCTGTAAACCATGCCACTGCCCCAAACACCATCTTAGGACTTGAAAGACAAATTTTGTGGCGACATGGTACCCCAGAAAGAATTGAATCGGACAATGGGACTCATTTTCGAAATAACCTCATAAACTCCTGGGCAAAGAAACGTGGCACTGAGTGGGTGCACCACATCCCTTGTCACCCACAAGCCTCTGGAAAGATTGAAAGATACAATGGACTGCTAAAGACGATGTTGAGGGCATTGGACAATGGGGGATGGAAGCACTGGGATGTAAATTTAATGGAAGCCACTTGGCTGGTTAACACCAGAGGATCTGCTAACCGTCCTGGGCCTGCACAAACAAAACCCCTCCATACTGTGGGAGGAGATAAGGTCCCTGTAGTGCACACAGGGAAGTGGTTGGGGAAGGCAGTATGGATTGCTCCTTCCATGGGAAAAGGCAAACCCATTTGTGGGATTGTCTTCACTCAAGGGCCTGGGTGTACTTGGTGGGTAATGTGGAAGGATGGGGAGACCCAGTGTGTGCCTCAAGGAGATTTAACCTTGGGGGAAAACTAATCTGTGATGTGAGTTGTGTGTTGCAGGAAGGAATGTAGCAGGAATGACCTGAACTGACAAAGAGTGAGTTTTGCAAGGAAAGGAACCAGACGAGTGCAATGATGAAATGAACCAAGCTGGTGCTGGTGTCCAGCAATCAAACATGCTGCTCCTCCTGTCCTGAACATCCATCTTGACAGAAGAGGCCCAAGTCAAAGCCTGTTTGTGAACATCTGGAGAAATGGAGGAAGCCCATGTAATATCTATCTGATAAAGGACTGGGGAGAGGAGGCTAATAAGTGCATAAATCTGTATATTGCGTATAAATCATGTGGGACCTGAGCATGACACAAAAGGTATGAAATAAGGGGTGGAGATTGTATTGGATCTGACTGGGATAGAGTTAATTTTCTCCATAGCAGCCCTCACAGTGCTGTGTTTTGTATTAGTAGCTAGAAAGGTGTTGATAACACACCAGTGTTTTGGTTACTGCTGAGCAGTGCTCTCACAGCATCAAGGCTGGCTCTCCAACATTTCCCCCACCCGCAGAAGGCTGGGTGGGCACCTGGAATTCAGGCAAGGTCAACCCACCACAGTTGCTATCCTGGATTTAAAGAAAGCAAACTTTAAGCTTTAAGTCAGGATTAAAGGGAAGGCAGGGAAAGGGGATGTTACAGTGGGGGTTTGCTACAGGCCACTAGACCAGGGAAACCAAGCAGATGAGGCTCTCTATAGGCAGATAGGAGCAGCCTCATGTTCACAAGCCCTGGTCCTCATGGGGGACTTCAATTACTCCAATACCTGTTGTAGGGACAACACAGCAGGGCACAAACAATCCAAGCGGTTCCTGGAATGTGTGGAGGACAACTTCCTTCTCCAGGTGGTCAAGGAACAGACGAGAGGTGCCATGCTGGACCTTGTTCTCACCAACAAGGAGGGGTTGGTAGGGAACATGAAGCTCTCGGGCAGTCTTGGCTGCAGCGACCATGAAATGTTGGAATTCGAGATCCTCAGGGCAGTGAAGAAGGTGCACTGTAAGCTCACCACCCCGGATTTCAGGAGACAGAGCAGACTTTGACCTCTTCAGGGATCTGCTTGGTCACATACCATGGGATGAATTCCCGGTAGGAAGAGGGGTGCAGGACAGTTGGAACATACTCAAAGATCTCCTCCTCCAAGCCCAGGAACGATGCATCCCTACAAAGAGGAAGGCAGGCAAAAACAGCAGGAGGCCCGCATGGATGGACAGGAAGATCCTGAACAAACTTGGGATCAAGAAGGAAGCCTACAGAGGGTGGAAGGAAGGACGGGTAACCTGGGAGGAATACAGAGAAATTGCCTGAGTATCCAGGGATCAGGTTAGGAAAGCCAAGGCCCTGACAGAATTAAATTTGGCCAGAGATGTCAAGGGCAACAAAAAAAGCTTCTACAGGTATGTTGGGGAGAAAAGGAAAACTAGGGAAAATGTGGGCACTCTCCAGAAGGCAACGGGAGATCTGGTCACCCAGGACATTGAGAAGGCTGAGGTGCTCAATGACTTTTTTGCCTCAGTCTTCACCAGCAAGGGCTCGTGCCACACTGCCCAAGTCCTAGAAAGCATTGGAAGGGTCCAGGAGAATGAAAAGCCACCCACTGTAGGAGAAGACCAGGTTCGGGAGCACCTAAGGAACCTGAAGGTGCACAAGTCCATGGGACCTGATGGGATGCATCTGCGGGTCCTGAGGGAACTGGCAGATGAAGTTGCAAAGCCTCTATCCATCATCTTTGAGAAGTCCTGGCAGTCTGGTGAAGTTCCTGCAGACTGGAAAAAGGGGAACATCACCCCCATTTTTAAAAAGGGAAACAAGGAAGACCCAGGGAACTACAGGCCGGTCAGTCTCACCTCAGTGCCAGGCAAGATCATGGAGCAGATACTCCTAGAAACTATGCTAAGGCACATGGAGAATGAGAAGGTGATTGGTGACAACCAACATGGCTTCACCAAGGGCAAATCATGCCTGACCAATCTGGTGGCCTTTTATGATGGGGTTACAACATTGGTGGATAAGGCTAAAGCAACTGATGTCATCTACCTGGACTTGTGCAAGGCATTTGACACCATCCCACATGACAGCCTCGTCTCTAAATTGGAAATGTGGTTTTGATGGATGGACCACTCAGTGGATAAGGAACTGGCTGGATGGTCACACTCAAAGAGTTGTGGTCAACAGCTCAAAGTCCGAGTGGAAACCGGTGACGAGTGGTGTCCCTCAAGGGTCGGTATTGGGACAACATCTTTGTCAGAGACATGGACAGTGGGATTGAGTGCACCCTCAGCAAGTTTGCTGACGACACCAAGCTGTGTGGTGCGGCTGACATGCTGGAGGGATGGGATGCCATCCAGAGGGACCTCAACAGGCTTGAGAGGTGGGCCTGTGCTAACCTCATGAAGTTCAACAAGGCCAAAAGCAAGGTCCTGCAACTGGGTCGAGGCAATCCCAAACATAAATACAGGCTGGGCAATGAATGGCTTGAGGCCAGCTCCGAAGAGAAGGACTTGGGAGTGGTGGTAGATGAGAAGCTCAACATGAGCCGGCAATGTGCGCTTGCAGCCCAGAAGGCCAACCGTATCCTGGGCTGCATCAAGAGAAGTGTGGCCAGCAGGTCGAGGGAGGTGATTCTCCCTCTGTACTCTGCTCTCGTAAGGCCCCACCTGAAGTACTGCATCCAGTTCTGGACCCCCCAACACAAGAAAGACATGGACCTGTTAGAACGAGTCCAGAGGAGGCCACGAGGATGATCCGAGGGCTGGAGCAGCTCTGCTGTGAGGACAGGCTGATAGAGTTGGGGCTGTTCAGCCTGGAGAAGGGTCCATGGAGATCTTATAGCAGCGTTCCAGTACCTGAAGGGGCTACAAGAAAGCTGGGGAGGGACTTTTCATAACGGCAGTTAATGACAGAACAAGGGGAAATGGCTTTAATCTGAAAGAGGTTTAGATTAGATATTAGGAAGAAATTCTTCACTGTGAGGGTGGTGAGATACTGGAACAGGTTGCCCAGAGAAGTTGTGGATGCCCCCTCCCTGGAAGTGTTTAAGGCCAGGCTGGATGAGGCTTTGAGCAACCTGGTCTAGTGGAAGGTGTCCCTTCTCATGGCAGGGAGGTTGGAGCTACATGATCTTTAAGGTCCCTTCCAACCCTAACCATTCTATGATTCTATGATTCGATAAGCTACTGAGGGAGCTACTTAGCAGTGTCCCCTGGGAATCTGCTTTTGAGGGGCTTAGGGGTCCATGAGTGCTGGTTGGTTTTTAAGAACCACCTTTTAGAAGCACAGGAGCAGGCAATTCCATTGTGTAGTAAGTCAAGCAAGCGGGGCAGAAGACCAGCTTGGCTGAACAGGGAACTCCTCTTGAAACTTGGGAGGAAAAAGAAACTGTATGATCTTGGGAAGCAAGGTCAGGCTTTGCAGGAAGATAACAGAGCTGTGGCTCCTATATGCAGGGAGAGGACACAAAAGGCCAAAGCTCAACTAGAGCTGAAACTGGGCAGTGTTGTGTCAGACAAGAAGACAACAAGAAAGGACTTTTTTAAAGTATGTTAATAGCAAGAGGAGGTCTGAGGAAAACATTGGACCATTATTTGTTGAAGATGGTCACCTGACAAATAGGGATGAAGAAGAAGCAGATGCATTCAATGCTTTTTTTGCCTCAGTCTTTAATATTAATTATAGACCTTGGGCTGCCTGGTCCTCTGAGTTGGAGGACCATGAGTACAGGAACATTGACTTTCCAGCTGTGGATACTGAAATTGTAAGGAGCCAGTTGTACCAGCTGAATGTTCACAAGTCCATGAGGCCAGATGGGATTCATCCTAGAGTACTGAAGGAGCTATCAGATGTTACAGCAGGACCCCTCTCAATCATCTACCAAAGGTACTGAGAGTCTGGGAAGGTCCCCACTGACTGGAAGCTAGCCAATGTTACCCTAATTTACAAGAAGGGCATGAGGGAAGACCCAGGAAACTACAGACCTGTTAATCTCACCTTAGTACATGGGAAAATTATGGAGAAGATCAAAGGCTCAAAGCATTGCAGTGAATGGGACTACATCTGGCTGGTGACTGGTCATCGGTGGTGTTCCTCAGGGCTCAATTCTAGGGCCAGTTCTGTTCAATATTTTAATCAATTATCTGGATGCAGGAGTTGAATGCACCATTAGCAAGTTTGCTGATGATACTTAACTGGGAGGTGCTGGTGACTCTTGCAAGGGCCAAGAAGCCTTGCAGAGGGATCTAGATTGATTTGAGCATTGGGCAATCATTAATGCAATTAAATTCATGTTGTTATTTATTTTACCCATAACTGCCTACATGCAATCAGGTCCTGGCAACATACATTTACTTTGATTTGCAAGGTGTTCTGTTTTTTAGCTGAAACAGAGCTGGGTTTCTTTTTCAGTAGTTAGAATAGTGCTGTGTTTTGCTTTTCAGCCTGGGACTTGTTATGAGAGAGACACTGAGAACACACCAGTGTTTGCATTTTTGTCACTGGAAGTGAAGGACTTTGTGTTCTGTTAGTCCACAAGCACAAGATCTAAGGGAGTGAGGAATATTTAAATTAATAAGCTAAATTGGCATTTGGATATGCCAATGGGATATTCCATATCATATCACGTCATGCCCAGTATATTAGTGAGAGGCTCTTCCTCTTTTGGCTCTCTCTGGCTTTCACTCAGGCTCTCGCTCTTCCAGGATTGCGGTTTCGGTTCGGGATTGTCGCTCCTCCAGGATCATTATCTGGGAACAGGTCGGGCTTGGTCGGCGGGTGGTGAGCAGCTGCACTGGGTGTCACTCATTTGCATATTTTGTTACTGTTATCATTATCACTGCTATTTTAATATTAGCATTATTTTAAGTTTTCTCTCTATTATTAAATTGTTCTTATCTCAACCTACAAGCCTCCTTATCCTTGCCCTCAATCCTCTCCCCTATCCCCTGGGGGTGGGGGGAAGTGGGTGAACGGCTGTGTTGGCTGCTGGCCAAGGGCTAGCCCAGTGAAACTATCACACAAGGAATGCCTAATGATGTAACTCATGCACTCGATTAAATTTTTAATTCCTAAAAATTTTGCTTAGTCCTAGTATACACTGTGACAGTTAAGATAAAGCAAATACTGGGGCTGCAACCACAATGGTATAAGAGGGAAAGCTGGTGGTAAGGCAATCTTTACAGGCAAATACCTTCAGAATCCACTCCACTTCCTTTGAATTCACTTATGTCTTGCCTTTTTCAAGGCATGCTGTAAGGTCTCTTTACCCCAAATAATCAGGGTAGGGTGGAGGAGGTATGAGAAAAGTACTGTAAAAGCTTATCTTAGTAGCAGGAAAAGTAATAATCTTTTTTTAATTTGCAAAATAAATCATGTAGGAAACAGTTTTTCTCTGGCTGGTGCACAGTAAGAACAAGTAATTTCTTTTAAGCAAAGACACAACAGGAAATCAAAGCAGTTGTGCTCATCACAGACAAAAGCATCTACTAAAAGCCAGATTTAACTTTTGAAAGGGATGGAGAGAAATCAAAATCAAGCATTTAATTATCAAGGGACAATGCAACTCAGTGTCTAAAGCTAACGAGAATCTAGCTTCAAGTGAAATCAAGGAAAGACACCAGTTTATTGCAAAAATTGCTCACTGAATTTCAGACATTTATTAACAACACTTAGTAGCTCATCTTACTTGTTGAAGAAAAGTAGGAACCTGTTGTCTCATTTGCTCCTGAAGTTGAGGATTTCCCGCAAATAAAGGATTACTCAACATCATCTATGGGACAAAAATCTTTAACATCATAGATCAAGTAGTAGATCAAAAAGTAAATACTAGAGTGGATTTTAAGACAACTATTTACCACATATGAATCAGATAATAAGATAATACTCTATGATAACCTCAGAGTAATTATCTCCCACTTCTGCTTTGGCCAAAACTTGTTTTAAAACAATGAATCACCAGCCTGAGAACTGACTGAAATAATTGGTGGTGTGTAGTTGGAGAGTTTTTTTTGTTTGGTCTTTTTGGGTGTGTTTTTTGTTGTGGGGTGGTTTTTTTTGATGGGATGGGGGGGTGTACTAAACATTTGAAGTTAATCTTTGCCAGATCCTCACCAAAGCAACCTCATTTATATAACACAAAAAGCCTTTTCTGGTCAGCCTCCACTACAGATGTGATATTTTACAATTAAGTGTTTAATATACAAAAGATAATAATATTATCTCAGTTCAAGATCTGACTTTTAATATTATTACTGTAAGTAAAATTGGAAAGCACTTCTACAATACCATACATAAAACAGCAGTATTAGCACTTTTATTTTGAGCAAGGATCACAGATGAGAAACGAAAACCAGAATAACAGCTAGTGGCACCAACTCCTTCCCCTCTCTTTCTGTCCTCCCAAGCTAGCATCGGCATTAGTTTACTAGCAGGTCTACCTTAATTTATAATCAAAGCATATGTTTTGTTTAACTAGTTCTTATGCTAGGCCACAAAAGTTTAGGGATGTATGAAACATATACAAACTTACAAGTTGTTACAAGAGAATGCCTAACATGATGTCCAACTACAAATTGAAGAAACTTACTGCAACAGATTGATAAAGGTAACTAGGTAATAATTTCAATGTCAGGCATTAACATACTTTAAAAACTGGACCATTCACAACAGACAAGTTATTGTTGAGAAGTTGGCACAATTACTCTGCAGTGAAAATATAACTATCATAAATTTAATTCATTTTTTCACTTCAGTGCACACAACACATTGCTACACCAATAGCATTTACCTGAACTGCAAGATCAGGATTCTGGCTCAATGACTGCATCATGCTTCTCATATAGGGTGCAGACAACATATTTTGCATAAGTTGTGGATTTTCCGTTATCTGCTGTAATAAGCTCTGCATTCCTGGTGTGTTGAACATACCGACTTCAGTTAAAATAAACAAAAAAGGTAAAAGGTCATCTTGAGTAAAAATTTTTATTATAAACAAATTAATTAGACTGCCTAGAACTGTGATTCAACTGTATAAGGTTTTTTGTGGTTTGTTTTTGTGTTTTTTTTAAATTGAGCTTTAGCCCCTTAAATACATCTCAACATGATTCTGCTTACACAGATGCATCTGCCCTAGAAGCAAGTTACGCCAGAGGTTGTATCCAACAAGCAGTCCCACTAAGTATCTACATTATTAGCTATTTTACTGTTTGTCTCCAAACAGGAAAAAAATACTATCATTCACCTACAAATTACATTTGTTAGTACTCTTGGTTTACTTTTCATGTTTGTTTCTCTACAGAGGACTTTGATACTAGTCAAATGTTCTACGGAAATAAACAGCAATACAAGCTTTGAATCAAAACATCTCTTTCTAATAACAGAATCATTTCAGCAAACTCCTGAATATTTGCAAATATATACAATTGCAATAACAAACACACCTCCTAGTCCAGGTCCCAAATTTGGTATAGTTGATCTCTGTCCCATACTGGCAGAGGTGCTATTTCCGACATTACTACTGCTGCTGCTCTCACCACTGGTGCTGGTACTTGTGGAACTCTGAGAGTTGGACTGAGGAGCCCAGGGATTTGGTAAAGGATCTCTATTTTCTGTACGAGACGGCTGACTGTCCCCTCCTGATGATGCACTGCTTACTAAGGAAGCAAATGGGTTACCTCCAAACTACAGAAAGAGAAACAAACACATACCATCTATTAGTCAACTATTTTTAAGTCTGCTAAAAATGACAAGTTACCTTTACAAAATTACATAAGAAGACAAATGTTGATGGCTCTTAATCAAGTAAAATCACCATTCTAAAATAAGCCATTGTAAATATTCTGAAAATATACCAACATTAAAAGAGACATGTCCTGGTTTTTGCTAGGATAGGGTTAATTTTCTTCTTAGTAGCTGGAAAGCACTGTGTTTTGGTTGGAGTGGAGAAGAAAAGTGTAGTAGTTAGTAAAACCCAGAACTGACAGTTGGATATGCCAATAAGATATTCTATATCACATTACGTCATGTGCAGTATATTAACTGGGGCTGACCGGAAATGGGGGGATTCTCTCGGGGATTGCTTGGGCTCACTTTTCTGGGATTGCGATTTCGGGGTTCCTTTTCGCTCCTCTGAGATCGTTATCAGTAGGTGGTGAGCAATTGTACTCTGCATCACTCATATACATATAGTTGTTACAATTATTACTCTTATTGTTTTTATTTTTTTTTACTCTAATTATGAAATTGTTCTTATCTCAACCTACAGGCCTCCTTACCTTTACCCCCCCAATTCTCTCCCTGATTCCCTAGGTGGGGGGGCTGCGAGTGGCTGTGTCTTTTTTGGCTACCAGCTAAGTTAAATTATCACAAGATATTATCTCCAACAACAACAAAAAAAAGGATAAGTTAATCACACCTCATTTTAAACACAGTGTTTGCTACTACGCTAGTACTTTGATCACAGTAAGATTATATCTCGCACAGTGGTTTCCAACTTAAAAAATTTGAAAGCCTTTTTTCTTCCTACCTTAGGTTCCAAGTTACTAAACTCACTCTTAATTTTTCCTGGACCTCAGGAATTTTATAAGTCCAAGAATTAAAAAATAAATTTAGAATATATATAACAAAAATTTATTAACATTAAAAATAGCATATCAAACTCACAAAACAAATTTTATTCTTTCAAGTTTAAAGAGCATAGGAACAAGCCACACATTGACTTCAAGCTTCAAGAAATTAAGTTTTGTCAAGTACACATTTGAAAAGTTATATTATTTCATAATTTTTGAAAAAAAAACCCAAAAACAAAAAACCCAAAAAACCCACAACCCCAAATCCCCCCAAAAAAACATTTACTTTCAGTGGCCCCTATAATAATTTTTCACCTGTTCCTGTGCTGCATTCAACATTGGCTCCTGAATATCTGTGTACATACGTCGCAAGGCATTGTAGCCACCTGGTATACTTTCAAGGTTGCTCAAGGCTCGGTCTTGGTTTCGCATCATTTCCTGCATCATTGCAGGGCTTCTAGCAAGTTCTAGTGTCTAATGAATTAGAACATTTAATTTGTATGAATAATTAAAAAAAAAGAATCCATTCTAAAGTGAAAACATCAGCATTTAAAAGCATCTCCATTACTAATGTTTAACTCCATTTGAAATTATAAGCCAAATCAAGATGTCATCTTAGTGGTAGGGGAGTCAACAGAATTTGATATTTAGCCAACATTCTGCCACAACTGTCAGTATGCTGGCTGAGTCAGAAAGCATTGACTAAACAGAAGAAAAAACCCTTGGATGCACCATCCTGTTCTTTCTTGTCTCTTCTCAACACAATATATTTCTACCATTTCTAACATCAGTACAGCATGCAGCTTATAACATGGACTTGAAAAATAAATACCTTAATTTTCCAAAGCCTCCATTTGTTTCTTGATACCCTCTGCCACATAAGGCATACCTTACATAACACATAAGTTTAGAAGCAATCAGAAGCACCCACAGTTACATAAACTGGAAATAAGCAGTATTTTGGAGAATTATTACTTTATAGTAAACTCACTGTTGGCTAAACAGAAGATTTCAAGCAGCATCCAACTCTAAACTCAGAAGATATACAGTCTTCAGCATCTTTCAAAACTATGCTACTTTTTTATTATTATTATTAGCTTATTTCAGACACCAGCAGCTAGAAATAAAAACATCAGTTTCCTATAATGATCTTTTACAGATTGTGTAATAAGCCTAAATTTCTCAACAATATTTTGGCACTCATCTAAGTGTGTCCAATTCTTGCTCTTTTGTTCACAGTTAAAGGTCATTAACTTAGAGATCTTTCTACATACCTGTCTCATTATATCTGGATTATTCAGCATGTGATTGATTTCTGGATTTCTCTGTATCAGTTGCTGCATTTGAGGGTTAGCCATAATTAACTGCCTCATCAGGTCAGGATTTGAAAGTATGCTCTGAACAAATGGATTTTCCATTATCTGAACCATCATTTCTGGGTTGGACATAAGTTGTTGCATCTGACTTTGTAACTCTGAAAAGTTTGATGCATTTAAGCCCAGGCTACTCAGGCTTGCCAAACCTCCAAGGCCACCTTTAAGGGGAAAGAAAAAAAAAAAAAAAAAAATTTCAGCTTCTCATATATTTATAAACGCTTACAGGTTCTTTCTAAGTACAAAATACAAACATAACTCACACTTCAAAATAATGAAAATGAATGGAAATTCTATCTTTGCAAGGCTGTTAAGGAGTCATCCACCATGAGTTTGCTTCTTTACATAATGAGACACCTAGAAACCCAAACTGCATCTGAAATATAACTTGTTACAATTCTAACAGCTTTTCTTCTACTTTATTATAGCTGAGATACAAGGGGTGTCAGGTTAATTCCCAACACTTTTCAATATGTTTGTAATAATCATTTATAGAGAGACCACCACCAAGAGGCAGATAGACCACCATGAGGAATCCCTTAATATGGTGCATACTCCCTAAACAAAAAGCAGAGCGCTTCTTTTTGCTAATGCAACAAGAACTAATAATGCTTTAAATTCTTCTCCTTCGCAGAGATCAGCAAACACAAAAGTTTCATATTTTTAAAAGGTACTAGTCAGTCTGGAAAACTGTTTGCAACTAAAAAAAAGCAAATACTTAACACATCTTTTCCGGGATCGTTTTTTGTTTGTTTTTTTTTTTTGGGGGGGGGGGGGTGTTGTTTTTTTAAAAAAAAAAAATTCTAGTAACTATAGAAAGAGATAATATTTTTAAATCAATAGATTTCTGTCTCTGTTCCTGAAAGAGAAGACTGATAATGCAACCAGACTAGGAACCTGAGAAATACTGGTTTGTAGGATAGGAGTAACTTTTTGTTACTTCTGTTCCAAGTCTTAACTTGATGTTATGGGTCCAACTTCAATATTCTCTTCAGGCCAATTCAAATGCACTTTTAAGGAGGAGGAAGAGATTAGAAGGAATTTAATTACCTATAGTGCCAGAATACAAGATCAGTAGCACCTTACTACTGAAGATGAAATAGCACAAACCTGAAGGTCTGTAAATAGAAATCAAGGAAAGAACTTACCTCTGATAACTTACTGATCATAAACTTATTACAACCAACACCATAAATTTTTTGTAATCAGTAATTTATTTTTTTTTAAGTCCTGTTTATATCAGAATAAAGGTCCACAGATACTTACCTGAAACCAAAATATATAAGATAATCACCACGTTACCTAAGAAATATTCTTACCAAAGCCATAAGAGTTGCTATTTGTTGAAGTTGGTGCAGAGGTATTACTGCTTGATATTGATGTTGTAGCAATACCACCAGTGGTGTGTATTTGTTGACCTGGATGGTCTTGTGATCTATAAAAAGCAAATTAAAAAAATTACAAGTTGGAAAAGGTGTGGTAGGTTGACCCCGGCCAGTCAAATCCCCATCCAGTCACAAATGCATTTTCCTCCCACCTCAGGTAGGATATGGGAGAGAATCAGAAGGGCAAAAGTGAGAAAAACTCATGGGTTGAGATAAAGACAGTTTAATAAGCAGGGGAGGGGGGAAGAAACAAACCACCACAGAAGTATGATGTGAAGGCAATCACTCACTACTTCCCACTAGCAAATCAATGTCCAGCCAGTCTCTGACCAACAGCTACTTTGGAAAAGTTCCCTCCCAGTTTTAATGCTTAACATGACATTATATGGTATTCAGTATCTTCGATCAGCTTGGTTCAACTGTCCTAGCCGTGTCCCTTTCAGAACCCTAGCCTACCACTGGGGGGAGGGGGTATAACAGGCAGAGAAAGCCTTGATGCTGTGCAAGCACTGTTCAACAATAGTTAAAATATCAGTGTGTTATCAATACTTTTGCCAAAAATCCAAAACACCACACTATACAGCCTGCCATGAAGAAAGTAAAAAAGGAGGTTATCAGGAATAGTCAACATGGATTCACCAGGGGGAAATAACGTTTGACCAATCTGATAGCTTTCTATGATGGCATGACTGGCTGGGTAGATGAGGAGAGAGCAGTGGATGTTGTCTACCTTGACTTCAGCAAGGCTTTTGACACTGTCTCCCATTGCATCCTGTATTGGGTCTGCGTGGCAAGGTTTTGGTAGCAGTGGAGGGGGGGACATGGGGTGGCTTCTGTGAGAGAAGCTGCCAGGAGCTTCCCCCATGTCCGACCCAACACAGCCAATTCCAGCCGGCTACAAGAACGGACCCGCCGCTGGCCAAGGCCGAGCCAATCAGTAACGCCTCTGTGATAACATAATTAAGAAAAAAAAAGGAAGAGAGGGAAGAAAAAAAAAGCTGCACACTTTGCATATAGAGAGAGTAGTGAGAAGATGTAAGAGAAACAACTCTGCAGACACCAAGGTCAGTGAAGAAGGAGGGGGAGGAGGTGCTTCAGGCGCCAGAGCAGAGATTGCCCTGCAGCCTGTGGTGAAGACCATGGTGAGGCAGGCTGTCCCCCTGCAGCCCATGGAGGTCCATGGTGGAACAGATGACCACCTGTAGCCCGTGGAGGACTGCACGCTGGAGCAGGTGGATGCCTGAAGGAGGCTGTGACCCCGCGGGAAGCCCGTGCTGGAGCAGGATCCTGTCAGGACCTGTAGCCCATGGAGAGAGGAGCCCACGCCGGAGCAGGTTTACTGGCAGGACTTGTGACCCCGTGGGGAACCCGCGCTGGAGCAGTCCCTTCCTGAAGGACTGCACACCATGGAATGGACCCATGCCAAAGCAGTTCGTGAGGAACTGTCAGTCATGGGAAGGACTCACGTTGGAGCAGTTGGTGGAGGACTGTCTCCCGTGAGAGGGACCCCACGCTGGTGCGGGGGAAGGAGTCCTCCCCCTGAGGAGGAAGGAGCGGCAGAAACAACGTGTGATGAACTGACCTCAACCCCATTCCCTGTCCCCCTGTGCCGCTGGGGGGAGGAGGTGGAAAATCGGGAGAGAGATGAAGCCCAGGAAGAAGGGAGGGATGGGGGAGGTGTTTTAAGATTTGGTTTTACTTCTCATTATCCTCTGGTTTTGACTGGTAATACATTAAATTTGTTTTTCCCCCAAGTCGAGTCTGTTTTGCCCATGCCAGTAACTGGTGAGTGATCTCTCTCCGTCCTTATCTCCACCCACGAGCTTTTCGTTATATTCTTCTCCCCCTGCTCAGTTGAGGAGGCGGAGTGATAGAGTGGGCTTTGGTGGGCATCCGGCCTCTAGCCAGGGTCAACCCACCACACATCCTCATAGGTAAGCTTAGGAAGTGTGGGTTAGATGAGGGGACAGTGAGGTGGGTGAAGAACTGGCTCAATGACAGAGCTCAGAGGGTTGTGATCAGTGGTGCAGAGTCTAGCTGGAGGCCTGTGGTTAGTGGTGTTCCTCAAGGGTCAGTACTTGGTCCAGACCTATTCAATATGTTCATCAGTGCCTTGGCTGAAGGGACTGAGTGTACCCTCAGCCAGTTTGCTGACGACACTAAACTGGGAGGAATGGCTGATACACTGGAAAGCTGTGCTGCCAGATCTGGATAGGCTGGAGAGTTGGGCGCAGAGGAACCTGATGAGGTTCAATAAGGGCAAGTGTAGGGTCCCGCACCTGGGGAGGAATAACCCCAGGCACCAGTACAGGTTGGGGGTTGACCTGCTGGAAAGCAGCTCTGCAGAGAAGGACCTGGGAGTCCTGGTGGATGACCAGTTGACCATGAGCCAGCGATGTGCCCTTGTGGCCAAGAAGGCCAATGGTATCCTGGGATGTGTTAAGAAGAGTATGACCAGCAGGTTGAGGGAGGTTCTCCTCCCCCTCTACTCTGCCCTGGTGATGCCGCATCTGGAATATTGTGTCCATTTCTGGGCCCCCCCAGTTCAAGAGAAATAGGGAACTTCTGGAGAGAGTCCAGCAGAGGGCTACAAAGATGATTAAGGGACTGAAGTATCTTTCTTATGAGGAAAGACTGAGGGAGCTGGGTCTGTTCGGCCTGGAGCAGAGAAGACTGAGAGGGGTCCTTATTAATGTTTATAAATATCTAAAGGGCAGGTGTCAAAAGAACGGGGCCAGACTCTTTTCAGTGGTGGTCAGCAATAGGACAAGGTGCAATAGGCACAAGCTGGAACACAGGAGGTTCCACTTAAACATGAAGAAAAACTTTACTGTGAGGGTGTCAGAGCACTGGAACAGGCTGCCCAGAGAGGTTGTGGAGTCTCCTTCTCTGGAGATATTAAAAACCCACCTGGATGCAGTCCTGTGCAACCTTGTTCTAGGTGAACCTGCTTTGGCAGGGGGTTGGACTAGATGATCTCCAGAGGTCCCTTCCAACTCCTACCATTCTGTGAACACTCCATCCGAGCCAGACCCAGTACACAAGGTCTGGCATTTAATATTGTAATAATTACATTTAATACAGGAACAGTATTATACTTGAGAATCAATTTACATTTTTATTATGTCTATAAAAAAAAAAAATTCTCTAGATGCCTTCCTGGCCAAACTCAAAACAGGAAATAAACAGACAGTGGAAGAAAGGACAGGTAACCTGGGAGGAATAGAAAGATATTGTCCGAGTCTCTCTCTCAAAGTTAAGAAAGACAAAGCCCAAAGGGAACTGAATTTGGGAAAGGATGTCAAAGACAACAAGAAGGTGATGGAGCAGCTAATACTGGAAACCATTTCCAGGCACAGGAATGACAAGAAATTGATCAGTAATAGTCAGCATGGATTCACCAAGGGGAAGTCATGCTTGACAAACTCAATAACCTTCTGTGCTGAAATGACTGGCCCCGTAGATGAGGGGAGAGCAGTGGATATTGTCTACCTGGACTTCAGCAAGGCTTTCAACAATGTTGTGGTGGGCTGACCCTAGCTAGAGGCCAGATGCCCACCAAAGCCCACTCTATCACTCCCCCTCCTCAAATGGGCAGGGGGAGAAAAATATAAAGAAAAGCTTGTGGGTGGAGATAAGGACGGAGAGAGATCACTCACCAGTTACTGGCACGGGCAAAACAGACTCGACTTAGGGGAAAAAACAAATTTACTTTATTACCAATCAAAATTAGAGGAGAATGAGAAGTAAAACCAAATCTTAAAACACCTCCCCCACCCCTCCCTTCTTCCCGGGCTTAATCTCTTTCCCGATTTTCCACCTCCTCCCCCCAGCAGCACAGGGGGACAGGGAATGGGGTTGGGGTCAGTTCATCACACGTTGTTTCTGCCGCTGCTTCCCCCTCAGGGGGAGGTCTCCTTCCCCCACACCAGCATGGGGTCCCTCTCACGGGAGACAGTCCTCCACGAACTTCTCCAACGTGAGTCCTTCCCATGACTGACAGTTCTTCACGAACTGCTTTAGCATGGGTCCATTCCATGGGGTGCAGTCCTTCAGGAAGGGACTGCTCCAGTGCGGGTTCCCCACGGGGTCACAAGTCCTGCCAGCAAACCTGCTCTGGTGTGGGCTCCTCTCTCCATGGGCTACAGGTCCTGACAGGATCCTGCTCCAGCACGGGCTTCCCGCGGGGTCACAGCCTCCTTCGGGCATCCACCCATTCTAGCGTGGGGTCCTCCACAGGCTACAGGTGGTCATCTGCTCCACCATGGATCTCCATGGGCTGCAGGGGGACAGCCTGCCTCACCATGGTCTTCACCACAGGCTGCAGGGCAATCTCTGCTCCGGCTCCTGGAGCACCTCCTCCCCCTCCTTCTTCACTGACCTTGGTGTCTGTGGAGTTGTTTCTCTTACATCTTCTCACTACTCTCTCTATATGCAAAGTGTGCAGCTTTTTTTTCCCCCTCTCTTCCGTTTTTTTTCTTAATTATGTTATCACAGAGGCGTTACTGATTGGCTCGGCCTTGGCCAGCGGCGGGTCCGTTCTTGTAGCCGGCTGGAATTGGCTTTGTCGAGTCGGACATGGGGGAAGCTTCTGGCAGCTTCTCTCACAGAAGCCACCCCATGTCCCCCCCTCCACTGCTACCAAAACCTTGCCACGCAAACCCAATACACATCCTCACAGAGAAGCTGATGAAGAGAATGGAAAACTGGCTGAGTGTCCAGATCCAGAGGGTAGTGATCAGTGGAACAAAGTCTAGTTGGAGGCCAGAAGCTAGCAGTGTACCCCAGGGGTCAATACTGGATCCAGTCCTGTTTAACATCTTCATTAATGATCTGGATGATGGGGTGGAGTATACCCTCAGCAAGCTTGCTGATGACTCAGAACAGGAAGGAATAGCTCATACACCAAAGAGCCATGTTGCCATCCAGAGGGAACTTGGCAGGCTGCAGAAATGTGCTGACAGGAACCTCATTAAGTTCAACAAGGGGAAGTGGTGCAAAGTCCTGCACCAGGAAGGAACAATCTCAGGCACCAATATAGGATGAGAGACACTCAGCTGGAAAGCAGCTTTGCAGAAAAGGCCTTGGGGGTCCTGGTGGACACCATGTTGAACATGAGTCAGCAACGTGCCTTGCAGCAAAGGCAGCTAATGGTATCCTGGGCCACATTAGGAGGAGTGTTGCCAGCAGGTCAAGGGAGGTGATCCTTCCCCTCTACTCAGCACTGGTGAGGCCACACCTGGAGTCCTGTGTCTAGTTCTGGGCTACCCAGTACAAGGGAGACATGGACATACTGGAGGGAGTCCAACAAAGGGCCACAAAGATGATGAAAGGACTGCCACTTCTCTCATATGAGGAACAGCTGAGAGAGCTGGGACTATTTAACTAGAGATGAGAAGGCTCAGGGGAGATCTCATCAGCGTATATAAATATCTGAAGGGAATGTGCAAAGAAGATGGAGCCAGGCTCTTGTCAGGGGTGCCCAGTGACAGGACCAGAGCCAACTGGCACAAACTGAAACACAGGAGGTTCTTGTCTGAACATCAGGAAAGACTTTTTTACTGTGAGGGTGACTGAGCACTGGAACAGGTTGCCAAGGGAGGTTGTGAAAGATGCTCAAAAGCCATCTGGACATAGTCCCAGGTAACTGGCTCTAGGTGGTCCTATTTGAACAGGGGTGTTGGACCAGATGACCTCCAGAGGTCCCTTGCAACTCAGTCATACTGTGATTCTCAGACATCTATAATCTCATCACTTCTTCAGAACAGTAGTTTCTAACATTAAGAAAATGGATGGGCATCACTGCAACTGTTACCACCTTTTCATCCTATCCCTGGGATACCCGTCAATTAATTGCTTCCTCAGTCCTTACCTTACTTTAGGGATCCTGATGTACTCCTACCCCCTTCAAACAGTACTAATTCCACGTCCGGGGCTTAAAGAAGAGAAGGCTAACAAGATCTATAGTACAGGATTTATTCGATACCACACCTTTAGTATGACACCTCACTGAACGTCAAATTCAGTTAAAGTCGTATTTCATCATAGGACTAATATCAGAATTTTAATATACTTTAACACTAAGAGCATGGTAACAATGTAGTTACACAAAGTTAATGTCATCATAAACTAGCAAAAGCACTAAAGGCTGCTTGCCTGCTTCATATGCTCACCACACCTGTCTACTGCAGGTGCATAAGCATGGGTGCTACCATGCAGTGAAACAGATCAAGGACTGTTCAGATTGTCTTCAGACTGTTATTCAGCACCAACTGCAACTAAGGAGCTGATTCAAGTGATTTAATAGTCATTACTATTACTATATTAACATTACACAGTTTAGAAGATAACATTCAAAATCACAGAATCACAGAATGTTAGGGATTGGAAGGGACCTCAAAAGATCATCTAGTCCATCCCCCTGCTGGAGCAGGAACACCTAAATGAGATCACACAGGAAGGCGTCCAGACGGGTCTTGAATGTCTCCAGAGAAGGAGACTCCACAACCTCCCTGGGCAGCCTGTTCCAGTGCTCTGTCACCCTCACAGTAAAGAAGTTTCTTCTCAAGTTTAAGAGGAACCTCCTGTGTTCCAGCTTACACCCATTGCCCCTTGTCCTATCATTGGACACCACTGTGAAGAGCCTGGCTCCATCCTCCTGACACTCACCCTTCATATATTTATAAACATTAATCAGGTCCCCCCTCAGTCTCCTCTTCTCCAAGCTAAAGAGGCCCAGCTCCCTCAGCCTTTCCTCATAAGGGAGATGTTCCACTCCCTTCATCGTCTTGGTGGCTCTGCGCTGGACTCTCTCAAGCAGTTCCCTGTCCTTCTTGAACTGTGGGGCCCGGAACTGAACACAATATTCCAGATGCGGCCTCACCAGGGCAGAGTAGAGGGGGAATATGAAAAAAGAAAAGGTGTATATATGATATCTAGGGACACAACCCTACAGAATTTTGGTTGCTTCTCTTGTTCAATAGCAGGAGTATTTGTACTGCTTTTGAATGCATTTTAGTCAAACCTAGGTTTGTCCAACAGAAAGCTATCACATTAGGAATTAAGAATATTTTTACTACTTAGAGGTAAAAAGATTGCTCATCAGTCAGGTTACCTGTTTGGTGTTTTGATGACCAGGTGAACAGTGAGTCCATCATGAATCCCATGCTGAATCAAAGTATCTTGATCTTTTAAAATTTTTCCAGCAAATATCAAAACAAGCTGATCAGTGTGGGACTTGAAATGCTTAGAGATTTCTTCCTTGAACTAAAGAGAAGTTAATATAATATAGTTATGCAAATGAATATTGAACTATTAATTTTTTAATAGTTTAAGGAAGAAATATTTTGCTCACATTTATTATATTAATCCACTTGCACAATATGTTTTGCTTTATACAACCTAGAAACACTTCACTAAGTTCTCTCAACTTTCTTTTCATCCAAAGGAAGATTGGAAATCAAGTCATTCTTTTTCCATACAATTGAAGTCAAGCGTTTAATATCTAGATCACTATATAGCTGGCAATAACAAAAATTGGCTTCCACTTAAAGACTAGACTGTCGTTTCAGTCAGGCATGTACCTATGACACAATAGATACACATGCCATTGAAACCATCCGTTCCTGACATGCTGAGGATACAACAACACATTATGTTAATTCGGTCCATATTTGTGTAGGCACTGAAAGGAGCAGTATCCTTTCTTCTTGGACATCTTATTGCTACCTTTCACGTGTCAAAACTGGCAATCCTTTCCATACAGTCAAAAATTATTTCTTAGTTGGCTCTGCTCTCTCATCCAATTAATGACAGCTACATGAAATGTGCTTTCAGCCCAGGGCATGGTAGACAGACACATATTTCAGCTGACTGAAATCATACATTCATTAAAACAATTGAACCTGGAAAAGCAATTGTATTTCTTCCTACTTTCTTAGCCAATAACAATCATGTTATGCTTTGACTGAGATTCATTATTCTCTAGAAAAGTACTCTTGCAGAAAAAGCAATTAGTTCACAAAATATAAAAAGGTAAACATCAAATCAATTTATTCAACGTGACTAGTCAGTAGATTAAATGTTTCTGAAAGAAACTTAAGTCAGTTAGGAAGCCCTCCAGAAGTTCACAATATTTAACATTTGTTGGGGCCTTAGCTGTACTACTGCATGAGTATGCAGAGTTAGATCCTTAGCTTGACTGTGTGAAGTTATGTGAGCTATGTAAAGAATGTCTTTTCGGTTAAAGTAAGCTGGAAAACAGGATGTTGCGACAAGAGTGCAAGGAAGTCGGACGTGGAACCGAGATAAGAACGAACCAGTGGGACTGAGGGGTCAGAGTGTGAACAGTAGCTAGTAACCAATAATAATTAGTTTTGTAGCATGCTTGGTGCATGGACACGTATACGGAACTCAAAGGGGTATATAACAAGCAGCTTTCTGATAATAAAGTGGATTGAACTTGCATCTCATAGATGTGTGTGAGTGGTTCATTTCTCGCTCGCCTGATAAGCCCGCGGCAAACATTTTTCAAGTAGCATGGTCAAACTTGATTTTTAAAATAATCCTATTCCAAGCATCTTCGTGAATTCTCATACAGGAACCCCAAATATTAATCTTGCAATGACTTATTACTGAATAATTATATTTTATAAGAAGCAGAGTTAAAAAAAAAAAAGAAAAATCCCACTGTATTATTTTCTGAAGGCAAGTCCCTAATTTAAAAGGTTTATAGTATAGGAAGAGATAAAACAGATCCACAAAAAATGAGCCTGAGACACAACAGAGGTAAGAAATCTCTGTGCCTGGGTAGCAGGTAGCATTTGGTCAGTTAGAAGTCTGCTCAGAGTTGGTTCCAGTTCTTAGAGAATCATCTTTTAAGTCAACCTTTATACTGGTAATATTTAGACTTGCAAACATTCTAGAAAGCCATTTAATCCATTCCTGCCTGAAGTGGATTACTTACCTAAATTATTCAGACATTGTGGTGGGTTGACCTTGGCTAGCCACCAGGAACCCACCAAGCCACTCTATCACTCTTCCTCCTCAGCTGGACAGGGGAAGAGAGAAAATATGACGAAAGGTTCATTGATCAAGATAAGGACAGGAAAATTACTCAGAAGTTACCATCACAGGCAAAACAGACTCAACCTGGGCTAATTAATTTTGTTTATCGGCAATAAAATCAGAGTAGGATAATGAGAAATAAAACCAAATCTAATTCCTTCCATTCCTCCCTTCTTCCCAGGCTCAACTTCACTCCTAATTTCTCTACCTCACCCTCCACAGCAGTGCAGTGGGATGAGGAATAGGGGTTGCGTTCAGTTCATCACACGTTGTCTCTGCTGCTCCTTCCTCCTCACACTCTTCCCCTGCTCCAGTATGGGGTCCCACGCACAGGATACAGTCCTTCACAAACTTCTCCACTGTAGGTCCTTCCTATGGGCTGCAGTTCTTTATGAACTGCTCCAGCGTGGGTCCTTTCCATGGAGTGCAGTCCTTCAGGAACACTGCTCTAGCGTGTATCTCCTGCAGGGCCACAAGTCCTGCCATAAAACTTGCTTCAGCGCAGGCTCTTCACAGGGTCACAGCTTCCTTTCAGGGACATCCACCTGCTCAGACATGAAGTCCTCCATAGGCCACAGGGTGGACATCTACTCCACCATGGACCTCCATGGGTTGCAGGGGGACAATCTGCTTCACTATGGTCTTCTCCACAGGCTGCAGGGGAATGTCTGCTCTGGCACCTGCAGCACCTCCTCCCCCTCCTTCTTCACTGACCTTGGTGGCTGCAGAGTTGTTTCTCTCACATATTCTCACTCCTCTCTCTTCTGGCTGCTGTTGTGCAGCAGTTTTTACTCTTTCTTAAATATGTTACCAGAGGCACTACCACCATCACTGATTGGGTCGGCCTTGGTTCCGTCTTGGAGCTGGCTGCCACTGGCTCTATCTGACATGGGGGAAGCTTCTGGCATCTTCTCACAGAAGCCACCCCTGCAGCACCCCCCCCTCCCTGCTGTAGATCACTAAGAGATATTGTACAATCAGAGGCTTTAGCAGAAGCAGCGAGGGTATTGAAATGGCTCAGGCCGCAGCTTAGGCCCTTGACATAAGTCAGGGTAAATTAACAGAAGTCTCCAGGATACTTACTTGTCCTTGAGACTTCAAATAAATAAGCTGGGAAAAAGAAGGGAGTAGCTTTCAGTTGGTAACCACAAAGTGAGGAGTATCCTGTTGACGTCCTTGGGACGTGAACAGAGCAAAACCACCTGTTATAACAAAGAGAAAGTTCCCAGGAAAATTAATGAGCCAGTCAGTGTGGGTCTTTGGGAATATGCATGGGCTTGATTAACCACTGTATATAAGGAGCACGTATGTAATCAATAAAGGAAGCCTGCTGATCAATCGTATTGAGCTATCTGGGTTTTCCCTCCGTTGTGACACCTCCCCACCAAAACATTGCCACAGAAACCCAATATAGACACATTTATCCATCCTGTTCTCAGAGGTACCCAGGGATAGAGACTCCGTAGCTTTCTTCTAAGAAATCTATTTCAGTGCTTTACTATCCTATTCTTCATTGTCCTGTCCACCATGAACATAACAAACACATTGTTGTTCTCCTCAGAATAAAGGGTTGCAAAACAGCTAATCTTTCCATGAGGGTTGTGTTTTCTAATCTAATCATTCCCACCACTCTCTGGATTTTCAAATCCAACCGTATCATTCTGTAAGTGTAGGGCTCAAAACCAGCCACAATATTCCATATGAATTTTTATCCATACTTAGAACAAAAGGATAAATTCCACATCTTGCAAGCTATATTCCCATTTATAAGTTAGAAAATCCATATGGGAAAACATTAGTTTAACAGCATTGACTCATTTAACAGCTATAACCTCTAGACCCTTTTCTGCAGAGGAATTATGTTGGCAGTTGCTTCCCACTTTGCATTTTTCTGGTTAATTATTCTTAAGAATACTGTCATGGTTTAGCCCCACACAGATGCTCGCTCACTCTTCCCACAGTCAGATGGGGTAGAGAATCAGAAGGATAAAAGTGAGACAACTCGTGGGTTGAGACAAAGACAGTTTAATAGGTAAAGAAAAAGCTGCGCGCACAAGCAAAGCAAAACAAGGAATTCATTCACTGCTTCCTATCAGCAGTCAGATATTTAGCCATTTCTAGGAAAGCAGGGCTCCATGATGTGTAACAGTTACTTGAGAAGACAAATGCCATAACTCCAAATATCCTCCCTTCCTCCCCACAACTTTTATTGCTGAGTACAATGTTATATGGTATGGGGTATCCCTTTGGTCAGTTTGGGTCAGCTGTCCCAGCTGTGTCCCCTCCCAACTTCTTGTTAAGAACTGCGAGAATCAGAAAAGGCCTTGACACTGTGCAAGCACTGCTCAGCAATAACTAAAACATCCCTGTGTAATCAACACTATTTTCATCACAAATCCAAAACATAGTCACATACAAGCTACTATGAAGAAATTTAACTCTATCCCAGTCAAAACTAGTACAAATACACATTCCATTGCAACATAAAAACAGCTGAAATCTTCATAATTTGGTACAAAGTAAATGCATAAGAATAAAGAACTACCATACTGTGCCAGACTAATGACATTTATCTAAACTCATTTACTATCGTATTTTCCATAATATGCTGTTACAGTGAATTCCACAACTTAGTTGTCTTCAGAATGCTGATGCAGTAGTATAGTCAACATTGTTTACTTTATTCTAAACTTTGTTACACATTTTTAGAAGCAGCTATTTATCCATGTGGTTAAAGAAACAAGACACTTCTAGAGCTTAACCACACAGTATCTAATATTGCCAGTATGCGGGTATCAAAGCATATACACTTCCCTTTCTCTACTAACATGCAGCCATGGTAATTAGATGTATAAAAACAGCACTACAGTAAGAAATTAATACAACAGCCCGTGTACCAGGACCACAAAAGAACTCCTACAATAATGAATGCAGATGGTCCACATGCGCAAGGGATCTTTCCAGCCAGCATTAGACAACTATTATGAATATTGAGCCACACTTTTGTCTAACTGAAGCATATCTACATTAAAAGTCCAACCAAAAAAGTGTCAGGTCTCTTCATCAGCATCACTTGCATTCAGTACAACCTTGAGACTTCTGAATGAGAAGGTATAAACAGAACCAGATCTTCTGTTTGATGTTTCATCCACAACAGAAGACCATACAAAACCCAGGTTACCATCTAAGCTATTTTGAAAATGAGTCTCCTGATTACTGTTAACAAAGATACCATCAATAACAGATTAGCACATATACAGCACACTTTACTTTTAGCTGAGGCAGAGGTTAGAGAATCATTTATGTATTTGTCCAAAAGAATCCTGAAAACTATTTTCAATACAAGCGTGGAGTTTTTTGTTTTAAATTGTCAGTATCTAATACATTACTTCTGAAAAAAATAAAATATCAAAAGATTAATACAATTCAGTCTTCGGCATCACCCATTCTCTGCCAATACTGGAAGAAGATTAGTCCTACTGGTTGCATTGCAAAATAAAGTTGGGGAGGGTGAAAGATAGGATTTTTTACCATCCTCTGTGAGAAAAGATTCCTCTTCATTATTCTTCATCTCTCACTATTAACCATAACTAAACTGCAAGACCATTTCCCCATAGAAAATGGTAAAAAAAAAAGTTTCTTTAAATTCAAACAGTGAAAGGACAAGAGTAATGAGTAGTAATTATATTCTTATTCCCACAGGTCTTATCTGTGTAGCTTTCATAGGACTCCACCACTCTTACTGGCAACAGAGTTCAGGGAATGAGATGAATGAAAACAGCATAAACTCTGGAAACTGTTAGATGTGAGCAATGAAGACAACTAGCTCAATTTTCTTTACCCTAAACAGAACTTTAAGTGTCAATCTCAGTGTCTCTAAAGTTATGCAACTGACAGCAAATGGAGGAAGGGAAAGAAGAAAACAATGGGAATTCATACATATTAAGGCAGTTGTAAAAAAAGAATCTTTGGAGTAGCTAAATCTTCAATTTGTACAACTGAACTAGATAGCACTATCAGTAAATTAGAGATAATGTTTTATAATAATTTGATGCTTAGGGAAACCAGAAGCAGGAAAAGTTTAAAGTCTTGCCAGCTGGCTGGGAATGATGAACATTTCCATCTAATTCTCCTACTGCACTAACTCTTCCCTTTTTCTTAATATGTAGATACTACAAACGATGGTTTTAGACAATTTGTTTTACTGTTCAAAAAATCAAGCTTGACTTCATTGCAGTAGTACTAGCCATTACAATATCAAACATGTTCAGTTTTACCCAAACATAAAAAAGGGACTGAAGTTGTAGAAAAGTAATGTTTCTCCATACCTAGCACCTAACATGTTCACAGAAACTAGTTGATTGTACTGCTCTAGTAACTGAATACAATAATAATAATAATGTAAAAAGTTATAGTAATTTTGGACATAATAGTTAGGGGCATCAGTGGGAAGAAAATATGGGGGCATTAAGACAGAAACACAAGATTATCATGTAGATGGACAGAGGCCTAGTTTTCCTAAGAAAGAAAGAAAGAAAAAAAAGCATTAACTAAAGTGAATTAATTCAAGGTCACAGCCTCCTAAAAGCATAAAAAACTTGTCAATTTCACATGAATTAGAGCAGATCTGAGGCTAGTCTTGAAGTGCCTTTTCTACATGACCATTTCACCTTGAGTTAACTTCTTCCTATTAAGAACTCCCACCCCCTCCTTTTTTTTGTGTGTGTGTATGGGTGTTTGTTTTTTTTGTTTGGTGGGGGTTTTTCGTTTGAGTTTTTTGTTTTGGTTTTGTGGTTGTTGGTTTTTTTTAGGACAAGAACAGTATAGTTTTGTTACCCTGAGAATGTTTTGAGCAGCACTCTACCACTTGTTTACACTCACAATGACTTCCATACCAAATATCCTCAAATTCACATGATCTTAAAATCCAATACTCTTAACAGAACTCTGTTCTTTTGCACAGTACCAGAACAGGCTCCACAAGTCAAGTTAGAACTTATTACACCTACTCAACTTGATTGCCTCTGAAGGTTTTTGACATGCATAGGCGATGCAGTCTGTTGATGCAAAGTTTGGGGGGGGGGGGGGGAAGCAAAGAAAATCCAACTTGCACTCATATCTGAGCTAATTTTATTAAACATTTTGTCACTGGACAAAGCTAATGTCTTTGTATACACATGAAGTAGAACAGCTGACTAAAAAGAGACACTTCTGTACAGTCACTTTGCATAGCAGATCCATACTTTTAAAATTAGAATAGAATAGTTCAGTTAGAAGGGACCTACAACAATCATCTAGGCCAAATGCCTGTCCACTTCAGGGCTGACCAAAAGTTAAAGCATATTATTAAAGGCCTTGTCCAAATTCCTCTTAAACACTGACAGGCTTGGGCATCAACCACCACTCTAGGAAGCCTGTTCCAGCATTTGACCATCCTCTTTGTAAATAAGTGTTTCCTAATATAAAGTCTGAACCTCCCCTGATGCAGATTTGAGCTATTCCCATGTGTCCTGTCACTGGATCCCAGGAAGAAGAGATCAGCACCTCCCTCTCCCCTTCCCCTCCTCAGGAAGCTTCAGAGAGCAATGAGGGCATCCCTCAGTTACCTCATTTTCTTCAAACTAGACAAACCCAGAGTCCTCAGCTGCTCCTCATAGGACATGCCTTCCAGTTAGTTAACATTAACTTATTAACATCTAATAAGTTGACCTGGAAGGTCCCATTAAAAAAAAAAAAAAGTTATCCTAGGTAAAGTAGAAAATCTTAAAAACCAAATTGTCATCTTTTGATATGTTACCACCATACAATGATTCAAAAGCTTTTTGCTGACTCAAAGTATGCCATCAAAAGTAGCAACTATAGTAGCATTAATACCCATTCACATGACAAAATGCTGTGAAAGAAAACAAAAGTGAGAGATACTTTCCCAACTCCTCTCAACCTTGGTTTAATATAAGACACTAAAAAAAAAAAAAAAAAAATACATGAACAGTCCTAAAGAGGCCTCAAGGCATTAAACATCCAACTCCCACTGAAAACCAATGTAAAACAGGCTCCTAAAACTGTGACTGCTTTGAAAATATTATCTAGATGACAATTAAAAAAGCAACAAAATTGCTGACTCTCTTTTGAATACAGGACAGGACTTGTGACACTGCCTATGGTTTAAAGCAGATGAAGCACAGCTAGAAAGTTCACCCAAATAAGGCTTCTATAGAAGCCTTTTCAGTCTTTCATGACTTGTCACAGCTACTATCTTTCTGTGCCTAGAAGTTATCCCTTGCCAATTATGCATGCTAGTTATGCAACCAAATTGTTTCCTCAAATCTTACAATCAAACCAAACCCATAAAAAAGTTATTTCAAGAAAAAAATTCCATTTATTTATGAGTTTACAAAGCTAGTAGTCAAGAAAAGTGAGGCAGTGCTATCTAGTGGAAAGAGGACTCATGTTTTAGCCGGTTCTATTTCTTCCAGACAACGAGCAGCAAACCACTCCAGTCCTCTATGCTTTGACTTAGGAGAAGGGATTATCAACACTTCTTTCTCTGTAAAAGCATTTCACAAACTACAGATGGAAACAGAGCAAGTCTGATGTGGAACAATTCACTTGAATGGGAAAGGGATATAAAAAGTATTATGTGTAAATAGTGATTCTTGCAGTAGAGTTATGTTTTAATAACCTACTATATTGAGTTTGCATGGCAAGGTTGTGGTAGCAGGAGGGGGCTGCAGGGGTGGCTCCTGTGAGAAGATACCAGAAGCTTCCCCCAGGTCCAACAGAACCAGTGCCAGACAGCTCCAAGACGGACCCACCACTGGCCAAAGCTGAGCCAATCAGTGACAGTGGTAGCACCTCTGTGATATTTAAGAAAGGGTAAAAACTGCTGTGCAACAGCAACTGGAAGAGCGAGTGTGGTGGGTTGACCCTGGCTAGAGACCGGATGCCCACCAAAGCCCACTCTATCACTCCCCCTCCTCAAATGGGCAGGGGGAGAAAATTATAACGAAAAGCTCGTGGGTGGAGATAAGGACGGAGAGAGATCACTCACCAATTACTGGCACGGGCAAAACAGACTCGACTTGGGGGAAAAAAAACAAATTTACTTTATTACAAATCAAAATCAGAGGAGAATGAGAAGTAAAACCAAATCTTAAAACACCTCCCCCACCCCTCCCTTCTTCCCGGGCTTAATCTCTTTCCCGATTTTCCACCTCCTCCCCCCAGCAGCACAGGGGGACAGGGAATGGGGTTAGGGTCAGTTCATCACACGTTGTTTCTGCTGCTGCTTCCTCCTCAGGGGGAGGTCTCCTTCCCCCGCACCAGCGTGGGGTCCCTCTCACGGGAGACAGTTCTCCACCAACTGCTCCAACGTGAGTCCTTCCCATGACTGACAGCTGCTCCAGTCTGGGTCCATTCCATGGTGTGCAGTCCTTCAGGAAGGGACTGCTCCAGCGCGGGTCCCCCACGGGGTCACAAGTCCTGCCAGCAAACCTGCTCCGGCGTGGGCTCCTCTCTCCACGGGCTACAGGTCCTGACAGGAACCTGCTCCAGCGCGGGCTTCCTGCGGGGTCACAGCCTCCTTCGGCATCCACCTGCTCCAGCGTGGGGTCCTCCACGGGCTACAGGTGGTCATCTGCACCACCATGGACCTCCAGGGGCTGCAGGGGGACAGCCCGCTTCACCCTGGTCTTTCACCACAGGTTGCGGGGAATCTCTGCTCCGGCGCCTGGAGCCCATTCCCTCCCCCTCCTTCTTCACTGACCTTGGTGTCTGCGGAGTTGTTTTTTTCTTACATCTTCTCACTCCTCTCTCCAGCTGCAAAGTGTGCAGCTTTTTTTTTTCTCCCTTCCTTTTTTTTTTTTCTTAATTATGTTATCACAGAGGCGTTACTGATTGGCTCGGCCTTGGCCAGCAGCGGGTCCGTTCCTGTAGCCGCTGGCATTGGCTGTGTCGGGTCGGACATGGGGGAAGCTTCTGGCAGCTTCTCTCACAGAAGCCACCCCATGTCCCCTCCCCCACTGCTACCAAAAACCTTGCCATGCAAACCCAATACAGCGAGGAATAAGAATATGCAAAAGAAACAACTCTGCAGACACCAAGGTCAGTGAAGAAGGGGGGGAGGAGGTGCTCCAGTTGCCAGAGTAGATATTCCCCTGCAGCCCGTGGAAAAGACCATAGTGAGGCAGGCTATTCTCCTGCAGCCCATGGAGCTCCACAGTGGAGCACACATGCACCTGAGGCCTGTGGAGGACTCCACATAGGAGCAGATGGATGTGCCCGAAGGAAGCTGTGACCCCATTGGGAGCCCAGGCTGGAGCAGGCTACTGGCAGGACCTGTGACCCCATGGGGGACTGACACTGGAGCACTTTGCTCCTGAAGGACTGCACCCCATGGAAAGGGCCCATGCTGGAGCATTTTGTGAAGGGCTGTATCCTGTGGGTGGGACCCCATGCTGGAGCAGGGGAAGAGCACGAGTAAGAAAGAATGGCAGAGACAACAGGTGATGAACTGATTGTAACCCCCATTCCCCATCCCCCTGTGCTGCTCTGGGAAGGAGGTAGAAAATTTGGGAGTGAAGTTGAGCCCAGGAAGAAGGGAAAGGTATGGGGAAGGTGTTTTAAGATTTGGTTTTATTTCTCATTATCCTACTCTAATTTGATTGATAATAAGTTAATTTCCCCGAGTCAAGTCTGTTTTGCCTGTGATGGTAATTGCTGAGTGATCTCCCTGTCCTTATCTCAACCCATGAGCCTTTTGTTATATTTTTCTCTACCGTCCAGTTGAGGAAGGGGAGCAACAGAGTGGCTTGGTGTGCACCTCGCAGCCAGCCAAGGTTAACCCACCACACCTACCCTTATACTGAAACATCAAAATGAAACTCACTCTGGATAAAAGTATCTGCAAACAAGAGACTAGAGTATTATTTAAATAGGTATTCATATTTTATTATACCCGCCAGTCAGAAAACATTTGCCAAGTACCTTGTTTATATAGATGCATCTTGAAAATATCAGTTAAGTCAACCATCAGGGAAGTCAATATACTTTCTTCTGAAGGTCTCTATGCTATTAAACAGCAAATTACTATTGTTCTAAATCACTTTCAATAGAGTTTCCAGACGCCCCCAAAAAAAAAATTACTTAAGTGCTGAACTGTTAATCAAACAGGGTTTCTTTATTTCACAGAAATGTGAATAATCAGAGCATATTACAAGGCTGACTCCATAAACAGTCACACAGATGTATCAATGATGTGCTTCAGTGCACTACGACATAAGATGGTGTGGTGGTTTCACCCACAGGTAGGATCATGCAGTCCTGAACTCACTCCCCCCACCAAGTGATATGGGAAGGGAATCACAACAAAGGGGCACAGATTAGAATGAGGACAGGGAGGGCTCACTCACCAGTTATGGTCATGGGCAAAACAGACTCAACTTGGGGAAGAAAAATCAATTTAATTCGTTACCAATCATCCAAGTAGCACAGTGACACATAACAACCACATCTTACAACACCTTCCCTCCACACCTCCCTTCTCCCCAGGCTCAAATTACTTTGCTCCCAATTTCTTTGCTTTCTCCCTCCAAGCGGCACAGGGGACAGGGAAAGGGGGTTGCAGTCAGTTCACCTATGCTGCTCTTCCTGGCTTGAAAGTCCAGGAACAAAGTGTTCCAAAGCAAGGTTCCCATGGAGTCATGGACCTCTTAAGGCACAGCTCCCGGCTCCAGCACGGTGACATCCACGGGCTGCAGATGGACTTCCGGTCCAGCACACCTCCTCCTCCCCCTCCTCGGCTCTGGGGGTCCACCTTTACTCTGGTGTTGTACATCTCTTGGGGTCTCAATTCAGTCACACCTGCCCTCAGGCTCAGCTTTCTGCTTTGGTGTGGAGTCCTCCATAGCTTACACGTGGGGTATTTGCTGCACCGTTGAACTTCTATGGGCTGCAGGGGACCTCCTTTGCCTTCTCCTACTCCATGCCTGTTGAACTGGGTGTCTGAGGTTCTCTGCCCTCCCCCTCCACCTTCCTGGCAAGGAAGCTCTCTCTTTGTTTAGGCCGCTGGTTGTCTTCTGTTTCTTCTGTTCAGGTCAATGGCCTCTCCTCCAGGTTCTCTCCACCTTCTTCTTTTCAAGACAGTCCTTCCCCTCTATTACTAATTGGCTCAGCCTGGGCTGGGGGGGTATGCCTTGGACTTGGAGCCAGGGGAGCTTCGTGAAGCTTCTCACAGGGTAGCAGCACCACCCCCCCACCCCACACACACAAACCCAATACAGGTGGTGAAAAAAACACTTTAACTTTGGTGATAAACAATTAATGCACTCAAGTTCCTTCAGTATTGACAGACAGATAGATCGTAATATTGAAAAAGAACATTATATTGGACTGTATTAGTTTCAACCTCTTTTGGTCATACTGTTCAGTAATCCCTGGACTACAGGGAAGACAGAATTGGTTATGTTAAAAGAACTGAAATTAAGCTGTCTTTATAAAATACAGCATTATAAGAAATATTAAAAGCATAAAGAAGTTCAGAAAGATGTTCCACTATCAAAATTACCCAGTGCTCCCCTTAACAAGCACATGTGATCTTTATATGCCAAACACGGATAACCTGTGATTGTGTGTGGTGGTTTCACTTGGCTACCAGACAAACACTCTCCCCCTCCACCCAGGGAATAGAGGAGAGAATTGGAGGGGTAAGGAGACTCATGGGTTGAGATAAAAATAATTTAATAATTGAAATAAAATAATAATAGTAAGAATAGAATATGCAATGAGTGCACAGTGCAAGTGCTCACCACCCACTGACCAATGCCCAGCCTGTACCTAGCTAGTGATCCTGGAGCAGAGTCTCAAAATCAAAACCGCAATCCCTGAAAAGCAAGCCCAAGCAATCCTCCAGAGAATCTCCAGCTTTCTGGTCAACCCTCATTAATATACTGAACATGACATTATATGATATGGAATATTTCATTGGCATATCCAAATGCCAATTTGGGTTTTGCTAATTACTATACTTCTCTCCTCCCAGTCCTTTGCACTTGCAGACCGGCAAAACAAGAAGTCCTTGGACTTCCAGCAACAACTAGAAACATTAGTATGTTATCAACATTCTTCTCATAACAAATCCCATACTGAAACCAAAACACAGCTATTCTAGCTAATAAGAAGAAAATTAACTCTGTCCTAGCAAAACCAGGACATTATGAAAATCAGGCACAAGTCAAGCCCACAGAATCCACAAAATAAAACAAAGGAAAAAAATGAAAGACAAACAGAGCTAACTGAGCTAAGTCTCCTGTGTATTGAGATTTCAAATCAGTGGGCTTATAGGTATTCATCTTCACCTACCATGAATAGAAATATTTATACAGAGCAGCATATGGGCCTGCAAGTTCAGTATCATACCAAGTCAAAGCAAATATTTGGTCCTTGTCCTAATACTGAGCCAAGCTGTGCTCAGGATAGTCAAGTTCAGTGGAAAATAAAGATGGATAGGCAACACTTACAATCAACAGATCTCCCAGAGCAGTTTGGTACTTGAGGGTTATTTTCCATTCTAACCTATATACTGCCTGTTCTAGAGGCATAATATAGGATCAGCAATAACAAATCCTATATTACTGAAGTCTTCTAACATAGGAAAGTCTTCCTCAACTTTGAACTGTTGCAAACCTGACTTACATCAATGGAGCAACATAAAATATACTTTGTATAGCCCTAAATTTAGCCCAAATAACCCAAAATATTTATCTAAAAAGTCTTAGGGTTTTGTTCTGGCTGTATTCTGAAGTGACTGTAAACAAAAACAAGTCTTTAAACCATAATATTTAACTACAGGAACACAAAGCAAAATAAAAGCTATTCAGTTGTACGAATTTAGGCCTCCCTCCCAAATAAGGCAGACATTGCCAGCTTGCCTATACCAACAGAACAACCCACTTGCTGATCCCAGATACATTTGAACAGATGCTCAATTTGTTTATTTGAGGCTAACCTATTTTCAGGGCCAGCTCTAGAAATATCATATATATTGTTATTATGCTATATAATGCTTATTATTAACAACAACTTATTTTAACAGTTTAAGAAAAACAGCCAGTACTGGTCACCCTGGTCTTGCAATTTTTTTTTTTTTTGTGCTAGCTATAACTTTGTCCAGGAATCAAAGCAAATGGCAGACCCACAGGAGCAGCAGCAGTCTTACTTCACAGGAAGATTCAACTGCAAGTCTAATCTGTTAATATCAGCTCAATGGGATACCAAGACAGTATTTAAAGTTTAAGATATCTATAGACAATTAAGACATTTTAAAGCAATATTTTCTATTAATCACTTAAATTTTTATGATTGTTTTCAATAAAAAATTATGGGTTTGTTAGCTTGTGTAACTATTTCAGTTTTTTCTACTCAAAAAACCTGATATTCCCATTGGGACTCATATTTGAAATCATGTTGTTAAAGTTAGATATATTACAAATTCACATCTTAAATGAGTTTGTTTATAATTCCTGAAGTCCCCAATATTACTGCAATCAAACTGCTTTTAAGGACAAATGTGATCCTTAAATTAGAACCAGCATGTTTTATAAAACACAAAATGCAACAACAAAGAATTTTACAACTAGGTGGCGCAAGAGTCTGTAAAATTTATACAGCTAGCATCCTGGCTAGAAGATCACTGGTAGCTTTTTAACTCACGCTTTGCTTTTCCCTTCTGTAAACATGCCTCTTCTTGAGTCATCAGCAACTAATGATTTAAAGTTCCATTTCTATATATCAGTTTCACTCTTACATATGTAACCGTTTTTTTGGTGAGGTTTGCAGTTACCAACTGCACAAAAAAAAATAACATGTCAAATTGCACATGCTGAATTTCTAAGAAATTTTATAGAAAATGAAGTAAGCTCTGAATCTCCTTCAGGGAACTTCACCTTTTAAAATATTTTAGCACAGCAATATCTACATCCTTCACAAGTAGGAGAGACTGGCTTTATATATGTCTGCCTTATGTTTTGACCACAGCTTTCCTATGATTTGTAGCCTCCTAATCTAAACAAATTAAGTCCTGGTAAATACTCACATGGAAAGCCTCCAAAAAAAACTGAAGTGCTGCAGGAAACGCTGTCAATGATTCAGTAGGTGCCACTGTTTCTCTTGAATCAAAGGCACAATGAGATACTAAATTTCATAAAAAACTTAGAACAAAGACCCTAACAAGTCAGAGTTATTAGACACTAGTACACTGAAGCACAGCAGAAGTTGTGCTTTATTTGTAATGGAAATTTTGTACAGTCTAAAGACAAGGCTTTTCTAAAATTAAGAGATCTTTGCCATTCATAGCTTACTTGCTGTTTCTAAAGCAAATTTTAGATCAAGATAATTATTGGCACTATAGCACTGCCACGTAGGTGACTGCTTATGTTTTATACAGTTGTACTAGCTAGCCAGCGAGCCTCCTACTTCCAGACTGAGTCAGCTCGGCAGGGCGACTCAGAATTACGAAACGAGCTACGTCCACCTCCCGGACCGGCTCTCAGCATCACAACAGGGAGGAGCCGTGGAGGAGACGACGCTAAAGGTTTCTTCACCACTCCCGATAGCTTCAGTTAACAGCGGCCCTCAACAAAACTGGGCCTGCCCCGATACTCGCTCAACAGCGCCGAGAACAGCTCAGATAAGCAGAAACTGCTTTGTCATCGCGAAGGGCCCTCATCCTCCAGTATGGGAGGCGGAAGCCACAGGCCAGAGCTCTTCCCCCTGCCTGTGCTCCCCACCTACCGCCTCCAACCCCTCACCTGCTGGATGCTGCTGGTCTCGGGCACAGCGAACTCTTCCTTCTCCTTGGGAGTCTTCACCGTGATTTTGATGATCCGCGGCTCAGCAGCAGCAAAGCCCTGAGCAGAGGACTCCGAGGAGCCGCGAGCCCCCGCGGAACTCTCCGCACTCTCCGACATGGCGGGTGGAGCCTTATTCGCTCCAACCGCACGGTTCCAAGCAACTCCTCTGCGCCGCGGCCTCACTCCCAAAGCTGCGGACAGAAACAACCCAGCTCACCCGCGGCGCACACTGATGACGCCCCGAACCGGAGAAGTTACTAGAAAGGGGGAACTGTCTTCTCTGGCGTGGGTTTGCTTTTGGTGCGCTTGTGTGCTAGGGGTGATAGTTTGAAGATTTTAAATCTTAAAAAGAGACAGTGACAAATAGTTCCTTAAATTGCCATATGGAAGTTTTAAATTTATTTTCAGATATAGTCAGGTGGCTTCAATACTCTGAAGTTTCAAGTAAATACATTAAAAATGTTATTGTTATTATGAGTTTTACAATATTAAAGTGTTGTTGTCCCACATATAATTACACTATTACTTGCATATAATATAATGCACAATGATATTGTATGAAGTAACAAAGCTGTGCCATAATTTGTATGACTTTGATGTTAAAAAGAGAGGGAGAAAAATTATATATAGCTTCTGAATATATGTAAAGCGAGATCATAAAATTGCCTTTTGCTTCTGTAATAAACAACCAAGCCTTGTAACCAAGGTAGGTTTAGTTTTATTTGCGAGGACAAAGTCAGTAAAGCAAAAGCACAGCGCTGGGTGCTTGACCCAAGTCAGAGGCACACTGGGAAAGTCACGTTATCCCTTTATATACATTTAGGATTGCATCAGTCACATACATATTTATTTTAAGGTTGGGTTATTATAATTAGTTTTAAAAAGGGGCAGGGTTATTCTAATTACTTTGGGGGGACTTATTAAGATAAAAATCTTATCTTTTTGTGCATGTGCACTACTGTCCGGTGGTTGTGGGAAAGGTCCTTGGCAGGAAGGCCCACAGTTTTCTTCAGAGCGACCCCTTCACCCCTGGTGAGGGGGTTATCTGACCTCCAGACCACCAGTTTGGTTCTCTCCAGATGGTGGGTGCAGTGGTGTTCATATCTCCACAGTTCCTCAACTTCCCCCCTTTGTTCCCCCAGAATTGGTCATTTCAGGCCTCTTCATCAAATTCCTCATATGTCAGCAAAAAAAGAGAATTATTATGGCGAAAGCCAAGAACACCCTCCCCCATCTTTCACAACTCCCCCTTTTCTTATTTATACTACATTTGGCTAGAGCCATAATCCTCTTGGTGACTGATCCATTCATTCGTCTTATAAATTAACACTGCCTCATCTAGAGGGCATGGTTTGTTTCTCACCCTTCTTATTATCATTATTCGTTTAGTCGAGCTTGAGGTGGTCGATTCCGGATCCGCTGGCATGGAGACTACCTGCATACCTTGGACTACAGTGGTTATAAGTCGGATAAAACAAGGAATAAGACAGGGGAGAAACAACAACCCAGCAACAGAACATAAAAATATAAACCCTATTTTCTTCCACCATTCTCCCCTAAAAATATTCTCCCACCCATCTTCATTCCACATCGGTTTCCATTTCTGGACAGGCACATGCGCATTCTTTCGGATTTCTTTGGTTATTTCTAACACTGCATCTCCACTGTCATCTATTTTTAAGCAACAGTCTGAGGTATTCCGTTTTCCACAAACCCCACCCTCCTCAGCCAACAAGTAATCCAAGGCTCGCCTATTTTGGTAAATCGCAGCCCTCATTTCTGTCTGTTGTTTCAATATAAAATCTAAGGCTTGGGCAATTTTATTGGAAATTATTTCTACCACTGCTTGGAGCCTGATAATACGATCTAACATATAAATGGGAGTTTGGTAACCCCAGCTACCATCCTGGGCCCAAGTAGCCGGCCCATATACTTGGATTATTCTCTCAGGAGGCCATTTGTCCTCACCCCATTTTTGAGATCCTCCTATTACCTCCCTCTTGGTTCTCCCCAAAGAATCATATACTGGAACTCATAAATTGTCTCCTTTGGATCCCGGTAATAGGAAAAACCCGGTTGTATAATACCTAGTGTACAGCTACTCCTCCAATTCGGGGGTAATCCAGAATAAGCTCTTTTTCCACATATCCAGAACAATCCCTCTGGAGCCCTCCAAAAGCCCTCCTGTGTTTCAGTTATTTTGTCCCAATACTTAGCTATTTCTGGCAGGCCCTTATAAGGGTTTGCAGCTGTACCATTACACCAAAAAAAGTTTTGTTATCTTATTGTATTTGCAATTCCCCATCTCATTGTTTAGAACCCAGATTCCCCTTGGTTCCCTCGGGTACCAACAGGTGGAAGTACCATTTGTAAGTTTTAATCTTTTACAGGGAGTATTCCCCACCCTCTTGGAATATTTTCCTCCTTCTCTCCTTAAACATTCTTCTCCTAAGGTGGTAGAGCTTAAAATCCATCCTTCAGGCCGGTCCTCTCTGCTACTACTAGTACAGTTCCACTGGAGTAATTCTTTAGGTCCTAGGCTGCTTCCTTTCCAAGGCCATTCCTCTGTCATGAGAGGTCCCTCACAGATCCAGCAATTGGTTACATTTAATTCTCTGCTTATCCTTTCTCCTAAGTCTACAAACAGATTTTGCCCCAGCTTCGGAAGTCCTATTTCTTCCTCCAATTGCTTTTTGATTTCTGCATATAAATCTCCTCCTGGTCCCAGAGGCATATATTTACGGGCGATAGACTTGGTTCTATTTCTTATTATTTTGTTTTTTACCATATCTTGGACCCCACCCCCATCTGATATATCCCAATGGCCGGCTTTAGCAGAGCAAATATACTTTTCTCCTCTTGGGCACCCAACTCCCAGGCGTTGGCCTCCTTTTCCCAAGTGTTCAGCCACCCAATGTTGCTGCCCACCATAAGTACAGGTTTGTAGATTTCGGGTTTCATAACAATGCCGATTTACGTGGGAGTGAACAGAAAGAGTTAAAAGTTTTTGTCTCCCGTAGTATGCATACTGGAAACACTTCGAGCATTCATTTGCTTGTGTTGGTATTAGGCCAGGGAATAGGAGAAGCCACAGAGGTCTGGTATGACTTATACCCCCACTTCCCATGCCTATGAGGGTGCCACCCATAGCAGGGTAATATCTCTTCTTGATGGCTAGTATAGAGGTCAACCCGGTCTTGCCCTCAACGCTCCTACCTTCTTTTCCAAGCAAATTGCTTTTTACACTCGGAGACCACTTTTTCCCACTCTTTATCAGGAACCTCCCACAAAATCAGCACCAATGATTCCCATCCGCAAATTAGAGTTACAATATCGGTAGCCTGGATCGAAGCCTGGGCCAGGATGAGATTTAGTTGTCTGCAGCTTGGGCAGTATGGGCGCCTCCTGGCATCTGCCAATTCTGTTTGCAATTCAAACACTTATATTTAGTCCAGCTATGTGCCGTACATGGGGATGTATCAGGCAGGGTATGCTACGGGGCACCGCAGGGTGTTGCAATTCCCTTGTCAGGTCTGGATAAAGTGGGTTTTTTTCTTTACACAGATCACAGGCCGATGCAAATAAAAACCTTTGAGTTTGGTACAGCCCTGACCCTCCAGCCTGTAGCAGCAGTACTCCTCCCAGGGGGGTATTGAATTTTTCTTAGAGTCTGTTTGGGTTGCACCTGGAACCACTGATATAATTTGGGTTTTACCTCTCAAGTCTCTATAATTCCTTGAGTTCTGTTTGTCTTCTCATGCATTACTACATTGGTCCACATTTAAAGGTGAGTTTGAGATCCCCAGGAGTTGAGGTTACAGTCCAATCTTTGGGTTCTTCCACTGGTCCTTTAATCCTGCTGGTATGCGTCCCATGAGTCCATCCTCTTTCTCTGGTCTGCACTGCAGCTTCCGTTGTTAACAACACCTAAAAGGGACCTTCCCAAAACCCACTCCCCAATTTCCATGTTGTGTAGTATGAAATCTATTATATCCAGGCAGTTATGTTCAAGATTCTTCTTTCCACAGAAAAGCTGCAGGGTTAAGACATGAACTGGTAGTTAAAATTAAATCATTCTTTTTCTATTAACATCACCTTGTATTTCAAAATTCTGGAGTCAGTTAACCACCTTCCAGCCTTTTCACAGAATCACAGAATCACAGAATGCTAGGGATTGGAAGGGACCTTGAAAGATCATCTAGTCCAATCCCCCTGCCAGAGCAGGATCACACAGGAAGGCATCCAGCTTTTGTGTCAAGATTGTTTTTACTTGATGTGGAGTACTTGCCACTAATACCCCACCAAATATCAGTTTTCTGGTTTTGTTTTTTGTTTTGTTTTGTTTTTCACCAGAAGGGCAGTAGCTGCCACTGCCTGTACACATTCTGGTCACTCTCTTGATACCAGATCTAAGAGCTTAGATAGAAATGCCAAAGGTTGCCGCTTATCTCCCCACTCCAGGGTTAAAACTCCTAAGGCAGCCCCTTTATCTACTGTGACAAACAACTCAAAAGCTTTATCTAGAGATGGCAAGGCTAAAATAGGCATGGTAATTAAGTATTGTTTTAACTCTTGTATTAATTCTTCTTTTGTCCAAATTAAAATATTGGGTTCTTTATCTAACAACTTTGAATATAGCCTTTTTGGTTTGTTTTGGTTTGGTTTTTTTTGTGCATACGCATTTATCCACAGGCAACATTAACTAGTCAGTCCTAGAAGTTTTCAACTAAAGATTTTATTTCTTCTTTTTTTTAAAAAAATTTCTCACTTCACTACTGGTGAGTGGGGCACTTACATATCTTAGCTGCCCCAAATTTTGGCCAAAAAATATTGGGGGACTGTATCCTCTCTCTTGTCTTCCTTTATACCTTTAATAATTAGATTCCAATAATCTGCAGCCCCCTGTGTCATTTTGATCCCGATTAGGATTAGCTATTGGCAATTATTGATCCCCTGACGGGCCTTGTTGATTCTCTCGTTCCCATATCCTCATACCAGCCGTTCTCACCATTTGTCTTTCCTCAGGGGAAAATAGTGTGCCCAATATTGATTGCCTTTCTTCCCAGGTATAAACATTAGGACCCAGGAATTGATCTAACTGCTCAGATAAGCCCATAGGGTCTTCCAGCAATCCTTTCAGTTCCTTTTAAAATTCCTAACTTCAGTAGAAGTTAGAGGAGCATTGACAAATTCTATTCCACCTTGTGTCCTCCCCCCCACCCTTCAGAGGCACTTCCCTTAAAGGGAATAAACTTACTTCAGAGTTTTCTCCTATATCGTTGTCTTTTTCCCTTATTTTCATTATTTTAAAAGAGGTTTTCTTTCTGGCTCTTGGAAAGAGAATAGGAGACCTTTGGGACTTATCAGACCTTTCCCTAGTGCTAATTGTTGGTCTGTTCCTAGGGGAGGGTGGGACAATCGGGGGATGGTGGTACGGAGGGGGTAGACAGACACACACACAGACACAAAAACACACCCCCCCAGACACACGCAGACACAAATACGTTCCTTAAAATTTACATAGAGGTTTTTAAAGGTTGGCATATCCAGCCTTCAAAAGACCCGTGCCTTGGCCAATACAAATGCTCGGGTCTTATTTCCCTTTTTGTCTATTCTATCATCTTAATCTTGTCTTTACTTCTGGTATTGGGATCATAGTCCTAATTGGCCAATCAACCCACCCCAGGGGACTGTCCTGGGGTGACTTTTCGCTCCCCCTTTTCCCTGGGACCCTTTTCCTTGTCCCATTTTTCACGGGGCTATCAGTCAAGCCCCTTCCTCTTTCCCTGGTGCTATCTTCCAAGCCCCCTCCTTTTCCCTGGAGCTCAAGCCCCCTTTCTTTCCCCGGGGCTGTCTTTCAAGCCCCCTCCTTTTCCCTGGGGTTCAAGCCCCCCCTTCTATCATTGGGGCTGTCTTTCAAGCCCCCCTTCCTTTCCCGGGGCTGTCTTTCAAGCCCCCTCCTTATCCCCTGGGGCTCGAGCCCCACCCCCTTTTTCCCTGAGGCTGTCTTTCGCTCACTAGCGCTTCACTTTGTCTCTTCACCGGCCAATTCCCTCGCGGGAGATTGGAACCGTGGTTAGAAAGACTCCACACTCGCTTCCCAGATCCGGACTGTCCGGTCCGAGTCTCACACACACAGCAATCAAGCCCCAAACCCTGCCCAACCAAGCAATACTTACAGTCTCGTTTTCTTGCTTGGATCTTCGTGCACAAGAATTATGGGCGACCGCGGTTTTCCCGGGGAGCTCCTTATCCCCTTTTGCTTTATGAGTCCTCCTCTCCCACAGGATTTGCCAGCTTGAAGTCCCAGCGATCCAGGGAAACCCAGCGGGCTACCGAAATCGGTAGGGCGCCTCCCGCTCGGGATCCTAGAACACACTGGAACCAAGTGCTGGATCCCGGACGAGCCCCCAGATTGTAATAAATGACCAAGCCTTGTAATCAAGGTAGGTTTAGTTTTATTTGCGAGGACAAAGTCAGTAAAGCAAAAGCACAGCGCTGGGTGCTTGACCCAAGTCAGAGGCACACTGGGAAAGATACGTTCCCCCAGGACTGGTCATTTCAGGCCTCTTCATCAAATTCCTCATATGTCAACAAAAAAAAGAATTATTATGGTGAAAGCCAACAACACTCTCCCCCATCTTTCACACTTCTAGGTTCCTTGTTTAGCATCAGCTTAAGGGTAAAACTTAATATCTCAAATAACAACTTTTTACTACTTTAAAAATAGAATTTCTATGGAAGCATTCCATAGCAGGGAATAAGTTTTTCCTCAAACTTAAGTTATCCTGGAATTACCTTTTCCCTACAATAGTCTGATTCATCAAGCGATGTGTTGGTTTGGCCTACTATTGGGATAATTTCTCAGAAACTGTTTAAATTGGTGTAGTATTTTTTTTACTAAACCAATTAAAAACCTGTTAAAAGGTTTTAAAACTGGCATAGAGAAAAATGGCTAAAGCCTATCTCAAGTTTTGCCTGTCCTAGAGCTTCAATTTGTTACAGTAAAAATTATTTCAGGCATATTTAACCGTTGAGCCTTTCCTTGGTCATGCTGTTTCCTTTTCCACACATTAGAACTTGACCCTACAAAGTGTAGGCTCTGATCCAGCAGAGCACTTTGACACATGCTAGTGATACATTGTCCTATTGACTGGCAGAATGAGAGCCATTATGAAATAACATTTTGCACTGCAATCAAATAGTGATTTCAAGCAGAAATCAAATAGATCAAAGGACAAGGAGATGTTCCTCATCCATGGCTCTTAGTTTATATGCTAGCTTATGCTGACTATATAATTTTACACTGCTGTATGGTATTATTACTTGGAATACAGTTTGTACTGAAATAGTACAAATGCTACCTGCTTTAACTTAGTTTACAAGTCAGATGAGAGAATTAATAATGAGTTATTTACTGAGAATACCTGAGGGACAAAGAATACAAATTCATATAAAATAATAACTTTCAAATCATAAAAAGCCCTTAATAAGCAAAGACGAAGTTTTAATGGTAGTTTCATCATCTTAATTTTGGTACAGATAAAATAGAAAAGGGAGTTTATTTGCCTATACTGAAAGTGTCAAGGTAGAAAATACCCTGAAACATGGCGACATGCTTGTGTGTTCAAATTGAGATAGTTCAGAATACAGCTTATACACAGTGCATAGAAAATTAAAATAATCCAACAAAGGATTTTGAGTTCTTACTCCTCCATAAACTGTTTTTATTTTGAAAAAATCTTATCACTTTTCATTTCTTTGCTCTTGGTTTTACTTTTTTTCCCCACTTCCTTCCTTCCTCCCGTGCTTTCATTTCCTCTTCCTATAATCATCTATCATGATAGACGGGAACAGGGTAATCCTGCTTATAAAGACAGATTGGGGGACAAGAGGCTGGAGAGCAGCGCCACAGAAAAAGATCTGGGGTTTTGGGTTGATGGCAAGTTGAATATGAGTCAACAGTGTGCCCTGGGAGCAAAAAGGGCCAACCGTGTCCTGGGGGGACATCAAGCACAGCATAGCTAGCTGGTCAAGGGAGGTGATTGTCCCACTCTATACTGCACTGGTGTGGCCCCATCTCGAGTAATGTGTGCAGTTTTGGGCACCTCAATATAAGAAGAACATCAAACTATTAGAGTGTGTCCAGAGGAGAGTAATCAAGATGGTGAAAGGTCTTGAGGGCAAGATTTATGAGGTGCAGCTGAGGTCACTTGGTTTGTTCAGCTTGGAGAAGAGAAGGCTGAGGGGTGACCTCATCGCAGTCTACAACTTCCTCAAGAGGTGCAGTGGAGGGGAAGGTGCTGATCTCCTTTCTCTGGTGACCATAGATAAGACACGAGGAAATGGAATAAAGTTCTGATTGGACATTAGGAAAAGGTTCTTCACTGAGAGGGTGGTCGGTCACTGGAACAGGCTCCCCAGGGAAGTGATCATGGCACCAAGCCTGTCAGAGTTCAAGGAGTGTCTGGATGATGCTCTTAGTCATATGACTTAGGTAGTACTGCGAGGAGCAGGGAGTTTGACTCTGATCCTTATGGGTCCCTTCCAACTTGAGATATTCTATGATTCTGTGATCTGCACAACTTTTCTGCATCAACTTATGATCCTAAATAATATAATTCAGAATAAGTTTGATATTAGAGACAGCAGTTTAATTTTTATACCATTCCTTTTTCCTCACCTACAATTACAGCATTTACTGCAGCACTTCAGCTTCTTTATGTACAGATGAATAACTTTATACAGTACAAAGTGCTTATTAATAAACAGATCAAGACTGAAGCCAGACAAAAATCTTACATAACTCTCCTTCCAGTGAAGTCTCTAAACTTCAACAGCCAGGTCAGACCACTAATGTGAACTTTACCAGGTGCTGTAAATGTTCATTAGAAGTCAAATTCTGAGCATTCTTCCATATAATTTAAAATACTTTATACTCCTAATAATTCAAAATAATGTAATTTTCAAAATTGTTTCCTTTAATTGTTTCTTGTTAATAGGTATCTGAGAAGAAGAAAATTCTGTCTTCTATCTAATAGACCTGATTTACTTTGGGTGAAGCATCTTACCAGTTTTCATTTCACCTTAATTCTCAACTCTGACTAGACATCTCCAGTTTGTGATTTTTTTTCTATGGATAGTTGATTTGATCAAATGTAGTCACTTAAATTTGAAAAAAAAACCAAAACCAAACCCAAACCACAAACCAAAACAAACAAAAATCTCACACACAGCTGAAAATGAACTTGCAGTGACCAGAGAATATTTTGCATCAAAATCAAAATACTGTCTCAAGCCATATTGAACCAAATTGAGAATATCAGAAAAAGGATTTGAAGTTTTAAAGTTACACCTTAATTTAAAATTATGCAATTCTGAGTTTAGACAAGGACTCAGGTCATATAATTACATTAAAATTTACAACCAAGATCTCTGACATTTTGCTAAAAGCTAGACATAACATTCCTTATATTTCTGAACACTAAAACCAGAAGATAACACATTCACCTTTCATGTTTTTCATGCATAGAGGAAGAAAGAAAAAAAAGTATTAACTTCTACTTTCATATGTCCAAAAGGAAAAACGGAAAAAAAAGAAAAAACGAAAGAAAGAACAAAAAACCCACACGAGATGCATATTAAGTTTCCCTTTCCATTCCTGAGTTGAGGTTAGGACTCTTGTTTTAGAGTCAATTAAAAAGTTTAAATTGAAAATGCTGCATGCTGAAGTGTGACTAGATAGACAACAGCTATCTTCTACTGTTGTTATGCAGCTCACTTTGTGAATACCTTGCCTTTAATATAGCAAACTACAGGAATAATACTTTGCTAGAACCAGAGTGCAATATCCTTGTTAGTTCACCAATAATTCCAATAAATGAAATGCTATTATCTCACTTTGAGTGGGATTTGTCTATACTCTAGAAGACATTAAAGAGGTCCATAAAAGTAGCATTATAGAGGAATAGAGCCCTGAGCTTCTGAACTATGACTGCTAGTTCTTAGCTGGAATCACTCTTTCAAAGTCTGGAGAAAAAAAAAAAGAAAAAAAGAAAAAAAACCCAAACAACAGAAACCAAACAACATTCATCAGTTTTATTATACTGAGCAGTAGACAGTTTCCATTTGAACTCTACTATATAAGCATTATCCCTACTTATTTTTGTTGTTTTATTCACACTTGTGTTGGGTTTGGGGGAAGGGGCCACCTTGTGAGAGCGAAAGCTTTACTGGCTCCAAGGCGGAGACCTCCCAGCACAGGCTGAATTAATTAGCAATAGAGAAATGCCTCTGAAAATCCATATTTGTGAGGGGAAGGACTGTCCTGAAAAGAAGGTGGAGTGAACCTGGAGGAGAGACCATTGACCTGAACAAAAGACGACCATCAGTGTAAACAAAGAGCTTTGTTGCCAGGAGGAAGGAGGAGGAGGGGGAGGACAGAGAACTTCAGACACCCAGTTCAACCTCATGGAGTAGGAAAAGGCAAAGGAGGTCCCCTGCAGCCCATGGAAGTTCAACAGTGGAGCAGATACCCACGTGTACGTCATGGAGGACTCCACACTGGAGCAGAAAAGCTGAGCCTGAGGGCAAGTGTGACTGAATTGAGACCCCAAGAGACACTCAATGTCAGAGTGGGGGTGGACCCCCAGAGCCGAGGGTGGGGAGGAGGTGCGCTGGACTAGAGGTCTATCTGCAGCCCGTGGATGTCCCCGTGCTGGAGCCAGGAGCTGTGCCTGAAGAGGTCACAACTGCCCTCAGGCACAGCTTTCTGCTCCAGCATGGAGTCTTCTATGGCCTACACATAGGTATCTGCTCTGCCATTGTGTCCTACATGGCCTAAATGTGGGTATTTCCTCTGGCATTGAACCTCCATGGGCTGCAGGGGACTCAATTTACCTCCCCCTATTCTTCTCCCTGCAGATCTGGGTGTCTGAAGTTCTCTGTCTCCTCTCCTCCTCTTTTCTCATGTCCTAGATGCTCTTTTTTTATTCAAGGCAATGGTCTCCTGATGGCTCTCTCCTTCCTTGCCAAACCAATTCTTCCCCTCATAAATATGGATTTAAAGAGGCATTTCCCTATCACTAACTGGCTCAGCCTGGGCTGGAGGCAGGTCTGCCTTGGAGCCGGGGGAGCTTCGCATAGCTTCTCACAGGGGCCATCACTATAGCCCCTTCCTCCACTACCAAAAACGGCCACCCCCCCACAAACCCAACACACCCACTCTGTGAGAGAATTAAAAAAAAATTGTTTAGCTAATATACTAGACATGACACTTTATATCTGCAGTTATTTTACATATTAAAGTAGTACAAATTAACAAGATAAAGACTCAGGATTTGTTTAAACTGCATACTTTTGTAAAATTATTCAATTATATTTATATGGGGGACAAACCCATCTGAACACCAGATGCCAATATATAAATTAATATAATCAGGGCACGTATAGGATATATAACAGAGATAACATATAGAGATAAAAAGCACACCGGTTTGCATTGCTTTTTTTTTTTTTTTCGCTTGTTTTTGTTTTGAACCCACTCACACATTTTTGGTTGTTTTGTTTTTGTTTTTTTAAAGGGCTTCCTAGTATTTCAAAGCAGTATTCCAATAAAGAAGACAAATCTAATGTTACTAAAGATAACACCACAAGAAAAGTGGTAGTATAAGAAGGGTTATCTGGGACAGCCTGGGAGGATTATAGGAGAGAATAATAAAAGCAGTAATGATGATCCTGCAAGGTAGATGAGACTGAATTTTCAAAAAAGAAAGTTGTGTAAAAATAACATCATACTAGACAGGAGGGGATCAAAATGAGCAAGAGAGGGAATTATTTTGTAGTAATTATGAAGCATTAAACAAAGACCAAGGTTTTTTGTCAATTATTTTACTCTTATTCTGTTACTTTGTTCTTACAATTAATTGCAAACCAGTTATTTTTCTTATTCAAAATTTCTATTTACAGAGAAAAATACTAAACACTGGCAAAATCATGGAGAGCAGAGGAAGGCAGAAAGATTGAAGTTGTAAGTCACATTCATTCACAGAGATGTGAGTGAATGACAATAAGAATATATTTATTTTAGTTTAAAGTAGTGGTATAAACACTCAGCTTTTCTTTAAGGGACTGAACAAGAATATATATTTGGGAACTGCTGCAAGACAATTTTAAGAAGAAGCTCACTCACTTGTGGTAAAGTGACAAGGGGAAAAAGACAAGAGGTTAAGTATAGAACTCCATGTAATGTTAACCAAAGAATTTGATGTAATCAGAAAAGATTTGTTGTTTCAGAAAGAGTGATTATGGCTTAATGAGTCATCTTTCATTAATTTATAGTATTCCAACAAAAACAGCATGTTACAACTTGAAACAAGTTTGCTTGCCAAAGACTACAGGGTTACCTGAAAAGTTTCCATTATAAACTATAGGCTCTCCGTGTAACCCATGAAAAATGTCACAGTCAAAGAAAAATACAAAACTGTGTTAAATAAGCCATGCATAAGTATAAATCCTTATTTTTATGGGAACAAATAACTACACTCTAAGTCCTCAGAAGTTTAAACAGAATACTATTATATGAAAGTTAACTGACATTCACTAACATGCGATGCATTCACAGCCAAGTTGAACAAAGCAGCATATGCACAATCAGCAAGACACTGATCTTATCACTCACGTTTCAACGGAATTTGCTCTGAATCTCCTACAAAGACTTGACTATATACAGAAATAAGATATAGAATATGTGAAAGAACACATGGCAAAAAAAGCCACAAAGTCTAAGTTAGTCTAGGTATGAAAGGAATTTGTTGCTTTTGCTGTTTATTTACCAACGTACTTCAAGAAGTTTCAAAGCACAAAGCAAGTTCTATTTGCCTGTGGTGGTTTCACTTGGCTAGCGCTTGGCTAGCAGCCAAACATAGCTGTTCACTTGCTCCCCCCCCACTAGGGAATAGGAGAGAGAATTGGAGGCAAGGATAAGGAGACTCGTAGGTTGAGATAAGAACAATTTAATAATAGAAATAAAAGAAAACTTAAAATAATACTAATATTAAAATAGTAGTGATAATGATAACAGTAACAAAATATGCAAATGAGTGATACCCAGTGCAACTGCTCAGCACGCATCAACCAAGCCCGGCCTGTTCCCAGATAATGATCCTGGAGGAGCGACAATCCCAAACTGAAACCTCAATCCCAGAAGAGCGAGAGCCCGAGCAAAAGCCAGAGCGAGCCAAAAGAGTAAGAGACCCTCATTAATATACTGAACATGACGTTATATGATATGGAAATATCCAAATGCCAATTTAGCTTATTAATTTAAATATTCCTCACTCCCTTAGATCTTGTGCTTGTGGACTAACAAAACACAAAGTCCTTCACTTCCAGCGACAAAATGCAAACACTGGGATGTTATCAGTGTTTCTCTCATAACAAATCCCAGGCTGAAAGCAAAACACAGCACTATTCTAGCTGCTAAAAAGAAACCCAGCTCGGTTCCAGCTAAAAACCAGGACATTGCCAAAATGGTGCTTTAGTTTTGCTACTGTTTTTTTCCCAACGATATTAACCACTACAGATTTTTTTTTTTAAACCTGAAAAAATAGAGCTAACAGGTCAGTTCAAAGTACATTACTTGATGTAGCAGACCATCTTGAAAAACAGGTAAATTTACATCTATAGAAAATAAGAATATTTGATATTTTATTAATTCTGCCTACAGTAGTTTCACTTTGGATCTTTCTTGCTCTAATGCAGCACGAAGCATAGTTGCCTAAAAACATATAGAATGTTTATTTATAAGGAACATTCAATGGTTTACCTCTATAATGTTATATGAAAGCTACAAAGTTAGAAACTCTTTCAAGTTTTGGAGTCTGCATTAATTCCTGCCATAGAGCACTTATATAATATTGTGCAATAGAGACGATCTTATTACATCACCCTCAATAATTAGTAGTGTTCTGTGATACTAGGTTTGTGCAAGTTAAGGACTTAAAACTAATAGTCACTGCAAATAAAAACTAAACACAAAAATGTTGCATGTTCTCTACTACAGTGTCTTATTAACAGTTATGTCCATAAATAATTCATTGCTCAGTTAAGTTGGTAAACCAGCCATTTTCAAAACTGAGACTAGAAAGCAAAAAAAGGGAAAAAAGCACCTTCTTCTGCAGTATCTTTCTGAGCTTCTTAAGCTTGGGTTCTTAAAGTGCTGTTGAGGGCAAAATCCTTTCAGACATGCTGAATATGTCTTTCCAGAAATAGCTCTAAATGTATCATGATGGATATTTATATAATACACATCCTCTGATACATAGTACCTGGCTAAGGATATTCACAAGTCTATAGGGCCAGATGGTGTCCACCCCAGGGTACTGAGGGAGCTGTCAGAAGTGCTCACCAAGCCACAATCCATCGTTTATCAGCAATCCTGGCAAACCAGGCTGGTTGCAACTGACTGGAAGCTGGTTAATGTGACACCTATCTACAAGAATGTCAGGAAAGACGATAGGGAAAACTACAGGCCTGTCAGCCTGACTTCGGTGCCAGAGAAGGTGATGGAGCAGATCATCCTGAGTGCCATCACACATTACATGCATGTCAACCTGGAGATCAGGCCCAGTCAACATGGGTTTATGAAAGGCAGGTCCTGCCTGACTAACCTGATCTCCTTCTATGACAAGGTGACATACTTAGTGGATGAGGGAAGGCCTGTGACTTTAATAAAGACTTTGACACCATTTCCCACAGCATTCTCCTGGATAAACTGGCCACTCATGGCTTGGATGGATGTACTCTTTGTTAGTGTAATGATTTGGGTGGATTCACTCCTTTGGCTTGCAGCTTGCAGCCAAACACAGCCTGCTCTCTCACACTCCCCCCTCCCTTGCCCAGGGAGTAGAGGAGAGAATTGGAAAGAAAAGGGCAAGAAAACTCACGGGTTGAGATAAAAACTATTTCCTAATTAAAATAAAATGACAATGATAACAACAGTGATAATAGAATTAAACAGATGAGTGATACACAGTGCAGTTGCTCACCACCCGCCGACCAATGCCCAGCCTGTGCCAACCAGCAATCCTGGAGCCAAGACAGTCCCGAAACCGAAACCCTAGAAGAGTGAGCTTGAGTGATCCCCAAGAGAATACCCCGTCTTCTGTTCAGCCCTGGTTAATATACTGACATGACGTGATATGATCTGGAATATTTCATTGGCACATCCCAATGCCAGTTCTGGGTTTTGCTATTCACTGCGCTTCTCCCTCCCAGTCCTAATGCAGCTGTGAACCAGCCAAACACGGTGGCCTTGAGCTCCAGCAGCAACTAATAACATCAGTACTTTTAGCAATGTTCTTCTCATAACAAGTCCCACACTGAAACTAAAACACAGCTATTCTAATTACTAAAAAGAAAATTAACTCTATCCTACCAAAACCAAGACAGCTAGTGTGGTGAGTTGAGATAAGGACGGAGAGAGATCACTCACCAATTACTGGCACAGGCAAAACAGACTCAACTTGGTGGAAAAAACTAATTTTAATTTATTACCAATCAGATCAGAGGATAATGAGAAATAAAAACAAATCTTAAAACACCTCCCTCCCACTTCTTCCTGTGTGGGGAGTGTGAGAACGTGTCTTGGCATACCCTGAGAGGACTGTGGGAACTGTAGGGATACATGTCTGGAGATACAAGAATCACAGAATCACAGAATGCTAGGGATTGGAAGGGACCTTAAAAGATCATCTAGTCCAATCCCCCTGCCGGAGCAGGAACACCTACATGAGATCACACAGGAAGGCATCCAGGCGAGTCTTGAATGTCTCCAGAGAAGGAGACTCCACAACCTCCCTGGGCAGCCTGTTCCAGTGCTCTGTCACCCTCACAGTAAAGGAGTTTCTTCTCAAGTTTAAGCAGAACCTCCTGTGTTCCAGGAGAAGCACCTGCATCGACAAGTTATGAGAAAGGAACCTTGGAATGTATCCAAAAGATGTCCCCTGGCAAGCAAACGGGAAGGGATGCACGCAAAGTCCATCAGCCAATTAGGGGCATGTGAACTGCTCGTGCTGCGAGTGAAGAGCCAATAACATGTTAATGGGTGTGGGTGATTTCATTAGTTTTGGGGTATAAATATAACTGTATTAGAACAAATAAATGGCTTCTTGCTTGATCATATTGATCGTGTGGCAGAGTCCATCGTTGAGTTCCTGCAATTGGTGCCTGAACAGGGACCCTATTCATCGCTATGCTACGGCTTTGAAGCGGGGGGAAGACCCATTGAGGTGGCCCATCCAGGCGTTGCTGCAGCAGAGATTCACCCGACAGTGAGGTGAGCAGCTGGACAGAGGAGAGAAATAGACTATTTCACTGCCAGCACCTGCGGCAATTCATGCAAATATGTATAATCCACCTCTACCTGTATCGCCAGCGCCCACAGTAACAAGTACGACTACTCCACCGCTTTCACCACCTCCCCCAAGAAATACCTCTCCCCCTGCGCAGCCGATAACTAACCCTTCTGTGCCTGTACAAGATTCACCACAGCACTCTGCTTCAGCCTGTGAGAATACACCTTTCCTCTATGCACCTCTACCACCTTCTACCCCAAACACCCTGAGAGAACCAGAGGAGAGAAAAGTGACCTTAGACGACCCATCTCAACAGCTAATAGAAAAACTTAAGGACTTAGCAGCTAACCAGGACAAGGATTCACCCATATCCTTTATTCATACTAACTCTTTTCCTATTCCTCAGGTGTCTACAGCAGAACAATCCAAAAACGTTGCTTTAATAGAAGGGGTGGAGGGGGGAAGGAGAAAATCCACATTGTTGGTGGAGGGGAATTATAAGGGATGCTTTAGTAGAAGGGGAAATGTTGCCTAATACTCCCTCTGCTTTTCCAGTTTCGGTGAGACCAAATGATGAAGGGGCTTATACAGCTTTAGATTGGAAAACTATAAAAGCAGCAAAAAATGCTATAAGTCAGTATGGGTTAAAATCATCTTTTACTGAAGCAGTTCTAACGCACATTTTTAACGGTACCTTATTAACGCCTCATGATATCAGAATGCTAGCTAATACTCTCTTAAGCCCCTCGCAACAAATACAGGTTTTTCACTATTGGAAGGACCTCTGTGTTAATGCAGAGGCAAAAAATTTGCAGCGTCCGGCAGATGACGTTCTTTGCTTGGTTGATGCGGGTGTGCTGCTGGGTGTAGGACCCTTTGCCACTGCTGAAATGAAATCCCGTTTGCGGACTCTAGTTCTCCAGCTTTCTTGGGGTTTGTCCTGGAGCGCTTGGAGAGGTGTGGCGGGGTCAGGAGGGCCGACTCCGGCGTTTGCTGCGGTGCGGCGGGGACCCACTGGACCATTTGCAGGTTTTGTGGACAGATTGCATACTGCCTTAAGAGACTTTGAAACAGCTTGGCGACACTTTAAAAGCCATAAAAGCCGAAAGAGAGGTGGCAAAAGGCGCATTTACAGCTCGGAGCGGCCCTGCCCCCCCCCCACCCTCGGCCGGGCTCCCTCCTGCGCTCCACGAACTGCGCAACGCTCCGGCCCGGCCCGGCCGCCCCCCTCCCCTCCCGCGCCGCGCACTTGCGCTCCCCCAGCGCCACTGCCCGAAAAAATGGAGTCGATCTGCCTGTGTTCCAGTCTGTCCTGCACTCCCTCCGTCCACACCACCGACCCCTGATTTTCCACAGCTGCCACACTCTAATCCTGATTTAAAAGTCATTTTGGCTACTGTTACTGGAGGTCCTGCAAATTGTCACCCCTTTGCATTGCTGATGCAATGGAACGATGGGAAAAAAGATCCCTTGTGTGTACTGGAGTGGATCTTTTTGCCATACCGTTTGTGTAAAAGTATAACTACACAACTGGAAGCACTAGCTCAATTGATTATGAGAGGCAGATCGAGATTGATAGAGATGGCTGGTTTTGATCCTGCATATATCATCCTTCCACTAACACAGGCATATTTTGATTGGTCTCTGCAGCACTCAGACGATTTACAATTAGCTCTAGCAGGTTATTCTGGACAAACTTCTAATGTTTATCCACCTCATCGTTTGTTTTCCCTTCTGTCCTCTCACACTTTTCTTGAAAAGCCTCTTTGCTCTGCGACTCCTGTGGGAGGTTTAACTGTTTTGACTGACGCTAGCAAAAATAACCACAAGGCTGCTATCACTTGGCTAAGTAATGCACACTGGGACAAACATATTTTAAACGGCACCCCAGAGGATTCTTTGCAGACCCTTGAACTAAAAGCTGTTGTTTGGGCATTCACAAAATGGTCCACGGAGCCTTTAAATGTTGTATCAGACTCCCTGTATGTTGTAGGAGTAGTTATTCGCTTGCAACAGGCTATTCTCAAAGAGATCACGAATAAGACAATTTTTCACTTATTCTGCCAGCTGTTACGCTTATTACAGCATCGTACTGAGCCTTATCTTGTTACTCATACTCGCAGTCACTCTGACCTGCCCGGCGCCTTAACAGAAGGTAACAATAGAGCTGACAAATGAGTAGCTCCCGCCTGGAGTGGTCCTCCTGTATCGACTTTTGACCAAGCTCGTCAGGCTCATTCCTTTTTTCACCAGAATGCTAAAATGTTCTCTCTCCAATTTCATTTCAGTCTCTCAGATGCTCAAGGAATTGTTCAGTCCTGTCCTGACTGTCAGCACTATGGTGTTGGCATCGGCCTGGGAGTTAATCCCAGAGTTTTGCTGCCTTTGCAGATGTGGCAAATGGATGTCACACCTTTTTCAGAATTTGGCTGTTTAAAATATATTCACGTCACTATAGATCCCTTTTCCTCTGTACTGTGGGCAGCACCTCTGTCAGGTGAAACAGCTAAGCATGTTAAACAACACTCACGAGGTTGCTTTGCGGTTATGGGTGTACCGTCACAGCTAAAAACTGATAACGGTCCAGCTTCTGTTTCACGCTCTTCTGCACAATTCTGTCAGCAGTGGGGTGTGAGGCATATCACTGGTATTCCTCACTCTCCAACAGGCCAAGCTATCATTGAACGAGCTCACCAAGTGCTTAAATCCATCTTACAAAAACAGAAAACAGGGGAGATAGGCTTAACCCCACAGGAACATATTTCAAAAGCATTGTATGTACTTAATGTTTTACGCCTGGTCAGCAATGATGAGGATCCGTCCATGGTAGTCCATGGACGGGCCTTAGCAGAAAGTCCAGATAACAATAGCAGTAAAATTCAGGTATTATATAAAGATCTAACAGATGGACAATGGAAAGGACCTGCTGAAGTTCGTTTAACAGGAAGAGGTGATATGTGTGACCTTTACATGGGAAGAACAGCGGAAATCCAGATGCCTCACCCCACCTAGATCCAGGATAGACAGGCACGCAAGTACTCAGTTGTGTCCAGTTTTTAAATCTGTAAAACACCTTGACTGACAGGAAGAACAATGGGAATGCAGGATCAACCTATGGGTACTTTGATAGGGTTTCTCAGTCTTTTGGTAGTGATTCAAGCCTATTATAACATCTTACCCAGAACAAATATTTGGATTACTCTGGCTAACCAAATGCAGCAGAACACACTTTGTTTGTCTCTTGCTACCCCAGACAACCCCTTTTCTACATGTCTGGTGAGTTTACCAGTAGATGACCCTGTGTCTCTTGTCCCTATGCAGGCAAGGAAAGCCATTCGCACAATGCGAGCGGTGGGTGATAATTGGGATGGATGGGTCCCATTCCTACCGATGATGCCTGCAGAGCCACAGGAGCTGAATCTGTTGGGATCAGTACCTATGGACTTTTGTGTCTTTTTTAATTTCTCTACAAGCAACACAAGAGTCACTGCCCAGAATGTAAATGCCACCGTCTCAGTTTTTAGAAATAAACCAGCTTGGTGTAGTTACCCTTCACCAAACATTTCTAAAGCTACTCATAATCCAGTACAGCAACCACCAGGTGTTTTCCTTATCTGTGGAGACAGAGCGTGGGCAGGAATACCATCATGTATTCGTGGAGGTCCCTGCAGCTTAGGCCGTTTAACTCTGTTAACTCCTAACATTACCATGATTTTGGGAAAGTTCAAAAATCGGTTAAGAAGCAAGCGTAGCACTCACTCATTTGAGCACGACTGTGATTCCAATGCAGAGTTTTGGAATCCTGGGGAAATAGCTGCAGCCTCTATTCTGGCCCCTGGAGTAGGAGTAGCAAGTGCACTAACAACCCTACGCAAGTTAGGATGCTGGCTTTCTGAACAATCTAATCTTACTTCTTTGGCACTATCAGGCTTGCTGACAGATGTCGACTCAGTTCGACATGCCACTTTGCAAAATCGAGCTGCTATTGATTTCTTGCTTTTAGCTCAAGGCCATGGTTGTGAGGAATTTGACAGCATGTGCTGTATGGGTTTGTCGCAAGACTCAGGGTCAATTCAAATGGTAAATAACAAGTTAAAGGAGAATGTCAGACAGTTAAAGGTAGATAATAATGATTGGTTAAGCAATTGGTTTCAAGGCTGGGGAATACAAGGCTGGGTTTTTTCACTGCTCAAGTCAGGATTGCAGGTGTTACTTGTAATTCTGGTGATCCTCCTCTTAGTGCCTTGTTTGCTATTGTGTCTGCAAAGGGCCCTGCAGAAGATGGTGAACGATGCTTTTGTCGTACAAACAAAAGAAGGAGGAATTGTAAGGTTTCTAAGAGCAAATGGACATTCTGAAGTTGATTGGGTATTGTAGCTAAGTGTGTGCAATGATGAGCTTTAAAAATTTGTTATCAGTTTCAGCTTATAAGTTAAGCTTTAAGTTTGTGGCTTGTATTTTTGTTAAATACTGATAAGTTATAAGTTAAGCTTTAGGTTTTTCTGCTTCCAAAAAGAAAAGAGTGGAATTGTGGGGAGTGTGGGAACGTGTCTTGGCATACCCTGAGAGAACTGTGGGAACTGAAGGGATACATGTCTGGAGATACGAGAAGCACCTGCGTCGACAAGTTATGAGAAAGGAACCTTGGAATGTATCCAAAAGATGTACCCTGGCAAGCAAACAGGAAGGGATGCACGCAAAGTCCATCAGGCAATTAGGGGCATGTGAACTGCACGTGCTGTGAGTGAAGAGCCAATAACATGTTAATGGGTGTGGGTGGTTTCATTAGTTTTGGGGTATAAATATAACTGTATTAGAACAAATAAATGGCTTCTTGCTTGGTCATATTGATCGTGTGGCAGAGTCCATCGTTGAGTTCCCGCATTCCTAGGCTTAACTTTTCTCCCGATTTCCACCTCCACCCCTCCAGCGGCACAGGGGAACAGGGAATGGGGTTGAGGTCAGTTTATCACACGTTGTTTCTGCCGCTCCTTCCTCCTCAGGGGGAGGACTCCTCACACTTTCCCCCCCCACCAGCGTGGAGTCCCTCTCACGGGAGACAGTCCTCCATGAATTTCTCCAACGTGAGTCCTTCCCATGACTGACAGTTTTTCACAAACTGCTTCAGCCTGGGTCCTTTCCATGGTGTACAGTCCTTCAGGAACAGACTGCTCCAGCGCAGGTCCCCCATGGAGTCACAAGTGCTGCCAGAAAACCTGCTCTGGCGTGCGTTTTTCTCTCTTCATGAGCGCCACAGGTTCTGACAAGAACCAGCTCCAGCGCAGGCTTCCCACAGTGTCACAGCCTCCTTCGGGCATCCACCTGCTCTGACAGGGAGTCCTCCACGGGCTACAGGTGGTCATCTGCTCCACCATGGACCTCCATGGGCTGCAGGGGGACAGCCTGCCTCACCATGGTCTTCACCACAAGTTGCAGGGGAATCTCTGCTCTGGCACCTGGAGCACCTCTTCCCCACTCCTTCTTCACTGACCTTGGTGTCTGCAGAGTTGTTTCTCTTACATCTTCTCACTCCTCTCTCCAGCTGCAAAGTGTGCAGTTTAGATTTTGTTTTGTTTTTTTTTTTCTCTTACCCCTTTTCTTAATTATGCTATCACAGAGCTGTGACTATTGTTGCTGATTGTCTTGGCCTTGGACAGTGGCGATTCCATCTTGGAGCCAGCTGGCATTGGCTCTGTCAGACATAAAGTTTCTAGCAATTCCTCACAGAAGCCACCCCTGTGCCCCCCCCCCCCATGGCTACCAAAACCTTGCCACCCAAACCCAATACAGCTAGGTAAAGAACTGACTGGATGGCCAGACCCAGAGAGTTGTGGTGAACAGAATTAAATCCAGTTGGTGGTTGGTCACAAGTGGTGTTCCCCAAGGATCAGTGTTGGGGCCAGCTCTGTTTAATATCTTTATCAATGATCTGGATGAGGGGATTGAGTGCACCCTCAGTAAGTTTGCAGATGACAACAAGTTGGGTGGTAGTGTTGATCTGCTTGAGGGTAGGAAAGTTCTGCAGAGGGACTGGACAGACTGGATTGACGGGCTGAGGCCAGTGGCATGAAGTTCAAAAAGGCCAAATGCTGGGTCCTGCACCTGGGTCACAACGACCCCATGTAACATTACAGACTTGGGGAGGAGTAGCTAGAGAGTTGCCCGGCAGAAAAGGACCTGGGGGTGTTGGTCAACAGCCAGCTGAACATGAGCCAGCAGTGTGCTCAGGTGGCCAAGAAAGCCAGTAGCATCCTGGCTTGTATCAAGAATGGTGTGGCCAGCAGGACTAGGGAGGTGATCCTCCTCCTGTACTCGGCACTGGTGAGGTCGCATCTTAGAATCATAGAATCATAGAATGGTTAGGGTTGGAAGGGACCTTAAAGATCATCTAGTTCCAACCCCCCTGCCATGAGCAGGGACACCTTCCACTAGACCAGGTTGCTCAAAGCCTCATCCGACCTGGCCTTGAACACTTCCAGGGAGGGGGCTGTTGCGACGGGGGGAAAAATCCGGACGCTCAATATGAGAATCATCAGACTTCCCATTTATTGATCACACACATGCCTCTTATATACAATCTGTTAACCAAGCCCACATACGTTCTTAAAAATCCACACTGATTGGCTTATTAATTCTCCTGAGAACTTTCTCTTTGTTACAACAGCTGGTGTTTGTTCAGTTGAACTTCAAAGGGCAAAAACAGAATACTCTCTTTTTTCCCAGCTTGATTAGAATTGTTTTGTCTAAAGTTCTCAAGGAGAAGAGGCCTCCTGAAGATCTCTGCTAATCCTCTCTGATTTATGTCAAGGGGCCTAAGCCATTTCAATGATTTACAACAATTCCCCCTTTTTTATTATTTTGAACTAAAAAGATATTCTGGGTAAGTTGTTCCACTTGCTTGGTTATACAGGAAAACAACATATGTGCTACAATGTAAAGCAAGATTATAATACTAAACCATCTAAGGCCTTGTACTAGCAAAACAAACAAACAAAAAAAAAATCAATGGTGGCTCTATTTTGCAAAAGTGCGTGCCTCAAACTATCTACATCTTAAGTTAATTCACTAATTACTTTTGTGGTTAAATTGGATTGTTTAACTGCCCAACAAGCTAGCTTACGGATACTGGTTAAGGCATGAGCAGTCCCAATGCTTGGAATAATTGAAGCAAAAAAGGTAGCAGCTGGAGCTGACATCAATGCCGTCCTTACAGTCAGGTCGTAGGGACAACAGGGATCTTCTTTTCCGGCTATTTGTGATGTTATGTAGGGTGTGTAAGGTGAAGGCATATAGGGTAAGGCTTTCTAGATAGCAGGGCCTCACCCGTTTACCTCTTAACGGTTCCACGCCCTAGGCCTTCCCAGCCAACCCGGAGCCGGTCGCGGCATACCGCCACGGAGGAAATGCGCCTGGCCAGGGCCGGCCGCCAGCCGGGCGGCGGTCCCTGTGCTGGCCCGCTCCCCCCCCCGGCCCGCTCCCGCAGGCGGGAGCCCGGGGGGCAGAGGGGAGGCGGAGGCGGGGATCCGCCAGGCCCGAGCCTGCCGGCCGCGGCTTGCCGGGTTGAATCCTCCGGGCGGACTGCGCAGGCCCCCCAAAAGGGTTGGCAGGTATACCTGGCCACGCTCTATCACCACAGATGAGAAATACACCGGGTGGCAGAGCTTTGGCTGTTCCGTTACACCATATGCTATTACTCATTGGGCGCCTTGACTCAGCACCCAATGCACCCAAAGCTGAGCCGGATTTACTAGTGCCACAATAGGTTCCCTTGTTCCGGAATCCGAACCCCAGGGTGCGAGACGTAATGTTGGTCCACTGGAACAGGTTATGTAAGCGATACAGGTTAATGCCTTATTGAAATGTACCAAACATAAAGCATGTTTGTGTCCAATTGTCAGACTCGTTTCCTGGAGCTACGGAACCTAACAAATTCAGTTCTTGGGGATCCCACGGCAAAGTAATACGTAGGGAGTTTATGACACAGCTAGCTGCTTCCGAGGTTTTACTCTTGGTGGCACACTTTTCTGCATAGTATCCTTGTAACTTGTCAGTCACTAAACGTGGAGAACCAAATGGCACTCCTGCTGATCTTATAAATATCAGGATCATTTTTTGCGGCAACAAAAAACACCTGTTAGGTGAGTATAAACCATACATGTGTGCCATTTGTTAATATAAAAGCTTGTTGCCATTTCAACTTGATGTAAAATTAGGGCTTAATATTATAATACTTGGGTCCTTTTTTTTTTTTTTTTTTTTTGTAGTTTCTACCCAAATTTTCTAAAACAGGCCTATTTTGTCCTGCTCCAATCAGCCTTTGATACTGACCATACCACAGGCAAAAAGCCGTTGTCATGGCCGTATCAGGTAACTCCGGATTCAGGCTTCTTCAGAGCTGGTTTTACCCACCGACTGGGTATCCACTGCGAACCTGTGGGTGTAAGCACACAGACATAGCCTCGACCAAAATACAATACTTCAGCAGGGCCATGCCAGGCTCCTGTAGCTAAGTCCTTGAACATAACATAGCTCCCTGTTCCTTTGGTAGTAGAAGGGGCTCTCTCCCTATGTTTAATTATAGGGGGTTCCTTTTCTTCCCCAAACACACATAAATGATTCAATACAAAAAGAGCCTTCATAACTCTCTCTTTGGGGTCCACAATGTCCTTAAATTTATCTAGATACTTTTTTATGGTCCCATTCGCTCGTTCCACAATGGCCTGGCCTGTCGGAGAATGTGGGATTCCGGTGACGTGGGCAACATTCCAGGTTTGGAGGAATGTTTGTAAAGCTTTGCTGCTGTAAGCAGGTCCGTTGTCCGTCTTAATCGTGCCGGGAACTCCCATGACTGCGAAGCAACTGGTAAGATGCCGACGCACATCTCGAGTCTTCTCACCAGGTTGAGGCGTTGCCCATATAAGGTGACTATAGGTGTCAATTGACACGTGGAGGTACTTAAGACGTCCTAGAGCTGGAACATGTGTGACGTCCATTTGCCAAACTTCATTGGCCTTCAGCCCTCTGGGGTTGACACCGCAGCCTACCCCCACACCTTGATTGTGAAAACTGCATATGGGACAAGCTTTAACTATAGCTCGTGCTTCTCCCATAGAGATATCATAACTTCGAGCTAGGCCTTTCGCATTTTGATGGAATGTGGCATGCGCCTCTCTCAATTGAATTCAGTGGTTCCAATTTTTGGGTGAGCGCTGGAAACAGAACCAATTGGGCCAACCGTGTACCTCGCTTAATAAAACATGGAGGGAAGAGGGTTTGCAACATAATTTGTATTTCTCCGGTGAAATCTGCATCAATTACTCCGGTAAGCACCTGTAGTCCTTTCATAGAGGCTGAGGAACGGCCTATAAGCAACGCTCCAACAGCTTTACCGTTTATCACAATAGGTCCTTTAAGTCCAGTGGGAACTCGCTGTGGTCGGTTATCAATGAGGGTAATGTCTATTGCGGTTGCCAAGTCCATCCCGAGGCTCCCTCGGGTTGCTGGTAGGAGAGGAAAGGGTTGTTCGTTGGTACTGTCACTGTGCTGCTGGTGGGTTCCTGATTCACTGAAAATACTGCCGCTCTTGGGGTCGTCGCGGGGCGGGCTTTTCCGCTTTGGCTTCCCTTTTCCCGATCGTGATCTTTTACACGCTGCGCTGGCATGGGTGTCGGACTGGCAGTGTTGGCACCACACTGCTCCAGAGTTGCATGCTCTTCGTATATGCCCAGAGATACCACATCGAAAGCATCGTAGACAAATATTGGGGCGTGTGGTGCCGCTTTTTCGGTATTGCAAAGGTGCAAGAGCAGCAAGGACTTGATTTTGAGATGCTTCTGCTTGTCTTATAAGTCCCTTACCTAGTTCTTTTATAGCATTCACTAACATAGCTTGAGGTCCTACAGGGATTTGTGACATTCTTTCTAAAGCTTCCTCAATTGTCCATATCCCGGGCAGTGTAATTAATATGCCTCGATTGCTGACAGAGTGCTTGCCAATGTGCCCCAAATAGTATTTGCTGGTGCTGTGTTAATATAAGTTTTGTGATGCTCCGAATATCACTCGGAAGTAATAAGGTAGATCCCCACAGAAAATCTAACATTTGACGAGTGGGCTCTCCTTTTATGCCTGATTCATTAACAGTAGCACGCAGTTGGGTCAATAGTTTCCAATCGAGAGTCTTAAGTGTAAAATTTATTTGGCCCTGTGGATCGGGACCAGAATATTCTACTGGAAATGCATGGGCAAGTTCTCTGGCAGTTTCTCTATCCCCCTCAGCAATAACGTGCTTTGCAATCTCTTTCCAAAATTCTTTCCGTTCCTGAGCTATCCTTTGATCTTCCCCAAAAAAAGCATTAGTATTTGCTTGGGGTGTTGATGGAATATACTCCGACAGGGAAACCGGTGGCCGCCATTCAGGGGAAGGCGCCGGTCGCGCCTGCGCAATTGCAGAGTCGAGAGAAGGGGGGGAAGCAGGGGGAATGGCAACAGGAGGGACAAGGGGAGCGGCAAGGGGAGGGGCGGGGGGGGGCCGAGGGAAGGGCCGGGGGCACGGCCGGGGCCGCCGCGGGGCGGGGAGCCGCCGCGGGAGGGGGAGCTGCCGCGGGAGGGGGAGCGGCCGCCGAAGCGCCAAGGGGAGGGGCCGGGGGCACGGCCGGGGCCGCCGCCGCTGCCGCGAGGGGCGCGGCCGCCGCCGGGAACGCAGCGCGGCCCGGCTCGGCCCCTTTTTCCGGGGGAGGGGCGGGGGGAAAAACGGCAGGGCGTCTCGGCTCAGTCCCTTTCCCCGGGGAGGGGCGGGGGGAAACGCAGCAGGGGGGGAAGCGGCGGGGCGGCTCGACTTGGTCCCCTTCCCCTCCCGTCCTCCCCTCGCACCGCGGCTCCCTCCTCGCCCGAGAAAACGCGGGGGGGGGGAGGAGGAGGAGAAGAAGGAGGAGGAGAGAAAGGCCGGCGGCGGGGGGGGGGGGAGGAGGAGGGGGAGAAAGACAAACGGCAGGGAGCGGGGAAGGAGAAACCGCGGGGGGGAGGAGAGGAGCGGGGGGAGGGGGGGTGGATGCCGGCCAGGTAGCTCCGACAGTGCGCTCGTTAAGTCCCGTAGCCTCCTGGCTGGGGCCTTACGGCCGCCATCGCCGCGGGGGGAGGAAAGGGGGAAAAGCGGAAAACGCTGCGATGGGCGCTCGGCAGCCTTTTGATACACTTCATAATGAGCTAAAGCATTAATCACCGCCCGCCATGGCTTCATTAATTTTCCAGCTACCTTATAAAAAATCTTATTCCCTAATACTCACCATTCTTTCCTCTCAAAAACTTCATTAGGGTCAATAAAGCAACCTTTTGAGACCCCATGTGCCAAAAGTTCAGGGAGTTCCTTTTTATAGTTAATCCCTGGAATGCTCTGCTTTTTTAAAATGCATCTGAGCAAATAATTCACCGCTTGTCTATTTTCCATACCTATTCATCAGCTCTGCTGCAACCTTTGCAAGACCTCGGCGGTGCGTTCAGCAGGACCCCTCTATAGGTGGCTTCCTGGACTTTCGGAGGTGCCAGCCTCTTAGTCTCCCTCGTTGCAGAAAGGGACCGATACGAATTTCCGTCGCGTTGTGGCCGCAAGATGCCTTCTATAAGGTCCGATCTTCGCCCTCTGTAGGGTCCCATCCTAACCCTCTTGTGAGGGTCCCTGTTCGGGCGCCATTTTGTTGCGACGGGGGGAAAAATCCGGACGCTCAATATGAGAATCATCAGACTTCCCATTTTATTGATCACACACATGCCTCTTATATACAATCTGTTAACCAAGCCCACATACGTTCTTAAAAATCCACACTGATTGGCTTATTAATTCTCCTGAGAACTTTCTCTTTGTTACAACAGCTGGTGTTTGTTCAGTTGAACTTCAAAGGGCAAAACCAGAATACTCCCTTTTTTCCCAGCTTGATTAGAATTGTTTTGTCTAAAGTTCTCAAGAAGAAGAGGCCTCCTGAAGATCTCTGCTAATTCTCTCTGATTTATGTCAAGGGGCCTAAGCCATTTCAATGATTTACAACAGGGGGCATCCACAACTTCTCTGGGCAACCTGTTCCAGTGTCTCACCACCCTCACAGTAAATAATTGCTTCCTAATATCTCATCTAAACCTCCCCTCTTCCAGTTTAAAGCCATTTCCCCTTGTTCTGTCATTAACTGCCCTTATGAAAAGTCCCTCCCCAGCTTTCTTGTAGGCCCCCTTCAGGTACTGGAAGGCCACTATAAGATCTCCCCAAAGCCTTCTCTTCTCCAGGCTGAACAGCCCCAACTCTTTCAGCCTGTCCTCATAGGAGAGGAGCTCCATCCCTTGGCTCATCCTCGTGGCCCTCCTCTGGACTCATTCTAACTGCTCCATGTCTTTCTTGTGTTGGGGGCTCCAGTGAAGCAGTACTCCAGGTGGGGCCTGTGTTCAGTTTTGGGCCCCTCACTACAGGAAAGACGTTGAGATGCTAGAGCGTGTCCAAAGATGGACAACAAAGCTGGTGAAGGGCCTGGAGAACAAGTCTTAAGAAGAGTGGCTGAGGGAGCTGGGGTTGTTTAGCCTGGAGGTGAGAAGGCTGAAGGGAGACCTTTTCGCTCTCTACAACTACCTGAAAGGAAGGTGTAGAGAGGTAGGAGGTGGTCTCTTCTCCCAGGTAACAAGCAATAGAAGAAGAGGAAATGGCCTCAAGTTGCGCCAGGGGAGGTTCAGATTGGATATTAAGAAAAACTTCACCGAAATGGTAGTGTCCTGGTTTTTGTTAGGATAGGGTAAATTTTCTTAATAGCTGGAAAAAAATGTGTTTTGGTTTCAGTGTGGGATTTTTTTATGAGACGAGTATTGATAAGGTACAAGGACATGGTGTTTGGGTAGCAGCTACCGGTGTTTGGGCGCCTGCTACAGTTACCTCTGCCTCTGTGACTGATACTGTGGCTACTCCAGTTGCTTCAACTTCAGCGACAGACACTGCAGCATCTCCAACCTCTACAGCAAGCAATGTCACTACAAGCCCTGTGGCAGATACTGAAGCTACTCCAACCCCCTCAAGAAGCACTGCAGATGAACTAGAGAACCAACACGTGCCAGTATCAGTTGCCCCTGTACAGAAGAAGTGGACATGAAAGTCAGTACGTTTACAGAGAGATGAAGATCAAGCTTATGATCTTCCTAAGGAGGAAGAGGAAGAGGGAAGGGGAGATGGAAATGGAGATGGTACAATAACCACCGGATCTCTAACCCTGGGTGAGCTGTGGGATATACAAAAAGATTTCACCCGTTACCAAGGTGAGCACCTCATTATGTGACTGCTCAGACGCTGGGATAATGGGGCCAGTAGCATGGAGTTAGAGGGTAGAGAAGCCAAGCAGCTGGGATCCCTCTCTAAGGAAGCGGGCATCGATAAAGCAATTGCAAGAGGGGACCCACTCCGCAGTCTTTGGAGGCGGCTCTTGACGGGTGTGAAGGAAAGGTAACCCTTCAAGGATGATATTACCTGCAATCCAGGCAAATGGGTCAGCATGGAGAGAGGGATTCAGTACCTGAGGGAACCAGCTGTGCGGGAGCTGATTTACCAAGACCCAAGGGACATGAGGGTAACTGAAGACCCAGATGAAATCCCGTGCACAGTACCCATGGGGTGAAATGTTGCACAGAGTGCACCAGCATCATATGCCAGCTCATTGGCAGCAGTAGAAGTAAAAGAGGATGAGGAGGCACCAACTGTAAATGAAGTGGCTATCCGGCTCCAGGGATTTGAAGACAGCCTCTCTGTCTCTATATGAGCCTGTGTCTTGGCCATGGAAAAACTACCAGAAGTCCTGGAGAAACACATGGAGAAACTGTCCCAAGAGTTCCAGTGATTCCAAGACAGGCTCCGCCCTCCTCCCATTCGGACCTATGTCTCAGCTGTTAGGAGCAAGCGTTTGCCTGCTCAAGAGAGATGGTATACACCATGGGGCACATTGTGTTTTTACTTGTGTGACCATGGAGAAGACATAAGAAAGTGGGATGGGAAGCCTACCTCGATCCTGCAGGCACGAGTACACAAGCTGCAAAGAAATCAAACACAAATAGGGATTCTTCTGGTCCTTCTAGGAAAAATGCTGCTCCAGTCTCCAGTGGACAATTCCCCAGACAGAATAGGAGGGCTGATGCTACTCTTAATCCTTTCCTTGATCCTAATCCTTTTGATCATATTTCAGCAGAAGTGAATGATGAATATGATGACCAGCATTAGAGGGGCCCTGCCTCCAGCCAGGTAGAGGAAAGGGATAACCGAGTTTACTGGACTGTGTGGATTTGTTGGCCTGGCACATCTGACCCCCAGCAGTACAAAGCTTTAGTGTTGCCTGCGCCGGGAATCAACACGTATTCTCATAGAGATAGGGTGATGTTCCAACTTTATTTTGATACAGGTGCCTTTTATATACTTTGCCATACAGTATAATGTAACACACGATGCGTGTTAGTAACTAATTGGTTAAAACTCTATTCCCACAACATAGTTAATGAAGTTTGTGCATATCACACAAGTCTAGCTCTCTATTGGTTAGTGATTAAAAGTCATACACACCTTAGCTTTCTCACAGAATGCTTATCTTTACGGCTGCAGCTGCAAGGATTCTACTTGTTTTTTACAGATAAAGACCTTCTATTCTCGTTAGCTGTTAATTAGAATGTTTCAGAAGGGCCCTGCTCTCACAGAGGCCCTGTTCTTTCTCTTATTTTTAACTAACTGGATGTTATCATGACCCCTGTCTCGTAGTCAAATTTCGATAGTGCTCTCTACATTTCCCCCGTTTTCTTTTTGTACAAGAAGAGCATTCTGTGTTCTATGAGCTATCTTAGTAACTAAATTTCGCAAGCAGCTAAGCAAACAGGGCAACAAAAATATTACCAACAAAACTATGCCTCCAATAACAATTAAGTACATCACTATGGTTTTCAGCCATGGCCCCAATCCGAATGAAGAAAGCCAGGCATCAAGAGGGTTGGTGACTACCTTAATGTCACCAGTGTGGTCCCTAAGCCACTGTAGTTGTTTGTGAATAGATACTGAGTGAGAAGAGAGGTTAAAACAACACATGCCTTCAAAATCATCACAACCATGGCCGTGAGCCAACAATAGAAAATCAATTGCTGCCCGATTTTGTAAAATTCGGTGCCTCAGGCTATCCATGTCTTGGGCTAATTCAGTCAAGATTCGTGTGGTGGCATCAGACTGCTTGACCATCCAACATGCTAATTTACTAATTGTCGTGAGGGAATGGGCCGTGCCCACTCCCGGGACTAGTGCAGCAAAAAATCGAGCTGTTGGTCCCCACAGCTCTGCTTGGTCATTGCAATTAGGGGAGAGGTCAGTAATAGAACGCTTTGGTCGAGCTGCTTTGTTAAAAAGGAACCGTGAGACCATAGAAGCATTTGGTGCAAAAAAGGCTAATCTGCCCAGGTAACAGGGGCTGCCATAGGCATGTCTCGGGACACCGTGCCAGGCTCGCTCTCCACATATCAAATACACATTGTCAGGTAATGCTTTGGCACTGTTGTTTGTCCAAATTCTGATCTGACCAGGTTCCCACCCATATCTCGTACTGGTACCGTTGGTATCGTTGCCACACATATATCGGCCGTTCCAAAAAGGATAGCGTTTAGGGGTGAGCCAAACAGGAGTATCATCTACACGCCACCTGTAAAATCCCAACAACACACATCCAGACTCCTTTAGAGAACTATTTAGTCGTCTACTACCCAATAGGTTCATTTCTTGGGGGTCCTCTGGTAATGATACATTGAGACCGGCCAACAGCATTGCTGTACAGGCGCTGGTATTCTTGGCTGTGTTGCAATTTGCTGTGGTCATGTTTTTAAAATCGGTTTCATTGTATCCAGGAATGCCAATTAAACATGTTTGAAAAGGGTCAGTCACAGAGGCTAGTGCTAGACAAAACGAGGTTGTCTGGGTTTTCTTTGCCCAAGTGACCCATAAATTTGTTCGGGGATCAATAGTATGCAGGCCATAAGTGATACTACAAAGGGTAGAAAAAATGATAACTACAGTCATCCACATTTTTTGTTTTAGCTGATTGAGTGACCAGGCAGTTACGAAGGCGAAAAAAGCACCGTTGTGCATCATTCTAATTGTTCGGCTCAATGGCCCACAAGTGTGGAATTTTGATCTAGGCACGATGGTGTATAAAGGCACAATGCAAACAATTATAATCTATCTCTTGTCTAAGAAACAGCAAAGCTCACTTATAATACATGCAACAAGTTTATCAAAATCAGTCCTTAATGTCCAGAGGATCACTTCTTCTCCGAGCAGTGTTGATCTCAGCAAGCAGAGGGGATAAAAGCTGTCATCATCTATACTGTCGACGATAGGTAATTTCATCGGTCATTGACAGCTCGCGTCCATCTGCTCGGAATCCACCGAGGCCCAGTTTCTGTGGAAACACAAGAATAACCTCGACTGGTAAACAGCAATGGGGACGGCCCTTCCCATTGCCCGGTACTGGGATTTTTATAATATACTTGCGCTCCTGAGATGTCCATCGTAGCCTGCTTGCTATAATGGATAAGTGCAGTAGGCATTTCCATATCTGTTAGGGTGAGAAAGTTCAATGTAAACAATGCTTTATATAATCGATTACTGGGATCTATATTATCTGGGTCTTTTTGTCTTTCCAAAATACCTTTTAGGGTTCTATGGGCTCTTTCTACTATAGCTTGGCCTGTAGGACTATGTGGTATACCCGTGCTGTGTGTAATACCCCATTTAGTCAGAAACTGTTTCAATTTATGACTCACATAAGCAGGACCGTTGTCAGTTTTGATATGTTGTGGAATCCCCATAACAGCAAAACAAGCATATAAATGACGAATTACATGTTGAGCTTTTTTCTCCCGTCTGTAGTGTTGCCCAGACTAAGTGCGAGAAGGTGTTTATTGTCACATGCACATATTTCAACCTCCCAAAAGCTGATATATGTGTCACGTCCATCTGCCATAACTCACATGCTACTAACCCTCGGGGATTAACTCCTAGACCCAAACTTTAGTGGACACTGGTGCCCAATGCACCCTGACGCCATCGAACTTTAAAGGGCCAGAATCCATCTGTATTTCTGGAGTCACAGGGGGGTCCCAACAGCTGACTGTGTTGGAGGCTGAAATGACCCTGACTGGGAATGACTGGCAAAAACACCCCATTGTGACTGGCCCAGGTGCTCAGTGCATCCTCGGCACAGATCACCTCAGGAGAGGGTATTTCAAGGACCCAAGAGGGTACCGGTGGGCTTTTGGTATAGCTGCTTTGGAGACAAAGGAAATCAAGCAGCTGCCTTCCCTGCCTGGTCTCTCAGAGGACCCTCGTGTTGTGGGATTGCTGAGGGTTGAAGACCAGCAGGTGCCGATTGTTACCACAACATTGCACTGGCGGCAATATGGCACCAACCGAGACTCCGTAATTCCCATCCATAAACTGATTCGTCAGCTGGAGAGCCAAGCAGTGATCAGCAGGACTCGCTCTCCCTTTAACAGCCCCATGTGGCCAATGTGGAAGTCTAATGGGGAGTGGAGACTGACAGGGGACTATCGTGGCCTGAATGAAGTCACACCACCACTGAGTGCTGCAATGCCAGACATGTCAGAGCTCCAATATGGAGTCCAAGGCAGCCAAGTGGTACGCCACCATAGACACTGCTAATGCATTTTTCTCCATTCCTTTGGCACCAGAGTGCAGGCCACAGTTTGCTTTCACCTGGAGGGGTGTCCAGTACTCCTGGAATCAACTGCCCCAGGAGTGGAAACAAAGCCCCACCATCTGCCATGGACTGATCCAGACGGCCCTGGAGAAGGGTGGGGCTCCAGAATACCTGCAATACATTGATGACATCATTGTGTGGGGAAACACAGCAGAAGAAGTTTTTGAGAAAGGAGAGAAAATAATCCAAATCCTTCTGAGAGCCCGTTTTGCCACAAAACGAAGCAAGGTCAAGGGACCTGCTCAGGAGATCCAGTTTTTAGGAATAAAGTGGCAAGATGGTGTTGGCCCTTTAAGCGCCGAAGCTACAGGTGGCTTTGGACTTGAGCAATTAACTCCTGACTTTGAGTGAAAAAATAGATTCGTGAGAAAGAATGCAAAAAACAAGATAAGAAGATTCTTATGTAACTAGTCAGAAGTAAAAAGAACGGCTCAGGAACAGGTGGATTTATCCAATCAAGTATTGTAACCAGGCGTGTGAACAGTAGCTTTTAGCCAATGAAGAGTTGTTTATGTGTGTGTGTGTGTTAGCAGCTGAAGAGTATATAAGTGATCATGTAACCAATAATAAAGGCCTCCAGTAGAATTCACATTGAATTGTGTGTGGAATTCGTGGGTGCATCCCTCTCGGCAAGATGGACACCATCAGATCCCAATGGATATGATTAATAAAATAACAACTATGTCCTCACCAACCAACAAAAAGGCAGCACAAGCCTTCTTAGGCGCTGTGGGTTTCTGGAGAACGCACATTCCAAATTACAGTCAGATTGTGAGCCCTGTCTACAAGTGACCCGAGAGAAGAATGATTTCACATGGGGTGCTGAGAAACGACAAGCCTTTGAACAAATTAAATGAGATAGTCCATGCAGTAGCTCTTGGGCCAGTCTGGGCAGGAAAAGACGTTAAAAATGTGCTCTACACTGCAGCTGAGGACAATGGCGCCTTTGGCAGAAAGCACCAGGGGAGACTCGAGGTCGACCCCTTGGGTTTTGGAGTCAGGGATACAAAGGATCCAAGGCCAAATATACTCCAACTGCAAAAGAGATATTGGCAGCATATGAGGAAGTTCGAGCTGCTTCGGAAGTGATGGGTACTGAAGCACAGCTCCTCCTGGCGCCCTGATTGCTCGTGCTGGGCTGGATGTTCAAAGGGAGTGTTCCCCTGTATTTGGTTTGCGTGGTAAGGTTTTCGTAGCAGCGGGAGGGGGGGACATGGGGTGGCTTCTGTGAGAGAAGCTGCCAGAAGCTTCCCCCATGTCCAACTCGACACAGCCAATGCCAGCCGACTACGAGAACGGGCCAAGGCCGAGCCAATCAGTAACGCCTCTGTGATAACATAATTAAGAAAAAAAAGGGAAGAGAGGGAGAAAAAAAAAAAAAGCTGCACACTTTACAGCTAGAGAGAGTGAGAAGATGTAAGAGAAAACAACTCCACAGACACTAAGGTCAGTGAAGAGGGAGGGGGAGGAGGTGCTCCAGGCGTCAGAGCAGAGATTCCCCTGCAGCCTGTGGTGAAGACCATGGTGAGGCAGGCTGTCCCCCTGCAGTCCATGGAGGTCCATGGTGGAGCAGATGACCACCTGTATCCCGTGGAGGACCCCACGCCGGAGCAGGTGGATGCCCGAAGGAGGCTGTGACCCCACAGGAAGCCCGCGCTGGAGCAGGTTCCTGTCAGGACCTGTAGCCCATGGAGAGAGGAGCCCACGCCGGAGCAGGTTTGCTGGCAGGACTTGTGACCCTGTGGGGGACTCGCGCTGGAGCAGTCCCTTCCTGAAGGACTGCACCCCATGGAATGGACCCATGCTAAAGCAGTTCGTGAAGAACTGTCAGTCATGGGAAGGACTCACGTTGGAGAAGTTAGTGGAGGACTGTCTCCCGTGAGAGGGACCCCACACTGGTGCGGGGGAAGGAGTCCTCCCCCTGAGGAGGAAGGAGCGGCAGAAACAACGTGTGATGAACTGACCCCAACCCCATTCCCTGTCCCCCTGTGCCGCTGGGGGGAGGAGGTGGAAATCGGGAAAGAGATGAAGCCCGGGAAGAAGGGAGGGATGGGGGAGGTGTTTTAAGATTTGGTTTTACTTCTCACTGTCCTCTGATTTTGATTGGTAATAAAGTAAATTTGTTTTTTCCCCCAAGTCGAGTCTGTTTTGCCTGTGACAGTAACTGGTGAGTGATCTCTCTCCGTCCTTATCTCCACCCACGAGCTTTTCGTTATAATTTTCTCCCCCTGCCCATTTGAGGAGGGGGAGTGATAGAGTGGGCTTTGGTGGGCATCCGGCCTCTAGTCAGGGTCAACCCACCACATCCCCCTACACATCATGCAACTGATGCCACATGGAGTAAGTGGGTCGCATTGATCACACAATGGGCTTGAATAGGAAGCCTCAGTCACCCAGGAATTCTGGAAGTGATCACGAAATGGCCAGAAGGCAAAAACTTTGGAATGTCACCAGAGGAAGAGGTAACACATGCTGAAGAAGATCCACCATATAATGAACTACCAGATAATGAGAAACTATATGCCCTGTTCACTGTCGTATTGTAGGAAAATATTGAAAATGGAAAGCTGCTGTGTGGAGTCCCAACCGACAAGTTGCTGAGGCTGCTGAAGGAAAAGGTGAATCGAGTCAGTTTGCAGAGGTAAAAGCCATCCAACTGGCTTTAGATATTGCTGAATGAGAAAAATGGCCAATGCTCTACTTCCATACTGACTCATGGATGGTGTCAAATGCCCTGTGGGGGTGGTTACAGCAATGGAAACAGAGCAACTGGCAGCACAGAGGCAAACCCATCTGGGCTGCTGAATTATGGCAAGACATTGCTGCTCGGCTGGAGAGATTGGTTGTAAAGACACGTCATGTAGATGCTTATGTGCCCAGAAGTCGAGCCACTGAAGAACATCAGAACAACCATCAGGTGGATCAGGCTGCTAAGATCAAAGTGTCCCAAGCAGACTTGGACTGGCAACAGAAGGGTGTCAAGTTTTTAGCCCACTGGGCCCATGATGCCTCAGGCCATCAAGGAAGAGATGCAACATAAAGATGAGCTCATGATTGAGGGGTGGACTTAGCCATGGACATTATTGCACAAGTCATTCATGAATGTGAAACATGTGCTGTGATCAAACAAGCCAAGCGGTTAAAACCTCTCTGGTATGGAGGATGATGGTTAAAATATAAATATGGAGAGGCCTGGCAGGTTGACTGTATCACACTCCCACAAACCTGCAGTGGCAAGTGTTACGTGCTCACCATGGTGGAAGCAACCACCGACTGGTTCAAGACATACACTGTGCCCCATGCCACTGCCTGAAACACTATTCTAGGCCTTGCAAAGCAGGTCTTGTGGCGACATGGCACCCCAGACAGAACTGAGTTGGACAACGGGACTCATTTCCAAAACAATCTCATAGACACTTGGGCCAGAGAACATGGCATTGAGTGGGTGTCCCACATTCCCTGTCATGCACCAGCCTTCGGGAAAGTCGAACGATGCAATGGGCTGCTGAAAACCACACTGAGAGCAATGGGTGGAGGAACTTTCAAACATTGGGACACACACTTAGCAAAAGCCACCTGGTTAGTCAACACCAGAGGATCTGCCAACCGAGCTGGCCCTGCCCAATCAAGACTCTTAAGTACTGTAGAAGGGGATAGAGTTCCTGTGCTTCACATTAAAAATATGCTGGGAAAAATAGTCTGAGTTATTCCTGCCTCGGGTAAAGGTAAACCCATTTGTGGGATTACTTTTGCTCAAGGACCTGGGTGCAGTTGATGGGTTGTGGGAACTCAATGATGGACTCTGCCACACGATCAATATGATCAAGCAAGAAGCCATTTATTTGTTCTAATACAGTTATATTTATACCCCAAACTAATGAAATCACCCACACCCGTTAACATGTTATTGGCTCTTCACTCACAGCACGAGCAGTTCACATGCCCCTAATTGGCTGATGGACTTTGCGTGCATCCCTTCCTGTGTGCTTGCCAGGGGACATCTTTTGGATACATTCCAAGATTCCTTTCTCATAACTTGTCAACGCAGGTGCTTCTCCTATCTCCAGACATGTATCCCTTCAGTTCCCACAGTCCTCTCAGGGTATGCCAATACATGTTCCCATCCTCCTCACAATGGGTGATGCAGAAGTCCAATTTGTGCCTCAAGGTGAAAACAGCCAATGAATTGCATATCATCATTGCGATGGTTGCTGTGTATTATACTAACGGCTTTATATTAAGAATTTCCCCAGGTTAATGAAGAAGGAACTCCAATGGAACCAGAGCTGGTGCCCAATAACTTCTTCGAGATCAACATCTTCAACCTGCAGACCCTGAGCATGGAATGTGCTCGATATTCCAGCTATGACTTACGGATGCAGCGTGCAACAAAACTACACACCATCCTCCTGCTGTGTCCAATGTCACCTACTCCACTGACTGTGCAAACTTCACAGCATCTCTCCTGCCTTGAAAGGCTGTCATGGCAAATGGAACCCAAGGTTATAGACTAAATGAACTCAATACACATTTTGAAGGAATGATCCTTAAACTAAGGGAATAATATTTGTGTGTGTACAAATATATATATATAAACATATTGAAATTTCTTAAAAAATGTGGAACCTAAACATGACGTAAATGATATGGAATAAGAGGTGGATACTGTCCTGGTTTTTGCTAAGATAGGGTTAATTTTCTTCTTAGTGATAAGCAAATATATAAAATATAGTTAAATTTTATAAAATGAGTTTAAGGTTCATTTTTTGTCTGTATTAAGAATTAGATTTTAGAAAATAAGTTTAGTTCATTTTTCTCTTTGTTAGGTGGGAAACTTTTACAAGAACTAACAAGCTATTCCACGCTGTCAGCAAAGGCCTTGCGGTGCCTGGTGTGCGAGCAGTCTGGAGCAAGAGAATGGTATTACTGTTATCAGTTTCACTGGTACAGAAGAATGCTCAAAGCTGCCCTTTAAGCTGTGTAATAAAACACTGGAAAGAATTGGTGGGGTGGGGGGGTGGGGGGGGAGAGAAGAGATAAGAGAGCTCTTGTAGTGGCTTTACAGCAAGGGGCGGCCCTGACAAAAGGAGAAACAGGGACTCAGGGAGGCTGGGGAGTCAATCGGTGTGCATGGTGTAAATGAACAGGACACTGGAAGGAGTTTCAGGATCAAGTATTCCCAGGGGTATGGGCCACTGAAATACTCATCAAAGCAAAAAACTCTTCACCCATAGTAATCAAAATTAAACCTGAACTAAGCCGGTGAGAGTAAAGAAATATCCCTTAAGGTTAGAGGAGAGGCAAGGGATTTGTCCGATCACAGAACAGTTTCTGAAGTTCAGATTATTAATTGAATGTGAATCTGAGTACAGCACTCCTATATTCCCAGTGAAGAAACCAGATGGAAATTATAGGATAGTCCAAGATCTCAGGGCCATGAACAAAATAACTGAGGATTTATACCCTGTGGTAGCCAATCCATACACATTATTGACTAAATTAAAATCTGAATTGGCTTGGTTTACCGTTCTGGATTTAAAGGATGCCTTTTCTGCCTACCTATGAGCCCAGGAAGTCAATTATTATTTGCTTCTGAGTGGGAAAACCTGGATTCCGGGAGGAAAACACAGCTAACTTGGACTGTACTTCCACAAGGCTTCAAGAACAGCCCTACCCTTTTCGGCAACCAGTTGGCAAAGGACTGAGACCAATGGGAATCGCCACCTGGGACTGGGACTGTGTTGCAGGATGTGGATGATCTCCGTGTACCCGCTGAAACAAAGGAACAAAATATAGCTTGGACTGTGAGTTTATTAAACTTTCTTGGACTAAGTGGTTACCGAGTCTCTCCACAGAAAGCTCAAATAGCTCAGCAAAAGGTGATGTATCTAGGATATGAAATCACAGCTGGTGAACGGACTTTGGGAAGAGCAAGAAAGGAAGTCATCTGCCAAACTCCCAAGCCACAGACGGTTAAGGAGCTCTGAACCTTCCTGGGAATGATGGGTTGGTGTCGTTTATGGATCTACAACTATGGACTCCTGGTAAGACTACTTTGTGAACTTATTAAAACTAATTCAAAAGATCTCACTTGGAATAGAGAAGCTGAGCGGGCTTTCCACAACTTAAAAAGAGAGCTCATGCAGCCCCCAGCCTTAGGGTTACCAGACCCCACAAAACCTTTCTGGCTGTTCTGCCATGAGAAGCAGGGGATTGCATTGGGAATTTTAGCCCAAAACCTAGGCCCAGATCGGAGAGCCGTGGCATACTTCTCCAAACAATTGGATGAAGTGAGTAGAGGATGGCCCAGCTGCCTGAGAGCAACGGCTGCAGTAATACTTAACATCCAAGAGGCTCACAAATTTACAAGGGGCCAAAAGATGACAGTGTTAGTGTCTCATATGGTGTCCACCGTACTGGAAGCAAAAGGGGGGCATTGGCTATCCCCACAGAGATTCCTCAAATACCAGGCCTTTATGGTGGAGCAGGACGATGTCCAGATCATAGTGACTAACACTGTCAACCCAGCATCTTTCCTTAGTGGCATTACAGTAGAACCGGTAACCCATGACTGCCTGGAGACCATTGAAGCAGTCTACTCCAGTCAACCAGACCCGAAGGAACAACCACTGGAGGATGCTGAGGACACGTGGTATACAGATGGCAGCAGTTTCGTCAAGAATGGTCAGTGCAAAGCAGGGTACACGGTGACTACTACAGACAAGGTAATAGAGTCCGGGGCCCTTGCCTCAAACATTTCGGCACAAAAGGCAGAGATAATAGCTTTAACTCGAGCGTTAGAGCTTGCCAAAGAAAAAAAACAAAACATTTGGACAGACTCTAAATATGCTTCTGGAATGGTTCATGCCATGGAGCAGTTTGGAGAGAAAGAGGACTTTTATCCACCCAAGGGAAGCACATAAAACACGCAAAGGAAGTTCTTAAACTACTGGAAGCAGTGCAACTGCCAGAGAAGGTGGCAATTACACACTGCAAAGCTCACCAAAAGGGAACTACGGCACAAGAAATGGGTAATTCCATGGCGGATCGAGAAGCAAAAAGGGTGGCCAAAAAGGTATGGCAGAAATACAGTCTTTGGTTCCAGACAGTAAAATACAAACTGATCAGACACCTAAATATGCAAAGGAGGATTTAAAATTAATTAAGGATCTAGATGGGAAAGAAGGTGAAAATGGTTGGGTTACCACACCACAATGAAAAATAGTAGTGCCTAGCACATTATTCTGGGCCATAATAATGGCGGAGCATGGGAAGATTCACTGAAGAGTTGAAGCCCTATACAAACACCTGAGCCAATGCATTGTTGCCCCTAACTTGTACACAACCATCAAACAAGTGACACAACAATGTGACATTTGTTTGCAAAAAAACCCTCAAGAAGCCTGAAAGATTAAACTAGGACAAATAGGGAAGGGCAATTTCCCAGGGTAATGGTGGCAAATTGATTTTTCAGACCTTCCGAGGAAAGGGGGGTTTTGATATTTGCTGGTATTAACTGACACCTTTTCAGGATGGTGTCCTGGTTTTGCTAGGATAGCGTTAATTTTCTTCTTAGTAATTAGAATAGCTGTATTGTAGTTTCAGTGTTTCATTTCAGACTTATTATGAGAAGAACGTTGATAACAGTGCTGGTGTTGTGAGTTGCTGCTGGAGCTCAAGGCCACCGTGTTTGGCTGCTTCACAGCTGCATTAGGACTGGGAGGGAGAAGTGTAGTAAATAGCAAAACCCAAACTGGCATTTGGATGTGCCAATGAAATATTCCAGATCATATCACGTCATGTCAGTATATTAACCAGGGTTGACCAGAAGATGGGGGTATTCTCTTGGGGATCGCTCGGGCTCGCTCTTCTGGGGTTTTGGTTTTGGTACTGTCTCGGCTCCAAGATCGCTGGCTGGGACAGGCTGGGCATTGGTCAGTGGGCGGTGAGCACTGTGTATCACTCATTTGTATAGTCTGTTATCACTGTTGTTATCATTATAATTTCATTTTAATTAGGAAATAGTTTTTATCTCAACCCCTGAGTTTCCTTGCCCTTTTCTTTTCAGTTCTTTCTCCTACTCCCTGGGCGAGGGAGGGGGAAGGTGAGAGAACAGGCTGGGTTTGGCTGCAAGCCAAAAGGGTGAATCCACCCAAACCACCACAGATGGCCAGAAGCATTTCCTTGCTGATCCAACAAAGCTAGAGAAGTGACTAAGGTTTGTTACATGAAATTATACCAAGATTTGGGTCCCAGCAGTGATATCCTCAGACAGAGGTCCTCATTTTGTGGCCAACATCACACAAGCCAGTAGGCTTCTGGGAATAGACTGGCAATCACATACTCCCTATAGGCCACAGGCAAGCGGTCAGGTAGAAAAGGTGAACCACCTCCTTAAATTACAGATTGTAAAATTGGGTCAAGAAGCTGGATTAGCTTGGCCTCAGTCTCTACCCTTAGCCTTGTTACGAATTAGAACCAAACCAAGGGTTAAGGAAGGATTAAGCCCTTTTGAGATAGTGCATGGAAGGCCCTATATGGTTCAAGCAGGAACATCAACACAAGCCGGTACTGAAGTATTAACTAACTATGTAATAAGCTTACAGAAACACCTTAGAGAAATAGAAAAGCTAGTTTTGGGAACCTGTGCTCGTGGCCTGGATGGACCAATGCATAATATAGAGCCAGGTGATTATGTATATGTCAGATGTCTTTCAGGTTCACCTTTGGAGCCAAAGTGGGAAGGACCATTCCAGGTCTTATTGACAACACACACGGAGCAAGCATCGTGGATACATCATTCCAGAGTAAAGAGAGCTCCAATTCTGGTGGACTCTGGTAAACTTCACCTATGACCCCATCACTAGTATGGCTACGACCTTTGTATTGACCATACGTAATGCTTCAATATACATAATCCACCCCATCATTGCATTAGGGTTGAACCACAATGGAGTTGTGCTCTACCCCTTTGAACACAGAGTATGGGCTCAAATAGTGAATGAGAAATGGCAAACTGTAAACTGAGAGTTTTGCATCGCATGAGAACAACAAGGATTCATTTGTGAAAGTAATAAAATTGATACTCAGGACATTTGCCTCGATACTGAGCAAAGCATTTGTCATTTCGAAATCCATCCAGACAGTAATCAAAAGACATTACATGTATACACTGGCCAAGGTTGTGTATGTTTGAGAACTGCTTGTGACTCTGTAACAATAGACAAAATAATGGCAAATAGTGAGAATCATTCTAATTTTTGTATTTGTAATTTTGTTAAAATTGTTGGATGTGACTTTTCTTATTGAGCACCAGTTGCATCCCACCAGTTGATAAAATCCAACTACGTAATGTTTCACAAATTATCACCTGTACCTATTGGAATGAATCTTGCATTGGTAAAACAATTAACGAGACATCAAGATTTGATCAAAATCTTGAAAGAGGCCCAAGAAAATGGACAGAAAACCCTGATAACTCTCCACGATGACACAGAGGAAATTCATAGGGTTTTAAAAAGGGCAAAAGAAGATGCAAAACACAACTGATGGGATGCGCTATTTGGATGGTCACCTAGTGCAACTGGTACTCTAAATAGGTTGTGTCACCCCATTGTTATTCTTTTGATATTAGTACTAATTAGTTTTGTTTTATCTGCCATACTGTTTGTTTGGAATTGGAGAATGCTACAGAGACTAACATTTTTAACTTCTCTACTCAGGGCACATGAGAATGCATTAAGAAGCAACTCTCAAGCAAAGTATTATCCAGTTCCACTTCAAGAAATAGATCATGTATAAGGCAAACGCATTTGCCTAGGATAAAAGGCAGAGGGGAACTGATAAGCGAACATATATAGATAGATTTTATAAAATTAGTTTAAGATTCATTTTTTTCTGTATTAAGAATTAGATTTTTGAAAATAAAATTAGTTCATTTTGTCTCTGTGTTAGGTGGGAAACTTCAAGTTTAGATCGTTTTGTCTGTGTTAAGTGGGAAACTTTTACAAGAACTAACAAGCTATTCCACACTATCAGCAAAGGCCTTGCGGTGCCTGGCGTGCGAGCAGTCTGGAGCAAGAGAAGAAGGAACTGGTATGCAACACCTGCAGGCTGAAGCAAGAGAGCTGGCTTTGTTTTGTCTAGAGGTCTACAAGGGTGCTAACAAGCACCAACAGGAGGCAGTGCCCAAGCGTGAATGGGAGTGAACTTATGTTAAAAATTTCTTGGAACTAATTAGCTTAACCCATCCTAAATTTAATGAATATGTATGTGTGTGTACTTTAAATAATGCCTTTGTAAAAGAGTGGGGGCTCAGGGCCTTTTTGGAGAGATCTACCCTGTCACCCGCCGGTGAGTAAAACATACTTGCTTTATAACGAGTTGTAAGGTTTGATTCTGCAGATCATTAATAGCTAAAAAGCACTGTGTTTTGGTGTGGGAAGTGTGGGAACGTATCTTGGCATTCCCTGAGAGGACTGTGGGAACTGAAAGGGTACGTGTCTGTAATAGGTATATTAAGAGAATTTGCTAATCAAACAATCGATTTGTCTTGGGAAACAACTTGTGTAATGTCGAACCACAATGCTATGTTTAACAATGCTATGTTTAAGCATCTTGTTGTCTAACCACAAATTGAGCCTGAAGTGTACTTATAAGACATGTGTGTAGAGAAGTAAAAGATTTTAGAAAAGGGGGGATGATAGCGGGCATTTGGTATTTTTTTTAGTTTTTCTCTTTAGGCTTTAAGCGCTAACATTTCTAGCTTCATAGTTATCTTAACCTAACAAAGACAGGCCTTGTAGCCAGTTTATGGTGAGCTCTTAATATGTCAGGAATGAGGCCTAACGAATAATTCATTACAGGACCTAGGCGCCAAGATGGCCAGGGATGAGCCTTGCAGGTGATATAACAGGAAACTCCCTTCCACACCACATGGCCTTGCAGGTGGTAGAACAGAACAACTCCCCACATACCAAAGGGATGGGGGCCTGTAGGAAACTCCAACCCGTTTAGAGCTGATAAGCAAGAATAACAACAGAGGGACTCAGGCTCAGATTCAAGCGATGAAGATTTCCCTCTAAGATCCTCAACAGCCACCACTACAAAGCTCTGCCACAGGCATGGAGGGGAGGAGACCTAATTTTAATATGGAGCAGGGAAAGGTCATGCATATGCATAGGCGTTTTGCATTGGCTAATGGATATGTATGGCAATATACTTTAAATACGGAGAGCTAACTGCTTTGAGGTGCGAGCCGTTGGCGGAGCGCAGACTCCCCGGCTGCCCAGCGCTGCTTTTGCTCACCTATTCCTACTCAATAAATTACTTTTAAATTTATTATTCGACTTTGAGTCAAATCCACTTATAACACCGGGAATGATGGAAGAAGGAAAACTAACTGTTGGTCTCCATTCCCTTGGAAACTAGGAAAAGAGGCCAGAAAATCAGTAAGAGATTATGGGCTGCAGTCTCCCTATACGCAGGCATTTGTTGATAATATCTTTTCTACCTATCTTTTAACTCTTTTATGATGCAAATGCTTTTAACACCAATGCAGGCATTGTTATGGCAAATATGGCAAACCCGGTGGTAGATGGACGCATAGGTGGCAGTCATGGAGCGCGAACAGCCGCAGCCATAGCAACAACAACAATAACAACACGGAGGCGGGCAGGGGGGCGGAGGCCTGGCTCGCTCTGCCACACCGGGGCTGCTGAGGCGAGGTGGGGCTTCCCTCCCCCTCTTCCTCCGCGGCTTCAACCACCGCAGGCCGCGTCCGGAGAGCGGACGCTCCGCCGCTGCCTACGGCCCAGGTTTTACCGAGAGACAGAACATCCAGGAGACTCGGCTCCCCTTATTGATTTTACTTCATCATGGGACCCCTGCGGCTGCCTCAAATGAGCTCAACATGCACTCCAGACCCTCTGAAATTGTGGAAAAAGCTTAAAGAACAGGCAGCTGCTGCAGAGGACTCAGGCAGCAGGAGCGCTGTGTGGGATAGCTGCATCCTATACATCTGTTTGGGAAAAAAAAAAAAAAAAAAAAGAGAGACACACAACCCAGTACCATGCATTATGGTTTAAGTTACACTGCTTGGTATGGACCTATGGCAAATGGTTAATTGCCAAGAGGGATTCACCCATGGACTCCACACACGATTCAATGTGAATTCTACTGGAGACCTTTATTATTGGTTACATGATCACTTATATACTCTTCACCTGCAAACACACACACACACATAAAAACTCTTCATTGGCTAAAAGCTACTGTTCACACGCCTGGTTACAATACTTGATTGGATAAATCCACCTGTTCATGAGCCGTTCTTTTTACTTCTGACTAGTTACATAAGAATCTTCTTATCTTGTTTTCTTGCATTTTCTCATTAATCTATTTTTTCACCCCAAGTCAGAACTTAATTGCCCAAGGCCGAAGCTGCCTGCAGCTTTGGCTCTTAAAGCGCCAACAGTTAATGGTTTATAGTTTTAGTTTGCACTGCACGAGAACCTGACTATTGTTTGACTGGCATATTTTGTGGTGTGAGTGAGAGTGTAAACTGTTTCTTTCTCAATTTTTCCTAACAAATCCAGATCATGCTCTACATCCTGGGTAACATTTGGAATGTGTATACAGCAGTGGTCTACCCTGTCCTTTAGGTACCCACGCACTCCGTGCTCTTTAAGTAGAAGTATATCTAAGGCCATTCTATTTTGGAGGGTCATTCTAGATGTTGCCTGCAATTGTATGTTCAGGTTCCTAAACCCTTCCCTCGTAACGTTTGCTAACTTCTCAACCTGACCTGTTAAATGATATAGCCACTCTCTGTTTCTGTAAGAGGCAATGGGATTCAAAAGAGATTCTAGAGCCCAACTAATTTTTACTCCTGCCGAGGGTTCATTCCAGATATCATCATCCATCTCAGATCTTTTAGTTTGTTTTAAATGCAAATTCTCTAAAGGTCCCTTAAAGGGTGATCTTTTCCAAATCGGGCATAATGTTGGCATGCCTAAAGTAATTTATTTCACTTTACCATCTACTGGTAAGTGAGTCGTCCAGGTTCCATCACTTAATGCCCAAATTAGATGTCCCGGACTCTGGATTGTATATTTTCTGCAACTTAAAAATGTTCCTCTTGAGATCATATAATCTTCAGTCAATTGTAAATCATTCCTGAGTCCTCGGCAGTAACACCCATATCTAATTGCAGCTGCTAAAGGGGGAATTTCCTGAATTGCTTTACTTACTGTATTACAATCAAAAACTTTTTCACACTTCCACCACGACAATGATTTCTCTTCTTCTCGTGACGAAGTTCCCCTTTCTGCTACTGTTGGCCAAACTGAATGAAGTGACCCTTCCCACTTAAAACACCAAGAGGCTTGTGCCATGTATTGAAACTGGGAAAATAGAGTCATGGACCAAACTGATCCCCAAGTAGGTTGCTCTTTTTGTGGAGTTTGAGTATCCTTTTCACATTTCAATTCCATTATCATGCGGCTCACATTTCTCCTTATTGGTTCATCATAAGAACACCATCCATAACCAGATCCTGAATCTAGTCCTGTCCAACCACCACTCATGTCTACAAAATTTGAATTTAATAATTTTGTCCACTCAGCCTTACTTCCTGGGGACTTTGGTTTTTTTTTTAATATATTTCACTTGTTCATACCATTGAGTCACTGGCCTTTGTTTACAATGAGTGGTCTCATTTTTATTTTCCAGGTTGGTCAGATTCATAGTTAATATTCCCCATGGAATAGATTCACCTACTGTCCTTGGTATTGGTAAACAAGCAGATTAGCAAATCCTTTAATCAATCCTAATATCAATTTTTCCTTGTGCGTTTGTTTGGGAATTTCAATCACTTGTTCTGTTTCTATTTGTCTCTTTTTCCTACTCACCAAGTCGGCCCATGGATTCACCAGTACTACCTTCCAGCATAAGATCCAAAGAACAATCAAAAGCTGATATGAGAAGTTAGACATGTTTCAGAGTCCGTTTTAAAGTCTCTGGGTCACGGCTAACAATCTTCCATGAAGTAGGTGCTTTCTTCACCCGAATATAATGTATCCAAGCTTCTGATTCTGCAATCTTGATAGCTGTGAAGGTGGTTAACAGTATCTGGAAAGGTCCTTTCCAGCGCTCCTGCAGAGGTTCAGGAGTCCACGTCTTCACACAGACATAGTCTCCTGGTTGGAAATCATGGACCGGATTGTCCAGAGATAAAGGTCTGTTCCAAAGTACTGCACTCCGAATTGCAGCCAAAGTTTTCCCTAGAGAAAGCAAATAGTTATATACATCTTGTTTTCCTTTTACATGCATACTTGGATTTGGTTCTGGGGACTCATAAGGTTTTCCATACAGTAATTCATAAGGACTGATTGAGGTTCCACTCTTTGGCTGAACTCTAATTCGTAGTAATGCCAATGGAAGTGCTTGAGGCCATTTTAAATTAGTTTCCTGACAAATTTTACTTATTTGTCTTTTTAAAGTCTGATTCATTCTTTCTACTTTTCCACTGGATTGTGGCCTCCAGGATGCATGTAAATCCCAGGCAATACCCAATGTTTTACTAACACTTTGGACTACTTCAGCGACAAAGTGTGGACCTCTGTCAGAAGAAATTCCAATAGGGACCCCAAATCTTGGAATTATTTCTTGTACTAACCACTTTACTACTACTTTTGCTTGTGTGGTGCGACAGGGAAGGGCTTCTGGCCATCCTGTAAAAGTGTCAACCCCCCCCAGAATGTATCGGTACCCATTTTGTCTAGGTAACTCCGAGAAATCTACCTGCCAATAATCTCCAGGTTCTGTACCAGATTTTAATTTACCCATTTGGGCTCTTTTCTTGATTAGTGGATTATTTTTCAAACATACCTCACATTTTGCAGCTATCATTTTAGCAAATCCTAGCATCTTAACTGACACTACCTGTTTCTGTAAAGAAGTTACTAGGGCTTCTACACCCCAATGGCATTCCTGATGTCTTGTTTGAATTATTTCTCTCATCAAAATGGGTGGAATCACTACTTGTCCATTAGGGGTGACCCACCATCCAGCTAGGTTTTTCTTAGCATTTAATAACTGGGCTAACTTATCATCTTCCTCTGAATATTTTGTTTTTTCCCTAGGAAGGGTTACTGTTTTGGAGGGAATTAATGCCATTTGTAGTGCTTGCTCTTTTGCTACTTTCCTGGCTGTTTTATCAGCCAGATTATTTCCAGCAATTTCTTTTGTGTTTCCAATTTGGTGTGCTTTACAGTGCATGATTGCTACTTGTTCTGGTTTCTGAACTGCTTGCAATAATTGTAAAATTTCATTTTGATGCTTAATGTTTGATCCTTGAGAGGACAATAATCCTCTTTCTTTCCACAGGGCCCCATGGACATGCACTACCCCAAAGGCATATTTAGAGTCCGTCCAGATATTTACTTTCTTCTTTTCACTTAGTTCTAGGGCTCGAATCAAAGCAATAAGTTCTGCTTTCTGGGCTGATGTGGTGCTTGCCAGTGCTCTGGCTTCTACAACTGTGGTGTCTGTTGTTACCGCATATCCAGCGTATCGGACTCCTCGCTCCATGAAGCTGCTGCCATCTGTATACAGTTCCCAGTCTGGTCGCTCCAGTGGTACATCCTTCAAATCTTCACGACTGGAATAAACGTACTCGATAGTAGCCAAACAATCATGTTCCAGTTGTCCTTCTTCCTGTGTGGAACTTAAAAACACTGCAGGATTTACCAGGTTAGTTGTTTTTAGAATGACATCATCCTGTTCAGTCAGTACTACCTGATACTTTACCATTCGGCTCGGGGATAGCCAATGTCCCCCCTTCTGCTCTAAAACAGTTATCACCATGTGTGGCACATAGACTGTTATTGGCCTTCCCAAAGTCAATTTCCGAGCCTCTTGTATGACCAGTACTGTTGCTGCCACTGCCCGAAGACAGTTTGGCCACCCTTTACTCACTGTGTCCAGTTGTTTGGAGAAGTATCTGACTGGTCATTTCCAGCTTCCCATCTTCTGGGTTAGCACACCTAATGCAAGGCTTTGTCTCTCGTGCACAAACAACTGAAAATCCTTGGTTAGATCTGGAAGTCCTAGGGCAGGTGCAGACATTAAAGCACGTTTTAACTCAATGAAAGCCTTTTGCTGTTGTGGGCCCCATAAAAAGGGAGAGTTCTTTTGGGCCTCATACAAAGGCTTAGCTATCAGTCCATAATTCATAATCCACAGGCGACACCACCCAGCCATTCCCAGGAATGCTCTGAGTTCATGAATATTTTTTGGCTCAGGTATACTGCAAATAGTTTCTTTTTGACCTTTTCCCAATTGTCACTGCCCTTTAGAAATTTCAAAGCCCAGATATATCACAGTCTGGCAAGCTATTTGGGCCTTTTTCCTGGATACCTTGTACCCATTTAGTCCCAGAAAATTCAAGAGGTCAATAGTCACTTGTATACAAGCAGACCTTTCTTCTGTAGCAACCAATATGTCATCTACGTATTGCAAAAGCAAATGTCCAGGCCTTGGCTTACCTTGCTTCCATATTTCAAGCTCTCTTGCCAGTTGATTTCCAAAAATTGTTGGGCTATTTTTGAATCCTTGGGGTAATCTTGTCCATATGAGTTGCATCTTTCGCCCAGTTTGTGGATTTTCCCATTCAAAAGCAAACAGTTTTCAACTCTCCTTTTCCAAAGGTATGCAAAAGAAAGCATCTTTCAAATCAAGCCCTGTAAACCACTGATAAGTCTCATTTAACGCTGTTAACAATGTATAAGGATTTGCAACTACTGGGTAAATGTCTTTAACTATTTGATTTACTGCCCTTAAGTCTTGCACTAACCTATATTCACCCGAGGGTTTTCTAACTGGTAAAATAGGAGTATTATACTCTGATTCACATTCCTCTAAAATTTTGTACTTCAAAAATTTGTCAATCAGTTTCTTCAGCTCCTGTCTGACTTCTGGCTTGATTGGATATTGTTTTAATTTTACTGTCTTTACACCTTCTTTTAAATCTACTTTGACAGGCTCTGCCAGTTTTGATTTACCAGGGATATCTGTTTCCCATACTGTGGGAATCACTGCAGAATCTACCTCTGGTGGAATTTCCTGCTCCTCCACCTTTTCTTGTATCATTAAGATTCCTCCTGTTTAGGACTCGGGTATTTTTAAGAAAAGCTCCCCTTGCTCAAAAATAATTTGTGCGTTTAATTTAGATAACAAATCCCTTCCTAACAAGGGTACCGGACATTCTGGTACGTACAAAAATTCATGCGAAATTATCTTATCCCCAGATTTTAAATCCAGGGGTTTCAGGAATGGCCTGTTTTCTTCTTTCCCGGTTGCCCCTACTATGTTTGCTGTTTTAGTTCCAATTTTTCCTTTACAGGTATTTAATACCGAAAACGTTGCTCCAGTATCCACTAAAAATTCAACTTCTTTTTCTCCCAGCTTAATTACAACCAGAGGCTCAGCTGGGTTCCCCTCCGGTCCCCTTCAGTTATCTAACATCATGACTTTGGCCATTTCTTGTTGAACATTCCCAATTTTAAGACAGTCTCTTTTCCAATGTCCTTCCTCTCTACACAAAGCACATTGATTTATTCCTAAAGGGGTGTTAAAACTCCGATTACCATCATTCATAAATCCTCCTCTTCCACTGAATCCTCGTCCTCTTCCTCTACCTCTCCCTCTGTTTACTGTCCCTGTCATTACAGCCAGTAATCTATTTTCCCTGTTTTTTCTCTCCTCATTTTCTCTATTATTATATACCTTCCATGCAGCCTCCAGCATCTTATTCAAATTTCTTGAATCCTCTCCCTCAAGTTTCTCGAGTTTCTTTCTTATATCTGGTGCTGACTGTCCCATAAAAATCAAAGCCAATTGTATTTGAGCTGCCTCCGTCTCCACTTTTAAATCAGTAAATTTCCTGGCAGCTTCCTTCAATCTCTCCAGATAAGCTGAGGGAGATTCATTTTTATCCTGTCTTACTTCATATAATTTAGACCAATTCAAAGATTTAGGCATAGCATGTTTAACTCCATATAAAATCCACTTCTGATACTGACTCAGTCTTTCTCTATGCTCCACATTATTTGGATCCCACTGCGGATCCCCAGATGGAAAATTCTGTTCTAATGTCCCACGTGTTGTCCCATTCAATACTGCCGCTTCTGCCTGTGCTTTGCCAACTTTTAATACCATCTGCTTCTCTGTATCATCCAGCAAATTATCCAAAACCACCTGTAAATCACTCCAGTCCGGGTTCTGCGTTCTAATTATAGTATCCACCACTCTCCCTACTCTTTCAGGATCTTCCCTATAAACTCCTGCTGCCTGTTTCCAAGCCATCAAATCCGTAACTGAAAAAGGCACCTTCACATACACTGGCCCATCGTTACCAACTCCCTGCCGCAGGGGAGCTATTGTGTGTGTCTGCTGCTGAGTTCTCTGAGAAATAGGGGTATGAATTACAACCTCAGATGGTCCCTCATCCACATCCTCTATTCCACTACTTTCTGGTTCCTCCACCTGTATTCTTCTATTTTTCTATCTAAGTATCATAAATCAGTTTACAGATCAACTTGTACTTGTTACCTAAGTTACGGTTCCTACCAAATGATTTTGACCAATCCCTTTGGCCTTGGTACGGGGCTGTACAGGGATTTCATAGTAGCATTCGGTTGCTGTGCAAGCATACTTTTCATTAAAATATTTCTTATAATCTTATACTATTAAAATCAAAACTAATCATAAACTATTAATTAATTCTAACATATCATTAACACTAGCATAAATAAAGGTGCTTTTGCTTCTAGTTTGTCTGAGAGTCAATTCCTTTGAATCACTAGGTTCCACTTTAATAAAAGAATCCAAGTTCCTTATTCTACTGTGTTTAATATGCAGTAGTAGTTACAGCTCGAGACAGGTGCCTCTGAAGAGGAATTTTGCCTGTCATTTATTACTCGATTTTATAGTCTCTATAGGCAGCTTGTTTTCTTGATGGCACTTCTGCTCATCCAATCCTGTTCACAGAGTCTGGGGTCTTCTGATTTGCTCTCACAGCCTCCAGGCACCCTTTTTGTCTGTCTCTTGAGACATTTCCTTATCTTTTGTTACAGAATATCCTGTATTTAAATTTTTACTTATCTTCCTTACCTACCCAGTTACATTTCCATAAATAAAAAGCAAGGTTGAAGCCTTAGGCTGTAATAATTGTACTTTGTTTACTTTAGTCACTAGTGCTAAACTCTGGCACAAATTAGTCTCTCACTACATTGGGGATTACTCTTCAGAACTTTTAAAGCTGCTACTAATGGCACAGATAACTAATGGTTGTTTTTTAATTAATATCTACTGTTCTATCAGTGAAAACAGGAGTTATTTTGTAACAGTGAAATAGAGTAATATCACAGTGCTGTTGCAAATGAAGAGCTATAAATCTAGAAAAATCCTCACACTCAGTTTCTTTCGCTCTGTGTAGTGAAAGACAAAGCAGAAATACTCCTACAGGTCAATGAATCACAAAGTATCAAAAATGAACTGACCTTACAGGTAAGCAAGAATTTCTTAATATAAAATTTAATGACTGTTTCAAAGATGTAATTTACTGGGGCACACATGGATGGTTTGACTAAGAAGTAAAAAATGTTACGATTCATAGAATCATAAAATCATAGAATCATAGTTGTTGGAAAAGAACTTTAAGATCATCGAGTCTAACCATAAATCTAACACTACCAAATGCACCTCAAAACCATGTCCCTAAGCACCTCGTCTACCCATCTTTTAAATACCACCAGGGAAGGTGACATCACCACCTCCCTGGGCAGCCTGTTCCAATGTTTGACTACCTCTGATAGTTTAACTTAGCTGGCAGCCAAACAAGACATAGCCAGTTGCAGCCCCTCCCCTTCCCCCTGATACCGAGAAAGCCGGTCGGAAGAAACTCTCCAAGAATTGTTTTGGAGTTTTAGAAAGCAGGTATTCGTTACTGCAGTGCTGGACACACACGGAGATCCCTCCCCAAGGTGTGTGTGTGTGTGCTTTAGTTTCAGTACACATTATATTGACTGAATACATGTATATTCATTGAGTTTCTGATAAGATATCTATATATTCAAAACATTTCCCGTAACTATTTAGCACAGTAACTGTCCTTCATACTTGTGCAATAAAATGAGTCAGTGGTCTCTGATAGTCCTCTCCTCTCTGATTCTGCACAGTGGTGTCTCTTTTACATCTTGGGACAGTATACCACTGCAGAGGGGTGGGCCCCTGTATATGGTTAGCCAGGTTAGAACATTTTGTTAAAAAAAGCAAAAGCTCACAATATTTGCTAGCTTATACTTATGTTAAGAACAGCCTAGTTATGTCAAGCAAACCTCCAAACTTAACTCTATTCCTTAATTCACTAGGGATGTGTGCTGTTGAGGTGGCATTCTCATAATTCCTATCATGGTCTTCCTTAATTCAATCCCCCCTTTTCTTTAAGCTATTGCAAATTCTTTTGAAAAAAAAAAAAAAATTGTGGTGCTAAGAGCAGTTTCCATACTGACACATATTCCTTTTTCTCCTGTTTCCTCAATTACTGAGTACATATCAACATTAATTGCTTTGTATTATGTTGTTGGCAGTCTATGATACATGCATTTGTTGGGTGATAGTTCGTATTTTCCACCACATCCAAAGGTTGAGAATGGTTAATAATATGGCTGTGAGGTTTAACACCAATACAGGATGCACTAAAAAGTTGAAGAGTTGCGTAGCCATCAGGGACTGAAATGGTGATACCAAGATGTCCCACCAATGGTGTTCTCTGGTTTTCTTGATGTATATGATGATATTTTTTATTTCCAGAGTATCATGCTGGACTTGCCACACTGTTCCTTTAGAAGTCTCCTTCACCTTTTTTAACAGTGATTCGATGTCTGAGTGGGAAAGTATTTTCTTCAAGACGTTAATGTCCATTCCGATTTGTAGTTTAGGTATTTCATCATACAGCATGTATCTGTCAGAAATCAACTGAGAGGTGGTTACTGGAGCAGAATAATTGAAATCACAACCTTGTATGTTGTTGAAATTGCAAACACAAAAGTTAGTTCCATTTGTTTTTTTCTTCGCAAGTATTAATACTAACATTAGCACAACTAGTCCTTTCACAGGCACAGCCTTTTCCTACATAATATACCTGTGACTGAGCATGTTCTGGGGGAAGCATTTCAAAAGTACATGTACTGTCCTTTGTGTCTAAGCACAGATCTTTGTTTTCAATTACTGCATTTTCACAAGCATATCCTAGTTGTGCCCTTGGGATGCAGGCTTCAGTACTAACAGTCTGCCATTTCCCTGTATTATTGCTATATTTTGCCCAAACATTGTGTCCTATTGGTCTGACTATTACATTTTGATGGATTGTCCCTAATGCCAGAACAGGGAAAATATCCCACACCTTTGCCTTTTGAATTGTGAATACATAGGCTTCAATTTGTTCCTTCGTGTCACCATAGGCAAAATTAACTAGTTGCCACCAAGCCTGATGTTTTAATTCAAATGGTGTGGTAGTATCATTCTTAGCTATAATTTCTCTAATTTCTAGTGGCAAGTTTCCTGACATCCCTTCCCTGATTATATCAGAAACCACAGATTGTATCCAGAGCTGGGTCTGTGCACATTGAATGGCAATAGAGACATTTCCTTGTAGTCCCCCTAGGAAAGTCGCTACTGCTTGGAAATCCCCAGTAGTATGGTTGGATAATAAGGAAATGAGGTCAACAGTTAATTGCTGAGATTCAGCTAGAGTAATTAGGGATGACCTTAATGGTACCTCTAGCTTTCCCAAATCAGAGGTAACTGTGCTCAGTTTATTAACCACTACCTCTCTCAATGGAGTTAAAGACTCCCAGTCCAGATCCAAACCACCCTAAGAAAGACATCTGTGGCTAGAGATAAGGAGGTGCTACTAAGTAATGGCCTAGCATCATATTGTTAAAAAGAGAAAAAAAGAGCAGGGGGGGGGGGAGACAAAAGCTTTAAAAGGGGGTGGGAAATTAAAATAGAAGGGTGGGAAATTTAAACTATGTGGGACTTCATAGGCGTATCAGATAGGCTGTAAACCTTAAAGTACCTCACCAATAGGGAAATAAGGAAGGGTTTTTGCAGCTGACCATCCTCACAGTGAAGAATTTCTTCCTAATGTCTAATCTAAACCTGCCCTCTTTCAGCTTAAAGTCATTTCCCTGTTAAATCTCTCCGTTTCCTTGAGTGGTGAGCTCTGGAATGTAACCATGCCTTCCACCCTTTAAGGCTTTGTGAGACAAAAGGTGAACATTCTGATTTTATCTGAGATACATCAGCTTGTACCTTTACTTGTACCTTCTTTAAAGAATATGTGGGATTCAGGAATAATTTCTGCTTGTTGGATTGTCTCACCACATAAGGAAGAACCTGCAAATGAGAGGTTATGATATTTTACAGCACAGTTAGCTGGTTCAAATGGAGGGATGGTGTTTGGACTTGGTGTAGTAACAGTAGGTTCTGTTGCTATCCAATAATTAAATACAGTGTTATTCCTTATGACTTGTAATGAAGAGTTTTTTGCTATATGTGCAATTTAGTTTGTACATTTTACAGTTGCTAGGTTTCCTTTAAAACCACTTACAAGCAAATGGGACGAATTATTCGTACAAATAATTTAGATCTCAGTCAATTTTATTCCTTCTGCCATACAAACTGTATGGCCCGTGAAATTCCTAGTAGTTTTAGTTAGGTTTAACTATGTTATTTCTTTATCTAAACTCCTTATTGATATGTCATCAGGTTGGTGTCTGGGTGTACATCGCCTGTCCGGAGCATTTGTTTCTTTACAAGGGATTTCGTCTTTCTTTGTTTTAGGAAGATGATTAATTGATTTAGAGATTAAAACTTTATCCGTACTATGTGTAGTGGTCATATTTATTGGGATTGAAATTAAAGCCACTTTTTTATATGACTTCCTTGTACTTTTCCCATCATGTATAATTCCCATTGTATTGGGTTTGCGTGGCAAGGTTTTGGTAGCAGTGGGAGGGGGACACATGGGGTGGCTTCTGTGAGAGAAGCTGCCAGAAGCTTCCCCCATGTCTGACCCGACAAAGCCAATGCCAGCTGGCTACAAGAACGGACCCGCCGCTGGCCAAGGCCGAGCCAATCAGTAACGCCTCTGGGAGAACAGAATTAAGAAAAAAAACGGAAGAGAGGGGGGAAAAAAAAGCTGCACACTTTGCAGCTGGAGAGAGGAGTGAGAAGATGTAAGAGAAACAACTCCACAGACACCAAGGTCAGCCAGCCTTGGTGCTGTGCTAGCACTGCTCACCAGTAACCAAAGCACTGGTGTGTTATCAACACCTTTCTATCTGCTAATACACAACACAGTACTGAGGGCTGCTGTGGGGAAAATGAATTCCATCTCAGCCAGACCCAATACAAACAGTTTGGCAATTAGTCCAAAATTGGAGCAACATCTGGCCATTCCCAGAAACCCCCTTTATTGCTTCTTTGATGTTGGCACAGCAATTCTACAAATTGCCTCCTTTCTTTCTCCTTGCTTAACTCTGTCTTTTAGTAATTTCAAACCCCATATACTGGACTTTTTCTTTCCCGATTTGAGCTTTATTTTAGAAACTTGATATACCGCTAGGCCCAAAAAGTTAAGCAAACTGATGGTGGCTTCCAGGCATGCTTCATAACTGTCAGAACCAATCAGTAAATCAACATATTGTAACAATGTTACATCATCATGATCATTTTGTCATTGTTCTAGCTCTCTGGCTAGTGTGTTACCAAACAAGGTGGAGCTGTTCTTATATCCTTGGGGAAGAACAGTCTAACAGAGTTGTGTTTTTTGTCCTGTAGTTGGATTTTCCCACTCAAAGGCTAAGATTGTCTGTCTCTGTTCACCCACGGTAATACAGAAGAAAGTATCCTTCAAGTCTAATACTTTAAAATAAATATAATTGTCAGGGATTGAGGCTAGGAGAGTATACAGGTTTGGAACCACAGGGTGGACATCTATTGTCCTTGCATTAACTTCTTGTAGATCCTGGACTAACCTATAATCTAAAGAGTAGAGTTCTCTTAATGGTAAAATCGGAGTATTAAATTCCCATTGACATTCCCATAGCAGTCCATATTCCAAACAGGAGTTTATCATAGGCTCCAATTCTCTTTGGGCCTCTAACTTAATAGGATATTGTGGGTTTTTTCTTACCAATTGAGCTCCTGCTTTCAATTCTGTCTTTACCAGGGTTATGTTCTTTGCCTGTCCAGTTATCTTTGATGCCCATACTAAAGGTATGACTGCATTCAGAATTTCTTCTGGGATATTCATTTTTTCATCCAAATCCTCCTGTATCAATACATGAATTTGGGCTTTCCAGGCAGTCTCTGGAGGAATATGAAACTGAACAGAGTCTTCAGAAAAGTTAGTTGTGCATTTAATTTGCAAAGTAAATCACTTCCAAATAGGGGCAAAGGTCATTCTGGCATATAGAGGAATTTATGTGCTAATTTAGTATCTCCAATTGAAAGTTCCATAAGTTTTAAAAATGGTCTTAAAGTCTTTTTCCCTGTCTCCCCAAGAACACTTATCTTGGTCTTACTTAAAGGTCCTGTCCTGGGTTTGGTTAGGATAGAGTTAATTGTTCACAGGAAACTGGGAGGGGAGCAGCAGAACCAGCTGACCCAAATGGGCCAAAGTGGGTATTCCATACCTTGTGACTGTCATGCTCAGTATTTAAACAGGGGAAGTTCTAGGAAGGTGGTGGTACTGTGGTTTGGGGGCAGGTTGGGAGTCAGGTGGTAAACCATTTGGTTCCATGTATCACTTGTATATTATTTTGTTAGTATTGTTGTTGTTATTGTTTGGTGTTGTTTCCCTCTTCCCTTACCATCCTAGTAAACTGCTCTTGTCTTGACCCGCAAGCCCTGTTCATTTATATTTTCTCCTCCCCATCCCACTGGAGGGTGGGAGTTTGGGGGGGTGTGAACGAGCCTCTGTGGTTAAACCACCACAGGTCTCTTGCAACTAGTAATTACAGAGTGAGTAGCTCCACTACCAATTAAAAAATCTACTACTTCCCAGCTTAACTGGAACCAGAGGATCAGCTGGGGAAACTTTAATAGACTCCTCCAGTCCCCTTCAGTCTAATCTAATTTCCACCATTACCTCTGCAGCTTTTCCCAAATTCTTTTCTTGATCACCCATAAGTCATGGGAGTTCTTTTTTCCAATGACCCTCTTTGTCTGCAATAGTCACATTGATTTATTCCTAAAGGGATTGCACAATGGCATCTGTTATATCCTCTGTGGTCTCTGCCTCTACCTCTAAAGCCTCCTCGCACAACTCCTCTACATCTGGCATCTCCCTGTCTCTCCTTCAGAGTTGCTAAACACGAAGCTTGTAGCTTTTTTCCTTCTCCTCTACTTCATCTCTATTATTGTACACCCTAAAGGTTATTGATATCACCTGTGAGATTTACGTTGACCTAAGGGCTGCAATGGAAACAGGATGGTTAAACAAGATAGTGCATGGACTTGGATTCAATGACCGCTGACTCAATTAGAGACTGAATAGACTTACTCCCTCTGTATTAGAGCATGTACTGTGAATTCTTTGTGTACTGTACTCTTAAAAGTTAAGCAAGAGAAGTTTAAGCCAATCATAAAATAGAATAGTAATGCATATGTATAGTGGGTGTAACTGATACCGAAAGAACATACCTTTCTGCTAGAACAATGTGACATTGAAAGATAGTTACATGCCAGCTAGGCCTACTCAAGTTTATAGTCTAAAATAGATAATAGGGACACTTGAGGCGTCGAATCTTTGATGAGGCAGTGATGCTAGAATAAACCATTTTTGTGGAGACAGAAGTGTTGTAAACAGGCCAAGAGATGGACTGAGCATGCGTAGAAGAAAATTCAACTAAAGGGCACGGTGACAAAAGTTTCTATGATCATCAGATGACCCCCAAAGACGACCAGTATGCATGCAAGAAAGACATTTAAATGTATTAATGAGTTCTTGGAAATGTCATGAATATGTTAATAATTTATTGGAAAATAAATGAATATGCATGTTTTGATAGTATAAAGCTTTTGCAGAGGGACAAGTTGGTATGCACGATAGGTGGAGTGATCCCCCATGCATCCAGTGCTGTAATAAAGAATGCCTGCCTGCTAAAACTCCAAAATGAGTCTTAGAGTTTCTTTTGACTGGGTTTTTCGGTATCATTTTAGTGACCCAGAAGGGACAATGCTCCTGAACTTCAGCGGATCTGTGGGATCACAGGACCTCCAGTCAGCACTGAGGGATTCTCGAGAAGAACCTCTGATCCCCAGACCGAAGAATTCAGAGCAAGTTCCCCTGGAAAGAGTAAGAAGGCATTCTTTTTTGTTTTGGGAACCTGCCTGTAAGTCGCAGACAAAAGTCATGCAAGGTTGGGTAAAAAGGTACCCATTTGGTTGGGGTTAAAATCCCCATTTGGTCGGGGTGAATCCCCATTTGGTTGGGGTTAGAGTCCCTATTTGGTTTTGGATTAATTGTTTGCCCATAAGACGCAGCAAAAACTGTGTAGAGTTGGGTTATGAAATGCCTAGCTTTGGAAACATCATTTATTTGTAACTGCAATTTTGTCTTTTTTTCTTGCTATTAATGTTGAGAATAAAGTCCCTGTTTGTGTCAGGTTTTTGTCTAATTTTGGTTTATTCTTTGTGCTGTTTAAAGGGTGGGTTGAAATCAGTTTCACCAGACATAAGGGGGTTGAGTCCCTAACGTTGTTGTGTTGGTTTTTGTACTGTTCTCTGTGTTTTGTGTTGTTTTTACTTTGTCATCTTGTGTTGCTCTCTATTTTGTTTCATAACGGGAAATAAGCCTTTGGCAGAAGCGGGGTGGATTTTGAAAGAAAAAAAAAAAAATCTTCTTTTTGGTGTACATTGAAATACTGGGAAAAGATGGGGGAGATCTTACTCAGAAACAGCTCATAGAGTATTGTAATCATCAGTGGCTGATGTATACTTTGGATAAGCAGGGAAAATGGCCAAAAAATGTAACTGTAAAGTATAAGGATATTTTACAGTTAAGGTTGTTTTGTAGGAGGGAAGGAAAATGGGATAAAATATCGCATGTTGATTTATTCTTCTTCAATTATAGAAGTTGGAAGGATTGTGGATTGATTACTAAGGATACTAATGTTCTCCATCCCTGGGAAGGTGATGGAACAGCTCATTCTTGTTAACATCTCTAAGCAGCTGGAAGAAAAGAAGGTTATCAGGAGTAGTCAACATGGTTTCACTAAGGGGAAATCATACTTGACCAATCTGGTAGCCTACTATGATGCTATCACCAGCTGGGTAGATGAGGGGAGAGCAGTGGGTGTTGTCTACCTTGATTTCAGCAAGGCTTTTGATACCGTATCCCACAACATCCTTGCAGCAAAGTTTAGAAGGTATGGGATAGATGAGTGGATGGTGAGGTGGATTGAGAACTGGCTGACTGGCAGAGCTCAGAAGGCTGTGATCAGTGGTGCAGAATCTAGTTGGAGGCTTGTAACTAGCGGTGTTCCCCAGGGGTCAGTACTGGGTCCAGTCTTGTTTAACATCTTTGTCAGTGACCTGGATGTAGGAATAGAGTCCACCCTCAGCAAGTTTGCTGATGATATGAAGTTGGAAGGAGTGGCTGACACACCAGAAGGCTGTGCTGCCATTCAATGAGACCTGGACACGCTGGAGAGTTGGGCGGAAAGGAACCTGATGAGGTTCAACAAGAGCAAGTGCAGAGTCCTTCACCTGGGGAGGAATAACTGCATGCATCAGTACAAGTTAGGGGCGGACCTGCTGGAGAGGAGATCTGTGGAAAAGGACCTGGGTGTCGAGGTGGACAGCAGGCTGGCAATGAGCCAGTAGTGTGCCCTTGTGGCCAGGAAGGCCAACAGTATCCTAGGGTGCATTAAAAAGAGCGTGGCGAGCAGGTTGAGGGAGGTTCTCCTCCCCCTCTATTCTGCCCTGGTGAGGCCACATCTGGAGTACTGTGTCCAGTTCTGGGCTCCTCAGTTCAAGAGGTACAGGGATCTTCTGGAGACAGTCCAGTGGAGTGCCACAAAGATGATCAGGGGCCTGGAGCATCTGCCTTATGAGGAGAGGCTGAGAGAGCTGGGACTCTTCAGCCTGGAGAAGAGAAGACTGAGAGGGGACCTTATCAATGTCTATAAATATCTGATATGTGGGGGCCAAATGGATGGGGCCGGGCTCTTTTTGGTGATGCCCGGTGACAGGACAAGGGGCAATGGGCAAAAACTGGAACACCGGAAGTTCCAGACAAACTTAAGGAAAAACTTTTTTACTGTAAGGGTGATGGAGCACTGGAATAGGCTTCCCAGAGAGGTTGTGGAGTCTCCATCTCTGGAGATGTTCAAAACCCGCTTGAACACTTTCCTGTGCAACATGTTGTAGGGAACCTGCTGTAGCAGGGGGGTTGGAATAGATGATCTCCTGAGGTCCCTTCCAACCCCTACCATTCTGTGATTCTGTGATTCTCACCACTCCCAAGTCCTTCTCTTCAGAGCTGGTCTCAATCCACTCATCGCCCAGTTTGTATTTATGTTTGGGATTTCCCTGACCCAGGTGCAGGACCTTGCATTTGGCCTTGTTGAAATTCATGAGGCTAGCACAGGCCCACCTCTCAAGCCTGTCAAGGTCCCTCTGGATGGTGTCCCATCCCTCGAGTGCAGGGGTCCTCAAACTTTTTAAACAGGGGGCCGGTTCACTGTCCCTCAGACACTGTCGGGGGCCGGAGCTGCCTGGGAGCTGGAGGGAGGGAGGGAGACACGGGGGAGTCGCCCACCTCACTGATGCTGTCGCCCCCCTGCTCAGCCGGGCCGCGCAGTCTGGAAAGGGTGGCCAGAAGGGACTGAAGGAACTTTGCCACGCTGGGGCTCTGGCGATTCGCCTGAGTTGGCTGGACCTCGCAGTCCAGAGGCTGCTGACTGAGCTTGCCCGGCAGAGGAGATGCCTGCGCCTCTTGTCTGCCTCAGTGGGGCAGGTCGAGGACTGTTGGGGAATGGCTCAGAGAGCAAGGACATGGATTCGCAGAATAGTTGTACGAGCAGAGCCTGGTCTAACACTCAGCAGGCCGCAGTGGAAAAGTACTGAATGCTGACACTGCGACTTTATCTCAATCTGGTAAACAACTTTGAGAAAGTAAGTGTGTGAAAAATGTAGAGAATGCTTTACCGTTAAACCGCAAGTAGGAGGACCATGTAAATGTAACGTTTAGAGCTTAAGCCAATTAGCAAAGGACTAGTAGGAATAATTATCGTAGCCGGTATAAATATGACTGAATGAGAGCAATAAAGTGAACTATGCCTTATCACTCACATTGAGTCGGCTCGCATAGTTCCTCCGTCGCTCGCAGAGGACGAGGTGCTGGTTTTCCCCCCAACCCCCGGTGGGGGGGCAGGGGAGTTCTGTAAATACCGGCTGGACGGATTGAGGACCCTGGGGGGCCGTATCCGGCCCACGGGCCGTAGTTTGAGGACCCCTGCTCCAGCGTGTCAACCGCACCACACAGCTTGGTGTCATTGGCAAACTTGCTGAGGGTGCACTCAATCTCACTGTCCATGTCTCCAACAAAGATGTTGAACGGTACTGGCCCCAATACTGACCCTTGAGGGACACCACTTGTCATCAATTTCCACTCGGACATTGAGCTGTTGACCACAACTCTTTGAGTGCAACCATCCAGCCAGTTCCTTATTCACCGAGTGGTCCATCCATCAAACCTATGTGTCTCCAATTTAGAGACAAGGATGTCCTGCAGGACAGTGTCAAACACCTTGCACAAGTCCAGTTCGATGACATCAGTTGCTTTAGCAATGCCGTAACCCCATCATTAATGGCCACCAGATTGGTCAGGCATGATTTGCCCTTGGTGAAGCCATGTTGGTTGTCACCTTCTCATTCTCCATGTGCCTTAGCATAGTTTCTAGGAGTATCTGCTCCATGATCTTGCCTGGCACTGAGGTGAGACTGACCAGCCTGTAGTTCCCCAGGTCTTCCTTGTTACCCTTTTTAAAAATGGGGGTTATGTTCCCCTTTTTCCAGTCTGCAGGAACTTCACCAGACTGCCAGGACTTCTCAAATATGATGGATAGTGGCTTTGCAACTTCATCTGCCAGTTCCCTCAGGACAGCTGGCCACTCGGGCAATTTCTCTGTATTCCTCCCAGGTTACCCATCCTTTCTTCCATCCTCTATAGGCTTCTCTTTTGATCTTAAGTTTGTTCAGGATCTTCCTGTCCATCCATGCAGGCCTCCTGCTGGTTTTGCCTGCCTTCCTCTTTGTTGGGATGCATCGTTCCTGAGCTTGGAGGAAGAGATCTTTGAGTATAAGCCAGCTGTCCTGAGCCCCTCTTCCTACCAGGAATTCATCCCACGGTACCTGATCAAGCAGATCCCTGAAGAGGTCCAAATCTGGTCTCCTGAAATCCAGGGTGGTGAGCTTATGGTGCGCCTTCCTCACTGCCCCAAGGATCTCGAATTCTACCATTTCATGGTCACTACAGCCAAGGCTGCCTGAGAGCTTCACATTCCCCACTAGCCCCTCCTTGTTGGTGAGAACAAGGTCCAGCATGGCACCTCTTCTTGTTGGCTCCTTGACCACTTGGAGAAGGAAGTTGTCATCCACACGTTCCAGGAACTGCCTGGATTGTTTGTGGCCTCCTGTGTTGTCCCTCCAACAGATATCGGGGTGGTTGAAGTCCCCCATGAGGACCAGGGCTCCTATATGCCTATAGAGGGCCTCATCTACTTGGTCCCCTGGTCTGGTGGCCTGTAGCAAACCCCCACTGTAACATCCCCTTTCCCTGCCTTCCCTTTAATCCTGACCCATAGACTCTCAGTTAGCTCCTCATCTGTCTCCAGGTGGAGCTCCATACACTCCAGCTGGTTGTTGACAGAGGGCAACGCCTCCTCCTTTTGTCTCCCCTGCCTGTCCTTCCTGAAGAGCCTGTACCCTTCCATTCCAACACTCCAGTCATGGGAGCCACCCCACCATGTCTCTGTGATGCCAATCAGGTCATATCCCTGCAGGCACCCATACATCTCCAACTCCTCTTGTTTATTCCCCAGGCTACGTGCATTAGCATAGAGGCATTTAATACCTTGTGTTGTTGTATTTTATATTTATAGTAATATTTTCAGCATCCTCAGAGGCAGTACACGTAATCATGCTATTAAAGGTAAATGGTTGGGCAAAAGATTTTATCTTCTTTTTGCAAGTTACATTTTCTACATATATTGCATATTTTCCATTATAATTGAGCACTTTTGAAGAGGGGATGAGTTGAGAAGGGAGAGTAATTGATTCAGTGGTTTGGCTATATGTGGTGTTCATATCTATTGAGATTAGAATTAGAACCGCTTGTCGGTATGATTTCATCATTCTCCTTCCATCATGTATAATTCCCATGCACTGAATCATTGAACTAGCTTTAATTTGAACCTCTGCCTGACAGTATTCTTGATAAAATGCATGTTTCTGAGAATACACACTGTTTTGGCTCTTCCAAATTGTATATATAAATGCCAACCATTATTACAGTGGTTAGGTATACTTAGTTCACTTCAAATTTACATGCCATATTAACCGAGCTGTTTTCTTTTACTACGAAGGATGGGATTTGTCCTGAATCTCCCCAGTCTCGCTTAATCTGGCCATCAGTTTTTAAAACTGTTTATACTTTACTTATTTCATCTATGATATTCAGACCTACGTTACCCGAGTACCCATTCCTGGTCCAGTCTTTAGGGTCAGGGACATGATCTAGATCTTGATGGGTGATACAGTTCTCTGTCTGTCCAGCTGTGATATAGAAGATGACGACGATGATTTCTGGAACACTTGTTAGGGTCCTTTCCATTTCTTTTGGAAGGGATCTCCCACTACTGTTTTTACGTGCACATAGTCTCCGGGTTGTAAGTTATGTAAGGGGCCATCTAATCCCATTGACCGAGTGCTTATTACGTACTTATTAATCTGAGATAATTGTTTAGATAATGCAATTATGTAATTCTGAACATAACTTTCCCCCAGTTGGTTCATATCTTCCCCCCTGTATGTGAGTCTGTAGGGTCTTCCATATAATATTTCAAAGGGGCTCAGTTTCTCCTTACTTTTAGGTTTTACCCTGATTCTCAATAAAGCCAGAGGTAATGCTTGAGGCCATTGTAGATTGGCCTCCTGCCCAATTTTAACAATTTGTTGTTTAAGTAAATGATTCATTTTTTCTACTTGCCCACTGGCTTGTGGCCTATAAGGAGTGTGAAGATGCCAGTTAATTTGTAGCACCTTACTCCTTGCACCACATCGGCTACAAAATGAGAGGCTCTATCTGAGGACATGTCAGCAAGTACCCCAAATCTAGGTATTATTTCATTAAGTAATACTTTGATTACTTCTCTGGCTTCATTGGTCCTTGTTGGGAAGGCTGCAGGCCACCCGGAGAAGGTAGCTGTTAGGACCAAGAGGTACCAATGCCCCCTTTTTCTTGGGGGTTCAGAAAAATTGATTTGCCACTGTTGTCCAGGATAGTTTCTTCTGTCTATTGCCCCAAATCCTACTTTATGAGTTATCTGAGGATTATTTTGGAGGCAGACAGTGCACCTTTGAGTAACTTGTTTGATTAGTGTATAAAGGTTTCTACCTATTATCCTTTTCCAGAGATATGTATATAGGGCATCTCCTCCCCAATGTGCTTTCTCATGTCCCTTTACTGCTATTTACCATAGAGCCTTCTCAGGTATTACTATCTGTCCTTTTGGGGTTACATAATTTTCACCCTTAAGGTGGCATGCAAATCTTGAATCAGTTCCTGGTCTTTCTTAGAATAGGAATCTTTAGAGTCAAATTCAATCTTACCTTCAGGAATGAGGGGTTGTATGGTTACTGTACCTTGTCCTTGTCCTGCCACCCTTTTTGCCTCTTGATCAGCCAACCTGTTTCCTCTTTCTTGTTCTGTTTCTCCTTTCTGGTGTCCTTTGCAGTGTATTATGGCTACTTCTTGGGGTAGTTTGACGGCTTCCAATAGTTCTAAGATTTCTTTAGAATGTTCAATCTGCTTGCCTTGAGAGGTTAGTAATCTTTCTTTCCATACTGCCCCCATGAGTATGCACCACTCCAAAGGCATATTTGGAATCTGTCCATATGTTGATTTGTTTTCCTTGAGCTTTCTGCAATGCTCTGATGAGTGCAATAATTTCTGCCTTTTGAGCTGAAGTCCTAGGCAGTAATGGTTTTGATTCTATAACAGAGTCAAGAGTGGTTATTGCATATCCAGACTTGCATTCTCCGTTCTTCATGAAACTGCTACCATTTGTATACCAGGTTTTGGCATCTGGGAGGGGTTTTTCTTTCAAGTTAGGCCTGCTGGAATATATGCTTTTAATCACTTCCAGACAGTCATGGTGGAGGGTTTCTGAATCCTCCTGGGCTGATGACAGAAATGCTGCAGAGTTGATTAGGTTAGTGTTGAGGATTTCCACATCATCCTGCTCCACTAGGATGGCCTGCTATTTCAGAATCCTTGAGGGAGATAACCAGTGACTCTCTGTCTGTTCTAGGACAGCGGCTACTGTCTACAGCCCATACCAACTCGTCATTCCCAGGAAAGTTCTCAGTTCCTTGGCAGTGTGTGATAGGGGGGTATTATAGATGGCCTTTTTCCTTTCCATCCCCAGTTTGCATTGTCCCCCCGATATCTCACACCCGAGATATGTTAATTCCTGTTGCAAGATCTGTGCCTTTTCTTTTGATACCTTATACCCACTTAGTCCCAAAAAGTTTAAAAGGCTTACTGTCCATGATAAACAAGAGTCCTTGGTGGTTGTTGCTTTCATCAGGTCATCCACATACTGTAGAAGAATCCCTTTTCCTGGAGGAGCCGTGCATCCTTCAAGTTCTCTGGACAACTGGGTCCCAAAAATGGTAGGGCTATTCTTGAATCCTTATGGGAGCACTGTCCAGGTTAGTTGTGATTTTCTACCTGTTTCAGGATTCTCCCACTCGAAGAGAAACAGTTTCTGGCTGTCAGGGTCTAAGGGTAAGCAGAAGAAGGTATCTTTCAAATCTAAACCAGTAAACCACACATATTCTTTATGTCTAGTTAATATTGTATATGGGTTGGCCACCACAGGGTGGAGATCTTCCACTATTTTATTGATAGCTCTGAGATCTTCTACCAACCTATAGCTTTTACCATCTGTTTTTTGTATTGATAATATCGGAGTGTTAAATTCTGATTCACATTCTATCAACAACCCGCTTTTAAAAAAATTATCGATCACTGCTTTAATTCCCTTGCGATCCTCTAATTTGAGAGGGTATTGTTTCATTCTTCCTGATTGTACTTTAGGTTTCAATTTAACGGTACGGGTTGCGCTGTCCTTGCTCTCCTGGGGGTTTCATTTGCTCAGACTCCAGGATATACCTGATTCAGGATTTCATCTGGGATCTCTTCTGGTTCTTTATCTATAAGTAAAGCTAAACTTAAAATTTCAATTAGTTCTTTCTCATTTACTTTAAATTGTCCCAATTTAAAAAAATAGTGACTTTGTGAATTGTACCTTCTGTCACTGACTCTTTGCCCCGACCACGTTTATAGATTGTAAGTATTTAATACAAAAAGGTTATGTTTATAGATTATACATACTTAACACAAAAGGCTTTTCTAATTACTTATTTCTTAGTTTTATTATAACTAGAGAATTCTCTGGGGATTGATCCTTTGGTTTTCTTTAAATTTATTTTAGTTTTGTGTCTCTTGCCCTTCTATTTCTTTTTCTCTCTATGGGCAATTTCATTTCCAGTATCCTCCTTTTTTGCACATTGTGCATTGATTAATGCCCAGCCTGATTTGTCTTTTTCTTTGTGGGCAATCTCACTTCCAGTGTCCCTTTTCCCTGCACACCACACATTGATCAATGCTTAGCCTGATTAAAAAATGTTGATTTTGTGAGTTCTTTCGAGGTAGAAAGGGTTTTGCACCTCCTCTTTCTTCTTTAAGGGCTGCTTTGGGTTCTTTTAATGGCTGTGGTGGCCCTACTCGTTCTTGGTTTTGTTGTCTCCTTCCTTTTATATTTATAGGGATTTCAAAATTTCTTAAAACTAGATACTCTTGTCTTAACAAATAATACTTTTTCATTTTACTTTTTTGCACAATACTTTTACTAATTTTATATTAATTTTATTTTACGGTCTCTACAATTTATCATTTTGACAATAAAATTTGTGACTTCTTGTGGTGGGTTGACCCTGGCTAGAGACCGGATGCCCACCAAAGCCCACTCTATCACTCCCCCTCCTCAAATGGGCAGGGGGAGAAAATTATAACGAAAAGCTCGTGGGTGGAGATAAGGACGGAGAGAGATCACTCACCAATTACTGGCACGGGCAAAACAGACTCGACTTGGGGGAAAAAACAAATTTACTTTATTACAAATCAAAATTAGAGGAGAATGAGAAGTAAAACCAAATCTTAAAACACCTCCCCCATCCCTCCCTTCTTCCCGGGCTTAATCTCTTTCCCGATTTTCCACCTCCTCCCCCCAGCGGCACAGGGGGACAGGGAATGGGGTTGGGGTCAGTTCATCACACGGTGTTTCTGCCGCTGCTTCCTCCTCAGGGGGAGGTCTCCTTCCCCCGCACCAGCGTGGGGTCCCTCTCACGGGAGACAGTCCTCCACCAACTGCTCCAACGTGAGTCCTTCCCATGACCAACAGTTCCTCACGAACTGCTTTGGCATGGGTCCATTCCATGGGGTGCAGTCCTTCAGGAAGGGACTGCTCCAGCGCAGGTCCCCCACGGGGTCACAAGTCCTGCCAGCAAACCTGCTCCGGCGTGGGCTCCTCTCTCCACGGGCTACAGGTCCTGACAGGAACCTGCTCCAGCGCGGGCTTCCCGCGGGGTCACAGCCTCCTTCGGCATCCACCTGCTCCGGCGTGGGGTCCTCCACGGGCTACAGGTGGTCATCTGCACCACCATGGACCTCCAGGGGCTGCAGGGGGACAGCCCGCTTCACCCTGGTCTTTCACCACTTGTTGGGGGGGGAATCTCTGCTCCGGCGCCAGAGCCCATCCTCCCCCTCCTTCTTCACTGACCTTGGTGTCTGCGGAGTTGTTTCTCTTACATCTTCTCACTCCTCTCTCCCGCTGCAAAGTGTGCAGCTTTTTTTTTTCTCCCTTCCTTTTTTTTTTCTTAATTATGTTATCACAGAGGCGTTACTGATTGGCTCGGCCTTGGCCAGCGGCGGGTCCGTTCCTGTAGCCGCTGGCATTGGCTGTGTCGGGTCGGACATGGGGGAAGCTTCTGGCAGCTTCTCTCACAGAAGCCACCCCATGTCCCCTCCCCCACTGCTACCAAAAACCTTGCCATGCAAACCCAATACACTTCTCTTAAGCTACTGATATTTGTGACAAAAAAAAATACTTGATTATAAATTTAGAATGACAACTTATATCTATACACCATAAACAGTCCCGAAAGATCAGATTAATATTTTCTATTTAACTGTATATATTTTAGTTGTGTCTTCAAATTATATGTCCTATATACATTAAATGATAATTGTGATTATAATTATTATTGGTTTAAGACACTCCCAGAAATAATAAATAACAAAACTTATCCCAATTGCAGATATAGCACTAAATCCAAATTCAAGCCACATAAGTCAGTATACCAATGATCCTTCCCCTGAGACTAAGCTGGGCCTCAAACCCACAATTTTAGTTCTTAGTTTACTTTGACTAAGGTGGGCCTCTTACCCACAATCTTAGTCCCCTTTCTCCTCTATATATGACTTACATATTTTATATAACATTAGATACCTTACAAATCTTTAGAGAATATTATTATCAGGGAAAGACGCTTTTATTTGGCTTACCACCTTCCAAGGACTTGTCTGCTCCCACAATGATCCAGAGGCCCATGGAGCCTCTGTGGAGTAAGGACTCCAGGGTGCCCTTGAAGGGTCCCCGATCCTGAGGGTCTCACAGCCGAACAGAGAGTCTTCTGTCTGGCTCGCCAGAATTATTCAAATGAATTGACTCTCAGACAGACTGTAAGCCAAAACACCCTTTATTTACGCTAGCGTAGCATGTCATTTTTGCTAGTGGGGAGAGCATAGGGTCCGCTCCCTACAAAATCAAAATTCATCATCTCCACGAAGGTAAAACTTCAGTTAGCTTATATAGTGATTTTATCAAACATACTATACATTCTGTGGTTGCTGTTGATAAGCAAACAGTTCTATTACATATCTCTATTTCTTTACTCAGTTTACTACAAGGAATTTTCCATAGCAGGGTATATGGACCTAGAAGCAATTTATTTTGTTCTTATCATGCCCTGCAGGAGGTCAGTTCCCTTTTTGCACAAAGCATTTTGTAGAAAAACAAGAGCACAGCAGTTCAGCATAAGTATGAGCTTAGCAAAAACAAGAACACACATTTTGGCAACTAATAACTACTCTAAGCGTGACCTAGTTATTGTTAAAGGAATTTAACTCAGTCGGTAGGTAACTCGGTTTGCTTTATTGACAACTCAGAGTTGAACCATCACCTCAGTGAGTGGCAAAGGCATTGCAAAAAAAGCTTAGCATTTTATATCATGCTGTATTTAAACTCTTGAAAAATCCCTACAGATACCTTCCTTCCCTTATGGAGAGTAGATCTCATGATCATGAAATAATTATTTTGTAATTCTACCCTTGAGTCCCTTTCCTCCTCGGTCCATGAACATCTCAAATTGCTTTTGCGACATCTGCTGCTACTGCTCTGCCTGCTGCTTTTTCTGCTCTTGCAGCTACTGGTGCTTCTACTGCTGGCATTGCTTCTCTTGCTGCTGCTTTTGTTTCTTCTGCATCTGCTGCTGCTTTTTTTACTGAAAATTGTAACCAAGAAAACTCTCCAAGCCAAATGATAGTTTAGAAAGCCAACATTTGTTTATTACAGCACTGGGTGCATGGGGGATTTCTCTTCCTAACATGCAAACGGAAGGACAAAAGCATGTTCATTATATACATCAGATGTATGACTTTTAATTCAATGCCTGCCTATTTTAGTAAATCTAATGCATATGTTACTTAGGTTGTTTTGCCCATATATAGTTATAATTAACCCTATCTTTGTAAATTGGTCAGCAGAGTCAGAATACACTGAGCACCAAGTGCACCCAGGTCCTTGAGCAAAAGCAATCCCGCAAACAGGTTTGCCTTTGCCTGTTAGTGTTCTGGGTGGTAGCACGGGGCACAGCATATGTCTCCAACCACCCAGTGATTGCTTCCACCATGGTGAGCACATAGCACTTGCCACTGCGGGTTTGTGGGACCATAATATAATCGATCTGCCAGGCCTTTCCATATTTATATTTTAACCATTGTCCTCCATACTAGAGAGGTTTTAACCACTTGGCTTGCTTGATTGTAGCACGTCTCACATTCATGAATGTGGTGGGTTGACCCTACCTGGATACCAGATGCCCACCAAAGCCCACTCTATAATTCCCCCTCTTCAATTGGACAGGGGAGAGAAAAATATAAAGAAAGGCTTGTGGATGGAGATAAGGACAGAGAGAGATCACTCACCAGTTACTGGCACGGGTAAAAAAGATATGACTTGAGAAAAAACAAATTTTAATTTATTACCAATAAGACAAGAGGATAATGAGAAGTAAAACCAAATCTTAAAATACCTCCCCCCACCCTTCCCTTCTTCCCAGGCTTAACTTTTCACTCAATTTCCACCTCCTCCCCCCCGTGGCACAGTGGGATGGGGAATGGGGGTTGTCGTCAGTTCATCACATGCTGTTTCTGCCGCTTCTTCCTCCTCACAGGGAGGACTCCTCACACTCTTCCCCCACACCAGTGGGGGGTCCCTCTCACAGGAAACAGTCCTCCATGAACTTCTCCAGTGTGAGTCCTTCCCATGAATGGCAGTTCTTCACCAACTGCTTTAGCATGGGTCTTTTCCATGGCGTGCAGTCCTGAAGGAAGGGATTGCTCCAGCACGGGTCCCCCTTGGGGTCACAAATCCTGCCAGCAAAACTGCTCCAACATGGGTTCCTCTCTCCACGGGGACTACAGGTCGTGCTAGGATCCTGCTCCAGCGTGGGCTTCCCACGGGGTCACAGCTTCCTTCAGGCATCCATCTGCTCTGGCGTGGAGTCCTCCACGGGCTACAGGTAGACATCTGCTCCACCATGGACCTCCATGGACTGCAGGGGGACAGCCTGCCTCACCATGGTCTTCACCACAAGTTGCAGGGGAATCTCTGCTCTGACACCTGGAGCACCTCCTCCCCCCCCTTCTTCACTGACCTTGGTGTCTGTGGAGTTGTTTCTCTTAAATCTTCTCACTCCTCTCTCCAGCTGCATAGTGTGCAGCTTTTTTCTCTTCCCCTTTTTTTTCTTAATTATGTTATCACAGAGGTGTTACCATTGTTACTGATTGTCTTGGCCTTGGCCAGCAGCAGGTCTGTCTTGGAGCCGGCTGGCATTGGCTCTGTTGGACATGGGGGAAACTTCTGGCAACTTCTCACAGAAGCCACCCTTATGCCACACTCCACTCCCCCCACCCTCTACTACCAAAACCTTGCCATGCAAACCCAATACAACAAACAACCTGTGCAATAGTGTCCATGGTTAAGTCAACCCCTTGATCACGAGCCCAAGTGTCTATGAGATTATTTCAGAAATTACTCCCGTTGTCTGCCTCAGCATGATACAGTCAATCTGCCAGGCCTCTCCATATTTATATTTTAACCATCATAGGAGGGATGAAGGTCAGGAGCAAAAAGGAGAAAGAGCTTTTAGGAATAAAACTTATAGTCTGATTGCAGGATGGACTAGATGAGGAGGAGCTGTACTCCAAGCCTCTCTGAGGCAGGCAGTAGGACTGGAGGGAGAGCCGGTGTGAGTAACAGTGCCCTTATCTGGAGCTGATTTAAAGGCATGAAAAGAAATGGCTGGAACATGCAGGGAAAAGCCTCATCAATCAGCACAGACTTTGGAAATCAAAGGCTAATTTTATCTGGGGTGAAAAATGTAATTACCAGATTATCCAAGGCAAGGATGAAAAACCTTCTGCATTTTATGAGCAGTTATGTGAAACTGCTTGGAAATATTCTGACTTAGATCCAGACAGAGAGGGAGATGCTCTGTCACTGGTAAATATATTTATTGGGCAATCAAATCTGGATATTAAAAGGAAGTTACAAAAATTGAAAGGAAGATGGACAATGGGAAAAAGGAATGGAACTCCATACACCCCTCTTGAAAAGGATCAGTGTGCAATTTGAAAGCAGAAAGGACAGCTGGAAAAGGGAATGTCCGCAAAAGATACAGACAGGGTCCTAGACAAACTCTGTCCAGAGGGAAGGAGAATTCTAGATTGACGGAGTTACTGACTCTGGGACAGGATTCAGATTGATGGGGACTGGGAGCATATTCGGAAGTATCCTCAGTAGAGCCCCTGGTCACATTAAAGTTGGGGAATGAGAAAGTAGATACTGGGGCAGCATGTTCTGTTTTGAATACTTGCAAGTATAAGTTTAGTGATCAAAATTTAACAGCTGTTGGTGCCACAAGGGAAAGGGAAACTCAGCCTTTCTTTTGTCCAGTAAAGTATGGATTTGGCTCACATGTTTTTACACACAAATTTTTGTATATACCAGTTTGCCCCATTCCCCTATTGAGAAGAGATCTATTGGGTAAATTAGAAGCCAAAATAATTTTTAAGGATGGAGACATACGATTACTAGTACCTGAATCAAGGGCCATAGAGGTGAAAATTTTTATGTTACAGGACATCCCGAAAGGGAATGAGATTCCACAAGAAGTAGACGATGCCGTCATACCCTTGTTTTGGGCTGGTGAGGTACCAGGTTGGTCCAAAGCAGCGAAACCAGTGCAGGTAACACTCAAAGAAAGAACAATTCTGGTAAGGTAAAAACAATACCCTACAAAACAGGAAGCAAGAAAAGGATTAGAAAGAATACTTGAAAATTTTATGCAATATGGATTATTAGTAAAATGGGAATGTGAGTGTATGTGATAGTTTCACTGGGCTAGCCCTTGGCCAGCAGCCAACACAACCGTTCACCCACTTCCCCCCCCCTCCCCAGGGGATAGGGGAGAGGAATAGGGGCAAGGATAAGGAGGCTTGTAGGTTGAGATAAGAACAGTTTAATAATAGAAATAAAAGAAAACTTAAAATAATACTAATATTAAAATCGTAGTGATAATTACAACAGTAATAAAATATACAAATGAGTGATACACAGTGCAACTGCTCATCACACGCCGACCAAGCCCGACCTGTTCCCAGATAATGATCTCATCCAGGTGTTCCTGCTCCAGCAGGGGGATTGGACTAGATGATCTTCCGAGGTCTCTTCCAATCCCTAACATTCTGTGACTCTGTCTGATTCTGTGATCCCGGAAGAGCAACAGTCCCGAACCGAAACCACAATCCCAGTAAAGCAAGAGCTCGAGTGAAAGCCGGAGAGAATCCCTCCCTTTCCGGTCAACCCCGGATAACACACTAAACATGACGGGATATGATCTGGAATATTTCATTGGCACATCCAAATGCCAGTTTTGGGTTTTGTTATTCACGACACTTCTCCCTCCCAGTCCTAATGCAGCTGTGAACCAGCCAAACACCATGGCCTTGAGCTCCAGCAGCAACTAATAACATCAGTACTTTTATCAATGTTCTTCTCATAACAAGAGTTACGCTGAAACCAAAACACAGCTATTCTAACTACTAAAAAGAAAATTAACTCTATCCTAGCAAAACCAGGACAGCATCCACCCCTTATTCCATACCATTTATGTCATTCTCAGTTTTCTCTCTATATATGCACACATATATAGACTTATACACACAAATATCATTCCCTTAGTTTATGGGTCATTCCTTCAAAATGTCTATTGAGTTAATTTAGTCCTTTACCTTGTGTTCTATCTGTCATGACAGTTTTTCAAGGCAGAAGACATGATGTAGAAGTTGCACAGTCAATAGAGTAGGTGACGTTGGACACAGCAGGATGATGGTGTGTAGTCTCTGTTGCATGCTGCATCTGGAACTCATAGCTGCCATATCTAGCCCAGTCCATGATCAAGGTCTGAGGGTTCAAGATGTTGATCTTGAAGAAGTTGTTGGGCACCAGCTCTGGTTCCATTTGAGTTCCTTCTTCATTAACCTGTGAAAATCCTTAATAAAAAGCCATTAGTATAATACACAACAACCATAGCAATGATGATATGCAATTCATCAGCTATTGGGTCGGATGAAGAAATGATCAACACCCAGATGTGTTCAGGCATCAGACATCAGCACTTTATTGAAGCTTTGCACTGCTTATATATCCTTTTTTCCTCCAGCATGCCCCAAGCACGCAGCATTCTTTCACTTTTGATTCATTATCCCTTATCACACACGTGCCTAAACAATTGACATGATTGGATAATTCCACCTGTTCATGAGCCATTCTTTTACTTCTGACTGGTTACTAATTACAGCACACAACTCATCTTTATCTTGTCTCATACACATTCTTTCTTTTTTTTCTATTTTGTTTTATTTTTCACTCAAGATCAGGAATTAATTGCTCAAGGCTGAGGCCGCCTGCAGCTTCGGCTCTTAAAGCACCAACAGGCTATTTTCACCAAAAAACAAATTCCCTTGAGGCACACATTGGACTTTGTTGGCCCTTTAAGAGCTGAAGCTGCAAGCGGCTTCGGCCTTGAGCAATTATGTCCTGAATTTGAGTGAAAAAATAGATTTGTGAGAAAGAATGCAAGAAACAAGATAAGAAACTTCTTATGTAACTAGTCAGAAGTAAAAAGAACGGCTCAGGAACAGGTGGATTTATCCAATCAAGTATTGTAACCAGGCGTGTGAACAGTAGCTTTTAGCCAATGAAGAGTTGTTTATGTGTGTGCGTGTGTTAGCAGCTGAAGAGTATATAAGTGATCATGTAACCAATAATAAAGGCCTCCAGTAGAATTCACATTGAATCGTGTGTGGAGTCCATGAGTGCATCCCTCTCAGCAGGACTTCCCCATCCTTCTGCATCACCCGCCAAGTGCACCCAGGTCCTTGAGCAACAGTAATCCCACAAATGGGTTTATCTTTACCCAATGCAGGAATAATCCAGACTGTTTTTTCCAACATATTTTTAATGTGAACAACAGGGACTCTATCCCCTTCTATTGATAGTGGGCATTTGGTATTTTTCAGTTTGTCTCTTTCATTAGCATTTCTAGCTTCTTAGTTTACTTATCTTGACCTGACAAGGACTGACCTTCTGGACAATTTATCACGAAGCTCAACTTGCCAGGGGTAGGCCTGGACAGTTTATCACGGAACTCCGACTCCCCACTTGCCAAGGATGGGCCTTGTGGGTGATTTATCATGGAACTCCAACCAATTTAAAACTGATGAGCAAAGATAACTAGGAAGAGGCCCGGGCTCAGACCCAAGAAGAAAGTGCGCATGTGCCAAATCAAGAGGTTAACTACAGGTGACGATGAGGAGGGTGGGGTAGCTATAGGTTGCGATGAAGATTTCCCTCTAGAGACCCTCAACGACCACCCCCACAAAGCTCTGTGCAGGCGTGAAGGGGAGGGGACCTAATTTTAATACGAAGCGGGGAAAGGTCATGCATATGCATAGGCATTTTGCATTTGCTAATGAATATGTATAGGAATGTACCTTAAATATAGAGAACTGACTGCCTTAAGGTGCGCACGTTTGTGGTGGAGCGATCCCCTGTGCGCCCAGCACTGAATAAACATGCCTACTTTACAACTTTACAGGTTGAAGTACGTAAAAGTCTTGATTGGGCAGGTCCAGCTGGGTTGGCAGATCCTCTGGTGTTGACTAACCAGGTGGCTTTTGCTAAATTTGTGTCCCAATGCTTGAAAGTTCCTCCACCCATTGCTCTCAGTGTGATTTTCAGCAGCCCATTGCATCGTTTGACTTTCCCAGAGGCTGGTGCATGACAGGGAATGTGGGACACCCACTCAATGCCATGTTCTCTGGCCCAAGTGTCTATGAGATTGTTTTGGAAATGAGTCCCGTTGTCTGACTCAATTCTGTCTGGGGTGCCACGTCACCAAAAGATGCGAGCGACGGAGGAATATGCGAGCCGACTCAGTGTGAGTGATAAGGCATAGTTCACTTTATTGCTCTCATTCAGTCATATTTATACCGGCTACGATAATTATTCCTACTAGTCCTTTGCTAATTGGCTTAAGCTCTAAACGTTACATTTACACGGTCCTCCTACTTGCGGTTTAACGGTAAAGCATTCTCTACATTTTTCACACACTTACTTTCTCAAGGTTGTTTACCAGATTGAGATAAAGTCGCAGTGTCAGCATTCAGTACTTTTCCACTGCGGCCTGCTGAGTGTTAGACCAGGCTCTGCTCGTACAACTATTCTGCGAATCCATGACCTTGTTCTCTGAGCCATTCCTCAACAACAAGACTTGCTTTTCGAGGCCTAGAATAGTGTTTCGGGCAGTGGCATGGGGCACAGCGTATGTCTCCAACCATCTGTTGGTTGCTTCCACCATGGTGAGCACGTAACGCTTGCCACTGTGTGTTTGTGGAAGTGTGATACAGTCAACCTGCCAGGCCTCCCCATATTTATATTTTAACCATCGTCCTCCATACCAGAGAGGTTTTAACCTCTTGGCTTGCTTGATCGCAGCACATGTTTCACATTCGTGAATAACCTGTGCAATGATGTCCATGATTAAGTCCACCCCTCAATCATGAGCTCATCTTTATGTTGCATCTCTTCCTTGATGGCCTGAGGCATCATGGGCCCAGCGGGCTAAAAATTTGTCACCCTTATGTTGCCAGTCCAAGTCTACTTGAGACACTTTGATCTTAGCAGCCTGATCCACCTGATGGGTTTTTTTATGTTCTTCAGTGGCTCGACTCTTGGGCACATGAGCATCTACATGACGTATCTTTACAACCAGTCTCTCCAGCCGAGCAGCAATGTCTTGCCATAATTCAGCAGCCCAGATGGGTTTGCCTCTGTGCTGCCAGTTGCTCTGTTTCCATTGCTGTAACCACCCCCACAGGGCATTTGCCACCATCCACAAATCAGTACAGAGGTAGAGCACTGGCCGCTTTTCACACTCAGCAATGTCTAAGGCCAGTTGGATGCCTTTTACCTCTGCAAACTGACTCGATTCACCCTTTCCTTTAGCAGCCTCTGTGACTCGTCAGGTGGGGCTCCACGCAGCAGCTTTCCACCTTCGATGATTTCCTACAGTGCGACAGGAGCCATCAGTGAACAGGGCATATAGTTTCTCATTATCTGGTAGTTCATTATATGGTGGAGCCTCTTCAGCACGTGTCACCTCTTCCTCTGGTGACATTCCAAAATCTTTGGCTTCTGGCCAGTTCGTGATCACTTCCAAAATTCCTGGGCCACTGGGTCTTCCAATTTGAGCCCGTTGTGGCATCAGTGCGACCCACTTACTCCATGTGGCATCAGTTGCATGGTGTGTAGAGGGAATGTTCCCTATGAACATCCAGCACAGCACTGGCAATCGGGGTGCCAAGAGGAGCTGTGTTTCAGCACCAACCACTTCAGAAGAAGTTTGAACTCCCTCATATGTTGCCAATATCTCTTTTTCAGTTGGAGTATATTGGGCCTCTGATCCTCTGTATCCACGACTCCAAAACCCAAGGGGTCGACCTCGAGTCTCCCCTGGTGCTTTCTGCCAGAGGCTCCAGGTTGGTCCATTGTCTCCGGCTGCAGTGTAGAGCACATTTTTAACATCTTGTCCTGCCCAGACTGGCCCAAGGGCTACTGCATGGACTGTCTCCTGTTTGATTAGTTCAAAGTCTCGTCGTTGCTCAGGACCCCATGTGAAATCATTCTTCTTTCTGGTCACCTGGTAGAGAGGTCTCACAATCTCACTCTAATGTGGAATGTGCATTCTCCAGAAACCCACAATGCCTAAGAAGGCTTTGTGCTTCCTTTTTGTTAGTTGGTGGGGACATAGCTGTTATTTTATTGATCATATCCATTGGGTTCCGAAGACGTCCATCTTGCCACTTTATTCCTAAAAACTGGATCTCTGGTGCAGGTCCCTTGACCTTGCTTCGTTTTATGGCAAAACCCGCTCTCAGAAGGATTTGGATTATCTCCTTCCCTTTCCCAAAAATCTTCTGCTGTGTTGCCCCACAAGATGATGTCATCAATGTATTGCAGGAGTTCTGGAGCTCCACCCTGTTCCAGGGCAGTCTGGATCAGTCCATGACAAATGGTGGGGCTTTGTTTCTACTCCTGGGGCAGTTGATTCCAGGAGTACTGGACACCCCTCCAGGTGAAAGCAAACTGTGGCCTGCACTCTGGTGCCAAAGGAATGGAGAAGAACGCATTAGCAATGTCTATGGTGGCGTACCACTTGGCTGCCTTGGACTCCAGTTCATATTGGAGCTCTAACATGTCCGGCACGGCAGCACTCAGTGGTGGTGTGACTTCATTCAGGCCATGATAGTCCCCTGTCAGTCTCCACTCCCCATTTGACTTCCACACTGGCCATATGGGGCTGTTAAAGGGAGAGCGAGTCCTGCTGATCACTCCTTGGCTCTCCAGCTGACGAATCAGTTTATGGATGGGAATTACGGAGTCTCAGTTGGTGGGATATTGCTGCCCGTGCACTGGTGTGGTAGCGATGGGAACCTGCTGGTCTTCAACCCTCAGCAATCCAACAACAGGAGGGTCCTCTGAAAGACCAGGCAGAGCAGACAGCTGTTTGATTTCCTCTGTCTCCAAGACAGCTATGCCAGAAGCCCGCCGGTACCCTCTTGGGTCCTTTCCCTCTCCTGAGGAAATCTATGCCAAGGATGCACGGAGCACCTGGGCCAGTCACAGTGGGGTGTTTTTGCCAGTCATTCCCAGTCAGGCTCATTTCAGCCTCCAACACAGTCAGCTGTTGGGACCCCCCTGTGACTCCAGAAATACAGATGGATTCTGCTCCTTTTAAGTTCAATGGCATCAGGGTGCATTGGGTACCAGTGTCCACTAAAGCTTTGTACTGCTGGGGGTCAGATGTGCCAGGCCAACAAATCCACACAGTCCAGTAAATTTGGTTATCCTTTTCCTCCGCCTGGCTGGAGGCAGGGCCCCTCTAATGCTGGTCATCATATTCATCATTCACTTCTGAAATATGATCAAAAGGATTAGGATCAAGGAAAGGATTGAGAGTAGCAACAGGCCTCCTATTCTGTCTGGGGAATTGTCCACTGGAGACTGGAGTAGCATTTTTCTTAGAAGGACCAGAAGAATCCCTATTTGTGTTTGATTTCTTTGCAGCTTGTGTACTCGTGCCTGCAGGACTGAGGGAGGTTTCCCATCCCACTTTCTCATGTCTTCTCCATGGCCATGCAAGTAAAACCACAATGTGCCTCATGGTGTATATTGTCTCTCTTGAGCAGGGAAACGTTTGCTCCTAACAGCTGAGACATAGGTCCGAACGGGCGGAGGGCGGAGCCTGTCCTGGAATCACTGGAACTCTTGGGACAGTTTCTCCATGTGTTTCTCCAGGATTTCTGGTGGTTTTTCCACAACCGAGACACAGGCTCATATAGAGACAGAGAGGCTGTCTTCAAATCCCCAGAGCCGGATAGCCACTTCATTTACAGTTGGTGCCTCCTCATCCTCTTTTACTTCTACTGCTGCCAATGAGCTGGCATATGATGCTGGTGCACTCTGTACAACATTTCACCCCATGGGTACTGTGCACGGGATTTCATCTGGGTCTTCAGTTACCCTCATGTCCCTTGGGTCTTGGTAAATCAGCTCCCGCACAGCTGGTTCCCTCAGGTACTGAATCCCTCTCTCCATGCTGACCCATTTGCCTGGATTTCAGGTAATATCATCCTTGAAGGGTTACCTTTCCTTCACACCCACCAAGAGCCGCCTCCAAAGACTGCGGAGTGGGTCCCCTCTTGCAATTGCTTTATCAGTTCCCACTTCCTTAGAGAGGGATCCCAGCTGCTTGGCTTCTCTACCCTCTAACTCCAGGCTACTGGCCCCATTATCCCAGCGTCTGAGCAGCCACATAATGAGGTGCTCGCCTTGGTAACGGGTGGTGCTCGCCTTGGGCCAGTCTGGGCAGGACAAGATGTTAAAAATGTGCTCTACACTGCAGCCGGAGACAATGGACCAACCTGGAGCCTCTGGCAGAAAGCACCAGGGGAGACTCGAGGTCGACCCCTTGGGTTTTGGAGTCGTGGATACAGAGGATCAGAGGCCCAATATACTCCAACTGAAAAAGAGATATTGGCAACATATGAGGGAGTTCAAACTTCTTCTGAAGTGGTTGGTGCTGAAACACAGCTCCTCTTGGCACCCCGATTGCCAGTGCTGTGCTGGATGTTCATAGGGAACATTCCCTCTACACACCATGCAACTGATGCCACATGGAGTAAGTGGGTCGCACTGATGCCACAACGGGCTCAAATTGGAAGACCCAGTGGCCCAGGAATTTTGGAAGTGATCACGAACTGGCCAGAAGCCAAAGATTTTGGAATGTCACCAGAGGAAGAGGTGACACGTGCTGAAGAGGCTCCACCATATAATGAACTACCAGATAATGAGAAACTATATGCCCTGTTCACTGATGGCTCCTGTCGCACAGTAGGAAATCATCGAAGGTGGAAAGCTGCTGCGTGGAGCCCCACCTGACGAGTCACAGAGGCTGCTAAAGGAAAGGGTGAATCGAGTCAGTTTGCAGAGGTAAAAGGCATCCAACTGGCCTTAGACATTGCTGAGTGTGAAAAGCGGCCAGTGCTCTACCTCTGTACTGATTTGTGGATGGTGGCAAATGCCCTGTGGGGGTGGTTACAGCAATGGAAACAGAGCAACTGGCAGCACAGAGGCAAACCCATCTGGGCTGCTGAATTATGGCAAGACATTGCTGCTCGGCTGGAGAGACTGGTTGTAAAGATACGTCATGTAGATGCTCATGTGCCCAAGAGTCGAGCCACTGAAGAACATAAAAAAACCCATCAGGTGGATCAGGCTGCTAAGATCAAAGTGTCTCAAGTAGACTTGGACTGGCAACATAAGGGTGACAAATTTTTAGCCCGCTGGGCCCATGATGCCTCAGGCCATCAAGGAAGAGATGCAACATAAAGATGAGCTCATGATTGAGGGGTGGACTTAATCATGGACATCATTGCACAGGTTATTCACGAATGTGAAACATGTGCTGCGATCAAGCAAGCCAAGAGGTTAAAACCTCTCTGGTATGGAGGACGATGGTTAAAATATAAATATGGGGAGGCCTGGCAGGTTGACTGTATCACACTTCCACAAACACACAGTGGCAAGCGTTACGTGCTCACCATGGTGGAAGCAACCAACAGATGGTTGGAGACATACGCTGTGCCCCATGCCACTGCCCGAAACACTATTCTAGGCCTCGAAAAGCAAGTCTTGTTGTTGAGGAATGGCTCAGAGAACAAGGTCATGGATTCGCAGAATAGTTGTACGAGCAGAGCCTGGTCTAACACTCAGCAGGCCGCAGTGGAAAAGTACTGAATGCTGACACTGCGACTTTATCTCAATCTGGTAAACAACCTTGAGAAAGTAAGTGTGTGAAAAATGTAGAGAATGCTTTACCGTTAAACCGCAAGTAGGAGGACCGTGTAAATGTAACGTTTAGAGCTTAAGCCAATTAGCAAAGGACTAGTAGGAATAATTATCGTAGCCGGTATAAATATGACTGAATGAGAGCAATAAAGTGAACTATGCCTTATCACTCACACTGAGTCGGCTCGCATATTCCTCCGTCGCTCGCATCTTTTGGCGACGTGGCACCCCAGACAGAATTGAGTCAGACAACGGGACTCATTTCCAAAACAATCTCATAGACACTTGGGCCAGAGAACATGGCATTGAGTGGGTGTCCCACATTCCCTGTCATGCACCAGCCTCTGGGAAAGTCAAACGATGCAATGGGCTGCTGAAAATCACACTGAGAGCAATGGGTGGAGGAACTTTCAAGCATTGGGACACAAATTTAGCAAAAGCCACCTGGTTAGTCAACACCAGAGGATCTGCCAACCCAGCTGGACCTGCCCAATCAAGACTTTTACGTACTTCAACCTGTAAAGTTGTAAAGTAGGCATGTTTATTCAGTGCTGGGCGCACAGGGGATCGCTCCACCACAAACGTGCGCACCTTAAGGCAGTCAGTTCTCTATATTTAAGGTACATTCCTATACATATTCATTAGCAAATGCAAAATGCCTATGCATATGCATGACCTTTCCCCGCTTCGTATTAAAATTAGGTCCCCTCCCCTTCACGCCTGCACAGAGCTTTGTGGGGGTGGTCGTTGAGGGTCTCTAGAGGGAAATCTTCATCGCAACCTATAGCTACCCCACCCTCCTCATCGTCACCTGTAGTTAACCTCTTGATTTGGCACATGCGCACTTTCTTCTTGGGTCTGAGCCCGGGCCTCTTCCTAGTTATCTTTGCTCATCAGTTTTAAATTGGTTGGAGTTCCATGATAAATCACCCACAAGGCCCATCCTTGGCAAGTGGGGAGTCGGAGTTCCGTGATAAACTGTCCAGGCCTACCCCTGGCAAGTTGAGCTTCGTGATAAATTGTCCAGAAGGTCAGTCCTTGTCAGGTCAAGATAAGTAAACTAAGAAGCTAGAAATGCTAATGAAAGAGACAAACTGAAAAATACCAAATGCCCACTATCAATAGAAGGGGATAGAGTCCCTGTTGTTCACATTAAAAATATGTTGGAAAAAACAGTCTGGATTATTCCTGCATTGGGTAAAGATAAACCCATTTGTGGGATTACTGTTGCTCAAGGACCTGGGTGCACTTGGCGGGTGATGCAGAAGGATGGGGAAGTCCTGCTGAGAGGGATGCACTCATGGACTCCACACACGATTCAATGTGAATTCTACTGGAGGCCTTTATTATTGGTTACATGATCACTTATATACTCTTCAGCTGCTAACACACGCACACACATAAACAACTCTTCATTGGCTAAAAGCTACTGTTCACACGCCTGGTTACAATACTTGATTGGATAAATCCACCTGTTCCTGAGCCGTTCTTTTTACTTCTGACTAGTTACATAAGAAGTTTCTTATCTTGTTTCTTGCATTCTTTCTCACAAATCTATTTTTTCACTCAAATTCAGGACATAATTGCTCAAGGCCGAAGCCGCTTGCAGCTTCAGCTCTTAAAGGGCCAACAAAGTCCAATGTGTGCCTCAAGGGAATTTGTTTTTTGGTGAAAATAGCCTGTTGGTGCTTTAAGAGCCGAAGCTGCAGGCGGCCTCAGCCTTGAGCAATTAATTCCTGATCTTGAGTGAAAAATAAAACAAAATAGAAAAAAAAGAAAGAATGTGTATGAGACAAGATAAAGATGAGTTGTGTGCTGTAATTAGTAACCAGTCAGAAGTAAAAGAATGGCTCATGAACAGGTGGAATTATCCAATCATGTCAATTGTTTAGGCACGTGTGTGATAAGGGATAATGAATCAAAAGTGAAAGAATGCTGCGTGCTTGGGGCATGCTGGAGGAAAAAAGGATATATAAGCAGTGCAAAGCTTCAATAAAGTGCTGATGTCTGATGCCTGAACACATCTGGGTGTTGATCATTTCTTCATCCGACCCAATAGCTGATGAATTGCATATCATCATTGCTATGGTTGTTGTGTATTATACTAATGGCTTTTTATTAAGGATTTTCACAGGTTAATGAAGAAGGAACTCAAATGGAACCAGAGCTGGTGCCCAACAACTTCTTCAAGATCAACATCTTGAACCCTCAGACCTTGATCATGGACTGGGCTAGATATGGCAGCTATGAGTTCCAGATGCAGCATGCAACAGAGACTACACACCATCATCCTGCTCTGTCCAACGTCACCTACTCTATTGACTGTGCAACTTCTACATCATGTCTTCTGCCTTGAAAAACTGTCATGACAGATAGAACACAAGGTAAAGGACTAAATTAACTCAATAGACATTTTGAAGGAATGACCCATAAACTAAGGGAATGATATTTGTGTGTATAAGTCTATATATGTGTGCATATATAGAGAGAAAACTGAGAATGACATAAATGGTATGGAATAAGGGGTGGATGCTGTCCTGGTTTTGCTAGGATAGAGTTAATTTTCTTTTTAGTAGTTAGAATAGCTGTGTTTTGGTTTCAGCGTAACTCTTGTTATGAGAAGAACATTGATAAAAGTACTGATGTTATTAGTTGCTGCTGGAGCTCAAGGCCATGGTGTTTGGCTGGTTCACAGCTGCATTAGGACTGGGAGGGAGAAGTGTCGTGAATAACAAAACCCAAAACTGGCATTTGGATGTGCCAATGAAATATTCCAGATCATATCCCGTCATGTTTAGTGTGTTATCCGGGGTTGACCGGAAAGGGAGGGATTCTCTCCGGCTTTCACTCGAGCTCTTGCTTTACTGGGATTGTGGTTTCGGTTCGGGACTGTTGCTCTTCCGGGATCACAGAATCAGACAGAGTCACAGAATGTTAGGGATTGGAAGAGACCTCGGAAGATCATCTAGTCCAATCCCCCTGCTGGAGCAGGAACACCTGGATGAGATCATTATCTGGGAACAGGTCGGGCTTGGTCGGCGTGTGATGAGCAGTTGCACTGTGTATCACTCATTTGTATATTTTATTACTGTTGTAATTATCACTACGATTTTAATATTAGTATTATTTTAAGTTTTCTTTTATTTCTATTATTAAACTGTTCTTATCTCAACCTACAAGCCTCCTTATCCTTGCCCCTATTCCTCTCCCCTATCCCCTGGGGAGGGGGGGGGAAGTGGGTGAACGGTTGTGTTGGCTGCTGGCCAAGGGCTAGCCCAGTGAAACTATCACATACACTCACATTCCCATTTTACTAATAATCCATATTGCATAAAATTTTCAAGTATTCTTTCTAATCCTTTTCTTGCTTCCTGTTTTGTAGGGTATTGTTTTTACCTTACCAGAATTGTTCTTTCTTTGAGTGTTACCTGCACTGGTTTCGCTGCTTTGGACCAACCTGGTACCTCACCAGCCCAAAACAAGGGTATGACGGCATCGTCTACTTCTTGTGGAATCTCATTCCCTTTCGGGATGTCCTGTAACATAAAAATTTTCACCTCTATGGCCCTTGATTCAGGTACTAGTAATCGTATGTCTCCATCCTTAAAAATTATTTTGGCTTCTAATTTACCCAATAGATCTCTTCTCAATAGGGGAATGGGGCAAACTGGTATATACAAAAATTTGTGTGTAAAAACATGTGAGCCAAATCCATACTTTACTGGACAAAAGAAAGGCTGAGTTTCCCTTTCCCTTGTGGCACCAACAGCTGTTAAATTTTGATCACTAAACTTATACTTGCAAGTATTCAAAACAGAACATGCTGCCCCAGTATCTACTTTCTCATTCCCCAACTTTAATGTGACCAGGGGCTCTACTGAGGATACTTCCGAATATGCTCCCAGTCCCCATCAATCTGAATCCTGTCCCAGAGTCAGTAACTCCGTCAATCTAGAATTCTCCTTCCCTCTGGACAGAGTTTGTCTAGGACCCTGTCTGTATCTTTTGCGGACATTCCCTTTTCCAGCTGTCCTTTCTGCTTTCAAATTGCACACTGATCCTTTTCAAGAGGGGTGTATGGAGTTCCATTCCTTTTTCCCATTGTCCATCTTCCTTTCAATTTTTGTAACTTCCTTTTAATATCCAGATTTGATTGCCCAATAAATATATTTACCAGTGACAGAGCATCTCCCTCTCTGTCTGGATCTAAGTCAGAATATTTCCAAGCAGTTTCACATAACTGCTCATAAAATGCAGAAGGTTTTTCATCCTTGCCTTGGATAATCTGGTAATTACATTTTTCACCCCAGATAAAATTAGCCTTTGATTTCCAAAGTCTGTGCTGATTGATGAGGCTTTTCCCTGCATGTTCCAGCCATTTCTTTTCATGCCTTTAAATCAGCTCCAGATAAGGGCACTGTTACTCACACCGGCTCTCCCTCCAGTCCTACTGCCTGCCTCAGAGAGGCTTGGAGTACAGCTCCTCCTCATCTAGTCCATCCTGCAATCAGACTATAAGTTTTATTCCTAAAAGCTCTTTCTCCTTTTTGCTCCTGACCTTCATCCCTCCTATGATGGTTAAAATATAAATATGGAGAGGCCTGGCAGATTGACTGTATCATGCTGAGGCAGACAACGGGAGTAATTTCTGAAATAATCTCATAGACACTTGGGCTCGTGATCAAGGGGTTGACTTAACCATGGACACTATTGCACAGGTTGTTTGTTGTATTGGGTTTGCATGGCAAGGTTTTGGTAGTAGAGGGTGGGGGGAGTGGAGTGTGGCATAAGGGTGGCTTCTGTGAGAAGTTGCCAGAAGTTTCCCCCATGTCCAACAGAGCCAATGCCAGCCGGCTCCAAGACAGACCTGCTGCTGGCCAAGGCCAAGACAATCAGTAACAATGGTAACACCTCTGTGATAACATAATTAAGAAAAAAAAGGGGAAGAGAAAAAAGCTGCACACTATGCAGCTGGAGAGAGGAGTGAGAAGATTTAAGAGAAACAACTCCACAGACACCAAGGTCAGTGAAGAAGGGGGGGGAGGAGGTGCTCCAGGTGTCAGAGCAGAGATTCCCCTGCAACTTGTGGTGAAGACCATGGTGAGGCAGGCTGTCCCCCTGCAGTCCATGGAGGTCCATGGTGGAGCAGATGTCTACCTGTAGCCCGTGGAGGACTCCACGCCAGAGCAGATGGATGCCTGAAGGAAGCTGTGACCCCGTGGGAAGCCCACGCTGGAGCAGGATCCTAGCACGACCTGTAGTCCCCGTGGAGAGAGGAACCCATGTTGGAGCAGTTTTGCTGGCAGGATTTGTGACCCCAAGGGGGACCCGTGCTGGAGCAATCCCTTCCTTCAGGACTGCACGCCATGGAAAAGACCCATGCTAAAGCAGTTGGTGAAGAACTGCCATTCATGGGAAGGACTCACACTGGAGAAGTTCATGGAGGACTGTTTCCTGTGAGAGGGACCCCCCACTGGTGTGGGGGAAGAGTGTGAGGAGTCCTCCCTGTGAGGAGGAAGAAGCGGCAGAAACAGCATGTGATGAACTGACGACAACCCCCATTCCCCATCCCACTGTGCCACGGGGGGGAGGAGGTGGAAATTGAGTGAAAAGTTAAGCCTGGGAAGAAGGGAAGGGTGGGGGGAGGTATTTTAAGATTTGGTTTTACTTCTCATTATCCTCTTGTCTTATTGGTAATAAATTAAAATTTGTTTTTTCTCAAGTCATATCTTTTTTACCCGTGCCAGTAACTGGTGAGTGATCTCTCTCTGTCCTTATCTCCATCCACAAGCCTTTCTTTATATTTTTCTCTCCCCTGTCCAATTGAAGAGGGGGAATTATAGAGTGGGCTTTGGTGGGCATCTGGTATCCAGGTAGGGTCAACCCACCACATTCATGAATGTGAGACGTGCTACAATCAAGCAAGCCAAGTGGTTAAAACCTCTCTAGTATGGAGGACAATGGTTAAAATATAAATATGGAAAGGCCTGGCAGATCGATTATATTATGGTCCCACAAACCCGCAGTGGCAAGTGCTATGTGCTCACCATGGTGGAAGCAATCACTGGGTGGTTGGAGACATATGCTGTGCCCCGTGCTACCACCCAGAACACTAACAGGCAAAGGCAAACCTGTTTGCGGGATTGCTTTTGCTCAAGGACCTGGGTGCACTTGGTGCTCAGTGTATTCTGACTCTGCTGACCAATTTACAAAGATAGGGTTAATTATAACTATATATGGGCAAAACAACCTAAGTAACATATGCATTAGATTTACTAAAATAGGCAGGCATTGAATTAAAAGTCATACATCTGATGTATATAATGAACATGCTTTTGTCCTTCCGTTTGCATGTTAGGAAGAGAAATCCCCCATGCACCCAGTGCTGTAATAAACAAATGTTGGCTTTCTAAACTATCATTTGGCTTGGAGAGTTTTCTTGGTTACAATTTTCAGTAAAAAAAGCAGCAGCAGATGCAGAAGAAACAAAAGCAGCAGCAAGAGAAGCAATGCCAGCAGTAGAAGCACCAGTAGCTGCAAGAGCAGAAAAAGCAGCAGGCAGAGCAGTAGCAGCAGATGTCGCAAAAGCAATTTGAGATGTTCATGGACCGAGGAGGAAAGGGACTCAAGGGTAGAATTACAAAATAATTATTTCATGATCATGAGATCTACTCTCCATAAGGGAAGGAAGGTATCTGTAGGGATTTTTCAAGAGTTTAAATACAGCATGATATAAAATGCTAAGCTTTTTTTGCAATGCCTTTGCCACTCACTGAGGTGATGGTTCAACTCTGAGTTGTCAATAAAGCAAACCGAGTTACCTACCGACTGAGTTAAATTCCTTTAACAATAACTAGGTCACGCTTAGAGTAGTTATTAGTTGCCAAAATGTGTGTTCTTGTTTTTGCTAAGCTCATACTTATGCTGAACTGCTGTGCTCTTGTTTTTCTACAAAATGCTTTGTGCAAAAAGGGAACTGACCTCCTGCAGGGCATGATAAGAACAAAATAAATTGCTTCTAGGTCCATATACCCTGCTATGGAAAATTCCTTGTAGTAAACTGAGTAAAGAAATAGAGATATGTAATAGAACTGTTTGCTTATCAACAGCAACCACAGAATGTATAGTATGTTTGATAAAATCACTATATAAGCTAACTGAAGTTTTACCTTCGTGGAGATGATGAATTTTGATTTTGTAGGGAGCGGACCCTATGCTCTCCCCACTAGCAAAAATGACATGCTACGCTAGCGTAAATAAAGGGTGTTTTGGCTTACAGTCTGTCTGAGAGTCAATTCATTTGAATAATTCTGGCGAGCCAGACAGAAGACTCTCTGTTCGGCTGTGAGACCCTCAGGATCGGGGACCCTTCAAGGGCACCCTGGAGTCCTTACTCCACAGAGGCTCCATGGGCCTCTGGATCATTGTGGGAGCAGACAAGTCCTTGGAAGGTGGTAAGCCAAATAAAAGCGTCTTTCCCTGATAATAATATTCTCTAAAGATTTGTAAGGTATCTAATGTTATATAAAATATGTAAGTCATATATAGAGGAGAAAGGGGACTAAGATTGTGGGTAAGAGGCCCACCTTAGTCAAAGTAAACTAAGAACTAAAATTGTGGGTTTGAGGCCCAGCTTAGTCTCAGGGGAAGGATCATTGGTATACTGACTTATGTGGCTTGAATTTGGATTTAGTGCTATATCTGCAATTGGGATAAGTTTTGTTATTTATTATTTCTGGGAGTGTCTTAAACCAATAATAATTATAATCACAATTATCATTTAATGTATATAGGACATATAATTTGAAGACACAACTAAAATATATACAGTTAAATAGAAAATATTAATCTGATCTTTCGGGACTGTTTATGGTGTATAGATATAAGTTGTCATTCTAAATTTATAATCAAGTATTTTTTTTTGTCACAAATATCAGTAGCTTAAGAGAAGTCACAAATTTTATTGTCAAAATGATAAATTGTAGAGACCGTAAAATAAAATTAATATAAAATTAGTAAAAGTATTGTGCAAAAAAGTAAAATGAAAAAGTATTATTTGTTAAGACAAGAGTATCTAGTTTTAAGAAATTTTGAAATCCCTATAAATATAAAAGGAAGGAGACAACAAAACCAAGAACGAGTAGGGCCACCACAGCCATTAAAAGAACCCAAAGCAGCCCTTAAAGAAGAAAGAGGAGGTGCAAAACCCTTTCTACCTCGAAAGAACTCACAAAATCAACATTTTTTAATCAGGCTAAGCATTGATCAATGTGTGGTGTGCAGGGAAAAGGGACACTGGAAGTGAGATTGCCCACAAAGAAAAAGACAAATCAGGCTGGGCATTAATCAATGCACAATGTGCAAAAAAGGAGGATACTGGAAATGAAATTGCCCATAGAGAGAAAAAGAAATAGAAGGGCAAGAGACACAAAACTAAAATAAATTTAAAGAAAACCAAAGGATCAATCCCCAGAGAATTCTCTAGTTATAATAAAACTAAGAAATAAGTAATTAGAAAAGCCTTTTGTGTTAAGTATGTATAATCTATAAACATAACCTTTTTGTATTAAATACTTACAATCTATAAACGTGGTCGGGGCAAAGAGTCAGTGACAGAAGGTACAATTCACAAAGTCACTATTTTTTTAAATTGGGACAATTTAAAGTAAATGAGAAAGAACTAATTGAAATTTTAAGTTTAGCTTTACTTATAGATAAAGAACCAGAAGAGATCCCAGATGAAATCCTGAATCAGGTATATCCTGGAGTCTGAGCAAATGAAACCCCCAGGAGAGCAAGGACAGCGCAACCCGTACCGTTAAATTGAAACCTAAAGTACAATCAGGAAGAATGAAACAATACCCTCTCAAATTAGAGGATCGCAAGGGAATTAAAGCAGTGATCGATAATTTTTTTAAAAGCGGGTTGTTGATAGAATGTGAATCAGAATTTAACACTCCGATATTATCAATACAAAAAACAGATGGTAAAAGCTATAGGTTGGTAGAAGATCTCAGAGCTATCAATAAAATAGTGGAAGATCTCCACCCTGTGGTGGCCAACCCATATACAATATTAACTAGACATAAAGAATATGTGTGGTTTACTGGTTTAGATTTGAAAGATACCTTCTTCTGCTTACCCTTAGACCCTGACAGCCAGAAACTGTTTCTCTTCGAGTGGGAGAATCCTGAAACAGGTAGAAAATCACAACTAACCTGGACAGTGCTCCCATAAGGATTCAAGAATAGCCCTACCATTTTTGGGACCCAGTTGTCCAGAGAACTTGAAGGATGCACGGCTCCTCCAGGAAAAGGGATTCTTCTACAGTATGTGGATGACCTGATGAAAGCAACAACCACCAAGGACTCTTGTTTATCATGGACAGTAAGCCTTTTAAACTTTTTGGGACTAAGTGGGTATAAGGTATCAAAAGAAAAGGCACAGATCTTGCAACAGGAATTAACATATCTCGGGTGTGAGATATCGGGGGGACAATGCAAACTGGGGATGGAAAGGAAAAAGGCCATCTATAATACCCCCCTATCACACACTGCCAAGGAACTGAGAACTTTCCTGGGAATGACGAGTTGGTATGGGCTGTAGACAGTAGCCGCTGTCCTAGAACAGACAGAGAGTCACTGGTTATCTCCCTCAAGGATTCTGAAATAGCAGGCCATCCTAGTGGAGCAGGATGATGTGGAAATCCTCAACACTAACCTAATCAACTCTGCAGCATTTCTGTCATCAGCCCAGGAGGATTCAGAAACCCTCCACCATGACTGTCTGGAAGTGATTAAAAGCATATATTCCAGCAGGCCTAACTTGAAAGAAAAACCCCTCCCAGATGCCAAAACCTGGTATACAAATGGTAGCAGTTTCATGAAGAACGGAGAATGCAAGTCTGGATATGCAATAACCACTCTTGACTCTGTTATAGAATCAAAACCATTACTGCCTAGGACTTCAGCTCAAAAGGCAGAAATTATTGCACTCATCAGAGCATTGCAGAAAGCTCAAGGAAAACAAATCAACATATGGACAGATTCCAAATATGCCTTTGGAGTGGTGCATACTCATGGGGGCAGTATGGAAAGAAAGATTACTAACCTCTCAAGGCAAGCAGATTGAACATTCTAAAGAAATCTTAGAACTATTGGAAGCCGTCAAACTACCCCAAGAAGTAGCCATAATACACTGCAAAGGACACCAGAAAGGAGAAACAGAACAAGAAAGAGGAAACAGGTTGGCTGATCAAGAGGCAAAAAGGGTGGCAGGACAAGGACAAGGTACAGTAACCATACAACCCCTCATTCCTGAAGGTAAGATTGAATTTGACTCTAAAGATTCCTATTCTAAGAAAGACCAGGAACTGATTCAAGATTTGCATGCCACCTTAAGGGTGAAAATTATGTAACCCCAAAAGGACAGATAGTAATACCTGAGAAGGCTCTATGGTAAATAGCAGTAAAGGGACATGAGAAAGCACATTGGGGAGGAGATGCCCTATATACATATCTCTGGAAAAGGATAATAGGTAGAAACCTTTATACACTAATCAAACAAGTTACTCAAAGGTGCACTGTCTGCCTCCAAAATAATCCTCAGATAACTCATAAAGTAGGATTTGGGGCAATAGACAGAAGAAACTATCCTGGACAACAGTGGCAAATCAATTTTTCTGAACCCCCAAGAAAAAGGGGGCATTGGTACCTCTTGGTCCTAACAGCTACCTTCTCCGGGTGGCCTGCAGCCTTCCCAACAAGGACCAATGAAGCCAGAGAAGTAATCAAAGTATTACTTAATGAAATAATACCTAGATTTGGGGTACTTGCTGACATGTCCTCAGATAGAGCCTCTCATTTTGTAGCCGATGTGGTGCAAGGAGTAAGGTGCTACAAATTAACTGGCATCTTCACACTCCTTATAGGCCACAAGCCAGTGGGCAAGTAGAAAAAATGAATCATTTACTTAAACAACAAATTGTTAAAATTGGGCAGGAGGCCAATCTACAATGGCCTCAAGCATTACCTCTGGCTTTATTGAGAATCAGGGTAAAACCTAAAAGTAAGGAGAAACTGAGCCCCTTTGAAATATTATATGGAAGACCCTACAGACTCACATACAGGGGGGAAGATATGAACCAACTGGGGGAAAGTTATGTTCAGAATTACATAATTGCATTATCTAAACAATTATCTCAGATTAATAAGTACGTAATAAGCACTCGGTCAATGGGATTAGATGGCCCCTTACATAACTTACAACCCGGAGACTATGTGCACGTAAAAACAGTAGTGGGAGATCCCTTCCAAAAGAAATGGAAAGGACCCTAACAAGTGTTCCAGAAATCATCGTCGTCATCTTCTATATCACAGCTGGACAGACAGAGAACTGTATCACCCATCAAGATCTAGATCATGTCCCTGACCCTAAAGACTGGACCAGGAATGGGTACTCGGGTAACGTAGGTCTGAATATCATAGATGAAATAAGTAAAGTATAAACAGTTTTAAAAACTGATGGCCAGATTAAGCGAGACTGGGGAGATTCAGGACAAATCCCATCCTTCGTAGTAAAAGAAAACAGCTCGGTTAATATGGCATGTAAATTTGAAGTGAACTAAGTATACCTAACCACTGTAATAATGGTTGGCATTTATATATACAATTTGGAAGAGCCAAAACAGTGTGTATTCTCAGAAACATGCATTTTATCAAGAATACTGTCAGGCAGAGGTTCAAATTAAAGCTAGTTCAATGATTCAGTGCATGGGAATTATACATGATGGAAGGAGAATGATGAAATCATACCGACAAGCGGTTCTAATTCTAATCTCAATAGATATGAACACCACATATAGCCAAACCACTGAATCAATTACTCTCCCTTCTCAACTCATCCCCTCTTCAAAAGTGCTCAATTATAATGGAAAATATGCAATATATGTAGAAAATGTAACTTGCAAAAAGAAGATAAAATCTTTTGCCCAACCATTTACCTTTAATAGCATGATTACGTGTACTGCCTCTGAGGATGCTGAAAATATTACTATAAATATAAAATACAACAACACAAGGTATTAAATGCCTCTATGCTAATGCACGTAGCCTGGGGAATAAACAAGAGGAGTTGGAGATGTATGGGTGCCTGCAGGGATATGACCTGATTGGCATCACAGAGACATGGTGGGGTGGCTCCCATGACTGGAGTGTTGGAATGGAAGGGTACAGGCTCTTCAGGAAGGACAGGCAGGGGAGACAAAAGGAGGAGGCGTTGCCCTCTGTCAACAACCAGCTGGAGTGTATGGAGCTCCACCTGGAGACAGATGAGGAGCTAACTGAGAGTCTATGGGTCAGGATTAAAGGGAAGGCAGGGAAAGGGGATGTTACAGTGGGGGTTTGCTACAGGCCACCAGACCAGGGGACCAAGTAGATGAGGCCCTCTATAGGCATATAGGAGCCCTGGTCCTCATGGGGGACTTCAACCACCCCGATATCTGTTGGAGGGACAACACAGGAGGCCACAAACAATCCAGGCAGTTCCTGGAACGTGTGGATGACAACTTCCTTCTCCAAGTGGTCAAGGAGCCAACAAGAAGAGGTGCCATGCTGGACCTTGTTCTCACCAACAAGGAGGGGCTAGTGGGGAATGTGAAGCTCTCAGGCAGCCTTGGCTGTAGTGACCATGAAATGGTAGAATTCGAGATCCTTGGGGCAGTGAGGAAGGCGCACCATAAGCTCACCACCCTGGATTTCAGGAGACCAGATTTGGACCTCTTCAGGGATCTGCTTGATCAGGTACCGTGGGATGAATTCCTGGTAGGAAGAGGGGCTCAGGACAGCTGGCTTATACTCAAAGATCTCTTCCTCCAAGCTCAGGAACGATGCATCCCAACAAAGAGGAAGGCAGGCAAAACCAGCAGGAGGCCTGCATGGATGGACAGGAAGATCCTGAACAAACTTAAGATCAAAAGAGAAGCCTATAGAGGATGGAAGAAAGGATGGGTAACCTGGGAGGAATACAGAGAAATTGCCCGAGTGGCCAGCTGTCCTGAGGGAACTGGCAGATGAAGTTGCAAAGCCACTATCCATCATATTTGAGAAGTCCTGGCAGTCTGGTGAAGTTCCTGCAGACTGGAAAAAGGGGAACATAACCCCCATTTTTAAAAAGGGTAACAAGGAAGACCTGGGGAACTACAGGCTGGTCAGTCTCACCTCAGTGCCAGGCAAGATCATGGAGCAGATACTCCTAGAAACTATGCTAAGGCACATGGAGAATGAGAAGGTGACAACCAACATGGCTTCACCAAGGGCAAATCATGCCTGACCAATCTGGTGGCCATTAATGATGGGGTTACGGCATTGCTAAAGCAACTGATGTCATCGAACTGGACTTGTGCAAGGTGTTTGACACTGTCCTGCAGGACATCCTTGTCTCTAAATTGGAGACACATAGGTTTGATGGATGGACCACTCGGTGAATAAGGAACTGGCTGGATGGTTGCACTCAAAGAGTTGTGGTCAACAGCTCAATGTCCGAGTGGAAATTGATGACAAGTGGTGTCCCTCAAGGGTCAGTATTGGGGCCAGTACCGTTCAACATCTTTGTTGGAGACATGGACAGTGAGATTGAGTGCACCCTCAGCAAGTTTGCCAATGACACCAAGCTGTGTGGTGCGGTTGACACGCTGGAGCAGGGGTCCTCAAACTACGGCCCGTGGGCCGGATACGGCCCCCCAGGGTCCTCAATCCGTCCAGCCGGTATTTACAGAACTCCCCTGCCCCCCCACCGGGGGTTGGGGGGAAAACCAGCACCTCGTCCTCTGCGAGCGACGGAGGAACTATGCGAGCCGACTCAATGTGAGTGATAAGGCATAGTTCACTTTATTGCTCTCATTCAGTCATATTTATACCGGCTACGATAATTATTCCTACTAGTCCTTTGCTAATTGGCTTAAGCTCTAAACGTTACATTTACATGGTCCTCCTACTTGCGGTTTAACGGTAAAGCATTCTCTACATTTTTCACACACTTACTTTCTCAAAGTTGTTTACCAGATTGAGATAAAGTCGCAGTGTCAGCATTCAGTACTTTTCCACTGCGGCCTGCTGAGTGTTAGACCAGGCTCTGCTCGTACAACTATTCTGCGAATCCATGTCCTTGCTCTCTGAGCCATTCCCCAACAGTCCTCGACCTGCCCCACTGAGGCAGACAAGAGGCGCAGGCATCTCCTCTGCCGGGCAAGCTCAGTCAGCAGCCTCTGGACTGCGAGGTCCAGCCAACTCAGGCGAATCGCCAGAGCCCCAGCGTGGCAAAGTTCCTTCAGTCCCTTCTGGCCACCCTTTCCAGACTGCGCGGCCCGGCTGAGCAGGGGGGCGACAGCATCAGTGAGGTGGGCGACTCCCCCGTGTCTCCCTCCCTCCCTCCAGCTCCCAGGCAGCTCCGGCCCCCGACAGTGTCTGAGGGACAGTGAACCGGCCCCCTGTTTAAAAAGTTTGAGGACCCCTGCACTCGAGGGATGGGACACCATCCAGAGGGACCTTGACAGGCTTGAGAGGTGGGCCTGTGCTAGCCTCATGAATTTCAACAAGGCCAAATGCAAGGTCCTGCACCTGGGTCAGGGAAATCCCAAACATAAATACAAACTGGGCGATGAGTGGATTGAGACCAGCTCTGAAGAGAAGGACTTGGGAGTGGTGAGAATCACAGAATCACAGAATGGTAGGGGTTGGAAGGGACCTCAGGAGATCATCTATTCCAACCCCCCTGCTACAGCAGGTTCCCTACAACATGTTGCACAGGAAAGTGTTCAAGCGGGTTTTGAACATCTCCAGAGATGGAGACTCCACAACCTCTCTGGGAAGCCTATTCCAGTGCTCCATCACCCTTACAGTAAAAAAGTTTTTCCTTAAGTTTGTCTGGAACTTCCGGTGTTCCAGTTTTTGCCCATTGCCCCTTGTCCTGTCACCGGGCATCACCAAAAAGAGCCCGGCCCCATCCATTTGGCCCCCACATATCAGATATTTATAGACATTGATAAGGTCCCCTCTCAGTCTTCTCTTCTCCAGGCTGAAGAGTCCCAGCTCTCTCAGCCTCTCCTCATAAGGCAGATGCTCCAGGCCCCTGATCATCTTTGTGGCACTCCACTGGACTGTCTCCAGAAGATCCCTGTACCTCTTGAACTGAGGAGCCCAGAACTGGACACAGTACTCCAGATGTGGCCTCACCAGGGCAGAATAGAGGGGGAGGAGAACCTCCCTCAACCTGCTCGCCACGCTCTTTTTAATGCACCCTAGGATACTGTTGGCCTTCCTGGCCACAAGGGCACACTACTGGCTCATTGCCAGCCTGCTGTCCACCTCGACACCCAGGTCCTTTTCCACAGATCTCCTCTCCAGCAGGTCCGCCCCTAACTTGTACTGATGCATGCAGTTATTCCTCCCCAGGTGAAGGACTCTGCACTTGCTCTTGTTGAACCTCATCAGGTTCCTTTCCGCCCAACTCTCCAGCGTGTCCAGGTCTCATTGAATGGCAGCACAGCCTTCTGGTGTGTCAGCCACTCCTTCCAACTTCATATCATCAGCAAACTTGCTGAGGGTGGACTCTATTCCTACATCCAGGTCACTGACAAAGATGTTAAACAAGACTGGACCCAGTACTGACCCCTGGGGAACACCGCTAGTTACAAGCCTCCAACTAGATTCTGCACCACTGATCACAGCCTTCTGAGCTCTGCCAGTCAGCCAGTTCTCAATCCACCTCACCATCCACTCATCTATCCCATACCTTCTAAACTTTGCTGCAAGGATGTTGTGGGATACGGTATCAAAAGCCTTGCTGAAATCAAGGTAGACAACACCCACTGCTCTCCCCTCATCTACCCAGCTGGTGATAGCATCATAGTAGGCTACCAGATTGGTCAAGTATGATTTCCCCTTAGTGAAACCATGTTGACTACTCCTGATAACCTTCTTTTCTTCCAGCTGCTTAGAGATGTTAACAAGAATGAGCTGTTCCATCACCTTCCCAGGGATGGAGAACATTAGTATCCTTAGTAATCAATCCACAATCCTTCCAACTTCTATAATTGAAGAAGAATAAATCAACATGCGATATTTTATCCCATTTTCCTTCCCTCCTACAAAACAACCTTAACTGTAAAATATCCTTATACTTTACAGTTACATTTTTTGGCCATTTTCCCTGCTTATCCAAAGTATACATCAGCCACTGATGATTACAATACTCTATGAGCTGTTTCTGAGTAAGATCTCCCCCATCTTTTCCCAGTATTTCAATGTACACCAAAAAGAAGATTTTTTTTTTTTTCTTTCAAAATCCACCCCGCTTCTGCCAAAGGCTTATTTCCCGTTATGAAACAAAATAGAGAGCAACACAAGATGACAAAGTAAAAACAACACAAAACACAGAGAACAGTACAAAAACCAACACAACAACGTTAGGGACTCAACCCCCTTATGTCTGGTGAAACTGATTTCAACCCACCCTTTAAACAGCACAAAGAATAAACCAAAATTAGACAAAAACCTGACACAAACAGGGACTTTATTCTCAACATTAATAGCAAGAAAAAAAGACAAAATTGCAGTTACAAATAAATGATGTTTCCAAAGCTAGGCATTTCATAACCCAACTCTACACAGTTTTTGCTGCGTCTTATGGGCAAACAATTAATCCAAAACCAAATAGGGACTCTAACCCCAACCAAATGGGGATTCACCCCGACCAAATGGGGATTTTAACCCCAACCAAATGGGTACCTTTTTACCCAACCTTGCATGACTTTTGTCTGCGACTTACAGGCAGGTTCCCAAAACAAAAAAGAATGCCTTCTTACTCTTTCCAGGGGAACTTGCTCTGAATTCTTCGGTCTGGGGATCAGAGGTTCTTCTCGAGAATCCCTCAGTGCTGACTGGAGGTCCTGTGATCCCACAGATCCGCTGAAGTTCAGGAGCATTGTCCCTTCTGGGTCACTAAAATGATACCGAAAAACCCAGTCAAAAGAAACTCTAAGACTCATTTTGGAGTTTTAGCAGGCAGGCATTCTTTATTACAGCACTGGATGCATGGGGGATCACTCCACCTATCGTGCATACCAACTTGTCCCTCTGCAAAAGCTTTATACTATCAAAACATGCATATTCATTTATTTTCCAATAAATTATTAACATATTCATGACATTTCCAAGAACTCATTAATACATTTAAATGTCTTTCTTGCATGCATACTGGTCGTCTTTGGGGGTCATCTGATGATCATAGAAACTTTTGTCACCGTGCCCTTTAGTTGAATTTTCTTCTACGCATGCTCAGTCCATCTCTTGGCCTGTTTACAACACTTCTGTCTCCACAAAAATGGTTTATTCTAGCATCACTGCCTCATCAAAGATTCGACGCCTCAAGTGTCCCTATTATCTATTTTAGACTATAAACTTGAGTAGGCCTAGCTGGCATGTAACTATCTTTCAATGTCACATTGTTCTAGCAGAAAGGTATGTTCTTTCGGTATCAGTTACACCCACTATACATATGCATTACTATTCTATTTTATGATTGGCTTAAACTTCTCTTGCTTAACTTTTAAGAGTACAGTACACAAAGAATTCACAGTACATGCTCTAATACAGAGGGAGTAAGTCTATTCAGTCTCTAATTGAGTCAGCGGTCATTGAATCCAAGTCCATGCACTATCTTGTTTAACCATCCTGTTTCCATTGCAGCCCTTAGGTCAACGTAAATCTCACAGGTGATATCAATAACCTTTAGGGTGTACAATAATAGAGATGAAGTAGAGGAGAAGGAAAAAAGCTACAAGCTTCGTGTTTAGCAACTCTGAAGGAGAGACAGGGAGATGCCAGATGTAGAGGAGTTGTGCGAGGAGGCTTTAGAGGTAGAGGCAGAGACCACAGAGGATATAACAGATGCCATTGTGCAATCCCTTTAGGAATAAATCAATGTGACTATTGCAGACAAAGAGGGTCATTGGAAAAAAGAACTCCCATGACTTATGGGTGATCAAGAAAAGAATTTGGGAAAAGCTGCAGAGGTAATGGTGGAAATTAGATTAGACTGAAGGGGACTGGAGGAGTCTATTAAAGTTTCCCCAGCTGATCCTCTGGTTCCAGTTAAGCTGGGAAGTAGTAGATTTTTTAATTGGTAGTGGAGCTACTCACTCTGTAATTACTAGTTGCAAGAGACCTGTGGTGGTTTAACCACAGAGGCTCGTTCACACCCCCCCAAACTCCCACCCTCCAGTGGGATGGGGAGGAGAAAATATAAATGAACAGGGCTTGCGGGTCAAGACAAGAGCAGTTTACTAGGATGGTAAGGGAAGAGGGAAACAACACCAAACAATAACAACAACAATACTAACAAAATAATATACAAGTGATACATGGAACCAAATGGTTTACCACCTGACTCCCAACCTGCCCCCAAACCACAGTACCACCACCTTCCTAGAACTTCCCCTGTTTAAATACTGAGCATGACAGTCACAAGGTATGGAATACCCACTTTGGCCCATTTGGGTCAGCTGGTTCTGCTGCTCCCCTCCCAGTTTCCTGTGAACAATTAACTCTATCCTAACCAAACCCAGGACAGGACCTTTAAGTAAGACCAAGATAAGTGTTCTTGGGGAGACAGGGAAAAAGACTTTAAGACCATTTTTAAAACTTATGGAACTTTCAATTGGAGATACTAAATTAGCACATAAATTCCTCTATATGCCAGAATGACCTTTGCCCCTATTTGGAAGTGATTTACTTTGCAAATTAAATGCACAACTAACTTTTCTGAAGACTCTGTTCAGTTTCATATTCCTCCAGAGACTGCCTGGAAAGCCCAAATTCATGTATTGATACAGGAGGATTTGGATGAAAAAATGAATATCCCAGAAGAAATTCTGAATGCAGTCATACCTTTAGTATGGGCATCAAAGATAACTGGACAGGCAAAGAACATAACCCTGGTAAAGACAGAATTGAAAGCAGGAGCTCAATTGGTAAGAAAAAACCCACAATATCCTATTAAGTTAGAGGCCCAAAGAGAATTGGAGCCTATGATAAACTCCTGTTTGGAATATGGACTGCTATGGGAATGTCAATGGGAATTTAATACTCCGATTTTACCATTAAGAGAACTCTACTCTTTAGATTATAGGTTAGTCCAGGATCTACAAGAAGTTAATGCAAGGACAATAGATGTCCACCCTGTGGTTCCAAACCTGTATACTCTCCTAGCCTCAATCCCTGACAATTATATTTATTTTAAAGTATTAGACTTGAAGGATACTTTCTTCTGTATTACCGTGGGTGAACAGAGACAGACAATCTTAGCCTTTGAGTGGGAAAATCCAACTACAGGACAAAAAACACAACTCTGTTAGACTGTTCTTCCCCAAGGATATAAGAACAGCTCCACCTTGTTTGGTAACACACTAGCCAGAGAGCTAGAACAATGACAAAATGATCATGATGATGTAACATTGTTACAATATGTTGATTTACTGATTGGTTCTGACAGTTATGAAGCATGCCTGGAAGCCACCATCAGTTTGCTTAACTTTTTGGGCCTAGCGGTATATCAAGTTTCTAAAATAAAGCTCAAATCGGGAAAGAAAAAGTCCAGTATATGGGGTTTGAAATTACTAAAAGACAGAGTTAAGCAAGGAGAAAGAAAGGAGGCAATTTGTAGAATTGCTGTGCCAACATCAAAGAAGCAATAAAGGGGGTTTCTGGGAATGGCCAGATGTTGCTCCAATTTTGGACTAATTGCCAAACTGTTTGTATTGGGTCTGGCTGAGATGGAATTCATTTTCCCCACAGCAGCCCTCAGTACTGTGTTGTGTATTAGCAGATAGAAAGGTGTTGATAACACACCAGTGCTTTGGTTACTGGTGAGCAGTGCTAGCACAGCACCAAGGCTGGCTCTCCAACATTCCACTCCCCAGTAGGCTGGGGGTGGGGAAGGTCTTGGGAGTGAACATAGCCAGTACAGCTGACCCAAACTGACCAAAGGGATATTCCAGACCATATGACGTCTGCTCAGAAATAAAAGCAAGGAGAACAGAGGGGGAAGGGGGGCATTCATTATTTACAACATTTGTCTTCCAGAGCAACTGCTATGCATACAAAGCCCTGCTTCCCAGGAAGTGGCCAGACATCACCTGCTGATGGGAAGTAGAGAATAAATATTTTGTTCTTCTTTTGCATGCATGGCTTTGCTTTGTTTCTATTAAGCTGCCTTTGTCTCAACCCACGAGTTTGGTTTTATTTTTAATCTTATTTTCTCCCCTCCCTGATCTGCGGAATCAAACCTTACAACTCGTAGAGAGTTATAAAGCAGGCATGTTTTATTCTCCGGCAAGTGACAGGGTGGATGGCTCCATAAAGGCCCTGCGCCCCCACTCTTTTACAAAGGCATTATTTAAAGTACACACACACACATATTCATTAAATTTAGGTTGGGTTAGGCCAATCAGTTCCAAGAAATTTTCAACATAAGTTCACTCCCACTTGCGCCCATGCACCACCTCCCGGTGATGCCTGCTAGCACCCTCCATCACCATAAACTTTTTGCCTTTTCTCCTTGCACATGCTCAGTAGCCTCTTGTAGATCGCTAGACAAAACAAAGCCAGCTCTCTTGCTTCAGCCTGCAGGTGTTGCATACCAGTTCCTTCTTCTCTTGCTCCAGACTGCTCGCACGCCAGGCACCGCAAGGCCTTTGCTGACAGTGTGGAATAGCTTGTTAGTTCTTGTAAAAGTTTCCCACCTAACACAGAGACAAAATGAACTAAACTTATTTTCTAAAATCTAACTCTCAATACAGAAAAAAATGAATCTTAAACTCACTTTCTAAAATCTAACCCTATTTTATGTGTTCACTTATCAATTCCCCCATCTTTTATCCTAGGCAAATTCTTTGGCCTTATACACGATCTATTTCTCAAAGTGGAACTGGATAATACTTTGCTTGAGAGTTGCTTCTTAATGCATTCTCACGTGCCCTAAGTAGAGAAGTTAAAAATGTTAGTCGCTGTAGCATTCTCCAATTCCAAACAAACAGTATGGCAGATAAAGCAAAACTAATTAGTAAGGACAACAATGGGATGACACAACCTATTTAGAGTACCAGTTACAGTAGGTGCCTATCCAAATAGCGCATCCCACCAGTTGTGTTTTGCATCTTCTTTTGCCCTTTTTAAGACCCTATGAATTTCCTCTGTGTCATGGTGGACAGTTATCAGGGTTTTCTGTCCATTTTCTTGGGCCTCTTTCAAGATTTTGATCAAATCTTGATGTCTCGTTAATTGTTTTACCAATGCAAGATTCATTCCAATAGGTACAGGTGATAATTTGTGAGACATTATATAGTTGGATTTTATCAACTGGTGGGATGCGACTGGTGCTCAATAAGAAAAGTCACATCCAACAATTTTAACAAAGTTACAAATACAAAAATTAGGAGGATTCTCACTATCTACAACTATTTTGTCTATTGTCATAGAGTCACAAGTAGTTCTCAAACATACACAACCTTGGCCAGTGTATACATGTAATGTCTTTTGATTACTGTCTGGATGGATTTCGAAATGACAAATGCTTTGCTCAGTATCGAGGCAAATGTCCTGAGCATTGATTTTATTACTTTCACAAATGAATCCTTGTTGTTCTCATGCGATGCAAAACTCTCAGTTTACAGTTTGCCATTTCTCATTCACTATTTGAGCCCATACTCTGTGTTCAAAGGGGTAGAGCACAACTCCACTGTGGTTCAACCCTAATGCAATGATGGGGTGGATTACGTATATTGAAGCATTATGTATGGTCAATACAAAGGTCATGGCCGTACTAGTGATGGGGTCATAGGTGAAGTTTACCAGAGTCCACCAGGATTGAAGCTCTCTTTACTCTGGAATGATGTATCCACGATGTTTGCTCCATGTGTGTTGTCAATAAGACCTTTAGTTGCTCTGCAGGTGATTACGAGATTCAAAGATTAGGTCCAATTGCTAAAGCCTTAGAGTTAGGGTGCCTATGTAAAAATTATTCCACCAGTATAAATTATACTTGGACAGGCACTATGATTCCAGATGATCCGATTGATTGCCAGAAAGGAACAGTACCTTCCATGGGACATACTGTTTGGGCAAGTAGTGATGGAACATGGACCACCCAACTACCTCTAAGAGGACAATTATGTCAACACATGTTGGGTATGTTAACCTTATGTCCCCTATGGAGAAAAAGACCATTAAGTTCTCAATTACGGGGAAAATTAAACCAAGGAGAAACAGAACCCTGGAGACATCCTTCTACTGGAACTAAGGTAGGATGGATCCTGGAAGCAATTTTTAGCCCCCAGATCACCTCATTACAAAATTAAATATGGCTGTATAATTTGTCAAGTCAAGTAGAAATATTAGCCAACACAACTAGGACAGGATTACAAGATCTGAATCTTCAATTACAAGTGTGGTGGGTTGACCCTGGCTAGAGGCCGGATGCCCACCAAAGCCCACTCTATCACTCCCCCTCCTCAAATAGGCAGGGGGAGAAAATTATAAGGAAAAGCTCGTGGGTGGAGATAAGGACAGAGAGAGATCACTCACCAATTACTGGCACGGGCAAAACAGACTCGACTTGGGGGAGAAAAACAAATTTACTTTATTACCAAACAAAACCAGAGGATAGTGAGAAGTAAAACCAAATCTTAAAACACCTCCCCCACCCCTCCCTTCTTCCCGGGCTTAATCTCTTTCCCGATTTCCACCTCCTCCCCCCAGCAGCACAGGGGAACAGGGAATGGGGTTGGGGTCAGTTCATCACATGTTGTTTCTGCCGCTGCTTCCTCCTCAGGGGGAGGTCTCCTTCCCCCGCACCAGCATGGGGTCCCTCTCACGGGAGACAGTCCTCCACCAACTGCTCCAACTTGAGTCCTTCCCATGACTGACAGCTCTTCACGAGCTGCTCCAGTCTGGGTCCATTCCATGGTGTGCAGTCCTTCAGGAAGGGACTGCTCCAGCGCGGGTCCCCCACGGGGTCACAAGTCCTGCCAGCAAACCTGCTCCGGCGTGGGCTCCTCTCTTCATGGGCTACAGGTCCTGACAGGAACCTGCTCCAGCGCGGGCTTCCCGCGGGGTCACAGCCTCCTTCGGCATCCACCTGCTCCGGCGTGGGGTCCTCCACGGGCTACAGGTGGTCATCTGCTCCACCATGGACCTCCATGGGCTGCAGGGGGACAGCCTGCTTCACCCTGGTCTGCACCACAGGCTGCGGGGAATCTCTGCTCCGGCGCCTGGAGCCCATTCCCTCCCCCTCCTTCTTCACTGACCTTGGTGTCTGTGGAGTTGTTTTCTCTTACATCTTCTCACTACTCTCTCTCGCTGCAAAGTGTGCAGCTTTTTTTCTCTTCCCTCTCTTCCTTTTTTTTCTTAATTATGTTCTCACAGAGGCGTTACTGATTGGCTCGGCCTTGGCCAGCGGCAGGTCCGTTCTTGTAGCCGGCTGGCATTGGCTGTGTCGGGTCGGACATGGGGGAAGCTTCTGGCAGCTTCTCTCACAGAAGCCACCCCATGTCCCCCCCTCCCCCACTGCTACCAAAACCTTGCCAAGCAAACCCAATACAACAAGCTACATCTAAAATGACTTTACAAAATAAAGCAATACTAGACTTGATGTTATTGCATGAGCATGGAGTCTGTGGATATTTTAATTTAAATGACAAAGATTGCTGTATTCACATCCTCAGTGTTACGGAAATTTTAGAGGACCAATTAGAATAAAACAAGTAGCAAAATCAAGTCATGATGTAAGGGCTGCAATGGAAACAGGATGGTTAAACAAAATAGTACATGGACTTGGATTAAATTACGGCTGATTCAATTAGAGACTGAACAGACTTACTCCCCCCATAGTAGAATTCACACGGTGAATTTTTTGTGTACTGTACTCTTAAAAGTTAAGTGAGAGAAGTTTGAGCCAATCGTAAAGTAGAATAGTAATGCATATATATGTATAGTAGGAAGAACAAGCTCATAAATTATGTATAAATGTGTAAAGTTTTGTAAACTTGGTGCACTATTTTTGTGGAACACCACCTAGCACCCATACCTGCACAAATATGAAATAAATAAAATACCTCGACTCTGTGTGTATATCGGCATCTGCACACCAGGTAAATGACTCTGCTTTGGGACAACTAGACACCAGTGACAAAAGCCTGGCTCCATCTTTTTTTCACCTTCCCTTCATGTATTTATATACATTGATGAGATTCCTGCCCCTCACCAAACCTTCTCTTCTCCAGGATAAACAGTCCCAGCTCTCTAAGCCTTTCCTCATATTAGATGCCCCAGTCCTTTCATCATCTTTGTGGCCCTGCACTGCACTCCCTCCAGTATGTCCATGTATTGCTGTATTGAGTTTGCATGGTAAGGTTTTGGTAGTGGAGGCTACAGAGGTGACTTCTGTGAGAAGATGCCAGAAGTTTCCCCTTTGTCTGACAGAGTCAATGCCAGCTGGCTCCAGGATGGACCTGCTGTTGGCCAAAGCTGAGCCAATCAGTGACGGTGGTAGTGCCTCTGTGATATTTAAGAAGGGAAAGAAGCAAAAACTGCACAATTGCAGCTGGAGAGAGGAGTGAGAATATGTGAGAGACACCAAGGTCAGTGAAGAAGGAGGGGGAGGAGGTGCTCCAGGCGCCGGAGCAGAGATTCCCCCGCAACCTGTGGTGAAGACCATGGTGAGGCAGGCTGTCCCCCTTCAGTCCATGGAGGTTTAACAGTGAAGCAGATATCCACCTGTAGTCCGTGGAGGACCCCATGCCAGATCAGGTGGATACCTGAAAGAGGCTGTGACCCAATGGGAAGCCTGCACTTGGGAAGGCTTCTGGCAGGACCTGTGGCCCAGTGAGGGACCCACGTTGGAGCAGTTCATGAAGAAGCGTAGACTGTAGGAAGGACTCACATTGGAGAAGTCTGTGGAGGACTGTCTCCTGTGGAAGGGACCCCACGCTGGAGGAGAGGAAAAGTGTGAAAAGTCCTCCCCCTTAGGAGGAAGGAGCGACAGAAACAACATGTGGTGAAATGACTGCAACCCCCATTCCCTGTCCTCCTATGCTGCTTGTGGGATGAGATTCAGAAAACTGGGAGTAAAGGTAAGCCTGGGAAGAAGGGAAGGGTGGGAGGAAGGTATTGTTTCAAGGTTCGGTTTTATTTCAACCACAGAAACACACAGCTGTCCATGCGACAGGCTGCAGGGAGCGCCAGGTCCTTTCACTAGCAATGGGTGGCAGCTATAAGAACTGCTGTGTGTGTTGTGAACAGGTAGATGACCTGCTTACCTTGGTGGCAGAGCTATGAGAGGAAGTCAAAAGGTTAAGGAGCATCAGGGAGGCTGAACAAGAGAGAGACTGGTGGAGCCAGGCTCTGCCCTCCTTGAAACAGAATTGGGAGCATCCAATAGAACGTACCCAGGACCAAGGGACGCCTGTATCCTGCCCCTGTCAGGCAGAAGACAGAAGCCCAAATGGAAACAGTGAATGGAAGCAAGTTCAAGGTTGGCACAGCAGGCGGACTCCCTCCTTGCCCACCTTGCCCCCCTGGTGCCTCTGAACAACAGGTATGAGGCTCTGGTTGAGGAAGGCCAGTCAAATGAGGATGTGGATGATGGGCTGTAATAGGTATATTAAGAGAATTTGCTAATCAAACAATCGATTTGTCTCAGGAAACAACTTGTGTAATGTCGAACCACAATGCTATATTTAACAATGCTATGTTTAAGTATTTTGTTGTTTAACCACAAATTGAGCCTGAAGTGTACTTATAAGACATGTGTGTAGAGAAGTAAAAGATTTTAGAAAAGGGGGAATGATAGCCGGCATTTGGTATTTTTCAGTTTGTCTCTTTAAGCTGTAAGCGCTAACATTTCTAGCTTCATAGTTTTCTCATCTTAACCTAACAAAGACAGGCCTTGTAGGCAGTTTATTGCGGGCTCTTAACATGTCAGGAATGAGGCCTAACGAATAATTCATTACAGGACCTAGGTGCCAAGATGGCCAGGGATGAGCCTTGTAGATGATATAACAGGAAACTCCCTTCCACACCACATGGCCTTGCAGGTGGTAGAACAGAACAACTCCCCACATACCAAAGGGATGAGGGCCTGTAGGAAACTCCAACCCGTTTAGAGCTGATAAGCAAGAGTAGCAAAAGAGGGACTCAGGCTCAGATTCAAGCGATGAAGATTTCCCTCTAAGATCCTCAACGACCACCACTACAAAGCTCTGCTGCAGGCGTGGAGGGGAGGAGACCTAATTTTAATACGAAGCGGGGAAAGGTCATGCATATGCATAGGCGTTTTGCATTGGCCAATGGATATGTATTGGAATATACTTTAAATACGGAGAGCTAACTGCTTTGAGGTGCGAGCCGTTGGCGGAGCGCAGACTCCCCGGCCGCCCAGCGCTGCTTTTGCTCGCCTATTCCTACTCAATAAATTACCTTTAAATTTATTATTGGACTTTGAGTCAAATTCACTTATAACAATTTGGTGCCGTGACTCGGATCTAGACTACCTTGGTTCAGAACCCTGCTCCAGGCGGGTGCCCCTGTCCTCGGACGGTCCTGGAGTAAGGGACCTCTGGTCCTAAGGTCTCCTAGATCCACAAACCGAGATAGGCTGAGCAAAAGGAAACTGCAGTTCCTCGTAATTTTTGTGCACTAAGATCCGAACGAAGACTCCAGGAGGAAGTGAGTTGTGTTGAGCCGTCCGGTCGAAAGACTTAGGACGAAGACCCTGAGAGAGGGTGAGTGAGCCGTCCAATTGCGGATGAAGCGAGTGTGGACCTCCTAGTAGTGCGGTTCTCATTGTCCGCGAGGGCGTGAGCCACAAACGGAGGGAAGCAATTGTGTACTGTGTGAAAAGAAGGCACCTTCAGAAGATGGGACAGAAGGAGAGTAGGTCTTCTGTTTCCATGCAGGAGGAGCGGGTGGGATTGCCCAACGTGCCTCAAGATAGTCCATTAGGGATAATAATTAAATATTGGAATGACTATCCCTCTAGGAAGGGAAAATGAAGAAGAAAGATGGTACATTATTGTATGAAGGTGTGGGGAGGAAAACAAATCAGATAGGACCCGTTAATTTGGCCAATATTTGGGTCCTTTAGAGATTGGATATATCAGGCTTTGAACATCTATGTGAATAATAAAAAACCCTTTAGCCAGGAGGAAAGTGAGTGTGCCTTTTTATGGATAGGAGGGGACACTCAAACCAATCTATACCCTCTAAGGGAAATGAAAAAAGAAAAGAAGAAAAATTGGGAGTTGGACGAATCACAAATGGCCCTTCCACCTTATGCTTCCCCACCTCCCCTTCAGAATGATTCAGTCCCAGTCCAAAATCCTAGCCCCTCTGCTCCTATTTCTAACAAGCCTCCTGAGTCTGATAATAAAAGAGTAACTAGAAGTCAGATCAGGAATAAGGTAGCAGAGGAGGATTCCAAAGAATGCAAAATGAGGAAGTAAAAGGATGGAACCCCCACTGAATGGTTAGAAAGGCTAAGGGAAAACTTGCAATTATACTCTGGGTTAGATCCTGATGGCCCAATTGGGCAGGTGTTATTAAAAACCCAGTTTGTGGCAAAATCCTGGGAAGTTATAAGAAAGAAATTAGAAAAGATTGAGGATTGGCATGACAGAGGTTTGGACGAATTATTGAGGGAAACTCAGAAAGTGTATGTATGAAGGGAAATGGAATGCAGAAGAGACAGGCCAAAATTCTTGTGGCAGCTCTTAGAGAAAGACAGAGTAATGACAAAAGACGGTGGAATCCTAAGGAAAATCAGGCAGGAGCATTAAAGAAGGACAAACCGCAGGTAATGGAATGCTATTATTGTGGGAGAAAAGGACACATGAGAAGAAACTGTAAAAAAAAAAAGAAAAAGAATACAAGATGAACAAGTGTTTAAAGATTAGGAGAGGGTCAGGGGCTCTATTTGCTGGGGACCCAAAAATCCAATGAGCCCTTACTAAAATTAAAGTTAGGTCCGCAGCAAGAAGAAGTCAAGTTCCATGTGGACTCAGAGGCCAAAAGATCTACGGTCCAGAAATTAACATTAGGGTGTACAGAATCGAAAGAAAAGCTCCAAGTAATATGAGCAAAAGGGAACGCTTCAAGGTACCCCTTATTAAAAATGTAGAGATAGAGGTCCCAACTACATTTAAAATTAGAACATTTTTTTGGTACCTTAAGCTAAATATGATCTATTAATAAGAAACCTAATGATTAAATTGGGAATTAATCTGGAAGTAAATAAAGATAAATTAAATGTAAAAAATATGTGTTTTAACTACAAAAGATGAGAATAAAATTAACCCAGAAGTCTGGTATACTCCAGACTCAGTAGGAAAGTTAAATATTAAACCAATTACTGTTCTGATAAAAGACTCAGATAACCCAATTAGGGTTAGACAATACCCTATTTCACAGAAAGGTCGAGAGGGTTTACAACCTGTAATAAAAAGATTTAACCCAGGGGTTATTAGAACCCTGCATGTCACCTCATAATATTTTAATATTGACAGTTAGAAAACAAGTCAAAGGGACCTTATCGACTGATATTAAATCAAACTTTTTAACTTAAATGGTAACTGCAGCTAGCTAAGATAACAGGAGCACTGTGTGGAATAGCTGTCATCTTATACATCTGTAGTCAAAACCCAGTACCGTGTATTATGGTTTCAGTTATACTGCTTGGTGTGGACCTGTGGCAAACGGTTAACGGTTTATGGTACATGAGAGCCTGACTATTGTCTAATTAGCATATTTTGTGGTGTGATTGAGAGGAGTGATAGGCCCGTTTGTGTGACTGTCTGTGTGGTTTGCAGCCTGTTTGCAGCCAGCGTCTCTGCCAGGTCTGCCAAGCGGGTGCAGAGTTCTGAGCCTCAGTTCTGTTCTCCCGCAAGGAAAACAAAGCGAGAAGTTATAGTTCAATGTTATAAACGTAATTTGTCTTTGTAGTTGTTTAGTGTGTGTGGGGGAAACTAAATAGGAACTTAAGACTCATAAATATTAAGGAAGCTAAACCAGAGTTTTGCCAGTAGTTTTAGATACCGCACGAACACACTTTAAGGGAGACAGATCACCCCCTTAGGAACAGACAGGGGGGTCACATTCCAGTGGTCAGTGTCCATATTATTCTGAGTGTGTTCTTAAGCGTATGGCAGACCTTGAAACAGAGTTACCTAAACTAAGTTTTAATTTCTGGTGTCCTATACATGGACCTGAGAATTTTTCATGTAAACCAATTTTTATTTTTAAATATTTTTACTGTGACCAGAACATCTGAGTGCAGTTTGGAAACGATTTCTGGTGTAACCGATGTAAATTGCGGTCCGACTAAGACAGAATTGAATGCTCAGACAAACTTAAACAGATATTCAGTGAGAATTTAGAAAGTTTAAAGAATCAGTGAGACTAGTGAAACTTATATGGTAAGGAAATAAATACAAACTCATCACTATAGTATGAAAGGAGATGTAAATCAAAGTAATAACTTAGCCCCTCAGTGTGGGGAGTGCACAAGAGCCTGTATCTCTCCAAACAGAGACAGGAGTTTTATCTCGGGAATTGCTTTGAATTCAGGTGCATCCACTATAGGACAAGCACTCCCCTGCACCTCTTGCCTCGGGTATGGTATTACTGTTATCAGTTTAACTGGTACAGAAGAATGCCCAAAGCTGCCCTTTAAGCTGTGTAATAAAACATTAGAAAAATTAGCGAGGCAGAGGTGGGGGCAGAAGCTGCGGAGGAAAACCGGAGAAGAGATAAAGAGCTCTTGTGGCGGCTTTACAGCCTATTTTTCACCTATTCCTACTCAATAAATTACTTTTAAATTTATTACTGGACTTTGAGTCAAATTCACTTATAACATGGGCAATCTACACCAGAGGGGTCTTCACAGTCAGAAAGGCCTGCTGCCCATATCACAACCACATCCACAAATAAGAAAAGAAGGGTTATCATTGTAGTTGACTGTTTTGAGGGGAACAGAGGGTCTAATATGCTGAGCAGATGCTCCTCACAGGGACATCTGCTGTCTCCCCAGAGCCCAGGTTAAGGACGTCACTAGGAAACTTCCTAGCTTGGTAAGGTCCACAGATTACTACCCACTACTGATTTTCCAGGTGGGTGGTGAGGAATCTGCAACTTGTAGTTCGTGAGAGATTAAGAGAAGCCTCAGGGCCTTGGGACAGTTAGTGAGAGAATCTGGGGTGCAGATTGCTTTTTCTTCTCTCCTTCCAGTTGCAAGCAGTGACATTAGAAGAAACAGAAGGATACAATCTATAAGCACATGGCTCCGTGGCTGGTGTCACCTGCACAATTTTGGGTTTTTTGATAATGGGATGACCTACACGGCACCACGTATGCTGGCATCAAATGGGACACACCTTTCTCGAAGAGGGAAGAGGATTTTTGACCAAGAGATTGCAGGGCTGATTGACAGGGCTTCAAATTAGATGTGAAGGGGGAGGGAGATTATTATATAAAGATTGTCTGTGACAAGCGACACGATGACACACCAAGGTTGGAGGGATGGGGTGATAGTAAGGGCCTTCAACCTGTTGCCCCGAGGAATGCAGTGGGCACTGCAGCACAGGCAAAGTCTTACAGAGACAATCCAGAAACTCCTGAGGTAATAGAAGCAAAACCAGGACAGAGCCAACAGGGTAGCTTCCATGAAACACCTTGGGGGAATAAAGGGGTGCCCATCTAAGAAGGTGACACGACCACCAGCCCCGCTGAAGTGCCTCTACACCAGTGCACACAGCATGGGTGTGCGGAGTGTGGGAACGTGTACTGGCATACCCTGAGCCAACTGTGGAAACTGAAGGGATACATGTCTGGAGATAGGAGAAGCACCTGCGTCGACAAGTTATGAGAAAGGAACCTTGGAATGTATCCAAAAGATGTCCCCTGGCAAGCAAACAGGAAGGGATGCACGCAAAGTCCATCAGCCAATTAGGGGCATGTGAACTGCTCGTGCTGTGAGTGAAGAGCCAATAACATGTTAACGGGTGTGGGTGGTTTCATTAGTTTTGGGGTATAAATATAACTGTATTAGAACAAATAAATGGCTTCTTGCTTGATCATATTGATCGTGTGGCAGAGTCCATCACTGAGTTCCCACAGACAAGGGAGCAGAACAGAGCTGGCAGATCTCTAAGGATGTTTTCCACAGAGCACAAGAGCTCTTGATCCCCAGGTGTAAGAAATCAGTCAAGGAAGGCAAGAGACCAGCATGGCTGAGTTGAGACCTGCTGGTCAAACTAAAAGGTAAGATGGAACTACACAGGCAGTGGAAGCAGGGACAGGTTTCCTGGAAAGAGTACAGGGATATTGCCCGATTGTGTAGGGATGAGGTCAGGAAGGCCAAGGTGCAGCTGGAGCTGAACTTGGCAAGGGATGCCAAGAAAAACAAGAAGGGCTTCTACAGGTATGTGCTCCTCACAGCTCTCAAGTTGATGACCCACAAGACAGGGACCAGGGAGACAAAGTCCCTCCCACTGTAAGTGAAGATAAGGTTTGTGACCATCTGAGGAACCTGAACGTACACAAGTCCATGGGACCTGATGAGATGCATCCCAGAGTCCTGAGGGAATTGGCTGATGTAGTTGCCAAGCCACTCTCCATGATATTTGAAAAGTCATGGCAGTCAGGTGAAGTCCCTGGGGACTGGAAGAAAGGAAACATTATACCCATTTTTAAAAAGAGTAGAAAGGAGGACCCTGGGAACTACCAACCTGTCAGCCTCACCTCTGTGCCTGGGAAGATCATGGAACAGATCCTCCTAGAAGCTATGCTGAAGCACATGGAGGACAGGGAGGTGATTCAAGACAGCCAGCATGGCTTTACTAGGTGCAGGTCCTGCCTGACCAACCTAGTGGTTTCCTACAATGGAGTAACTGCATCAGTAGACAAGGGAAGAGCTATGGATGTCATCTATCTGGATTTCTGCAAGGCCTTTGACACAGTCCCCCCCAACATCCTTCTCTCTAAGTTGGAGAAATATGGATTTGATGGGTGGACTGTTCAGTGGATAAGAAATTGGCTGGATGGTCACATCCAGAGGGTAGTGATCAATGGCTCAACGTCCATATGGAAGACAGTGACAAGCGGTGTCCCTCAAGGGTCCATACTGGGACCAGTGCTGTTTAATATCTTCATTAATGATATTGACAGAGGGACTGAGTGCCTCCTCAGCAAGTTCACTGAAGATACCAAGCTGGGTGGTGCAGTCAACATGCCAGAGGGATGGGATACCATCCAGAGGGACCTGGACAGGCTGGAGAAGTGGGCCCAGGTGAACCTCATGAGGTTCAACAAGGCCAAGTGCAGGGTCCTGCACCTTGATCGGGACAATCCTCATTATCAATACAGGCTAGGTGATGATGTGCTGGAAAGTAGCCCTGAGGAAAAGGACTTGGGGGTAGTAGTGGATGAAAAGCTGAACATGAGCCACCAATGCGCATCTGCAGCCTAGAAGGCCAACCACATCCTGGGCTGCATCAAAAGAAGTGTGGCCAGCAGGTTGAGAGAGGTGATTCTGCCCTTCTGCTCTGGTGAGACCTCACCTGGAATACTGCATTCAGTTTTGGAGCCCTCAACAGGACGTGTACCTCTTAGAGTGTGTCCAGAGGAGGGCCACAAAAATGATCAAAGGGCTGGAGCACCTCTCCTATGAAGATAGGCTGAGACAATTGGGGTTGTTCAACCTGGAGAAGAGAAGGCTCTGGGGGGACCTTCTAGCAGGCTTCTAGCACCTGAAAGGTGCCTATAAGAAAGCCGGGGAAGAACTGTTCAGGAGGGCATGTAGCAATAAGACGAGGGGTAATGGTTTTAAACTAGAAAAGGGTAGATTTAAGTTCGATATTAGGAAAAAGTTCTTCAATATGAGGGTGGTAAATCATTGGACCAGGTTTCCCAGAGAGGTAGTAGAGACCTCATCCCTGGAGATATTCAAGGTCAGGCTTGATGAGGCTCTGAGAAACCTGCTCTAGTAAAAATGTCCCAGCTTACTGCAGCACGGTTGGACTAGATGACCTTTGAAGGTCCCTTCTAACTCAATACATTCTATGATTCTCATTATCCTCCTCTGATCTGATTGGTAATAAACAAATTTCCCCAAGTTAAGTCTGTTTTGCCCTTGATGGCAATTGATGAATGATCTCTCTCTGTCCTGATCTTGACCCATGAACCTTTCATTACATTTTCTCTCCCCTGTCCATTTGAGGAGGGGGAGTGATAGAGTGGCTTTGGTGGGCACCTGGCCTCCAACCAGGGTCAACCTACCATACTTGCTTGTGCTGGGGAGCCCAGAATTGGACATAGGACTCCAGTTGTGGTCTTACCAGTGCTGAGTAGAGGGGAAGGATCACCTCCCTTGACCTGCTGGCAACACTCCTCCTAATGCAGCCCAGGATACCATTAGCTGCCTTTGCTGCAAGGACACATTGCTGGTTCACGTTCAACTTGCTGTCCACCAGTACCCCCAGGGCCTTTTCTGCTTATCTGTTTTCCAGATGGTCAGCTCCTAATGTATATTGGTGCCTGGGGTTGTTCCTCCGCAGGTGCAGGTCTTTGCACTAATCTTAAATACAAAAAGATGGGGATTCAATTTATTTATAGTTTTATTCCACAGTCCTCCTTCACATAGTCACAATTTTTAAGCTATTTTAATTTTACTTTACTGTCAAGATGCAATACATACTTGTGGTGGGTTGGCCCTGGGTGGCAGGTAAACCCCAACCCAGTCTCTTGCTGGCTTACCTCCCCTGCAGTGGGATGGGGGAGAGAATTGGAAGGGCAAAAGGGAAAAAAAAAGATGTGGGTTGAAATAAAGGGAGTTTAATAAGTGAAGCAAAATAAGGAATTCACTCATTATTTCCCATTGGCAAGCAGATGTTTAGCCACCTTCCTGGAAAGCAAGGCCTCAGCATGCATAATATTTACGTTATAAAAAAATCTTATTCCCTAAGTATTGTACCAATTAGACTTTATAGTATGAAATTGTATTACTTTCTTAAGAATATATATTGTGGCGGGTTGACCCTGGGTGGAGGCCAGATGCCCACCAAAGCCCACTCTATCACTCCTCCTCCTCAAATGGGCAGAGGGGAGAAAAATATAATGAAAGGCTTGTGGGTGGAGATAAGGACGGAGAGAGATCACTCACCAATTACTGGCACGGGCAAAACAGACTCGACTTGGGGGAAAAACAAACTTTAATTTATTACCAATCAGACAAGAGGATAATGAGAAATGAAACCAAATATGAAATCAAATTTTAAAACACCTCCCACCCCCCCCACTTCCCAGGCTTAACTTCTCTCCCGATTTTCCACCTCCTCCCCCCAGCAGCACAGGGGGACAGGGAACAGGGGTTGGGGTCAGTTCATCACACATTTCTGCTGTTCCTTCTTCCACAGAGGGAGAACTCCTTCCCCCACAACAGTGTGGGGTCCCTCTCACAGGAGACAGTCCTCTATGAACTTCTCCAGTGTGAGTCCTTCCCATGAATGACAGTTCTTCATGAACTGCTTCAGCATGGGTCCTTTCCATGGTGTGCAGTCCTTCAGGAAGGGACTGCTCCAGCGCGGGTCCCCCATGGGGCCACAGGTCCTGACAGGAACCTGCTCCAGCACGGGCTTCCCATGGGGTCACAGCTTCCTTTAGGCATCAGCCTGCTCAGGCATGGGGTCCTCCACGGGCTACAGGTGGTCATCCGCTCCACCATGGACCTCCATGGACTGCAGAAGGACAGCCTGCCTCACCATGGTCTTCACCACAAGTTGCAGTGGAATCTCTGCTCTGGCAGCTGGAGCACCTCCTCCTCCTCCTTCTTCGCTGACCTTGGTGTCTGGGAGGGTTTCACAGAGGTATCATAGATAAGTAACTGTAGCAAGACCAACTCCAGGGATGTGTAGATTAAGAAGGAAGCAGATGGATGATGATGCCACAGAATTATAGTTGCTTTGCAAAACAGTAGTATATGTGTGTTATGTAGTGATTGTGTTGTCAGACAAAAACTCGTATTCGTTACCCAGTATCCAAAAAATCAATCAACACACTCATTCAAGATATTAATTTATTACAAAATTTGTGTAAGTTTGGGTGCTAGGTACCTTTCCACAAAGCTAGCACACCTGGATGCAATCGAGGTCCATAGTTATACAGTTCCAAATGGTTAGTAACACCTATTGTTAATGCCTACCATATTGATGTCCTGGTTTTTCTAGGATAGAGTTAATTTTTTTCTTAGTAATTGGAATAGCTATGTTTTAGTTTCAGTGTAAGACTTGTTATGAGAGTAATGTTGATAAAAGTACTGGTTCATTGGTTGGGAATTGAACGCGAGGCTCCCACATGGAAGGTGAGAGATGCTGGGGGGGGAACCCAGGGCCTCTCATGAGAAAAGCACAATTGGTTAGTTCTGGTTTTATGTTGGTTTAAAGGTACAGTACTTTTAATATTCACTACACATGCTTGGTGAGGGGTGGGCTTTTGTGAGTAGGGGGATAGTTCATCCAAAGTTCACTTTATCAGTCTTTGCTGATGTGCTAAATACTTTTCAGAGAACTTAATTGACTAATCAAGGATATACAAGAGCAGTTGTTTTCAAATGCATCAGCCTTCTGCTTCCTAATTCAGGGTCTCCAGAGGGCTCCTTATCTCATTACATCCTTATCTCAAAACAAAGCCCACAAATTTCATCAACAATTTAGGATTTAACCCATTATATAACAATTGGTCAAACCATGTTGTATCTGAATGCTTGAAAAGTAAAAGGACCATGTGTAAAATCACATTTGGGGTGCCTGAATTTGAATGGGACACCCATGCGCATGAATAAAGAACGACTCTTGTAATTTTATACTTTGTGTCCTAGCCTCTCTCTGGTTGGTTGGCACAGGCCACTTGCAAAACTTTTGTGACAGTTACCTGGAAAGACCATTACTCTGAACGTCCCCCCTTTCTCCTCCTTTCCCTGAACTTTTACTGCTGAGCAAAACGTCATATGGTATGGAATATCCCTTTGGTCAACTGGGATCAGTTGTCCCAGCTGTGTCCCCTCCCAACTTCTTGTGCACCCCCAGCCTATTCACTGGGGGCAGAGTGAGAAAAAGAAAAGGCCTTGACTATGTGCAAATACTGTTTAGCAATAGCTAAAACATTGGTGTGTTGTTGTCACTGAAATCGAGAATAAACTTCTTAACACCAATGTAGTCTTAAGAAGCAGGCACTTCTTTATTGCAGTGCTGGATGCACGGGGGATCGCTCCACCTATCGTGCAGACCTGACAGCGCATGAAGTAAAGTTTATATTACACAAAATCATACATAATCATTACATTCATCAGCATTATCATGCATATTCAATACAATTACCAGAAATCATTATCATAAAACCCCGCCTCGCCGCGCATGCCCATTGAGTCTTGAAATGAGTCGAAGGGCTGCTTTTGGGACCACCACGGACCACCGACTCAAAAGAAAAGACCCTCCAATGACCTTGTCCCAAGGACTTGGCTTAACAGGCTCTTCTCCACATCCCAGTAGTCAGTAAAACAAAGAGTTTTCAAGCTTCCATGGGCATTAGAGCAATAAATTTCAATGCTTGCAACACTACGACACAGATGCATTGTTTTTGATTCTGCTACTGAGTTAATGATTAGAGCAGGCCTAGGACCTTACAGTCCCTTCTTATTAAGGTCTTTATGGTTCTCTAGTTCCAAGCTAACAATCCTAACTCAGACATTTGCTTTATGATTTTATTTCATTATCAAACCCAATTCTTCTGCTTAGTTTTGATTATTTCATCAGAATACTTGCGACATTATCACCATTGTTTTAGTCACAAATACAAAACATAGAACCATGCAAGCTGCTATGAAGAAAATTAACTCAATCCTAGCCAGACACAGTACAAGGCTATTCCTGAGAACAAAGCATATCTTTGTCATTAAGTGGTATTCTCCAAAAACACTGAGAACAAGATGTCCTACTATGTCTCACAGAACAGCAACTTCTGCAAACATTTTGAAAACTGTTTATTTCTCTTTGCTTCATTCCCTACTTAGCAAAGATGGTGGATGCAGATGGTGGATGAGCCAACTAGGAGAGGAGCGCTGCTGGATCTTATACTCACTAATAAGGAGGGTCTGGTTGAAGCGGTGAAGGTTGAGGGCAGCCTTGGCTGCAATGACCATGAGATGGTGAAGTTCAGGATCTTGTGCGGTAGGAACAGAATACCAAGCAGGATCCCAACCCTGGACTTCAGGAGGATTAACTTTGTCCTTTTCAAGCAGTTGCTAGGGAAAATCCCATGGGACAGAGTGCTAGATGCTAAAGGGCCCCAAGATAGTTGGTTAGCATTCAAGTACCACTTCTTCCAAACTCAAGATCAGAGCATCCCAATGTGTAGGAAATCAGGAAAGGGAGACAGGAGACCTGCTTGGTTAAACAGGGAACTGCTGGACAAACTCAAGTGGAAGAAGAAGGTCTACAGATCATGGAAGGAGAGGCTGGTCACTTGGAAGGAATATAAGACTATTGTCAGAGGATGCAGAGAGGCAACTAGGAAAGCTAAGGACTCCTTGGAATTAAGCCTTGCAAGAGAGGTCAAGGACAACAAAAAGGGCTTCTTCAAATACATTGCAGACAAAGCTAACAATAGAGACAACGTAGGCCCACTGTCTAGCAGTCATTGCTAGACCACTCTCTGTAATCTTTGGCAAGTCTTGGGAAACAGGAGAGGTGCCTGAGGACTAGAGGAAAGCAAATGTCACTCCAATCTTCAAAAAGGGCAAGAAGGAGGACCCGGGTAACTATAGACCAGTCAGCCTCACCTCCATCCCTGGAAAGGTGATGGAACAACTTATCCTCAGCGCTATCTCTAGGCATATCAAGGATAAGAGGGTCATTAGGAGCAGTCAACATGGTTTTACCAAGGGGAAGTCATGTTTAACCAACCTGATAGCCTTTTATGAGGACATAATCAGGTGGATTAGATGATGGTAGAGCAGTGGATGTGGTTTACCTTGATTTCAGCAAAGCATTTGACACGGTCTCCCACAGCATCCTTGCTGCCACATTGAGGAAGTGTGGTCTGGATGATCAGGTAGTGAGGTGGATTGTGAATTGGTTGAAAGGAAGAAGTCAGAGAATTGTGGTCAATGGGACAGAGTCTAATTGGAGGCCTGTGTCTAGTGGAGTCCCTCAAGGGTTGGTACTGGGACCAGTACTGTTCAGTATATTCATCAATGACCTGGATGAGGGAACAGAGGGCACTGGCAGCAAGTTTGCTGATGACACAAAGCTGGGAGGAGTGGCTGACACATCAGAAGGCTGTGCTGCCATCCAGCGAGTCCTAGACAGGCTGGAGAGTTGGGCGGGGAAAAACTTAATGAAATACAAGGGCGAGTGTAGGGTGTTGCACCTGGGCAGGAACAACCCCAGGTTCCAGTATAGGTTGGGGACAGATCTGTTGGAGAGCAGCGTAGGGGAAATGAACCTGGGGGTCCTGGTAGACAGAAGGATGACCATGAGCCAGCACTGTGCCCTTGTGGCCAAGAAGGCAAATAGCATCCTGGGGTGTATTAGAAGGGGTGTGGTTAGTAGGTAAAGAAAGGTACTCCTCCTCCTCCTCTACTCTGCCCTGGTGAAGCCACATCTAAAATATTGTGTCCATTTCTGGGCCCCACAGTTCAAGAAGGACAGGGAACTGCTTGAGAGAGTCCAGCACAGAGCCACCAAGATGATTAAGGGAGTGGAGCATCTCCCTTATGAGGAAAGGCTGAGGTAGCTGGGTGTCTTTAGCTTGGAGAAGAGGAGACTGAGGGGGGACCTTATTAATGTTTATAAATATATAAAGGGTGAGTGTCAGGAGGATGGAGCCAGGCTCTTCACAGTGATGTCCAATGGTAGGACAAGGGGCAATGGGTGTAATCTGGAACACAGGAGGTTCCTCTTAAACTTGAGAAGAAACTTATTTACTGTGATAGTAACAGAGCACTGGAACAGGCTGCCCGGGGAGGTTGTGGAGTCTCCTTCTCTGGAGACATTCAAGACCTGCCTGGACGCCTTCCTGTGTGATCTCATCTAGGTGTTCCTGCTCCAGCAGGGGGATTGGACTAGATGATCTTTTGAGGTCCCTTCCAATCCATAACATTCTGTGATTCTGTGATTCTGTGATTCTGTGATTCTGTGATTCTGTGATTCTGTGAAGCAGAGGCTGAAGCAGTAGAAGCAGCAGTAACAGCAGCAGAATGTGAAGCAGTAGCAGAAACAGCAGCAGAAGAAGAAGCAGTACCAGCAGCAGAAACAGCAGCAGCAGAAGCAGCACCATGAGAACCTCCCCAGGTTAATGCAGACTGAACTCTGATGGACCAGAGTTGGCACCCAACAACATCTTCGACATCATCATCTTCAAACTGCAGATCCTGAGCATAGACCACACCAGTTACACCAACTATAAGTTCCAGATACAGCATGCAACAGACTGCACACCATCCTCCTGCTGTGTCCAACGTCACCTACTTCATTGACTGTGCAAACTCCACATCATCTCTCCTATCTTAAAAGACTGTTATGATAGACAGAACCCAAGGTAATGGACTAAATGAACTCAATAGACATTTTAAAGGAATGGTCCATAAACTAAGGGAATAATATTTGTATGTATATATGTGTATGTATGTGTGTATGTATATGGATAGAAACCTGAGCATGACGTGAATGGTATGGAATAAGGGGTGGATACTGTCCTGGTTTTGCTGTTGTATAACACACAACAACCATAGCAATGATGATATAGCAATTCATTGGCTATTTTCACCCAAAATCAAATCTCCCTGAGGTACACATCGGACTTCCCCATCTTTCTGCATCACCCACCAAGTGCACCCAGGTCCTTGAGCAAAGGCAATCCCACGAATGGGTTTGCCTTTACCCAAGGCAGGAATAACCCAGACTGTTTTCCCGAGCAAATTTTTAACACAAACCACAGGGACTCTATCCCCTTCCACAGTACATAAAAGTCTTGATTGGGCAGGACGGGCTCGGTTGGCAGATCCTTTGGTGTTGACTGACCAGGTGGCTTTTGCTAAATGTGTGTCCCAGTGTTTGAAAGTTCCACCACCCATTGCTCTCAGTGTGGTTTTTAACAGCCCATTGCATCGTTCAACTTTCCCAGAGGCTGGTGCATGACAGGGAATGTGGGACACCCACCCAATGCCATGTTCTCTGGCCCAAGTGTCTATGAGATTGTTTTGGAAATGAGTCCCATTGTCTGACTCAGTTCTGTCTGGGGTGCCATGTCGCCACAAGACCTGCTTTGCAAGGCCTAGAATAGTGTTTCGGGCAGTGGCATGGGGCACAGCGTATGTCTCCAGCCACCCAGTGGTTGCTTCCACCATGGTGAGCACGTAACGCTTGCCACTGTGTGTTTGTGGAAGTGTGATACAGTCAATCTGCCAGGCCTCTCCATATTTATATTTTAACCATCGCCCTCCATACCAAATAGGTTTTAACCTCTTGGCTTGCTTGATCGCAGCACATGTTTCACATTCATGAATAACCTGTGCAATAATGTCCATGGTTAAGTCCACCCCCCGATCACGAGCCCATCTATATGTTGCATCTCTTCCTTGATGGCCTGAAGAGTCGTGGGGCCAACGGGCTAAAAATTTTTCACCCTTATGTTGCCAGTCCAGGTCTACTTGAGACACTTTAATCTTAGCAGCCTGGTCCACCTGATGGTTGTTTTGATGTTCTTCAGTGGCTCGACTTTTGGGCACATGGGCATCTACATGTCGTATCTTTACAACCAATCTCTCTAGTCGAGCAGCAATGTCTTGCCATAATTCAGCAGCCCAGATGGGTTTGCCTCTGTGCTGCCAGTTGCTCTGTTTCCATTGTTGTAGCCACCCCCAAAGGGCATTTGCCACCATCCATGAGTCTGTATAGAGGTAGAGCATTGGCCATTTCTCTCGCTCAGCAATGTTTAAGGCCAGTTGGATGGCTTTTACCTCTGCAAACTGGCTTGATTCACCTTTTCCTTCATCAGTCTCTGCGACTCGTTGGGTGGGACTCCACACAGCAGCTTTCCACCTTCGATATTTTCCTACAATACAACAGGAGCCATCAGTGAACAGGGCATATTGTTTTTCATTATCTGGCAGTTCATTGTACGGTGGAGCCTCATCAGCTCATGCCACCTCCTCTTCAGGTGACATTCTGAAATCTTTGCCTTCTGGCCAGTTTGTGATCACTTCCAAAATTCCTGGGTGGTTAAGGTTTCCAATTCGAGCTCGTTGTGTGATCAGTGCGACCCACTTACTCCATGTGGCATCAGTTGCGTGGTGTGTAGAGGGAACATTCCCTTTGAACATCCAGCCCAGCACGGGCAGTCGGGGTGCCAGGAGGAGCTGTGCCTCAGTACTGGTCACTTCCGAAGCAGCTCGAACTCCCTCATATGCTGCCAATATCTCTTTTTCAGTTGGAGTATAATTGGCCTCTGATCCTCTGTATCCACAACTCTAAAACCCAAGGGGTCGACCTCGAGTCTCCCCTGGTGCTTTCTGCCAGAGGATCCAGGTTGGTCCATTGTCTCCACCTGCTGTGTAGAGCACATTTTTAACATCTTGTCCTGTCTGGACTGGCCCAAGAGCTACTGCATGGACTATCTCCTGTTTGATTAGTTCAAAGGCTCGTCGTTGCTCCGCACCCCATGTGAAATCATTCTTCTTTCTGGTCACCTGGTAGAGAGGGCTCACAATCTCACTCTAATGTGGAATGTGCATTCTCCAGAAACCCACAACGCCTAAGAAGGTTTGTGCTTCCTTTTTGTTAGTTGGTGGGGACATAGCTGTTATTTTATTGATCACATCCATTGGGATCTGACAGTGTCCATCTTGCCACTTTATTCCTAAAAACTGGATCTCCTGAGCAGGTCCCTTGACCTTGCTTTGTTTTATGGCAAAATGGGCTTTCAGAAGGATTTGGATTATTTTCTTCCCTTTCTCAAACACTTCTTCTGCTGCATTGCCCCACACAATGATATCATCAATGTATTGCAGGTGTTCTGGAGCTCCACCCTGTTCCAGTGCTTTCTGAATCAGTCCATGGCAAATGGTGGGGCTGTGTTTCCACCCCTGAGGCAGTCGATTCCAGGTGTACTGGACACCCCTCCAGGTGAAAGCAAACTGTGGCCTGCACTCTGCTGCCAAAGGAATGGAGAAGAACGCATTGGCAATGTCTATGGTGGCGTACCACTTGGCTGCCTTGGACTCCAGTTCATATTGGAGCTCTGACATGTCCAGCACGGCAGCGCTCAGTGGTGGTGTGACTTCATTCAGGCCACGATAGTCCCCTGTCAGTCTCCACTCCCATTAGACTTCCTCACAGGCCATATGGGGCTGTTAAAGGGAGAGCGAGTCCTGCTGATCACTCCTTGGCTCTCCAGCTGGCGAATCAGTTTATGGGTGGGAATTACGGAGTCTCGGTTGGTGCGATATTGCTGCCAGTGCACTGTTGTGGTAGCGATGGGAACCTGCTGGTCTTTGACCCGTAACAGTCCAACAACAGACGGGTCCTCTGAGAGTCCGGGCAAGGTGGACAGCTGTTTGATTTCCTTTGTCTCCAAGACAGCTATGCCAAAAGCCCACCGGTACCCTCTTGGGTCCTTGAAGTACCCTCTCCTGAGGTAATCTATGCAGAGGATGCACGGAGCACCCGGGCCAGTCACAATGGGGTGCTTTTGCCAGTCATTCCCAGTCAGGCTCATTTCAGCCTCCAACACAGTCAGCTGCTGGGAACCCCCTGTGACTCCAGAAATACAAATGGATTCTGTCCCTTTAAAGTCTGAATGGTATCAGGGTGCACTGAGCACCAGTGTCCACTAGAGCCTTATACTCTTGTGGGTCAGATGTGCCAGGCCAACGAATCCACACAGTCCTGTGGCGCCTGGAGCACCTCCTCCTCCTCCTTCTTCACTGACCTTGGTGTCTGTGGAGATGCTTTCTCTTACATCTTCTCACTTCTCTCTCTAGCTGCAAAGTGTGCAGCTTTTTTTTCCTCTCTCTTTTTTTTTCTTAATTCTGTTCTCACAGAGGCGTTACTGATTGGCTCGGCCTTGGCCAGCAGTGGGTCAGATGTGCCAGGCCAATGAATCCACACAGTCCAATAAACTCGGTTGTCCCTCTCCTCCACCTGGCTGGAGGCAGTGCCCCTCTAATTTTAATCAGACTGCCCATCATCATCATATGAGTTTGAGCAGCTTGTGCAGGCTGGACCCCTCTTGTCTTCATTTGCATCTTGCAGATAGGGATCGGAAGCCCATCTACGCTGTTTGGAGAACCAACCAGTGGAAACTGGAGCAACTTTCTTGGAAGAACTCTGTGGGCAACATTATCGAAAATTATCTATAAAACAAGGGTCATGAGAAAATCTAGCTAAGTTAGAATATAAGGGAAAACAGGATCTTCTGCATGTCTGTATTCTTCAAGGCTGTAATACTAGCTAGGCCCCTTTCGGCTGTGTGCTAGTGAAGATAACAAAGAAATGTCAAGGACTTGTGAAAGTAATAAACATCAGTTAAAGGAAGATGGATCCCTGAGAAGAACAGGACATGACGCCTAGGAAGTGAACCCGAACCGAGATAAAAGCGAACCACTTGGACTGAGAGGTCATATGTGATTAATGCAATTAGCCAATGGTAATTAGCTTCGTAATTTGTGAACATGTATGCGGAAGTAAAAGTGTATATAACACGCAGCTTTCTAATAATAAATGAGAGACTTGCCGACATTACAGAATGGGCATTTCTCCCGTCGCCGCCGACAGAACTCCCTTTTGTGTTTGTTTTTCTTTGCAGCTCACGGACACGTGCCTCTAGGGCTGAGGTGGGTTTGCCATCCCACTTTCTCATGTCGTCTCCATGGTCACGCAATTCAAACCACAGTGTGCCTCGTGGTGTGTGCCCTTTCTCTTGGGCAGAGAAACGCTTGTTCTTATCACCTGAGACCTTGTTATGTGCAGAGGAATTGGACATGTATTCCCGGAACTCTTGGGTCATTTTCTCTACAGCTGAGATGAGGGAGGAGGACAGAGTGTCTCCGTATGTGTGGAGGTGGCGAGCCATGTCATCCACCCTTGGCTCCTCTCCAGGTTTGAACTTAAGTACTGCCAGTGACTTGGCTACGATGCTGGTGCATTCTGTAGAACCTTCCTCCACATGCCTTGTGTGCACGGGACTTCATCTGGATCTTTGGGTAACTGATCGTCATTCAGGTTACTATAAATCACTTCCAGCACAGCTCATTCTCTCAAGCACTGGATGCCTTTCTCTGTGTTGTCCCATGTTGGGGCCTTAGCAATATTACATGGCTATGATACTAGCTAGGAATGCGGCTACGTGGCAAAAAGATAAACTGCAGTTAGAAGAATGTAAAAGTAAGCTGAAAAACAGGATATTACGGCAGGGAAGTCGGATGTGGAACCGAGATAAGAACGAACCAGTGGGACTGAGGGGTCAGAGTGTGAACAGTAGCTAGTAACCAATAATAATTAGTTTTGTAGCATGCTTGGTGCATGGACACGTATACGGAACTCAAAGGGGTATATAATAAGCAGCTTTCTGATAATAAAGTGAATTTGAACTTGCATCTCATAGATGTGTGTCTAGTTCATTTCTCGCTCGCCAGAATGCCCGCCACAGTCCCACTTGCTTAGATTGCACAAAATATCATCCTTAAAGTTGAACCTTTCTTTCACACTTGACAGGAGTCGCTTCCAGAGGTTGAGAGCCTGTGGCTCTCTCCCAATAGCTTTGTCAATGCCACTTTCTCTGGCAATGGAACCCAATTGCTTGGCTTCCCTGCCATCTAGTTCCATGCTGCTGGCCCCATTGTCCCAGCACTGAAGCATCCAGGTGGCAATGTGTTCGCCTGGATGATGGGTGAGATCCTTTCGGATGTCTCGCAGCTCACTGAGTGATAGGGATCAGGTGACTACCTCTGGTTCTGGCTCTTCCTCAGGTTCTCGTGATGGCCCCACTTCCTCCTCATCCTTTGTTATGCGAACAGATTTCTTTGTGTATTTCCTCTTTTGTACAGGGGCAACTGATACTGGCACAGGTTTGTTGTCTGGTTTATCTGTGCTGCTTTTCACTGATGTTTGAGTTACCTTAGCAGGTGCTGAGGTTGGAGTAATTGTTGTGGTGACTATTGCAGGGGTTGAAGTGGTCGCAGTGCTGGTCGTGAGGGTTGACGTGATTGCAGTGCTGGTCGTGGGGGTTGAAGTTTCCACGGTATCTGTTGCAGGAATTTGAGTAGCAGCACAACACTGACATCTGCACCGAACACCCATCGCAGATCTAAACAACATCACAACCTGACACACATTCAGCAATAGGGTGATGGTAGTTTGAGCATCCCAAGAGTATTCAAAATTCTCAAGAGCTTTTATAAATGATTCAGAGGAGAAGGGGAAAACAGAGGCAGGTGTCTCCTCCTTGTATTGGCTGTCCCAGGAAAAGGTGTAATTGGTGACCACACCCATTATACGACTCCCAAAATGTGGGGGTGGAACCGACTTGGTTGTGCCACCTGCCACCATGGCATACAGATACAAAATTGGTCCCACAGCCCATGATTTTATCATACCAACAACCAGCACCCCACAGCACAGCACAACAAAAGCCTTAGTCAGCAAAACAGCATCCCTCAATCCAATCCAACGCCTAGTGGTGATGAACCACATATAAACACTGGCAAACAGCATATACGGCAAGGGAGGTGAGACAGACCACAGCTCTAAAACCACCTTAGAGATCACAGAAAACAGCGTTTCGATCAGCACCGACCAAGTCAGAGGCCACATAATTAGTGCTTATCAGAGTTTTGTTTTGACACAGTCTGGTCAAATCTGTCTTTATCTCAACCCTTCGTGCCCCACATTGGGCACCAAAAAAAAGGACTGTGGTGGTTTGGGTGGATTCACCCTTTTTGCTTGCAGCTTGCAGCCAAACACAGCCTGCTCTATCACCCTCCTCCTCCCTTGCCCAGGGAGTAGGGGAGAGAATTGGAAAGAAGGGCAAGGAGACTCACGGGTTGAGATAAAAACTATTTACTAATTAAAATGAAATGATAATGATAACAACAGTGATAACAGAATTATACAAATGAGTGATACACAGTGCTCACTGCCCGCTGACTGATGCCCAGCCCGTGCCAGCTAACAATCTCGGAGCAGAGACAGTCCCGAAACCAAAACCCTGGAAGAGTGAGCCCGAGCGATCCCCCAGAGAAGTACCCCCGGAAGAGAAGTGCCCTGTCTTCCGGTCAGCCCTGGTTAATATACTGACATGATGGGATATGATCTGGAATATTTCATTGGCACATCCCAATGCCAGTTCTGGGCTTTGCTATTCACTACATTTCTCCCTCCCAGTCCTAATGCAGCTGTGAAGCCGACAAACACGGTGGCCTTGAGCTCCAGCAGCAACTCACAACACCAGCACTGTTATCAACGTTCTTCTCATAATAAGTCTGAACTGAAACGCTGTAACTAAAATACTATAAAGAAAATCAACTCTATCTTAGAAAAACCAGGACAATCACTTTACTTGGAAAAAATCCTTTTTGATAAAAAAACTGTCATTAAAATTTAATATATAAAAAACACAAAGAATTAAACCAGTAACTTCAAAGATTAGAGGGAACCTCTGACTTTTCATGTAAACATAGTATCTTACATCACAGTAGGAGACAAAGGAAAATAAAATTATGCCACCTACTAAAGAGTTATTTGTCCTGGTTTTTAGCTGGGACAGAGCTGGGCAGTTATGGACTAAATGAACTCAATTCATAGTTTGATAAGACAACCGATGAACTAAGGGTATGATATTTGTATATATGTGTGTGTGAGTATATATGTGTGCATATATATATATATATATATATAGTTTTGAAAAAAAATGGTAGTAATAATTAATCTAAATCTATTAGGAAGTATGAAAAACCTGAGCATGATGTAAATGGCATGGAATTTGGGGTGGATATTGTCCTGGTTTTTATCTGGGACAGAGCTGGGTTTCTTTTTAGTAGCTAGAATAGTGCTGTGTTTTGCTTTCAGCCTGGGATTTGTTATGAGAAACGCTGATAACATCCCAGTGTTTGCATTTTTGTCGCTGGAAGTGAAGGACTTTGTGTTTTGTTAGTCTACAAGCACAATATCCAAGGGAGTGAGGAATATTTAAATTAATAAGCTAAATTGGCATTTAGATTTGCCAATGGGGTATTCCATATCATATCACTTCATGCCCAGTATATTAGTGAGGGGCTCTTCCTCTCTTGCTCTCTCTGACTTTCACTTGGGCTCTCGTTCTTCTGGGATTGTGGTTTTGGTTTGGGATTGTCACTCCTCCGGGATCGTTATCAGGGAACGGGCCAGGCTTGGTCGGCGGGTGGTGAGCAGTTGCACTGTGTATCACTTGTTTGTATATTTTGTTGTTGTTATCATTATCATTGCTATTTTAATATTAGTATTATTTTAAGTTTTATTTCATTTCTATTAGTAAATTGTTTTTATCTCAACCTACTAGTCTCCTTATACTCTTGCACCCAATCCTCTCCTCTATACCCTGGTGTGGCAGGGAGTGGGTGAACGGCTGTGTTGGCTGCTAGCCAAGGGCTAGCCTAGTGAAACCATCACAGTCATTTTGGAGCCCAAGGTGGGGCCCGAAGGGTTGAGATAACCACAGTTTCGGACCGTGCTTTAACAAGATGATTACAATGTTGCTACGTTTCATCACAGAGTTGATATCAGAACTGTGGGATATGAGTCCTTACTTGCTTTTTATTGCATTGCTCATTGGCTATAAAAATGCGATTAAAGGGTTTTACCATCTGTTCTGTCTGACAATGACTGTGAGAGTAGCCCAGTTTTTGTACGTCCTGTTTCCACTTTCTTCACATTTTGGGCGCTGTTAGATACCCTTGATCAGTTCACTGTTTACTTTGTCTTCCCGTGGAGATGGCCCGCTGAGCAAACATCATCGGCCTTCGGGTGCCATCTGTTGGAGACTATTGCAAAGTACACCGTCACTTTTTTCTCCTGGGGAAGACAACGTATTAATCAGACCTTTCCATACACTGAGTGCCACCCGACAGAGTTTAGTAGTAATTGCACTTCTTACTTTCTCTCTTTGGGGAACCAATTTACAAAGGGGATGGCTTTTGACAATTTCTCTTTCTCTGACAGGCCAAGCATGAAAAAGTGTGAGAGTATTAAGTATTCTTGGGATAGTCTGACCATTTTCTTTTTATTGCTGGGCCTCCTGAGTGCGTTTCAGGTGTTGTTTAAGATCAGGAAACTATTTAGGTATGTCACCCCGGGAATAACTTCTGCAATAGACACTATGATTACTGAAATCCCTGCAACCAGCGAGGAAGCTACTGAAACTTTTGCAGCAGATACTGTGGCAACTTCGAGGCCCATGACAAGAACTGTAGCTATTCAGATGCCAAAAAACAGGTATATCAGCTATACAGACCACAGTAACAAGGTCTGTAGCTATTCAAATTCCAAGAACAGATACTGCAGCTACTCAAACCCCAGCAGCAAGAAATGTAGCTATGCAAACCCAGACAACCAACTTTCTGACTTGTATTGTGGCTACTCAAAATCCAGTAGCACATACTGCAGCTACTCAGGCCCAGGTGACAGACCCCCTTCCCCACAACTCACACTGTGGATACTCAAATCCCAATGACAAATATTGCATCTACTCAGATTCTGGTGGTGAGCTCTGTTGCTCCAATCTTCACTTCTTCAGCTACTCAGACCTCGATGACAAGCATATCAACTACCCAGCTCTTGGTGGAAAGCGATGAATCTGAGCTAAAGGATCAACCAGTGCCAGTAATAATTGCCCCTATACCGAAAAGGAAGTATAAGAAGAAAACAATTTACTCTGCAGCAGATGAAGACAAACCAGACATATCATGAGAACAGGAGGAAGAGAGAGAACCTGAGGTAATCACCCAATCTTTGTCCCTGAGTGAGCTGCGAGATACACGAAAAGATTACAGCCGTCATGTAGGCGAGCAAATTATTACTTGGATGCTCCAATGCTGAGATAATGGAATATTGGATAATGGAATAATGGATAGCCTGGAACTGGAGGGCAGGGAAGCCAAGCAACTGGAATCCCTTGCCAGAGAAGGTGGAACTGATAAAGCAATTGGAAAAAAACCACAAACCCTCAGCCTCCGGAGACTTCTGTCAGCCGTGAGGAAAAGGTATCACATTGAAGATGATATTGTATTGCAACCAGGGGTAGGCAAATGGCTACCATGGATGAAGGTATCCAGCTTTTGGGGGAACTGGCTGTGCGAGAACTGATTTATGATGATCCAGACAACGCACAGTTACCCGCGGATCCAGATGAAGTCCAGTGCACGATACTCATGTGGTGGAAGCTCATATGGAGTGCACCACCTCATATGCCAGCTATTTGGCAGTACTGGAATGGAAAGATGAAGAAGGACCAAGAGTAGATGAACTGGCTATCTGACTCCAGCAATATGAGGAAAGCCTCACTCCCTCCCTTGTTTCTGTTATGGAGAAAATGACTGAAAAAGTGTCCCAATTATGCTCTCTCCCCGTACAGACCAATGTCTCAGGCACTAAAAATGAGCATCCTCCTGTGCAAAGGAGACAGTATACACCAAGGGGGACATTGTGGTTTTACTTGCATGACCACGGAGAAGACATGAAGAAATGGGATGGGAAACCTACCCTGATCCTAGAAAGACGAGTACATGAGTTGCAAGGGAAGTCAAATACAACTAGAGAACCTTCCAGGAGAACTGCTCCAATTTCTAGAAACCCGTTCCTCAAACAGAATAGAAGGGTTGAATTTGCACCCAATCCTATGAGAAGAACTTTTGATGCATATTCATGACAAGTGACTGACCATGATGAGACTGAAGACCACAGATATCACACTAACCCATTCACCGACAAGGAATATGATACCCCGAATTAGAGGGGCCCTGTCTACAGCCAGGCGGAGGAAAGGGATAACTGAGTTTACTGGACTGTGTAGATTTGGTTCCCTGGCACATCTGACACCCAGTAGTGTAAGGCCCTAGTGGACACTGGTGCCCAATACACCCTGATGCCATCAGACTTTACAGGGCCAGAATCCATTTATATTTCTGGAGTGACTGGGGGGTCTAAACAGCTGACTGTACTTGAGGCTGAAATGAGCCTGACTGGGAGGAAATGGCAAAAACACCCCACTGTGACTGGCCCAGGTGCTTGGTGCATTCTCGGCATAGATCACCTCACAAAAAGGTTTTTCAAGGAACCAAAAGGATATCGGTGGGATTTTGGCATAGCTGTCTTGGAGACAAAGGAAATCAAACAGCTGTCTGCTCTGCCTGGCCTCTCAGAGGACCCTTCTGTTGTGGGATTGCTGAGGGTTGAAGACCAACAGGTTCTCATTGCTAACACAACAGTGCACCAGCTACAGTATCGCACCAACCAAGACTCCATAATTCCCATCCATAAACTAACTCATCACCTGGAGAGCCAAGGAGTGATCAGCAGGACTCGCTCTCCCTTTAACAGCCCCATGTGGCCAGTGAGGAAGTCTAATGGAGAATGGAGAGCGACAATGGACTATCGTGGCTTGAATGAAGTCACACCACCACTAAGCACTGCCGTGCCAGACATGTTAGAACTCCAATATGATCTGGAGTCCAAGGCAGCCAAGTGGTACGCCACCATAGACATTGCCAATGCGTTCTTCTCCATTCCTTTGGCAGCAGAGTGGAGGCCACAATTTGCTTTCACCTGGAGGGGTGTCCAGTACACCTGGAATCAACTGCCCCAGGAGTGGAACCACAGCCCCACCATTTGCCATGGACTGATCCAGAATGCACTGGAAAAGGGTGGAGCTCCAGAACACCTGCAATACATTGATGATATCATTGTGTGGGGCAACACAGCAGAAGAAGTTTTCAAGAAAGGAGAGAAAATAATCCAAATCCTCCTGACAGCTGGCTTTGCCATAAAACAAAGCAAAGTCAAGGGACCTGCACAAGAAATTCAGTTTTTAGGAATGAAGTGGCAAGATGGATGTCTTCAGAGCCCAATGGATGTGATAAACAAAATAACAGCTATTTTCCCACCAACTAACAAAAAAGCAGCACAAACCTTCTTATGTGTTGTGGGTTTCTGGAGAATGCACATTACAAATTAACAGTGAGATCGTGAGCCCTATGTACCAGGTGACCCAAAAGAAAAACAATTCCACGTGGGGTCCTGAGCAACAACAAGCCTTTGAACAAATTAAACAGGAAATAGTCCATGCAGCAGCTCTTGGACCAGTCTGGACAGGACAAGATGTTAAAAATATGCTCTACACAAGGGGTCCTCAAACTACGGCCCATGGGCCAGATACGGCCCCCCAGAGTCCTCAATCCGACCCTCCGGTATTTACAGAACTCCCCTCCCTCCCCCTCACTGGGGTTTGGGGGGGGAAACCAAGCAGCCGCAGATGACTTCCTGCCACTTAATCCATGGGGCACCTCTTGGTACAAACCGCGCCACCGCCTCCCAGTCCTCTTCCTCCTCCTCTGCGATGCACGGCGGGTGAGAGGCGCGGGCATCTCCTCTGCCGGGCAAGCTCAGTCGGCAGCCTCTGGACTGCGAGGTCCAGCCAACTCAGGCGAATCACCAGAGCCCCAGCGTGGCAAAGTTCCTTCAGTCCCTTCTGGCCACCCTTTCTGGACTGCGTGGCCGGGCTGAGGAGGGGGGCGGAGGCAACAGCGAGGTGGGCGACTCCCCCGTGTCTCCCTCCCTCCCTCCAGCTCCCAGGCAGCTTCGGCCCCAAACAGTGTCTGAGGGACAGTGAACCGGCCCCCTGTTTAAAAAGTTTGAGGACCCCTGCTCTACACTGTAGCCAGGGAGAACGGACCAACCTGCAGTCTCTGGCAGAAAATGCTAGTGGAGACTCGAGGTCAACCCCTGGGGTTTTGGAGTCGTGGATACAGAGGATCAGAGGCCAAATATACTCCAACTGAAAAAGAGATATTGGCAGCATGTGAGGGAGCTCGAGCTGCTTCAGAAGTGATGGGTACTGAAGCACAGCTCCTCCTGGCACCCCGATTGCCCGTGCTGGGCTGGATGTTCAAAGGGAGCGTTCCCTCTACACACCACACAACTGATGCCACATGGAGTAAGTGGGTCACACTGATCACACAATGGGCCTGGATAGGAAGCCCTGGTTGCCCGGGAATTCTAGAAGTGATCAAGAACTGGCCAGAAAGTAAAGATTTTGGAACGTCACCTGAGGAGGAGGTGATGCAAGCTGATGAGGCTCCAACATACAATGAACTGCCAGATAATGAAAAACAATATGCTCTGATTACTGATGGGTCCTGTCATATTGTAGGAAGACATCGGAAGTGGAAAGCTGCTGTCTGGAATCCCACCCAACAAGTCGCAGAGGCTATAGAAGGAAAAGGTGAATCGAGTCAGTTTGCAGAGGTAAAAGCCATCCAACTGGCTTTGGTCATTGATGAGCGAGAGAAATGGCCAGTGCTCTACCTCTGTACTGATTTGTGGATGGTGGCAAATGCCCTGTTATGGGGGGTGGGTTAAAACACTGGAAACAGAGCAACTGGCAGCGCTGGGCTGCTGAATTATGGCAAGACATTGCTGCTCGTCTAGAGAGACTGGTTGTAAAGACATGTCATGCAGATTCTCATGTGCTCAAAATTCGAGCCACTGAAGAACATCAAAACAAGAGGATACTAGAGGATCTACCAACTGAGCTGGCCCTGCCCAATCAAAACTTTTACGTACTGTGGAAGGGGACAAAGTCCCTGTAGTGCATAATAAGAATTTGCTTGGGAAAAGAGTCTGGGTTATTCCTGCCTCGGGTAAAGGTAAGCCCATTCATGGGATTCCTTTTGCTCAAGGACCTGGATGTACCTGGTGGATAACGCAGAAAGATGAGGAAGTTCGATGTGTACCTCAGGGAGACTTGATTTTAGGTGAAAATAGCCAATGAATTGCATATCATCATTATTATAATTGTTGTGCATCACACTAACAGTTTTACATTAAGTATATTCCCAGGTTAACAAGGTGTGAACACTGATTGGACTAGAACTGGTGCTCAGCGACTTCTTCGAGATCAATATCAGAAAACCTGGGCAGGGACTCTACTGAATATACCAACTACGAACCCTGGATACAGCATACAACAGAGACTATACACCATCCTCCTATTGTACCTGATGACACCAGCTTCAACTACAACAGAGATTACACACCAGTCTCCTACTGTACCTGATTACACCAGTTCCATTAATTGTACAGTACCCGATGACATCACCTCCCATTAACTGTGCAAAGTCCACATCATGTTTCTGCCTCAAAAGACTACTATGACAGGTGGAAACCCAACTTATGGACTAAGTGAACTCAGTACATAATTTGATAAGACAACTGATGAACTAAGGGTATGATATTTGTATATAAGTGTGTGTGTGTGTAGATATATATATATATATATATATAAAAATAGTAGTAATAATTAATCTAAATCTATTAGGAAATATGAAAAACCTGAGCATGATGTAAATGGTATGAAATAAGGGGTGGATATTGTCCTGGTTTTTATCTGGGACAGAGCTGGGTTTCTTTTTAGTAGCTAGAATAGTGCTGTGTTTTGCTTTCAGCCTGGGATTTGTTATGAGAAACGCTGATAACATCCCAGTGTTTGCATTTTTGTCGCTGGAAGTGAAGGACTTTGTGTTTTGTTAGTCTACAAGCACAATATCCAAGGGAGTGAGGAATATTTAAATTAATAAGCTAAATTGGCATTTAGATTTGCCAATGGGATATTCCATATCATATCACTTCATGCCCAGTATATTAGTGAGGGGCTCTTCCTCTCTTGCTCTCTCTGACTTTCACTTGGGCTCTCGTTCTTCTGGGATTGTGGTTTTGGTTTGGGATTGTCACTCCTCCGGGATCGTTATCAGGGAACGGGCCAGGCTTGGTCGGCGGGTGGTGAGCAGTTGCACTGTGTATCACTTGTTTGTATATTTTGTTGTTGTTATCATTATCATTACTATTTTAATATCAATATTATTTTGTTTTATTTCATTTCTATTATTAAATTGCTTTTATCTCAACCTACGAGTCTCCTTACCCCAAATTTGTTTATTGATAAAAGCAATAGGCTAAATGCTTCAGTGAATTGTGTTTTCCAGGGAGTTATCTTGAAAATGCTGCACAGACTATTAGTACTGGTTGTATTATCATTAGAATAAAGCCTTTTGGACATAATGAATAACAGCTGAATACTACCATAGATGGAATTGAGCACAGGAGTAGCTAAATATGTCTCTGATGCTTAATAAAGAGTTTGTATAGGAAAAAACAGCGACACAGAAAATACCAAACAGACTCTATTTACTTCCCAGCAACTTCCCCAAAGAAAAGAAAAGAAAAGAAAAGAAAAGAAAAGAAAAGAAAAGAAAAGAAAAGAAAAGAAAAGAAAAGAAAAGAAAAGAAAAGAAAAGCACATTTTGCAGCTGCAGAGAGAGGCGTAAGAAGATGTAAGACAAACAACGCTGCAGACACCAAGGTCAGTGAAGAAGGAGGGGGAGGAGGTGCTCCAGGCACCAGGGCAGAGATTCCACTGCAACTTGTGGTGAAGACCATGGTGAGGCAGGCTGTCCTTCTACAGTCCATGGAGGTCCATGGTGGAGCAGATGACCCCCCTGTAGCCCATGGAGGACCCCACGCTGGAGCGGATGGATGCCTGAAGGAGGCTTTGACTCTGTGGGAAGCCCGCACTGGAGCAGGTTCCTGTCAGGACCTGTGAACCCATGGAGAGAGGTACATTGCTGACCGATGCCCAGCCTGTCCCCAGCCAGCGATCTCAGAGCCAAACCAGTCCTGAAATTGAAAACACAATCCTGGAAGAGTGAGTCTGAGCAATTACCCCCTTTTTCCAGTCAACCCAGGTTAATCATAGGATCATAGAATACCTTGGTTGGAAAAGACCATTACGATAATCTATTCCAACCGTAAACCCAGCATTGCCAAGTTCACCACTAAACCATGTCCCTAAGCATCACATCTACACGTGCTTTAAATACCTCCAGGGATGGTGACTCCACCACTTCCCTGGGCAGCCTGTTCCAATATTTGACAACCCTTTCAGTGAAGATTTTTTTCCTAATATCCAACCTAAACCTCCCCTGGCGCAACTTAAGGCCATTCCCTCTTGTCCTATCACTTGTTATTTGGGAGAAGTGACTAACACCCACCTCACTACAACCTCCTTTCAGGTAGTTGTAGAGAGCAATAAGGTCTCCCCTCAGCCTCCTTTTCTCCAGACTAAACAATCCCATTTCCCTCAGCCGCTCCTCATAAGACTTGTGCACCAGGCTCTTCACCAGCTTCGTTGCCCTTCTTTGCACATGCTCCAGCAACTCAATGTCCCTCTTGTAGTGAGGGGCCCAAAACTGTACTCGAGGTGTGGCCTCACCAGTGCTGAGTACAGGGGCACAATCACTTCCCTAGTCCTGCTGGCCATACTATTTCTGATACAGGCCAGAATGCTGTGGGCCTTCTTGGCCACCTGGGCACACTGCTGGCTCATGTTCAGCTGGCTGTCGACCAGCACCCCCAGGTCCTTTTCTGCCAGGCAGCTTTCCAGCCACTCTTCCCCAAGACTGTAGTGTTGCATGGGGTTGTTGTGACCCAAGTGCAGGACCCGGCACTTGGCCTTGTTAAACTTCATACAATTGGCCTTCTTGAGTTGCCTGCGCCTTCTTCCAGAAGTGGTAAACTCTCATTTTTTTCCTGAGTCCCAGCAAGAGCTCTCTGTTCAGCCAGGCGGGTCGTCTTCCCTGCCGGTTCGTCTTGCGGCACATGGGGACATTCTGCTCCTGAACCTTTAAGACTTCCTTCTTGAAGAATGTCCAGGCTTCCTGGACCCCTTTGCTCTTCAGGACTGTCTCCCAAGGGACCCTCTCAACCAGTGTCCTGAACAAGCCAAAGTTTGCCCTCTGTCCATGGTAGTGGTCTTGCTAATCCCCCTCCTTACTTCACCAACAATCGAGAACTTTACCATTTCATGGTCTCTTAGCCCAAGACGGCCTCTGACTACCACATCTCCCACCAGTCTTTCTCTGTTGGTAAACAGCAGGTCAAGTGAGGAACCTCCCCTGGTGGGCTCACTCACCAGCTGTGTCAGGAAGTTGTCTTCCACACACTCCAGGAACCTCCTAGACTGTTTTCCCTCTGCTACGTTGTATTTCCAGCAGGTGTCCAGTAAGATGAAGCCCCCCACAAGAACAAGGGCTAGCGATTGTGAGACTTTTGCCAGCCAATTGTAGAATGCTTCATCTGCCTCTGCGTTCTGGTTGGGTGGTCTATAACAGACTCCCAACAGGATATCTGCCTTGTTGGCCTTCCCCTTCATTCTTACCTATAAGCACTCAGCCTCATCATCACAAACTTCAAGCTCAATACAGTCAAAACACTCCCTAACACAGAGAGCCACCCCACCACCCCTCCTTCCTTGCCTATTCCTCCTGAAGAGTTTATAGCCATCCATTGCAGCACTCCAATCATGAGAGTCATCCCATCATGTTTTTGTGATTGCAACTATAATATACTGAACATGACGGGTTATGATATGGAATAATTCATTGGCACATCCAAATGCCAGTTTTGAGTTTTACTAATTACTACGCTTCCTCCCTCCCAGTCCTAATGCACCTTTGAACTAGCCAAAACCATGACCTTGGTCTCCAGCAGCAACTAATAACATTAATACCTTATCAACATTCCTCTCATAACAAATCCCACACTGAAACTAAAACACAGTGCTATTGTAGCTACTAAGAAGAAAATTAACTCTATCCGAGTAAAACCAGGACAATATCCACCCCTTACTCCATACCATTTATGTCTGTGGTGGTTTGGGTGGATTCACCCTTTTGGCTTGCAGCTTATAGCCAAACACAGTCTGGGAATAGGGGAGAGAATTGGAAAGAAAAGGGCAAGGAAACTCATGGGTTGAGATAAAAACTATTTACTAATTAAAATAAAATGATAATGATAACAGTGATAAGAGACTATACAAATGAGTGATACACAGTGCTCACCACCTGCTGACCAATGCCTGGCCTGTGCCAGCTAACGATTCTGGAGGAGAGACAGTCCCGAAACCAAAACTGCAATCCCGGAAGAACGAGAGCCCGAGCGATCCCCAAGAGAATGCCCCCATCTTCCAGTCAGCCCCGGATAATATACTAAACATGACGTGATATGATCTGGAATATCTCATTGGCACATCCAAATGCCAGTTCTGGGCTTTGCTATTCACTGCGCTTCTCCCTCCCAGTCCTAATGCAGCTGTGAACCAGCCAAACACGGTGGCCTTGAGCTCCAGCAGCAACTAATAACACCAGCACTGTTATCAACGTTCTTCTCATAATAAGTTTGAACTGAAACACTGAAACTAAAATACAGCTATTCTAATTACTAAAAAGAAAATTAACTCTATCCTAGAAAAAACAGGACAATGTCATGCTCAGATTTTTATATATATATATATACACATATACACACAAATATCATTCCCTTAGTTTATGGGCCATTTCCTTCAAAATATCTGTTGAGTTCATTTAATCCATAACCTTGGGTTCTGTCTGTCATGACAGTCTTTCAAGATAGGAGAGATGATGCGTAATTTGCACATTCAATGGAGTAGGTGACATTGGACACAGCAGGAGGATGGTGTGTAGTCTCAGTATCATGCTGCATCTGGAACTTGTAGTTGGTGTAACTGGTGTGGTCCATGCCCAGGGTCTGCAGGTTGAAGATGTTGATCTTAAAAAAGTTGTTGGGCACCAACTCTGGTTCCATCAGAGTTTATTCTTCATTAACCTGGGGAAATTCTTATTATAAAGATGTTAGTATAATACACAGCAACCATAGCAATGATACAGCAATTCATTGGCTATTTTCACCCAAAATAAAATCTTCAGGTAGACATCTGTGGTAGATGAAGAAATGACAAACACTGATTATTAAATCCTGAGGAGGTGCAGAGGGACTTGTGGAGGTCTCACCTGTTACTGCAGCAATAGCAGAGGCAGCGGTAGTTTGATCCGCTCATAATTGGTGCAAAGAATTTTGATCTGCTCGTAACTGGTGTAAAGAATCAGTAATTAACCACCATGTAGTTAACAGGGGTGTTGTTGTGGCATCGATAAGGAGCTTTCCTGCCTCTTCCCAAGCAGCCACTAGGAAAGCAGAATCAGCATCTGAGGGCGCGCTGTTATTTCTGCACCATATCAGTAGCTTTCGAACTGCTGTCTCATCATATTTAACTCCTCTTGTCTTCAAAATGCGCATTAAAATAGTCAATATGGATTTTTCCTCCACTGACATTCGTGCATCCATAACTTGGGGGGGGTGTGGGGGGTTAATTTGTTCCCAGCTGCTCACCTGCTTCTTGTAGATCGGGTCTAACCAGCTCTGTGGTCCGCTGCTTCCCTTCGTCATATGCCGGCTTCTTGAAGATTCAGGTCTTACACAGCTCTATGTTCCGCTGCCTCCCCTCGTCGCTATAACAGAGCAGCTCTATGGTCCGATGCCTTCTCCGCAAGCTGGGCTCCGCTGCTGGCTGCTCTCTGGTCCACAGTTCTCTATCCCCACGTCACGATCACGTCGAGGTCATGTCAAGATCACGTCGGGGTCATGACAGGAACACGTTGGGGTCACCAATTGTGGCGGATGAAGAAATGACCAACACCAAGATGTGTTCAGGCATCAGGCATCAGCACTTTATTGAAGCTTTGCACTGCTTATATATCCTTTTTTCCTCCTCCACACCCCAAGCACGCAGCACTCTTTCACTTTTGATTCGTCACCCCTTATCACACACGCGCCTGAACAATTGACATGATTGGATAATTCCACCTGTTCATGAGCCATTCTTTTACTTCTGACTGGTTACTAATTACAGCTCACAACTCATCCTTATCTTGTCTCATACACATTCTTTCTTGTTTTTCCACTTTGTTTTACTTTTCACTCAATGTCAGGAATTAATTGCTCAAGGCTGAGGCCACCTGCAGCTTCGGCTCTTAAAGCAACAATAGACATCGGATGTTAAAGGAATTTAACTCAGTCAGTGGGTAACTCTAGGTTTGCTTTATTGACAACTCAGGAGTGGGCCACTGACTGAGTTAAATTCCTCTAACAGAAATTGGCACCTCAGATGGGGCTCTAGGACACAAGAGAAAAAAAAGATAAGAGCCAGATGTCCCTCTGGAAAAAACCTGTCTCCAACACTCAAATTGCCGGCAAACAGGTGAGTGCACCTATAGGGCTTTGGGTAGGAGTAATTCCAGACCAGTTTATACTGGGAGGACTCTTGTGTTTAAACTTGCTATAAAGAAAAGAAGGTAAAAGAAAATGGGGATGACACCCAGCGTTGAAAGGGGGACGCCCTTTGCTGAGGTACTGGAAAACTGTAAAAAGATACCCTTGGCAAAGACATTACAGAAGAGGAGGCTGATAATGTTGTGCCAAGAGGAATGGCCATTCCTGACTAGAATAGGAGGAGGAGGACCAAATGATGAATGGCCTCCCAAAGGAACCTTTAAACCCCATAAGTAGAAGTTTTTGAGATGAATTCTGTAAGACTCTGGGAGTCAAGGTATTGTTTATTGGTATATTTGGTATAATTGGGCAAATCAAAGAAAAAAGACGCAACAAAAATGAGAAGGAGTCCACTTCCCTCAGCTCCTGCAGCTGAGGAAACCGAACCCTTCTCTAAAGGAGTTGTCATGTATCCAATGTGCATGGATTACATCCCAAATCCAAGAGCAGGACCAGGTGCACCTCCTGATGTTCCTGCAGGAACTATAGTTATCAGATGTTGCGAGCGGAGGAAGCAAGGGGTCGATCCAATATGGATGGTAAACAAGCTTCAACTTTATTTGCAGAACACAACTTCTTTTATGCTTTCCCACAACGACTATGCACACATGTCTGTGGTGGGTTGACCCTGGCTAGAGACCGGATGCCCACCAAAGCCCACTCTATCACTCCCCCTCCTCAAATGGGCAGGGGGAGAAAATTATAACGAAAAGCTCGTGGGTGGAGATAAGGACGGAGAGAGATCACTCAGCAATTACTGGCACGGGCAAAACAGACTCGACTTGGGGGAAAAAAACAAATTTACTTTATTACAAATCAAAATCAGAGGAGAATGAGAAGTAAAACCAAATCTTAAAACACCTCTCCCATCCCTCCCTTCTTCCCGGGCTTAATCTCTTTCCCGATTTTCCACCTCCTCCCCCCAGCAGCACAGGGGGACAGGGAATGGGGTTAGGGTCAGTTCATCACACGGTGTTTCTGCCGCTCCTTCCTCCTCAGGGGGAGGTCTCCTTCCCCCGCACCAGCGTGGGGTCCCTCTCACGGGAGACAGTCCTCCACCAACTGCTCCAACGTGAGTCCTTCCCATGACTGACAGCTCTTCACGAGCTGCTCCAGTCTGGGTCCATTCCATGGGGTGCAGTCCTTCAGGAAGGGACTGCTCCAGCGCGAGTCCCCCACGGGGTCACAAGTCCTGCCAGCAAACCTGCTCCGGCGTGGGCTCCTCTCTCCACGGGCTACAGGTCCTGACAGGAACCTGCTCCAGCGCGGGCTTCCCGCGGGGTCACAGCCTCCTTCGGCATCCACCTGCTCCGGCGTGGGGTCCTCCACGGGCTACAGGTGGTCATCTGCACCACCATGGACCTCCATGGGCTGCAGGGGGACAGCCTGCTTCACCATGGTCTTCACCACAGGTTGCGGGGGGAATCTCTGCTCCGGCGCCGGAGCCCATCCTCCCTCTCCTTCTTCACTGACCTTGGTGTCTGCGAAGTTGTTTTCTCTTACATCTTCTCACTCCTCTCTCTCGCTGCAAAGTGTGCAGCTTTTTTTCTCCCTTCCTTTTTTTTTTTTTTCTTAATTATGTTATCACAGAGGCGTTACTGATTGGCTCGGCCTTGGCCAGCGGCGGGTCCCTTCTTGTAGCCGGCTGGCATTGGCTGTGTTGAGTCGGACATGGGGGAAGCTTCTGGCAGCTTCTCTCACAGAAGCCACCCCATGTCCCCTCCCCCACTGCTACCAAAAACCTTGCCACGCAAACCCAATACAATGTCACACCCCGATTGGTTACATCAGAAGGCTATGCACACATGTCACACTCTGATTGGTTATATGCAACTTTGCCAACACTCGCTGCACAGCTCCCATGTGCTAGCCATCTCACATGCTAGCCGTGCTAGCCGAGGCTTAGCCATGCTAAAAGCCAGTGATTAAGTTGCCCAGGGAACTAATGTCCCTGCTCCTTGAGCCATTCCCCAACAATTAAGTTGCCCAGGGAGCTAATGTCCCTGTTCCTCAAGCCATTCCCCAACAATTCCCCCTTTTTCTTTTTGAACCACTAGCTTATACCTACAGAGCAACGGTTAATACAAGCAAAGCATAAAGACAAAATTAACAAAATAATCATAAGAAAAACAACAAGGTGTAACAGCTCTCTGATTAGGCTTCCTGTCTATCCTGAGAAACCCCATCCCTGAAACAGTTCTCGAAGCCACTCGTCCAGGCCACCGTGATGCTGCTTGATGTGCTTCATGTTCTGCCCCAGGGCCGCTAGGGCTCTAAGGATGGATTCAGAATGATCCACCTTGAGCTAACAATTAAAAGTCAGTAGCTGCTCGTTTCTGCAACATGGCGTGTCTCACGCTATCCACACCTGTAAGAAGGGCTGAAATAATCTCAGAGGTAAGGTTAAATTGTTTAATACTCTAACAAGCAAGTTGTTCTAAAATTACTAAGGCCTTAGAAACAGCAACCCCAGGTGCAGACAGTGAAGCAAAAAATGTCTCTGGGCGCGACCACAACTCCACATCGTCCTTGCAGTCGCTACCTAATCCTGCTAGTGACCGCCGTGATCGCTGGTGAACCTGTATTTGGTGTATAGAGGGGGCAAACAATGTTAGCCTGCTAAGATAGCATGGACCTCCAGCGGGATGCTGTGGGATGCCACCCCAAGCATGATCTCCACAGACCCAGAGGCAGACTGTGAAGCTAATGTGCCAGAAGATGACTTGCCAACAGACCAAAAAGTACCCGGGGGGCAACTGTTTGGCGGACAACCCCACAGCATCTGCGTCTCATTCTGCTTACCAGTGGGCATAGAGCCCTTCAGCTAATACCCACGGTTCACACTTAAAACAGAAGGGACAGGTGGTGGGGACCCGGGTCAGCGTGCTCATTAACGGGCACAGTGTCCGTGCACTCCTCAGGGCATCTCTTCAAGGCAGGTTTCGTGAATCTGGCAGGAACCCAAAGAAGACTTTTCCCTGTAACGACACACATGTAACCTCTGCCTGGATATTTCACCTCCGCTGGCCCTTTCCACAATCCCGTTTCTGGTTCTTTATACATTACATACATAGGTTCCCTTTCATTTTCACTTACTGCTCTCCCATGTATCATCGCAGGGGGAAATTCCTGATCAGAAAAAATACACAAATGATTTAACACAAAAACAGTTCACAACAGCCTTTCTACTATATCAGTAACGTTGTTAAACTTTTGTAAATAACGTTTCAGGGTTTGGTTGGCCCGTTCTACCACAGCTTGACCAGTTGGTGAATGTGGTATCCCTGTTATATGTTTAACACCCCATAGTTGACAGAATTTCCTAACTTTCTGTATTGGGTTTGCGTGGCAAGGTTTTTGGTAGCAGTGGGGAAGGGGACATGGGGTGGTTTCTGTGAGAGAAGCTGCCAGAAGCTTCCCCCATGTCCGACCCGACACAGCCAATGCCAGCCGGCTACAAGAAGGGACCCGCCGCTGGCCAAGGCCGAGCCAATCAGTAACGCCTCTGTGATAACATAATTAAGAAAAAAAAAAGGAAGGGAGAAAAAAAAAAAGCTGCACACTTTGCAGCTAGAGAGAGGAGTGAGAAGATGTAAGAAAAAACAACTCTGCAGACACCAAGGTCAGTGAAGAAGGAGGGGGAGGAGGTGCTCCAGGCGCCGGAACAGAGATTCCCCTGCAGCCTGTGGTGAAGACCATGGTGAAGCAGGCTGTCCCCCTGCAGCCCATGGAGGTCCATGGTGGAGCAGTGACCACCTGTAGCCCGTGGAGGACCCCACGCCGGAGCAGGTGGATGCCCGAAGGAGGCTGTGACCCCGCGGGAAGCCCGCGCTGGAGCAGGTTCCTGTCAGGACCTGTAGCCCGTGGAGAGAGGAGCCCACGCCGGAGCAGGTTTGCTGGCAGGACTTGTGACCCCGTGGGGGACTCGCGCTGGAGCAGTCCCTTCCTCAAAGGACTGCACACCATGGAATGGACCCATGCCAAAGCAGTTCGTGAGGAACTGTCAGTCATGGGAAGGACTCACGTTGGAGCAGTTGGTGGAGGACTGTCTCCCGTGAGAGGGACCCCACGCTGGTGCGGGGGAAGGAGACCTCCCCCTGAGGAGGAAGGAGCGGCAGAAACACCGTGTGATGAACTGACCCCAACCCCATTCCCTGTCCCCCTGTGCCGCTGGGGGAAGAAGGTGGAAATTGGGAAAGAGATTAAGCCCGGGAAGAAGGGAGGGATGGGGGAGGTGTTTTAAGTTTTGGTTTTACTTCTCATTCTCCTCTAATTTCGATTGGTAATAAAGTAAATTTGTTTTTTTTTTTCCCCCAAGTCGAGTCTGTTTTGCCCGTGCCAGTAATTGCTGAGTGATCTCTCTCTGTCCTTATCTCCACCCACGAGCTTTTCGTTATAATTTTCTCCCCCTGCCTATTTGAGGAGGGGGAGTGATAGAGTGGGCTTTGGTGGGCATCCAGCCTCTAGCCAGGGTCAACCCACCACACTTTCTCACTACAATATGCAGGCCCATTGTCAGTTTTGATGGCATTGGGAACCCCCATAACGGCAAAACAACTGGTAAGATGACGTGTTACATGCAATGCCTTTTCCCCCGTCTGAGGAGTGGCCCATGTGTATCTGCTATACGTATCAATGGTAACATGTACATATTTTAACTGCCCAAACTCATTAACATGTGTAACATCCATTTGCCACAGTTCGCAGGGACCCAGACCTCTTGGGTTCACCCCAATCCCCAGTCCTGGGCCATGATGACCACAGGTAGCACATGCCCGAACAATGCCGCAGGCCTCTTCCCTAGTGATACTGAACTGGTGGTGCAGCCCTCGAGCGTTCTGGTGAAATGTAGCATGTGATTCCCTTGCTTTTATAAAGTCACTTACAGGGGCGGCCATAGAAACCAGCTGGTCAGCCCGGTCATTGCCTTCCCCTAACCCATCAGTCCATTTATGGCTCCTAATGTGAATAATACAGTACAACTCTGTCCGCTGCATGATTGCTGACTGTAACTGTCGCAATAACTCAAAGAGTCTTTTATTCCCTATGTCCCGTATTCTTGCTCCCTCTATACGATTTACCACGCCTGCAACATACAAGCAGTGTTGCAGGTACCAATCCAAGTCCTTCCTCCGGATCGGAACATATATTGCTCCTGGTTCGTTTCCTGTTATCTGCAATAATCTTGTTCTGCCTTTTTGTATTAATTCCGCTAAGTTTGAGATTCTCTTCTGCAGTGTTGTTGCTGGTTGTATTGTCGTAAATATCCATTCCAGGACCGCTATCTGATTCTCCCCCTTTTTCTTTTTGCATTGGGTCAATGCACCCTCTCCGCGGGGTGAGCTGACTCTCTCTCTCCGGGGAGTCTCCACTTGCTTGGTTCTTTGCGCACAAAAATCACGGGGAATGGCAGCTTTCCTTTTGCTCAGCCCATCTTGGTTCGTAGATCTAGGAGACCTTAGGACCAGAGGTCCCTTACTCCAGGACCGTCCGAGGACAGGGGCGCCCTCCTGGAGTGGGGTTCTGAATCAAGGTAGTCTAGATCCGAGTCACGGCACCAAATTGCTATAAGTGAATTTGACTCAAAGTCCAACAATAAATTCAAAGGTCATTGTCTATGCCTACAATTGGTCAGAGCCACTGAAGATCCCCTAATAATTTTTGAGCATCAGCAAGCGTAGTAATGTCCGTAAGAATAACAAGTTTCTGAGGGGAGATCTGTGTCTCATTTATTGTCCAACCCAAATATTTCTATGCTGGGGCCCGCTGTATCTTTTCAGTGGCAATGACCAAGGAATGCAATTCCAATTGTTGCTGTAAAAACTGCTCTTGTTGTTCAGGTGCTCTTTTTATGCCTCCTCCGGTGCCGAGGCCAGCTCCACTGCCTCTCCCGAGGGCAGCCACGTGGCGAGCTGCAAGCGCCGTCCGGGCGGGCTCGGCCACCCCCCAACACAATGGGTGCAGTTTGCAAACAAACCCCGCTCGAGGGGCAGCCGCGGTGCCGCAGCCGGGGCGGACGCAGATAGCCCCGGCCGCAGGGGGGATAGGCTTGCCCGCCTCCCTCGGCGAGCGCTGGGCAGCGGCACCGTCGCCGATCGACAGCAGCGCGTGGGACAGCGGTGCGGGGCTGGCCAGGGGAGGATCGAGGGGAGCCTCAGCTGCAGTGCGCCGCCTGCCTCGCCGCCGCCATCCCCTCACTGCTGCGTCCCCCGCCCGGCAACTGCCGCCAGCGCGGCCATCTTCTTGCCATCCCGCCTGATTTTTCACCTCTCGCCACGTTTTCATCAACTTCTTTGCGGCCTTATCGTCATCACAGTCCCGCCATTCACTCTCGTCAAACATTGCGATAGGATCTTTAAAATGTCCCTTCGCCTTGCCTAAGGCAAGAAGATCGGCGAGATTCTTAAACGGATCCACGCCGCGCTTTTCTAAAAAGCGTTGTAATAATTTTTGCGCTACCTCTCGTTCCATAATACTCACAGCTGTGATTCTAGTGGCGTTTTCAACGACTTTAGGTAGACGCCTCTCGGACTGCAATCAGGATCCGGCTCGAGCTACATAAAATAGAGCTTTTAGCCTCCTGAGGACCCGGACACCTCGCTCTCACGGAGAGTAGTGGATCTTTTGGTCCCTGGTCGCCGCCGCCAGTGCTTTTCCAAGTCCGCTCGCCCGGTGACAAACAGATTAAAATAAAAAAAAAACAAAAGGAGAAATGGAAAACCCCGAAGTCCCTGTTCGGGCGCCACTTGTTGCGAGCGGAGGAAGCAAGGGGTCGATCCAATATGGATGGTAAACAAGCTTCAACTTTATTTGTAGAACACAACTTCTTTTATGCTTTCCCACAACGACTATGCACACATGTCACACCCCGATTGGTTACATCAGAAGGCTATGCACACATGTCACACTCTGATTGGTTATATGCAACTTTGCCAACACTCGCTGCACAGCTCCCATGTGCTAGCCATCTCACGTGCTAGCCTAGCCGTGCTAGCTGAGGCTTAGCCATGCTAAAAGCCAGTGATTAAGTTGCCCAGGGAACTAATGTCCCTGCTCCTTGAGCCATTCCCCAACAATTAAGTTGCCCAGGGAGCTAATGTCCCTGTTCCTCAAGCCATTCCCCAACAATCAGACATGAACCTTGGAAACAAGGTGATTTAGTAGCTTGACAATCAAAAATGCCTCCTCTACGAGATAATTCTGAAAAGTGTGCACAACTGTTATCGGGAATTGTCACTGATTATGAAATGATATGAGAACTTTAATGAGAGAGTTATTTCACTCAGAAGAAAGAGATAAAATTTTCCAAAAGGACAGAGAAATTGCCCAGAGAGATCTGAACAAGATCCAGGGTGGAACTCAGCAACCACTGATGGACAAAATGCTCATTGCGCCACTCTCAGGCAACTAATTGAGGCAGTTCCCCAAGCTAGTGAAAGAGTAACTATATTGGACTAAAGTACTGGAATGTCGGCAAAGACCTGATGAGCATCCAAGCCATTACTGGGCAAGATTAAAAGCTACTCTATTGAAATATGGAGGCATGACCCATGACAATTTCCAAGAACCTTTAGCCATCAGTGTTTAGTAAGTAAGTAAGAAACATCTGCCAGGGTGGCAGGGAGAAACATTAACTAAGATTTTGAGCATTGCAACTTTTGGTTTTGATGACAAAGACAAAAACAGGAAGAAGAAAGGTTAAAGCTTGAAAGAAAGCATAAAGAAAAGGAAAGGGAAATCGGGTTATTGGCTGCAGCAATAACCCAGAATTTCCTGAGGGGAAGAGGACAAGGTTTTCCAAGGGGCAGATTGAGGGGGAGGGGAGCATGAGGTAGAATTCCTTCTGCTCTCCCACCCCAAAATCCTCTTCCTATATCTCAATATGCTAACTCCTTACAGTGTTTTTATTACGGGAATATAGGTCACATGCAAAGAGACTGCCTGATATGACCAGCAGCTCTAGGAAGGCTTCCACCAGATCAACCTGCACGTCCACACTCGCAATAAGAGAAATGGTATCCGACTTCTCTTGGAATTAAAGGAGCCATGGAACCCATTGGAATCAAGGTAGATGAATGTGGTCAAATTTCTGCAAAGGTAAATGGTATTTGTGTCGCCTTTTTAGTGGACACGGAAGCAACTTTATCTTTGTTAAATGTTGATATTCCCCAAAAGTCAAATGAATCAGTGAGAATAAGGGGGATTGTAGGAGAGGAAATAAGATATCTATCCACTCCGTTGCCTGTAATTTTGGACAAAAAATTGGTTTGGGGAAGATTTGTGATATCTCTCAGTTCCCCCATTTCCCTGTTGGGGTGAGACTTATTGCAGGAATTTAGTACATTTATCTCCTTGGCTCCTACAGGAATCCAATTAGTTGTAATGGGGTCTGAAATAGTTTATGTGGAAAATCAAAAACAAATAAATCTGAGTAAAATACCATCTGAATTGGCCAGTGTTCCCAGAGAACTTTGGAGTACCTCAGGAGATGAAGTAGGATTATTGAAATCAACTGAACCTGTCATAATAAAAACAAAAGGAGGGACTCTTCCTTCAATTTGACAATAGCCAATTGTAGCTGAGGCTATTCCTAGTATAGAAAAACAAATTATGCATTTTTTAGAGGAAGGAATTTTAAAGAATGTCATAGTCTGTATAATCCCCCAATCTTACCTGTAAGTAAACATAGAATTGATAAAGATGGAGATCCTGAATATAGATCTGTGCAAGACTTATGAGCTGTGAATGAACATTTAATTGCTCCACACCCTGTGGTCCCAGATCCTAATTTAATTCTAACACAAATCCCTAATTGGGCACAGTATTTTACTGTACTTGATCTAATTGGAGCTTTCTTTAGCATTCCTATTGCAGAAGAAAGCCAGCAAATTTTTGCCTTCACTTGGCAAGGAAGACAATCAACTTGGACCAGGTTACCACAGGGATTCACTAGCTCTCCTACTATATTTTCTCAAATTTTGAAAAATGACTTACAGGATTTAATTTTTCCAAATAAATCAATTTTGATACAATATGTGGATGAGATGCTGTTAGCAAGTGAAACTAAAGATAATTGTATCAGAGATACAATATATTTGTGTATTCAACTTGTAAAAAAGGGACACCGTGAATCTCCATCCAAGTTGCAGTTTTGTGAACAGCAAGTAAAATATTTGGGTTTTATATTAAAATCAGGAAGACGAAAAGTAGACCCTGAAAGGGTCAAAACTATTCAAGAAATCCCCAGACCAATAACTAAGAAACAATTAAGGGGATTTCTGGGACAGGTGGGTTTTTGTCATCCTTGGATTCCTGGATTTAGTGAAATTGTTAGACCTTTTGCATGAAGCAACTAAAAATGAGGAAATTGAGTCAATTGCTTGGGGTGCTGAAAGAGAAAAAAAGCTTTCCATACCCTAAAAGCAGCACTTTTGTCTCCTCCAGCATTAGGGCTCCCTGATTATTCAAAACCTTTTAAGCTTTATTGTGATGAAACAAATGGAATAGCAAAGGGGGTATTAGTACAGACTTTGGGCCCACATGAAAGACCAGTTGCTTATTTTTCTTCCACCCTAGACCTGGTAATTAAAGGAACTCCCTTTTGTATCAGGGCAATAGCTGCAGCAGCTGAAATGGTAGAAAAGACTAGAGTGTTTTAGGACATCCACTAACTATTTGCGTACCTCATGAGGTAGAAATTTTATTAAAGCAATATGTGGAGAAAGCTTTATCTCCTCAACGAGCACATAGATATGAAATAATTTTACTATTGGCTGAAAATTTGAAAGTGGAAAGGTGCAACACTTTAAACTCTGCTACTTTGTTTCCTCTGCCTTCTGATGGTGAAAAGGATGATCAGGATTGTGTTCAACTTGTATCCGAAACCAGTAAACAGCGAGACAACTTGAAAAATCAACCTTTAAATCACCCCAACTTAAACCTCTTCACAGACAACTCGTCTTATTATGAAGAAGGTTGAAAATGCACTGGATTTGCTGTTACCATGGAAACCCAAGTACTGATAGTGGGACCTTTGCTAGCACCCTTGGGTGCTCAAGGGGTGGAAATTGTTGCTCTCACAGAAGCTGCTAAACATGCAATTGGATTGTGTGTTAACCTTTATACAGACTCTAAGTATGCTTTTGGGGTGTGCCATGCAACTGGGGCTCTATGGAAAGAAAGAGGTTTTTGACCTCAACTGGAAAGACTGTTGCTCATGGGAAACAGATCAAGGACCTTTTAGAGGCGATCTAGTTGCCCTCTGAGATTTCTGTTGCCTATATAAAAGCGCACACCCAGAAGACAGATGATTTCTCAAGGAAACTCACTAGCTGATTTAGCAGCTAAAGCCGCTGCAAGACAGTTTGTGCCCATAATGGCATTGGGTGCACAACATGAAGTAACCTCCGAGCTCCTCGACATCGCAAAACTGTATGAGGATCTCTCTCAAGAAGAAAAGCAGCAACGGATTTGACTTGGAGCCCAGCAGCAAGGAGGTGAATGGCTGCTGAATAACAAGCCCCTTCCAAAAAGGTATTTAATCCTGGCCACGCGTTGGCATAATGAAAAAACTCATGGAGGGCCAGAAAATTTAGCACTCCGAATCCAGAAACTCTGGGCTGCTCCTGGGATTTATGCAGCAGCAAAAAGAATTTGCGGAGGGTGCAAACTTTGCAGACAATATTCGTCCGTGTGAATAAAAGCCCCTACCGGGAAGAGACCACCAGCCACCTTTCCCTTTCAAAAGCTCCAAATTGATTCTGCAGACATGCCAAAAACCATGGGGTACTCTTACATGTTAGTAATAGTTGATCAATTGTCCAGGTGGGTGGAAGCATTTCCAACTAGGAAGAATGATTCAAAATCTGTAGTAAAGGTTTTGTTAAAAGAGATTGTTCCAAGGTATGGGGTCTCTGAAATTAATGATTCAGACCGAGGGGCTCATTTTATAGCAGCTATCTTGATTCAGGTATATAAATCCTTAGGTATCCTTAATAAACTTCACACCCCATATCATCCTGAATCAAGTAGAACAAATTAATAGGACTTTGAAGGAAAAAATAGTCAAGGTTTGTAAACAGATGGGTTTGAAAGGACCTGATGCTTTGAATTTGGTATTATGGGATATCAGAAACACCCCCAGACAACCTGTCGGAGTTTCTTTGGCTGAGATTTAGTTTGGCAGAATATTTCCTGTTCCTGGAACATATGTACCTGCAAAAACCAGCCTTTTGGATGGAGATGAACAAGTCACATAATATTTGTTGTATTTGCAAAATTATTTTTTTCAAATGGATAACCATGCTGTATTTGGTTTGCGTGGGAAGGTTTTGGTAGCCTGGGGGGGGGGAACAACATGGGGGTGGCTTCTGTGAGAGAAGCTGCCAGAAGCTTCCCCCATGTCCGACCCGACACAGCCAATGCCAGCCGGCTACAAGAACGGACCCGCCGCTGGCCAAGGCCGAGCCAATCAGTAACGCCTCTGGGAGAACAGAATTAAGAAAAAAAAAAAAAAGGAAGAGAGGGAAAAAAAGCTGCACACTTTGCAGCTGGAGAGAGGACTGAGAAGATGTAAGAGAAACAACTCCACAGACACCAAGGTGAGAGAGAGGAGCCCACGCCGGAGCAGGTTTACTGGCAGGACTTGTGACCCCGTGGGGGACCCGCGCTGGAGCAGTCCCTTCCTGAAGGACTGCACCCCATGGAATGGACCCATGCTAAAGCAGTTCGTGAGGAACTGTCAGTCATGGGAAGGACTCACGTTGGAGAAGTTCGTGGAGGACTGTCTCCCATGAGAGGGACCCCACGCTGGTGTGGGGGAAGGAGTTCTCCCCCTGAGGAGGAAGCAGTGGCAGAAACACCGTGTGATGAACTGACCCCAACCCCATTCCCTGTCTCCCTGTGCCGCTGAGGGGAGGAGGTGGAAAATCGGGAAAGAGATTAAGCCCGGGAAGAAGGGAGGGATGGGGGAGGTGTTTTAAGACTTGGTTTTACTTCTCATTATCCTCTGATTTTGATTGGTAATAAAGTAAATTTGTTTTTTCCCCCAAGTCAAGTCTGTTTTGCCCGTGCCAGTAACTGGTGAGTGATCTCTCTCTGTCCTTATCTCCACCCACAAGCTTTTAGTTATATTTTTCTCCCCCTGCCCAATTGAGGAGGGGGAGTGATAGAGTGGGCTTTGGTGGGCATCTGGCCTCTAGCTAGGGTCAGCCCACCACACATGCCTATTGGTATCAAGGTATAAGCCCTGAAATTCAAGTCCATAATATTCAACCAGGGGATAAAGTATATATACAAAAAATTTTAAAAGAAAAAATAGATTTGAACCTAATTGGGATGGACCTTATATTGTTGGGGTTTTTTTTGACGACACCAAGCTGTGTGATGCAGTTGACACGCTGGAGGGACGGGATGCCATCCAGGGGGCCTTAACAGGCTTGAGAGGTAGGCCTGTGCTAACCTCATGAAGTTCAACAAGGCCAAATGCAAGGTCCTGCACCTGGGTCAAGGCAATCCCAAACATAAATACAGGCTGGGCAATGAATGGCTTGAGACCAGTTCCAAAGAGAAGGACTTTGGAGTGGTGGTGGACGAGAAGCTGAACATGAGCCAGCAATGTGCGCTTGCAGCCCAGAAGGCCAAACGTATCCTGGGCTGCATCAAGAGAAGCATGGGCAGCAGATCGAGGGAGGTGATTCTCCCCCTCTACTCTGCTCTCGTAAGGCCCCACCTGGAGTACTGTGTCCAGTTCTGGAGCCCCCAACACAAGAAAGACATGGAGCAGTTAGAACGAGTCCAGAGAAGGGCCACGAGGATGATCCGAGGGCTGGAGCACTTCTCCTATGAGCACAGGCTGAGAGAGTTGGGGCTGTTCAGCCTAGAGAAAAGAAGGCTTTGGGGAGACCTTATAGTAGCCTTCCAGTACCTGAAGGGGGCCTATAAGAAAGCTGGGGAGGGACTTTTTACAAAGGCAGGTAGTTATAGAACAAGGGGAAATGGCTTTAAACTGGAAGAGGGCAGGTTTAGATTAGATATTAGGAAGCAATTCTTTCCTGTGAGGGTGGTGAGACACTGGAACAGGTTGCCCGGAGAAGTTGTGGCTGCCCCCTCCCTGGAAGTGTTTAAGGCCAGGCTGGATGAGACTTTGAGCAACCTGATGTAGTGGAAGGTGTCCCTGCTCATGGCAGGAGGGTTGGAACTGGATGATCTTTAAGATCCCTTCCAACCCAAACCATTCTATGATTCTATGAAAAGTCATTATGTAAGTCTTTCTTAGAAGTGCAGAGGTGAGCAGACAGGAAGATTATTCAAGAAGATCAGTGAATACAGTGACCAGAATGGGACCAGCGGGCTGCCACTTCTGAAGAGGCACTGAAACGACACGAGAAGAATCAGCTGTGCTGGAAGACTGCTGTGGACTTTTATAGAATTTTAAATTAATGAGAAATTTGGAAATGAGGGTTCGTGGGAAAACCCCAAGAACTTTGAAAAGAATACCTATTGCATAATGTTAAATTTAGCATATATAGAGAGCTTGATTTTTGAAACACCTTTGCCACTCACTGAGGTGATGGCCCAAATCTGAGTTGTCAATAAAGCAAACCGAGTTACCCACCGACTGAGTTAAATTCCTTTAACATCAGACTTCCCTATTTTTCTGCATCACCCACCAAGTACACCCAGGTCCCTGAGCAAAAGCAATCTCACAAATGGATTTACCTTTACCCAAGCCAGGAATAACCCAGACTGTTTTCCCAAGCACAATTTAATGCGAACCACAGGGACTTTGTCCCCTTCAACAATACATAAAAGTTTTGACCCCCAGTCTCTTCATTCACATCTTGTAGATAAGGATCCAAAGCCCATCTGTGCTGTCTGGAGAGCTGTCCAATGGCAACTTGAGCAACTTTCTTGGAAGAACTCCCTTTTGTGTTTGGTTTTCTTTGGAACTTGTGTACATGTGCCTCTAGGACTGAGGTAGGTTTGCCATCCCTCTTTCTTGTGTCCTCTCCATGGTCACACAATTCAAACCACAGTGTGCCCCGTGGTGTGTGCCCTTTCTCTTGGGCAGAGAAACGCTTGTTCTTATCACCTGAGACCTTTTTATGTGCAGAGGAATCAGATATGAATTCCCAGAACTCTTGGGTCAGTTTCTCTATAGCTGAGATGAGGGAGGAGGACAGAGTGTCATCGTATGTCTGGAGCTGGCAAGCCATTTCATCCACCTTTGGCTCCTCTCCAACTTTGAAGCTCAGTACTGCCAGTGACTTGGCGTACGATGCTGGTGCATTCTGTAGAACCTCCCACCACATGCCTTGTGTGCATGGGACTTCATCTGGATCTTTGGGTAACTGATCGTCATTCAGGTTACTATAAATCACTTCCAGCACAGCTCATTCTCTCAAGCACTGGATGCCTTTCTCTGTGTTGTCCCACTTGTTTAGATTGCACAAAATATCATCCTTAAAGTTGAACCTTTCTTTCACACTTGACAGGAGTCGCTTCCAGAAGTTGAGAGTCTGTGGCTGTCTCCCAATCACTTTGTCAATGTCACTTTCTCTAGAAGTGGTGGTGGCTGTTGCAGGGGTTGAAGTGGCTGCAGTGTTGGTCACAGGTGGTGGAGTGACTGCACTGTCTGTTGCAGGAGCTGGAGTGGCAGCACAACACTGGCATCTGCACTGAGCACCAGTAGCAGATCTAGGCAACATCACAACCTGACACACATTCAGCAAACAGGGTGATGGTAGTCTGAGCATCCCAAAGATATTTGAAATTCTCAATAGCTTTAATAAATGATCTGGAGAAGAAGGGGAAAACGAAGGCATGATATCCCCTCCTTGTATTGGCTCTCCCAGAAAAAAGGTGTAATTGGTGACCACGCCCATCAGACAGCTCTCAAAATGCGGGGATGGAGCTGGCTTCACTTGGCTGCCTGCCACCACTGCAGACAGATACAGAATTGGTCCTACTACTCATTATTTTAGCATACTAAAAACCAGCACCCCACAGCACAGCACAATGAAAACCTTAGTCAGCAAAACAACATCCATAATTCCAGTCCAACGCCTAGAGGTGGTAAATCACGTATAAATACTAGCACACAGCATATATGACAAGTGAGGTGATACAGACCACAGCTCTAAAATCACCTTTGAGAGCACAGAAAACAGCGTTCCGATCAGCGCCGACCAAGTCAGAGGCCACATAATTAATGTGCATGTATTCGCTTGCTTAAATCATTAAACTTCCGCTCTTCTCAGCCCCTGAGAACATGATGGCCTTAGGACCTTTGCAGATGTTCTCCCAAAATGTTGTCATGGGTGTCTAAGCTCAGGGAAGAACATGTAGATAAGAGTTAATGACTGAACATTCTTCAAGGAACATTGTCCTAAACGCATGAGTGAGGCACCACTGAGCAAGGTCAAAGAGGAAATCAATCAGTGGACATCGTGGTAAAGCCTACTGAAGACCACCACCTCATTTTACTGTGCAAGCGTGAAGGACATTTACATATGCTAAATAGCAGTGAATATGCATGTATTAGGTCAATATAATGTGTGCTGAAACAAAGACACACACACACCTTGGGGGAGGGATCTCCGTGTGTGTCCAGCACTGCAATAAAGAATACCTGCTTTCTAAAACTCCAAAACAAGAGTTTCTCTGACCAGCTTTCTCGGTATCAAACCCATGCTTTACCTTAGCTCCTAACCATTGTGAATTTACAAAAAGTATCTTCATACAAACTTCCTCTTAGTTTACACACAAATATAGATGAATTTAATCAAAACTTCCATCTAAACCTACAGATTTTTTTCTTATGAAATGACAACAGTGAGTACTAGAATACCGTTTTCATAAGCATATGTCTTTTTCAGATTTAGCGGAGCTACTTTAATACTCCTAGATCAACCCAGAAGATTCTTGGTTTAAGCATGGTTTTCTCATTTATCATTAAAATATGTAATTTATTTTAAGAATATATGTGAAATAATAGAAACCATGAACGTGTGACTACAGACATTTCTCAGTCTTTTTAATAGAAAGAAATAATCAAATTAGAGTCACAAATAAGACGTTCACAAAGATATCTAGCTGCTGTCTGCTATGAACTTGGCAGACTCCGGGTGCGCGTGTGAAACACGAACGGCACCATGTTCAGCCTCGCATCGGAGGATAGAAGGCACTTTTCAAGGCTGCCTTTTCTTTCATGTCTCCTCCCCATCCTGCGACACTGACAGAAAGCAGCACCACAGCACGCCTCCCATGCCGCCCGGCCCCAGCACAGCCTTCGCTTCCGCAGCTAGGCCTTCAATCAGAGGCAACAAAAAGCTGTTATGACCAAAACTACTTCTTCCTTACCGGTACAGGAAAACAGCTACCAAGGACGCGATAATCCATCACACAACCACCAGCCCCTCAACGACGCCACACCGCCCTGCCCTTCTAGTGCGGTGCAGGGGAAATCACATCGCCCGCCACTCACTGGGCAGGCGCGCGGGGGTGGGGTAGGCTATCGTGCAAGTAACGCCTGCCTGCGAGCTCAAATAAACCAGCTCACAGCTTTATAGTAATATCATCCCCTTAAAATAAACTGTAGATTGCTTATACAATATAATGTAACATTGGCTTTAACTTAACAGGGTCGTACAAACCTACATAAAACACACGCATTTGCCTTTTCTGGCTGTGCAATAGTTGTTAACTCATGCACAAGACAGTAAAAAATTAAAATATTTTAGACATTTTAAGCTAATTTCAGCTATAATGTACAGAAACATGCACCTAACAGTGAATGCTGCTATATAACCCATGCCTTAAGGGCTACATTTCAAATCCAGCAGTTTCTGTAGATAGCAGTCAGCCTTTTAAAAAAAAAAAAAAGCCTCCACAAAGAATAAATTGTTTCAGTTTGTACAATCTGTACTACTACACTATTTTTGAAGTACAAGTGTAAGAATTATTGCGCTGTCAGCATTCCCCTATATCCCTCCCCTAGCAAAAAAACCCAGCACAGTACTCCTGAGGAGACAGGCAGCTTTTCAGCACCAGGTCAGTAGGGGAGAGATAGGTGGGGACAGAGGTAAAGACCTAAGACCCAAACTCACAGCTTCTTTTACAGCAAGAATCCCTTAGGCTCATCTCAAATCATACATGGTTGGTTTTAAGGAAACCTTAAAGAAAATCCTACTAAAGCTAGAGCAGTGCTCAACTTCTTTGAAAGACTAGGTTAGCTTCTTAAAAGATGCACATCATTAAAAAGAAAAACCAAAACATAATATATTGACATTTGTGCAGCTTTCCTCCCCCCTAAAATATTTTAAAAACACAACCCCACAAACCACCTGCACATACACAATGTAGAAATGCATAGAAAAAAAAACAATCTTGCACTCATGTTTTTCTCAATTCATTTGCATTTTGTCTGATACCTTTTTCTAGGTTGCCAATTTCTCCATATAACTTATGTTCAGCCTTTTCCAAGGAAGTGCCAATTCTACATACATGTGTCATAAATTGAGACCACAACGGATCATAATCCAATTGATATTTTATTAATTGTAGCAAGTAGAATATGAGCAAAGACAGCGCTGGACGGCAGTGGAGTCTGCGCTCCGCCAAAAACTGCCGTGCAAGTAGTTTAAACAGTCTCCTTTTTATACATCTTTTCTTCCGTGTTCATAAAGTAGGGGAGGTGCATGCTTCAGTTGTCACTGACACCCTCCGGAGTCTCTGTTATCGTGGCAGTTTTCTGTTAGTATCTTTCACAATCTCTGGGATCTCTTCCTTAGTTGAGATCCGAAGTTTCTTTTGTTTGCTACTTAGCCTATCATGATGTGCTTGCAAATCCTTTTACTACATGCCTTATAAGTACATTTTGGGCTTAATTCTTGGTCAATTAACAGGATGTTTGAGCACGATGACAACATTGCATAAGCTTTAAACCTTTAGCTAAATAACAGGGTATACCAATGCTATGGTAACCTACCATCGTTGTTTAATATTTCACAAATTGTCTTGCTTGATTAGCAAATTCCCTTTATATGCCTATTACAATTCCCCCTTTTTTTTTTTTTATTATGAATTTGCTGATCAAACTAAACTATTTGTATCTCCTAAGTCTGAGTGTTTTATTACCAAAAGATGTACGTTTTTAATCCTGTTCTTTACGAATGTTACAAATCTATTAATAACACAAGGTCCAAAAGTCAATGCTAATAACAACATAATCAAAGGTCCACAGTGGACAAACACGGAGTAAGTTCTGTTTTTGAACATACCCACCAAGCCCTTGATTTCAGTGTGTGGTGGGTTGACCCTGGCTAGATACTGGGTGCCCACCAAAGCCCACTCTATCACTCCCCCTCCTCAAATGGGCAGGGGGAGAAAATTATAACGAAAAGCTCGTGGGTGGAGATAAGGACGGAGAGAGATCACTCACCAATTACTGGCACGGGCAAAACAGACTCGACTTGGGGGAAAAAAAACAAATTTACTTTATTACAAATCAAAATTAGAGGAGAATGAGAAGTAAAACCAAATCTTAAAACACCTCCCCCATCCCTCCCTTCTTCCCGGGCTTAATCCCTTTCCCGATTTTCCACCTCCTCCCCCCAGCAGCACAGGGGGACAGGGAATGGGGTTGGGGTCAGTTCATCACACGGTGTTTCTGCCGCTGCTTCCTCCTCAGGGGGAGGTCTCCTTCCCCCGCACCAGCGTGGGGTCCCTCTCACGGGAGACAGTCCTCCACCAACTGCTCCAACGTGAGTCCTTCCCATGACTGACAGCTCTTCACGAGCTGCTCCAGTCTGGGTCCATTCCATGGTGTGCAGTCCTTCAGGAAGGGACTGCTCCAGCGCAGGTCCCCCACGGGGTCACAAGTCCTGCCAGCAAACCTGCTCCGGCGTGGGCTCCTCTCTCCACGGGCTACAGGTCCTGACAGGAACCTGCTCCAGCGCGGGCTTCCTGCGGGGTCACAGCCTCCTTCGGCATCCACCTGCTCCGGCGTGGGGTCCTCCACGGGCTACAGGTGGTCATCTGCACCACCATGGACCTCCAGGGGCTGCAGGGGGACAGCCCGCTTCACCCTGGTCTTTCACCACCTCTTGGGGGGGGAATCTCTGCTCCGGCGCCTGGAGCCCATTCCCTCCCCCTCCTTCTTCACTGACCTTGGTGTCTGCGGAGTTGTTTCTCTTACATCTTCTCACTCCTCTCTCCAGCTGCAAAGTGTGCAGCTTTTTTTTTCTCCCTTCCTTTTTTTTTTCTTAATTATGTTATCACAGAGGCGTTACTGATTGGCTCGGCCTTGGCCAGCGGCGGGTCCGTTCCTGTAGCCGCTGGCATTGGCTGTGTCGGGTCGGACATGGGGGAAGCTTCTGGCAGCTTCTCTCACAGAAGCCACCCCATGTCCCCTCCCCCACTGCTACCAAAAACCTTGCCATGCAAACCCAATACACAGTGTGATGTGTTTAAAGATAAAGAGTAAGGGAAATACTTCCACCAGGGCTTTGATTGGCTTAGGGAGGTTGTTCTTCCATCCCCACATTTCTACGCCTCTGCCTCCTTTGCCTACTCCTTTGCCGGGAGCAGCAAGGTGTATCATCTTCTCGGCAGCAGCCGTATTCTTCAGGGGTCCTTCCCTTTTTCTTTTTATAGCCTTTCCTGCCCTTTTTGGTGGATCTCTGCAGGTGAAGATCTTTGAAATTGCTCACTAAGTCGATATGCTATTATTTCTTCTAAATTTGGTTTATATAGATCCTCAGGTGAAATGAGGGATATTATTTTAGAACAATATCGCCCCAAAACTTTGGTTTGTCTAATTCCTCTCACTTGTTTTGTTAGTTTAGATAATTCCCACCAAATAAATAATAGAATATGATGTCATTGTTTTCTAAAACATATTTATCTACTACCCAAGGGCTTCCCACAGGACATCCTTCCGAGGTGGTCCACTGTTTTTCCACAATTTTATTCCAGTGTTGATCTAGTGTTTCATACAAATTCTGATGCTAACAATTAAAACATACTTTGGTTTCTATAACATCTACTCTATTCTCCAAACATAAACTTTTACATTGGCCACAAATCACTTTAACCCAATAATCACATGAAAGATCTCGACATACACAGATTTGTAATAAATCCTTATGGACTCTTTCGTGTTTTAAATAATGCTCCTTATTTCTAATAATATCTCTAGCTAATTCAAATATTCCAAAAAATATTTTCTTGTGGTCCCTCCTCAAGAATCTATCGTATTAGAGGAATTAGGACCCCAGTCCACTGATGCTGTATTCGAAGGTAGAAGTCCTTAGGGCAGGCATGCAGCCACCTTTCAAATTCTTCCATTCATTTATCTGAAAGTAGAATGGCTTATACTTATCTCTTTGAAAACCTTAACTTCATCAAATTTGGTACTGGAGTGACAGTCCACTTCCCTGGAGGTAGGGGTCCCTTGATTCTACTGGCATGGGTCCATCCTTTTTGCACTGTCCTCACAGCAGTATCTGTAGTAAGCAAAACGACAAAAGGACCCTCCCATCGAGGTGTTAGAAATTTTTTTGTTTGTTTGTTTTTAGTGGGTTTTTTTAATGTTTTTACTAGTACTTGGTTACAATAAAGCCAACGGTAAACATTTCACTTAATTTATTTTGGTCTCTACCATTAATTTAGTTAGATGTTTCTTAATTTCCCCATTAATTTGTTTCTTTCCAAATTTTATTTCTGCCACCAATAATAAATTTCGCCCCAATAAGGGCTTTGGTGAATTTGCTATATAAAGAAATTTATGTATTCTTAATTGTTTTCCCAATTTGAACTTCAGAGGTTTGAGAAAATAGTCTTTTTGCTTTGGCTAGTAGCTTTCTTTACTGTTACAAAATCATTGTCTATAGGTGTTAGAGCTTGGTTTTTAAAACTGAAAATATTGCTCCGTTATTTACTAAAAATTCCACACCCTCCCCGTTGTTGTTCCCCAGCTTTAATATAACCAGTGGATCGCTCGGGTGAACTCCCTGGGTCCCCGTCATAGTTTTCTGCCATAGGGGCCTGGGTTCTGGGGGCGTTCGTGATTTTTCTACTCGTTCTTCCAGTGTCCTGTTCATTTACACCATGCACATCGATTGACCCCCAGCAGGGGGTTTTCAAGGGCCTCCGCCTCCCGGAGTCCCTGTTTCTCCTTGTGTCGGGGGCCTCCCTGCTGTAAAGCTGCTACAAGAGCTCTCTTATCTCTTCTCCGGTTTTCCTCCGCAGCTTCTGCCCCCACCTCCGCCTCGCTAATTTTTCTAATGTTTTATTACACAGCTTAAAGGGCAGCTTTGGGCATTCTTCTGTACCAGTTAAACTGATAACAGTAATACCATACCCGAGGCAAGAGGTGCAGGGAAGTGCTTGTCCTATAGTGGATGCACCTGAATTCAAAGCAATTCTCGAGATAAAACTTCTGTCTCCGTTTGGAGAGATACGGGCGCTTGTGCACTCCCCACACTGAGGGGCTAAGTTATTACTTTGTTTTACATCTCCTCCCATACCATAGTGATGAGTTTGTATTTATCTCTTTACCATATAAGTTTCACTAGTCTCACTGATTCTTTAAACTTTCTAAATTCTCACCGAATATCTGTTTAAGATTGCCTGAGCGTTCAATTCTGTCTTAGTCAGACGGCAATTTACATTGGTTACACCAGAAATTGTTTCCAAACTGCACCCAGACGTTCTGGTCACAGTAAAAACATTTAAAAATACAAATTGGTTTACATGAAAAATTCTCAGGTCCATGTATAGGACACCAGAAATTAAAACTTGGTTCAGGTAACTCTGTTCCAAGGTCTGCCATATGCTTAAGAACACACTCAGAATAATATGGACACTGACCACTGGAATGTGACCCCCCTGTCTGTTCCTAAGGGGGTGATCTGTCTCCCTTAAAGTGTGTTTGTGCGGTATCTAAAACTACTGGCAAAACTCTGGTTTAGCTTCCTTAATATTTATGAGTCTTAAGTTCCTATTTAGTTTCCCCCACACACATTAAACAACCACAAAGACAAATTACGTTTATAACATTGAACTATAACTTCTTGCTTTGTTTTCCTTGCGGGAGAACAGAACTGAGGCTCAGAACTCTGCACCCGCTTGGCAGACCTGGCAGAGACGCTGGCTGCAAACAACACAGACACTCAGTCACACAAACGGGCCCATCACTCCTCTCAATCACACCACAAAATATGCCAATTAGACAATAGTCAGGCTCTCATGTACCATAAACCGTTAACCATTTGCCACAGGTCCACACCAAGCAGTATAACTGAAACCATAATACACGGTACTGGGTTTTGACTACAGATGTATAAGATGACAGCTATTCCACACAGTGCTCCTGTTATCTTAGCTAGCTGCAGTTACCATTTAAGTTAAAAAGTTTGATTTAATATCAGTCGATAAGGCCCCCTTGACTTTTTAACTGTCAATATTAAAGTATTATGAGGTGACATGCAGGGTTCTAATAACCCCTGAGTTAAATCTTTTTATTACAGGTTGTAAACCCTCTCGACCTTTCTGTGAAATAGGGTATTGTCTAACCCTAATTGGGTTATCTGGGTCTTTTATCAGAACAGTGATTGGTTTAATATTTAACTTTCCTACTGAGTCTGGAGTATACCAGACTTCTGGGTTAATTTTATTCTCATCTTCTGTAGTTAAAACACATATTTTCACATCTAATTTATCTTTATTTACTTCCAGATTGATTCCTATCTTAATCATTAGGTTCCTTCCCAATAGGATATATTCAGCTTCAGGTACCAACAAAAATGTTCCATTTCCAAATTTATTTGGGGCCTCGATTTCTACATTCTTAATAAGTGGCACCTTGAAAGGTTCCCCTTTTTTTTTCCTATTAATTGGAGCTTTTCTTTTGATTCTGTACAGTCTAACGGTAATCTCTGGACTGTAGATCGTTCGGCCCCCGAGTCCACAAGGAACTCGACTTCTTCTTGCTGAGGACCTAATTTTAATTTTATCAAGGGCTCATTGGATTTTTGGGTCCCCAGCAAATAGAGCCCCTGATCCCCTCCTAATCTTTATCATCTTGGGGTTTTTTTTGTTTTGTTTTTTTTTTTTTTTTTTACAGTTTCTTTTCATGTGTCCTTTTCTCCCACAATAATAGCATTCCATTACCTGCGGTTTGTCCTTCTTTAATGCTCCTGCCTGATTTTCCTTAGGATTCCACCGTCTTTTGTCATTACTCTGTCCTTCTCTAACAGCTGCCACAAGAATCTTGGCCTGTCTCTTCTGACTTTCCTCTTCCCTTCCTACATACACTTTCTGAGCTTCCCTCAATAATTCGTCCAAATCTCTGTCATGCCAATCTTCAATCTTTTCTAATTTCTTTCTTATATCTTCCCAGGATTTTGCCACAAACTGGGTTTTTAATAATGCCTGCCCAATTTGACCATCAGGATCTAATCCAGAGTATAATTGCAAGCTTTTCCTTAGCCTTTCTAACCATTCAGTGGGGGTTTTCATTTTTCTTTTGCATTTCATTAAATGCTTTATTGATATTCTGGCCACGGGGTACTGCTTCTCTAATCCCCTGAATTACTATAGTTCTCAGGTTCTGCATATGAGTTCTATGCACCGGATCCTGATTATCCCAATTAGGTTTTTGGAGTGGCCATTTAATATCTGCTAGAGGTTCCTGGGCATGTTGAGCATCCCACAATCTCATTCCTGCTCGTCTAATCATGTCTCTTTCCTCGGTAGTAAATAATTGACTGAGGATAGATTGCATCTCATCCCAAGTATAAAGGTTTGGTCCCAAAAATTGATCTATTCTTTCTGCCACTCCGAGTGGGTCCTCAATTAGGTTTCCCATCTCGGTTCTTTTAAAATCTCGTAGGTCTGCCGAGCTTAGGGGTACAGAAATATATCCAATCACAGGTTGGGGTCCCCCCATGGGCATTTCCCTTAGAGGATACATCTGAGCTGCCCCTTTTTGACTTCTAGTCACGCGTCTAGGAGGAGGGGGAGACCCTTGTTCTGATTCTGGTGGGGGAGTGGGCGCTCTGGGGACCTCTGGAGGGGCTGCGGGAGCAGGAGGAGGAATGTAAGGAGGGGGGGTTAGAAGAGTTTCGTCTAGCTCTTCCTTCTTTTTCTTTTGTTTAGTTTTTATTTCATTCAGCGGGTAAAGTCTAGCTCCCGGTTTCTCGAGCCACATTCCCGCATATTGACTCTCCTCCGGGTTAAGGGGTTTTTTATTATTAACCCAGAGGTTTAATTGCTGTCTCACCCAATCTTCTTCTGACCCATAGACTGGCCAAAAGACATTTTTAGAAATCTTCTTCCCTCCCCATATCTTAGTACAATATTCTATCATCTTCTGCTTATCTTTCCCTAGAGTTCCAGGGAAATATCTCCAATTGTCTAAGATATATGCCAGAGGGGTATTCTTAGGTACAGTGGGTACCCCTCCCATGGGAGTCGAAGGCTTGCTGCCCTTCGCTCCCATCTTCTGGATTATCCACAAACACACACTCACTCGCCCCCCTTGTTCCTGGCCCAGTCCCTCGCGGGAGATGGGAAACGCAGTACTGAAGGGTCCACACTCGCTTGGTTCAGTATATCGAACCTCTCATTCGTTATAATCCAGGAAACCAAATCCCGCCCGAACGGCAAACCCGCGAACAAATTCGCAATATACTTACGCGTCCTGCGTCTTCGTCCGGACTCCCGTGCACAGAATTTTATGGGATTTTACCGGTTTCTCCTTTGCTCATTATTCTAGAATTTAGGTTCGTCGGTAAGGTTGAGGTAGGCTATCAGTCGCGGGGCCGCGGATTGCCGCGGGGCGCCTCCCCGGAGGACAGATGCCCACCGTTCCTTATCCGAGTCACGGCACCAGAAATTGTCATAAATTGAGACCACAACGGATCATAATCCAATTGAAATTTTATTAATTGTAGCAAGTAGAATATGAGCAAAGACAGCGCTGGACGGCAGTGGAGTCTGCGCTCCGCCAAACTGCCGTGCAAGTAGTTTAAACAGTCTCCTTTTTATACATCTTTTCTTCCGTGTTCATGAAGTAGGGGAGGTGCATGCTTCAGTTGTCACTGACACCCTCCGGAGTCTCTGTTATCGTGGCAGTTTTCTGTTAGTATCTTTCACAATCTCTGGGATCTCTTCCTTAGTTGAGATCCGAAGTTTCTTTTGTTTGCTACTTAGCACATCATGATGTGCCTGCAAATCCCTTTACTACATGCCTTATAAGTACATTTTGGGCTTAATTCTTGGTCAATTAACAGGATGTTTGAGCACGATGACAACATTGCATAAGCTTTAAACCTTTAGCTAAATAACAGGGTACACCGATGCTATGGTAACCTACCATCGTTGTTTAATATTTCAAAAATTGTCTTGCTTGATTAGCAAATTCCCTTTATATGCCTATTGCACATGTTTATTCACCGAGAAAACTGCTGTACTCATTGCCCTAGGCAAAAGCAGGTTTTGGGTGTTTTGTAAAGATTGATGATAGCTCTGCTAAGGAGGTCACCTCTTGCCTCCTTGCTCTTTCCTATTACACTGTAAGTGTAGCTCCTTCTTATTACAAGAATTACCCCATACGGTTCAAAAAAAATGAGAAAAGTAAAATGTTCTAGACACTAACCCCCCCCCCAAAGTGAAATAATCCACTTAATCTGGATCAATCACATTCAGATTTACAAAGTTCTTTTGCATTTTTAAATTGTTTTTTATTTAGGAAGTGAAATTAAAACTTGTAAACTATAAATACAAATGCTAAGGTATTACATGAAATATCCAGATGTACTATATCTTTTTTTAATTTCTCACAAATATTTCCTATGGAATTCAACAAACAGGGAAACCAAACAAGTTTAAGTTCTGTATACAATGAAAATCAAGTTAGATACTGCCAATTTGTCAATTCAGAAAAGTTTCTACCTGACACAAAGGAAAGCTCTGAAAACTACAATTCATTCATTAATGATACACCAACTGCTATTTTTAACATTGCTATTTGCATTAAGCAAGCTGTCTAGAACCAGGTGTATTTAACCCACTGTTAACTCAATGGCATCACAAACTTTTAAAATATTTTATATATTGGTGACAGTATATAAGTATGTACCGCAAAGGGGGCCAAGAAGTTGCAAAAACAGGTCAAATTTCACATAATGCTTGCATTAATATTTTTGTACTTTTTTCCCCAAATAGCAAAGCTGAGTCACTGTTTTCACACTGTTGCTTTAATTTGCCAAAACACACCTAACTTCATCTCTATCAAAGTAGCAGAAGAGCAAACTTAACAGCAACTTTCATTTATGCATTTTCTAGTGGGGGGGAAAAAAGGGTGTATCCATTTTAGATATTACCTTATGTATATATAAAAAAATGACCACCAATAATAGGTTCACTAAGTTTATTTAAAAATCATAAAGTATATCTTAAAAAAAGAGCATTACATTCTGTACACTGCTCTTGAAGGATGCCAGGTACATGGGGATGACCAGTCTTCTCCCCCCTTCAAAAAAACCAACCAAACAAAAAAAAATTACAGTGTACATAAAAGCAGGGTGTTCACAATAGTTACAGAAAAACCATTACAATATACCACCAACAATGAACAAAAATAAAATCCTCTCTCTGCTGCTGTTTCAAAATTTCAGTGTTAGTCTTGTGCAGCCTTTCCCACCCCCAAATATTTGTAATGAACTGAAACATTACATCTGGTGAACAGCAGATTTCACTACACCTCAAATGCAGAACACCTATGAAGCAGAGGAATGTTGGCTTTTTAAACAGAAGTATATATTTAAAAAAAAAAAAAAAAAAAGTGCAGGACTCCTTCAGTTCTTCACTAGTCTTAGAAAAACTTTCCAGAATACTGCTTCACACTATAAAAAAGAAAAAATAATCTTGCATTAGAATCCTTCAACATCTGCATACTGCTTCACACTATAAAAGAAAAAGAAAAAAAGCATGTATTAGAATGATTGACCATACATCTTGCATCAATATTCACAATGGCATTCTTAAAGATTAAACTACAAATTCCCAATAAATTTAAAAGTAAATAATTTTAAAAGATCAATGGTTAATAATTATAAGTATATAATTATTTTAAGTATATTTAAATATTGGTAATCTAAATCCAAACATTGAAGTTAAACTTGAACAAATGCTATGATAGTCAACATGTTATTAAAGCAAAACTAAGCAAACTAAGTCTGAAACCGTTAATATTTGGCAGAAGAGAAAGTAATGCCAACAAGGTGTGAAATGCTGCATAAACAGCACCAATTGATTTCAACTTGTCCTGTAGAGGCATGGTCTGTGCCATATGGCAGACTGTGATTTGTTGTCAGTTAAGTTATCTAAAAACAACAAAATCACTAGTCTTCCACACAGAACTAGACCAACATCCATTGAAATCTTCTATATTTTCTACAGGTTCTAAGTAATTTATTACAAGTAGGCTTTTTGCAGCAATTTTCACCAGAGAAAGGAGAGGACTGCTTGGTTAAGGCATCTTCCATCAAGATTAGTTTTGAGGGAATCTTCATTTTAGTTAGAACAGAGAAAAGAGAATCAAGGCAGAACTACCACTGGAGAAGTTAAGTTCACTAGTTACTTAAACCTTCCTTCTAAAAACTATATTGCAGAGAAGAGGAGCTTTAGAATGTAGGCATATGAAAGTCAGTTTAAAATTGAAAGGATAGCATTAAGCTTCAACTTGCCTGTTCTGCAGTAAATACTGAGCATTTTGTATCTGGTCCTGTGTTCCTGTAATAGTTATTATTCGATCTTCTGAGCCTTCTAGTGGTTCATCAATTTTGATTGAAGCTCCTGACTCATGACGTATTTGTTTGATTCTCTGGCCTCCCTTTCCAATAATAGATCCTGCCAACTAGGGGAGAAAATAAAGCATTAATTTCTTGATATAACTTTCTCTGCAAAAACACAGTACTTTTCAAGTAGTTTCCATCAAACTTTAGTTTTAAGAGTTGCTTACTTTTTTTACAGCCTCAAAACATCCCCTGTAATATTTATTATATAAATACAGATGAGAAAGTTGGAGGAACCAAATGCTTGTTTGTGAAAACAAGTTATGTTGACTATCTCTATTACCGAACAATTAAAAAATAGTTCAGTGCATCTCTAAAGTAAATACAAAACAAACATCCTTAAGAATAAAATTTTGGCAATTTAGAAAGATTTGCTTCATATTAAAAGTACTTGTAAAGCATCCCAAATACTTTTGATTTACTTTTATAGTCTGTGACTTTCTATTTATTAATTTAAACAAAAGTGGAAAGCAAGTCAGCTTCACTTACATCTTTGGGAATCGTTACTTGTGTTGTGATGATGGGTCCACCAAGATCTCCATATGCACCACGGCCCCCTGTGTAAGAATAGTCTGATTTAAATGTATGTATCAAGCCTCTTACTGACCAAATGAAGTGCATGTCAAAGTTCTCTATAAAAACTTACCATATCCAGAGCCACCCTCAAACTATAAGAAAAAGAGAAAGAAAACCCTTAAATAGCAAATAGTCATGATTCATTAACATGTTTTCATCTCAAGTATCATACTGTTAACTTTGATCCTATTTTACGCAAAAATCCTAACCCACAACCTTAATCTAAGCGTTATTAAAGACAAACTGGGGAAGAGGGCAGACTAGGAACAAAGGGGGGATGGGAAAAATATCTCATGAAAACCTCTTGGTTTGCTCTGTTAAAACCTCTAAGAATAAGTCATCATTCAGCCATACCAGTTTACCAAGCAACCTTATCAATTCAGCTGGTAAACACCTCTTGATGCTGATCTACTCATGACCCTTGGACTAAACTAGCATTCAAATCAAAAGATCAGAGTTTAGTCTATTATTACTACCTATACAGCTCAGGAGAAATTAAAGTCTCAGTTTGGGACGAGAAATTTACCTGGCAACTGTTAACCTTCCTACTCCATCTATATCTCCATTCAGACTATGCTACAATCCTTTGTATCTTAGAAGAGACAATCATGACAATAATTACTGGTGTTCTGCTAAAACTACCATATACCAAATCCAAATCACTGCAATGCAGCACTCCTGACTGCTTTTATTTTCAGGATTTGTAGATTGGTACTTGATGTCAAGTGCTTAATTTGATTCAATGACTTCTAAATGCACAAACGCTTATTTTAATATCTTCCTGTAGAAACAGAGAATAGATATGTACACTTCACTAGAATTCAACTTATATCACTGAACTACAGAAATACAGGAATTTGTGTGAATTACTTGTTTGCAGAAGTTGTAATACAACAACTTTTTCCAAAAAACTATTTACCTGCTAGCTTTCTGGAACCACATCAAAATGGAAGCTATTCAGAAAAAAATTGTTCAGTTGATCATCTGTTTCTAAGCAACTTGTGTTGTGTAATCATGTTGCTTAGCAATACAGATCACAATATAACATAATAGAGCTTGTAGTAGATTGTAAAATACAAAAGAATGAAGGACACTGCTTAGAATTTAATTCAGAGGCTGATCAGAGCTGCATATTCCACACACATACTTTTTCACCTTTCTGTTGATATTTTGCACAGGGAATCTTTTTTTTGGGGCTAACTTCTTTTAATGAACAATCTTTTTCTTGACCCTTTCTGCTGCTTCTCCTCCCCAGACTACAAGACAGCAAATTAATTTTGACAGCAGATGAGTAATTATGACTGCAGTGTTTATGTAAGCTAGGAACTAAAATTTAATATTTGGCAGCACTTTGCCATCTTCTAGACAGCATAAACACTTGCTGACACCCTTTGAACTTTCCTTCCTATATCCCTTACGATTAAGAAGTTTGATAAATACAAATCAAATGGAATACTTTCAAATATATGGATATATAATGCATAATAGTTTATCCACAACTATAAGAATTATTTTTAACATTCTTTACTTGAAACAGGAGAAAACACAACATGATGAAGTTAACATAAAACATATTCCTAAATAGATGCATCTACAGGGTGTTGAAAAGCAAGAGCTACAGTGAAAGGTAAGCTTAGAACACTAAAATAGGGTACAAGAGGCAATACAACAGAAAAGCTTCTCTCTCCTGGCTGTGCTGCTGCATACATCCATTGTGGAACATTAACTATGAGAATTAATTAACATTCATTCTCATAGGTAAGCTTAGGAAGTGTGGGTTAGATGAGGGGACAGTGAGGTGGGTGAAGAACTGGCTCAATGACAGAGCTCAGAGGGTTGTGATCAGTGGTGCAGAGTCTAGCTGGAGGCCTGTGGGTAGTGGTGTTCCCCAAGGGTCAGTACTTGGTCCAGTCCTATTCAATATGTTCATCAGTGCCTTGGCTGAAGGGACTGAGTGTACCCTCAGCCAGTTTGCAGATGACACTAAACTGAGAGGAATGGCTGATACACTGGAAAGCTGTGCTGCCAGATCTGGATAGGCTGGAGAGTTGGGTGCAGAGGAACCTGATGAAGTTCAATAAGGGCAAGTGTAGGGTCCCGCACCTGGGGAGGAATAACCCCAGGCACCAGTACAGGTTGGGGGCTGACCTGCTGGAGAGGGGCTCTGTGGAAAAGGACCCGAGTGTCCTGGTGGACAGCAGGATGGCCATGAGCCAGCAGCGTGCCCTTGTGGCCAAGAAGGCCAACAGTATTCTGGAGTGCATTAAGAAAAGTGTGACCAGCAGGTTGAGGCAGGTGATCTTCCCCCTCTACTCTGCCCTGGTGAGGCCACATCTGAAGTATTGTGTCCAGTTCTGGGCCCCACAGTTCAAGAAAGATCAAGAACTACTGGAGTGAGTCCAGCGGAGGGCTACAAAGATGATTAGGAGGCTGGAGCATCTTTCTTATGAGAAAAGACTGAGGGAGCTGGGTCTGTTTAGCCTAGAGAAGACTGAGGACCTTATTAATATTTATAAATATCTAAAGGGCAGGTGTCAAGAGGATGGGGCCAGACTCTTTTCCGTGGTAGCCAGGGATAGGACAAGGGGCAATAGGGACAAGCTGGAACATAGAAGGTTCCACTTAAACATGAGGAAAAACTTATTTACTGTGAGGGTGCCAGAGCACTGGAACAGGCTGCCCAGACAGGTTGTGGAGTCTCCTTCTCTGGAGATATTAAAAACCCACCTGGATGCAGTCCTGTGCAACCTGCTCTAGGTGAACCTGCTTTGGCAGGGGGGTTGGACTAGATGATCTCCAGAGGTCCCTTCCAACCCCTACCATTCTGTGTAATTCTGTGAACTGCCTGTATAGTATTCACTGTTCAGGACATAAACTGCTAATAACCTGAGCTAGAAGGAATTTTTCAGTAGGTGCAAGTTGCCACTGACTAGATTCAATCTCAAGAAATTCCAGTTATCACTTAACCAATTCAAATTATTTTCTCAAAAATCAACTATTAAACCAGTCAAATAAAAGCATGAGCACACTCACCAACTCTGGTGGCTGCATGTCATCACAGGCATCCACATGACACTGCATCATCTTCCAGGCACAACATAATAGGAGGAAAAGAGGACATGAATCCAAATTAAGTTCATGTCATGGAGGCTTATAGGTAACTTGGCAAGCAAACACATACATGCCAATATAGAGAAACATTTTTCTGCACTACTTAAACTACTACAAAGACTCAAAAGTACATTATATAGACCAGTTACAAGATTCACTCCCTTTTACTTTGACTGCAAGGGAACTGTAACTGGTCACACTTCTTTCTTCCTTGTTTCTGTGGTGTAAACTGATTTTCCTCTTACAAAGAACATCAGACAGCTAAAGGGAGGAGCAAAGCTCAAACAGCTTTGGGTTTTTTTGGGTTTTGTTTTTTTTTTTTTTTTTTAAACACTTTTGAATACTAAAACTGTACTATATATTAAAGATGTTACTCTCAGAAACCAAAATCTTCTCTCTCATGCATTAAAGAAAAAAAACCCAGAAAAGGCATTTAACAAGTAACTATGATATATCTATGTAAACAGCATGTTAAGCAGGAAGAATATGGCTTCTCATATTTTATTAATTCATTTCCATATACCCCATATAGCCAATAGCTAAACTAACAATCTACTACTGCCTAATTATACTGGAAATCCAAATTTTTTTTTTTTTAAATGCAATATATAGTGCTTCTTTCCTTCAGAATTCTACAACAAATGTTGGGAAAAAAATAATCAATAAACAATTATAAAAATATAATTTGTAGAATCAATTACTATCAAGGCAAAGGTCTTTTCTGGGTTAAAACATGCAACACAACATGAATAGTACAGTAAAATATAAGTGGTAATTAAAAAAAAAAAAAAAACAAACAACCCAAACAAACAGTTCCTAAAATACTAGGTGCGGGATAACTTAAGATACATAACAATTTTCTTCTCTACAGACTCATTTGTGCTAGCTACTACTGGTAACCAGTGGAAATGAAATAGAAACCAAATGAAACACTGACTGGATAAGCCAAAGTACATAGTATTAATAAGAATTTATTGGTTTTTACATCTAATTAAAAAATATGCATGCAATGCTAACTGATGGTAAATTCCTTATTGTAACCTTCCCTTATTTTTAAGGGACTGGCCCAGAAGAATGAAATTTTGTTAATTTCTTTCAGTATTTATATAGATAAATAAGATGTGTCAAACATCTTTCCTTCACTGTTTTTTTTTCACATGCTCCTTAATGTCAAATCTCTTAAATATTAAGTACTTTGAATATTTTTTTAGTTTAGGAACCTTTATTGAAGCGCTTGTACAAACATGTATATACACACCGTACATATATATAAAATGTTGAGAAATATCAAGAAGTAGGAATCATTTGAATGAGCAAAACCAGATTAGACATTTGAACATACACTCTACTTTTAAACAGACATTGATTTAGTTCTCAATTAACTAAAATGTAAAAATACTTTGAAAGCATTAGGAATTGACCATTAAAAAAAGGGGGAGGATTAAATGGCTTTATATGCACTTCTCCATCTTATTCCCCTCTCCCCGCCCCGATATGTTTTTATGCATTTGTGTATCTAAAGCACCCATGGGGATGGGGGCATTAAAAAATAAATAGTGGAAACACATTCATGTTTTCTCAGCTATCAAAATAACCATTATGGTCCATAGGCATTTGATTTGGAGTAGTTAAGAGTCTAAAATACATACCTCTGTAATAACAGAAACTATGCATGTATGTCTTTCAGTAAAATGACTCAGAAGAGAGATTTTATATATATATATATATATATAAACAAATTATTTTTTTCCTCACATCTTAGAATTTACAAGGCTGTCAGTATTGTCGCATCTCATAAAATTCAAATTTCAACATCCAGTCTTGGTTCACCATCTTACAATTCTTGAACTACTGAATTTTTCTGCCTTTAGTGGAGAAGAAAACTGGCAGAAAATGAGGATTTCCATAGATTCATTCTTGCCTTTTAACGTATTTATGTAAAATGGCATTCCTGCTCTCTGAAATCAGCCTTTCCTATGCATTACTTCACAAACCACAATAATGTATGATGTTGGTTTACTCTAATTTAAATGTTTTGATAGAGAATGGTTTATATATGAAATGTATAGCAGCTCAAGAAGACCTTTTATTTCTGGCATAACACTTCCAGCTTCAGCCTCACAATCCATGGAAAGACTTCTCATCTACTTCTCATTAAGGATACTGGGATTATTGCTAGCCAAAACTAGAAATTAAATACAATCTGTGTCAGAAATCAGTCCTCATTATAGGCAGGCATAAAGTAGTGAAAGCCATGAGCTCCACTGTGAAGAAATAAAACTGCTTTTCAAAACATGGAAAATAAGCAGAGATGACTCCCACTTATTTGTAGAAATTCATGTCAAGACAGCCAAGGTCAATCTGATCAAAGTCAGGCTAAATAGTTCAAATAGTGTATTGGGTCTGGCTGAGATGGAGTTCATTTTCCCCATAGTAGCTCTCAGAGTGCTGTGTTTTGTAAAAGTGTTGATAACACACCAGTGTTTTGGTTTCTGCTGAGCAGTGCTCACACAGCATCAAGGCTGTCTCTCCAACATTTTCCCCCCCAATAAGGCTGAGGAAGGTCTTGAGAGCAGACATAGCCAGGACAGCTGACCCAAACGGACCAAAGGGATATTCCAGACCATATGACGTCTGCTCAGAAATAAAGCAAAGATAACAGAGGGGGAAGTGGGGGCATTCGTTACTTCCATGTGTCCTCTGGGAACCGCAACGCGTATGAAGCCCTGCTTCCCGGGAAGTGGCCAGACATCGCCTGCTGATGGGAAGTAGGGAATAAATATTTTGTTCTTTTGCTTCTGCACGCGCAGCTTTGCTTTGCTTCTATTAAACTGCTTTTGTCTCGATCCACGAGTTTGGTTTTTTTGTGTTCCATCTTATTTTCTCCCCTCCCCACCTTGCTGAGGAGGGGGGTGATAGAGTGGGCTTTGGTGGGCATCTGGAATTTAGGCAAGGTCAACCCACCACAAATAAATTTTCTATTCTAAATGGAATGGAACAGAACTAGAACACACTATTGCCCAAGCTGAAGATTGCGCTAAACGAGATACCCAAGGAAGGGCAGGCTGCTCTGTTTATATGCCCTGACACTGGTTTTACCAGTGTGATAGTTTCACTGGGCTAAGAAAAGAAAACTTAAAATAGTAGTGATAATGATAACAGTAATAAAATATACAAGTGAGTGATACACAGTGCAACTGCTCACCACCCACCAACTAAGCCCGGCCTGTTCCCAGATAACTATCCTGGAGGAACAGCAATCCCGAACCAAAACTGCAATCCCAGAAGAGCGAGAGCTTGAGCCAAAGCCAGAGAGAATCACCCCTCTTTCCGGTCAGCCTCGGATAATATACTAAACATGACGGGATATGATCTGGAATATCTCATTGGCACATCCAAATGCCAGTTCTGGGTTTTGCTATTTACTATGTTTCTCCCTCCCAGTCCTAATGCAGCTGTGAACCAGCCAAACACGGTGGCCTTGAGCTCCAGCAGCAACTAATAACATCAGTACTTTTATCAACATTCCTGTCATAACAAGTCCCACACTGAAACTAGAACATAGCTATTCTAACTACTAAAAAGAAAAATAACTCTATCCTAGCCAAACCAGGACAACCAGCTGTAAATATGAAAACACAAAAACTGAGCTTTGAAAATATAAGAATACAAATAAGGGATCTTAGAGGTACAGTTCAGGATTCTTCCAGTTTCTTAAGATCCATAATAGCATAGACAACTTGGCGGTTTTGGTGTTAGGTTCTTTGGGGGTGTGGGGTTTTTGGTAGTTTCAGTATTTCTGCTAGGCTTCTGGTGCACCAATTTTGACATTCTTGCAGTAAGTACTTCCAGTATGTATTACTGGAAGTAATTGCCTCTTCTCCCCAGAAGGAGGCAATGCGTAAATCTCATTTAGGTAGCCCATTTCATAGCTCTTCTCCACTTTTTTCTCTTCCATTAATTTAGAAGAACTAGAGCTTTTTATAGATATTATTCATGTTCTCTTAAATTCTGCTAACATCTATTGGAAAACATTGTTCTGACATGCTTTCTTGATCTGAAAAGCTTCCCAATTCCTATTTCTGTCATCCTATTTAAAAAGAAAAAGTCTAAAAGAAGGTTCACATAATAAAACCTGCAGGGACTGTGCTCTACCAACTGTCTATTGTTGATGGCAAGCAGGGAAAACAACCAACCAAAACCCCACAAACAAAAAACACACAGCAGATCATATCCCAAATATCCTTTACACCCCAGTCGTCTTCTTGGGGGGACCATTTGTATGGCCAAAATGTTTTGGTGATATCAAAGTTTAATCAGAAGCACACGTCGCACACTTAAATATAAGTATTCAAGAACAGTTTCCTCAGATATGCAAAGCGCTAACTATATTTATTAAACAAAACAATATGAATTTTAATTCCTACCATTCCATCATAACGGTCTCCAGGTCTACCCCTTCGGTCATAAGACATAAGATCTCTAAAATGAGAAAAAGCAGCAGCACACAACTCATGTTATAAACTAGTTTATAATTTTCATAATTCACACACAACTATGAATTTCTAAATGCTTTAGCCAAGTTCTGAATGACATAAAATACAGTTACAGAACTAAAGTTACAGAACTAAAGTAGACTATAGTCCTGATAGACTGCTACATTGCAGAAATAACTATATTCAAATACTTTCCAAAATTCTCTCGTGCGACACACACTCAATCCTACATAATCACTACCAATATGGAGTGTGAAACAAGTCCTGGAAACACGAGCACAACTGAGAAAATTTTACTCAATTTGAATTTTGTACAATGCATTTGTGCAACAGCTTACCCGCCACGAGGAGGTGGTGGAGGAGGAAGAGGAAGATTACGAGCTCTGCTGCCACCTCTGCCACCACGACCCGGTGGAGGTGGTGGAGGTCCTCTGCGAGGGCTCATATCATCATAATCTCTTCTTGATGGAGGCATAGGTCGCCCACCACGACCAGGAGGCATTCGATCAAAGCCTCCTCTTCCACGCATTGGAAAGCCTACTGGACGTCCCCTTCTATCATCAAACATCATTGTGAAGCCACCATAGTCATATGTTTCATCATAGAAATTGGGATCATAAGGCTGGGCCCGTCCTTTAATTGGAGACTAAGACACACACACACAAAAAACAAAAACACCACCACCCCTCCCCCCTGGTTAGCACTGACTGTTACAATTATTATATTTCATTAAATTATTATATTAAATGTATAAATATGAACTTATACATTCTGAATACATTTTTTATTTAAAAATACTAATAAGAAAGGCAAGGACGGTGATATGCTTCCTGAGATCTTAACTACGATAGAGAAACTGCTGTTACTGATGGGTGGCATATACATTTGTACCAAAAATTGTTTCCCTCTCCCATAAGGTACACCCCAATTCTAGAAAACAGGAATAATTTCAAAGGGTGCTAACAGTTCAACACTTATTTTGTTACTGAAGAGGCACTGAATTCAAAACAGGAATTGAAAGATGTATTTTTTTATCCAAATCATCCCAACTTCCATGAATACTAATGAAAGAATAACACACTACCTCAGAGATAAGATCCAAGATAATCTTGATACATTCCACAACTCTATCAGGTTTTCCACCAATAAGCACCACTCTATCAGTGGAATGAGGACAACACTCTTGGAAGAGCTTAATGGTGGTCTGAGTGTTCTGTTTAAGAGAAAAAAAAAAAAAAAAACAATTAAAAATCATCAAATAGAAGTATTTTTAAACAATTTTACCATTTTGTTTGATAAGTTTATAAAGACACACACTAAAACATTTTAAATTAAACAATCCAACTAGACCATTAAACTTCCAATCATTTTAAAGTTAATGCTTGCGTCCGAGTTCTTACAACAAATTTAATCTTAGGATATTTTTAAGACCTGCAATGACATCAGTTTGTATGAAATACTAATGAAGAGGAAAAAAGTTCAATTTTAAAAATCTTTCAATTATGGCTCATCTACACAGTCATTTAATCAAATATTAGCAAAAGGACCACATATCCATTATAAGCTTACAGGTTATATAAACCTTTATATGTCATAAAAACATGCTTTGGATGCAAGACAGCAATGTTGCCAGGATTATGTCTAGTCATCTTGCCTTCCTCAGTCCACACAAATAGTAGCTTATGCCTAAACTGACCTGGAATTGCCTTTGACACAATGTCAGGAAAGGATAGAAAACAATACTCTAGATTCAGAGACCACTAGCTTTTTAGAACAAAAACTCATTCCTTCACAAGGGAAACAGTGGTCTTCAAAGAAGCAAAAAAACCCAACAACAACAAAACCAAACAAAAAACAAAACCAACAAAAACAAAACAAGAAAACACCACACCACAAAAAACTCACCACAAAACCCCCCCAAAAACCTCCAACCCACTCAAAACCAGAAAACCCCAGTCACCAACCCCCTCAACAAAAAACAAAACCCACAACAAAAACCCCACATAATCCACCCAAAACCAACAAAAAACCACACCAAACCCTAACAAAAAACCCACCCCATACTACCTTTTTATAGCAATATTCAAACATATATTAAATTATTATCATTAAGAGTTTTTCCATGTCCAACACCACCAATATAGTCTATTCAGCAGTTCATTCCAGCAGGAGTGATGAATGGCATTTTAATTTGTAAAAGTATTCTTTATTTGTAAAGATTACTGCTACTATGCTTAAAAGCTTTATAAGAAGTCCTAGGCTCTATTACCAACAGCCACTTTATTTCTGATTCTTTGCAAGAAAGTTGTAATAAGTAACTCTGATCTCAGAACACAGAAATCACGTATGAAATATGTTCTGAAGGAATTATTGCACAGATGATGCTTACACTTACTGTTTATGAACACAAAAAAACTAATTTGTTTGTAGTATAAAGCAGAATCTGGTAAGAATAGAAAACAGTACCTCTCTGAGTTCTTTGATTTTAGCACCCTTGACACCAATAATTCCTCCTGCTAGACTCTGGTGAATTAGAAGTCTTAATTCACAGTCAAAGTCATTACCTTTGTAGTGTTGATACTGTAAGATGCACACAAGGAAAGAATAAAATATTAGTCAGGGCAAAAAATAATTGAAAAATAAAAATACTAATTTTGGGTTTTTTTGTTAAGTTTTTTCTCCAAACATCATGGTATGACTTAATTTGCTGAACTGTAATGCCGTATTTGCTAAGATAGCCACCCCTATTTAAGTACTTTGCCTCAACATGAGGTGATGTCAAATTAGTTTTCCTTATTTCTTTTATTCTTGTATAAAATTTTAAGATATCAAACAGTGCAACACACTTGATAACAAAGCCAAGGCAGAATGGAAATTACAATACAGCTACTTCAAATTGGGGACTAAACAAGTCAGGAGACAGGTGTTTCGAAGGGGAAGAGGCTGTTCCAAATATTAATTTTCTAGGAAGAGATTGTCCTCTATCAAAAAAAAAAAAAAGCAGTATGTAGTTTGAGATCTAAGCCTCCTTTCAAAAAAGGTTTCATTTTCTAATTTAACATATTAAAAATAGCACACAATGATCTAGAATTATCTTATTTTAAAATTTAACTATATATCTGAAGAAGAAACAAACCTAAGAGACATACCTCTTCTAAAGTAGGGATAATCTTCTTCAAGATTTCTCCAATTGTCTCTGTATCTGCACTTATACTCAAGATGCTGTTAGAGGCCATAGTGTCAGAAAAAGGTGGAAAAGTAGTAGAAGTTTAGTATTCATAAACATACACAAAATTCTAACGAGATTGACTACACAGAAGAACTTATAATTAATGTTCCCCATTTAAAGTAAACCTGTTCACTGGATTTATAACACATGCATCTGTTTATGCCCAATATATATGCATGATGAATTTAAGACTAGGTAGGTCTCCCCTCTGCAAGAAAGGGCAAGCGAGATCTTTTGGAAGGGCTCAGATTAAGTGGGCAAAAAAATCAATGCAGAACTGAAAGTAGAAGTGAACATTCATGTTCCCCATCACCACTAATTTAGTATACCCTTGACATTATATTGGCAAAACTGGCACACCTTCTTGTAGAAAAAGCAGGGATATGCAAATGGTCAATATTATATCTGGAGTAAGGTTGAGAGATCGGTTAGAAAGTAGATTACTAAGGGACTCTGCAAAAAAGCAATATAAATACAAGGAGGAAAAAACCAAAACAAAACAAACAAAAACCCCACAAACAAACAGGTAACACAAATGAGAAGTGAAGGAAAGTGAACTATAGTTAGTATTTCATCAAAATAATTATGAACGGACAACGTTGGGGGGAGCAAGGTGGGCCACAAAGAGCGAGACTCTTGAAACAATTTGATTTAAAATGTAGTGAATATGCAACACTTGAAACTGTGCTCCTTCCATTGAAATAAAATTAGTGGGTTGTTTGTGTGGCTAACTCACATAAAAGTTCAGTGACAAAAAGACTTAATGGGGAAAATAAGACAGAAAACTTTAAAAAAAACAATACAAGGTCTATAAGGGGATACTATTTAATTATATAAAAGGCAGGTAATAAAATACATTTCTCTCTTTCTAATCAGGCAGTGAGGCATAAACTGTTGGGACATACCGCTCGGGGCCACTGCTGTCTGGGACTGAAACACTTGCATTGTACTGCATTGGTCATTGGCGTTCGTGGATGTTGGCATTGGGCATGGGTATTCAATCAGAAGTTGTCAAGTATGGCACCCGTTTGGCAACGAGCACATTTTTGGGCATAGCCAACCAGGGTTTTCACATGGGCGTTCAGGGGCGGATGGGCCAACGTCATGGTGGGCAACGCAGGGGAAAGTCGATCCAGTACATGGGTAACGGAGATATATGGCCAAAAAAACAAGGAGAGGGAAAAGGGGGAAAAGCAATAAATTTTAATTTAATACAAACTATACTCATTACTCTCAGTTAATGAAACAAGCTTAAGTTGTTCTGAAGACTAACACAATGGCTTGCTACATTGACTGTGGTTTAGCAGTATGGATCTTAATGAGTTACTTTATCTGACTAAACTAATTTTTTACTTTTAACATAACGATGTTTCAGTAGCAGGATGTTTCAGTAGCAGGCTCGCTCACGAACATAGACACAAAACCTGTTGAGATCCATATTACTGACACCTTGGGCAAGTTGGGAAAGTTAGTATTCTAGACCAATTCAATTATCTGGACTTAGGTGATGCATTTATTTACTTAAAACAAAGAAGCTGCCAAAGTTAGCAAGTGTATGTATGATTCCTGACCACTTCAGCTTAATCCTCAATTCTAGTTGCTATAGTTTGTGAATTTAGGTGGAAATTATTCTGTAGTTATATATTAGCAAATATTGTGTTGAATAGTCTTGCTTGAAAAAAATTGCTGAAATTGTAGCTGATGCTAAGCACAGGAGTGTAAACAAATAGAATTTAAGAAGCATTGCCAAGTTTTATAAATACATAACATTTATGTTGAACATGTGTCTAATCACAAGAGTCAACCCACTATAAAATATGAATAGGTAAATAATCCATGACTATTTAAAAATGCTTCCTAGTAACAGAATAAAATGTTTCTTTGCTGTTCTATACCCATATTTAAATTGTGTGACCTTAACATGAACGCTTTTGTGCTTTATGTCCAAGTTGTTAAAGAACAGATGGACCATTATGTGGTTTTTTTATTTTAAAAAAGGAAGTTAAAGAATTCCTCTATCACTGGGTTAAGCCAGCCACCTGCAATAGTTTTCAGTAGTACTATAACTGATTCACACATATGGGAAACAGTAATTAAAGGTTTTAAGCTTTGACAATATTTCTAATTAAAGATGTTAACTCATTTGAAGTGTATAATTTAGAGGAACCTTGTTTGAAAGCTAAAAGGTTTAATATAAACCTCTCCTCCCACATAACTCAAGCTGGGTTTTAATTAGAACACAAACTGAAAACCTAAAGTTATCTCTACCAATCATTATAAATGGCTTGTAATTTGATTATTGTTGTCTAGATTTGAATTTCTCAATTTCTAGAAATGTATGCAATCAAGTTTTCAATGTAGTGCTCTGAAAGAATTGGTGTTAAATTAATTCAAACTCATATATACTCACATCCGTACGAAGTGCCTTAATATTTTTGCCACCTTTTCCAATCACTGCTCCAGCATTCTGGAAAATAGTTTTCAGAATTTATGTTATGCGAATACAGCACAGACTACGCTTTTGAACTGAAGACTAAGAACAATGTATCTATCTCCATCCCTGGAGGCATTCAAGGTCAGGTTGGATGGGGCTCTGGGCAGCCTGATCTAGTGGTTGGCAACCCTGTCCACAGCAGGGGAGGTGAAACTAGATGATCTTTAAGGTCGTTTCCAACCCAAGCCATTCTATGAATCTATTTCTGCATTACCTTGTGGGATGCATTAGGGGTCAGGTGGGACTTGTTTTGCTTTTGAAAGGTTCAAATTAAATTGAAACATAAATTGACATGGTTTTACCACAGGGGAAAAAAAAAAGTCAAAACACCTCTTACCACTGAACTTTGGAAAGAGATATAAATCCTCAATAATATTATTTAAATTTCAAATTTAAGTTTCTAGGCAATTCTGCCTGTGATAAAACCATTTCATAGTTAAGAGCATGACTGAAAAAACACCTTATGGGATTCCATGCATGTTATGTAGGTCAAGGATTTTCCTAATTTATTTGATCACTTAAAAAAAAAAAAAACCCCACAAAAAACCCCCAAAACCCAAACATGTTTGCAAATTTTACTTCTGCACTCTGAACATTGATAATTTCAAATGCTACTTTTGGTTTAAACCTATATAACTCAACTGACCACTCAGGTAGGTACAGTCTGAAGAATATAAAGCCAATAGAAACAGTCGCTAATCTCCAGTTGCTAAAATCAACAGGAATAAACTCAAGATATTCAAGAGGAGCAATTGTAAAATTACATTTTTACCAGGCTATTTCAAGAACTACATGCAAAATTATTTCTTTCATTATGCAGTTCATACATGATGCTAACAGCTCCACAAACATTTTGAAGCACTCCATGTAACTTGAATATTCATCAGAAATGCCATGTAGAGTTAAGGTAATATTCCACTCCCCCAACACAAAAGACTGAGTTACTTCAGACAGCGCAAACATCTTTAAGAACTGGAAACATTAAAGGAGATTCAGAAATAGCTGTTTTGTTGTAACAACTTATACTAGTGAATGAAGCGATTGCAATCCTTGAAACATTACTCTCATGTTTCCTCCTGTTGATACATACAGATTTACTAAATCTGGGAAAATTACTAAAATCCTGAGGAAGTCCTCATCTTGCCTCTCATATTTAATTTTTGATCATTCTCTAAACTGCTTGCTTTCTGAAGACTAATACATAGTCATTCCCCTAGAAACAATTACAGTCCACTTAAACATAGGAAAAGTAGCTTATAATTTCTATTGCTTTATTTTTTAATGAGTGCTTATTTTTAAAATCAGAAAAGTCCCATAGATGATTAAAGATTCATCCTTAAAAAAAAGTATTGAAGATAATATCATTGCAATACACTTCTACTATCATTCATGCATGCTTACAAACATTCCTAATAAGTTATTTTATGTTAAATAAAGCATACATTCTTTCTAAAAGTACACCACAACACACTTTGTCACCACTGTCTTAAGCAACAGCATAAACAGGAACATAGCAACACTGAAAAAGCATACTTTGCTTTGAAGCAAGATGCGTAATTCAACCATCTCATCTGTATTCCGAGATCTTTTGAAGGCCTGTTCTTCTTCCATATCTTCTGCAGGACGTTTGCCTGTAGACAGGTCCATAGGGGGAAAACACAAACATATATTTAACTTTCCAAATATTGATAAAATTGTAATCAAACTTATGCACTGTATTCCTAAAGCATTTCTTCCTATTAGCCCAACGCTAACTTCTGACATCTACCCAGAGTATCTATAGCACAGAAATAGGTTTTTACTTAATCAGCCTACATATCAATTAATTATTGAAGACTCATTACAAATCTATGAACTACAGTTGAAATGAGAATTTCACAAACTTAGTGAAAAAATTTACAACATGTTTAAATCAGTGCTGCATCACTTACCTAGTATTTCTTTTACAATTGAGAAAAACTTAAAGCCCAAAAGATCAAAAGTAGTTTGCCTAATACTGAAATACTGGTGGAACAACAGGAAAGCAGTATTTTAAGTAGCTTTGAAAAACTGGCATGAATTAACTCAATTCTAATGCCCTAACTCTTCTTCACTAATTATGTCCAAAAAGTTTTTCATTTAGCAAATATTTAGAGATATTTCACATATATATACATTCCTTTAAAGTAACAACTGCAATAAATAAAATCTAGTAATAGATATGCCTGACAGTATTTTTACATATTCACACTGTCCAGACAAGCACTGAGTATTTAGTTATCAAATATTTTTAAATCCTTAGTTATAACTTTTAGTTACTTATGTCATGTCTAAAATACTCCCAAAGAAAGATTATGCATTTACCATGTAAAACCATAGGGAACACTTAAAAATTAAAAGATTAAATGCAAAAATGCTGCCAATACAAATATTTGATACAGTTAAAGCATTCCCAAATAGTTATAAACACTGAGACTGAAAAAGGTTCTTTCCCCCTCAAATAAAATAAAATAGCCCTTTTAAAAAAAAATTACCATTTGTCTCTGTGTTGGTAAAGGTCTCCTCCTGTTGTTCAGTCTCCATTACCTTTTATTCTTAGGTACACAGATGAAACCTGTTAATAAAAAAAAACCCCTAGTGCATCTATTTTGTGGGAAAAAACAATAAAGCAAACTGTACATCATACTAAAGGGAAAAACAAAAAGAGAAGCTCGCTTTTAGAACTTACTGGTTTTAGATATGCTTGCAGAGCAAAACTCAAGTGTTCTGGGCGGGATCAAAACCCAACAGCCTACTGCTTCAAAAGCCTATGAAAACAGCATAGATCAGACTCTGTTCACTTGCAAGTCTGATTCTCGCTACAACTAAAAATGGGTTTAACCTGAGTTTTTGCTGCAGAGCTTTTCTTTATAAATGAGAAAACATAACAAGGCTAAACACATCCCTAAGAGGAGAAATAATAAGCAAGTCTGTAAACTTACAGATAAACAATTACGGTCTGAATGATTCTGGACTTGCTCACTTTTCAAGCATTTGCTAGTTTTAAGCAATCACATTTACTGATAATGATTTTCAGATATTTAAAATGAACTATCTGGTTCCTATTTTTAGCACATTTTATAATGCATATCTTGAATTGCCTTTTTAAGAGACACTACGTATCAATCTACTTATTGTTTGGTTCTAATCAATTTAAACTAAAAATCTGTTATTATAATCACCAGCATTCATTTCATAAGTTCTCTATCAACTCACTATCAGGCATACCATCATGCCTTCCATTCAATATAACAGATGAACAAAAGAAATTACACACAAGCCACACTAGAAAAGTTGTTAAAAATACCGCACTGTAGCTATAAGTAACCTTTGCACACATGCACAGAGATCTCAAAAGCAGCTGAGCTTTTTTGACTTTGTGAAACAGGTACCTCTTTCAAGATCTAGTTTTGTTCACGTGAGAATACTTGCAAAACACATTAGAAATCCAAGCAGAACAATTTTGCACCTTATTCTACTAAAAAATTCATTTGTACAGATAATAGCCAAACAAAAAATGCTATCCCCCCGGGGATTTAACTGATCAACTTCCATAGCCTGAACAAACGGTTGACACTTATATATCTACGAGGGGAAAAACAAACAAACAAACAAACAAACAAAACCGAGGTACGTCGAACTTCTTGAAACATCCTTTCAGTCATCTGTCAATTTGTAAGTTACCCTGTTTGTGCAGGTTAACAGCAAGCACTGCCGATAGGCGTGCACTCTTTTACATCCGCTGCTGAGATCGCCTTCCCAGAACACGGTAGTATTTCCAGGCCCCCTAACTTGAGCTAATGGAAAAGCGCCGCTTAAATAGCCAAGTCTCAACAGGCGTTACCAGAGCACAGGGGTGGGAGGGTGGGCGAAGGCGGTGAGAAATTCCACCAGGTTCAAATGGCTAGTGCTTCCAGACCCTATTCTATTTACGACCCTCACAAAAATTTTAGAGCTGCGGGTGAACGAAGTGCAATATAGTGTTCAGGACAAGGTGCTCTCAATTAGTTACTGTGCTCTGTTGTGTAAATCGAGTTTGCAGGATTAAATTGGTTAACACAATGTTTTTAAAAACATCCAAAAGATAACGCAGCCACGGACACGAATAGAGGGCTGGAAGTTGCCGACGCTTCTCTACCTGGCTCCCCCCGAGACGAACGGCTTTTCCAGCCCGGACGCCTCCCCTTCCGCAGCCCATGCGCAAGCCACGCCACGCCACGGTCTGCTCGGACACAACCAGCATGACCGACGCCGCAGAACGCTCCTAAACCCAGCTCACTCCCTCCCGAGGGCGGGGAGGAGGCAGCGTTACATAACCCCCGCAGCCCAAGACGCGCCTCCGCAGTAGCAGGGACCATCAGAAATGGCGGCCGCTGTAATGGCACCTACCTACTGCTAGGCGGAGCAGGGAGCCGAAAAAACCACCACCACGCGGTCACAAGATTCCCCCCCCCACTCTGCCCAGGGAAACACAAAGGAGGCAGTCGGCGACCCTCACCCGAGCTCAAGCGGGGCCGACAAAGCGTAACGGCCCCGCTACGAGAACTTCACCATCACCGCTACCGCCCCTAAAGAAAGCAGGGTCTGCTGCAGAGCGCTCCCCAATCGGTTTGGCACAACCGCTTCCGCACAGGCCGCAGTCGAGAGCGCCCTCTCTCCTCTTCCTCTCTGCCCGCCATAATTCCCAAAAACTCGCCCCATACAGTTACCCAGGGTAGGTGCAGGAAGGCGGCGGCGGCCGCTCCCCTGGCCTTACCACGCACCCGCTAAGTGCAGCCGGCTTCCACTAAATCGCCACTACAAGAGCCGCATCGGTTAGGCCGCCGTGCCCGCACTAAGGTCGCCAAGGCGCGACGGCTGCCGGCAGAGACGCAGAGATCACCCTTTTCGCCCTTCCCTCAGGATAGATGGCCCCCCTTGGGCCCACAGGTTGTGCCAAGCCACTCCACATTAACTAAGGAGGAGTCGCTCCCAGCCCCCTCCTTCTCCACGCAGCAGTCCCCGGACCTATCCAATTCTACCGCCCCGCCAGCGGGGAAGAGCGCTGTCCCTGTAGGAACACACAAAAATCCTGCGGCTGGCAGTGACTCAGGCCTTCCACGTTACCGTCTCACACAGCAGCATTGAGAGGGGCGCGATCAACAGCTCCGCTTCCCTCAGCCCGGTTTAGCCTAGCCCGCCCGCCCATCCACCCCTCCCCCACCCCCCTCCCCCAGCACGCCCGCAACACCCCCTCCTCACCTTCATCAGCTACACGCACGAGCCACACTTACCTGCACCCACCACGTACGAGAAAGGTGAGCAGCTCCCACCACCAACACACACATCTACCAGCACCGCCAGACAACTGGCCCAGCCACCTCCTCTCCTCCCCCTGTGGGGACCCACTGCGGCCCCGTTGGGTAAGGCAGCTGCCCGTCAGGGCAGGGATGGCCTTTAGTCCGCCCCGCCCTCCGTGTGTACTACGGCGAGGCCTGGGTATCATGAGGAGAGGAGCGCAATCTACCCTGCACTGCCACGGTGTGCCTAGCTTGCTTGCTTGCTTGCTTGTTTTACCTGTGCCTGACAGGAGCCACGAGAAGAGCAGCAACTACAGTGGAGACAATGGAAGGCGGTAAAAGAGAGCGAGAGTGACCTCAGTTCTTTTGGGGGGAAAAAATGGCGTCTGCGAAAACTCCGCCTTGTGCTTGTCCCCTAACGGGGGGAGGGAGGGAGGGGGGGAAGTTCTTGCGTAGTTTAAAGGCGCGCGTGACTCCACGCCTCATATTGGTTGTTGGGTTGTGCGGGGTTTTTGAGAGCTGCGCACAGAGGGCAAGTATATTCTCTTCTTCCTTCCCACCCGTGACTCGGGTGAGGAGAGGTGGTTTGTTCTGCCCCGGGTAAGCGTGGGGTGGCTCGGCTAAGAGTAGGGTGTGGGGAAAGGGGCTTGGGCTCAGTCAGGAGTTGGGAAGTATGTGTTCCGCCTCTGATATGACTGTGGTGGGGCGAGCCAACTCGCCTCAGTGTCCATCGCTGTCCGCTGCAGCTCATCGGTGCCCGCAGGGATAGGGGATGGCAGTTGACCTCACCGCCCCTGGGGGTCTTGGCACAGGGTAGCAGCGCTAAGCAAGTGACAGGCTGCCTAAGGACTGCGCGTCCGAGATGAGAAACTTGTCAAAAATGGTGTGGTATGCTGGTCCTTACCTTACAAGAGGCCCACGGGATTAGACCCGTTGATGAGTAAACAATTGTGCTATTTCCCTTAAGTAACTGTACAGCTTATTCTAAGTGGTGGAGTTTTGGGGAGAGCAGGGTATTTTTTTCTTAGCTGCAGGTTATAATGTCAGAAGACAAGCCTTGTGTTTCTTAACTATTCTTACGGTAATTTTTCTTTGGTGTAATTCTGTAGGGAGGTTGAGCATCTTGGTCATCCCCCTTAAAGGGATAAACAGGTTCCAAATGCAGTTGTACAACTTAAATGTGCATAGCTACTTCCAAAACTAACAAGAAGCTAGAGCTTATTAACCACTGATGTTCTTGAGACAATGACTGACAAAAGTCCAGCCAAACCCTGGACTAGGTCTCTAGATAACACTGATATTTCAGGCTAGCTTTCTGTTGTCAGTTCCAAAGCATTCATTGTGATAAAGTGTAAAAATGGCACCTATAGTACAAATACTTACAGATCCCAACTTGTTTGTATTATAAATGGGGCTTCTCACTTGTGTTCTTAACAGTGCTAATGAGATAAAAATTGACCCAAGAAGTTATTCTTCTAAAGTAGACTGGGTGTGAACAGAAGCACTGATAGGAATAAAACAAACAAAAAAAACAGTTGGAGGAGAACCTTTCTTTTCCTAGTTATTATATATTCTCTTTCCATCCACAGCAAAAGGATTTCAGGTGTATACTTTCAATTAAATCAACAGGAAAGGATGAAGCCACCAAGAAGGGTTGCTTGTAGAAGTCTCACTACTTTCTTCATACTTTAAGTAAACTGTATAGGCTGTTTATGCTGGTTGAAGCTTACTTGTTTATTGGAACTGCATATTTATTTTTAGCATCAATGGAAGTGTTTTTGTAATTGCTTCTACATTGTCACATTTAGAATAGCTGAACTTTGAATTGAGAACAAATTTCTATACAATGCAAGTGAGAGACATCATAACTAGCTATTGTCAGAAGAATAAAAACATCTTTCTGGGTTTTGTTCTAGAGAATTCATTTTTTTTTCTTTTAACTTGGAAGAAAATGTCTGTATCTAACATTGCAGCAAGAGTGGAAACTTGGCTTTCATCTATGTGGCATGTTGAAGTTCCTTTGATATGGCTGTAAGCCTGTATTAATTGCATCTGTGAAAAAAATAGCAGTAGTAACTTAAGTCAAGCTAAGATTAACGGACAGATATTTGAGCAATAGCTTCTTACCAGATCAAAGAGATTTGGAATATCTCATTTTGTCTGATTGCATTTTAGATGCTCCCAAAAGAGTTGTCTGGCTTTTACTCCATGCAGATTGACTCACTGGTTGATGTTAGCCAACCAGCATGTTCACAGTTGCAGAAGCTCAGAGGAAAAAATACTGAAAATTAAGAAGTAACAGCCAACACTTGAGCATTCCAAGAATTCTGGGAAGCAAAGTGTATTCAAATGCTGATGCTGCAACTAACTGATAGGATAGATCGAATTCAGGGCATAGAATATCGACCAGTCCCTTTTCTCCATAGTAATCTTCCTCCTGGAACAAAAAAAAACACTGTACAGGGGAATGTTACATATTGTCTTGGAGTCCTTTTTCTTAAACCAGAAAATGTGAAATTCTTGGTGAAGTGGAGGTTCTTATAGTGGATTATACTCAGGAAAAAGTCCTTGTTAGATTAATTGGGCAAGCTGAGAACCTTAATCCTGTTGGACAAACTATCATGAACAAATTGTTCCAAGGCCTGTAGATGAATTGGGACAAATTCTAGGCCCTTCAAATTATGATATTTTAGCTAGTCTTGATTAACATAATGAATTTGCTTTAAATAATGTAACCCCTTCAGAAAGCAGATACTGCAGCAGAAGTGACAATTTTAGTACAGCCTCATGTTTGTTCACTGAACATGATGAAAATATTTTGTACCAAGAATTTGGAAATCCTTTGCCTCATTCAGATGAACAAATTTCACCTCCTGTGGAATGTTGATGGCTTTTTAAATTACTTTCCTTTGGAAGATTACTTTCTTCTGGAAGAAGAGATCCAAAGAGAGCTGGAAGAAGCGCTGTCAGTAATCATGAAGAGAAACATAGATTTAATTCCCGAGAGTCTTCTACATATGTCTAGAAGTTCATGTGATTCATCTTTAAATGATATTTATGAAAAAGATTGTATAAATGAGAAAAGCCTGTAAAAGCTACCAGCAAGCAAAAGACTTCTGAAAGAACAGTATCTGCTGGAGATTAAAATAGTACAAGTAACTTTTCACAGCATAATAGTGTACATCAGACTTACAGTTCTGCAGATTTCTCTTTGGAAAATACTACCGAAGATGGAACGATATAGACCTAGTTGAGAGTGGACATAAATTCCAGCGCACTTCTGACAACAGGCTGCTAACAATGAACCAGTATGTTTTTCAAAAACTGATCCAAAAGCAGATCAGCCAGAGAATGATATGCAATCCTTTCCTTGTAGAACAGTAGAGGCACATGATCTTGATTTTGTTTCTCTACCTTTTACATATATTTTTGTTCTTGGAAAAAAAGCCAATTCTGAAAGTTAGATGTTTTATTGTAACTCTTAATGGAAACCTCACAAGTAGCAATGGGTCCAGGGGTATAAAGATAAAAATTTCTGATGGTTCAGCTTAAAAGTAGATTTTGCTGATGATATTCTAACAAGTTTGACTGGATTTTCAGTGCCTGAAATTATTAGGTTGAAAAAGATCCCATTTCACATCCAAAGCTTAAGGATGGTTTAGAGAAATATCAAACATGACTCATAGATCTTTGTTTTATGACTATAGAGTTTAATCTTTTTTTCAGTCTAAAGCCGCTGTATTAATTGTACAGGATATGGATGCAAGGCATCTAGAATGATTGAAGAAATGTTTGAATAAATAATGTGTGCAAACTTGTAGACTATATATTAGGGAATGCTTAAGTCAAGATTTCCCCTGAAGGACTGTTGAAAATTAAATTTTAAAGTTAAGTGGTACGTATTTTCTCTCTCAGGAACGATAGTGGAAAAATGAGAGGAGGAGATGTCTTAGCAGGTAGGAATTTACCAGTTTGTTTCTTATGGTGATAATATTGAAATAAACTTTTGAACTTTTTTTTATTGATTTAAAATATTCATGTATCACTTTCCTTCTGCAAAATTCTCTATCATATTGAGTGGTGATCTGGGGTAGCAGACTGTCAGGAAATGGATAATAAAGAACAAATCAGTTAATTCCTACACTTTTTTCAAGGATGATTATTTACCTGATTTTTAAAAGGTAGCTATATGACACTGCCAGCCTTATCTTGGAGTAAAGCAGTTGAGTACATTTAAACAAAGAATCATTGTTTAGATGCAGTCACTTTCAATAATGCCAACTTGAAAACTCAAATATGTATTCAATGTGCACGAACCTAAAGTTTAGAGAAATGAAAGATTATCTTCCTCAGGTGAGGAAAAAAAAGTGTATACATAAAGGGGATTAAAAGCTATGTATTTTTAAAAAAAGCAAACAAATCAAACAAAAAAAAAAAAAACAACCAACCCCTCCAAATATTTCTAACATCACTTACTAACAGAAAATAATGATTGTAACATACAGGGAATCTATTTTTTGATATATTAATCATTACTAATCGTTTTGAACCCATAGCCAACCTTATTTACCAGCTCTTAATATTTATTAGTCTAACCTTTTCACAGTGTTGTAAATACTTGTGTTCCAAATACGTTGTACATGTATACTTGCATTGGCCTTAATTTTTTTTTTTTAATTTCTGCTTTTAGAATGTATTTTAAAAGTGTTAGAAAATAAGTAAACTCTTTTTTTTTTTTTTTTTTTTTTTTTTTTTTTTTTTTTTTTTTTTGAAGATGTGGTTGCTATGTCTCACTATACTACTCTGGTAACAAATTAAATTGATTTTTCAACTTCCCCAAGTTGAGTCTTGAGTCTGTTTTGCTATGGTGGTTTCACTCACAGTGGGACCATGCGGTCCTGCATTCACTCCCCCAACCTGGTGAGATGGGATGGGAGTCACAGCAAAGGGGGCACGGGATTAGGAATGAAGGACAGGGAGGGCTCACTCACCAGTTATGGTCACAGGCAAAACAGACTCAAGTTGGAGAAGAAAAATCAATTTAATTAGTTGCCATTCATCTGACTAGACTTAACAACCACATCTTACAACACTTTTCCCCCCACCCCTCCCTTCTTCCCGGGCTCAAATCACTTTGCTCCTGATTTTCTACCTTCCCCCTCCCCAGCAGCACAGGGGACAGGGAATGGGGGTTGCACTCAGTTTACCATTGCCTGCTCTTCCCAGCATGGAAGTCCAGGAATAAGGTGTTCCAAAGCAAGCTTCCATGGAATCATGGACCTCTTTGGGCTCAGCTCCCAGCTCTGGCATGGGAACATCCACGGGCTGCAGACCCCCCCCCCCCCCCCCTCACTCTGGAGGTCTACCCCTGCTCTGGCATCGAGTGACTCTCTGGGTCTCAACTCAGTCACACTTGCCTCAGGCTCAGCTTTTCTGCTCCAGCATGGAGTCCTCCATGCTCTACACATGGGTACCTGCTCTGCTGTTGAACCTCCATGGGTTGCAGGGGCCTCTTTACCTACTCCATGTGATTGAACTGGATGTCTGAGGTTCTCTGTCCTCCCCCTCCTCCTCCTTCCTCCTGGCAACAAAGCTCTTTGTTTACACTGATGGTCGTCTTTTGTTCAGGTCAACGGCCTCTCCTCCAGATTCTCTCCACCTTCTTTTCAGGACAGTCCTTCCCCTCACAAATATGGATTTGCAGAGGCATTTCTCTATTGCTAATTGGCTCAGCCTGGGCTGGGGGGGTATGCCTCAGAGCCAGGGGAGCTTTTCGCTCTCACAAGGTGGCCCTTCCCTCACTACCAAAAACAGCCCCCCTCCACACAAACAAACAAAACACATTTGCCCATGACCATAATTGGTGAGTGAGCCCTCCCTGTCCTCATTTCAACCCATGACCCCTTTGTTGTGTTTCTCTCCCCATCTCCCTGGGTTGGGAGGGAGTGAGTGCAGGACCACATGCTCTTAGCTGTGGGTAAAACCACCACACCAACTCGGGGGACTGGGCAGCCCAAGGTCTATGAGTATTTTAAAAGATTTATTATTAAATGTATTCACTCTCAAATTGTAGAATAAGACAGTGGCTAGACCAAAGATGTGGTAGGATTCCAAATGAACTAGGCTGTCCAAACCAACTTGAGGATTAGCCTAATCCTTCCAGATAACAATTTGGCCACAGTGATACATGTGTTTATAACCCAGCAACTTTTTTCTTTTTGAATGAAGGTAGTGTCCTAAGGAAGCAACAGTTAGTTGTAATAATATAATCTTAAAGTACCAGTTAGGAATATGAAAGGATAAAGTATTTCCTAAAAGATGTGCTGTATTCATTCAGTCTAGGACAATTACTGTGATTTTACTCTAAAAAATATATATAATATTTCAGATCATATCAGAAGGAGACTTTTCACAGAAGTTGAGTATGGAATGCTATTAGATAGAACATTAAATATAACCTTCGTAATGAAATATAGCCCCCTATTTCTTAATCTCTTTTCTGTGAGAATTTTTGTTGTCCCCCTTGAGGTGAATTAAAAACACATTTGTGCTTAAATATAAAGAACAAAATTAATGAACCCTGATTTGGACAGGGTCCTACCACTATAAGCAGTTCTACAAGGAGTCTGCAAAGATGCATCATGAGCTGATTCCTTATATACACTTGCACCAGCACCAATCCCATGAGCGGTTGCATGAGGTGCCTCAGCCTCGCCTTGGGTTCATCTACTGGCCTAGCTATGCTACCAAAGGTGGCCCCTGAATGCTTGCAAGATAATGCTGTGGCTGTTTAATTTCTTATCACCAAGAGAAACTTCACTCCCTTACAGGAGTCTCTGGCATTCCTGCTTCCAGCCAGTTCAACCCCCTCTGCAGTTGGGCCTTCTTGCCCTCCATGCTAGATCATTCCTTTGTTGCAAATTACCACTGCTGAGCAATTACAATTTTAATTTACCCTTCACTTGCTGTAATAATCTCAAGGATTTGTTTAGAATAAAATCTTAACAACTTTTAGCTTTTCTTTGTAGGTAGAGTGATTAACAGTACAGTGTTTTTGAGTTATTTGGTGTCAAGCAAACTTAAATATATTTACCTGCAAGGAAAGGGCAAAAAGGGCTTTAAAATAAATTAGTATTAATAATATTAATAATAAATACTATTACTCATTTCTAATCCAATTCTATTCATTATCTTCCCAGAAGGAACAGAGTGCTAGGAATAATGACAGCAAACTGAAGATTAAGGGCAGACTGACATTGAAACTCTTCTTCAATTAAACATAAATATCCAAATACAGGCTGGGCGGAGAATGGATTGAGAGCAGCCCTGAGAAGAAGGACTTGGGGGTGCTGGTGGATGAGAAGCTCAACATGAGCCAACAGTGTGTGCTTGCAGCCCAGAAGGCCAACTGTATCCTGGGGTGCATCAAGAGAAGCGTGGGCAGCAGATCGAGGGAGGTGATTCTCCCCTTCTACTCTGCTCTCATGAGACCCCACCTGGAGTACTGAATCCAGTTCTGGGGCCACCAACATAAGAAGGACATGGACCTACTGGAGTGAGTCCAGAGGAGGGCCACGAGGACGATCAGAGGGCTGGAGCACTTCTTCTTTGAGGACAGGCTGAGAGAGTTGGGGCTGTTCAGCCTGGAGAAGAGAAGGCTTAGGGGTGATCTTATAGCGGCCTTCCAGTACCTGAAGGGGGCCTACAGGAAAGCTGGGGAAGGATTTTTTACAAGGGCAGGTAGTGACAGGACGAGGGGTAATGGCTTTAAACTTGAAGAGGGTAGGTTTAGATTAGATATTAGGAAGCAATTCTTGACTGTGAGGGTGGTGAGACACTGGAACAGGTTGCCCAAGGAAGTTGTGGCTGCCCCCTCCCTTGAAGTGTTTAAGGCCAGGTCGGATGAGGCTTTGAGCAACCTGGTCTAGTGGAAGGTGTCCCTGGTCATGGCAGGGGGCTTGGAACTAGATGATCTTTAATGTCCCTTCCAACCCAGACCATTCTATGATTCTTTGATTCTATGATGAGGTAGAAGTTTCCTACAACTCTGCTTCTCATATAGATGTATGTGTAGTTGACTTTTGTACCAGTGTGACACTTTTAAATCTTTTGTCCTTGAGGAATTTTTCTCTGTTCAAATTGTGTTTTCTAAGAGGGCAAATTGCAATGTGTTGCTGTCAGAATCTGACCTGTTTCTGCTTCCTAGCCTTCTCTTATGCCTGACCAAACCTGGTTTGTTCATCCTCTACATGGAGTGGCATATGCTCTGGACCCATGACCACCTTGGCAGCCATCTGCTGTACCTGCTCCACCATGTCAGTGGCTTTCTTGTAGTAGGGAGCCCAAAATGGGATGCTACTCCACATGCAGTCTCACAAGTGCTGAATACATAAGGATCACTTTCCTGGACTTGCCTGATACTCTCTAATAGAGCCTGGTTGGTCATCTTTGCAAGAGCACACTGCTGACTCATGTTCTACTTGTTCAACTATCACCAGCTGGGTAGATGAGGGGAGAGCAGTGGATGTTGTCTGCCTTGATTTCAGCAAGGCTTTTGATACCATATCCCACAACATCCTTGTAGCAAAGCTTAGAAGGTATGGGATAGATGAGTGGATGGTGAGGTGGATTGAGAACTGGCTGACTGGCAGAGCTCAGAAGGCTGTGATCAGTGGTGCAGAATCTAGTTGGAGGCTTGTAACTAGCTGTGTTCCCCAGGGGTTGGTACTGGGTCTGGTCTTGTTTAACATCTTCATCAGTGACCTGGATGTAGGGATAGAGTCCACCCTCAGCAAGTTTGCTGATGATACGAAGTTGGGAGCAGTGGCTGACACACCAGAAGGCTGTGCTGCCATTCAATGAGACCTGGACACGCTGGAGAGTTGGGCGGAAAGGAACCTGATGAGGTTCAACAAGAGCAAGTGCAGAGTCCTTCACCTGGGAAGGAATAACTGCATGCACCAGTACAGGTTAGGGGCTGACCTGCTGGAGAGGAGCTCTGTGGAAAAGGATCTGGGTGTCCAGGTGGACAGCAGGCTGGCCATGAGCCAGCAGCGTGCCCTTGTGGCCAAGAAGGCCAACAGTATCCTGGGGTGCATTAAAAAGAGCGTGGACAGCAGGTTGAGGGAGGTTCTTCTCCTCCTCTACTCTGCCCTGGTGAGGCAACATGTGGAATACCATGTCCAGTTCTAGGCTCCCCAGTTCAAGAGGGACAGGGATCTTCTAGAGAGAGTCCAGCGGAGAGCCACAAAGATGATCAGGGGCCTGGAGCATCTCCTGTATGAGGAGAGGCTGAGAGAGCTGGGACTCTTCAGCCTGGAGAAGAGAAGACTGAGAGGGGATCTTATAAATGTCTATAAATATCTGAAATGTGGGGGCCTAATGGATGTGGCCAGGCTCTTTTTAGTAGTACCCAGTGACAGGACAAGGGACAATGGGCAAAAACTGGACCACCGGAAGTTCCAGACAAACTTAAGGAAAAACTTCTTTACTGCAAGGGTGATGGAGCACTGGAATAGGCTGCCCAGACAGGTTGTGTAGTCTCTGTCTCTGGAGCTGTTCAAAACCCACCTGGACGCTTTCCCGTGCAACCTGTTGTAGGGAACCGGCTTTGGAAGAGGGGTTGGACTAGATGATTTCCTGAGGTCCCTTCCAGTCCCTATGATTCTGTGATTCTGTGATTGTTGTCCACCAGGGTACATAGGTTTTATTCTGTAAAGTTGCCTTCTAACTAGTCAGCTCCCAGCCTACATTGTTGCATGGGGTTATTTGTGCTTAGATGAAGAACTTTGCATTTGCCTTTGCTGAACTTAATGAGATTTCTGTCAGCCTATTTCTCCAGTCTGCTGAGATCCCTGCTCTCTAGTATATTGTCTATTTCCCCCACCCCCTCCTGTTTGGTAGCTTCTCCCTTGTTTTCCCCTTATCCACAGTCAGTAATCTCTTCATAGAAGGTAATCAGATTGATCAGGCATGACTTGCCCTTAGTAAACCCATACTGGCTGTTCTTACCCACCTTCTCCTTCATGTGCTTCAAGGTGCAAGCCAAAAGGGTGAATCCACCCAAACCACCACATGCTGCTAGGTTAAAAACTATCTTTAGTTGATGCCGCTGGTTTGACTTTTAGCCTGAATCATTTCCCTGAGGTACAAAAGAGGAAATGGTGCAGGGGTGGAAAGAAGTGGGGATGGGGGCAGTGGAGTGTCACAGAGAGGTGCATATGCTTGTTTAAAGCGTGTGAAACTCCAGCCATAGACACAATTCTGCTGTTGGACAGCAACAGGTGTCTTTTGGAACCAGCTGGAGGAAGGTAGGATAAAAATATAGGAAGAGACCAAGTAAAGCACACAAAAGAAGGAAGATAAGTTGTTCAGCATTTGAATATAACAATGAAAAAACCTTACTTTTCTTCCATGAAGGAAGTAATAGCTTTGTCAGAAATAGTAAAGAATAATAAACAAGGGAGGAGGGAAAAAAGGGAAATTCTAAACTGTTTGGGACACTGAAAAAAAAAAAAGTTATTATAGAAATTCTGATCCAGCTGCAAGAAATGCTAAAAAAGAAAATCATATATATCTATACTGATGTGGTGAGTTGACCTTGGCTGGCCACCAGGTGCCCACCAAGCTGCTCTATCACTCCTTCATCAACAGGACAGGGGGAGAAAATACAATAGAAAAGCTTGTGGGTTGAAATAAGGACAGGGAGATCAATCGCCAATTACTGTCATGGGAAAAACAGATTAGACTGCAGGAAATTAATTTATAGCTAATTAATAACAGAGTAGGATAATGACAAATAAAAACAAATCTAAAAACACATTCCCCCCTCCCCCACCTTCTTCCCAGGCTCAACTTCACTCCCTGAGAGGCACAGGGGGATGGAGAATGAGGGTTGTGGTCAGTTCATCACATGTTATTTCTACTGGTCCTTCCTCCTCACACTCTTCCCCTGTTCCAGTGTGGGGTCCCTTGGTTGTCCCAAAGCAGGGTCATTTACCCAGTGTGCAGATGTCAATATTATTTATTTCATATTTGCGCAGATCACAGAATCACAGAATATTAGGGATTGGAAGGGACCTCGAAAGATCATCTAGTCCAATCCCCCTGCCGGAGCAGGAACACCTAGATGAGTACACAGGAAGGCGTCCAGGCGGGTCTTGAATGTCTCCAGAGAAGGAGACTCCACAACCTCCCTGGGCAGCCTGTTCCAGTGCTCTGTCACCCTTACTGTAAAGAAGTTCTTTCTCAAATTTAAGCGGAACCTCCTGTGTTCCAGCTTACACCCATTACCCCTTGTCCTATCATCGGTCGTTACTGTGAAGAGCCTGGCCCCATCCTCCTCACACTCACCATTCAAATATTTATAAACATTAATCAGGTCCCCCCTCAGTCTCCTCTTCTCCAAGCTAAAGAGCCCCAGCTCCCTCAGCCTTTCCTCATAAGGGAGATGTTCCACTCCCTTAATCATTTTGGTGGCTCTTCGCTGGACTCTCTCAAGCAGCTCCCTGTCCTTCTTGAACTGTGGGGCCCAGAACTGGACACAATATTCCAGATGTGGCCTCACCAGGGCAGAGTAAAGGGGGAGAAGAACCTCTCTTGACCTACTGACTACACCCCTTCTAATGCACCCCAGGATGCCATTGGCCTTTCTGGCCACAAGGGCACAGTGCTGGCTCATGGTCATCCTGCTGTCCACCAGGACTCCCAGATCCCTTTCCCCTTCACTGCTCTCTAGGATATCATTTCCTAACCTATACTGGAACCTGGGGTTGTTCCTGCCCAGGTGCAACACCCTACACTTGTCCTTATTATATTTCATCAAGTTTTTCCCTGCCCAGCTCTCCAGCCTGTCCAGGTCTCTCTGGATGGCAGCACAGCCTTCTGGAGTGTCAGCCACTCCTCCCAGCTTTGTGTCATCAGCAAACTTGCTGACAGTGCATTCAATTCCCTCATCCAGGTCATTGATGAATATATTGAATAATACTGGTCCTAGTACCGACCCCTGAGGGACTCCACTAGACACAGGTCTCCAACTAGACTCCGCCCCATTGACCACTACTCTCTGGCTTCTTCCCACCAGCCAGTTAATAATCCATCTCACTACCTGCTCATCTAATCCACACTTCCTCAATTTATCAGCGAGGATGCTGTGGGAGACCGTGTCAAATGCTTTGCTGAAATCAAGATAGACCACATCCACTGCTCTACCATCATCCAGCCACCTGGTCGTGTTTTCATAAAAGTCTAGAAGGTTGGTCAAGCACGAATTCCCCTTGGTGAAGCCGTGCTGACTGCCCCTAATGACCCTCTTATCCTTGATATGCCTAGAGATGGCACCAAGGATAAGTCGTTCCATCACCTTCCCAGGGATGGAGGTGAGGCTGACCGGTCTGTAGTTACCCGGGTCCTCCTTCTTGCCCTTTTTGAAGATTGGAGTGACATTTGCCTTCCTCCAGTCCTCAGGCACCTCTCCCGTTCCCCACGACTTAGCAAAGATGACGGAGAGCGGTCTAGCAATGACTTCAGCCAGCTCCCTCAACACTCGTGGGTGCATCCCATCTGGACCCATAGATTTATGGATGTCCAGATTGCTTAATTGGTCCCGGACCCAATCCTCATCAACTGAGGCAATCTTCTCCATTGTCCTGTCTCCATCTGGGGTCTCCAGGGTACAGAGCTCCTCAAGACAACTTCCGGCAGAGTAGACAGAGGCAAAGAAGGCATTCAGTAACTCTGCCTTCTCTGTATCCTCTGTCACCAGGGTACCCACCTCATTCATCAGTGGGCCTACATTGCCTCTAACGTTGGCTTTATCTGCCATGTATTTGAAGAAGCTCTTCCTGTTGTCCTTGACCCCTCTGGCAAGATCTAATTCTAAGGATGCCTTGGCTTTCCTAGTTGCCTCCCTACATCCTCTGACAATATCCTTATATTCCTCCCAAGTAGCCAGCCCCTCCTTCCACGATTTGTAAACTCTCCTCTTCCACTTAAGTTTGGCCAGCAGTTCCCTGCTTAACCAAGCAGGTCTCCTGTTTCCCTTCCCTGACTTCCTACATATCGGAATGCTTTGATCTTGAGCCTGGAAGAAGCAGTCCCTGAATGCTAACCAGCTATCTTGGGCCCCTTTACCTTCAAGTACTCTGTCCCATGGAATTTCCCCTAACAATTGCTTGAAGAGGCCAAAGTTGGCCCTCCTGAAGTCCAGGGTAGCAATTTTACTTGTAATTCTGCTTATGCCACATGAGATTCGGAACTTCACCATCTCATGATCACTGCAGCCCAGGCAATCCTCAACCTTCACAGCCTCAACCAGACCCTCCTTGTTAGTGAGGATGAGATCCAGCGTCACTCCCCTCCTGGTTGGTTCATCCACCATTTGCATCAGGAAGTTGTCATCGATGCACTGGAGGAACCTCCTGGATTGGGGGTGGCTGGCCGAGTGGTCTCTCCAGCAAATATCTGGGTAGTTAAAATCCCCCACAACAACCAGGGCCTGGGATTGCGAGGCTGCTGTCAGCTGCCTGTAGAAGGCCTCATCAATTTCTTCACCCTGATCTGGTGGCCTGTAATAGACACCCACGATATGGATTCTAGATGGTGTTCCACAAAGCTAGTGCACCAAGTTTTCAAAACTTCACACATTTATACATAATTGATGAGCTTGTTCCACCCACTATACATATATATGCATTACTATTCTACTTTACGATTGGCTCAAACTTCTCTCACTTACCTTTTAAGAGTACAGTACACAGAGAATTCACAGCGCATGCTCTAATGCGAGGAGGGGTAAGTCTGTTCAGTCTCTAATGGAATTGGTGGTTGCAATCTCCCCCAGCCATATTTACCTTTCCCCCAGTTTCTGCAGATTCTTGCTGACTTCATCCTTCTCAGGCAATTATCCAGCTTTTGGTGCCTTCTAGGGCAGAATGATCTCCTTTTATCAATCTTTTAGCTCCTTTTCAAGGGCATAGTCGTTAGTAAGGCCTGCTTAGTTTATACAAAGTAACTGGACTTGCACAGTCTAAAGACAATTGGCTGGTTACATTGTGAAACAGGAGTTAGCTTGGCAGAAAATTCTGTTTTCTGCTATACATAATTTTGTAGAATCAAAGAATGGTTAGGGTTGGAAGGGACATTAATGACATCTGTAGCCGTGCGCGGGAATCTACACGTATACTCATAGTTAGAGTGATGTTCCGTCTTTATTTGATACAAGTGCCTTTTATATACTTTGTTATACAACATAATGTAACATAAGATGCGTGTTAGTAACTAATTGGTTAAAACTATTCCCACGACACAGTTAACGAGGTTCATGCATATTACAAAAGTCTAGCTCCTTATTGGTTAGTGATTAAAAGTTATCCACACCTTAGTTTCCCACAGCATGCTTATCTTATGGCTGCAGCTGCAAGGACTCTACTTGTTTCTTACAGATAAAGACCTTCTATTCTCATTAGCTGTTAATTAAAATGTTTCACAGAGGCCTGTTCTTTCTCATGTTTTAACTAACTGAATGTTATCGTGACCTCTGTCTTGTAGCCAAGTTTCAATAGTGTTCTCCACAGACATCTAGTTCCAACCCCCCTGCCATGAGCAGGGACACCTTCCACTACATCAGGTTGCTCAAAGCCTCATCCAACCTGGCCTTAAACACTTCAAGGGAGGGGGCATCCACAACTTCTCCGGGCAACCTGTTCCAGTGTCTCACCACCCTCACAGTCAAGAATTGCTTCCTAATATCTAATCTAAACCTACCCTCTTCCTGTTTAAAGCCATTACCCCTCGTCCTGTCACTACCTGCCCTTGTAAAAAATCCTTCCCCAGCTTTCCTGTAGGCCCCCTTCAGGTACTGGAAGGCCGCTATAAGGTCTCCCCAAAGCCTTCTCTTCTCCAGGCTGAACAGCCTAAACTCTCTTAGCCTGTCCTCATAGGAGAGGTGCTCCAGCCCTTGGATCATCCTCATGGCCCTCCTCTGGACTCGTTCTAACAGGTCCATGTCTTTCTTGTGTTGGGGGCTTCAGTACTGGACACAGTACTCCAGGTGGGGCCTTATGAGGGCAGAGTAGAGGGGGAGAATCACCTCCCTCGACCTGCTGCCCATGCTTCTCTTGATGCAGCCCAGGATACGGTCGGCCTTCTGGGCTGCAAGCGCACATTGCCGGCTCGTGTTGAGCTTCTCATCCACCACCACTCCCAAGTCCTTCTCTTCGGATCTGGTCTCAAGCCATTCATTGCCCAGCCTGTATTTATGTTTGGGATTGTCCCAACCCAGGTGCAGGACCTTGCATTTGGCCTTGTTGAACTTCATGAGGTTAGCACAGGCCCACCTCTCAAGCCTGTCAAGGTCCCTCTGGATGGCATCTCGTCCCTCCAGCGTGTCAACTGCATCACACAGCTTGGTGTCGTCAGCAAACTTGCTGAGGGTTCTCTCAATCCCACTGTCCATGTCTCCGACAAAGATGTTGAACAGCACTGGCCCTAATACCGACCCCTGAGGGACACCACTAGTCACCAGTCTCCACTCAGACGTTGAGCTGTTGACCACAACCACGGAGTGCGACCGTCCAGCCAATTTCTTATCCACCAAATGGTCCATCCACAAACTCATGTGTCTCCCATTTAGAGACAAGGATGTTGTGCGGGATAGTGTCAAATGCCTTGCACAAGTCCAGATACATGATATCAGTTGCTTTAGCCTTATTGACCAATGCTGTAACCCCGTCATAAAAGGCCACCAGATTGGTCAGGCACAATTTGCCCTTGGTGAAGCCATGCTGGTTGTCACCAACCACCTTCTTATTTTCCATGTGCCTTAGCATAGTTTCTCCCCTTTGAGACTACGAGACATTATTTTCTGGGTCTCATAAGTCTCACTATTTATTTTTTCAACATCACATATTTTCCCATAATGGCTTGGGTTATTAACCTCTTGATGCAACTTAAACCAGTGCAAATTACAATTATAATTATTGCAATCACAATTACAGTCTGGAGTAAACTTGCCAACCATCCAGTAAGAGAGAATCCAAGTCCATGTACTATTTTGTTTAACCATCCTGTTTCCATTGCAGCCCTTACATCATGACTTGATTTTGCTACTTGTTTTATTCTAATTGGTCCTCTAAAATTAACGTAACACTGAGGATGTGAATACAGCAATCTTTGTCATTTAAATTAAGACCCCATGCTCATGCAATAACATCAAGTCTCGCATCAATTTACTATGTAACGTCATTTTAGATGTAGCTTGTAACTGAGAATTCAGATCTTGTAATCCTGTCCTAGTTGCGTTGGCTAAGATTTCTATTTGTCCTGACAAATTTTTCAGCCATATTCAGTTTTGTAATGAGGTGATTTGGAGGCTAAAAATTGTTTCCAGGATCCATCCTACCTTAGTTGCAGTAGAAGGATGTCTCCAGGGGTCATAACTGAGGGGTCATAATTCTCCCCGTAATTGAGAACTTAATGGTCTTTTTCTCCATAGGGGACATAAAGTTAATGCGGCAGATGAAACGAACAACACCAAGATATATTCAGGCATCAACACTTCATTAAAGCCTTGCAATAAAAGATTTTGGTTAAACATGAGGAAAAATTATTAAAGGTGTGTATTGGGTTTGCGTAGCAAGGTTTTGGTAACAGTGGGGGGGGACACACAACATGGGGGTGGCTTCTGTGAGAGAAGCTGCCAGAAGCTTCCCCCATGTCCAACCCGACACAGCCAATGCCAGCCAGCTAAAAGAATGGACCCGCCGCTGGCCAAGGCCGAGCCCATCAGTAACGCCTCTGGGAGAACAGAATTTAGAAAAAAGAAGGAAGAAGGGGAAAAAAAGCTGCACACTTTGCAGCTGGAGAGAGGAGTGAGAAGATGTAAGAGAAAACAACTCCACAGACACCAAGGTCAGTGAAGAAGGAGGGGGAGGAGGTGCTCCAGGCGCCGGAACAGAGATTCCCCTGCAGCCTGTGGTGAAGACAATGGTGAGGCAGGCTGTCCCCCTGCAGACATGGAGATCCATGGTGGAGCAGATGACCACCTGTAGCCCATGGAGGACCCCACGCCGGAGCAGGTGGATGCCCAAAGGAGGCTGTGACCCCGTGGGAAGCCCACGCTGGAGCAGGTTCCTGTCAGGACCTGTGGCCGGTGGAGAGAGGAGCCCAGGCCGGAGCAGGTTTGCTGGCAGGACTTGTGACCCCGTGGGGGACTCGCTCTGGAGCAGTCCCTTCCTGAAGGACTGCACCCCATGGAATGGACCCATGCCAAAGCAGTTCGTGAAGAACTGTCAGTCATGGGAAGGACTCACGTTGGAGAAGTTGGTGGAGGACTGTCTCCCGTGAGAGGGACCCCACGCTGGTGCAGGGGAAGGAGTTCTCCCCCTGAGGAGGAAGAAGCGGCAGAAACACCGTGTGATGAACTGACCCCAACCCCATTCCCTGTCCCCCTGTGCCGCTGAGGGGAGGAGGTGGAAAATCAGGAAAGAGATTAAGCCCAGGAAGCAGGGAGGGGTGGGGGAGGTGTTTTAAGATTTGGTTTTACTTCTCATTATCCTCTGATTTTGATTGGTAATAAAGTAAATTTGTTTTTTCCACCAAGTAGAGTCTGTTTTGCCTGTGCCAATAATTACAGAATCACAGAATCACAGAATATTAGGGATTGGAAGGGACCTCGAAAGATCATCTAGTCCAATCCCCCTGCCGGAGCAGGAACAGCTACATGAGATCATACTGGAAGGCGTCCAGACGGGTCTTGAATGTCTCCAGAGAAGGAGACTCCACAACCTCCCTGGGCAGCCTGTTCCAGTGCTCTGTCACCCTCACCGTGAAGAAGTTCTTTCTCAAATTTAAGCGGAACCTCCTGTGTTCCAGCTTGCACTCATTACCCCTTGTCCTGTCATCGGTCGTTACTGTGAAGAGCCTGGCCCCATCCTCCTCACACTCACCATTCAAATATTTATAAACATTAATGAGGTCCCCCCTCAGTCTCCTCTTCTCCAAGCTAAAGAGGCCCAGCTCCCTCAGCCGTTCCTCATAAGGGAGATGCTCCACTCCCTTAATCATTTTGGTGGCTCTTCGCTGGACTCTCTCAAGCAGCTCCCTGTCCTTCTTGAACTGTGGGGCCCAGAACTGGACACAATATTCCAGATACAGCCTCACCAGGGCAGAGTAAAGGGGAAGAAGAACCTCTCTTGACCTACTGACTACACCCCTTCTAATGCACCCCAGGATGCCATTGGCCTTTCTGGCCACAAGGGCACAGTGCTGGCTCATGGTCATCCTGCTGTCCACCAGGACTCCCAGATCCCTTTCCCCTTCACTGCTCTCTAGGAGATCATTTCCCAACCTATACTGGAACCTGGGGTTGTTTCTGCCCAGGTGCAACACCCTACACTTGTCCTTATTATATTTCATCAAGTTTTTCCCTGCCCAGCTCTCCAGCCTGTCCAGGTCTCTCTGATGGCAGCACAGCCTTCTGGAGTGTCAGCCACTCCTCCCAGCTTTGTGTCATCAGCAAAGTTGCTGACAGTGCATTCAATTCCCTCATCCAGGTCATTGATGAATATATTGAATAATACTGGTCCTAGTACCGACCCTTGGGGGACTCCACTGGACACAGGTCTCCAACTAGACTCCGCCCCATTGACCACTACTCTCTGGCTTCTTCCCACCAGCCAGTTAATAATCCATCTCACTACCTGCTCATCTAATCCACACTTCCTCAATTTATCAGCGAGGATGCTGTGGGAGACCGTGTCAAATGCTTTGCTGAAATCAAGATAGACCACATCCACTGCTCTACCATCATCCAGCCACCTGGTCGTGTTTTCATAAAAGTCTAGAAGGTTGGTCAAGTACGACTTCCCCTTGGTGAAGCCGTGCTGACTGCCCCTAATGACCCTCTTATCCTTGATATGCCTAGAGATGGCACCAAGGATAAGTCGTTCCATCACCTTCCCAGGGATGGAGGCGAGGCTGACCGGTCTGTAGTTACCCGGGTCCTCCTTCTGCCCTTTTTGAAGATTGGAGTGACATTTGCCTTCCTCCAGTCCTCAGGCACCTCTCCTGTTCCCCACGACTTAGCAAAGATGATGGAGAGTGGTCTAGCAATGACTTCAGCCAGCTCTCTCAACACCCGCGGGTGCATCCCATCTGGACCCATAGATTTATGGATGTCCAGATTGCTTAATTGGTCCCTGACCCAGTCCTCATCAACTGAGGCAAACTCCTCCATTGTCCTGTCTCCATCTGGGGTCTCCAGGGTACAGAGCTCCTCAAGACAGCTTCCGGCAGAGTAGACAGAGGCAAAGAAGGCATTCAGTAACTCTGCCTTCTCTGTATCCTTTGTCACCAGGGTACCCACCTCATTTATCAGTGGGCCTACATTGCCTCTAACGTTGGCTTTATCTGCCATGTATTTGAAGAAGCTCTTCCTGTTGTCCTTGACCCCTCTGGCAAGATCTAATTCTAAGGAGGCCTTGGCTTTCCTAGTTGCCTCCCTACATCCTCTGACAATATCCTTATATTCCTCCCAAGTAGCCAACCCCTCCTTCCATGACCTGTAAACTCTCCTCTTCCACTTAAGTTTGGCCAGCAGTTCCCTGTTTAACCAAGCAGGTCTCCTGTCTCCCTTCCCTGACTTCCTACATATCGGAATGCTTTGATCTTGAGCCTGGAAGAAGCAGTCCCTGAATGCTAACCAGCTATCTTGGGCCCTTTTACCTTCAAGTACTCTGTCCCATGGAATTTCCCCTAACAATTGCTTGAAGAGGCCAAAGTTGGCCCTCCTGAAGTCCAGGATTGCAATTTTACTTGTAATTCTGCTTATGCCACATGAGATTCGGAACTTCACCATCTCATGATCACTGCAGCCCAGGCAATCCTCAACCTTCACAGCCTCAACCAGACCCTCCTTGTTAGTGAGGATGAGATCCAGCGTCACTCCCCTCCTGGTTGGTTCATCCACCATTTGCATCAGGAAGTTATCATCGATGCACTGGAGGAACCTCCTGGATTGGGGGTGGCTGGCTGAGTGGTCTCTCCAGCAAATATCTGGGTAGTTAAAATCCCCCACAACAACCAGGGCCTGGGATTGCGAGGCTGCTCTCAGCTGCCTGTAGAAGGCCTCATCAACTTTCTCACCCTGATCTGGTGGCCTGTAATAGACACCCACGACGGTATCAACCCTACCAGCCTGCCCCTTGATTTTCACCCACAGGCTCTCAACTCGCTCCTCATCCGCCCCTGGATAGATCTGAATACACTGCAGTTGCTCTCTCACGTAAAGAGCAACTCCACCACCTCGCCTTACTGGCCTGTCTTTCCTGAGAAGGACATAGCCATCCATGGCCACATTCCAGTCATGTGAGCTGTCCCACCATGTCTCTGTAATTGCCACCAGATCATAATCCCCTGACCGAACACGGGTTTCTAACTCCTCCTGCTTGTTCCCCACGCTGCGTGCATTGGTGTACAGGCATTGCAGGGAGCGAGCCGAGTTCACCAGTTTCAGCCTAGGGGGGTGGGAGGCCTCCCGGCCTTCATCAATTCTAGACTGCTGCCCTACTGGCACAAGCCCAGCTGTGACCCCTTCCCCCTTCCAATCTAGTTTAAAGCTCTCCAAATGAGCCCTGCTAATTCCTGCCCCAGCCTCCTTTTGCCCCTGCGAGATAAACCTTCCCCACACATCACTGCCTGAACTGGTTTCCTATGAACCCAGCCATTATTAAAGAACCCAAAGCCCTGCCTATAGCACCAGCCCTGGAGCCAGCTGTTTATGGCCTGAACTCTGCCATTGCAACCCACATCAGCACCCGAAAGTGGAAGGACAGAAGAGAAAATTACTTGCGCCCCAGACCCTTTCAGTAGTCGTCCCAAGGTCTTGAAATCCTTCTTCATTGCCCTCAGACTACGGAATGCGGCTTCCTCTCCTCCTGTGTGGAAGATCAGTAGCGGGTAGTAGTCTGTTGGGTGCACCAGGTTAGGGAGTGCCCTGGTGATATCCCTGATCCTGGCTCCTGGAAGACTACATACCTCCCTGTGTTGAGGGTCAACCCTGCATATTGGGCCCTCTGTTCCCCTCAGAAAGGAATCACCTATTACAATGACCCTTCTTTCTTTCCTGTCAGAGGCCGTCTTTAGGGGTTGGGTTACCCGCCTCTTCCTCTGTGGCCTTGTAGGTGGGCCTTGCACCACGTCCTCACCAACATCTTCACCAACGTCTCCTTCAAGAGGCAGGGCCTCAAACCTATTAGAGAGGGGCACCTGAGGGGGCAAAGCATGTAGGGAAGAAGGTCGCCCATGATATCGAACTGGGACTTTCTTCCAACTCTCCTCATCTCCCCGGCCCCTTGCCTCTGCCTGACAGCTACAGGGCAGCGGCCGCCTCAGGTCCCCCCTCCCTGCCTGATAGGGTGGGGGTTCCCTCACCTTTTGGGGGGTATCCCCCTGGGGTGCTTCTGACTGGCATGTCAGGGAGTTACTCCACCAGTCAATCTCCTTCTCACACTCCCTGATGGTCCTCAGACCATTGGTGAGTGATCTCTCTCTGTCCTTATCTCCACCCACGAGCTTTTCGTTATAATTTTCTCCCCCTGCCCATTTGAGGAGGGGGAGTGATAGAGTGGGCTTCGGTGGGCATCTGGCCTCTAGTCAGGGTCAACCCATCAGAAGGTGCTATTCACAGAGATCTCAAATAGGTTGCCTGGGGAAATTGGGGGTCTATGATCTGGAGACCTTGAGGAACAGGTAGACAAAATCATTCAGGAATGACCTGGGTATAGCTGTTGTGGTTTAGAGACAAAAGAACTAGATAAGTTTATATCTCTTTAGATGTGTTTTCCTGTGATTGTATAATTATAAACAGCTGAAAAGTATTTTAAAATTAACATGCAGAGTGCTTATCTGTTTAAGAATGCCAACTATTGGGAAATTTCTAAAGCTATCCCAGGGGTAGATGCAGTTATACCTAAGAAGGAGTGGGGAAGGGCCACCTTGTGAGAGTGAAAACCTCCCCTGGCTCCAAGGCAGAGACCCCCCAGCCCAGGCTGGGCCAATGAGCACTAGAGAAACGCCTCTGTGAATCCATAGTTGTGAGGGGAAGGACTGTCCTGAAAAGAAGAATGTGTGGTACTTGGAGTAGAGGCCATTGACCTAACAAAACATGGCCATTGGTCAAAACAAAGGACAGAGACAGAGAGAGAGCTTCGTTGCCAGAGGAAAAGACAGAGACCCACACCCAGTTCAAGTGCATGGAGTAGGAGAAGGCAAAGGAGGTTCTGCAGCCCATGAAGATTCAACAATGGAGCAGAGACCCATGTGTAGGCCATGGAGGACTCCACACTGGAGCAGAGAAGCTGAGCCTGAGGGCAAGTGTGTCTGGAATTGGGATCCCGAGAGTCACCTACTGACAGAGTGGGGGTGGACCCCCAGAGTGGGGGGTGAGTCTGCGGCATGTAGATGTCCCCATGCCAGAGCCGAGAGCTGAGCCCAAAGAGGTCCGTGACTCCATGGGAAGCGTGCTTTGGAACATCTTGTTCCTGGACTTTCATGCCGGGAAGAGCGGCAGAGTTGAACTCGCTGTACCCCCATTCCCTGTCCCCTGTGCCACTGAGGGGGAAGGTAGAGAAATCGGGAGCAAAGTGATTTGAGCCCGGGAAGAAGAGAGGGGTGGGGGAAAGATGTTGTAAGATGTGGTTGTTATGTCTACTCAGATGATTTGTAGTGAATGAAATATTGATTTTTCTTCCCCAACTTTGAGTCTGTTTTGCCTGTGACCATAACTGGTGAGTGAGCCCTCCCTGTCCTTCATCCTAATTCTGTGCCCTCTTTGTTATGTCTCCCATCCCGTCTCACCTCATGTCTGGAGCAAGAGAAGAAGGAACTGGTATGCAACACCTGCAGTCTGAAGTAAGAAAGCTGGCTTTGTTTTGTCTAGCAGTGTACAAGGGTGCTAACAAGCACCAACAGGAGGCAGTGCCCAAGCGTGAATGGGATTGAATTTATGTTAAAAATTTCTTTGAACTAAATAGCTTAACCCATCCTAAATTTAATGAATATGTGTGTGTGTGTACTTTAAATAATGCCTTTGTAAAAGAGTGGGGGCGCAGGGCCTTTATGGAGCGATCCACCCTGTCGCCTGCCGGCGAATGAAACATACCTGCTTTATAACTCTCTGCGAGTTGTAAGGTTTGATTCTGCAGATCAGGGTTGGGGGAGTGAATGCAGGACCAAATTTTCCCACTGTAGGTCAAACCACCACACTTATCCAAAAGGCTTGTTTTAATACTAATTAAAACTAATTGTCATCTACAGATGTGTTGTCTTCTCTGACTATCCACTGCTGTGCACTTATTTCTGCATCTACTAGTTCCAATGGTTAAAGTGGTTTTGTCAGTGTACTTCTATCTATGCTAGGGACTTCTGCTGGTACAACTCTTGTTGCTCATCAGTTATACCCCTTCATACATAGCAGGAATCTCTGATATAAACCTGGCTTATTTGGGTAATAACTTTAAGATTGAAACTTGTACCATATGTTGGCAAGAAATGGTGAAGAAGATATGGTCACTTTACCGGAACAGAAAACTTTTTTGATATCCAGTACTGAATCCACAAAGAAGCTAATTGCTGTTGACTACCTCCAGTACTGAAAAACTGTGATTATCACAATCTGATTTTAAATAACTTTGTTTTGAAATAACTTTTTTACATTTTCTTCCTACATATTTATGGAATTTTAAAATTTTTCTTATTCCATTAAAGAAACTTTGAAGCATTGCTTCCAGAATAGCTTTTGCTTATGTCATTCTTTTTAATACAGTTCCTCCAATTAATAAAAGCATTCCTTAGAGAAGACATCTGAAACATAAAGCTAGTTGCTTAGATTTGTATACTCTGACTTGCTATAATGGGTGGAGCTAATTGTATGCTTTTCCTTTTTCTCTCCAACTACAATGTTATCTATTCTCATGTGAAGAGTACTAAAAAAAAATCTATCTTGATTTAAATAAGATTTGAGTCTGTCCATTTCCTGTTACAAAAAAAATGCTTCTTAAAATAAATTTCACAGTAGCTGGGGCAACTGCAGAGTGAGTAGTCACTAGATTATCATGCCAGAGAAAATAGAGGATATGTTGTTTTCTACACCTGAAGATGGGGTTCTATTAGACCTTTTAACATATAATTTGATTTTAAAATACATTACCAGGAATTAGTGAGATTGGCTATATCCCTAACTATGGGGTTTTTTTTTGTTGTTGTTTTTTTTTTTTAATGTCCTTAATCTACATTGAAAGATTTTGAAGTGGACCTTTATTATAGTTACAAAATTGTATAAAAGAGCATTGCCTTCATAAAATGAGGGTCACAGGTGGAATGTAGCAAGGCTAATATGAAAGGTAATGGAAAAATCCACTACTTGCATTTGTTATTTAAATAACATGGTTGGATAAATGGATTTCTCTACTTCCTAGGAATGTGCTTCTACATTAGTCTAGCAGCAATTAGAGAGAAGAGGTTGCTCTGCAAATTGGCTGTGAACCATGTAGTTCATCTTTTTATTGTGTAAAACATAATTGCTCCTAATCAAATCCACTTCAACTTTCAGTCTAAAAATTATCAGACTAGAGCGCTTTTAAAATGTTTTCCTGAAATTAACTAAAAGGAGATTATATTTGTATCAATAAGCAGATTATGGTTATGTGAGGTAAATCTTACTGTGTTAGCAACAAAGGGACTACATTATTATTGCAGAGTTCTTAACAAATTGATTAATGCTTTTAGAATAATTAGTCCACATTTCAGATGTAATAGTGCTCTCTTATTTAATAAATGAATGATGCATCACTTGGCCGTAAAATAGCTCAATATTGTCCACAAAAGCAGAAATCACACTAGGTCTCAAAGGAGACAAATGTTGAAGGCAAGGAGGCAAGCTGTATTTAATAAGGGATTTCCTGATAAGAAAAGTTCAAAATAATTTATCTGTATATAAATGCAGATGTGCACATTTTCCCATTTGTTCCAGAAAAAGAAGAGAGCTACAGAATTAAATTATTTACCTGTTTGTTGATATGTGATTATCAACCTCTGGGAAAGATGACATGTTTTGTTTCTTAGAGACCTCAACCACAATCCTAGCTTAATATCGCTTAGCAGAGAAAATAGTTTTTTTCATGCTCTTCAATATAGTGTGCTTAAAACTGACATAAAATATTTTCTACAGCAGTGTTCTACAACATGCTGTTCCCTTAGAGTTCAGGAAAATCAAGCACTTGCTATGATCATAGCCTATCTTTAAGCATCTGACATAGCTCCCACTCAGAAGTGACTGTTGATATAGTTCTATATCTGTGATTATTTTTCTGGTTCCCTATCCTGAAAACTAATTAAGCATTGGTTGGAGATTCAAACTTACATGAGCTGGCAACTGAACAGCAGCCACACTTTTTCAGTCCTCCACACTGGTCTCGGGCAGGAGAATCATAGGTGAATTTGTCATATCTATGTTTTCCTAGGAGTCCCTGACAAAGTAGGGTTCAAAAAGGATCACATCTCCCAATCTCTCTCTTATGCAGAGAAGAAGGGAAGAAGCAAATCATTGAACCTACCCTTAGGAACTTAATTCTCCAAATAAAGTCAACCGACTCTTCTGTTAAAAGATCTGTGTCTTTTTGTGAGCTATTCTTATACTCAAGTATATTCTTATACTCAGGTAAATAATTCTGTTGAATTCTTCTTCTGGCCAGGCAGCAGAAGTTTATGATAGGTCTTTGACAAAGAATTCAGATACTGATTAAATTTATTAGTCCTTCAAGGTCTTGCTATGTTTTTCTTTACCAATATGGGCCCGGTATAAGTTCACTGACTAATCACAGCTGCTGATGCTTTGTGGGAAGGATACTGCCTGGAATATTTTAAATAGTTCTAAAATTCATTTTTACTCCCTGCTGTTCATAAAAATTCTTAACAAATTAAAATTTGTTCTTTTACTGAGATTATTAATTTCATAATTTTAAAATAGAAAGGAGGAATAGTACAAGATTTGCATTTAAAAATGCACCAAAATCTCAACTAGCATGTATGGTGAAGTTATGACAACTGTTGACAGCAAAAAACCCCTGAGAATATACATTTAAAGTTATTGTAATTTTATTAGGAATTTTTAATTTTGTCATATGACATCGCTCAGTTTCCACAGCTGTGAAAATACTTCATTGCCTTAAAGGAGAGGTATGAATCTTAATTATCTACCATTAAATACAGTGCTATGAAATACCTAAATGGGGATACCATAGATAATTTATTTTTAGGTTTTTAATTTTTTAGATTTTTAGATTTTAGGTTCAGTGTTTCTCACAGTGAGATTTTTCAGAGTTTTCAGTATTCACTGTGCCAGAAAATCAGCCAACTCTCAACCCAAGGGAGTATGGAATCAGGCACTGAGCTTCAGACTGGGTGTTCAATGACAGTAGAGTTTAGTTAATGAGTGCAAAACTGCAGTAGTGTAGAATGTGATCCCATTAGTTTCAATACAAATAACTGGAATAAATAAGGCCTAATATGACATCAGGATCTTCTGGTATTGTGGCATTCTCAATGTGGGTTCAGGTACATAAACTAATAGCAGAACATGTACCACAGGTAACATCTGACTGAATGGCTGCTGTGAGAAGACACCGTAATAGTTGGTAGTGTGATGCCTTACAGAAAAAAGCTACTCTACCTAAGCCACCTGGTGGCAGATAATATTGGAAATACCGAATACTGCATTAACGGAAAAAGTCTGTAATACCATGAGTAGGAAGACCACATGCAGAATAACCTTTATCTTCAACACATTTGATTCACAAAGAAGCAGATGACTTTTTGTAAAATAGGTTGGGTTTTAGAACTGACTGTCCCCTACTTTGATATTTTGACAGTTTACTTGAGCTATAGGGGATAAAATACCTCAGATGCCTCTATTCAGACAAAGCTGGAGAGGGAGGAATCAGCTCCCTAGGCCTGGGGCTGCAGGCAGTGCCTGGAGCAGGTGGAAGCGATGTCCTCAGCTGCAGAAAGGGTGTGCTAGCCAAGGAGCCACATTGCCAACTGTGGTGGGTTGACCCTGGCTAGAGGCCGGATGCCCACCAAAGCCCACTCTATCACTCCCCCTCCTCAAATGGGCAGGGGGAGAAAATTATAACGAAAAGCTCGTGGGTGGAGATAAGGACGGAGAGAGATCACTCACCAGTTACTGGCAAGGGCAAAACAGACTCGACTTGGGGAAAAAAACAAATTTACTTTATTACCAATCAAAATCAGAGGATGATGAGAAGTAAAACCAAATCTTAAAACACCTCCCCCATCCCTCCCTTCTTCCCGGGCTTAACTTCTCTCCCGATTTTCCACCTCCTTCCCCCAGCAGCACAGGGGAACAGGGAATGGGGCTGGGGTCAGTTCATCACACGGTGTTTCTGCCGCTCCTTCCTCCTTAGGGGGAGGACTCCTTCCCCCACACCAGCGTGGGGTCCCTCTCATGGGAGACAGTCCTCCACGAACTTCTCCAGCGTGAGTCCTTCCCATGACTGACAGTTCTTCACCAACTGCTTCAGCCTCGGTCCTTTCCATGGGGTGCAGTCCTCCAGGAAGGGACTGCTCCAGCGCGCGTCCCCCACGGGGTCACAAGGTCCTGCCAGCAAACCTTCTCTGGCCTGGGCTCCTGTCTCCACCGGCCACAGGTCCTGACAGGAACCTGCTCCAGCGCGGGCTTCCCGCAGGGTCACAGCCTCCTTCAGGCATCCACCTGCTCCAGCGTGCGGTCCTCCACGGGATACAGGTGGTCATCTGCTCCACCATGTACCTCCATGGACTGCAGGGGGACAGCCTGCCTCACCATAGTCTTCACCACAGGCTGCAGGGGAATCTCTGCTCTGACACCTGGAGCACCTCCTCCCCCTCCTTCTTCACTGACCTTGGTGTCTGTGGAGTTGTTTTCTCTCACATCTTCTCACTCCTCTCTCCAGCTGCAAAGTGTGCAGCTTTTTTTCTCTTCCCTCTCTTCCTTTTTTTTCTTAATTCTGTTATCACAGAGGCGTTACTGATTGGCTCGGCCTTGGCCAGCGGCGGGTCCGTTCTTGTAGCCGGCTGGCATTGGCTGTGTCGGGTCGGACATGGGGGAAGCTTCTGGCAGCTTCTCTCACAGAAGCCACCCCACGTCCCCCCCTCCCGCTGCTACCAAAACCTTGCCACGCAAACCCAATACACCAACTTAAGGAGATGAGTGAACAGACTGTGCAGCATCAGGGAAGATAATAAAAAAAAAGGACAAGATTTTCACAGAAACCCTTCAGAGACCAAAGCCCCAACCCCTAATTGCACAAAACCAGAGTTAGCCAGAGACTGTGTTTGACTGTGGGACAAATAGAGGGAGACATGGAGAGGGCTGAAAGCAGATGACTTCTGGTAACAGGAGGATGGCTCCTGTTCTGCCTGAAGATCTGTAATTGAAGACTAGGCTCAGTGCCCTGGTAGCAGGAGAGGGGCAGAAAACCCTGTCTGAAGAAGCATCAGTGGCATCCGAGCCTGAATCCCACAGGAGCACCAGGTAGTGAGTGATAGTGGGTGACTCCCTGCTGCAGGGGACAGAGGCCCCCATCTGCTGACCTGACTTACTGTCTAAGGAGGCTTGCTGTTTGCTAGGGGCTTGGATCTGGAATGTTGTAGAGAGACAGATGAGGCTTTTCCAGCCCTTGGACTATTCCTCTCTGCTGCTTATCCCTGTGGATACCAATAATACAACCAAGGGAGACCTTGAGCATATCAAGAGTGATTGCATGGCTCTGAGGGATGAGGGTCAAGGACATGAGGGCCCAGGTTGCATCTCATCTATCCTGTTGGTGAAGGGGAAAGACTTGTAGAGGAGCTGATGGATCCTGCAGGTCAATACCTGGTTGTGCAGCTGGTGTCATGGACAGGGATTTGGCTTTTATGACCACAGGACCCACTTTGTGGATTGAGAACTGCTAGGAAGAGATGGGATCCACCAAACAAAGTGGTGCAAAAGCATTTTGTCAACAGGCTGGCCAACCTGGTGAGGAGAGCTTTAAACTAGGAATGATGGAGAGGGAGATGGCAAACCACAGTTAAGTGAGGAAATGTTGGATGGGGTGGAAAGCAATGGATGCAGAGTGATGGGGAACAAGCAAAACCTCAAAAATGTTAAAACAAGGTGAAGGGACACACAGTCTGGGAGACAACCAGGAGGGACTAGAGCATTATGTGCAGTCACAAAAATATGACATTGCTGGGATCACTCAGAGGTGGTGGCAAAGCTCATGTGACTGGAGTGCTGTGGTGGATGGACACAAACCCTTCAGGAGTGACAGGCAGGGAAGACGAGGAGGGGGACTGCCCTCTGTGTGAAGGAACAGTAGGATATATGGGACAGAGGACAGGCACATGAGAGCTTGTGGGTCAGGGTCAGAAGAGGGACCAGTAAAGCTGACAATGTGCGGGAGTGAGTTACAGACCAGCCACTCAGGGTGAGGAAGTGCACAAAGTCTTCAAACAAGTTGAGGAAGTCTCTGTGTCCCAGACCCTGGTTCTTCTGGGGAACTTTAACCTCCCTGACATTTCCTGGAAGAGCAATGCAGCAGAACACAAGAAATCAAGATTTCTGGAGAGAGTCAGGGGAAACTTCCTGATACAGGTACTGGATGGGCTAACTAGGGGTGATGCACAGCTAGATCTGCTGTTCACTAACTGTTGCAACGGAGTGAAACTCGGACGCTCAATATGCAAAAAATCATCAGGCTTCTTCTTTTTTATTGATTACACATATGCTTCTTATATACAGCAGTTAATTAAGCTTATGCATATTTTCAAAAACCCACACTGATTGGCTCATTAATTTTCCTGAGAACTTTCTCTTTGTTATAACAGGTGGTGTTGTTCAGTTAAGCTTACAAGGACAACAACAGATATTCCTTACTTTACAGTTATCAGCTCCCAGCTACTCCCTTCTATTTTCCCAGCTTAGTTAAGGTTGTTTGTCTGAAGTTCTTAAGGGAAAGTAGGCATCTTGGAGACTTCACTTATGTCAAAGGCTTAATGCTGCGGCCTAAGCCATTGCAATACTCTCACTGCTTTCTGCTAAAGCCTCTGATTGTACAATATCTCTTAGTGATCTACAACAATTCCCCCTTTTTCTTTTTGTACAATCAGGGCTGTAGCAGTGACACTCTGTACTCCTTTCATTACACATCTATAAGCATTTTTTACTATAATTAGAGCTAAAAATATAATGCCTAAAAAGCATACACTCTCTTTAATTAAAATTAAAAGCTAAAGCAACAGGTTGCCAAAAAGAAATGTTAATCATGCATCAAACAGGTTTATGTTCTTGACAATCTTCTGAGTGTGGTCTTTTAACCATTGCAATTTTGCATATATAGATTCTCTGTAATTTGACAAATTAAAACAACACAAAAAATAATAGAGGGTGGAAAGTGGGGGGAAAACTCACTGCTGACCCTGACATATCAGCACCTACACCAGATGTGTGCGGTGCTCTGCCAACAGTTTCCCACAACTAACAAGGAAGCACTGTTTGGAGATGTGGTAATCAATGGCACATTTGGCTGTAGTGACCATGAAATAGTAGAGTCTAGATCCTGAGGAGAGTGAGGGAAGGAGAGCAGCACAGACCCTGAACTTTGGGAGAACAAATTTTGACTTCCGAAACTGGTATGTGGGATCCCATGGGAGGCATCTCTGAAGGGTAAAGGAGCTCAAGAAAGCTAGTGAATCTTTAAAGATAGCATCCTCCTAAATATTTTGGGAGACCAGCTTGGCTAAGCAGGGAATTCATGGCACAGCTCCAATGCAAAAAGGCAGTGTACAGGAAGGGGAAGCAGGGCCAGGATAAAAAGCAGAAATTTAGAAACATTGCCTGGGCATGTAGGGATGGTGTCAGGAAAGCCGAAGCTTAGCTGGAGCTGACTTGCAAGGGATGTCAGGAGCAACAGGAAGAGCTTCTACTGCTGCATTAGCAGTAAAAGGCTGAACAAGGAAAATATGGAATGGCTGTTGAAAGGGTAGGGGGTGATTTAGTGACAGTGGACACAGATGAGGCTGAGGTACTCACTGCCTTCTTTGTCTCATCGGCAAGATCTGCCAGGACTCAAGGAGGAGCAAGAAGAGCTATCAGTTGGGGATGAGGGTTGAGTGAGGATTTTGTGAGAACCTGACACACACAAGTCCCTGAGACCCAATGGGCTGCACCTAAGGGTGCTGAGGGAGCTGACTGTCATGGTTTAACCCCAGCCAGCAATTAAGCATCACACAGCCACTCTCTCACTCCTCCCCTCCCAGTGGGATGGGGGAGAGAATTGGAAAAAAAGTAAAACTCATGGGTTGAGATAAAGACAGTTTCATAGAACAGAAAAGGAAGAGATGATAATGATGATAATAATAATAGAATATACAAAACAAGTGATACACAATACAATTGCTCAACACTTGTTGACCAATGCCCAGCCAATCCCCAAGGTGTGGTGTCCCCCGGCCAACTCCACATGTTTACATACTGGGCATGATGTCATATGGTATGAAATATCCCTTTGGCTTGTTTGAGTCAGCTGTCCTTGCTGCGTCCCCTCCCAGATTCTTGTGCATCCCCAGCCTACTGCTGGTGGGGTGGTGTGAGAAGCAGAAAAGGCCTTGACTGTGTGTAAGCACTGCTCAGCAGTAACTCAAACATCCCTGTATTATCTATTATTGTGCTGTTTTCAGCACAATTCCAAAACATAGCCCTATACTAGCTACTGTGAAGAAAATTATCTCAGCCAAAATCAGCATACTGACTGATGTACTTGAAAGTACACCTTTGAAATGTGGAAACTGGTGAAGGTTCCTGACAACTGGAGAAAGGCAAATGTCGCAGAATGTGTACCTCTATTCAAAAAAGGCCAAAAGTCAATCCAGGGAACTATAGGTTGATCACTCTCAGTTGGGAAAAGTCACAGAGCATGTCCTCTTAGAGCACGTTTCTCAGCACATGAAAGGGAAGAATGAAATTGAGAACAGTCAGTATGAATTTACCAAGGGTAAATCATGCCTAACCAACCTGAGTGCCTTTGATAATAAAATGATTGGATTTGTGGACAAGGGAAAAGCAGTGGATGTCCTTTACCTTTAACCAGCCTATTAACACTGTGTCCCACTATATTCTTGTATCCAAGTTAAGACATTATGGTCTGAATGGGTGGACAAGCAGATGATTGAATGATTGGTAATAGTTCCTGGATCTTATTCTACCTGGAGGCTGGTAACAAATGGGGTACCGCAGGGGTCTATCCTGGGACCTGTCATGTTTAGCATGTCTATGAATAATCTGGGGGACAAGATAGAGACTACTCTTGTCAAGTTTGCATATTGATACTGTTTTGGGTTTGTGTGTAGAGGGGGCTGTTATTGTTAGTGGGGGGAGGGGCTACATTGATGGCCCCTGTGAGAAGCTTCGCAAAGCTCCCCTGGCTACAAGGAGGACCTGCCTCCAGCCCAGGCTGAGCCAATTAGCAACAGAGAAATGAGGGAAGAACTGGTTTTGAAAAGAAGGAGGAAAGAACCTGGAGGAGAGGCCATTGACCTGAACAAAAAAAACAGAGAGCTTTGTTGCCAGGAGGAAGGAATAGGAGGGGGAAGACAGAGAACCTCAGACACTTGGACTGAAGAAGAGTAGGGGGAGTAAATGAGGTTCCCCCGGCAGCCCATGGAAGTTCAATGGCGGAGCAGATACACACGTGTAGGCCATGGAGGACTCCACGCTGGAGCAAAAATCTGAGCCTGGGGGCAGTTGTGACTGAGTATAGAGACCCCAGAGATGGTCAGTGACAGAGCAGAGGGACACTCCCAGAGTGGGAGAGAGAAGATGTACTGGACCGGAGACCTGTCTGCATCCCGTGGATGTCTCCATGCCGGAGCTGGGAACTCTGCCTGAAGACGTCTGTGACTCCATGGGAAGCCCACATTGGAACACTTTGTTTCTGGACTTTTTTAGCCCATGGGAGGGATCTCATGCCAGAAAGAGCGGCATAGGTGAACTGACTGCAAACCCCATTCCCTGCCCCCTGTGCCACTAGAGGTGAGAAGGTAGAGAAATTGGGAGCAAAGTAATTTGAGTCTGGGAAGAAGGGAGGTGTGGAGGGAAGGTGTTTTAAGATGTGGTTGCTATGTCTCACTATCCTATTTTCATTGATTGGTAACAAATTAAATTGATTTTTCTTCCCCAAGTCGAGTCTGTTTTGCCAGTGACCATAATTGGTGAGTGAGCCCTCCTCATTTCAACCCACAACCCCTTTGTTGTGTTTCTCTTCCCCATCTCACTGGGATATTCAATTCATCGACTATTTTCACCCAAAATCGAGTCTCCCTGAGGTACACATCGAACTTTATATTTCTGCATCACCCACCAAGTGAATCCAGGTCCTTGAGCAAAAGTAATCCCACAAATGGGCTTACCTTTACCTGAGGCAGGAATAACCCAGACTGTTTTCCCAAGCAAATTCTTAATATGCACTACAGGGACTTTGTCCCCTTCCACAGTACCTAAAAGTCTTGATTGGGCAGGGCCAGCTCTGTTGGCAGATCCTCTGGTGTTGACTGACCAGGTGGCTTTTGCTAAATGTGCATCCCAGTGTTTGAAAGTTCCTCCACCCATTGCTTCGAGTGTGTTTTTTTTTAATAGTCCATTGCATCGTTCAACTTTCCCAGAGGCTCAGAGGTTGAGATAAGAACAATTTCATAATAGAAATAAAAGAAAACTTAAAACAATAGTAATATTAAAATAGTAATATTTTAAAGAGCTCTCGCTCTTCCAGAATTGTGGTTTTGATTCGGGATTGTTGCTCCTCTGGAACCATTATCTGGGAACGGGCTGGGCTTGGTTGACGTGTGATGAGCAGTTGCACTGTGTATCACTCATTTGCATATTTTGTTACTGTTATCATTATCGCTACGATTTTCATATTAGTATTATTTTAAGTTTTCTTTTATTTCTATTGTTAAACTGTTCTTATCTCAACCTACGAGTCTCCTTATCCTTGCCTCCCAATCCTCTTCCCTATCCCCTGGGGAGGGCGGAAGCGAGTGAACAGCTGTGTTGGCTGCTGGCCAAGGGCTAGCCCAGTGAAAATATCACACAGGGCCAGCTCGGTTGGCAGATCCTCTAGTATTAACTAACCAGGTGGCTTTTGCTAAGTGTGCATCCCAGTGTTTAAAGGTTCCACCACCCATTGCTCTCAGTGTGGTTTTCAGCAGCCCATTGCATCATTTGACTTTCCCGTAGGCTGGTGCATGACAGGGAACGTGGGACACCCACTCAATGCCATGTTCTCTGGCCCAAGTGTCTATGAGATTGTTTTGGAAATGAGTCCCGTTGTCTGACTCAATTCTGTCTGGGGTGCCATGTCGCCACAAGACCTGCTTTTCAAGACCCAGAATAGTGTTCCGGGTGGTGGCATGGGGCATGGCATATGTCTCCAACCACCTGGTGATTGCTTCGACCACTGTGAGCACATAGCACTTACCATTATGGGTTTGTGGGAGTGTGATATAATCAATTTGCCAGGCCTCTCCATATTTATATTTTAACCATCGCCCTCCATACCAGAGAGGTTTTAACCTCTTGGCTTATTTGATCGCAGCACATGTTTCACATTCATGAATGACTTGTGCAATAGTGTCCATGGTTATATCCACCCCTCGATCACGAGCTCATCTATATGTTGCATCTCTTTCTTGGTGGCCTGAGGCATCATAGGCCCAGCAGGCTAAAAATTTTTCACCCTTATGATGCCAGTCCAGGTCTACTTGAGACACTTTGATCTCAGCAGCCGTATCCACCTGTTGATTGTTTCGTTGTTCTTCAGTAGCTCAACCCTTGGGCACGTGGGCATCTACGTGATGTACTTTTACAGCTAGCTTTCCTAGTTGAGCAGCAATGTGTTGCCATAGTTCAGCAGCCCAGATGGGTTTGCCTCTGCACTGCCAGTTGCTCTGTTTCCATTGCTATAACCACTCCAAAAGGGCATTTGCTACTATCCATGAGTCCGTATAGAGGTAGAGCACTTGCCTTTTTCTCGCTCAGAAATATCTAAAGGCTGATTGGATGGCTTTTACCTCTGCAAACTGACTCGATTCACCTTTTCCTTCGATAGCCTCTGTGACTCATCGGGTGGGACTCCACACAGCAGCTTTCCACTTCCAGTGTTTTCCTACAATGCAACAGGATCCATCAGTGAACAGGGTTGTTTTTCATTATCTGGTAGTTCATTGTACGGTGGAGCCTCATCAGCTTGCGTCACCTCCTCCTCTGGTGACATTCCAAAATCTTTGCCTTCTGGAAAGGTTGTGATCACTTCCAGAATTCCTGGGTGACTGGGGCTTCCTATTCGAGCCCGTTGTGTGATCAGTGTGACCCACTTACTCCATGTGGCATCAGTTGCGTGGTGTGTAGAGGGAACACTCCCTTTGAACTCTTCAACATCTTTGTCAGTGACATGGAAAGGGGGATTGAGTGCACCCTCAGCAAGTTTGCTGATGATACCAAGCTGAGTGGTGCGGTTGACACACTGGAGGGACGGGATGCCATCGAGAGGGACCTTGACAGGCTTGAGAGGTGGGCCTGTGCGAGCCTCATGAAGTTCAACAAGGCCAAATGCAAGGTCCTGCATCTGGGTCGGGGCAAACCCAAGTACAAATACAGGCTGGGCAATGAGTGGCTTGAGGGAAGCTCTGAAGAGAAGGACTTGGGAGTGGTGGTGGATGAGAAGCTCAACATGAGCCGGCAATGTGCGCTTGCAGCCCAGAAGGCCAACCGTATCCTGGGCTGCATCAAGAGAAGCATGGGCAGCAGGTTGGAGGAGGTGATTCTTCCACTCTACTCTGCTCTCATAAGGCCCCACCTGGAGTCCTCTGTTCAGTTCTGGAGCCCCCAACACAAGAGAGACATGGACCTGTTAGAACAAGTCCAGAGGAGGGCCACCAGGATGATCTGAGGGCTGGAGCACCTCTCCTACAAGGAAAGGCTGAAAGAGTTGGAGCTGTTCAGCCTCGAGAAGAGATGGCTTCGGGGAGATCTTATAGCGGCCTTCCAGTACCTGAAAGGGGCCTACAAGAAAGCTGGGGATGGACTTTTCTTAAGGGCAGTTAATGACAGGACAAGGGGCAATGGCTTTAAGCTGAAAGAGGGTAGGTTTAGATTAGATATTAGGAAGCAATTCTTGACTGTGAGGGTGGTGAGACACTGGAACAGGTTGCCCGGAGAAGTTGTGGATGCCCCCTCCCTGGAAGTGTTTAAGGCCAGGCTGGATGAGGCTTTGAGCAACCTGGTCTAGTGGAAGGTGTCCCTGGTCATGGCAGGGGTCTTGGAACTAGATGATCTTTAAGGTCCCTTTGAGCCCAAACCATTCTATGATTCTATGATTTTATGATCCAGCCCAGCACAGGCAATCGGGGCGCCAGGAGGAGCTGTGCTTCAGTACCTGTCACTTCTGAAGCAGCTCGAGCTCCCTCACACGCTGCCAATATCTCTTTTTCAGTTGGAGTATATCGGGTCTCTGATCGTCTGTATACCCGACTCCAAAACCCCAGGGGTCAACCTTGAGTCTCCCCTGGTGCTTTCTGCCAGAGGCTCCAGGTGGGTCCATTCTCCCCGGCTGTGGTATAGAGCACATTTTTAACATCTTGTCCTGCCCAAACTGGCCCAAGGGCTACTGCATGGACTATCCCTTGTTTGATTAGTTCAAAGGCTTCTCGTTGCTCAGGACCCCATGTGAAATCATTCTCCTTTCAGGTCTCTTGGTAGAGAGGGCTCACAATCTGACTGTAATTTGGAATGTGCATTCTCCAGAAACCCACGACGCCTAAGAAGGCTTGTGCTGCCTTTTTGTTAGTTGGTGGAGACATAGCTGGTTTTTTTTATTTATCACATCCATTGGGATCTGCTGATGTCCATCTTGCCACTTTATTCCTAAAAACTGAATTTCTTGTGCAAGTCCCTTGACCTTGCTTTGTTTAATGGCAAAACCAGCTCTCAGGATGATTTGTTTTATTTTCTTTCCTTTCTCCAAATCTCCTTCTGCTGTATTGCCCCATGCGATGATGTCATCAATGTATTGAAGGTGTGCAACTCTTGCACTCGTTTTTCTAGGATCGAGGTAGATTTTCCATCCCATTTCCTCATGTCTTGTCCATGGTCATGCAAGTAAAACCACAATGTCCCTCTTGGTGTATACTGTCTCTTTTGCACAGGGGAATGCTCACTTTTAGTGGCTGAGACATTGGACTGTACAGGTGGAAAGCATAATTTATTGTCATGTTGGGACACTTTTTCGGTCAGTTTCTCCACAAATGAAACAAGGGAGGGAGAAATGCTTTCTTTGTATTACTGGAGTCGGATAGCTAATTCATCCACTGTTGGTCCCTCTTCGTCTTTCCATTCTGGTCCTGTCAATAAGTTGGCATACAAGCTGGGTGTGCTCCTTATGAGCTTTTGGGTCCTTGAAATACCTTCTCCTAAGGAAATCCATGACAAGGATGCACAGAGCATCCGGGCCAGTCACAATGAGGTGCTTTTGCCATTACTTCGGGTTCTACCTGTTCTTGTGATACCCTTGGTTTATCTTCATCTGCTGCAGAGTAAATTGTATTCTTTTTATACTTTTTTTTTTTTTTTCTGTAAAGGGCTAATTATTACTGGCACCAGTTGGTCCTCTAGCTCAGATTCATCACCCTCCACCAGGGTTTGATTAGTTGATGTGTTTGTCATTGAGGTCTGAGTAGCTGCAGTTGCGAAGATTGGAGCCACAGGGCTGACCACCAGTGTCTGAATAGATGCAATATTTGTCGTTGGGACTTGAGTATCCACAGTGCGAGTTGGGGGGGGAGGGCGGTCTGTCGCCTGGGTCTGAATAGCTACAGACCTTGTTACTGGGGTCCGTATTGCTGGAATACCCATTTTCGGGATCTGAATAGCTACAGTTCTTGTTGTGGGTCTCGGAGTGGCCATAGTATCTGTTGCAAGGGTTTCAATAGCCGCATCGTTGGTTGCAGGGATTTCAGTAATCATAGTGTCTATTGCAGAGGTTATTCCCGGGGTGACATACCTAAATGATTTCCTGATCTTAAACAACACCTGAAACGCACTCAGGAGGCCCAGCAACAGAAAGAAAATGGTCAGAGTATCCCAAGAATACTTAATACCCTCAAATGCTTTTATGCTTGGCCTGGAAGGAAAAAGATAAATTGTCAGAAGCCATCCCCTTCATAAATAGGTTCCTCGGAGAGAGAAAGTAAGAAGTGCAATTACTACTAAACTCTGTCGGGTGGCACTCAGTGTATGGAAAGGTCTGATTAATACGTTGTCTTCCCCAGGAGAAAAAAGTGACGGTGTACTTTGCAATAGTCTCCAACAGATGGCACCCGAAGGCCGATGATGTTTGCTCAGCGGGCCATCTCCACGGGAAGACAAAGTAAACGGTGAACTGATCAAGGGTATCTAACAGCGCCCAAAATGTGAAGAAAGTGGAAACAGCACGTACAAAAACTGGGCTACTCTCACAGTCATTGTCAGACAGAACAGATGGTAAAACCCTTTAATCGCATTTTTATAGCCAATGAGCAATGCAATAAAAAGCAAGTAAGGACTCATATCCCACAGTTCTGTTATCAACTCTGTGATGAAACGTAGCAACATTGTAATCATTTTGTTAAAACACTGTCCAAAACTGTTGTTTTCTCAACCCCTCGAGCCACACATTGGGCGCTAAAAAGACTGTGGTGGTTTCACTTGGCTAGCACTGGGCTAGCAGCCAAACACAGCCGTTTGCTCACTACCCCCCACTCTCACATAGGGGAGAGAATTGAGTGCAAGGGTAAGGAGACTCGTAGGTTGAGTTAAGAACAGTTTAATAAGAGAAATAAAATAAAACTTAAAATAATACTGATATTAAATTAGTAATTATAATAGTAATAAAATATGCTAATGAGTGATACACAGTGCAATTGTTCGCCCCCCGCCAACCAAGCCCGGCCCGTTCCCAGGTAATTATCCTGGAGGAGCGACAATCCCGAACCGAAACCACAATCCCGGAAGAGCGAGAGCCCGAGCGAAAGCCAGAGAGAGCCAAAAGAGGAAGAGCCCCTCACTAATATACTGGACATGACGTGATATGATATGAAATATCTCATTGCCATATCCAAACACAAATTTAGCTTATTAATTTAAATATTCCTCGCCCTCTTAGATCTTGTGCTTGTAGATTAACAAAACATCAAGTCTTTCACTTCCAGCAACAAAAATGCAAACACTGGGATGTTCTCAGTGTTTCTCTCATAACAAATCCCAGGCTGAAAGCAAAACACAACACTATTCTAGCTGCTAAAAAGAAACCCAGCTCTGTCCCAGCTAAAAACCAGGACAATTAGGTACTTCTAAGGCTTTCTTCATAATCTCAAAGATTATACTTTTTTTCAGTGCTACTAAGATTCAAATTCTGGGGCACAAGTCTTCCGCAAATGCTGCGCTGTCACTTATCAGACAGTCTCAAATATTTAGAAAGACAGGAAACAATTACAGGTAATATTAAATGAAAACTATGAACAGTATGACATATACAGGCACTTTTCACTTGAACAGCTTAATTTTGCTTATCTTGTGATACACTGACAATTAGGGAAAAAATGAAAATGGCAACAAATGAGATGATTGCCATGCAGCTTCATATCTTACAAAAAAAGAAGAATATAGCAGCATGTGGAGAGAAAGGAAAACTGAACTGGAGCACAAGGACAGAACTACTGTTCCTCATAAGGGAGATGCTCCACTCCCTTAATCATCTTGGTGGCTCTGCGCTGGACTCTCTCAAGCAGCTCCCTGTCCTTCTTGAACTGTGGGGCCCAGAACTGGACACAATATTCCAGATGCAGCCTCACCAGGGCAGAGTAGAGGGGGAGGAGAACCTCTCTCAACCTACTAACCACACCCCTTCTAATGCATCCCAGGATGCCATTGGCCTTCCTGGCCGCAAGGGCACAGTGCTGGCTCATGGTCATCCTGCTGTCCACCAGGACTCCCAGATCCCTTTCCCCTACACTGCTCTCTAGTAGATCATCTCCTGTTGTAGATCACTGAGAGATATTGTACAGTCAGAAGCTGCAGTAAGACAGCTTAGGCCCTTGACATAAGTCAGGGTAAATTATAAACAACTTTAACTAAGCTGGGAAAAAGAAGGGAGTAGCTGGGAGCTGATAACCGTAAAGTAAGCAGTTTCCTGTTGACTTCTTTGGGACGTGAACAGAGCAACGCCACCTGTTATAACAAAGAGAAAGTTCCCAGGAAAATTAATGAGCCAATCAGTGTGAGTTTTTGAGAATATGCATAAGCTTAATTAACTGCTGTATATAAGGAGCATATGTGTAATCAATAAAAGGAAGCTTGCTGAAATCTGCTGATCATCGCATTTTGAGTGTCCAGGTTTTCACTCCGTCGCGACAATCTCCCAACTTATACTGGAACCTGGGGTTGTTCCTGCCCAGATGCAAGACTCAACACTTGCCCTTATTACATTTCATTAAGTTTTTTTCTGCCCATCTCTCCAGCCTGTCCAGGTTTCTCTGGATGGCAGCACAGCCTTCTGGTGTGTCAGCCGCTCCTCCCAGCTTTGTGTCATCAGCAAACTTGCTGCCAGTGCCCTCTGTTCCCTCATCCAGGTCATTGATGAATATATTGAATAATACTGGTCCTAGTACTGACCCTTGAGGGACTCCACTAGACACAGGTCTCCAACTAGACTCCATTGACTACCACTCTCTGGCTTCTTCTCACCAGCCAGTTCACAGTCCATCTCACTACCTGATCATCCAGTCCACACTTCCTCAATTTGGCAGCGAGGATGCTGTGGGAGATCGTGTCAAATGCTTTGCTGAAATCAAGATAGACCACATCCACTGCTCTACCATCATCCAGCCACCTGGTCGTGTTTTCATAAAAGTCTAGAAGGTTGGTCAAGCACGACTTCCCCTTGGTGAAGCCGTGCTGACTGCCCCTAATGACCCTCTTATCCTTGATATGCCTAGAGATGGCACCAAGGATAAGTCGTTCCATCACCTTCCCAGGGATGGAGGTGAAGCTGACCGGTCTGTAGTTACCCGGGTCCTCCTTCTGCCCTTTTTGAAGATTGGAGTGACATTTGCCTTCTTCCAGTCCTCAGGCACCTCACCCGTTCCCCACAACTTAGCAAAGATGGAGAGTGGTCTAGCAATGACTTCAGCCAGCTCCCTCAACACTCGTGGGTGCATCCCATCTGGACCCATAGATTTATGGATGTCCAGATTGCTTAATTGGTCCCTAACCCAGTCCTCATCAACCAAGGCAAACTCCTCTATTGTCCTGACTTCCTCAGGGGCCTCAGGGGTCCGGGGCTCCTCAGGACAGCTTCCAGCAGAGTAGACAGAGACAAAGAAGGCATTCAGTAACTCTGCCTTCTCTGTATCCTTTGTCACCAGGGCACCCACCTCATTCGTCAGTGGGCCTACATTGCCTCTAACGTTGTCTTTATCTGCCATGTATTTGAAGAAGCTCTTCCTGTTGTCCTTGACCCCTCTGGCAATGTCTAATTCTAAGGAGGCCTTAGCTTTCCTAGTTGCCTCCCTACATCCTCTGACAACAGCCTTATATTCTTCCCAAGTGGTCAACCCCTCCTTCCATGATCTGTAAAATCTCCTCTTCCACTTGAGTTTGCCCAGCAGTTCCTTGTTTAACCAAGCAGGTTTCTGGCTCCCTTCCTTGACTTCCTACATATCGGGATGCTCTGATCTTGAGCTTGGAAGAAGCAGTCCCTGAATGTTAACCAGCTATCCTGGGCCCCTTTGCCTTCAAGTACCCTTTCCCATGAGATTTCCCCTAACAATTGCTTAAAAAGGCCAAAGTTTGCCCTCCTGAAGTCCAGGGTTGCAATTCTGCTTAGAATTCTGTTCCTGCCACATGAGTTCCTGAACTTCACCATCTCATGGTCGCTGCAGCCCAGGCAGTCCTCAACCTTTACCGCTTCAACCAGACCCTCCTTGTTAGTGAGGATGAGATCCAGCATCACTCCTTTCCTAGTTGGTTCATCCACCATTTGCATCAGGAAGTTATCATCGATGCACTGGAGGAACCTCCTGGATTGTGAGTGGCTGGCTGAGTAGTCCCTCCAGCAAATATCAGGGTAGTTAAAATCCCCTACAACAACCAGGGCCTGTGATTGTGAGGCTGCTCTCAGCTGCCTGTAGAAGGCCTCATCAACTTCCTCACCCTGATCTGGTGGCCTGTAATAGATGCCCACACCAGTATCACCCATACCAGACTGCCCCTTAATTTTCACCCACAGACTCTCAACTCGCTCCTCATCCGCCCCTGGATAGATCTGAATACACTGCGGTTGCTCTCTCACGTAGAGAGCAACTCCACCATTTCACCTTGCTGGCCTATCTTTCCTGAGAAGGACATAGCCATCCATGACCACATTCCAGTCACGTGAGCTGTCCCACCATGTCTCTGTAATTGCTACCAGATCATAATCCCCTGACCGAACACGGGTTTCTAACTCCTCCTGCTTGTTCCCCACGCTGCGTGCATTAGTGTACAGGCATTGCAGAGAGCGAGCCGAGTTCACCAGTTTCAGCCTAGGGGGGTGGGAGGCCTCCCGGCCTTCATCTATTCTAGACTGCTGCCCCACTGGCACAAGACCAGCTGTAACCCCTTCCCCCTCCTATCTAGTTTAAAGCTCTCCAAATGAGCCCTGCCAATTCCTGCCCCAGCCTCCTTTTGCCCCTGCGAGATAAACCTTCCCCACGTGTGACTGTCTGGACTGGCGTTCTATGAAATCAGCCATTATCAAAGAACCCAAAGCCCTGCCTGTAGCACCGGTCCTGGAGCCAGTCATTTATGGCCTGAATTCTTCTATTCCATTCCACGTCAGCACCCAAAAGTGGAAGGAGGGAAGAGAAAATTACTTGTGCCCCAGACCCTTTCACCAACTGTCCCAAGGTCTTGAAATCTTTCTTCATTGCCCTCAGACTACGGGATGCAGCTTCCTCCCCACCTGTCTGGAAGATCAGCAGCTGGTAGTAGTCTGTCAGGCGCACCAGGTTGGGGAGTGCCCTGGTGATATCCCTGATCCGGGCTCCAGGAAGACTACACACTTCCCTATGATGAGGGTCAACCCTGCATATTGGGCCCTCTGTCCCTCTCAGAAAGGAATAGCCCACTACAATGACCCTTCTTTCTTTCCTGTCAGAGGCAGTCTTGAGGGGCTGAGTCAACCGCCTCTTCCTCTGTGGCCTTGTAGGTGGACCTTGCACCCTATCCTCACCTACCTCTCCTTCAAGATATTCTGTTGTGGGATTGCTGAGGGTTGAAGACCAACAGGTTCCCATCGCTACCACAGCAGTGTACTGATGGCAATATTGCACCAACCAAGACTCCATAATTCCCATCCATAAATTGATTTGTCAGCTGGAGAGCCAAGGATTTATCAGCAGGATTCACTCTCTGTTTAACAGCCAGCAACTGACTGCCCCAGGGGTGGAAACACAGCCCCACCATTTGCCATGGACTGATTGAGAATGCACTGGAAAAGGGTGGAGCTCCAGAACACCTGCAATACATTGATGACATCATTGTGTGGGGCAATACAGCAAAAGAAGATTTTGAGAATGAAGAGAAGGTAATCCAAATTTTCCTGAGAGCTGGCTTTGTCATAAAAGAAGGCAAAGTCAAGGGACCTGCACAAGAAATTCAGTTTTTAGGAATAAAGTGGCAAATGGATGTCGCCACATCCCAGTGGATGTGATAAAAAAACCCCAAAAAACAGCTATGTCTCCACCAACTAACAAAAAGGCAGCACAAGCCTTCTTAGGCGTTGTGGGTTTCTGGAGAATGCACATTCCAAATTACAGTGAGATCGTGAGCCCTCTCTACCAAGTGACCCAAATGAAAAATGATTTCACATGGGGTCCTGAGCAACGACAAGCCTTTGAACAAATTAAACAGGAGATAGTCCATGCAGTAGCTCTTGGACCAGTCCGGACAGAACACTATGTTAAAAATGTGCTCTACACTGCAGCTGAGGAGAATGGACCCATCTGGAGCCTCTGGCAGAAAGCACCAGGGGAGACTGGGTTTTGGAGTTGAGGATACAGAGGATCCAAAGCCCGCTATACTCCAACTGAAGAAGAGATATTGGCAGCGTATGAGGTAGTTCGAGCTGCTTCAGAAGTGATGGATACTGAAGCACAGCTCCTCCTGGCGCCCCGGTTTCTCGTGCTTGGCTGGATGTCCAAAGGGAGTGTTCCCTCTAAAAACCACGCAACTGATGCCACATGGAGTAAGTGGGTCGCACTGATCACACAACGGGCTGGAATTGGAAGTCCTGGTCACCCAGGAATTCTGGAAGTGATCACAACCTGGCCAGAAAGCAAAGATTTCAGAATGTCACCAGAGGAGGAGGTGACGCAAGCTGATGAGGCTCCACTGTAACAATAAACTACCAGATAATGAAAAACAACCCTGTTCACTGATGGATCCTGTTGCATTGTAGGAAAACACTGGAAGTGAAAAGTTGCTGTGTGGAGTCCCACTCAACAAGTCGCAGAGGCTATCGAAGGAAAAGGTGAATCGAGTCAGTTTGCAGAGGTAAAAGCCATCCAAATGGCCTTGGTGATTGCTGAGCAAGAGAAATGGCCAGTGCTCTACCTCTATATGGACTCTTGGATGGTAACAAATGCCCTGTGGGGGTGGTTACAACAATGAAAAAAGAGCAACTGGCAGCGCAGAGGCAAACCCATCTGGGCTGCTGAACTATGGCAAGATATTGATGCTTGACTAGGAAAGCTAGCTGTAAAAGTACATCACGTAGATGCCCACGTGCCCGAGGGTCGAGCTACTGAAGAACAATGAAACAACCAACAGGTGGATACGGCTGCTGAGATCAAAGTGTCTCAAGTAGATCTGGACTGGCATCATAAGGGTGAAAAATTTTTAGCCCGCTGGGCCTATGATGCCTCAGGCCATCAAGGAAGTGATGCAACATATAGATGGGCTCATGATCAAGGAGTGGACTTAACCATGGACATTAATGCACAGGTTATTCATGAATGTGAAACATGTGCCACGATCAAACAAGCCAAGAGGTTGAAACCTCTCTGGTATGGAGGATGATGGTTAAAATATAAATATGGAGAGGCCTGGCAGATTGACCGTTGTGGTGGGTTGACCCTGGCTAGATGCTGGATGCCCACCAAAGCCCACTCTATCACCCCCCTCCTCAGCAAGATGGGGAGGGGAGAAAATAAGATGGAACACAAAAAAACAAACTCGTGGGTCGAGACAAAGGCAGTTTAATAGAAGCAAAGCAAAGCTGCGCGCGCAGAAGCAAAAGAACAAAATATTTACTCTCTACTTCCCATCAGCAGGCGATGTCTGGCCACTTCCCGGGAAGCAGGGCTTTCATATGCGGTGTGGTTCCCGGAGGACAAAACGGAAGTAGCGAATGCCCCCCCTTCCCCCTCCGTTCCCCTTGCTTTATTTCTGATCAGACGTCATACGGTCTGGAATATCCCTTTGGTCCGCTTGGGTCAGCTGTCCTGTCTGTGTCCCCTCCCAAGACCTTCCCCACTCCCAGCCTACTGGGGGGAAATGTCACAATGGTGGAAGCAACCACTGGGTGGTTGGAAACATACACCGTGCCCCATGCCACTGCTTGGAACACTATTCTGGGTTTTGAAAAGCAGGTCTTGTGGTGACATGGCACCCCAGACAAAACTGAGTTTGGCAATGGGACTCGTTTCCGAAACAATCTCATAGACACTTGGGCCAAAGAACACGGCACTGAGTGGGTGTCCCACATTCCCTGTCATGCACCAGCCTCCGGGAAAGATGAAGGATGCAATGGGCTGTTAAAAACCACACTGAGAGCAATGAGTGGTGGAACTTTCAAACATATTTAGCAAAAGCCACCTGGTTAGTCAAAACCAGAGGATCTGCCAATCAAGCTGGCCCTGCTCAATCAAAACTTTTACGTACTGTGGAAGGGGACAAAGTCCCTGTAGTGCACATTAAGAATTTGCTTGGGAAAACAGTCTGGGTTATTCCTGCCTCAGGTAAAGGTAAGCCCATTCATGGGATTCCTTTTGCTCAAGTACCTGGATGTACCTGGTGGGTAATGCAGAAAGATGAAGAAGTTCGATGTGTACCTCAGAAAGACTTGATTTTAGGTGAAAATAGCCACTGAATTGCATATCATCGTTATTTTAATTGTTGTGCATCACACTAACAGTTTTATCTTAAGTATTTTTCCAGGTTAACAAGGTGTGAACACTGACTGGACCAGAAATGCTGTTCAGAGACTTCTTGGAGATCAACATCAGCAACCCTGAAGGTGCACAAGACCATGGGACCTCATGGGAAGCATCCGCTGGTCCTGAGGGAACTGGCAGATGAAGTTGCAAAGCCATTATCCATCATATTTGAGAAGTCCTGGCAGTCTGGTGAAGTTCCCGCAGACTGGAAAAAGGGGAACATAACCCCCATTTTTAAAAAGGGAAACAAGGAAGACCTGGGGAACTACAGGCCGGTCAGTGTCACCTCAGTGACAGGCAAGATCATGGAGCAGATACTCCTTGAAACTATGCTAAGGTATGTGGAGAATGAGAAGGTGATTGGTGACAACCAGCATGGCTTCACCAAGGGCAAATCGTGCCTGACCAATCTGGTAGCCTTTTATGATGGTGTTACAACACTGGTGGATAACGCTAAAGCAACTGATGTCATCTACCTGGACTTGTGCAAGGCGTTTGACACTATCCCGCACAAGATCTTTGTCTCTAAGTTGGAGACGTGTGCATTTGATGGATGGACCACTCAGTGGATAAAGAATTGGCTGGATGGTCACACTCAAAGAATTGTGATCAACAGCTCAATGGCCAAGTGGAAATCAGTGACAAGTGGTGTCCCTCAGGGGTTGGTATTGAGGCCGATAGTATTCAACATCTTTGTCGGAGACATGGACAGTTGGATTGAGTGCACCCTCAGCAAGTTTGCCGACGACATCAAGCTGTGTGGTGCAGTTGACACTCTGGATGCCATCCAGAGGGACCTTGACAGGATTGAGAGGTAGGCCTGTGCTAACCTCATGAAGTTCAACAAGGCCAAATGCAAGGTCCTGCACCTGGGTTGGGGCAACCCGAAGCACAAGTACAGGCTGGGCTATGAGTGGCTTAGACCAGATCCGAAGAGAAGGACTTGGGAATGCTGGTGGATGAGAAGCTGAACATGAGCCAGCAAAGTGCGCTTGCAGCCCAGAAGGCCAACTGTTTCCTGGGCTGCATCAAGAGAAGCGTGGCCAGCAGGTCGAAGGAGGTGATTCCCCTCCTCTACACCACTCTTGTAAGGCCCCACCTGGAGCCCCCAACACAAGAAAGACATTGACCTGTTAGAACAAGTCCAGAGGAGGGCCACAAGGATGATCCAAGGGCTGGAGCACCTCTCCTATGAGGACAGGCTGAGAGAGTTGGGGCTGTTCAGCCTGGAAAAGAGAAGGCTTAGGGGAGATCTTATAGCGGCCTTCCAGTACCTGAAGGGGGCCTACAAGAAAGCTGGGGAGGGACTTTTCATAAGGGCAGTTAATGACAGAACAAGGGGTAATGGCTTTAAGCTGGAAGAGGGGAGGTTTAGATTAGATATTAGGAAGAAATTCTTCACTGTGAGGGTGGTGAGACACTGGAACAGGTTGCCCAAGGAAGTTGTGGATGCCCCCTCCCTTGAAGTGTTCAAGGCCAAGTTAGATGAGCTTTGAGCAACCTGATCTAGTGGAAGGTGTCCCTGCTGATGGCAAGGATGTTGGAACTAGATGATCTTTAAGGTCCCTTCCAACCCTAACCATTCTATGATTCTGATGTGGTTTAACCAGGAAGGGTTGCTGCCCGTCCCACCCCCCACCCTCCAGTGGTATGGGGAGGATAAAATATATTCAAACGGGGCTCACAGGTTGAGACACAAGCAGGTTACTGGAATAGTAAGGGAGAAACAACACCAAACAACAACAACAACAGTGCTAATGAAAGAGTATACAAGTTGTAAATGAAAGGAAACGAAACAGCTCACCACCCAACCAGCTCGCGAACTATGGTACCCAGCAGCCCTCTCCTCCCCGAACTTCCCTGTTTAAATACTGGGCATGATGTCACATGGTATGGGATACCTGCCCTGGCCAACCAGGCCAGCTGCCTCCACCCCCCTCCCAGTTCCTTGTGAACAATTAACTCTATCCTAACCAAACCCAGGACGGATTCTAACCCTGAGCAGAGATTCTACCAAATACACCAACCATGAGCTCCGGATACAGGATACAACAGAGACTATACACCATCCTCCTATTACACCTGATGGCATCAATTCCATTAACTGTACAATACCCAATGACATCAGCTCCCATTAACAGTGCAAAGTCCACATCGTGTTTTAGTCTCAAAAGACTATTACAACAGATGGAACGTGAAGTTATGGATTAAATGAACTCAATTTATATTTTGGCGAGACAACCCATGAACTAAGGGTATGATATCTGTATATATGTGTGTGTGTGTATAGATATATATATATTTAATAAAAAATAGTAGTAGTAATTAATCTAAATCCATTAGGAAGTATGAAAACCTGAGCATGACATAAATGGTATGGAATAAGGGGTGGATTGCCCCCCAGTCCTCTCCCCTGTCCCCTGGGGATGGGGGGGAAGTGGGTGAATGGCTTTTTTGGCTGCTAGCCAAGGGCTAGCCAAGTGAAACTATCACATATATTAGTAGCCATGGAAAGGGAGGAGGACTGTAAAACCTGGACTGTAAACTTGCTAAATTTTCTGGGATTAAGTGGTTATCAAGTATTGTTGCAGAAAGCACAAACCCTGATGAAGGAGGTAATCTACCTTGGATTCATGATTTTGAAGGGACAATGACAGCTTGGAAACAACTGCAAAGAGGCCATCTTTCGAACTCCAGAACCCACCACGGTAAAAGAACTGTGAATCTTTTTGGGAATGACAGGTTGGTGTCATCTGTGGTTTGCTGATTATGGACTATTGGTTAAGGCCTTGTATCAGTTACTGAAGGAAAATCAGAAGTCACTAATCTAAACTGATGAGGCTAGAAAAGCCTTTAGAGATCTAAAATTTGAACTAATATGATCCCCAGCTTTGGAATTGCCGGATGTAACAAAGCCCTTCTGGCTGTTCTCTTACGAGAGGCAAGGGGTGGCTTTGGGAGTCCTGGCTCAAAGGCTGGGGCTCTACAAGAGAGCAGTTGCCTATTTCTCCAAACAACTAGATGAGGTCAGCAAAGGATGACCAGGGTGCCTCTGAGCTGTGGCAGCAGTGGTGCTAATCATACAAGAGGCCCGGAAGTTTACCCTGGGCCAGAAGATGATTGTGCACACCTCATATGCTGTGGCCGCGGTTCTGGAACAAAAGGGAGGACACTGGCTCTCACCTTCATGGTTTTTAAAATACCAAGCAATATTGAACAAACAAGATGACGTAGAACTTATCACCTCCTCTATTGTTAACCCTGCTTCTTTTCTGAGTGAAAAACAGGAACTGGAAGCTGTGTCTCACAATTGCATAGAGCCTATTGAAACAGTATATGCCAGCAGACCTGACCTGAAAGAACCTTTGGAGGAAGCTGACTATACCTGGTAAACCAATAGCAGCAGCTTCAACAGGAATGGTGTTCAGATGGCAGGGTATGCTGTGACCACTGTCACCGAAATCAGGAAATAAACTTCTTAACACCAATGTAGTCTTAAGAAGCAGGCACTTTATTACGGAGCCGGATGCACGGGGGATTGCTCCACCTATCGTGCATGCCCACTTGTCGCTTCACAAAAGCTTTATACAATCAAAATATGCATATTCATTACTTTTCTGAGAAGTCATTAACATATTCATTACATTTCCAGGAACTTATTAATATATGTAAATGTCCCTTTCACGTGCACACTCTCTCTCTCTGATGGTCGTCATGGTCTTCTGGTGGTTGTCATCACTGTGTCCCTTGGCTGTACTTTTCCTTTGCGCATGCTCAGTTCTCTCCTGGGCCTGTCTCCAACACTTCTGTCTACCTTGTCCCAAGAAGTTAGCTCAACACGTTCTCTTGTCACATCTCAGTGGTCAGTAAAACAAAGAGTCTTAATGCTTCTATGAACACTAAGGTAATAAATTTTGATTTCTGAAATTCTATGACAAAGATACATTGTTCTTAACTCCAGTACTAAGTTAATGATTAGAACAGGCCTGGGACTTTACAGTTTCTTCTTGGTGAGGTTTCTGTGATTATCTAGTTCAGATTTAACAATCCTAACTTATACATTATGGTTTACAGTTTTCTACTTCTTTTAATCAAACCCAACTCTTCTATATGATCAAATTTTGATTATTTTATCAGTGTACTTGCAACATCACTAAGGAACAGGTGATAGAAGCTAAGTCCTTACCTAAAGGCACCTCAGCCAAGGAGCAGAAATAATTGCCCTGATAAGAGCATGGGAACTTGGAAAGCACAGCGAATCAACATATGTATGGACTCTAAATAAGCTTTCGGGGTAGTTCACACTCATGGAGTGATTTGGAAGGAAGTGGACTTTTAACTGCCCAAGGGAAACACATAAAACATGCAGATATGATCCTGTGACTTTTGGAAGCAGTGCAGTTACCCTCAGCTGTGGCAATAATGCGTTACAAGGGACATCAAAAAGGTAACACCGACAGGGAAGTGGGAAACAAATTGGCTGATTATGAAGCAAGGCAGGCAGTGGAACAAGGTGAGGTATTAAGTTTGATCCCTGAGAAGTCTTTGCCACTACCAGAATCAGTAGATTATGATGAAAAAGACCAAAATCAAAGATCTAGGGGCCAAAATTGCACCCTCTGGTTGGGCTGAACTAGAGGAAGGAAGAGTGGCAGTTCCTTTCAAAATGCTATGGAAATTGGTAAAAACAGAACATGAGAAAACTCATAGGGGAAGAGATGCCCTTTATATTTCACTTTCTAAACAGATAATAGCAAGAAGTACATTTCAAACCGTAAAAACGGTAGTGGAAAGATGTGAAGTATGTTTAAAGAATAATCCTAAAGTAGAAAATTTGGTACAGTTTGGAGCAACTGAAAAGATCTTCCTAGAAAAGGCAGGTATGGATATCTATTGGTCCTAACTGACACCTTTTCTGGATGGCCAGAAGCATTTCCTTGCAGAACAAATAAGGCACAGGAGGTAACTAAAATAATGTTAATGCCAAGGTTTGGAATGCCTGAAGTAATATCCTCGGATAGAGGGTCACACTTTATATCTCAGTTTGTCCAACAAGTGAGCAAATTTCTGGAAATCAATTGGAAAGGACTATGTATCCTAGCGGGTTTAGTGTTTCAAATCTGTAGTTGTTGCAATAAATTGCATGAGTAACATTGTAAAAGAATTTACAAGTTAGAAGAAAAGGAGGGAATGAAAAAGTTAAACCCTTAGGAGTTAGAAAATTTATAAATCACTTAGTTGTTTTGCATGCATCTGTTAATTGCTTAGTTGAAAAGCTGTTACATTACATCATCATCTTGGATTGTTAACAACCTTGAAGTGGATGCTTATCACCTAGTTGTTTCCCATGTGTCCGTCAATTGCTTAGTTGTGAAGCTGTTACCAAGCATTCTTAAAGGAATACTGTCCCAAGCTGTGCAGAATCAGAGAGGAGAGGACTATCAGAGACCACTGACTCATTTTATTGCACAAGTATGAAGGACAGTTACTGTGCTAAATAGTTACGGGAAATGTTTTGAATATATAGATATCTTATCAGAAACTCAATGAATATACATGTATTCAGTCAATATAATGTGTACTGAAACTAAAGCACACACACACACACCTTGGGGAGGGATCTCCGTGTGTGTCCAGCACTGCAGTAACGAATACCTGCTTTCTACCCAAAACGAATCTTGGAGAGTGTGGTGGTTTGACCCACAGTGGGACCATGCAGTCCTGCATTCACTCCCCCAACCTGGTGAGATGGGATGGGAGACACAACAAAGGGGGCACGGGATTAGGAATGAAGGACAGGGAGGGCTCACTCATCAGTTATAGTCATGGGGAAAACAGACTCAAATTTGGGGAAGAAAAATCAATTTAATTCATTGCAAATCATCCAACTAGACGCAACAATCGCATCTTACAACACCTTCCCCCCCACCCCTCCCTTCTTCCCGGGCTCAAATCACTTTGCTCCTGATGTCTCTACCCCTCCCCAGGGGCACAGGGGGCAGGGAATGAGGGTTCAGACAGTTCACCTCTGCCACTCTTCCGGGAATGGAAGTCCAGGAACAAAATGTTTCAAAGCAAGCTTTCCATGGAGTCACAGACCTCTTTGGGCTCAGCTCCCAGCTCTGGCATGGGGACACCACGGGTGTTGTAGATCACTAGAGATGTTGTACAATCAGAGGCCGCAGTAAGCCAGCTTAGGCCCTTGACATAAGTCAGGGTAAATTAACAGAAGTCTCCAAGATACTTACTTGTCCTTGGGACTTCAAATAACTTCAGACAAACAACTTTAACTAAGCTGGGAAAAAGAAGGGAGCTGGTAACCGCAAAGTAAGGAGTATCCTGTTGACGTCCTTGGGACGTGAGCAGAGCAAAACCACCTGTTATAACAAAGAGAAAGTTCCCAGCAAAATTAATGAGCCAATCAGTGTGGGTCTTTAAGAATATGCATGAGCTTAATTAACCACTGTATATAAGGAGCACATATGTAATCAATAAACAGAAGCCTGCTGATCAATCATATTAAGCTATCCGGGTCTTCACTCCGTCATGACACACGGGCTGCAGACTCACCCCTCCACTAGGGACGTCCACCCCTGCTCTGGCAGCAAGCAACTCTCAGAGTCACAATTCCAGTCACGATTCCAATCACACTTGCCCTCAGGCTCAACTTCTCTGCTCCAGGCTCAACTTTTTTCTGCTCCAGCGTGGAGTCCTTCATGGCCTACACGTGGGTCTCTGCTCCACCGTTGAATCTCCATGGTCTGTAGGGGACTTCCTTTGTCTTCTCCTACGCCATGCAGTTGAACTGGGTGTGGGTCTCTGTCTTTTCCTCTGGCAATGAAGCTCTCTCTCTCTCTCTCTGTCTGTCTTTTGTTTAGGCTGATGGTTGTCTTCTGTTTGGTCAACCCTTTCTCCTCCAGGTACCACACCTTCTTCTTTTCAGGACAGTTCTTCCCCTCACAAATATGGATTCGCAGAGGTGTTTCTCTAGTACTCATTGGCCCAGCCTGGGCTGGGAGGTCTCCACCTTGGAGCCAGGGGATCTTTTTGCTCTCATAAGTTGAGACTACCAAAAAAAATGGCTCCCCCCCTCCCACACAAACCCAACACAGAGAGTTTCTTACGACCATCTTTCTCGGTATCACTTTCACTCCTAAAAGCTCTTTCTCTGTTTTCCTCCTGACCTTCATCCCTCCTATTTTCCACTTGTCTATTCCATCCTTTATTACCAGAAGCTCTTGCTCTGTCTTGTTCCCAATTTCCATCCCCTCCACCCTCTATTTATTTATTCTGACCCCATAGCACAAACAACAACTGAACCCCTTCCTCCTCCACACCCTCTGTATCTTTCAATACTACCTGCCGAGCAATCATTGTTTCAGTGGATAGCTTTCCCATTATCCATTTCCATACTCAGAACATTAGTATCCTTAGTAATCAATCCACAATCCTTCTGACTCCTATGATTATTTTACCGATAATAAATCAACGTACTGTATCTCATCCCATTTTTCTTCCCTCTGGCAAAACAATATTAACTGTAAAATAGCATTATACTTTATAGTTACATACTTTGGCCATTTTTCCTGCTTATCCAAAGTATAAACTGGCCACCAGTGATTACAATATTCCACTATTTTTTTCTGCACCAGGAGGTCACCCCCAAGCTTACACCAAAGTTTTGATATACATGCTAAGGAGGAGCACTTAAAAATTCCCCCTTCAGTAAATTGCTCGTTTCCCATTATCACAAAATCTCAAAAAATCACAAAGTTTCACAAAGCCAAGAAAAGTTTCAAAGTTACCACAAATACCCAAACAGAATCCAGACTCTAGATATCTCCATAGTAGTGTACAGATTACCAAATTGCACGCCACAAATTCCAATACCAATACCAATAGCTTAATAACACGTACTTACTTCAGATACCACTTATTTGTAAGCAACCAATACTTAATACTGTGAAAGATGGGGGAGAGTGTTGTTGGCTTTCGCCATAATAATTCTCTCTTTTGCTGACATATGGGGAATTTGATGAAGAGGCCTGAAATGACCAATCCTGGGGGAACAAAGGGGGGAAGTTGAGGAACAGCGGAGATATAAGCACCACTACACCCACCATCTGGAGAGAACCAAACTGGTGGTCTGGAGGTCAGATAACCCCTTCATCAGGGGTGAAGACGTCACTCTGAAGAAGAGTGTGGGCCTTCCTGCCAAGGACCTTTCCCATGACCACTGGGCAGTAGCGCACATGAACGAAAAGATAGGATTTTATCTTAATAAGTCCCCCCAAAGTAATTAGGATAACCCTGCCCCTTTTTAAAACTAATTATAATAACCCAACCTTAAAATGAATATGTTTCCCTGGATGGCTGGGACTTCAAGCTGGCAAATCCTGTGGGAGAGGAGGACTCATAAAGCAAAAGGGGATAAGGAGCTCCCCGGGAAAACCGCGGTCGCCCATAATTCTCATGCATGAAGATCCAAGCAAGAAAAGGAGACTGTAAGTATTGCTTGGTTGGGCAGGGTTTGGGGCTTGATTGCTGTGTGTGTGAGACTCGGACCGGACAGTCCGGATCTGGGAAGCGAGTGTGGAGTCTTTCTAACCGTGGTTCCAATCTCCCGCGAGGGAATTGGCCGGTGAAGGGCTAGAGAGTGAGCGAAAGACAGCCCCAGGGAAAGAAGAGGGGGGGGGCCTGAACCCAGAGATAAGGAGGGGGCTTGAAAGACAGCCCCAGGGAAAGAAGGGGCTTGATTGCTAGGTGAGCGGAAGACAAGATAGCCCCAGGAAAAATGGGACAATGGGCAAGCAAAAAGGGCCCCAGGAAACCCAGGAAGAAGGGGAGCGAAAAGCAGCCAGCAGATATACCCAAGGACAGTCCCCTGGGGTTAAAATTAGCCAATTGGGACTATGATATGGATGCCAAAAGTAAAGATAAAATTAAGATGATTCAATATTGTATGGTAGAATGGACAAAGGAGAAAATAAGACCCGACCATTTATATTGGCCAAGATACGGGTCTTTTGAAGGATGGATATGCCAAGCTTTAAACCTCTATGTGAATTCTAGGGAACCCTTTAATCCTGAGGAGAGCGAATATGCCTCCTGTTGGAAAGGAGAAATCTGGCCGAAGGGAGTGCACACCTTTAAAGTATCAGAAATCTCCACAAATAAAAAGGAAAAGCTGTGGGACCCCCTTGAAAATCTGCCTCCTCCGTATCACCATCCCCCAATTGTCCCATCCTCCCCTGGGAACAGACCGACAATTAACACTAGAGGAAGGTCTGATAAGTCCCAAAGGTTAATTGATGACGCATCTCCTATTTCCTCTCCAAGAGCCAGAAAGAGATCTTCCTCCAAAACAATGAAAATAAAGGAAAAAAATGAGGATATAAAAGAATCCCCTGAATTAAAAGGATCCCCCGAATTAAGTTTATTTCCTTTAAGGGAAGTGCCTATGGGGGGAGCACAAGGTGGAATAGAATTTGTCAATGCTCCTATAACTTCTACTGAAGTTAGGGATTTTAAAAGGAACTGAAAGGATTGCTGGAGGACCCTATGGGCTTATCTGAGCAGTTAGATCAATTCCTGGGTCCTAATGTTTATACCTGGGAAGAAATGCAATCAATACTGGGCATATTATTTTCCCCTGAGGAAAGACAAATGGTGAGAACGGCTGGTATGAGGATATGGGAACGAGAGAATCAACAAGGCCCACCAGGAGATCAGAAAATGCCAATTGTTAATCCTAATTGGAATCAAAATGACGCAGGGGGACGTAGAAGTATGAGCAATTATCGGAATCTAATTATTAAAGGTATAAAGGAAGCTGCTCCTAGAGGGCAGAATTTAACAAAAGCCTTTGATGGGAAACAAGGGAGAGAAGAAACCCCAACTGAATGGTTGGAGAGGTTACAGAAAAATATGAGACAATTCTCTGGAATAGATCCTGAGAGTCCTGAGGGACAAACTTTACTGAAGGTTCAGTTTGTTACTCATGCATGGCCGGATATTCGTAAGAAATTGCAAAAATTGGAAGAGTGGCAGGATAAGGGTTTGAATGAATTATTAAAAGAAGCTCAGAAGGTTTATGTACGAAGGGATGAGGAAAAAGTAAAAACAAAAGCTAAAATCATGGTAGCAACCATGCGGGAAGGGAACATCCAGGAATATAGAACAAATAGAAGGGCTGGATGGAAACCTGGAAGGAAGGATGGAACTGGCAGGTGAGATCTGATTCCTCTTAGAAAGGGACTGCCAGATCCTGAAGGAAGAATTGGGGATAGGGGATGTTTCTATTGTGGGAAGAAGGGGCACTTTAAAAAGGAGTGTCCTCAGAGAAATAGAGATTTAAAAACATTCAAAGAAATAGAAGATTAGGGGTGTCAGGGGCTCTATCTCCTGGGGGACAAAGATCATTTTGAGCCCTTGATAAAGTTACAAGTAGGCCCCCAGGGATAACTATTAGAATTTTTAGTTGAACGAACTTGTGTCTGTAATATACCAAAAGGGTGCAACATAAGCGAGGAAGTAATAAGTGTAATGGGGGTGAAAGGAGAAAGTTTTAAAGCTCCAATAATCAAACAAGTTATATTTAAGGGGGATGATAAAATGGGGATAGGGGATATCCTATTAGTACCTGGAGCAGGGTGTAATTTATTAGGAAGAGACCTGCAAGTCCCGAGGAGGGTAAAATGATTGCAAAAATACTAAAATTATGTCAGGAAGATGAATCTAGGATTGATCAGCAAGTATGGGCCATGGGGGAAAATAGGGGTGGTCTAGAGATTCAGCCAATCAAAATTATTATAGAAAAAGAAAATCATCCCATACGAGTCCGACAGTATCCTATCTCGATGGAAGGGAGAAAAGGGCTCCAGTCGGTAATTGAGGGACTTATTGCTGATGGCATTTTTGAACCCTGTATGTCCCCTCACAATACCCCTATTTTACCGGTTAAGAAGCCGGACGGAACATACAGGTTAGTACAAGATCTGTGAGAAGCAAAGAAAAGAACCTTAACCCGATATCCCGTAGTCCCAAACCCTTATACCTTTTTAAGTAAAGTTTCCCCAGAACATAAATGGTTCAGTGTAGTGGACTTAAAAGATGCCTTTTGGGCATGTCCACTAGCTGAAGAAAGTCGTAATATCTTTGCCTTTGAATGGGAATACCCCAATACAGGTTGGAAGCAACAACTACAATGGACTAGACTACCTCAGGGATTTACTGAATCCCCAAACCTATTCGGACAGGCATTAGAGGAGTTGTTGCAAACCTTTCTTACCCCTCCAGGAATTCAGATCACGCAGTATGTGGATGATCTGTTAATATCAGGGAATGAGGAAGAGTCAGTAAGGGAAGCAACAATTCAGTTACTAAACTTTTTAGGTGAGAAGGGATTGAGAGTCTCAAAAGGGAAATTACAATTTGTGGAAACCGAAGTACGATACTTGGGACACATGATAAGTCAGGGAAGCCGTAAATTAAACCCTGAAAGGATTACTGGCATAATTTCTCTCCAGCCCCCAACCACTAAATGAGAAATACGAAAATTATTTGGGTTACTGGGGTACTGTAGGCTCTGGATAGAAGGATATACTCAAGCGGTAAAATTTTTATATGAAAAACTAACAGGGGAAGATAAAATCAGTTAGACAGAAGGGGACCAAAGAGGGCTGGAGGAGCTAAAATCTAAATTAGTAACGGCTCCTGTTTTAAGTTTATCATCATTAGAGAAGCCCTTTTATTTATTTGTTAACATAGAGAATGGAGTAGCCCATGGGGTATTGGCCCAGGAATGGGGAGGAATAAAAAAACCTGTAGCCTACTTGTCAAAACTATTAGATCCAGTCAGTCGGGGTTGGCCAGTGTGTATCCAAGCTGTAGCTGCGACCTCTTTATTAGTAGAGGAAAGTCAGAAACTCACTTTTAGAGGGAAACTAATAGTCCACACTCCTCATGCAGTACGGAACATCCTAAACCAAAAAGCTGAAAAATGGCTAACCGATTCCCGAATGTTAAAATATGAGGCTATATTAATAGACAATGATGACTTAACTATGGTCACAGATAAAAATCAAAAGCCAGCCCAATTTTTATACGGGGAGTCCCAAGAGGAATTGGTACATGATTGTTTAGAAGTAATAAGTTACCAGACAAAAGTCAGAGAGGATTTGATGGACCAAGTCCTGCCAGAAGGGGAAAGATTATATGTAGATGGTTCATCCAGATGTGTCCAAGGGAGACGGATGTCCGGATCCGCAGTAGTAGATGGGAATAATATGAGGACCATAGAAAAAGGGAAACTGCCAGCAAATTGGTCAGCCCAGAGCTGTGAGTTATATGCCCTAAAAAGAGCATTGGAATATTTAACAGGTAAAGAAGGAACTATATATACTGACTCTAAATATGCATTTGGAGTAATGCATACCTTTGGAAAGATCTGGGAAGAAAGAGGATTATTAACCTCAAAGGGAAAAGAACTAGTCCATGAAAGTTTAATTCTAGAGGTACTGAGAGCTTTAAAATTACCTAAAGAAATTGCAGTAGTCCACATAAAGGGGCACCAAAGAGGTATGACACCCAAAATCAAGGGAAATAATTTAGCCGACCAAGAGGCAAAGGATGCCACTGAGAAAAAATTGCTAAAATTACAGCAAGAACAGAAAAATAAGGACATTCCTCAATTTACCGAATCTGAGGAAAAAGAGTTGATTAAAATAGGAAGTCAAAAGAACCCAGACGGGAAATGGCTGCTTCCTGACGGACGTCAGATGTTAAAGAAAACCTTGGCCAAGAAAATATTAGAAGAATTACATAGAGAGACACAATGGGGTACTCAAGCCATTTGTGATCATTTTCTTAGACAATTTGGGTGTATAGGGGTATTTGGAATAGCAAAACAAATTACGGATAGGTGTATCACTTGCCGGAAAGTTAATAAAAAAGTTAAGAGGAAAACCATACTGGGAGGGCGCGAGTTGGCCTTACGCCCGTTCCAAAGTATCCAAATAGACTTTACTGAACTACCCCCGGTACAACGGTATAGATTTCTCTTAGTATTAGTGGACCATCTTACCCACTGGATAGAAGCCATTCCCGTCACTAAAGCTACTGCTAACGTAGTAGCAAAGACCCTATTAGAACAGATTATTCCTAGATATGGGATGATCCACAAGACAGATTCAGACCGGGGAACACACTTCACCTCTAAGATAATAACACAAGTAACCCAAGCCCTAGGCATCAGGTGGGAACTACATACCCCATGGCACCCTCAAAGTTCAGGGAGAGTTGAGTGAATGAACCAAACTTTAAAATGAGCATTAACCAAATTGATAGTGGAAACCCAGCTCTCATGGGTTAAATGCCTCCCCTTAGCATTACTTAGAGTCCGAACACAGCCAAGAGCGGACCTCGGAGTCTCCCCTTATGAAATGATGTTTGGCTTACCCTTTTTAGCTTCTCCACATGAAATGGCTACTTATGAGGGAGGGGAGGCTAGTATTAGAAAATACGTTATGCAAATAGCAAGAAACCTAGCGCAGTTAAGAAATAAGGGGTTGCTCCCCCAGACAATCCCACTAGATTTCAAATTACACAACATAGAAATTGGAGAGTGGGTTTTAATAAAAACTTGGAAAGAACAATCTTTAACTCCCCAGTGGGAAGGTCCCTTTCAGGTGTTTCTGACTACGGAAGTTGCAGTATGAACCAGGGAAAGGGGATGGATGCATGCCAGCAGAATTAAAGGACCAGTGGAAGAACCCAAAGATTGGACTGTAACCTCAACTCCTGGGGATCTCAAACTCACCTTTAAATGTGGACCAATGTAGTAATGCATGAGAAGACAAACAGAACTCAAGGAATTATAAAGACTTGGGAGGTAAAACCAGAATTATATCGGTGGTTCCAGGTGCAACCCAAACAGACTCTAAGAAAAATTCAATACCCCCCTGGGAGGAGTACTGCTGCTACAGGCTGGAGGGTCGGGGCTGTACCAAACTCAAAGGTTTTTATTTGCATCGGCCTGTGATCTGTGTAAAGAAAAAAACCCACTTTATCCAGACCTGACAAGGGAATTGTAACCCCCTGCGGTGCCCCGTAGCATACCCTGCCTGATACATCCCCATGTACGGCACATAGCTGGACTAAATATAAGTGTTTGAATTGCAAACAGAATTGGTAGACGCCAGAAGGCATCCACACTGCCTAAGTTGCAGACAACTAAATCTTATCCTGGCCCAGGCTTCGATCCAGGCTACTGATATTGTAACTCTAATTTGCGGATGGGAATCATTGGTGCCAATTTTGTGGGAGGTTCCTGATAAAGAGTGGGAAAAAGTGGTCTCCGAGTGTAAAAAGCAATTTGCTTGGAAAAGAAGGTAGGAGCGTTGAGGGCAAGACCGGGTTGACCTCTATACTAGCCATCAAGAGATATTACCCTGCTATGGGTGGCACCCTCATAGGCATGGGAAGTGGGGGTATAAGTCATACCAGACCTCTGTGGCTTCTCCTATTCACTGGCCTAATACCAACACAAGCAAATGAATGCTCGAAGTGTTTCCAGTATGTATACTATGGGAGACAAAAACTTTTAACTCTTTCTGTTCACTCCCACGTAAATCGGCATTGTTATGAAACCCGAAATCTACAAACCTGTACTTATGGTGGGCAGCAACATTGGGTGGCTGAACACTTGGGAAAAGGAGTCCAACGCCTGGGAGTTGGGTGCCCAAGAGGAGAAAAGTATATTTGCTCTGCTAAAGCCGGCCATTGGGATATATCAGATGGGGGTGGGATCCAAGATATGGTAAAAAACAAAATAATAAGAAATAGAACCAAGTCTATTGCCTGTAAATATATGCCTCTGGGACCAGGAGGAGATTTATATGCAGAAATCAAAAAGCAATTGGAGGAAGAAATAGGACTTCCAAAGCTGGGGCAAAATCTGTTTGTAGACCTAGGAGAAAGGATAAGCAGAGAATTAAATGTAACCAGTTGTTGGATTTGTGGGGGACCTCTCATGACAGAGGAGTGGCCTTGGAAAGGAAGTAGCCTAGGACCTAAAGAATTACTCCAGTGGAACTGTACTAGTAGTAGCAGAGAGGACCAGCCTGAAGGATGGATTTTAAGCTCTACCACCTTAGGAGAAGAATGCTGAAGGAGAGAAGGAGGAAAATATTCCAAGAGGGTGGGGAATACTCTCTGTAAAAGATTGAAACTTACAAATGGTACTTCCACCTGTTGGTACCCGAGGGAACCAAGGGGAATCTGGGTTCTAAACAATGAGATGGGAAATTGCAAATACAATAAGATAACAAAATTGTTTGGTGTAATGGTACAGCTGCAAACCCTTATAAGGGCCTCCCAGAAATAGCTAAGTATTGGGACAAAATAGCTGAAGCACAGGAGGGCTTTTGGAGGGCTCCAGAAGGATTGTTCTGGATATGTGGAAAAAGAACTTATTCTGGATTACCCCCGAATTGGAGGAGTAGCTGTACACTAGGTATTATACAACCGGGTTTTTCCTATTACCGGGATCCAAAGGAGACAATTTAGGAGTTCCAGTATATGATTCTTTGGGGAGAACCAAGAGGGAGGTAATAGGAGGATCTCAAAAATGGGGTGAGGACAAATGGCCTCCTGAGAGAATAATCCAAGTATATGGGCCAGCTACTTGGGCCCAGGATGGTAGCTGGGGTTACCAAACTCCCATTTATATGTTAGATCGTATTATCAGGCTCCAAGCAGTAGTAGAAATAATTCCCAATAAAATTGCCCAAGCCTTAGATTTTATATTGAAACAACAGACAAAAATGAGGGCTGCGATTTACCAAAATAGGCGAGCCTTGGATTACTTGTTGGCTGAGGAGGGTGGGGTTTGTGGAAAACGGAATACCTCAGACTGTTGCTTAAAAATAGATGACAGTGGAGATGCAGTGTTAGAAATAACCAAAGAAATCCGAAAGAATGCGCATGTGCCTGTCCAGAAATGGAAACCGATGTGGAATGAAGATGGGTGGGAGAATATTTTTAGGGGAGAATGGTGGAAGAAAATAGGGTTTATATTTTTATGTTCTGTTGCTGGGTTGTTGTTTCTCCCCTGTCTTATTCCTTGTTTTATCCGACTTATAACCACTGTAGTCCAAGGTATGCAGGTAGTCTCCACGCCTGCAGATCCGGAATCGACCACCTCAAGCTCGACTAAACGAATAATGATAATAAGAAGGGTGAGAAACAAACCATGCCCTCTAGATGAGGCAGTGTTAATTTATAAGACGAATGAATGGATCAGTCACCAAGAGGATTATGGCTCTAGCCAAATGTAGTATAAATAAGAAAAGGGGGGGATTGTGAAAGATGGAGGAGAGTGTTGTTGGCTTTTGCCATAATAATTCTTTTTTTGCTGACATACGGGGAATTTGATGAAGAGGCCTGAAATGACCAATCCTGGGGGAACAAAGGGGGGAAGCTGAGAAACTGTGGAGATATGGGGGGAACAAAGCAGGGAAGTTGAGGAACAGTGGAGATATAAGCACCACTGCACCCACCATCTGGAGAGAACCAAACTGGTGGTCTGGAGGTCAGATACCCCCTTCACCAGGGGTGAAGAGGTCGCTCTGAAGAAAACTGTGGGCCTTCCTGCCAAGGACCTTTCCCACTACCACTGGACAGTAGTGCACATGCACAAAAAGATAGGATTTTATCTTAATAAGTCCCCCCAAAGTAATTAGGATAACCCTGCCCCTTTTTAAAACTAATTATAATAACCCAACCTTAAAATGAATATGTATGTGACTGATGCAATCCTAAATGTATATAAAGGGATAACGTGACTTTCCCAGTGTGCCTCTGACTTGGGTCAAGCACCCAGCGCTGTGCTTTTGCTTTACTGACTTTGTCCTCTCAAATAAAACTAAACCTACCTTGATTACAAGGCTTGGTCATTTATTACACAGTGGAAGGAACTGCGAAATTAAGCTGTTACATCACACAACGGCCACCTGGGAGGTCAGGTGAGCATCCGGGGGCGAGATGTGGCAGCAAGTAACAAGGGAAGAAAAAGTACTTGGTAAGCTCCTCTCGCTTATCCTTTCTAAGAAAGGAATTAAGTATGATGAGACTGTGCTTTGGCAACTTTTAATTTGGTGTTGAGACAAGGGTTTTTCTACAAACCCCGCCGCAGCCTTTCAAGTGGAAATTTGGGAGGAGAAAGGGGACTTTGCAACAGCTTGGCGATTGATTTAATACACTTTAAAAGCCATAAAAGCCGAAAGAGGTGGCGAAAGGCGAATTTACAGCTCGGAGCAGCCCGGCCTTCCCCCCATCACCACCCCGGCCGGGCTCCCTCCTGCGCTCCACGAACTGCGCAACGCTCTGGCCCGGCCCGGCTGCCCCGCTCCGCGCCCCGGGGTTGCACTCCCCCAGGGCCACTGCCCGAAAAAATGGAGTCGATCTGCCAAAGACGGGGAAATCTCGGAAATTCTTTGATCCCAGGGTTGCTAAGCCCAAAGACTCTTCCCATGTTCCAGTCTATCCTGCACTCCCTCCGTCCATGCCACCGACCTCTGATTTTCCACAGAGGCTGCCACACTCTCATCCTGAGAATTGTCCGGAGTGGGCACAACAACTCATTCGTGAGCTTGAAGAGTTAGAACAGCAGCAGGACACTCCTTAGAGCAGACACTGATCCGATTTGAATCGCAAATCCCAAAGAAACAACCAGGGGGATGGGGAATGATGATGATGGGCATCCAGCCATAAGATGACAAGGAGTGATAAAAACGCTTTGCTTGAGAGGTGTCTTGCCCACACCTACTGTGTATCCAGTGATTCTGGGGGGTACCGGGAATAATGGAAGAAGGAAAACTAACTATTGGTCTCCGTTCCCTTGGGAACTAGTAAAAGAGGCCAGAAAATCAGTAAGAGATTATGAGCTGCAGTCTCCCTACACGAAGGCATTTGTTGATAATATCTTTCCTACCAATCTTTTAACTCCATCTGACTGTCGTACTATGATGCAAATACTTTTAACACCAATGCAGGCATTGTTATGGCAAACGCTGTGCCGGCTGAGGCGAGCAGGGTCTCCCCCTCCCTCTTCCCCCACGGCTTCAGCCACCCCAGGCCGCGCTCAGAGAGCGGCCGCTCTGCCGCTGCCTACGGCCCAGCTTTTACCAAGAGACAGCACATCCAGGAGACTCAGCTCCACTTGTTGATTTTACTTCATCATGGGACCCCTGCGCCTCCCTCAAATTAGCTCAACCTGCACTCCAGACCCTCTGAAATTGTGGAAAAAGCTTAAAGAACAGGCAGCTGCTGCAGAGGACTCAGGCAGCAGGAGTGCTGTGTGGGATAGCTGCATCCTATACATCTGTTTGGGAAAAAAAAAAAAAAAGAGTACTTTTAAGTTACACTGCTTGGTGTGGACCTGTGGCAAATGGTTAATGGTTTATAGTTTGCATTGCACAAGAATCTATTGTATGATTGGCATATTTTGTGGTGTGAGTGAGTGAGTGAGTGAGTGAGAAGATTGAAGGACCCTTCACGTTTGTGTGACTGAGTGTCTGTGTTGCTTCAGTGAACACAGCGAGGCAGGTGCAGAGTTCTAATTAACAGTTCTGTTCTCTTGCAAGGGAAACAGCCGGAGATGAACGAAGCAAGAGGTTATAGTTCAATGCTGTAAACATAATTTTTCTTTGTTGTTGTTTAAGGTGTAAATGGAAACTAAACAGGAACTAAATAGGAATTAACCGGAATTTAAGATTCATAGATGTTAGAGAGACCCTTGGAGACCCCTGCTGGAGATCAATCAGTACCAGTGGATTTTTGTGTCTTTTTAAATTTCCCTACAAGTCCATGGAACACTCCTATATTTACCATACCAAAAAAAAAGTGGAAAATGGCAGTTACTCCATGACCTCCGAAAGGTTAATGAAGTCATAGAGGACATGGGTACACTTCAACCTGGTTTGCCATCCCCAAATATGATACCTCAGGGGTGGGATGTTTTAATCATTGACTTAAAAGATTGTTTTTTCACCATACCATTGCATGAGGAAGACTTTGAAAAATTTGCCTTTTCAGTTCCTTCTGTCAATAAGCAAGAACCTATGAAAAGGTACCACTGGGTTGTTTTGCCACAGGGCATGAAAAATTCACCTACCATGTGTCAAAATTGTGTTTCCTGGGCATTAACTCCATTTCGAGATAAGCATAACCAGTTGATAATCTATCATTATATGGATGATATTTTAAATGCCAGACAAAATATTGATCAGAAAAACATAATTAAAGAATTAGAATTGTTAAATTCTCGAGGGTTAAAAATAGCCCCAGAAAAAATATAGTGTGTTCCACCCTGGAAATATTTAGGGTGAGAAACAACAAAAGCCACTGTACACCCACAAAAATTAACAATCCATACAGACATTCAAACCCTCAATGATGTGCAGAAACTTATGGGAGATCTTAATTGGATTCACACCTGTTGTGGAATCACCAATGAAGATCTCCTCCCAATTGCTAAATTACTGCAGGGAGGAGGTGGAGTTGAGGCCCCCAGACAAACAAATGAAAAAGTGCAACAGACACTAACAGAAATATTAGAGAAAATTACAAAGCAATATGCACATGGATGGGACCCTGATTATAGCATTGGGTTAATGATTATTAACTGTGATCAACATCCTTTTGCCCTACTTATGCAATGGATCCCTAGTCCTTATCCTTTACGGATCTTGGAGTGGATATTTCTTCCGATACAACCCAAACGATCAATTGTAACTTGAGTGGAAGCTATTGCTCAGCTAATTATCAGAGGCCGCAGTCGAATTGTTCAGATAGGAGGGAAAGAGCCAGATTATTTAGTCGTCCCTCTGTCGGCAGAATATTTGCAGTGATCATTACAAAATTCTACGACATTGCAGATTGCAATATTGAATTATCACAGTAAAATTTGTGTTCACTATCTGCCACATAAACTATTAGGATGGCTACCCAAGTTTCAGATAGAGCACCTGCCTTTACTGTCACCAACTCCTGTAAAAGCTGTCACTGTTTTTACAGATGCGGGTGGCTGTATCCATAAGGCTGCATTGACATGGCTCAAGAATGGGCAATGGAAAGACATGGTGTTGACAAACCTCACAGGATCTGTGCAGTTATTAGAGTTACAAGCAGTAATTCCAGTCTTCATTTTATGGGCAACACAACCAGTAAATGTTGTCAGTGACTCTTTGTATGTAGTAGGAGTAGTTCAACGTCTGGAGAGAGCAGTGTTAAAGAACATTGACCTATTATTTCAATATTAATTGTCCAAGCAGCTGTGGGATTTTCTCAGCCAGAGATCACATTGATATTTCATTGCTCACATTAGAAGCCACACCAACCTTACAGGTAGCCTTGCTGAAGGCAACCATCTCACGGACAGTCTGGTTGCCCTGGCATGGACAGGTCCGCCAATAGATCGCTTAGCCCAGGCACGGCAATCGCAAGACTTTTTCCACCAAGCAGCAAACCTTCCACAATGACAATTCCACATTTCTGAGGCCGATGCACGCAACATTGTCCTCTCCTGTCCTGACTGTCAGCAGCAATCCGATGGCCTTGCAACAGGGGTCAACCCCCATGGTCTTGGACCTCTAGAACTGTGGCAAATGGACATAACACACATCCTGGAATTTGGTAAATTTAAATATGTACATGTTTCTATCGATGCCTGGTCTCATGCTACATGGGCCACAGCACAAACAGGAGAATCTAGTAAGCACGTGCAACGTCATTTACGTGCAGCATTTGCAGCACTTGGTGTTCCCCGCGAAATAAAAACAGACAATGGACCTGGATACATAGCCAAAACTACAAGCCATTTTTTAGCCGTGTGGGGCATTTAACGCAGTACTGGTACACTGCACTTGCCCACAGGACAAGCTTTGGTTGAACGTACTCATCAAACATGAAAACACCTGTGGCAAAAACAAAAGAAAGGGGAATCAGGTTTAACACCTCATGAGAGGCTTAGCACAGCGTTGTATGTATGAAATTACCTAAGACTGCCCCAAGGGGAACTGCACCCTCCAATGGTGGCACATGGCAAAGGCCTATCAGGAGGACTGGACAATATAAAAAGAGGCCAAGCCACAGTATGGGTAAAAAATGGTGTCACTGGACAATGGGAGGGTCCCAGAGAACTGATACCTTGGGGTAGGGGCTGTGCTTGTGTCGTTACAGATCCTGGAACACGGTGGGTTCCGGCGAAGTGGATACGCCCCTGGTTAGGAGACAAGCAAGAGGCACAAAAGAAAGAGGATCCGTCTTGAGCTTATAGTTATTACCGCATTGAGGTTTTTGGTAACTGGTGTTGTTTCAGGACCCTGGGCTGTAGTACCTGGACAGAACATGTGGGTAACTTTTGCTAATATAACGAAGCAAGAATCACTGTGGCTTTCACTGGCTATGCCCAGGGATCCTTTTAGAACCTGTCTTATAGGAGTGCCTTTGTATAACTTTGAAAGCTTTTTAGGATATGTAAGTATTGATAGCATTATCACATTTAACGAAACACAGATTTAGCAGCTATATAATCGGACATGGCCAAATAGCAATTTTAAGCACTATAAAAATGCTATGCTAGCTTTTAGATCTGTTTTTATAATCTCACATTTAAACACATCTCTTATAGAACCACAACAACACTCGACACAAGAGAAGCGTTTCTTATTTTGCTGAAAATTGTAACGATCAGATACAGTTTTGGGACACTGCTGCCATGATCCTAATTGTGTTGTTTTCCCTAACGTTGCAGCAGGAAAAGCATTAGGAGATGTGAAAAAGCTAGGTTGTTGGATGATTAAATAAACAAATCTCATGTCAGAAATTCTCACATAGATGTTAGTCGACACTGATAGCATTAGACATACAACAATGCAAAATAAAGCAGCAATTGATTTTATTTGTTAGCACAAGGGACATGTTTGTGAAGAATCTGAAGGCATGTGCTGTATGAATCTATCAGGCCACTCAGAATCAATTCATATGGCCATTAAAAGGTTAAAGGAAAATGTCAAACAGTTGAGGGTAAATAGTGATGATTGGTTAAGGGAGTGTTTTTTACAAGGATGGATCTCTTGACTATTAAAGTCAGGATTTAAGATGCTATTTGTAATTTCGGTAACCCTTTTATTAATGCCTTGTTTGCTATCGTGTCTGCAAAGGGCCCTGCAGAAGATGGTGAACAACACCTTTGTGGTACAAAAACAAAAAGGGGGAATTGTTGGCCCTTTAAGAGCTGAAGCTGCAGGCGTATTCGGCCTTGGGCAATTAAGTCCTGACTTTGGGCGAAAAAATAGAACAGAGCAGATTCACAAGAAAGAATGCAAGAAAAACAAGATAAGAAAACTTCTTATGTAATTAGTCAGAAGTAAAAAGAACGGCTCATGAACAGGTGGATTTATCCAATCAAGTATTGTAACCAGGCGTGTGAACAGTAGCTTTTAGCCAATGAAGAGTTGTTTATGTGTGTGTGTGTGTTAGCAGCTTAAGAGTATATAAGTGATCGTGTAACCAATAATAAAGGTCTCCAGTAGAATTCACATTGAATCATGTGTGGAGACCTTGGGTGAATCCCTCTCAGCAACATGGTATCCCAGGAAGACTTGAATCGAACAATGGGAGTCATTTTCGAAATAACCTCATAAACTCCTGGGCAAAGAAACGTGGCACTGAGTGGGTGCACCACATCCCCTGTCACCCACAGGCCTCTGGAAAGATTGAAAGATATAATGGACTGCTAAAGACGATGTTGAGGGCATTGGACAATGGGGGATGGAAGCACTGGGATATAAATTTAACGGAAGCCACTTGGCTGGTTAACACCAGAGGATCTGCTAACCGTCCTGGGGCTGCACAAACAAAACCCCTACATACTGTGGGAGGAGATAAGGTCCCTGTAGTGCACACAGGGAAGTGGTTGGGGAAGGCAGTATGGATTGCTCCTCCCATGGGAAAAGGCAAACCCATTCATGGGATTGTCTTTGCTCAAGGGCCTGGGTGTACTTGCTGGGTAATGTGGAAGGATGGGGAGACCCAGTGTGTGCCTCAAGGAGATTTAACACTAGGGGAAAACTAACGTTACGCCCATTTACAAGAAGGGCCAGAGGGAGTATCCAGGGAACTACATGCCTGTCAGTCTATATTGGGTCTGGCTGAGATGTAGTTCATTTTCCCCATAGCAGCCCTCAGAGTGCTGTGTTTTGTATTAGTAGCTAGAAAGGTGTTGATAACACACCAGTGTTTTGATAACTGGTGAGCAGTGCTAGCACAGCATCAAGGCTCTCACTCCAACGTTTCCCCCCCCTCAGTAGGCTGGGGATGGGGAAGGTCTTGGGAGGGGACATAGCCTAGACAGCTGACCCAAACTGACCAAAAGGATGTTCCATACCATATGATATCTGCTCAGAAATAAAAGCAAGGAAAACAGAGGGGGAAGGGAGGGCATTCGTTATTTACATTTGTGTTCTGAGGTAACCGCACTGCATACCAAAAGCCCTGCTTCCCAGGAAGTGGACAAGAGTCACCTGTTGATGAGAAGTAGAGAATAAATATTTTTTTCTTTTGCTTCTGCACATGCAGCTTTCCTTTGCTTCTGTTAAACTGCCTTTTGTCTCGACCCATGAGTTTAGGGTTTTTTGTTCCATCTTATTTTCTCCCCTCCCTATCCTACTGAGGAGAGTGGTGATAGAGTGGGCTTGTTGGGCACCTGGCATTCAGCCAAGGTCAACCCACCACAAGGTGATTGACATTGCTAGTGTTTGCTAAGTCACTACAAGTTTAACTTTGTCAGGAAGTGTCAGTAGTGTGTAAGTTTCCTTTTCCAAGTCATTCCTAGTCATTTGTATTGTTGTGAGTTTTTGTTGCCAAGTCACTTACCTTTTGCAACACCTTTACATTTTTTACAATACCTTTTTAATAAATTGTAGTCTAATAGAACCTCTCAGAGTAATTGTCATTACTACTGCGCAGAGATCCAAAACCAACTTCCACCTAATCCCACCAGAGTGGGACAGGACACTTCCCATCTCTTCGCCTCTGTCTTCCCTCATCTCCTCTCCCCCTCTGTCTTACTCTATCCCATTTACTCTCTTCCCACCTCTCTCTGTTTCTCTCCCACTATCTCTCTCCCTCCTCCATCTCTTTGCTCCCATCTCTCCCCTTTTTCTTTCAATCTTGCTCTCCCTCCTTGTGTGTCTCTCCATCTCTCTCCCACCATCTCTTTCTCTGCCCCTCTCTCTGGTTCACTCTCTCTCCCTCATGTCTCTCCCTCTCCCTTTCAGCCTCCCTCCTTCTCTCTCTTCCTCACCACCTCTCTCTCGCCATCCCTCTCTCAGTCCCTCTGTCTCTGTCTTTCTCCCTCTCCCTCCATCTCCTCCTCCTGCTCTTCATCCCTATTCCTTTCTCCCCATCTCCACCCACTCATTTTCTTCTCTCTCACTTTCTCATTTCCTCCCTGCCTTGTTGCTTTTGTCTCTCTCTGTCTCCGCTTTTCTGTTGTGGTTTTGTGGTGTGTGTGGGATTTTTCTCTTTTTTCTTTTTTTTTTTTTTTGTTAATTTCAAACTCATTTTGCAAATTTTTTGCCCATCTTTAAGTCAGCCTCAATTCACCTTGCTGGCAGTTCCTGGGCTTGGCCTGGAGCTGCGGCTGCTTTATTATCAGTTGGAGGGAGGAGGATAGTAAAGCCGCAAACACAGCGCCCTGCGTTCCGCTTCCGCAGTGACCTGTGCTGTTTCTTCCATTCCTTCTCTACCACGGGTCAGCTGAGTCCCCGCAAGTAGAAGCACTGCCTCTGCCACCTGTCTCGGCCGCTCCGCTCATTTTGCAGAATCATGGTAAACCGTCACAGGCTGCGCCACACCGTGCCGTGTTGTTGGCCCCTCTTACCTATCATCACCACTTTTTGTGGTTCTGCCGCCCCTCAAAGCCTCCCGGGCGGCTGCGGTGCATTCACGTAAACCAGGGAAGTGGTAGAGGGTTTAGCAAATTGACGGGGGCTGGCAAAAAGGACACAGACACCAACAGAATACTAGAAACAAACTTATTTTAGTCTAGTTTAAAACAGGGAAAAAAGAAGAATAAGCAAGATACAGAGTTAAACTGGGTAATGCACCTAATCATTACTAAGTAGGAGAAAGCATAGCAATTAAGAAGAGACCTAAGATCAGAACCTATTCAGGCACCCTTGTGAGAGGCAGTCAGACTGGATGGGCGTGCTGTAATAATTAGGGTGCCTTTTACCTCATTGGATTTGGAATCTTGGAAAAAGAAAGCAAAAGGCTATAGAATGGATCCTGTAGGAGTGGCAAAGCATTTCCAGTATTTAGTTAGACAGCATAACCCTGACTGGAATGATATTCAATTAATGTTAGATCATGTGACCGAGACTGAAAAACAACTAATACTGAAAAAGGCCCAGGAGCTAGCTGAGGACCACCTCAAAGGGTCAGGGGAAGATGTAAAAGACCACTTTCCCTTACTGGACCCTCATTGGGACCCCAATAGGTCTGTACATAAGAGACTATTAGAGCAATATCGAGACTTGGTAGCACAGGGAATAGAGAGGGCTATCCCCAAAACGATAAATTGTTCTGCGTTATTTTGAGTTAGGCAAGGGCCAAATGAAGCTCCATCAGAGTTCTTTGAGAAACTCTGGGACACAATGAGACGGCAGACTTCTTTAGATCCCGAGTCAGAGGTAGGAACCCAGCAGTTAGTTACACTCTTTATAGGGCAATCAACCAGGGATATACAGAAGAAGCTAAAAAAACTGGGAATGCCTGAGGGACGAAATTTAGAAAAACTTCTTGATGAGGCATGGAAAGTATTTAGCAATAGAGAAGAGGAAGAAAAAAAGAAAGACCGTAAAGCTGTGGAAGAAGACTGGAGAAGAAATAAGAGAGTTCTTGTAGCAGCTTTACAGCAAGGAGGGGCCCCAACAAAGGGAGAAACAGGGACTCCGGGAGGTGGAGGTCCTTGGAGACCCCTCCCCGGGGGTCAATCAGTGTGCATGGTGTAAACGAACAGGACACTGGAAAAACAAGTGTCCCCAAAGGAGACAAGGGGGTAGAAAAATCACAAACGCCCCCAGAACCCAGGGCCCTATGGCAAGAAACTATGAAAATTGACCGGGACCCGGGGAGTCTACCCTAGTGATCCACTGGTTATAGTAAAGCTAGGGAAACAACAACGGGGTGGGGGTGGAATTTTTAGTAGATAACGGAGCAACATTTTCGGTTTTGAACCAGGCTCTAACACCTACAGACAATGATTTTGTAACGCCCAAGGGAGCTACTGGCCAAAGCGAAAAGGCTATTTTCTCAAACCTCTGAAGTTTAAATTGGGGAAACAATTAGGAATACATAAATTTCTTTATATGCCAAATTCACCAAAGCCCTTATTGGGGCGAAATTTATTATTGGAGGCAGAAATAAGATTTGGGAAGGAAGGAATAGAATTTAAAGTGGGAAATGATCAGCTAATTGAGATTTTAAGTTTGGCCTTGGTAAGTGCCTCTGAAAAAACAGAGGTACCCAAAGAGAATCAGGATCAAGTATTCCCAGGGGTATGGGCCACTGAAATACCCGGCAAAGCAAAAACAGATTCACCGACAGTAGTCAAAATTAAACCAAGAGCTAAGCCAGTGAGAGTAAAGCAATATCCCTTAAGGTTAGAGGAGAGACGAGGGATTTGTCCAATCATAGAATGTTTTCTGAAGTTCAGATTATTAATTGAATGTGAATCTGAGTACAGTACTCCTATATTGCCAGTGAAGAAACTAGATAGAAGTTATAGGATAGTCCAGGATGTCAGGGCCATGAACAAAATAACTGAGGATTTATACCCTGTGGTAGCCAATCCATACACATTATTGATTAAATTAAAATCTGAATTGGCTTGGTTTACCGTTCTGGATTTAAAGGATGCCTTTTCTGCCTACCTATGAGCCCAGGAAGTCAATTATTATTTGCCCTTGAGTGGGAAAACCTGGATTCCGGGAGGAAAACACAGCTAACTTGGACTGTACTTCCACAAAGCTTTAAGAACAGTGTGGGCAACACATTGTTGAAAATTAGCTATAAAATAAGGGTTATGAGAAAATCTAGCTATGTTAGAATATAAGGGAAAACAGGATCCTCTGCATGTCTGTATTCTTCAAGGCTGTAATACTAGCTAGGCCCCTTTCAGCTGTGTGCTAGTGAAGATAACAAAGGTATGTGAAGGACTTGTGAAAGTAATAAACATCAAAGAAGATGGATCCCAGCTGGGAAGGACTGGGAAGGACTGAGAAGAATCAGGAAGTTACACCGAGGAAGTGAACCCGAACCGAGATAAAAGTGAACCACTTGGACTGAGAGGTCATATGTGATTGATGTTATTAGCCAATGGTAATTAGCTTCGTAGTGTCTGAATACGTGTACGGAAGTAGAAGTGTATATAACATGCAGCTTTCTGATAATAAAGAGAGACTTGCCGCCATTACAGAATGGAGCATTTCTCCCGTCGCCGCCGACAGAACAGCCCTACCCTTTTCGGCAACCAGTTGGCAAAGGACAGACCAATGGGAATCGCCACCTGGGACTGGGACTGTGTTGCAGGATGTGGACGATCTCCTATCAGCCACTGAAACAAAGGAACAAAATATAGCTTGGGCTGTGAGTTTATTAAACTTTCTTGGACTAAGTGGTTACCAAGTCTCTCCACAGAAAGATCAAATAGCTCAGCAAAAGGTGATGTATCTAGGATATGAAATCACAGCAGGCGAACGGACTTTGGGAAGAGCAAGAAAGGAAGTCATCTGCCAAACTTCCAAGCCAGAGACAGTTAAGGAGCTCCGAACCTTCCTGGGAATGACAGGTTGGTGTCATTTATGGATCAACAACTACGGACTCCTGGTAAGACCACTTTACAAACTCAGTAAAGCTAATTCAAAAGATCTCACCTGGAATAGAGAAGCTGAGCGGGCTTTCCACAACTTGAAATGAGAACTCATGCGGGCTCTAGACTTAGGCTTACCAGACCCCACAAAACCTTTCTGCCATGAGAAGCAGGGGATTGCATTGGGAATTTTAGCCCAAAACCTAGGCCCAGATCCGAGAGCCGTGGCATACTTCTCCAAACTATTGGATGAAGTGAGTAGAGGATGGCCCAGCTGCCTGAGAGCGGTGGCTCTCCAAAAGGCTCACAAATTTACAATGGGCCAAAAGATGACAGTGTTAGTGTCTCATACGGTGTCCACCGTGCTGGAAGCAAAAGGGGGGCATTGGCTATCCCCACAGAGATTCCTCAAATACCAGGCCATTATGGTGGAACAGGACGATGTCCAGATCATAGTGACTAACACTGCATTGTCAACCCAGCATCTTTCCTTAGTGGAATTACAGGAGAACCGGTGACCCATGAGTGCCTGGAAACCATTGAAGCAGTCTACTCCAGTCAACCAGACCTGAAGGAACAACCACTGGAGGATGCTGAGGACACGTGGTATACAGATGGCAGCAGTTTTGTCAAGAACGGTCAGCGCAAAGAGGGGCATGCGGTGACTACTACAGACAAGGTAATAGAGTCCGGGGCCCTTGCCTCAAACACTTCGGCACAAAAGGCAGAGATAATAGCTTTAACTCGAGCATTACAGCTTGCTAAAGACAGAAAAATTAACATTTGGACAGACTCTAAATATGCCTTTGGAGTGGGTCACGCCCATGGAGCAGTTTGGAGAGAAAGAGGACTTTTATCCACCCAAGGGAAACACATAAAACACGCAAAGGAAATTCTTAAACTACTGGAAGCAGTGCAACTGCCAGAGAAGGTAGCATGTCAAAGCTCACCAAAAGGGAATTACTGCTTAAGAGACATGTGATTCCTTGGCAGACCGAGAAGTAAAAAGGGTGGCCAAAAAAGGTACGACAGAAATACAATCTTTGGTTCCAGACGGTAAAATACAAACTGATCAGACACCTAAATATACAAAGGGGGATTTAAAATTAATTAAGAATCTAAATGGGAAAGAGGGTGAAAATGGATGGGTTACCACACCACAAGGGAAAATAGTAATGCCTAGCACATGACTCTGGGCCATAATAATGGCGGAGCATAGGAAGACTCTGAGCAAATGCATTGTTGCCTGTAATTTGTACATGACCATCAAACAAGTGACACAACAATGTGATATCTGTTTGCAAAATAACCCTCAAGTAGCCCGAAAAATTAAACTAGGACAAATAGGGAGGGGCAATTTCCCTGGGCAATGGTGGCAAATTGATTTTTCAGAACTGTGGTGGGTTGACCCTGACCAGAGGTTGGATGCCCACCAAAGCCCACTCTATCACTCCCCCTCCGCAAATGGGCAGGGGGAGAAAATTATAACGAAAAGCTCGTGGGTGGAGATAAGGACGGAGAGAGATCACTCACCAGTTACTGACACGGACAAAACAGACTCGACTTGGGGGAAAAAAAAAATTTACTTTATTACCAATCAAAATCAGAGGATAATGAGAGGTTAAAAAAACCAAATCTTAAAACACCTTCCCCACCCCTCCCTTCTTCCCGGGCTTAACTTCTCTCCGGATTTCCACCTCCTCCCCCAGTGGCACAGGGGGACAGGGAATGGGGGTTGAGGTCAGTTCATCACACGTTGTTTCTGCCACTCCTTCCTCCTCAGGGGGAGGACTCCTTCCCCTGCATCAGCATGGGGTCCCTCTCACGGGAGACAGTTCTCCACAAACTTCTCCAAAGTGAGTCCTTCCCATGACCGACAGTTCTTCACGAACTGCTTTAGCATGGGTCCATTCCATGGTGTGCAGTCCTTCAGAAACAGACTGCTCCAACGTGGGTCCCCCACGGGATCACAAGTCCTGCCAGCAAACCTGCTGCAGCTTGGGCTCCTCTCTCCACGGGGCCACAGGTCCTGACAGGAACCTGCTCCAGCATGGGGTCTTCCATGGGCTACGGGTGGTCATCTGCTCCACCGTGGACCTACACGGACTGCAGGGGGACAGCCTGCCTCACCACGGTCTTCACCACAAGTTGCAGGGGATTCTCTGCTCCAGCACCATGGAGCACCTCCTCCCCCTCCTTCTTCACTGACCTTGGTGTCTGCAAGGATTGTTTCTCTCACATCTTCTCACTCCTCTCTCCATCTGCAAAGTGTTTAGCTTTTTTTATCCTCTCTTTTTTTTTTAATTATGTTATCACAGAGGCGTTACTGATTGGCTTGGCCTTGGCCAGTGGCAGGTCCATCTTGGAGCTGGCTGGCATTGGAAGTGTCGGACATGGGGGAAGCTTCTGGCAGCTTCTCTCACAGAAGCCACCCCTATGTCGCCCCCCCGCTATCAAAACCTTGCCACACAAATCCAATACAGAATATTATTTCAAAATGCATCTTGCACAAAGGAATCAGAACTTAAACCTTCATTTAGATTAACTCCCGACGCTCCCTGCTCCTGCAAACATATTATCTAGGAGAGTAGCAGCTCCCCTGGTCTTTGTTTAAATTGTTTGATAATGTTATTAACCTCATTTTGAGTAAAATCCTCTGATGTATTCTTCTTTACTCCCTGTCCATTAGCATGAAATTCCATCTTCCACTTTACTGCTGGTTGCGCTTTTATGGACTCATCTGGGGAGCTTGCCTCATCTGAGTCTATAGAATCCCAAATATTTCTCTTACTCATTGAGATCCCACTGCACTGCATGCACTTTCTTATGACTCACTTGTTCTTTTTGTTTCTTATACTGTGCAACCCGGATAGCAGCCTTTTCAGCTACTGTTTGAAAAGTGTCCGGTTTATTCACAAGCAGCTTATTTTGGTATTGTAACATCACAATTTCATTCTACAAATAACATATTTGTTGCTTCATACAAGAGCGTTCTAACAACGACTGCTTTTTTTGTTGATGCTGTTTTCAATATGCCATTAACAAAATCCATCCCCATCTTCCCGAATTTACAATTTCTTTTCCTTTTTCAAGGGGCAATTTTTGTATACATTTTGTATATATTTTGTATACATTTTAACACATTTAGTACTTTAGCTTTTTTCAATCCCCCTTCCCACATTTTGTATGGTCTTCCCACCATAGTCCATTTAAGAGCTAATGAACCGCAAGGGGGATCTTCCCATCTAGGTACCTCAAATGAAACTATACTTTATTTTAATTTAAAAAGTGGCATTTCTAATCCTGTCTGTGACACCAAATGGTTTGCCCAATGTTTTGCCAATTGACAGGGATCAACAGAAAGGACACCAGCACCAACCGAAAGAGTAAGCTTATTTTACAATAATAATACAAAAAGAAACAACACAGTAAACAATCAGAATAAACTAAATATATTGCTGAGCAACAACACAAAGTTAGGCAATGCATTTAATCATTACTACTACCATCATCCAGACCTGCAGTCGCTGGGGTGCCCCAGAGCAGCAAGGATTTGGAGAACATCTCCCTGGCAATTGGGAAGTCCTGCGTAGTGCGTCCACCTGCAGATGAGGCCACCAAAGAGTCACTGCACAGGGGTCCAGCTTTATAGTATTTAATTACCAAACTCAGCAAGTCAGAATTGTTATAAATGAATTTGACTCAAAGTCCAATAATAAATTTAAAGGTAATTTATTGAGTAGGAATAGGTGAGCAAAAGCAGCGCTGGGCGGCCGGGGAGTCTGCGCTCCGCCAACGGCTCGCACCTCAAAGCAGTTAGTTCTCCATATTTAAAGTATATTGCCATACATATCCATTAGCCAATGCAAAACGCCTATACATATGCATGACCTTTCCCCGCTTCGTATTAAAATTAGGTCTCCTCCCCTCCACGCCTGCGGCAGAGCTTTGTAGTGGTGGTCGTTGAGGATCTTAGAAGGAAATCTTCATCGCTTGAATCTGAGCCTGAGTCCCTCTTTTGCTACTCTTGCTTATCAGCTCTAAATGGGTTGGAGTTTTCTACAGGCCCCCATCCCTTTGGTATGTGGGGAGTTGTTCTGTTCTATCACCTGGAAGGCCATGTGGTGTGGAAGGGAGTTTCCTGTTATATCATCTACAAGGCTCATCCCTGGCCATCTTGGCATCTAGGTCCTGTAATGAATTATTCGTTAGGCCTCATTCCTGACATGTTGAGAGCCCGCAATAAACTGCCTACAAGGCCTGTCTTTGTTAGGTTAAGATAAGAAAACTATGAAGCTAGAAATGTTAGCGCTTACAGCTTAAAGAGACAAACTGAAAAATACCAAATGCCCGCTATCATCCCCCCTTTTCTAAAATCTTTTACTTCTCTACACACATGTCTTATAAGTACACTTCAGGCTCAATTTGTGGTTAAACAACAAAATACTTAAACATAGCATTGTTAAACATAGCATTGTGGTTCGACATTACACAAGTTGTTTCCTGAGACAAATCGATTGTTTGATTAGCAAATTCTCTTAATATACCTATTACAAGAATGACTTGCATTTTTCTTGATGTGGAAACATCTGGCACATCATCCTCCAAGTTGGATTCCACCCAAAGTCTGGCCAGGGCTCAGGGAGGAACCCAAGGGAGTATTTTTATTCTTGTGGTCTTAATCACATGTTTCTCAACTGATATCTGTCTGGTTTCACCATCTATTTCAGTTCTAATCAAAACCATTGCTGATTGCTGCTAAAAAGTTGCTGATTACTGTTGCACTATAAATATTATGGCAAATATAGTCTTTACAGGGTTCTTCTAGAGGTCAGCAATTAACTTGGGCCTGTTACACAGGCCTTGGCATATCAACATCTCAGTACTGAATAAAGTAGTCTGAGTCTCCTGAAGCATAGCTGCTTGTAGCCAAAGTAAAAATGTGTGCTTACTCCAGTTTAGCCTTGGTTTGCTTCATTCTGTTCTCAGTTTCATAGACACATCGGCACAAAACGGTTCTCCATTCAAAGGAGCAATCTTCAAAGGGTAAAGAAAGGAATGGAGAAGGAGAATGGTATTGGAAGCATGTCTTGAGAAAAAGGGAAGCTCACACTCTTTATATTTATATACCTCTAACAGTATCTTTTTGACAAAACTAAATGCATACTATATCTAACAGACTAATTACATCTAAATTACAGCTGAAAAGCCCCATCTGAAGGTTCAGTGACTTCTTTATGGGAGAAAGTAAACAGTTTTACTAAACAATACAATGTCATTATAAACTTAAATAATATGAAATCACTTAGAGACATGAGTGTATAATGGATACCATGTTTCTTTTCTTATTGCCATAATTGCCAGGGGGCACTATTAGCAAGTAAGTGAATAAGACTATTTTCTTTGAAACTCTGATCCTGCAACTGGAGCTGCTGGGTTTCTCATCCACGTGTTCTGGCACGCTGTATGCTGTATGTCCTGTTCAGATCCTATTTGTCTGCTACCACTGATGTGCCACAAACATAAATTTCCGAGCTGTGTGAAGAGCATTAAAAATAAATTTTCCCTCTTTCCATATGTGTTAGCTAAGCTCCAACTGAAGAAACTCACTCCCAAAGGTATTTCCATCACATAATTTTGTAGAGACAGAACCAGAAAAGGAATGGAGCTATTGCTCAGTTATTCCTGTAGTATTGCAGAGCTGTGCCTCCTGAATTTCTCTGTTTCCACAGAAAGAGTGGTCTTGTAGTCTTGGAGTGATGAAAGTACTGTTTAAGAAATCTTCAACCTTCACAGTCATTACAAATCCCCCTGCCTTTCCAACAAACAGCCAAATAGATAAGCCTTCAGTCAGGCAACTGAAGTGACTGCCTACCTTTGGGGTCCAAGGACCAAACAGCTCCCATCCTGCAACAACCAGGGAGGAATAGTTCCTGCAGGTCCAGAATCCTGGGAACCTGTAAGTGCTTCAGTTACGATGCTGCAGGCATTGGTCAAGGTGGTGTTCTGGCTACATGTGCTACTGCCACTGATATGCAAACATATAAAATATAGTTAGATTTATTCATTTATTTTCTACATTAAGAATTAGATTTTAGAAAATAAGCTGAGCTTCATTTTGTCACTGTGTTAGGTGGGAAACTTTTACAAGAACTAACAAGCTATTCCACACTGTCAGCAAAGGCCTTGCGGTGCCTGGCGTGCGAGCAGTCTGGAGCAAGAGAAGAAGGAACTGGTATGCAACACCTGCAGGCTGAAGCAAGAGAGCTGGCTTTGTTTTGTCTAGAGGTCTACAAGGGTGCTAACAAGCACCAACAGGAGGCAGTGCCCAAGCGTGAATGGGAGTGAACTTATGTTAAAATTTCTTGGAACTAATTAGCCTAACCCATCCTAAATTTAATGAATATGTGTGTGTGTGTACTTTAAATAATGCCTTTGTAAAAGAGTGGGGGCGCAGGGCCTTTTTGGAGCGATCCACCCTGTCGCCCACCGGCAAATAAAACATACCTGCTTTATAACTCTCTGTGAGTTGTAAGGTTTGATTCCGCAGATCACCACTGCAGAAAGAATCGGCAATGGGGCTTAGACCTGTCCTCCTTTCATGAGATGGGGTTCTCATCTCCTCCCCTTTCTCCAACTTCCTCCTGGAAAATAGACTTAGACTTACTTAGAGCAAGGGTGGTGCAAACTAGAGCTTGAATAACTCCACTCTACCAAAGAGTAATCATGTGGATTCAAGTGTGGAACAGATACACAAGACACAAATAGCAGTTAACAAGCCAAAAGTTCTCTAGAGGAAATGGGATGTGCCAGGCTAGTTGCTTTAGGGCCCTACCACTAAGCTGAAGACTTGCAAGAAAAGGAGGCTCAGGGCACATCTATGTCAGTGAATAAAAAAAGGCCAGAACGCAGACTTGATCAAGGGCATATCATCTTCTATTTTTTAACCACATTTATTTAATCTATATTTAATTGTGGTGCCATTTTGACCTAAGATAAACAGCACTCTCCCAGACAATGTCCCAGTATGGTTTAAAGGAGAGCATGAACCTTCTGCACCTGGGTTGGGGCAATCCTAAGCACAAATACAGGCTGAGCGATGAGTGGCTTGAGGCCAGCTCTGAAGAGAAGGACTTGGGAGTGGAGGTAGATGAGAAGCTGAACATAAGCCGGCAATGTGCACTTGCAGCCCAGAAGGCAAATCGTGTCCTGGGCTGCATTAAGAGAAGCGTGGCCAGCAGGTCGAGGGAGGTGATTCTCCCCCTGTATTCCGCTCTTGTAAGGCCCCACCTGGAGTACTGCATCCAGTTCTGGAGCCCCAAACACAAGAAAGACATGGACCAGTTAGAACGAGTCCAGAGGAGGGCCACGAGGATGATCCAAGGGATGGAGCACCTCTCTTATGAGGACAGGCTGAGGGAGTTGAGGCTGTTCAGCCTGGAAAAGAGAAGGCTTAGCAGAGATCTTCTGGCCTTCCAATACCTGAAGAGGGCCTACAAGAAAGCTGGGGAGGGACTTTTCATAAGGGTAGTTAATGACAGGACAAGGGGCAATGGCTTTAAGCTGAAAGAGGGGAGGTTTAGATTAGATATTAGGAAGAAATTCTTCACTGTGAGGGTGATCAGACACTGGAACAGGTTGCCCAGAGAAGTTGTGGCTGCCCCCTCCCTGGAAGTGTTCAAGGCCAGGTTGGATGAGGCTTTGAGCAACCTGGTCTTGTGGAAGGTGTCCCTGCTCATGGCAGGGATGTTGGAACTAGATGATCTTTAAGGTCCCTTCCAACCCTAACCATTCTGTGATTCTAAGTTAGCTAACCACTGCGATGGAATGCTGCTTCCAGCAGAGCTACAGCGAGCTGCCCTTCCCTGCACAAAGTGCCGCACCACACCCCAGTCATTCGTGCATCCCTGGGGGCTGTTTAAATCGCCCGCAGTTGGCCTTGGCACCGCCACTGCCACGTCATCCCTGCTCGTGAGATCGGCTGCTCCTGATGGGACTCGGCGTCACATCTGTCATGTCCACAGCCTCCCCTCGCTCCAGGAACTCTCCCTCCTCCTCAACACGTGCTCAGCTGCGGAACTTACTGCTGCTGCCACTGTGCTCCTCATCGACTGAGAGGGTGGTGATTCATGCGTGGTGATATTTTTTCTCTCTCTTTCTCTTTTTTTTCTTCTCTTTAGTAAATTGTAATTAGATTTAAAACATGTAGTACAGGACTCATTTGTTTAATTAAGTTATTTTGTTAAATAGTTGCTACCAAGTTATTATATTAATAAATTGTTAAACTGGTTGGCTGGTGTTGTTTCACCTTGATTCAGTTTAAGGGGATTTCAAACTTGGTTATAGGTCCCAATAGGTTTTGTGTTGTGACAAAAGATGAGCAATTAAATATTTAAAATATGTATTTCTAGCAGTACAGATATATTTACACTCTTGGTCTTGGGGTAAAGGTTCATTATAATCCATTTGCTAAATTTGTTTCAAATGATGTATAATTGTTTCTTGCTTCTGGTAATTTTTGTTCTCAAAAGCTTAAGGGAAATTTTTTCTTCCCCTGCTTCTGCTAGAGGCTCCAGGAGGTATGCAATTTGTTCACAAAAATATTTAGCTCCACTTCCCCCTTCTGCATGGGCTATAAATCCAAAGTTTTTTGCACAGCCTCTATTGCTAAGTCAAAAGTGGTTTGTTGCTCACTCCCCCATTCAAATTCAATTGTTTTTTTTTTCCTTGTCACTTTGTATAATGGTGCTAAAATTTGCCCTGGATGCAGAATATGCCGTCTCCAAAAACCAAAACATCCAATAAATCTCTGTGCCTCTGTTGTGTTTTGTGGTATTGCAAAATCCAAAATTTTCTCTCGGGCTTTGGGTAATATTTCCCAATGCCCACACTGCCACTGAATTCCTAGAAATTTCCCTGTCTGGGATGGTCCTTGAATCTTAGTAGGATTAATTTCCCAACCTTTCTGTTTCATGTGATCCTCAATCAGTCCAAGTATTTGTTGCACCTCCTCCTCATTGCTTCCTTGAATTAAGATATCATCTATATAATGAATTACTTGCATATGAGGAAATGGTTGGGCTATACAACCATCCTTGGGGTAATCCGGTAAAAGTATACTGTTGCCCCTGCCAAGTAAAGGCAAATTGATTTTAATATTCTTTTGCAATTGGAATGGTGAAAAATGCATTAGTTAAATCAGTTGCAGCATACCAAGTCTCAGAATGTTTTTGAACTTTTTCTTGTAAAGTAACAGTGTCTGGCACAGCCGCCATAAGAGGCGGGGTGTGCTTATTTAATTCCCTAAAATTTATAGTTTTTTCCATAACCCATCACTCTTTTTGATGGTCCAAACTGGATTATTTTAAGTGGTGGTGGTTGATTTTAAAACTTCAGTATTCAATAAATCTTTAATTATTTGCAAAATTTCTTCATGCCCCTCCCCCCACCCCCCCCCCCCACCAGAATTCTATATTGTTTCAGTGTTACTAATTTGGCAGTGAAAGAGTAAACCCTAAAAAAGTAAAAGACTTATAGATCCCTTAGCTGCTTGAAAGATTTATAGATCCCTTAGTTGCTTGCTTAATTTGTTTTAGAACCTTGGCATGGGTGCTTATCACCTAGCTGTTTGCTTGCTTAAATCATTAAACTTACATCTGCTCTTCTCAGCCCCTGAGAACATGATGGCCTTAGGACCTTTACAGGTGTTCTCCCACAACTTTGTCATGGGTGTCTAAGCTCAGGGAAGAACATGTAGATAAGAGTTAATGACTGAACATTCTTCAAGGAACATTGTCCTAAACGTATGAGTGAGGCGCCACTGAGCAAGGTCAAAGAGGAAATCAATCAGTGGACATCGTGGTAAAGCCTACTGAAGACCACCACCTCATTTTACTGTGCAAGCGTGAAGGACATTTACATATGCTAAATAGCAATGAATGTATTAGGTCAATATAATGTGTGCTGAAACAAAGACACACATACACCTTGGGGGAGGGATCTCCGTGTGTGTCCAGCACTGCAATAAAGAATACCTGCTTTCTAAAACTCCAAAACAAGTCTTAAAGAGTTTCTCTGACCAGCTTTCTCGGTATCAGTAGCACTAGGAATTTGCTCAGGAGACATTTTTACTTTTTTTACTAAAATCATTTTGATACTGATATAATTTTTTACTCCAACTTGGTACTGATGGTTTGAAAGATTTAAAGTTAGTTCCTTTAAAATATTTATCTCTATTATATATTCATGAACAGGGACAATTATGATTGAATACAGTAATTTTGGAAAATTTCTTATTTTTATTTCTATTTGTGTTTCTACAGCTTTAATATGTTTTCCCCCAAAACTTGTAATAATCACAGGTTGTTCCTTAAATTTTTTGGATTTTCCATGTATTAAAGAGGCCTCTGCCCCAGTGTCAATCAAAGCTCGTATTTTTTGTGAAGGTTGATTTTTCCAAAATATTTGAAGTTTTACATGGGGCCACTGGTCCTAGCATGCCTATTGCACTAGAGTTTGGTCACTATCTTATTCCTGCTTGTTGTGTTGATTTATTTCCCTAGCCTCTTTCCAATACAAGTCAGAATACAGCTCCCAGTCCTTCTCTCCCCTGGAGCAACCGATCCACTCACTGGGGCCCTCTGTGAGCTGATGTGAAGTCTTGTTGAGGTTCCGAAGGGGGTGCCATAGTCTCAGTTGTTCCCAAGGTTTTTGCTTTATAATTCTGCACTTTCTTGTTGGACTTGTGCAACCCCCTTTGTTGATATAACTCCCATAATTCAGGGGTTGAAATACCATCAATTTTCTCACGAGACACACCATCCTTTAACAAAGCTGCAAACATTTCCTTTTGAGAAATTCTGTCCTTGGTATTTTTAGGATTACCTCGGTGTCCTGGGTTTGGTTAGGATAGGGTTAATTGTTCACAGGGAACTGGGAAGGGAGAAGTCGTGGCAGCTGACCCAAATGGGCCAAAGCAGGTATTGCATACCATATGACATCATGCTGTATTGGGAACGAGTCCTCCTCGTGCGGAGGAAGGAGTGGCGGAAACAACATGTGATGAACTGACCCAAACCCCCTTCCCTGTCCCCCTGTGCTGCTGGGGGGAGGAGGTGGAAATCGGGAAAGAGATTAAGCCTGGGAAGAAGGGAGGGATGGGGGAGGTGTTTTAAGATTTGGTTTTACTTCTCATTATCCTCTGATTTTGATTGGTAAAAAATTAAATTTGTTTTTTCCCCCAAGTCGAGTCTGTTTTGCCCGTGCCAGTAACTGGTGAGTGATCTCTCTCCGTCCTTATCTCCACCTACGAACTTTTTGTTATATTTTTTTCTCCCTGCCCATTTGAGGAGGGGGAGTGATAGAGTGGGCTTTGGTGGGCATATGGCCTCTACTCAGGGTCAACCCACCTCACATGCTCAGTATTTTAACAGGGAAGTTCTGGGAAGAGGAGGGTGCTGGGTACCACTGTTCTCGAGCTGGTTGGGTGGTGATCTGTTTGGTTCTGTATACCACTTGTTACGTTGTATATTCTTTCATTAGTACTGTTGTTGTTTCTCCCTTACTATTCCAGTAACCTGCTTGTGTCTCAACCCGTGTGCCCTGTTTGTTTATATTTTCTCCTCCCCATACCACTGGAGGGTGGGGGGTGGAGGGAGGCAGTGACCCTTCCTGGTTAAACCACGTCAGTTTTTGGTGCCCAACGTGGGGCAAAAGGGTTGAGATAACAGCAGACCTGACCAGAGCATGTTAAAGCAATCTTTTATATATACACACATTTAATACAGTAGTTAAATAGTCCCTGGTCACAATGTTGTTTCAGTTGCTCACTTGGCTGTGCTATGTAAAGCCTTATGTGCAGTATATATTCCCCACGGTGCTGTTTATCAAAGCTGGGAGAGGGCTCAGGGTTATGATTTTGTTGTACTGTGTGGTGTCTGCTTATGATACGGTTACATCAATGGACACGCGGTTGGATGCTTCTTTGTTCGCGGTGTTGTCATGATGGTTGTATCCCTGGCGCACCCTGTCGGAATGTGTTAGAAATCGCATCCAGGCTACAGGGAAGACAGAGCAGGGTGATTTCCCCCACTCCTTTGCCTCCTTTTCCTCATTCAGTGAGAATTTCGAATATCCTTGCGGTGCTCTAACCATCATGTTTCTGTTTCTGGGTCTCTTTAATGAGTTTCAGCTCCAGTTGTGGGTTAAACAACTATTTAGGAATATGATGCAGAGGTCTGCACAAGGGATAGTTATGAGTGGCAGGGTGTGTGGGACAGTATGGACAAGCACCTGGGACAGTGGGCACCTCCAGTGTTTTGGAAATTCACACCCGAACAAGTGCAGAATCCTAAAGAATTATTAAAATTTTTGGAAAGAGTGTGTTGTCACCCTGGCAGTTGCAGAGAGACACAGATCACTGCAACGTGCTGGGGCCTGGCCCATGCCTATTTAACCCTATTCAACACTACTCAGTACCTTCAAGGGGAAAGGAAGGTCTCTGGATGTGGCAGCAAAATGACAAATATGGCAGATAGTCCAGCTCCTGTAACAAGCACGGCAACGACTTCAACCCCCACAACAAATACTGGTACTGCACCCAAACCAGAGGACCAACCCATGCCAATATCAGTTGCTCCTGTACAGAAAAAGAAACACACAAAAAAATCAGCTCGCTTGGCAAGGGGGAAAGGAGAACCAGGGTCATTGCAAAAACAGGAGGAAGATGCAGAACCAGAGATAATGACCCGATCCTTGTCCCTACGTGAGCTGCGAGATCTACAGAAAGACTTCAGCCGCCATCCGGGTGAGCACATTGTTACCTGGCTTCTCCGATGCTGAGATACCCGGGCCAGTAGCTGGGAATTAGAGGGCAGGGAAGCCAAGCAGCTGGGATCTCTGTCTAGGGAAGGTGGCACTGACAAGGCAATTGGGAAAAAGACACAAACCCTCAGCCTCTGGAGGCGACTTCTGTCAGGTGTGAGGGAAAAATACCACCTCAAAGATGATGTGACATGTCACCCAGCTAAGTTGACCACCAATGGAAGTGATTCATAATGATCCAGGTAAGGAACAGTTACCCACGGACCCAGATGAAGTCCAATGCATATGATCCACGTGGTGGAAGTTTTTACAGAGTGCACTATCACCATACGCCAACTGATTGGCAGTATTGTCCTGGAGACAATCACAGAATCACAGAATCATAGAATGCTAGGGATTGGAAGGGACCTCAAAAGATCATCTAGCCCAATCTCCCTGCAGGAGCAGGAACACCTACATGAGATCACACAGGAAGGCGTGCAGGCGGGTTTTGAATGTCTCCAGAGAAGGAGACTCTACAACCTCCCTGGGCAGCCTGTTCCAGTGCTCTGTCACCCTCACAGTAAAGAAGTTTCTTCTCAAGTTTAAGCAAAACCTTCTGTGTTCCAGCTTACACCCATTGCCCCTTGTCCTATCATTGGACATCACTGTGAAGAGCCTGGCTCCATCCTCCTGACATTTGCCCTTCATATATTTATAAACATTAATAAGGTCAACCCTCAGTCTCCTCTTCTTCAAGCTAAAGAGACCCAGCTCCCTCAGCCTTTCCTCATAAGGGAGATGTTCCACTCCCTTAATCATCTTGGTGGCTCTGCGCTGGACTCTCTCAAGCAGTTCCTTGTCCTTCTTGAACTGTGGGGCCCAGAACTGGACACAATATTCCAGATGTGGCCTCACCAGGGCAGAGTAAAGGGGAAGAAGAACCTCTCTTGACCTACTAACCACACCCCTTCTAATGCATCCCAGGATGCCATTGGCCTTCCTGGCCACAAGGGCACAGTGCTGGCTCATGGTCATCCTGCTGTCCACCAGGACTCCCAGATCCCTTTCCCCTTCACTGCTCTCTAGGAGATCATTTCCCAACCTATACTGGAACCTGGAGTTGTTCCTGCCCAGGTGCAACACCCTACACTTGCCCTTATTATATTTCATCAAGTTTTTCCCTGCCCAGCTCTCCAGCCTGTCCAGGTCTCTCTGGATGGCAGCACAACCTTCTGCTGTGTCAGTCACTCCTCCCAGCTTTGTGTCATCAGCAAACTTGCTGCCAGTGCCCTCTGTTCCCTCATCCAGGTCATTGATGAATATATTGAATAATACTGGTCCTAGTACCGACCCCTGAGGGACTCCACTAGACACAGGTCTCCAACTAGACTCTGCCCCATTGACCACTACTCTCTGGCTTCTTCCCACCAGCCAGTTAATAACCCATCTCACTACCTGCTCATCTAATCCACACTTCCTCAATTTATCAGCGAGGATGCTGTGGGAGACCGTGTCAAATGCTTTGCTGAAATCAAGATAGACCACATCCACTGCTCTGCCATCATCTAGCCACCTGGTCGTGTTTTCATAAAAGTCTAGTAGGTTGGTCATGCACGACTTCCCCTTGGTGAAGCCGTGCTGACTGCCCCTAATGACCCTCATCCTTGATATGCCTAGAGATGGCACCAAGGATAAGTCGTTCCATCACCTTCCCAGGGATGGAGGTGAGGCTGACCGGTCTGTAGTTACCCGGGTCCTCCTTCTTGCCCTTTTTGAAGATTGGAGTGACATTTGCCTTCTTCCAGTCCTCAGGCACCTCACCCGTTCCCCACGACTTAGCAAAGATGATGGAGAGTGGTCTAGCAATGACTTCAGCCAGCTCCCTCAACACTCGTGGGTGCATCCCATCTGGACCCATAGATTTATGGATGTCCAGATTGCTTAATTGGTCCCGGACCCAATCCTCATCAACTGAGGCAAACTCCTCCATTGTCCTGTCTCCATCTGGGGTCTCCAGGGTACAGAGCTCCTCAAGACAGCTTCCGGCAGAGTAGACAGAGGCAAAGAAGGCATTCAGTAACACTGCCTTCTCTGTATCCTCTGTTACCAGGGCACCCACCTCATTCATCAGTGGGCCTACATTGCCTCTAACGTTGTCTTTATCTGCCATGTATTTGAAGAAGCTCTTCCTGTTGTCCTTGACCCCTCTGGCAAGATCTAATTCTAAGGATGCCTTGGCTTTCCTAGTTGCCTCCCTACATCCTCTGACAACATCCTTATATTCCTCCGAAGTGGCCAGCCCCTCCTTCCATGATCTGTAAACTCTCCTCTTCCACTTGAGTTTGGCCAGCAGTTCCCTGTTTAACCAAGCAGGTCTCCTGGCTCCCTTCCCTGACTTCCTACATATCGGAATGCTTTGATCTTGAGCCCAGAAGAAGCAGTCCCTGAATGCTAACCAGCTATCTTGGGCCCCTTTACCTTCAAGTGCTCTGTCCCATGGGATTTCCCCTAACAATTGCTTGAAAAGGCCAAAGTTGGTCCTCCTGAAGTCCAGGGTTGCAATTTTACTTGTAATTCTGCTTATGCCACATGAGATCCTGAACTTCACCATCTCATGATCACTGCAGCCCAGGCAGTTCTCAACCTTTACAGCCTCAACCAGACCCTCCTTGTTAGTGAGGATGAGATCCAGCGTCACTCCCCTCCTGGTTGGTTCATCCACCATTTGCATCAGGAAGTTGTCATCGATGCACTGGAGGAACCTCCTGGATTGTGGGTGGCTGGCCGAGTGGCCCCTCCAGCAAATATCTGGGTAGTTAAAATTCCCCACAACAACCAGGGCCTGTGATTGCGAGGATTGGGGGTGGGGTGGGAAGGGACCCTTCCTGGTTAAACCATGTCAATCTTCCAGGAGAGTTGCTCCAATATCCAGAAACCTATTCCTCAAACAGAATAGAAGGGTTGAATTTGCACCCAACCCTACGAATAAAAGTTTTGATTCATATTCACAAGAAGTGACTGATCATGATGAGACTGAAAATATCACACTAACCCATTCACTGATGACGAATATGATACCCCGAATTAGAGGGGCCCTGCCTCCAGGCAGGTAGAGGAAAGGGATAACTAAGATTATTGGACTGTGTGGATTCCTTGGCCTGGCACATCTGACCCCCCAGCGATGTAAGGCCTAGTGGATACTGGTGCCCAGTGCACCCTGATGCCATCAGACTTTAAAGGGCCAGAATCCATTTATATTTCTGGAGTAATGGGGGGTCTCAACAGTTGATTGTACTTGAGGCTGAAATAAGCCTAACTGGGAGGAAAATGGCAAAAACACCCCATTGTGAATGGTCCAGGTGCTCCGTGCATTCTCGGCATAGATTTCCTCAGGAGAGGGTATTTCAAGGATCCAAGAGGGTACCAGTGGACTTTTGGCATAGCTGCCATAGAAACTGAGAAAATCAAACAGCTGTCTGCTCTGCCTGGTCTCTCAGAGGACCCGTCTGTTGTTGGACTGTTACGGGTCAAAGACCAGCAGGTTCCCATCACTACCACAACAGTGCACCAACGACAGCAATATTGCACCAACCGAGACTCCGTAATTCCCATCCATAAACTGATTCGTCAGCTGGAGAGCCAAGGAGTGATCAGCAGGACTCGCTCTCCCTTTAACAGCCCTATATGGCCTGTGAGGAAGTCAAATGGGGAGTGGAGACTGACAGGGGACTATCGTGGCCTGAATGAAGTCACACCACCACTGAGCGCTGCCGTGCCGGACATGTTAGAGCTCCAATATGAACTGGAGTCCAAGGCAGCCAAGTGGTACACCACCATAGACATTGCCAATGCATTTTTCTTCATTCCTTTGGAAGCAGAGTGCAGGCCACAGTTTGCTTTCACCTGGAGGGGTGTCCAGTACACCTGGAATCGACTGCCCCAGGGGTGGAAACACAGCCCCACCATTTGCCATGGACTGATTCAGAAAGCACTGGAAAAGGGTAGAACTCCAGAACACCTGCAATACATTGATGACATCATTGTGTAGGGCAATGCAGAGAAAAAGATTTTGAGAAAGGAGGGAAAATAATCCAAATCCTCCTGAGAGCTGGCTTTGCCATAAAACAAAGCAAAGTCGAAGGATCTGCACAAGAAATTCAGTTTTTAGGAATAAAGTTGCAAGATGGACCTCGTCAGATCCCAATGGATGTGATAAATAAACTAACTGTTATGTCTCCACCAACTAACAAAAAGGCAGCACAAGCCTTCTTAGGCATTGTGGGTTTCTGGAGAATGCACATTACAAATTAACAGTGAGATCATGAGCCCTGTCTACCAAGTGACCCGAAAGAAGAATGATTTCTCATGGGGTCCTGAGCAACGACAAGCCTTTGAACAAATCAAACAGGAGATAGTCCATGCAGTAGCCTTTGGACCAGTCCAGACAGGACAAGGCATTAAAAATGTGCTCTACACTGCAGCTGGGGATAATGGACCAACCTGGAGCCTCTGGAAGAAAGCACCAGGGGAGACTTGAGGTCGACCCCTTGGGTTTTGACGTTGGGAATACAAAGGATCCAAGGCCCATTTTACTCCAACTGAAAGAGATATTGGCAGCGTATGAGGGAGTTCAAGCTGCTTCATAAGTGATCGGTACTGAAGCACAGCTCCTCCTGGAGCCCGTGCTGGGCTGGATGTCCAAAGGGAGTGTTCCCTCTAAACACCACGCAACTGATGCCACATGGAGTAAGTGGGTTGCACTGATCACACAGTGGGCCTGGATAGGAAGCCCTGGTGGTCCGGGAATTCTAGAAGTGATCACGAACTGGCTAGAAAACAAAGATTTCGGAATGTCACCTGAGGAGGAGGTGACTTGAGCTAATGAGGCTCCACCGTAAAATGAACTACCATATAATGAAAAACAGTATGCTCTGTTTACTGATGGCTCCTGTCATATCGTAGGAAAACATCAAAGGAAAAGGTGAATCGAGCCAGTTTGCAGAGGTAAAAGCCATCCAGCTGGCCTTAAACATGTCTGAACGAGAAAAATGACCAGTGCTCTACCTCTATACGGACTCATAGATGGTGGCAAATGATCTGTGGGGGTGGTTACATCAATGGAAAGAGAGAAACTGGCAGCACAAAGGCAAACCCATTTGGGCTGCTGAATTATGGCAAGATATTGCTGCTCAGCTAGAAAAGCTGGTTGTAAAGGTACGTCACGTAGACGCTCATGTACCAAAGAGTCAAGCCACTGAAGAGCATGAAAACAACCAACAGGTGGATCAGGCTGCTAAGATCAAAGTGTCTCAAGTAGATTTGGACTGGCAACCTAAAGGTTAAAATTTTTAGCCTGCTGGGCCCATGATGCCTCAGGTCACCAAGGAATAGATGCAACATATAGATTGGCTCATGATCGAGGGGTGGATTTAATCGTGGAAACTATTGCACAGGTTATTCATGACTGAGAAACATGTGCTACGATCAAACAAGCCAAGAGGTTGAAACCTCTCTGGTATGGAGGACGATGGTTAAAATATAAATATGGAGAGTCCTGGCAGGTTGACTGTATCACACTCCCTCAACCCGTAATAGTAAACACTATGTGCTCACAATGGTAGAAGCAACCACCATGTGGTTGGAAACATATGCTGTGCCCCATGCCACTGCCCGGAACACTATTCTGGGTCTTGGTGACATGACACTCCAGACAGAATTGAGTCAGACAATGATACCCATTTCAGAAACATTCTTATAGACACTTGGGCCAAAGAACATGGCATTGAGTGGGTGTCCCACATTCCCTGTCATGCACCAGCCTCTGGGAAAGTCGAACGATGGAATGGACTGCTAAAAACCACACTCAAAGCAATGGGTGGTGGAACTTTCAAACACTGGGATACACACTTAGCAAAAGCCACCTGGTTAGTTAATACTAGAGGATCTGCCAATTGAGCTGGCCCTGCCCAATCAAAACTTTTACGTACTGTGGAAGGAGACAAAGTCTCTGTAGTATATATTAAGAATTTGCTTGGGAAAACAGTTTGGTTTATTCCTGTCTCGAGTAAAGGTAAGCCCATTTGTGGGATTATTTTCACTCAAGTACCTGGATGTACCTGGTGGGTAATGCAGAAAGATGGTGCTGCATTTTGCTTTTCAGCCTGGGACTTGCTATGAGAGAGACACTGATAACATACCAGTGTTTGCATTTTTGTCGCTGGAAGTGAAGGACTTTGTGTTCTGTTAGTTCACAAGCACAAGATTTAAGGGGGGAGAAGAATATTTAAATTAATAAACTTAATTGACAGTTAGATATGCCAATGGGGTATTCCATATCATATCACGTCATGCCCAGTATATTACTGAGGGTCCCTTCCTCTCTTGCTCTCTCTGGCTTTCGCTCGGGCTCTCGCTCTTCCGGGATTGCGGTTTCAGTTTGGGATTGTCACTCCTCCGGGATCGTTATCTGGGAAGAGGCTGGGCTCGGTCAGGAGTGGGGTGAGCTATAACATTGGGTGTCATTCACTTGCATATTTTGTTACTGTTATCATTATCACTGCTATTTTAATATTAGTATTATTTTAAGTTTTCTTTCTATTATTAAACTGTTCTTACCTCAACCTACAAGCCTCCTTGTCCTTGCCCCCCCAATCCTCTCCCCTGTCCCTTGGGGGTGGGGGGGGAAGTGGGTGAACGGCTGTGTTGGCTGCTAGCCAAGGGCTAGCCCAATGAAACTATCACAATACCAATGCTTGCAGCAAGGGGAATAAACAGGAGAAACTAGAGACCTGCGTGTAGTAGCAGCACCATGATCTCATTGTGATCACAGAGACATGGTGGGACAGCTCATATGATTTGAACGCTTTCATGGATGGGTATGTCCTCTTTAGGAAAGACTGGTTGGGAAGATGGGTTGGTGGGGTTGCCCTTTATTTGAAAGAACAACTAGAATGTATCCAGCTCCACCTAGAGATGGATCATGAAGGAGTGGAGAGCTTATGGGTGAAAATTAAGGGGTGGGCTAACATAGGTTACATTGTTGTGGGTGTTTACTATAGGCCACCTGATCAGGATGAGGAGGTGGATGAGGCCTTCTACAGGCAGCTGGGAGTAGCCTCAAGATCACAGGCCCTCGTCCTCGTGGGGGACTTCAATCACCCTGATATTTGTTGGAAAAGCAACATGGCCAGGCACACGCAGTCCAAGAGGTTCCTGCGATGCATAGCGGATAACTTTCTGATGCAGGTGGTGGAAGAGTAGACAAGGAGGGATGTGGTTCTGGACCTTGTTCTTACTAACAAGCAAGGCCTTGTTGGGGATGTGAAGGTTGGGGGCAGCCTGGATTGCAGCCACCATGAGATGGTGGAGTTCAGGATCTTGTGTGGCAAATGCAAGCCAATAAGTAGGGTTGCAACCCTGGACTTTAGGAGAGCCAACTTCGACGTCTTCAAGGACCTAATTGGGGGTATCCCATGGACTAGAGTGTTGGAAGGTAAGGGGGCCCAAAGGAGTTGGTTAACATTCAAGCACCACTTACTCCAAGCCCAAGACTGGTGCATCCCTAAGAGAAAGAAATCAGGCAAGGGTGGCAGGAAACCCGCATGGATGAGCAAGGAGCTCATGGAAAATCTCAAAGGGAAGAGAAAGGTCTATGAAATGTGGAAAAAGGGTCTAGCTACTTGGGAGGAATATAGGAATGCAGTCAGGGCCTGCAGGGATGCAACTAGGAAGTCTAAGGCCCACTTGGAGCTGAATCTGGCAAAGGAGTTTAAAGACAACAAAAAAGGTTTTTTCAAGTACATCAGTAAAAAAAGGCAGACCAGGAAAAATGTGGGCCTGCTGTTGAACAAAGCAGGTGCCCTGGTTTCAGGAGATGCTGAGAAGGCAGAGATACTGAACGCCTTCTTTGCTTCAGTCTTTATGGCTAAAAGTGCCCCTCAAGAACCCCAGATGTTAGAGAGAAGAGAGAGTGTCTGGAGGGAGGAAGACTGCCCCTTGGTTGAGGAAGAACTGGTCAGAGATAGCCTAAACAAAATCAATACACACAAATCCATGGGCCGTGATGGGATGCACCCAGGAGTGCTGAAGGAGCTGGTGGAACTGATTGCTCAACCGCTCTCTATCATCTTTGAAAGGTCCTGGACAATGGGAGAGGTACCTGAAGACTGGAGGATACCCAATGTCACTCCAGTCTTCAAAAAGGGCAAGAAGGAGGATCCGGGCAACTACAGGCCAGTCAGCCTCACTTCCATCCCTGGGAAGGTGATGGAACAGCTCGTTCTTGATACCATCTCTAAGCAGCTGGGAGAAAAGAAGGTTATCAGGAGTAGTCAACATGGTTTCACTAAGGGGAAATCATGCTTGACCAATCTGGTAGCCTACTATGATGCTATCACCAGCTGGGTAGATGAGAGGAGAGCAGTGGATGTTGTCTACCTTGATTTCAGCAAGGCTTTTGATACCGTATCCCATAACATCCTTGTAGCAAAGCTTAGAAGGTATGGGATTGATTAGTGGACAGTGAGGTGCATTGAGAACTGGCTGACTGGCATTGCTCAGAAGGTTGTGATCAGTGGCACAGAATCTAGTTGGAGGCTTGTAACTAGCTGTGTTCCCCAGGGGTCGGTACTGGGTCTGGTCTTGTTTAACATCTTCATCAGTGACCTGGATGTAGAGGTAGCATCCACCCTCAGCAAGTTTGCTGATGATGCAAAGTTGGGAGGAGTGGCTGACACACCAGAAGTCTGTGCTGCCATTCAACGAGACCTGGACATGCTGGAGAGTTGGGCGGAAAGGAACCTGATGAGGTTCAACAAGAGCGAGTGCAGAGTCCTTCACCTGGAAAAGAATAACCGCATGTACCAGTACAGGTTAGGGGCTGACCTGCTGGAAAGGAGCTCTGTGGAAAAGGACCTGGGTGTCGAGGTGGACAGCAGGCTGGCCATGAGCCAGCAGTGTGCCCTTGTGGCCAGGAAAGCCAACAGTATCCTGGGGTGCATTAAGAAGAGCATGGCCAGCAGGTTGAGAGAGGTTCTCCTCCCCCTCTACTCTGCCCTGGTGAGGCCACATCTGGAGTACTGTGTCCAGTTCTGGGCTCCTCAGTTCAAGAGGGACAGGGATCTTCTGGAGAGAGTCCAGTGGAGGGCCACAAAGATGATTAGGAGCCTGGAGCATCTGCATTATGAGGAGAGGCTGAGAGAGCTGGGACTCTTCAGCCTGGAGAAGAGAAGACTGAGAGGGGACCTTATCAATGTCTATAAATATCTGAAACGTGGGGGCCAAATGGATGGGGCCGGGCTCTTTTTGGTGATGCCCGGTGACAGGACAAGAGGCAATGGGCAAAAACTGGAGCACCGAAAGTTCCATACAAACTTAAGGAAAAACTTCTTTACTGTGAGGGTGATGGAGCACTGGAATAAACTGCTCAGAGAGGTTGTGGAGTCTCTGTCTCTGGAGATGTTCAAAACCTGCCTGGACGCTTTCCTGTGTAACCTGTTGTAGGGAACCTGCTTTGGCAAGGGGATTGGACTAGATGATCTCCTGAGGTCCCTTCCAATCCCTACCATTCTGTGATTCTGTGAATCCAACAATGTCCTGTTGGTCCTCTTAATCACTGATGTCTTGGTGGTGGGGGTTCTATTAGTTCCAAATAGTGCCATTTTCATACAGTCTGTGTCCCAAAATTTCCGCCCAGTTCCAGGAAACTTCATGCATATGCATGGAAGGCATGGTGTCATGCGGTGGTAAGCGTGGTCTAGTTCAGCGCAAGCTCGATGTATTCCAAGTAGTCGTAGGGAGACCATCTTGAAGGTCACAACCAAAGTCAACAACATAGCACCTTGTGCCTGCGCAGTCAGTTGTTATCAAGCGTTTGAACCATGAGTATTGCAGTCCTACCTCCACAAGGCAAAAAACCATTGTTGCAATCTTATCATTTTTATTGTGTTTTCCTCTATACCAGGCGATGCTTGAGACTAACATCCACACATCTATCCACCCCACCACCCTGTAATTTCCTCATAGTCTTTGTCCACAAGAGTGCTATAAAGATAATAATATAAAAGAAGAGCAAAAGAAACAGAAGTAACAATACATGTATAACACAGTAGCTGTGCTAATTAACAACATTTTCTCTTAACCATAATATATCTAACCAACTTTACAAAACCTAACTGTGTCTCCAAGTAGGTTTAAAGTCTTATTTCCATCAGGGGGAGAGGATCAAAAAAAGAAGGTGATTGTCTACAAGGACAATTACAAGGCCAACAAGCACATATTAAAAGAATAATCATAGCAATAGCTACCAAAATAAGTACCACAAAATAAAACGTCACAATCATATGCATTTCGTCATCCATCTCAATAACTATTTTGGTAGTACAATTTAACAATTTTAGTTGTACAATACACAAATAAAGAACAATTTTTGTAATATAATTCACAAACAAGTTTCGATTGTAACAGAAGAATACATTTTTTGTGTTATTTTCAAAGTTTTAACAATTTAATGCTAGCTACTGATCGCAACCCTTGTGGTCAGTGCTAGTTTGCCAAAGTTAGAGTCTACTACACAGCAAGAAAATGGGTTTCCACGCCCTTAACCCAGAGCGCATGTCTAGTTTAAGCCTTAGTGATTCCATCACAATTTTTTCCCACCTTATAGTTTTGTTATTTTAATTCCCACATAAATTATATAAAGTAGCCCAAATATTAATATTACCAGCTTTGAAAACAATTTTTAAAAATGGGGATCCCCCTCAAATCACCACTGTTTGTGGAAATAAAAGGTTTGAATCCCCCAGTTTTAACAATAGAACCAAAATATAAGTCCAAAAGCCAAACAACCAACCCTCCTAAACCAACTAAAGTAATAGCCATAAGGAAAGACAATACCATTTTAATCATGAAACTTAGGCAAAAAAAAAAAAAAAGTTAATATGTCCCTACAACTAAGTGTTATTTGTGAGAATAACTAGATTGTATAAACTTCTGTTTTACAAATCTTGTGCAACTAAATTTACCCGTTTACCGCAACAGTCCATTTGGAAGAGAATACTATCTGAGTAATTAAATGTGAAAACCAATGTGAACATTGACTAACTTACACAAACAAAAGAAAACAGCTTCACCATAAAACTATTTCTAACATTACTAACCTTATATTTTCATTGAATAGAACACACCTTCAATCTCAGTAACTGTTAGTTGTGTGGAAGACCAAAAGAATTCAAAGATTAGATTTAGCCAACCCAACCAGTGTCACCCAAGTGGTGGGTCAATAACTTAAGCAACATCCACAAAGAAACAAAATTTTGAACTAAGGACAGCAACACCTAGCAACTACACTTTTCTGGGAGGGGCACTTATTACCTCAATCAGACAAGACTACACAAAATTACAGTGAGAAAAAGTGTTTGCAAGTAGACTCTTGTTGGGGCCTTAGCTGTACTACTGCATGAGTATGCAGAGCTAGAGACATGAAGAGAAGTAAACAAGGGTTATCAGCAGCACAAGAATGTCTCTTCGGTTAAAGGAATGCAGAAAGTCAGATAAGAGCAGGATGTTGAACCTTATTTGAATTTGAGCAATCAGAAGAATGCTTTATGCGCATTATCCAATCACTTTGTAACTCTGCCTCATGATCACGTGTACAGAACACAAAAGGGTATATAACAAGCAGCTTTCTGATAATAAAGTGGATTGAACTTGCATCTTATAGATGTGTGAATGGTTCATTCTCGCTCACCCGATATTGCCCACAGCAGACTCTATCTTTAGGTTTTTACTATTAAACTCCTAATTGTACCCCTTATAACTGTTTATTCCCTGTTTAATGTTTTTGCTTTATGCGATTAATTAATCACACTTTAAAGAGAAAGCAATTTATAACACTAGCTGATAGAACACCATTAACCAATGAAGCAAAAACAATGCCTGTGCTTTTAGCTTTTAAAGTTTAGTTAATAGGAAAAACCATGACCCATCTTTAGGTCAAAAGACTGATTGATAGGCCAAGGCCTGGGAAACAGGCCCAAGCTAATTGTTGACCTCTAGATGAACTATGTAAAGATTATATTTGCCATAATATTTATAATGCAACAGCAATCAGCAACTTTTTAGCAGCAACCAGCAATGTTTTTTGGTTAGAACTGAAATAGATGATGAAACTAGACATATATCAATTGAGAAACATGTGGTTAAGACCACAAGAATAAAAATAGTCCCTTGGGTTCCTCCCTGAGCCCTGGTGGCCTCATCTGCGGGTGGGTGCACTACACAAGACTTCCCAATTGCTGGGGAGAGGTTCTCCAAACCCTTGCTGCTCTGGGGCACCCCAGCAGCTGCAGGTCTGGATAATGGTAAATAGAGCAGTTGGTGATGCATCTTTCTTAATCACTATCACTAACTTTATGTAGTAATGATTAGATGCATTATTTAACCTTGTGTTGTTGCTTAGTGTGGTGGTTTGACCCACAGTGGGACCATGCGGTCCTTCATTCACTCCCCCAACCCGGTGAGATGGGAGGGGAGACACAACAAAGGGGGCACGAGATTAGGAATGAAGGACAGGGAGAGCTCACTCACCAGTTATGGTCATGGGCAAAACAGACTCAAACTTGGGGAAGAAAAATCAATGTAATTCATTGGCATTCATCTAGCTAGACATTACAGCCACATATTGCAACACCTCCTCCCACTCCTCCTTTCTTCCCAGGTTCAAATAACTTTGCTCCTGATTTCTCTACTTTGTCCCTCCCAGCAGCACAGGGGACAGGGAATGGGGGTTCAGTGAGTTCACTTCTGCTGCTCTTCCCGGCATGAAAGTCCAGGAGTAAGATGTTCCAAAGCAAGCTTCCCATAGAGTCACGGACGTCTTCAGGCTCAGCTCCTGGCTCCGGCATGGGGACATCCATGTTATAAGGGAACATATAAAATATAGTTAGATTTTAGAAAATGAGTTTAGATCGTTTTGTCTGTGTTAGGTGGGAAACTTTTACAAGAACTAACAAGCTATTCCACACTATCAGCAAAGGCCTTGCGGTGACTGGTGTGCGAGCAGTCTGGAGCAGGATAAGAAGGAACTGGTGTGCAACACCTGCAGGCTGAAGCAAGAAAGCTGGCTTTGTTTGGTCTAGAGGTTAAGAATTCAAGGGGCTACTGAGCATGTGCGAGGAGAAAAGACAAAAAGATTATAGTGATAAAGGGTGCTAACAAGCACCACCAGGAGGCAGTGCGCAAGTATGAATGGGAGAGGACTTATGTTAAAAATTTCTTGGAGCTAATTAACTTAACTCAACCTATTCTTGGAATTTTAATGAATATGTATGTACGTGTGCTTTAAATAATGACTTTGTAAAGGAGTCCGTGCGCGGGGCTTTTTGGAACAATCCACCCTGTCGCCTGCCAGAGAATCAAACATACCTGCTTTATAACTCTCTATGAGTTGTAAGATTTGATTCCGCAAATCACGTGGGCTATAGACTCACCCCCCGGATCTGGGGGTCCACCCCCACTCTGGCATCGAGCGACTCTTGGGGTCCCAATTCCCGTCACACTTGCCTCAGGCTCAGCTTCCCTGCTCCAGCGTGGAGTCCTCCATGGCCTACATGTGGGTCTCTGCTCCGCCATTGAATCTCTATGAGCTGCAGGGGACTTTGTCTTCTCCTACTCCATACAGTAGGGCTGGGTGTGGGTCTCTGTCTTTTCCTCTGGCAATGAAGCTCTCTGTGTGTCTGTCTGTCTTTTGTTTAGGCCGATGGTCGTCTTTTGTTCAGGTCAATGGCCTCTCCTCCAAGTACCACACCTTCATCTTTTCAGGACAGTCCTTCCCCTCACAAATATGGATTTGCAGAGGCATTTCTCTAGTGCTCATTGGCCCAGCCTGGCCTGAGGGGTCTCCACCTTGGAGCCAGGGGAGCTTTTCACGCTCACAAGGTGGACCTTCCCTCACTACCAAAACCCCCCCCCCACCCAAACCCAACACACTTAGCAATATATTTAGCTTATTCTAATTGTCAACCTCAAGATAATCTCTTTTGGTTAGTGCCAGTATCCTTTCTGTCAACCCCCATTAATTAGCAAAACATTAGGCAAAACAGATGTGCAATATTTTTCCTTTAAAAATATTGTCCATCATCTTCTGTGTTTTGGAAGAATCACAAAGGCGTTCCCAGTGTCTTTGGAGTGATTTCAAGTTACTGCAGTGCTTGAGAAAAAATGAAAGTCCCTGGAGCCTTTGAAGAGATGCAGGACCTGAATGTATATGCCCCAGGCTGCCTGCAAAACATGTGCCAGACTTTGGGATGGCTTTTTAGCAGTGTAAATCCTGACCATGAGGTTCATAGGAGACATATTCTGCCTCATCCTTCTCTTCTCTCAAAGCCCATGTAGTGTTCTGGAGGAAAACTTATTTGGATAAGGTTCCGTGAAAGGCAACTGTAGGTTTGTTTCTTCCCTGTGCTGTGACAGTAGGATTTGTGGTAAGAGATAACTAACAGTTTTTGGGGACATTTTTTTTTTTTTTGTTCTGGAACCTATGTATTTATTATTCTACCAGCAGAGAATTTGCAAGGTGAAACACCTGAACCAAGATTTTATCAAAATAGGGCAATGAGCTCTGGGTCTGGGGGCTTAAAGCCTACAAAGGAGGGAGGAAGAAAAAATGTACAGAAATGTAGTTGTGATCATGGAGCAAATCGGTGACTGGGATAGTTTGGATTTGACTTTTGGTCACTTGCTCTCAGTCCGTTATCCTAGTCACTGTTCACACTGTTCACACTGTTCACACTTCTCAACAGCATTTATCCAACACAGAACAGCTTTTTAAGGAACATCATTACTTTCCAGCTGGAAGTGCTTGAATAGCAATGGCTGTAAAATAAAATAGTTGAGATTAGCGAAGTATTGAGTATTGTATGCAGTTCTTGGCCCCACAATTAGAAAGGATGTTAAGGTACTTGAATGCATCCAGGGGAGGGCAACAAAGCTGGTGAAAGGGCTGGAAGGAATGTCTTATGAGGAGCAGCTGAGGACTCTGGGTTTGTCTAGTTTGGAGAAAATGAAGGATGACCTCATTGCTCTCTACAGCTTCCTGAGGAGGCGAAGTCAACAGGGAGGTGCTGATCTCTTCTCCCTGGGATCCAGTGACAGGATGCATGGGAATGGTTCAAAGCTGTGTCAGGGGAGGTTCAGACTTGACATTAGGCAACACTTCCTTACCAAGAGGGTGGTCGAACACTGGAACAGGCTTTCTAGAGAGGTGGTTGATGCCCCAAGCCTGTCAGTGTTTAAGAGGCATTTGGACAATGCCCTTAATAATATGCTTTAACTTTTGGTCATCCCTGAAGTGGTCAGGCAGTTGGACTAGATGATTGTTGTGGGTCCCTTCCAAATGAACTATTCTATTATGTTCTATTTTATTCTATTCTGGTCTAGTCTAGTCTAGTCTATCCAGGGCCAAATCTTGATCTGTCTTAAGTCAATGGAAGTTCTGCTATCAGTTTCAAGAGACGTTGAATTTGACTGTTAGTAATTAAGTAACAGTGACTAATTCCTTTACACTGCATTTTCTTACTCATTTTAAATTTTGAGGCACTCCTAGTACTTCCACGTTGCAAATAAGTAATGGCATATTCAGAAATTAAATGTGCTATCTTTGAGCCACTGCGCATTTCCAAAAGGGTGCGGGCAAAATTCCTTTTCTACAAAACAATTGATAGGATTTAGTGTAAGATGACAATAAAACCAAGACTTGATTACTTCATAAACAAAAATATAATATCAATACAAATGTATAGCATTTCAGAACAGCTAGACTTCTGCACAGGGACTGTTTTAACTGGAGAGGAAGGTTCTAGGCTAAACTGATATTTACAAGATGAGTCTTGTAAGATTATATCCACATGTAATGATGAGTATCTTAATAACTTATAAGGAATACTAAGTTGTTGTTGGAATTGATGCTCCTGCTAGTTCTACTGCTTTATAAAATACATTGAATTTGTATACCTGTGGTGGTTTGACCCACAGTGTGACCATGCAGTCCTGCATTCACTCCCCCCACCCAGTGAGATGGGATGGGAGACACAAAAAAGGGGGCACAGGATTAGGAATGAAGGACTGGGAGGGCTCATTCACCAGTTATGGTCACGGGCAAAACAGACTCAAATTTGGGGAAGAAAAATCAATTTAATGCTTTGCTATTTCATCTAAGTAATGCAATGAGACATAACAACCTGTATCAGGTTTGCATGGCAAGGTTTTGGTAGGGGCAGGGAGGACACAGGGGTGGCTTCTGTGAGAGAAGGTGCCAGAAGCTTCCCCGATGTCCGACACAGCCAATGCCAGCTGGCTCCAAGATGGACCTGACACTGGCCAAGGCCGAGCCCATCAGTAACGCCTCTGTGATAACATAATTAAGAAAAAAAAAAAAAAAGGTAGAGAGGAAAAAAAGCTGCACACTTAGCAGCTAGAGGGAGAGGAGTGAGAAGATGTAAGAGAAACTACTCTGTAGACACAAAGGTCAGTGAAGAAGGAGGGGAAGGAGGTGCTCCAGGTGCCAGAGCAGAGATTTCCCTGCAGCCTGTGGTGAAGACCATGGTGAGGCAGGCTGTCCCCCTGCAGTCCATGGAGGTCCATGGCGGAGCAGATGTCCACGTGTAGCTTGTGGAAGACCCCATGCCGGAGCGGGTGGATGCCCAAAGGAGGTTGTGACCCTGTGGGAAGCCCAGGCTGGAGCAGGCTCCTGTCAGGACCTCTGGCCCGTGGAGAGAGGATCCCAAGATGGAGCAGGTTTGCTGGCAGGACTTGTGACCCCGTGGGGGACCCACGTTGGAGCAGTCTGTTTCTGAAGGACTGCAGCCCATGGAAAGGACCCATGCTAAAGCAGTTCTTGAAGAACTGTCAGTCATGGGAAGGACATGTTGGAGAAGTTCGTGGCGGACTGTCTCCCATGAGAGGGACCCCATGCTGGTGCAGGGGAAGGAGTCCTCCCCCTGAGGAGGAAGGAGTAGCAGAAACAACATGTGATGAGCTGACCTCAACCCCCATTCCCTGTCCCCCTGTGCCACTGGGGGGGAAAATTGGGAGAAAAATTCAGCCCAGGAAGAAGGGAGGGGTGGGAGAGGTGTTTTAAGATTTGGTTTTAATTCTCATTCTCCTCTAATTTTGATTGGTAATAAATAAAATTTGTTTTTTTCCCCCAAGTCGAGTCTGTTTTGCCCATGCCAGTAATTGGTGAGTGATCTCTCTCTGTCCTTATCTCCACCCACGAGCCTTTTGTTCTCCTCCTGCCCAGTTGAGAAGGGGGAGTGACAGAGTGGGCTTTGGTGGGCATCTGGCATTTAGCCAGGGCCAACCCACCAAACAACCAAATCTCACAACACCTTCCCCCACCTCTCCCTACTTCCCAGGCTCAAATCACTTTGCTCCCCATTTCTATACCTTCTCCACACCAGCAGCACAGGGGACAGGGAATGGGGGTTCAGTCAGTTCACCTCTGCTGCTCTTTCTGGCATGAAAGTCCAGGAACAACATGTTCCAAGCAAGCTTCCCATGGAGTCACAGACCTCTTCGGGCTCAACTCCTGGCTCCGGCATGGGGACATCCACGGGCTGCAGACTCACCCCCTGCCTCTAGGGATCCACCCCAACTCTGGCAGTGAGTGACTCTCAGGGTCCCATTTCCATCACACTTGCCTCAGGCTCAACTTCTCTGCTCCAGCGTGGAGTCCTCCATGACCTACACGTGGGTATCATCTGCTCCACCACTGAACTTAACTTCCACGGGCTGAAGAACCTCCTTTGCCTTCCCCTATTCCATCAGGCGAACTGGGTGTCTCGAGATCCTCTGTCCTCCTTCCTCCTTTTTTCTCTGGTAACAAAGCTTTCTCTCTATCTGTCTGTCCTTTGTTTAGGCCGATGCTCATCACAGAATCACAGAATGTTAGGGATTTGAAAGGACCTCGAAAGATCATCTAGTCTAATCCCCCTGCCAGAGCAGGAACACCTAGATGAGATCACACTGGAAGGCATCCAGGCGGGTTTTGAATGTCTTCAGAGAAGGAGACTCCACAACCTCCCTGGGCAGCCTGTTCCAGCACTCTGTCACTCTCATAGTAAAGAAGTTTCTTCTCAAGTTTAAGCAGAACCTCCTGTGCTCCAGCTTACACCCATTGCCCCTTGTCCTATCATTGGTTGTTACCAAGAAGAGCCTGGCTCCATCCTCCTGACACTAGCCCTTTATATATTTATAAACATTAATAAGGTCACCTCTCAGTCTCCTCTTTTCCAAGCTAAAGAGACCCAGCTCCCTCAGCCTTTCCTCATAAGGGAGATGCTCCACTCCCTTAATCATCTTTATGGCTCTGCGCTGGACTCTCTCAAGCAGCTCCCTGTCCTTCTTGAACTGTGGGGCCCAGAACTGGACACAATATTCCAGATGCGGCCTCACCAGGGCAGAGTAGAGGGAGAGGAGAACCTCTCTCGACCTACTAACCACACCCCTTCTAATGCACCCCAGGATGCCATTGGCCTTCCTGGCCACAAGGGCACAGTGCTGGCTCATGGTCATCCTGCTGTCCACCAGGACTCCCAGATCCCTTTCCCTTACACTGCTCTCTAGTAGATCATTCCCCAGCCTATACTGGAACCTGGGGTTGTTCCTGCCCAAATGCAAGACTCAACACTTGCCCTTATTATATTTCAGTAAGTTTTTCCCTGTCCAGCTCTCCAGCCTGTCCAGGTCTCTCTGGATGGCAGCACAGCCTTCTGATGTGTCAGCCACTCCTCCCAGCTTTGTATCATCAGCAAACTTGCTGACAGTGCATTCAATTCCCTCATCCAGGTCATTGATGAATATATTGAATAATACTGGTCCCAGTACTGACCCGTGAGGGACTCCACTAGACACAGGTCTCCAACTAGACTCTGCCCCATTGACCACCACTCTCTGGCTTGTTCCCACCAGCCAGTTAACAGTCCATCTCACTACCTGCTCATCTAATCCACACTTCCTCAATGTGCCAGATTGCTTAATTGGTCCCTAACCCAGTCCTCATCAACCAAGGCAAACTTCTCTATTGTTCTGACTTCCTCTGGGGCCTCAAGGGTACAGGGCTCCTCAGGACAGCTTCCAGCAGAGTAGACAGAGACAAAGAAGGCATTCAGTAACTCTGCCTTCTCTGGATCTTCTGTCACCAGGGCACCCACCTCATTCATCAGTGGGCCTACATTGCCTCTAGTGTTAGTTTTATCTGCCATGTATTGGAAGAAGCTCTTCCTGTTGTCCTTGACCCCTCTGGCATGTCTAATTCTAAGGAGGCCTTAGCTTTCCTAGTTGCCTCCCTACAACAGCCTTATATTCTTCCCAAGTGGCCAGCCTCAACTTCCATGATCTGTAAACTCTCCTCTTCCACTTGAGTTTGGCCAGCAGTTCCCTGTTTAACCAAGCAGGTCTCCTGGCTCCCTTCCCTGACTTCCTACATATCGAGATGCTCTGATCTTGAGCTTGGAAGAAGCAGTCCCTGAATGTTAACCAGCTATCTTGGTCCCCTTTGCCTTCAAGTACCCTGTCCCATGGGATTTCCCCTAACAATTGCTTGAAAAGGCCAAAGTTGGCCCTCCTGAAGTCCAGGGTTGCGATTCTGTTTGGAATTCTGTTCCTGCCACATGAGATCCTGAACTCCACCATCTCATGGTCACAGCAGCCAAGGCAGTCCTCAACCTTTACAGCCTCAACCAGACCCTCCTTGTTAGTGAAGATGAGATCCAGCATCACTCCTTTCCTAGTTGTTTCATCCACCATTTGCATCAGGAAGTTATCATCGATGCACTGGAAGAACCTCCTGGATTGTAGGTGGCTGGCTGAGTGATCCCTCCAGCAAACATCAGGGGAGTTAAAATCCCTCACGACAATCAGGGCCTGTAATTGCGAGGCTGCTCTCAGCTGCCTGTAGAAGGCCTTGTCAACTTCTTCATCCTGATCTGGTGGCCTGTAATAGACACCCACAACAGTATCACCCATATCAGCCTGCCCCTTAATTCTCACCCACAGACTCTCAACTCGCTCCTCATCCGCCCCTGGATAGATCTCAATACACTGCAGTTGCTATCTCACGTAGAGAGCAACTCCACCACCTTGCCTTGCTGGCCTATCTTTCCTGAGAAGGACATAGCCATCCATGACCACATTCCAGTCACCATGTCCCACCATGTCCCTGTAATTGCCACCAGATCATAATCCCCTGACCGAACACGGGTTTCTATCTCCTCCTGCTTGTTCCCCACGCTGCGTGCATTGGTGTACAGGCATTGCAGGGAGCAAGCCGAATACACCAATTTGAGCCTAGGGGGGTGGGAGGCCTCCTGGCCTTCATCAATTCTAGACTGCTGCCCCACTGGCACAAGCCCAGCTGTAACCCCTTCCCCCTTCCAATCTAGTTTAAAGCTCTCCAAATGAGCCCTGCTAATTCCTGCCCCAGCCTCCTTTTGCCCCTGCGAGATAAACCTTCCCCACGTGTGACTGTCTGGACTGGTGTCTTATAAAACTGTGGTGGTTTGGGTGGATTCACCCTTTTTGCTTGCAGCTTGCAGCCAAACACAGCCTGCTCTATCACCCTCTCCCCACTTCCCTCACCCAGGGAGTAGGGGAGAGAATTGGAAAGAAGGGCAAGGAGACTCACGGGTTGAGATAAAAACTATTTACTAATTAAAATGAAATGATAATGTTAACAACTGTGATAACAGAATTATACAAATGAGTGATACACAGTGCTCACCACCCGCTGACTGATGCCCGGCCTGTGCCAGCTACCGATCCTGGAGGAGAGACAGTCCCAAAACCGAAACCCTGGAAGAGTGAGCCCAAGCGATCCCCGGGAGAAGTACCCCTGGAAGAGAAGTGCCCTGTCTTCCGGTCAGCCCTGGTTAATATACTGGCATGACATGATATGATCTGGAATATTTCATTGGCACATCCAAATGCCAGTTTGGGCTTTGCTATTCACTACACTTCTCCCTCCCAGTCCTAATGCAGGTGTGAAGCAGTCAAACACGGTGGCCTTGAGCTCCAGCAGCAACTCACACCACCAGCACTGTTATCAACGTTCTTCTCATAATAAGTCTGAACTGAAATACTAAAAAGAAAATTAACTCTATCTTAGCAAAACCAGGAAAAAACCCAGCCATTATCAAAGAACCCAAAGCCCTGCCTGTAGCACCAGTCCTGGAGCCAGTCATTTATGGCCTGAATTCTTCTATTCCATCCCACGTCAGCACCCAAAAGTGGAAGGAGGGAAGAGAAAATTACTTGTGCCACAGACCCTTTCACCAGTTGTCCCAAGGCCTTGAAATCTTTCTTCATTGCCCTCAGACTATGGGATGCAGCTTCCTCCCCACCTGTCTGGAAGATCAATAGTGGGCAGTAGTCCGTTGGGTGCACCAGGTTGGGGAGTGCCCTGGTGATATCCCTGATCTGGGCTCCAGGAAGACTACTGTGTTGGGTTGACCCTGACCAGAGGCCGGATGCCCACCAAAGCCCACTCTATCACTCCCCCTCCTCAAATGCACAGGGGGAGAAAATTATAACAAAAAGCTCGTGGGTGGAGATAAGGACGGAGAGAGATCACTCAGCAATTACTGGCACGGGCAAAACAGACTCGACTTGGGGGAAAAAAAAATAAAAAAATTACTTTATCACCAATCAAAATCAGAGGATAATGAGAAGTAAAACCAAGTCTTAAAACACCTCCCCCACCCCTCCCTTCTTCCCGGGCTTAATCTCTTTCCCGATTTTCCACCTCCTCCCCCCAGCAGCACAGGGGGACAGGGAATGGGGTTGGGGTCAGTTCATCACACGTTGTTTCTGCCACTGCTTCCTCCTCAGGGGGAGGACTCCTTCCCCCACACCAGCGTGGGGTCCCTCTCACGGGAGACAGTCCTCCACGAACTTCTCCAACTTGAGTCTTTCCCATGACTAACAGTTCTTCACGAACTGCTTTAGCATGGGTCCATTCCATGGGATGCAGTCCTTCAGGAAGGGACTGCGCCAGCGTGAGTTCCCCACGGGGTCACAAGTCCTGCCAGCAAACCTACTCCGGCCTGGGCTCCTCTCTCCACGGGCTACAGGTCCAGACAGGAACCTGCTCCAGCGCAGGCTTCCCGCGGGGTCACAGCCTCCTTCAGATATCCACCTGCTCTGGCATGGGGTCCTCCACGGGCTACAGGTGGCCATCTGCTCCACCATGGATCTCCATGGACTGCAGGGGGACAGCCTGCCTCACCATGGTCTTCACCACAGGCTGCAGGGGAATCTCTGCTCCGGCGCCTGGAGCACCTCCTCCCCCTCCTTCTTCACTGACCTTGGTGTCTACAGAGTAGTTTCTCTTACATCTTCTCACTCCTCTCCCTCTAGCTGCTAAGTGTGCAGCTTTTTTTTCCTCTCTTCCTTTTTTTTTTTCTTAATTCTGTTCTCCCAGAGGCGTTACTGATTGGCTTGGCCTTGGCCAGCGGCGGGTCCGTTCTTGTAGCCGGCTGGCTTTGGCTGTGTCGGGTCGGACATGTGGAAGCTTCTGGCAGCTTCTCTCACAGAAGCCACCCCCATGTCTCCTCCCCTGCTACCTAAACCTCTCCATGCAAACCCAATACAACTACATACTTCCCTATGTTGAGGGTCAACCCTGCATACTGGGCCCTTTGTCCCGCTCAGAAGGGAATCACCTACTACAATTACCATTCTTTTTTTCTTATCACAGGAAGTCTTGATATGCGGAGTCAATCGCCTCTTCCCATGTGACCTTGTAGGCAGGCCTTGCACCATGTCCTCACCTACCTCTCCTTCAAGATGCAGGGCCTCAAACCTATTACAGAGGGATACCTGAGGATGCAAAGCAGGTAGGGAGGGGGCTTGCCCATGATGCCGAACTTGGACTTTCTTCCAACCCTCCTCATCTTTTTGGTCCCTTGCCTCTGCCTGACAGCTACAGGGCAGGGGCTGCCTCAGGTCTCCTCCCTCTGCCCAACAGGGTGGGGGTTCCATCACCTTTTGGGGGGTATCCTCCTGGGGAGTTTCTGACTGTCATGCTAGGGAGTTACTCCACCAGTCAATCTCCTTCTCACACTCCCTGATGGTCCTCAATCTCTTGACCTCCTCCTTGAGTTTCACCACCATACTGAGGAGAACGTCCACCTGCTCACACCTCACGCAGGTGGAATGCCTCCCTCCCTCCCCCGGCAGCAGCAGGCTCTGGCACTCCCTGCAGCCAGAGACCTGAACAGCCACCATTTGGGGCAGGCCCTCCATCTGGGTCGCCACAGTCTTTTTGTGACAAGCTCTCAGTCTGGAAGAGACCATAGTCAGATTCAGTCTGGGACACTGCCAATAGGTGAGAAAGTCAACAAGCAAGGAGTGACAGCCTCTGCACCCTGCTGCACGAGCTGAGTACTTTCCCTAGTAGCAGACCGGCAAGTTAACTAGCTGCTGTGATAGAATGATGCTTCCAGCAGAGCTACAGCGAGCTGCCCTGCACCCTTCCCTACTCGCCTCTTCTGCTCACCCTGCCTGCATGAACTGCCACACCACACCCTTCTGCCGCGCCATGCCCTTCTGCCGCACCACACCCTGTTTGCCCGTCCTGGTCTCTCGTGCTCCCTGGGGGTTGTTTAAATGGCCTTGGCATTGCCCTCGCTGCGTCAGCCCCGCTCATGGGATTGGCTGCTCCTGACGGGACTTGGCGTCACATCTGCAGCCTCCCCTCTCTCCAGGACTGCCTCCTCCTCCTTCTCCTCAACACGTGCTCAGCTGCGGAACTTACCGTTACCGCCGCTGTGCTCCTTGCTGACTGAGAGTGGTTGCCGATTTCGCCGTGTTTAAATCACCCATGGTTGGCCCTGGCACCGCCCTCACCACTTTTGTTCAGGTCAATGGCCTCTCCTCCAGGTACCACATCTACTTCTTTTCAGGACAGTCCTTCCCCTCACAAATATGGATTCGCATAGGTGTTTCTCTAGTGCTCATTGGCCCAGCCAATGATGAGGGGGGGAGTCTCTGCCTTGGAGCCAGGGGAGCTTTTTGCTCTCACAAGGTGGCTCTTCCCCACTACCAAAAAACCAGCCCCACCCCCCCCTCCCCCAACCCAACACAATACCTTTGCCATACTGTGGGTCCACAAAATTCCCAACAAGAGAATTCAAAATTGTACCACTGAAAATCCAGGTTATCACACAGAATACTAACAACACAGCCCTAAAAGTCTACTGTAGTGTTAAGAAAAATGCATACTTGTAAAGTATGTTGACCTTCATGACTGTCTGTGCATGTTGCAAATTCTATGAACAGAATTTGAGGAAAAAAGAACAGCTGTTTCTACTGGTTGTACAAAGGTAAAAGGCTTTTCCAGTCCTTTATTCCATTTTTTTACTAAGTGGCTGTAGTTAGTGATTATCTCCTAGGTCATTTTCTGAAGGGCGTTTGACAGTTAGAGGTTAGAGAATTATCATCATGGTTTTGGTAGTCCAGCATTTAAAGCTACTGCATGGTTTCTACCTTCCCTTCAGATTTGCTAGGCCTTTCAGACCCTTTCTATGTATTTTTGTTTTCTTAAATCTGTAAGACTGAATACATTATTGGAGGCTAAGTCAATGGACGTATGTATATATATTTACGCAATCATAAAAATTTACACTGCACTTAACAGAGAAAAATCATTGCAACTGAAAGCTTTCTGGCCTTTGAGTTTGTTCCTTACCTGGTCTGGTGCAATCACAAGAGAAGGCTCCAGACAGACCTTATTGTAGCCTTCAGATACTTAAAGGGGGTCTATACGAAAGATGGGGACAAACTTTTTAGCAGGGCCTGTAGCGATAGGACAAGGGGTAATGGTTTTAAACTAAAAGAAGGTAGATTTAGAGTAGACATAAGGAAGATTTTTTTTTACAATGAGGTTGGTGAAACACTGGCACGGGTTGCCCAGAGAAGTGGTAGAAGCCCCATCCCTGGAAACATTCAAGGTCGAGTTGGATGAGGCTCTGAGCAATCTGATCTAGTTGAAGATTTTCCTGCTCATTGCAGGGATGTTGGACTAGATGACCTTTAAAGGTCCCTTCCAAGACAAGCCATTCTAAGATTCTATGATTATGTATCTGTCCCGGTTTTCTTAGGAAAGAGTTAATTTTCTTCTTAGGAGCTGGAATAGCTGTTGTATTGGATCTAGCTGAGATGGAGTTAATTTTCCCCATAACAGCCCTCAGAGTGCTGTGTTTTGTATTAGTAGCTAGAAAGGTATTGATAATGCATCAGTGTTTTGGCTACTGCCGAACAGTGCTCCCACAGTATCAAGGTTGTCTCTCCAACATTGCCCCCACACCAGTATGCTGGGGGTGGGGAAGGTCTTGGGAGTGGACATAGCCAGGACAGCTGACCCAAACTGACTAAGCATAGAAGAACTGAAATCAGCTCCCTTGACTCTGGTGAGGGGTCTGGCACTGCAAAGGTCAGACAGTGAATACTCTGATGAGGAACAGGAGTAGAGTATTCTTCTCATAATAAGTCTGAATTGAAACACTAACTAAAATACTAAAAAGAAAATTAACTCTATCTTACCAAAACCAGGACATCTTCCTAAGGAGGAAGAGGATGAGGAGGAGGGAAGGGGAGATGGAAATAGAGACAGTACAATAACCACCCGATCTCTAACCCTGAGTGAGCTGCAGGATATATGAAAAGATTTCACCTGTTACCAAGGTGAGCACCTCACTATTGGCTGCTCAGACGCTGGGATAATGGGGCCAGTAGCATGGAGTTAGAGGGTAGAGAAGCCAAGCAGCTGGGATCCCTCTCTAAGGAAGTGGGAACTGATAAAGCAATTGCAAGAGGGGAACCAACTCGCAGTCTTTGGAGGCAGCTCTTGGCGGGTGTGAAGGAAAGGTAACCCTTCAAGGATGATATTACCTGAAATCCAGGCAAATGGGTCAGCATGGAGAGAGGGATTCAGTACCTGAGGGAACCAGCTGTGCGGGAGCTGATTTACCAGGACCCGAGGGACATGAGGGTAACTGAAGACCCAGATGAAATCCCGTGCACAATAACCATGTGGTGAAATGTCATACGGAGTGCACCAGCATCATATGCCAGCTCATTGGCAACAGTAGAAGTAAAAGAGGATGAGGAGGCACCAACTGTAAATGAAGTGGCTATCTGGCTCCAGGATTTGAAGACAGTCTCTCTGCCTCTATACGAACCTATGTCTTGGCCATGGAAAAACTACCAGAAGTCCTGGAGAAACACGTGGAGAAACTGTCCCAAGAGTTCCAAAGACTCAAGGATAGGCTCCACCCTTCACCTGTTCGAACCTGTGTCTCAGCTGTTAGGAGCAAGCGTTTCCCAGATCAAGAGAGATGGTATACACCACAGGGCACACTGTGTTTTTACTTGAGTGACCATGGAGAAGACATGAGAAAGTGGGATGGGAAACCTCCCTCAGTCCTGCAGGCACGAGTACACGAGCTGCAAAGAAAAACAAGTACAAACAGGGATTCTTCTGGTCCTTCTAGAAAAAATGCTGCTCTAGTCTCCAGTGGACAATTCCCCAGACAGAAAAGAAGGGCTGATGCTGCTCACAGTCCTTTCCTTGATCCTAATCTTTTTGATCATATTTCAGCAGAAGTGAGTGATGAACATAATGACCATCATTAGAGGGGCCCTGCCTCCAGCCAGGTGGAGGAAAGGGATAACTGAGTTTACTGGACTGTGGGGATTCATTGGCCTGGCACATCTGACCCCCAGCAATACAAAGCTTTAGCGGACACTGGTGCCCAATGCACCCTGATGCCATTGAACTTTGAAGGGGCAGAATCCATTTGTATTTCTGGAGTCACAGGGGGGTCCCAACAGCTGACTGTGTTGGGGGCTGAAATGAGTCTGACTGGGAATGACTGGCAAAAACACCCCATTGTGACAGCTGTCTGCTTTGCCCAGGCTCTCAGAGGACTCTTCTGTTGTGGGATTGCTGAGGGTTGAAGACCAGCAGGTTCCCATCACTACCACACCAGTGCAATATGGCACCAACCAAGACTCCGTAATTCCCATCCATAAACTGATTCGTCAGCTGGAGAGCCAAAGAGTGATCAGCAGGACTCACTCTCCCTTTAACAGCCCCATATGGCCAGTGAGGAAGTCTAATGGGAATGGAGACTGACAGTGGACTATTGTGGCTTGAATGAAGTCACACCACCACTGAGCACTGCCGTGCCGGACATGTTAGAGCTCCAATATGAACTGGAGTCCAAGGCAGCCAAGTGGTACGCCACCATAGACATTGCCAATGCGTTCTTCTCCATTCCTTTGGCAGCAGAATGCAGGCCACAGTTTGCTTTCACCTGGAGGGGTGTCCAGTACTCCTGGAATCGACTGCCCCAGGGGTGGAAACACAGCCCCACCATTTGCCATGGACTGATCCAAACTGCCTTGGAACAGGGTGAGTCTCCAGAACACCTGCAATACATTGATGACATCATCATGTGGGGCGATATCGAAGAAGTTTTTGAGAAAGGGAAGAAAAGAATCCAAATCCTCCTGAGAGCTGGTTTTGCCATAAAACAAAGCAAGATCAAGGGACTGTTTTTAGCAATAAGGTGGCCAGATGGACATCGTCTGATCCCAATGGATGTGATCAATAAAATAACAGCTGGCCTTAGACAGTGCTCTACCTCTATACGGACTCATAGATGGTGTCAAATGATCTGTGGGAGTGGTTACAGAAATGGAAAGAGAGCAACTTGCAGTGCAGAGGCAAACCCATCTGGGTTGCTGAATTATGGCAAGACATTGCTGCTCAGCTAGAGAGACTGGTTGTAAAGACATGTCATGTAGATGCCCATGTGCCCAAAAGTCGAGCCACTGAAGAACATCAAAATAATCATCAGGTGGATCAGGCTGCTAAGATCAAAGTGTCTCAAGTAGAATTGGACTGGCAACAGAAGGGTGAAAAATTTTTAGCCCGCTGGGTCCATGATGCCTCAGGCCATCAAGGAAGAGATGCAACATATAGATGGGCTCGTGATCGAGGGTGGACTTAACCATGGACATTATTGCATATTGACTATTGCACAAGTCATTCATGACTGTGAAACATGTGCTGTGATCAAGCAAGCCAAGTGGTTAAAACCTCTCTGGTATGGAGGATGATGGTTAAAATATAAATATGGGGAGGCCTGGCAGATTGACTGTATCACACTTCCACAAACCCACAGTGGTAAGCGTTACGCGCTCACCATGGTTGAAGTAACCACTGTGTGGTTGGAAACATATGCTGTGCCCCATGCCACTGCCCGAAACACTATTCTGGGTCTTGAAAAGCAAGTTTTGTGGCCATATGGTGCCCCAGAAAGAACAGAGTCAAACAATGAGACTCATTTCCCAAATAATTTCATAGACACTTGGACCAGAGAAAATTGCATTGAGTGGGTGTACCACATTCCCTATCATGCACAAGCCTCCGGGAAAGTGGAATGATGCAATGGACTGTTAAAAACCACACTCAAGGCAATGGATGGTGGAACATTTAGCAAAAGCCCATTCAAGACTTTTACATACTGTAGAAGGGGATAGAGTCCCTGTGGTTCACATTAAAAATATGCTGGGAAAAACAGTCTGGGTTATTACTGCCTTGGGTAAAGGTAAACCCATTTGTGGGATTGCTTTTGCTCAAGGACCTGGGTGCACTTGGTGGGTGATGCATAAAGATGGGGAAGCCCGATGTGTACTTCAAGGGGATTTGACTTTAGGTGAAAATAGCTGATGAATTGCTGTATCACCATTGCTATGGTTGTTGTGTATTTTACTAACGCCTTTATATTGAGAATTTCCCCAAGTTAATGAAGAAGGAACTCCAATAGAAGCAGAGTTGGTGCCCAACAGCTTATTTGAGATCGTGGTGGGTGGATCTTGCCTGAATTCCAGGTGCTCACCAAGCCACTCTATCACCCCCCTCCTCAGCAAGATGGGGAGGGGAGAAAATCAGATGGAATAAAAAAACCCCCAAACTCGTGGGTCGAGACAAAGGCAGTTTAATAGAAGCAAAGCAAAGCTGTGCATGCAGAAGCAAAAGAACAAAATATTTATTCCCTACTTCCCATCAGCAGGCGATGTTTGGCCACTTCCCGGGAAGCAAGGTTTTGTATGCGTTACAGCTCCCAGATGGCAAACAGAAATAATGAATGCCCCCCCTTCCCCCTCCGTTCCCCTTGCTTTTATTTCTGAGCAGATGTCATATGGTCTGGAATATCCCTTTGGTCCGTTTGGGTCAGTTGTCTTGGCTGTGTCCCCTCCCAAGACCTTCCCCATCCCCAGCCTACTGGTGGAGGGGCGGAAATGGTGCAGAGCCAGCCTTGGTGCTGTGCTAGCACTGCTCAGCAGTAACCAAAACACTGCTGTGTTATCAACACCCCTCGAGCCACCAATACAAAACACAGCACTCTGAGGGCTGCTATGGGGAAAATCAACTCCATATCAGTCAGACCCAATACAATCTCCACCTGTGTCTAGTGGAGTCCAGCGCTTCCATCCCCCATTATCCAATGCCCTCAACATCATCTTTAACAGTCCATTGTATCTTTCAATCTTTCCAGAGGCTTGTGGGTGACAGGGGATGTGGTGCACCCACTCAATGCCATGTTTCTTTGCCCAGGAGTTTATGAGGTTGTTTCAAAAACTAGTCCCATTGTCCAATTCAATTCTTTCTGGGGTACCATGTCGCCACAAAATTTGTCTTTCAAGTCCTAAGATGGTGTTTGGGGCAGTGGCATGGTTTACAGGGTATGTTTCTAGCCAACCAGTAGTTGCTTCCACCATGGTGAGTATGTAGCGCTTGCCTTGGCGTGTTCGTAGCAGTGGTCCAATATAGTCAGTTTGCCAGGCCTCACCATATCGAAAGCCCAGCCACCGACCTCTGTTCCAGGGAGATTTTACTTGTGTGGCTCGCTTGACTGCAGCACATGTTTCACATTCATGAGTGACCTGTGTGATGGCTTCCATGGTCAGGTCCACCCCTCGATCACGAGCCCATCAATATGTTGCATCTCTCGATGCTGGTCTTCAACCCTCAAAAGCTGGATACCTTTATCCATGGTGGTCCATTTGCCTACCCCTGGTTGCAACACAATATCATCCTTGACAGGATACCTTTCCCTCACAGTTGATAGAAGACATCTCCAGAGGCTGAGTTTTTGTGTTTTCTTTCCAATCACTTTATCAATTCCACTTTCTCTGGCAAGGGATCCCAGTTGCCTGGCTTCCCTGCCCTCCAGTTCCAGGCTACTGGCTCCATTATCCCAGCATCGGAGCAATCAAGTAGTAATCCGCTCACCTACATGACGGCTGTAATCTTTTTGTGTATCTCCCAGCTCACTCAGGGACACAGATTGGGTGATTACCTCAGGTTCTATCTCTTCCTCCTGTTCTCGTGATACACCTGGTGTATTGGGTCTGGCTGGGATGGAGTTGATTTTCCCTGTGGCAGCCCTCAGAGTGCTGTGTTTTGTATTGGTGGCTCGAGGGGTGTTGATAACACACCAGTGCTTTGGTTACTGGTGAGCAGTGCTTCCACAGCATCAAGACTGGCTCTCCATTTCCCCCCAGTAGGCTGGGGGTGGGGAAGGTCTTGGGAGGGAACACAGCCAAGACAACTGACCCAAACTGACCAAAGGGATATTCCAGACCATATGACGTATGCTCAGAAATAAAGCAAGGAGAACGGAAAGGGAAGGGGGGGCATTCGTTACTTCCGTGTGTCCTCCGGGAACCGCAACGCTTATGAAAACCTTGTGTTGCCTCTCAGAGGCGTGACGACGTGGTTCAGGAACGGCATGGGGACCACCCCCAGGCCGCTCGGGCCATTAGCTCACAGACACCAATGTGGTGGACGGCAAATGGCGTTTTATTAGTGCTCAACACGGTGTTATATACTTTAGATTTACAACGTCACTTCTGTCTGCTTACGGGAGAGAGATCTTATCTTTCCGTACAGCGCGATATCTTCCGGTCACCAGACCCTAACTACCGACAACCCTGCTTCCCAGGAAGTGGCCAGACATCGCCTGCTGATGGGAAGTAGGGAATAAATATTTTTAGTTCTTTTGCTTCTGCTCCTGCAGCTTTGCTTCGCTTCTATTAAACTGCCTTTGTCTCGATCCACGAGTTTGATTTTTTTGTGTTCCATCTTACTTTCTCCCCTCCCCATCTTGCTGAGGAGGGAGGTGATAGAGTGGGCTTTGGTGGACATCCAGCATCTAGCCAGGGTCAACCCACCACAACTGGTTTGTCTTCATCTACCACAGAGTAAATTTTCTTTTTATACTTCATTTTCTGTATAGGGGTAATTATTACTGGTGCTGGTTCATCCTCTAGCACAGATTCATCACTTTCTACCAAGGTTTGGGTATTTGATGTGCTTTTCATCAGGGTCTGAGTAGCTGCAATATTTCTCATTGGAAACTGAGTATCCACAGTGCAAGCTGAGGGGTCTGTTGCCTGGGTCTGAACAGCTGCAGTATGTGTTACGGAATTTTGAGTAGCTGCAGTAGGAGTTGGAGTGATATGCGAACATATAAAATATAGTTAGATTTATTAATTTATTTTCTGTATTAAGAATTAGGTTTTAAAAAATAAGCTTAGATTCATTTTGTCTCTGTGTTAAGTGGGAAACTTTTACAAGAACTAACAAGCTATTCCACACTATCAGCAAAGGCCTTGCGGTGTCTGGTATACCAGCAGTCTGGAGCAAGAGAAGAAGGAACTGGTATGCAACACCTGCAGGCTGAAGCAAGAAAGCTGGCTTTGTTTTGTCTAGAGGTCTACAAGGGTGCTAACAAGCACCAACAGGAGGCAGTGCCCAAGCGTGAATGGGAGTGAACTTATGTTAAAATTTCTTGGAACTAATTAGCTTAACCCATCCTAAATTTAATGAATATGTGTGTGTGTGTACTTTAAATAATGCCTTTGTGAAAGAGTGGGGGCGCAGGACCTTTTGGAGAGATCCACCCTGTCGCCCACCGGCGAATAAAACATACCTGCTTTATAACTCTCTGCGAGTTGTAAGGTTTAATTACGCAGATCAGGAAGATTGGTTGGCTGGGTTTGAAGAGTGTGGTGGGTTGACCCTGGCTAGAGACCGGATGCCCACCAAAGCCCACTCTATCACTCCCCCTCCTCAAATGGGCAGGGGGAGAAAATTATAACGAAAAGCTCGTGGGTGGAGATAAGGACGGAGAGAGATCACTCACCAGTTACTGGCACGGGCAAAACAGACTCGACTTGGGGGAAAAAAAAACAAATTTACTTTATTACAAATCAAAATCAGAGGAGAATGAGAAGTAAAACCAAATCTTAAAACACCTCCCCCATCCCTCCCTTCTTCCCGGGCTTAATCTCTTTCCCGATTTTCCACCTCCTCCCCCCAGCAGCACAGGGGGACAGGGAATGGGGTTAGGGTCAGTTCATCACACGGTGTTTCTGCCGCTGCTTCCTCCTCAGGGGGAGGTCTCCTTCCCCCACACCAGCGTGGGGTCCCTCTCACGGGAGACAGTCCTCCACCAACTGCTCCAACGTGAGTCCTTCCCATGACTGACAGCTGCTCCAGTCTGGGTCCATTTCTTGCTGCCAAAGTTTATGTAGCTGCAGTATCTGTTCTTGGAGTTTGAATAGTCACAGACCTCCTTACTGTGGTTTGTATAGCTGGAATATCTGTTTTCGGGGTCTGAATAGCTACAGTTTTTGTCATGGGCACCAAAGTGGCCATAGTATCTGCTGCAAAAGTTTCAGTAGCTGCATCACTGGTTGCAGGGGTTTTGGTAACCACAGGGTCCATTGCAGAGGTTATTCCTTGGGTGGTATACCTACAGAGTTTCCTGATCTTAAACAACATTTGAAAAATACTTAGGAGGCCCAGCAATAAAAATAAAATAGCCAGATTATCCCAAGAATAATTAATACTCCCAACCTCTTTCATTCTTGGACTGGAAGAGAAAGAGAAATTGTCAAAAGCTGTCCCTTTTGTAAATTTGTTCCCCAAAGCGAGAAAGTAAGAGGTGCAATTATTAATAAACTCTGTCAGGTGACACTCGGTGTTCAGAAAGGTTTGATTAACACTTTGTATTCCCGAGGAGGAAAAAATTGATGGTGTAATTTGCAACAGTGTCCAATATATGGAGCCCGAGGACCGAAGAAACCAACTCAGTGGGCATTCTCCACGGGAAGACAAAGTAAACCGTGAACTGATCAAGAGTATCTAACAGATAGCACCCGAAATGCGAGGATGGTGGAAACAGAATGTACAAAAACTGGGCTACTCTCACAGTCATTGTCAGACAGAACAGATGGAAAAAACCCTTAATCACATTTTTATAGCCAATGAGCAATGCAATAAAAAGCAAGTAAGGACTCACATCCCACAGTTCTGATGATAACCCCCTGATAAAATGTAGCAACATGGTAATCATTTTGTTAAAGCACTATCCGACACTGTCTTTATCTCAACCCTTATTGCCCCACGTTGGGTGCCAAAATGACTGATAGTTTCATTCGCCAAGCCCTTGGCTAGCAGCCAACACAGCCGTTCACCCACTTCCCCCCCATCCCCAGGGGATAGGAGAGAGGATTGGGGGGCAAGGACAAGGAGGCATGTAGGTTGAGGTAAGAACAGTTTAATAATAGAAAGAAAACTTAAAATAATACTAATATTAAAATAGCAGTGATAATGATAACAGTAACAAAATATGCAAGTGAATGACACCCAATGTTATAGCTCACCCCACTCCTGACCGAGCCTGGTCTGTTCCCAGATAATGATCCCGGAGGAGCGACAATCCCGGAAGAACAAGAGCCAGAGAGAAAGCCAGAGAGAACAAGAGAGGAAGGGACCCTCACTAATATACTGGGCATGACGTGATATGATATGGAATACCCCATTGGCATATCTAACTGTCAATTAAGTTTATTAATTTAAATATTCTTCTTCCCCCTTAAATCTTGTGCTTATGGACTGACAGAACACAAAGTCCTTCACTTCCAGTGACAAAAATGTAAACATTGGTATGTTATCAGTGTCTCTCTCACAGCAAGTCCCAGGCTGGAAGGAAAAAGCAGTACAATTCTATCTACTGAAAAAAAAACCCCAAAAAAACAAAACCCAGAAAACTGCTCTACTTCAGCTAAAAAACCAGGACATCTCCCTAGATGTACTGATGTCTCATGGGCCCATCGAGCTACAAATAGCTCACCTTTATGCTCCCAGTCCAAGTCCACGGGAGCTACTTCAGTTTTGGCAGCCTTGCTTACATGTTCATGGTTTTGATGTTCTTCTGTGGCATGGCTTTTGGGCAAGTGACCATCTTCATGACGTACCTTTAAAAGTCATGTTTTCCACTCATGCAGTGTATTGGGTTTGAGTGGCAAGGTTTTGGTAGCGGTATGGAGAGGGACATGGGGGTGGCTTCTGTGAGAGAAGCTGCCAGAAGTTTCCCCTATATCCGACCCGACACAGCCAATGCCAGCCGGCTACAAGAATGAACCCGCCGCTGGCCAAGGCCGAGCCAATCAGTAACGCCTCTGTGAGAACATAATTAAAAAAAAAAAAAAGCAAGAGAGGGAAGAAAAAAGCTGCACACTTTGCAGCTGGAAGAGAGGAGTGAGAAGATGTAAGAGAAACAACTCCACAGACACCAAGGTCAGTGAAGAAGGAGGGGGAGGAGGTGCTCCAGGCTCCGGAGCAGAGATTCCCCTGCAGCCTGTGGTGAAGACCATGGTGAGGCAGGCTGTCCCCCTGCAGTCCATGGAGGTCCATGGTGGAGCAGATGGCCACCTGTAGCCCATGGAGGACCCCACACCAGAGCAGGTGGATGCCTGAAGGAGGCTGTGACCCCGTGGAAAGCCCGAGCTGGAGCAGGTTCCTGTCAGGACCTGTGGCCCGTGTAGAGAGGACCCCACGCCGGAGCAGGTTTGCTGGCAGGACTTGTGCCCCCTTGGGGGACCCGTGCTGGAGCAGTCCCTTCCTGAAGGACTGCACCCCATGGAACGGACCCATGCTAAAGCAGTTGGTGAAGAACTGTCAGTCATGGGAAGGACTCATGTTGGAGAAATTCGTGGAGGACTGTCTCCCGTGAGAGGGACCCCATGCTGGTGTGGGGGAAGGAGTCCTCCCCCTGAGGAGGAAGAAGTCGAGTCTGTTTTGCCCATGCCAGTAATTGGTGAGTGATCTCTGTCCATCCTTATCTCCACCTACGAGCTTTTCGTTATATTTTTCTCCCCCTGCCTAGTTGAGGAGGGGGAGTGATAGAGTCTTTAATGTCCTGCCACAATGCAGCAGCCCAGATGGGTTTACCCCTGCCCTGCCAATTGGTCTTTTTCCTGCTGCAGCCACCTCCACAGAGCATTAGACACCATCCAGGAGTCAATGTAGAGAGAGAGCACTGGCCACTTTTCTTGTTCAGCAATCTTTAGGGTTAGTTGGATGGCTTTCACTTCTGCAAACTGACTTGACTTGCCTTCTCCTTCAGTGGTCTCAATGACTTGTCATGTGGGACTCCACACAGCAGCTTTCCACTTCTGATGATTTCCTACCACACGACAGGATCCATCAGTAAACAAAGCATAACGCCTTTCGTCTTCTGATAACTCATTATACGGTGGTGCCTCTTGATCAGGAACCACCTCCTCAGGCTGTACTCCAAACTCTCTGCCTTCTGGCCAGCCCATGATCTCTTCCAGGATTCCTGGACGGTTGGGTTTCTACTAGTCGAGATTGTTGCACGATCTACGCTACCCACTTACTCCATGTAGCACTGGTTGTGTGATGTGTAGAAGGGATGTTTCCTTTAAACATCCAATGTAGCACAGGCAATCGAGGTGCCAGGAGCAGATGTGCTTCTGTGCCACCAACTTCTGAAGCGGCGTGAACCCCCTCATATGCTGCTAGTATCTCCCTTTCAGTTGGAGTGTAGTGAGCTTCTGATCCTCGATACCCCCAGCTCCTAAACCCTAATGGTCGACCTCGGGTTTCTCCTGATGTTTTCTGCCAGAGGCTCCAGGTGAGACCATGCTCCCCAGCTGCACTGTAGAGTACATTTTGCACAGTTGATTCTGTTTGGATAGGCCCAAGAGCCATTGCACGAGCTATTTCTTGTTTGATAAGCTCAAAGACTTGTTGTTGCTCAAGGCCCCACTCAAAAGAGTTCTTCTTTCGGGTTACTCGACAGAGAGGTCTCACAAGCTGACTATAACGTGGAAAATGCATTCTCCAGAATCCCACAAGGCCTAGGAAAGCTTGTGTTTCCTTCTTGTGAGCTGGTGGAGACATAGCTGCTGTCTTGTTAACTACAACCATAGGCACATGATGGTGTCCATCCTGCCATTTTATTCCCAAGAACTGAATCTCTTGTGCAGGTCCCTTGACCTTGCTTTTCTTAATGGCAAAAGCAGCTCTCAGGAGAATCCAAATTATTCTTTTTCCCTTCTCAAACACTTCTTCTGCCTTGTTGCCCCACACAATGATGTCGTCAATATATTGCATGTGTTCCGGGGCATCACCCCTTTCCAGTGCAGCTTGAATTACTCCATAACAAATGGTGGGGCTGTGTTTCCACCCCTGGGGCAGTCGATTCCAGGTGTATTGGACACAACTCCAGGTGAAAGCAAACTGCGGCCTGCACTCTGGTGCCAAAGGAATGGAGAAGAATGCATTAGCAATGTCTATGGTGGCGTACCACTTGGCTGCCTTGGACTCCAATTCATATTGGAGCTCTAACATGTCTGGTACAACAGCACTCAGTGGTGGTGTCACTTCATTTAGGCCTCGGTAGTCTACTCTTAACCTCCACGCTCCCTCAGACTTTTGCACTGACCATATGGGGCTATTAAAAGGTGAATGAGTCTTGCTGAGGACTCCTTGGCTCTCCAGTTGACAAATCAGTTTATGGATGGGAGACAAGGAGTCTCGGTTTGTACGATATTGCTGCCAGTGCACTGTCCTGGTGGCAACTGGCACCTGTTGTTCTTCAACTTGCAGCAATCCCACAACGAAGGGATCTTCTGAGAGGTCAGGCAGGGTAGACAGCTGCTTGACCTTGTCTGTGTTTACAGTGGCTGCCCCAAAAGACCATTGGTACCCCTTTGGTTCTTTGAAGTTTTGGAACTTTGAAGACACTCTTTCCACAATTGGTGTCTCCACATCAGGGGAATACATGGCTGCTAAGCTGTTAGCATATGACACTGAGGCACTTTGGATCATCTTCCTCCACATGGTCTGAGTGCACAGGACATCCTCTGGATCTTTGGAGGCCTCATCATTGTCTGGATCACTATAGATGACTTCCAGCACTGCTAGTTCTCTCAGATACTGGATGCCTTCATCTGCCATAGTCCACTTTCCTGGGGAGTTCATAAGATCATCTTTGAATGGGTATCTGGCTTTCACACTTGAGAGGAGCCGTCTCCAGAGACTGCAAACTGCTACTTCTCTTTCAATTCCTCTCTTGATCCCATGGTTTCTAGCCAGGGATCCCAGCTGCTGGGCTTCCCTTCCTTCCAGTTGCTGGCTGTCGGCCCCATTATCCCAGCATCGGATCAGCCAGGCAGCAATCCGCTCACCTGGCTGGTGGCTGCAATCTTTCCGCATGTCTCGAAGCTCTGATGAGGTCAGGGACCGGGTAGTTTCCGCTTCTTGTTTCAGTTCTCTCACTCCTTCCTCCAAGTTCCTTGTCGAAGGACCAGTTTCTTGATCAAATCTTTTCTCTTCTTCCTCTGCCCTCACTAATCGATGATATGGACCAGTGGTTCTCCTTGTCCACCGTTTCTTTTTCACCACTGGGGCAATTACTGTAGTTGTTGTTGTTTGGATCCCTGTCTCAACCATGGTGTCCTTGGATGTGGTCTGGGTCCCTGCCTTAACCACAGTCCTCTGAGAGTACTGAACTGGGGCTCCATAGGCACAGGCCAGGCCCCAGTACAGTGCTAGAAGCTGCTGGTTCTCATTGGGGTAGGCCAGGCACCCTTCCATCAAGTGACGCGTTAGTTTGCCAGGGTTGTGTGCTTCTTCAGGTGTGAAATCCCAGGCTATGGGAGGTGATAACTGTCCTAGGAACCTGCCCAAATCCTTCCACACCCCCTGCCACCCAGGGACTGGCTGCTTCAGGGCACTTTTCAGTATTTCATCACTCAAAAGCTGCCTTCTCTTACACCAGGACGAGACTAGATTCCACAAAACCCATAATATTCCAACAGCATTACTTAGTAGTAATAAACAGCTCACATAAGGGTGAACAAGGACCTCGGGAGCCTGCATAATATAGCCATTCACATTAATTCTGGGTAGGGAAAGGGAGATGTATTCCCTCGTCTCCTCCACAAAATAGCTCCCCCAGCACAGTAAGGCCATCAGTGCCAGGACTAAGCACATAGTCACTGTTTGTACCAGCACATTCCTGAGTTCCTTCATCCTCCCCACAGAATAGCTCCCCCAGCATAGTATAGCAGTGAATACCAGTGTGAAGCCCATAGCTGTTCCCGTTATCAACATGTTCCTAAGCTTAGTAGAAACAAAGAGATAAGCAGTGATACCAGCAAAAAACTCTGTGCCCCACATAGGAGCTCGCTGCTTAATAACTACTGCAGCTAAAGCACGCTGAATGCAAAACTGCTGTTGTCTCGAGCCCCACATTGAGCACCAAAAAGGACTCTGGTGGGTTGACCTTGCCTGAATTCCAGGTGTCCACTAAGTCACTCTATAACCACCCTCCTCAGCAGGATGGGGAGGGGAGAAAATAAGATGGAACACAAAAAACCCCAGACTCGTGGGCTGAGACAAAGGCAGTTTAATAGAAGCAAAGCAAAGCTGCACGTGCAGAAGCAAAAGAACAAAATATTTATTCCCTACTTCCAATCAGCAGGCAATGTTTGGCCACTTCCCAGGAAGCAAGGTTTCGTACGCGTTACAGCTCCCAGATGGCAAACAGAAATAATGAATGCCCCCCCTTCCCCCTCCGTTCTCCTTGCTTTTATTTCTGAGCAGACCTCATATGGTCTGGAATATCCCTTTGGTCAGTTTGGGTCAGTTGTCTTGGCTATGTCCCCTCCCAAGACCTTCCCCATCCCCAGCCTACTGGTGGAGGGGTGGAAATGTTGCAGAGCCAGCCTTGGTGCTGTGCTAGCACTGCTCAGCAGTAACCAAAACACTGGTGTGTTATCAACACCCCTCGAGCCACCAATACAAAACACAGCACTCTGAGGGCTGCCACAGGGAAAATCAACTCCATCCCAGCCAGACCCAATACAGGTGCCTTATCTTTGTGGACACAGAGCACAATACTACAGAGGCACAGATATGGTGGATGGCTTGAGCATTTTTTTGTGATGATGAGTATGCTGCCTGCCCTCCAGATAGTGCTGATTTCCAAGGATACAGGCTTGCTTATTTACTGCTTTTCTGCTTCTTGTTGGGCCTTAAAGAGGAGGAGGTAATCGAGATACTACAGGAGAAATTAACTTCTGCTGGCTCCCAGTCCAGTGATAAGCAATGTCTGGCATGCTGGCTTGTCCCCATCACATCCATCCCTCCTTTTGAAGTCCATGCGATTGCATGAGTGAAAGATTGAAAGATCAAACTCTTGTTAATTTTAATAGACCCAGCAGCACTGCTGTGAAAACCTAGCTAGATAGCTTTTACATCTGTGGTAGAATGAAGCCTGTCATATTGTCATTAATCCTCTCCCTGGCAAATCTCCCATTGACTTCAGTGGGAGTTTTGTCTGAACATGAACAGAGTCACAATTTCAAGTTTTGATCCTATATTAATTTCTCAGCAAGAAAGAGAAACGGATTCTATAGATTTTCACTTAACCATTAGGACTACCTGAAACACTCACTTTCTATAACATAGTGATACGAATGTGGGCAATTATCTTTTTGACAATGCCTTTTGGAAATAGTACAGATTTATTCCTTTAACCCATTCCTAACATAATCCATATGCAACTATATATTAGAGATACTCTCTTTCAGTGACAGAACTAAGTGCTACAGCATCTCAAGACTTCATTTGTCAAAAAGGATATCATCATTCTTAATACAAAGTCAGGGGTCCTTATTCCACTGTCATTCGTAGGGATTTTGCACTGTTGTGACTTTAATAAATTATTCTCAGTTGACATTAAGATGAAGAAAATTAGACTCTAGATATTGCTGTTTCACATTTTCTATTCATAGAATTTAATGCTTCATATTTTGTTTCACTTCTTTACTTCATCCCCAAAATTGATTTCATTTGAATTTTTTATCAACTAAATAATTGGAGCTCAGCACACTCTTTTGGCTTTTCCTGGTTTCATCTGGCATAGAGATAAATTTTTTAGTAGCTAGAATAGCACTGTGTTTTAGATTTAGTATGGGATTTGGTATGAGAATGTTGATAATATACTGATGTTTTTAGTTGTTGCTAAGAAATTAAAGACTTTTCAACTTCCCATGCTTTGCTAGTGTGCAGGTAGGAGGGAGCATAGCCAGAACAACAGATCCAAATTGACCAATGGGATATTCCATATCATAAAATGTCATGCTTGGTATACAGATGAGGTTTGGCCAGGAAGCTGTCTCTCTCTCTTCCAGGATTGCACTTTCAGAATTTTTTCTCCTCTGAGATCACTAGCCGGGAATGGGCCAGGCATCATTTGGTGAGTGGTAAGCAATTTGCACTGTGCATCACTTGTTTGTATATTTTATTATTACTATTATTATAATCATTATTTTAATTTTAATTTTATTTCACTTATTAAATGTTGTAAATCATTGAAATGGCTTAGGCCCCTTGACATAAATCAGAGAGGATTAGCAGAGATCTTCGGGAGGCCTCTTCTCCTTGAGAACTTTAGACAAAACAATTCTAATCAAGCTGGGAAAAAAGGGAGTATTCTGTTTTTGCCCTTTGAAGTTCAACTGAACAAACACCAGCTGTTGCGACAAAGAGAAAGTTCTCAGGAGAATGAATAAGCCAGTCAGTGTGGATTTTTAAGAACGTATGTGGGCTTGGTTAACAGATTGTATATAAGAAGCATATGTGTGATCAATAAAATGGGAAGTCTGATGATTCTCATATTGAGCGTCCGGATTTTTTCCCCCCGTCACAACAATTAAATTGTTTTTATCTCAACCTACAAGTCTCCTTACCTTTACCCCTCCAATTCTCCCCCCCGGGTGGGGGAGGGTGAGTGAGCGGCTGCGTGATGTTTGGCTACCAGCCAGGTTAAAATCATGACATGGCTTAAAAAAAGCCCAAAACCCTGAAAAACCTCATCTGATTAAATGAGTAAACTAGAAAAATCTTCAGAGAAAATGAGTCCTTTCTAAAGACTGTGAAAATTAAAAACTTTAAATTTATTGAAATTGTAGTATAAATGTGTCTGTCCCAGAGTGGGGAGTACTAAGTGACTATGTTCCTGCACTGAAGTCTGATACTTGGATATTTAGTATGGCTTTGTATGAAGTAAGGGCATGCATTTTTTTTGTGCATGTGGAAAGTGCACATCTGCTTTTCACAGTCTAGTCCTTTGTGACTTATTTGTATGTGACTGTTGCAGACTCCAATTTTGAATCCATTCCAGTGCAAGAGAGGATGGTGGCTGTATATGGTTTGTTTTTTTTTCTCAGTCTGAAGACAAGATTGTTTTTGCAGATCAACTCAGGCATACGTTAATTAGAAAAGTTCATAGAGTCTTTTACATAAGTCAGTGCTAATGCTCTGCACATGTTCATTACATTAATATAGAATTACAAAAAAACATTATACTCTACGTTATAGTATTTGCCTCTAATGGCCAGGAATAAGGCTGTATTATCAACTTCCTTTAGCAGGTCCTTGTTGAGAGTATTTGCTTCCCATGTAAATCTGTTCTTATAAAGTTGTTGCTAAGAAGCAGCCATGACTGAATTTTTTGTAGAAGATGAAGTGACACTCTGAGAATAAATGAGAATACTTGTTAAAGGTCTCTGGCAATGTAAAAATTATTTATGAAAATATTTCATACATCATCTTGAAAAAACTGAAACACTGCTTTATTTAGAACCCTACAAAATAGAAATGATACTTCCAATGTTTTAGCAAAACCTCATTGTAGTTTTGTGACTGGCTTCATAATAAATGCATCCATTTTCAAAGCTGCTGTAGCAAAACTTTCAGAGCTTGGTTTGTAGTGTGGCTATCTCAAGGATGGCCGAGTTGCCTGGTATGGTGCAAGCAGCATTCTGTGTAGGGCATTTTCATGCTTGCCATGGAGACAATTCCATGGAAAGCTGGCAGAAGAGAGGTGCCAGGATAGAATCTTCAGGAGATGAGGCATCATGTGGCAGGGAGGAGGAGGTGGTTGTGAACAGCAGTAGAGGACCAACCTCTAAAGGCAAGTCAGCCAACTTGTGGAGCTGTGATAGTTAACTGTCAGTTCTGGGTTTTACTAACTACTACACTTTTCTTCTCCACTCCCCCCTTCCAGTCCTCTGTTCTTGTAAACTGCCCAAGCATGGTGTCCTTGTAGTTATCAACATTGTTCTCATAACAATCCTCATTGAAACCAAAACACAGTGTTTTCTAGCTACTAAGAAGAAAATTAATCCTATCCTGGCAAAAACCAGTACAGCATGTCTCCCTCCCTTGTTTCAGTTGTGGAGAAACTGACCGAAAAAGTGTCCCAATTATGCTCTTCACCTGCACAGACCAATTTCTCAGCCACTGAAAGTGAGCATTCTCCTGTGCAAAATAAACAGTATATGTCAAGAGGGACATTGCGGTTTTATTTGTGTGACCATGGGCAAGACATGAGGAAATGGGATAGAAAACCTACGTCGAACCTAGAAAAATGGGTATGTGAGTTGCAAAGAAAACAATAGACAACTAGAGATCCTTTTAGAAGTGCTCCAATTTCCAGAACCCCATTCCTCAAACAGAATAGAAGGGTCAAATTTGCACCCAATCCTATGAGAACTTGTGATTCATATTCAGGAGAAGTGACCAACCATGATGAGACTGAAACACACAGATATCACACTAACCCATTTATTGGCGATTAATATGATACCCAGCACTAGACGGGCCCTGTCTCCAGTCAGGTGGAGGAAAGGGATAATCAAGTTTACTGGACTGTATGGATTCATTGGCCTGGCACATCTGACCCACAGGAGTATAAGGCTCTAGTGGACACTGGTGCCCAATGCACCTTTATGCCATCAGACTTTAAAGGGACAGGATACATCTGTATTTCTGTAGTAACAGGGGAGGTCCCAACAGCTAACTGTATTGGAAGCTGAAATAAGCCTAGAGTGGGAGTGTTACTGATATGTTAGAATTAATTATTAGTATATAGTTTATGAATAGTTTTGATTTTGATAATATAAGATTATAAGAAATATTTTAATGAAAAGTATGCTTGCACAACAACTGAATGCTACTATGAAATCCCTGTACAGCCCCGTACCAAGGCCGAAGGGATTGGTCAAAATAATTTGGTAGGAACCGTAGCTTACGTAACAAGTACAAGCTGACCTGTAAACTGATTTATGATATCTATATGGAAAACCAGAAGAATACGTGTAGCTGTCAAAATCTGGATTAATGAGAATGGGGAAACAATGGGAAGAGAAGCCTCCTGTAACGCTTTGTAGGTGTTGCCAGGAAGGAGAAGTCTACTGTAACGGTTTATAGAAGCCTGCCAAGAAACCATGTTCGTAAGCAAAAGGTAAATAACACGTTTATGTATGACTACTTAATGAATACGTATGAGTAAGCTCTATATAAGATGTATGATTTTGGGGCATGGTGTGCGTTGATCATGAGAGGACTCACTCACGCACCCGGCCGTAATAAAGAAGTGTCTGCTTATCCGCATCACATTGGTGTTGATAAGTTTCTTATTTCGGATTTTCGGTAACAGTTTTGGCACCCCAGATGGGACCTTGCTGAAGGAGACCGGAGGAGTCGGGGACCTGATCGGTTCCAGCCGGCACCGAGGATTTCTCGGGGATACCCATCGAGCCCCGATCCGTAAGGTTCTTCGCGACGTTCCCTGGATTTGTTTTAGGTAAGACACTTCTTTCCTTTTTTTTTTTTTTTTTTAAAGTGGGTTAGAGTCCCACTGTACGTGGGTTAGAGTCCCACAGTAAGAGTGGGTTAGAGTCCCACAGTAAGAGTGGGTTAGAGTCCCACTGTAAATGAGTTAGAGTCCCACTGTACGTCTGCCTGTCAGTCGTGGTGAAAGCTGCGCAGGGTTGGACTAAAGGATCCTTGTGAAGTGGAAGCCGAGGCGTCTGCCCGTAAGTCATAAACGAAAGCTATTGCAGGGTTGGGCAATAGTGGAGACAAGAGAACCTATATGCTATAGTGTTCTCAAGATAGTGCCTCTAACAAGAAGTTAGAAGTTTTTCATGTGTTATATTGTGGAATCGTTTGTTTTGACTGGGTACTGAAGTGCTGAGCTGTAATTAAGAACTGTGTTTATTGTGTTACATGTTTTTACTCAAGGTAACAATTGCGGAACTGTGTGAGTGTGACTGTGAGAGTGAGACGGGCAATTGAGCACGAAGCGAGTGTGGAGTTCGGATCCACGGTTCTGTTATCCCGCAAGGGGTGCAGCCAGAGAAGAACGAAGTGACAGATTTGAGTGATTGTGTATTGTACTGTACAGTAATTAAATTATGGCATCTAAGTTAACTCATTTGTTTAAAAGTAAAAGTATGAGTAATTTGGCTGCAAATGACAAAATCCCAAAAACTTCTCCGTTAGGATGTTCATTAGCACATTGGGGAGATTTACATGATGATTTGAGAAAAAATCAGATGACTGAATATTGTAATCATTGGTGGCCTCTGTATACATTAGAGGATCAGGAAAAATGGCCCATGAATGGGACATTGAATTATAATACTATTCTACAGTTGATGCTGTTTTGTAGGAGAGAAGGAAAGTGGGATGAAGTACCATATGTAGATTTGTTTTTTTATCTGAGGCAGAGAAAAGATTGGCAAAAAGAATGTAAGTTGATTAGTAGAGATAATTTAGTGATGTCAATAACTTCTGATAATGAGAAAGTAAAGAAGTGTTGTTCAACATGTGAAATTGGGAAGGATTGTTTGAAGAAGAGAATTGTTTCTGAAACAGATGAAGGACCAGAATTAGAGGTATCCCCTCCCAGGAGAGAAAGAAATCAGGGTCAAGAATATAGGGAACAGGTGGAGGAACCAGAAAGTAGTGGAATAGAGGATATGGATGAGCGACCATCTGAGGTTGTAGTTCATACCCCTATTTCTCGGAGAACTCGGCAGCAGACACACACAATAGCTCCCCTGCAGCAGGGAGTTGGTAACGATGGGCCAGTGTATGTGAAGGTGCCTTTTTCAGTTACGGATTTGATGGCTTGGAAACAGGCAGCAGGAGTTTATAGGGAAGATCCTGAAAGAGTAGGGAGAGTGGTGGATACTATAATTAGAATGCAGAACCCGGACTGGAGTGATTTACAAGTGGTTTTGGATAATTTGCTGGATGATACAGAGAAGCAGATGGTATTAAAAGTTGGCAAAGAACAGGCAGAAGCGGCAGTATTGAATGGGACAACACGTGGGACATTAGAACAGAATTTTCCATCTGGGGATCCGCAGTGGGATCCAAATAATGTGGAGCATAGAGAAAGACTGAGTCAGTATCAGAAGTGGATTTTATATGGAGTTAAACATGCTATGCCTAAATCTTTGAATTGGTCAGGTAGAGGAAGAGGACGAGGATTCAGTGGAAGAGGAGGATTTATGAATGATGGTAATCGGAGTTTTAACACCCCTTTAGGAATAAATCAATGTGCTTTGTGTAGAGAGGAAGGACATTGGAAAAGAGACTGTCCTAAAATTGGGAATGTTCAACAAGAAATGGCCAGAGTCATGATGTTAGATAACTGAAGGGGACCGGAGGGGAACCCAGCTGAGCCTCTGGTTGTAATTAAGCTGGGAGAAAAAGAAGTTGAATTTTTAGTGGATACTGGAGCAACGTTTTCAGTATTAAATACCTGTAAAGGAAAAATTGGAACAAAAACAGCAAACATAGTAGGAGAAACTGGGAAAGAAGAAAACAGGCCATTCCTGAAACCCCTGGATTTAAAATTTGGGGATAAGATAATTTCGCATGAATTTTGTGGAGAAACATGCTGTGGGAAACTAAGGCGTGGGTGACTTTTAATCACTAACCAATAAGGAGCTAGACTTTTGTGCTGTGTGTGAACCTCACTGACTGTGTCACGTGGGTGGAATCTTAACCAATTGGTTGCTGGCACGCATCACATGTTGTGTGGCAAAGTGTATAAAAGGAACCTGTATCAAATAAAGACTGGGCATTCACTCTATCTCTATGAGAATACGTGATAGACTCCGGCACAGGCTACAGATGGCGTCCGAACGCCACTGATTACCCTGGCTCTCCACAAGAGACGAAACGCTGGGCAAAACGTTGAGTGGAGGTCGTTACCCTGATTTATTGCCGCAAAAACCGACACATTGAGCGGACCCCCCCTGGCTGTATAGACGAAATGTTGAACGGTGGACTCCCCTGGCTGTATAGACGAAACGTTGAATGGTGGAAACCCCTCTTCCTTATCTTTTTTTCAGGTGAGGCTGGGTTGAGGTTGGCCTAGTGCGGTTGTTTTGCCGGCCGGCATATGTAATGGAAGCAGATTTGCTGCAAGAGCAAGAGAAATGGTTGCTCCGTATTATCGTCTCTAAGAGAGGGGAGGCAGTCTCTGATGAGCTTTTTCATAAGCTGGTATCCTGGGCTAAGGAGCAAGGATACTTTGAAGTACCCCCTCTCTTATTCGAATGCTGGTATCCTGGGTTAAAAAGCAAGGATACCTTAAAGTAACCCCTCTCTTATTCAAATGGGAGGCATAGCGGTCTTGAAAATCGTCTCAAGTTAGCAAAAAAGACTGAACCGCAGGCTCGGGGCACCTTGGAAAGAAAGCAGAAAGCAAACTCCCGAATAGCGGTCGTAAAAATCTTCTCAAGTTAGCAAACAAGACGCGCTGTGGAATGCGAGGAATTCGTGGGAGGGGGTCTTATCTCCACTATGCAGAACTTGTACAGCAAGATTAACCCTCTCACTACTTAAATGCTTTTTAGAAAAGCGAGATACAGCATTTAACCTGAAGCATTTAGCTGGACTTTGTGCTTCATGAGTTTTTTTTTTCAAACTCCTGAGAAGTATTTTGATGAGAATAAGCGGAGAAGTTTTGGAAAATGAACTGCATAGTATGGGCAAGATGGCGATGGCCCCCCTCTCTCCCCCTTCTCCCCCCCCTTTTTCTCCCCGGCGAAAAAGAACAAGATGGCGCCGGCGAAAAAGTACCTGCGTGGCAGCAGGGCAAGATGGCGTTGGCCTGGGGATGACAATGCTGGGAAGCGGTGCTGAGCTGCGAGCTGATAGGCTGGGCTCAAAGGTCAGAAGGACCCGGGGGGGGGGTACCCTCCCCGCCTGGCACCACCCCCCCCCGAGGGAGAACTAGTAAAAGAGACCAGACAAACAGCTTGTAAAAGAGGACAGAAAAAGCAATAAGAAATTATGGACTGCAGTTTCCCTATACACAGGCATTTGTTGACTTGTTTATCACTAACTTTTTTGGCTGCTTTTACCACCAAAGCAGGCATTTGCAACAAACGGCAGTTTCCATACCAACGACATACCAGGACCCGTGATACTGAGATAACACCGCCTGGACTGGCTGTGGTTTCTTAAAGTGACCAGCCTGCATTTCAGACCTTCTAAAGTGTGCACATTGCACGAGAACCTGCCATGTTTTCTGGAATGAGTGAGTGTATGAATGAAGTGAAGGTACCTTCCGTTTCTGTGGATATATTTTTTTTGTAATTGTTTAATGTGTACACTAAAATGAAATAGGAACTGGATAGACACTATACGAGAATTTAAAAAGTTTAGAGAATCAGAGATAAATATGAAGTCATCACTATTGTATGAGAAAGTCCCAGAAAACTAATAACTTTGGGTAGAGGCTATGCTTGTGTCGTTGCAGATTCTGGACCACCGTGGGATTTTCTTCAGGCGGCATTCTGAGCTGTACTTGTTGTCAACTTCTGTTTGGTAAAAAAAAAAAAAAAAAAAAAAAGGAAGAAAAAGAAAAAAAAAAGTCTTAAAAGCCCTGGACACTGTATGTAGAAGAGTATAAAGATGTAAAGATATGTATTAGATAGTAACATAAGTAGGTAATGAAGTGTATATTAGTAATAATTATTTCGCGCCCAGAAATTAAGACTGTTAATGATGTTCAAAAATTGGTAGGTGATCTGCAGTGGCTTCGAACCTTCTGTGGAATTACTAACACAGATCTTTCTCCCCTGATTAACCTTCTACGGAATAGTAGTTCCCTTTCTGACCCTAGATCATTTACTGTGGAGGCTACGAAAGCACTGGATGACTTTACAAAAAAAAAAAAAAATTTTTTTAGACACTCAGCCATAGATCATAGATTGGAAGATTGTCTTTTTTCCTTAGTTATCTATAACCGAGAGAAATAAGTTGTTTCGTTAATTGTTCAGTTACCTGACAGCGCCCCTATGCGATTAATAGAGTGGGTGTTTCGTAGTTCTACTTTTAGGGCCACAATTACTACTCAGGCCGATGCAATTGGGCAGTTGATACTAAAGTTGGGGCCCGAAGACACCCATGGTAGGTTATTCACAATGTACATTTAGTACTTTGGGTAAGGATATTAGTGCTTGAAATACACATATTTGTGGCTTGTCATGAAATAAAGGCAGGTTTTAAAATACCAATTTTTCAAAACACAAATTTTTGTGAACAAATTTTCTTTCCTTGCTCTTGTGTGTTTGTCATAGCTTTGCTATTTGAATGTTTTCTTTTTGTTGTAGAAACACTAAATGGCTTATACTGTATTTGAATAGCACTGGTTAAGATGGATACTGACAAACTGGGAGTCCTTGAACTGCTCTAACTTGCAATCATCATTAATTTGGATTTTTCTTTAATTCTGCAGATGCATTTTTGTTGAAGTGGTTAAAATTGTTTGAAATATGAAAGTGTTTTGGGTAATATTTTATATTAATGTATATATTGCAATAGAAATCATTGTAATAATTGTAATAGTTTTTAGGTATAAGTACACTACACCCAGATAAATGGAGCTATACAGTACTGTGATGTTCAACACCTGGGCAGAGCTACTGCTTGAAAAAACAAGTTGCAGTGTCAGTAAACCGTATAGATCAAGTATTCAGTGTTAGCACTCACTAATGCAGAAGGAGAAGAGAAGATTTCAACATGATTAGCGCTACATAGCATTCACACATCTCATAAGTTAGTACATAAAAAAAAAAAAAGGAGGAAAGAGTCTTAAGTCTATAGTTATTACTGCATTAAGATTTTTATTAATTAGCATTGTTTTAAGACCTTAAGTTGTAGTACATAGATAAAACATGTGGATAACTTTTGCTAATATAAGGAAGTAAGAATCACTATGGCTTTCACTGCCTATGCCCGAGAATCCTTTTAGAACCTGTCTTATAAGAGTGCTTTATATAACTTTGCTTACATAGATGTTGCTAAACATTGATAGCATTAGACATGCAACACTGCAAAATAAAGTAGCAATTGATTTCTATTTGTTAGCACAAGGGATATGTTTGTGAGGAATCTGAAGGCACGTGCTGTATGATTCTACCAGACCACCCAGAATCAATTCATATGGCCATTGGAAGGTTACAGGAAAATGTCAAACAGTTGAGGGTAAATAGTGATAATTGGTTAAGCGAGTAGTTTTTACACGAATGAATTCTTTGACTATTAAAGTCAGGATTTAAGATGCTATTTGTAATTTGGTAATCTTTTATTAGTGCCTTGTTTGCTATCATGTCTGCAAGGGCCCTGCAGAAGATGGTGGACAACGCCTTTGTGGTATAAAAACAAAAAAAATAGCAATTGTTGGCTTTTTAAGAGCCCAAGATGCAGGCAGTTTTGGCCTTGGCAATTAATTCCTGACTTTTAAAACACCAGAATAGAAAAACAAGATAAAAAAAAAATTCTAATATAATTGGTCAGAAGTAAAAAGAAGGCCTTAAATGGCTCGGTATTATAATTTTGCTTTGCATTGTAGCGCATATATCGTTTTCTTGTATGGCCAAACATGTGGAGCAACTTGCCCTAGGTGTCTTTTTAGCTTAAAATAATAAAAACAGGGAAAAGTGTGGGAAACTGTTGGCAGAGCACTGTGTAGAGCACCGTGCACATCTGGTGTGGATGCTGATATGTTAGGGTCAGCTTTGAAGAGTCAGAATGTTGAGTAATTCTCTGAGTCGAATTGGTGCTGATTTGGATATGGAGTGGAGTCAAGCTGGTTTGATGTGGACTTTAGGCTGACTTGTTTTCATGCTGGGTCGGAGATCTGACCATTTCAGATGGTTTGGGAGACTGGATGGGAAATGGTAGCCATTTCCATGTTGGTGTCTCTTAACAGCTGAAATACATTTCTTTTGGCATCCTGTCGCTTTAGCTTTCAACTTTAATTAAAGAGAGTGTATGCTTCTTTAGGCATTGCAATTTTTAGCTCTAATTATAGTAAGAATTGCTTATAGATGTGTAATGAAAGGAGTACAGAGTGTCACTGCTACAGCCTTGTTTGTTTTAAAAGAAAAAGGAGAAGATGTTGGGGACCTGGCCATGTTGCAGGACTGTAATACTAGCTGAGCCCCGACTGCGTGACAAAAGAGACAAGCTGAGAGAAAGGAATTTGACTACGTGTGAAAGTAATAAACAACTATTGACAAGATGGACGCCAGCTGGAAATTTACGACAAGGAAGTGAACCTGAACCGAGATAAGAGCGAACCAGTGAGACTGAGAGAACAACGTATGATTAGTGCTATTAACCAATAATAATTAGCTTCGTAGTGTGTGGACAAGTATGCGGAACCAAGTCAGAAGAAACTTTGACAATTTTGTATCAGGAGTAGCTTTAGCTGGTAACCACAAAGTAGGAGTACCCTGTTCCCTGTTAATGCTTGGCTTTCCTCCCTTGGATTGGGACCGTGGTTGAAAATCATAGTGATGTATTTAATTGGCATTGGAGGCATAATTTTATTGGTAATATTTTGTTGCCCTGTTTGATCAGCTGCTTGCAAAATTTGATTATAAAGACAGTTTCTAGAACACAGGCCACTCCTTGTACAAAAGAAAAAGGGGGAAGTGTGGAGAAACATGCTGTGGGAAACTAAGGCGTGGGTGACTTTTAATCACTAACCAATAAGGAGCTAGACTTTTGTGCTGTGTGTGAACCTCACTGACTGTGTCACGTGGGTGGAATCTTAACCAATTGGTTGCTGGCACGCATCACATGTTGTGTGGCAAAGTGTATAAAAGGAACCTGTACCAAATAAAGACTGAGCATTCACTCTATCTCTATGAGAATTCGTGATAGACTCCGGCACAGGCTACAGAATTTTTGTATGTACCAGAATGTCCGGTACCCTTGTTAGGAAGGGATTTGTTATCTAAATTAAACGCACAAATTATTTTTGAGAAAGGGGAGCTTTTCTTAAAAATACCTGAATCCAAAACAGGAGGAATTTAATGATACAAGAAAAAGTGGAGGAGCAGGAAATTCCACCAGAGGTAGATTCTGCAGTGATTCCCACAGTATGGGAAACAGATATCCCTAGTAAATCAAAACTGGCAGAGCCTGTCAAAGTAGATTTAAAAGAAGGTGTAAAAACAGTAAAGTTAAAACAATATCCAATCAAGCCAGAAGTCAGACAGGAGCTGAAGAAACTGATTGACAAATTTTTGAAGTACAAAATTTTAGAGGAATGTGAATCGGAGTATAATACTCCTATTTTACCAGTTAGAAAACCCTCGGGTGAATATAGGTTAGTGCAAGACTTAAGGGCAATTAATCAAATAGTTAAAAACATTTACCCAGTAGTTGCAAATCCTTATACATTGTTAACAGCGTTAAATGAGACTTATCAGTGGTTTACAGTGCTTGATTTGAAAGATGCTTTTTTTTGCATACCTTTGGAAAAGGAGAGCAGAAAACTGAAATTGCTGGAAATAATCTGGCTGATAAAACAGCCAGGAAAGTAGCAAAAGAGCAAGCATTACAAATGGCATTAATTCCTTCCAAAACAGTAACCCTTCCTAGGGAAAAACCAAAATATTCAGAGGAAGATGATAAGTTAGGCCAGTTATTAAATGCTAAGAAAAACCTAACTGGATGGTGGGTAACCCCTAATGGACAAGTAGTGATTCCACCCATTTTGATGAGAGAAATAATTCAAACAAGACATCAGGAATGCCATTGGGGTGTAGAAGCCCTAGTAACTTCTTTACAGAAACAGGTAGTGTCAGTTAAAATGCTAGGATTTGCTAAAATGATAGCTGCAAAATGTGAGGTATGTTTGAAAAATAATCCAGTAATTAAGAAAAGAGCCCAAATGGGTAAGGTAAAATCTGGTACAGAACCTGGAGATTATTGGCAGGTAGATTTCTCGGAGTTACCTAGACAAAATGGGTACCGATACATTCTGGGGGGGGTTGACACTTTTACAGGATGGCCAGAAGCCCTTCCCTGTCGCACCACACAAGCAAAAGAAGTAGTAAAGTGGTTAGTACAAGAAATAATTCCAAGATTTGGGGTCCCTATTGGAATTTCTTCTGACAGAGGTCCACACTTTGTCGCTGAAATAGTCCAAAGTGTTAGTAAAACATTGGGTATTGCCTGGGATTTACATACATCTTGGAGGCCACAATCCAGTGGAAAAGTAGAAAGAATGAATCAGACTTTAAAAAGACAAATAAGTAAAATTTGTCAGGAAACTAATTTAAAATGGCCTCAAGCACTTCCATTGGCATTACTACGAATTAGAGTTCAGCCAAAGAGTGGAACCTCAATCAATCCTTATGAATTACTGTATGGAAAACCTTATGAGTCCCCAGAACCAAATCCAAGTATGCATGTAAAAGGAAAACAAGATGTATATAACTATTTGCTTTCTCTAGGGAAAACTTTGGCTGCAATTCGGAGTGCAGTACTTTGGAACAGACCTTTATCTCTGGACAATCCGGTCCATGATTTCCAACCAGGAGACTATGTCTGTGTGAAGACGTGGACTTCTGAACCTCTGCAGGAGCGCTGGAAAGGACCTTTCCAGATACTGTTAACCACCTTCACAGCTATCAAGATTGCAGAATCAGAAGCTTGGATACATTATATTCGGGTGAAGAAAGCACCTACTTCATGGAAGATTGTTAGTCGTGACCCTGAGACTTTGAGACGGACTCTGAAACATGTCTAACTTCTCATATTAACTTTCGATTGTTCTTTGGATCTTATGCTGGAAGGCAGTACTGGTGAATCCATGGGCTGACTTGGTAAGTAGGAAAAAAAAGACAAATAGAAACAGAACAAGTGATTGAAATTCCCAAACAAACGCAGGAGGAAAATTTGATATTAAGATTGATTAAAGGATTTGCTAATTTGCAGAATGTTACACAAATTACTGCTTGTTTACCAATACCAAGGACAGTAGGTGAATCTATTCCATGGGGAATCTTAACTATGAATCTGACCAACCTGGAACATACAAATGACACCACTCATTTTGAACAGAGGCCAGTGACTCAATGGCAAGAACAGGTGAAATATATCAGAAAACAATGGAAGTCCCCTGGAAATAGGGCTGAGTGTGCAAAACTATTGAATTCACATTTTACAGAAATTAGTAGTGGCTGGCCAGGACTAGTCTCAGAAAATGGTTATCCAGGATATGGTTATGGATGGTGTTCTTATGATGAACTAATAAGGCGGAATGTGAGCCGAGTGGTAATGGAATTAGAATGTGACAAATATATTCAGACTTCACAAAGGGAGCAACCTACTTGGGGATCAGTTTGGTCCATGACTGTATTTTCCAAGTTTCAATACATGGCAAAAACCTCTTGGTGTTTTAAGTGGGAAGGGTCACTTCATTCAGTTTGGCCAACAGTAGCAGAAAGGGGAACTTCGTCACGAGAAGAAGAGAAATCATTGTCGTGGTGGAAGTGTGAAAAGGTTTTTGATTGCAATTCAGTAAGTAAAGCAATTCAGGAAATTCCCCCTTTAGCAGCTGCAATTAGATATGGGTGTTACTGCCGAGGACTCGGGAATGATCTTCAATTGACTGTGGATTATGTGATCTCAAGAGGAACATTTTTAAGTTGCAGAAAATATACAATCCAGAGTCTGGGACATCTAATTTGGGCATTAAGTGATGGAACCTGGATGACTCACCAGTAGATGGTAAAGTGAAACAAACTACTTTAGGCATGCCAACATTATGCCCGATTTGGAAAAGATCACCCTTTAAGGGACCTTTAGAGAATTTGCATTTAAAACAAACTAAAAGATCTGAGATGGATGATGATATCTGGAATGAACCCTCGGCAGGAGTAAAAATTAGTTGGGCTCTAGAATCTCTTTTGAATCCCATTGCCTCTTACAGAAACAGAGAGTGGCTGTACCATTGAACAGGTCAGGTTGAGAAGTTAGCAAACGTTACGAGGGAAGGGTTTAGGAACCTGAACATACAATTGCAGGCAACATCTAGAATGACCCTCCAAAATAGAATGGCCTTAGATATACTTCTACTTAAAGAGCACGGAGTGCGTGGGTACCTAAAGGACAGGGTAGACCACTGCTGTATACACATTCCAAATGTTACCCAGGATGTAGAGCATGATCTGGATTTGTTAGGAAAAATTGAGAAAGAAACAGAATCAATTCGAGAAGACATGTCAGAGGATTGGATAGGAAAAATTTTCAAAGGATTGGGATGGAATTTAAGCTCTTGAATACAATCTTTGATTAAAACTCTGTTTCTGTTGCTAATTGTCTTTTTGATGATCATGCTGGTATACACCTGTTTGAAAAAACAGTTTACTAATAGAATTGCAGTTAATCACATGATCATGAGAGAGTTACCCACTATTCCACCAGACTACGATTCACCATCAAAGTATGCTGAAACAAATCTTGGCTTCAAAAATGTTAATGACTAAATGCTATGCAGTAGAGGTGAAAGTATTGAAATAATTTTCAACACTTTCAAAGGGGGGAAATGTTACTGATATGTTAGAATTAATTATTAGTTTATAGTTTATGAATAGTTTTGATTTTGATAATATAAGATTATAAGAAATATTTTAATGAAAAGTATGCTTGCACAACAACTGAATGCTACTATGAAATCCCTGTACAGCCCCGTACCAAGGCCGAAGGGATTGGTCAAAATAATTTGGTAGGAACCGTAGCTTACGTAACAAGTACAAGCTGACCTGTAAACTGATTTATGATACCTATATGGAAAACCAGAAGAATACATGTAGCTGTCAAAATCTGGATTAATGAGAATGGGGAAACAATGGGAAGAGAAGCCTCCTGTAACGCTTTGTAGGTGTTGCCAGGAAAGGGAAGTCTACTGTAATGGTTTATAGATGCCTGCCAAGAAACCATGTTTGTAAGCAAAAGGTAAATAACACGTTTATGTATGACTACTTAATGAATATATACGAGTAAGCTCTATATAAGATGTATGATTTTGGGGCACGGTGTGCCTTGATCGTGAGAGGACTCACTCACGCACCCGGCCGTAATAAAGAAGTGTCTGCTTATCCGCATCACATTGGTGTTGATAAGTTTCTTATTCCGGATTTTTGGTAACAGAAGGAAATGGCAAAAGCACCCCATTGTGACTGGCTCTGTGCATCCTTGGCATAGATTACCTTAGCAGACGGTATTTCACAGAATTACACAGAATCACAGAATTGCCTAGATTGGAAAAGACCTTTAAGATCATCAACTCCGATCATTAACCTAATGCTAAAAAGCCCCTGACTAAACCATGTCCCTAAGCACTATGTCTAGAGGACTCTAAAATACCTCCAGGAACAGGGACTCCACCACCGCCCTGGGCAACCCCTTCCAGTTCCTGATAACCCTTTCAGTAAAGAATCACAGAATCATAGAATGTCAGGAATTGGAAGGGACCTCGAAAGATCATCTAGTCCAATCTCCCTGCCGGAGCAGGAACACCTACATGAGATCACACAGGAAGGCGTCCAGGTAAGTTTTTAATGTCTCCAGAGAAGGAGACTCCACAACCTCCCTGGGCAGCCTGTTCCAGTGCTCTGTCACCCTTACTGTAAATAAATTTCTTCTCAAGTTTAAGAGGAACCTTCTGTGTTCCAGCTTACACCATTGCCCCTTGTCCTATCATTGGACATCACTGAGAAGAGCCTGGCTCCATCCTCGTGACACTCACCCTTCATATATTTATAAACATTAATGAGGTCACCCCTCAGTCTCCTCTTCTCCAAGCTAAAGAGACCCAGCTCCCTCTGCCTTTCTTCATAAAGGAGATGATGTTCCACTCCCTTCATCATCTTGGTGGCTCTGTGCTGGACTGTCTCTAGCAGTTCCCTGTCCTTCTTGAACTGTGGGGTCCAGAACTGGACACAATATTCCAGATGCGGCCTCACCAGGGCAGAGTAGAGGGAGAGGAGAACCTCTCTTGACCTACTAACCACACCCCTTCTAATACACTTCAGGATGCCATTTGCCTTCCTGGCCACAAGGGCACAGTGCTGGCTCATGGTCATCCTGCTGTCCACCAGGACTTCCAGATCCCTTTCCCCTCTCTAATAGGTCATTCCTCAACTTATAGTTTCCTGCCCAGATGCAACACCCTACACTTGCCCTTATTATATTTCATTAAATTTTCCCCCACCCAACTCTCCAGCCTGTCCAGGTCTCTCTGGATGGCAGCACAGCCTTCTGGTGTGTCAGCCGCTCCTCCCAGCTTTGTATCATCAGCAAACTTGCTGACAGTGCCTTCTGTTCCCTCATCCAGGTCATTGATGAATATATTGAATAATACTGGTCCTAGTACCGACCCTTTACGTACTCCACTGGATACTGGCCTCCAACTAGTCTCTGCCCCATTGACCACCACTCTCTGTCTTCTTCCCACCAGCCAGTTCACAGTCCATCTCACTACCTGATCATCTAATCCACACTTCCTCAATTTGGCAGTGAGGATTCTGTGGGAGACTGTGTCAAACGCCTTACTGAAATCAAGACAGACCACATCCACTGCCTTGCCATCATCTAGTCACCTGGTTATGTCTTCATAAAAGTCTAGAAGGTTGGTCAAGCACTACTTCCCCTTGGTGAAGCCATGTTGACTGCCCCTAATTACCCTCTTATCCTTGATATGCCTTGAGATGGCACCAAGGATAAGTCGTTCCATTAACGCCAGCCCCTCCTTCCATGATTTGTAAACTCTCCTCTTCCACTTGAATTTGCCCAGCAGTTCCCTGTTTAACCAAGCAGGTCTCCTGGCTCCCTTCCCTGACTTCCTACATGTCGGGATGCTCTGATCTTGAGCTTGGAAGAAGCAGTCCCTGAATGTTAACCAGCTATCTTGGGCCCCTTTATCTTCAAGTACCCTTTCCCATGGGATTTCCCCTAGCAATTTCTTGAAAAGGCCAAAGTTAACCCTCCTGAAGTCCAGGGTTGCAATTCTGCTTGGAATAAAGAAATTCTTCCTAATATCCAATCTAAACTTCCCTTGATGCAACGTGAGGCCATTTCCTCTTGTCCTATCACTTGTTACTTGGTTGAATAGACTGACCCCCAACTCTTTCCTCCCTCCTATCAGGGAGTTGTAGAGAGCCTTTTCTCCAGATTAAACAACCCCAGTTTTCTCAGCTGTTCCTCATAAGATGTGACCTAGACCCTTCACCAGCTTCCATGCCTTTATCTGGACACACTCCAGCAACTCCATATCCTTCTTGTAGTAGAATGATACTAGCGATCCAGATGGGACCCCCTCTCTTCCCAGCTGCAGGACCAACTGGGAGCGGGACATCCTAAGGCGCTGCCGGATCATTTCTCCGGAGGATCTCCCAACCCCACCCGATCGCTGTGGGGAAAGAGACGGGCCATCAGCGGGGGGACCAGGTATGTGAATTTGGAATACCTGCAGGGGGGCAGGGGAAGAACCTATAAGTCGTGTGGAGACGTCCCACGCGAGGTGAGGAGTTGTATTGCTTGCCAAGACCCTATAAGATCATATGGAGAAATCCTGTGCCTAGTGAGGGGGCAATATTGCTCGTCCCTTAGGATTCTTGGGCCCAACAGGGGACTCATGCCCAGTGAGGGGAGACCCAAGATCCTGTAAGAATGTGAGGGAATGGTAACTGCAGCTAGCTGGGATAGCAGGAGTACTGTGTGGGATAGCCATCATCTTATACATCTGTTGTAAAAACCCGGTACCGTGTATTATGGTTTAAGTTATACTGCTTGGTGCGGACCTGTGGCAAACGGTTAATGGTTTATGATTTACGCTATACAAGAACTGTTGTTTAATTGACACATTTTGTGGTGTGAGTGAGAGGAGTGAAGGGCCCGTTTGTGTGACTGAGTGTCTGTGTTGTTTGCAGCCCAACTGCCAAGTGAGTGCAGAGTTCTAAGCCTCGGTTCTGTTCTCCCACGAGGGAAACAGCCGGAGGCGAACAAAGCGAGAGGTTATAGTTCAATGTTATAAACGTAATTTGCCTTTGTGGTTGTTTAATGTGTGGGGGAAACTAAATGGGAATTTAAGACTCATAGATATTAGGGAAGCTAAACCGGAGTTTTGCCAGTAGTTTTAGATACTGCACAAACACACTTTAAGGGAGACAGATCACCCCCATAGGAACAGACAGGGGGTCACATTCCAGTGGTCAGTGTCCATACTATTCTCAGTGTGTTCTTAAGCATATGGCAGACCTTGGAACAGGGTTATCTGAACCAAGTTTTAATTTCTGGTGTCCTATACATGGACCTGAGGATTTTTCATGTAAACCAATTTTTATTTTTAAATGTTTTGGCTGTGACCAGAACATCTGAGTGCAGTTTAGAAGCGATTTCTGGTGTAACCGATGTAAATTCTAGTCCGACTGGGACAGAATTGAGCGCTCAGGTGAACTTGAAAGAGTATTCTGAGGGAATTTAGAAAGTTTAAAGAATCAGTGAGACTAGTGAAATTTATATGGTAAAGAGATAAACACAAACTCATCACTACTGTATAGGAGGAGATGTAAAACAAAGTAATAACTTAGCCCCTCAGTGTGGGGAGTGCACAAGCGCCTGTATCTCTCCAAACAGAGTCAGGAGTTTTATCTCAAGAATTGCTTTGAATTCAGGTGCATCCGCTGTAGGACAAGCACTCCCCTGTACCCCCTGACTCGAGTATGGCATTACTGTTATCAGTTTAACTGGTACAAAAGAATGCCCAAAGCTGCCCTTTAAGCTGTGTAATAAAACACTGGAAAGAATTGGCGGGGTTGAAGGGGGGGCAGAAGCTGTGGAGGAAAGCTGGAGAAGAGACAGAGAGCTCTTGTAGCAGCTTTACAGCAAGGGGGGGCCCCAACAAAAGGAGAAACAGGGACTCCTGGAGGTGGAGGCCCTTGGAGACCCCCCTGCTGGGGGTCAATCGGTGTGCATGGTGTAAACGAACAGGACACTGGAAGAACGAGTGTCCCCAAAGGAGATAAGGGGGTAGAAAAATCACGAACGCCCCCAGAAACCAGGCCCCTATGGCAGGAAACTATGATGGGGATCCGGGGAGTCTACCCTAGCGATCCACTGGTTATAGTAAAACTGGGGAAACAACAACGGGGGGGTGGAATTTTTAGTAGATAAAGGAGCAACATTTTCGGTTTTGAACCAGGCTCTAACACCTACAGACAATGATTTTGTAACGCCAAAGGGAGCTACTGGCCAAAGCGAAAAGGCTATTTTCTCAAACCTCTGAAGTTCAAATTGGGGAAACAATTAGGAATACATAAATTTATTTATATGGCAAATTCACCAAAGCCCTTATTGGGGCGAAATTTATTATTGGAGGCAGAAATAAGATTTGGGAAGGAAGGAAGGAATAGAATTTAAAGTGGGGGATAATCAGCTAATTGAGCTTTTAAGTCTGGCCTTAGTAAGTCCCTCTGCAAAGATAGAAGTACCCAAGGAGGTTCAGGATCAAGTATTCCCACAGATATGGGTCACTGAAATAGCCTGCAAAGCAAAAACAGCTTCACCGACAGTAGTCAAAATTAAACCAGGAGCTAAGCTGGTGAGAGTAAAGCAATATCCCTTAAGGTTAGAGGAGAGACAAGGGATTTGTCTGATCATAGAATGTTTTCTGAAGTTCGAATTATTAATTGAATGTGAATCTGAGTACAGTACTCCTATATTACCAGTGAAGAAACCAGATGGATATTATAGGATAATCCAGGATCTCAGGGCCATGAACAAAATAACTGAGGATTTATACCCTGTGGTAGCCAATCCATAAACATTATTGACTAAATTAAAATCTGAATTGGCTTGGTTTACCGTTCTGGATTTAAAGGATGCCTTTTCTGCCTACCTATGAGCCCAGGAAGTCAATTATTATTTGCTTCTGAGTGGGAAAACCTGGATTCCAGGAGGAAAACACAGCTAACTTGGACTGTACTTCCACAAGGCTTTAAGAACAGCCCTACCCTTTTCGGCAACCAGTTGGCAAAGGACTTTAGAACAATGGGAATCGCCACCTGTGACTGGGACTGTGTTGCAGTATGTGGACGATCTCCTTGTAGCCACTAAAGCAAAGGAACAAAATATAGCTTGGACTGTGAGTTTATTAAACTTTCTTGGACTAAGTGGTTACCAAGTCTCTCCACAGAAAGCTCAAATAGCTCAGAAAAAGGTGACATATCTAGGATATGAAATCACAGCGGGCGAACAGACCTTGGGGAAAGCAAGAAAGGAAGTCATCTGCCAAACTCACAAGCCACAGACGATTAAGGAGCTCTGAACGGTTTGGTGTTGTTTCTACAACTATGGACTCCTGGTAAGACCACTTTATGATCTCACTTGGAATAGAGAAGCTGAGCGGGCTTTCCACAACTTAAAACAAGAACTCATGCAGCCCCCAGCCTTAGGGTTACCAGACCCTATGAAACCTTTCTGGCTGTTCTCCCATGAGAAGCAGGGCATTGCACTGGGAATTTTAGCTCAAAACCTAGGCCCAGATCAGAGAGCCGTGGCATACTTCTCCAAACATTTGGATGAAGTGAGTAGAGGATGGCCCAGCTGCCTGAGAGCAATGGCTGCAGTAATACTTAACATCCAAGAGGCTCACAAATTTACAAGGGGCCAAAAGATGACAGTGTTAGTGTCTCATATGGCGTCCACCGTACTGGAAGCAAAAGAGGGGGCATTGGCTATCCCCACAGAGATTCCTCAAATACCATACTGTTATGATGGAACACTATGATGTCCAGATAATAGTGACTAACATTGCATTGTCAACCCAGCATCTTTCCTTAGTGGAATTATAGGAGAACTGGTGACCCATGACTGCCTGGAAACCATTGAAGCAGTCTACTCCAGTCGACAAGACCCGAAGGAACAACCACTGGAGGATGCTGAGGACACGTGGTATACAGATGGCAGCAGTTTTGTCAAGAACGGTCAGCGCAAAGAGGGGCATGCGGTGACTACTACAGACAAGGTAATAGAGTCCAGTGCCCTTGCCTCAAACACTTCGGCACAAAAGGCAGAGATAATAGCTTTAACTCGAGCATTACAGCTTGATAAATACAGAAAAATTAACATTTGGACAGACTCTAAATATGCCTTTGGAGTGGTTCATGCCATGGAGCGATTTGGAGAGAAAGAGGACTTTTATCCACCCAAGGGAAGCACATAAAACACATAAAGGAAATTCTCAAACTACTGGAAGCAGTGCAACTGCCAGAGAAGGTGGCAATTACACACTGCAAAGCTCACCAAAAGGGAACTACTGCACAAGAAATGGGTAATTCCATGGCGGATTGAGAAGCAAAAAGAGTGGCCCAAAAAGGTATGGCAGAAATACAGTCTTTGGTTCCAGACGGTAAAATACAAACTGATCAGACACCTAAATATACAAAGGGGGATTTAAAATTAATTAAGGATCTAGATGGGAAAGAAGGTGAAAATGGATGGGTTACCACACCACAAGGGAAAATAGTAGTGCCTAGCACATGACTCTGGGCCATAATAATGGCGGAGCATGGAAAGATTCACTGAAGAGTTGAAGCCCTATGCAAACACCTGAGCGAATGCATTGTTGCCCGTAATTTGCACACGACCATCACAATGGTGACACAACAATGTGACATTTGTTTGCAAAATAACCCTCAAGTAGCCCGAAAGATTAAACTAGGAGAAATAGGGAAGGGCAATTTCCCAGGGCAATGGTGGTAAATTGATTTTTTCAGAACTTCCGAGGAAAGGGGGGTTTCGATATTTGCTGGTATTAACTGACACCTTTTCAGAATGGCCAGAAGCATTTCCTTGCCAAACAAACAAGGCTAGAGAAGTGACTAAGGCTTTGTTACATTAAATTATACCAAGATTTGGGGTCTCAGCAGTAATATCTTCAGACAGAGGTCCCCATTTTGTGGCCAACATCACACAACAAGGCTACAGGCAAGTGGTCAGGTGGAAAAGATGAACCACCTCCTTTAACTGCAGATTGTAAAATTGGATCAAGAACCTGGATTAGCTTGGCCTCAGTCACTACCTCAGCTTTGTTACGAATCAGAACCAAACCAAGGGTTAAGGAAAGATTAAGCCCTTTTGAGATATGGCATGGAAGGCCCTATATGGTTCAAGTGGGAACATCAACACAAGCCGGTAATGAAGTATTAACTAACTATGTAATAAGCTTACAGAAACAACTTAGAGAAATAGAAAAGCTAGTTTTGGGAACCCGTGCTCATGGCCTGGATGGACCAATGCATAATATAGAGCCAGGTGATTATGTATATGTCAGATCTCTTTCAGGTTCACCTTTGGAGCCAAAGTGGGAAGGACCATTCCAGGTCTTATTGACAACACACACGGAGTAAGCATCGTGAATACATCATTTCAGAGTAAAGAGAACTCCAATCCTGGTGGACTCTGGTAAACTTCACCTATGACCCCATCATTAGTATGGCCATGACCTTTGTATTGACCATACGTCATGCTTCAATATACATAATCCACCCCATCATTGCATTAGGATTGAACCACAATGGAGTTGTGCTCTACCCCTTTGAACAGAGCATGGGCTCAAATAGTGAATGAGAAATGGCAAACTGTAAATTTGCATCGCATGAGAACAACAAGGAAGTAATAAAATCAATGCTCAGGACATTTGCCTCAATACTGAGCAAAGCATTTGTCATTTCGAAATCCGTCCAGACAGTAATCAAAAGACAGTGCTTGTATATACTGGCCAAGGTTGTGTATGTTTGAGAACTACTTGTGACTCTATGACAATAGTCAAAATAATGGTAAATAGTGAGAATCATTCTAATTTTTGTATTTGTAATTTTGTTAAAATTGTTGGATGTGACTTTTCTTATTTAGCACCAGTCGCATCCCACCAGTTGATAAAATCCAACTACGTAATGTTTCACAAATTATCACCTGTACCTATTGGAATGAATCTTGCATTGGTAAAACAATTAATGAGACATCAAGATTTGATCAAAATCTTGAAAGAGGCCCAAGAAAATGGACAGAAAACCCTGATAACTGTCCTCCATGACACAGAGTAAATTTATAGGGTCTTAAAAAAAGCAAAAGAAGATGCAAAACACAACTGGTGGGATGTGCTATTTGGATGGTCACCTACTGCAACTGGTACTCTAAATAGGTTGCGTCAACCCATTGTTGTCCTTTTGATATTAGTATTAATTAGTTTTGCTTTATCTGCCATACTGTTTGTTTAGAATTGGAGAATGCTACAGAGACTAACATTTTTAACTTTTCTACTCAGGGCACATGAGAATGCATTAAGAAGCAACTTTCAAGCAAAGTATTATCCAGTTCCACTTCAGAAAAGGGATTGTGTGTAGAGCAAACGAATTTGCCTAGGATAAAAGACAGGGGGGAATTGATATGGGAACATATAAAATATAGTTAGATTTATTCATTTATTTTCTGTATTAAGAATTAGGTTTTAGAAAATAAGCTGAGCTTCATTTTGTCTCTGTGTTAGGTGGGAAACTTTAAGTTTAGATCGTTCTGTCTGTGTTAAGTGGGAAACTTTTACAAGAACTAACAAGCTATTCCACACTGTCAGCAAAGGCCTTGCGGTGCCTGGCGTGCGAGCAGTCTGGAGCAAGAGAAGGAACTGGTATGCAACACCTGCAGGCTGAAGCAAGAAAGCTGGCTTTGTTTTGTCTAGAGGTCTACAAGGGTGCTAACAAGCACCAACAGGAGGCAGTGCCCAAGCGTGAATGGGAGTGAACTTATGTTAAAAATTTCTTGGAACTAATTAGCTTAACCCATCCTAAATTCAATGAATATGTGTGTGTGTGTACTTTAAATAATGCCTTTGTAAAAGAGTGGGGGCTCGCAGGGCCTTTTGGAGTGATCCAGCCTGTCGCCCGCCAGTGAATAAAACATACCTGCTTTATAACTCTCTGCGAGTTGTAAGGTTTTGATTCCGCAGATCAAGAAGGGCCCAAAACTGAACACAGTACCCGATGTATGGCCTCACCAGTGCCAAGTACAGGGGTAAGATAACTTCCCTGGTCCTACTGGCCACACTGTGCCTGATACAGGCCAGGATGCCATTGGCCTTCTTGGCCACCTGAGCACACTGTTGACTGACATCCAGCCGACTGTCAGCCAACACCCCCAGGTCCCTCTCTGCTGAGCAGCTCTCCAGCCACTCCTTCCCAAGCCTATAGCACTGTTGGGGGTTGTTGTGGACAAAATGCAGAACCCGGCATTTCGCCTTATTGAAACTCATACAATTGGTCCTGGACCATCAATCTAGTCTGTCTAGATCCCTCTGCAGAGCCCCTCTATCCTGAATCAGATCAACACTTCCATCCAGCTTGGTATCATCTGCAAACTTACTGAGGGTGCACTTGATCCTCTCATCCAGATCATTGATAAAGATGTTAATCAGGACTGGCCACAGTACTGAGCCCTGGGGAACACTGTTGGTGCTTTAAGAGTTGAAGCTGCAGGCGGCTTCAGACTTGAGCAATTAAGTCCTGACACTGAGTGAAGATAAAATAAAATACAACAAAGTGGCATAAAAAGCAAGAATGTGTATGAGACAAGATAAGGGATGTGTTGTGTGCTGTAATCAGTAACCAGTCAGAAGTAAAAGGATGACTCGTGAACAAATGGAATTATCCAATCATGTCAATTGTTGAGGCGTGTGCTCGCAGTGTGTGCGATAAGCAATAACAAATCCAAAGTGAAAGAATGATGTGTGCTTGGGGAGTGGAGGAGGAAAAAAGGATATATAAGCAGTGCAAAGCTTCAATAAAGTGCTGATGACTGATGCCTGAACACATCTCGGTGTTGGTCATTTCACCTGCCGCAAATGGTGACCCCAACATGATCCTGACCTGATCCCGATGTGGGAATAGAGAACTGTGGACCAGAGAGCAGCCAACGGCGGATCCCAGCTTGCAGAGAAGGCAGTGGACCATAGCTGCTCTGCTATATCGATGAGGGGATGCAGCGGACCTCAGAGCTGAGCAAGAACCAAATCTACAAGAAGCCGGCGTATCGACGAAGGGAAGCAGCGGACCACAGAGCTCGTTAGACACAAATCTACAAGAAGCAGGTGAGCAGCTGGGAACAAATTAACCCCCCACACCCCTGCCAAGTTATGGATGCACGAATGTCAGTGGAGGAAAAATCCATATTGACTATTTTAATGTGCATTTTGAAGACAAGAGGAGTTAAATATGACGAGCCAACAGTTCAAAAGCTACTGATTTGGTGCAGAAATAACAGCGGGCCCTCAGATGCTGATTCTGCTTTCCTAGTGGCTGCTTGGAAAGAGTCAGGAAAGCTCCTTATTAATGCCGCAACTCTGGGTGATCCCCTTGCAATGCCCCTGTTAACTACATGGTGGTTAATTGTGGGCAACATTATCGAAAATTGTCTATAAAATAAGGGTTATGAGAAAATCTAGCTAAGTTAGAATATAAGGGAAAACAGGATCTTCTGCATGTCTGTATTCTTCAAGGCTGTAATACTAGCTAGGCCCCTTTCGGCTGTGTGCTAGTGAAGATAACAAAGGTATGTGAAGGACTTGTGAAAGTAATAAACATCAAGTAAGGAAGATGGATCCCAGCTGGGAAGGACTGGGAAGATCAGGAAGTTACACCGAGGAAGTGAACCCGAACCAAGATAAAAGCGAACCACTTGGACTGAGAGGTCATATGTGATTAGTGCAATTAGCCAATGGTAATTAGCTTCGTAGTGTCTGAATACGTGTACGGAAGTAGAAGTGTATATAACATGCAGCTTTCTGATAATAAAAGAGAGATTTGCCGACATTACAGAATGGGCATTTCTCCCGTCGCCACAGACAGTTAATTACTGATTCTTTACGCCAATTACCGCTGCCTCTGCTATTGCTGCAGTCACAAGTGAGGCTTCCACAAGTCCCTCTGTGCCTCCCCAGGATTTAACTGCTCAAAAGGAAGAGTCAAAAGATCTAGGCGACTCAGCTCCACTTATTGATTTTACATCATGGGACCCCCCCGTGCCTCCCTGAAATGAACTCAACCTCCACGCCAGACTATCTAAAATTTTGGAAAAATACTAAAGAACAGGCAGTTGCTGAAGGGGACTCACACAACAGGAGCATTGTGGGAAAGCTTTCATCCTATACATCTGTTGTAAAAAAAACCCAAACAAAACACACCCCCAAAAAAACAAAAACAAAAAAAAACCCCGGTACCATGTATTATGGTTTAAGTTATACTGCTTGGTGTGGACCTCTGGTAAATGGTTAACGGTTTACGATTTACGCTACACAAGAGCCTGACTATTGTTTAATTGGCGTATTTTGTGGTGTGTGTGAGAGGGGTAAAGGGTCCTTTTGTGTGACTGAGTGTCTGTGTTGTTTGAGTGGGACATAGCCCGACTGCAAATGAAGTCATGGAGGACAGGGGTATCCTTCAAGCTGGTTTGCCATCCCCAAATATGATACCTCAGGGGTGGGTTGTTTTAATCATTGACTTAAAAGATTGTTTTTTCACCATACCATTGCATGAGGAAGACTTTGAAAAATTTGCCTTTTCAGTTCCATCTGTCAATAAGCAAGAACCTATGAAAAGGTACCACTGGGTTGTTTTGCCACAGGGCATGAAAAATTCACCTACCATGTGTCAAATTTTTGTTGCCTGGGCATTAACTCCATTTCGAGATAAGCATAACCAGTTGATAATCTATCATTATATGGATGATATTTTAATTGCTAGACAAAATATTGATCAGAAAACCATAATTAAAGACTTAGAAGAATTGTTAAATTCTCGAGGGTTAAAAATAGCCCCAGAAAAAATACAATGTGCTCCACCCTGGAAATATTTAGGATGGGAGATAACAAAAGCCACTGTGCTCCCACAAAAGTTAACAATCCATACAGACATTCAAACCCTCAATGATGTGTAGAAACTTATGGGAGGTCTTGATTGGATTCGCACCTGTTGTGGAATCACCAATGAAGATCTCCTCCCAATTGCTAAATTACTGCAGGGAGGAGGTGGAGTTGAGGCCCCCAGACCAACAAATGAAAAAGTGCAACAGACACTAACAGAAATATTAGAGAAAATTACAAAGCAATATGCACATGGATGGGACCCTGATTATTGCATTGGGTTAATGATTATTAACTGTGATCAACATCCTTTTGCCCTACTTATGCAATGGGTCGCTAGTCCTGATCCTTTACGGATCTTGGAGTGGATATTTCTTCTGATACAACCCAAACGATCAATTATAACTTGAGTGGAAGCTATTGCTCAGCTAATTATCAGAGGCCGCAGTCGAATTGTTCAGATAGGAGGGAAAGAGCCAGATTATTTAGTCGTCCCTCTGTCGGCAGAATATTTGCAGTGGTCATTACAAAATCCTACAAAATTACAGATTGCAATATTGAATTATCACAGTAAAATTTGTGTTCGCTATCCGCCACATAAACTATTAGGATGGCTACCCAAGTTTCAGATAGAGCACCTGCCTTTACTGTCACCAACTCCTGTAAAAGCTGTCACTGTTTTTATAGATGCAGATGGCCGCACCCATAAGGCTGCATTGACATGGCTCGAGAATGGGCAATGGAAAGACATGGTGTTGACAAACCTCACAGGATCTGTGCAATTTTTAGAGTTACAAGCAGTAATTCCAGTCTTCATTTTATGAGCAAAACAACCAGTAAATATTATCAGTGACTCTTTGAATGTAGTAGGAGTAGTACAACATCTGAAGAGAGCAGTGTTAAAGAACATTGACTTGTTATTTCAATATCAATTGTCCCAGCAGCTGTGGGATTTGCTCAACCAGAGATCACATCGATATTTCATTACTCACATTAGAAGCCACACAAACCTTACAGGTAGCCTTGCTGAAGGCAACCATCGTGTGGACACTCTGGTCCCTCCAGCATGGACAGGTCTGCCAGTAGATCGCTTTGCTCAGGCGCGGCAATCACATGACTTTTTCTACCAAGCAGCAAACATTTCTAAGACCAATGCAAGCAACATTGTCCGCTCCTGTCCTAACTGTCAGCAGCAATCTGGTGGCCTTGCAACACGGGTCAACCCCCATGGTCTTGGACCCCTAGAACTCTGGCAAATTGACACAACACGGAATTTGGTAAATTTAAATATGTACATGTTTGTATCGATACCTGGTCTCATGCTACATGGGCCACAGCACAAACAGGAGAATCTAGTGTAGGGAAATGCAGAGGGAAGATGGCGGTATGTAACGGAAAGGTAGGGACGCTTGACACAGGAACTATGGCACAGAGACCGCCCACGAAGGGCGAGGCTTGTGTGCCCTATATAAGCTTTTGTAACTACGCATTAAACGCCATTTGCTGCATCCTCATATTGGTGTCTGTGCTCTATGGACCTGGGATGGGGATAGCCCCAGGCCAGTCCAGCAGACGAGCGGAGCTTGCCAAGAAGGTTTGGCAACACTTAAAAATGGTGACCTCGACATGATCGCTGGACTCGTGGACAGCAGGCGGTTGGTGTGGGTTCGCGAACCATGGAGGCCTTGTTGAAGGTGATATCGGTACTGGGCAGGGAATTTAAAGTTTCTGTGAAACCGAAGGCTGTGGCCTCATGAGAGAGGGGGCGGTGTCAGGACTGGTTGATTGCCTGCAACCGAGTGCCTGGGAGCAATGTTCTCGTTTATTAGGGGAATGGGCCATGTCTACTGGCAAGGCCAAACAATTAAAAACTTGGGGGTTGGTTTTACAACTCTTGCGACGCGCGAGGGAAGATAGAATGACATGGGAGGTGGCTCGTGCTTGTCTGCATGGGGAAGCAGACTCAGATAAACAGCTACGAGATGTAATAGATAAAGATACGCAGACAGAAAAGGCCCCGGAGCAGGGAGATTTGGATGATAGCTCCAGGTGCACAGAGGGCTTTTCAATAATTATGGAACCTAGTTCGGATCTGGGAGATGGGGGGACTGGTGTGAAAGATGGACGGAGAGCAGACGATGAAGAGGGGGTGGAGAGCTGTTTGGGGAAATATCAGGAGCCGAGTAGTCCTTTAAACGCTTGGCCGGTGCAGCCAGCAGCTCCTCGAGATCTAGGGCTTGCCCCACCGTACCTTTGGCAGGACTTACACCCCCCTGTACGGTTAGGTAACACCCTGTACTGCCAGGTAACCCCCCTGTACACCCCACTTCACCGGTGATCATCTCAGATACATTAGACTGGCTGCCAGGGACACTTCTTAAAATGACGCCTGAGGGAAAAAAAGGGGGGAGGAGACAGGAAATCAGAGTCACGCCCCTCAGCTCAGCCTGAACCAATCGATCGCCCTGAACTGATTTTTGACGGCAAACGAACTCCACGCCCACCAGTAGGGGAGGGGGAGTCAGATCTGGAAGTGAAGGAACTGGAGGACAGGATGCGGGGGGCGTGGCGTTCTACCCAGTCACAGCAAACTCTTAAAGGGAAAGAAGGGGCTCAGGGAGCAACAGCTGATGAATTGGCTGCAACCTTACATGAAATCTGCGGAGAAATACAGCAACAAAGGCAGTTGTTGCAAACGATGGAGACAAATGCAAAACCTCCGGAAGCAATTCCGTTAACAAATTGGAAACTTATAGCAGACCAATGTGCCTTAGAGGGCATTCTCCTACAGCGTATGCCAGCTGCCTTCCCGGTTTGGGTACAGGCAGGGGGTGTGGCGGAATGGGTCCCTTTGGAGCCAAAGATAGTACAGGCTCTAATGCAGTCTATTAAAGAGAACGGAATAAAGCATGCTTCTTTGCGAATATTATTGGATAGCTTGCATGCGCAGGGGCTGTTGCCTACTGACATCCGGCAGTTGGCGCTATCTATCCTTGCGCCAAGTGCGCACTTGCTGTGGAAAGATGCATGGCAGTCAATATGTTATCAGCTAGCCGCAGTGGCTGCTGTCAACCCAAATCACCCATTAGCTGGGACCACATACGACAGGCTTGTGGGGAAGGGCTAAGATTTATTAACCCCTCAACAGCAGGCGGCCGGATTGCGGGCTAGAGAGATCGCTGCCACAACTGAGATATCCAGGACGGCGTATGAGGAAGTGGACAAGGGTAATACTCCATCGAGAACACCACTCAGCAGTGCTGGTGAAGGTAAAACATGGTCCATTGTCTGTTTTTATTTGCTTGAGGAGACCTAAGCAGGCAATTGCAAGGCTCCAGTGGAGCTGAGCTCAGCGGGAAGTCTGTCAGTGGTGCTGGGTAGCAACAATCACCATACTGCATGTATCAACTGTGACAGCTAGCCAAGGCTGTGGCTTTAACTGGGGACAAAGAGTAAAATCAGTCTGCCAAATGCTATTGGCCTGGAGCCCTCGCGGGTTAACACCAGCGCTCCACAACGGTGACCGCTGACAATAAGGACATGTCGAAACTACATCTCGGGCCTGGACGAGGGGAATGTTACACTGTTTTGCTAATGCCTTTGCTCTGAGATGCAAAAAGCTATGAAGGTCTCTGGCTTGAGACAATGTCCATACTTTATTCTCTGCTCTATCGGCCATGTCGTTACCCTCTGTGAAAAGCCCTGGGTGTTTCTGATGACTGTTCACATGCATTATAGAACAGATATTTTGGCGTTGTTGCAAAGCGTTTTCTAACAGGCAGGCAATTTCTGACCCGGCGTAACCGGGACAAGCCATCTTCTGGGTTAGTTTCCAAACAAATATAGAGTCAGTCACTACATTGATGTGTTTGTCAGGCTGCATCTGTAAGGCCATTGCTACTGCTTTGGCCTCCAGGTGCTGCACACTGAGACCCTCTTTAGTAAAAGTCAGCTTTTCCCACTTTTCTCCTTGCTTCCACTTCACTGCTGCTGTATGCGTCCGAGAGGAAGCATCGATAAAATAGGTAGGACCTGGCTGTGGGGAAGAAAGCACACGTAATTGGACATATGGTTTACATATCTGCAAATTTTGTTATATAGGATGCACGCTACCTGGGACAACCTTGCCGTGATAAGTGTGGAGTGCTAATACAATGTCATTGTCCATGTTCAATAAGGAATCCCAGGCTTTCCTTTTAAAGGGTAGATGAAGTTCTTCTGGTTCTTCCCCAAAATGTCGTATTGAGGCTAGTCGGGCTTTTTGAATCATTAACACTGTGGCCGCGATGAATGTGAGGTAGGCCGTGGATAACTGGTTTGAAAAAAGCCATAACAATACCTTCGTTTGCCCTTTCAGCATCTGGACAAGGGCACCTGTGGCTCCATCTGGGTTTATAGCAATCAAGGCGGACACTGGGGCCACAGGGTCTCTCCGCCCCAGGGCTGCCGAGGCTAACAACTGCTCTATTTGTTTAAAGCTTGCTCTCCCTGCTTCGGAGAGAGTCCGAGGCTCCCATGGATGGTTTCCTTTCAGAAGCTCATAAAAGGGTGTCATAAGCGATGGGGATATACCAATAATAAGACGTTGTTGCCAAATCTTCTTGGCAAGCTCTGCTCGTCTGCTGGACTGGCTTGGGGCTATCCCCACCCCAGGGCCATAGAGCACAGACACCAATATGAGGATGCAGCAAATGGCGTTTAATGCGTAGTTACAAAAGCTTATATAGGGCACACAAGCCTCGCCCTTCGTGGGCGGTCTCTTTGCCATAGTTCCTGCGTCAAGCGTCCCTACCTTTCCGTTACATACCGCCATCTTCCGTCTGCATTTCCCTACAGGGTTTTTTTCCTATTACTGGGATCTGAAGGAGACAATTTAGGAGTTCCAGTATATGATTCTTTGGAGAGAACCAAAAAGGAGGTAATAGGGGGATCTCAAAAATGGGGTGAGGACAAATGGCCTCCTGAGAGAATAATCCAAGTATATGGGCCAGCTACTTGGGCCCAGGATGGTAGCTGGGGTTACCAAACTCCCATTTATATGTTAGATCGTATTATCAGGCTCCAAGCAGTAGTAGAAATAATTTCCAATAAAACTGCCCAAGCCTTAGAATTGATATTGAAACAACAGACAGAAATGAGGGCTGCGATTTACCAAAATAGGCGAGCCTTGGATTACTTGTTGGCTGAGGAGGGTGGGGTTTGTGGAAAATGGAATACCTCAGACTGTTGCTTAAAAATAGATGACAGTGGAGATGCAGTGTTAGAAATAACCAAAGAAATCCGAAAGATTGCGCATGTGCCTGTCCAGAAATGGAAACCGATGTGGAACGAAGATTGGTGGGAGAATATTTTTAGGGGAGAATGGTGGAAGAAAATAGGGTTTATATTTTTATGTTCGGTTGTCGCGACGGAGGGAAAACCCGGACGCTCAATATGAGTGATCAGCAAGCTCCGTTTATTGATTACATACGTGCTCCTTATATACAGTGGTTAATTAAGCTCATGCATATTCTTAAAGACCTATACTGATTGGTTTATTAATTATCCTGGGAACTTCTTCTTTGTTATAACAGGTGGTTTTGCTCTGTTCACATCTCAAGGATGTCAACAGGATACTCCTACTTTGCGGTTACCAACTAAAGCTACTCCCTTCTTTTTCCCAGCTTTTTTTTGCTAAAGTTGTTTGAAGTCTCAAGGACAAGTAAGTATCCTGGAGACTTCTGTTAATTTACCCTGACTTATGTCAAGGGCCTAAGCTGAGCCATTTCATACCCTCGCTGCTTCTGCTAAGCCTCTGATTGTACAACATCTCTAGTGATCTGCAACAATTCCCCCTTTTTCTTTTTGTACAATCAGGGCTGTAGCAGTGACACTTCGTACTCCTTTCATTACACATCTATAAGCAATTTTTACTATAATTAGAACTAAAAATATAATGCCTAAAAAGCGTACACCTTCTTTAATTAAAGTTAAAAACTAAAGAGACAGGTTGCCAAAAAGAAATGTTAACCATGCATCAAACGGGTTTATGTTCTTGACCATCTTCTGAGTGTGGTCTTTTAACCACTGCAATTTTGCATGTATAGATTCTCTGTGATCTGACAAATTAAAACAACACAAAAAATAATAGAGGGGGGAAGAGGGGGGGAACTCACCGCTGACCCTGACATATCAGCACCTACACCAGATGTGTGCAGTGCTCTGCCAGCTCTTGTTCTACCAGCTGCAGCGAATCTATGTGGCCTTTGTCACGTAGCCAGCTCTCCACAATTCCCCCGTTTTTATTATTTTGAGCTAAAAAATATTTTGGGTAAGTTGCTCCACACGTTTGGTTATACAAGAAAATAATATACGTGCTACAATGCAAAGCAAGATTATAATACCAAGCCATCTAAGGCCTTCCTTAATGAGAGACAAAACCCAACTATCGATGTTACCAAACAAACTCATAAACCAGCCATCAAACCAAGAAGTTTGTTGTTTAATTTTCTTGGTGTGTTCAGTAAGCCATTTCAGTTGAGAATGTATCGATTGGCTGTGATCGGAAAGGTTAAAGCAACACATCCCCTCTACTTCTTCACATCCATGGCCTTGTGCTAACAATAAAAAATCAATGGTGGCTCTATTTTGCAAAAGTGCGTGCCTCAAACTATCTACATCTTGAGCTAATTCACTAATTACTTTTGTGGTTAAATTGGATTGTTTAACTGCCCAACAAGCTAGCTTACGGATACTGGTTAAGGCATGAGCAGTCCCAATGCTTGGAATAATTGAAGCAAAAAAGGTAGCAGCTGGAGCTGACATCAATGCCGTTCTTACAGTCAGGTCGTAGGGACAACAGGGATCTTCTTTTCCGGCTATCTGTGATGTTATGTAGGGTGTGGAAGATGGGGGCGTATAGAGTAAGGCTTCCTAGATAGCAGGGCCCCCCAAAAGGGTTGGCAGGTATACCTGGCCACGCTCTATCACCACAGATGAGAAATACACCGGGTGGCAGAGCTTTGGCTGTTCCGTTACACCATATGCTATTACTCATTGGGTGCCTTGACTCAGCACCCAATGCACCCAAAGCTGAGCTGGATTTACTAGTGCCACAATAGGTTCCCTTGTTCCGGAATCCGAACCCCAGGGTGCGAGACGTAACGTTGGTCCACTGGGACGGATTATGTGAGTGATACAGGTTAATGCCTTGTTGGAATGTGCCAAACATAAAGCATGCTTGTGTCCAATTGTCAGACTCGTTTCCTGGAGCTATGGAACCTAACAAATCCAGTTCTTGGGGATCCCACGGCAAAGTAGTACGTAGTGAGTTTATGACACAGCTAGCTGCTTCCGAGGTTTTACTCTTGGTGGCACACTTTTCTGCATAGTATCCTTGTAACTTGTCAGTCACTAAATGTGGAGAACCAAATGGCACTCCAAACAAACACGTTCTAAACGGTTCTGAGGCTGATGCCAAGGAGAGGCAAAAAGAGCTTTGGCCTGTTTGGTTAGCCTGTTTGTCTAATGGTTCCCGAGCCCTTTTTGGCTTTTGAATCCATCTATGGTTGGTCATCCATGCTAGCGCAGGCACCGATAATGACTGTACACTTATCAAGGGTCCTCCATCAAGGAGAGCTTTTTGAAGCTCTGGTGAGTTAAGGAGGTACCAGTCCAGATCTTTCGGCGAAATGGGTATCCAAATAGTTCTCGGCACTGTCCCATCAATTTGTAATATGCGGAGGCTCGCTTTTTGGATCAAGTCTGCTAGCGTCACCACATTTCCTTGAACAGTTCTGAAGGTTGTAATGATGGGGCGATCCATTCCAATATCCTTATGTCCTTAGAGGGCTCCTTCATTTTCATTATTTTGCATTGTGTGATGGCGGCTAATAAAAACTGCTGACCACAAAGGACCATAATGTCGAGCAGTAGTTGAGGGTCGCGTCGTACTGTGACACTTGTTACAACCTGGTCAGCAATGGATTGTAATGCTTTCTTTTGAGCATCATTGAGAACGACAGGCTGAGAGGGACTGGTACCCTTTAACAGTGGACGCAGTTCATTTAAAAGTTCATTGGGGAAACCCACTACGGAACGGAGCCATTGAAGATCGCCCATGAGTTTTTGTGCGTCATGCAAGGTGCGGATATTTGTATGAATTGTCAGTTTTTGTGGCTGAATAACGCTCTCGGTAATTTTCCATCCGAGATATGTCCATGGGGCAGTACTTTGCACCTTCTCCAGTGCTATTTGTAGACCTTTTGTCTTCAATGTGTCTTGTAAAAACTCTTGTTGCTGTTCTGTAAATGGCTGTTTTTGGGCTAACAAAATATCGTCCATATAATGGTTAATAATAGTGTCTGGGAACGCTTTTCGAATTGGTTGCAAGGCAGAGTCCACATAGAGCTGACAGAGGGTTGGTGAATTACGCATGCCTTGTGGAAGTACCGTCCATTCGAATCGCTGAGCAGGGCCTTCCCTATTAATTGCAGGAAGCGTGAAGGCAAAACGTTGCTTGTCTGCCTCATGCAAAGATATTGTGAAAAAACAGTCTTTGAGGTCAACAACAAGCAATGACCATCCTTCTGGCAACATTGCTGGATTAGGGAGGCCTGGTTGAAGGGCCCCCATGTCATGCATTTGTTGATTAACAGCTCGCAAATCATGTAACAGTCGGTATTTACCAGATTTATTCTTGATCACAAAAATTGGCGTATTCCATGGACTTGTTGACAGCTGCAGATGTCCCTGGCTGTACTGCTCCTTGACCAAGGCGTGCGCTTGTTCCAGACTTTCCCTTTTTAGTGGCCACTGCTCAACCCAAACCGGATGCTCAGTCTTCCACCGGATCGGGATAGGGAAAGTCCAAGCAATGGCCACTCCTAAAAAGGCGTGTTGGTAGTGAGCACCATGCCCATTTGGGCAAGAATGTCTCTTCCCACAAGGGCAGCAACACTGGGTGGTAAAGGGATAATGGAGACACAGCAGTTCACTATTTGATCGTCTATTGTCCATTGCAATGGGGGCGACTTGCGTGCAATAGTGAGTCCTTCTACCCCCGTAACTAGCATCTGAGTCAAAGGTGGGCCAATGTTGGGGCCAGTTATAGCTGCTTATAATGGATACATCGGCGCCCATGTCAAGCAGTGCCATGAGGGTAATTGATTGTCCCTGATATGCTACTGTTACTGTACGGCGCGGTCGAGTTTTCAGACTCACAGTTAGCATGGCAGTTGGTCCCGTAGACCCAAATCCTTTATCGCCTCTCTCAATTGAATTCAGCGGTTCCAAGTTTTGGGTGAGCGCTGGAAGCGGAACCAATTGGGCCAACCGGGTACCTCCCTCAATAAAACATGGAGGGAAGAGGGTTTGCAACATAATTTGTATTTCTCCGGTGAAATCTGCATCAATTACTCCAGTAAGCACCTGTAGTCCTTTCATAGAGGCCGAGGAGTGGCCTATAAGCAATGCTCCAACAGCTCTACCGTTTATCACAATAGGTCCTTTAACTCCAGTGGGAACCCGCTGTGGTCGGTTATCAATGAGGGTAATGTCTATTGCGGTTGCCAAGTCCATCCCGAGTCTCCCTCGGGTTGTGGGTAGGAGAGGAAAGGGTTGTTCATCGCTACTGTCGCTGTGCCGCTGGCGGGTTCCTGATTCGCTGAAAACGCTGTCGCTCTTGGGGTCGTCGCGGGGCGGGCTTTTCTGCTCGGCTTCCAGTTTCCCGATCGTGGGCTTTTACACACTGCGCTGGCATGGGTGTCGGACTGGCAGTGTTGGCACCATACTTTCCCTGAGTTGCATTCTCTTCACATATGACCAGAGACACCACATCGAAAGCATCGTAGACGAATATTGGGGCTTGTGGTGCCGCCCTTTTGGTATTGCAAAGGCGCAAGAGCAGCAAGGACTTTGTTTTGAGATGCTTCTGCTTGTTGTTTAAGTCCCTTACCTAGCTCTTTTATAGCATTCACTAACATAGCTTGAGGTCCTACAGGAATTTGTGACGTTCTTTCTAAAGCTTCCTCAATTGTCCATGTCCCAGGCAGTGTAACTAATATGCCTTGCGTGATGGGGTTACAGTTTTGGATGGCGCACTGTTTTAGCAAAGCACCATGCAAATATTCTGGAACCCTAGCCGCTATAATAGCGATGGCTACTCGATCAATAAAAGTGCCAAACGGCTCTTCTCTTCCCTGCTTAATTCCCATATATGATGGGGCGCCCCCTGGCTGCTTTATTTGATCGAGTGCCCGGCGTGCTAATCGCATAGACTCATGTACTTTATCTGGTCCTAACAGTGCTTGTGCCTCTATCCTTATATATGGTCCTACTCCCATGAGTTCCTCTAATGTTACTCCATGCAGTGGGTCCCCTGCTACCCGCTGCATTGCCACAGATTGCTGACAGAGTGCTTGCCAATATGCCCCAAATAGTATTTGCTGGTGCTGTGTTAATATAAGTTCTGTGATGCTCCGAATATCACTCGGAGGTAGGAAGGTAGACCCCCACAGAAAATCTAACATTTGTCGAGTCGGCTCTCCTTTTATGCCTGACTCGTTAACAGTAGCACGCAGTTGGGTCAACAATTTCCAGTCGAGAGTCTTAAGCGTAATGTTTATTTGACCCTGTGTATTGGGGCCAGAATATTCTACCGGAAATGCATGGGCAAGCTCTCTAGCAGTTTCTGTATCACTCTCGGCAACAATGTTCTTCGCAATCTCCTTTCAAAATTCCTCCCGTTCCTAGTTGGAGCCTAGTTCGGATCTGGGAGATGGGGGGACTGGTGTGAAAGATGGACGGAGGGCGGACGATGAAGAGGGGGTGGAGAGCTGTTTGGGGAAATATCAGGAGCCGAGTAGTCCTTTAAACGCTTGGCCGGTGCAGCCAGCAGCTCCTCGAGATCTAGGGCTTGCCCCACTGTACCTTTGGCAGGACTTACACCCCCCTGTACCGTTAGGTAACACCCTGTACTGCCAGGTAACACCCTGTACCGCCAGGTAACACCCTGTACAGCCAGGTAACCCCCCTGTACAGCTCTCCTCACCGGTGATCATCACAGATCCATTAGACTTGCTGCCCAGGACACTTCTTAAAATGGCGCCTGAGGGAAAAAAAGGGGGGAGGAGACAGGAAATCAGAGTCACGCCCCTCAGCTCAGCCTGAACCAATCGATCGCCCTGAACTGATTTTTGACGGCAAACGAACTCCACGCCCACCAGTAGGGGAGGGGGAGTCAGATCCGGAAGTGGAGGAACTGGTGGACAGGATGCGGGGGGCGTGGCGTTCTACCCAGTCACAGCAAACTCTTAAAGGGAAAGAAGGGGCTCAGGGAGCAACAGTTGATGAATTGGCTGCAACCTTACATGAAATCTGCGGAGAAATACAGCAACAAAGGCAGTTGTTGCAAACAATGGAGACAAATGCAAAACCTCCAGAACCAATTCTGTTAACTGTTAGGGAATGGCTCAGAGAGCAAGGCAGAATGGGTGTATGAGCAGAGTCTGTCGAACATTTAGCAGGCCGCAGTGGAAAAGTACTGAATACTGACACTGCGACTTTATCTCAGTCTGGTAAACAACCTTGAGAAAGTAAGTGTGTGAAAAATGTAGAGAATGCTTTACTGTTAAACTGCAAGTAGGAGGACCTGTAAATGTAACGTTTAGAGCTTAAGCCAATTAGCTAAGGACTAGTAGGAATAATTATCGTAGCCTGTATAAATATGACTTAATGAGAGCAATAAACAGAACTAGGCCTTATCACTCACATTGCGTCAGCTCGCATAGTTTCCTCCGTCGCTTGCAGTTAACAAATTGGAAACTTATAGCAGACCACTGTGCCTTAGAGGGCATTCGCCTACAGCGTATGCCAGCTGTGTTCCCGGTTACGGCTACAGGCAGGGGGTATGGCGCAATGGGTCCCTTTGGAGCCAAAGATATTACAGGCTCTAATGCAGATTCTTTATCACACATGGACAATGCCATTGTATTAGCACTCCACACTTATCACGGCAAGGTTGTCCCAGGTAGCGTGCATCCTATATAACAAAATTTGCAGATATGTAAACCATATGTCCAATTACGTGTGCTTTTTCCCCACAGCCAGGTCCTACCTATTTTACTGATGCTTCCTCTCGGACGCATACAGCAGCAGTGAATTGGAAGCAAGGAGAAAAGTGGGAAAAGCTGACTTTTACTAAAGAGGGTCTCAGTGTGCAGCACCTGGAGGCCAAAGCAGTAGCAATGGCCTTACAGATGCAGCCTGACAAACACATCAATGTAGTGACTGACTCTATATTTGTTTGGAAACTAACCCAGAAGATGGCTTGTCCCGGTTACCCCGGGTCAGAAATTGCCTGCCTGTTAGAAAACGCTTTGCAACAACGCCAAAATATCTGTTCTATAATGCATGTGAACAGTCATCAGAAACACCCAGGGCTGTTCACAGAGGGTAACGACATGGCCGATAGAGCAGAGAATAAAGTATGGACATTGTCTCAAGCCAGAGACCTTCATAGCTTTTTGCATCTCGGAGCAAAGGCATTAGCAAAACAGTGTAACATTCCCCTCCTCCAGGCCTGAGATGTAGTTTTGACATGTCCTTATTGTCAGCGGTCCCCGTTGTGGAGCTCTGGTGTTAACCCGCGAGGGCTCCAGGCCAATAGCATTTGGCAGACTGATTTTACTCTTTGTCCCTAGTTAAAGCCACAGTCTTGGCTAGCTGTCACAGTTGATATGTACAGTATCACCGTTAGCCATCAAGCAACAATTTTAAATCGTGCTCTTTACTCGCTTAACCATTTTGCCCGGGGAAAGAGTGAAATAGCCCTGGTGAAACGACACTGGAGCTTGTGTGCCCCAGAGACCGAGCCACCAGTCAAAGTACGTTTCCCAGGAAGTATTGACTGGGAGACAGGATGGGAACTGATATCCTATGGATGGAGATACGCAGCCATAAGGAGGGAAAACGAGATCCGGTGGGTTCCTGCCCGATGCTTGCGACCTCACCTCCGAAAGGTGCTACAGCAGTTCATTCGCAAGCAGCAACAAATTGCTTATGCTTATATGCTTTTATGCGTCATTGGGGAGGGGGAAATGTAGGGAAACGCGGACGGAAGATGGCGGTATGTAATGGAAAGGTAGGGACGCTTGACACAGGAACTATGGCAAAGAGACCGCCCACGAAGGGCGAGGTTTGTGTGCCCTATATAAGCTTCTGTAACTACGCATTAAACGCCATTTGCTGCATCCTCATATTGGTGTCTGTGCTCTATGGCCCTGGGGTCAGGATAGCCCCAGGCCAGTCCAGCAGACGAGCGGAGCTTGCCAAGAATGTTTGGCAACAATCTAGCAAGCACGTGCAATGTCATTTACATGCAGCATTTGCAGCACTTGGTGTTCCCTGCGAAATAAAAACAGACAATGGACCTGGATACATAGCCAAAACTACAAGCCATTTTTTAGCCTTATGGGACATTCAACACAGTACTAGTACACTGCACTTGCCCACAGGACAAGCTTTGGTTGAACGTACTCATCAAACATTAAAACATCTGTTGCAAAAACAAAAGAAACGGGAATCGGGTTTAATACCTCATGAAAGACTCAGCAAAGCGTTGTATGTATGAAATTACCTAAGACTGCCCCAAGGGGAACTGCACCCTCCAATGGTGGCACATGGCAAAGGCCTATCAGGAGGACTGGACAATATAAAAAGAGGCCAAGCCACAGTATGGGTAAAAAATGGTGTCACTGGACAATGGGAGGGTCCCAGAGAACTGATAACTTGGGGTAGGGGCTGTGCTTGTGTCGTTACAGATCCTGGAATGCGGTGGGTTCCGGCGAAGTGGATACGCCCCTGGTTAGAAGACAAGCAAGAGGCACAAAAGAAAGAGGATCCGTCTTGAGCTTATAGTCATTACTGCATTAAGGTTTTTGGTAACTGGTGTTGTTTCAGGACCCTGGGCTGTAGTACCCTGACAGAACATGTGGGTAACTTTTGCTAATATAACGAAGCAAGAATCACTGTGGCTTTCACTGGCTACTCCCAGGGATCCTTTTAGAACCTGTCTTATAGGAGTGCCTTTGTATAACTTTGAAAGCTTTTTAGGATATGTAAGTATTGATAGCATTATCACATTTAATGAAACACAAATTTAGCAGCTATATAATCAGACATGGCCAAATAACAATTTTAAGCACTATAAAAATGCTATGCTAGCTTTTAGATCTGTTTTTATAATCTCACATTTAAACATATCTCTTATAGAACCACAACAACACTCGACACAACAGAAGCGCTTCTTATTTTGATGAAAATTGCAACGATCAGATACAGTTTTGGGACACTGCTGCATTGTTTTTCCCTAACGTTGCAGCAGGAAAAGCATTAGATGTGAAAAAGCTAGGTTGTTGGATAGCTAAATAAACAAATCTCACATCAGAAATTCTCACATAGATGTTAGTAGACACTGATAGCATTAGACATGCAACACTGCAAAATAGAGCAGCAATTGATTTTTATTTGTTAGCACAAGGGACATGGTTATGAGGAATCTGAAGGCATGTGCTGTATGATTCTATCAGACCACTCAGAATCAATTCATATGGCCATTAAAAGGTTAAAGGAAAATGTCAAACAGTTGAGGGTAAATAGTGATGATTGGTTAAGGGAGTGGTTTTTACAAGGATGGATCTCTTCACTATTAAAGTCAGGATTTAAGATGCTATTTGTAATTTTGGTAACCCTTTTATTAGTGCCTGTGCTATTGTGTCTGCAAAGGGCCCTGCAGAAGATGGTGAACAACGACTTTGTGGTACAAAAACAAAAAGAGGGAATTGTTGGTGCTTTAAGAGCCCAAGCTGCAGGTGGCTTCAGCCTTGAGCAATTAAGTCCTGACTTTGAGTGAAAAAAATAGAACAGAACAGATTAATGGGAAAGGATATATGAAACAAGATAAGAAATTCCTTATGTAATTAGTCAGAAGTAAAAAGAATGCCCCATGAACAGGTGGATTTATCCAATCAAGTATTGTAACCAGGCGTGTGAACAGTAGCTTTTGGCCAATAAAGAATTGTTTGTGTGTGTGTGTGTGTTAGTAGCTGAAGAGTATATAAGTGATCATGTAACCAATAATAAAGGTCTCCAGTAGAATTCACATTGAATCGTGTGGTGTGTGGAGTCTATGGGTGAATCCCTCTCAGCACCTTCCAACCCCTACCACTCTGTGATTCTGTGTTTCTGTGAAAACCTGATCATGATGTAAATAGTATGGAATAAAGTGTGGATATTGTCCTTGTTTTTAGCTGAGACAAAGCTAGGTTTCTTTTTAGTACAATCATAGAATCATAGAATGATGTGAGTTGGAAGGGACCCACAAGGATCATCGTGTCCAACTCTTGTCCTAGCATAGGACAATCACAAGATTCAGACCATGTGTCTGAGGACATTTTCCAAATGCTTCTTGAATATTGTCAGGCTTGGAGCCATGACTACCTCCCTGGGGAGCCTTTTCCAGTGCTCCATCACCCTTTGGATGAAGAACCTTTCTCCTAATGTCCAACCTAAACCTCCCCTGGCACATCTTCCTGCCATTTCCTCTGGTCTTATCTTGGTGGCCAGGAAGAAGAGATCAGTACCTGCCCCTCCACTTCCCCTTGTAAGTAAGTTATAGACCATGATGAGGTCTCCTCTCAGTCTCCTCTTCTTCATGCTGAACAAACCAAGCGACTTCAGTCTCTCCTCATAGGGCTTCCTCTCTAAACTCTTCACCAATTTTGTGGCCCTCCTCTGGACACTCTCCAGAAGCTTTATATCCCTTTTATACTGTGGTGCCTAAAACTGCACATAGTACTCTAGGTGAGGCCACAATAACCTCCCTTGACTAGCTAGCAATACAGTGTTTGATGCACCCCAGGACACGGTTGGGCCTCTTGGCTTCCAGAACACACTGCTGGCTCATGTTCAACTTGCCACCAGCCAGAACCCCCATGTCCCTCTCTGCAGGGCTGTTCTCCAGACTTTCATTCCCTAGTCTGTATGTATATCATAGAATCATAGAATGGTTAGGGTTGGAAGGGACCTTAAAGATCATCTAGTTCCAATCCCCTGCCATGAGCAGGGACATCTTCCACTAGATCAGGTTGCTCAAAGCCTCATCCAACCTGGCCTTGAACACTTCCAGGGAGGGGGCATCCACAACTTCCTTGGGCAACCTGTTCCAGTGTCTCACCACCCTCACAGTAAAGAATTGCTTCCTAATATCTAATCTAAACCTACCCTCTTTCAGCTTAAAGCCATTGCCCCTTGTCCTGTCATTAACTGCCCTTATGAAAAGTCCCTCCCCAGCTTTCTTGTAGGCCCCCTTCAGGTACTGGAAGGCTGCTATAAGATCTCCCCGGAGCCGTCTCTTCTCGAGGCTGAACAGCCCCAACTCTCTCAGCCTGTACTCGTAGGAGAGGTGCTCCATCCCTTGGATCATCCTCGTGGCCCTCCTCTGGACTCGTTCTAACAGGTCCATGTCTCTCTTGTGTTGGGGGCTCCAGAACTGGATGCAGTACTCCAGGTGGGGCCTTACGAGAGCAGAGTACAGGGGAAAATCACCTCCCTCAACCTGCTGGCCATGCTTCTCTTGATGCAGCCCAGGATACGGTTGGCCTTCTGGGCTGCAAGTGCACATTGCTGGCTCATATTGAGCTTCTGGGTTATATCCAGGGCTGCCGAGACCCAGGTGCAAAATATGGCACTTGCCCTTGTTAAAATTCATATGGTTGGTGATTGCCCAGCTCTCTAATTTATCCAGATCTCTCTGCAGGGCCTCTCTGCCCTGAAGTGTCCACAGCTCCTCCCAATTTGGTGTCATCGGCAACCTTTGTTAGCAGTCCTTCAAGTCCTGTATCCAAGTCATTGCTGAAGACATTAAAGAACACCAGCCCCAGGATTGATCCCTGAGGGACCCCATTAGTGACCAGTCACCAGCCTGATGTAACCCCATTGACTAGAACCCTTTGAGCCCGATCCATCAGCCAATTGCTCACCCATAGTAGTATGTGTTTATTCATCTGTATGCTGGACATCTTGTCCAGGAGGATGCTGTGAGAAACAGTATCGAAGGCTTTGCTGAAGTCCAAAAAGGTTACATTGACTGGCTTCCCTTGATCAGTTAGGTGGGTAACCTTATCATAGAAAAAAATCAGGTTTGTCAAGCAAGACTTTCCTCTTATGAACCCATGCTGGCTGGAACCAACGACTGTTTTCTTCCAGGTGTTTTTTGATAATTCCCAGAATAATCTTCTCCATAATTTTGCCAGGCGCAGAAGTGAGACTTGCAGGACTGTAGTTACCAGGGTCATCCCTGTTGCCCTTCTTGAAGATTGGGACAACATTTGCCAGCTTCCAGTCAACTGGAACCTCTCCAGATTCCCAAGAGCATTGAAAGATCATTGAGAGAGGTCTTGCTATGACATCTGTCAGCTCTTTAAGAACCCTCAAATGGATCCCATCAGGCCCCATTGACTTATAGGGATCCAGCTGGAGCAGCAAATCCCGCACAAGTTGGGGGCTGGTAGGGATTATCTCACAGTCATGGTTCTCTAGCCCAGGGCTCTGGGGGTTCCTCAGCCTGCCCTTGGTGTTGAAGACTGAGGCAAAGAAGGCATTGAATGTCTCTGCTTTGTGAGGTGAACATGCTCATCAAGTAACGGGACAATGTTATTTCTCATCTACCTTTTACTGTTAACATATTTAAAAAAAATTTTTTTATTGTCTCTCACAGCACTAATCAGCTTTAACTCGAATTGAGCTTTGGCTGTACAAATTTTCTCCCTGCAGTGGCATCTCTCTATTCCTCCCAAGTTGCCTGACCTTACTTCAACTGGCCATACACCGTCTTTTTCCACCTTAGTTCTAGAAGATCCTTGCTCAGCCAAGGCAGCCTTCTGCCTCACCTGATTGACTTCCAGCACTTTGTGATGGCCTCCTCCTGTGCTCTTAGGAGGTGGTACTTAAAAAGTGACCAGCACTGATAGACCCCAGCACCTTCAAAAGCTTTTTTCCAGGGGACCTTACTAAAGTAGTTCCCTGAGCAACCTGAAGTCTTCTCATATCCAGAGTTGAGGTCTTGCTGGTAGTCTTCCTCCTGTTACCATAGATTTTGAACTTGACTGCTTCATGGTCTCTGTGGCCAAGGCAGCCACCAATCGCCACTTCATTCATGAGACCCTCTCTGTTGACAAGCAGCAAGTTGAGGAAGGCACCTTTCCTGGTTGGTTCCCTTAGAACCTGTATCAAGAAGTTGTCATCCAGCTGGTTTAGGAATCCTCTGGACCTGTTTATACCACCTGTGTGGTATTCCCAGTTGACATCTAGCAGGTTGAAGTCCCCCATAAGGACTAGGGCAGATGACTTAGAGGCATCCTTTAGTTCCTTAAAGAATAGCTCATCAATGTCATCACGCTGGCTGGGTGGCCTATAGTAGACTCCCACGATGTCATCCACTTTATTTGTCTGTCCCTTAATCCTTACCTAGAGGTTCTCAAGTGTGCCATTGCCAACTGCAAGCTACATGCACTCCAGTCTCCGCTATATACAATGCCACCCTCCACTTCACCTGCCCCGCTTATCCCTCCTGAACAGCCTGTATCTATCCATCATGGCACACCAGTCACAGGACTCATCCCACGAGGTTTCAGTTATGCCAACGATGTCATATCTCTGGGACTGGACCAGGGCTTCTAGCTCCTCTTGCTTTTTTCTCATGCTGTGTGCATTTGTGTAGAAGCACTTCAGGTGCTAGAATAGTGCTGTGTTTTGGTTTCAGTGATACCGAAAGAACATACCCTTCTGCTTAAACAATGTGACATTGAAAGTTAGTTACATATCAGCTAGGTCTAGTCAAGTTTATAGTCTAAAAAATATAACAGGAGACTTGAGGCGTTAAATCTTTAAAATAGAGTAGATAATGTAGTGATGCTAGAATAAACCATTTTTGTGGAGACAGAAGTATTGTAAACAAGCCAAAAGAAGAATTAAGCATGCACAGAAGAAAAATTCAGCTAAAGGGCAAGGTGACAAAAGTTTCAACAACCACCAGAGGACTCCAGAAAACCAAGAAGATGACCAGCATGCATGCGAAAAGGACACTTAAATGTATTGATGAGTTCTTGGAAATGTGATGAATATGTTAATAATTTATTGGAAAGGAAATGAATATGCATGTTTTGATAGTATAAAGCTTTTGTAGAGGGATGAGTTGGCATGCACGATAGGTGGAGCGATCCCCCATGCATCTGACGCCACAATAAAGAATGCCTGTTTCTTAACACTACATTGGTGTTAAGAATTTCATTCCCAATTTCGGTGACAGCTTTGGCAACACAGATGGGACCCTGCTTTTGAAATTTGATGTATCCGTGGGATCACAGGACATCCAGCTGACAACCTCTGATTCCCGGACCAAAGAATTCAAGGCAAGATCCCTGGGACAGGTAAAAAACCATTCTTTAATTTTCTTTAAAAGGGTGGTTACCTGTCCATACGGCATGGTGAAAGCTGTGCAGGGTTGGGCTATACGGGTACCCAGGTTTGGAAACTTTCTGCAGAAAGGGTGAGTTAGTGTCCCACTGAAAGAGGTATAAGGGCTTAGAGTCTCCAACAGTGGGTTAGAGTTCCACTGTAAGAGGTATGAGGATTTAGAGTCCCCGACAACTTTGTGGCATAAGGGGTTCGAGTCCCCGTTTGTGTCAGGTTTTTCACTATTCTTTGTTCATTCTTTGTGTTGTTTAAAGGGTGGGCTGAAATCGGTTTCTGTTGGTGCTTTAAGAACCGAAGCTGCAGGCGGCTTCAGACTTGAGCAATTAATTCTTGACATTGAGTGAAGATAAAATAAAATAACAAAGTAGAAATAACAAGCAAGAATGTGTATGAGACAAGATAAGGGATGGTTTGTGTGCTGTAATCAGTAACCAGTCAGAAGTAAAAGGATGGCTCGTGAACAAGTGGAATTATCCAATCATGTCAATTATTGAGGCGCATGCTCGCAGTGTGTGTGATAAGCAGTAACAAATCCAAAGTGAAAGAGTGCCACGTGCTTGGGGCATGGAGAGGAAAAAAGGATACATAAGCAGTGCAAAGCTTCAATAAAGTGCTGATGCCTGATGCCTGAACACATCTTGGTGTGGGTCACTTCATCTGCTGCAGGTTTCACCAGACATAAGGGGTTTGAATCCCCAACGTTGTTGTGTTGTTTTTTGTACTGTTCTCTGTGTTTTGTGTTGTTTTTACTTTGTTATCTTGTATTGCTCTCTATTTTTTTTCATAATGGGAAATAAGCCTTTGGCAGAAGGAGGGGGTGGATTTTGAAAAAATCTCTGGGATGTATATTGAAATACTGAGGAAAGATCAGAGCACATCCTTGGACAATGCACCCTTGCATTGGGTTTGCGTGGCAAGGTTTTGGTAGCAGGGGAGGAGACATAGGGGTGGCTTCTGTGAGAGAAGCTGCCAGAAGCTTCCCCCATGTCCCACCCGACACAGCCAATGCCAGCCGGCTACGAGAACGGACCTGCCGCTGGCCAAGGCTGAGCCAATCAGTAACGCCTCTAGGAGAACAGAATTTAGAAATTTAAAAAAGGGAAGAGAGGGGGAAAAAAAGCTTCACACTTTGCAGCTGGAGAGAGGAGTGAGAAGATGTAAGAGAAACAACTCCACAGACACCAAGGTCAGTGAAGAAGGAGGAGGAGGAGGTGCTCCAGGCGCCGGAGCAGAGATTACCCTGCAGCCTGTGGTGAAGACCATGGTGAGGTAGGCTGTCCACCTGTAGCCCATGGAGGACCCCACGCCGGAGCGGGTGGATGCCTGAAGGAGGCTGTGACCCTGTGGGAAGCCCACGCTGGAGCAGGTTCCTGTCAGGACCTGTAGCCCGTGGAGACAGCAGCCCACGCTGGAGCAGGTTTACTGGCAGGACTTGTGACCCCGTGGGGGACCCACACTGGAGCAGTCCCTTCCTGAAGGACTGCACCCCATGGAATGAACCCATGCTAAAGCAGTTCATGAAGAACTGTCAGTCATGGGAAGGACTCATGTTGGAGAAGTTTGTGGAGAACTGTCTCCCGTGAGAGGGACCCCACGCTGGTGTCGGGGAAGGAGTCCTCCCCCTGAGGAGGAAGCAGTGGCAGAAACAATGTGTGTGATGAACTGACCCCAACCCCATTCCCTGTCCCCCTGTTCTGCTGGGGGGAGGAGGTGGAAAATCGGGAAAGTGATTAAGCCCGGGAAGAAGGGAGGGATGGGGGAGGTGTTTTAAGATTTGGTTTTACTTCTCATTCTCCTCTGATTTTGATTGGTAATAAATTAAATTTGTTTTTCCCCCAAATCGAGTCTGTTTTGCCCATGCCAGTAATTGGTGAGTGATCTCTCTCCATCCTTATCTCCACCCATGAGCTTTTAGTTATATTTTTCTCCCCCTGCCCATTTGAGGAGGAGGAGTGATAGAGTGGGATTTGGTGGGCATCTGGCCTCTAGTCAGGGTCAACCCACCACAACCCTCTTACTCAGAAACAGCTCATAGAGTACTGTAATCATTGGTGGCTGATGTATACTTTGGATAAGCAGGGAAAATGGCCAAAAAATTTAACTGTAAAGTATAATACTATTTTACATTTAGGGATGTTTTGTAGGAAAGAAGGAAATTGGGATAAGATACCATATGTTGATTTATTCTCTGTGAAATACTTATAGGAGTTGGAAGGATTGTGGATTGATTACTAAGGATACTAATGTTCTGAGTATGGAAATGAAAATCAGGAACAAGACAGAGAAAGAGCTTCTAGTAATAAAGGACAGAATAGGCAAGTGGAAAATAGGAGGAATGAAGGTCGGGATAAAAGAGGAGAAAGAGCTTTTAGGAGTGAAACTTATAGTCCAATTGTGGGACGGACTAGACGAGGATCAAACAAATCTGGATATTAAAAGGAAGCTACAAAAATTGGAAGGAAGATGGACAACTGGAAAAGGGAATGGAACTCCATACACCCCTCTTGAAAAGGATCAGCCTGCAATTTGCAAGCAGTGAAGGCATTTAAAAAGAGATTGTCCTCAAAATAAAAGATACAGACAGGGTCCTAGACAAGCTCCGTCCAGAGGGAAGGTGAATTCTAGATTGACAGAGTTACTTATGCTGGGACAGGTTTCAGATTGATGGGGACTGGGGGCACACTCACAAGTATCCCCAGTAGAGTCCCTGGTCATATTAAAGTTGGGGAATGAAAAAGTAGGTATCGGGGCAGCATGCTCTGTTTTGAATACTTGCAAGTGTAAGTTTAGTGATCAAAGTTTAACAGCTGTTGGTGCCACAGGGGAAAGGGAAACTCAGCCTTTCTTTTGGCCAGTGAAGTGTGGATTTGGGCTCATGTGGTTTTGCACACAAATTTTTGTATATACCAGTTTGCCCCATTCCCCTATTGAGAAGAGATCTATTGAGTAAATTAGAAGCCAAAATAATTTTTAAGGATGGAGACATACAATTACTAGTACTTGAATCAAGGGCCATAGAGGCGGAGATTTTTATGTTACAGGACATCCCGAAAGGGAATGAGATTCCACAAGAAGTAGACGATGCCGTCATACCCTTGGTTTGGGCTGGTGAGGTACCAGGTTGGTCCAAAGCAGCAGAACCAATGCAGGTAACACTCAAAGAAAGAGCAATTCCGGTAAAGTAAAAACAATACCCTATAAAATTGAAAGCAAGAAAAGGATTAGAGAAAGTAATAGAAAATTTTATGCAATATGGATTATTAGTAGAATGTGAATCTGAGTAGAATACTCCAATACTACCTGTAAAGAAACCAGGAAGTGGAGAGTACGGGTTGGTATAAGATTTAAGGCCTATAAATTCAATAGTGCAAGACCTGCACCCAGTGGTGGCCAACCCATACACTTTGCTAACAGCTTTAAAAGAAAAGCACAAATGTTTTACAGTATTGGATCTTAAGGATGCCTTCTTTTGCATACCTCTAGGGAAAAATAGTCAGGCATTATTTTCCTTGGAGTGGGAAAATCCTACAACGTGATGGAAGATACAGCTCACATGGCAATTAGCCAAAGAGTTAGAAATTTGAAGAAGCAGTCCTGAGGGACTGACACTCCAATATGTGGATGACATACTACTGGCAGCAGAAATGCAATCAGAATGTCTAAAAATGACTATTAGCCTATTGACCTTTTTGGGCCAAGGAGGCTACTGGGTGTCCAAAAGGAAGTCCCAAAGTGGAAAAGAAATGTTAATTTATTTGGGCTTTGAGATCTTACAGGGTTGTCGCAGATTGGGAACTGAATGGCAGGTGGGCCTGCCAGACCTATCAAAACCATTTGAACTATTTGTGCATGAAAGACAGCATCTGGCACTGGGGGTGCTGACCCAAAGACTGGGGAATGGAAAAGACCTATGGGATATTTTTCCAAACAATTGGACAATGTGAGTAAAGTATGTGTGAGTAAATGAGCTGTGGCTGCAACAGTTCTCTTGATACAAGAGGCCCAAAAACTCACAATGGGACAAGTGACTGTTTATGGTACTCATATGGTTATATCGGTATTGGATCAAAAAGGGAAACATTGGCTATCCCCTAGCAGAACGCTCAAGTACCAGGTTGTCTTCCTGGAACAGGACGATGTGAGACTTAAGACAACCACTGCAAAAAACCCTGCTGTTTTCCTCCAGTCTAAAACTGAGGACCAGGAATCCTTAGAGCCTGACTGTTTGTGAATTGTAGAACAGGTGTGTGCCAGCCACACAGATCTCAAGAATAAGCCATTCACTGACCCAGATTTGGAATTGTATACAGACAGAAGTAGTTTTGTTCACGAAGGGAAGAGGATGGCTGGATATGCTGTTACCACCACCAATGAGGTAATTGGAGCTGAAGCATTGCCTGTAAGTACATCAGCACAAAAAGCAGAATTAATTGTCCTTTGGAGGGCTCTTGAAATATCTCAAGGAAAGAAGGGAAATGTATGGACTGATTCTAAATATGCCTTTGGGGTGGTGCATGCTCATGGAGCAATTTGGACAAGCAGTGAAAAAACCTGAGAAAGTGGCGATAGTGCATCACAAGGCTCACCGGTTTGGAAATACTGCAGCCCATGTAGGTAACAGATTGGAAGACAAAACAGGAAAAGAAGGTGAGAGAGAAAGGCATCCTGGCTCTAATATCTGTAAAGGAGTTAAAACTGACAACTGGAGTACCAAATTATAGCAAAGTGGATAAAAAAACCCCTGTGTCTTGTATTAAAGGCAACTGAAAATGAGGGTGGGTGGTTGATAACCTCTGATGGTCAAATTATCATTCTGCCACAATTAATGATTAAAGTAGTTGAAGAAAAACACAGAGAAACAAATTGGGGAATAGAAGCTATGAGCAACAGTCTGAGGACACAGGTACTTAGTGTCAGAATGATTAAAATTGTCAAGACAGTAACATAAAAACGTGTAGTGTGTTTGAAGAACAATCCAGTAAATAGAAAAAGGCCCCCATCAGGTAAAACCAGGAGGGGAAGCACTCCTGGTGATTATTGGCAAATAGATTTTTTTGAATTGCTGAGACAATGGGGTACCAATGGGAATGTCATTAGACAGAGATCCTCATTTTATAGCAGAAATTTTACAACAAATCAGTACAGTTCTGGGAATAAAATGGGACCTACATATCCCTTGGAGTTTTAGTTCCCAACATCACAATTATTGACAAGCCACATTCACAAGGTGGAGGGGTAAGAACTTCCCTTAAATGAACAAAGAGGGTTCATGATGAATGCTATAGCTGAACAGGCCCTCTGAGTTTCATAGTTTTGCAAGATGGTTTCTGCCACGGCTTGGAGTAAGTGAATTAGAAAAAACTATAGTGAACATTTCAGCAGTAACAGAGAACATTGAAAATAGAACCATTGATGCCATACAGGCTCTGCAAATTGAAGTATCTAGCCTGTCAAAGGTAGTGATTCAAAACAGGATGGCCCTTGATTTATTATTGGCTTCACAAGGCAGTGTTTGCCCAATCATAAACACAAGTTGTTGTGTGTATGTGGATCAAAGTAGCAGAATCTCTATGGATTTGGGAGAGATCAGAAAACAAAAAGAAATATTATATGGAGTTGCTAGAAGTTATACTTCCCGGGGTTTTGAGGAAATTTGGAATGAACTAACTTTCTGGATGCCAAATTGGACTTGGCTAAAACGATTGTTTTCAATAATTATTTTTATCGTGGTACTTGTATAATTGCTTGTCTAATGATCCGATATTATAATCGTTTCTCTAATCTTTGCTGGAAATATAAATTAATATGAGGGTTGAAGCTTAATAGCTCCTTCTCTGGAGACATTCAAAACCCGCCTGGACGCCTTCCTGTGTAATCTCATCTAGGTGTTCCTGCTCCGGCAGGGGGATTGGACTAGATGATCTTTCGAGGTCCTTTCCAATCCCCAACATCTCCCTCAATCGGCTAGCTATGCTGTACTTGATGGACTCCAGGACCCGGTTGGTCCTTTTGGCTCCAGGGCACACTGTTGACTCATATTCAACTTGCCATCAACCCAAACCCCCAGATCTCTCTGGGGCATTGCATCCTGCCTGCTCATGATAAGGTTTGATGTGTCTTGCTGGAAGTCACTGAGGTCCTGAGGGCAGAAGAACACAAGCATACCCTCTCCCCCAAATTATTAGTTCAACAGGACCAATCCACTGTGGACCAAATAAAGGGTTTTTATACAAAACCTTTGGTCGTGTCAAAAAATATTCAGGAACAGAAAAATGTCACTCTACAGCTGTCACTACTTGGCCTGAAATCAGAGTTGTGTTTAAAAAATTGAAAGTATAAATAGCATTATCCAGTTGTTCTTGAGGAGGCATGTTCCCCCTTTTTGTTTGTCCTGGTTTTGCAAGCATCTGTTTCAATGTTGAATGACAACATTCGATAACAGCTTGACCAGTGGGGTTGTGAGGAATGCCAGTGATACAGTCAATACTCCAAGTTTGTAAAAAAATCATGCGTATTGCGTGATACATACCCTGGGCCATTATCTGTCTTAATGACTTTAGGTTTACCAAGAATGGCAAAACAGGAGGTCCAGTGGCGTTGAACATCCTGTCCCTTTTCACTTGTATGCACAGAAGCACATAATGTCCCTAAAAAGGTATCGATAGAGATGTGGACAAAACGCAGCCAACCAAAAGGTGCACAGTGTGTGACGTCTGATTGCCAGATTGAATTTGCATTAATTCCTTCTTGTTTCTGCAAGGGGGTCAGCCGCTGACAGTCAGGGCAGGTTCAAATAATATCTTTAGCTTGACCAGTGGAATCTTAAACCATTTGCTCAATCCAGCTGAATTCTGGTGGAGAAAGGAGTGTGAGGCTCGTGCATAATCTAGTGTCAAAACAGCTGCTGTAAATGAATCTGCTACAGCATTCCCTTCAACTAATTCTCCTGGCAGACTAGTGTGAGAACACATATGGACAATAAAAACAGGGAATTGCCTGCGTTCTAGGCTTGTTTTAAGATTAGGAAACATCATAAAAAGTTCCTTTTGATTTATTTTTTCAAGCACATGTAATACTGCTCCTAATGCTACAAGTTGAGCTCATCTGGAAAGGCATGTTCTAGATCTTTTCCATTCATCATTGTCTTTCCAGACTACCACTGCTTTGCCAGACTTTCCAGAGCCATCAACAAATACTGTGCGAGCATTGGAAAGAGGCTTTGATGAAATTACTTGTTTCTGTCTGATTGCTAAATTGTGCATGTTCTATAATAAACAGGGGGGTAAAGCAAAACAAATTTCCCCAATAAAATCGGACAGTGCAATTTGCAGTGACATAGAATTTCGAAAAAGAAACAGATATTCCTGAGCTTGAAAAGGCAAATAGATAACAGTGGGATCATAACCAGTTAATACCTGAGTGCGATGTCACCCTTTCATAATTAAACAGATAATGAGCTCTAAAAGGGTAGTTATCATTTTCTTTAATGTATTTGATAAAAACAGCCACTCTAAGTAAATGGCATGTTTATTATCATCAGATACCTGTCCAATCAAACCTATTGGTTGAAACTGAGTGAGAAGAATAAAAAGACATACAGGTGACTTGACTCTGATTCTATCTGCCTGTAATGTAGAAATTTTTTCAGCTACCATATTTAGCTTTTGTTTGGCTTCGGGTGTCAGCTGTCTTTTGGATAACAAATCACTGTCACCTTTAAGAGTAGAAAACAGATGGCTTAATTTGTGATTAGCTATTCCTAACATAGGTCTCACCCATTTAATAGTTCCTAATAGTTTTTGCAGATCATTTAAGATTTCAATCTTGTTTGTAATTTTTCTGACATCGAAGGTACAACTGTGGGGGACATTTATTTTTTTTAGGCTGCTGTGTTTTCTTTGGGCAATCTTTACTTATGCGTCCTTCTTGCCCACAATTAAAACATTTAATCACATTCTTCTTCACTTGTAATTGCAATAATGTGGCAGCCAGCACTGACGCTTTATGTGTCTCAGTTCCAACATTCTGACATAACTTCATATACTGTCCTACATCGGTCGCTTTTCCTTTAATGGGTAATAGCATGGCTTGACAATCACTATTTGCATTTTCAAAAGCCAGTTGAAACAACAGGACTTTAGCCACTTCTGCATTGTCTACTTGTCTGTTAACTGCTCCCTGTAATCTGTCTATAAATGTCACATAAGGTTCTTGAGGGTCCTGTCGAATCATTGCAAAAGACCCTATACATTGTCCAGAATCAGGCACTTGTTTCCAAGCCTTTATGGCTGTTCAAAAACTCAACCGTCTAAAGCCAATTGCGTGGGGGCATTTAGATATTGCCCTGTGCCTGTTAACATATCTTGGTGAATTGGTATTCCTGCAGTTAAATTGTCCATAACCCGTTCTAACACCAAATCATTATATTCCAGTTGCCAAACTGCATACTGTGCCAATGTTAGCATTGTTTTCATTCACACTTTTCAATCCCATGGTATCATTACATACGCAGTACCAACTGCTTCAGCTATCCCTATCGGAAATGTACTTTGCAAGCCATTTTCAGTTATGGATTTTTTGAGTTCTTTAAACACTTGATAGGGCAATCCTTCATGAGTCAGGGGTCGATTAGGCCTATATATGACAGGAAAGGCAAAAGAAAAGTCCCCTCGCTTTAGGGCTTCTTCCTTGCATTTTTGCATTGCTGGTTTGCTTTCAGTCTGATCACTAAAAGGATTTATAGGTGCTGTAGGTAACACATGAGTTAATGGTGGTGGAAGAACCTTTTCTGATAAATGCAAAGGGTATGATTCAAGCTGTTGCGGAGGCGACAGCAATGGTGCTGAAGCAATGGGGGCCAGGGTGGTGGGGGCCAGAGATGCAGGGGCCAGAGCGGTGAGGGGCCGGGGCCAGAACGGCAGGGAGTAATGGTGGATATAAACCAGGATCTTTCTTGGGATTAACTGGACCGGGATCAAAAGGATCTTCAGGCTCAGAACCTCAGAATTTTCTGTCTCATTTTTTACTTTATCATAAATGCTTGGTTCTTTATCCTCCTCCTTTTTTATGATTGCCTCTGACGGTTTTAACTGTACTAGTGCAGAATATAAGAATTGACATGTTACAATGACTGTATCTGGAATTTCAAATCCCAACGTTTTATGTGTCTGTAAGCATTCCCCTACTCGTTCCCACACGTCACTATCAAATGTACCTTCTAGTGAAAAATAATTGCAATGTTCTTTTACTAGTAAAAGCAAATGAGTTAAATGTTTTTCAGTTACTTGATATCCTATAGCATGCAAAATTTGCTGCAAAACCTTTAAATATAACTTATTTTCTTATGAAGCAGATTATCCCATATTAATGCAATCCCGTAGTTCCTCCATTCAATGGGTACTATTGTTCTGAGATATGGAATGTGGCCACAAAATCAATACAAAAAAAATTACTCACCCATCGGATCGTGTCTTAGCTCGCAGAGTTGTCTCCTGATAAGCTCACACGGGGCACCAGTTGTGGCAAATGAAGATGGGAAGAAAAAGGACTCCAAGCCTTTTCCTGAGTAAAGCAAGCTGCTGCTTTATTATTAGCAAGAATCCACGATTCCCTTGTCCCCAGGCTTCTTTGCTAGCAAGATTTTCTATTCCTGTTTTCCTCACACAGTTAGCATTTATACATTTGTGTTCTCAAAACAATCAAGTTACACAGGACATAAACCAGGATACTTCTTGGCACACCCACGCTCATGGCTGTTTTCAGCCACATCTCAGTACACACACTTCCTTCTTACCCTTCTGGAACTGTTTGACATTTTCCCTTAACCTTCTAATGGCCATATGAATTGAGTCTGAGTGGTCTGATAGAATCATACAGCACATGCCTTCAGATTCCTCACAAACATGTTGCTTGAGCTAACAAATAAAAATCAATTACTACTCTATTCTGTAGCATTGCATGTCTAATGCTATCAATGTCTACTAACATCTATGTAAGCAAAGTTATACAAAGCACTCTATAAGATAGGTCCTAAAAGGATTCTCAGGCATAGGTAGTGAAAGCCATAGTGATTCTTACTTTCTTACATTAGCCAAAGTTATCCACATGTTTTATCTAGGTACTACAACTTAAGGTCTTAAAACAATGCTAATTAATAAAAATCTTAATGCAGTAATAACTATAAACTTAAGACTCTTTTCTCCCCTTTTTTTTTTTTTTAAGCACTAATTTACCAGATGTATGAATGCTATGTAGTACTAATCATGTTGAAATCTTCTCTTCTCCTTCTGCATTAGCGAGTGCTAACACTGAATACTTGATCTATACAGTTTACTGACAGTGCAACTTGTTTTTCCAAGCAGTAGCTCTGCCCAGGTGTTAAACATCACAGCACTGTATAGCCCCATCTGGATATAGTGTACTTATAACTAAAAACTATTACAATTATCATAAGGATCTCTATTTCAATGTATACATCAATATAAAATACTACCCAAAACACTTTCACATTTCAAACAATTTAACTACTTCAACTAAAAATGCATCTGCAGAATTAAAGAAAAATCCAAATTAATGATGATTGCAAGTTAGAACAGTTCAAGGATTCCCAGTTTGTTAGTATCCATCTTAACCAGTGCTATTCAAATACAGTATAAGCCATTTAGTGTTTCTACAACAAAAAGAAAACATTCAAATATCAAAGCTGCGACAAGCCCACAAAAACAAGGAAGGAAAATTTGCTCTGAACTCATCAACCGAAATAGAATCAACTCTAAATTTCCTTGCTGTTGTGGTTTTACATCCGAACATTCAAGTTATAACAACCTAATGTCTCTTTAGGAATTCATAATGAAATTGTAAAAATGCTACTAAAAATCCCTATCTTAGATGCAATCTTCTGCTTTAAGAGCTACTATGTCATTGTACAATATAAGTGGCTTACTAATCGCTGAATTGTTGGTGTAGCAAAATGTATTTATCATTGCGGATGTATTTTGAAAAATTGGTATTTTAAAACCTTCCTTTATTCCATGACAAGCCACAAATTCGTGTATTTTGAGCACTAATATCCCTACCTAAAATACTAAATGTACATTGTGAGTAACCTACCATGGGTGTCTTCGGGCCCCAACTTTAATATCAACTGCCCAATTGCATCGGCCTGAGTAGTAATTGTGGCCTTAAAGGTAGAACTATGGAATACTCACTCTATTAATCGCATAGGGGCGCTGTCAGAGAACTGAACAATCAATGAAACATCTTCTTTCTCTCGGTTATAGATAACCAAGGAAAAAGACAATCTTCCAATCTATGATTTATGGCTGAGTGTCTAAAAAAAAAAATTTTTTTTTTTTTGTAATGTCATCCAGTGCTTTCGTAGCCTCCACAGTAAATGATCTAGGGTCAAAAAGGGAACTACTATTCCGTAGATGGTCAATCAAAGGAGAAAGATCTGTGTTAGCAATTCCACAGAAAGTTCAAAGGCACTGCAGATCACCTACCAATTTTTGAACATCATTAACAGTCTTAATGTCTGGGTGCAAAATAATTTTCTGAGGTATGAGTCTAATTTCTGTAATTTGCATGCCCAAGTAATTCCAAGGAGAATGTTCTGAACCTTTTCAGGTGCAATGACTAGACCAAAATTCTGCAAGCACGTTACAAGTTCTTTCTGTTTTTGCTCAGGAAGGGGTGTAGGGCTAGCTACCAATAAGTCATCCATATAATGGTATGTAAGCAAGTCAGGCTTTTCCCTTCGCCACGGTCTTAAGGCTAAATCCACAAGCCACTAACAAATGGTAGGAGAGTTCTTTGTACCCTGTGGCAGTACAACCCATTAATAACGCTGTGACAGGGCAGCCCTATTGATGGAGGGCATAGAAAACACAAACTTGTCACCATCATCCTTGTGTAAAGGAATTGTGAAAAAACAATCCTTAAGATCTAGTATTAACAAATTCCAGCTCTCAAATCATATAATAATCTCCATTTCCCCGATTTTTCTGAATGGTAAAAATAGGAGTGTTCTATGGGCTAACAGAGGGTTTAATATGACCCAATTTTAATTGTTCCTGTACAAGTTCCTCAACATGTTGCAGCTTTTCTTTTGATAGAGGCCATTGATCAACCCAAACAGGGTTTTCTGTTTTCCATTTAAGTGTCAGGCAAGCGCTGCCGTCAGTGGCCCCAATCAAAAATCAGTAGATAACTTCAGTACTAAATGTATATTTATAATAGCCAATTTAAAATCTCTGCATCTGCTGCTTCAGTTTTCAAAATAAAACTTGGTTCAGAGTTTCCATTCTTTACATTACCCTAAAACAGAACTATTTCTGAAGCATAAAAAATTTCATAACAGTAACAATAGTAATAATGATACTAACACGGGGTTGGTCCTGCTTTGCTAATTGATTTCTGATTTGAAATATAATCCATGTCACAAAACAAAGAAACAAACTAAAAATGTCTCCCCAGGAGAAGTCCCTGCTAGTTGAGATTGTTTTTCAAAATCAAATTCCATACTTACAGTATCTTTATAAGCATGCCATACGCCCTTGTAAAAAAAAAAGCTCACATTGGAAATGATGACAGGGCCTTAGTCATAAAGGTGATAACTGGTGACACTATTTTTCATCAGGAAAGAAAACTAAAAGTTAAAAGCCTCATAAGAATCCATAGCTTATACTGAAAACTTGATCCATGCTCATTCTGTTAATTTGAAAGTACTCTTTGGAAACTATGTAAACTCCTGCAGAAAAACTTAGTGATACACCTTTATCTGTTAAAATAAGGATAATTCATATTCACATCTACCCTATGCTATGTTCTATTACTAATATACACTTCATTACTTGCTTATGTTACTATCTAATACATATCTTTACATCTTTATATTCTTCTACATACAGTGTTCAGGGCTTTCTCTTCTTTTTTTTTGTTTTTCTTCCTTTTGCCTTTTTTTTTTCTTTTTTTTTCCTTTTCTTTTTTTTTTTTTTTTTTCAAACAGAAGTTAACAACAAGTACACTCGGAATGTCGCCTGAAGAAAATCCCACGATGTTCCAGAATCTATAAAGATAAAAATATAGCTTCTATCCAAAGTTAGTAGGTCTGTGTGACTCTCTCACACAATAGTGAGAACTTCATAGTCATCTCGGATCCCATAAACTTTTTAAAATTCTCGTATAGTGTGTGTTCAGTTCCTATTTCATTAAACAATTACAAAGAAAATTCATGCACACAAACGGAAGGCACCTTCTCTGCATACACACAGTCACTCATTCCACAAAACATACCAAGTTTTTGTGCAATACACATCATAAAGCATTGTATAACTTAAACCATAATGTCAGAAGGTTTGAAATGCAAGTTAATATCACTTTAAAAAACCGCAGCCCGCCGCCTGGCCCCAAGAAGCTGCAGAGAAAGCGGCAGGGAGGGGGGGTGAAAACCCCCTCGCAAGGAATGCAGCCGTCACGGGTCTGGTATGCTCTTATCTGGTGTTGGAATGTTCTTATCAAAGTCGTCATGGAAACCAACGTTCGCCGTCTCTGGCTTGCTGCTAAAAATAGTCCAAACAGGTTAATCATCAAGAAATCAACAAATGCGTGTATATAGGAAAACTAGTCCATAATTCCTCATTGCTTTTTCTATCCGCTTTTACGCTTCCTCCAGGGGGGGACTGGGGAGCTTCCCCAGGAGGGAAAGGGGGGTGGGGGGTGCGAGGCGGGGAAAGTGCCTCCCCCCCGGGTCCGTCAGCTCAGAACTCAGCACCGCCTCCCAGCATCGTCATCCAAGGGGGGGGGGGGAAGGGGGGGGCCATCTTGCCCAGCTGTTGCGCACTTCTTTTTCGGGGGTGCCATCTTGGTCGGGGGGAGGGGGATCTTGCCCACACTATGCAGTTCATTTTCCAAAACTTCTCCATGTATTCTCATCAAAATACTTCTCAGGAGTTTGAAAAAACTCATTCGTAAAACCTTAAAGATAAAGTCCAGCTAAATGCTTCAGGTTAATCGCTTTTACAAAAAGCATTGGAGAGGGTTAAAGTCTCATGCATTTTTCGCATTCCACAGCGCGACTTGCTTGCTAACCTAAGAAGATTTTTTATGATCGCTTATTCGGAAGCTCTGCTTTCTTTCCAAGGTGCCCCGAGCCTGCGGTCAGTCTTTTTTACTAGCTTAAGAAGATTTTTTTTACAACCGCTATTCTGGGACTCCGCTCCACTCTCCAAGGTGCCGTGAGCTCCCTGACTGTCTCATTTTTATCTGTCGCCATTTCTCCCATTCGAACAAGGGGGGGGGGGAAGAATCCTTGCTTCTAGCCCGGGATTCCAGCTTATGAAAAGAGGGAATCCTTGCTTCTCGCCCAGGATCCCAGCTTATGAAAAAGCTTCCCAGAGATGCCTCGCTTCTCTTAGAGAAGATTAATGAGGGCTCCAGGCAGTAAATCCTGCAATTATACATGCATGCCTCCATTATACATGCCTGCTTCCATTATACATGCCGGCCGGCAAAATATTCGCACTCGGCTAACTTCAGTTCAGCCTCACCTGAAACGATAAGGACGGCGAACTCCGTGGTCTCTACCACAAATGCCTTCAACATTTCGTCTATACGGCCATGGGGGGGGGTCCACTCAACGCGTCGCACAGCGTTCTGTTTCTTGTGGCAATAAATCGACCTTCACTCAATGTTTCGCTCAGCGTTTCATTTCTTGTGAAGATCCAGGGTAATCAGTGGCGTTCGGGCGCCATCTGTTGGGTAGCCTGTGCCGAGAGTCTAAATCACGTTTTCTCATAGAGATAGAGTGATTGCTCTGTCTTTATTTGGTACAGGTTCCTTTTATACACTTTGCCACACAACATGTGATGCGTGCCAGCAACTAATTGGTTAAGACCCCACCCACGTGATACAGTCAGTAAGTTTCACACACAGCATAAAAGTCTAGCTCCCCATTAGTGATTAAAAGTCACCCAGCTCCTTAGTGACTAAAAGTCACCCATGCCTCAGCCTCTCACAGCATGTTTCTCTACAATTCTTTACATAGCTCACATAACTTCACACAGTCAAGCTAAGGATCTAACTCTGCACACTCACATAGCACAGCTTGAGGCCCCAACAAGTCACTGCAGGTTTTCTGTGTTGAAAATAAAGCACAAAATTTACATGGGCTGTGTAAATATACAAAGCAAAAACACTGCAGGCAAATGTTCACAACACACATGTTTAGTCAATATCATTGTGTTTCAACAGAAAGCAGAAATGTCAAATGAGAAGTCCTGAATGGTCAATTATTTTGTCAGATGCTGTGAGTCTGTGGAACAACATTAAGTGAGCAGTGTTTGTGATGGGCTTGCTGTTAAAGGTAGGCAATGCACCCATCAAATACTTCAGTAGCATCTTTATGGTTCGCTTGTTAGCTGATGTCCATATCATTATCCTTGCCTGACATGTCAATATCCACATAGTTCTCTCTCATACACAGATTTGCTATTTCAGGGAAGGCTGTCTTGTTGCATCAGAACCAAAAGAATTGCCATCCTCACAGCTGTTTGCAGTGTCTTTACCTGATCGTTGCCACCACTCCCATCAGTACACCCTACATCAGGATCAGTGTCAGGATGGGGACTTAGTTCAGTCATGCAGAAGAAATTTAGACCAGATGCTATTCCATGCTTTGCCCATCATGCAGATTCAGTCTTTCGTGATTGCAGCCTTGACAAGCTTTTACAGTTTCTTTTTCTAGTGAAGATGTGCTTGTAGCTCTTAAGATTTTTTAACATCTTTGGTGTATTCCTTAGGGTCTTCTGACCTTGGTGACAGCTGAGCAGTGCTTCCCACCAGGGCCTCCTCTAACAGTGTATGTGTTTGCTTGGGTGATATCATGGTGCAGCAAGGGCTTGTGTGGTGGTTTCACTTGGCTAACACTTGGTGAGCAGCCAAACACGGCTGTTCACTCACTCCCCCCCACACACAGGGGATAGGGGATAGAATTGGGGGGCAAGGGTAAGGAGACTTGTAGGTTGAGATAAGAGCAATTTAATAATTGAAATAAAATAAAACTTGAAATTATTATTATGATTATAGTAAGACAATATGCAAATGAATGATACACAGTGACACATAGCTCTCTTGCCTTTGTTTTTGCTTGTCTCTGCTTGTTCTGCCTAATTACCAAGTAATAAAATGTTTGTTAAAAAGTAACTTTAACATAATACCATAGTATCTGTTAAAACAGGATCTAGGCAGTTAATAGTCAACAAAACACAACATATAGGGCAAGATGAGCCTTGGTACATATCTTTTCTAAAACTGTGAAGAAGAAAGAAGAAAGTTCAACTAAAGGACACCTATGAGAGACCCCTAAAGACCACCACAGAAGACCCCAAGTGACTGAGTGCACATCCACAATCAATATGCAAATATAATAAGAAGTTCCAGGAAATCGTCTGAATCTATATGTTGATTCCAAGAAATGTAATGCATATGTATGTAACTTGAAAATATAACGAGGAGCTATTCTGCAACCAGCGCGCATGCTTTGAGGGGCAAACCTCCGTGTGCCCAGCACTGTGAATAAAGAATGCTTGCTTTCTGAAATTCCAAAATGAGTTTTAGAGAGCTTTTGTATTTGCCCACTTACTTACGGTAACATTTTGGCAACCCATATGAGACACTGCTTCTGATTCCCTGCAGATCCGTGGGATAACATGACCTCCAGCTGGCACCAGGAACTTTTTGGGGCAATCTTCTGATCCCCAGACATGGGACTCAAAGTAAGACCCTTGGTAAGTGGAAAAGCATTCTTTCTGGGGGCCCACCCATCAGACGGGGGCGAAAATTAGCCACGCAGGGTGAGGCTGGTTATCAGGTATTGTGGCCACTGTGTTCTGGGGGGTTTTTAAGGCCCCGACTGGTTTTTGGGGTTTTAGCCCCATCTGGTTTCAGAGATCTCCATGTGTTTCCGATGGATTTATCTGGTTTATGTGACCTGATGGATTTGTCTGAATTATGTGACTGCTTTTGCGCTTTTCAGTTTGGTAAGTTTTGGATGTATTAATTATCTCTGGTTCTTGATTTTGGACTACTGTATTTGGACTCTGATTTATCAGAACTGCAGCTTGTAATCCCTTATGGATGAGTGCAGGATCCTCCCAAGGAGGGAGAATTCTAAAGAAATCACCTCTGGGGTGCATTTTGAGGCACTGGAAACGAATTGGCAGACCCCTGGGTGGAGCAGCTACTCGGGAAAATGTGATTAAATATTGTAATCGGTGGTAGCCCTTGTATAAGTTAGACAATGGGAAAATAATGGCCTTTAAATTGAACTCTGAATTATAATACTTTGTTGCAATTAATATTGTTTTGTCGGAGGGAAGAAAAATGGAATGAGATACCATATGTTGATTTATTCTTTGTGAAATAATTATAAGAATTGGAAGGACTGTAGATTAATTACTAAGGATACTCATATTCTAAGTATAAAACTGGACAATAAGAAAGCTCTTCTGGTAATAAACGATGGAATAGGCAAGTAGAAAATAGAAAGGATGAAGATCGGGAGAAAATTAGAGAAAGAGCTTGTAGGAGTGAAACATATAGTTTGATTGCAGGACAGACTAGACGAGGAGGAGATGTATTCCAAGCCCCTCTGAGGCAGGCAGTAGGACCGGAGGGAGAGACCATGTGAGTAACAGTGCTCTTACCTGTAGCTGATTTAAAGGAGTGGAAAGAAATGGCTACAACATATAGTGAAAATCCTCATAAATCAGCACAGACCTTGGAAATCAAAGGCTAATTTTATCTGGGGTGAAAAATGAAATTAACGGGTTAACCAAGGGAAGGATGAAAAACTTTCCACATTTTATAAGTGGTTATGTGAAACTGCTTGGAAATATTCTGACTTAGATCCAGACAGAGAGGGAGATGCTCTGTCACTGGTAAATGTATTTTTTGGGCAATCAAGTCTGGATATTAAAAAAAAGTGACAAAAAATTGGAAGGAAGATGGACAATTGGAAAGGGGAATGGAACTCCATACACCCCTCTTGAAAAGGATCAGTGTGCAATTTGCAAGCAGAAAGGACAACTGGAAAAGGGAATGTCCGCAAAAGATACAGAGAGGGTCCTAGACGAACTCCATTCAGAGGGAAGGAGAATTCTAGATTGATGGAGTTACTTACTCTGGGGCAGGATTCATATTGATGGGGACTGGGGACACACTCACAAGTATCCCCAGTAGAGTCCCTGGTCCCATTAAAGTTGAGGAATGAAAAAGTAGATACGGGAGCGGCTGATATGCCATGGCCTGGGAAACAGGCCTAAGCTAATTGTTGACCCCTAGACAGACCCTGTAAAGACTATATTTGTTATAACGTTTATAGTGCAACACCAATCAGCAACTTTTTAGCAGCTATCCGCAAAAGTAATAATATGTGTAATCAGCAAATGTCCTTGGTTAGGACTGAAACAGATGGTGAGACCGGACAGATCTCTTTTGAGGAATATGTGGCTAAAACTGCAAGGACAGAGATACTCCCTTGGATTCCTCCCCAAGGACTGGCCAGACTTTGGGCAGAATCCAACCTGGAGGATGATGTGCCAGATATTTCCACACAAAGGAAAATGCAAGTCATCCTGACTTGCAGAGTTTGATAAGTAAGCACTATAAAGCTGGACCTCTGTGCAGCGACTCTTTGGTGGCCTCATCTGCGGGTGGACACACTATGCAGGACTTCCAAATTGCTGGGGAGAGGTTCTCCAAACCTTTGCTGCTCCGGGGCACCCCAGCAACTGTGGGTCTAGATGATGGTAAATAGGGCAATTGGTGATGTATCTTTCTTAACCACTATTGCTAACTTTATACAGTAACGTTTAGATGCATTGCCTAACTTTGTGTTGTTGCTCAGCAATATGCTTAGCTTATTCTAATTGCTCACTGCATTATTTCCTTTCTGTATTATTTTAAGACAATCAGTAAAATAAGCTTGCTCTTTTGGTTGGTGCTGGTGTCCTTTCTGTTGGCCCCCATTAATTGGCAAAATAATGGGCAAAACAGCAGCATGCTCTGTTTTGAATACTTGCAAGTATAAGTTTAGTGATCAAAGTTTAACAGCTGTTGGTGCCACAGGGGAAAGGGAAACTAGGCCTTTCTTTTGGCCAGTAAAGTGTGGATTTGGCTCATGTGTTTTTACACACAAATTTTTGTATATACTGGATTGCCCTATACCCCTATTGGGTAAATTAGAAGCCAAAATAATTTTTAAGGATGGAGACATACAATTGCTAGTACCTGAATCAAGGGCCATAGAGGTGAAAATTTTTGTTACAGGACATCCCGAAAGGGAATGAGATTCCACAAGAAGTAGACGATGCCGTCATACCCTTGGTTTGGGCTGGTGAGGTACCAGGTCGGTCCAAAGCAGCAGAACCAATGCAGGTAACTCTCAAAGAAAGAGCAATTCCGGTAAGGTAAAAACAATACCTTATAAAACTGGAAGCAAGAAAAGGATTAGAAAGAATAATTGAAAATTTTATGCAATATGGATCATTAGTAGAATGTGAATCTGAGTACAATACTCCAATCCTACCTGTAAAGAAACCAGGGTTGGTATTAGATTTAAGGCCTTTAAATTAAATAGTGCAAGACCTGCACCCAGTGGTGGCCAACCCATACACTTTGCTAACAGCTTTAAAAGAAAAGCACAAATGTTTTACAGTATTGGATCTTAAGTATGCCTTCTTTTGCATACCTATAGAAAAAAACAGTCAGGCATTATTTTCCTTTGAGTGGGAAAATCCTACAATGAGACAGTTGATAGTTTTACTTAGCTGGCAGACAAACAAGACACAGACACTCGCAGCCTCCCCATCCCACCCTCTTCCCTCCCCACCCAGGGAATCGGGGAGAGAATTGGAGGGGTAAAGGTAAGGAGACTTGTAGGTTGAGATGATATGGAAAAGCAGATGAAGAGTTAAAAAATCTTGGTATGGGAAAAACAGGCAAGGAGATAAAAACATTTATCGGCATAGTAACCAGATATCAAGAGGCCCAAAAATCAGTGGCAAGCAGATAAGTGGAACTGTTGGTATACAAACCAGGAATCTTATTGTCTGTAAGAAGCCAACTCAGCATTCCAAGCCAAAGTTAAAAAGTGAACAGTGAAGAAGACTTCGAGCCTTCATCCAGGAGACCCCTGAAGACCCCCATAGACCACCACCAGATAGCAGTGCGCAAGCATCAGAAGGAGGAGACTTATGAAAATGGGTTCCTGGAAATAATTACCATAGTCACACCTATCCCCGGAATTAATTGTAATAACTCAGCCCAAATTAGTGAATATGTATATTTTGTGTAATAAATAGACGCTTGCTTTGTGATCGGGTGTGCAAGTTTGGAGGAGAGATCCTCCTTGCACCCAGCGCTGCAATAAACATACCTGCTTTATACCTCTCTGTGAGTTGTAGAGTCTGATTCCAAACATTAGAGATAAGAACAATTTAATAATTAGAGTAAAAATAAAATTAAAATAATAAGAATCATAAGAGTAATAATGATAACAACTGTATATATATATATATATATATGAGTGATGCACAGTACAATTGCTCACCACCAGCTGATAATGATCCCGGAAGAGCGAAAAGGAATCCTGAAACTGAAATCGCAATCCCAGAAAAGCAAGCCAGAGCGTTTCCCGAGAGAATCCCCTCTGCTTTCAGGTCAGCCCCGGTTAATATACTAAACATGACGTAATATGATATGGAATATCTTATTGGCATATCCAACTGTCAATTATGTCAACATTGTTCTCATAACAATCCTCACTGAAACCAAAACACGGTGCTTTCCAGCTACTAAGAAGAAAATTAACCCTATCCTTGCAAAAACCAGGACATACATACATCTGCATGTGTATAAATTGAGTCTATGCTCTGAGTTTTCTGGTAGCAAGGATTGCTATGAAACAACATAAAAATATTTCAACAAAACTGTTGGAGTTGGCATCCTTGCTGTTTAAAAAGTGCTGCAATTTTGCCACATTGCTGACTGAACTTTAGCCTTGGATACAAACTTCCATATAACTATGGTAATGAGTATTTTATAGACCAGTAGCTCAGAGGATGAAAACTGCTTCCTTCCCCAGAGAAATGATCCCTGGCTACAGTGCTGAATGTGCATTGCTTCCCACTTCAGAGGCAGAAGGAGAGTGACTAAGGTTCTGCAAATTCCCTAAGGCTAAATTAAGGTGAAAGGACACCAAAAGACCAGGTAAAAGTTTATTTATAATGGAACAACCTGAACCTGGAAAATGTAAAAATGTTGGTAATGCGGGTTCTTTGTGGGGTTCATATCTTAGTTAAAAGAAAGAAAAGAGAAAAAAAAAAAAGAGAGAGAAAGAGAGTTATGAGAAGAAAAAGAGAAGAGAGAGAGATTTCACCAGCCCTGGGTCCAGCGTCTGTCCTTACCATGAGGATGTCCAGTCCTGGGGGAGGGGGTGCCCACCTACACAGCTATCTTTGCTGTTTTTTTACAGGCAGCTAAGTCTCTTCCCCTTGGTTGAGTTTCTCTCTTCGCATGCTAATTAGATGTCATGCAGTTCTTGCATTAGAGTTTTCTGGAAATGGGTCGGTGGGCTAGTAGGGTCTTCAGGTAGTCTTCATCTCCGCCTGCTGGAATTACTGCTGTTTGATATCTGGGCGCAGGCATGGTTTGGAGATAGTCCCTTTTCCCCCACTAGTACTCGCTGGGTTGGGTTACAAGATAAGGGAGTTGGCTCAGAAAAGTGCTTGCCCTGCCTCCATAAGGCCCCTTTATCTGACCACAACTTGTTTGACTTCTGATCAGTCACTGACTGCGATCAACCTCCGGAGCCGGACCGTCCCCGCAGCAGTTCGGCAGAGTGACAAAAACTCAGGTAAGGGGTTTGGGTTTTTTTGCTTATTCGTTTGTTTGTTTTGGTTTTTTTTGTGGTGGCGGGGGGGGGGGGTTGGGGTTTTTTTTTTCCGAAGCTGGGATACACGTGGCGAGCGGACCAACCCCCCCCCTCACAGAGCCGGCATCAATAGCGGGAGAGCCGGGCGAAGTGTGGGTAGAGTCGCAGCCTCAGCGGGCTATTTAAACGCCCTCAGGAGTGCAGGGATCTTCACCCATCAAGGTCAAACAAAGGGGATGTGGTGAGTCAGTCGTCTGGGAGTGTCGCAGAAGTTTGAACTGTTAGTCACACAGGTAGGAACAGCCATGGTTGACGGGGTGCCTTGGATTGTTTACCCCCCCCATAACCTACCCCCTGTAAACCCTAACATGCCCCCTGTAAACCCTAATCCCCCTCCTGTAAACCATAATTTATCCCTAGAGGACTCTAAGCAAGATTTGGAAGCCTCGTTCAATCCTCTGCAAGTGGAAAATGGGGCAAACAGCCAAAGGCTTATACCTAATGCTCCATCTCGAACCCACTATCAAAAGTTAAGAAAAGAGGTAGAGCAGTGTGAGAGACCTCTTGAATTTCCCCATGCCTTCAGGAAAGGAACGCTCTGAAAGAATGAGAATCACAGAAAACCTTTTTCCACTTCAAGAAGTACCTATGGGTGCGGGACAGGTAGGATATGTAAGTGCCCCGCTCACCAGTAGTGAAGTGAGAAATTTTTTAAAAAAGAAATAAAATCTTTAGTTGGAAACTTCTAGTGTTACCGAAAATCCGGAATAAGAAACTTATCAACACCAATGTGATGCGGATAAGCAGACACTTCTTTATTACGGCCAGGTGCGTGAGTGAGTGCTCTCACGATCAACGCACACCATGCCCCAAAATCATACATCTTATATAGAGCTTACTCATACGTATTCATTAAGTAGTCATACATAAACATGTTATTTCCAACAAATCATTAGCATATTCTCCTCCTATTTCCGATTCTGCGCAATAATTGTTAGAACCATCTGGAAATGAGTCTGGGGTGTCAAATGGGTGGGCGATCCGTGGGTCGGTGGTCGCAATCTCCCCCTGCCGGAATTACCTTTTGCTTAAGGACACGGTTTCTTGGCAGGCATCTATAAACCGTTACAGTAGACTTCCCTTTCCTGGCAACACCTACAAAGCGTTACAGGAGGCTTCTCTTCCCATTGTTTCCCCATTCTCATTAATCCAGATTTTGACAGCTACATGTATTCTTCTAGTTTTCCATATAGGTATCATAAATCAGTTTACAGATCAACTTGTACTTGTTACCTAAGTTACAGTTCCTACCAAATGATTTTGACCAATCCCTTTGGCCTTGGTACGGGGCTGTACAGGGATTTCATAGTAGCATTCGGTTGCTGTGCAAGCATACTTTTCATTAAAATATTTCTTATAATCTTATACTATTAAAATCAAAACTATTCATAAACTATAAACTAATAATTAATTCTAACATATCAGTAACATTTCCCCCCTTTGAAAGTGTTGAAAATTATTTCAATACTTTCACCTCTACTGCATAGCATTTAGTCATTAACATTTTTGAAGCCAAGATTTGTTTCAGCATACTTTGATGGTGAATCGTAGTCTGGTGGAATAGTGGGTAACTCTCTCATGATCATGTGATTAACTGCAATTCTATTAGTAAACTGTTTTTTCAAACAGGTGTATACCAGCATGATCATCAAAAAGACAATTAGCAACAGAAACAGAGTTTTAATCAAAGATTGTATTCAAGAGCTTAAATTCCATCCCAATCCTTTGAAAATTTTTCCTATCCAATCCTCTGACATGTCTTCTCGAATTGATTCTGTTTCTTTCTCAATTTTTCCTAACAAATCCAGATCATGCTCTACATCCTGGGTAACATTTGGAATGTGTATACAGCAGTGGTCTACCCTGTCCTTTAGGTACCCACGCACTCCGTGCTCTTTAAGTAGAAGTATATCTAAGGCCATTCTATTTTGGAGGGTCATTCTAGATGTTGCCTGCAATTGTATGTTCAGGTTCCTAAACCCTTCCCTCGTAACGTTTGCTAACTTCTCAACCTGACCTGTTAAATGATACAGCCACTCTCTGTTTCTGTAAGAGGCAATGGGATTCAAAAGAGATTCTAGAGCCCAACTAATTTTTACTCCTGCCGAGGGTTCATTCCAGATATCATCATCCATCTCAGATCTTTTAGTTTGTTTTAAATGCAAATTCTCTAAAGGTCCCTTAAAGGGTGATCTTTTCCAAATCGGGCATAATGTTGGCATGCCTAAAGTAATTTATTTCACTTTACCATCTACTGGTAAGTGAGTCGTCCAGGTTCCATCACTTAATGCCCAAATTAGATGTCCCAGACTCTGGATTGTATATTTTCTGCAACTTAAAAATGTTCCTCTTGAGATCATATAATCTTCAGTCAATTGAAGATCATTCCTGAGTCCTCGGCAGTAACACCCATATCTAATTGCAGCTGCTAAAGGGGGAATTTCCTGAATTACTTTACTTACTGTATTGCAATCAAAAACTTTTTCACACTTCCACTACGACACTGATTTCTCCTCTTCTCGTGACGAAGTTCCCCTTTCTGCTACTGTTGGCCAAACCGAATAAAGTGACCCTTCCCACTTAAAACACCAAGAGGCTTTTGCCATGTACTGAAATTGGGAAAATATGCTCATGGACCAAACTGATCCCCAAGTAGGTTGCTCCCTTTGTGAAGTCTGAATATATTTGTCACATTCTAATTCCATTACCACTCGGCTCACATTCCGCCTTATTAGTTCATCATAAGAACACCATCCATAACCATATCCTGGATAACCATTTTCTGAGACTAGTCCTGGCCAGCCACTACTAATTTCTGTGAAATGTGAATTCAATAGTTTTGCACACTCAGCCCTATTTCCAGGGGACTTCCATTGTTTTCTGATATATTTCACCTGTTCTTGCCATTGAGTCACTGGTCTCTGTTTACAATGAGTGGTCTCATTTTTATTTTCCAGGTTGGTCAGATTCATAGTTAAGATTCCCCATGGAATAGATTCACCTACTGTCCTTGGTATTGGTAAACAAGCAGTAATTTGTGTAACATTCTGCAAATTAACAAATCCTTTAATCAATCTTAATATCAAATTTTCCTCCTGCGTTTGTTTGGGAATTTCAATCACTTGTTCTGTTTCTATTTGTCTCTTTTTCCTACTCACCAAGTCAGCCCACGGATTCACCAGTACTACCTTCCAGCATAAGATCCAAAGAATAATCAAAAGCTGGTATGAGAAGTTAGACATGTTTCAGAGTCCGTCTCAAAGTCTCAGGGTCACGACTAACAATCTTCCATGGAGTAGGTGCTTTCTTCACCCGAATATAATGTATCCAAGCTTCTGATTCTGCAATCTTGATAGCTGTGAAGGTGGTTAACAGTATCTGGAAAGGTCCTTTCCAGAGCTCCTGCAGAGTTTCAGAAGTCCACGTCTTCACATAGACATAGTCTCCTGGTTGGAAATCATGGACCGGATTGTCCAGAGATAAAGGTCTGTTCCAAAGTACTGCACTCCGAATTGCAGCCAAAGTTTTCCCTAGAGAAAGCAAATAGTTATATACATCTTGTTTTCCTTTTACATGCATACTTGGATTTGGTTCTGGAGACTCATAAGGTTTTCCACACAGCAATTCATAAGGACTGATTGAGGTTCCACTCTTTGGCTGAACTCTAATTCGTAGTAATGCCAATGGAAGTGCTTGAGGCCATTTTAAATTAGTTTCCTGACAAATTTTACTTATTTGTCTTTTTAAAGTCTGATTCATTCTTTCTACTTTTCCACTGGATTGTGGCCTCCAGGATGCATGTAAATCCCAGGCAATACCCAATGTTTTACTAACACTTTGGACTACTTCAGCGACAAAGTGTGGACCTCTGTCAGAAGAAATTCCAATAGGGACCCCAAATCTTGGAATTATTTCTTGTACTAACCACTTTACTACTACTTTTGCTTGTGTGGTGCGACAGGGAAGGGCTTCTGGCCATCCTGTAAAAGTGTCAACCCCCCCCAGAATGTATCGGTACCCATTTTGTCTAGGTAACTCCGAGAAATCTACCTGCCAATAATCTCCAGGTTCTGTACCAGATTTTAATTTACCCATTTGGGCTCTTTTCTTGATTACTGGATTATTTTTCAAACATACCTCACATTTTGCAGCTATCATTTTAGCAAATCCTAGCATTTTAACTGACACTACCTGTTTCTGTAAAGAAGTTACTAGGGCTTCTACACCCCAATGGCATTCCTGATGTCTTGTTTGAATTATTTCTCTCATCAAAATGGGTGGAATCACTACTTGTCCATTAGGGGTTACCCACCATCCAGCTAGTTTTTTCTTAGCATTTAATAACTGGGCTAACTTATCATCTTCCTCTGAATATTTTGGTTTTTCCCTAGGAAGGGTTACTGTTTTGGAGGGAATTAATGCCATTTGTAATGCTTGCTCTTTTGCTACTTTCCTGGCTGTTTTATCAGCCAAATTATTTCCAGCAATTTCTTTTGTGTTTCCAATTTGGTGTGCTTTACAGTGCATGATTGCTACTTGTTCTGGTTTCTGAACTGCTTGCAATAATTGTAAAATTTCATTTTGATGCTTAATGTTTGATCCTTGAGAGGACAATAATCCTCTTTCTTTCCACAGAGCCCCATGGACATGCACTACCCCAAAGGCATATTTAGAGTCTGTCCAGATATTTACTTTCTTCTTTTCACTTAGTTCTAGGGCTCGAATCAAAGCAATAAGTTCTGCTTTCTGGGCTGATGTGGTGCTTGCCAATGCTCTGGCTTCTACAACTGTGGTGTCTGTTGTTACCGCATATCCAGCGTATCGGACTCCTTGCTCCATGAAGCTGCTGCCATCTGTATACAGTTCCCAGTCTGGTCGCTCCAGTGGTACATCCTTCAAATCTTCACGACTGGAATAAACGTACTCGATAGTAGCCAAGCAATCATGTTCCAGTTGTCCTTCTTCCTGTGTGGAACTTAAAAACACTGCAGGATTTACCAGGTTAGTTGTTTTTAGAATGACATCATCCTGTTCAGTCAGTACTACCTGGTACTTTATCATTCGGTTACATATCAGTAACACTAGGACTGACTAGTTAATGTTGACTGTGGATAAATGCGTATGCAGAAAAAAAAAAAAAGGCTATATTCAAAGTTGTTAGATAAAGAACCCAATATTGTAATTTGGACAAAAGAAGAAGAATTAATACAAGATTTTAAACAAAACTTAATTACTGCTCCTGTTTTAGCCTTGCCATCTCTAGATAAAGCTTTTGAGTTGTTTGTCACAGTAGATAAAGGGGCCACCTTAGGAGTTTTAACCCCAGAATGGGGAGATAAGCGACAACCCGTGCCATTTCTATCTAAGCTCTTAGATCTGGTATCAAGAGAGTGACCAGAATGTGTACAGGCAGTGGCAGCTACTGCCCTTCTGGTGAAAAACAAAACAAAACAAAAAACAAAACCAGAAAACTGATATTTGGTGGGGTATTAGTGGCAAGTACTCCACATCAAGTAAAAACAATCTTGACACAAAAGGCTGGAAGGTGGTTAACTGACTCCAGAATTTTGAAATACAAGGTGATGTTAATAGAAAAAGGATGATTTAATTTTAACTACCAGTTCATGTCTTAAGGAGAATCTTGAACATAACTGCCCGGATATAATAGATTTCAAACTACAGCACATAAAAATTGGGGAGTGGGTTTTGGGAAGGGCCCTTTTAGGTGTTGTAGACAACGGAAGCTGCAGTGCAGACCAGGGAAAGAAGATGGATGCATGCTAACAGGATTAAAGGACCGGTGGAGGAACCCAAAGATTGGACTCTAACCTCGACTCCTGGGGACCTCAAACTTACTTTTAAACATGGACCAATGTGGTAATGCCTGAGGAGCCAAATAGAACTCAAGGAATTATAGAGACTTGAGAGGTAAAACCAGAATTATATCGGTGGTTCCAGGTGCAACCCAGACAGCCTCTAAGAAAAATTCAATACCCCCCTGGGAGGAGTACTGCTGCTACAGATTGGAGGGTTGGGGCTGTACCAAACTCAAAGGTTTTTATTTGCATCGGCCTGTGATTTGTGTAAAGAAAAAAACCCACTTTATCCAGACCTGACAAGGGAATTGCAACACCCTGCGGTGCCCCGTAGCATACCCTGCCTGATACATCCCCATGTACGGCACATAGCTGGACTAAATATAAGTGTTTGAATTGCAAACAGAATTAGTAGACGCCAGAAGGCATCCACACTGCCCAAGTTGCAGACAACTAAATCTTATCCTGGCCCAGGCTTTGATCCAGGCTACTGATATTGTAACTCTAATTTGCGGATGGGAATCATTGGTGCCGATTTTGTGGGAGGTTCCTGATAAAGAGTGGGAAAAAGTGGTCTCCGAGTGTAAAAAGCAATTTGCTTGGAAAAGAAGACAGAAGCGTTGAGGGCAAGACTGGGTTGACCTCTATACTAGCCATCAAGAAGAGATATTACCCTGCTATGGGTGGCACCCTCATAGGCATGGGAAGTGGGGGTATAAGTCATACCAGACCTCTGTGGCTTCTCCTATTCACTGGCCTAATACCAACACAAGCAAATGAATGCTCGAAGTGTTTCCAGTATGTATACTATGGGAGACAAAAACTTTTAACTCTTTCTGTCCACTCCCACATAAATCGGCATTGTTATGAAACCCGAAATCTACAAACCTGTACTTATGGTGGGCAGCAATATTGGGTAGCTGAACACTTGGGAAAAGGAGGCCAACGCCTGGGAGTTGGGTGCCCAAGAGGAGAAAAGTATATTTGCTTTATTAAAGCTGGCCATTGGGATATATCAGATGGGGGTGGGGTCCCAGATATAGTAAAAACCGAAATAATAAGAAATAGAACCAAGTCTATCGCCCGTAAATATATACCTCTGGGACCAGGAGGAGATTTATATGCAGAAATCAAAAAGCAATTGGAGGAAGAAATAGGACTTCCGAAGCTGGGGCAAAATCTGTTTGTAGACTTAGGAGAAAGGATAAGTGATAAGCGAACACATAAAATATAGTTAAATTTTAGAAAGTCAGTTTAAGATTCTTTTTTTTTCTGTATTAAGAGTTAGATTTTAGAAAATAAGCTTAGCTTCATTTTGTCTCTGTGTTAGGTGGGAAACTTCAAGTTTAGATCGTTTTGTCTGTGTTAAGTGGGAAACTTTTACAAGAACTAACAAGCTATTCCACACTATCAGCAAAGGCCTTGAGGTGCCTGGTATACCAGCAGTCTGGAGCAAGAGAAGGAACTGGTATGCAACACCTGCAGGCTGAAGCAAGAAAGCTGGCTTTGTTTTGTCTAGAGGTCTACAAGGGTGCTAACAAGCACCAACAGGAGGCAGTGCCCAAGCGTGAATGGGAGTGAACTTATGTTAAAAATTTCTTGGAACTAATTAGCTTAACCCATCCTAAATTCAATGAATATGTATGTGTGTGTACTTTAAATAATGCCTTTGTAAAAGAGTGGGGGGGCAGGGCCTTTATGGAGCCATCCACCCTGTCGCCCACCGGAGAATAAAACATACCTGCTTTATAACTCTTGACAAGTTGCAAGGTTTGATTCCACAGATCATAAGCAGGTTATTAAACGTATCCAATTGGTGGATCTGCGGGGGACCTCTCATGACAGAGGAGTGGCCTTGGAAAGGAAGTAGCCTAGGACCTAAAGAATTACTCCAGTGGAACCATACTCATAGTAGCAGATAGGACCAGCCTGAAGGATGGATTTTAAGCTCTACCACCTTAGGAGAAGAATGCTTAAGGAGAGAAGGAGGAAAATATTACAAGAGGGTAGGGAATACGAAGGGCGAGGCTTGTGTGCCCTATATAAGCTTTTGTAACTACGCATTAAACGCCATTTGCTGCATCCTCATATTGGTGTCTGTGCTCTATGGACCTGGGATGGGGATAGCCCCAGGCCAGTCCAGCAGACGAGCGGAGCTTGCCAAGAAGGCTTGGCAACACTTAAAAATGGTGACCTCGACATGATCGCTGGACTCGTGGACAGCAGGCGGTTGGTGTGGGTTCGCGAACCATGGAGGCCTTGTTGAAGGTGATATCGGTACTGGGCAGGGAATTTAAAGTTTCTGTGAAACCGAAGGCTGTGGCCTCATGAGAGAGGGGGCGGTGTCAGGACTGGTTGATTGCCTGCAACCGAGTGCCTGGGAGCAATGTTCTCGTTTATTAGGGGAACGGGCCATGTCTACTGGCAAGGCCAAACAATTAAAAACTTGGGGGTTGGTTTTACAACTCTTGTGACGCGCGAGGGAAGATAGAATGACATGGGAGGTGGCTCGTGCTTGTCTGCATGGGGAAGCAGACTCAGATAAACAGCTACGAGATGTAATAGATAAAGATACGCAGACAGAAAAGGCCCCGGAGCAGGGATATTTGGATGATAGCTCCAGGTGCACAGAGGGCTTTTCAATAATTATGGAACCTAGTTCGGATCTGGGAGATGGGGGGACTGGTGTGAAAGATGGACGGAGAGCAGACGATGAAGAGGGGGTGGAGAGCTGTTTGGGGAAATATCAGGAGCCGAGTAGTCCTTTAAACGCTTGGCCGGTGCAGCCAGCAGCTCCTCGAGATCTAGGGCTTGCCCCACCGTACCTTTGGCAGGACTTACACCCCCCTGTACGGTTAGGTAACACCCTGTACTGCCAGGTAACCCCCCTGTACACCCCACTTCACCGGTGATCATCTCAGATACATTAGACTGGCTGCCAGGGGCACTTCTTAAAATGACGCCTGAGGGAAAAAAAGGGGGGAGGAGACAGGAAATCAGAGTCACGCCCCTCAGCTCAGCCTGAACCAATCGATCGCCCTGAACTGATTTTTGACGGCAAACGAACTCCACGCCCACCAGTAGGGGAGGGGGAGTCAGATCTGGAAGTGAAGGAACTGGAGGACAGGATGCGGGGGGCGTGGCGTTCTACCCAGTCACAGCAAACTCTTAAAGGGAAAGAAGGGGCTCAGGGAGCAACAGCTGATGAATTGGCTGCAACCTTACATGAAATCTGCGGAGAAATACAGCAACAAAGGCAGTTGTTGCAAACGATGGAGACAAATGCAAAACCTCCGGAAGCAATTCCGTTAACAAATTGGAAACTTATAGCAGACCAATGTGCCTTAGAGGGCATTCTCCTACAGCGTATGCCAGCTGCCTTCCCGGTTTGGGTACAGGCAGGGGGTGTGGCGGAATGGGTCCCTTTGGAGCCAAAGATAGTACAGGCTCTAATGCAGTCTATTAAAGAGAACGGAATAAAGCATGCTTCTTTGCGAATATTATTGGATAGCTTGCATGCGCAGGGGCTGTTGCCTACTGACATCCGGCAGTTGGCGCTATCTATCCTTGCGCCAAGCGCGCACTTGCTGTGGAAAGATGCATGGCAGTCAATATGTTATCAGCTAGCCGCAGTGGCTGCTGTCAACCCAAATCACCCATTAGCTGGGACCACATACGACAGGCTTGTGGGGAAGGGCTAAGATTTATTAACCCCTCAACAGCAGGCGGCCGGATTGCGGGCTAGAGAGATCGCTGCCACAACTGAGACATCCAGGACGGCGTATGAGGAAGTGGACAAGGGTAATACTCCATCGAGAACACCACTCAGCAGTGCTGGTGAAGGTAAAACATGGTCCATTGTCTGTTTTTATTTGCTTGAGGAGACCTAAGCAGGCAATTGCAAGGCTCCAGTGGAGCTGAGCTCAGCGGGAAGTCTGTCAGTGGTGCTGGGTAGCAACAATCACCATACTGCATGTATCAACTGTGACAGCTAGCCAAGGCTGTGGCTTTAACTGGGGACAAAGAGTAAAATCAGTCTGCCAAATGCTATTGGCCTGGAGCCCTCGCGGGTTAACACCAGCGCTCCACAACGGTGACCGCTGACAATAAGGACATGTCGAAACTACATCTCGGGCCTGGACGAGGGGAATGTTACACTGTTTTGCTAATGCCTTTGCTCTGAGATGCAAAAAGCTATGAAGGTCTCTGGCTTGAGACAATGTCCATACTTTATTCTCTGCTCTATCGGCCATGTCGTTACCCTCTGTGAAAAGCCCTGGGTGTTTCTGATGACTGTTCACATGCATTATAGAACAGGTATTTTGGCGTTGTTGCAAAGCGTTTTCTAACAGGCAGGCAATTTCTGACCCGGGGTAACCGGGACAAGCCATCTTCTGGGTTAGTTTCCAAACAAATATAGAGTCAGTCACTACATTGATGTGTTTGTCAGGCTGCATCTGTAAGGCCATTGCTACTGCTTTGGCCTCCAGGTGCTGCACACTGAGACCCTCTTTAGTAAAAGTCAGCTTTTCCCACTTTTCTCCTTGCTTCCACTTCACTGCTGCTGTATGCGTCCGAGAGGAAGCATCGATAAAATAGGTAGGACCTGGCTGTGGGGAAGAAAGCACACGTAATTGGACATATGGTTTACATATCTGCAAATTTTGTTATATAGGATGCACGCTACCTGGGACAACCTTGCCGTGATAAGTGTGGAGTGCTAATACAATGTCATTGTCCATGTTCAATAAGGAATCCCAGGCTTTCCTTTTAAAGGGTAGATGAAGTTCTTCTGGTTCTTCCCCAAAATGTCGTATTGAGGCTAGTCGGGCTTTTTGAATCATTAACACTGTGGCCGCGATGAATGTGAGGTAGGCCGTGGATAACTGGTTTGAAAAAAGCCATAACAATACCTTCGTTTGCCCTTTCAGCATCTGGACAAGGGCACCTGTGGCTCCATCTGGGTTTATAGCAATCAAGGCGGACACTGGGGCCACAGGGTCTCTCCGCCCCAGGGCTGCCGAGGCTAACAACTGCTCTATTTGTTTAAAGCTTGCTCTCCCTGCTTCGGAGAGAGTCCGAGGCTCCCATGGATGGTTTCCTTTCAGAAGCTCATAAAAGGGTGTCATAAGCGATGGGGATATACCAATAATAAGACGTTGTTGCCAAATCTTCTTGGCAAGCTCTGCTCGTCTGCTGGACTGGCTTGGGGCTATCCCCACCCCAGGGCCATAGAGCACAGACACCAATATGAGGATGCAGCAAATGGCGTTTAATGCGTAGTTACAAAAGCTTATATAGGGCACACAAGCCTCGCCCTTCGTGGGCGGTCTCTTTGCCATAGTTCCTGCGTCAAGCGTCCCTACCTTTCCGTTACATACCGCCATCTTCCGTCTGCATTTCCCTACAGGGTTTTTTTCCTATTACTGGGATCTGAAGGAGACAATTTAGGAGTTCCAGTATATGATTCTTTGGAGAGAACCAAAAAGGAGGTAATAGGGGGATCTCAAAAATGGGGTGAGGACAAATGGCCTCCTGAGAGAATAATCCAAGTATATGGGCCAGCTACTTGGGCCCAGGATGGTAGCTGGGGTTACCAAACTCCCATTTATATGTTAGATCGTATTATCAGGCTCCAAGCAGTAGTAGAAATAATTTCCAATAAAACTGCCCAAGCCTTAGAATTGATATTGAAACAACAGACAGAAATGAGGGCTGCGATTTACCAAAATAGGCGAGCCTTGGATTACTTGTTGGCTGAGGAGGGTGGGGTTTGTGGAAAATGGAATACCTCAGACTGTTGCTTAAAAATAGATGACAGTGGAGATGCAGTGTTAGAAATAACCAAAGAAATCCGAAAGATTGCGCATGTGCCTGTCCAGAAATGGAAACCGATGTGGAACGAAGATTGGTGGGAGAATATTTTTAGGGGAGAATGGTGGAAGAAAATAGGGTTTATATTTTTATGTTCGGTTGTCGCGACGGAGGGAAAACCCGGACGCTCAATATGAGTGATCAGCAAGCTCCGTTTATTGATTACATACGTGCTCCTTATATACAGTGGTTAATTAAGCTCATGCATATTCTTAAAGACCTATACTGATTGGTTTATTAATTATCCTGGGAACTTCTTCTTTGTTATAACAGGTGGTTTTGCTCTGTTCACATCTCAAGGATGTCAACAGGATACTCCTACTTTGCGGTTACCAACTAAAGCTACTCCCTTCTTTTTCCCAGCTTTTTTTTGCTAAAGTTGTTTGAAGTCTCAAGGACAAGTAAGTATCCTGGAGACTTCTGTTAATTTACCCTGACTTATGTCAAGGGCCTAAGCTGAGCCATTTCATACCCTCGCTGCTTCTGCTAAGCCTCTGATTGTACAACATCTCTAGTGATCTGCAACAATTCCCCCTTTTTCTTTTTGTACAATCAGGGCTGTAGCAGTGACACTTCGTACTCCTTTCATTACACATCTATAAGCAATTTTTACTATAATTAGAACTAAAAATATAATGCCTAAAAAGCGTACACCTTCTTTAATTAAAGTTAAAAACTAAAGAGACAGGTTGCCAAAAAGAAATGTTAACCATGCATCAAACGGGTTTATGTTCTTGACCATCTTCTGAGTGTGGTCTTTTAACCACTGCAATTTTGCATGTATAGATTCTCTGTGATCTGACAAATTAAAACAACACAAAAAATAATAGAGGGGGGAAGAGGGGGGGAACTCACCGCTGACCCTGACATATCAGCACCTACACCAGATGTGTGCAGTGCTCTGCCAGCTCTTGTTCTACCAGCTGCAGCGAATCTATGTGGCCTTTGTCACGTAGCCAGCTCTCCACAATTCCCCCGTTTTTATTATTTTGAGCTAAAAAATATTTTGGGTAAGTTGCTCCACACGTTTGGTTATACAAGAAAATAATATACGTGCTACAATGCAAAGCAAGATTATAATACCAAGCCATCTAAGGCCTTCCTTAATGAGAGACAAAACCCAACTATCGATGTTACCAAACAAACTCATAAACCAGCCATCAAACCAAGAAGTTTGTTGTTTAATTTTCTTGGTGTGTTCAGTAAGCCATTTCAGTTGAGAATGTATCGATTGGCTGTGATCGGAAAGGTTAAAGCAACACATCCCCTCTACTTCTTCACATCCATGGCCTTGTGCTAACAATAAAAAATCAATGGTGGCTCTATTTTGCAAAAGTGCGTGCCTCAAACTATCTACATCTTGAGCTAATTCACTAATTACTTTTGTGGTTAAATTGGATTGTTTAACTGCCCAACAAGCTAGCTTACGGATACTGGTTAAGGCATGAGCAGTCCCAATGCTTGGAATAATTGAAGCAAAAAAGGTAGCAGCTGGAGCTGACATCAATGCCGTTCTTACAGTCAGGTCGTAGGGACAACAGGGATCTTCTTTTCCGGCTATCTGTGATGTTATGTAGGGTGTGGAAGATGGGGGCGTATAGAGTAAGGCTTCCTAGATAGCAGGGCCCCCCAAAAGGGTTGGCAGGTATACCTGGCCACGCTCTATCACCACAGATGAGAAATACACCGGGTGGCAGAGCTTTGGCTGTTCCGTTACACCATATGCTATTACTCATTGGGTGCCTTGACTCAGCACCCAATGCACCCAAAGCTGAGCTGGATTTACTAGTGCCACAATAGGTTCCCTTGTTCCGGAATCCGAACCCCAGGGTGCGAGACGTAACGTTGGTCCACTGGGACGGATTATGTGAGTGATACAGGTTAATGCCTTGTTGGAATGTGCCAAACATAAAGCATGCTTGTGTCCAATTGTCAGACTCGTTTCCTGGAGCTATGGAACCTAACAAATCCAGTTCTTGGGGATCCCACGGCAAAGTAGTACGTAGTGAGTTTATGACACAGCTAGCTGCTTCCGAGGTTTTACTCTTGGTGGCACACTTTTCTGCATAGTATCCTTGTAACTTGTCAGTCACTAAATGTGGAGAACCAAATGGCACTCCAAACAAACACGTTCTAAACGGTTCTGAGGCTGATGCCAAGGAGAGGCAAAAAGAGCTTTGGCCTGTTTGGTTAGCCTGTTTGTCTAATGGTTCCCGAGCCCTTTTTGGCTTTTGAATCCATCTATGGTTGGTCATCCATGCTAGCGCAGGCACCGATAATGACTGTACACTTATCAAGGGTCCTCCATCAAGGAGAGCTTTTTGAAGCTCTGGTGAGTTAAGGAGGTACCAGTCCAGATCTTTCGGCGAAATGGGTATCCAAATAGTTCTCGGCACTGTCCCATCAATTTGTAATATGCGGAGGCTCGCTTTTTGGATCAAGTCTGCTAGCGTCACCACATTTCCTTGAACAGTTCTGAAGGTTGTAATGATGGGGCGATCCATTCCAATATCCTTATGTCCTTAGAGGGCTCCTTCATTTTCATTATTTTGCATTGTGTGATGGCGGCTAATAAAAACTGCTGACCACAAAGGACCATAATGTCGAGCAGTAGTTGAGGGTCGCGTCGTACTGTGACACTTGTTACAACCTGGTCAGCAATGGATTGTAATGCTTTCTTTTGAGCATCATTGAGAACGACAGGCTGAGAGGGACTGGTACCCTTTAACAGTGGACGCAGTTCATTTAAAAGTTCATTGGGGAAACCCACTACGGAACGGAGCCATTGAAGATCGCCCATGAGTTTTTGTGCGTCATGCAAGGTGCGGATATTTGTATGAATTGTCAGTTTTTGTGGCTGAATAACGCTCTCGGTAATTTTCCATCCGAGATATGTCCATGGGGCAGTACTTTGCACCTTCTCCAGTGCTATTTGTAGACCTTTTGTCTTCAATGTGTCTTGTAAAAACTCTTGTTGCTGTTCTGTAAATGGCTGTTTTTGGGCTAACAAAATATCGTCCATATAATGGTTAATAATAGTGTCTGGGAACGCTTTTCGAATTGGTTGCAAGGCAGAGTCCACATAGAGCTGACAGAGGGTTGGTGAATTACGCATGCCTTGTGGAAGTACCGTCCATTCGAATCGCTGAGCAGGGCCTTCCCTATTAATTGCAGGAAGCGTGAAGGCAAAACGTTGCTTGTCTGCCTCATGCAAAGATATTGTGAAAAAACAGTCTTTGAGGTCAACAACAAGCAATGACCATCCTTCTGGCAACATTGCTGGATTAGGGAGGCCTGGTTGAAGGGCCCCCATGTCATGCATTTGTTGATTAACAGCTCGCAAATCATGTAACAGTCGGTATTTACCAGATTTATTCTTGATCACAAAAATTGGCGTATTCCATGGACTTGTTGACAGCTGCAGATGTCCCTGGCTGTACTGCTCCTTGACCAAGGCGTGCGCTTGTTCCAGACTTTCCCTTTTTAGTGGCCACTGCTCAACCCAAACCGGATGCTCAGTCTTCCACCGGATCGGGATAGGGAAAGTCCAAGCAATGGCCACTCCTAAAAAGGCGTGTTGGTAGTGAGCACCATGCCCATTTGGGCAAGAATGTCTCTTCCCACAAGGGCAGCAACACTGGGTGGTAAAGGGATAATGGAGACACAGCAGTTCACTATTTGATCGTCTATTGTCCATTGCAATGGGGGCGACTTGCGTGCAATAGTGAGTCCTTCTACCCCCGTAACTAGCATCTGAGTCAAAGGTGGGCCAATGTTGGGGCCAGTTATAGCTGCTTATAATGGATACATCGGCGCCCATGTCAAGCAGTGCCATGAGGGTAATTGATTGTCCCTGATATGCTACTGTTACTGTACGGCGCGGTCGAGTTTTCAGACTCACAGTTAGCATGGCAGTTGGTCCCGTAGACCCAAATCCTTTATCGCCTCTCTCAATTGAATTCAGCGGTTCCAAGTTTTGGGTGAGCGCTGGAAGCGGAACCAATTGGGCCAACCGGGTACCTCCCTCAATAAAACATGGAGGGAAGAGGGTTTGCAACATAATTTGTATTTCTCCGGTGAAATCTGCATCAATTACTCCAGTAAGCACCTGTAGTCCTTTCATAGAGGCCGAGGAGTGGCCTATAAGCAATGCTCCAACAGCTCTACCGTTTATCACAATAGGTCCTTTAACTCCAGTGGGAACCCGCTGTGGTCGGTTATCAATGAGGGTAATGTCTATTGCGGTTGCCAAGTCCATCCCGAGTCTCCCTCGGGTTGTGGGTAGGAGAGGAAAGGGTTGTTCATCGCTACTGTCGCTGTGCCGCTGGCGGGTTCCTGATTCGCTGAAAACGCTGTCGCTCTTGGGGTCGTCGCGGGGCGGGCTTTTCTGCTCGGCTTCCAGTTTCCCGATCGTGGGCTTTTACACACTGCGCTGGCATGGGTGTCGGACTGGCAGTGTTGGCACCATACTTTCCCTGAGTTGCATTCTCTTCACATATGACCAGAGACACCACATCGAAAGCATCGTAGACGAATATTGGGGCTTGTGGTGCCGCCCTTTTGGTATTGCAAAGGCGCAAGAGCAGCAAGGACTTTGTTTTGAGATGCTTCTGCTTGTTGTTTAAGTCCCTTACCTAGCTCTTTTATAGCATTCACTAACATAGCTTGAGGTCCTACAGGAATTTGTGACGTTCTTTCTAAAGCTTCCTCAATTGTCCATGTCCCAGGCAGTGTAACTAATATGCCTTGCGTGATGGGGTTACAGTTTTGGATGGCGCACTGTTTTAGCAAAGCACCATGCAAATATTCTGGAACCCTAGCCGCTATAATAGCGATGGCTACTCGATCAATAAAAGTGCCAAACGGCTCTTCTCTTCCCTGCTTAATTCCCATATATGATGGGGCGCCCCCTGGCTGCTTTATTTGATCGAGTGCCCGGCGTGCTAATCGCATAGACTCATGTACTTTATCTGGTCCTAACAGTGCTTGTGCCTCTATCCTTATATATGGTCCTACTCCCATGAGTTCCTCTAATGTTACTCCATGCAGTGGGTCCCCTGCTACCCGCTGCATTGCCACAGATTGCTGACAGAGTGCTTGCCAATATGCCCCAAATAGTATTTGCTGGTGCTGTGTTAATATAAGTTCTGTGATGCTCCGAATATCACTCGGAGGTAGGAAGGTAGACCCCCACAGAAAATCTAACATTTGTCGAGTCGGCTCTCCTTTTATGCCTGACTCGTTAACAGTAGCACGCAGTTGGGTCAACAATTTCCAGTCGAGAGTCTTAAGCGTAATGTTTATTTGACCCTGTGTATTGGGGCCAGAATATTCTACCGGAAATGCATGGGCAAGCTCTCTAGCAGTTTCTGTATCACTCTCGGCAACAATGTTCTTCGCAATCTCCTTTCAAAATTCCTCCCGTTCCTGAGCTACCCTTTGACCTTCCCCAAAAAAAGGGTTAGTATTTGCTTGGGGTGTTGATGGAATATACTCTGGCGGGGGAGCCGGTGGCCACCATTCAGCAGCTGCCAGTGAATTGCATCGTTTAGGGGGAGGCGCCGTCGGCAGGACCTCAGGGTCTGCCGAGATCTCCGGTGCCTGTGCAATTGGAGGGTCGGCAGGAGAGGGGGGAGCAGCAGGGAGAGGCGGAAGACAGGCGGCAGCCAGCGGAGCGGGCGGGGTGGGGGAGCGGCAGAAAGGCCGTTGTGTCACTGGCGTAGGTGATGACACCATGTCCCCAAAGCCGGACGCAACCCCACCGTTTGCTTGCATGGTGAACTGTCTCACCGAGGGTGGCAGCGGGCAGCTTTCCCTCTCTCCCCCCCGGGATGCACCTAGACGCTGTGACGCAGCCTTCTGCTCCACCTCATGCTGAGCTAAAGCATTAATCACCGCCCGCCATGGCTTCATTAATTTTTTAGCTACCTTGTCATCTTGAATAACTGCATCAAAAATCTTATCCCCGAATGCTCGCCATTCCTCCCTCTCAAAAACCTCATTAGGGTCAAGAAAACAGCCTTTCGCAACCCCATATGCTAAAAGTCCAGGGAGTTCCTTCTTACAGTTAATCCCTGGGGTGCTCCGCTTTTCTAAATAGCATTTGAGCAAATCATACACCGCTTGTCTTGTAGTCATACCTAATCGTCAGCGCTGTTGCAGCCTTTGCAAGACCTCGGCGGTGCGTAACCAGCAGGACCCTCTATAGGTGCTCCAGGGCTCGGAGGTACCAGCCTCTTGTAGCCTCCCTCGCTGCAAAGGGACCGATGTAGAACTCCGTACGTTGTGGCCGCAGGATGCCCTCTCTAGGGTCCGATCCTCGCCCTCTTTAGGGTCCCTGTTCGGGCACCATTTGTTGCGACGGAGGGAAAACCCGGACGCTCAATATGAGTGATCAGCAAGCTCCGTTTATTGATTACATACGTGCTCCTTATATACAGTGGTTAATTAAGCTCATGCATATTCTTAAAGACCTATACTGATTGGTTTATTAATTATCCTGGGAACTTCTTCTTTGTTATAACAGGTGGTTTTGCTCTGTTCACGTCTCAAGGATGTCAACAGGATACTCCTACTTTGCGGTTACCAACTAAAGCTACTCCCTTCTTTTTTCCAGCTTTTTTTTGCTAAAGTTTTTTGAAGTCTCAAGGACAAGTAAGTATCCTAGAGACTTCTGTTAATTTACCCTGACTTATGTCAAGGGCCTAAGCTGAGCCATTTCATACCCTCGCTGCTTCTGCTAAGCCTCTGATTGTACAACATCTCTAGTGATCTGCAACATTCGGTTGCTGGGTTGTTGTTTCTCCCCTGTCTCATTCCTTGTTTTATCTGACTTATAACCACTGTGGTCCAGAGTATGCAGGTAGTCTCCAGAATCAACCACCTCAAGCTCGACTAAACGAATAATGATATTTAGGGTGAAAAATGCACCACGCCCTCAGAGGCAGAGTTAATTTATAAGACGAACAAATGGATCAGTTACCAAGAGAATTATGGCTCAAGCCAAATGTAGTATAAATAAGAAAAGGGAGGATTGTGAAAGATGGGAGAGAGTGTTGTTGGCTTTTGCCATCATAATTCTTTTTTTTTTTTGCTAACATATGGGGAATTTGATGAAGAGGCCTGAAATGATCAATCCTGGGGGAACAAAGGGGGGAAGTTGAGGAACTGTGGAGATATGAACACTACTGCACTCACCTTCTGGAGAGAACCAAACCGGCGGTCTGGAGGTCAGATAACCCCTTCACCAGGGGTGAAGAGGTCGCTCTGAAGAAGACTCTGGGCCTTCCTGCCAAGGACCTTTCTCACAACCACTGGACAGTAGTGCACATGCACAAAAAGATAGGATTTTATCTTAATAAGTCCCCCCAAAGTAATTAGGATAACCTTGCCCCTTTTTAAAACTAATTATAATAACCTAACCTTAAAATGAATATGTATGTGACTGATGCAATCCTAAATGTATATAAAGGGATAACGTGACTTTCCCAGTGTGCCTCTGACTTGGGTCAAGCACCCAGCGCTGTGCTTTTGCTTTACTGACTTTGTCCTCGCAAATAAAACTAAACCTACCTTGATTACAAGGCCTGGTCGTTTATTACACATTTGTCTCAAAAGTGGAAAAGGATCCTGGGGCAAGAATTAGCAGGGCTCATTGACAGAACTTCAAACTAGATTGGAAGGGGGAAGGGGATATAACTGGGACTGCTGGTAGTAACTCTGGGAGGTACGTGCCTGAAGAGCACCACACTGGGACTCCAGCTGCTCCAGCCAGCAAGGCAAAGTCAACTTCACTGGGGCCCAACTTAAATGCCTCTATGCTAATGCATGTAGCATGGGGAATAAAAAAAGAAGAGATGGAGATGTATGGGTGCCTGCAGGGATACGACGTGATTGGCATCACGGAGACATGGTGGGATGGCTCCCATGACTGGAGTGATGGGATGGCTCCCATGACTGGAGTGGTGGAATGGAAGGATACAGGCTCTTCAGGAAGGACAAGCAGGGGAGATGAGGAGGGGGTGTTGCCCTCTATGTCAACAACCAGCTGGAGTGTATGGAGCTCCACCTGGAGACAGATGAGGAGCTAACTGAGAGCTTATGGGTCAGGATTAAAAGGAAGGCAGGGAAAGGGGATGTTACAGTGGGGGTCTGCTACAGGCTGCCAGACCAGGGAGACCCAGCAGATGAGGCCCTCTATAGGCAGATAGGAGCAGCCTCATGTTCACAAGCCGTGGTCTTCATGGAGGACTTCAACCACCCTGATATCTGTTGGAAGGAGAACATAGCAGGGCTTCCAGAAGGTTCCAGGAATGTGTGGAGGACAATTTCCTTCTCCAAGTGGTCGAGGAACTGACATGGAGGGGTGCCATGCTGGACCTTGTTCTTGCCAACAAGGAGGGGCTAGTGGGGAGTGTGAAGTTCATGGGCAGCCTTGGCTGCAGTGACCATGAAATGGTGGAGTTCAAAATCCTTAGGGCAGTGAGGGGGTCACACAGCAAGCTCACCACCCTGGATTTCAGGAGATCAGGCTTTGACCTCTTCAGGGACCTGCTTGGTTAAGTACTGTGGGATAAATTCCTGGAGGGAGGAGGGGCTCAGGACAGCTGGCTAATACTCAAGGATCTCCTCCTCCAAGCTCAGGAGTGGTGCACCCCAACAAAGAGGAAGGTAGGCAAAACCAGCAGGAGGCCTGCGTGGATGGACAAGAAGCTCCTGAACAAACATAAGCTCAAAAAGGAAGCCTACAGAGGGTGGAAGGAAGGACGGGTATCCTGGGAAGAATACAGAGAAATTGCCTGAGTGACCAGGTATCAGGTTAGGAAAGCCAAGGCCCTGACAGAATTAAATTTGGCCAGAGATGTCAAGGGCAACAAAAAAAGCTTCTACAGGTATGTTGGGGAGAAAAGGAAAACTAGGGAAAATGTGGGCCTTCTCTGGAAGGCGACAGGAGATCTGGTCACCCGGGATATGGAGAAGGCTGAGGTATTCAATGACTTCTTTGCCTCAGTCTTCACCACACACTGCCCAGGTCGTAGAAAGCAAAGGAAGGGTATGGGAGAATAAAGAACTTCCTACTCTAGGAGAAGATCAGGTTCAAGACTACCTAAGGAACCTGAAGGTGCACAAGTCCATGGGACCTGATGAGATGCATCCGCGGGTCCTGAGGGAACTGGTGAATGAAGTTGCAAAGCCACTATCTATCATATTTGAGAAGTCCTGACAGTCTGATGGAATTCCCACATACTGGAAAAGGGGAAACGTAAAGCCCATTTTTAAAAGAGGAAATAAGGAAGACCTGGGGAACTACAGGCCGGTCAGTCTCACCTCTGTGCCTGGCAAGATCATGGAGCAGATACTCCTAGAAACTATGCTATGGCACATGGAGAATGAGAAGGTGATTGGTGACAACCAGCATGGCTTCATCAAAGGCAAATCATGCCTGACCAATCTGGTGGCCTTTTATGATGGGATTACAACATTGGTGGATAAGGCTAAAGCAACTGATGTCATCTATCTGGACTTGTGCTGCATGACATCCTTGTCTCTAAATTGGAAACATGGGTTTGATGGATGGACCACTCGGTGAATGTAGGAATGTAATAAAAGAAACGAAACAGGCTCACCGTGAGACAAGCTCGTGAACTACAGTACCCAGCAACCCCCTCTTCCCAGAATTTCCCTGTTTAAATACTGAGCATGATGTCACATGGTATGGAATACCATCACGTGGCATGAAACACCTGCCCTGGCCACCCAGACCAGCTGCCTCAGCCGTCTGCCTCTCAATTCCCTATGAACAATTAACTGTATCTTAACCAAACCCAGGACACCACCCCAATTGCCTGTGCTGGATGTTCAAAGGGAGCATTCTCTCTACACATCATGTAACTGATGCCACATGGAGTAAGTGGGTCACACTGATCACACAGTGGGCTCGAATAGGAAGCCCTGGTTGTCCAGGAATTCTGGAAGTGATCACGAACTCTTTGGCCAAGGATGTGAATGTAGGGGGCAGCCTTGGCTGTCATGACTATGAGATGGTCATCATGAGCTCCTACAAGGTGGCCCTTTCCATACTACCAAACAAAAAAAGCGACTCCCCCCAAACACACAAACCCAACACATTCCACCCCTTACCTCTGCGAATCACATATTTATGAATTTTAATTAAAAAACCCTACATTCATCACACAATCTTCACTCACAGACATGAAAAAAACTTCCCCACACCAAAAAATAAAAAGAAACATCATTACAGTACCAAACACAAAATAGACAGTTTACACATTGTGAAAGACGGGGGAGGATGTCATTGGCTCTCGCCATAGTTATTTTGCTAGCATAAGGGAGATTAGATAAAGATGCCTAAAAGGATTAACCCAAAAACAGTTGAGAATTTGTAAAGATAACAGCCCGGCGCCACCACACCCACCACCCGGAGAGAACTAGTCCTGCGGGTTGAAGTCCAGCCAACTCAACATTCCTCGTCAAAGGTGAAGAGTTCACGTTGTAGAAGACTACGAACCTTCCTCTCAAAGACCCCTTACACGACCACCAGTCGGCAGTGCGCGTGCATGAAAAGATAAGAATTTATGCTAATAAGATCCCCCGAAGTAATTGGAATAACCCTGCCTCTCCTCAGAACTAATTGTAAAAATCCAACCCCAAAATGAATATGTATGTGGCTGATTCAATCCTAAATGTATATAAGGGAATAAGGTATTTTCCTCAGTGTGCCTCTGACTTGGGTCAAACGCCCAGTGCTGTTCTTTTACTTTATTGACTTTGTCCCTGCAAATAAGAGAGTCATTTCTTATTATAAGGCTTGGCTGTTTATTACACACATAAGCCAACCCTCATCCCTTCACCACAATTACATCTCATCTCAAATTCCCCATAATCATTTCATTAGTTCAGTTCATGTTTTGACCATTACCTCTCCCAATTAGTATCCTTATCTCAAAATCCTCATGCCCCACGTTGGGCACCAAAAACTGTGGTGGTTTGACCCACAGTAGGACCATGTGGTCCTGCATTCACTCCCCTAACCTGGTGAGATGGGATGGGAGACACAACAAAGGGGCACAGCATTAGGAAAGAAGGACAGGGATGGCTCACTCACCAGTTATGGTCATGGGCAAAACAGACTCAAACTTGGGGAAGAAAAATCAATTTAATTCGTTGCAAATCATCTGAGTAGACAAAACAGCCACATCTTACAACACCTTCCCCCACCCCTCCCTTCTTCCCGGGCTCAAATCACTTTGCTCCCAATTTCTCTACCTTTTCCCCCAGCAGCACAGGGCAGGGAATAGGGGTTCAGTCAGTTCACCTCTGCTGCTCTTCCCAGCATGGAAATCCAGGAACAAGATGTTCCAACACAAGCTTCCCATGGAGTCACAGACCTCTTTGGGCTCAGTTCCCATCTCCAGCATGGGGACATCCACAGGCTGCAGACTCACCCCCAACACTGGAGGTCCAACCCCGCTCTGGCAGAGAGCAACTCTCAGGGTCACAATTCCAGTCGCACTTGCCCTCAGGCTCAACTTCTCTGCTCCAGGCTCAACTTCTCTGCTCCAGCATGGAGTCCACCATGGCCTACACATGGGTCTCTGCTCTGCCGTTGAATCTCCATGGGCTGCAGTGGACTTCCTTTGTCTTCTCCTACTCCATGCGGTTAAACTGGGTGTGGGTCTCTGTCTTTTCCTCTGGCAATGAAGCTCTCTCTGTGTCTGTTTGTCCTTTGTTTTGGCTGATGGTCATCTTTTGTTAGGTCAATGGCTTCTCCTCCAGGTACCACACCTTCTTCTTTTCAGAACAGCCCTTCCCCTCACAAATATGGATTTGCAGAGGTGTTTCTCTAGTGCTCATTGGCCCAGCCTGTGCCGCTGGGAGTCTCTGCCTTGGGGCCAGGGGAGCTTTTCGCTCTCACAAGGTGGCCCTTCCCTCACTACCAAAAAAAAACCAGCTCCCCCCTCCCACATACAAACCCAACACAGAGGGGTAAGGGTAAGAAGACTCGTAGGTTTAGATAGGAACAATGTAATAATTAAAATAAAATAAAACTTAAAATAATAATTATATTAAAATAATAATGATAGTAATAATAAAATATGCAAATAAGTGTTACACAATGCGATTGCTCACCACCCACTGACCAAGCTTGGCCCGTTCTCGGATAACGATCCTGGAGGAGTGACAATCCCAAAACCAAAACTGAAATCCCAGAAGAGCGAGAGCCTGAGCGAGAGCTAGAGAGAGTCCCCCCCAAGAGAGAGACACAGAGAGAATGACAGAATCACAGAATTACCTAGATTGGAAAAGACCTTTAAGATCAAGTCCGACTTAACACTGACAAGTCCCCGACTAAACCATGTCCCTAAGCACTATAGCTACATGACTTTTAAATACTTCCAGGGATGGGGACTCTACCACTGCCCTGGGCAACCCCTTCCAATGCCTGATAATCCTTTCAGTAAAGAAATTCTTCCTAATATCTAATCTAAACTTCCCTTGGTGCAACTTGTGGCTGTTTCCTCTTGTCCTGTAACTTGTCACTTGGTTGAATAGACTGATCCCCACCTCTCTACACCCTCCTTTCAGGTAGTTGTAGAGAGCAATAAGGTCTTCCCAAGCCTCCTTTTCTCCAGGCTAAACAACCCTAGTTCTCTCAGCCGCCCCTCATAAGACGCACTCCAGACCCTTCACCAGCTTCGTTGCCCTTCTCTGGACACTTTCCAGCACCTCCATGTCCTTGTAGTGAGGAGCCCAGAGCTGATCACAGTACTCAAGATGCGGCCTCACCAATGCCGAGTACAGGGAGAAGATAACTTCCCTGGTCCTACTGGACACACTAGAGAGAAAGAGAACCTCATTAATATACTGAACATGATGTTATATGATATGGAATACCCCATTGGCCTATCCAAATGCCAATCTAGCTTACTAATTTTAATATTTCTCGCCCCCCTAGACCTTGGACTTGTAGACTAGCAAAACACAAAGTCCATTGACTTTCAGTGACAATTGAAAACATTGGTATGTTATCATCATTCTTCTCATAACAAATCCCATACTGAAACAAGAACACAGCACTATTCTAGCTACTAAAAAGGAACCTAGCTCTGTCTCAGCTACAAACCAGGACACTATCCACCCCTTATTCCATACCATTTGTTTCATGCTCAGGTTTCACACCTTCTAATATATTTTCAGTTAACCATTACTACTATTCTTGATATACTGAGATATATATAAATACACACATAAATACATAGATGTTTATGGGCCATCTCTCAAAAATGTGTACTGAGTTCATTTAGTTCATAACTTCAGGTTCTGTCTGCCCTGACAGTCTTTCAAGTCAGGAAAGATTACAGAATCATAAACTCATAGAATGGTATGGGTTGGAAGAGACCTTAAAGATCATTTTTCTTCATTGAAAGGGTTGTCAAGTATTGGAACAGGCTGCCCAGGGAAGTGGTGGAGTCACCATCCCTGGAGGTATTTAAAGGACATGTAGGTGTGGTACTTGGGGGCATGGCGGTGGGGTGAACTTGGCAATGCTAGTTTTATGGTTGGACTAGATGATCGTAATGGTCTTTTCCAACCAAACTATTCTATGATTCTATGATCATCTACTTTCAAACCCCCTGCCATGAGCAGGGATACCTTCTACTAGAACAGGTTGCTCAAATCCTCATCCAACCTGGCCTTGAACACTTCCAGGGAGGGGGCATCAACAACTTCTTCGGGCAACCTGTTCCAGTGTCTCATTGTGGGGAGTGTGGGAACGTGTCTTGGCATACCCTGAGAGAACTGTGGGAACTGAAGGGATACATGTCTGGAGATACGAGAAGCACCTGCGTCGACAAGTTATGAGAAAGGAACCTTGGAATGTATCCAAAAGATGTATCCTGGCAAGCAAACGGGAAGGGATGCACGCAAAGTCCATCAGGCAATCAGGGGCATGTGAACTGCTCGTGCTGTGAGTGAAGAGCCAATAACATGTGAACGGGTGTGGGTGATTTCATTAGTTTTGGGGTATAAATATAACTGTATTAGAACAAATAAATGGCTTCTTGCTTGATCATATTGATCGTGTGGCAGAGTCCATCGTTGAGTTCCCGCATCTCATCACTCTCACAGTAAAGAATTGCTTCCTAATACCTCATCTCAATCTCCCCTCTTCCGGTTTAAAGCCATTAACCCTCATTCTATCACTGCCTGACCTTGTAAGAAGTCCCTCCTCAGGCTTTCTGTAGGTCTCCTTCAGGTACTGGAAGGCCACTATAACATTTTCCCGGAGCCTTCTCTTCTCTGGGCTGAACAGACCCAACTCTCTCAGCCTGTCCTCATAGGAGAGGTGCTCCAGCCCTTGGATCATCCTTGTGGCCCTCCTCTGGACTCGCTCCAACAGGCCCATGTCTTTCTTGTGTTGGGGTCCCCAGAACTGTACTCTAGATGGGGTCTCTCGAGAGCAGAGCAGAGGGGGAGCATCACCTCCTTCAACCTGCTGGCCATGCTTCTCTTGATGCAGCCCAGGATACAGTTGGCCTTCTGGGCTGTTGTATTGGGTTTGCGTGGCAAGGTTTTGGTAGCAGTGGGGGAGGGGACATGGGGTGGCTTCTGTGAGAGAAGCTGCCAGAAGCTTCCCCCATGTCCGACCGGACACAGCCAATGCCAGCCAGCTACAAGAACAGACCCGCCGCTGGCCAAGGCCGAGCCAATCAGTAACGCCTCTGTGATAACATAATTAAGAAAAAAAAGGAAGAGAGGGAAGAAAAAAAAAGCTGCACACTTTGCAGCTAGAGAGAGGAGTGAGAAGATGTAAGAGAAAACAACTCCGCAGACACCAAGGTCAGTGAAGAAGGAGGGGGAGGGAATGGGCTCCAGGCGCCGGAGCAGAGATTCCCCGCAGCCTGTGGTGCAGACCAGGGTGAAGCAGGCTGTCCCCCTGCAGCCCCTGGAGGTCCATGGTGGGGCAGATGATCACCTGTAGCCCGTGGAGGACCCCACGCCGGAGCAGGTGGATGCCCAAAGGAGGCTGTGACCCCTCGGGAAGCCCGCGCTGGAGCAGGTTCCTGTCAGGACCTGTAGCCCGTGGAGAGAGGAGCCCAGGCCGGAGCAGGTTTGCTGGCAGGACTTGTGACCCCGTGGGGGACCTGCGCTGGAGCAGTCCCTTCCTGAAGGACTGCACACCATGGAATGGACCCATGCCAAAGCAGTTCGTGAGGAACTGTCAGTCATGGGAAGGACTCACGTTGGAGAAGTTGGTGGAGGACTGTCTCCCGTGAGAGGGACCCCACGCTGGTGCGGGGGAAGGAGTCCTCCCCCTGAGGAGGAAGCAGCGGCAGAAACACCGTGTGATGAACTGACCCCAACCCCATTCCCTGTCCCCCTGTGCCGCTGGGGGGAGGAGGTGGAAATCGGGAAAGAGATTAAGCCCGGGAAGAAGGGAGGGATGGGGGAGGTGTTTTAAGATTTGGTTTTACTTCTCATTCTCCTTTAATTTTGATTGGTAATAAAGTAAATTTGTTTTTCTCCCCCAAGTCGAGTCTGTTTTGCCCGTGCCAGTAATTGGTGAGTGATCTCTCTCCATCCTTATCTCCACCCACGAGCTTTTCGTTATAATTTTCTCCCCCTGCCCATTTGAGGAGGGGGAGTGATAGAGTGGGCTTTGGTGGGCATCCGGCCTCTAGCCAGGGTCAACCCACCACAGCTGTGAGCATGCATTGCAAGCTCATGTTGAGTTTCTCGTTCACCAGTACTCCCAAGTCCTTTTCCTCAAGGCTACTCTCAATCCCTTCATCTCCCAGCCCGTATTTATACCAGGGATTGCCCCAATCCAGGTGCAGGACCTTGCATTTGGCCTTGTTGAACTTCATTGAGGTTAGCACAGGCCCACCTCTCAAGCCTATCAAGGTCCCTCTGAATGGCATCCCTTCCCTCCAGCGTGTCAACTGTACCACACAGCTTGGTGGTGTTGGCAAGCTTGCTGAGGGTGCACTCAATCCCACTGTCCATGTCACCAACAGAGATGTTAAACAGTTCCAGTCCCAATACTGACCCCCTGAGGGATGCCACTCGTCCACTTGGACATCAAGCCATTGACTGCAACTCTTTAACTTCGACCATCCAGCCAATTCCTTATTCACCGAGCGGTCCATCGGCCTAGTCCATATTTCTCCAACTTAGAGACAAAGATGTTGTGTGGGACAGTGTCAAATGCCTTGCACAAATTCAGGTAGATGACATCAGTTGTTCTTCCCTTAACCACCAATGCTGTAACTCCATCATAGAAGGCTACCAAATTGGTCAGGCACGATTTGCCCTTGGTGAATCCATGTTGGCTGTCACCAATCACCTTCTCACTTCCCATATGCCTTAGCACAGTTTCCAGGAGGATTTGCTCCATGATCTTGCCAGGCACAGAGGGAAGACGTACCAGCCTGTAGTTCCCCAGATGTTCCTTGTTTCCTTTTTAAAAAATGGGCTTTATGTTTCCCCTTTTTCAGTGTGTGGGAACTCCACCAGACTTCTATGACTTCTCAAATATGATGGATAGTGGCTTGACAACTTCACCCGCCAGTTCTCTCAGGACCCGCGGATGCACCTCATCAGGTCCCCTGGACACCTTCAAGTTCCTTAAGTGGCCTCGAACCTGATCTTCTCCCAGCCTCTGACTCTGCCTTCTGCGACTTGGAGGGTGTGGCACTTGTTGGTGAAGACTGAGGCAAAGAAGTCATTGAATACCTCAGCCTTCTCCATATCCCAGGTGACCAGGTCTCCCGTTTCCTTCTGGAAGGGTCCTACATTTTCCCTAGTCTTCCTTTTATCCCCAATGTATCTCTATAAGCTTTTCTTGATGGCCTTGATGTCTCTGGCCAGATTTAATTCTGCCAGGGCTTTAGCTTTTCTGACCTGATCCCTGGCTGCTCAGACAATTTCTCTGTATCTCTGTATTTCTCCCAGGCTACCTGTCCTTGCTTTCACCCTCTGTAGGCTTCCTTTTTGCCTTTGAGTTTGTCCAGGAGCTCCTTGTTCATCCATGCAGGCCTCCTGACATTTTTGCCCGACTTCCTCTTTGTTGGGATACATCGCTCCTGAGCTTGGAGGAGGTGATCCTTGAATATTAACCAGCTTTATCTGTCTATAGAGGGCCTAATCTGCTGGATCTTCCTGGTTGGGTGGCCTGTAGCAGACTCCCCACTGTTATGTCACCTGTCCATATCCTCCCTCCAATCCTAACCCATAAACTCTCTGTCAGCTCCTCATCCATCCCCAGGAAGAGCTCTATGCACTCCAGCTGGTCATTGACATAGAAGGCAACACCCCTGACTCATGTCCCCTGCCTGTCCTTCCTAAAGAGCCTGTGTCCTTTCATTCCAACGCTCCAGTCATAGGAGCCAATGAGGTCACAGCCCTGCAGGTGTGCGGATGTCTCTAACTCCTCTTCTTTATTACTCATGCTGTGTGTGTTTGTATAGAGGCGTTCAAGTTGGGCCCCTTATGAAGCTGACCTACTGTCTGGAGTGTCTGGAATTCCATTGTGGTGCTCTCCTGCCAACCTGTGATCCTTTTCCAGGCTTTGGGCATCTGTTGCTGGCACTGGCACCAAACTGGCAGGAGTGGGGTGGACTGAGGTTCCCCTCCCCTGGCAACTTTAGTTTATTTGAGCATGTAGGTGGATGTGGAGTTTGCATAGTCAATGGAACTGATGTCATTGGGTACAGCAGGAGGATGGTGTGTAGTCTCTATTGAATGCTGCATCTGGAGTTTGTATCTGGTATATCTGGTAGAGTCTGTGCCCAGGGTCTGCGGGTTGAAGATGTTGATCTTGAAGAAGTTGCTGGGCGCCAGTTCTGGTTCCATCAGAATTCACTCCTCATTAAGGTCGGGAAATAATTAATATAAAGCCATTAGTATAATGCACAACAATTATAAGAAAGATATGCAATTCATCAACTATTTTAACCCCAAATCAAATCTCCCTGAGGTACACATCAAACTTCCCTATCTTTCTGCATCACCCACCAAGAACACCCACTTCCAGAATAGTGTTCTGGGCACTAGCCTGGGGCATGGCATGTTTCCAACCATCTGGTGGTTGCTTCCACTATTGTGAGCATGTAGCGCTTGCCATTGTGGATTTGTGGGAGTGTGATATAATCAGTCTGCCAGGCCTCTTGTCCTGGTTTTTAGCTGAGATAGAGCTAGGTTTCTTTATAGTAGCTAGAATAGCGCTATGTTTTGGTTTCAGCCTGGGATTTGTTATGAAAGAAACGTTGATAACATACCAATGTTTTCATTTTTGTCACTGGAAGTTAAGGACTTTGTGTTTTAGTCTACAAGCGAAAGATCGGAGAGGCAGGGAATATTTAAATTAATAAGCTAAATTGACATTTGGATATGCCAATAGGATATTCCATATCATATCACATCATGTTCAGTGTATTAATGAGGGTCTTTTCCTCTTTTGTCTCTCTGACTTTCTCTTGGGCTCTTGCTCTTCTAGGATTGCGGTTTCAGTTCAGGACTGTGGCTCCTCTGAGATCCTTATCTGGGAACGGGCTGGACTTGGTCAGTGGGTGGTGAGCTATTGCATTGTGTATCACTTATTTGCATATTTTATTACTATTATAATTATTATTTTATTGCCACTATTATAAGTTTAATTTTATTTAAATTATTAAATTGTTATTATTTCAACCTACAAGTCTCCTTACCCTTGCCCCCAATTCTTTCCCCTATCCCGTGTGTGGTGGAGTGTGAGCGAACAGCTGTGTTTGGCTGCTAGCCAAGTGCTAGCCAAGTGAAACCACCACACCACTCCATATTTTAAACATTGTCCTCCGTACCAGAGAGGTTTTAATTGCTTGACTTGCTTTATTGTAGAAGAGGTTTCACATTTGTGAATAACCTGTGCAATAATCTCCATAGTTAGGTCCATGTGTAGTGGCATCAGTTGCATGATGTGTTCCCTTTGAACATCCAGACAATATCTCTTTTTCAGTTGGAGTATAACGAGCTTCAGATCCTCTGTATCCACTACTCCAAAACCCTAGGGATCGACCTCGAGTCTCCCCTGGTGTTTTCTGCCAGAGGCTCCAGGTAGGTCCATTCTTTCCCGTTGCATTGTAGAGCACATTTTTAATATCTTGTCCTATTCAGAGTGGTCCAAGGGCTACTGCATAGAATATTTACTCTTTAATTTGTTGCTCAGGACCCCATGTGAAATCATTCTTCTCTCAAGTCACTTGGTAGACAGGGTTCCCGATCTGACTGTAATTTGGAATATGCATTCTCCAGGAACCCACAACGCCTAAGAAGGCTTGTGCTGCCTTCTTGTTAGTTGGTGGGGACATAGCTGTTATTTTATTAATCATATCCATGGCAATCTGATGACATTCATCTTGCCATTTTGTTCCTAAAAACTGGATCTCCTGACCAGGTCCCTTGACCTTACTTTGTTTTATGGTAAAAGCAGCTTTCAGAAGGATTTGGATTATTTTCTCTCCTTTCTCAAAAACAGCTTCTGCTGTGTTGCCCCACACAATTAAGTCATCAATTTACTGCAGGTGTTCTGGAGCTCCACCCTGCTCCAAGGCAGTTTGGATCAGTCCATGACAAATGGTGGGGCTGTGTTTCCACCCCTGGGGCAGTTGATTCCAGGTATACTGGACACCCCTCCAGGTGAAAGCAAACTGTGGCTTGCACTCTGGTGCCAAAGGAATGGAGAGAAATGCATTAGCAATGTCTATGGTGGCGTACCACTTGGCTGCCTTGGACTCCAGTTCATATTGGATAATTCTATCAATTATGTGGTTAATTACCCAGTGATAATACCCAAATAATTTTTGTTCTTCACTTTCATATAATCTTAATGCTTCAATCAGATTTAGCCCAGTCTGGTGCCGTAACTCTCCTTGCCAGCTGCTGAGGTTGTGGGAAAAATTACAATTGTTACACCAAAGCTGCCACAGCCGTGACTGCTCTATCCAAAAGGTCTGATTACATCCCCCACAAAATAGGGCAACCCATGCAGCGCACTGGCAACGAGTACAATCAAGGCAGCACTCTCCAGCCGGGCCTTTTATATAGAACCCAGATATAGTATCAAGGATATGGATAATGTCCAATAACGTATAGCAGTGCTGTAATTGCTTGTCAACGATCGTGGAATAGTCTCTCAATTCCAACAGCAACGGTTTGAGGATCAGTAGTGCCTTCTTCTAGATCCTCCCTTTCTCTGTGGCCGAAATCTGAATCCGGAACATTAAAGGCAGGTTTAGTCCATTTTGCAGGTATCCATGCAGGACCTATAGGGGTAGAAACACAAAGATATCCTCTTCCCCAAAATATCACTTTAGCAGGGCGTTGCCAGATGCCAGTTTTAGGATCTCTATATCGCACCCAGACAGATGTATGAGACTGGGTCTCCTGTGGGACACTATAGTGTATGACAGCTGGCGGGTCCCTTGCGTCCCCAAACACACATAGATAGTTCAGTACAAATAAGGTTTTCAATAATCTAGATTGAAGATCTGTTATCTCTGAGAAATATGTTAGATATCGTTTCAATGTATTATGGGCCCGTTCTACAACAGCCTGTCCTGTTGGAGAGTGGGGAATTCCTGTTGTATGTGTAATTCCCCATGTATCAAGAAATTATTTATTCTGCGGCCAATATAGGCCGGACCATTATCTGTCTTAATCTGCTTTGGTACTCCCATTACAGCAAAACAACTACTTAGATGTCTTTCGACATGCAATGCTTTCTCTCCTACCTGTGCTGTCGCCCATATATATTTACTGTAGGTGTCTACTGTTACATGTACATATTTTAACCGTCCAAAGGCAGAGACATGTGTTACATCCACCTGCCAAAGTTCATTTGATTTTAATCCCCGTGGGTTCACCCCCAGTCCCAGACCTTGACCCCCATTGTGATGACTACAGATGGGGCAGGCTCTAACTATGGCTGTTGCTTCAGCTAATGATATCCCAAACTCTCGATGTAAACCTCTTGCATTTTGATGGAACATTGAATGAGCCTCTGTAGCTAATCTGTGTCCTGCCATAGGGGTAAATGTGTTGAGTGCAACCAATTTATCTGCTCTTTCATTGCCTTCTCCTAGGCCTATGTCCCATTTATGACTTCTAATATGAATGACAGCGTACGCATGTTCCCTCAACTTAGTTGCTTTTCGTAATTGTGTGAGAAGTTCAAATACCCTCTTATTTTGTACTTCCTTAATATATGCATCCTCTATACGTTCCACTACACCCGCAACATACAAAGAATCTGTCACAACGTTCAGAGGGCCTGTTAAGTTCATCATGGCCCACACTACTGCTGCCAGTTCCATGGTTTGCAATGTATCAACTTCCCCTGCCTTTAACAGTTTATGTTTCCACCTTCCTTCTTCTTGCCATGCTATTGCGGCAGTCCTTGACTTCCTCCCAGCGTCCGTATATGCTGTTACTGCACCCACAATAGGTGTCATTTCCCTTTTTGGTCGTGACATCCAGTTCCATTTCCCTATCCATTGTAACAAAGGTGACTTAAAATCATTAGTCTCTACTGCACAACTTATCCCCAACAGGGCTTCTTGTAAATCTTCACTGTTTTGCAAATACCATTGTAAAGATTCCTTTCTTTTCATGGGCATGCGTATCATTGCCGGTTCCCGGCCTTGCACCTGTAATGTCCGTTCACGACCACGTTTAATCAAGTCCACTAAAACTTCTACCTGCTGTAACAATGTTTTAGACTGCTGTAAGGTAGGTGATATCCATTCTAACACACCCAGCTCCCCCGTTTTCTTTTTACACTGTGTGAGAGCCCCTAATAAATATCTGGTACCCAGCCATATGGTGAGATCAATAGGTTGGGCAGGATCAATACGATGTACATGTCCCGCCAGTACTCGGTCCATAATTTGTTGGAGAATCTTCTCTTGGTGCTGGGTGACCTGTACAGGCAAGGTAGGATCGGTACCCTTTAAAAGCGGACAAAGTTCATCTAATAATTCATTGGGTATACCAACGATGGGCCTCAGCCATTGTAAATCACCAAGCAATTTCTGGGCGTCATTGAGAGTCTTTAGATGTGGCTGTAGTTGAAGTTTTTGAGGAGTTACAAGTTGCTGTGTTAATGTCCAGCCAAGATACTTCCATGGGGCAGAGCGTTGAACCTTCTCTGGAGCAATAATTAAATTAGAGCGTCTCAAAGTTACTCGTATCTCATCAATCTGTTTATCAGTAAATGGGGTAGGTTGTGCAAATAGAATATCGTCCATATAATGATATATGATGACAGTTTTCCACTGTTTACGGAGAGGTTGAAGTGCAGCGTTTACATAAAGTTGACACAAGGTGGGGCTGTTGCACATGCCTTGCGGGAGTACTGTCCACTCGAACCGCTGATCTGGCCCCTCCCTATTTAGGGAAGGCAAAGTAAATGCAAACCGTTTACAGTCCTGAGGATGAAGTCCAATTGTAAAGAAACAGTCCTTTAAATCAATAATTAACAAGGGCCATCCAGCTGGTATCATTGCTGGATTGGGTAATCCTGGCTGCAGTGCCCCCATTGGCTCCATCTGCTTATTAACCTGTCTTAAATCACGTAGAAGATGAAACTTTCCAGACTTCTTCTTTATAACAAAGATTGGAGTGTTCCATGGACTGACAGACAATTTCAAGTGTCCCTGCTGTAATTGCTCCTTCACTAATTGATGAGCGTGCCATAAACTTTCCCGTTTTAAAGGCCATTGCTTAACCCATACTGGTGTATCCGTGGTCCAAGTGATGGGAATCGGGAAAGTCCAAGCAATGGCTAAAAGGCCAAAGGGTGCTCATTTGTTAAAACAACTCCCAGCTGAGTAAGAATGTCCCGTCCAATAAGACACTGTACCGCAGGTGGCAACTGCACGATGGAAAAAACAGCTGACACCTGGCGATTGTCCAATCTCACCGTCACTGTGGGTGAGCAGCTGGCTAAAGTCAGGCCCCCGACTCCGGAAACAGTAGTAGTGGCAGATTGAAGAGGCCAATGTTGAGGCCAGCATTGGGGGGCAATAATACTGGAATCCGCACCTGTGTCTAAAAGTCCCATAAGTGTGATCTGGTGGTTGTTATATTCAAGTGTAATTTTGTGCTTAGGTCTGTCATGTAAATTCAGCGTTAAAAGGGTTAAACCTCCTGTTGATCCAAATCCTTTGTTGTCTCTCGAATCAGCAGCTGCAGGCGGCAAGTCTTTAGAAAGCTGTTTCAAGGGAACCAATTGCGCAATCCGCTGTCCTTTTGTAATCCGAATAGGCGGAAAAGGAGTGTGTAACATTACCATAATTTCTCCAGTATAATCGGCATCAATAACACCAGGTAAAACAAAGAGTCCCATCATGGAGGCAGATGATTGTCCCAGCAGCAGTGCTCCCATTTGTTTGCCTTTTATTATAATCGGGCCATATATACCGGTGGGAACTTTATACGTCTGTGTTGTCATAAGATTAACATTTACTGCGGCTGCCAGGTCCATTCCGAGACTCCCTCTGGTAGCGGGCTGGAGGCAAGATTCGCGGCTTGTTGAGCAGCAGCTATTTGTGTCCGAGCGCGGCTGTTGCGGTTCGCACTCCCATTGTAGTTTCCCGAACGGCGGCGGCAGGCTCCAGTATTGTGGGTGTCTGATCGGCATTTGACACACCAGACACCCAAGGCAAAACAGTCCTTTCGGACATGACCTATTCTTCCACATCTGAAACATTTGACATGTCCGTTGCTCTGAGGTGCTCGTGATTGAGTAGCAACCGAGGCTTGAAGGGGTGCAAGAGCAGCTAACACCTGCGTCTGTGAAACTTTTGCCTGATCCTGCAAACCTTTTGCCTGTTCCCGTAAACCCACTCCTAGCTGTTTAATAGCCTCTACCACTAAAGCTTGTGTCCCTATTGGCACTGATGCCATCCTCTCTAGTGCTTCCTCTATCGTTCAATTCGCCCCAAGAGTATTAAGAATGTTTCGCGTGGTTGCATTACAGTTCTGCAACACACATTGTTTCAATAAAGTACCTTTCATCCAATCTGATACCCCAGCTCTCTCTATAGCGGCAGCAACTTTATCGATAAAAGCTCCAAAAGTCTCCTCCCTTCCTTGTTTTATACCCATATAGACAGGTACCCCTCCTGGCTCCTTCACCTGGCCGATAGCAAGGCGAACTAAACGCATTGCCTCCCTTAATTTATCTGGACCTATCAATGCCTGCGCTTCTGTGCGTAGGAAAAGTCCGAGACCCATCAGTTCTTCTATTGTAACTCCGTACAAAGGGTCTCCGGGCTGTCGCTGGATAGCTACAGCTTCATTTACCAAACATTGCCAGTGTGCATTAAATAGTAATTGTTGATGTTGAGTAAAAATAAGCTTTACCACCCCCCGGGAATCTGAAGGCAATAATATTTGAGTACTCCAAATATAATCTAGCATTTGCTTGACCGGCTCACTATGAACTCCAAACTGACTGACAGTGGAACGTAATTGCGAAAGTAATTTCCAATCCAAAGGTGTCACAAGCGCCTGCACTCCCCCCGCTGTGCCGCTTGAAACACAACCGGGCAAGCCAGCTGTGAAACAGCCTGCAAAACGTCCTCATCCCCTCGTTCCAGCCCCTCCCTTGCCAAGGCAACCCAAGCGTCCCTTCGTTCCCGTGCCATACTCTCCGCTGGAGTCGTTTCCGCTCCAGGGATCAGCTCCGTGACAAATGGGTTGTTAGGGACCTTTGGCCTGGCGTTAGATTCGACTGGGGGGGCTGACGGCTCACAGCGGGAGTCTGAGCATACGGTGTCAGAGGGAGGAGGGGGAGACGGCAAATAAACCGTGGAAACAGCAGGCGGCATGGGAAGATCAGTATCATATCCCTTATTCTTTTCGTGAGCAGCTGATGCTTGTGAGGCAGCTCTCTGCTACGCTTGATATTGTAACAATTCATTATGAACAGCCCTCCATGCTTTCCCTAACTTCTTTTCAGTTTTATCCCCATCTATAGCTGCTTCCCACAACTTATCACCAAATTTACGCCATTCTGACAATTCATGCACTGTATGAGGATTTTGAAAACAACCCTGTGCATATCCATAAGCCAATAAACCAAACAGCTCTTTTTGTAAATCTATATCCTTAACCTGCCTTTTCTTTAGGAAGCAGGCAAATAAATCATATGCTGCTTGCCTCTCCATACCTTAAACGTCAACGCTATTGCAGCCCTTCGAGGTCTCGGCAGCACGTATCAGTCAGACACGTCTATACGAACACCTGAGGCTTGGCGTATTTTCTTCGTACGCTTTAGCCGTCCCTGCTGCGGTGGGACCTGAACCACTCGTCGCTCGACTGTGGTACCAGTCAGGCACGTCTGTACGTTCACCTGAAGCACGGTGTACCTTCTTCGCACGCTTTTGCCGTCCCTTCCGCGGCGGGACCTGTAACCCGGATGGCACTGCTGGAATCACGTCGGGGTCACCATTTGTCGGAGTCGACGGAAGAAAAGCCCATCCGATGATGTTCAGCAAGTCTCATTTTATTAGTCTTTCAAGCACACTTTTATAACACAGTTAATGAAGTTCATACCTATTGCAAAGCTTAGCTCCTAATTGGTTAGTGATTAAAAGTTGCTCACACCCTAGTTTCCCATAACATGCTTATCTTATGGGTACAGCTGCAGGGACTTATTTTGCTCCTACTTTGCTCCTACAGATAAATGCATTCCATTCTTATTAACTATTTCTACTACATCCTGACTCTATTCTAGGAACACTGATATCCTGTTCTTACTCATATTTTAACTAGCTAAATTTTCTCGTGACCCTTGTCTTGTAGCCAAGTTTCAATAATGCTGTCCACACCCAGTATATTAGTGAGGGTCCCTTCCTCTCTTGGCTCTCTCTGGCTTTCACTCAGGCTCTCGCTCTTCCGGGATTGCGGTTTCAGTTTGGGATTGTCTCTCCTCTGGGATTGTTATCTGGGAACAGATTGGGCTCGGTCAGGAAGGGGGGTGAGCTATAACATTGGGTGTCATTCACTTGCATATTTTGCTACTGTTATCATTATCACTACTATTTTAATATTAGTATTATTTTAAGTTTTCTCTCTATTATTAAACTGTTCTTATCTCAACCTGTTATAAGTGAATTTGACTCAAAGTCCAATAATAAATTTAAAAGTAATTTATTGAGTAGGAATAGGTGAGCAAAAGCAGTGCTGGGCGGCCGGGGAGTCTGCGCTCCGCCAACGGCTCGCACCTCAAAGCAGTTAGTTCTCCATATTTAAAGTATATTCCAATACATATCCATTGGCCAATGCAAAACGCCTATACATATGCATGACCTTTCCCCGCTTCGTATTCAAATTAGGTCTGCTCCCCTTTGCACCTGCGCAGAGCTTTGTGGTGGTGGCTGTTGAGGGTCCTAGAGGGAAATCTTCATCGCAACTTATAGTTACCCCACCCTCCTCATCATCACCTGTAGCTAACCTCTTGATTTTGCACATGCGCACTTTCTTCTTGGGTCTGAGCCCGGGCGTCTTCCTAGTTATCTTTGCTCATCAGTTTTAAATTGGTTGGAGTTCTGTGATAAATCACCCACAAGGCCCATCCTTGGCAAGTGGGGAGTCGGAGTTCTGTGATAAACTGTCCAGGCCTACCCCTGGCAAGCTGAGCTTCGTAATAAATTGTCCAGAAGGTCAGTCCTTGTCAGGTCAAGATAAGTAAACTAAGAAGCTAGAAATGCTAATGCTTAAAATTTAAAGAGATAAACTGAAAAATACCAAATGCCCACTATCATTCCCCCCTTTTTCTTTAAACCAGTAAATTCTTTTACTTACTTAAACATAGCATTGTTAAACATAGCATTGTGATTCGACATTATACAAATTTTTCCAAGACAAATTGATTGTTTGATTAGCAAATTCTCTTAATGTACCTATTACAAACCTACAAGCCTCCTTATCCTTGGCCCCCCAATCTTCTCCCCTATCCCCTGGGGGTGGGGGGGAAGTGGGTGAACGGCTGTGTTGGCTGCTAGCCAAGGGCTAGCCCAGTGAAACTATCACAAGTGTCTATTGTCAACGTTGAAGCAACTGTGGCAGGCGCTGGGGATGGAGTAGCAGCAGTATCTTTTGCAGAGGTTGAGGTAACCGTAGCAGGCGCCAGGGTAACACCATCAGTGGATGGGGTGATCCTCCTAAGTAGTCTGACATGCTTTAAAACCTGACATACATTCAGGAGAACTAGCAGCACAATTATGCTGGTTTGACCATCTCAAGAATATTCAAAATTATCAAAAACTTTTGTAACTGGTCTGGTGGAGAAAGGGAAATTGAATGAAGATGTTCCCCCAATATATCGGCTCAAAGACAAAAAACATTGGGGTAATTGGCAACAACATCCACCACATGGCTCCTGCAATACAGAAATGGAGCCATATGAGGAACGGCACTATAGACTTGTCTCAAAGATTGCTTGCAAGGACGGTCACAAGACCACCGGGTTCCGGAAACCCCGACTTGTGAAGGTGCCCTGCCCGCGGGGGTGTTCTGCCTGGACATGTCCCTGCTTCAGGTGCTGGGGGGCACAAAGAGATGTGCCATTGCTACGGAAACTACAGCCCTCAAAGGGGTATTTAAGGAGGATCTGCACGGGCAAGGGAAGGAGGGAGAGAAGGAGAGAGACAGAGAGGACGACTGCCTGACTGCCTGACTGCCACTGCCTGACCGCACCACGCCACGCTGCACCACTGCTGGAACAAGCAAATGAGACCTCCTCACCCCCCCTTCACCGTCGCCTTGCCGCTGGACCCGTGGTGATGACTGTTCTGGCTGCCCTATCCCGACTCCTTGCTTGATTTCCATCTTTCATTCCATTCTGTCCTATCGCTATCCTCTTTATTACTTTCTCTTTTTGTAATAAAAGGTGTTCTGGGAGTACGGCATTTGACCTCGTTTGTGTCTTAATCTCGCTCTTGGGATCATATCGAAATCTTCCCCAACATCGGATCGGGACATTTAAATTGGCGTCACAGACAGGATCCCTTGAGGCGAGAGTGCCGCACTGCCCCTGTTGTGCTTATCAAACATTGATTTCCCTCCCCTCTGTCATCTTTCTCTACCACACTTTGTATTTGTTTACAAGAACAGATTGTACTTGTGAGATGTCTCTGAACCTAGCAATGCCTAAGAAACAGTTATACAAGTGACAGTCATGAACACCAAAGCTGACTGGATACATTGCACACTCAGTTTATCCAAAATGTAATTCAAGACAGGTCATTTATTCAGTTCAATTACATGTAAAGCAGAGCAACTATGCAGGAATGCACAGGATCAGGAAGAAGGCCTTAAGTTGTGTTCATTCATGTTTGCATATGCCTTCTCCACTTGTGGGGAATTACAACATGCTGGGGATTTTCTTGGCCAACTGCTTTAAGTTGCTTCACTTTACTATCTGATAGACAAACACAATAAATCACAAGCTCTTTTAAAGGTAGAGCAAGCCAAATTTCTCTGACAAGCAAACCAGCCTCTGCAAAGATATATCCTTTTGATTCAGTCTTGTTTGCATATTGAAAAAGCAAATTATGTGGCACTTAATGAAATAGCAGGATTAGGAGTACAACATTTTAATATTTCTTCCATTCGCCCATAGATGTGGGCAAAAAAAGCAGATGTTGAGCTGTGTGCTCAGCTACCCAAATACAACTATGCTGTCCTTGGTTTGTACGTTAAGTCTTTCTCCTTGCTCTCACCTCATTTCTGTCCTTACCTACCTTGTTTTAGCATGTACCAGCAAATTGGGCAGGAACCATAATTTGTAACCCTTTGTGAGGTACTGATCTTGCATAGATGATAGCAACATCCATTGACTAAAAACAACCAAGGAAAAAGAGAGTTGAGTACACTGTGCAGGGAAGGATGGGGTCTCAGGGCAACTTGGAAGGAGTCTTCCACATCTGTGCAGCAGAAATGGTCAGGTTAGCTGCAGATGTTGTCAAATAACCACCTGAAAGGAGGATGTAGAGAGGCGGGGGTCGGTCTATTCAACCAAGTAACAAGTGATAGGACAAGAGGAAAAAGCCTCAAGTTGTGCCAAGGGCAGTTTAGATTGGATACTAGAAAGAATTCCTTTACTGAAAAGGTTATCAGGCATTGGAACCGGTTTCCCAGGGCAGCAGTGGAGTCCCCATCCCTGGAGGTATTTAGACATAGTGCTTAGGGATGTGGTTTAGTTGGGGACTTGTCAGTGTGAGGTTAATGATTGAACTTGATGATCTTAAAGGTCTTTTCCAATTGAGGCAATTCTGTGATTCTGTGATTCTGAGTAAGCCTAGTGTTCCATCCAAGAGGACACTGAGACCAGAACGGGCAGGAAACATCCAGGCATGACAGGGAAGCTGCATGGTCCCTTTGCAAAGAGGCAGAAACAGACCCTCCCCACGCTGCTCGCCCAGGCATGGGGTCTTACAGAGGCAGGGGTCTCAGGACTACCAAACACAGCTCTCAGGACTTCATGGCTGTCGAGTCTCTCAGTCTTTGCTGACAGGTACTGGCTCCTCTGCAAATGAAGAACTTAGGTTGATAATTAATGAGAATTAAGCCATGCAGAAGGCATAAACCCCCACATTAGAAAGCTGGTTTATGACCGTTCCTCAGGCAATTGCTCAACATCAAAAAGAGACAGCCCAATGTGGCACTTCCATTACCTCATTTTATTATACTGAAGAACTGAAGAGTGTCTGCTAGGAAATGTGACTTCTGAACGGCTTCTTCACCCTCCAAGGGTGTTACCACTCTCTCAGGTTTCTGAAAATGAGTCTTGCATTCAGAGCACCTCCAGAAAGACTTTGACTTATGCATTTACACAGGAAACGAAAAGTTTTCACATAGGAGAGGAAGAGTCATCCTCTGATTTTGGAGGGAAAAAACATCCCATCATTTCCTTTTAGTACTGAATTCCTTAATATGCTGACACTCATATTCATTTCCATACTCCTACCATGATATCTTGGATGCTTTCCTAGAGGCAGCATGAGAGCCAAGGAAGAACTCATGCTCACCACCATGGCCCACTTAAAAGGAAGAAGTAGACAAAAAGGTACTGTGGTGTTTGAGCTACTTGTGAGCTCAACAGAGCACTGCTGCTCTCCTGGGGGAAGGGACCTAGCCCAACAGCAACACTGACCATGCACAAAATACACTAAACCATTTAAATTCATATGTATATATATAGACATATGCTACAAAACATGAGCTAAAACTAAAGAGACTTAGAGGTAGAAGTAGAGGAACAAACTATGTGGAAGGAGAACAGGGAAAGGAAAATTTTGAAAAGGGGCAGAAAGGTCTTGCTTAGGCTCTTTGAGCATATATAAAAATGTTTCATTTTGCCACTTTGTTGGAGGGAAGAGGATAAGAAGGCAATTATTATATTATTTAGTCAATAACCATTTCAAATGTGAAGCAGATTAAAAGAATGAGTCATTCACATTCTCGTGGTCAACTACCAAAGTCTTCTGAGGCAGCTGATACTAAAAGTTTTGTCGGTGCAATGTCATGATCCAAAGTCTTTAGGGTGACACGAGTTATGAGTAGTCAGATCTCATGCCTCAAGGTACAAGCTAATCACACACAGGAGCCAGAAAGGAATTTCCTTCCCTCATTCAGCCAAGGGGCGGGAGGTGATGTCACTGTCACTGCCTCGCTGCCCTCCCTGTGCCAGAGCAGGGGAATTGCTGACCCCATTGCAAAACCCCAGAGCTGCAAAGAAGTAGCAGCGGCACTGCCCATCCTGTTCTTTGTGGAAGAGGGGGATGGGAGAGAGAGATAGAGCACAATCCTAACTTAGCTTTGAACCCTTCTCTTTCCATATTTGGATGCTTTTGAGTGTCCATGTTTGATGTTTTCCAGAGCAAGAAGAGGAGAGGGGTGAGCAGGAATCAGGATATGTATTTTCATTATTTTTTGCCTCCCATCAGTAAATACAGGGGCTTTTGGACCAGCTTCTCAACAGGAACAGGAATCAAGACAGATCTCTCAAAATGTTTCTCTGTGGTCACTCAGGTATTTACAGGGTCTTGGTTCCTTGAAAGAGCACACAGTCAATTTCAACTCTCAGAAAAACCTGTAGTAACTTCACTGCACCTCTTGTGAAGGAGCAGCTCTACTCAGTCATGTCTATTTAAAAGTAGTGTCCTGGTTTTTGCTAGGATAGAGTTAAAAGCACTGTTTTGGTTTCAGTATGGGATTTGTTATGAGAAGAATTCTGAGAACGTACAAGGACATCGTGTTTGGGTAGTTTGCAAAGGACTGAGAGGGGGAAAGTATAGTAGTTAGCAAAACCCAGAATTGGCTTTTGGATATGCCAATAAGACATTCCATATCATATTATGTCATGTCCAGTATATTAACAAGGGTTGACCTGAAAGGGGGGGATTCTCGTGGGAATATAGAGTTGTTATCATTATTATTATAATTACTATTTTAATTTAATTTTTCTCCAATTATCTCAGCCTACAAGTCTCCTTACCTTTACCCCTCCAATTCTCTCCCCTATTCCCTGTGTGGGGGAGGGAATGGAGTGCGCAAGCAGATGTGCCGTGTTTGGATAACAGCCAAGTTAAACTGCCACAAGTGGCTACTTGCAGAACACTTCCCCTTCCCTCCCCAGCCTCCAAGATTGCTGCTAGCTCAAAGTCTGTCTGCAAGGTACAAGCCAAAAGGGTGAATCCACCCAAATCACCACAATATTTTAATCATCGACCTCTGTTGGTGCTTTAAGAGCCGAAGCTGCAGGCGGCCTCAGCCATGAGCAATTAATTCCTGACCTTGAGTGTAAAATAAAAAAAAAGTGAAAAAAAACCCAAGAAAGAATGTGTATGAGACAAGATAAGGGATGAGTTGTGTGATGTAATTAGTAACCAGTCAGAAGTAAAAGAATGGCTCGTGAACAGGTGGATTTATCCAATCATGTCAATTGTTTAGGCACGTGTGTGATAAGGGGTAACGAATCAAAAGTGAAAGAATGCTGCGTGCTTGGGGCGTGCTGGAGGAAAAAAGGATATATAAGCAGTGCAAAGCTTCAATAAAGTGCTGATGCCTGATACCTGAACACATCTCGATGTTGGTCATTTCTTCATCTGCTGCAAATGGTGACCCCAACGTGATCTCGACGTGACCTTGACGTGATCTCGACATGATCTCGACATGATCCTGACGTGGGGATAGAGAACAGCAGACCAGAGAGCAGCGTATGCTCAGAAATAAAAGCAAGGAGAACGGAGGGGGAAGGGGAGCATTTGTTATTTCCGTTTGTCCTCCGAGAACCCCAACGTGTATGAAAGCCCTGCTTCCCGGGAAGTGGCCAGACATCGCCTGCTGATGGGAAGTAGAGAATAAATAGTTTGTTCTTTTGCTTCTGCGAGTGCAGCTTTGCTTTGCTTCTATTAAACTGCCTTTGTCTCGATCCACGAGTTTGGGGGTTTTATTGTTCCATCTTATTTTCTCCCCTCCCCATCCTGCTGAGAAGGGGGGTGATAGAGTGGGCTTTGGTGGGCATCTGGAATTCAGCCAAGGTCAACCCACCAAAGTCTTTTTGGCGCCCAACATGGGGCACAAGACAACAGCAGTTTTGCATTCATCGTTCTTTATCTGCAGTAGTTATTAAGCAGCGAGCTCCTGTGCAGGTCACGGAGTTTTGCTCCCTGTATTGCTTATCTCTTTGTTTTTGCTAAGCTCAGGAACATGTTGATACCAGTAACAGCTATGTGCTTCATGCTGGCATTGATTGCTTTACTGTACTGGGGGAGCTATCTTGTGGAGGAGATGAGGGAATACATCCCCCTTTCCCTACCTAGAGTTAATGTAGATGGCTTTATTATGTAGGCTCCCGAGGTCCTTGTTCACCCTTATATGAGCTGTTTATTACTACTAAGTAATACTGTTGGAATATTATGGGTTTTGTGGAATCTGATCTCGTCCTGGTGTAAGAGAAGGAAGTCATTGGGTGAGGAAATTCTGAAAAGTGCCTTGAAGCATCTGATCCCTGGGTGGCAGGGGGTGTGGAAGGATTTGGGCAGGTTCCTAGGACAGTTATCGCCTCCCATAGCCTGGGATTTTACACCTGAAGAAGCACACAACCCTGGCAAACTAACGCGTCACTTGATGGAAGGGTGCCTGGCCTGCCCCAATGAGAACCAGCAGCTTCTAGCACTGTACTGGGGCCTGGCCTGTGCCTATGGAGCCCCAGTTCACTACTCTCAGAGGACTATGGTTGAGGCAGGGACCCAGACCACATCCAAGGACACCACGGTTGAGACAGGGATCCAAACAACAACAACTACAGTATTTGCCCCAGTGGTGAAAAAGAAACAGTGGACAAGGAGAACCACTGGTCCATATCATCGATTAGTGAGGGCAGAGGAAGAAGAGGAAAGATTTGATCAAGAAACTGGTCCTTCGATGAGGAACTTGGAGGAAGGAGTGAGAGAACTAAAACAAGAAGCAGAAACTACTCGGTCCCTGACCTCATCAGAACCTAGAGACATGCGGAAAGATCACAGCCGCCAGCCAGGTGCTGCCTGGCTGATCCGATGCTGGGATAATGGGGCCGACAGCCAGCAACTGGAAGGAAGGGAAGTCCAGCAGCTGGGATCCCTTGCTAGAAACCTTGGGATCAAAAGAGGAATTGGAAGAGAGGCAGCAATTTGCAGTCTCTGGAGACAGCTCCTCTCAAGTGTGAGGGGCAGATATCCATTCAAAGAAAATCTTATGAACTCCCCAGGAAAGTGGACTACTGCAGATGAAGGCATCCAGTACCTGAGAGAATTAGCAGTGCTGGATGTCCTCTACAGTGATCCTGACAATGATGAGGCCTCCAAAGATCCAGAGGATGTCCTGTGCACCCAGGCCATGTGGATGAAGGTGATCCAAAGTACCCCAGTGTCGTATGCTAAGAGATTGGCAGTGATGTATTCACTGCATGTGGAAACACCAACAGTGGAAGGAGTGTTTTCATGGCTCCAAAACTTCAAAGAAATCTCTGTACATGCTCATACCTATGGGACAGCACCGTGGCTGTCAGGAGCATCCCAAGAAATCAATCCTCTCCTGCCCAAGCCAGAGGGAAAGAGAGTCCTCGATGCATGCTATGTAGTGCACTCTGGTTCTTTTTGCGTGAGGAAGTGGGATGGTGAACCCACCTTTAAACTGGAGGCCCATGTACGCGAATTGAGGGAGAAAACAGCCGTTAAGAAAGGACCAATTAAGAAGGCTGTCAGTGTAGTTGGTGCTGACGCCCAGGAAAGTAATCAATGATCTTCCAGACATAGGAAAACTGAAATCGCCTCCCTCGACCCTGGTGAGGGGACTTCTGGTCTGGCACTACAAAGGTCAGACAGTGAATACGCTGATGAAGAACAGGAGTAGAGAGTCCCTGCCTTGGGCCAGTAGGAGGAGAGGGACGATCGTGTATATTGGACTGTGTGGATCCGATGGCCTGGCACATCAGGTCCACAAAGGTACAAGATTTGGTAGACACCAGTGCCCAGTGTATGCTGGTGCCATCACAGTACAGGGGCACAGAACCCATCTGGATCTCCAGAGTGACAGGGGGATGCCAAGAATTGTCTGTGTTGGAGGCTGAGGTCAGCTTGACAGGAGACAAATGGGAAAAGCACCCCATTGTGACTGGCCCAGAAGCCCCTTGTATCCTTGGCATGGACTACCTCAGGAGAGGGTACTTCAAGGACCCAAAGGGGTACCAATGGGCTTTTGGTGTATCCACTGTAAACACAGACAAGGTCAAACAGCTGTCTACCCTGCCTGGCCTCTCAGAAGATCCCTTCATTGTGGGATTGCTACAAGTTGAAGAGCCACAGCTGCCAGTTACCACCAGGACAATGCACCGGCGGCAATATCATACAAACCGAGACTCCTTGGCTCCCATCCATGAACTGTTATGTCAACTGGAGAGCCAAGGAGTCATCAGCAAGACTCATTCACCTTTTAATAACCCCATGTGGCCAGTGCAAAAGTCTGACAGAGTGTGGAGGTGAAGAGTAGATTACTGTGGCCTGAATGAAGTGATGCCATGACCGAGTGCTGCTTTGCTGGACATGTTAGAGCTCCAATATGAACTGGAGTCTAAAGCAGCCAAGTGGTACGCCACCATAGACATTGCCAATGCATTTTTCTTCATTCCTTTGGCACCAGAGTGCAGGCCGCAGTTTGCTTTCACGTGGAGGGGTGTCCAGTACACCTGGAAACGACTGCCCCAGGGGTGGAAACACATCCCCACCATTTGTCATGGACTAATTCAAAATGAACTGGAAAAGGGTGATGCCCCTGAACATCTATAGTACATTGATGACATCATCGTGTGGGGCAACAAGGCAGAGGAAGTGTTTGAGAAGGGAAAAAGAGTACTTCAGATTCTTCTGAGAGCTGCTTTTGCTATTAAGAAAAGCAAGGAAAAGGGACCTGCACAAGAGATCCAGTTCTTGGGAATAAAACGGCAGGATGGCTGCCATCATGTGCCTATGAATGTGGTTAACAAGACAGCAGCTCTGTCTCCACCAGCTCACAAGAAGGAAACACAAGCTTTCCTAGGCCTTGTGGGATTTTGGAGAATGCATGTTCCAGGTTACAGTCAGCTTGTGAGACCTCTCTGTCGAGTAACCCAAATGAAGAACTATTTTGAGTGGGCCTTGAGCAACAACAAGCCTTTGAGCGTATCAAACAGGAAACAGCTCGTGCAGTGGCTTTTGGGCCTGTCCAAACAGGACCAGCTGTGCAAAATGTACTCTACAGTGCAACTGGGGAGCATGGTCTCACCTGGCGCCTCTGGGAGAAAACATCCCCGAGGTCGACCGTTAGGGTTTTGGAGCAGGGGGTATTGTGGATCAGAAGCCCACTACACTCCAACTACAAAGGAGATACTAACAGCATATGAGGTGATTTGCGCTGCTTCAGAAGTTGTTGGTACAGAAGCACATCTGCTCCTGGCACCGCGATTGCCTGTGCTACACTGGATGTTTAAAGGAAACATCCCTTCTACACATCACACAACCAGCTATACATGGAGTAAGTGGGTAGCGTAGATCACGCAACAAGCTCAACTAGGGAATCCCAACCATCCAGGAATCCTGGAAGAGATCATGGGCTGGCCAGAAGGCAGAGATTTTGGAGTACAGCCTGAGGAGGTGGTTCCTGATCAAGAGGCACCACCATATAATGAGTTACCAGAAGATGAAAGGCGTTATGCTTTGTTTACTGATGGATCCTGTCGTGTGGTAGGAAACCATCAGAAGTGGAAAGCTGCTGTGTGGAGTCCCACACGACAAGTCATTGATGCCACTGAAGGAGAAGTTGAGTCAAGTGAGTTTGCAGAAATGAAAGCCATCCAACTAGCCCTGTACAAGAAAAGTCGCCAGCACTCTACACTGACTCCTGGATGGTGGCTAATGCCTTGTGGGGTGGCTGCAGCAGTGGAAGAAGACCGATTGGCTGCGTAGGGGTAAACCCATCTGAGCTGCTGCACTGTGGCAGGACATTGCTGCTTGAGTAGAAAACATGACTGTAAAGGTACGTCATGTAGATGCTCACGTGCCCAAAAGCTGCGCCACTGACTAACATCAAAACAATGAACATGCAAACAAAACCCCTCCATACTGTGGGAGGAGATAAGGTCCCTGTAGTGCACACAGGGAAGTGGTTGGGGAAGGCAGTATGGATTGCTGCTCCCATGGGAAAAGGCAAACCCATCCATGGGATTGTCTTACTCAAGGGCCTGGGTGTACTTGGTGGGTAATATGGAAGGATGGAGAGACCCGGTGTGTGCCTCAAGGAGATTTAACCTTGATGGGGGGAAAACTAATCTGTGATGCGAGTTGTATGTTGCAGGAAGGAATGTAGCAGGAATGACCTGAACTGACGGGGAATGTGTTCCACAAGGAAAGGAACCAGACGAGTGTAATGACCATGAGAACCAAGCCAGTGTTGATGATATGCAAAAATATAAAATATAGTTAGATTTATTCATTTTTTTTCTGTATTAAGAATTAGATTTTAGAAAATAAGCTGAGCTTCATTTTGTCTCTGTGTTAGGTGGGAAACTTCAAGTTTAGATCATTTTGTCCGTGTTAAGTGGGAAACTTTTACAAGAACTAACAAGCTATTCCACACTGTCAGCAAAGGCCTTGCTGTGCCTGGCGTGCGAGCAGTCTGGAGCAAGAGAAGAAGGAACTGGTATGCAACACCTGCAGGCTGAAGCAAGAGAGCTGGCTTTGTTTTGTCTAGAGGTCTACAAGGGTGCTAACAAGCACCAACAGGAGGTAGTGCCCAAGCGTGAATGGGACTGAACTTATTTTAATGATTTCTTGGAACTAATTATCTTAACCCAACCTAAATTTAATGAATATTTATGTGTGTGTACTTTAAATAATGCCTTTGTAAAAGAGTGGGGGCGCAGGGCCCTTATGGAGCGATCCACCCTGTCGCCAGCCGGCGAATAAAACACACCTGCTTTATAACTCTCTGTGAGTTGTAAGGTTTGATTCCACAGATCAATGTGGCACCCCAGATGGGACCCCCTCTCTTCTCGGCTGCAGGACTGGCTGGGAGCGGGACATCCTAAGGCACCGCTGGATTATTTCTCCCTAGGATCTCCCAATCCCACCCGATCTCTGCGGGGAAAGATATCAGCGGGCAGACCAGGTATGTAAATTGGGAATACCTGCAGGAGGGGCAGGGGAAGAACCTATAAGTCTTGTGGAGACTTCCCACGTGAGGTGAGGAGTAGTATTGCTTGCCAAGACCCTATAAATCCGTATGGAGAAATTCTGCGCCTTGTGAGGGGGCAATATTGCTCGCTCCTTGGGATTCTTGGGCCCAACAGGAGACTCACGCCGGGTGAGGGGAAACCTGCGATTCCTTAAGCCGTGAGATAATGGTAACTGGTATCCTGCTGGGATAGCAGGAGTGCTGTGTGGGATAGCCATCATCTTATACATCTGTTGTAAAAACCTGGTACCATGTATTATGGTTTAAGTTATACTGCTTGGTGTGGACCTGCGGCAAAAGGTTAACAGTTTACGGTTTACGGTTTATGCTACACGAGAGCCTGACTATTGTTTTGTGGTATGAGTGAGAGGAGTGAAGGGCCCGTTTGTGTGACTGAGTTTCTGTGTTGTTTGCAGCCCAGCTGCCAAGCGGGTGCAGAGTTCTAAGCCTCGGTTCTGTTCTCCCGCAATGGAAACAGCCGGAGGCGAACAAAGCGAGAGGTTATAGTTCAGTGTTATAAACGTAATTTGTCTTTGTGGTTGTTTAATGTGTGGGGGGAACTAAATGGGAATTTAAGACTCATAGATATTAAGGAAGATAAATCGGAGTTTTGCCAGGAGTTTTAGATACTGCACAAACACACTTTAAGGGAGACAGATCACCCTCTTAAGAACAGACAGGGGGATCACATTCCAGTGATCAGTGTCCATACTATTCTCAGTGTGTTCTTAAGCGTATGGCAGACCTTGGAAAAGGGTTAGCTGAACAAAGTTTTAATTTCTGGTGTCCTATACATGGACCTGAGGATTTTTCATGTAAACCAATTCTTATTTTTAAGTGTTTTGGCTAAGACCAAAACACTGGTGCAGTTTAGAAGCGATTTCTGGTGTAACTGATGTAAATTGTGGTCCGTCTGGGACAGAATTGAGTGCTCAAGCGAACTTGAATGGGTATTCTGTGGGAATTTAGAAAGTTTAAAGAATAGAATCATAGAATGGTTTGAGCTGGAAGGGACTTTAAAGATCATCTAGTTCCAACCCCCCTGCCATGAGCATGGACACCTTTCCACTAGACCAGGTTGCTCAAAGACTCATCCAGCCTGGCCTTGAACACTTCCAGGGAGGGGACATCCACAAATTCCTTGGGCAACCTGTTCCAGTGTCTCGCATTCTTGTAGGCCCCCTTCAGGTACTGGAAGGCCACTATAAGATCTCCCTGGAGCTGTCTCTTCTCCAGGCTGAACATCCCCAACTCTTTCAGCCTGTCCTCATAGGAGAGGTGCTCCAGCCCTCAGATCATCCTCGTGGCCCTCCTCTGGACTCATTCTAACTGGTCTATGTCTCTCTTGTGTTGGAGGCTCCAGAACTGGACACAGTACTCCAGGTGGGGCCTTATGAGAGCAGAGTACAGAGGGAAAATCACCTCCCTCGACCTGCTGGCCACGCTTCTCTTGATGCAGCCCAGGATACGGTTGGCCTTCTGGGCTGCAAGCGTACATTGCCGGCTCATGTTGAGCTTCTCGTCCACCACCACTCCCAAGTCCTTCTCTTCAGAGCTAGCCTCAAGCCACTCATTGCCCAGCCTTTACCCAGATGCCTTGACCCAGATGCAGGACCTTGCATTTGGCCTTATTAAACTTCATGAGGTTGGCACAGGCCCACTCTCAAGCCTGTCAAGATCCATCTGGATGGTGTCCCATCCCTCCAGCATGTCAACCACACCACTCAGCTTAGTGTCATCATCAAGCTTGCTGAGGGTGCACTCAATCACCCTGACAAAGATGTTGAAGAGCACCGGTCCCAATACCGACCCTTGAGGGACATCACTCGTCACCGTTTTCCACTCAGACTTTGAGCTGTTGACCACAACTCTTTGAGTGCAACCATCCATCCAGTTCCTTATCCACCGAGTGGTCCATCCATCAAACCCACATGTTTCCAACTTGGAGATAAGAATGTCATGCAGGACAGTGTGAAATGCCTTGCACAAGTCCAGGTAGATGACATCAGTTGCTTTAGCCTTATCCACCAATGTTGTAACCCCATCATAAAAGGACACCAAATTGGTCAGGCATGATTTGCCCTTGGTGAAGCCATGCTGGTTGTCACCAATCACCTTCTTATTTTCAATGTGCCTTAGCAAAGTTTCAAGGACTATCTGCTCCATGATCTTGCCTGGCACATAGGTGAGACTGACCGGCCTGTAGTTCCCCAGGTTTTCCTTGTTACCCTTTTTAAAAATGGGAGTTATGTTCCCCTTTTTCCAGTCTGTGGGAACTTCACCAGACTGCCAGGACTTCTCAAAGATGATGGATAGAGGCTTTGCAACTCCATCAGCCAGTTCCCTCAGGACCCGCAGATGCATCCCATCAGGTCCCATGGACTTGTGCACCTTCAGGTTCCTTAGGTGCTCCCGAACCTGGTCTTCTCCTACAGTAGGTGGCTTTTCATTCTCCTGGACCCATCCTTTGCTTTCTAGGACTTGGGCAGTGTGGCACGAGTCCTTGCCAGTGAAGACTGAGGCAAAAAAGTGATTGAGCACCTCAGCCTTCTCAGTGTCCTGGGTGACCAGATCTCTTGTCGCCTTCCGGAGAGGGCCCACATTTTCCCTAGTTTTCCTTTTCTCTCCAACATACCTATAAAAACTTTTTTTGTTGCCCTTGACATCTCTGGCCAAATTTAATTCTGTCAGGGCCTTGGCTTTCCTAACCTGATCCCTGGCTTCTCGGGCAATTTATCTGTATTCTTCCCAGGTTACCTGTCCTTCCTTCCACCCTTTATAGGCTTCCTTCTTGATCCTAAATTTGTTCAGGATCTTCTTGTCCATCCATGCAGGATGAATCAGTGAGACTAGTGAAACTTATATGGTAAAGAGATAAATACAAACTCATCACTATGGTATGGGAGGAGATGTAAAACAAAGTAATAACTTAGCCCCTCAGTGTGGGGAGTGCACAAGCGCCCGTATCTCTCCAAACGGAGACAGGAGTTTTATCTTGAGAATTGCTTTGAATTCAGGTTTGATTCTGCAGGTCATTGGCCCCCAACAATCAAACGTGCTGCTTCTCCTGTCCTGAACATCTCTCATGACAGAAGATGCCCAAGTCAAAGCCTGTTTGTGAACATCTGGAGGAATGGAGGAAACCCATGGGATATCTATCTGATAAAGGACAAGGAGGCGGAGCTAATAAGAATGTATAAACCTGCGTGTTTGGTATAAATTATGTGGGACCTGAGCATAACGCAAATGGCATGGAATAAGGGGTGGAGATTTTATTGGGTCTGGCTGGGATGGAGTTGATTTTCCCCATAGCAGCCCTCACAGTGCTGTGTTTTGTATTAGTAGTTAGAAAGGTATTGATAACACACCCCTGTTTTGGTTACTGCTGAGCAGTGCTAGCACAGCATCAAGGCCGTCTCTCCAACATTTCCACCCCCACCAGTAGGCTGGGGGTGAGGAAGATCTTGGGAGGGGACTGTCCTGGTTTTTGCTAGGATGGGTTTAATTTTCTTCTTAGTGGTATGAAAGCACCATGGTTTTTTTTCAGTAACAATTGTTATGAGAACAGTGTTGTTAACTACAAGGACACCGTGCTTGGGCAGTTTCCAAGAACAGAGGACTGAAAGGAGGGAGTGGAGAAGAAAAGTGCAGTAGTTAGTAAAACTCAGAACTGACAGTTGGATATGCCAATAAGATATTCCATATGATATTACGTCATGTGCAGTATATTAACTGGAGCTGAGCAGAAAGGGGGGATTCTCTTGGGAATCGCTCGGGCTCACTTTTCCTGGATTGTGATTTCGGTTTCGGGGTTCCTTTTCACTCCTCTGGGATTGTTTTCAGCAGGTGGTGAGCAACTGTACTGTGCATCACTCATATATATATATATATATATATATCATTATCATTATCATTATCATTATCATTATCATTATCATTATCATTATCGTTATCATTATCGTTATCATTATCATTATTGTTATCGTTATCTTTATTGTTATCGTTATCATATCGTTACTCTTATTATTCTTACTAGTTACATTTTATTTTACTCTAATTATTAAATTGTTCTTATCTCAACCTACAAGTCTCCTCACCTTTACCCCTCCAGTTCTCCCCCAGATTCTCTGGGTGTGGGTGGGGGGAGGGCGGGGGGGAAGGGGGCAGGGGTGCTGTAATTGGCTGTGTCTTGTTTGGCTGCCAGCTAAGTTAAACTATCACAGGGACTTAGGCAGGACAGCTGACCCAAACTGGCCAAAAGGATATTCCATACCATATGACCTCTGCTCAGAAATAAAAGCAAGGAGAAAGGAGGGGGAAAGGGGGGCATTCATTACTTATGTTTGTCCTCCAGGAACCGCAACACGTATGAAGCCCTGCTTCCCGGGAAGTGGCCAAACATCGCTTGCTGATAGGAAGTAGAGAATATTTTGTTCTTTTGTTTCTGCGTGTGCAGCTTTGCTTTGTTTCTATTAAACTGCCTTTGTCTCAGCCCACGAGTTTGGGGTTTTTTTTGTTCCATCCAGGATACTGTCCTGGTTTTGCTAGGATAGAGTTATTTTTTTTTCTTAGTAGTTAGAATAGCTGTGTTTTAGTTTCAGTGTAAGACATGTTATGAGAGGAATGTTGGTAACAGTACTAATGTTATTAGTTGCTGCTGGAGCTCAAGGCCATTGTGTTTGGCTGGTTCACAGCTACATTAGGACTGGGAGGGAGAAGCGCAGTGAATAGCAAAACCCAAAACTGGCATTTGGATGTGCCAATGAAATATTCCAGATCATATCACGTCATGTTTAGTATATTATCCGTGGTTGACCGGAAGATGGGGATATTCTCTTGAGGATCACTTGGGCTCACTCTTCTGGGATTGCAGTTTCGGGACTGTCTCTGCTCCAGGATCACTGTCTGGCACAGTCTGGGCATCAGTCAGCAGGTGGTGAACAATTGCACTGTGCATCACTCAATTGTATATTCTATTATTACTGTTGTTATCATCATAATTTTATTTTAATTAGTAAATAGTTTTTATCTCAACCCATGAGTCTCCTTGCCCTTTTCTTTCCCATTCTCTCCCTTATTCCCTGGAGGGGGTGGGCAAGAGTGAGAGAGCAGGCTTTGTTTGGCTGCAAACCAAAAAGGTGAAACCACCACAATGTCTGAAACTATTGCAGAGAGAACATTTCCATTTATAGAACATATAAACAGACTTCTGAAGCTCAGCATTTGCAAAGATGAAATCATAAGCTGGAGGACTCCAAATCCAGACGACAATGGAGCCTGTAGCCAATAATAGCATCCACTCTGCAACGTAAAACCAACAGGGGAGTAGCAATGTTAGTATAAATACTGGTATGTGCATGTTAGTATACAAGCACAAAAATCTTTTATATTGTATGTCCTCTGATGCCATTTTTCTGGTGAGTGTTTCCCAAAGAGAAAAAAAAAAAGTCATAGAAAGCTGAGGAGATCATGCTGCCTCGAATAAAATGGGAAGGCCAAAACTAGGAAAAAAATAGCCCAAGACCCCTGGACAAGTTTCTTCAAAGACAGCTTAGAGTCACATAAACATGTGTCCTGGTTTTGCTAAGATAGAGTTAATTTTCTTTTTAGTATTTTAGTTTCAGTGTTTCAGTTCAGACTTATTACGAGAAGAACGTTGATAACAGTGCTGGTGGTGTGAGTTGCTGCTGGAGCTCAGGGCCACCATGTTTGGCTGCTTCACAGCTGCATTAGGACTGAGAGGGAGAAGTGTAGTGAATAGCAAAACCCCAAACTGGCATTTGGATGTGCCAATGAGATATTCCAGATCATATCACGTCATGCCAGTATATTAACCAGGGCTGACCGGAAGACAGGGCACTTCTCTTCCGGGGGTACTTCTCTCGGGGATCTCTCAAGCTCACTCTTCCAGGGTTTCAGTTTTGGGACTGTCTCTCCTCCGAGATCTTTAGCTGGCACGGGCCGGGCATCAGTCAGTGGGCAGTGAGCACTGTGTATCACTCATTTGTATAATTCTGTTATCACTGTTGTTATCATTATCATTTCATTTTAATTAGTAAATAGTTTTTATCTCAACCCGTGAGTCTCCTTGCCCTTCTTTCCAATTCTCTCCCCTACTCCCTGGGCGAGGGAAGTGGGGGGAGGGTGATAGAGCAGGCTGTGTTTGGCTGCAAACTGCAAGCAAAAAGGGTGAATCCACCCAAACCACCACAGTCCTTTTTTTTTGGCGCCCAACGTGGGGCACGAAGAGTTGAGATAAAGACAGATTTGACCAGACTGTGTTAAAACAAAACCCTGATAAGCACTAATTATGTGGCCTCGGACTTGGTCGGCGCTGATCGAAACGCTGTTTTCTGTGCTAAGGTGGTTTTAGAGCTGTGGTCTGTCTCACCTCCCTTGCCGTATATGCTGTTTGCCAGTGTTTATACGTGGTTCATCACCACTAGGCGTTGGATTGGATTGAGGGATGCTGTTTTGCTGATTAAGGTTTTTGTTGTGCTGTGCTGTGGGGTGCTGGTTGTTGGTATGATAAAATCATGGGCTGTGGGACCAATTTTGTATCTGTATGCCATGGTGGCAGGTGGCACGACCAAGTCGGTTCCACCCCCACATTTTGGGAGTCGTATAATGGGTGTGGTCACCAATTACACCTTTTCCTGGGACAGCCAATACAAGGAGGAGACACCTGCCTCTGTTTTCCCCTTCTCCTCTGAATCATTTATAAAAGCTCTTGAGAATTTTGAATACTCTTGGGATGCTCAAACTACCATCATCCTATTGCTGAATGTGTATCAGGTTGTGATGTTGTTTAGATCTGCTATGGGTGTTTGGTGCAGATGTCAGTGTTGTGCTGCCACTCAAGTTTCTGCGACCACGTCAACCCCCGCGACCAGCACTGCGACCACTTCAACCCTTATAACCAGCACTGCGACCACTTCAACCCCTGCGATAGTCACCACAACAACTACTCCAACCTCAGCACCTGCTAAGGTAACTCAAACATCAGTGAAAAGCAGCACAGATAAACCAGACAACAAACCTGTGCCAGTATCAGTTGCCCCTGTACAAAAGAGGAAATACACAAAGAAATCTGTTCGCATAACAAAGGATGAGGAGGAAGTGGGGCCATCACGAGAACCAGAGGAAGAGCCAGAACCAGAGATCGCTATTGCTCAGTGAGCTGCGAGATATCCGAAAGGACCTCACCCGTCATTCAGGCGAACACATTGCCACCTGGATGCTTCGATGCTGGGACAATGGGGCCAGCAGCATGGATCTAGATGGCAGGGAAGCCAAGCAATTGGGTTCCATTGCCAGAGAAAGTGGTATTGACAAAGCTATTGGGAGAGAGCCACAGACTCTCAACCTCTGGAAGCGACTCCTGTCAAGTGTGAAAGAAAGGTTCAACTTTAAGGATGATATTTTGTGCAATCTAAGCAAGTGGGACAACACAGAGAAAGGCATCCAGTGCTTGAGAGAATGAGCTGTGCTGGAAGTGATTTATAGTAACTTGAATGAGAATCAGTTACCCAAAGATCCAGATGAAGTCCCGTGCACAGGAGGCATGTGGAGGAAGGTTCTACAGAATGCACCAGCATCGTAGCCAAGTCACTGGCAGTACTTAAGTTCAAACCTGGAGAGGAGCCAAGAGTGGATGACACGGCTTGCCACCTCCACACATACGGAGACACTCTGTCCTCCTCTCTCATCTCAGCTGTAGAGAAAATGACCCAAGAGTTCCGGGAATACATGTCCAATTCCTCTGCACATAACAAGGTCTCAGGTGATAAGAACAAGCGTTCCTCTGCCCAAGAGAAAGGGCACACACCACGGGGCACACTGTGGTTTGAATTGTGTGACCATGGAGAGGACATGAGAAAGTGGGATGGCAAACCCACCTCAGCCCTAGAGGCACGTGTCCGTGAGCTGCGAAGAAAAACAAACACAAAAGGGAGTTCTTCCAAGAAAGTTGCTCCAGTTTCCACTGGTCAGCTCTCCAAACAGCGTAGATGGGCTTCCGATCCCTATCTACAAGATGCAAATGAAGACAAGAGGGGTCCAGCCTGCACAAGCTGCTCAAACTCATATGATGATGATTGGCAGTCTGATCAAGATTAGAGGGGCCCTGCCTCCAGCCAGGTGGAGGAGAGGGAAAACCGAGTTTATTGGACTGTGTGGATTCGTTGGCCTGGCACATCTGACCCATGAGAGTATAAGGCTCTAGTGGACACTGGTGCTCAGTGCACCCTGATACCATTCAGACTTTAAAGGGACAGAATCCATTTGTATTTCTGGAGTGACAGGGGGATCCCAGCAGCTGACTGTTTTGGAGGCTGAAATGAGTCTGACTGGGAATGACTGGCAAAAGCACCCCATTGTGACTGGCCCGGGTGCTCCTTGCATCCTCGGCATAGATTACCTCAGGAGAGGGTACTTCAAGGACCCAAAAGGGTACTGGTGGGCTTTTGGCATAGCTCCCATAGAGACTGAGAAAATCAAGCAGCTGTCCACCTTGCCCGGACTCTCAGAGGACCCGTCTGTTGTTGGACTGTTACGGGTCAAAGACCAGCAGGTTCCCATCGCTACCACACCAGTGCACTGGCAGCAATATCGCACCAACCGAGACTCCGTAATTCCCATCCATAAACTGATTCGTCAGCTGGAGAGCCAAGCAGTGATCAGCAGGACTCGCTCTGCCTTTAACAGCCCCATATGGCCTGTGCGGAAGTCAAATGGGGAGTGGAGACTGACAGTGGACTATCGTGGCCTGAATGAAGTCACACCACCACTGAGCGCTGCCGTGCTGGACATTTTAGAGCTCCAATATGAACTGGAGTCCAAGGCAGCCAAGTGGTACGCCACCATAGACATTGCTAATGCGTTCTTCTCCATTCCTTTGGCACCAGAGTGCAAGCCACAGTTTGCTTTCACCTGGAGGGGTGTCCAGTACACCTGGAATCGACTGCCCCAGGGGTGGAAACACAGCCCCACCATTTGCCATGGACTGATTCAGAAAGCACTGGAACAGGGTGGAGCTCCAGAACACCTGCAATACATTGATGACATCATTGTGTGGGGCAATACAGCAGAAGTTTTTGAGAAAGGGAAGAAAATAATCCAAATCCTTCTAAGAGCCCGTTTTGCCATAAAACAAAGCAAGGTCAAGGGACCTGCTCAAGAGATCCAGTTTTTAGGAATAAAGTGGCAAGATGGACTCCATCAGATTCCAATGGATGTGATCAATAAAATAACAGCTATATGTCCCCACCAACCAACAAAAAGGAAGCACAAACCTTCTTAGGCGTTGTGGGTTTCTGGAGAATGCACGTTCCACACTACAGTGAGATCGTGAACCCTCTCTACCAGGTGACCAGAAAGAAGAATGATTTCACATGGGGTGCTGAGCAACGACGAGCCTTTGAACTAATCAAACAGGAGATAGTCCGTGCAGTAGCTCTTGGACCAGTCCGGACAGGACAAGATGTTAAAAATGTTCTCTACACAGCAGGTGGAGACAATGGACCAACCTGGAGCCTCTGGCAGAAAGCACCAGGGGAGACTCGAGGTCGACCCCTTGGGTTTTGGAGTTGTGGATACAGAGGATCAGAGGCCAAATATACTCCAGCTGAAAAAGAGATATTGGCAGCATATGAGGGAGTTCAAGCTGCTTTAGAAGCCATCGGTACTGAGGCACAGCTCCTCCTGGCACCCCGATTGCCCGTGCTGGGCTGGATGTTCAAAGGGAATGTTCCCTCTACACACCACGCAACTGATGCCACATGGAGTAAGTGGGTCGCACTGATCACACAACGAGCTCGAATTGGAAGCCTTAACCACCCAGGAATTTTGGAAGTGATCACAAACTGGCCAGAAGGCAAAGATTTCAGAATGTCACCTGAAGAGGAGGTGGCATGAGCTGATGAGGCTCCACCGTACAATGAACTGCCAGATAATGAAAAACAATATGCCCTGTTCACTGATGGCTCCTGTCGTATTGTAGGAAAACATCAGAAGTGGAAAGCTGCTGTGTGGAGTCCCATTCAACAAGTTGCAGAGACTGATGAAGGAAAAGGTGAATTGAGCCAATTTGCAGAGGTAAAAGCCATCTAACTGGCCTTAAACATTGCTGAGCGAGAGAAATGGCCAATGCTCTACCTCTATACAGACTCATGGATGGTGGCAAATGCCCTTTGGGGGTGGCTACAACAATGGAAACAGAGCAACTGGCAGCACAGAGGCAAACCCATCTGGGCTGCTGAATTATGGCAAGACATTGCTGCTCGACTAGAGAGACTGGTTGTAAAGATATGACATGTAGATGCCCATGTGCCCAAAAGTTGAGCCACTGAAGAACATCAAAACAACCAACAGGTGGACCAGGCTGCTAAGATTAAAGTGTCTCAAGTAGACCTGGACTGGCAACATAAGGGTGAAAAATTTTTAGCCCGTTGGGCCCATGACTCTTCAGGCCATCAAGGAAGAGATGCAACATATAGATGGGCTCGTGATCGAGGGGTGGACTTAACCATGGACATTATTGCACAGGTTATTCACGAATGTGAAACATGTGCTGTGATTAAGCAAGCCAAGAGGTTAAAACCTATTTGGTATGGAGGGCGATGGTTAAAATATAAATATGGGGAGGCCTGGCAGGTTGACTATATCACACTTCCACAAACACGCAGTGGTAAGCGTTACATGTTCACCATGGTGGAAGCAACCACCAGGTGGCTGGAAACATATGCTGTGCCTCATGCCGCTGCCCGAAACACTATTCTAGTTTTTATCTCAACCCGTGAGTCTCCTTGCCCTTCTTTCCAATTCTCTCCCCTACTCCCTGGGCGAGGGAGGGGGGAGGATGATAGAGCAGGCTGTGTTTGGCTGCAAGCTGCAAGCAAAAAGGGTGAATCCACCCAAACCACCACAACATGTTAAACCTGTTTTCCCTTTCCCTTACTTTGCGTTTGCTTTTCTTGCTCCCAACACACCTATCTCCATTCCCAGCCTTGTCCCATCCAGACAAAAGAACAAGACTATAACGAGAAGGACCAAAAAATTACTTTTCACAAGCCACTACATATGGGTATCTGCAAAGTCTGGATTTTGTCACTATACCAGGAAAGCAAAATATGAAAAGAAATATCAGCTACAGGAATTAGTCCAGTGGCTAGCTAAGGCAGCAGTCATTGTTTATTTATACTACAATATCATTCAGAAGGCTTGTGCAGACCAAAGTTTTCTAATCTTAGGTTCTATGTAAGCAAAAAGAAAGACATCCTTTACTTGGGGCAGGAATTGTAAGGTAAAATGAGTGTCCTGAGGATTTGGTAACCAGTGAGGTGAAAAAGAATAAGGAGGTAGCAGCTAGAACCAGTGCCAAAGAAAGGGGCTAACAAAAAGGTCTTAAGTCACTATTTCTGCCTAAGACAATAATGACCACTTCACTTTGACAGCTGATACTGTCCATGGGCTTAGCAGCACTTTTAGTCATTTCACCTCCTTATCTGGACAAAAGAATGACTTCTACAGGGGAAGAATCTGAGCACAAAAACTGCAGAGTGTGAAAGCGATGCAGGTTGTGTGTGCACGCATGTTAGAGGGAGGTCTTGTCATCTTTCTTGTTTTTTCTTAGGAAGGTTCCTTTGCTGTTCCCTGCATTTATTTACTGATCACTATCTCATCAACAGTAGTACCAAAAGTCTACGAAGGACAGCACTTTAAATTCATTAGCCTCTGTATGCTGTGTTTCACTGGGTGAGTTAGGTAATAGATCCAGTACCAAAAGGCTTTACTTATTTCTTGGAAATACATATATAGGAGAGTGGTTCTGGGCTGCACACTCCGCAGAGAGCTGAGACTGCTGAGCTGACCAGTGCTTCATTCTTTTCTGTCCACCAACTAAACTTATGAAACTACACCTATGAAAAGGGAGGCTGCATAAAAATATCTTTAGGACATTGCACCAGAGAGTGTTACTGGTGAGGATAAAGAATTGTTTTGCCCCTATAGTCACCAGGTCTTCACTTACAGTCATGCTGCTGATCTTTAAATGGAAGCATGAATCCAACTGCAGGACAAATGGAAATGTCCACAGAATGCGACAAGACAACCAACTCCTGTGAAATCCTAACTGAAGTCGCAGTGACACTTATATTGATCATTTGTCCTGGTTTTTGCTATGACAGAGTAGCTGGAAAGCACTGTGTTTTGGTTTCAGTGAGGATTGTTATGAGAACAATGTTGATAACTACAAGGACACTGTGCTTGGGCAGTTTCCAAGACGAGAGGACTGGAAGGGGGAGTGGAGAAGAAAAGTGTAGTAGTTAGTAAACCCAGAATTGACAGCTGGATATGCCAATAAGGTATTCCATATCATATTACGTCATGTTTAGTATATTAACTGGGGCTGACCGGAAAAGGGGGGGGATTCTCTCAGGAATCTCTTGGGCTTGTTTTTTCCAGGATTGCGATTTTGGTTTCGGGGTTCCTTTTCACTCTTCCGGGATCGTTATCAGTGGGTGGTGAGCAACTGTACTCGGCATCATATATATATATATATATATATATATATATATTTGTTACCATTATTACTCTACTCTTACTATTCTTATTAATTTAATTTTATTTTTACTTTTATTATTAAATTGTTCTTATCTCAACCTACAAGTCTCCTTACCTTCACCCCTCCAATTCACTTCCCGATTCCCTGGTGGGGTGGGGAGGGGGCAGGGAGGGTGCTGTGAGTGGCTGTGTCTTGTTTGGCTGCAAGCTAAGTTAAACTATCACATCATTACATTCCCTTTTTAGGAATATTTATTAAAAATGAACCAAATTTCCCTCTTAGTTATTTTAGTTAATTGCTTATTTGAGCGTAGCTTAAAAACAGATGAGAAAATGTACTGTAAATGTTAACACTCAAATAGATAAAGTGAATTCTATCAGGAACAATATCAGCACTTAGCAGGGAGATTTGGGGAATAATTCTTGTGGTGGGTTGACCCTGGCTAGTTCCAATAGTTGCCCCTTACCCTCCTTAGCCCTGAGAGTGCAGCTGGTGCAACATTATAAATGGAGATGAAGAGAGGAATTGGTTCTCCCAGGCCCTCAAACTTCCTGCATAATCACGATGCACATGCCTGCATATATATGCTGATAACCCTAGAAAGTATTTAAGCAAAGTATTTGACTTGTTTCAGTTACAGCATTGATTTATACAAGTGACTGTCTTTTTCTACATATGTGTAGCCAGGATAAAATGAAGTAACATTCAGTTTTTATTCTGACACTTGTAGATTCAGTGGATAGAACTATAAATGACCTAATCATTAAAAATATATAAATATTTGTTCTCCTGGAAAAATGACTGCATGGCCTTATTCTTTTATGTACCATGTATATTCTGACACATTTTGTATGTTTTTCTACGAAAATTGGTTTGAAGTGTCCTTTTTCAAGCTTACAGTCAATGTTGTCAGTACCTACCTCATGTACAGTATTCTACAGATGCTCACTTTGTGTTTTGAGCAGTACACTGGGACTTACTGGAGTTCGCGTTTGTGAAAACTCCTTCAGTCATCGTCTTTTGGAATAAACCCCCTTGAAAAGTTCTTGTCACTCTGTATCACTGATGTAGGATTACAGCAGAAATATGAATGCTTTAAAAAGCTATTTGAAGTGCAGAAGCATATTAACAGAGTACTGTTTATCTGTGAGAGATAAATGTTGTCACTGAGATGCCCTAGAAAGGGTATTCTGCTTTATTCAGATGTTCCTTCATTGCAGATGAAGGAAAAAGAAGACTGACAGCTGATGTGATAAACCGTTTTTCCAGTACAGATCTGTATTTCCTTCTATGGCTAAAATCTTCATCATACCATTAGCAGAGAACATCAGAATGAACTTGTCACTTCATCTTCTAGTTCATACTCAACACCTACTGACTGATTGTCCTGGTTTTTAGCTGAGTGTCGTGGGTTGACCCTGGCTGGATGCCAGATGCCCACCAAAGCCCACTCTATCACCCCCCTCCTCAGAAGGATGGGGAGGGGAGAAAATAAGATGGAACACAAAAAAACAAACTCATGGGTCGAGACAAAGAGCCACTGCACGAGCTATTTCTTGTTTGATACGCTCAAAGGCTTGTTGTTGCTCAAGGCCCCACTCAAAACAGTTCTTCTTTCGAGTTACTTGATAGAGAGGTCTCACAAGCTGACTGTAACCTGGAACATGCATTCTCCAGAATCCCACAAGGCCTATGTTGTAAATCATTAAGAGATATTGTACAATCAAAGGCTTTTTTGGCAGAAAGCAGTGAAGGTATTAAAATGGCTCTAACTTAGGCCCCTTGACATGAGTCAGGGAGGATTAACAGAAGTCTCCGAGAGGTCTACTCTCCTTGAGAACTTCAGACAAAACAACTTTTATCAAACTGGAAATAAGGAAGCTAGAAATCACGAAGTAGGGCTTGTCCTTGGAGGCCGGGCAGAGCGGCACCGCTTGTGATAACAAAGAGAAAGTTCTAAGAAAAAATAATGAGCCAATCAGTGTGGGTTTTTGGGAATATGCATGAGCTTAAGTAACTGCTGTATATATTAAGCATATGTGTAATCAATGAAAAAAGAAAGTCTGCTGATTCTCATATTGAGTGTCCGGGTCTTCTCTCCGTCGCAACAGGCCTAGGAAAGCTTGTGTTTCCTTCTTGTTAGCTGGTGGAGACAAAGCTGCTGTCTTGTTAACCACATCCATAGGCACATGATGGCAGCCATCCTGCCATTTTATTCCCAAGAACTGAATGTCTTGTGCAGGTCCCTTTTCCTTGCTTTTCTTAATAGCAAAAGCAGCTCTCAGAAGAATCTGAAGTACTCTTTTTCCCTTCTCAAACACTTCTTCTGCCTTGTTGCCTCACACGATGATATCATCAATGTATTGTAGATGTTCAGGGGCATCACCCTTTTCCAGTTCATTTTGAATTAATCCATGACAAATGATGGGGCTGTGTTTCCACCCCTGGGGCAGTCGATTCCAGGTGTACTGGACACCCCTCCACGTGAAAGCAAACAGCAGCCTGCACTCTGGTGCCAAAGGAATGGAGAAGAACGCATTGGCAATGTCTATGGTGGCGTACCACTTGGCTGCCTTGGACTCCAATTCATATTGGAGCTCTAACATGTCCGGCACGGCTGCACTCAGTGGTGGTATCACTTCATTTAGGCCATGGTAGTCTACTCTTCACCTCTACGCTCCATCAGACTTTTGCACTGGCCATATGGGGCTATTAAAAGGTGAATGAGTCTTCCTGATGACTACTTGGCTCTCCAGTTGATGAATCAGTTCATGGATGGGAGCCAAGGAGTCTCGGTTTGTACGATATTGCCGCCGGTGCACTGTCCTGGTGGCAACTGGCAGCTGTGGTTCTTCAACTTGTAGCAATCCCACAATGAAGGGATCTTCTGAGAGGCCAGGCAGGGTAGACAGCTGCTTGACCTTTTTTGTGCTCACAGTGGCTACACCAAAAGCTCATTGGTATCCCTTTGGGTCTGTGAAGTACCCTCTCCTGAGATAGTCGATGCCAAGGATACAAGGGGCTTCTGGGCCAGTCACAATGGGGTGCTTTTCCCATTTGTCTCCTGTCAAGCTGACCTCAGCCTCCAACACAGACAATTCCTGGCATCCCCCTGTCACTCTGGAGATCCAGATGGGTTCTGTGCCCTTGTATCGTGATGGCACCAACATACACTGCGCAGCAGTGTCAACCAGAGCCTTATACTTTTGTGGATCTAATGTGCCAGGTCATCGGATCCACACGGTCCAATATACACGATCGTCCCTTTCCTCCTCCTGGCCAAAGGCAGGGACCCTCTACTCCTGTTCCTCATCAGAGTATTCACTGTCTGACCTTTGCAGTGCCAGACCAGAAGTCCCCTCACCAGGGTCGAGGGAGGTGATTTCAGTTTTTCTATGTCTGGAAGATCGTTGATTACCTTGCTGGGTGTCAGCACCAACTACACTGACAGCCTTCTTAATTGGTCCTTTCTTAACGGCTGTTTTCCCCCTCAATTCGCGTACACGGGCCTCCAGTTTAAAGGTGGGTTCACCATCCCACTTCCTCATGTCCTCCCCCGGCCACGCAAGAAGAAACAGAGTGCACCACGTGGCATACGTTAAGGGCTCCCTTTCCCTCTGACTGGGGCAGGAAAAGATTGATTCCTTGGGATGCCTTTGACAGCCACGGTGCTGGCCCGTAGGGACGAGGAGGTACAGAGATTCTCATCAAAGTTTTGAAGCCACGAAGACACTCCTTCCACAGTTGGTGTCTCCACATCCGGGGAATATATTGCTGCCAGGCTGTTAGCATATGGCAGTGGGGCACCTTGGATCACCAAGGACATCCTCTGGATCTTTGGAGGCCTCATCATTGTCTGGATCACTGTAGATGACTTTCAGCACTGCTAATTCTCTCAGGTACTGGATGCCTTCATCCGCAGTAGTCCACTTTCCCAGAGAGTTCATAAGAACTTCCTTGAATGGATATCTGGCTTTCACACTTGAGAGGAGCTGTCTCCAGAGACTGCAAATTGCTGCCTCTCTTCCAATTCCTCTCTCAATCCCACGGTTTCCAGCCAGGGATCCCAGCTGCTGGACTTCCCTTCCTTCCAGTTGCTGACTGTCTACCCCATTATCCCAGCATCGGATCAGCCAGGCAGCAATCCGCTCACCTGGCTGGCGGCTGCAATCTTTCCGCATGTCTCGAAGCTCTGATGAGGTCAAGGACCGGGTAGTTTCTGCTTCTTGTTTCAGTTCTCTCACTCCTTCCTCCAAGTTCCTCATCGAAGGACCGGCTTCTTGATCCTCTTCTTCCTCTGCCCTCACTAATCGATGATATGGACCAGTGGTTCTCCTTGTCCACTGTTTCTTTTTCACCACTGGGGCAATTACTGTAGTTGTTGTTGTTTGGATCCCTGTCTCAACCATGGTGTCCTCGGATGTGGTCTGGGTCCCTGCCTTAACCACAGTCCTCTGAGAGTACTGAACTGGGGCTCCATAGGCACAGGCCAGGCCCCAGTACAGTGCTAGAAGCTGCTGGTTCTCATTGGGGTAGGCCAGGCACCCTTCCATCAAGTGGCGCATTAATTTGCCAGGGTTGTGTGCTTCTTTAGGTGTGAAATCCCAGGCTATGGGAGGTGATAACTGTCCTAGGAACTGTTGGGGCCTTAAGCTGTGCTGTGTGAGTGTGCAGAGTTAGATCCTTAGCTTGACTGTGTGAAGTTATGTGAGCTATGTAAAGAATGTCTTTTCGGTTAAAGTAAGCTGGAAAACAGGATATTACGGCGAGGAAGTGAACCTGAACCGAGATAAGAACGAACCAGTGGGACTGAGGGGTCAGAGTGTGAACAGTAGCTAGTAACCAATAATAATTAGTTTCGTAGCATGCTTGGTGCATGGACACGTATACGGAACTCAAAGTGGTATATAACAAGCAGCTTTCTGATAATAAAGTGGATTTGAACTTGCATCTTAGAGATGTGTGTGAGTGGTTCATTTCTCGCTCGCCTGAATAGCCCACGACAAGGAACCTGCCCAAATCCTTCCACACCCCCTGCCACCCAGGGACCGGCTGCTTCAGGGCACTTTTCAGTTTTTGCTCACCCAAAAGCTGCCTTCTCTTACACCAGGACGAGACTATATTCCACAAAACCCATAATATTCCAACAGTATTACTTAGTAGTAATAAACAGCTCGCATAAGGGTGAACAAGGACCTCAGGAGCCTGCGTAATAAAGCCACCTACATTAACTTCAGGCAGGGAAAGTGAGATGTATTCCCTTGTCTCCTCCACAAGATAGCTCCCCCAGCACAGTAAGGCCATCAGTGCCAGGACTAAGCACATAGTGACTATCTGTACCAGCACGTTCCTGAGTTCCTTCATCCTCCCCACAGAATAGCTCCCCCAGCACAGCAAAGCAACAAATGTCAGCATGAAGCACAGAGCTGTTCCTGTTATCAGCATGTTCCCAAACTGAGCAGAAACAGAGACAAGCAATGCTACCAGCAGAGAGATAAAAAAAAACCAACTCCGTGACCTGCACAGGAGCTCACTGCTTAATAACTACTGCAGCTAAAGCTACGCTGAATGTAAAACTAATGTTGTCTCAAGCCCCACATTGGGTGCCAAAAAAGACTGTGGTGGGTTGACCCTGGCTAGATGCCAGATGCCCACCAAAGCCCACTTTATCACCCCCCTCCTCAGAAAGGTGGGGAGGGGAGAAAATAAGATGGAACACAAAAAACCCCAAACTCGTGGGTCGAGACAAAGGCAGTTTAATAGAAGCAAAGCAAAGCTGCGCGTGCAGAAGCAAAAGAACAAAATATTTATTCCCTGCTTCCCATCAGCAGGCGATGTCTGGCCACTTCCCGGGAAGCAGGGCTTTCGTACCCTTTGCGGTTCCCGGAGGATAAAACGGAAGTAACGAATGCCCCCCCTTCCCCCTCCGTTCTCCTTGCTTTATTTCTGAGCAGACGTCATATGGTCTGGAATATCCCTTTTGTCCGTTTGGGTCAGCTGTCCTGGCTGTGTCCCCTCCCAAGACCTTCCCCACTCCCAGCCTACTGGGGTAGATGTTGGAGAGCCAGCCTTGGTGCTGTGCTAGCACTGCTCAGCAGTAACCAAAACACTGGTGTGTTATCAACACCCCTCGAGCCACCAATACTCTGAGGGCTGCCACAGGGAAAATCAACTCCATCCCAGCCAGACCCAATACACTGAGACAGAGCTAGGTTTCTTTTTAGTAGCTAGAATAGTTCTCTGTTTTGATTTCAGCCTGGGACTTCTTATGAGAGAAACACTGAGAACATGCCAGTGTTTGCATTTTTGTCACTGGAAGTAAAGGACTTTGTGTTCTGTTAGTCCACAAGTGCAAAATCTAAGGGGAGGTGAGGAATATTTAAATTAATAAGCTAAATTAGCATTTAGATCTGCCAATGGGATATTCCATATCATATCACGTCATGTTCCGTATATTAATGAGGGTCTCTTCCTCTTTTAGCTCTCTCTGACTTTTGCTCAGGCTCTCGCTCTTCTGGGATTGTGGTTTCGATTCGGGATTGTCGCTCCTCTGGGATCGTTATCTGGGAATGGGCCGAGCTTGGTCAACGGATGGTGAGCAATTGCGTTGTGTATCACACATATGCATATTTTATTATTCTTATCATTGTTACTCTTATCTCATATTGTTTTAATATCACTATTATTTTACTTTATTTCAATTATTGAATTGTTCTTATCTCAACCTACTGGTCTCCTTACCCTTGTCACCCTAATTCTCTCCCCAATCCCCTGTGTGTGGGGGGGAGTTAGTGAACGGTTGTGTTCGGCTGCTAGCCAAGTGAAACCATCACACTGATGGAAAAAGAAAACTGGGCTGACTGCACAGTATTTAAGGACTTCCTGACAGGAATTTAGAATCAGCGATATTTCCATCCAACTTCCCAGTTGTACTCCAGTCACCTAAGTTCACTAGTAGTCATAATTTCTCTTTTCCTTTTCATGGCTTTGGGATCATTTGTATTGCAATAAATCTTGACTCACAGATGTTTTTCTGCCTTTGTAAAAATGGGCTTCTTGTGAGCCTGAAGGCTGATAGTGTTGGTGGGCCAGACCGTTTCTTTTTCTAGTCCTGGGATAGTCTTAATCTCTCTTCATTTCTCCTGGATCTAGTCTCCTTTAGCTGCCAAGGCTTTTGTGGTATTCTGAGTCTGCGGTCTGCCTGATTGACGACGTGATAAAAATAAAAGACAAGTAATAGTAGACAGACTTATCAAGCCACTTGTAATGATGTGTCAAATTCACTGAAATTTAAATATCTTTCATATTTTTTTGTTAATAGTGTTGTCTTTTAAAATATTTCTAATGAAATGAGTACTGGAGAAGATACTGAAGGAGCCCTGAACAGCTTTTCCTCCTGCTGTTTTCAGTGATGCTTTTAGCCTCTAGGAGAATTTAACTATAGCCAAACCTGAATCATTTTAGGTCAGGAGAGTCTAAGAAGTCTTTTTCTTTTCCAAGAGTTACAGCTGAATTCACTATCTATTGCAGTCCTCAATTTATCTATGGCACATAGTGACATAAACTTCTTTGTCTTCTCTCTCACCTTCTGTTGGTAGCCTGTGCCTAGAGTCCACACGTATTCTCATAGAGATAGAGTGATTGCTCTGTCTTTATTTGGCACAGGTTCCTTTTATACACTTTGCCACACAACATGTGATGCATGCCAGCAACTAATTGGTTAAGACCCCACCCACGTGACACAGTCAGTGAGGTTCACACACAGCACAAAAGTCTCTGTTGCTGAATAAAAGTCACCCACGCCTTAGCTCCCACAGCATGTTTCTCTACAACCTTCTTGTCTTTCACCCTTACCTACTGAAAACTTTTTGCTAATAGCAGGCAGGCAGATCTAAGTACTGTATTTGCTTGTTCTTTTGGTAAATGCCATTAGACTCTCTAAAATTATAAATGCCAAGGCAAGGTTAAGGTTACCCTAAATCTCAGGTTGAACTTATCTTTGGTATTTATTTATAATACCAGACTGTCTTGGTCTGGTGTTGAATTCAAAGACAAGTTCTCTATGGAAATTTTCTCCAAAGGGTTTAAAGTTTGGGGTTTTTTTTCCTCCTCTTTCATACTGTTCTACCAAAAGTTTCTGCAGAAACTTGCTGCTTTCTAAGACTTTAAAGAAACATATAACAGACTATGAAATGCCCTTTCACTAAATGTTATGAGTTTTATGTCAGTAAGAGTCTTTTCAGTCTCTGATAGATTGTGAGGCTTATGTGGCCTTTCTTCCCCAGCTGATGAAAGCATGTGCTGAGGGGGCCATGACTGCTGAGGCTCTGCATCTGGACCAGCTTCCACTGCAGGGCTGTGAGAAGCATGTGGCTGTGCCATCACCTGTGTGGAGGCACTTCCTGATGCTTTCCATTGTTACAGGATCTGAACTTGGGTTTCCACAGGCACAGCTTTTGATGTGTTCTCAGCATGTTGTGTAACAAAAACTCGGATTCATTACCCGATGTGCAACAAACCAATCAACACACTCAGTCGAGATATTGATTTAATACAGAGTTGCACAAATCTGGGTGCTAGGTGGTTTTCCACAACTTGTTCCAGTGTTTAAGGATGCATCCCAAGGGTGAACAAGGAGAGACTTTGGAGGAAGGACTAGTTCCCATATTTCCCAAAAAGAAAGTTCGCAACCATGATTTCATACACTCAGGTCACCACCATCTACGTGTATGATTATCAAATATTACTACACAAATGCCAGCTTTAACACAATTCTATTGCAAACAAAGAATACACAATACACAAAATCTTCCTTGTTTCCCTCTTTCTCACTTTAAACACTCAATATCTCTATTTTGGTGTTGCACCTTTTTGTTGCTTACTGCTCTCAGCCAGGGAGAGGATCCAATGGACTCCCTGACTAAAACGCTGGTGTGCGCTTGGAGTCCAGCAGATCCATACTCCCCACTGGTAGTCCGCAAGTTGATCCGGGCAAGGCCCTAAGACTGTCCCAATTTTGGTTGGTAGAAAACTGTTATCCAACAAAAACTCGGATTCGTTACCCGGTGTGCAACAAACACACTCGGTCGAGATACTGATTTATTAGAGTTGTGCAAATCTGGGTGCTAGGTGGTTTTCCACAAAGCTAGCACATCTGAATGCAATCACGGTACATAGTTATACAGTTCCGAAAGGTTAGTAACACCTACTGTTGACGCCTACCATATAATCTTTGGTTTGTTCTGTTTTTACGTTGAGTTCAAAGCCGATGCTCAGTGAGCGATGGGCTTTTTCTCCTCCAGAGGTGTGGTTTTACCATGCTAATGAGGCTAGTTCATCCAAAGTTCACTTTATTAGTTTTTACTAATATGCTAAATACTTCCTCTTCCCCCCTAAGAAGACTTAATTAACTAGCCAAGGATGTACGAGAGCATCAGCTTTCTGCTTCCTAATTAAAGGTCTCCAGATGGCACCTTATCTCATCACATCCTTATTCCAAAACAAAGCCCACAAATTCCATCAACAATTTAGGATTTAACTCATTATATAACAATTGCAGTCTTCTGAAGCACTGCTGTCTCTGGTTTGGGAGTTGCTAGAAGTAAGCACATGCAAGTACATGGGACTGCCTCAATTCATACCACTACCTTAAAGGCTATGCAGGAATGAAAAACTGCTCTTATTTCCAATGCATCTTCACTTGAATTTGACATCATATCCTGACAAGCAATTAAATTAATCCATTATGAATCCTTATTGAAATTGAGATTCTGTTTCAGGGAAGATGTATTGTCTGAGAAGTGGATTTGTGCCCATCATGCAATTGAACAATCTCACATGCTCAGAAGAGATATTGTTTTTATTCTGGACCGGGTGTTCAGTGGATTTTCCACAAATCAAGCACACCTATAGCAAGTTTCATCACTTCTTTTATACACACTTTACAACATTATTATCATATTAATACCTCCTACCTATTCTTGGTTGGTTAGTGATTTACATATCGGTTACATCATTTTAAGTACTTCTATGCATGCTCAGGGGAAGGATCTTCACCTGGGCGAGGGTCTTCTTGACCTATGGACATGATTTTTAGTATTATAATGAAGGCAGTTCCCTTCAGGACACCCTAAAAGTAAGTTTAGTTGCCAAGTTGGACAGTGGGATAGTTACCTGGCCAGGCTGTCACATAACTCACCCTATATACAGTCACTCCTGTATGTTCTCTCTGGTCAAGGTCCAGAGAATAGGGACTTCAAACAACACAGTGTCCTATTCATTATTAACTGATTAAGGCTAACATAAACAATACTAACATAAGCTAACTTCTTAGGTTAGGGTGTCCCGTATCAGGGTGAAAATAATAGAACTTTTTTTTTTTTATTCTATTTCCCATACCTAGTAGAGTGCATAACTGCTTATTTCCTGAAATGACAGCATAATGCTTGATCAGCCATTGTTTTGTTATAGTTTACTGGCTAATCTTGTTGGAGGCATCATCACAACTTGCTTGACAATCATAGAATAGAATCATAGAATAGTTTTGTTTAGAAAATACCTTTAAAATAATTGAGTCCAACTGAAAACCTAGCACTGCCAAGTACACCACTAAAACATGTCCCTAAGAACCTCATCTACAGTCTTTTAAATACCTCCAGGGATGGTGACTCAACCACTTCCCTGGGCCAGCCTGTTCCAATGCTTGATAACCCTTTCAGTGAATAAATCTAAATCTCCCCTGGCACAATTTGAGGCCATTTCCTCTTGTCCTATCACTTGTTACTTGGGAGAAGAGACCAACACCCACCTTGCTAGAACCTCCTTTCAGATAGTTGTAGAGAGCAAGAAGGTCTCCCCTCAGCCTCCTTTTCTCCAGACTAAACAACCCCAGTCCCCTCAGCTGCTCCTCATAAGACTTGTTCTCCAGCCCCTTCACCATCTTCGTTGCCCTTCTTTGGACATGCTCCAGCACCTCAATGTCTTTCCTGTAGCGAGGGACCCAAAACTGGACACAGTAATTGAGGTTCAGCCTCACCAGTGCTGAGTACAGGGGTGTCGCGATGGAGGGAAGACCCGGACGCTCAATATGAGTGATCAGCAAGCTCCGTTTATTGATTACATACGTGCTCCTTATATACAGTGGTTAATTAAGCTCATGCATATTCTTAAAGACCCATACTGATTGGTTTATTAATTTTCCTGGGAACTTTCTCCTTTGTGGTTAGCTCAGTTCTTCTTATCTCATAGCTCTGTTCAAGCCCCAGGATGTCAACAGGGTACTCCTACTTTGCGGTTACCAGCTAAAGCTACTCCCTTCTTTTTCCCAGCTTAGTTTTGCTAAAGTTGTTTGTCTGAAGTCTCAAAGACAAGTAAGTATCCTGGAGACTTCTGCTAATTCACCCTGACTGTGCATTTGCTTGTTATACTTATGTCAAGGGCCTAAGCTGGCTACTGCGGCCTGAGCCATTTCATACCCTCGTTGCTTCTGCTGAGCCTCTGATTGTACAACATCTCTAGTGATCTGTGACCCCTGTCAACACAGGGGCACAATCACTTCCCTACTCCTGCTGGCCACACTGTCTCTGATACAAGCCAGGATGCCATTGGCCTTCTTGGCCACCTGGGCACACTGCTGGCTCCTATTCAGCCAGCTGTCAACCAACACCTCCAGGTCCTTTTCTGCCAGGCAGCTTTCCAGCCTGTAGCGCTGCATGGGGTTGTTGTGACCCAAGTGCAGGACACGGCACTTAGCCTTGTTGTATCTCATACAGTTGGCCTTGGCTCATCTATCCAGCTTGTCCGGATCCCTCTACAGAACCTTCCTACCCTCAAGCAGATCTACACTCCCACCCAACTGGGTGTCATCTGAAAACTTACTGAGGGTGCACTTGATCCCCTCGTTCAGATCACTGATAAAGATATTAAAGAGAACTGGCTCAAATACTGAGCCCTGGGGAACACCACATATGACTGGCCAACAACTGGATTTAATTCCATTTACTACCACTTTTTGGACCCAGCCATCCAGACAGTTTTTAACCCAGCAGAGAGTATGCCTGCCCAGGCCATTGGCAGCCAGTTTCTGCAGGAGAGTGCTGTGGGAAACAGTGTCAAAGGCTTTACTAAATCTAGGTAGACAACATCCACAGCCTTTCCCTCATCCACTAAGCAGATCACCTTGTCAGAGAACGAGATCAGGTTTGTCAAGTAGGACCTGCCTTTCATAAAACCATGATGACTGGGCCTGATTGCATGGTTGTCCTGTACGTGCTGTGTAATGGCCCCTCAAGATGATCTGCTTCACAACTTTCCCCGGCACCAAGGTCAGACTGACAGGCCTGTAGTTCCCCAGAATAATTACAATCTATTACATATATACTTAAATTGTAAAATACTTATGAATTTGACTAAAAACATAGGATATTCTGGCTGCCCATCAAAGCCCACTAGATCACCCCCCTCCTATGCAGGATGAGGAGGGGAGAAAATAAGACGGAATAAAAAAAACCCCAAACTCGTGGGTCGAGACAAAAGCAGTTTAACAGAAACAAAGCAAAGCTGCATGCGCAGAAGCAAAAGAACAAAATATTTACTCTCTACTTCCCATCAGTAGGCGATGTCTGGCCACTTCCCGGGAAGCAGGGCTTTGGTATATGTGTAGCCGTTGCTCCAGAGGAAAAAATGTAAATAACGACTGCCCCCCCTTCCCCCTCATACCTCTTTGCTTTATTTCTGAGCAGATGTCATATGGTATGGAATATCCCTTTTGTCCGTTTGGGTCAGCTGTCCTGGCTATGTCCCCTCCCAAGACCTTCCCCACCCCCAGACTACTGGAGGTGTGGGGGGGTAAATGTTGGAGACAGCCCCAATGCTGTGCCAGCACTGCCCAGCAGTAACCAAAACACTGGTGTGTTATCAACACTCCTCGAGCCACCAATACAAAACACAGCACTCTGAGGGCCGCCATGGGGAAAATCAACTTCATCCCAGCCAGACCCAATACAATCTCCACCCCTTATTCCATACCCTCTGTTTCATGCTCAGGTCCCTCATAATTTATAACCAACATACAATTTTATCTATTCTTATTAGCTCTGCCACCCTGTCCTTTATCAGATAGATATCCATCGGGCTTCCTCCATTCCTCCAGATGTTCACAAACAGGCTTTGACTTGGGCCTTTTCTGTTCAGGATAGATGTTCAAGACAGGAGGAGCAGAATGTTTGATTGTTGGGCGCCAACACCGACTTGGTTCGAGTCATCATTGCACTCATCTGGTTCCTTTCCTCATGAAACTCAATATTTGTCAGTTTAGGTCATTCCTGCTACGTTCCTTCCTGCAACATAGAATTCACATCACAGATTAGTTTTCCCCCCATCAAGGTTAATTCTCCTTGAGGCAAGCACCAGGTCTCCCCATCTTTCCACATTACCAACCAAGTACACCCAGGCCCTTGAGTGAAGACAATCCCACAAATGGGTTTGCCTTTTCCATTGGGAGGAGCAATCCATACTGCCCTCCCCAACCACTTCCCTGTGAGCACTACAGGGACCTTATCTCCTCCCACAGTATGGAGGGGTTTTGTTTGTGCAGGCCCAGGACGGTTAGCAGATCCTCTGGTGTTAACCAGCCAAGTGGCTTCCATTAAATTTACATCCCAGTGCTTCCATCTTCCATTGTCCAATGCCCTCAACATCGTCTTTAACAGTCCATTGTATCTTTCAGTTTTTCCAGAGGCTTGTGGGTGACAGGGGATGTGGTGCACCCACTCAGTGCCACGTTTCTTTGCCCAGGAGTTTATGAGGTTATTTCGAAAATGAGTCCCATTGTCCAATTCAATGCTTGCTGGGGTAGCACGTTGCCACAAAATTTGTCTTTCAAGGCCTAAGATGGTGTTTGGGGCAGTGGCATGGTTTACAGGGTATGTTTCTAGCCAACCAGTAGTTGCTTCCACCATGGTGAGCATGTAGCACTTGTCTTGGCGTGTTCGTGGCAGTGGTCCAATATAGTCAGTTTGCCAGGCCTCGCCATATCGAAAGCCCAGCCACCACCTTCTGTTCCAGGGAGATTTTACTTGTGTGGCTCGCTTGATTGCGGCACGTTTCACATTCATGAGTGACCTGTGTGATGGCTTCCATGGTCAGGTCCACCCCTCGATCACGAGCCCATCGATATGTTGCATCTCTCCCTAGATGTCCTGATGTTTCATGGGCCCACCGAGCTACAAATAGCTCACCCTTATGCTCCCAGTCCAAGTCCACGGGAGCTACTTCAATTTTGGCAGCCTTGTTTACATGTTCATTGTTTTGATGTTCTTCTGTGGCACGGCTTTTGGGCATGTGAGCGTCTACGTGACGTACCTTTACAGTCATGTTTTCTACTCGAGCAGCAATGTTCTGCCACAATGCAGCAGCCCAGATGGGTTTACCCCTGCACTGCAAATTGGTCTTCTTCCACTGTTGTAGCCACCCCCACAGGGCATTAGCCACCATCCAGGAGTCAGTGTAGAGATAGAGCACTGGCCACTTTTCTCATTCAGCAGTCTTTAGGGCTAGTTGGATGGCTTTCACTTCTGCAAACTGACTTGACTCGCCTTCTCCTTCAGTGGCCTTGATGACTTGTCATGTGGGACTCCACACAGCAGCTCTCCACTTCTGATGGTTTCCTACCACACGACAGGATCCATCAGTAAACAAAGCATAACGCCTTTCGTCTTCTGATAACTCATTATACGGTGGTGCCTCTTGATCAGGAACCACCTCCTCAGGCTGTACTCCAAACTCTCTGCCTTCTGGCCAGCCCATGATCTCTTCCAGGATTCCTGGACGGTTGGGTTTCTACTAGTCGAGATTGTTGCACGATCTACGCTACCCACTTACTCCATGTAGCACTGGTTGCGTGATGTGTAGAAGGGATGTTTCCTTTAAACATCCAGTGTAGCATGGGCAATTGCAGCACCGGGAGGACATGTGCTTCTGTACCAACGACTGAAGCAGCGCAAATCCCCTCATATGCTGCGAGTATCTCCTTTTTATTTGGAGTGTAGTGAGCTTCTGATCCTTGATACCCCCTGCTCCAAAACCCTAATAGTCGACCTCGGGTTCCTCCTGATGTTTTCTGCCAGAGGCTCCAGGTGAGACCATGCTCCCCAGCTGCACTGTAGAGTACATTTTACGCAGCTGGTCCTGTTCGGATAGGACCAAGAGCCACTGCACGAGCTGTTTCTTGTTTGATATGCTCAAAGGCTTGTTGTTGCTCAAAGCCTTACTCAAAACAGTTCTTCTTTTGGGTTACTTGCTCACAAGCTGACTGTAACCTGGAACATGCATTCTCCAGAATCCCACAAGGCCTAGGAAAGCTTGTGTTTCCTTCTTGTTAGATGGTGGAGACATAGCTGCTGTCTTGTTAACCACATTCATAGGCACATGATGGCAGCCATCCTGCCATTTTATTCCCAAGAACTGAATCTCTTGTGCAGGTCCCTTTTCCTTGCTTTTCTTAATGGCAAAAGCATCTCTCAGAAGAATCTGAATTACTCTTTTATCCTTCTCAAACACTTCTTCTGCCTTGTTGCCCCACACGATGATGTAATCAATGTATTGTAGATGTTCAAGGGCATCACCCTTTTCCAGGGTTATACAATACTTGATTGGATAAATCCACCTGTTCATGAGGCATTCTTTTTACTTCTGACTAGTTACATAAGAAATTTTCTGATCTTGTTTTTCTTGCATTCTTTCTTGTGAATCTTATTCTCTTGTATTTTCTCACTCTAAGTAAGGGCTTAATTGCCCAAGGCCGAATACGCCTGCAGCTTCAGCTCTTAAAGAGCCAACAATTCCCCCTTTTTGTTTTTGTACCACAAAGGCGTTGTTCACCATCTTCTGCAGGGCCCTTTGCAGACACAATAGCAAACAAGGCACTAAGAGGAGGATCACCAAAATTACAAATAGCATCTTAAATCCTGACTTTAATAGTGAAGAGATCCATCCTTGTAAAAACCACTTGCTTAAACAATCATCACCATTTACCCTCAACTGTTTGACATTTTCCTTTAACCTTTTAATGGCCATATGAATTGATTCTGAGTGGTCTGATAGATTCATACAGCACATGCCTTCAGATTCCTCACAACCATGTCCCTTGTGCTAACAATAAAAAATCAATTGCTCTATTTTGCAATGTTGCATGTCTAATTCTATCAGTGTCTACTAACATCTATGTGATAATTTGTGTCGTGAGATTTGTTTATTTAGCCATCCAACAACCTAGCTTTTTCACATCTCCTAATGTTTTTCCTGCTGCAACATTAGGGGAAAACAGTGCAGTTTAATAGAAGCAAAGCAAAGCTGCTCGCACAGAAGCAAAAGAACAAAATATTTACTCTCTACTTCCCATCAGCAGGCGATGTCTGGCCACTTCCCGGGAAATCAATTCCATCCCAGCCAGACCCAATATACAAATTAAAATTACTTAACCTCCCACCTGTTCTAGGATTTCCTACTCATTGCATCATCTCCCATGTAATTAATTCATAGCATCATACTGACTTGTATTTTAAGCTTACCAAGTTTTGCAGAAAATAGAAAATGATGTTCATTTAAAGTTGAAAGACCTCACAAAACACACATCTCAGGAAAAATAAAAAAGAGACTTAATAGTACTCATAGAACTGAATCCAGTTTATAACAATTACAGAGAAAAAATCTGGGAACCCTGCCTTTCGTTTTCAAAATACTGACAGAAAATGTCAGAAGTTAAACTGAAGAAAACTACAGCTAAATTTGGTAAAAAAAAAAATTACTCCCAGTGACAGAATACAAGATATCCTTAAAGAAGTTCTGATTCTGGATTATGTGTTCCAGAAGAAAATGCAGCATGCATATTAAGAGCTATACAGAGGGAAAGGAAAATATTTCAGATAGGTCACTTCCACTAAAAGAGAATAAAAGCTCATATGCAACCTGCATTTAGTACCTGATTTCAAAAGTATATTTTGCTTTGAAGCATGCTGTAACACAACACAGTTTTGGAGAAACAAATCCACTCTTAAGAATCTGAGTAACTTTTGTACATCCCTTTGCTACAATCCGGTATCAGTTTTTCACTTAAAACAATCATTTTTGTCACAATTTCCTCTTATTTCTTTGAAATCCCACAGTCTCCAAAATATTAAGGTTCTGAAAAGCTGTCATGCAATTTTTGTTTCTTCTTTCTAGTCACAAGTCTGGTAGTAGGTTTTCAGATAATGAAGAAGCTTCTGATGACACAAGATAAAAGCTGGATTTTCCACTAGCTCTATTTTTACCTTGCCACAGTGAGAACCAATGAGATGAACCACAAGTCAGGGTTCGCTCCAATCTGCAAACTCTTCACTCTCCCTGATACAGACAAGTCTGAAGAGCTCTAAGACAACAGCAACACGTAGGAGATAAGAGCATACCTTACATTCAAGGGTTGCAAATACAGCTACAAAGTGCAAGATGAAACCAGCACACAGTTGCACCTTTTGGAAGGGTTCTCAGTAGAAAAAGATATTTACCTGGCAATGACAAGTGGAAATTTAAAGCTGGAATTTGGATTCAGATGTTTCTGAGACAAATCTTTCATTTCTGCTAGAAGAAAAATGAAAATTAATATATAAAAAAATTAATATGACTTAAAATGGAACAATACACACCACCGTAAGGAGTTTAATTTCCAAATATTTTACAGGAGCTACATACTATCATCACTTGAATTTAACTCTTATTTAATATTTTAATATTTTTTCCAATTGCTTATTTTAGGGTAGGACTGTTGGAAATCTTTCATTTTAACCAATGTGACATTTGCTTTATATACATATGTTCTGTAGACATAAATTTTCTATAAATGTAAAGGCCAGTGTGTAGCTTCCAAAAGCATTTCTCTAAGGATATTATTGATCCAAGAATACTGTGCAACAAAGAGATTCAGTAACAGATTCTAATACAAACCTAGTTTATAAGCTAAGATCCTACTTAAAGTGTAGATAAAAAGCATGGGGCATCAGGTAGGTTGCAGGAAGAGGCACTATCTGTTTAGGTAATCTGAGTAAGATCTACATCCACCCCATTTTTTATGTCCTATGGAGACAAACTGTTTTCTGTAGTGTCTTTCTTCACCCTGCAAGGGCTGTTTCTGAAATCTTCCCCTAACACTAGGTTCTCCTTTTTGGTTTACTTGAACTCCATCCCTCGTGTAGAAAATCTAAATCTCATGGGTAATGGAATTATTTTTCTAAGTATACTTTGTTTATAGGTATTGTCAGTGTATCTCTTGCTATCATTTCAAGATACAGTTTGGTTAATGCGAGAAAGCATAGTTCTCTTTGCTGCCTGAAATGAATAGCAGCTCAGTACCCTGGATAGATCATCCCTGAAGTGCTGTGCTGTCACCTGAAATTTTTCAAATGTCTATCAGATTTGACTTCCATCCTCTGTCTCTATTTCTTCTTCTTCATCTCTACTTTCTTTCCTCAATTGCAATTTAGACTGTTAGTTACATGCTGCCTTCAGCTGGAATTATGAGATGAGCATCTTTGTTCAGAGATGATACAATTTCATTGCTGTTACTTAAGACAGTATGGTGGGTTGACCTTGACTGAATACCAGGTGCCCAACAAGCCACTCTACCACCCTCCTCCTCAACAGGATGGGGAGGGGAAAAATAAAATGAAAAAAAAACCCCAAACTCGTGGGTCGAGACAAAGGCAGTTTAATAGAAGCAAAGCAAAGCTGCAAGCGCAGAAGCAAAAGAACAAAATATTTATTCTCTACTTCCCATCAGCAGCCGATGTCTGGCCACTTCCCGGGAAGCAGGGCTTCATACGCGTAGCGGTTGCTCCGGAGGACAAATGTTGTAAATAACGAATGCCCCCTCTTCCCCCTCTGTTCTTCTAGTTTTTATTTCTGAGCAGACATCATGTGGTATGGAATATCCCTTTGGTCAGTTTGGGTCAGCTGTCCTGGCTATGTCACCTCCCAAGATCTTCCCAACTCCCAACCTACTGAGGATGGGGGACGGGGGGGAAGAAATGTTGGAGAGACAGCCTTGATGCTGTGCGAGCACTGCTCACCAGTAACCAAAACAATGGTGTGTTATCAACACCTTTCTAGTTACCAATACAAAACACAGCACTGTGAGGGCTGCTATGGGGAAAATTAACTCCATCTCAGCCAGACCCAATACAGACAAAGGTTCTTAATGTAGCTAGATACCTAATGGAGCAGAAAGTCATTTTCATATGTAAAGAAATGTAAACTCTGTTCTTAAAACCTGTTCTTCCTCTTCTACCATGTAAAGAATGCATTTTATGCTCTTAGCATTCTGTGAGTCTATTAGCATCTCATAATTTGGGTATTTTCATAGCATACCCTTTGATGTTACTCTGATCTGATCCTTCATTTATTCTTTCAGTAGATTTGCCCTCACCATGATATAGATTCATGCCTTGGGGTCAAAGGAACTATTTGATCTGAATACTACAAAGCAAATGAGCAAATGGCCTGTATTTCAGCATGCTTCAGCAGAGGCTGCTTGGACTGCAGCATCTTCCATTTGAGCCAAACTTCTGTTTGATAAAGCAGTGTGGTAGTTTAAGTTGGCTGACAGCCAAACATGACACAGCCACTCGCAGCTCCCCCCTTTCCCCCTCACCCAGGGAATTGGGGAGAGTATTGAAGGGGTAAAGGTAAGGAGACTTGTAGGTTGAGATAAGAACAATTTAAAAATTGGAGTAAAATTAATTCATAAATATTTTAATAATAATAATAATAATAATAATAATAATAATAACAACAACAACAACAACAACAACTATATATATACATACACACATAAATGAATGATGCACAGCACAATTGTTCACCACAATTGCTGGATCTCATCCTCACTAACAAGGAGGGTCTGGTTGAGGCTGTAAAGGTTGAGGACTGCCTGGGCTGCAGTGATCATGAGATGGTGAAGTTCAGGATCTCATGTGGCATAAGCAGAATTACAAGTAAAATTGCAACTCTGGACTTCAGGAGGGCCAACTTTGGCCTTTTCAAGCAATTGTTAGGGGAAATCCCATGGGACAGAGTACTTGAAGGTAAAGGGGCCCAAGATAGCTGGTTAGCATTCAGGGACTGCTTCTTCCAGGCTCAAGATCAAAGCATTCCGATATGTAGGAAGTCAGGGAAGGGAGCCAGGAGACCTGCTTGGTTAAACAGGGAACTGCTGGCCAAACTCAAGTGGAAGAGGAGAGTTTACAGATCGTGGAAGGAGGGGCTGGCCACTTGGGAGGAATATAAGGATGTTGTCAGAGGATGTAGGGAGGCAACTAGGAAAGCTAAGGCCTCCTTAGAATTAGATCTTGCCAGAGGGGTCAAGGACAACAGGAAGAGCTTCTTCAAATACATGGCAGATAAAGCCAACGTTAGAGGCAATGTAGGCCCACTGATGAATGAGGTGGGTGCCCTGGTGACAGAGGATACAGAGAAGGCAGAGTTACTGAATGCCTTCTTTGTCTCTGTCTACTCTGCCGGAAGCTGTCTTGAGGAGCTCTGTACCCTGGAGACCCCAGAGGGAGTCAGGACAATAGAGGAGTTTGCCTCAGTTGATGAGGACTGGGTCAGGGACCAATTAAGCAATCTGGACATCCATAAATCTATGGGTCCAGATGGGATGCACCCGCGGGTGTTGAGGGAGCTGGCTGAAGTCATTGCTAGACCACTCTCCATCATCTTTGCTAAGTCGTGGGGAACGGGTGAGGTGCCTGAGGACTGGAGGAAGGCAAATGTCACTCCAATCTTCAAAAAGGGCAAGAAGGAGGACCCGGGTAACTACAGACCGGTCAGCCTCACCTCCATCCCTGGGAAGGTGATGGAACGACTTGTCCTTGGTGCCATCTCTAGGCATATCAAGGATAAGAGGGTCATTAGGGGCAGTCAGCACGGCTTCACCAAGGGGAAGTCGTGCTTGACCAACCTACTAGACTTTTATGAAAACACAACGAGGTGGCTGGATGATGGCAGAGCAGTGGATGTGGTCTATCTTGATTTCAGCAAAGCATTTGACACGGTCTCCCACAGCATCCTCGCTGATAAATTGAGGAAGTGTGGATTAGATGAGCAGGTAGTGAGATGGATTATTAACTGGCTGGTGGGAAGAAGCCAGAGAGTAGTGGTCAATGGGGCGGAGTCTAGTTGGAGACCTGTGTCTAGTGGAGTCCCTCAGGGGTCGGTACTGGGTCCAGTACTATTCAATATATTCATCAATGACCTGGATGAGGGAATTGAATGCACTGTCAGCAAGTTTGCTGATGACACAAAGCTGGGAGGAGTGGCTGACACAGCAGAGGGCTGTGCTGCCATCCAGAGAGACCTGGACAGGCTGGAGAGCTGGGCAGGGAAAAACTTGATGAAATATAATAAGGGCAAGTGTAGGGTGTTGCACCTGGGCAGGAACAACCCCAGGTTCCAGTATAGGTTGAGGAATGATCTCCTAGAGAGCAGTGAAGGGGAAAGGGATCTGGGAGTCCTGGTGGACAGCAGGATGACCATGAGCCAGCACTGTGCCCTTGTGGCCAGGAAGGCCAATGGCATCCTGGGGTGCATTAGAAGGGCTGTGGTTAGTAGGTCAAGAGAGGTTCTTCTTCCCCTTTACTCTGCCCTGGTGAGGCCACATCTGGAATATTGTGTCCAGTTCTGGGCCCCACAGTTCAAGAAGGACAGGGAGCTGCTTGAGAGAGTCCAGCGAAGAGCCACCAAGATGATGAAGGGAGTGGAGCATCTCCCTTATGAGGAAAGGCTGAGGGAGCTGGGCCTCTTTAGCTTGGAGAAGAGGAGGCTGAGGGGGGACCTCATTAATGTTTATAAATATTTGAAGGGTGAGTGTGAGGAGGATGGGGCCAGGCTCTTCACAGTGATGACCAATGATAGGACAAGGGGCAATGGGTGTAAGCTGGAACACAGGAGGTTCCGCTTAAATTTGAGAAGGAACTTCTTTACTGTGAGGGTAACAGAGCACTGGAACAGGCTGCCCAGGGAGGTTGTGGAGTCTCCTTCTCTGGAGACATTCAAGACCCGCCTGGATGCCTTCCTGTGTGAACTCATCTAGGTGTTCCTGATCCGGCAGGGGGATTGGACTGGATGATCTTTCGAGGTCCCTTCCAGTCCCTGATATTCTGTGATTCTGTGATTCTGTGATTTTGTGATTCTGTGATTCTGTGACCTGCCGATAATGATCCCAGAGGTGCAAAAAGGAACCCTGAACCCAAAACTGCAATCCCGGAAGAGTGAGCCTGAATGATTCCTGAGAGAATCCCCCCCCCCCTTTCCCCTCAGCCCTTGTTAATATACTGAACATGACATAATATGATATGGAATATCTCATTGGCATATCCAAATGCCAATTCTGGGTTTTGCTAATGACTACACTTTCCCCCTCCCAGTCCTTTGCACTTGTAAACTACCCAAACACAATGTCCTTATAATTATCAACATTCTTCTCATAGCAAATCCCATACTGAAACCAAAACACAGTGTTTTCTAACTGCTAAGAAGAAAATTAATTCTATCCTAGCAAAAGCAGGACAAGCAGATATGATGTTATGCTAAAACAGGTGTTATGGATAGCACTTGAAAGTGTTTTGAAGATGTAAAGAGATAAAAAAATCAATTTCTTGCTTGAGTAGGTTGTTCTGCATTAGTAACTATATTTGGAGATCTGCTGGTCAGTATAACACTGTGATTAAAAGCTAAATACAAACAAAGCACATATTATAGAGGTGTAGCTAAGTCAACTATCTGACAAAACTTTTGAGTTTATTATGTCTACTCATTTGCATTTTTCAGCTAACTATGGTGCCATCAAGGAAGTAGTATGTTTTTTAACAGAACCTATCCTCTAAAAAGCTATGCAGACAATCCTTAGTTATATTGATGTCTTTTATTGCTTTATCATATGAGTCTAGTATCTGGTTTTATTTTATTTTGCCCAGGTTTGATAATATAACTAGCATGTTGTCATCAGGGTCATCTTACTTGTCCTTTCAGAGTACAGATCAAGCATCAGAACTCTCTTGATCCCCAGAAATTGTTCTGATTTTCCACAAGTCTTTAAAAAGTAATGTCAGCAGGCCAGAGATCTCCTTAGGAAATTCTTTTGGAACTCCTGAATGCTCATTTTCTGGGCTTCCTAAGTTAAACTGATATGACTAACAAATGAACTGGAAAATATTTCATCATTATCATACCATCATTCTACTTTTTGCAAGGGACATATCTCAGTGTCCCAGTATGCTCCACTTCCATTGCTAGTTTGTCAATAATTATTATTTATCTTTCATTTCTCTCCTCAGTTTTCTGCACTTACAAACTACTTCTGTACCTTCCTTGCTGTCTTTCCCACTTTTAAATTGTTTACATTTTTTAGAAAGTTATATAATTGCTGCTTCCAAAATAGGGTGAATTCTTAGCCAAAATTGACTACTTTCTCAGTTGTGTGGTATATTTAATTTTTTTACTATCTAAAAGTTTTTCATTAAAAATTCTCTATTCATATTTTAGGGGTTTTTTTCTCCTTCTAATTAGTTATCCTCAAACTTTTGTTCAGTTTAAGTCTTCTAGAAATACAGCGTGTGCATATGCATGCATGTATGTATGCATATGTGTGTAGGCATATACATGCATGTGCATTAAGAATTGTTCTCTGTTATGAGTTTAATCGGGCAGAGATCACCATAATTTAGTCAACTGGCAACTTTTACTTCAATGATTAAGCTTTGTTTGTCAATTATAACCCGTCAAAGTATGCCAGATGTTTCTGCCAGTAGTTTAATAATATCTTTACGTAAACATTCTTGCTTTCCAATAGTTAAATAGGACCGCTCTAAAACTTTTGAATTACTCTTTTGGCAAAAATAGTGCATTTAGAGATAGACAGATCATCTCCCACATCACAGAGCCAGAACATTCCTTTATATATTATATTATCTCTGTGAAGAAACATCATTGTGTGAAAACTATCCTTGTATAAAATCTGTATGCAGGTTTTCTTGAATATGCAAAATGTTCCTTTATGATTATACCACAATTTATTCTTAACCAGTCATTCTAGAAAAGAAAGTTCTTGCTTCAAGACAACTATGCCACTAAAACTATTATGCCTGAAAAAATGAAAACAAACAGAAGTTATCATTGAGCTTTTATATTAATATGAATGTTGTGAGTTGACTCTGGCTGGACACCAGGTGCCCACCACGTCACTCAATCACTCCCCCTCCTCAACTGGACAGGGGAGAGAAAATATAACAAAAGGCCCGTGGATCAAGATAAGGACAGGGAAGTCACTCAGCAATTGCTGTCATGGGCAAAACAGACTCAACTCGGGGAAATTAATGTAATTTATTGCTAATCAAATCAGAGTAGGATAATGAGAAATAAACCCAAATCTTAAAACACACTCCCCCCACCCCTCCCTTCTTCCCAGCTTCCACTATACTCCTGATTTTCCACCTCCTCCTCCCGAGTGGCACAGGGAGACAGGGAATAGGGGTTTCAGTCAGTTCATCACACGTTGTCTCTGACTCTTCTTCCTCCTCAATCTCTTCCCCTGTGCCAGTGTGGGGATCTTCCCATGGGGCCATAGGTCCTACCAGGAGCCTGCTCCAGCATGGACTGTCCACGGTGTCACAGCCTCCTTCAGACACATCCACCTACTCCAGCGTGGGGTCCTCCACAGGCACAGTTTATGTCTAAAGGATTACATATATGTGCAATCAATCCTTTATATCACTTAGCTAAGATTTTCAAAGTTTAACATGCTATTCATCACTTGCCCAGAATCTGTTGCAGCAAGGAATCTCTCAACCTTGAGGAGTAACCTTGAGAGGTGTCCCTACTCAAAGGGGGGTATTGGCATGCAGCCCAATGCTCTGCAGGAGAGCTCAAAGGGCTCTTGGGCTGCTCACTATTTATGGGGGTAAGACGATTGACTCAGTCATATTTGCATACTGACTACAGGTGCTAGTTTCTTCTAAATTTGGCTTGAGTTAGACATTGACCACCACTGTGGTCAGGTGGGTGCACTGCTCACCTTAGCCCTGTTGGTGCTTTAAGAGCTGAAGCTGCAGGCGGCCTCAGCCTTGAACAATTAATTCCTGACCTTGAGTGAAAAATAAGACAAAGTGGAAAAACAAGAAAGAATGTGTATGAGAAGATAAGGATGGATTGTGAGCTGTAATTAGTAACCAGTCAGAAGTAAAAGAATGGCTTGTGAACAGGTGGAATTATCCAATCACGTCAATTGTTTAGGCGCGTGTGTGATAAGGGGTAACGAACCAGAAGTGAAAGAATGCCGTGTGCTTGGGGTGTGCTGGAGGAGAAAAAGATATATAAGCAGTGCAAAGCTTCAATAAAGTGCTGATGCCTCATGCTTGAACACATCTCGGTGTTGGTCATTTCTTCATCCATCGCATAGCCCTTGGCTACTGCGTTCTTATCTGTCTCCCCCGAATTCACTTTGAGCAGGATGCAGCCATCAAAACCAGGAGCATCCATTATGACCACCACTGGGGGAGGGAGGGCACAGAGTAGTATGGTCACCTCTTGCCTCTGTGCCATAGGTAATATATTGATAATTTATGCATTTACAGATTGTGATAGTTTAACTTAGCTGGCAGCCAAACAAGACACAGCTACTTGCAGCCCCCCCCTTTCCCCCCTCCCCCTCCCCCGCTTAGGGAATCGGGGAGAGACCTGGAGGGGTAAAGGTAAGGAGATTTGTAGGTTAAGAAAAAAATAATAATTAGAGTAAAATAAAATTAAAGTAGCAATAATAAGAATAATTATAACAAATATATATATATATATATATATATATATATATGAGTGATTCACAATAGAATTGCTTACCACCTGCTGATAACCATCCGGGAGCAGAGAAAAGGAACCCCAAAACCGAAAATGCAATCCTGGAAAAACAAGCCCGAGTGATTCCTGAGAGAATGCCCCACTTTCCGGTCAGCCCCGGTTATTATACTGCACATGACGTAATATCATATGGAATATCTCATTGGCATATCCAGCTGTCAGTTCTGGGTTTTGCTAACTACTACGCTTTCCCGCCCCAGTCCTCTGCACTTGCAAACTACCCAAACACCATATCCTTGTACCTTATCAACATTCTTCTCATAACAAATCCCACACTGAAACCAAAACACAGTGCTTTCTAACTGCTAAGAAGAAAATTAATTCTGTCCTAGCAAAAACCAGGTCACAGATCCATGACAAGTAGATAGTGAAGTATTACTATTTGCTATTTATTAGCTTGTATATTTTGGGTTGTTGGAGTTGGGTTATTTGTTTTATCACATACCAGACCTTTACATACAATATGATTATAAGCAATCGACACATTAACGTTAGAGTTAGTAAAATCACAACTGAATGAAGCATGAGATTAAAAACTCCCATTGCTGTTGGTGACCATCCAAGAAGAATTTCCCACCAATGGTGTTGTCCAGCCTTCTTCACTCTTTCCAAGACATATCTCTTCTGTATCATGGTGAACATTGATTAGAGTTTTGTGTACATTGTTTTGGATGTGTTCTAGTAGTTTATACAGTTCATCATGTTGTTGCAGTTTCTTCAGCAATGTAAGATTCATTCTGATGGGGGTAGGCAATAAATCTTGACTCAATGTATAATTAGATTGTAACAATGGATAAGTATAATTAAAGACACATCCCATAATTTTGGTAAAGTTACAAACACAAATATTTGAGTGATTGCTTGTATCTACAGTAATGGTATCTACAAATATAAAATCACAAAGAGTTCTCATACAAACACATATTTTTCCAGGATATAAAAGTACAGTTTTGGGAGTTTCATCTGGATATATTTCAAAATGACAAACTTTCCTTTCAGTGTCAAGACAAATGTCTTGGTCTTTGATGATATTACTCACAAATAAATCCTTGTTCCCGAACAATGCATGCTTTAACATCAATGGTTTGCCATTTGTTTCCATTTTGTTGAGCCCATACTCTGTGTTCTAATGGATAGAGTATAGTTTCATTGTGATATAATCCTAATGTAGTGACTGATCTTATCAATGTCTATAAATATCTGAAGTAGGGGGACAAACGGATGGGGCTAGACTCTTTTTGGTGGTGCCCAGTGACAGGACAAAGGGCAATGGGCAAAAACTGGAACACCAGAAGTTCCAGACAAACTTAAGGAAGAACTTTATTGTAAGGGTGTTGGAGCACTAGAATAAGCTGCCCAGAGAGGTTGTGGAGTCTCCATCTCTGGAGATGTTCAAAACCCGCTTGGATGCTTTTCTGTGCAAACTGCTGTAGGGAACCTGCTTTAGCAGGGGGGTTGGACTAGATGATCTCCTGAGGTCCCTTCCAACCCCTACAATTCTATACTTTGGTATATGGTGTAAACTGAAGCATTGTGTATTGTTAATACAAAAGCTGAGGCCTTATTGTTGATGGAGTCATAAGTAAAATTGACCAAATACCACCAGGACTGTAATTCCTTTTAAAATTTAGTTGCATTATCCTGAATTACCTTTCAAATTTTAGTGGGTAAGGTGCCCTCTTCACCTGCTCTTATAATTGTTGCTACCATAGATTGCATCCACAATCAATTAGTGGTAGTGGTCCCTTTTATTAATTCTTTTCCATTGTAGCAGTATATCATCAGATAAGAGTCATTGGTTAGTTCCCAATGCTAATAGAGAAGACTGAGATGGGTATAAGCAGCATTGTTAGGGTTTGAGATAGTAGCATGAATACAACATTTCCATTTGTCATCTGCAGGGTGCTGTAAGAGAAAGCAGAGACCTGTTTCAGCGGAGAGAGTCTGAACAGGTTCCCCCATTAAAAAGAAGAAAAAATCCATCTTGCACTAATTCTATGTTTTGCACCACTGCTATCAGTAGATTCCCAGGCAAGTGGGCCACAAGGTTTAGTTAAGGTAGACCATAAAGTTTTCCCTTCATTAATATGTAGAGATGGTGCTTTAGCAGGATGAACTGCTTGTCATTTCAATCTACACTGGAGACATTCTGTAAGAATAGTTTCACAAGTTTTTTTCTGATTATAAGCAAGACTTTACTCTGTGCAGCAAAGTGCTTTTTTACCTATGTGACCTATGTTTTGATGTAACCATTCTCCCAACTGATACCACTCAGGATCTAAGGTAGTTTTCCTAATTTTAGTTAGCTCATCTACCTTTTGATTCCACTTTGTGGTTGGCTGATTTCCCTTAGCATAAGCTTTTACCCATCCTATCTTGAAAGGTGTTTTCTTGGCTATACCTAGTAATAATTGCCAATCTTTGTTTCTCCAAACTGGGGATCTATTTACTTCCCAATTCAACATTTCCCACTCACAGAGCCACTGTGTGGCACCAGCCCACACAGTATAACTGTCTACATATATGATTTTTGCTCCATTCTGTGCTACCAAAACAACTACTCTTAGTTCTCCTACTTGTGCACTGCCTTCATCTTCTTCTATTATTTGCTTGCCAGTAGTAATATCTAATGCAACTGTTGTCCCAAAAACTCAGTCTGTCACCCGGTGTGCAAAGAGCCAATCCACACATAGAGTGGAGGTATTCCCTTTCATTGCATACATAGACATGTATGCAATGGCTGCCAATGGCCTGGACAGGCATACTCTCTGCTGGGTTAAAAACTGACTGGATGGCCGGGCCTAAAGAGTGGTGGTAACATGCAGTCGACTCAATGTGAGTGATAAGCAAGTTCCCATTTATTTGTTCTAATACAGTAATATTTATACCCCAAAACTAATGGAATCACTCCCTACAGTAAATGAAGTTAAATCCAGCTGGAGGCCAGTCACAAGTGGTGTTCCCCAGGGCTAAGTGTTGGAGCCAGTCCTGTTCACATCTTTATCAATGATCTGGATGAAGGGATCGAGTACACCCTCAGCAAATTCACAGATGACACCAAACTGGGTGAAAGCGTTGATTTGCTTGAGAGTAGGAAGGCTCTACATGGACAGGTTGGATCAGTGGGCGGCAACCAACTGTATGAGGTTCAGCAAGGCCAAGTGCCGGGTCTGCACTTGGGTCACAACAACCCCATGCAACGCTACAGGCTTGGGAAGGAGTGGCTGGAAAGCTGCCTGGTGGAAACGTGTGGGGAGTGTGAGAATGTGTATTGGCATACCCTGAGAGAACTGTGGGAACTGAAGGGATACATGTCTGGAGATACGAGAAGCACCTGCGTCGACAAGTTATGAGAAAGGAACCTTGGAATGTATCCAAAAGATGTCCCCTGGCAAGCACACAGGAAGGGATGCACGCAAAGTCCATCAGCCAATCAAGGGCATGTGAACTGCTCGTGCTGTGAGTGAAAAGCCAATAACATGTTAACGGGTGTGGGTGGTTTCATTAGTTTTGGGGTATAAATATAACTGTATTAGAACAAATAAATGGCTTCTTGCTTGATCATATTGATCATGTGGCAGAGTCCATCGTTGAGTTCCCGCAGAAAAGGACCTGGGGGTGTTGGTTGACAGCCAGCTGAATATGAGCCAGCAGTGTGCCCAGGTGGCCAAAAAGGCCAACGACACTCTGGCCTGTATCAGAAACAGAGTGTCCAGCAGGACCAGGGAAGTCATCCTTCCCCTGTACTCAGCCTTGGTGAGGCCACACCTTGAATACTGTGTCCAGTTTTGGGCCCCTCATTACAAGAAGGACATTGAGGCACTGGAGTGTGTCCAGAGAAGGGCAACGAAGGTGGTGAAGGGGCTGGAGAACAAGCCTTATGAGGAGCATTGAGTTCCCGCAATTGGCGCCCTAACAGGGACCCTATTCATCGCTATGCGACTGCTTTGAAGTGGGTGAAGAACCGGCTGGAGGAAAGGACCATCTGGAACGAGTCCGGAGCCCCTGAAGAGAGGGGAAGACCCATTGAGGTGGCCCTTCGAGGCGTTGCTGCAACAGAGATTCACTCAACAGTAAAGTGAGGGGTGTATAATCCACCTCTGCCTGTATTGCCCACGGTAACAAGTACGACTGCTCCACTGCTTTCACCACCTTCGCCGAGAAATACCTCTCCCCCCGTGCAGCCAGTAACTAACCCTTCTGTGCCTGTACAAGATTCACCACAGCACTCTTCTTCAGCCTGTGAGAATACACTTTTCCTCTATCCACCTCTACCACCTTCTAACCTGAACACCCCGAGAGAACCAGAGGAGAGAAAAGTGAACTTAGACGACCCATCTCAACAGCTAATAGAAAAACTTAAGGACTTAGCAGCTAACCAGGACAAAGATTCACCCATATCCTTTATTCATACTAACTCTTTTCCTATTCCTCAGGTGTCTACAGCAGAACAATCCAAAAACGTTGCTTTAATAGAAGGAGTGGAGGAGGGAAGGAGAAAATCTACATCGTCGGTGGAGGGGAATTATAAGGGATGCTTTAGTAGAAGGGGAAATGTTGCCTAATACTCCCTCTGCTTTTCCAGTTTTGGTGGGACCAAATGATGAACGGGCTTATACAGCTTTAGATTGGAAAACTATAAAAGAAGCAAAAAATTCCATAAGTCAGTATGGGTTAAAATCATCTTTTACTGAAGCAGTTCTAACGCACATTTTTAACGGTACCTTTTTAGCACCTCATGATATCAGAATGCTAGCTGTCCTGGTTTTCCTAAGATAGAGTTAATTTTCTTTTTAGTATTTTAGTTACAGTGTTTCAGTTCAGACTTATTATGAGAAGAACGTTGATAACAGTGCTGGTGGTGTGAGTTGCTGCTGGAGCTCAAGGCCACCGTGTTTGTCGGCTTCACAGCTGCATTAGGACTGGGAGGGAGAAGTGTAGTGAATAGCAAAGCCCCAAACTGGCATTTGGATGTGCCAATGAAATATTCCAGATCATATCACGTCATGCCAGTATATTAACCAGGGCTGACCGGAAGACAGGGCACTTCTCTTCTGGGGGTACTTCTCTCAGGGATCTCTCAAGCTCACTCTTCCAGGGTTTCAGTTTTGGGACTATCTCTCCTCCGAGATCGTTAGCTGGCACGGGCCGGGCATCAGTCAGCGGGCAGTGAGCACTGTGTATCACTCATTTGTATAATTCTGTTATCACTGTTGTTATCATTATCATTTCATTTTAATTAGTAAATAGTTTTTATCTCAACCCGTGAGTCTCCTTGCCCTTCTTTCCAATTCTCTCCCCTACTCCCTGGGCGAGGGAGGGGGGGAAGGGTGATAGAGCAGGCTGTGTTTGGCTGCAAGCTGCAAGCAAAAAGGGTGAATCCACCCAAACCACCACACTAGCTAATACTCTTTTAAGCCCCTCGCAACAAATGCAGTTTTTTCACCACTGGCAGGACCTCTGTGTTAATGCAGAGGCGGAAACCTTGCAGCGTCCTGCAGGTGATGCTCTTCACTTAGTTAATGCAGATATGCTGCTGGGTGTAGGACCCTTTGCCACTGCTGACATGCAATCCCGTTTGTGGACTCCAATACTCCAGCTTTCTCAGGACTGAGCCTGGAAAGCTTGGAGAAGTATACCGGAATCGGGAAAGCAGACTCCAGCGTTTGCTACAGTGCGGCAAGGACCCACTGAACCGTTTACAAGTTTTGTAGACAGGTTACATACTGCCTTAAAAGACCATCCAGACTTAGATCCTGATATGAAACTTAAATTACTAGATCAATTGGCTTATGAAAACAGCAATAGTCAAACGAAAAAAATGTTATGTACGTTGTCCAGAGGAGCTACCGTAGGTGAAATGTTAGAGTTATGTGACCGTATGGGGGAACAGAACAAAGCAGCATTTATGGCTTCAGCTTTGGCAGCCGCTGTGAGACCTTTTATAAAAAATCAGCACACTGGCAGATCTGGTGCAACATGCCATAATTGTGGCAAAACTGGCCATTTTAAAGCGCACTGTTTTGCGTCAAAGAGGGGAAATCGTATGTGTGAAAGATGTGGAAAATATGGCCATTGGGCTAAGGACTGCAATTGTAACTATCATGTATCAGGGCAAAAATTGGGAAACTTCCAGCAGAGCGCGAAGACCCCGCACGCAAAGACACAAATTCAGGGTGCTGATGGAAGTGCCGGAGTGGACCTGGAAACAGCAATAGAATTCACAAATACAGATATGGCCGTTAAATGCATTCCAACCACCTTAAATGCACCTTTGGGTCATGGTTTAAGTGCTTTAGTCGTTGGGAGGTCATCAGCCACTAAGCAGGGAATTTTTGTATTACCAGGCGTAATAGATGCGGATTAATACTGGAGTTATTAACATCACGGTACAAACCCTTATTCCACCAGTAAACATCGCAAAGGGTGCACGCATTGCTCAGTTGTTACTTTTTGAAGCAGAAGTACCCTGTCAAGGACATTTAGTCAGAGGCAATGGAGGTTTTAGATCAACAGGAACACCACAAGTGTTGTTGGCATTAAACATTCAAAAAACGAAACCAGAAGAAGGGGTTCAAATTCAAAATTATGATGGAGAATTGGTTGCTTTAAAAATGATTATTGATACTGGGGCCGACATCACTGTAGTTCCACTACACAAATGGCCAAAACATTGGCCACTGACTGAAACCATCAACGGTCTTTTCGGAATCAGTGGTACCCTAATTTCTCGAATCAGCAAAACCTCAGTGACCTTTTGCTTCACAGATGATACAAAAGTCAGTGTGAGACCATATGTGTTAGCCACAACAGTCACCTTAATTGGAAGAGACCTTCCCAGTCAGATGGGTGCAGTGCTCACAACACAGCCTTTTCAGAGGCGGCCATTGTGGGGCAGCCAATTCAAAAGCTCACCTGGATCACTGGTACCCCAGTCTGGGTAGACCAATGGCTGCTAAAGGCAGAGAGGCAGAGTTCAAAATTCAGTGCAAGAGCAATTGCAAGCAGGACACATTGTGTCATCTACTAGTCCTTGGAACACTCCAATCTTTACCATCCCTAAAAAGAGTGGGAAATGGAGACTATTGCATGATTTATGTGCAATAAATGCCGTGATGCAGGACATGGGAGCCCTTCAGCCAGGACTTCCAAGCCCTGTAATGCTTCCAGAGAATTGGGACTTATTGGTTACTGGTTTAAAAGATTGTTTTTTCACAATTCCATTACACCCAGATGACTGTGAAAAATTTGCATTTTCTGTACCATCTGTCAATAAGGTTGAACCTGCACAAAGATATCATTGTGTTGTTTTACCACAAGGTATGAAAAATTCGCCTACCTCATGCCAATTATTTGTAGCTTGGGCTCTTCAACCTATTTGGCAAGCCAAACCTCAATTACTGATTTATTATTACATGGATGATATTTTAATAGCTGGTCAACATCTGCACACAGACCTTTTAATTACTGAATTGAGATCCCAACTTGAGTCTACAGGTTTAAAAATAGCTCCAGAAAAAATTCAGAAAAAACCACCATGGCATTACCTTGGCTGGACACTGTCAGCTGAACAAGTTAGATCACAAAAAATTACACTTCAAACTCATATTCAGACATTGACAGATGTGCAAAAATTAGTAGGGGATATTCAGTGGATTCGACTGTTGTGTGGCATTACCAATGAAGACCTCAGTCCTTTAATGCCTTTACTTCAAGGCACGCCTGATGCCGCTGCTAAAAGAGAGTTGTCTGAAACACAAACTTTTGCTTTGCAGCACATTGTAGACAAGGTAACAAAATCATATGCCAGTAGATATAATCCTGATTTAAAAGTCATTTTGGCTACTGTTACTGGAGGTCCCACAAATTGTCACCCCTTTGCATTGCTGATGCAATGGAACGATGGGAAAAAAGATCCCTTGTGTGTACTGGAGTGGATCTTTTTGCTGTACCATTTGTGTAAAAGTATAACTACACCACTGGAAGCACTAGCTCAATTGATTATGAGAGGCAGATCGAGATTGATAGAGATGGCTGGTTTTGATCCTGCATATATCATCCTTCCACTGCTGACTGTCAGCACTATGGTGTTAGCATCGGCCTGGGAGTTAATCCCAGAGTTTTGCTGCCTTTGCAGATGTGGCAAATGGATGTCACACATTTTTCAGAATTTGGCTGTTTAAAATATATTCACGTCACTATAGATACCTTTTCCTCTGAACAATGGGAATGCAGGATCAACCTATGGGTACTTTGATAGGGTTTCTCAGTCTTTTGATAGTGATTCAAGCCTATTATAACATCTTACCCAGAACAAATATTTGGATTACTCTGGCTAACCAAATGCAGCAGAACACACTTTGTTTGTCTCTTGCTACCCCAGACAACCCCTTTTCTACATGTCTGGTGGGTTTACCAGTAGATGACCCTGTGTCTCTTGTCCCTATGCAGGCAAGGAAAGCCATTCGCACAATGTAAGCGGTGGGTGATAATTGGGATGGATGGGTCCCATTCCTACCGATGATGCCTGCAGAGCCACAGGAGCTGAATCTGTTGGGATCAGTACCTATGGACTTCTGTGTCTTTTTTAATTTCTCTACAAGCAACACAAGAGTCACTGCCCGGAATGTAAATGCCACCGTCTCAGTTTTTAGAAATAAAACAGCTTGGTGTAGTTACCCTTCACCAAACATTTCTAAAGCTACTCATAATCCAGTACAGCTATGTGGTGGGTTGATCCTGGCTAGAGGCCGGATGCCCACCAAAGCCCACTCTATCACTCCCTCTCCTCAAATGGGCAGAGGGAGAAAAATATAACAAAGAACTCGTGGGTGGAGATAAGGACGGAGAGAGATCACTCACCAGTTACTGGCACGGGCAAAACAGACTCGACTTGGGGGAAAAAACAAATTTACTTTATTACCAATCAAAATTAGAGGAGAATGAGAAGTAAAACCAAATCTTAAAACACCTCCCCCACCCCTCCCTTCTTCCCGGGCTTAATCTCTTTCCCGATTTTCCACCTCCTCCCCTCAGCTGCACAGGGGGACAGGGAATGGGGTTGGGGTCAGTTCATCACACGGTGTTTCTGCCGCTGCTTCCTCCTCAGGGGGAGGACTCCTTCCCCCACACCAGCGTGGGGTCCCTCTCACGGGAGACAGTCCTCCACCAACTTCTCCAACGTGAGTCCTTCCCATGACTGACAGTTCTTCATGAACTGCTTTAGCATGGGTCCATTTCATGGTGTGCAGTCCTTCAGGAAGGGACTGCTCCAGCGCGAGTCCCCCACGGGGTCACAAGTCCTGCCAGCAAACCTGCTCCGGCCTGGGCTCCTCTCTCCACGGGCTACAGGTCCTGACAGGAACCTGCTCCAGCGCGGGCTTCCTGCGGGGTCACAGCCTCCTTTGGGCATCCACCTGCTCTGGCGCGGGGTCCTCCACAGGCTACAGGTGGTCATCTGCTTCACCATGGACCTCCATGGACTGAAGGGGGACAGCCTGCCTCACCATGGTCTTCACCACAGGTTGCGGGGGAATCCCTGCTCCGGCGCCTGGAGCACCTCCTCCCCCTCCTTCTTCACTGACCTTGGTGTCTGTGGAGTTGTTTCTCTTACATCTTCTCACTCCTCTCTTCCAGCTGCAAAGTGTGCAGCTTTTTTCTTCCCTCTCTTGCTTTTTTTTTTTCTTAATTATGTTATCACAGAGGCGTTACTGATTGGCTTGGCCTTGGCCAGCGGCGGGTCCGTTCTTGTAGCCAGCTGGCATTGGCTGTGTTGGGTCGGACATGGGGGAAGCTTCTGGCAGCTTCTCTCACAGAAGCCACTCCATGTCCCCATCCCACTACTACCAAAACCTTGCCACGCAAACCCAATACAAGCTACCACCAGTTGTTTTTCTTATCTATGGAGACAGAGCGTGGGCAGGAACACCATCACCTATTCTTGGAGGCCCCTGCAGCTTAGGCCGTTTAACTCTGTTGACACCTAATATTACCATGATTTTGGGAAAGTTCAAAAATCGGTTAAGAAGCAAGCGTAGCACTCACTCATTTGAGCACGACTACGATTCCAATGCAGAGTTTTGGAATCCTGGAAAAGTAATTTCAGCCTCTATTCTTGCTCCTGGAGTAGGAGTAGCAAGTGCAGTAACAACCCTACGCAAGTTAGGATGCTGGCTTTCTGAACAATCTAATCTTACTTCTTTGGCACTATCAGGCTTGCTGACAGATGTCGACTCAGTTCGACATGCCACTTTGCAGAATCGAGCTGCTATTGATTTCTTGCTTTTAGCTCAAGGCCATGGTTGTGAGGAATTTGACAGTATGTGCTGTATGAATTTATCAGACCACTCAGAATCAATTCATATGGCCATTAACAAGTTAAAGGAGAATGTCAAACAGTTAAAGGTAGATAATGATGACTGGTTAAGCAATTGGTTTCAAGGCTGGGGAATACAAGGCTGGGCTTTTTCACTGCTCAAGTCAGGATTGCAAATGTTACTTGTAATTCTGGTGATCCTCCTCTTAGTGCCTTGTTTGCTATTGTGTCTGCAAAGGGCCCTGCAGAAGATGGTGAACGATGGCTTTGTCGTACAAACACAAGAAGGGGGAATTGTAGGGTTTCTAAGAGCAAATGGACATTCTGAAGTTGATCAAGTATTATAACCAAGTGTGTGTAATGATGAGCTTTAAAAATTTGTTATCAGTTTCATCTATAAGTTAAGCTTTAAGTTTATGGCTTGTATTTTTCTTAAATTCTGATAAGTTATAAGTTAAGCTTTAGGTTTTTCTACTTCCAAAAAGAAAAGAGGGGAATTGTGGGGAGTGTGGGAATGTGTTATGAGGAGCATAACTGCTCCTCCTGTTATGAGGAGCAGCTGAGGAAACTGGGGTTGTTTAGTCTAGAGAAGAGGAGGCTGAGGGGTGACCTAACTGCTGTCTACAACTACCTGAAAGGAGGCTGTAGGGAGGCAGGTGTGTGTCTTTTCTCCCAGGTAACTATTGATAGAACAAGATGGCAATGGCCTTAAGTTACACCTGGGGAGGTACAGCTTGGATGTCAGGAAGTACTTCTTCACTGAAAGGGTTGTCAGGCACTGGAATGGGCTGCCTAGGGAGGTGGTTGAGTCACCCATCCCTGGAGGTGTTTAAAAGATGGCTAGATGGGGTGCTTGGAGATATGGTTTAGTGGTGGACAGGTATGGTTGGACTTGATCTCAGAGGTCTTTTCCAACCAGGCGATTCTATGATTCTATGATTCCATGTATGAGCTCCTGTCCCAAGACAGCACACCAAGTCTTTAAATCTACAGTTATTTATGCACAAAACATTAATGTATTCAGCCTCCTAATACATATACATTGTTATTTTATTAAATGATTGTTCAAAGTTTCTTCACCTAGCATGTAAAGTAGTACGCATGTTCAGTCTTGTTACTCTGCCTATTTCTTTTGATCTGGGGGTATGAATTGGGTAGAGGGTCTGTGAGTCGGTGGTCTCAGTCTCCCCCTGCTGGAATTAACTTTCCTTTAAGGTCACAGTCTTTTGGCAAGTCAAAGCAGTTCTTCAGCGTTGGCTGACTGTTACCAATTTATCAGTTCCACTTCTGCTTTTTGATGGCTGCATCCTACCTATCAGACAAAGCTACATTGTTTAAATCCTAAATCTATACCATTTTTTCAATCTATAGTCCCGGTAAGGATGGGACTATACAAGGGATATTTCTAACAACAATATACCTGGTCTGTTTAATTTATATTTTACTATAACAATTTCCATATATCGAATGGGTTTAACTTTATCCTTTGATATCTCAACATCAGTTCCAGTAACTGATATGTTTTTAATTCTTCAGTTAGAGTTTTTACTGCTTCATCATGTTCTAATTTCCACTCCCAGAATTTGCCTTTCTGTAAGAGTGAGTAGAATGGAGAGAAAAATGATAGAAAATCCAGGTACATACTTCCGATATCTTTACTTATTTACTTTGTCCCTTGCATTTCCCAGGCGGACTTTCAATTTTTGCTTTTTTTTAGTGATCGCCATAATGCTGCTGCCACTTCCCCCACCTTCTCAAGGGAAGTTCCTCCAATCAGAATATCATTTATATATTGGTACAGATTCACATCTTGGGAGAGTAAAAAAAAAAAAAGTTCTGCAAGTGCAATATGAACAATTGTGGGAGTCTGTTGAAGGTATATTGTATTCCCTCCCAAGTGAAAGCAAACTTCTCTTTATCCTTTTCCTTTAAGAGAACCATAAAGAACATGTCTTTTACATCTAGGCCTGCCATCCATGTGTGTGCAGCTGCTTGTAAAGTAGCTGTTCAGTTTGCGATGTTTGGTACAGTAGCTGTTAGTGGGGCTGCATTCAGGCGCAGATAATCAACTGTTAAACGCCACCTCCTATTTGTTTACCAACTGGCCATACAGGTAAGTTATATGGGGAGTAGGCTCTGGAGATAATTTGGCATTTCTTCAAATCAGCTATGACTTCACAAATGCCATTTCGTGTTGCAGTTGAAATCGGATATTGTGGTACGTTAGTGATTTTTGAATCAGGGAGTGCAGGGGATGCACAAAGTACACACACTGCAGCCTCTCAATCCCAGGGTTGGGATCAGTGTTTGAGCTGAAGGACCACATGCTGCCATTCGTCAGGCACCAGGTTTGTCTGTTTAAAACATAGAAATCTAAAATGCTTTCATGATGATCTTTAATTGCAAAGTGAGTAGCTGACATGTGCTTCTTGCCTGGGAGCCATACGCTGACCTTGGCAGTTGGGCACTTAATACTCACACCGTTCACACTGGTAATCTTAAGTCTTTGCCATCCGGGTCCCACACCCAGCTTCTCGCCATCTTGTTGTGTCATTAGTGAAATTTGTGCTCCTGTATCTATTAAAACCTTTGTCAGATCAGATCCTAAATTTAAGAAAACTCATGAACCCAAATAGCTGTTTGCTTTGTCAAACATTATTTCTCAATATTATTCAGTCACCACCACTTAGGCATACTTACACAGTATTCAGTTTCAGTTTCACCTGGTTTTCTGCTATTGGAATTAATGTTGCATTGGTAAAACAATTAATGAGACATCAAGATTTGATCAAAATCTTGAAAGAGGCCCAAGAAAATGGACAGAAAACCCTGACAAATGTCCACCATAACACAGAGGAAATTCATAGGGTCTTAAAAAGGACAAAAAGAAGATACAAAACACAACTGGTGGGACGTGTTATTTGGATGGTCACCTACTGCAATTGGTACTCTAAATAGGTTGTGTCACCCCATTGTTGTCCTTTTGATATTAGTACTAATTAGTTTTGCTTTATCTGCCATACTGTTTGTTTGGAATTGGAGAATGCTACAGCGACTAACATTTTTAACTTCTCTACTTAAGGCACATGAGAATGCATTAAGAAACAACTTTCAAGCAAAGTATTATCCAGTTCCACTTTGAGAAAGATTGTGTATAAGGCAAACGAATTTGCCTAAGATAAAAGATGGGGGAATTGATAAGTGAACATATAAAATATAGTTAGATTTATTAATTTATTTTCTGTATTAAGAATTAGATTTTAGAAAATAAGTTTAGTTCATTTTGTCTCTGTGTTAGGTGGGAAACTTCAAGTTTAGATCATTTTGTCTGTGTTAAGTGGGAAACTTTTACAAGAACTAACAAGCTATTCCACACTGTCAGCAAAGGCCTTGCGGTGCCTGGCGTGCGAGCAGTCTGGAGCAAGAGAAGAAGGAACTGGTATGCAACACCTGCAGGCTGAAGCAAGAAAGCTGGCTTTGTTTTGTCTAGAGGTCTACAAGGGTGCTAACAAGCACCAACAGAAGGCAGTGCCCAAGCGTGAATGGGACTGAACTTATGTTAAAAATTTCTTGGAACTAATTAGCTTAACCCATCCTAAATTTAATGAAAATGTAAGTATGTGCACTTTAAATAATGCCTTTGTAATGGAGTGGGGGCACGCAGGGCATTTTTGGAGCGATCCACCCTGTTGCCCACTGGCGAATAAATTTCCAACAGATACAGATGATGATTTGTGAAACATTATATAGTTGGATTTTATCAACTGGTGGCATGCGACTGGTGCTAAATAAGAAAAGTCACATCTAACAATTTTAACAAAGTTACAAATACAAAAATTAGAATGATTCTCACTATCTACTATTATTTTGTCTATTGTCACAGAGTCACAAGCAGTTCTCAAACATACACAACCTTGGCCAGTATATACAAGCACTGTCTTTTGATTACGGTCTGGATGGATTTCAAAATGACAAATGCTTTGCTCAGTAGCGAGGTAAATGTCGTGAGCGTCAATTTTATTACTTTCACAAATGAATCCTTGTTCTTGTGCAATGCAAGACTCTAAATTTACAGTTTGCCATTTCTCATTCACCATTTGAGCCCATGCTCTATGTTCAAAGGGGTAGAGCACAACTCCATTGTGGTTCAATCCTAATGCAATGATGGGGTGGATTACTTATATTGAAGCATTATGTATGGTCAATACAAAGGTCATGGCCGTACTAGTGATGGGGTCATAGGTGAAGTTTACCAGAGTCCACCAGGATTGGAGCTCTCTTTACTCTGGAATGATGTATCCACGATGTTTGCTCCATGTGTGTTGTTAATAAGACCTGGAATGGTCCTTCCCACTTTGGCTCCAAAGGTGAACCTGAAAGAGATCTGACATATACATAATCACCTGGCTCTATATTATGTATTGGTCCATCCAGGCCACGAGCACGGGTTCCCAAAACTAGCTTTTCTATTTCTCTAGGTTGTTTCTGTAAGCTTATTACATAGTTAGTTAATACTTCAGTACCAACTTGTGTTGATGTTCCTGCTTGAACCATATAGGGCCTTCCATGCCATATCTCAAAAGGGATTAATCCTTCCTTAACCCTTGGTTTGGTTAGGATTCGTAACAAAGCTAGGGGTAGTGACTGAGGCCAAGCTAATTTTACAATCTGTCATTTAAGGAGGTGGTTCATCTTTTCCACTTGACTGCTTGCCTGTGGCCAAAGGGAGTATGCGATTGCCAATCTATCCCCGGAAGCCTACTGACTTGTTTTGTGATATTGGCCACAAAATGAGGATATCACTTCTGGGACCCCAAATCTTGGTATAATTTCATGTAACAAAGCCTTAGTCACTTCTCTATCTTTGTTTGTTCGGCAAGGAAATGTTTCTGGCCATCCTGAAAAGGTGTCAGTTAATACCAGCAAATATCGAATCCCCCCTTTCCTCGGAAGTTCTGAAAAATCATTTTGCCACCATTGCCCTGGGAAATGGTCTCTTACAGCCCAAACCATTCTATGATTGTATGATTCTATGAAATTGCCCTTCCCTATTTGTCCTAGTTTAATCTTTTGGGCTTCTTGAGGGTTATTTTGCAAACAAATGTTACATTGTTGTGTCACTTGTTTGACGGTCGTGTACAAATTGCAGGCAACAATGCATTTGCTCAGGTGTTTGTATAGGGCTTCAACTCTTCAGTGAGTCTTTCTATGCTCCACCATTATTATGGCCCAGAGTAATGTGCTAAGCACTACTATTTTCCCTTATGGTGTGGAAACCCAACCATTTTCACCGTCTTTACCATTTTAAATCCTCCTTTGTATATTTAGGTGTCTGATCAGTTTTTATTTCTGCAACCAAAGACTGTACCTCTGTCATACCTTTTTTGGCCACCCGTTTTGCTTCTTGGTCTGCCAAGGAATTACCTACCTCTTGCGCAGTAGTTCCCTTTTGGTGAGCTTTGCCGTGCATAATTGCTACCTTCTCTGGCAGTTGCACTGCTTCCAGTAGTTTAAGAATTTCCTTTGTGTGTTTTATGTGCTTCCCTTGGGTGGATAAAAGTCCTCTTTCTCTCCAAACGGCTCCATGGGCGTGACCCACTCCAAAGGCATATTTAGAGTCTGTCCAAATGTTAATTTTTCTGTCTTTAGCAAGTTCTAACGCTCGAGTTAAAAGCTATTATCTCTGCCTTTTGTGCAGAAGTGTTTGAGGCAAGGGCCCCAGACTCTATTACCTTGTGTGTAGTAGTCACCGCATGCCCTGCTTTGTGCTGACCGTTCTTGACGAAACTGCTGCCACATATACCACGTGTCCTCAGCATCCTCCAGTGGTTGTTCCTTCAGGACTGGAGTAGGCTGCTTCAATGGTCTCCAGGCAGTCATGGGTCACCGGTTCTCCTGTAATTCCACTAAGGAAAGATGATGGGTTGACAATGTTAGTCACTATTATCTGGACATCGTCCTGCTCCACCATAATGGCCTGGTATTTGAGGAATCTCTGTGGGGATAGCCAATGCTCCCCCTTTTGCTTTCAGTACAGTGGACACTATGAGACACTAACACTGTCATCTTTTGGCCCACTGTAAATTTGTGAGCCTCTTGGATGTTAAGTATTACTGCAGCCGTTGCTCTCAGGCAGCTGGGCCATCCTCTACTCACTTCATCCAAATGTTTGGAGAAGTATGCCACGGCTCTCTGATCTGGGCCTAGGTTTTGGGCTAAAATTCCCAATGCAATGCCCTTCTTCTCCTGGGAGAACAGCCAGAAAAGTTTTGTGGGGTCTGGTAACCCTAAGGCTGGGGCCTGCATGAGTTCTCATTTCAAGTTGTGGAAAGCCTGCTCAGCTTCTCTGTTCCAGGTGAGATCTTTTGAATTAGTTTTAATGAGTTCATAAAATGGTCTTACCAGGAGTCCATAGTTGTAGATCCATAAACGACACCAACCCATAATTCCCAGGAAGTTTCAGAGCTCCTTAATCATCTGTGGCTTGGAAGTTTGGCAGATGACTTCCTTTCTTGCTCTTCCCAAAGTCCGTTCGCCTGCTGTGATTTCATATCCTAGATACATCACCTTTTGCTGAGCTATTTGAGCTTTCTGTGGAGAGACTCGGTAACCACTTAGTCCAAGAAAGTTTAATAAACTCACAGTCCAAGTTATATTTTGTTCCTTTGTTTCAGCGGGTACAAGGAGATCATCCACATACTGCAACACAGTCCCGGTCTGTCAGAGATGACAGAAGACAAGCACATCCGATGATGATCAACAAGTCTCAAATTTATTAGTCCATCGATCAAGCATTTATAACACAGTTAATGAGGTTCATACATATTACAAAAGTCTAGCTCCTTATTGGTTGCTAATTAAAAGCTCTAGTTCTCTTACTATGCTTATCTTGCAATTGTTAGCCAGGAAACATCTGTTTGCTTAGTTCACCACATACAAGGATATATTTGCTTCTTGCAGACAAAAGACATTTTACTCTTGCTGACCGTTAGTTTCAATGTTAGTACTACATCCTGATTCTATTCCAGGAGCACAGACGTCTTGTTCTTGCTCATATTTTAACTAGCTGAATGTTCTTGTGACCCTTGTCTTGTAGCCAAGTCTCAATAATGTTATCCACACCGGTCCCAGGTGGCAATTCCCATTGTTCTCAGTCCTTCGCCAACTGGTTGCCAAAAAGGGTAGGGCTGTTCTTAAAGCTTTGTGGAAGTACAGTCCAAGTTAGCTGTGTTTTCCTCCTGGAATCTGTGTTCTCCCGCTCAAAGGCAAATAATAATTGACTTTCTGGGCTCATAGGTAGGCAGAAAAGGCATCCTTTAAATCCAGAATGGTAAACCAAGCCAATTCAGATTTTAATTTAATCAATAATGTGTATGGATTGGCTACCACAGGGTATAAATCCTCAGTTATTTTGTTCATGGCCCTGAGATCCTGGACTATCCTATAATTTCCATCTGGTTTCTTCACTGGTAATATAGGAGTGCTGTACTCAGATTCACATTCAATTAATAATCTGTACTTCAGAAACCGTTCTATTATCAGACAAATCCCTTGTCTATCCTCTAACCTTAAGGGATATTGCTTTACTCTCACCAGCTTAGTTCCTGGTTTAATTATGACTATTAGAAGTGAAGCTGTTTTTGCTTTGCCGGGTATTTCAGTGGCCCATGCCCCTGGGAATACTTGATCCTGAACCTCCTTGGATACTTCTCTCTTTTCAGAGGGACTTACTAAGGCCAGACTTAAAAGCTCAATTAGCTGATTATCCCCTACTTTAAATTCCATTCCTTCCTTCCCAAATCTTATTTCTGCCTTCAATTTTTCTAATAAATCTCATCCCAATAAGGGCTTTGGTGAATTTGCCATATAAAGAAATTTATGTATTCCTAATTGTTTCCCCAGTTTGAACTTCAGAGGTTTGAGAAAATAGCCTTTTCGCTTTGGCCAGTAGCTCCCTTTGTCGTTACAAAAGCATTGTCTGTAGGTGTTAGAGTCTGGTTTAAAACTGAAAATGTTGCTCCAGTATCTACTAAAAATTCCACCCCCTGTTGTTACTTCCCTAGCTTTAACATAACTAGTGGATCCGCTAGGGTAGACTCCCCGGGTCCCCGTCAATCTTCATAGTTTCCCTCTACAGGGGCCTGGGTTCTGGGGGCATTCGTGATTTTTCTACCCCCTTGTCTCCTTTTGGGACACTCGTTCTTCCAGTGTCCTGTTCGTTTACACCATGCACATTGATTGATCCACAGCGGGGGTCTCCAAGGGCCTCTGCCTGCCAGAGTTCCTTTTTCTCCTTTTGTCAGGGCCCCCCCTTGCTGTAAAGTTGCTCCAAGAGCTCTCTTATTTCTTCTCCAGTTCTCTCATCGAGCCTCCTCTGGCACCTGGAGCACCTCCTCCCCCTCCTTCACTGATCTTGGTGTCTGCAAGGGTTGTTTCTTTCACATATTCTCACTCCTCTCTCCAGCTGCAAAATGTGCCTTTTTTTTTTTCTCTTCCCCTTAATTATGTTATCACAGAGTCGTTACGACTGTTACTGATTGGCTTGGCCTTGGACAGCAGTGGGCCCGTCTTTGAGCCGGCTGGCACTGGCTCTGTCAGACACAGGGGAAGTTTCTGGAAGCTCGCAGAAGCCACCCCTATGCCCCCTGCTACCAAAACCAAAACCTAGCCATGCAAACCCAATACAACAGCGACTGGAAGGGATTGCCATCCTGTATGGATGGAATTGAAGCCTCTGATGGCCTGCACGCTAACTCAAGCTGAGCTGCTTTGTCCAAACTGTCTATCCCAGTTTATTCCCATTTTCCAGACTTGTAAATAACATTGCAAATAATGGCTGAGGCTGTGAAATATTGCAGTTTTAAGCATGAAGATGTAGGTTTTACTACTCACAGGGTCATATCTAAGAATAAAAGTGAGGTAATGAGACTGCCTTACACGTGACTGTTCACTTGCTGGGGATGGGATGAGAGTTATGGCAGTATCGCCAAGACTCAGACACTTTGCTTTTAGCTGAACAAAATATTACCAAGCTTGGTGGCATAACAACCAGAGCAGGGGAGTGTAAAAGCTGATCCTGTTCCTCTTGAAACTGGTCACAAAGCTCCCCTGGACTGTGGTGTTCAGGCTCAGCCCTCAGTCCTGTCAGTAGTGTCTTGGGAGCACAGCCAAATATGTAAAAACGCTGTCCCTTGTCAGGACTTTTCTGCATCATGTCATGAACTTGGCTGGACTGTTGGCAGCACTGAGCTTGGTTTGGAGCGTGCAGAAGGCAGTCTGTCCTGGGAAGAACTGATGTCGAATGGGATATTGCACATCTGCGCCTCATCTGGCAGAGGGCTCCTTTCTAATCTAATAAAAATCAGGTTTTAATCAGATTTAATGAAGAGCAAAATGCTTTGTTAATCACCATCCCTAGCAATGCTATATTCTTGGTTTAGATTTTGACAGTAGTGTATGCTTTATGTTTCGCAATACCTAATTGAAAGTATTTGGTAAAACTGAAATATGTACAACATCATTAGAATTTTTTACAGATTAATGTTTATGTGTGTATTTGCATGTAAGTATGTGTAACAGACATGCAAGCCTATTTAACCTGATCGGTTCTCTCCCTGCTTCATACATCTATTTTTAGAAACAAATTGCTTTATAGATAGAACAGCACTATGAGTATGACTGCGAAAAGTCATAAGCTGCTAACTTTCTGCAAATAGAAATCTACAGATTCAATGAGTACCACTCAAAATTTTGAAATTTAAAATTAAATAAAAACTAAGATAGAACAATTGTATGAAAATGCAGGCTTGTGCGTATCAGTATCCTTTTTTTGACAAGACACGTGATTCCCTTCTGAAGGATGATTAGGAACTCATTTTTGCACAAGGCACTGTAATAAAAAAAAAAAGAAAAAAAAAAAAGAAAAAAAAAAAAAAAAAAGGACTTGGGAACAATTTTTGTCTTTTATCTCTGTGTGGGTACAGATTTTTAAAATTATAAATAATAAAAGGAACCAGTTTTGGATTGTCTTATCTCCTTTGAGAATATGCTTCTGTACTGTGGCCCTGTAAAGCAAGAAGTGTTATCAACCCCTTCTGTAATTTTAACCGTAAATAGGAGGCATATCAGTTGTTGTCAGAAAGTGTATTTTTCCTCTTGTCCTGCTGTGTACTGTCAGTTCAGAAACGTGAGTTACCATCTCCATTTGAACTAGGCTGTACCTTTATGACTGTGCTGCTTTAGATTATATATAGAATGTGACAATTGTTCAAGTGGGCAAAGGCTAAAAGTAGAAAAGCAAGAGATTGTTAGAGATGAAGCTTGTCAATAAATTGTAAAACATCAAAAATGTACTGCAGATATTTGGGAATTCATTATGAGGTACAAGTAAGTTTGGTATTTTGTAGCATAGGAGGATTTTGGTAGGTGGAGTGTTTGGGAGGTGGAAACTTCAATGCCATTTGACTGCCATAAGGAGCACAAGTTTATCTCAAGGAACACAGCTACTAGAAGTTCTCACTGTTTCCAACAAGTGGGAGGAAAATAGTAATCGACTTCTTTCTTTAAATTAAATCTTGTGGTCTGCTTCTCCTTTTATTTTGGATTTATTTCCTTATAAAAATATAGCTGGCAAAGAAGTTAACCTCTTGTGGTGGTTTCACTTGGCTAGCAGCCAAACACAGCTGCTTGCTCACTCTCCCCTATCCAGGGAATAGGGAAGAGAATCAGAAGGGTAAAAGTGAGAAAACTCATGGGTTGAGATAAAAGCAATTTAATAATTAAAATAAATAAAACTGAAAATAATAATAACAACAACAGTAATAATGGAATATACAAATAAGTGATGCACAGTGCAATTGCTCACCACCCGCCGACCGGTGCCCAACCTGTCCCCAGCTAGCAATCCCGGAACAGAGACAGTCCTGAAACCGAAACCGCAATCCCGGAAGAGTGAGCCCAAGTGAACCCCAAGAGAATCCTCCAGCTTTCCGGTCAATCCTCATTAATATACTGAAGTCCTTGGACTTCCAGCAACAACTAAAAACATTAGTATGCTATCAACATTCTTCTCATAGTAAATCCCATACTGAAACCAAAACACAGTGCTTTCCAGCTACTAAGAAGAAAATTAACTCTATCCTAGCAAAACCAAGGCACCTCTCTAGGCAAAGGGGAGCAGGCTCTTCAGTTGCTGTTCTGTTCCTTTAGCAAATCTGATCTCCAGCAAATACTAAAGCAAGGAAAATATATTTCACCTAAACTGCTCCCTCTCTGTATATTCCCTTTTCCTGCCTGCCCCCCCTGCCAATTCTTTCCAGTGTTTTAATATTCAGCCTAAAGGGCTAGCTTTCGGGCATTCTTTTGTACTGGTTAAACTGATAACAGTAATACCATACCCGAGGCAAGAGGTGCAGGGGAGTGCTTGCCCTACAGCGGATGCACCTGAATTCAAAGCAATGGTTCAGGCAACCCTATTCCAAGGTCTGTCATACACTTGAGAAAACACTCAGAACAATACGGATACCGGCCACCGGAATGTGATTCCTGTATCCTATACAGCCCTGACCCCCTCCCCCCTTGTCTGTTCCCAAGTGGGTAATACATCTCCCTTAAAGTTTGTTCGTGCGGTATCTAAAACTACTGGAAAACTCCAGCCTAGCCTCCCAACAAATCCACAACTCTGACCTACTTGAAAACACCATGGATATGGACAGGTGTTTTTTTCTACTACTTTCAGTTTATGGAAAATGGATAAAATGCCTCGCAACTTCATGCTAAGGATCTTCAAGCAATACCTGTATTTGTGATCCAGCATGAGCGTGTAGGAGGTCATGCCGTGCTTGCAAGCAGGCTATTTTGCTTGTACAGGGCTGCTCTGAGAGATGCATCTCTTTTCAAGGAAAATTTTTATTCTGGGTTTTTTTTCTGCAGTAAGTTAGTTAGCCACTTCCTGTATTTGGCTGTTCATGGTGCTTTTCTCAACTTTAATACTACACTTGTCAGCCAGTGACAGAGACTATTTTAAGGCCTCTTGTCTTCTACTTTACTTAGCTAAAATGAGAAATTTTGCTCTGCATTGGCTACTTGTTAGCTGATGACAACTTTTACTATGAATCTGGCTCCCCCTCCCCCACCTGAAATCGAAAGCTCAGCTTCTGAGTAGGAGAAGGAAACCAAGAAGTGACTGACCTACCTATAAAGGGAGCTGCCCTGTGTGTGTGAGTGTGTATGTGTTGTGTGCACGTGTGTGTAAGAGCTACGTGCTGCAGCATATCAGCCTTTTGTCATCCTGCCAGGATTGGACTGTACCATGCTGCAAAGTCAGGAAAACGTGGGCACGTGGGCAAGGGGAGCTCACTCAGTCCTTTTCTTTGTAATACTGGGTTTATATTGCATTTCTACTAAATGTAGTTTCTTTCAGAAACTAAAAATATTTTAAGACTAATGTAGAACAAAATGATGAAACAGGAATGGTCTGGTGACATTCTTTTGACATGATTGGCTGAGGATTATGATGTAACAGGCTACAGTACAGCCCCTTACAGATTTTAAAATGAATTCCAAGATACCATTACAAAGACAGTCTGACATTTTTCTTGTATCTGAGCTTACTCAGTGGAACTCCTAGAAATGCACAATACTGTTTGGAATATGGAAGAACTGGATATAGAATATCCTAAGACAGATAAATTGTGGCACAGACTTGATGTTTTACATAGAAATGGATCCACCGGGTAAAACTGCAGTCATTTTATGGAAGACCTAATTCATTTTGGTCTTTACAGTAGCTGCTGAAAAATTCTAAGTGGATATGTAGGATTTCTTTGCTTTGTCATTGATACAAATAGTTTTTATTTTTTCCATAAATTAGCATTAAATTATGTTTTAGTGCATAGTTATAATAATTAGAATCATACCTGTCTGCTTACTTAATTGAATTTTTACTGAATTGACCTCTTTCTGTTTTGATTTTACTCTGTCAAATGTAGTTCTAGCTTTGCTATCTATATAATAAAAATTTTGCATTTCTTATTATTTTTGCTGTCTCTGTTCCACACTGTGACTAAAGGAGATGCTGCAATAACACTTTTATTTCCTGAAACAGTGATTACAAATCATTGGTTTGGATTGTTTGAGGAAAAACAGATTTTAAAATCTAGCAATACTCATTGAATACCTGATATTGCATCTTTTTCATATCATATAAAAAAAGATTATGCTTTCTTGATATTCATTGCAACTGTAAAACATCATCTTTTGTAGCTGATCATAATATATAGACAGGGATGTTTGTAAGGAATATTGTGATCAGGTTTTCAATGAGTTATAATCAACTTTTTCCCCCTTCATCTGCAGCACTGCTTCCTAAGCCACCGAAACCTAATACTGTAACTAATAACAGCATGAATAACAACATGTAATTACAAGATGCTGAATGGTACTGGGGAGATATCTCAAGGTAAATCCGCTCAAGACACATATTTCTTATGTTTGGCTTTATGGTCTTACTGTTATTCTGTGTGTATGTACCCTTCTTAAGCATAGAAAAATTACAGTTCTAAGAGCCATTTTTAGAATATTTTCCAACACAAATATATTGCAGTTGGTTTTAGTCCAAACATGTCTAAAAAGTTACTGTCAGTCATTTAGAATGTAATATGTGAAATGATTTGGTGATTGTTCTGTTATTTTAAGACAACTATGTGAAATGCTAGCATGAAAGGACAACAAGAAATAAGTATTTTCTTCTTATCTTTCATCCAGGACCTCAACTGTAGGCACAATGATTAACAAGCCAGACTAACAAATGCCATATATTGGCAACATTTTTAAATGTAATATATATAGGTGCATTAGACCAGCACAGTTGTGCAGGCTTGTATGAACAAGCAGAAAGACCTTTGCATGAATATAATTTTATTCCAGCAGTGAGAGGACATGGAATATACCATTTTTATATCCCGGTTGTTCTCTAGTAATATTAAACAAGCTATTTAATAACTGTATTTATTAATATAGAGATCAAGAAGGCTTATAAAAAACAGTTATTTTAAAACAGAATAATTTAGAGCACAGTGAGAAGGTAAATGAGTGAGAAGTAGCTGAAATGATTGATTACTTTTGCTTTCATTTTAGAGAAGAAGTAAATGAGAAGCTTCGAGACACTGCTGATGGTACCTTTTTGGTACGAGATGCTTCAACTAAAATGCATGGGGACTACACACTTACGCTAAGGTAAGATAATTACACTAGGTCTGTAATACCTGACAGTAAAATGCAATACTGCATTTAAAATATGGTGTTCCTTAGGAAATAGTATTTGAAGTATGCGTAACATTTCAACAAACTTTATTTGCAGGAAAGGAGGAAATAACAAATTAATCAAAATATTTCACCGAGATGGGAAATAGGGCTTTTCTGTCCCATTAACTTTCAACTCTGTGGTTGAGCTAATAAACCACTACCAGAATGAATCTCTAGCCCAGTATAATCCTAAACTGGATGTGAAATTACTGTATCCAGTATCTAAGTACCAGCAGGTAATTTGGTCTATTTTCTTTGTGTTACATTTAAATACAGAGAAATTACTGCAGACTGGGGAGTCATTTATCATTAAGAACTTCAGCTCTGTTAATATTTAAAAAAATAAAGTGAGTATAAAAATTGACGTTTTTGTTTAAAACCAACTCCACAATTTGCATATAAATAACTGAAACTTTAAATACTGCAGATATATTTTTAAGAAATAAAATTATGTTAATAAATATCCCACTCATTAATGATTAAATATATAATTTTCAGTATAAAGCAGAACACTTCCAATGCAAGATTGCTTTTTGTCATTAATTTTATTTCTAATTTCCATATTATGCATATAGTATATCATATCTCCATATTGATGAAAGAGAAGTCACATTTATCATGTAACTATCTGGTCATTTTTAAGCAGTTTTATCCTGAAAAATCTGTGTAATATAATTATTTCTTTATGGAATATCTTTCCTTCTGCTCATCATCCCAGGATCAAGTTGTAAAAGAGGATAGCATTGAAGCAGTGGGAAGGAAAGTACATGAATATAATGCCCAGTTTCAACAAAAAAGCCAAGAATATGACAAACTCTATGAAGACTACACAAGAACATTTCAGGTGAGCTAGATTTGAAATGAAAGGGAGAGTGAAAGACTTCTGTAGATTTAGAAGAATATTACTGTAAATTCATACTGCTATCTTCCTCCATTCTTCTCCTTTCCACCACCACTACCATTGCCCAAAAGAGGAAACATATCTGATGTGCTCACTCAGTATAACAGAATTGCTTACTCATGTTTGAATAGTCACCACCTGTAACCTAACCCTGTGCTCAAGTCTGACACCTGCATCTAAAGCAAGCACAGAACTGTCTTGATTTACCAACACTTCTGCATACTGACCTCATCAAGTTGAGTTAAGGTTTTTCAAGACACATCTGCAGGGAAGCATTGTATTTTATTACTATTTTTTTAAGGATCTGGTTTCACCTATGCAAGGTGGAGTGATTATATGTGTAGATACAGTGCAGGAATTAAAAGCTGCCTCTATCCTTCTTACATCTTAATAAACTATTAGTCAAGTCTTGAAATGCCATTGAATTAGTGCTATTTTACAGCCCCAGAATCAAGTCTGCTTCTTAAAATGTTCAGGAACTGTGCCTCAAAATAATTGAAAAAAGGTGGAGGAGGTATATCTTATACCTTTATTTTAGAAACCCAGATGTACTTCTAAGGACATTAGTTGGTACAAAGGGCAAAGTGTATTGCCATAAGGCTCTAAACATCACAAATAAAACTTATTTATGTAAAACAAAGATTGTAGCTAGCTCTTTGTCTAGCAGTTTTTCTTTCTTGGAAAACCTCATAATGGAAAGACTCATCATGGTAGCCTTTTGTACAGGCCTATTTTCTCTGTTTTGTAAGGCTCTGCAGACAGAATGTATTCTGGTAAAGGGATATTGAAGTCATCCTGTTACAACATACTGAAGTGGTTCTATGATACAAGCCAATAAATCATCCCCTCTGATAACAACTGTAATAACAATTATTTTATTTTCAGAAAAGTCAAATGAAAAGAACAGCTATTGAAGCATTTAATGAAACAATAAAAATATTTGAAGAGCAGTGCCAGACGCAAGAAAGATACAGCAAGGAATACATTGGAAAATTTAAACGAGAAGGAAATGAAAAAGAAATACAAAGGTTAGTGTTTGTATTTCAAATGGTATAATTTTGAAGAAAGAAACGATGCCTAATATAGATCTGCCTAAAACTAAAGCAAGCTGGCAAGTTTTAAGTTGTTCGGTTGTAAGCATAGCAAGCCTCAAATAGGGTAGATGTGAACTTGCAAAACGTGTACCTACATCTAGAGAAATAATCTGTTCTCTTAAATGTCTACATGAGAAAATAGCAGATATAAAGTCATGAATAAGACTTAATCAGAGTATAACCTACCACATTATTCCATTCAGAATTATGCACAACTATGAAAAATTGAAGTCTCAAATAAATGAAATTGTGGACAGCAGGCATAGATTAGAAGAGGATTTAAAGAAGCAAGCAGCTGAATATAGAGAGATAGACAAGCATATGAACAGCATTAAGCCAGACCTCATACAGCTGAGGAAGACAAGAGATCAGTACTTGATGTGAGTATCATTATTAATTAACAAAACTTTTTTTTAAAAGGGGTTTGTTTTTTTGGGTTTTTTGTTTTACATCTAACCTCTGTGACTAGCAATTAATTTTATTTGCAATTATTGTCCAGGTGGCTGACTCAAAAAGGTTTTCAGCAAAAGAAGCTAAATGAATGGCTTGAAAATGAAAATACAGAAGAGTGAGTATTAAAAGATTTAAATATTACTGGTATTTTAAGTCATCTTACACAAAAGTGAGATAAAACATATTTAATTCCAGGACCACACAAAGGAAATCTCAAGCTTAGCTCTCCAGTAACAATGCACAGTGTTAACATATGGCAGCCTGTGTAATGCAAGTATTAGAAAAGACTGTCTCACCCACTACTCCGCCATTATTCAGGGAAGTGCATAATCAAGTTACTATAGCAAAGCACTGGTATTTAACCTGTGTCTTTATTCTTACCAGCAAAATGAAGATCATAAGGTGTTAGTATCTTGTAGAGATGTCATATGGATAGATAAATTGTTCAGAAGGTCTCTTAGGCATGGGTAGACCTTTTCCAAATTTCAAGCATTGGTACCATGGTGCTATCTAGTATAGTGGTACCTACATCAATATATCACATTGCTACTGGAGATGATAAAATTGTGTATGCTGAAGAACAGTCCTTCTCTTGTTGTGTGGTCTGATTATTTTTTCTGGGAAATGGCAGGATAGTATTCTGTCATTTCAGCAATTCAGTTTAGTATAGGTTCTGACTGGAGCTTGGCTACTGAATAAGTTTCACTTCATTCGTGGAGAAAAAAAGCAAAAAGCACCCAGGTGGTGCAAATGTAGACCAAATTTAAACAAAAACAAGCCACAAAATAATATCAAAAGTGTAGTAACAATGAAGAATGAACAAATAGAAAAACAAAGTTGTCTAAGTAATATTCATCTCAACATTTTCTACTGATGTAGTTTCCTGTGCATGCCTTTACACTGCCTGGCTAAACATATAGCAAAAGCAGCACACTGACAATGACTGTTTGTGGATTTAGATTCTAGCTTTGTCCACGTTATTGGTCTATTTTGATTTGGCTTGGTTTTTTGAATCTCCTACTGTTATCCTGGAAAATGTGCATCTCTCTTGCATCTGAATTGGTAGAAGCAGGGGATAAAAATGTCATCTACATTTTAAAGCCATGTTGTTCACTCAGTCTTAGCACAGCTCAAAGATGATATGATGGAGGATATGTAGACACCTGTTTACAGTGGTACTCCCATCAGTTAAATGGTAGACAAAGAACAATGCCAGATCGTAGTTTTAACATAGCATCAAAATAGTAAGTGAAACTATTTAAAGAAAATCTTTGTTTCCGCTCACTCTGTGACTCTCCTTGCCAGTGATCCTGGTAAGTGCTCAGGTTTCTGCTGAAAAATTAAACTTTCAGAATATGACTTTTTTCTAAAAGTTGTAAAGCAGAAAAAAAATCAGTATAATGAGCAACAATAAAAATAGGAATCCCTTTCTCTAGGTGCTGGTTGAAAACAGAGCCACTGCTGAATGCGTTTGAATATCTTGCAGGACAAAGGAGTATGATGGGATAAGGGAGCTAGAGAGAGTGTCATCTGAAACAAAAGCACCTTTCTTTCTGAAAAATTGAATTCTGTGTTCTGCATGAGATTGCTGATTGGGTGGTGGGTTGACCCTGGCTAGAAGCCAGATGCCCACCAAAGCCCACTCTATCACTCCCCCTCCTCAAAATGGGCAGAGGGAGAAAATTATAATGAAAAGCTCGTGGGTGGAGATAAGGACGGAGAGAGATCACTCACCAATTACTGGCACGGGCAAAACAGACTCGACTTGGGGGAAAAAACAAATTTACTTTATTACCAATCAAAATTAGAGGAGAATGAGAAGTAAAACCAAATCTTAAAACACCTCCCCCATCCCTCCCTTCTTCCCGGGCTTAATCTCTTTCCCGATTTTCCACCTCCTCCCCCCAGCAGCACAAGGGGACAGGGAATGGGGTTGGGGTCAGTTCATCACACGGTGTTTCTGCCGCTGCTTCCTCCTCAGGGGGAGGACTCCTTCCCCCGCACCAGCGTGGGGTCCCTCTCACGGGAGACAGTCCTCCACGAACTTCTCCAACATGAGTCCTTCCCATGACTGACAGCTCTTCACGAGCTGCTCCAGTCTGGGTCCATTCCATGGTGTGCAGTCCTTCAGGAAGGGACTGCTCCAGCGCAGGTCCCCCACAGGGTCACAAGTCCTGCCAGCAAACCTGCTCCGGCGTGGGCTCCTCTCTCCACGGGCTACAGGTCCTGACAGGAACCTGCTCCAGCGCGGGCTTCCTGCGGGGTCACAGCCTCCTTCGGCATCCACCTGCTCTGGCGTGGGGTCCTCCACGGGCTACAGGTGGTCATCTGCTTCACCATGGACCTCCAGGGGCTGCAGGGGGACAGCCTGCTTCACCCTGGTCTGCACCACAGGCTGCAGGGAATCTCTGCTCCGGCGCCTAGAGCACCTCCTCCCCCTCCTTCTTCACTGACCTTGGTGTCTGTGGAGTTGTTTCTCTTACATCTTCTCACTCCTCTCTCCAGCTGCAAAGTGTGCAGCTTTTTTTCTTCCCTCTCTTCCTTTTTTTTTTTCTTAATTATGTTATCACAGAGGCGTTACTGATTGGCTTGGCCTTGGCCAGCGGCGGGTCCCTTCTTGTAGCCGGCTGGCATTGGCTGTGTCGGGTCCGACATGGGGGAAGCTTCTGGCAGCTTCTCTCACAGAAGCCACCCCATGTCCCCTCCCCCACTGCTACCAAAACCTTGCCACGCAAACCCAATACATTTCTGTAGACTACTTTGAGAATCTTCAGAAAGACAGAACTGTGGATGAGTGATAAGTCAAGTTTTGTTAGAGCAAGGAAAACTGATTAAAAACCTATTACAGAAAGAATAAATGCATTAGCCAAACACAGGTTGATGGCAAGCTGAGCAAGAGAGGCAGGGCTCACTGGTGCAGGCTGCTGGGCAAGTGCACTGGAACTTGAGAATGCTCTGGAACTGCAGAATATCAAAGTGGTTTCCACTGGAGACATCTTTTTTCATGGTGAACTTTAGCTCAGAGAGTTCTGTATAACTCTGATTCAGCTTTATAGTTGGTGACTGTTTTGGTAGAAAAGGCCCTATATTATACACTCTTCTCATAATCTGGTTATAAGGAGAAAGAGGGCTCTTCTCTTCTACCCTTTCCACAAAGCCATGTCCCCTATGAATAATTAACCTGTCTACCTGTATGACTGCTCATAGCTTTCCCAAGCAACAGCTGTAGTCAATACATTGCATGATTTTTTCACTGCTGACCAAGTGTTCTGGTCTTTGGAAATGAAGGTGACTCAGAGGGTATTGATTTCATTGGGCTTGCTATTTACCAAAACAGTGAGCAATGTTTGAAGTACTGAAGTGCTTACAGCAGATTCTGAAAGATAACAGCATCCTTTTATATCCTCCTTCAGATTTACATGAGTGTTTTAAAAAGAAACAAGGACCAGAACTTTCATTTTATTTTTATTCAGTGATCAAAATGTTGGAGTATTACATGTTTTACATCCCTGGTTTTACCAGGGAGGCATCCTACTAACCACTGACTTTTTTTTTGTTTTTTCAAGTAATATGAAAGACGGACTACTTAATTCATGGATTTTGCTCTGCAATGTGTTTCACATATTTTGTCCTATTTCAACAGCCGATACTCTATGGTAGAAGATGATGAGGACTTGTCCCATCATGATGAGAGAACATGGAATGTGGGAAATATCAATAGAAGTCAAGCTGAAAATCTGCTGCGGGGAAAGCAAGATAGAACATTACTTGTTCGAGAGAGCAGCAAAGAAGGCTGTTATGCCTGCTCTGTTGTGTATGTACCCTAATTGTGAATGATGTAACCATTTGAGGCACATACCTTGAACCAGGGGCAGATAGACACTTGCATATGCATGGATCCCATCGGCTTAGAAGCAGACCAACAAGTCCTGAGGCCATCCTTATTGCTGCTTCATTTCCTATACAGCTCAAGCCTGTGCCACTCCCACAGATGAGACTCATGGAGAAGAGGGAAAACCGGAGCATGGATGCACTCCTTTATGTGCAACTACTAATTCCTGCCTATCTCTTGCCTCCCTAAGCTAACACAACATCTGGGAATTTGGGTTAAACCTAGGCTTTTACCATTATCCCACCACAGAAGACAAGAATTCTATGTAGTGACTATCACTTTAAGATTTATTGCCAATACTGTATTTTCTAGATTAACTTTACTGTACTGACAAAGTAAAAACTGATTGGTTTGGTTTTTTTCCTCTTTAGGGTGGATGGAGAAATAAAGCATTGTGTGATAAACAAAACACCTACTGGGTATGGATTTGCAGAACCATGTAACTTGTACAACTCACTCAAAGAACTGGTGCTACATTATCAACACAAATCACTCGTGCAGCACAATGATTCAATGTCACACTAGCCTACCCAGTATATGCACAGCAGAGGCGATGAAGATCTTAATACTCTGGGTTGTTTGGTTTTATTTCTAAATAAAAGATTTGACAACACTGAGGCCTTTGGAGAGAGAAGACTCCTTTCAGCCTTACTCAAGAATTTGAACTGCAGTATCAAAGCTATATGTCTTCAGATGGGACTAGAGCTTTCCTTCACAACTGCAGTTGGAGAGATCACAGTACTAAGCTGTGAATGTGTTTCTAGCCTGAAGTGCTTTTTTTAATTAAGAGAAGAAAAACAAAAGAGAGAGAAATCCTAACCTGATCTCTCTGCAGGGACATAGAGACCTTTAACCATGGTGCTTGTTTATGACCACTTCTGAAGCTTTACCAGCTAGAATGTTGGATTCTCCAGACACAAGGTTTTTTTCATTCAGTTATTGGAATGTCTTGGTCATGACCTGGCTTGGATTTGGTGTTGCTGCACTCAGTGGATCCAGACACACAGCACTGTGTTTTTTGGTGAATGATATGTAGCAGAATGGCACTTTCATTTCTAAGGGACACTTTAAAAGGGCTTCAGTTACAGCATGTTGTTCAGAGGAATTGTAATAGTGAAGTGCCAGGAAGTGTTTTGTTTAGACATTTAAAAATCCTGTTTTAAGAATATATTTAAGACTGAAGAAAACAGGACTTTCAATGGTGTTGCAGCACTAGAGATGTTGTACAATCAGAGGCTTAGCAGAAGCAGCGAGGCTATTAGCCAGCTTAGGCCCTTGACATAAGTCAGGGTAAATTAACAGAAGTCTCCAAGATACTTACTTGTCCTTGAGACTTCAAACAACTTTAGCAATAATAAGCTGGGAAAAAGAAGGGAGCTGGTAACCGCAAAGTAGGAGTATCCTGTTGACGTCCTTGGGACGTGAACAGAGCAAAACCACCTGTTATAACAAAGAAGAAGTTCCCAGGATAATTAATAAACCAATCAGTATAGGTCTTTAAGAATATGCATGAGCTTAATTAACCACTGTATATAAGGAGCACGTATGTAATCAATAAACGGAGCTTGCTGATCACTCATATTGAGCGTCCGGGTTTTCCCTCCGTCGCGACACAATAGCATACAGTATATAATAATGTACATAATATCGGATGACTAACTATCATTGATGGAAACTGTCAATAGCAGACTGCTTCTCTTTTCCTTTTTCTGTTTGCTGAAAGATGAATTCTTAGACCATGCTATGCAATACTCAGTTTTCTTTAGGCTGTAGTCTTCTCTCAAGCATATCTATAGTTTAAGGTTACTTTTCTTTCTTGTTTCCTTATTGTCTTTTTTCTTTCCTTTTTTTGCCTGAGAATATTTTTTCCCAATGATTATTTTCTGTTATTCATTTTGTTGTTTGTTAAAAAAAAAAAAGTACAGGAAGCTATCAATAGTTGCTTTCAGAATTAAAAATATGAATTATTTTACAATTTTCTTTGTATAGAATATTGAGCTACCAGCTCAAAGTTTAAAAAGTTCATTTTTTTTTTTCTTACTAATTATTTTGTTGGGCAGTGCCTGATAAGCTTCAAAGCTGCTTTATTCAATAAAAAATATATGAACATTACAAAATATCACTGAGTCAAACAATATTGCTTCAGAGATATCTTTAGAATACAGTACTGTGCTATGATTGTTTCTTGAAGCATTTTGAACTTCTATTGTGATTGTCTTTGTATTTGGAAGATGAAAAATTGTGTATCCTTCTCTGATAGTGACTGTAGAAAAAACAGGAAATTTTTTTACTAAGGTAGATAGTTTGGATTTCAGAATGAATCCACTCTTCAGAGTAAATAAATTACTTCTTGACCTACTGTGGCAGAATTTTTGTCAACATATCAAGGTATTTTCATTTCATATGAAGGAAGCTTCTCTAAACTGTTGCCTAGGTTTAGGTTTTTTGTATTAGTATTGTGAAAAAAAGCTCCCACCTTTACTCAGAACGATAGGTTACAACATAGAGCTAATTAAGACTGGAAAACGTCTGTTTGGAAAATTATTAGGCTTTCATATTTAACATTTTGGATTTATTTTCATAAGTTTATAGACTGAGGCAGTATCAAAGTGAAAACTTCTATCATTTCAAGCAGCAAAGACTTATTATGGTTTAGTTAAAGGAAACAAATACATGAATCCCACTAAAGCAAACTTATTAGGAATTCTAGGACAATTCACTGAGTGGTTTGCAATGGTTGTTTACTGTCCTGACCACTGAGGAAATTCACACATTGCAAATTGTGGTGGGTTTAGCCTGACCGGCAGCCAAACGCTGAACATCCCTAATGGGATGGGGGAGAGAATCAGAAGGGTAAAAGTGAGAATACTTATGGGTTGAGATAAAAACAATTTAATAATTAAAATAAAATAAAACTGAAAATAATAATAATAATGGAATATTCAAATAAGTGATGCACAGTGCAATTGCTCACCATCTTCCAACCGATGCCCAGCCTGTCCCCAGCTAGCGATCCCGGAGCAGAGACAGTCCCAAAACTGAAACTGCAATCTCGGAAGAGTGAGTCAAAGTGATTCCCAAGAGAATCCCAAGCTTTCCAGTCAACCTTCATTAATATACTTAATATGACATTATATGATATGGAATCTCATTGGCATATCCAAATGCCAATTTTTGGTTTTGCTAATTACTATGCTCCCCATCCCCCTAGTCTTTTGCACCTGCAGACTAGCAAAACATGGGGAAGTTGGAAATGTCCTTCATCTTCCAGTAACAACTAAAATTGATAAAGAAATAAAGTTCAGATAAATCTTGGAAAACTTGACTAAATGAAGATATGAATTTATTCTTCCCCCAAGATGCAAAGGGAAGACCCATTACTATTAAAGGGAGTTGCACACACAATCAAAAGTTTTTTCATAATAGCTCTGTTTTAGAGAAATATGTGTTTTAATTCAAAGTATGCAGTGCTTATTAAGCTATTGGAAGTAATAAGAAGAAATTTGCCACTCTCCAGTAGTTTTTATATTATCTTTTATTTTTTACATTATTCCTTCATTTCTAAGGCTTTTGATTTTATTTTGATTTTGTGCTCTTTTTTTTTTTTGTGGGTTGTCTTTGCTTTCCTATAGGTACATTTTCTTATTAGAATTTATATCAAGAAACAAGATTCAGCCAACATTAATGTTTTGTGATAGTCACCACTTACAAAATTATTCTGAATAGAAGTTTAGTCTTCATCCCTTCCCTTCCTCATTCCATCTTCTTTCCAGGCCTGTAGGACCATGTAAATTTGGTTTACCTAATAACTCTTTTTTTACTATGAAAAGCGCCAACAATTACTGTAGCACAACAGTCATACTACTGGGCTTGAAGTTACAAATTAGCTCAATGTGCAACAATTTAAGACTTGTAGCAAGTTAACACTTTGGACATGTATTGAAATTTGAATGTTAAATATTTTAAGAGTAAAATTGTGGTTTTTTTTTTTCTCTATAAGCAAAATATATGTAATCTGAATTGATGTTTCACTTAGCATTTCTCAAGAAATTTTATAGTAGTTAAGGATCTAATTTTCCTCATATTAAGAAAACTTCTGCTATGTCAGTGGGCTATATCCTTAGCATGCCCATCCCAGTATGGGATATCATTTGCTCCTATTGTCCTGTACTACTACTCTTCATCAGTGGTTGCAGCAGAGGAAAAAATAGCGTGTGGACAAATTTGGCACTTGCTTTTCTTGCACAAGCAACAATAAGAAATAAGCACTATGTTGCCTGTCAATGAGCATCAAATCCTTTAGCCCTAGGGTGAAACCTCTCAAGGGTCCCTCTGGAGTTTGCACCCAGGGGTGCACTGTGGGGCTGCCAGCAACTCTACCCAGTGCCCTCAACCCCCAGCAGCTCATCACACTCTGTGCTCAACACCTCAGGCTTCCTCACTGCCCAGAGGAGGTTCCTGCCCAAGCCAACCAACCCGACCCACTGTAAATCATACACCAGCACTGATCAGCTGGCTGGTGAGCAAGGGTGGTTTGGGCAGGTAGAGATCCCTGTAGAGCAAACAGACCGAGTAAGGGGACAGGCAGAGCCCAAGTGGGAACCCATGGGCAGCTCTGCATGGACAAACACAGGCACCTCCACAGCTGCAGATGGAGGCAGCAAGGCAAAAACTGGCAGGGATGAGGAGAGCTCTGTGGCACAGCCTTGCCAAGGCCCTGGGCTGCCCATTGCTGCCTGAAATGGCCTCCCATGGAGGTGGGCCTCCCTTACACCATGAGGAAGAGCCCCACTTGTTTGCAGAGGTATTCAGAGGGACCCTTTTGAGGTGATTGTGTTTAGGATGCACCTAACATTTACCCCACGGGCCCACCACCCCATGGAGGCTCTCGTTTAGAGTGGAAAGTGAGAAAATTGTAAAAGGTGAGGTTCTGACAGTGTCCCTAGCTGGAAATAAGGCAAAAAAATAAGCAGTTCTGCTTTCTCTATGGGATTGGCACGCAGAGGAGTGGGGTCAGATATGAGATATGGGTTGTACAATAGGCACTAAGACTTTCCTGTTGCCTCTGAAACAACAAAAAACATTAACTGTTGGAGCTCTGATCAGGACATGGTTCTAGTGTCTGTCTCCTTTTTTATTTAATCCCTTTGAGGACCTATGTCCTCAAATACATAGACTGCCAAAACTCTGTAGGGACTTTCTGGGTAAACAGATAGAAATTAATCAGCTACTATTCAAACTTTGGATAATCTTTGTAGGGACCAGCACTTTAACCTCTGAACAGCAATCAGATAACCAGAAACATGCTGACAATTCTTCAGAAAAGCAGGGTTTTTATCCATGTCTGTGCTAGGCCATATTTCCTGCCAGAACAATATTACAAGAACATCTCTCATTGATATAAAATCAGGATGCATCCAAGGAACATACCTGACCGCAGAAACTCAAAGAAAGTGCTCCCGTTTTTGATAATACATATGTAGGCCTCGACTGATGCATGTCCATGCCCAATACAACATGTATGGTTTCTTTGAGCTGTCTTCTTCAAAGCTTTTTATCACAAAAAAAGCATCAGCACAAGTTAGGCAGCTGGTTTCTTCTTTTTTTTTTTTTTTAAATGTCATCTCTACTCTCTACAGTCTTGAAGCTGAAACAGCTGATTGTAGGCTCTCCATGAGAAAAATAATGGATACCTGTGGGTATCAGTCCCAGCAGATACTTCACATCTGAAATCTCTCTCCACTTTCACCTCTGTAGCTTCTGAAGCAAACTTGGCTCTGGAGCTTTGAGAACTGGCTCCCATTGAGAAAGAGGGATCATGAGATCTGGAAAAAAAGGTTTTTTTCCCATATTTTCCTGAGCTATCCATTTTCAGTGGATCAATTTCCTGGGAGATCTACTTGAATGCAAGGGGAAGGGTCAAGGCAGAGAAATATAACAAGATTGTTAATGACTAGCTTTTCTATTCACAGTCTTCTAAAACCTTGAATTTATTTATCTTTTTAATTTTGCTCTGCAGATCATTAAGGGACAAATTTTCCAGCCCAGCATCTTTATCAATTTAAAGTTATTGTTGCATTTGTTAGTGCTGATGCGTTTCATGGCTACATTTCTGTGTTAGATAAACAGCTCACTCAGCAACAAGATGTTGTCATTCTCCATCCTCTCCTAGGAATTAATCTAGTTATGGACCCTGAAAGAGACTAGGAATGTAAAGTCAGCATGCACATACTAGAGTTGGTCAAGAATAGTTCTTCAATATGTTCTCATAACAAAAAATCTCACTTGTTTGATATGAAACACTCACATTAATTATGGATTTAGCAGAATTTTTAAATGTTCAAAATGAAAAGCAGGACTCCATTTTCCATCTAATATAGCCTGTTGGCCAATAGTGACCATGCTAGTAGTCACTTAGCATATGTGAGATTTAGGAGAGTGTCTGGTGAGCAGTGGCTGAAGTCAAAGATAAGACATCATAGGTTAATGCTTTTTCCCACCAGACTAAAGAGTTAGCTTCAATCCACTGGTAGCTTTACTCTGTATAAATAAAAATATTCATTGGGATAAAGAAAACTGATTACAGTGCCCAGTCATTATGGCACTCACCAGAGACAAGGGAAGACTGAATTCACATCCCTCCTTCAATGGTTACTCCATGTATACAGCATGAAGCCTCAAGCTTCTTGAAAACTAAGCAGGCTTAGGCTGAGACAGGAAATCTTACAGCTATAAAGATGGTGTTGTTTTTCTATAAGCAGTTTGATTTCTTGGTTCTTTACTGAGTATCACAGCTCAAGAATGACATCTAGATCAGAACTACTTTTAGATCAATATTCACATTTCAAGGCCTAATTGGTCTATGATGTGAGCCTGACTTTGGATTCTAAAGGAGGGACTCTAAAGAGTCTGTGAGGTTTTTCAGCCATGAGAAATCAACTCATGCAATTGCAGAAATCACAAACCTTCTGCTTTGAACAGGTATAACTTAAAAACAGAACAGGCAACCAAACTCAACCAGATCTGAGTGTGACACAGAAACCAGACTGGACTGGTGTTTTCATAACTGAACTTTTGTCTTGGTTTAGTCAGTTGCTCTATCATCCAATGACTCCTCCTCACCTGGGAAGGGGAATTGGAAAAAGGAAAGGAGACCCATGGGTTGAAATGAAAACAGATTTAATGAAATAATAATAATAATAACTAATATTAATGCTAATATAAAATACACAAAGTTATACTCAGATGAAGAAAGAGCAATGGTCACAAGAAGTGGAAGAATAGGTCTTGGGAGCAGAATGATGGGTGAGACCCTCCAGGGATGGCGGCCATTGAGGAAGAGGGGTCATCTCTAGCAAACTTTCCAATTTGTAGTGAGTGTGACATATGGAATACTTGTGTTGGCCAGCTTGGTTCTGCTACCCTGGCTTTTGCTCCTCCTAGCCTTAGCACTTGGCTAATTCTAAACTGCTAAAGACCTTGATCACTATGGAAACCCACATACCATGGCTGACCACAAAATAAAATAAAGTGTCTTATCAATGTTGTAGTAGTTGATTTGGTGAGAATAGTCTTCTTAAAATACAACTTTTCTGACAGATAATTAATTCTATGATTCTATCCCAGTGAAACCAGGACAACTTTATTCACCCAGAAATCAAAGGTATTTTAGATCCTCAATTTTGGCTTGGCTCATTTTTTTGAAAAGCTCAAAAGTCTTTTGGATCAGAAACATGATCATTTGCAATGAGTTATCTAGCACTGGTGATATGGCATTTGTAAGTGAGAAAGTGTAATTTATCAGTCTCATTTAATTTTTCTACCACAAGCTCCCATGGAGTGCTTTTGTACTAGTGTCATAAAAACATGTTCCCCTTATGTGCCTGACTGCATGCATCCAGTATATCTGAATTATATTTGCAATGGAAAATAGAACTTGTATTTTCCAGTTAAAGAGCTTGACTATTCTTACAGATGCCTGAGATTCTTGAACTCTTGAGGAGTACAGGGAGTCTGAGAGGGAGATAGACTACTGGAATCGCACCCCACCTTACCTGGGACAGGTCTGTCAGGCAGACAGGATGCATAGTACAGAGGATTCCCTAACCTCTCTCCACCTGGCTGAACGTGGTGATTTAAGGGATAGGGGGCAATGGCAGCAAGTTCCTGTCTGGTGCAGCAGGCCCATCTCCTTTGTGACTACCCCACCTTCCCAGGTGCCCTTGCATAATAGATACAAGGCTCTGCAAGTGGAATTGAACAATAACAAGGATGGTGATTCATCTAGGTTAGAGGTGTTGCCAAGGTTAAGTCAGCCTATGCCCTGCATCAAAACCACTTCCTTAGAGAAAAAAAGATGTGTCATTGTCATAGGAGACTCTCTCCTGAGGGGAACAGAAGGATCAATATATAGACCAAACCCACTTCTTAGAGAAGTCTACTGCCTCTCTGGAGCTTGGGTTAAAGGTGTGATGAGGAAACTTCCCACCCTGGTGTGGCCCTCAGATTATTATCCATTATTTATTTTTCAGGTAGGCAGCAATGAAGTTGCAATAAGAAGTCCAAGAGCAATCAAAAGAGACTTCAGGGCCTTGGGATGACTGGTTAAGGAATCAGGAGAACAGCTACTGTTCTCTATCCTTCCAGTTGCATAGAATGATGAGGGATGAAAAAGGAAGAGTCAGTAGATAAATATCTGGCTCTGAGCCTGGAGTCAACAGCAGAATTTGGGGTTTTTTGATCATGGGTCAATCTACATGACACCAGGTCTGCTGGTGACAGATTGGATACACCTGTCTCAAAGGGGAAAAGGATCTTTGTGCAGCAGTTAGCAGGGCTCATTGAAAGAGCTTTAAACTAGTTTGGAAGGGGGAAAGGGGTAAAACCAGACTTGCTAGGGATAAGTAAGGGAGCAGCATGCCAAAGTTTGAGGGACGATGTGCTAGCAAGGTCCTTCGGTCTGCCATCTCAGTGGAGGTAGGGGATGGAGAGCCACGTGGAAGCAAAGACGCAAGGGTTACTGATGTGCTAGAAACCACGGAAGTGCCTGAGAACAGTCACATAGGAATTGAGGCACCTGAGAAAAGTCACATAGGAATTAGGGCTTCAACCCCAAAAAAGCTGTTGGGATCAATGGTCCAACTGAAGTGCATTTACACCAATGCACGCAGTATGGGTAAGAAACAGGACGAAGCCATTGTGCAGCAGGAAAACTATGATACAGTTGCAATCATGGAAACATAGTGGGATGATTCACACAACTGGAGTGCTGCAATGGATGGCTATAAACTCTTCAGAAGGGATAGGCAAGGAAGGAGAGGTGGTGGGGTTGCACTGTATGTTAGGGAGTGTTTTGACTGTCTAGAGCTTGATGATGGTGATGAAAGGGTTGAGTGTTTATGGGTAAGAATCAGGGGAAAGGCGAACAAGACAGATAGCATGGTGGGAGTGATACCATTCCCAGAGAACATACCCTTCTGCTTAAACAACGTGACATTGAAAGATAGTTACATACCAGCTCGGCCTAGTCAAGTTTGTAGTAGATTTGAGGTGCTGAGTCATAGCAATAGGGTAGATAAGGTAGCGATGCTAGAATAAAACAGTTTTGTGAGGATAGAAGTATTATAAACAGGCTAAAAGATGAACTAAGCATGCGCAGAAGAAAAGTTCAACTAAAGGGCACAGTGACAAGTTTCTATGGTCACCAGAGGAACCCGAAGATGACTAGTTTGCATGCAAAAAAAACATTTACATATATTAATGAGTTATTTGAAATGTAATGAATATGTTAATAATTTCCTGGAAAAGTAATGAATATGCATGTTTTGACAGTATAAAGCTGTTATAGAGAGACGAGTTAGCATGCACGATAGGTGGAAGGGCCCCCCGTGCATCTAGCGCTGTAATAAAGAAGTGCCTGCTTCTTAAGACTACACTGGAGTTAAGAAGTTCATTCCAAATTTCAGTGACAGTTTTGGTGACCCAGATGAGACTCTGCTTCTGAAATTCAATGGATCACAGAATCACAGAATCACAGAATGTTAGGGATTGGAAGGGACCTCGAAAGATCATCTAGTCCATCCCCCTGCTGGAGCAGGAACACCTAGATGAGTTCACACAGGAAGGCATCCAGGCGGGTCTTGAATGTCTCCAGAGAAGGAGACTCCACAACCTCCCTGGGCAGCCTGTTCCAGTGCTCTGTTACCCTCACAGGAAAGAAGTTCCTTCTCAAATTTAAGCAGAACCTCCTGTGTTCCAGCTTACACCCATTGCCCCTTGTCCTATCATTGGACATCACTGTGAAGAGCCTGGCCCCATCCTCCTGACACTCACCCTTCAGATATTTATAAACATTAATAAGGTCCCCCCTCAGCCTCCTCTTCTCCAAGCTAAAGAGGCCCAGCTCCCTCAGCCTTTCCTCATAAGGGAGATGCTCCACTCCCTTCATCATCTTGGTGGCTCTGTGCTGGACTCTCTCAAGCAGTTCCCTGTCCTTCTTGAACTGTGGGGCCCAGAACTGGACACAATACTCCAGATGCGGCCTCACCAGGGCAGAGTAGAGAGGGAGGAGAACCTACCTCCACCTACTAACCACACCCCTTCTAATGCACCCCAGGATGCCATTGGCCTTCCTGGCCACAAGGGCACAGTGCTGGCTCATGGTCATCCTGCTGTCCACCAGGACTCCCAGATCCCTTTCCCCTACACTGCTCTCTAGTAGCTCATTTCCCAGCCTATACTGGAACCTGGGGGTTCCTGCCCAGATGCAACACCCTACACTTGCCCTTATTATATGTCATTAAGTTTTTCTCTGACCAATCTGTGGGATTGCAGGACCTCTAGCCAGCACATAGGAATTCTCAGGGAGAACCTCCGATCCCCGGACTGAAGAATTCAAGGCAAGATCCCTGGGACAGGTAAAAAAAGTCATTCTTTAATTTTCTTTAAAAGGGTGGTTACCTGCCTGTACGGCATGGCGAAAGCTGCACAGGGTTGGGCTATAAGGGCACCCAGGTGTGATAGTTTAACTTAGCTGGCAGCCAAATAAGACACAGCCACTCACAATCAATCCCCTTCCCCCCCACCACCCAGGGAACTGGGGAGAGAAATGGAGGGGTAAAGGTAAGGAGACTTGTAAGTTGAGATAAGAACAATTTAATAATTAGACCAAAATAAAATTAAAATAGTAATAATAATAACAATGATAACAACTATATATATGAGTGATGCAGAGTACAATTGCTCACCACCTGCTGATAGCGATCCCGGAAGAGCAAAAAGGAACCCTGAAACTGAAATCGCAATCCCCAAAAAACAAGCCCGAGTGATTCCTGAGAGAATCTCCCCCTTTCTGGTCATCCCCAGTTAATATACTAAACATGATGTAATATGATATGGAATATCTTATTGGCATATCCAACTGTCAATACTGGGTTTTACTAACTACTACACTTTTCTTCTCCACTCCCCCCTTCCAGTCTTCTCTTCTTGGAAACTGCCCAAGCACAGTGTTCTCATAGTTATCAACATTGTTCTCATAACAATCCTCACTGAAACCAAAACACAATACTTTCTAGCTGCTAAGAAGAAAATTAACCCTATCCTAGCAAAAACCAGGACATGTACTCAGATTCACATTCTACTACTAAGCCATATTGCATAAAATTTTCAATTATTTTCTCTAATCCTTTTCTTGCTTCCAATTTTATAGGGTTTTTTTTTTTTGCCTTACCAAAATTGCTCTTTCTTTGAGAGTTACCTGCACTGGTTCCACTGCTTTGGACTGACCTGGTACCTCAGCAGCCCAAACCAAGGGTATGACGGTGTCCTCTACTTCTAGGGGAATCTCATTCCCTTTTGGATGTCCTGTAACATAAAAAATTTCACCTCTATGACACTTGATTCAGGTACTAGCAATTGTATGTCTCCATCCTTAAAAATTATTTTAGCTTCTTATTTACTCAATAGATCTCTTCCCGATAGGAGAATGGAGCAATACAAAAATTTGTGTGTAAAAACATATGAGCCAAATCCACACTTTACTGGCCAAAATAAAAGCCTAGTTTCCCTTTCCCCTGTGGCACCAACAGCTGTTGAACTTTGATCACTAAACTTATACTTGCAAGTATTCACAACAGAGCATGCCACCCCAGTATCTACTTTCTCATTCCTCAACTTTAATGGAACCAGGTGCTCTACTGGGCATAATTCCGAGTGTGCCCTCAGCCCCCGTCAATCTGAATCCTGTCCCAGAGTCAGTAACTCCGTCAATCTAGAATTCTCCTTCCCTCTGAATGGAGTTTGTCTAGGACCCTGTCTGTGTCTTTTATTTTGAGGACATTTCCTTTTCCAGTTGTCCTTTCTGCTTGCAAATTGCACACTGATCCTTTTCAAGAGGAGTTCCATTCCCTTTTCCAATTGCTCATCTTTCTTCCAATTTTTGTAACTTCCTTCTAATATCCAGATTTGATTGCCCAATAAATATATTTACCAGTGACAGAGCATCTCCCTCTCTGTCTGGATCTAAGTCAGGATATTTCCAAACAGTTTCACATAACCACTCATAAAATGCAGGTTTTTCATCCTTGCCTTGGATAACCTGGTAATTACATTTTTCACCACAGAAAAAATTAGCTTTTGATTTCTAAAGTCTGTGCAAATTTACGAAGATTTTCCTTGTATGTTCTGACCATTTCTTCTCACTCCTTTAAATCACCTCCAGATAAAGGCACTGTTATTCACACCAGCTCTCCCACAGGTCCTACTGCCTGCCTCAGAAGGGCTTGGAATACAGCTCCTCCTCGTCTAGTCTGTTCCACAATTGGACTATAAGTTTCACTCCTAAAAGCTCTTTCTTCATTTTCCTCCTGACCTTCATCCCTCCTATTTTCCACTTGCCTATTCTGTCCTTTATTCCCAGAAGCTCTTTCTCTGTCTTGTTCTTGATTTTCATTTCCATACTCAGAACATTAGTATCCTTAGTAATCAATCCACAATCCTTCCAACTCCTATAATTATTTCACAGAGAATAAATCAACATATGGTATATTTTCCCATTGTCCATGGAGAAGACATGAGAAAGTGGGATGGGAAACCTCCCTCAGTCCTGCAGGCACGAGTACACGAGCTGCAAAGAAAAACAAGTACAAATAGGGATTCTTCTGGTCCTTCTAGGAAAAGTGCTGCTCCAGTCTCCAGTGGACAATTTCCCAGACAGAATAGGAGGCCTGATGCTGCTCTTAATCGTTTCCTTGATCCTAATCCTTTTGATCATATTTCAGAAGTGAATGATGAATATGATGACCAGCATTAGAGGGGCCCTGCCTCCATCCAGGTGGAGGAAAAGGATAACCAAGTTTACTGGACTATGTGGATTCGTTGGCCTGGCACATCTGACCCCCAGCAGTACAAAGCTTTAGCGGACACTGGTGCCCAATGCACCCTGATGCCATCGAACTTTAAAGGAGCAGAATTCATCTGTATTTCTGGAGTCACAGGGGGATCCCAACAGCTGACTGTGTTGGAGGCTGAAATGAGCCTGATTGGGAATGACTGGCAAAAACACCCCACTGTGACTGGCCCAGGTGCTCCATGCATTCTTGGCATAGATTACCTCAGGAGAGGGTATTTCAAGGACCCAAAAGAGTACCGGTGGGCTTTTGGCATAGCTGCTTTAGAGACTGAGGAAATTAAACATCTGTCCACCTTGTCTGGTCTCTCAGAGGACCCTTCTGTTGTGGAATTGTTGAGGGTCAACTACTCGCCCTCAGCAATTGTTGGGGGCAATACTGCCCCCAATGGTGTTCTAACGGCAATATTGCACCAACCAAGACTCCCTGATTCCCATACTATCATGAACACACCTTCCCCTCTCCTTTCTCACAGTGGTGGGTTTTGCCTGTCTGTCAGCCAAACACCAAACAGCTGCTCGCTCACCCTCCCCCAATGGGATGGGGGAGAGAATCAGAAGGGTAAAAGTGAGAAAACTCATGGGTTGAGATAAAAAGACAAGCAGTTAAAGTCTCTCTGGTATGGAGGATGATGGTTGAAATATAAATATGGAGAGGTCTGTCAGACTGATTATATCTCACTCCCAAAAACCTTACAAGGCAAGCGCCATGTGCTTACAATGGTGGAAGCAACCACTGGATGCCTGGAAACACATGCCATGCCCCATGCCACCAACCGGAACACTATTCTGGACCTTGAAAAGCAAGTCTTATGGTGACTCGGTACCCCAGAAAGAACTGAGTCAGACAACAGGACTCATTTCTGAAACAACCTCATAGATACCTGGGCGAAAAAGTATGGCATTGAATGGGTATAGCTGGTATAATACTGTGTTTTGGACTTAGAATAAGAAGAATATTGATAACACTTAATTTTTACTTGTTGCCACTAAATCAAGGACTTTTCAACTTCTCATACTGCCTTGCCAGTGAGGAGGCTAGGGGTGCACAAGAAGCTAGGAGGGGTCAGCCAGGACAGATGATCCAAACTGGCCAAAGGGATATTCCATACCATATTGAATCAGAGAATCATAGAATGGTTTGGTTTGGAAGGAACCTTTAAAGATCAGTTAGTTCAACCCCCCTGCAGTAAGCAGGGACATCTTCAACTAAATCAGGTTTCTCAGAGCCCTGACCAACCTGACCTTGAATACGACAACATGCTGAAAAATAAAATTAGGGTGAGTTGGCCAGGGGACTGTGGCGGCTGCTTGGGGACTGGATGGGCATCAGTCAGTGGGTGGTGAGCAAATGCATTGTGTATCACTTGTTTTGTATATTCTTTTATCATTATTATTATTATTTCTTCCTTTTCTGTCCTATTAAACTGTCTTTATCTCAACTAATAAGTTTTACCTTTTTTTCCTTGATTGTATCCCCCATCCCACTAGGGGAGAGTGAGCAAACGGCTGTTTGGTGTATGGTTGCCTGCTGGGTTAAACCACAACAATACCCTAAGAGACACTATTTATCTATTTTAACAGCACGAACAAGAGATCTCACTTGAAAAAGTCTTATTCTAAGTACCAATTAGCATCATGGTGAAAGTACTCCAGTATATAATGAAAAAGATGCTTTTTATTCTTAAACTGACTCATAGACAGCAAATCATTAGCAATTAGTCATTCTTGTGACCAGAAGACTGGTGTCCTTCCCCTTGGCTTTTCTCCCACCAAACAACAGTAACATTATTTATATTTAATTTACTTTCATTAAATAAGAAAGTTTGGTGGGTTGACCTTGGCTGAATGCCAGGTGCCCACCAAGCCGCTCTATCACCTCCTCTCCTCAGCAAGATGGGAAGGGGAGAAAATAAGATGGAAAAAAACCCCTCAAACTCATGGGTTGAGACAAATGCAGTTTAATAGAAACAAAGCAAAGCTGTGCATGCAGAAGCAAAAGAAGAACAAAATATTTATTCTCTACTTGTCATCAACAAGCGATGTCTGGCCACTTCCCAGGAAGCAGGGCTTTCAGTATGCCTAGTAGTTGATCCAAAGGACAAGTGTCATAAATAACAAATGCTCCCCTTCCCCCTCTGTTCTTCTAGCTTTTATTTCTGAGCAGACGTCATATGGTATGGAATATCCCTTTGGTCAGTTTGGGTCAGCTGTCCTGGCTATGTCCCCTCCCAAGACCTTCCCCATCCCCAGCCTACTGCTAGGGAAGGGGGGGAGAAATGTTGGAGAGACAGCCTTGATGCTGTGCTATCACTACTCAGCAGTAACCAAAACACTGGTGTGAGAGCGACAGAGGAAACGATGCGAGCCGACTCAGTGTGAGTGATAAGGCATAGTTCGCTTTATTGCTCTCATTAAGTCATATTTATACCGGCTACGATAATTATTCCTACTAGTCCTTTGCTAATTGGCTTAAGCTCTAAACGTTACATTTACATGGTCCTCCTACTTGCAGTTTAACGGTAAAGCATTCTCTACATTTTTCACACACTTACTTTCTCAAGGTTGTTTACCAGATTGAGATAAAGTCGCAGTGTCAGCATTCAGTACTTTTCCACTGCGGCCTGCTGAGTGTTAGACCAGACTCTGCTCATACAACTATTCTGCGAATCCATGTCCTTGCTCTCTGAGCCATTCCCCAACACTGGTGTGTTATCAACACCTTTCTAGCTACTAATACAAATCACAGCACTCTGAGGGCTGCTATGGGGAAAATGAACTCCATCTCAGCCAGATCCAATACAGAAAGCTATTGCCTGCCACTGATGTTGAGAAAAAACTGCATCCCAGCTGATGCGTTGCTTCGGCTCAGTTGATACCTTTTCAGTGATTTCTGGAGTATAGAAGGAAGCCAAGGACTGTTTGCAAATGGACTTTGAAGTCACCTGAAACAGGTTTTACTTGTGGATCTGTTCAGCAGTGTGGCATCACTGTGTCTTTCCTATTTTAAGGTAAAACTGTTACTGATATGTTATAATTAATTATTAGTTTATAGTTTATGAATAGTTTTGATTTTAATAGTATAAGATTATAAGAAATATTTTAATGAAAAGTATGCTTGCACAACAACTGAATGCTAATATGAAATCCCTGTACAGCCCGTACTAAGGCCGAAGGGATTGGTCAGAATCATTTGGTAGGAACCATAGCTTAGGTAACAAGTACAAGTTGACCTGTAAACTGATTTATGATACCTATATGGAAAATTAGAAGAATACATGTAGCTGTCAAAATCTGGATTCATGAGAAAGGGGAAACAATGGGAAGAGAAGCCTCCTGTAACGCTTTGTAGGTGTTGCCAGGAAAGGGAAGTCTACTGTAACGGTTTATAGAAGCCTGCCAAGAAACCATGTTCGTAAGCAAAAAGGTAAATAACACGTTTATGTATGACTACTTAATGAATACGTACAAGTAAGCTCTATATAAGATGTATGATTTTGGGGCATGGTGTGCGTTGATCGTGAGAGGACTCACTCACGCACCCGGCCATAATAAAGAAGTGTCTGCTTATCCGCATCACATTGGTGTTGATAAGTTTCTTATTCTGGATTTTCGGTAACAAAACAACCCCAAGAGGAAACATTTAGGACTTTAAAAGCTCAGGATTGATCCTCCTGGTGGAGGGATTAAGAGCTCTGGCCCCAGAATTGAGCCTGTGGAGAAGATTTCGTTACAAATCAGCTTAGGTGAGAAACAATTTTGTGAGGATTACTGAGAGCAGGATAATTTAATTAGAGACAGAATTAGATGGAGTGGCTTAAAATAAACTGCTTAGATATTTTAAAGCTATGCGCAATAAGAAAGACTGGGATATTTTTTTGGTTAGATTTTCAAAGAAAGCATTCAAGAAGATTTGCCAGTGGAAGAGGCTGCGTGAAGGAGAAAGTAATGTGAACACGAACATAAGGATCAGGGCAGAGGTATCAGACCCCAAAGGTATGGTGCAGAAGAATCTCTCTTACAGGAGAGGGTGCTTCACAGGGCATGGTTTGGGAACTGCCCTGTACACGTTGGAGGTTATTCCAGGGTGGGCTAAGAAATCTTTTTCTTAGTTTTAATAATATATTATTGTTGCTGTTTACTTCAAACATAAACTGAACCACTGCAACAGCAAAAATTATCATCTGCCATAAGGCTTTAGGAGACAGAAAATCTGTATCATGCTGTATGCTTGGGATGGACTTGAAGCAGTAACAACACACCAATTCACCTGTGTGTTTAGATACCTTGGGTCTTAATTGATAATGATCCACAATGCCCTCATCACTTTCTTGAACTGAATTTAAATGCTTGAAAAAGCTGAGGCTTGGTTCTTAGTCTGGGTTTGAAATAAGCAGCCAGGAAACAAAACACTGAATGAATTTATCCATATCAAGCTGCCACATGCATTAGGAACAATAGGAGAATGTATTTCTTGTACAAACTTATTCAAGTAAAACAGAACTATTATGCTGATTTAGCTTGACTATTCAGTCAGGTAAGTCTAATTCACCACAAGTCAGGGATACAGAAAAGGTATCTTTGCTCATGTATCTGATCTTTCCTTAGGAGTAGAAAATATACAGCTAAGTTAACTTGAGATGATTGAAAAGTCCAGTACAGTACATAGCTGCAACTTGCAAAATTTTGAGCATCTCTCTAAATAACTGTAGTGGGTCTGGCTGGGATGGAGTTGATTTTCCCCATGTCAGCCCTCAGAGTGCTGTGTTTTGTATTTGGTGGCTTGAGGGGTGTTGATAACACAGCAGTGTTTTGGTTACTGGTGAGCAGTGCTAGCACAGCACCAAGGCTGTCTCTCCAACATTTCCCCTAGTAGGCTGGGAGGGGGGAAGGTCTTGGGAGGGGACACAGCCAGGACAGCTGACCCAAACGGACCAAAGGGATATTCCATACCATATGACGTCTGCTCAGAAATAAAGCAAGGAGAACAGAGGGGGAAGGGGGGGCATTCGTTACTTCCGTTTGTCCTCCGGGAACCGCAACGCGTATGAAGCCCTGCTTCCCGGGAAGTGGCCAGACATCGCCTGCTGATGGGAAGTAGAGAGTAAATATTTTGTTCTTTTGCTTCTGCGCGCGCAGCTTTGCTTTGCTTCTATTAAACTGCTTTTGTCTCGATCCACGAGTTTGGTTTTTTTGTGTTCCATCTTATTTTCTCCCCTCCCCATCTTGCTGAGGAGGGGGGTGATAGAGTGGGCTTTGGTGGGCACCCAGTATCTAGCCAGGGTCAACCCACCACAATAACCAGTAGCTTTTGAGTGTGCTTTCATTTCATTAATGTATTGGGTTTGCGTGGCAAGGTTTTGGTAGTGGGGGGGGCTACAGGGGTAGCTTCTGTGAGAAGATGTCAGAAGCTTCCCCCATACCCAACAGAGTCAGTGCCAGTTGGCTCCAAGACAGACACGCTGCTGACCGAAGCTGAGCCAATAAGCAACAGTGGTAGTGCCTCTGTGATAACATATTTAAAAAGGGAAAAAATTGCTGCACAACAGCAACTGGAAGAGTGAGAATATGTGAGAGAAACAACTCTGCAGACACCAAGGTCAGTGAAGAAGGAGTGAGAGGAGGTGCTCTAGGCACGGGAGCAGAGATTCCCCTGCAACCAGTGGTGAAGACCATGGTGGAAGATTGTCAAAGAAAGAGGACTGTAAATATGCTCAAGTGACTTGAAGCTGGGGTGTCAAAAACACTACTAATCATTGTTTAGTCTTATGTGCTTGACAAGTAGAACATCTGTATTTAGATAACACAGGCCTGGGATAGACTCAGGGGCACCCTGAGCATGCCTGGGATTCCTGCCCTGCTGTGAGAAAGATCAAAGCACAATGGAAAACTACTGCCTTCGAAAAATCCCTGCTATATACAGGTGAAAGCAGCAGGTTTGGAATCTCTCGCTCTCACTCTAGCAAGGACCGAGCTCCGCGGTGCCTGCGTTCCCGCTTACGTGCCTCTGCCCCGGGTACTGCTTCAGAGATCCCCTGGTTCGAGAGGTAACGAGAATAAATTTGCTTTTTGCATTTTATCCATGGTTTTTGTGGTTGTTCCTGCGTCCTGCCTGTGTTGGCTCACACATTTTGGTGGAGTTAGTAGGATCCAGGAACAGCCATGCCGTGGCTGAGGAAGAAGTCGGGGACTGTGGAGGCCATGTCGGTGACTCCCCACATTCCGAGGTGGCCCAGTATTGAGGGCTGGGCACCCATGGCTGCTTTCCTAGCTGAATTGGCTCCGCCAGAAGCATGGCCTGAAATAGATGATGGGGCGGGGGTTACCCCCCAGGCAATTGAAATGGCTATGCAGGTTGCCATGTAAAGCAGCATCAGGTTCTTCTCACAAATTAGCGGGGAGATTGGGATGGTTGTTTGCGGAGGCGAGATTTGGGAAATCAGGAGACAACCCAATATGAGTTAGCTTCAAGAAGTCCGCTTTAATCTAATACACACCCAGATTTATACCCTTTATCACAATACATGCGAGCTAAACACATACAACAATTGGTTAAACACTCTTAAGCATGAGCTCTAAATTTGTTACAACAGGTGGCTTAACTCTGTTCACGCCCCAGGATGTCAACAGGGTACTCCTACTTTGCGGTTACCAGCTAAAGCTACTCCCTTCTTTTTCCCAGCTTAGTTTTGCTAAAGTTGTTTGTCTGAAGTCTCAAGGACAAGTAAGTATCCTGGAGACTTCTGCTAATTCACCCTGACCATGCATTTGCTTGCTATACTTATGTCAAGGGCCTGAGCTGGCTACTGTGGCCTGAGCCATTTCATACCCTCGCTGCTTCTGCTGAGCCTCTGATTGTACAACATCTCTAGTGATCTGTGACCCCCATTCTGCAACAGTTGTTAGGTACGGGCCTTAGAGCTGTTCACCGTGAAAATGTTGCATTATGGATTAAAGTGAGAGACTTGGAAAAGGAAGTCGGGGCTTTACAAGATGCAAAAGCGATTGCACAAGAAGTAATTACTCTTCAAGCAAAGCAATGTTATGAGCTACAAGATAATGTAGAGCGGTTGGTAGTGCGTATCGCTAATGAACAAAGGAATAAATATGGAAAAAGTAAGGTTTTGAGTTCCCAAGTTTGTGCTCTCACGATGAAACGGTTTTGGGATCCCGAGAAATGGGATGGAAATATTCAGAGTAAATCCTCAGATTCTGAGATTGAGTTTGAATTTGACCGACCCCTTATACAAACAATGTAGCAGGAACAAGCAGACAGGGGAGTGCAGATCACACATGCTGACACTCTAAAAGCGTTAAAGGAATTTGAGACTGTAGTTTCAGGACCATCTGTTTGGGTGGTGAATAAAGGAAAGCCAGCAAAACCAAAAGGGGTTACAGCATGGGTGGTGAGGGAACAAATGTGGAATGGTCTTGTACAAGTTGGTATCCCACAATCAGAAATAGGTGGGATCACAATATCAGAAATGTTTGCCTTTATACAAAAAAAGCCGACCACCCCCAGCCCCACCACCAACTCCGCGCCCATCCTCCACCCTGCCTGCCACCGCAATAAAATACGCTACCTGGCAAATGCCAAAATATCAGAAATTAAGTTTTTATAGAATCATAGAATGTTGTGAGTTGGAAGGGACCCACAAGGATCATTGAGTCCAACTCTTGTCCTAGCATAGGGCAATCCCAAGATTCAGACCATGTGTCTGAGTGCGTTGTCCAAATGCTTCTTGAATATGGTCAGGTTTGGTGCCATGACTACCTCCCTGGGGAGCCTGTTCCAGTGCTCCACCACCCTCTGCCTGAAGAACCTTTTCTCAATGTCCAACCTAAACCTCCCCTGGCACAACTTCCAGACATTTCCTCTGGTCCTATTGTTGGTTACCAGAGAGAAGAGATCAGCACCTGCCCCTCCTCTTCCCCTTGTGCAGAAGTTACAGACCATGATGAGGTCTCCTCTCAGTCTCCTCCAGGCTGAACAAACCAAGCGATTTCAGCCTCTCCTCATATGGCTTCCCCTTTAAACCCTTCACCAATTTTGTGGCCCTCCTCTAGACACTCTCCAGTAGCTTTAGATCCTTTTAATGCTGTGGCCCCCAAAATTGCACACAGTACTTGAGGTGAGGCCACACCAGTGCAGAGTAGAGTAGACCAATCACCTCCTTCGACCAGCTAGCAATACAGTGTTGCACTCCAGGACACGGTTGGCCCTCTTGGCAGCCAGGACAAACTGTTGGCTCATGTTCAACTTGCCATCAACCAGAACCCCCAGATCCCTCTCTGCAAGGCTGCTCTCCAGCCTCTCATTCCCCAGTCTGTATGTATATCCAGGGTTGCTGTGTCCCAGGTGCAAAATCCGTCACTTGCCCTTGTTAACATTCATATGCTTGGTGATTGCCCAGCTCTCTAATTTATCCAGATCTCTCTGCAGGGCCTCTCTGCCCTCAAGAGTGTCCACAGCTCCTCCCAATTTGGTGTCATCAGCAAACTTTGTTAGCAGTCCTTCAAGTCCTGTATCCAAGTCATTAATGATGACATTAAAGAGCACCAGCACCAGGATGGATCCCTGCGGGACCCCACTAGTGACCGGTTGCAAGCCTGATGTAACCCCATTGACTAGAACCCTTTGAGCCCCACCCATCAGCCAATTGCTCACCCATTGCATTATGTGTTTATTAATCTGTATGCTGGATATTTTTGTCCAGAAGGATACTGTGAGAGATGGTATCAAAGGCTTTACTGAAGTCCAAAAAGGTTACATTGACTGGCTTCCCTTGATCAACTAAGTGGGTAGCCTTATCATAGAAAGTAATTAGTTTTGCCAATGACTGTGTTTTCTTCCAGGTGTTTTTCAATAACTCCCAGAATAATCTTCTCCATAATTTTGCCAGGCACAGAAGTGAGACTTACAGGCCTGTAGTTGCCGGGGCCTTCCCTGTTGCCCTTCTTGAAGATTGGGACAACATTTGCCAGCTTCCAGTCAACTGGGACCTCTCCAGATTCCCAAGAGCATTGAAAGATTATTGAGAGAGGTCTCACTATGACATCTGCCAGCTCTTTAAGTACCCTCAGATGGATCCCATCAGGCCCCATTGACTTATAGGGATCCAGTTGGAACAGCAAATCCCACCCAAGTTCAGGGCTGGTAGGGAGTTTATAATACTCAAAGTCATGGTTCTCTAGCCCAGGGCTCTGGGGGTTCCTGAGCCCATCCTTGGTGTTGAAGACAGAGGCGAAGAAGGCATTGAATGTCTCTGCTTTGTCTGCATCCCTATTTGTGAGGTGACCATGCTCATCAAGCAACAGGACAATGTTGTTCCTGGTCTGCCTTTTGCTATTAACATATTTTAAAAAGCCTTTTGTATTTTCTTTCACAGTACTAGCCAGCTTTAACTCTAATTGAGCTTTGGCCACATGGATTTCCTCCCTACAGTGGCAAACAGCATCTCTGTAGTCCTCCCATGTTGCCTGACCTGTTGGAAGATCCCCAAAGATTGACACCACTGTAGCCTCTTACCATGAGCGGGACCAATGCCCTTATGTTCCTTTAACAAGAGCGTGGTGGTCTGGGGAGATTTTACATGCATTAACTCCAGTGGATACTGGAGCCGAAGTGACTGTATTATGTAGTAATATTAATAATACAGAAGCCACATCACAGATCTGTGGACTGGGAAGAAATCTGACCCCTGTCCTCTGAGATAAGGTTACCTTAACAATAGGAAATACCACACCATTTGCCACGACAGTGTTAATTGCCCCAATTAAAGAATAAATCTTGGGTATTGATATGTTGGCAGGATAAACAGTTGAAACTTTAAATAGTTGCTTCTGCTTTGTAACTTTGCAAGCAGGCTTTGCAACTTTGCAAGCAGGCTTTGCTATTTGATATGTAACTTTCTTGTGTGGATTCCCACAGTGGGATCCTGTTATTCTGCATGTGCCTGCCAAGGTGGTAACTGTAAAACAATATCATGTTCCAGGGGGAGACAAGAGAAACTGTGACTGTTTTTAATAATCCTATTTGGCCTGTTCAAAAACCAGATGGCACTTGGAGGATGACTGTAGATAATAGAGAATTTAAGAAAGTCACCCCTCCACTTGCAGTCACGGTACCAGACATGGTTATTCTTATAGAAAAATCAGCAAAAATTTACATCCCTGGAAAGTGGTGATAGGTCTTGCTAATGCTTTCTTCTCAATAGCTATTGCTCCAGAAAGCCAAGACCAGTTTGCCTTTACTTGGTAACAAAAGCAATATACTTTCCAAGTATTGCCTCAGGGATACAATCACAGTCCCTCCATTTGCCATCAAATGACAGCAGCTGATGTTGCACTATGGTCAGGCACCTGTACTGTTTACCATTATATTGATTATGGCAGAGTTACAACAAGAAATTGAAGTGGCTGCTGAATTGCTGAAATTTGCAAGATCAGTGCTGGGTGATCAATCCACAGAAAATACAGGGCCCTAGTATTACTGGATGGAGACAACACTCCTGTTTTCCTCCTCTATCACAGGTTGGCTCATTGTGCTTTATAGTCTTATACAGGCACATGCCCAGGCTACATTTCTGCAAGACCAACATGTAAATGCTTAGATTTGGTTAGCCTCTGCTGTAACTAACTCATCTGCCTTTTATATTAAGGGAAGATTAACAGCTGCAAATCTTTTGACAATGTGTCTGTGGTGGTTTCATCCACAGCTAAAACCATGTGGTCTTTTACTCACTCCTCCCACCCAGTGAGATGGGAAGAGAATCACAACAAAGGGGCACAGATTAGAATGAAGGACAGGGAGGGCTCACTCACCAGTTATAATCATGAGCAAAACAGACTCAACTTGGGGAAGAAAAATCAATTTAATTCGTTACCAATCAGAGTAGGATAGTGAGACATAGCAACCACATCTTAAAACACCTTCCCCTCCCTTCTTCCAGGGCTCAAATTACTTTGTTCCCAATTTCTCTACCTTCTCCCCTCTAGTGGCACAGGGGACAGGGAATGGGGGTTGCAATCAGTTCACCTATGCCACTCTTTCTGGCATGAGATCCCTCCCACAGGCTATCGGAGTCCAGGAACAAAGTGTTCCAACATGGATTTCCCATGGAGTCACGGACGTCTTCAGGCACAGCACTGGACTTTGGCATGGACCCGTCCAAGGGTATCTGGTCCAGCACCTCCCCCCCACCCCCCCACTTTGGCATTGAGCATCTCTGGGGTCTCAATTCAGTCACACCTGCCCTCAAGCTCAGCTTTCTGCTTCAGCAGGGAGTCCTCCATGGCCTACACATGGGGTATCTGGTCCACTGTTGAACTTCCATGGGATGCAGGGGGACCTCATTTACCCCCCCCCCCCCTTTTCACTCCTCTGTGATCCTGGTGTCTGAGGTTCTCTATCTTCCTCCTCCTCCTTCCTCATGGCAATGATGCTCTCCTCCTTGTTTAGGTCAATGGTTGTCTTCTGTTTAGGTCAATGGCCTCTCCTCAAGGTTGTCTTCTCCTTCTTCTTTTCAGAACAGTCCTTCCCCTCATAAATATTGATTTGAAGAGGCGTTTCTCTATTGCTAATTGACTCATCCTGGGCTGGAAGTGGGTCTACCTTGAAGCCAGGGGAGCTTCGCGAAGCTTCTCACAGGGTCCATCAATGTAGCCCCTTCCCCCTCCACCAAGAACGACTCCCTCCCCCACATACAAACCCAACACAGTGTCTTGTTGGCGTACCAACCCTAGTAGCTGTATTACAGAATTATATTATGCTAAGTGATTTTGGTATTAATGTTTCTCATTACTGTTTTTCTGAGTAGGTGATGGCTGTACGTCAATAAACATTACAATTAATGGTGGACAATTTCCTCCTTCAACAGCATAAATGCTCCTCCAATTTTGAAGGCACATGCTGCTTCAACACATCTAACAAATAAGCCGGAGTAGAATACAACATTCAACATTTCCAGGACTTAATGCATTAAATGAAACAATCTACTACTGGTGCCTGGCTGGCTGAGTGGTTTAATTACCTGACAGGATGAATAGGGCACCTGATTCAAAGTATTATTGTACAGATATGTTTATTTCTTTTTCTATATGTATGTACCTATGTAACTCTGTGCTACACCCCACAAGCCCAAATGGACACCTCCAGCTTTCCATTCCCAGTGGAAGTGTTCTCTTGAGTGAAGGGGTGGAATGTAGGAATATAACATGGTGAAGCAGATTGTCCCCCTGCCGCCCATAGAGGTTAATGGTGGAGGACCCCACGCCGGAGCAGGTGGATGCACCCAAAGGGGGCTGTGACTCCATGGAGAGCCTGTACTGGGGAAGGCTCCTGGCAGGACCTGTGATTCCATGGAGAGAGGAGCCCACACCTGAGCAGGTTTGCTGGCAGGACTTGTGACCCTGTGGGGGAGCCACTCTGGAGCAGTCCATTCCTGAAAGACTGTACCCCATGGAAAGAACTCATGCTGGAGCAGTTCATTAAGAACTGCAGCCCCTGGGAAGGACTCGCGCTTGAGAAGTTTGTGGAGGACTGTCTCCCATGGGAGGGGACCCACATTGAAGTAGGGGAAGAGAGTGAGGAGGAAGGAGCAACAGAGACAACATATGATGAACTGACTGCAGCCTTCATTCCCCATCCCCCTGTGCCGTTTGGGGGAGGGAGGAGATAGAGAATTCAGGAGTGAAGTTGAGCCTAATAAGAAGGGAGGGGTGAGGTGTTTTAAGATTTGTTTTTATTTTTCATTATCCTACTCTGATTTGACTGGTTGTGGTTGGTTGACCCTGGCTAGATGCTGGATGCCCACCAAAGCCCACTCTATCAACCCCCTTCTCAGCAAGATGGGGAGAGGAGAAAATAAGATGGAACACAAAAAAACAAACTCGTGGGTCGAGACAAAGGCAGTTTAATAGAAGCAAAGCAAAGCTGCTCGCACAGAAGCAAAAGAACAAAATATTTATTCTCTACTTCCCATCAGCAGGCTATGTCTGGCCACTTCCCGGGAAGCAGGGCTTTCATACGTGGTGCGGTTCCCGGAGGACAAACGGAAGTAACGAATGCCCCCCCTTCCCCCTCCGTTCTCCTTGCTTTTATTTCTGAGCAGACGTCATATGGTCTGGAATATCCCTTTGGTCCATTTGGGTCAGCTGTCCTGGCTATGTCCCCTCCCAAGACCTTCCCCACCCCCAGCCTACTGGGGAGGGGGGAAATGTTGGAGAGCCAGCCTTGGTGCTGTGCTAGCACTGCTCAGCAGTAACCAAAACACTGCTGTGTTATCAACACCCCTAGAGCCACCAATACAAAACACAGCACTCTGAGGGCTGCCAAAGGGAAAATCAACTCCATCCCAGCCAGACCCAATACACTGGTAATAAATTAAATTAATTTCCCCAAGTAGAGTTTGTTTTACATGCGACAGTAGTTGGTGAGTGATCACCCTGTCCCATTGTCCTTTTGTTATATTTTCTCTCCCCTGTCCAGCTGAGGAGGGGGAGTGATAGAGCGGCTTGGTGGGCACCTGGTGGTCAGCCAAGGTCAACCCACCATAACTGTTGTGAATGCCACTGGAAACCTGCTAGAGAAGTTAGATAGTGAAGACAGTGATGCATGTGTGTCTTTGGAATCCAGTTATACCCATATTGTTTCCTATTTTTATTTATATTCTTTTAAGAGCAAAGCAAAGTTTGAAGGTATATTACTCAATGCATTGTAGCCTAGACTCCCCCTCGGGCCAAATATGGGCAGCTAATAATTTTTTAAGCATATTAGCCAGCAGCCTAACAGTTTTTGAGCTGCATGAAATGCATTGCTTGAGCTAACACAAGTGAAAAATTATGCTTTTTAGCCTAATGAGACAGGATCTCTGAGGAAGCAGGAACAGAATTTAAAATGAAAGGATAAGCTTACGCTGAGAATTGTTTTTTTTTTCTGTCCAGCAAAATAATCAGACAAAATCACAGAATCATAAGAGTTCGAAGGGACCTCGGGAGATCATCTAGTCCAACACCCCTGCCAAAGCAGGTTCCCTACTACAGGTTGCACAGGAAAGCATCCACACAGGTTTTGAACATCTCCAGAGATGGAGACTCCACAACCTCCCTGGGCAGCTTATTCCAGTGCTCAGACACCCTTACAGTCAAGAAGTTTTTCCTTAAGTTTGTCTGGAACTTCTGGTGTTCCAGTTTTTGCCCATTTCCCCTTGTTGTGTCACTGGGTACTACCGAAAAGAGCCTGGCCCCAAACATTTGGCTCCCACATTTCAGGTGTTTATAGACATTGATAAATTCCCCTCTCAGTCTTCTCCAGGCTGAAGAGTCCCAGGTCTCTCAGCCTTTCCTCATACAGGAGGTGCACCAGGCCCCTAAACATCTTTGTGGCCCTCAGCTGGACTCTCTCTAGAAGATCTTTGAATAGTTGTGAATGCTGCCATAACTGTGATATAATTATGGTTCAAAAGCTACTTGCTCTTTGCTCTCCCCAGTAGGATTTCTAGACCTGAACTCATCCATATCCTCAAACAGTCATTAAAGCACAACACCCTTTGCAGTACTGCAGTGCAGGAAAGCATGGAAAACTGCTGTTTTGTAGCTGACATTCATAGGACCACCATGGATGTATGGGACTTCAGTCAGGCACTCCTTCTTCAGCCAAGTCCAGCTCTCTGTTACACAAAGCCAAACTGATGCATTATCCCAGGACTACATCTGAGCCTGCCTGGGCTGATGTTGATCAGCAGATTATAGATCTTTCAACCTCTGCCACCAGCATATATGCACTTCCCTACCTGCACTGCTCTGAGACTTGATTTGCAATGAGCCTGTTGGCTTAGTCCTCACAGAGGAGGGGTGCTGAGCACCTTCTGATCCTTTTGACTTCTTGGGATTCAAAAACATTCATCATCACTGGGAATTACACAACATTTGGCAAGCCCTAAAAGAGGAAACACTGAATGTGATATATTTCTCTGTTCCATCTCTGCTAAAAGCTACACATACTGTCAGGGCAAGCACAAGTTTGCTGTACAATTAGTGACTCAAAACCACAGCTAGCTTTCAGAAACCCTTCACTGTACAGTTGTCAGCTCTCTGCTCCCACACTACACTCGTAATTCATCATCCACAATACAGATAACGCTTCCACTTTACATTTCACCTTGAAAGAAAAACTTCACATTTCAAGTTCCATGATTAAGAAATTTTATTAGACACTTCAGAGCTGTAACTCCTTGGGGTTGCTTCCCATTATATCTAGAATAATGTGGATAAAAAAAAGAGATGATAGAAGTTGCTTCTCTGTTATGGTCAATCTGTTCTGTAGGCCTCATTAGGCCTTGGGTATACTGATCCTCATCATAACATCAAGTCTAAATGCTTGAAATATTTTCCAACTATGGACTGTTACTCTACAACTGTGGAGACAACACTGTTTTGTACTCTCAGCTTTCTGTTCTCCCATCCAGACTCCACCTCAACCCCATGACAGCACATGTCTACACAGAAATGAAAGACTGAGAGATACTTTTAACAATTGTTAGTGCAAGATCTTATTTATTTTTTTTTCTGGAAAAGAACTGTAATCCTACTGTTCATTACTGTACTTAATTCCTTCTGCCCTTGGGTCTGTGGAACATCAGATACCAGATAGCTTGCCTAATCTGAAAATCCAGGGAGAACGAACACTTCCTCATGGACAGTTTGGAGATTATTAAATGTCCCTTTCAGATGTTCAGCAGAATGACAACTAAAATAATAATCCTTCTCTCCATCTTTATTTTCAGAAATAGCCTTATAAGCAGCAAACAGTAAGCATTAAGATTTTATGTTATCCTCTTAGTAAAAACAATAGTGTAATAGTGTAAGTACTGCTCTCTCCCAAATCACCGGCCTGCCTTCACCTACTGCTTTTTCTTTCTGGTCCTCATTCAGTGAGGAAATACTCAGAGGGATTGAGCGAGGTATTGGGAGTGGGAGTAACAGTTCACAGAGGAAGAGATTTTGATTTTCAGATTAGGAGCAGAAAAGCCTCCAGAAGTCTTGAAGAATTTTTCTATGTACATTTTGTATGACTCTGCTTATCTTTTTGCTCACTTTCCAATTTTTCCCTTCAACACATCCTACCAACTTGTGGACTGGATTGCTTTATCTTGCAGCTGTAGCAATTTTGAAGGACCTAATGCCTGCAGGCAGGAATAATGGTTGTGTACCCCAGTGCCATTTCTGAACTGTACTCTTTATTTCAAGTCCTTCAAGACCTCACATCTCTAACAGCTCCTGCAGAGGGTACTTGATGTTTCCGAGGAGCTTGTCAACCTTCACTAGATATAGGGTTATGCTATGCACTTGGAGGAAAGGGACGCCTTATGGCATAGTTTCACAACAGTGGTGGGACCAGCAGAACTAGGACCCCCCAGAGCTGCTTGGACCAGCAGTAAGATATTGGATCTTCTGGGCTGTGGAACTTGGAAATTAGGAAACTGAAATCTGCGACATATATACTTTTAAGACAGGTCTTTCTATATTAATTTGGCTTCATTAATCTCCAGGAATGTCACACTATTTCAAGCTTTTCACTGATGTCTTCTTTATTGTATAAATCTGAGAGAATGCAAAACAGGACAAAATGCATTCAATAATTAAGATTCAGCTCTTAGAGACATTTTATGCATATGGCTAACTAAATGCAAATAACTATTGAATACATTTAAGTATTTTTAAAGATCACATGTAGATTTGTAAGATTATGATCTAATTTATGTACTGTAGTATATACACTGTCACTGATATAACAAATCTCCTTTATGTAATTTCACCAGAGTGCAACATGACAGAATCTGGGTTGCTCTTCAAAAGAAGCAAGAGAGAGTTAGAAATCTCTTGGATGCAATTAGTTTCCAGAAGGACTGTCTATGCCATATAAACATACTGTTCATGCAGATGATCCTGCTGGTCTTTTCTCCCTTGCTGTGCTGATATCAATGTCTCAATTTGCAGTTTAGGTGAAAGATGAGAGTTCACAGATCAAAACCCTCAGATTTCCAGAACCAGATGGTCAGAACTGGAAGGTCAAAGGTTAAGCAAAAGACTAAATGTTAATAAGTAAAGGGAGTTCACACACACCAGATGTCCCAGTTCTGAAATACTGTCTTCCTGTTTAGATTGCATAGAAATACAACTCATTGCAAATTAGCACTTCTCTCACTTCTCCTTTGAGAGCAGGGATACTGTGTGAAGAGATAGCTGTTCAGAGTCCAAATGTTCTTCCCAAGAACTTCCAGGGATTTCTCCACCCTGTCTTTAACTGCAATTTCTGTAGCAAAGTTTCAGACATAGGATGAGCTATATTATTCAATTGATGGTCTTCATCACCCATTTTCACAAACAACTTTTACAGTAATTGGTTTTACTTGCATAGTAAAAACTAAAATAAAAGGTTGCATTTATAGCTCATTGCATCACCAACCACAGCACCAGGCCCCACTAACAGCCATCCAGCACAGAGCAAGTTGCAGTCCCAAATGCAAATCAGTTAAATGAGAAGGACTGACATCTAATGTTAGATAAAATTATTTGACATTGTCAAGGTCACAATCGCCTGTCTGTTTTTGAAAGATATTGCTATCAAATTTAAAAGACGAGAAAGGTTGTTGGCCCTTTAAGAGCCGAAGCTACAGGCGACTTCAGCCTTGAGCAATTAATTCCTTACTTTGAGTGAAAAATTAAACAAAGCAGAATCACAAGCAAAGAATGTGTATGAGACAAGATAAGGGATGAGTTGTGTGCCGTAATTAGTAACTAGTCAGCAGTAAAAAAATGGCTCTTGGACAGGTGGAATTATCCAATCAAGTATTGTAACCAGGCGTGTGAACAGTAGCTTTTAGCCAATTAAGAGTTGTTTGTGTGTGTGTGTGTGTGTGTTAGCAGCTTAAGAGTATATAAGTGATCGTGTAACCGATAATAAATGTCTCCAGTGGGATTCACATTGAATTGTGTGGAGTCCATGATTCGTCACTCTCGCAAGTGGTGACCCCGACGTGATCCACCAGGAGAATTTACGGCGAGGGGATGACTGCCCTAGGCGAGGGGGCCCTGGCTGGACACAGCACAGCGGGACCATAGATGGGTCGCAGTGGGTGGCACTGCGAAGTAAAGAAGTAGTATCATCGTGACAGACACCTGAGAGGTCAGGTGAGCAGCTGGGGGCGAGAGTGGGCAACAAGTAACAAGGGAAGAAAGAGTACTTGTTAAGCTCCTCTCACTTATACTTTCCAAGAACGGAATTAAATATGATGAGACTGTGTTTCGGCAACTGTTAATTTGGTGCCGAGACAAGGGATTCTCTGCAAACTCAGCCGCAGCCTTTCAAGTGGAAACCTGGGAAGAGATAGGAAAAGTTTTATGGGAATCGATTAGACGTGGAGAGAAAGACACAAGAGACTTTGAAACAGCTTGGCGATTGATTTCAGACACTTTAAAAGCCATAAAAGCCGAAAGAGAGGTGGCGAAAGGTGCATTTACAGCCCTGAACTTTAATGCAAGATCAGAGCAGCCCCCTAACCCTAACATCCCCGGTGCTCCATGAACTGCACAAGGGTTGACTCTGGCCTGGCCCGGCCCCCCGCAACTCCACGCTTGTGCTCCCCCAGCGCTGCCAACTGCCGTTGCCTGAAAAAATGAAAGTCGATCTTCCTGAGGTGGGGAAATCTTCTCGGAAATTCCTTGATCCCAGGATTTAATCTCTCAAAAGGAAGAGTCAAAACGTCTAGGAGACTCAGCTCCACTTATTGATTTTGCTTCGTCATGAGACCCCCCACATCTCCCTCAAATGAGCTCAACCTCCACTCCGGACCCTCTAAAATTTTGGAAAAAGATTAAAGACCAGGCAGCTGCTGAAGGGGACTCAGGCAGCAGGAGCGCTGTGTGGGACTAGCTAGCATCCTATACATCTGTTGTAAAAAAACCCAGAAAAACACAACCTGGCACAGTGTATTATGGTCTAAGTTACACTGCTTGGTGTGGACCTGTGGCAAATGGTTAATGGTTTACGATTTACACTACACGAGAACCTGACTATTGTTCAATTGGCATATTTTGTGGTGTGAGTGAGAGGAGTGAAGGGCCCTTTTGTGTGACTGAGTGTCTGCATTGCTTGAGTGGGATACAGCCCGACTGCAAGGCCGGTGCAGAGTCTAATTGACAGTTCTGTTCCCCCCCAGAGGGAAACAGCCAGAGATGAACAAAGCGAGAGGTTATAGCTCAATGTTGTAAACGTAATTTTTCTTTGTGGTTGTTTAATGTGTAGGGGGGAAATAAATGGGAACTAAATGGAAACTAAACGGGAATTTAAGACTCATAGATATTAAGGAGGCCCTTGGAGACCCCCACTGGGGATCAATCAGTACCAATGGACTTTTGTGTCTTTTTAAATTTCTCTACAAGCCATTTTTTAGCCTTGTGGGGCATTCAACACAGTACTGGTACACTGCACTTGCCCACAGGACAAGCTTTGGTTGAACATACTCATCAAACATTAAAACACCTGTTGCAAAAACAAAAGAAAGGGGAATCAGGCTTAATACCTCATGAAAGACTCAGCAAAGCATTGTATGTATTAAATTACCTGAGATTGCCCCGAGTGGAACTGCACCCTCCAATGGTGGCACATGGCAAAGGCCTATCAGGAGGACTGGACAATATAAAAAAGGCCAAGCCAAAGTAATGGTAAAAAATGGTGTCACTGGACAATGGGAGGGTCCCAGAGAACTGATAACTTGGGGTAGGGAATGTGCTTGTGTCGTTACAGATCCTGGAACACGGTGGGTTCCAGCCAGGTGGACACCCCCTGGTTGGAAGACAAGCAAGAGGCACAAAAGAAAGATGATCCGTCTTGAGCTTATGGTTATTACTGCATTAAGGTTTTTGGTAATTGGTGTTGTTTCAGGACCCTGGGCTGTAGTACCTGGACAGAACATGTGGGTAACTTTTGCTAATATAATGAAGCAAGAATCACTGTGGTTTTCACTGGCTACACCCAGGGATCCTTTTAGAACCCGTCTTTTAAAAGTGCCTTTGTATAACTTTGAAAGCTTTTTAGGATATGTAAGTAATGATAGCATTATCACATTTAACGAAACACAGATTTAGCAGCTATATAATCAGACATGGCCAAATAACAATTTTAAGCACTATAAAAATGCTATGCTAGCTTTTAGATCTGTTTTTATAATCTCCCATTTAAACACATCTCTTATAGAACTACAACAACACTCGACACAAGAGAAGCGTTTCTTATTTTGATGAAAATTGTAACAATCAGATACAGTTTTGGGACACTGTTGCATTTTTTTCTCTTAATGTTGGAGCAGGAAAAGCATTAGGAGATGTGAAAAAGCTAAGTTGTTGGATAGCTAAACAAACAAATCTCACGTCAGAAATTCTCACGCAGATGTTAGTAGACACTGATAGCATTAGACATGCAACATTGCAAAATAGAGCAGCAATTGATTTTTTATTGTTAGCACAAGGGACATGGTTGTGAGGAATTTGAAGGCATGTGCTGCATGAATCTGTCAGACCACTCAGAATCAATTCATATGGCCATTAAAAGGTTAAAGGAAAATGTCAAACAGTTGAGGGTAAATAATGATGATTGGTTAAGCAAGTAGTTTTCGGAGTTGGGGAATACAAGGATGGGTCTCTTCACTATTAAAGTCAACATTTACGGTGTTATTTGTAATTTTGGTGATCCTCCTATCAGTGCCTTGTTTGCTATTGTGTCTGCAAAGGGCCCTGCAGAAGATGGTGAACAACGCCTTTGTGGTACAAAAACAAAAAGGGGGAATTGTTGGCCCTTTAAGAGTCGAAGCTGCAAGCGACTTCAGCCTTGAGCAATTAATTCCTTACTTTGAGTGAAAAATTAAACAAAGCAGAATCACAAGCAAAGAATGTGTATGAGACAAGATAAGGGATGAGTTGTGTGCCGTAATTAGTAACTAGTCAGTAGTAAAAAAATGGCTCTTGGACAGGTGGAATTATCCAATCAAGTATTGTAACCAGGCGAGTGAACAGTAGCTTTTAGCCAATGAAGAGTTGTTTATGTGTGTGTGTTAGCAGCTTAAGAGTATATAAGTGATCGTATAACCAATAATAAATGTCTCCAGTGGGATTCACATTAAATCGTGTGGAGTCCACGATTCGTCACTCTTGCAAAAGGTCAAATGTATAATTTTAGGAAATATAAGGTTAAGGGGAGAACAAGAGAAGGTGATTTAGCTGCATACTCCTTAGGTTATGATTTTCATAGAATATTCTTCCATTAACTCACAGCACAGATGAGAAAGAACAATATCTGATTGTTTTTGCCTTACACTTGTCTCTTTCTACTGCATAGATTCTTCAGGCTACAATCCATTTTAAGTAAAGGAACTTGGCATGCTTCTGGTGGGACCAGAATTTGAGAGACCTCTGTGGTGCTGGGGAGCAAAGTTAAGGGATTTCTCACTGTGAATGAATCAACTGTGAGAAACTTTTTCCCTAGAAACCTGAAGCTTGGTTTGAACTGTTATCAGAGAACAATGTCAATGTCATATATCAAGTGCAGAACAAGTGCTAAACTATCCTCAGGAAATTATAGCAGTTGCAAAAACAGGGAGCCACCAAATGAGACTGGAGTACTTCTTATAAATAGGGAACCAGATAATTATTCTCTTACATATTCCACTTTTCAGTGTGAAATGGGAGGCTGAAAACCTGTCTGTAGATATATTTCCTTTGAATTAGCTCAAACTTTGAGCTGCTTTTCAGTGAGTCTCACACAATTTGCTTTCTGAGGCATGTTTTGCCTGTGGTCTTTTCTTTTTAGGTATTAAGATTCATCCATGCAGTTCATGTTTGCTCTATTTTGGTGAAAAAAAATCATGGTATGAACAACAGAAAAGTAGCTGTACCTGTGGATAAATTAGGCCATTGGAGAAAAAAAAAAGAAAAAAAAAGATTGTTCCCTTTTCAGGTATGCCTTGTGATAGGGACAGTCTGATTAGCTGATTTACATTCCTATCTGTAGCAACATGACTTAAAAATTTTTCCTCTGACTTTGAGTTTACTGGCATGTTTTATAGCCATCTGACTGGATCTCTGTTGAGATACTGATTGCTGAAGATGGAGACTACTTGACTGCCTCAGCATTTTCTGTTATGGTTTAGGCTGTTGGGGGATCGTCTAGCTTCTAGCAAATTTGGGAGGACAGACTTAGTCTTCAGTGGCATCTTGAATCTATTCCCAGTACTGATGGAGTTCTGATCTTTATAACATGTCTGTTCACAGTACAATGCTGATCACAGAGCCTGTGTTTATGTGTTTAAGATGAATTGTGTGCTTACAGCTGGGTGAGAATAAGCTGTCAGAGCATATTAGGCATGATAATCAGCAGGACATAGTATAGACACTTTCAAAAGACCCTACCCCAAAGCATGTGACCCTTCTGTTTCACTAGCATCCTTCAACCCAACCAGCTAAGCAAAAAATAAAATTAAAAAATCACATACAAATGCAATTAAAACAGATAAAATTAATTTTTAAAATCTACATGCAAACCAAATAGTAAACAGAGTTTTACCCACAAAAGAAAAAAGTATCTGAGTTCTGCAACATTTCACTATTGACATTGATTTTACCTGACAGGCTTTCAGGTTCTCTGTTAATGGATGTCTACAGAAAATCCCAAGACAAAGAGTTGTATACTTATCTCTCAGTGAAGGAATTGCTTTGTCCTGAACATTGTTTCTCCACATCACAAAGCTTCAGAATGTGAAATTACCAAACCTCTAGATATCTGTAGTCCAATAAAGTGGGCACAGCTTCTCTTAGGAGCATTGCCTTGAACTAAAAGCATTTCAACATAAAGTGCACCAAGGACTTGTGAGGGAAGCTCTTACCTTTTCCTTCAAAAAACCTGGAGACTCCTTTATATAACAAATACTTCAGTTTTACTCTAGTAATTCAATCTGCTATGTATTTGCTTCGATTTTTCTGTCTGTTCTGTCTTTGTCTTGTTCAAAACAGATACAAAAAATTGCTATGAAAATCATCCCTCGATGGCTGATAAAAATGGAACTGCAGTTTATGCTCCCAAATACTACTTATATCTTAAGGCTCTTTCAGTAATAATGGCTGATTTAGATGGATTCCTAGGGTGTTTGATCATTGTCTATTATATTAATTGTTTAAGGCTCCCTGAATTTTGATTGATTGCTGTAATCTGCAGAAACTATTTCAGGATTTATTATTATTAAGCCTATAAAATAGTGTCAGGGTCAAAGCAAGCTGATGATTTGTGTTGTGATGCAAATATTACACAGGAGAAGATGAAATCTTTTAATAAACGTGAAATTCAGGAGAGAACAGTGTTTCATCTTTGAAGAATCCAAGGCAAACCAAGACAGATTACAGCAGCAGGGAGAGTGTGTTTAGGCTAAGGTTGTGCTGCAAAAAATAACTTTCGAGAGCATGCTGAGTCCATTAAGTGTTATTCCACTCAGTGATTGAGATCTTTCAAGGTGTTTCACTAAATTAAACCATGCTTACCTCCCCTTCCTCATTCTCTGTCAATATGATCTGATCTGATATTCTTCATTTTCTGAAACATTGTGGATCTAAATCCATCTAATAGCATGCAGAAATTAAAAAATGTTTTTCTTGGTGATTTTTTTCCCCATAGGACTCCTAGCTGAAGAAGAGGGAGACTAACTATGCTCTGACTCCATCAGAACATAATGGGAGAGATTTTGAGATCACTGTTTGTATTGGGTTTGCATGGCAAGGTTTTGGTAGCAGCGGGGGGTGGACATGGGGTGGCTTCTGTGAGAGAAGTTGCCAGAAGCTTCCACATGTCCGACCCGACACAGCCAATGCCAGCCGGCTACGAGAACGGACCCGCCGCTGGCCAAGGCCGAGCCAATCAGTAACATCTCTGTAAGAACAGAATTAAGTAAAAAAAAGGGAAGAGAGGAGGGAAAAAAAAAGAACTGCACACTTTGCAGCTAGAGAGAGGAGTAAGAAGATTTAAGAGAAACAACTCCACAGACACCAAGGTCAGGGAAGAAGGAGGGGGAGGAGGTGCTCCAGGCGCTGGAGCAGAGATTCCCCTGCAGCCTGTGGTGAAGACCATGGTGAGGCAGGCTGTCCCCCTGAAGCCCATGGAGGTCCATGGTGGAGCAGATGTACACCTATAACCCATAGAGGACCCCACGCTGGAGCAGGTGGATGCCCAAAGGAGGCTGTGACGCCGTGGGAATCCCACGCTGGAGCAGGATCCTGTCAGGACCTGTAGCCTGTGGAGAGAGGTTTGCTGGCAGGACTTGTGACCCCGTGGGGGACCCACGCTGGAGCAGTCCCTTCCTGAAGGACTGCATCCCATGGAATGGACCCATGCTAAAGCAGTTCCTGAAGAACTGTCAGTCATGGGAAGGACTCACGTTGGAGAAGTTCGTGGAGAACTGTCTCCCATAAGAGGGACCCCACGCTGGTGTGGGGGAAGGAGTCCTCCCCCTGAGGAGGAAGGAGCGGCAGAAACAACATGTGATGAACTGACCCCAACCCCCATCCCCTTTCCCCCTGTGCCGCTGGGGGGAGGAGGTAGAAAATCAGGAAAGAAATTAAGCCCGGGAAGAAGGGAGGGATGGGGGAGGTGTTTTAAGATTTGGTTTTACTTCTCATTATTCTCTGATTGTGATTGGTAATAAAGTAAATTTGTTTTTTCCCCCAAGTCGAGTCTGTTTTGCCTGTGACAGTAATTGGTGAGTGATCTCTCTCCATCCTTATCTCCACCCACGAGCTTTTCATTATATTTAACTCCCCCTGCCCATTTGAGGAGGGGGAGTGATAGAGTGGGCTTTGGTGAGCATCTGGCCTCTAATCAGGGTCAACCCACCACATTGTTTTTTTCCTAACTTCATGTGCACTCACAAGCAGAAACAGAGCAGTTGATTTCTTGTACAAAGGAGAAATAAGATTGTAGCAAAGTAATTCACAGCATTACATGGAAAAGATGCAAAAATACCCTTGTTTGCTTTTCCCCTTGTGACTAGATGAAAAAATGTTGTCATATCCGGGACTAGTAGAACTAGTACAGCCAAGAAGAATGGGAGAAAGACTCTCAGAAACAAAGTGTCACATGAATGTTTTGCCTGAGCTCAGCCTGCATTCTGATGGATTTATAGGTTATTTATGCAACTGAATACCTTTAGGCAAAAGTTTATTTTCTGCAGTTGACAGGACATCTACTGAAGCACCGAGAAGTGGGCAAAAATCTGATAATTCATTTATTCTGGTGGCTCTGATCAGTTAATTACTTGGATAAGAGACTATCAGTAAGCTTCAAAAAACCATGATGTTTATTTCAGGCTGGCACAGTTTAACTTCCTTGTGTCCTACTACATCCAAAACCATTTCCATCTCACTATAACCTATTGATGTTATTATTGAACACAGTCCACTGTGATCAACAAGATGCAAAACCAGAAGGAAAAAGACATCTTGATCCCTGTAAGATTACAAAAGTAATTTAAACAGTAGAAAGAACTAAAGAAACATGATATAAGAAAAATAAGTAAAGTACTTGGGCTTTCCAATTGCCATATTGTTCCACAATAGATTGTGCTTTTATGTAAATATTTGTAACTGCTATGTTTTATGTCATTAGACAGTGTTCACTGGAGTTGAGGCAGACTAGTGGAACACAAAGACTGCTCTAACAGGATATAGGTGTGACCAAAAGCCTGCACAGCATGTAAGCAACCTCCTAGAACATATTGCTGTGCCAGCACACAGGGGTTAGTAAATGATGATACCAGAAGGCTGCAAAGACTTCTCCTATTCCTGGAGACTGGACTGCTGAGCAAGAAGTCCTGGAAGATTAAACTGTGTTTGATACTGAGGGTCACAGAGGTGCAATGGAGAAAGGAAAGGAAGGGAACTCATGTCTGAGTAGGGCTTAGAGAAATCTTCTGCACTGATTCCCTCAGTTCAGAAGTCACAAGAAATAGGAAACTGTCAAAAATGGCCATAAGTAGTCTCAATCTCTGATCACTCAAAAACTGTTATACAAAACTGATATATTCTGAGAAAAATTACACTGATGAATATGTAAACTTTTGAGAGACTATTTGAAATGATAAAATTATTCCAGAACAAAATGTTTTCCCAACTCTTTTGATTAGTTTAATATCTGTTGTATCTGTAAGTCTATTTAGAGGATGTCTTTCATTCCCTGAAAGCACTCAAAATTAACTGCTCCACCAAAGCTTTTCTTTGGGCCAAATCCTATATACATGGTGCTGAATTCCCTCAATTTTCTATAATATCACTGGAGTCAGGCTGGAGCCCCTGGAAGGATAATGCTCAGGAGTATCTGAAGATTACAAGCAGTCTGTAGGAATTCAGTCCTGCATCTTTGGCCACAAATGGGAGCCCTGCTCAAAAAATCTTCTGTAGAGTGGAGAAGTAACACTACTAGAACTCTCTTCAGTGAGAATGCTCATAGAAAATGCTGTTAGCCCTATGATCACTGCTGAAAATGTTTGGACAGGCTTTGCTAGCAGTCTGGGGTTGGAGAGTTGAGAGAACAGCTCTGCTTCCTTTCACAGAGAGTTTGAGCAAGACTTAGAGAAGCTTCCTTGGTGATAACAAACAATGTGTCCACATTCTTCTTCAGAATAAGCAAGCTTCACACCCCATGTGGATAATAATGTAAAATACTTCTTTAATTAGAGTTAATGAGAAGGAATAAACACTCTGGGTCAAAACTAATGAGCAGATAGTATAATCAGTTGGTAGTTTTGCCCTTTTCCCACTTTCTTCATGGTTTCCAAAGCTCTCTTGATATTTCTCTGTGTGCCCAAGCTATGTAGTACCCTTTGGTGGACTTCTGAGGCAATGGGAGGAAAGGAACAAGGGCCTTTGTGTGTACTGACCGAAGGACAATTGAGGAGTTGTTAATTTAAAGCTAAAAGTCCTACATCAGCCAATCTTTCTAAAACTGGGATGTCAATTTTGGGGCAATGCTGTGGACTGGTCAGCTGGATGCAACAGTGGCTCAGGGACTTAGGATACAGGCACGCATCAACACACTAGGAAACACTTGAAGTCACTTGAGAGTTGGAAATAAACAGCTCAAAGGATACATATAGTCACCAGCCAGCCAGATAGATAACTCTAATTTAAAAGTTACTTGTAGACCAAAATAAAATACAATCATAGAATACCCTGGTTGGAAAAGACCTCTGAGATCACTGAGTCCAAACATACCTGTCCACTACTAAACCATATCTTCGAGCCTCCCATCTAGTCATCTTTTAAACACTTCCAGGGAAGGTGTCTCAACCACCCTAGGCAGCCCATTCCAGTGCCTGATAACCCTTTCAATGAAGAAGTACTTCCTGACATCCAAGCTGTACCTCCTCTGATATAAAAGCAGTTAGATCTCCCCTCGACCTCCTCTTCTCTAGACTAAACAACCCCAGTTCCCTCAGCTGCTCCTCATAAGGCTTGTTTTCCAGCCCCTTCACCAGCTTCGTTGCCCTTCTCTGGACACGCTCCAGTGCCTCAATGTCCTTCTTGTAATGAGGGGCCCAAAGCTGGACACAGTATTCAAGGTGCGGCCTCACCAAAGCTGAGTACAGGGGAAGGATGACTTCCCTAGTCCTGCTGGCCATGCTGTTTCTGATACAGGCCAGGATGCCATTGGCCTTTAGCATCACATGGAGTTTTTGTGACCCAGGTACAGGACCCGGCACTTGGCCTTGTTGAACCTCATACAGTTGGTTGCTACCCATTGATCCAACCTGTCCAGGTCCTTCTGTAGAGCCTTCCTACCCTCAAGCAAATCAACATGTCCACCCAACTTGGCGTCATCTGCAAATTTACCGAGGGTGCACTCAATCCCTTCATCCAGATCATTGATAAAGATGTTAAACAGGACTGGCCCCAACACTGAGCCCTGGGGAACACCACTTATGATTGGCCTCCATCTGGATTTAACTCTATTTACCACCACTCTTTGGGCCTGGCTATCCAGTCAGTTTTTAACCCAGCAGAGAGTATGCCTGTCCAGGCCATTGGCAGACAGGTTCTCAAGCAGAATGCTGTGGGAAACAGTGTCAAAGGCTTTACTGAAGTCCAGGTACACCACATCCACAGCCTTTCTCTCATCCACTAAGCAGGTCACCTTGTCAGAGAAGGAGATCAGGTTAGTTAGGCAGGACCTGCCTTTCATAAACCCATGTTGACTGGGCCTGATTGCCTGGTTGGCCTGTATGTGCTGTGTGATAGCACTCAAGATGATCTGCTCCATCACCTTCCCTAGCCCTGAGGTCAGACTGACAGGTCTGTAGTTCCTTGGAACCTCCCTCTGGCCCTTCTTGTAAATGGGTGTAACATTTGCCACCCTCCAGTCAAGTGGAACCTCCCCAGTCAGCCAAGACTGTTGGTAGATGATGAAAAGGGGTTTGGCGAGCACCTGTCTCAGTTCCCTCAGTATCCTGGGATGAACCCCATCTGGCCCCATAGACTGGCTCAGGGGGCTGGACACCCAGAGATCAGTTGGCCTTACTATTAAAGACTGAGGCAAAGAAGGCATTACGTACCTCAGCCTTATCCTCATCCCTTGTCACTATTGTTCACTTTGTATCCAGTAAAGGATGGGGATTCTCCTTGGCTCTCCTTCTGTTGTTAATATATTTATAGAAACATTTTTTATTGTCTTTCACAGAGTTGGCCAAATTAAATTGTAGTTGGGCTTTAGCCCTTCTGATTTTTTCTCTGCAAGACCTCACTTCATCCTTGTAGTCCTCTTCAGATGTCTGCCCCTTCTTCCAAAGCTCATAGACTTTCCTCTTTTTTTCTGAGATCCATCCAAAAGTCTTTGCTCAGCCAGGCTGGTTTTCTTCCCCTCCGGCTCATTTTTTGGCACATGAGGATGGCCTGCTCTTGCGCCTCCAGGATTTCCTTCTTGAAGAGTGTCCAGCCTTCTTGAGCTCCTTTACCTTTCAGGTCTGCCTCCTGAGGGACTTTACTGACCAGTCTTCTAAAGAGTTCAAAGTCTGCCCTCTGAAAGTCTGAGGTAGCAGTTCTGCTGATCGTCCTCCTTGCTTCACCAGATGCCCCAGGCATCCTCCAACCATCACATCCCCCACAAGGCCTTCTCTGTTTACAATCAACAGGTCCAGAAATGCACCTTCCCTAGTTGGTTCACTCACAAGCTTTGTCAGGAAATTGTCTTCCACACACTCCAGGAACCTCTTAGACTGCTAAAGCTGCTGATTAGGAAGGAGCTGATCCAAGGTATCACTAGCCTGAGTCTGGGGCTGCGCAGGCTTTTGACTGTCTCTTTTACAAGTTGTTTTCAACAAGAAAAAGGAAAGGGGAATAAAATGGGAGGCAAGTCTGAAAAAAACTCAATAAATAATCCAGTGAAATTAGAGTGCAAAAATGTAAATAAATTGATAAAGCAGTTTTTCTGTGAGGACATTTGCAAATAATTATTTCTGCTTATTCAAGTGGTACAGTGTGAGAACTATAGAAATATTTCCAAATGCTAAGCTTGATTTTTGACCTGATTTTCTAAGGCAATGGAGACTACATTGTTGATCTACTGCCTTTCCAATATCTTTTGAATAGATTGGTCAATTTCTACCACATTTAGAAGGGCAGATAGATAGTCTTGAGCAGATATTGTGTTTGTTTTCTTTTTCAGGAGACATCCTTGTTGTACTGGTGTCCTGGTTTTTGCTAGGATACGGTTAATTTTCTTCTGGGAATGTAACCTTGGAAATGCACTTGAATTTTGTAAACATTACCTTTTACTTCCAAATGTTCTTCAAGAATCTTATTAGCAATGCTGAACAGTTTTTACATTGAGCTAAACTGCCAAAATAGCTATTTAGTTGAGCTGTGACTCAAAAGATCTGGCGTCTGTTCAGTGCTCTGCTACCGAGTTCATCTATGGCCATAAGCAGGTCCCTTCTTCTGATAGTAACATAGAGGGGTGAAATAACACTGAAGTGGGAGGATGATATTAGCAAAAGTTTTGCTTGTTCAGATGCAGAAATCATCATTGCCCCTGAACATTTGTATTGGGTCTGGCTAAGATGCAGTTAATTTTCCCCATAGGAACCCTCAGAGTGCTGTGTTTTGTATTAGCTAGAAAAGTGTTGATAACACACAAGTGTTTTGGCTACTGTTGAACAGAGCTCCCACAGTACCAAGGCTGTCTTTCCAACATTCTGACCCCATCACCAAGTAGGCTGGGGGTGGGGAAGATCTTGGGAGGGGACATAGCCAGGACAGCTGACCCAAACTGACCAAAGGGATATTCCATACCATATGATGTGTTCTCAGAAATAAAAGCTAGAACAAAGAAGTTATTTACAATGTTTGTCCTCTGAAGCAACCACTATGTGCCCTGCTTCCCGGGAAGTGGTTGGACATGGCCTGCTGATGAGAAGTAGAGAATAAATATTTTGTTTTTCCTTTGCTTCCACATGCAGTCTTTGCTTTTGCTTTTATTAAACTGCCTTTATCTTAACCCATGAGTTTTTTCCATCTTATTTTCTCCCTCCTCCCACCTTCCTGAGGAGGGGGGTGATAGAGTGGATTAGTGGGCACCTGGCATTCAGCCAAGGTCAATCCACTGCAGTCCTTTTTGATGCACAACATGGGGCATGAGACAATGGCAATTTTGCATTAAGCATGCTATAGCTACAGTAGTTATTAAGTGCCAAGCTTCTGTGTGGTTCATGGTGTTGTGCTGGCTATGCTGCTTATCTCTTTATTTTGCTGAGCTAGGCAACATATTAATACAAACAGTGACTATGTGCTTATCCCTGGCACTGATGGCCTTACTGTGCTGGGGGAGCTATCTTGTGGAGGAGACAAGGGAATACATCTCCTTTTCCCTACCCAGAATTAATGTGAATGGCTATATTATGCAGGCTCCCGAGGTCCTTGTTCACCCTTATGTGAGCTGTTTATTACTACTAAGTAATACTGTTGGAATATTATGGTTTTTGTGGAATATAGTCTTGTCCTGGTGTAAGAGAAGACAATCTTTGAGTGAGGAAATATTGAAAAGTGCCCTGAAGCAGCTGATCCCTGGGTGGCAGGGGGTGTGGAAGGATTTGGGCAGGTTCCTAGGACAGTTATCACTTCCCGTATCCTGGGATTTCACACCTGAAGAAGCACACAACCCTGGCAAACTAGCACGTCACCTGATGGAGGGGTGCCTGGCCTACCCCAATGAGAACCAGCAGCTTCTAGCACTGTACTGGGGCCTGGCCTGTGCCTATGGAGCCACAGTTCAGTACTCTCAGAGGACTGTGGTTGAGGCAGGGACCCAGACCACATCCGAGGACACCATGGTTGAGACAGGGATCCAAACAACAACAACTACAGTAATTGCCCCAGTGGTGAAAAAGAAACAGTGGACAAGGAGAACCACTGGTCCATATCATCGATTAGTGAGGGCAGAGGAAGAAGGAGATCAAGAAGCCGGTCCTTCCATGAGGAACTTGGAGGAAGGAGTGAGAGAACTGAAACAAGAAGCAGAAACTACCCGGTCCCTGACCTCATCAGAGCTTCGAGACATGTGGAAAGATTGCAGCCGCCAGCCAGGTGAGCGGATTGCTGCCTGGCTGATCCGATGCTGGGATAATGGGGCCGACAGCCAGCAACTGGAAGGAAGGGAAGCCCAGCAGCTGGGATCCCTGGCTAGAAACCTTGGGATCAAAAGAGGAATTGGAAGAGAGGCAGCAATTTACAGTCTCTGCAGATGGCTCCTCTCAAGTGTGAAGGCCAGATATCCATTCAAAGAAAATCTTATGAACTCTCCAGGAAAGTGGACTACTGCAGATGAAGGCATCCAGTACCTGAGAGAATTAGCAGTGCTGGAAGTCATCTACAGTGATCCAGACAATGATGAGGCCTCCAAAGATCCAAAGGATGTCCTGTGCACACAGGCCTTGTGGAGGAAGGTGATCCAAAGTGCCCCGATGTCATATGCTAACAACTCGGCAGTGATGTATTCCCTGGATGTGGAGACACCAACTGTGGAAAGAGCGTCTTCATGGCTCCAAAACTTTGAAGAAAATCTCTGTACCACTTGATCCCTACGGGCTAGCACCGTGGCTGTCAAGAGCGTCCCAAGAAATCAATCCTCTCCTGCCCCAGTCAGAGGGAAAGAGAGTCCCCGATGCATGCCACGTGGTGCACTCTGGTTCTTTTTGCGTGACCAGGGAGAGGACATGAGGAAGTGGGATGGTGAACCCACCTTTAAACTGCAGGCCCATGTATGTGAACTGAGAGGGAAGACAGCTGTTAGGAAAGGGCCACCCAAGAAGGCTGTCAGTGTAGTTGCTGCAGACACCCAAGAAGGCAATCAGTGATCTCTCGGACACAGAAGAACTGAAATCACCTCCCTTGACCCTGGAGAGGGGACTTCTGGTCTGGCACTGCAAAGGTCAGACAGTGAATACTCTGACAAGGAACAGGAGTAGAGAGTTCCTGCCTTCGGCCAGAAGGAGGAAAGAGACAACCAGCTATACTGGACTGTGTGTATTCGATGTCCTGGCACATCCACAGAATTACAAAGCTTTGGTAGACACTGATGCACAGTGTACGCTGGTGCCATCAGGGTACAGGGGCACAGAACCCATCTGGATCTCCGGAGTGACAGAGGGTGCCAAGAATTGTCTGTGTTGGAGGCTGAGATGAGCTTAAGAAGAAACAAATAGGAAAAGCACCCCATTGTGACCCTTGTATCCTTGGCATGGACTACCTCAGGAGAGGGTACTTCAAGGACCCAAAGGGGTACTGATGGGCCTTCAGTATAGGCATTGTAAACACAGAAAAGGTGAAACAGCTATCTGTTTTGCCTGGCCTCTCAGAAGATCCCTTCATTGTGGGGTTGCTGCAAACTGAAGAACAACAGGTGCCAATTGCCACCAGAACGGTGCACAGGCAGCAATATCACACAAACCAAGACTCCCTGACTCCCATCGATGAACTGATTCATCAGCTGGAGAGCCAAGGAGTCATGAGCAAGACTCATTCACATTTTAATAGTCCCATATGGCCAGTGCAGAAGTCTGACAGAGTGTGGAGGTTAACAGTAGACTATTGTGGCCTGAATGAAGTGATGCCATGACTGAGTACTGCTGTACCAGACATGTTAGAGCTCCCATATGGACTGGAGTCAAAGGCAGCCAAGTGGTACACCACCATAGACATTGCCAATGCATTTTTCTCCATTCCTTTGTCAGCAGAGTGCAGGCCACAGTTTGCTTTCACCTGGAGGGGTGTCATATACACCTGGAATCAACTGCCCCAGGGGTGGAAACAGAGCCCCACAATTTGTCATAGAATCATAGAATCAAAGAATGGTTAGAGTTGGAAGGGACCTTAAAGATCACCTAGTTCAAACCCCCCTGCCATGTCCAGGACACCTTCCACTAGACCAGACAGCTCAGAGCCTCATCCAACCTGGCCTTGAAAACTTCCAGGAAGGGGGCAGCCACAACTTCTCTGGACAACCTGTTCCGGTGTCTCACCACCTTGACAGAAAATAATTTCTTCCTAATGTCTAAATCTAAACCTACTCTCTTCCAGATTGAAGCCGTTACCCCTCATCCTAACACTACGTGCCCTTGTAAACAATCCCTCCCCAGCTTCTTGTAGGCCTCCTTCAGGTACTGGAAGGCAGCTATAAGGTCTCTACAAAGCCTTCTTCTCCAAGCTGAACAACCCTAACTCTCTCAGAATGTCCTCATAGGAGAGGTGTTGGGGCCCTAGCCATATTACATGGCTGTAATACTAGCTAGGCCCCAGCTAGGCCCCAGCTAGGCTGTTTTCAACTGCGTGCTAGAAAAGATAAGCTGAGAGAAAGGAATGTGGCTACGTGGAAGAGTAATAAACATCCTTTAAAGAAAATGGACGCCAGCTGGAAAAACAGGACATTACGATGAGGAAGTGAACCTGAACCAAGATAAGAGCGAACCAGTGAGACTGAGAGGTCAACGTGTGAATAGTGCTATTAACCAATAGTAATTAGCTTCGTAGTGTGTGGACACGTATGCGGAACTCAAAGGGGTATATAACGAGCAGCTTTCTGATAATAAAACGGATTGGGTTTGCATTCTGTGAATGTGTGACTGACTCATTCTCGCTCACCCAGAATTGGCCCTCAGCAAAGAGGTGTTCCAGTCATCTGATCATCCTCGTGGCCCTCCTCTGGACTCCTTCTAACAGGTCTATGTCTTTCTTCTGTTGGGGGCTCCAGAACTGGACACAGTACTCCAGGTGGAGCCTTACGAGAGTAGAGTAGAGGGGGAGAACTACCTCCCTCAAACTGCTAGTCATACTTCTTTTGATGCAGCCCAGGATACGGTTGGCCTTCTGGGTTGCAAGAGCACATTGCTGGCTCGTGTTGAGCTTCTCATCCACCACCACTCCCAAGTCCTTCTCTTCGGAGCTGGTCTCAAGCCACTCATTGCCCAGCCTTCGAGACCCAGATGCAGGACATTGCATTTGGCCTTGTTGAACTTCATGAGGTTAGCATAGGCCCACCTCTCAAGCTTGTCAAGGTCCTTCTAGATGGTGTCCCATCCCTCCAGCATGTCAACTGCATCACACAGCTTGGTGATGTCAGCAAACTTGCTGAGGGTGCAGTCAATCCCACTGTCCATGTCACCTACAAAGATGTTGAACTGCACCAGCCCCAATACTGACCTCTGAGGGACACTACTGATCACCAGTCTCCACTAGGACATGAAGCTGTTGACCGCAGCTCTTTGAGTGCTACCACCCAGCCAATTCTGTATCCACTGAGTGGTCCATCCATCAAACACATGTGTCTCCAATTTAGAGACAAGGATGTTGTACAGGACAGTGTCAAATGCCTTGCACAAGTCCAGGTAGATGACATCAGTTGCTTTAGCCTTATGCACCAATGCTGTAACCCCATCATAAAAGGCCACCAGATTGGTCAGGCACGATTTGCCCTTAGTGAAGCCATGCTGGATGTTACCAATCACTTTCTCATTCTCCATGTGCCTTAGCATAGTTTCTAGGTGGATTTGCTCCATGATCTTGCCTGGCACTGAGGTGAGACTGACCGGCCTGTAGTTCCACTGGTCTTCCTTAGTTACCTTTTTTTAAAAAAGGGGTAATGATGTTCTCCCTTTTCCAGTCTGCGGGAACTTCACCAGACTGCCACGATTTCTCAAATATGGTGCATTGTGGCTTCGCAGCTTCATCCACCAGTTCCCTCAGGACCTGCAAATGCATTTCATCATGGACTAATTAAAAATGAACTGGAAAAGGGTGATGCCCCTGAAAATCCACAATACATTGATGACATCATCATGTGGGGCAACAAGGCAGAAGTGTTTGAGAAGGGAAAAAGAGTAATTCAGATTCTTCTGAGAGCTGCTTTTGCCATTAAGAAAAGCAAGGTCAAGGGACCTGCCCAGGAGATTCTGTTCTTGGGAATAAAATAACAGGATGGACTCTGCCATGTGCCTATGGATGTGGTTAACAAGACAGCAGCTATGTCTCCACCAGCTAGCAAGAAGGAAAAACAAGCTTTGGGGATTTGTAGAATGCACGTTCCAGGTTACAGTCACCTTGTGAGACCTCTCTATCAAGTAACCCAAAAGGAGAGTATTTGGATTGGGGCCTTGAGCAACAACAAGCCTTTCAGCTTATCAAACAGGAAATAGCTCGTGCAGTGGCTCTTGGGCCTATCCGAACAGGACCAGCTGTGCAAAATGTACTCTACAGTGCAGCTGGGGAGCATGGTCTCACCTGGAGCCTCTGGCAGAAAACATCAGGTTGACCATTAGGGTTTTGGAGCAGGGGGAGGATCAGAAGCCCACTACACTCCAACTGAAAAGGAGAAACTAGCAGCATATGAGGGGGTTCGCGCCGCTTCAGAAGTTGTTGGTACAGAAGCACATCTCCTCCTGGCACCGCTATTGCCTGTGCTACACTGGATGTTTAAAGGAAACATCCCTTCTACACATCACACAACCAGCTATACATGGAGTAAGTGGGTAGCGTTGATCACACAATTTATCAAGAAAGCCGGTCAGAGAAACTCTCTAAGACTCATTTTGGAATTTTAGAAAGCAGGTATTCTTTATTGCAGCAATGGACACACACAGAGATCGCTCCCCCAAGGTGTGTCCGTCTTTGTTTCAGCACATGTTATATTGACCTAATACATGTATATTCATTGAACTTCTGCAAAACATTTCCCATTACCATATGTAAATGTCCTTCACACTTGCAGTAAAATGATGAGTTGGTGGTCTTCGATTGAATTCCTCTTTGATTCTGTGCAGTGGTGTCTCTTTTACATGCTTGGGACATCATTCCTTGAAGAATGTTTGGTCCTTCCTCAGTCTTAAGCACTTAACATTTGCAGTAATTTGTGAGGAATTTCATTCAAAGCTTGTTAACATATGTAAATATTAAACAGCTAGGTGATAAATGTTCATTCCATGGTTATCAGCAGTTTTATTCAAAGGTTGTTACAACAGCTGGGTGATGTCTAAGCAACTAAGGGATCTATAAATCTTTTAGTTTCTAATTTTTTCAGGGTTGCCTCTTTCACAATGAGCTCGACTAGGGAAAACCAACTGTCCAGGAGTCCTGGAAGAGATCATGGACTGGCCAGAAGGCAGAGATTTTGGAGTACAGACTGAGGAGGTGGGTCGTGCTCAAGAGGCACCACCGTATAATGAGCTATCAGAAGACGAAAGGCGTTATGCTTTGTTTACTGATGGATCCTGTCGTGTGGTAGGAAACCATCGGAAGTGGAAAGCTGCTGTGTGGAGTCCCACACGACAAGTCACTGAGGCCACTGAAGGAGAAGGCAAGTCAAGTCAATTGGCAGAAGTGAAAGCCATCCAACTAGCCCTAAAGATGGCTCACATGCCCAAAAGCCACACGAGTAAAATCTCCGTGGAATAGAGGGCGGTGGCTGGGCTTTCAATACGGTGAGGCCTGGCAAATTGACTATATTGGACCACTGCCACGAACACTCCAAGGCAAGCACTACATACTCACCATGGTGGAAGCAACTACTGGTTGGCTAGAAACATACCCTGTAAACCATGCCACTGCCCAAAAACACATCTTAAGCCTTGAAAGACAAGTTTTGTAGCGACATGGTATGCCAGCAAGCATTGAATCAGACAATGGGACTCATTTTTTAAATAACCTCATAAACTCCTGGGCAAAGAAACATGGCATTGAGTGGGTGCACCACATCCCCTATCATCCACAATCAAACATGCTGCTTCTCCTGTCCTGAACATCTGTCTTGACAGATGAGGCCCAAGTCAAAGCCTGTTTGTGCACATCTAGAGGAATGGAGGAAGCCCATGGAATATCTATCTGATAAAGGACCAGGGAGGGGGGGTACTAATAAGAATGTATAAACCTCTATGTTGGGTATAAAGATGATTTAAGTTGTGTTGGTAAAAAGAGATTTCAGTAATAAGAATTAAATGGAATAGAATGGTCAGATATTGTATTAAATTATGTGGGACCCGAGCATGATGCAAACAGCATAGAATAAGGGATAGAGATAGGGGCCCCACTTTGGGCGCCAAAAAGGACTGTGGTGGGTTGACCTTGGTTGAATGCCGGGTGCCCACCAAGCTGCTCTATCATCCCCCTACTTAGTAGGATGGGGAGGGGAGAAAATAAGATAGAAAAAAACACAAACTCTTGAGTTGAGAGAAAGGCAGTTTAATAGAAACACAAAGTAAAGCCGCACACAAAAGAAGAACAAAATATTTATGCTCTACTTCCCATCAGCAGGTGATGTTAAACTACTTCCCAGGAAGCAGGGCTTCAGTACCTGTAGCAGTTGCTCCTGGAGGGCATACGTTTACAGATAACGAATGCCCTCCACCCCTCCCCCTACATTCTCCTTGCTTTTATTTCTGAGCACACATCATATGGTATGGAATATCCCTTTGGTCAGTTTAGGTCAGCTGTCCTGGCTATGTCCCCTCCCTAGATCTTGCCCACCCCCAGCCTATTGGGTGGAGGGGGATGGAGAGGGGGAAGAAATGTTGGAGAGAGAGCCTTGATGCTGTGTGAGCACTGCTCAGAAGTAACCAAAACACTGGTGTGTTATCAACACCTTTCCAGCTACTAATACAAAACCCAGCACTCTGAGGTCTGCTATGGGGAAAATTAACTCCATCTTAGCCAGACCCAATACACAATCTGTTCTGTGGTTTGCAAACAGTCATGCTCAAAGGGTTCTTGGTCCTCAGTTTTGGACTGGAGGAAAATAGCAGGGTTTATCGCAGTGTTTGTTTTAAGTCTCACCTCGTCCTGTTCCAGGAGGACAACCTGATACTTGAGCATTCTGCTAGTGGATGACCAATGCCCCCCCTTTTGCTCCAATACTGATATAACCATATGAGGAACGTAAACAGTCATTTGTTTGGGTCTTCCTTTTGGACACCCGTTAGCCTCCTTGGCCCAAAAAGTTCAATAGGCTAACAGTAATTTTTAGGCATTCTGATCATGTGTCTGCTACCAGTAGTATGTCATCCACATATTGGATTATCAGTCCCTCAGGGTTGCTTTTTCTCCAAATTTCTAGCTCTTTGTCTAATCGATTTCCAAATATAGTTAGGCTATTTCTGAACCCTTGTGACAACACTGTCCATGTAAGCTGTATATTGTGCCCCGTTGTAGGATTTTCCCACTCAAAGGCAAATAATGCCTGACTATTTTTCTCTAGAGGTATGCAAAAGAAGGCATCCTTAAGATCTAATTGTGGTGGGTTGACCCTGGCTAGAGGCCAGATGCCCACCAAAGCCCACTCTATCACTCCCCCTCTTCAATTGGGCAGGGGGAGAAAATTATAACGAAAAGCTCGTGGGTAGAGATAAGGACGGAGAGAGATCACTCACCAATAACTGGCACGGGCAAAACAGACTCGACTTGGGGGGAAAAACAAATTTACTTTATTACCAATCAAAGTCAGAGAATAATGAAAAGTAAAACCAAATCTCAAAACACCTCCCCCATCCCTCTGTTCTTCCCAGGCTTAATTTCCTTCCTGATTTTCCACCTCGTCCCCCCAGTGGCACAAGGGGACAGGGGCTTGAGGTCAGTTAATCACACGCTGTTTCTGCCGCTCCTTCCTCCTCAGGGGGAGGACTCCTTCCCCCGCACCAGCGTGGGGTACCTCTCACAGGAGACAGTCCTCCACGAACTTCTCCAACGTGAGTCCTTCCCATTACTGACAGTTCTTCACGAACTGCTTTAGCATGGAACCGTTCCATGGTGTGCAGTCCTTCAGGAAGGGACTGCTCCAGCATGGGTCTCCCACAGGGTCACAAGTCTTGCCAGAAAACCTGCTTCGGCCTGGGCTTCTCTCTCCACAGGCTACAGGTCCTGACAGGAACCTGCTCCAGTGCAGGCTTCCCACAGGGTCACAGCCTCCTTCGGGCATCCACCTGCTCCGGCGTGGGGTCCTTCACGGGCTACAGGTGGTCATCTGCTCCACCATGGACCTCCATGGGCTGCAGGGGGACAGCCTGCCTCACCATGGTCTTCACCACAGGCTGCAGGGGAATCTCTGCTCTGGTGCCTGGAGCACCTCCCCCTCCTTCTTCACTGACCTTGGTGTCTGTGGAGTTGTTTCTCTTACATCTTCTCACTCCTCTCTCCAGCTGCAGTGTGCAGCTTTTTTTTCCCTCTCTTCCCTTTTTTTTCTTAATTATGTTATCACAGAGGCGTTACTGATTGGCTCGGCCTTGGCCAGCGGCAGGTCCGTTCTTGTAGCTGGCTGGCATTGGCTGTGTCGGGTCGGACATGGGGGAAGCTTCTGGCAGCTTCTCTCACAGAAGCCACCCCATGTGTCGTCGTCCCCCCCCCCCCGCTACCGAAACCTTGCCACGCAAACCCAATACATTAATATTTTAAACCATTTGTACTTTTCTTTTAAAGCTGTTAGCAGAGTGTACGGGTTGGCCACCACTGGGTGCAGGTCTTGCACTATTGAATATATAGCCCTCGGATCTTGTACCAACCTGTATTCTCCACTTCCTGTTTTCTTCACAGGTAGGATTGGAGTATTATATTCAGATTCACATTCTACTAATAATCCATGTTGCATTAAATTTTCAATTATTTTCTCTAATCCTTTTCTTGCTTCCAGTTTTATAGGGTATTGTTTTTGCCTTATGGGAATTGGTCTTTCTTTGAGTGTTACCTGCAATGGTTCCACTGCTTTGGACCGACCTGGTACCTCTCCATCCCAAACCAAGAGTATGATGGCGTCCTCTACTTCTTGCAGAATCTCATTCCCTTTCAGGCTATCCTGTAAAATAAAATTTTTCACCTCTATGGCCCTTGATTCAGATATCAGTAATTGTGCTTCTCCATTCTTAAAGGTTATCTGTGCATCTAATTTGCTCAATAAATCCCTTCCCATCAAAGGTACCGGATACTCAGGCATATATAGTCACTCATTCTTTCCCTAACTTAAATTTTAGAAGTTGCAAAAAGGACCGATTCTCTCACTTCCCTATAGCACCAACACCACTTACAGTTTCATGACTAAAATTTCCTTTGCAAGTATTAAGTACAGAATAAGTGGTTCCTGTATGAACTAAAAATTCCACCTCATCATTCCCCCACCTCAATTTAACCAGGGGTTCAGCTGGGGTTGATTACCTGTGTCCTCTTCAGGATTCATCATTCAGTGTCATTAGTTGAATGACTTGTAGGGCTGGGTCCAGGTTCCCAGCTTGAGGACATTCCTTTTTCCAGTGTCTCCTTTCTTTACAAATTGCAAGCTGATCTTCTGCAAGACAGGGATGTACAAAAGGAGTGGGGGTTCCCCATTCCCCTTCCCCTCCCCATTCCTTGATTACCCTTTCCTATGTCTCTCCTTCCCCTGCAAGCTCCTCCAGAAGCCCCTGTTAAAGCGGCAATTAATCTTCCCTCCCTCAGATTTTTCCCTGTTGTTAAAAACCATCCACACTACTTCTAACATTTTTCCCAAATCCCTTGAGTCTGCCCCTTCTAATTTTTGAAGTTTCTTTCTAATATCTGGAGCCCCAAAAATAGAGATGCCAATTGAACAGCCTCCTCTGGCTTTTCAGGATCTAAATTAGTATATTTTTTATCAGTGACCTTTAACTGCTCCATAAAGGCAGATGGGGATTCATTTGGTTCTTGTTTAATTGCATATAATTTAGACCAATTAATCATTTTTGGCATCGCATGTTTTATACTAAACAATATCCAACTCTGATATCTTGTTAAAAGACCCTGGTGGCCCAGTTGATTGGGATCCCATCCTGGGTCTACAGCAAGAAAATTCTGCTCTGTCATTCCCTGCAAACCTCCATTAGCATGTGCCCCTTCTACCTGTTTTCGAGCAGTTTTTTAATACCATCTGTTTTTCAGAACCATCCAACAATGTATTCAGTATTACCTGCAAATCATTCCCATCAGGATCTTGTATTCTAATTAGTTTCAAACACTTTAGCTACTTTTTCTGGGTCCTCCCTATAAATACCTACCATTTCCTTCCAGGACCTTAAATCCATTATAGAAAATGGCACTCTCACCATTACTGGTCTGTTATTTCCAACTGCCTGACGGAGAGGACCTTGAAATTAATCTCCTATTTCTTATCGCCCCCTTGTTCTCCCTGCAACAGGACTAAATCTTTCTGCTTCCCTAACCTCTTCTATGCCACCAATAGCATTATTTCCCTCATCAGGATTTTCTCCTAGCCTTAGGCGAGGGGTCACCATCAATTCCAAATCATCCTCTTCCTGTTTAACACCTTTTCCCAATGCTGCAAGCAGAACAACATTTCAAATTTTCATTCTGTCCTTGTTTTTCCAAAGCTAATACCATAGAATCTTGCTGAATTATCCCACATTGTTTTAGACATTCTGATGGTTTCATAATGTAAAAAAGAAATCTACATAAGGTACTTCATCCCATTTATTGTCCTGCCTGCAGAATAATATTAATTTCAATATATATATATATAATAGCATATATATGATAATTAAGATATAAAATATATCTTAAACTTCTACTCTTTTGCCACTTTTCCTCATCTTTTAGGATATACATTGTCCACCAACTATTACAATAGTCTATAAGCTTTTTCTGAGTGAGAGGATCTTCCCCCACTTTTCCCCAAAGTTTCAATATGCAGCCTGGGGGAGATCCTTTCAGAATCCCCTCTTCCACCAAAAGCTTATTATCCATTAGAAAAATACAGCAACAACACAAACCACAAAGACAATATCTTTTGCCGTACCTTACGGGCAGGCAACCAACCTTTTAAAGAAAATTAAATAATGTCTTTTTCCCTGTCCCAGGTATCTTGCCTTGAATTCTTTGGTCCGGGGATCGGAGGTTCTCTCCAAAAATCCCTCGATGTTGGCTGGAGGTCCTGCGATACCACAGATCCGTCGAATTTCAGAAGCAGAGTCCCATCCAGGTTGTCAAAACAGTCACTGAAATTGAGAATGAACTTCTTAACACCAATGCAGTCTTAAGAAGAAGGCATTCTTTATTATGGAGTCAGATATACAGCAGATTGTTCCACCTAATGTGCATAACCCTATACCACACGAAGTAAAGTTTATATTACACAGAAACATACATATTCATTATATTTCCTGGAATAATCATGCATATTGAAAGTAATTCTCAGAAATCATTATCATAAAACTCCACCTCACTGTGCATTAGTCTTGAAATGAGCCGGACGGTTGCTTTTGCGACCATCACGGACCACTGACCCAAAAGAAAAGACTCTCTAATGACCTTGTCTTAAGGACTTGGCTCATCACGCTCCCTGTCACATCTCAGTGATCAGTAAAACAATGAGTCTTAAAGTTTTTATAAACATTAAGGTAATAAAATTCAATCTCTAAAACACTACAACAAAGAAACATTGTTCTTAACTCTAATACTCAGTTAATGATTAGAACAGGCCTGGGACTTTACAGAATTTTTTTAGCAGCTTCAACAATTTTCTCTTGATTACCAATTTTGCATATGATTTTATTCTAAGTCTAAAATTTAAACTTTGACTATAACAGTGTTTTAAGATTTACTTTTTATTTTTTCATTATCCTACTCTGATTTAATTGGTAATAATAACTAATTTCCCCAAGTCGAGTTTGGGGTTTTTGTGAATGATCTCTCCCTGTCCTTATCTCAACTCATCAGCCTTTCATTGTATTTTTCTCTCCCCTGTCCAATTGAGAAGGGGGAGTGATAGGCAGCTTTGGTGGGTACCTGGCATCCAGTCAGGGTCACCTCACCACTCTACTACTAAACAAGTGGAATTATCCAATCATGTCAATTGTGTAGGCACGTGTTCGCCGTGTGTGTGATAAGCGGTAACGAATCAAAAGTGAAAGAATGACGTGTGCTTGGGGAGTGGAGGAGGAAAAAAGGCTATATAACCAGTGCAAAGCTTCAATAAAGTGCTGATGCCTGATGCCTGAACACATCTTGGTGTTGGTCATTTCATCCGCCGCAAATGGTGACCCTGACATGATCCCAACGTGGGAATAGAGAACCGCGGACCAGAGAGCAGCCAGCGGCAGAGCCCAGCTTGAAGAGAAGGCAACGTACCATAAAGCTGCTCTGCATATCGAAGAGGGGAGGCAGCAGAACATAGAGCTGCGCAAAACCCACATTTACAAGAAGCCGGCATATTGATGAAGGGAAGTAGCAGACCGTAGAGCTGGTTAGACCCAAATCTACAAGAAGCAGGTGAACAGCTGGAAATAAATTACCCCCCCTCCCACCAAGTTGTTGGTGCACAAATGTCAGCGGAGGAAAAAATCCATATTGATTATTTAATATGTATTTTGAAGACAAGAGGAATTAAATATAATGAGACAGCAGTTTGAAAGCTACTGATATGGTGCAGAGATAGCGGCGCACCCTCGGATGCTGATTCTGCTTTCCTAGTGACTGCTTGGGAAGAGGCAGGAAAGCTCCTTATTGATGCCACATCTCTGGGTGATCCCCTTGCAACGCCCCTGTTAACTACATGGTGGTTAATTACTGATTCTTTGCACCAATTATGAGCAGATCAAACTACCGCTGCCTCTGCTATTGCTGCAGTCACAGGTGAGGCTTCCACAAGTCCCTCTGTGCCTCCCCAGGATTTACCTGCTCAAAAGGAAGAGTCAAAAGATCTAGGAGATTCCGCTCCACTTACTGATTTTACTTTGTCACGGGACCCCCCACGCCTTCATCAAATGACCTCAACCTCAACTCTGGACTCTCTAAATTCTGGAAAAAGATTTAAAAACAGGCAGCTGCCGAAGAGGACTCACGCAACAGGAGCGCTGTGTGGGATTAGCTATCATATTATACATCTGTTGTAAAAAAAAACAAAACAAAAAAAAACCGTTACCATGTATTATGGTCTAAGTTATACAGCTTGTTGTGGACCTGTGGCAAATGGTTAACGGTTTACAATTTACACTATACAAGAGCCTGACTATTGTTTAATTGGCGTATTTTGTGAGAGGAGTAACAGGCCCTTTTGTGTGACTGAGTGTCTGTGTTGTTTGAGTGGGACACAGCCCGACTGCAAAGTGAGTGCAGAAATCTAAAACTCGGTTTTGTTCTCCTGCAAGGGAAATAACCGGAGACGATCAAAGCGAGAGGTTATAGTTCAATGTTATAAACGTAATTTGTCTTTGTGGTTGTTTAATGTGTGGGGGGAACTAAACAGGAATTTAAGACTCATAGATATTAAGGAGGCCCTTGGAGACCCCCACTGGGGATCAATCAGTACCAATGGACTTCTGTGTCTTTTTTAATTTCTCTACGAGCAACACAAGAGTCACTGCCCACAATGTAAATGCCACTGTTTCTGCTTTTAGAAATAAAACAGCTTGGTGTACTTACACTTCATCAAAAATTTCTAAATCTACTCATAATCCAGTACAGCTACCACCAGGTGTTTTTCTTATCTGTGGAGACAGAGCGTGGGCAGGAACACCATCATGTATTCGTGGAGGTCCCTGTAGTTTGGGCTGTTTAACTCTGTTGACACCTAATATTACCATGATTTTGGGAAAGTTCAAAAATCGGTTAAGAAGCAAGCGTAGCACTCACTCATTTGAGCACGACTGTGATTCCAATGCAGAGTTTTGGAATCCTGGGGAAATAGCTGCAGCCTCTATTCTGGCCCCTGGAGTAGGAGTAGCAAGCGCATTAACAAACCTACGCAAATTAGGATGTTGGCTTTCAAAACAATCTAATCTTACATCTTTGGCACTATCAGGCTTGCTGACAGATGTCGACTCAGTTCGACATGCCACTTTGTAAAATCGAGCTGCTATTGATTTTTTGCTTTTAGCTCAAAGACATGGTTGTGAGGAATTTGAAGGCATGTGCTGTATGAATTTATCAGACCACTCAGAATCAATTCATATGGCCATTAAAAGGTTAAAGGAAAATGTCAAACAGTTGAGGGTAAATAATGATGATTGTTTAAGTGAGTGGTTTCGGAGTTGGGGAGTACAAGGATGGGTCTCTTCACTATTAAAGTCAGGGTTAATGGTGTTGTTTGTAATTTTGGTGATCCTCCTATTAGTTCCTTGTTTGCTATCGTGTCTGCAAAGGGCCCTGCAGAAGATGGTAAACAATGCCTTTTCGGTACAAAAACAAAAAGGTGGAATTATTGGTGCTTTAAGAGATGAGGCTGCAGGCAATTAATCCCTGACCTTTTGTATTGGGTTTGCATGGCAAGGTTTTGGTAGCAGTGGATAGGGGGACATGGGGTGGCTTCTGTGAGAGAAGCTGCCAGAAGCTTCCCCCATGTTCGACCCGACACAGCCAATGCCAGCCGGCTACAAGAACGAACCCGCCGCTGGCCAAGGCTGAGCCAATCAGTAACGCCTCTGTAATAACATAATTAAGAAAAAAAAAAGAAAGAGAGGGGAAAAAAACCTGCACATTTTGTAGCTAGAGAGAGGAGTGAGAAGATGTAAGAGAAACAACTCTGCAGACACCAAGGTCATTGAAGAAGGAGGGGAAGGAAGTGCTCCAGGCACCAAAGCAGAAATTCCCCTGCAGCCTGTGGTGAAGACCATGGTGAGGCAGGCTGTCCCCCTGCAGCCCATGGAGGTCCATGGTGGAGCAGATGACCACCTGTAGCTCGTGGAATACCCCATGCTAGAGCAGGTTCCTGTCAGGATCTGTAGCCCGTGAAGAGAGAAGCCCACGCTGGAGCAGGTTTGCTGGCAGGACTTGTGACCCTGTGGGGGACCCGCGCTGGAGCAGTCCCTTCCTGAAGGACTGCACCCCATGGAATGGACCCACGCTAAAGTAGTTCGTGAAGAACTGTCAGTCATGGGAAGGACTCACGTTGGAGAAGTTCATGGAGGACTGTCTCCCGTGAGAGGGACACCACGCTGGTGCGGGGGAAGGAGTCCTCCCCCTGAGGAGGAAGGAGCGGCAGAAACACTGTATGATGAACTGACCTCAAGCCCTTGTCCCCCGTCCCCTTGTGCCGTTGAGGGGAGGAGGTGGGAAATCGGGAAGGAAATTTAGCCCAGGAAGAAGGGAGGGATGGGAGAGGTATTTTAAGATTTGGTTTTACTTTTCATTATTCTCTGATTGTGATTGGTAATAAAGTAAATTTGTTTTTCCCCCCAAGTCGAGTCTGTTTTGCCCGTGCCAGTAATTGGTGAGTGATCTCTCTCCGTCCTTATCTCCACCCACGAGCTTTTTGTTATATTTTTCTCCCCCTGCCCAGTTGAGGAGGGGGAGTGATAGAGTGGGCTTTGGTGGGCATTTGGCCTCTAGCCAGGGTCAACCCACCACACCTTGAGTGAAAACTAAAACAAAGTGGAAAAACAAGCAGGAATGTGTATGAGACAAGATAAGGGATGGTTTGTGAGCTGTAATCAGTAACCAGTCAGAAGTAAAAAAATGGCTCGTGAACAAGTGGAATTATCCAATCATGTCAATTGTTTAGGCGCGTGTTCGCCGTGTGTGTGATAAGCAGTAACGAATCAAAAGTAAAAGAATGCCGTGTGATTGGGGAGTGGAGGAGGAAAGAAGGATACATAAGCAGTGCAAAGCTTCGATAAAGTGCTGATGCCTGAACGCATCTCGGTGTTGGTCATTTCATCTGCTGCAGCATGTTTGAAAAAACATAATGAAGGGGCTCATGGGTTGAAATGAGGACAGGGAGAGATCACTCACCAATTATAGTCAAGGGCAAAACAGACTCAACTTGGGGAAGAAAAATCAATTTAATTTGTTACTAATCAGAGTAGGATAATGAGACATAATAACCACATCTGAAAACACCTTCTCCCCACCCCTCCCTTCTTCCCAGACTCAAATTACTTTGCTCCGGATTTCTCTACCTCTTCCTTCCTCAGAGGCACAGGGAGAATGGGGGCTGCAGTCACGCACTGTTTCTACCATTTCTTGCTCCTCAGGGGAATGGCCCCTCACACTCTCCTCTACTCCCGTGTGGGGTCCCTCTCGTGAGCTAAAAGAAAGAGTTCAGGAACAAATTGGTCCATGGGCTTCCCATGGAGTCATGGACTTCTTTGGGTGCAGCACTTGGCTCTTCCATGGGATCCTCCATGGGCTGGAGGCGGGTCTCCGCTTCAGCGTACCTCCTCCCCCCTGCTCTGGCATAAGCGTCTCTGAGGTCTTCCGCTCTGTCGTGAGTTCTCTAAATAGTCACAACTGCCTTCATGCACAGCCTCCTGCTCCAGTGTGGGGTCACCTCTTCTCCGCTCCATGGGCTACACGTGGGTATCTGCTCTGCAGTTAACCTCCATGGGCTGCAGGGGAATCTCCACTCACATCCTCCCCCTCCTTCCTTGCTGTCTGTAGTTGTCTCTCACATCCCATCTCCTCAGGCTGCTATTGTCTTTGTTGTTAATGTTCCTGATCTCTCTCGCCAAACCAGTTCTCCCTTTCATAAATGTTGATTCACAGAGGTGTTTTCACCACCGCTGATTGGCCCAGCCTGGACTGGAGGCAGGTCTGCCTTTGAGTCAAGGAAGCTTCTCACAGCTGCAATTGCTGTAGCCCCTTCCCCCACTACCAAAAAAATGTGTGTCCCCCTGTTATAAGTAAATTTGACTCAAAGTCGAATAATAAATTTAAAAGTAATTTATTGAGTAGGAATAGGTGAGCAAAAGCAGCGCTGGGCGGCCGGGGAGTCTGCGCTCCGCCAACGGCTCGCACCTCAAAGCAGTTAGTTCTCTGTATTTAAAGTATATTCCAATACATATCCATTGGCCAATGCAAAACGCCTATACATATGCATGACCTTTCCCCGCTTCGTATTAAAATTAGGTCTCCTCCCCTCCATGCCTGTGGCAGAGCTTTGTGGTGGTGGCCGTTGAAGGTCTTAGAGGGAAATCTTCATCGCTTGAATCTGAGCCTGAGTCCCTCTGTTGTTATTCTTGCTTATCAGCTCTAAATGGGTTGGAGTTTTCTACAGGCCCTCATCCCCGTTTGGTATGCAGGGGGGGGGGTTTCTGTTATATCACCTGCAAGGCTCATCCCTGGCCATCTTGGCACCTAGGTCCTGTAATGAATTATTCGTTAGGCCTCATTCCTGACATGTTAAGAGCCCGCAATAAACTGGCTACAAGGCCTGTCTTTGTTAGGTTAAGATGAGAAAACTATGAAGCTAGAAATGTTAGCGCTTACAGCTTAAAGAGACAAACTAAAAAAAATACCAAATGCCCAACACATGTCTTATAAGTACACTTTAGGCTTATTTTGTGGTTAAACAACAAAACACTTAAATATAGCATTGTGGTTCGACATTACACAAGTTGTTTCCTGAGACAAGTCGATTGTTTGATTAGCAAAGTCTCTTAATATACCTATTACAGACACATGCATGTGCACACATGCACTGCACACGTAGACACAGGCACACATACGTATGCATACAGATGCATATGCACACACAGGTATATGTGCACGTACATGGACACTGGCACATGGACACTGGCACATGCACACATGCAACTAGAGACACACATGCACATGCATACGTACAAACAAGCATGCAACCACACATACGCACACACACAACACAGGCACACATCCCCCGAGGCCAGCAGCCAGCACACATGGCACTCCTGGGCCATAGCTTTGCTCTCCCCCCCGAGGAGCACGAGTGGAAGACGCACCTCTCCATACATCCCTCTGCAGGACATCAGCCATGGCACATATGGAAAACACATGTCAAGTCGGGCCCAAAGCAGAGAATTGCACTGGTCGGAGAAGCGCAGAGGGGCTCATCCCTGTCCCCACAGGAGACACAATAGCCTATCGTGTTGATGCCCCAGTTACTGACAGAACTTATTCCTTGGGGCATTGCTGACTTAAAATGGCTCCAGCTGAGCCCGAAGGGATGCAGAGAGCTTGTAGAAACCCCACGGGGCTTGGAGATGCCTTCCTCGTTGGGGAAAGAACCCTCATGGCTTAAAGGACAATCCCCCCCCAAAAAAAAACCCCAAAACAAAACCAAAACCAATCATAAGCTCATCCCTGTTTATTAAAAACTGTTTTAATTAAGTGGGAAAGACCCTGTTTTGCAGGAGGGGTTTCTGTCCGGGTGCAGGTTACTGTGAAGAATTTTACCCTGCTGCAAACTGATTTTTCTATGTCCTTTCCACCCTGGACAGACTGGGGATTGTTTTTGCCACGCTTTCTCCCTACACTGCCTGCCATGGGGAGCCCCCTTAATCCCTGTTTAGCTTGATCCGTCCTGTGCATCTGGCAGGTTTAAGTGCTCAGCAGCCTCCTAATACATATGTGCAATGGATTTGTTTGCCTGGATTATTGCATTTGGTTTGTCACTGAGTTTATTTTGTAGAGTTTTTAAAATTCCTGATCGCAATTAAAACAGGGGCTTGGCAGCCTGGATCTCTTTAACCCCTTCCTTTCCAGCCCCACAGCCAGCAAGGGACAGCTATCTTCATGCCCTTGCTGCCTTCTTCAGAGCTGTGACATCCACCCAAAAGGGCTCTTTTGGTCAAGTTTTCACACTGCTGCTGCACCGAGCTCCCCTCAAATGGGAGCAGGAAAAGTCCCAAGTGCCCAGTGCCTCACAGTGCCCACTGGATTGCATTGCAGTTTCCATTTTCTCTCCTGCTTTACCCCCTCAGTGTCTCCCAGGAAGCTGCACCGACCCCAGGAGGGTTTTGCATGGGGGAATGCTGGATCTTGTCCCCTGCTGTCATTGTGCTTCTCTGATCAATGCTCATGGCTGTGGCTCAGCCAGACCTGGTTTGCAATGCTCAGTATTTGCAGGTACCATGTGTCATCCACACCAGCACGAGTATTTCCAAGGAAGGAGCAAACTTGAGGTTTGTTTTTTTCCGATGCTTATGCCATAACAAAATGCTTCCCACACTCCATTTGTGGTGCAGCATGGACAAATTACTGTTTTCCAACCATTTCTACCAATGGCGAAAAATTGTTTCCAGCAGCAAGGTGCGATCTGCTTGAACTCACTGTATTAAACAGCCTACAAAGGGACACTTCTTTAAGCGCTAAAAAGCCTGGAAGGTGTAATGTAGCCAAACACTTGCGTGAATCAATCAAGGAGAGATTTCTACCTTGCCTCCTCTCACCCATCCCCACCATGATGGCTGCAGGATGGGCCCCAAGGGACTCCCAGGATGTGCATGGACCCTGAAAAACACCCCAATGTCCCCTCCATGGTACCCTGAAACCACTGCTGGCTCCATCATGACAGTTGTCATTGGTATTTCCAGGGATCAGCCCTTGCTGCTGTTGCTTTTCATCCGCATACGCTCCCCCCGGGACACCTGATCTGTCACTGGGGCTTTGCATGTCATGCAGATGCCGCAGACACAGGTTGATGCTAAAATTAGCCCTTGGCTTCCTCCAGCCTGCATGGTTGATTCCTGTTGGTGTACCACAATGCAGCTTTTGGGGTCTCAGCACCTCCAGTTTGGGGCATTCTCCCACTTTTGCCCCAAGCTCTCTTTAAAAATTAATATCATGAAATTCTTCTTCAATGTGATGTTCTCCAGTCTCATGGATGTCACATGTGCCACCAGTGTACCTATGGAGTAGATGTTTTGAAGGTGCTGCAGCCATTGGGGCACCAGGGATGTCTCACCCCTTGGTCCCACGGGGAAGGTTTCTCCTCTTAGCCAGGCATGCACAGAGGATATTCAAGAAACAGGTAAAAACCTCTCATCCAAACAGCAGCCATTTGGGAGGCAAGAAAGGAAACACCATGCTCCTATTTTGTCAGAGCAGACTTCAGATACACAGCCCAGGACTTTCTCTGGAGGAAAGCAAGAGGTGGCTTTTCCTTTTCCCCTGAGAGCGGGGATTTTCAGACCTCACAACTGCTTGGAGGGACCCAGTGCCCACCCAGTGCCCTCCTGAGTTTAAGAGGGATGACAATTTATTGTGACAAAGGTGGACAGGGGATTGTGACGCCCCCATTTTGCTCATAATTTTACTCAAATTGAATTATTTTGCTTCGAGGATTTTAATTCTCTGTTTGCATGAGTATGGCAGCCTACAAAATAAAGTCATTTTTCTGGCACGTGATAGTTGTTGCAAAATGGGATCTGATGATGTTACGCTGCAGCGAGTTTGGAGTGGGGCATTGGGGCTGATTAAATGCTTCCTTCAAATTACACTTTTAAGTGCATATACTCAACATTGACCCTGTGCCTCCCTACAGAGAGGGCAGGGACTGGGCTTTAGGATATTTCATGAAGAATGGCCCCAAATTCATCCTTTCTTCTCTGCCCTGCCCATATTTTTGTGGAGCAGAGGTTTTGGTGTGTTTTCCTTGGTGATCTCCTTGATGCTCTCCCCATCCCAGCATCCCACCAGTGGATTTGGGATGCAACTGTGGCCATTGCAAGAGTTGGGGCGAAAGGAAAGCCCTCTCCTGGTAACATGCTCAGCAGCAGCTTTGCTTCAAAATCCCGCAGTTTCTGCCACTAATTGAGGGCGTTGCAATATTTTATCTGTGAAAATCTGTGAAATCTGCTCATTGCTCTCTCAAGGTGGCTTTACATTAAGCAAAATTAAGGCAAGGTCAATGACCCCTGTCCGCATTCCCAGATCCCGGGCTGGAAACCCAGGAAATGACCCTCAGTCAGACCTGTCAGTGATTAATTACCTTGAAATCACCTTGCCTGTTTTTGGGTGCACTTTCCCCCATTCTGGGCGATGCAGCAGAGAGTGCAATGGCAGCCTCGAGCCCGTATCCTCCGGCTTTGGTGCCATCTAGTGCCTTCCCACCGGCTGCTCCCAGACAGGGCTTTCTGAGCTAAAATGCCGGTGGCCAAATTGCACTAAAAATCATTAATTGTACCTCCTTTGCAGACTGGGTGATGCTGAGAGCCCTCACCTCCATCCACATGACCCCCCTCCAGCCTTTCCGTGGGGCTGGGAGCAGGTCAGGCTGAGCCTGGAGCACCAGGAATTAAGAGGATTCCTCCCTGGGGCACGGGGAAGGGGAGGATGCAGGTGTAAAGCTAATTTTGAAGCATTTTTGAGAACTTTTCTGGGCATTTTAGTTTTGTTATACCCCTGTGCAAACTGGTAGCACTGGTCCAGGGCACAGACCTCACATAAGCCATCAAAGGATGGGAGCTCAGCATCACCCCTCCAAAAACTTGACCGTAGCGTGCAGTGCTGCTGCTTACTGGGATATAAAGCATTAGAATAACACTTTTTTGGATTGCAGGGAGTTCATACTCTCCTGGAAAGCATGCTCCCTGCCTTGTGCCATGCCCAGGTGGGACTGCTTTAAAAATTGCCCTAATTCTTCCTCTTAACAAGCAGCTGGAGGAAGGAGAGATTGTGCAAGGAGACAGTGGTTCCACAGCTCCAAGTGGGATGGGTTTTTAATAGCCTGAGACTATGTTTTAGCAGCATCCCAGCCACAGAAAAGGTCCTCAAACACTTTCAGGAGGTGTGGAGGATGGTCAGATGTGCACCAGGGTCTCATCCTCCTTTTGCAATGGAGATGAACTAAACAGCATTTTCAAATCACCAAGTCTTGTCTGAGACATGCTGTGAGCTGCCTTTTGAAATGATTCCTCTTTTAATTAGGATTTACTCACCATGTTTTGTCTTCTGCTCTGGATGTCTTCAACCTGCAGCCTGCTCTTCACCTTCCCACCATTGTTTCCTAATGGTTTGAGTTTGCCCTGGGTTACCCCAAAGGTGACCTGCACCCATCTCCCCACCTCTGCAGGGGACAGTGGTTTTCAAACCTAGGGGGAACACACTCTGACTGATGAAAAGAAGATGGAAAAAGTAAACCCAACTGAACAAAGAACAATATTGAGCCCAGTTTTGTATATCTCTTGCGGCAGTGGAGGGATAGCACGCTGTTCTCCAGTCCCTTAATCAGGTCCTAGGCATCATGTCAGGGCCTGAGGTGGTAGCATGGGCTTGGTTGCACAAAAGGAGCCCAAGGGCTGTATTGAGGTTGTCTGATGCTTGTCATCAAGAGTACTGTCTACAACACACCCATGGCAAATGAGTGCATCAGCACAGGTAAACACACACAGAGTCTTCAATTATTCAAGGGAAGGCATCTGCTTACTCACTCCAGCCTAAGTAATGCATGATCATTTGAGCAGCTTCACACCTCCCCTGGAGCCAACAGACACCAAAAAGCCACAAGAGTGTGTTGAGGGTTAAGGGAGAGGTTGAGTGTCTGGTTATTTAGTATGTCCTGGGGTTGTTGGAACAAACCTCCACCTTGCCCCACGTACCTGGGGAAGGTCATATATACACTGCTTCCCCTACATGCTCTTGGCTCCTATGTCTGCCTTTTCCCAGGCCAGACATGGTTTGTGGACACACAGCAACTCCCAGTGATTGGATTTTTCATCATTTCAGGGACTTTTTTTAATGAGAGGTGTTTGGGAGGTTGGTCAGGCAAAACACAGAAATGGGGGTGTTTCTACAAGCTGGTGATTGTCCGCCAGGATTTTGTCTGGATAATCTCCATCTCTTACCTGTCTGGAGCTGAAAATAGTTCTGTGAAGAGCGCTGGTCCTTCCGCAGACCAAGGGTGAGCTCCCATCACTGCCTGTCCAGCCTAATGTTTAGCATGGGACTGGAAATGTGACACTAAGTCCAAGAAAAGACCCCAGCACACGTTAAAAACCATCAGAAATGAAAATGATTTTACAAAATACCCAAACCTGTGTTTTTTCCTCCTTGGGATGCATCTCACAGACAGGCAGGGCCCATCTTCCCCTTTGCTGAGAAAGGGGGAGACCATCCCCACCAAAGATGTGTTTAAAAGCTGAGGTTTTGGCCACATCTCTCCACTGTGCTGGAGATGGCCCTTGTGCCCAAGAGTTGGGGATCTCCTCCAGAAGCAAGAGGCAAAGCTGGAGAAGGAGTTAAGGAGTCACCCACCAGCTATCCTCGATGACATCCTGCTCCCATGAGTCCCTGTAAGGAGCGGCACCATTATCTTGTCTCAAAGATTGTCTGCAAGATCCTTGGCAAGATTGTTTTCATGAGACCACTGAGTTTTGGATACCCTGCCCACTTGTGAAATGCCCTGCCCGCAGGAGGTCTTCTTCCCGGACATGTCCCTGCCCTAGTGCTGGGGGGCACAAAGATGGTAACCACAGCCCTCGAAGGGGTACTTAAGGAAGACCTGCATGGGCAACAGAGCGGGGGGAAGAAAGAGAGAGAAGAAGAGAGACAGAGAGGACGACCACCTGACTGCCTGACTGCACCACGCCGCGCTGCACCACGTGGAACAAGCAACTGAGACCTCCTCACCCGCCCCTTCACCGTCGCCTCGCCGCTGGACCCGTGGTGGTGACTATTCTTGCTGCCCTATCCCGACTCCTTGCTTCTTTTCCATCTTTCTTTCCATTCTGTCCTATCGCTACCCTCCTTATTATTTTTGGTAATAAATGGTGTTTCGGGAATGCGGCATTTGACCTCGTTTGCGTCTTAATCTCGCTCTTGGGAACATATCGAAACCTTTCCCCGACATCGGATCGGGATATTTGAATGATCCCGACATCGGATCGGGACAGTCCCATTCTTGTTGGTACCCCACATTGTGAAGATCCTTCCATCCTTCCCCACTCCTATGCAACACAGACAGGAAGCTGAGCAAGTGCAGTCCCTCACCTTCAAGAGCCAACCCTGAATGCTCAGCAGAACCACCACTTTGCCCAAATCTATTAATTAACCCACATCACGAAAATGGGTTTTTTAGGGTGCCCTTCCCTCTTGCTACAAGATGAGGAGGGGATATCCTCCTCTTGGGGATGTGCTGCTGGCCAAGAGAAGGAAAGCCCAGCCAAGGTGGTTTCTAGCCTGTCACCACATCGCAGAGAGCTTCTTTGTGGCTCTTCATACAGATGATGGATCCTATTAGAGCTGTAAAACAGCAGAAAGGAGATGTTAGTGCGATGTCAGAAAACAGATCCGAGGCACTTGGCTGGTGATTTGTCACTGGCAGAGCTCCTGCGTGGTGTATTTTTATTTGGCAGTTTTGTCACACGCGGTCCAGGGAGAGTGTGAATAAATGGACTCTGTGGTGGGTTGACCCTGGCTAGAGGCCGGATGCCCACCAAAGCCCACTCTATCACTCCCCCTCCTCAAAATGGGCAGGGGGAGAAAATTATAACGAAAAGCTCGTGGGTGGAGATAAGGACGGAGAGAGATCACTCAGCAATTACTGGCACGGGCAAAACAGACTCGACTTGGGGGAAAAAAAAACAAATTTACTTTATTACCAATCAAAATTAGAGGAGAATGAGAAGTAAAACCAAATCTTAAAACACCTCCCCCATCCCTCCCTTCTTCCCGGGCTTAATCTCTTTCCCGATTTTCCACCTCCTCCCCCCAGCAGCACAGGGGGACAGGGGAAGGGGGTTGAGGTCAATTCATCACGCGTTGTTTCTGGGGCTTCTTCATCCTCAGGGTGAGGACTCCCTCCCCTGCACCAGCGTGGGGTCCCTCTCACGGGAGACAGTCCTCCACGAACTTCTCCAACGTGAGTCCTTCCCATGACTGACAGTTCTTCACCAACTGCTTTGGCATGGGTCCATTCCATGGGGTGCAGTCCTTCAGGAAGGGACTGCTCCAGCGCGAGTCCCCCACGGGGTCACAAGTCCTGCCAGCAAACCTGCTCCGGCGTGGGCTCCTCTCTCCATGGGGCCACAGGTCCTGACAGGAACCTGCTCCAGCGCGGGCTTCCCGTGGGGTCACAGCCTCCTTCAGGCATCCACCTCCTCCGGCGTGGGGTCCTCCACGGGCTACAGGTGGTCATCTGCCCCACCATGGACCTCCAGGGGCTGCAGGGGGACAGCCTGCTTCACCCTGGTCTGCACCACAGGCTGCGGGGAATCTCTGCTCCGGCGCCTGGAGCACCTCCTCCCCCTCCTTCTTCACTGACCTTGGTGTCTGCAGAGTTGTTTTCTCTCACATCTTCTCACTCCTCTCTCCAGCTGCAAAGTGTGCAGCTTTTTTTTTTTCCCCTCTCTTCTCTTTTTTTTCTTAATTATGTTATCACAGAGGCGTTACTGATTGGCTCGGCCTTGGCCAGCGGCGGGTCTGTTCTTGTAGCCGGCTGGAATTGGCTGTGTCGGGTCGGACATGGGGGAAGCTTCTGGCAGCTTCTCACACAGAAGCCACCCCATGTCCCCCCCTCCACTGCCACCAAAACCTTGCCACACAAACCCAATACAGACTCAAATGGGAAGTGTTATAATGTGGAAAAGCAATAAAATTACCCTTTCATGAATCTCTGTCATATCCTGTGCCAAGTAAAATGAGCTTTGAGTGAGAACACCTAACACAAGTGACACATTTCCCTTTAGGATCTTAAAAGCATCACTCCAGCTGAACCATCTCTCACTTGAAAGCTCATCTTTGGGTTTACAGGACTGCTGCTGGATCATAACATCACGGATAAACATCTATGCATCTACAACCCCAGAGTGGGGATTTGAATGTGTCCTGCTTCGAAACGGCAGCCTCCTCTGGAGGTCCATGCTACTGAATGGTGGGGCATCCAGAGGGCTATAGTTGTAATGATGGGGGGAAATCAAGAGTATTTTAGGTTGCAGATAATTAAATTGGTCAGACTCGATGATCTTAAAGGTCTTTTCCAACCTAAATGATTCTATGATTCTATGATCTGTGGGTGATAACATTAAAAAAGATGCATTTCCAAGGAAGCAATGGAAAGTCACTATTTTAATGAGTGACTTTGGCATATAGAGTTGGAGATTTCTACTGAAAACTGCTGATCACACAGAGTTGTGCAGCAGCACTATCAATACTGGAAGACATGGATGAGGTTGGATGAGCTGGAGTGATGGACATGACATTGGAGTTCAGTCATGTCAAGTTTAAGGTAGACACACAAGGACCTGGCAGAAAGAAAATGGGAAAAAATTGTGTGTCCTTGATCATGGGCCAGCCAAAAGCTATGGATGATATGAAGCCATGGACAAAGCAAACGAGATCCTCAGCTGAACAAGACAGCATTTTGTCAGAGGCACGTGTAGGAACTCCCTTGGAAAAGGCATCGGTCAGACTCCAGTTCTGCATTCAATTTGCATCACCTACTGTCGGTGGCGACGGGAGAAATGCCGGGAGATATGCCTAAATATCCTAAAAGCTTTTAAAATTGTACAAAAGCATTTATAAGACTCTAAAAGGATACAGCTTAAGGTCTTAAAACAATGCTAATTAACAAAATCTTAATGCAGTAATAACTATAAACTTAAGACTATAACTATAAACTTAAGACTCTTTCCTCCCCCCCTTTTTTTTTTTTTTTTACATTTTAAATAATTTTAACCACTTCAACAATATGCTAATCATACAATAATTAGAGTCAGGCAATGTAAATAATAAACTATTAACTATTTGCTACAAGTCAACTCTAAATAGTATAACTTTAAACCATAAGTTTAGAAAGTGTAAAATGCAGGGTGGTATCGCTTTAAGGAGCCGCAGAGAAGGCGGCAGGGAGGGGGGTGAAAACCCCCTCGCAAGGAATGCAGCCTCCAGGTGTAGCGTGGAATGCGTCCGCTATGGTCGTCATGGAAACCGCTTGCTTCTTTACCATAACAATGCTGTTTTTCTGTTCTCTCTTATTGCTTTTCTGTCCTCTTTTTTCACAATCTGTCCCTCTGGCCGCTTTTACAAGTTGTCTTCCTTTTTTTTTTTTTTCTTTTTTTTCTTTTTGCATTCCCTCGGAGGTGGGGGGGGGGGTGTAGGTGGTGCTAGGAGGGGAAGGTCTTTCTGGCTGTTAAGTCCATCCGCGCTTGATCAGCCTATCAGCTCGCAGCTCAGCACCGCCTCCCAGCATCATCATCACGCAGGAGATGGGAGGGGGAAGGAGGGGGAGAAGGGAGGGGGAGAGAAGCGGAGGGGGCTCGGCGCCATTTTTGAATCGCCGATCCCGGTCATTGCACAGCTTTTTTTTCTCCGGGGAGAACGGGGGAATGCCCTCCCGCCGGGTTCTTCCTGCGCTGCTCGCTGATCCCATGCGCAGTTTCGCTGCCGCTCCGCCGAGCCACCGTCGCCGCGGGAGGGGGAAGGGAGAAAAGCGGAAAATGCGATGTCGTTGCTCCGGAGATGGAAGAGATGAGAAACTCGATCGCTCCACCAGCGCCGCTGATAAACCGTGGAAACAGCAGGCAGCATGGAAAGATTCTCCAGCCAGTATCATATACTTTATTCTGATCGTAAGCAGCTGATGTTTGTAAGGGAGCTCTCTGCTCCGCCTGATACTGTAACAAGTTATTATGAATCACTCTCCATGCTTTCTCTAGCTTCTTTGCAGTTTTATCTCTATCAATAGCTGCTTCCAACAACTTTTCACCAAATTTAAGGAGCTCTTTCTTTAAATCTATATCTTTATCCTGCTTTTTTCTTGCGAAGCAGGTAAATAAATAATAATATGTTGCTTGCCTCTCCATCTCTTAATAGCACTGTTTTTGCAGCTTTTTTGAGGTTTCGGCAACATTTATTAGCCAAATAACGTCTCTACGTTCATTTGGGGCGCGGCGTATTTTTTTTTTCTGTACGCTTATCGCCGTCTTGCTGCAGTAGGACCCGAACCACACATCGCCGGACCGCGGTACCAGTCAGGCCACGTCTGTTATGCTCACCTGAAGTTTTCGGCGTGTCCTGCACGCTTTTACCGTCCCTTTCGCGGCGTACCTTCTTTGCACGCTTTTGCCGTCTCTTTCTCGGCGGGACCTGTAACCCCTTAGGCGCTGCTGGAATTACGCTGCTAGAAATTCGAGACACATAGGTAGTATCACATCAGTAGTATCACATTGATGGTATCACGTTAATGGTATCACGTCAGGGGTCACCATTTGTCAGCGGCGACGGGAGAAATGTCCATTCTGTAATGTCGGCAAGTCTCTCCTTATTAATCAGAACGCTACGTGTTTTATATACTTTTAACTTCCGCGTACGTATTCACACACTACGAAGCTAATTACCATTGGCTAATTGCACTAATCACATATGACCTCTCAGTCCAAGTGGTTCGCTTTTATCTCGGTTCGGGTTCACTTCCTCGGCGTAATGTCCTGTTCTTCTCAGGGATCCATCTTCTTTATGATGTTTACCATTCCTCCACGTAGACACATTCCTTTCTTATCTTCCCTAGCACACAGCCGAAAGGGGCCTAGCTAGTATTACAGTCTTGACACTCTCCAAGAACACAAGACATTCAGAAATTGTTTTTCCTTATATTCTAACTTAGCTAGATCCTCTCATGACCCTTATTTTATAGCTAATTTTCGATAATGTTGCCCACAACCTACAGTAATGAAAAATGAATTTGACATGGGGCTTTTATTTGTTTCTTTTTACAGCTCTGATGTGGTTACCCTGGATTCACCCTGTATTGGGTTTGCGTGGCAAGGTTTTGGTAGCAGTGGGGGAGGGGACATGGGGTGGCTTCTGTGAGATAAGCTGCCAGAAGCTTCCCCCATGTCCGACCCAACACAGCCAATGCCAGCCGGCAACAAGAACAGACCCGCCGCTGGCCAAAGCCGAGCCAATCAGTAACGCCTCTGTGATAACATAATTAAGAAAAAAAAAGGAAGAGAGGGGAAAAAAAAGCTGCACACTTTGCAGCTGGAGAGAGGAGTGAGAAGATGTAAGAGAAAACAACTCTGCAGACACCAAGGTCAGTGAAGAAGGAGGGGGAGGAGGTGCTCCAGGCACCAGAGCAGAGATTCCCCTGCAGCCTGTGGTGAAGACCAGGGTGAGGCAGGCTGTCCCCCTGCAGCCCCTGGAGGTCCATGGTGGAGCAGATGACCACCTGTAGCCTGTGGAGGACCCCACGCCGGAGCAGGTGAATGCCTGAAGGAGGCTGTGACCCCGCGGGAAGCCCGCGCTGGAGCAGGTTCCTGTCAGGACCTGTGGCCCGTGGAGAGAGGAGCCCACGCCGGAGCAGGTTTGCTGGCAGGACTTGTGACCCCGTGGGGGACTCGCGCTGGAGCAGTCCCTTCCTGAAGGACTGCACCCCATGGAATGGACCCATGCTAAAGCAGTTTGTGAAGAGCTGTCAGTCATGGGAAGGACTCACATTGGAGAAGTTCGTGGAGGACTGTCTCCCGTGAGAGGGACCCCACGCTGGTGTGGGGGAAGGAGTCCCCCCTCTGAGGAGGAAGCAGCGGCAGAAACACCGTATGATGAACTGACCCCAACCCCATTCCCTGTCCCCCTGTGCCGCTGGGGGGAGGAGGTGGAAAATCGGGAAAGAGATGAAGCCCGGGAAGGAGGGGGGGATGGGGGAGGTGTTTTAAGTTTTGGTTTTACTTCTCATTCTCCTTTAATTTTGATTGGTAATAAAGTAAATTTGTTTCTCCCCCAAGTCGAGTCTGTTTTGCCCATGCCAGTAATTGCTGAGTGATCTCTCTCCGTCCTTATCTCCACCCACGAGCTTTTTCGTTATAATTTTCTCCCCCCTGCCCATTTGAGGAGGGGGAGTGATAGAGTGGGCTTTGGTGGGCATCCGGCCTCTAGCCAGGGTCAACCCACCACACACCCAAAGCTGCTGATGCAGCAAATAAATGTAGAAAATTATCTGAAATTAAACTTTCAGACAGTTTTCCTCTGCCCACTCCAGCTTTGCCCTGAGATTTACTGTCTGAAAGATCCTTCCCAATAGCTGGCACTCAATTCTAATTTTAAACTGAACTGCAAATCCAGATGACTAAAAAGTTCCAAGAGAAAACTTTCAAGGGGCATTTATGAATCAATAGTCGTAAGGATTCTCAGGAATACATTTATACTTCCATAAATTCCCTGGTATCGAGGTATAGACTTGGGGGTTTGGACTCCTCAGCTGCTGTTTAGTTTCAATAAAAGAAGGATGATCACCTTATTTGCACCAAAGACAAAAGCAAATGTAGGGTTTTCCCATTGCAAGTTTGCATTTTGCAGGCAGGCTGCTCCTTTCCTTTGCAGACAGAAGGGAAACTGCATCCTTGTGACGCTCTGGAGAGAAAGCCACAGCAGCTAACAGTCCTTAATGACAACCCTAAAAAGGAGAGGAAAAAGTATTTCAGCAAACAGAGGTGGTGGACTCAGCAAAGGACACCATTTACAGATTCTCCAGGGAACTGGAGAACTAATCTACTTAGTAAAACACTTTCAAGTCTCCATTTTAAGGCAGACAAACTACATTTTCAGCCAAAAAAAAATTAATCTGCATTGCAATGATTTCACTGGGGAAAACAACAGAAAATCTAACCTGTTTGGGTAGCTTTTGTCACTTCTCGTATTGCCCCATAAATAATAGTTCTCACAAAGCTCCTACATAAAAGCAAAGCAGCCCAAGCCACAAGGGATGTGCTGAGTGCCACAGGAGAAATTTTAAGCTTTCCATTCGATGTATCCTGAAGTCCAAAGAGTCTGAGTATCTCTTGGTGATGGAGAAAAAAAAAAAAAAAGATTCAGAAGATACATCAGCTTTTATCTTTCCACATCTGCACCAAACTCTACAGTGCTGTTCTCCCTCAGGTGGTGATAGACATGAAATAAAATCTGAGTCTGGTGTCTACCTCCACAATCACCACCAGACCCAGAATTTGTATTTTCAAATTTCAATGGGGCTGAAAAGCCAACTCACTTCACTCTCGTCATCCAACTTGACATTTAAAATACGCGGATAAACAGCTCTCCTTATTTGCACCACTGAGAGCCTTCTCACAGGGTAAAAACATCACAACTAAAGCAAACTCCCCTATTTAACTGGAAATGTAATGTATTTTATTATTATTTTTATTATTCCTATTTCCATATTGGATATGAGAAGACTGGCAGGCAACAGGACCCTAAATTTAGCATAGTGTAGTTATACTCACCATCCTTCTCTTTACTTGTGGCTGTAAATTCACCAGTATAATTTAGTGGTTCTCCAAATATTTTTTCTTTTTTTCTGCAGGGACCTGCCCAGAGCTTCATAGCTGGTCTACACATCCATTTCAAATGGCAGTAGATCATAGAATGGTTTCGGTTGGAAGGGACCTTTAAAGGTCATCAAGTCCAACACCCCCTCCTGCAGTGAGCAGGGACATCTTCAACTAGATCAGGTTGCTCAGAGCCCCGTCCAACCTGACCTTAAATGTTTCCAGGGATGGGGCTTCTACCACCTCTCTGGGAAACCTGTTCCAGTGTTTCACCACCCTCAGTGTAAAAAATTTCCTCCTTACATCTAGTCTAAATCTCCCCTCTTTTAGTTTAAAACCATTTTCCCTTGTCCTATTGCAACAGGTCCTGCTAAAAAGTCTGTCCCAAACTTTATTAGCCCCCTTCAAGTATTGAAAGGCCACAAAAAGGTCTCCCCAGAGCCTTCTCTTCTCCAGGCTGAACAACCCCAACTTCCTCAACCTTTATTCATAGGAGAGCTGCTCTAGTCCTCTGATCATTTTTGTAGCCCTCCTCTAGACCCTCTCCAGCAGGTCCATGTCTGCCTTGTGCTGAGGATTCCAGAACTGGATGCAGTACTGCAGGTGGAGTGTCACCAGAGCAGAGGGGCAGAATCACCTCCCTTGACCTGCTGGCCACACTTCTCTTGATGCAGTCCAGGATACAGTTGGCCTTCTGGGCTGCGAGTGTACACTGCTGGCTCACATCCAGTTTTTCATCCACCAAGATCTGAGCTTGTTGGCACTACCTGGCTGTGTGAGAAAATCTGAGTGTAAAACTGATCTCTTAGTCAAATGGTCTCACTGACCAGCAGAAGACAGCCGTGAGGATGGGACAAGGGGATGCAGTCAGAGAAATACTGGTGTGAAGGTTGCTCAGGCACCTGAAGGACTGTGGTGTGTAGGAAAATGGAGGCTGCGCAGAAACCCCATCCCTAGAAGGGATTCTGCAGAGTGCAGACACTTGTTACTTCTACCTGCACATCCCTCACCAGCACTACAGGGAGAAGCAGTGGTCCTGCCCTGATCCAGGAAATCACATTTACATTCTGAACATTCAAAATCAAATGCATTACAGCAGGGAACAGTGCTGAAATTGGGCAGTTGTAACCCATTCCCAGAGCTTAAGGCTTTATTTTGGAGTTGTAAAAAACAGCAATGTATTGAATGAAAGTTGAGGAAAAAAAAATCTCAAACAAGCTGATATTGTTTAAATAATACACTCTGGTTTATTTTGTCTTAAAATAGTTTAACTTTTATGCTACAGACTTGTTTCAAAAAACAGATGATCTCATCTTGCACCAAAAATATATATATATATAATATATATATAAAAAACACTGTTTTAATATTATTTTTTCTCCAAAGACTGTTAAATACTAGATGGAAAATGAGAACTAAATAATGAGTATCAAGAAGAATCAACTTTTTTTAACTAGAGTCGCACATTTTAAACATTTATATTCTAAGCAATTATTTGTATTCACTACAGAAGATTCCAAGTTCACACTCCAGCAATTCAGGAACTGCTAAAACCATGAAGGGCTTGAGCCAATGCACACTGAAGTCAATGGAAAGCCCCACATCAACTCCAATGGGTTCTGGATCAGGCCCCAAGTGCAGTGGTTCTTAGTCATACAAGGGCTAGCATTTCTCTTTCCTGCTGAGAAGAGCAAAATCATCCAGGAACCTTTTGCTCTCTTAAATGAAAAAAAACGAAACAACCAAACAACCAAAAAAAAAAACCCCACCAAAAAAACCAAACCAAAATATCCCACTAAACCACTTCCTAGCTATCCAATGATTGCAGTTTTCAGATCACTGCCCTTTCAAATTTGTGAAGAATAAGAGAAAATACGTAGTGTTTTAAATATGTATAAAGAAAAAAAAAAAGAAAACCTGCATCAGACTACAATACATGAATTGTTTAAACAAATACAGTGCACAATTGGAGGAAGTTTGGTTAGGACACAGTCATTTTTATATATACATGGAAGTCACATCATATACAAACTGAAAACCAAGAGAGTTAGTTTGCATTTTTCACGGAAGGACTACAAATAGGTCCCTGCAGCTTTCTTCAAAACTGATCTTTAAAAGACTTTGCAAAACAGGAAAAATCAGACACACTAAACCACTGTTCCAAAGTTACCTTTACGGCATGCGTGCTAGCCCACTAAAATGATGGTTGAGTAGTGTGATTAAAATACGAGGAGAAAAGATCGACAGCCACTAATGATATTGTGCCCTAATAGCAAAGGGCTTTTCCCTACTGTAATGCAATGGGCTCCATCCACGTGCTGCTCCCTCCCTCCTACCCCCAGAGAAATAAATTGGTCACTTAAAGCACCACATACATTTTTCTGGCCATGCAATACACTTATATTCAATGTTTTAGAAAGCTTGAAATTGAACTATCAATCCTTTACCTAGTTGTTCTTTAAAGTGCAGTTATAACCATTCTGCTTATTAAAGAAAAAGCTGTTTGTTACTAACTATATCACCACTGCTGTTTTTTTTTCCTTTTTTAAGTTATGTGACAATCTAGGTAATTTTTATTTATTTTTTTCCCACAAAGAAAAATTACTAGAAGCCAAATAAATTTAGAAACCAGACAACACAAGAAGAAAACAGAACTTCCCATATCCTGACTACCCCTGTTCAGCCTTAAATGTCAAAAAATCCGATGATAGAGCTGTACAGAATTTCCACTGGAAACATTTTGAATACAAAGGAACATTTTAATTGCACAATAGACATTTAAAGTGAATATCATCTTGTTAAAGTCTAATCTTTGGTTTTTGCCTTGAGAAAGGCTCAAAATGACAGATGAAGGGCAGGAATTTCCATATACACTACAGAAACTATAGCCTGCTAAATTAAATAGTTCCACTGATTTTGGTAAATAAACAATTCCAAAACTAGTATAAGAGACATGACTTAAAGACAGGAAAATGGTGCAGATCTAGTTTTAAAAACCAAAAGATCACAACCTTAAGCCCTGATCCTGCAACATCTTTTAGGACAGTTTTAAGTACGTGAATGGCCCCACGAGTTTCAGTGAACTGTCCGAGCTGAACACTATGCATCCACTAAAATGCTTTGTCAGACTAGGGCTTTGCAAAGTTGTTTTTTGTTGGTGTTTTTGTTGGTTTTTTTTTTTTTTGAGATGGTCAAGCAACAGTAGAAATGAGGACTACAAGAAAATGTTTAATTTCTCTTCTTTTCCTACTCCAGGCAAGACTCAGATATAAGTAAAAAAGTTCAACTATATTTAAAAAGGAGAGGGATTCTGGGCCTTTTTATTACTTTTCTTTTTCTTGTGCTTTTGCAATAATCAGCTGCTACTAAGTCACTACTATTACTATTTTAAACCATAACAAGCTGTGGGAAATGATCAGTGAAACACAGTAGTCAAGTAGATAGAAGACTCGGCACTGAAAAGAATGTAAACTATAAATTATACTGAAAATAAAAATCCTTTAATTAAAAGCTGTTCAGTGCATATGTTATGGGCCGTTTGTATTAAAGACAGTTCCTCCTGCTGGTAACATAACCAAATCAGCTTGGGTACAAATACTCTTGGCCTAATTTTCAGAAGTGTTGAATACCCCCAGTTCCACTGAAATCAGCGAGGACACAGCATTTCTCAAAATCACTGATGCTCACACAGCAAAACACTAACTTCTACTAACAAAATCAAAATACTGATAAATTTAAAATGCTCTGAAGTTGGAGGTGGGAAGGGGTGGAAGGACATAAATTTGCACACAGTTATTTTTCAGATTAACACACACGTTAGTAACTGTAGATGTGTTTTAAATTTGGTGCTATTGAGTTTTAATTCTGGGAGGAATCCTCCTGTGAGAAGGCAAAACTATTTTAAATTATACTACATTCTTATGGAAATTAAAAACTTTGAGTTTGAATTTCGTAATGCCAGGAACAGGGCTTCTGAAGCTGAAGCTTTAACAATGAACTTCTGTGCCACAAAGGAGAGAAGGGGTGGGGACACTAACACAGTGACACTGCATTACAGTAGATATTTGCGTCTGGTATCCTCATCCAAAGTGAGATCTACTACTTCTGGGGGCGAAGACCAATTCTGCTGAGGAGTCACAGCTGTCCATGACTGTGTTTGCTGATTGTTAATGTACTGTGAACCTGAGCCATGCTTCCAGGAAGACACACTCTGAATCACACCTCCTCTAGGATGCACATACCTGTAGCAAGGCAAAAACCACAAAGGATTAAAACTACTATTGAATTCAGGCACAAGATTCTTAGCTGCTGTGGTTTATCACTTAGGCATCTTGTTAACATGTCTCTCTCCAAAACATCATTGTGGATTTTCCATTTGTAGAGTCCACGACATCTTAAATACCCAGTAACAAACTGAGACTAAACTTAAATTGAAACTCAGGGGTGGTGGTGGGATTATTTTTAAGAACTGAATTCTACTAGTGGGTGTGTGCATTTTTATGCACATATCCATATATGCACATATCCCAAGGATCTTGAAGAAGTCTGCCCCATCATATGTAGTACCATGCATTATTCATAATCACAGTTTCCTGCTAGCAGTCTTTCCCACTGGACTTTTAAAAAGAAAAAAATTAAGTGAGGCTTGATGAGACAAAGAAAAGCTATCTTTCTATACAAAATCAAAACCATGTTAAAATAAGGACATAATGACTTGGTGTCCTAAGTAAGTAGATGTTATGTAATATTCCAATTATGAGAAACACCACCAATTCACTAGCAATCTGAAAAACTACAAACGATGGACAAACTCTAGGGTGTCACAACTCATGCCAGTCCAACGACGATGTGGAATATGGAGCACCAGAAAAACAGTGTGAGCAAAAGCACTGAATCCAAACACCATACTAACTAAGCATGCAAAAAATACTGATCAAAACTCTAAACCTTTTTGAAATGACAACCCTGTCAGAAGCCTAGCAATACTTCATAACTGCAAGCCTAGACCTGCAAGAGAAAAAATGCTAAATAGGATTCAAACAACTGAAATATGTGAGTATTCCACAGAGCCAGTAAGAACTAGTCTTTGGGAGATGGTAGATGGTTACATAAACAAAGGAAAGCACAAAAGTATAAATTATGTCTGTCTTTGCTTAAATTATTTTAGTCCATATCTACTAAAACTGATTTTAAACAGGAACTCTGCATTTACTTAACACTCGCATTCTTGTACATGATAAATATTATCGAGACAAGCAGCATGGAAAGCTTTTGAACAGGAGACCTCAAGAAGAAGGGTTGTGTGTACACAGTGCTAGACAGATTTACACAAACTAGTAGCGGAGAACAAGTCCACACTGCTTATCATTAGGACAAAGATCCTCCAAGTCCTAGGTCTGCTGGTTAAACAGCCAGGAGAGCTACTTCCTAAGGAATTAGTATCTTACAAAATAGTTAGCCATGCAAGGACTTTCACTATTTGAAAAGCGAAGACTAAATCTCTCTTTATTCAGCACCTTAAAATTTCCTTTTTTCACATCCAACAGCACTGGATTGTGCCCCCACTACCCATACAGTTTCCTGTACGTATTCCTTCTACCTGTCCTCAAAAAAGATGCGGTTAAGGTGTCCTGGTTTTTGCTAGGATAGGGTTATTTTTCTTCTTAGTAGCTAGAAAGCACCGTGTTTTGGTTTCAGTGAGGATTGTTATGAGAACAATGTTGATAACTACAAGGACACTGTGCTTGGGCAGTTTCCAAGAAGAGAGGACTGGAAGGGGGGGGTGGAGAAGAAAAGTGTAGTAGTTAGTAAACCCAGAATTGACAGTTGGATTTGCCAATAAGATATTCCATGGCATATTACGTCATGTTTAGTATATTAACGGGGATTGATCGGAAAGGGGGGATTCTCTCGGGAGAATAACCCTAACCCTAACCCTCGGGTTAGTGTGTGATAAGCCGTAACAAATCAAAAGTAAAAGAATGCCGCGTGCTTGGGGCGTGCTGGAGGAAAAAAGGATATATAAGCAGTGCAAAGCTTCAATAAAGTGCTGATGCCTGAACACATCTCGGTGTTGGTCATTTCATCCGCCACAGGAGTTACTTTTCGTTCCTCCAGGATCGTTATCAGCAGGTGGTGAGCAACTGTGCTCTGCATCACTCATACATATATAGTTGTTACCATTATTACTCTGATTATTCTTATTATTTTAATTTTATTTTTACTCTAATAATTAATTTTTTCTTATCTCAACCTACAAGTCTCCTTACCTTTATCCATCCAGTTCTCTCCCCGATTCCCTAGGTGGGGGGGGAAAAGGGAGTGGAGGGTGGGAGGCTGTGAGTGGCTGTGTCTTGTTTGGCTGCCAGCTAAGTTAAAGTATCACAGTCTTTTTGGTGCCCAACGTGAGGCATGAATGGTTGAGATAACGACAGTTCTGACCAACGTGTGTTAGAAAGAATCTGCAATAAGCATTTGTTATGATGACTTGGTTGTCAGTGATCAGAATGTTGTTATACTGGATTGCTGAGTTGTTCCTTGAGTTCTCTGAGGTGGCACCTTACATGCTGTTTATATTTTTCACCGTCCTTAGGTGTTGGTTTGGGGCTAGGGGTACTGTTCTGCTGTGTGGTACAGTGATGGGTGCTAGTACGATAAAAAGATGGGTAGTCAGACCAATTTTGCACCTGTATTCAGCAGTGGCAGGCAGCCCACAGAGCAAAGCAGTAGAAGCGGCTCCATCTCGCATTGCAGGAGCTATCTGGTGAATGTTCTTACCAATTACACCACACACATTCTGACATCACCATGACCAGCAGAACAGAAAAAAGAAGTGCAACATTTGCTACCTTTTGGGAGTCAGTCATGGATGGATGGCTGCAAAAGTGGAAGTCAGCAGGTTTTTTTTTCTTTATAATTTTGAAAATACAGATATTCTGATAAAATGAAAGAAATATTAGAGCAAGAAAAAGTAATTAATACCTGACATGTTCCTGAACTCCAACAATCTCTACTTCACTATCAGAAGAGGCAATATTAATTTCTTCATTGATCTGGGCATTACCAGAAGAGGTTTTGTCACTTGCAAGGAAGTCTGGATCCAAATGACCTACAGATGGGGAAAATGCAAATACAGCCAATGTTTAACAGCTTACACAACTCAGAAATCAGCTGGAAAAGGAATTTCCCAAGCTAACAAAAAAAAAAAAAAGACTGAAACACTGAGTCTGGAAAACCTTATTAGATCAATTTATCCAACTTTCAGTTCATCACTTGATACAGGATGAAAATTGGATTTATCCAGTCTCAATAGCCCTACTATTGCATCAATAACACTTGCCATTTGGCTTTCCAGCTGTTATTTTCCAACAATGCTAAGAGATAGACTGTGCTTAAACCTCTTTGAAATACAGAAACAAGACAATCTATTGTCAATAAATCAAACTCAATGATACTGTGGCAAACAAAGCCTACAGGCTGGACAGAAACATCACACACACTAAAGAAAATGTTTGTTTGTTTGTTTAATATAGGAAGCCGGTCAATGAAAAAAACCCAACAAACCCATCAGTTTCTGGTCACGTGGCTTCACATATCAGCTCTAATGTTATTACTAATACTAAAAAAAGAAAAATAAATCTGTTTTTCATAAGTTCCATATACAGCAGTATTGTTTTTTTACTATAGTTCCTCAGTGCTATCCAGTTCATCAGTCTGTCAAACAAGCCCTCTATAAATACTGACAAGTGTGGCAGGTTTTACCTTTTCTGCAAAGAAGGCCCTTCACTACAATTAGTGAAGCCGTGTTGTGACATATTAAATAATATTTGCATGGAAAACACAAACCAGTCAAAATTACTATTTGTTTTACAGAAGAAAATAAACTATTTTTAAAAAATCAATTAAAAAATAAGACTTCAATAAAGAGGTAACTTCTACTTTTCCCCCCCAAAAAAAACCAAAAACAAAAAACCCCAACCTGGGGGATCCTGGGCAGCCCTGAAGCAGATGAGACTACCTACTTCTTAGAAACCACTTGCTCAGCTGTATTACACAGAGGAAGAATCATTTGTCTAGCAGGAAATTTGAGATTAGATTAAATATTATGTATATCTAGTTTGACTGGACACCTCTTCAAAGAGAAGGAGGATGCAATAACAATCCACCGAATTTCAAAAGTATGTGAACATGCAGAACTGATTATACCCCCAGGTAGATCAAGAGGACACAGAAAGAAGAAATTAAACTTAAAACAAGTGCCAGGGAAGCCTTCTAATAACCGCTTAAAGTACCCAGAAAAGATGCAAGCAAATAGATGGGCAGAGACCATACTGTATGTTCAGTTTTTGAAAAATGAAGACCCTTGGTGCAACATCTGATCAGGGTTAGCAAGGGAAGGAAACCTGTGTGCTGCCATGTACCCGAAGGAGTTTCCACCTCCAAAGGCAAAAAAAGATGTCAGTTGAACTTAAAACAAATAAATAGCTCAGGCAGGTTTTTCCTAACATTACAGTTCAGCTGAACATTTCTTGGCAAATATCACTGGCTGCCACAAAGTCCCAAAATGAGTCACAGATATTTCTTTAATAGAAGTGGCTGGACACGTCTTGGGTTTGCGTGGCCAGGTTTTGGTGGTGGTGGGGGGTGAGTGGGCATAGGGGTGGCTTCTCTCCCTATCCTTATCTCAACCCATTAGCCTTTCATTATAGTTTCTCTCCCTTTCCCAGTTGAGGATGGGGAGTTATAAAGCAGCTTTGGTGGGCACCACATGAAATGGAAGTGCTCAGAGATTGATTCATGTGCTGGTGATGCAAACTGGGAGCTTTACGTGATCACCGCCCCAGTGATTAGCATCGTCCTGCTCCTGAACATCACTGTTGCAACAGCATAGGCAGCAAAACAGCAACACAATCCTTGGTCACTGATTCATGCAAACTGCTATGGATATCAACCTAGCTTAATATGTTGTATTAATGTATTAATGACATAACACCATTCTGCACCCTTTGCTATAGACAGGGTAATATCTGGCAGAGGGCCAAAACAGACCAGCTCTTCAATAGCCCTAAAATTAATCCCCTGAAGTATAAATAGGAGCCCCAAAAGAGCTATCTTATATTATCATAGTTTTAATTTCAGACAACAAAAAGGTAATTAGCAGTAGAGAAATCACAATTAGCAGAGTAAATATTGCAACAGTAGCTGAGTGTAAATCAGGATTATAGCATACAGATAGATTTACAGCCTCTGGCCATACAAATTTCATGCCTAATAACATGCCTAAACTGTTAATTTCTTTGCACGAACATTAGGACAATGCCCAAAGGAAACGTTTTGTTTACCCTACAACATCAGGGCTTGCAAAACAGCCCCAAATATTTGCCCATGCACAAAGATGTGATAATGTGTCCTAATAAGATTGTTCACTTACATAAAGTTTATGTTATGATTTTCCCATGGGAACACATCATTTAATATCTGTTAAACTAGATACTGGCTGAAGATTAAATTTGGGAACAAGACGTAAGATTTGAAAATTCTGCTTTCCAAATGTGCAATCCCAGACGTTGTAAGAAAAGGTCAGTACTGGCAAACGTGTAGTCAGAGGCATATAAAGGCTACAGGGCTCTGGGGAAAGGTGTATGCAGGAAGAAAAAGAGATTAATCCTTTCAGACATTGACATGACTGTAGCACCAGGAGCAAATTTGTCTGGACATGTTCCCATAAGGTCAGGGATGAAAAAGTTCCTTGAAGTTTTCTAGTTTTCTTTTACCTGGCAATCTTGAAAGTCCCCTTGGATATAGGTGGAAGAAGTGATACTGAGAAAGTGGCAAAGAAAACTCTCTAAGTCTGTTTTTGCAGTCTTAGAAAGCAGGTATTCTTTATTGCAGAGCTGGACACACATGGAGATCGCTCCCCCAAGGTGTATCCGTCTTTGTTTCAGCACACGTTATATTGACATGTATATTCATTGAACTTCCGAGAAATTATCTACGTATTCAAAACATTTCTCGTAACCATTTAGCATATGTAAATGTCCTTCACGCTTGCGCAGTAAAATGAGTCTGTGGTCTTCAATAGCCTCCATCACTGTATCTGCTGACTGAACTCCTCTTTGATTCTGAGCAGTGGTGTCTCTTTTACATTCCTTGAATAATGTTTAGTCATTAATCTTCCTCTCTATGTCCTTCCTCAGGCTTAAGCACTTCTGATAGTTTTATGTAGAACATTTGCAAAAGGTCCTAAGGTTATCAAATTCTCAGGGGGCTGGGGAGAACAGATGTTAGTTTGCACAACTGAATGATCTAAGCAAGCAGATACATGTGAAACAACTAGGTGATAAACATTCACTTCAAGGTTGTCAGCAAGCTAAGAGGACTGATGTATTGTAACAGCTGGGAGATTTCTAAATCTTCTACTACCTAAGGATCTTGATAAGTTTTACAACCAAGTAATTAACAGATGCAAGTGAAGCCCTAAGTGATTTATTAATCTTCTAACTTCTAAGAGTTTAACTCTTTCAGAAGGAAGACAAATTTCTACCTGCATCAGAGCACTGTACTCTTAAGTGGAAAGTGGAAGAAAGCTTATTTCCTTACACTCCTTTGAAGTACCAATCCATTAGTGTCATATAATAAAGTTAATTTCAGCTGTTATAATAGTTTAATAAATCCCTTAATAAAGGAGTGGGCTTGTTAAGGGTCAAATCAGTCAGCTGCTATCCTGAAAACAACATCCAGCTGCAGACCACAGTGAAAACAATGCAAAAGAGATTCTCATATTCAAATAATAGACTTGTCCACTATACAATAATGGAACATTTATTTCAAAATATGACACATACTTGTATTTCTTTAAGCCTTATAGATATTGAAAAGTAGCTCAGATCTACCAGGACACTTTCAATGTAGGTGCCCTTTGGAAGTTTTACATTTGGAAAACACAGCATGAAACAAAAACTACTGTGCTCCACCACTGCAGGCAAGGCTCCATGTCTTATGCAGCTAAAAATCTTAACAGTGTATTAAAAAAATAGTGGAAAGGAAGGCAGTATGTTGGCATATAAGGCTACGGGATGAAGTCGATAGGAAACATTCCCTGTTAGCTCTCTGCATCCAAAACATGGTAGCATTTCACATTGTTGTTTAATTACTTTGTTAGTAAAGAGTTGGAAAAACTTAGTGAAGCTGAACAATTTTTATGAGCTACTTCTCTGAATTCTTCCACAGTACTCCTGTTCTTGCTTTCTTGAAGGAAATTTCTTTGCTGTCTCTTGATGCTAAGCCCACTTACCAGCACATTTTCACCCTTCACCTTTATCTTAATGCTGGTCTGTCCAATTTTCTAAGGTATGTTAGAAACGCAGATGGAATATGGGAATAATTAATGCTTGTATTTTAAAGAAATAAAGAGACAAACAAAAGACATACATAGACACCTACAATACTCAAAATGAGATTATGATCGGTTTACTAGCTGATAGCATGGGGTGTCATAATCAACCACTCAGTAACAAGTTTAGCTCACTTTCATTAAATAACAAACAAACAAAAAACCCTAAAAAACACCACCACAACCCCAGACTTAAGTTCAAAGAAGTAATTAGAGGGAAAAGAAGGAGAAAAAAAATAATTAAGAAAAATTAGTGTCAAAAAATACACCGCAGGAATCTTTTGTCAATTTTTATCAATTGTATTTTAGAATAAGTTTCAGACATTTTTAATAAGCACCTATACTGTTTTATTGCAAAATCCACACAAGGAGCTTTTAAAGCTGTATAAACTACAAAAATACTGAAAGTAAGAAAGGGAGAGACACAACATGAGATGCTGAAACAAGCATCAGAGGAAGAGAATTTAAACAAACCTTTATCAGCACTCCGTTCGTCTAGCAGCCCTCTGGTTCTCCAGGTAGATTCCAAATCTTGATTTTCTAAAGAATTATTGTGCTCTTGAACTACTGCAGCCGCCAACAGATTGTCCACATTTACCACTTCTGGGTCTGAATTTGTGTCTGATATATCATAATGAGCTACAACTGGATGTCCATCTGCAAAAGGATAAAAAAGCGACGCATATTAGAAGTCAGCCTACTGTGAAAGACACCTTTAAAAGTACAAATAATTTGTTTAAGGATTAATGCAATTTCCTACATGAAGCTCTACAAATTATACGAATTATTAAACTTCAGTTAATGAACATAGCCTGAGATTACAGAGATATTTTAACCTTTGCATACACAGAAATCACAAATGTAAGAAAAACACATTTATCAGTTATTTGTGTATTATCTTTCACATTAACCCATAAACATAATATCTGACAATGTTACATTTAAAATCTTAAAAGGATAAAGCCTTCAGTTTAAAATAAAAAAAATAATAAGGTACAGGACATCAAATTTGTCAAGAAAATATATTTAACTAGAGAATTTTAAAAAACTCAAGTGACAGCTTACATTACTTTAGTACTGACTGAATAAAACTAACTTTCTAATATAACTGATCCAGTGACAATAAATTTAACATTAGGCAACTTTCCTTACATAACATTTACCTGTGAAGGACAGGGAAATTTTTCAAAATTACAATGTTTTTGGTGCTGGTTTTTAAAGACCAAGAATAACAAGAAACAAAACTATAATGTGCAGTAATAAATATACTTTTAATTCAGTATGATTACCATATGCATCTTTGGTCACCAAAGTGAAAGGGGAAAGGGGGAGAGAAAATTGCTTACATAATTCTGAAATCTATTCTTGAGGAACAACAAAAAGCTATTTTTGGTCTATTTTGTTAGGACGGACTATTTTCATTGTGAGGAATGAAAATCACTTATAATTGGAAAGCATCCTAGAAATAGAAGAGGCTCAGAAAAAAGTCAAATTCAAGACAAAGATTAATGTGGAAGCAGAGAGAATGGTTAAATATTGTAATTCTGAAAGGATGCACATTTTAACTCGTCTCATCTATAGCTTACCGACTCAGAGTGGACGAAAGTGGTTGGAGTTCCCACTCCTCAAATAAAAGAATCTAAACTTTCTTTGGACCAAGACTTCATCCACAAAAATGAGTATGAAATTGAAAAACAAGTTGGGCCAAAACTCAGTAGCTTTGCTACTGCAATTCTTTAACTCCAAGGAAGTTCTGTCAGTTGAGTGTCTGCAGGACTTTTTTGTGATGGGTGTGATACATAGAGGGTATAATTTGTATGGGATAATACAAAATAATCTTAAACTAATAATGTGTTTAGAAAGATAGGACCTTCAGAGTTACAAAATTACTAAAGAAATCTTTAAAAGTCACAAAGAATAAAATTAAAAGACCTTTCAGGAAAGACTGGTTTCTTTTAGGAGTGTTAAGTGTCTGTTGAAGATAGAAAGAACAGGATGAACTAAAAGTCTCAAATTTAATTCTCTGAAAAGCTGTTTCTACTGAGGTTTTTAGGGTGGGGTTTTTTTTTTGGGGGGGGGTTGTTTTTAACGTGATCCCTGAAACATAATTCAACTCACTATTTTAAGAAATGCCTAATTTGTGACTAACAACATACTTCATTAAAGAGCGACCATATTAAGTCATACTAAAAGATCAGTTTTGCAACAAGGTACGAAGAAATTCACAAAATATTTAGATCAGATCTGCCTCCAAAACAACAATTTCATAAAACAATGTTATATTACAAACTTAAAACAGACCCAACAAAAATAAATGGGTAGTTAAATGCCAATGTATTAAAGACCAAACTGTTTGCAACATGAAACATTGATGATTATGACTGGAAAAGAAGTCCTGATAATAAAATGAAAGGCAATCTTTGCCTTTTTGAAAGGCAATTACAATATAATGGAATACCAAATTCAAAATTAAGTTGGCTGATGTTCAGTTAATTATTTGTGAAAGCGATGATTAAATTACATGCAGAAGTTACAACTGGATTGAATCATGAGAGGCATGTTTTCTAGAGTCTTATCATCAGAGTTCAGCATGAACATATATAATGTGATCTATAAAAATAAACAGTTGAGTGCAGAAGATACGAGGGTCAAGTACAATATTGACTATTTGACCATTTTTTCAATAGGTTATCTAAAATTTCAGGAGCTATGTACTGTTCCTTCAAGTCTTTGCTTCTCTTGCTTCTTACTAAGATCTCCAAAAGCTGAAGTGAAGTTTGATTTTAGATAGATGTGTCTACACAAGTAAAATTATATTTGGACAAAAAGCACTAATAGTCTCAAGTCAAAATTGTACCACTCCTACATGTATAATCATGCAAAAATGTATAATAAATGTATATACATGCAGAGTGATATTCTCATCACCTACCCATAGAAATAACTTGTGTGAAAGTCTTCATCAGTAGGAAATACAAGCATAAACTTGTTATCTGTAGCTCCACTCTTGTATCTTCCACACTTCCAAACAGCACACCTTATAACTTAGCTTAAATTTAGTATACATCAAACAGACAAAAATATTTTCAATATAATTTACATACTGTAATTATATTTGTCAGTGTAATAGCCACCAATTTAACAATCTGGAAAAAACAAGCTGCCTATTTACAAAACAATTGCAGCGGAGATCTATTTTTGCTTTTCTCAGCCTTGCCTTTCAGAATCAGATTTGGAAATGAAAGGCCCCTGACACCAGGGTTATCCATAACTATCACCAGTAAATGACCAACGAGGCTAAGATAACAACAACAATGCTACAACAGATCCTAGGATTCCCAGCATGTTTAGAAGAAGAAATAAGCAATAAATGCCTATGTAGGTTTATTTTTTTTTAATAAAAAATAATTTAAAAACCCCCACCAAAACAAACCACCAATATATAAGTTGTAGACAACTACAACTAGATGAAAGTTGCAGCAAAGGCATATTAAAAAAAATCCTCTGTACCCAAAAGCCTGTCTCCATTTCAGGGCTACCAGGACAGGAAATAAATAATACTCCACTAACAAACTATGTGATCATCCAATGCAAAGTGAATGTGTGGTACCAAGAAATAAGGACAACTGACTTCAGCTAGGAAATAAGTGAAAAAATGCTTTCAAGTTGAAAAGGTAAAAGGATTAACTGCAACCACACTCGTAACTTTTATCTGCTTTTGTTTAGAATGGAGCCATTCCTTGTAATAACTGACTGCAACAGGATTTCACCAGATAGAAAGACAGACATCAAAACAAACCATGCCAGAATCAAAACTTAATGTAACACAATTAGGAGGTTTCCTGGTCAGTAATTTAAACAACCTATTTAAGAAAAAAAAAATCTTTTGAAAAGCCAAGGTAGTTGGAAGACTTATATTTCCTTGATGATAAGCTTTAATTCATTTCTAAAGCAATAAATGCTTGAAAAAGACAAGGCTGAAAGTTAATAATTATCAGCAGCAAAATATAGCTGTTGACATTTAATGCTAACAGGGGGAGGGAAAGACTGCTCTTTTTATCCCTTATTATCCCTTAATTCATTATAGTGGCAGCAAGAGCAAAAAGGGGAAATCAACCATAAAATTTCAGATGTAGGTTAAAAGCAGCAATCCTGTAAGAAGCACCATACCTTTGCATTGAAACAGCTGTGTATCAATGCACAGCAATACTTTATCATAGGAAACAAAAGATATTAGCTAGCAGAACCTGTATGGTCCTTTAAGTCATTATTTCTCTTTAGCTTTCTTAAATTTAGGCATGTAGACCCAGCTTGCCACCTAAACTCCCTCCTGCTGTAGCCAGAGAGGAACTTCAGGGTCAAGTAATCTCAGCCTGAGAATTGCAGCCTGGAGCATCATCTTCCCCCTTTCCCCAGTAAACAGAAAAAGTTGAGACAACACTTTAGACAAGGCACCTAACTTTCACATTGCTGAAGTTCACCAAAATGAAATCCAGCTTTAGGCATGGAATTTTAACTTTGCTATATTTTCTCTACAAGTAGTAAAAAAAGACTGAAATCTCCAGAGGTATTATTTCAATTTCCTGATTGAAATAATTTGAAAATTAAAAGCCTAATTTTGGTGGCCTGAATCACTTTCTGGAGTCGTCAGTGTCTGAGCAATAAGGAGACATGGAGCCTTATTTAGGTGTGAATATCACCCTAAGCTTTAAAACGCACAGAACAGGTACAATAATAATAGCGACAATAATTACAGCACTTTATTCTTACAAAAAGCTTTCCATTAGTAGATCTCAAAGAACTCCAAGGTAGTTATTAACCTCCTTTTGCCTATGGGGGGAAACTGAGGCAAGCAGAGATTTGCAGCTTGCTCAAGGCTAAAAAGCAGAGGAGCTCAGCTTTGCTGAAAACAACACTCCCCTCAAATTAATGAGCTAGCTTAAACTGGTAAATTATTGAGGAGTTTAAAAATAGTGTTTAAGAATACTTTCTTGAAACATGCAAAAGCTAAAAAGGCAACACACGGAGGCCCCCAGGTACTCGCAAGCCCAAGGAGACATGGCTTTCTCCAGTCTCACCTCCACATCTTTACTCTGAATGTAAGCACTGCTTTGTCTCAATCTCAGTACTCTAAAATAAATTGCACTTATTTTTATATAACAAAAGAGAATACTGACGTTTTAAATAATAAAAGTTCTAAGAACATTCACATTTACACTTGACACTTAAATTTAAGAGATAACTCCATTTACTTGAAGATTAACAAAACACAGAATGGACTTTAATACCCATATAAATTTTAAGATCAGATGATCACTACAGTAATCAAGATAATTGTTTTGTGTGCTAAAAACTAGAGGATTAATCCTAAGTGACTTGCCAAAATAGTTTTACAGTAGATACATGAGTAACTTTGATCCAAACAAAAAGGCTTCATATACAAGACTACAGGCTGAAGTGATAGCTTTTTTTGTTTTAAATAAACAATACAAACCTAGTATTATTTAAAACATGATCCAGAGCTGCAGTTCCATAATGTGCAGTTCAAATGGCCTAAACTAGCTGAACACTAAAAGGAGGATGGGGGAGCAGATCTGTGCTTTTTTATGTTGTTTAGCAACATGAAACACTTCATTACTATTTATATTTATTTATTCCAGGTTACAGTAGTTACATTTCAAAATTTACAGGGTTAGGCAAAGAATACATTGTAAATACAATAAAAAACAATAGTAGTGTAACAACATTCTCTCTAAAATCATAAAGTGAACAAAAAGTTATCGTCTTGCTGATCAACATTCATTCTTTCAGGCTTTTTGATGACTAGATGGAAAATATATTGGATTTGTTTTACCAAATTATATATAAAGAGATAATAAAGTCTTTTTCACTGTGCGTTAAGCAAAGGCACATGGAACATGGCTATGTATTGAAAATATCAGGAAGTGGCATGCACTTTATAACTCATTATAGGATTTATTTTCCCTGATGCCACCTAATGATGCATTAATTATGGAAGCAGATATATAAGCCAGATCTCTTTCCCAGTTTTACTTGCAAAAGTATATTAGGAGGGATTTGGAAACCATCACACCCTACTCTTACATAGCTATGACAGTTAAAAATAACAAAAACAAAAAACAAACCCTAGGTAAATACAACTTACATTAGGAAAAGGCAAGCAAACAAGCACCCCTCCAGAAAACCACATTTTTGCAAGTACAAACTGCATTTTCCCATGGAAGGACTGGCACAGCCTTGATGCAAAAGTTTTGATGGTCCAGACTAACCCCCTGTTTGATCAGCCTGTGAGATTTAACATAGTGCTTGAAATCACTTCTAACTTAATAAGCCTATTTTCCATGTGCCTTCATTTTGCTGATCTAACACTATGAAACTAAAAAAATTTGTGAGAAAGACTGGTTTCTAGCTTCATGTTTTGCAAGGTACTGTTCATCTCTATCAATCAGCCTGAATATTTCAGCTTCTATGGTACAAATTACACAGTGAATTTGTTCTAATGCTTCCAAATTCAACTGCAGTGGTCACAGTGCAGATCTTGATTATTAAAAAAATAATATCCACTTAACTGGCCTGATTTACACACACTCATCAGGCAAAGATTCTCCTTAAAGTCAGTTGAAGGATTCTCTGACCAAAAACTGCAGAATAAGTTCAATTTCTAATGAGGTGAAATGCTAGCCCCATTGCAATGAGTAGAAATCTTCTACTGGTTTTAATTTCTTAACGCCCTTGAAATATTACTTTTTTTTAAAAAAAGAGATTGACAGTATGTGGACAGAGGAAGAGACAAAATATATTAACAAGAGAAATCAGTGATAATAAATACATTTTAATTTGTAAAATAACTGCAAAAAGACTAAAAGACACTGAACTTAAAATAGAGATGTATACTTCTGCCTGAATTATTTTGCCCTAATACTGTTGCAAATAATACTGAAAAGCAGTATATCTGAAAGGTTGAAAATTTTTTTTTTCTTTTTTTCTCTGTTCAGTTTGGGGTTTGGTTTTGTTTTGTTTTTTTGCAATAGAAACACTGAATAAAGTTCCACTGCCTTTACTTGAATTTGGTTTGGTTTATATTATCTTTTTTTTTTTTCCTAAATAAAACCTGAAAATTCAGATATTTTATCAGAAGCATGTGAAGCAAAATCCTAAACCCTCAGATAAAATGATGTGTGAAGGGTGGAATTTCCTATAGACCTTTCTTACCAAAGCCTACTTGAAGGAGAGAAGTAGCACAAATGCCTGGGGAAGAACCTGCAGTCAAGCCTTGAATCTCCAAAAACAACTGTACACTAAAGCCCCTGGACTTCCAAGGACTCCTACATAAGGTCCAATTCTAAGAGCAGATCCTTTAATTTTTCATTTACTGAACTGTCAGTTTGACATTTAGTGACATTTAAATTAAACTTTTATATAAAAGATATTTCTTTTGCACTTGCACAAAAAATGCTAACAAAGTAGCTGTGTTTTACCTGGTACTAAATCCTGACTCTGCAGTTACACAGGTGTTCAATTACCCCCATGCAGAAACAGCTGCCACATTGAAAACATGTAACTCAATATTAAAAATGGCAATATAGAAACTTGAATAAACCAGTTGGGTTTAAACTAGCACCGTCTTCCCTGGAATTACACCAGCTTATCTGACTCGATGGATTTACTCTTTCAAAACCATAAGATAAGTAAAATTCTTTAAAGAAACTAGAATGTTTCTTTATTCCTGAAGTATAGAACCTAGGGCAATTAGAGAAACTCTAAATTATAATCTGTGATTCTCCATGTCTGTCCAAAACTCCTACCGATTTCTCCTTTACTTGTTAAATTTGTTGGTTTTGAAGTAATTTGTTGAGATGTAAGCATTAAACATACATTCAAAACGAAACTCGGTTGGAAAGTATAGGTTTCCTTCTGATAATCTTAAAATTGTCTTAAATAAGGCCAGACTGCTTTAATGAAATACAGAATGGATGAGACTAAAACTTATGTTAAAATTTCAGCTGAAGAAATTTTAACTTCCTGAAAGTTTCTAGTCAAAGCCTATTTAAAATGAGAGCTTATAATAGAAATCAATATACAAACTTAACTGCAACCATATAATATAGCAAAATATTTCCAGGAAGGAAAAAAAAAAAAAAAATCTACAAATTATGCTACAAACAACAGAAAGGTGAGGTTCCCTTCTCAACTCCTAAGAGAAACATACTTCTTCACACAGAAAACAAGCTAATGGACCAGATATTCAACTGTGTAAATCAATACACACTTTTCATTTCAAAGGAGCCGATTTATGACAGCTGAAGATCTGTCCCTAGTTTTGAGGCAAGTGAAAATAAAATAATATTTACCATTTACAACCATTGGCCTTGCACAGGTGTTCTTAACACTAGCTAGTTTTTGCAAGGAAATTAAGTTAAAATTATATCTAATATGAACTATTTCCTCAGTCTTGTGGGTGCCTTGGAATAAGTTTACCCTAGAAAGAGTACAGCTTTAAAGCCTTTATGCTTGACTGCTGTAATCCTCTGCTTGTTCTTTCACATTCACAGCTGCTTGTATTGAAAATAATAATTATCAGTAATGGATAAAAATATTTTCAGTTTTTAATTTTTGCCTGTAGTAATCAAATCCAATTTTTTATCTATTAAAACACTGAATTATTTAAATGTTTTAATTTTTTAAAAAATATTATCTAACCAAGACATTGAAAGTTGGCAGAAATTTCACTGGCTACATCCCTAACAAAGTTGTTATCCATTTACAAGATCAGTGTGTAAAAGTGTTTCAGTCTGAGAGATAAATAAGCTCAACTGATCTCCTTACACAATTTGTTTTGAAATACCCAATTGCTCCATATATACTATTTTATAAGAAAGGGTTAAGGGCATGCTTACATACATACTGAGTTAAGCGACTCCTACACATTAAAAGAAACCAGTCACTGCAAAAAGCTGCTTCTGCATGCATGGGAAGACTTGTAAATTTGTCATGCAGTTTATTAAATTGCAATCAAACTCATTTAACTTTTACCTATAGTTAAGCTAAAAATGCAAACAATGTCAGACAAGGGAGTTTTCTTGCAAGTTCATATAAAAATCTTTGCATCAAAATTATGCACAAAGGCGATCTGTAAAGAATTTATTCCAATACTTAAAAATTATCTCCTGCATAGTCTTTCAAACAGTTACTCTGAAAATAAAACTGCTCTCTAACATCTTTTTTTTTTTAATGAAGGCATCACATACTTAAAAAAAAAAAAAAGTAAGTCTGTGCCAAGAATAATGTTAAAACACGAGTGTTAGTATTACACTGATAAGAAAAGCATTTCTTGAGCTCCTGTTACAGGTTTGATCCAAACTCCCATATAAATTGATGGAAAAACTCCCACTGACTTCAGGGAAGGGAAAAAAAATAATCAGATCTACAGAAGATAACAGTGGTTACTTCCAACAGGAAGAAAAGGAATTACACAAAAATAATTATAAAAAAGTGACGGTGCTTTAAAAAGCAAAATAACAGAGCTAAAGGAGACCTATAGCTTTCTTTTTACTTAAATTATGTCTATGCAAAGGCTTTCAATTTCCATTATTAGAATTTTAATTTGAATTTGAAACTTTTAGCAAGTTCTAACTGACGATAAAATATATATTTTTGGTTGCTACAGAGAAGTTACTTCATGTGAAGAAAGACCTTAATGGAGAGGTGACCAAAAAATCCCTGTGCGCAGTGATAATAGTAAGAATTCAATAGAGATTTCTAATATAGGAATATATGACCACCACAGTGTTTACTAATCTGACTGTCAAACCTTCCCTTTAAATTCCTGTGCCAAGGCTCAATCCATCCACCAACAGCTGCTTATCTTAGGACTGACATGACTATTTTTATTCCAGCATGAAGGTTGCAGTTTGATCATATATACAGTGCTTCATGTGCATAAGTCATGTTTATAAGGGAGGTTTAGACAACTAATGGAAGAGAAAGACACTGCCAGGAGGTATGCTTATCTCTTCCCATTGACTCAGAGATCCACAGAACAGCAAACTAGACATCTACAATTAGAGGAGATTACTTCTACCCAAATTGAACACACACACACATATATATGTGTATACATGTGCATATTTGTGCACACAATATGACAGCTGTTTCCATAAATATGCCATGTGCAACGCAGCAGTGACATTAATAAAAATTCTGGACAAAACACGAGCTACTAAATGGGAGACATTTGTTACATATAGCTAAATCTTTAGGGTAAGCTTATTTATTACTTCTGCTTAAAAAGGAAGAATAAAAAAACCTAATACATGACATGTTCAAACTGCAAAATTTGGGAGTAAACATAGTTAAAGAAGTGTTATGGGTGTGTATCTAGTATGGTTCTCTAGGGTATCTTACATCTTTAAATATAAAACTTATTTCCTTATATAAATGTTTTAATGTGAGCATTTGGATGAATATTCTGAATATTCCTATTGTAGCAAACAGCTCTACTGATTTTGGGGTACCTAAACAAAGATTCTAAGTTATATTTTCCCAAGTTTGGTGATGAAAGCTTAGGATGCTTCCTTCACACACCCCTTTAAAGGTGTTTGTATGTGTGTGCTGGCATATGCATGTGAGTATACTGTGGGGTTTTTTTTTAAACTACATATATATTCTCTATAAGTTAAAAATAAAAGATACCATGGTAATAAAATCCAAAAGAGAAAACCAAAACAAACATATATGAAAAGCAAACCTTGTTTTTAGCATAATCCAAAACAACATCAAGATTGCAAAGATAAGATTTTTAAGTTTATGATTGATTCAGATCATGCTCTACAACATTCCCATTCTCTGCAAAGAGAGGTGGAAAATTGTTATTAAAAGTCGCTGGAAACTCTAGCACAGCATCAACATTTTGATAGCCCACGTAAGAATTAAACAACTGCTGTGGAAGTACTTGGCTATCAGGCATCTGTATGAAAGCCCCTGACTGTGTGGTAGGGGGGATTCTTTGGCCAACTAGTTGAATTTTAGGTTCCCTGGGCTCCAGGTGTTGCTTGTTTTCTTCATCTGTGTCAAGACGGGTTAGCTTTTCTATCCACATGTGAAATTTCTCCTCTGTCTGCCTCTGCATCTCAGCAAAGCAGTGCATGGCCTCTTCCAGGACATTGCCTATGCAGTTCCTATCCCACACGGTGCCCCTGTCAAGCAATCCTGGAATTTCCCTGGTCGCTCCTCCAGATCCCCCAGCACGATTGAAGTCAGCTTTAAAGACATTGAGGCCATTTGATAAGACATCATTAAGTAAGAACATAATATTGTTTATTAAGGCATGTTAACTCAGGAAACAAACTTCTAATTGTGTCCCTTGGATATGACAACGGGGAAGGAATTAGCAAATATTAACCAACCGTAGTACCATATAAAAAAAAACAACCAAACAAACAAAAAAGCCACAAACATTTTACACTCATTGAGGTTATAATAGAAATTTTGGCATCAAAATTATTTTTATTCTAGCATTCTCAGACATTTCTGCCACAAAGGTTTGGGGCTTTTTTAAATAAATAAATCAAATTAGTCCAATTCCCTTACAATTTGTTTCTAATTCAACTGAAGGCATCAAAAGCATTTACAATAACATGTTTAGTTCTGTTAAGCTGTGATGCAAAATATTACTGTTTGACTGATAAACACACTTACTTGAACTCTTTTACAATGGACTGTTAAACAGACAAAGTTGTACACAAGATAACAGAGATAAAGGCTGATATAGTGATTGCAGCATCTAAAGTAGCCAAGCCTGAAGCTCTTGATCTAATTTTGGAAAACACACTAAATACCAATGAAGAGAATGCACAACACAAACACATACACACAAATATGAAGAGATATGTGAATGCTATGCTAATATACAAGGTGAAAGCAACCTCTGTTAGGTCTAATGGACACAGCTAAATCACAGGGGTAATCCACACAACACATAGGAACGATCAACCTCACATCAACTAGAAGCACACCCTTCATTGCACAAGCCACTGGCTGTGCAGCATTTCTAGTATTACTTCTAGCCAAAGCAAAAAAAAACAGACGGTGCATAGTTGAGAGGAAATTTTCTCCTTCCATTCATCAAAAAAATGATTAAAATGATTGGCTTTGGGATTATCAGGAAGTACTTTATCAGCAAGAAGAGAAGGCCATCCTCATTATCTTACTCTACATAACAATAAGAAAAGGCAGCGGTATCTGTATTTTTAAGTCTACAGTTCACTTAGGAAATCCTCTAGGAAGCAACAGAATCCCAAGAAAATGAGGCTCTATACCTGTTTGAGGAATAATAAACAATGTGTGTATGCTGTTTGAACACATAAATGTTACCTAAGGTAAATCCAAACGAAGACAAGCATCACATTAAACTACTCAAAGCAGCTACAGAAACTGACAATTTAATACGTAAATGTGAAACTTGTGGGATCCTCTAGCTTAAGAATAATAGAAAATATCCTAAGAAGAGAAAACATTGCACAACCTAAGCAAATATTTACTAATAAAAACATAAGGCACAAGATTTTTATTGGAATTTCACATAAAATTACAGTATTACTTAAACAATACATTATTTTTAGGAGCTATTTAAATGAGGTATACATAAATCCTTCAGTAACAGCTAAACAAAGCCTAGGATTATTCTCTTATTTCCGAGTAGTAGCAACGCTACCCATCGGGAGCCAAAAACCTTCTATTAAAAACTAGTTTTTAAGTCTTCTCTCTCATCTGTTTACTGGTCAGACAGGTTGCAAGTTCAGCATTCAGGTCCTCTGCTCAAAAATAAATTACTTCATAGCAACTAATTTACATCCCTCTGACTACATTTTAACTAAAAGCAATTAAGTAAAATTGTACCTTATTCCTAAAATGTGATTCCTTTTGTATATTCAATGTCTTTTTCCTCCCTGAAAAAAATATTCCTTCTGGTCATATAACTCAGTGTTGAACATCCAATATGATTCTATTATTCATCTTTAGTCAGGGATCTTATCCCAAGATCAAGTAACTAAATGGCAGTCTTACTAACTTTCACAGGTTTACAGTCAGACACCTTTAAGCAACGCTGAGTAAGTTCTAACTGCAATTTTAAAAACTACTAATGGTGATATGTAAGACATAATCTAGCTAGGCTTTTAAAGTTAAAAATGAACTAGCATGGTCAAAGTTGACAAAACTGTTTTGTAAACCGAAAAGACTATATACTGAAATATATATTACCCTACAAACTATTTTTAAAAGCCATCAATCATAGTATATCTACAATTTACTGTAGCAGCAAATCAATGTTTCAATACCTCCTGCAAAACAGCACTTAAGAAATGCCCCAATGCTGTCTCTTTATAGGATCTATTAAACACTATCCAAATAATGACCAAATCCCAAGTGATTTAATTTAGGAACATAACAATTTAAAAAGATATGCTGCATCTTCATTCTAATTAGCAATGGTGAATTTCTTCATTCCACCAGATTCATTCCACAGACCAGATCCCTCCCACAGGGAAGTCTGCTGCCTCTCTGGGGCCTGGGTTAGGAAGAGCAGTAAGAACCTCCCTGGCCTGGTACGGCCCTCAGACTACTACCTGCTTTTGGTCTTACAAAAGTATTTGGTAGTGATGAGATTACAGAGACAAGTCTAAAAGGGATTAAAAAGGGCTTCAGGTCACTAGGGAGACTGGCTGCAGGATCAGGAGCACAGATAATATTTTCCTCAATCCCTTCAGTGGCAGGGAGGTTCACTGATAAGAACAGGAAGATACACCTGACCAACACATGGCTTAGAGGCTGGTGCCACAGGCAGAGTTTTGGTTTCTTTGACCATGGGGAGGTTTACATGGCACTGGGGCTACTGGCAAAAGATGGGACACACCTGTCTCAGAAGGGGAAAAGGATCCTGGGGCAAGAATTAGCAGGGCTCATTGATAGAGCTTTAAACTAGATTGGAAGGGGGAAGGGGATATAACTGGGACTGCTGGTAGTAACTCTGGGAGGTACGTGCCTGAAGAGCACCACACTGGGATTCCAGCTGCTCCAGCCAGCAAGGCAAAGTCAACTTCACTGGGGCCCAACTTAAATGCCTCTGTGCTAATGCACGTAGCATGGGCAATAAACAAGAGGAGTGGGAAATGTATGGGTGCCTGCAGGGATACGACCTGATTGGCATCACAGAGACATGGTGGGATGGCTCCCATGACTGGAGCACTGGAATGGAAGGATACAGGCTCTTCAGGAAGGACAGGCAGGGGAGATGAGGAGGGGGTGTTGTCCTCTATGTCAACAACCAGCTGGAGTGTATGGAGCTCCACCTGGGGATGGATGAGGAGCTGACTGAGAGATTATGGGTCAAGATTAAAGAGAAGGCAGGGAAAGGGGATGTTGCAGTGGGGGTCTGCTACAGGCCACCAGACCAGGGAGACCAAGCAGATGAGGCCCTCTATAGGCAGATAGGAGCAGCCTCACGTTCACAAGCCCTGGTCCTCATGGGGGACTTCAACCACCCCAATACCTGTTGGAGGGACAACAAAGCAGGCCACAAACAATCCAGGAGGTTCCTGGAATGTGTGGATGACAATTTCCTTCTCCAAGTGGTTGAGGAACTGACAAGGAGAGGTGCCATGCTGGGCCTTGTTCTCACCAACAAGGAGGGGTTGGTGGGAAACGTGAAGCTCTCGGGCAGCCTTGGCTGTAGGGACCATGAGATGGTGTAATCAAGATCCTTAAGGCAGTGAGGAAGGCGCACAGCAAGCTCACCACCCTAGACTTCAGGAGAGCAGACTTTGACTTTTTCAGGGACCTGCTTGCTCAGATACCATGGGATAAATTCCTGCAAGGAAGAGGGAGCTCAGGACAGCTGGCTTATACTCAACGATCTCCTTCTCCAAGCCCAGGAGCGATGCATCCCAACAAAGAGGAAGGCAGGCAAAAACAGCAGGAGGCCTGCATGGATGGACAGGAAGATCCTGAACAAGTTTAAGGCCAAAAAAGAAGCCTACAGAGGGTGGAAGGAAGAACGGGTATCCTGGGAGGAATACAGAGAAATTGCCTGAGTGGCCAGGGATCAGGTTAGGAAAGCCAAGGCCCTGACAGAATTAAATTTGGCCAGAGATGTCAAGGGCAACAAAAAAAAAAACAAAAAAAAAACTTCTACAGGTATGTTGGGGAAAAAAGGAAAACTAAGGAAATTGTGGGCCCTCTCAGGAAGGCAATGGGAGATCTGGTCACCCGGGACATTGAAAAGGCTGAGGTGCTCAATGACCTTTTTTGCCTCAGTCTTAACCAGCAAGAACTCGTGCCACACTGCCCAGGTCATAGATAGCAAAGGAAGGGTCTGGGAGAATGAAGAACCGTCCACTGTAGGAGAAGATCAGGTTCAGGACCACCTAAGGAACCTGAAGGTGCACAAGTCCATGGGACCTGATGTGATGCATCCACAGGTCCTGAGGGAACTGGCAGATGAAGTTGCAAACCCGCTATCCATCAGCATGGCTTCACCAAGGGCAAATTGTGCCTGACCGATCTGGTGGCCTTTCCTGATGGGGTTACAAATTGGTTGATTAGGCTAAAGCAACTGATGTCATCTCCCTGGACTTGTGCAAGGTGTTTGACACTGTCCCGCATTACATCCTTGTCTCTAAATCGGAAACATGTGGGTTTGATGGATGGACCACTCGGTGGATAAGGAACTGGCTGGATGGTCACACTCAAGGGTTGAGGTCAACAGCTCAGTGTCTGAATGGAGATCAGTGATGAGTGGAGTCCCTCAGGGGTTGGTATTGGGGCTGGTACTATTCAACATATTTGTCAGAGACACGGACAATGGGTTTGAGAGCACCCTCAGCAAGTTTGCCAACAACACCAAGCTGTGTGGTACGGCTGACACGCTGGAGGGACGGGATGCCATCCAGAGGGACCTCGACAGGCTTGAGAGGTGGGCCTGTGCTGACCTCATGAATCTCAACAAGGCAAAATGCAAGGTCCTGCACTTGGGTCAGGGCAATCCCAAACATAAATACAGGCTGGGTGATGAATGGATCAAGACCAGCTGTGAAGAGAAGGACTTGGGAGTGGCAGTGGACAAGAAGCTCAACATGATCCGGCAATGTGTGCTTGTAGCCCAGAAGGCCAACCGTATCCTGGGCTCCATCAAGAGAAGTGTGGCCAACAGGTCGAGGGAGGTGATTCTTCCCCTCTACTCCACTCTCATGAGGCCCCACCTGGAGTACTGTGTCCAGTTCTGGAGCCCCCAACACAAGAAGAACATGGACCAGTTAGAACAAGTCCAGAGGAGGGCCACGAGGATGATCCAAGGGCTGGAGCACTTCTCCTATGAGGACAGGCTGAGAGAGTTGGGGCTGTTCAGCCTGGAGAAGAGAAGGCTCCGCAGAGACCTTATAGCGGCCTTCCAGTACCTGAAGGGGCTCCAGGAAAGCTGGACAGGGACTTTTCATAAGGGCAGGTAGTGATAGAACAAGGGGTAATGACTTTAAACTGGAAGAGGGCAGGTTTAGATTAGATATTAGGAAGAAATTCTTCACTGTGAGGGTGGTGAGACACTGGAACAGGTTGCCCAGATAAGTTGTGGATGATCCCTCCCCGGAAGTGTTCAAGGCCAGGTTGGATGAGGCTTTGAGCAACCTGGTCTAGTGGAAGGTGTCCCTGCTCATGGCAGGGGGGTTGGAACTAGATCTTTAAGGTCCCTTCTAACCCTCATCATTCTGTGATTCATGTCATTATGCTACCTGACATTTCTAAATGAGTATTGTCCTGCAAATCACTCTTTAACAGATGTTTTTTTTTTTTTTACCCATGTTCTTATGTAACTGTCATTTTGAGTTACTTCAACTAAATTCATCCCTTGCAAGATGCTTCATCCAAGGTCTGTGCAGAATTCTTAAAAGGAGTAACCTGGCTACGAGTCCCCCACACCCTGTACCCCTCTCTTTGGATTTCTGCATATTAAAAAAAAAAAATTTTTTTTTTTTTCTTTTTTTAACAAAGTGAGCTGCAACACCCTTTTCAACAGCAATACTCAAAATTTTTCACAGATTTTCTGAAAGCCTAAAACATGAGTCACTCCTGTTTCAATTTAGATTTTTGAGTTGTAGAAAGCACAATGGTGGTGAAATGCCAATATTTCCATATTATATTTGAATTTTTTAAAACCCCTTCTTTCTTCCAAAGAAAGTGTTTACACAGAAATAAATATTGATTCCCAGACTTGCTCTCATGCCAATTTTATTCAGAATTAATTTGCATGGTCAAATTTGAAATTTTTTAAATGAATTTTCAACAGGAGCAGGTCTAGCAGAACCTATTTCAGGACTCAAAGATCATCCTCTTATGCCCAATGTGAATGCTATCTGGTGTTTGGTTAAGAATGGTAAAATCCTAAATGTGAATAGAGAGGCTCACTCATTAAAGGATAAGGAATTGTTCCTCATCTGCAATAATTAAAAAATCATGGCATTCCCTGAAATCAAGAGCCCAAGCTTATGACTGCTCAGGTCAGTGACAAGATTTCAGTAGCATCCACAAAGTTTAGATTGAATTTGTATTTTCAAGTATAAATTAACACCATATAATATATTCAGAATAACGTATCATATTGTGCTTAACTCCTACTGAGCTGACAATATTTGTATTGAAGTATTACCAGTAAGATCTCAACTCTTTACTCTTCATTCTTTGTTGAGAAGAAAAACAAGCCTGCCAGTATTTTAATACACATTACATACGAGTTCAGCAGAGAGAACTGACTCTCTATTTCTCAGTTGCTCCATTCACAACTTGGGTGCATGCACAAAGCAAAGCTAATAACACTACGTATGTTCATGGCATTATTATTTATTTCACTGAACATTTTCCTTACCTTTACTAATTTAGTCAAACATATTTCAGAACCAGTCACATGGATGGTTTGGAAAAATAACTGCACTATTAAAATGGAAGAGGTTTAGTAACACAACACAAAAGACTACTACTGTATTCTCAAATGTAGCACTTAAGTTTTCATACCACACACAAGCAAACTGTCTTCTGTAACGCTACATGTGTTGACAGAAGGTTAAGAGCCAGAGTATGTACAAGCTTTGTACACAAAGGCCACATTAACTGTCACTAAAAATTGTAGAGCATCCGTTGGCAAAGTTATTTTTCAGACAACAGGCATTTGAAAATCAGTCCTAATAATAAGCTACGTTTAGACAGTAGCATTACAGCTGAAGTGTCCAAATACAGCAAAACTAAGGGGAACATGGACTACCTGTAAAACACTTCTGCATCAATGTGTACAGACTTTTTCAAAAGCAAAGGCAAGTTTTATCATGCTTATGTACTTCTGACAGGTGCATTGTAGTTTCTTGACACTCAAGTTCAAGTATCAAGTTAAACCTGAAGTTCTCTCTTAGTTTTTAACTGTTTGTAGAGGACACTCACGGCCTGAATTTCCAGTAATGCTTTTTGATATCCTGTATTATTTTCTAACTATGTGTTCATTCCTTAAATTTTGAGGATATCCACAGTGTAATGCTAAGTGCACTAAAATGGCTTTCTAGTAAAAAAAAAAAAAAAAAAAAAAAGAAAAAAGAAAGTTAAGCACTTTGCCACTTCCAATAAGAGGGATCACAGATGGCATGTGAACCTACCACCGCAACACAGAGCTGGGAGTATTACTCAGACTGAGAACTCCACTGCATCTGTTAAGACCACAACATTTCATTAACCCACAAGTAGCATAGGATGCATTTTTGGCCAGCCTTGTCCTTATCTCTATAGATAATATTTTTCTCTTGTACTTGTAGACTGTTTCCCACAAACCAAATTTGTTTCTGTTTAAAGGAAAACCGTAATGTGGCAGGTACACATTGCACCCAATTCCAGAAGGACAGCTCAAAAGTTTTAATATCTTAAATGTAATAATTTAGTATCAAGTATATGATACATGTTACAAAATAAAAATAAAGGTCATTGTTCCTCAGGATGTTTTTTGCACTCCCACATCTTGCATTGCAGGTAAAACTGGGCCTTGGTGTAATCACTAAATCATCAAGTTCCTTTGTGTACTACAATGGGACCTTTTCACTGCAAACCTCTCATGGTTAAGACAGAGTTCAAATACAGAAGAGCCTAGTGACAGAAAAGTACCCTAGAGTGGTTTTGGATCTCTGCAATGGAAGTCAGAAATCTAGGCAGAGCTGAAAATACCATGTGGTGTTTTTCTGGGTCACAAGGTACTTTTTACGACTTAAAAAAGAATACAACCTGGAGGATTTATTTTGCATGCTTTGGGATTTATTAGGCATAGGGAGGAATCTGTCCCAAAACTCAATGAAATGGTCTTCTTCGACAGGCTTTAAATCTGGCTTTAATTGCCCAAAGTGTAAATATAAATATAGTAAATAAAAAGGCACAAAACTATGAAAGCTAGAACATTCCTTTAAATGTTCTTGCCCTATGTAAGCCAATATTTATCTCCAAAAAAAACCTTCTAACACAAGAGGCAAAGAGGCATGTAAGCCAGTAAAAACTGGCAAGCCAAAAATTTTTTTTTATGTCATTTTATTTTTGATTGCCATATGAAGACTGCCATATGATGACGGTTCTATGGTATAATATGCTGCAAGAATAATTCACACAAAATCCTGTCCATGGCACTTGGGCTAATAAAATAAAGATTCAGCAGAAAAAAAACCCAAAAAAACCCAACAACACAAACAAACTTGAATTAATCTTTCTTTTGCTAATTAAAATCATGAGAAGGCCCCTATAATTTGCTGCCTCCAATCTCAACAAGGACATGTCAGAAAATTAAAAGTATAGAAATTGTAGATCCTTATGACATAAAAAAACAGTAACAGTTTTGTCTAAAATGTTGAAAATTTAGGTGCGGATATAGTTTGGGCACCTGTGCAAACAAATTCATATTTATGTCCTAAAATAGGTGATCAGCTGCAATCTGCAAGAATTTACAATAAGGCTAAGAAGGTTTGTCATAACTGAAATGTAGAACTGAAAACACAGAATAAGTGCAATAGTGAACAAGGCCTTACTCTAACACAGGCAAGAGGTATACCTTATTATTTCTAACAGCTCCCAAGCTGTGGTCTTAATATATTAAAGCAAAGCTGGTCACTTATCTTAAGAATGTATTTATTAGATTATCACCATCTAATGGGATTTGACAGCACTGATAGGTGTTCATATAGGCTTACAAAGGAAGAGATCTGAAAATTCCAGAATTCAAAGATAGTCCTTCCTCCAATTTACCATTTCTGTGCTCTGTTGGTGTGAAAAAGTGCACTGAAACCTCAGATCTGATTTTAAAATTTGCCCATGTCTTGTTAACATACTGCAGTCTTTAAATTTACACAGAGCTGCAGTTCTCCTGGTTTTTCTCAAGTGTCACTCATCTAATTTAGCATGACAGCCAAGAAATTATGTCAGATGCGTTACAGTTCAGTTTAAAAAACATCCTCTACCTGGTATCTCTGCAGTGATTGTCTTGCTGCTCCCTGAAACCTCTTCATCATCATCTGATGAACTCGTGCTCGAGTTGCATGTCAGGTCACTATCACTGGTACTGCTGTCCTGCAGCAGGTTGTACTTCTTGCGAGCAGCTGCCTCCCGTTTCTGCCTTAAGAGCCGGATTCTTTCTTTGTGCTTTTGGCTTCGGTGACCTTTTACCTTGGTAACTCGACCATTCTGTTTATCACTAGACTGTCGGTTTTTCTTGGCAGCCATTGTTGAAGTTTCACTTTCAGACCTGGATCGCCTGGATTTCCTCCCAACTGCAGCCCCAGCCACCGCAGAAGGGCCTCCCTCTACAGCAGATTCATCTTGACAAGGCTCGTTCTCTTCTGTGGAAGACAATGTATCATAGTCAGCCAAATGCCCACTGGAAGAAGGGGAAAGCATGCAATGATTAGAAGAGTCACTCTCATAAACTCGACCACCCATTGGCTTATTGCTGTCTGTAGATGCTAGCTGAGACTCCAAGGAGTCCCGCCTCAGTTCCATCAGTAAGCAAGGCATGGAAGAGAGCACCACAGATTCTGCTGCAGTGGGCACGTTGTCGTTCTGAGTTTGTGTCTCCAGTTCTATAGGTCCATCTTCATCAGGAGCAGTCTCTTGCTTTTTAGAAGTCTTTGGTGGAATTTCCAAATCAACAAGTTGCTCTGCTTTTCCCACTGCCTCCATCTTCATTTCAGAACACCAAGGTCACCCTGGTTTCAAAGCATGGAGTATGCGGTCTGGAAGACTGAGTGAAATAGATGTGGACTTCAGCAATACAGCAGCCTGCACAAGAACAGAAAAGTAAGAATAATTTACCCAAATAACTCACTCATCCTGCTCTTCACAGTATTACCTAATCAACTCATTGCTTTCAATCACAGACAGTATGGTTCAGCATCATATTTGTTGTCTTAATTTACTTTTTCCTAGTGAACTCACCTTGTTACACCAAACTACTCTTCCTTTTATACACTCATGAAAGATGCTACTGGAATCACATTAAGTATGGTTCACCTCACTAGAACAAGCAAAACAGATCAGAAAATAATATAAAGTAGGAGTTTAGAAATATTTTTAAGATTTCAATCAATATATTGTAAGCAACATATGCTAATTCCACCTGAATTCTCACTTGTAATTCAACATAAAGAATCTTTTCATTACTACATTTGCTTACAGATGAATGGTATGAAACAAATTGTTTATGGGTTTAGAAGTATAGTAAATGATAAATTTATAGCCCTTCAGAAAAGTGTAGACAAGAAAAAACAGTGTTAAGATTTAACCTACTATTTTTTAAAAATGCATTTCTGCAGACAAGTGCAATTAGTAGTTGAGCAGCCTGAAAGAGTATGGATGGTTCAGAGATTTTTCTGCACTCTAACAATCCTTCTTCAGTTTCCTGACCCATCCCAAGCTGCCTGTAATATATATATATAATTGTATGCTGCTTCCCCCCCTCCAGCACAGAATTAGGCTACATCCCTGCTTCTAAAAGGTACTGTGAAAAGCTCAATGTTGTCTTATCTGCCCTAACTCACTTTGAAACTTCATTTTTTAAAAATATTAAAATAGAGTTCATGCTTCCTTCAGGCTAATGAATAAAATGCCGAATAGTGAAAGGAAATATGAAAAGTGCAAGGAATTATGAAAACATTTATGGGAGAAAAACACTGGATAAGGAAAGAAAGCTTAGTTAAGATCAGACAACAAAAGAAAGATGGGGATGACAACTCTAGGTTTGCTAAATATGAAAAAAAAAAAAAATCCACTCCAAAAACCAAACAGTAAACCCAGCATTTTATTTAAAAAAAAAATTAAAAAAAAAATTCCTATTATACAGGTAAGTAAAATACAGATTTGATTACTAAAATGACTGGCCAAGAGTTATACAAAGTGGGATATGTATTGTATCTGCTAGTGCAATTCCCAGCTTTGCTCTGGCTATACACTTTGAAAATAAAAATATATTTTCTAAGAGTTTTGAGATGTACTTTCTGCTCATGCAAGGAAAAATTTTGGTGGCTCAAACACATACAGGAAGAATATTAACATGGCCAAAATAAATGTATTTAAAAAGTCATACTAATAACTGCAGAACAGCTTCTGCAGTATTTATCCTTTTAGCCTGGGGAGCACCAAGGATGGAGCTCAACACAAAGCTAAAGGGCAGTCAAAGTGAACTAGAGACTTTTTTAAAAAACATCCTACTTGGGAACATGATCTACCTCACAGCTCCCAAAGGTACTATAAGAACACCTGTACTTGCCTTTCCATCTCTCTGGCCTATCAGCCAGAAAAAAACTACCTTTCATTTACATGCTGCCACCTTGCTAACAGTGTAATTCAATGACTTAAGATTTTTTTTTTTTTTTTTTAAATTATTAAGTAGAATCTTACTTTAACTACTCAAACCATGCTGGTTTGATCCCTCACACGGGGATCAGTGAATTAAATTTTAAATAATAAGGCAGCACAGGGACTGGTAACTTCACAAAAGTGTATCTGGTTAACACTGATGTGTGTTTCTGTGTGTGGACAAGATACTCGCTCTAATGAGGTTTGTACTCTCCAGGTCACTTGAACTGGCTATTTAAAAAGTCAACAATTCAAGTATTAGTACATATATAGAAGAGAACTTCATATTTATCTCTGTGGAAAAAAAAGTCTATCATGATTCCAACAGACTTTGCTGCAAGGAAGAATACAGACAGTTCAGGGGAAAATATCTACGCCAAGGAAAGCCTTGTCTCAAAGAAAGAAAAAATGTACTGATTTAGTTCTACTTGAGAAATTTATAGATCAGAGAGAGGAAAAAAAACTCTCATTTCTTTCTTGCCACTCATTTTTCTAGTAACAGTACTAGAAAAGGTAATCTCAAGGTGATGCTAGAGAAAGACTAGTTTCTTACTTATTAAATGAGAACAACATAGCACTGAAAAATAAGCTGTGATGCTTACAGACACAGACACTTAATTGGACGTTGCTCAGAAATGTCATACTCCTTTCTCTGATGTAGATACCGCACTGATGATTTTAAAAGCGATTCTGTAAAAACATCTGTGCTAGATTTTTCCAACAGATTTTTTTTTCCAACCACACAGAGAAAATACCAGTACGTCAAAGCCATTAAATATCTAACTGTATCTTTACCTGGGAAATTTTAAAAATTGTGGACTCATTTGTAAAGGCACATAATTTGTACACTATGAAAAGTGCACTTTAGTGAAGAAATACAGAAGGTCAGATGAGCAGAGACAGCCCAGTCAGTCTAACAGCTTGCTGCCATTAACAGGAATGGGTTTTACCCCCTACTCTTTTAGCATCTAATCATGACTGCACAGTCACATTCCCTCCTTTGCACCAGAATTGGCTCATGATTTCTTGGGTAAATTCACTTAACTAAGCCAGCAGAAAACAAAACCAGAAAAGTTAAATTTTCTACCAGAGCTGTCAGGAAGATAAGAGAAGGAAGGGCAAGGAATAAGTCATCCCTTTAGGAAAAAAAAAAAAAAAATCTGATTAAAAACTACCTATTGTTTGGTCTCATCACACTTTGAACTCATAAGTTCTGACTAGACACAAGAAAGGATACCAAGTGTTTCTTTTACAGCACTGTTTGCTCTTAGGAGATATTTTTGAAGATAAAAAATGATTAAAAAGCAAAAAATTAAGTTCATGGGCATTAGTAGCTTCCTAAAGAACAACTATAATGGAATGTATATTATTAATATATACTACTGCATAAAGATTTATATTGAAGATGGCATACATGCCCTTTATCAATCAATAACTGGCCACTCATAATATTTTTGTTCGGTTGGCTCTCCATAAATGTCGTTCTTTATAATTGTATATCTTGCAATGTCAGAAGGAAATGAGTTTCACCTAAACAAACGATAAAGCCTGAAATACTTAATAAACACCATGATACCCTAACCTTAATTGTACGTTATCATTTTAGGTGTTATCGATCTGATCCACGATAAAGAATGCCTAGCTTATATGAAGCAAACCAGCTCTTTTTCTCAGCAGCTGTGGATATGACAGATTCTTACTTCAAAAGTACCAAGTTTTTCATAGCAGCTTGCTGTTAGAAGTCACTTTAGTTTATTACTGACGCATTTCCTCTTATTCGGAGTCCAACAGACCACTTCTTTTCCCTGCTTACAACCGTATCACCTTCTTATGCCAGTTCTAGCAGTTGTTTAAATTTAAAAAAATATCTAGCAGAACATTATCTTTTAATGTCATTTTAGCACTGAAAGGAAACAGTTTGAACAATCTACCTCCTCACACTACTAGCCATTCATTTGCAAACTGTAATTTAAAACAAATGAGAAACTGTACACACATTTTTGCAGAAAATAATATCAAGTATGTTCTTTAAGCTTTTCCCAACTGCTGTCTTTTGGATTTGTTCATCTCCTCCCCAAGACTCCATACTTTTTTATTTTAAGTGTCACACATATCCATGCACTTAAAACAAAAGAAGTATGACCAGCACCCAATTTAACTCAAGACAGTTGACTCAGCTCTGCATGGATGTGTGTACACAATGCTTGAGAGCAGATTTTTCATAACACTAAGCCACTCTCACATGGATACTGTGTAATTTATGTAGTGTTCCTTTGAAAATGCTGCCCTAAAGCTGACTCACTGGCATACAATTCTACCTAAGGCGCATTTCTGGGAGTGGATCTGGCTCTTTATCAGATGATTCATAAATCAGGCCTGGTAATCATCCTAAATGATAGAACTCTGGTAAGAGAATTGTGTTGTGAAACAAAAGAAGAAAGGAGTAAACTAATGCTGTCTTTCAACTGGTTTTGCATTAACAAAATGTGATTAGCTTGCAGAAGATCACCCTTCTGAGGACAGTCATACAGATAAACCATCTTTTTCTAAGATTTTGAGTTTAACAAGTTTTCCCACTTTACCTATCCATTTCTATTACTCAAAAGGAAATGCATTCTGTGCTTCCTCTGCTGGTTCATGCCATTCTATATAAACAGATCTCTTCTCAAGAAGTGTTGGTCTATTGTTCTACCATGAACAATAAAGTATGCTCACAGAAAAGACACATTTTAAATTGCTTGAGCATAACATTAACAAATTAATCCTGATTTTCAGAGCACAGATTTTCTTTCTAATAAGAACATTTATCTGAAATATCCTAAAAGTAATCAAAACATTGTGTTATTCATGAATAGGTCCAACTGACAGATCAGGACAACTGCAATGTAACTTCAAAGTAGTGAAGTCATCTCAGCACTGCAATATTCATTTGAGAAGGGCTCATGCTGTCTCCTGCAAAAATGAAAGCCAGTCTAGCAGGGATGGACACAAATGTACCCTGCTATTGCTGCTGTTTGGAAATCTTGAAGCAGCAATGAGCACTGTGGGACACAGGCTGCAGTTCCAGGAGCCCTTAAGTCCATCCAGCAGTCCACTGCCACTATAAAGATGTAGAACTGCCTACCTGCTGGGCCAGTAAGCATCCATCGAGTCTTTTTCTAATTCAACTTCCCAGAAGAAAGCTGTGCACCTTATTATCAGGCTAGTTGACTGAATGAGATCACAGTCAAGGTCCAGAAGGAGAGCAAGGTGAGCATCTTGCATAGCAGACAGCAGGGATAGGCCTGGAGCAAGGGAGAGCATTGGACGATGCACTTGATCTTGCAAAACACCACTCCAAAATTGCACAACCTTTAACATCAGGAGGACGAATACCCTCAGTAGATAAGAGCTGTTTTGTCAAGTTCTGTGTAAAGTTCCTTTCCACTAACAGTGCTGTCTATCTAACTAACACTACAACCACCCGGGCTGTCTTGCAGGCTATCTTGCAGGTACTTCTGTAGCTCATTCAGCAACTCTCCAGCATCTCCTCATCTCTTACAGCTAACTAAAAGCTCAATCTGAACTACAAGTGGTATGGATTTATGACAGCCATTTAACAAAGATGAGTTAAGCGATATTAAGTGACTCTACAGTTTTTAAGTATTTTATGATAAGTCCTTTTTATACATCTTTGCCACATGCTAGTACACAGGAAATAAACAAAACTGACCCTCCGGTATTTGAAAGCTTCAAATACTTTAATTCAATACCAGTGTCACATCTTTGCCTTAAGCCAACCAGTATCTTCCTGCCACAGGATAGTAACGTACCCATTTTATGGTCTGGTCAACTGAAGAAGAAAGATCAGGTGACATGTCCAAATCCTACAGAAAGGCTGGAAAGAAACTGTAAGCTAAATCCTGATCTTCAGTCATTTTCTCATCCACAAGCTACTAAGATTATTAATTTGTTGTTTTATTGAGTTAGTATAAAATCTAAATATTGCAAAATGAATTTGCAGTAGCTATATTACTGAAAATTAAATGGTATTATTACACTAAAGACAAAGTCACATTGCATTCAAATTATGAAAATTATAGTAACAATAAGATACCAACTGCTGTTGGGCTGTTCTTGACACCAAACCCTTGATCATTTTTTGATCAGTAATAAAAGGTGCCAATTGATTTCAGCATCCACCAGATTGCTAACAAACGATACCATAGTCTTTACATGTCCAAAGTGCTCCTAAGGAAGAAAGCACTCATGATGTTGGTCTGTCATGACCTAATTAGGACTCAGCAAGCAACAGGTATAGTTGTTTCACTGGAAACAACCCGCTACCTTCTCACCAAGAAAGCTCACCTGTGCCACTGAACCAGACTCAAGAGCACAGCTAACTCAAGACAGCTAACCTTTGAGTCTATATCTTTACAAATCCTAGCACTCTCCTCCTTAGTTGAGCTTTCCTAAGAAAGTAATGCAACAAAAAAGTTTAATTCTTGTAGCTACGCTGCAGCCATAGACAAACAACTGTGGACACCAGCAGAATTAGAGGGACTGTGGCATGGTCTGCTATGGAAGAACAAAGCCTGGTAAATAAAAAAAAAAAAAAAAAAAAAGACAGTGCAGGAGAGGGTTAAGTTAGAGTAAACTTTTGACAAACAACAGATAAAAAAAAATATTATGACGTAAACACAGGCTGGTTCTACAAATGAACAAAAGCTACTTTGGGTATTTAAAAAAACAGAACTGACTGGGTCAAAAGCCAGTTACATGTGCATTATGAATAATGCCTCTAACACAGGTTTTACTATCAGATAACACCCTACAATATTTACTACCAGTTGGCAGAGGTGAAGAAATTTGTCCTACTTTGAGGATAACAGACAGACCAGGAAACAGGCATTTCTTTCCCACAACATACAGAAGATTTTGCATGTATTTAACTACAGAAATTAAATAACAGCATGTTACCAAATTACAAGCTATAAAAAGAGCAAAGAAATTTAGAAGGAGAGAAAAAAACAAACAAAAATCCGCCAAAAAACTTCCTTACCTTTAAATTTACCCCAAAATTAGTTGTTGCATAATTTTTCTTGATTTATGAAAAAGAGGCTCAGCTAGCAGAGCTTTCTTAAGAATAAAACTAATGGTTAGCAACAGGAGACAAACAATATATACAATTTCCCCATCAAAAGAGGAGATAGAAGGAAAAAGAAGCATCAAGTCTGTAATATTAATTCAACCCCATTGTGTTCATTCAGCACACTCTTATTATTGCTGTAGCTTGATGAGTTCCATACAAACAATGGAATCCACTACAGGTATTGAAATGTAGAAAACAAAAAAGGGAAATCAAGTGTCTATTATCACAGAATCATAGGGGTTGGAAGGGACCTCAGGAGATCATCTAGTCCAACCCCCCTGCCAAAGCAGGTTCCCTACTACAGGTTGCACAGGAAAGCATCCACACAGGTTTTGAACATCTCCAGAGATGAAAACTCTACAGCCTCTCTGGGCAGCCTGTCCCAGGGCTCTGGCACCCTCACAGTAAAGAAGTTTTTCCTTAAGTTTGTCTGGAACTTCCGGTGTTCCAGTTTTTGCCCATTGCCCCTTGTCCTGTCACTGGGTACTACTGAAAAAAGCCTGGCCCCATCCATTTGGTGCCTGCACTTCAGGTATTTATAGACATTGATGAGATCCCCAAATCAACTTGAAACTGAGGTGAGGTCTGTAACTTCATAAACCCTCAATAATTAGCTAACTCTGGCAAAATACCCACTAAATTTCTCTAGCTTAGTTTTATGGAATTCAACAATTTCTGGATTTTCTTTATTGCAGTGAGCATATCCAAAGCCTGTGAATTGCCTTTAAGATGACTTATTAATATCAGTAACTAGAACCATGGAAAATAAAACTTCACCTTAAAGGCTTTTTAAAAACAATACTCAAAGAAATGTTTGTGTTGTTTTTGTTTTTTTTTTTATAACTCCTCACACATTCTGCATAGTGCTGATCAAAAGGTATTAACAGCTCTGGAGGAACCATAGCCATTGACAACTCAAATTGTATTCATCAGTAATTCAGCTCATGGGCACTGCTACCCACAAGCCCATTCTTCCCCACAATAACAACTTAAATTCCAAAAGACATTTTATTAAACATGATGAGGCCTCAGGCTACCAGTATTTCATCCAACTTCATTAGGAGACAGCCTCTAAACCGCCCTTTATCTTACATTGTATCTCCAACCACAAGCACATGGAATTAGTAGACAGCTTCCTGACCTACTCTTTACCAAGTTTTTCTTCTGCCAGAATACTTAAAACTGTCTCTCTAGCAAGAGTTGGCATTGCCAGAGAGCAAGAACTGGAAGAGTGAGCTGAAGAAGAGATTACCAGCTGATGAGAAAGCCACAGTACAAGAGAACAGTAGTCTTAAACCTTACCCGGCTATCATGTTAAGTTGCTTCTTTTTACTTCAGAAAATTTTACAATACTGTTGGAGCACAGAGCACTAACCTCAAACTGGTATCACAAAAAGGTAATATTCCCAATGAAAAACAAGTTACTGAAATAGTAATAACTGCATCATCACAGACAACTGGTATTATAAAGTCTGTCTCTTAGTTATTCCCAGCTCTGCTACTGTGAGTCACTTGGTCTCTACCCATTTTAGATGAGAAGTGAAATCTGCCTTCTCTAAAATAAGTCTTGAAATGCTAATGACCAAATACCATGAAATGAGACATTACAGCAGAAACATAGCAAGAACAACACTTATCCAATCATGGTCTGGCTCTTCCTGCTCATTTCCAGGAAATTTTGAAGCATGAAAATAGAAGAGAATTGTACAGGACACTGCAGAAGTTTCACTACAAAGTCAAATCCATGATCCACATATATAGAAACAAAAATGCTAGCTTGAAAGAGTCTTGAATACTTGCATTTAATTAAAAAGTGACCATCTGTTCTGTTTATGATTAAAAAGCTGCCAGATCGAGTCCTAACAGCTTTTAAGCTGTCTTCTGGGAGGTCAAATATCACAAGGCATGATATGGCTGAAGCCTGTATGCTATTCTGCTACTTGCATCAATTTCTGAGCATTCAAGAGACAGACTATGTAGTCAAATTGATATAAAACCCTAAGTACCTTCTTAAATAAGGGCTATTAGGTTGGATCATTCCAAACCTAAAGCTGACTTAGCACATGACCATGGCCATGTTACTTGACCTCCCTGAGCATTCAGCAATGCATCTGCAACAGTGTAACGGCAACACCTCAGTGACTGAGCCACATCTCATTTTCAGTCCTGAGCGAGTAATCGATGTGTGCCCAAACTGCAGGAAGTGGTATCCGTGGAGAAATTACTCTATTGTATAGGCTCTATTCATGCTGATCAGACACGTGAAGAAGGAACAGGTAACCACAAATTTAAGTTCTAACCCTCAGCAGTAACACTAAGTGACAAGGTATCAGTCACTCCAGTCTAGCTCAGAGAGGTACTCTGTTATAAGGCAACTGCAGAGGCTAATATTTACACTGTATGCACATTTTCATTTACAGTCTCTTTCATCCAGTTTTCTTTTTGCTCAGAATTGCACATTTGTGGAAGTTACGTTCTAGACTGCAAGTCGCAGACTCAGAACTGCATTATGCATTAAAATCTGGAATAAAAATGCAACAGAAAGACAGCACAAATCACTACAAAAATCATACTAAGTTCCCTGCAATAATATTTGCTGACACAGATTCTACTGTCATAACAGGTCAGCTGCTCTCGAGTTACAGTGCTAGTCAAAGGCATAAGCATCAGTTCTCTGAACTTCGATTCATGTACTAGAAGATTGAGACAAAAGTGGTTTCCTTGCCACGTAAGCCTCAGGTTCTCTCAGAGCTGTGACTGCGCAGCAACACGCACTGTACCACACAACTTTATCCCAGAGCTCTTCCCCAACATTACGCTTGTCCCTCTCTCCCACTGCTGCTTCATTTTGGCTCCCCCTTGCTACTGATCACATTCAAGCCAGCAAAGATTTTTCAAGTTTTGATACTTCTTTTCCAAAGTGCTTGTTCTGAGGTACGAGTTATACGCTTGCAACTATGGTAATTAAATCTTTCACTCTGATCTAGTAAATGTATTAAATTTGCTGCTCAGTTTCTGTCAATGTTTACAGCTTTGTAAGTCATTTAATCAACTGCAGATAAAAACACAGAAGCCGAGATTGACTATAGACCCAATTCTGTCAAAAAGTACCATCAACACACTAACTTTGAAGTGTTCTAGAAAATTAAATACAGGTTGCTTGAAACAATTAGCTCATTTGAAAAATTTCCAAAGCTTTAACATATCTAGTGGTGACATTTTGGTCAGAGGGTAACCAGACAGTGTAGTACATAGAGACTCCCACCTCATTAACAGATGTTTGTTTACATGAGATGTTGATATACAGGTAGGTCATAGGTGGCACATACATCCTTGGTGGAGCAGGGAGTTGACGTGATAATATACAAGAGAGCGAAGTGAACAAAATCAAGGCAAGGCAAAGAAGCCTACATTTTAAAGGTAAATATGCAACAAGGAGATGGGGGGGTCAGGACAACCAAGGCAATTATTTCTTGTTGCTCCAATCAAGTTACACTAACTTATCTCCCTACTGCTTAGAGTTCAAAGCCCCTCATGATTCTCTATATTTACTCTTTGTTCATCCAATCTTATCTTACCTCATCAGTCCCCACCTCCTCCACACCATCAGATGCCAGCATGATCTGCCCATTTGTCAAACGCACACAAACATCCTTCCTACCTCTTTTTTATCAGTTAGAGCAGTGTTTGGTTTGTGCGTGTTGTGACCACTCCGTATCAACTGTTCAACTGCTTTGCGGTTGGCTGCAGGTTCCTTCCCTTTTCTCCTCCCTCCGCAGTACTCAGTTTAATGTATCCACTCATTTACCAACTCGTTTGTGCACTTTAATTTCTACCAAGCAGGCAGCCTTCATGCACTTGCCAAACGCAAGCATAGATGCGTGTATTCCAATACACATCGTATGCTTGAATGTCTAAGATCACAGTCCTTTCCTCTTCCCGATTTCTCAGGAACTTCTCATCGCACCCTCTTCATGATGCCAACTAGCAATTAGACTGAAGAGCAAACAGAAATAGTGAATGCATTATAATTAAAAATTAAAGAGTTTAAAAATGAGTCAGAACTGTTATCCTCATACTTGAGCACAAATACCAGCTGCCCAAATTCACATACTACCTTCCATTACCCCCACCATCCCTTTCCCTAATCCCCTAGATAAAAATATCAGCGTTACTGGTATACCAGAATCACAGAAAGCAGTATTTTATTAGCTTTTAGTAGTCACATAACCACCCCCTTTGCAGCTTCTTTTGCCAGCACAAGGCTCCTCTTGAGTCACTAGATGTGAGAAATACTCAGAAAACGATGCTTAGAAGTGATTAGAAGTGACTGTTGTAATTTAATTCGTAATTTAATGTTGTCGGACAGTCTTCATCTCACTGGTTTTGTATCGTACATGTATATTGGGGGAATGTTTGGGTTTACCAAACACAAAAAAAGCAACTTACTGTTCTCCTTAGAGCTTGTTACAAATCTATTCACTCCACAAAGGCAATGTTTCCCTTCTCCAGGGCAATATAAGTGCCTATAAGTGAAACTATTATTTGATCTTATGCTTGAGAAGTACCAGGGAAGACTTAATCCCTCCCCAATAGATGCTATTTGGTTTTAAGAGAAATTTTACATTTTTAAAGAGATGCTCAAGGGTTCAAAGTCTTACTACTCGGTCATTTTTTAAAATATGGAATTACTTGCTAGTGGAAAAAAAAACTAACAATACCAAACTTATGCCATAGCATCTCTACACACAGGTTTTCTCAGCCTTTAAAATGCTGTTAGTACTTTGTACTGGTTTAAAGTATATAACTAGTTACAACCAAGACTTTAACTAAGTTATTGCAGTTATGGTTTCACAAAGGTACCTACAAACTTTAACATAAGCTGTCTTGTATTAAAAAACTAAGACATAAATACAATCAGATGCTACTTAACAAAGGGGGAAGCTCTCCCTACCATCTACAAAATGTAAACCTAAAAAAACCCCAAAAAACCAAAACAAAGTCTTTTAAAAAGTGGCCTTTTAGGTAGTTGTCAAATAACCTCAATGCAAAGAAAGTTACAATACTGGAATTGGGGAAATAGTTAAAATACTACAAGTATGCTCAGACTTCCTTTTTCCTTTTTAAAAAGAAGTAGCACAGTTAAATTTTATCTTTTTCTCAGATGGTTGTGCCACTGAAAGACACATCTGCAATCCATTAGATGTTAGGAGCTCAAGGTGAACTCAGACTAGATAAGCAACGAACAACTTTAACTTTTTTTCCCCACATAAAATATACCTTCCCACATCATCCAAGCTAAACAAAGAAGCAAAAAAACCCTAGAGAACTGTAAAACTAGAGCAATTATACGCCTTGCTGTTCAAAGGGATTTTCTCCCAACAGCTAACACGACCCCACAACACATTACAGAAGCCCCAGGAAACACAGAGTGCCCAGAAATTGCTTCCAGGGGCTGTGGCGAGGCTTTCATCCACTGACTCCAGGCAAGCTTAGGACAAAAAAGGGGCAGCTAGGCTGGACTCCTGCGTTGCGGGCACCGCGTCGGGCCGTGGTAGAGGTCACCCCTTACCGAGGCGACCAGCACTGAAAGCCACCGCCGGGCACCCACGTTTTCCTGAAACCCCTCGGCCAGTGCGGAGGATGCCCGGCGCGAGTAGGGCCGCCTCACCGGCCCTGGTAGGACCAGGTCCCCGAGGCACCATGGGGCCATGCCCGCCCGCTCTATACCACCGCTGGCCCCAGGGGAAGTGGGGACGAGGCTGGTACCCATCCCTCTCCCTGTCGCGCCCCGCCGCTCCCGCCTGCGCCCAGCGGAGCTAACAGCAACGGTTCCACCTCCCGCACGGCGACGCCGCGGCGAGGCGGCCCAGCCCCGCCGGAGCGTGCAGCGGGCGAGCCCCGGCCGCGCCGGCCCCACTCACCTGGACGACGCAGCGGCCCTCCTGGCCTCCTTCCTCGGGGGGCAGCTGGGAAGAGCCGGATCTCAGCCGCCCCCCCACCACTACCGCCGCTCCGCACCCCTGACGCCAAAGAAAATGTCACCGGAGGCCGTAAGGCTCTGCTACGCGGCGTCACTTCCTCCCTCCGCCGCCGACGGAGCGGTGCAAAGCGGCGCGCCGGAGCAGGCCGGCAGGCTCCGCCCTTCCCCTCCTCTCGCGCCGCTCCCGTGGCTCCCTGAGGAGAGCGGCGGGCTGTCACACACCTCTTGGCACCCGCGAGTGTACCCCCCGTGACACGTATACACCCCTCTCCGCCTACACCCGCAGGAGAGGCTCTCGGGCAGCCCCAGGCCCAGTGGGGTATCGCCGTAAAGGACGCACCTGGCCTCGGCCGGACCGCGGCATATTGAGGTGCCTGTGCCCGTGGCGGCGAGGACGGGTAAGGCTGCGCTGAGGAACGGAGGTGTGAGAGGCTGGGACCGCGTGAGTGGCACGGCAGCAGGCAGCCACCGCCAGAGCCGGTTCGCGCCGGTAGGCGCCATGGGTCACTGGCCACAGAGGAAAGCTGAGGCAATCAGCGGCTGGTAAATCAGCCAGGAGGGAGACCTATCTGCGGGCTAACGGCAAACTGCTTCCTTTGGTTTCCCAGCGGTGAAGTAGAAGTGTGCAAATCAAACATGGCGGTTGGGGCCGACTCACCGGAGGAAAAGAGGAGAGGAAGAAGCAGAAGGAAATGAGGAAACGAGAAGAAACATCTTCCCTTGGCGCAGGGGCCGGGCGACGAGGAGGGCCGAGCTTGGGAGAGATGCAGGCAAAGGCAGCAGGAGCTCAGCACTGCAAACGCCTCTCGCTAGTCTCTCAGACAATGCTCGTTCTCCCTCCAACGCTGATCCTGGTGATCCTGCCTCTGCATTCCCAGAGATCAGAGACCTGGGGGCTGGGTGTGCAATTAGGGTGACATTATAATGCATACATTGAACATCGTTCTGATGTTTCTTAATCAGAGTATTTAGCTTTGCAGCCCCAGGGTATATATGGTGCACAACTGCACAATGCATTGTAGGTAGTGCTCTGCAATTTGAAAACATAAGGCAGCAATCATTTCAGTAGAGTCCCGTAATCCTAATCAGGGCCTGCAAATGCCTGAAAAATTTCATTGTCAAACATGCATCGTACAGCAGAGGCGCCCCTGGAGGATCCTACTCCTCTACAGCCACTGCTTGTGGCACAGAATCGGTTATAGGATTGATAGTATAGAAATGTGTGTATGCATCTACCCCCTCCCCCACCACCACCCAAATCACATACATGGACTTGGGAAACAAAGACAGAAATCACATACTACCTCAGGAGAATTTATCACATTGAGGTGAAATAAGATTAAGAGAGAGATTCAGATAGAAGTAGAGCTACATATTCAGGAATTCATTATTCTCTTTTAAAACAATACTTTGCAAGATATTTCTCACCAAACATGTAAAAAACTTCCTTTGCAAGAGCACCAGCCTCATTGGTGCACCCAATATTGGTGATATCAGCAGAAGAGGGAACAAGCAGGGTGCTAATGAAATCTGTACTTAGGAAAAGATAAAACCTGCCCTGTGTAGGGTTGCTGGGGGCTCTAATCCAGAATCAACTCCGATTTCCTACACGGCTCTAGTCATGCCCTCCCGCCAACTAAAGTCAACCTCCACAAGCCAGCTGGGTACTTCTGGGAAAATAAACTAGAATCTGTATTTACAGGGAAGGATGTGCTTTGGAGGCATGACTCCTGAAAGACACTTGGAGGATGGCATGCTGTTGCACAGGTGTTAGGACACGGCAATGAGGAACAGGCAGTGCAGTTTTGGATGACGTACAGAAATGCATAACCACACAAGCAAGGGCAATGAGCATCTGCCTCACATTTGCAAGAGTGATAAATGGAAAGGAGTTCAAAGAGCCACGACTAAAGGAATCGGAAACCTGGAGGCATTATGAAAGAAAAAAAAAAAAGAAATTCTGACTATCATAGGTACAATGGAATTAGTAAACTAAGCAGTGTTTAAACTGAGAATCAGAGTGGAAAGCTTTTGAATGGAGAACCGTAGGCTGGAAAATTGTCTCCCTAATGGAGGTGGTGAAAGCTTTATTGCCTGAAATTTTAAATGCCAGATTAGGAGAAATATCAGGGGACTCATTCTGAATTTTCAGGGAGGTGGGCTGAAAGATTAGGAAGGAAAGAGGAAAGGCAAGAGGTGGTGCTGGCTGCAGGAATTTAGGGAGTACAGCCCTGCACCACTCCTAGGTTCCTTTGCTTCCATTTTATCATTCTTCGACTGCCTCTGCTAAGAGTGAAATGATTTTAGCATGTTACCTCCACGAGGGAGTGATAACTCCTCTGCCGTGAAGAAATGTGGTTGAGAAATGGGAGTCTCTGTGGGACATCTCCAGAAAGGATCACTGGGGAAGGGAGCAGCAGAGGCTCCTTCAGCTGCAGAGAGGCCCAGCAGTGCAGCCCTGCCCCAACCTGAGCTTCCAGGGGACCATCACCTCCGCTGTCACCTCCTGTCTTCATCACTTTCACTTCCCCAAAGACAATGGGAAGAAATTAGCTCAGCTGAATCAGACAGCAGGAGGGCTGGAGCAGCCCTAAGCCATGCTCCCATGTCAAAGTAAAAGCTGGTTAGGAGAGCACTTTGGCTCCTAAGGGTTTCCAGGCCGGCTTCCCTCACCTGGCTCTCAGCAGGGGGAGCAGAGCTTCTCTGCCCCTGCTCTCATCTGCAATCAACCCCAAGCCGAAAGTTTCCCTCCAGTTCCAGACTGAGAGAATGAATTTTCAAGAGATCATCCTCATGCACCTGACAGCAGTATCCATAGGGGCATGACTAAGCATCCTCTGCAGAAGGAATATATAGAAACTTCACCTTCCAAGTAACATATCTCAAGCTGGGTTGCAAGCTATCAAGCATCTGAAATCATAAATGTATTGCTGAAGCCCAGCTACCCCCTTGCTTCACTCCCGCTCCTTTGCAAAGTCACCCAGGCTCCTCCACAGCAACCAGCAGCAGCCAAAGAGGGACCATGGGAAAGGTGCTTAGGACAGAGAAGTTCACCCACCCCTGAGCTGCAGCCCACCTCTCCTGGGGAAGGGAGGTAAAACCTTTCCTTGCTACTGGGTTTTACCAGTCAATATTTGCTGCTTAATTAGTATTAAAGGCATCTTTAGCAAGGGGCTAGATAAAACATTTATTAGATTAGGTCCTAGTTTTGGAGTTGTTGGTTGTTTTGTGGTTTTTGTGGGGTTTTTGGTTGTTTTTTTTACTAGAGATTACATGGTTTGAGAAGGACAGTGTAATGCTGAATGGCTTCAAGGCAAATGTATCCTCCCACATAGGTAGTACCCAGTGAAGAGAGAAGGAACTGCAAGTTTTATTTTAAACACACACTTATTGGTAAAGCCTCTGCTTACTTGCTTGTGGGGTTTTTTTTGCCAAAGAAATATTTCTGAAATGGAGAAGCAGAAATCCTTCCAGCTTAGTACTGAATGTTTTTAATGAAGTGAGCATATAAGAAAACAATGTTTCTAAAGCCGCTTGGAGTTACTAACAGCAACTGCATACTCAGAGACAAACTGAAGGATTTTCTGCAGCATGCAAGGCCGCATGGACCAGGGTTCCTATTGTTTCACTGCTGACCCTGTAATTTAAAAATTCAAATAATAGCTCAGAAATACAAAATCTTTCCCAGACCTGTAAGACCTATTCTGTACTAGATGTAATTAAAAAACAACTTTAGTATGTTTACAGACAGTTTGACATATCACATTTTTTGCTTATAAGTTCCCGAAATGGAATCCTGTATTGGAAGAATATTTGGAGTGTTTTACTGGAGAAACTATTGTAATATTTTTAAAAATTGTATTTAATTACAAAGTCCCATATTAATATTCTGTATCTACTAAAGGATTGATATGAATGAAAAAAAATTTTGAATACTTTCAGTCAAAAGATTTAAGAGCAACTACAATGAAATGTTTGCAACAAATAGAGTATTTCTGTAGTGCTAGCCAAAATATATAGCCAAGAGATTACACTCACATCTTTTGATTCAATGCATTTTTAGTATAGATATATATTTCAGCTCAGTAGCCTTAAATTTGCCTCATGTATTTTGCATTTCTCTAGTATTTTCTTTTTATTATTCTGGTTTTAGTACCTGAATGTTTCCTTTTAAATAAATCCCTATGCCCCAGCTAATTTGGGGATGAATTATATTTTTTTCCTAAAGCAATTATTATTTTGTATATTAGCCTGATAAGAACAGTATATCACTTTATGATAAAACATATACAAGTTTACACTTGAGGTTGATCACTGTTTTTCATATCTAGTGCATAATTTTAATTCCTTTTTTTTCTCTCTTGTGGAATTTGGGTCCTCAAATTTTCCAGGAGGAACCAAGAGATCTGCAGCTCAACTGGCTTGGGCTCCAGCCCCACAGCATCTCACACTATGGGCAGCTGCCCCAGAGCTGCAGGAACCCCACACAAAGCTCCCAGCAAGCACAACTGTTCTCAGTTTGCAGGTGTTAATAGACAAGTGTCTCCAAAAATCAGGCTGGGAGTTCAGAGCAGAGCAGCTGATGTAATCCAAAGTGAGGCTGAAGCAGCAGAGGCCTCTCCAGGCATTCATGTCATTCTCAGTTAGGTCATTATTTCATAATATACAACAGCCAAGGGGTCCAGCTGGCAGCCTCCCTCCAGGCTGCCACACAGCTCCTCACCACCTGCTGTGACCTTGTGGAAACACTCAACAGTTGCCAGAGCAGAGGGTGAAGCCCAAAATCAAATATTTTCTCAGCTGAGCACTCAGGCTGGCATCCACCTGTCTTGGCAGGACTTCTGCAAGGTGTTCCCATGCCAGCATCCCATCCCTGCACTGGAAAAGCTGGATGCCCCAAAACACCAACAGTGAGGAAGGACATCTCCACTTGCCCAGCAAGGCACTCTGCCTATGCAAACGCATGTGGTGGGTTGACCCTGACTAGAGGCCGGATGCCCACCAAAGCCCACTCTATCACTCCTCCTCCTCAAATGGGCAGGGGGAGAAAATTATAACGAAAAGCTCGTGGGTGGAGATAAGGATGGAGAGAGATCACTCACCAATTACTGGCACGGGCAAAACAGACTCGACTTGGGGAAAAAAAACAAATTTACTTTATTACCAATCAAAATTAGAGGAGAATGAGAAGTAAAAACCAAAACTTAAAACACCTCCCCCATCCCTCCCTTCTTCCCGGGCTTAACTTCTCTCCTGATTTCCACCTCCTCCCCCAAGCAGCACAGAGGAACAGAGAATGGGGTTGGGGTCAGTTCATCACATGTTGTTTCTGCCGCTTCTTCCTCCTCAGGGGGAGGACTCCTTCCCCCGCACTAGCATGGGGTCCCTCTCACGGGAGACAGTCCTCCATGAACTTCTCCAACGTGAGTCCTTCCCATGACCGACAGTTCTTCACAAACTGCTTTAGCGTGGGTCCATTCCATGGGGTGTAGTCCTTCAGGAAGAAACTGCTCCAGCGTGGGTCCCCCACGGGGTCACAAGTCCTGCCAGAAAACCTGCTCCGGCGTGGGGTCCTCTCTCTACAGGGCCACAGGTCCTGACAGGAACCTGCTCCAGCGCGGGCTTCCCGTGGGGTCACAGCCTCCTTCGGGCATCCACCCGCTCCGGCATGGGGTCCTCCATGGGCTACAGGTGGTCATCTGCTCCACCATGGATCTCCATGGACTGCAGGGGGACAGCCTGCCTCACCATGGTCTTCACCACAGGCTGCGGGGGAATCTCTGCTCCGGCGCCTGGAGCACCTCCTCCTCCTCCTTCTTCCCTGACCTTGGTGTCTGTGGAGTTGTTTCTCTTACATCTTCTCACTCCTCTCTCCAGCTGCAAGGTGTGCAGTTTTTTTTTCCTCTCTTCCCTTTTTTTTTTTCTTAATTCTGTTCTCACAGAGGCGTTACTGATGGGCTCGGCCTTGGCCAGAGGTGGGTCTGTTCTTGTAGCAGGCTGGCATTGGCTGTGTCAGACATGGGGGAAGCTTCTGGCAGCTTCTCACAGAAACCACCCCATGACCCTCCCCCGCTACCAAAACTTTGCCAGGCAAACCCAATACAACGCAAAACTGAAGAGCTGAGAAATTTTACCAACAATCCACTGGCTGCATAAATCTTGTTTATTTGACTTTCTTCATTTCCATCAAAAGCTGAACTGTCAGACCCAACAACTGGCTGCTGATTTATGTTGCATGTGCTGCAGATGGCTCAGCTGTGGCACACAGCTCAAATGCAGCTGCTGGGTATTTTTTTCTCCTTGCATTTCCAATGCTAGGAAGCAACATACAGCTATCTTTGGACAGCTCTCGAGTCAAAGTCTGGCCCTGCGGCTGTCTCTATTTGGGCTCTTTGACAATGAATGAGACACAGCACACGCTGTGAAATAGCAGCAGCCAGGGAGCAGTGCAGCTTCTCTGTGGGCACAGGGGGAGAACACCCCTCAAGTTTCAAAGCAGGGCTGGTAGCATCATCAAGCCCTCATCTAATCTATCTTCCTATCTAATCTATCTTCCTATCCCAAAGCACGATCAATGCTCCATTGCATTAGAAACACTTAAGCAAAGCATTTATGATCTGCTCTTAAAAGCCTCCAGTGATTAAGATTCCTTTATTGTCAGGCCACAACTTCCAGTGCCTTACAATGGTTTGTTAAATCATTCTCTGCTGTCTACCTAGGTATGTTCTGATGCCTTTCAAGACTATGACTTCTTTCCCCTTCCACAACTAGAAAGATCAGATTATTCTCTTGCTCTTTCCAGATTCAAAGACTCCTTCTCTACCTTCTTTTGGTGGGTTTTGGTTTTGGGTTTTTTTGGTAAGCAGTAGCTGTATCTGTAGTCATCTCTGCACTACTATAAGTGCTCTAGATTTCACATCAGTTACCTCTGAGGTAATTTCCCCTTTACCAGTTTAGCAAAAGATGTACCATGTGCAAAAGATGGCTTATTCACTCCCTCTTGCCATCTTGATTTCTATCCTAGAAGGGTCAAATAAAGAGTCATGAAACTAAGGCAACTAACCATTTTCTAATTTCTTGATTTAAAAACCTGAAATTAAATACCAACTCTCTCTGGCATATGGAAGACGAGGCAGAAGATTCCCACAAGCAGTGGCGCTCTGAATATCCTTCAATTCTTCCCCATCAAGGCGAAAGAAACAAGATGAGGAAGGTACTTCACTGACACCCATGTCATTCTGAGCTTATAGTTTCTTAGAAATCAGAGCTATACACTAAGCATAATCAGATACAGATCTCATGATCCTATTGCTTCAAGGGAGGACATGAAGCAATAAAAAGAATCTCTCTTCCTGCAGATCAGCAAAATCAATTTCTGCAGTGAAATTTCTGCTCCTGGGGACAGGCACATCATGCTAAATCATTACCATAATCTTTTGCAACTATAATTGTAAACAGATGTAGCTACAAATTGTCACCGAGAGCACCACTGCTATTTGTCTGGACGTTGCCCAGTATAAATGGGCCTTAGTCCATGCTTGATATCCTTAGGTGCTGCTACTATTTCTAGATTTTTATTTTTTTTTCCCATCCACAGAAGATTTTCATGTTTTTGGCTTTAGTACAAAACAACTTTTAAAAACTTGAATGTATAAGGCTGGTGTGGTGGTGGCATGGAAATAAGAGGAAGGCTCTGGGGAGCCTTTTGGAAGATAACATTTGAGGTAGAATTGGAAAGGACAATCTAGCTTCAAAGTTATCATATCCCACAGAGGTTCTGCAAAAATATTAATGTATTTTCAGATCGAGAAAGGTCTTACTATAAAACCCTTTTTTGTTTTTAAAGCCATCACTTCACTATCCATAAAGCTATTTATCTTTCATTTGCTTAGCTCTATTTATAATGTAAGGAGAAACAAGTAGTCAACTGTAGACTGGTATCTCCCAAAGCCTTGAACATGGGCAAACCTAACAGGTTAGTGCCATGGGCTTCCATTTTCTCAGATGACAAATTACAGAACCGTAGGAAGTTGATGCTGCTACATCTCAGCTTTTACCTGTGTGAGCAGTACAATTTGCTGATCTGCGAAGCCAATACTATGACCCACATGAAACAAGTCAGAGCTCAACCTATTTCCATGAAGGTAGACAGCCATCACGTACATGAGAAAATCCCCTTTGTGGACTGTCTCAAATGCTGCAGAGCTTTAGAAGGCAATGGGAATTACTATTCTGAGCCCTAGATCACAATTTCCATACTGTTCACTTTGATTAAAGTTTAAAGAAAATGCTCAAACTAAGAAGCACTCCAGGCACAAGTCTAGAACTCATCTTCACAAACTTGGTAAACATCAGACATGCTATGAGTGGAAAAAAAATATGTGTCTCCAACCCTGAAATTACAAGAGAAAACAAAACAAGGGAGCAAAAGCCAATGATCTAGTAGATGCAAAGAGAGTCTGTCATCATCATACTTACACCACCAAAGAGAGGACTCCAGGAAAAACCACAATCCAGAACCTGGACAGGGAAAAAGAAGAAAACCAGACTCCCTGATCAGTTCAATTCCAAGTGGCAATGGTCAACCAAATCCTGACAGGGACATCTCCTGGTGAAGGTGTCATCTGGAGGCCAGTAACAGGTGTGTATCACATATGGAAAAATAACTGATAAAGAAAACAGTAAGTTTGGGGGTTATTTTATGAAAAATAAGTGTTGTTTATAAATGCAAGGCTGCATAAACCCGTAAAAATGAGCATGCTTGCTGGAAGGTCACAAGTGTGCCATCCAACAGCAAGAAGAGTAAGGCAGAAAGCTGCAGAAGTACAGTAAGAAGTCCAAAATCTTTTACTAGTGCAAATAAATAGACAACAGAAAGGAAATCTTTTTCCATGCAGGCCACTTGAGATGAACTGGAGTTTACTGGGCTCTGGTATCTCAAGAGTCAGCATGTCAATCTGCTTTGAGAACTCTGCCTTCAAGGCGTTCTAGCAGGGAAAAAAAAGGACTCAGTGACAGTAAAACAGTTTTCTTACATTCTTGATAGACAAACATATCTACAACGATCAAATCTTGGGATATTATCAGCAATTATTAACCCAAGTATTGAACTGGAAGGTCTCACTACTGCAAACAGCAGTAGCCTCTGTAGACAGCTATAGAGAAATCTCTAAAAGAAGAGCTAAACAAGCTCAGTTGCCTTTATACTGTGCCCCAATGTGATATTAAACACCTCCAAGCTGAACAGATACACTCCAGAGGTGAGTATTCTGACTCGATAAAAGCCTCAGGCAGGTAAGGTGAGCTGAATCAAAATCAAGTGGCTTACCAATCTGAGCAGTACCATCTGAAAATGTACAAAATAATCTCAAATAGCTATGAATTTTGATCACTGAATACCTTGGGCTTTATCTATGAGCAAGCAGACAGTAACCCAAAGAAATAAAGACAGGTTTTATGCTTAAATTTGGCCCAGCTCACTTAGGAAAGCTATGTATGAACTTCCCAAACAGCTTTATATGACTGTTACCCAGCAACCATACCTGCAGACTACACAAACATGGATGAAATGGGCATTATATTTTATAGGGGAAGGTCCTCATTGCAGTCTACAAGGCATGTAGATTGCCATGTTAAATAAAACATGAGCCCTAGAGCCCTCTGAGAGTTCAGGAGCAGCAAAGAAGGTTGTAAGACCAAGAAGCTGCAACACAACTGAATGAATAAACATTCTGACAGGTGAAGCAGACAAAATCCAGAGGGATATAAATACCTAATCCCCACTGATACCATTATACCCAACTGCTTTTGTAGCTTAGATATTCCTCTACCAGTTCCTCCTACCAATATGCACATCTTCTGCCTTACCAGAGCAAAATTTCCCTCTAGAGATCATTAAGACTACAATCTGAGGTAGATAAATCCATAACCAATTAATATATATAGCTTGTTTTGGAACAACAGCATTCATTTAAATCTCTGTGAAGGAGAAAAAACAGCTCTTACCAGTTCTCACTTCTTCAATCTTCACTTGTGCAAGGGAAGGATTCTAATGAGAGAAAATGGCATAAAAATCAATATTTCAGCTGTAAACACAAAGTCCCTGCATCATCACAAGAGTCTAATGATGTACTGCTGGGGAATTCAGGGATAATGAAATCAGTTTTGTGTACACCCTTCAACATGCAAAAGGTACTGGCATTGAAAGCCTAGTGTCAGTTTGGCTTGGGCAATCACATATTTCTCAGAAGTCTGGTATGTCCTAAAGTCTAAAAAAATAAATTAAAAAAAAATCCCATCTTAATTAAATTTTCCAAACCTACCAATCAAGGAACTGGATTTTAAACATATGCAATTTTCCAAAGCACAATAACCTTGCAAGGATAAATCTTCCTCCCTCCTTCTGCCTGCACCAGAAGTGAGGCATTGGGACTCTGGGGAGAACATTATTGAGACTTGGCTACAAGACAAGGGTCACGATAACATACAGTTAGTTAAAATATGAGCAAGAACAGGACATCTGTGAAACATTAACGGTTAGCAAGAATAGAATGCCTTTGTCTGTAGAAGCAAATAAGTCCTTGCAGCTGTAACCGCAAGATAAGCATGCTATGGGAAACTAAGGCGTGGGTGACTTTTAATCACTAACCAATAAGGAGCTAGACTTTTGTAATATGTATGAACCTCATTAACTGTGAACCAATTAATTACTAACACGCATCACATGTTGTATAGCAAAAGTATATAAAAGGCACCTGTATCAAATAAAGGCAGAGCATTCACTCTAACTCTATGAGTATACGTGTCTGACTCTCGCTCACAACAACAATTGGCGCCCAAACAGGGACGCTGGATCACCGTAGAGATCATGAAGCGTTGACTGGCGGAACCCCTCACCCTGAATCGTTGTAGAGACGCACGAAGCATTGACCGGCGGAACCCCTCACCCTGAATCGCTGTAGAGACGCACGAAGTGTTGAACCGCGGAGCCCCTCGTCCTTATCGCACAGGTGAGGCTGGGCTGTTAGCTAGTGCGGATATTTTGCCGGCCGGCACGCATAATGGAAGTAGAATTTACTGCAGCGGAATGACTGCTCCTCGCTATCCTCTCTAAGAGAGGGGAGGCAGTCTCTGAGAAGTTTTTACATAAGCTGGTATCCTGGGCTAAAGAGCAAGGATTCTTTAAAGTACCCCCTCTCTTATTCGAATGGGAGGAATGGCGGTCGCTCGGCAACCATATGTGGGACTTAACAATATCAGATAAAGACAAGGCAGTCAAGGAGCTCAGGGCACCTTGGAGAGTAATTATTAACGTCCTTCAAGATATGAAAGCAGAATCCCGAATAGCGGCCGCAACGCGCTGGGGAATGCGTGGGAGTCTGATCTCCACTACTCAGGACTTTTATAGCAGGGTTACATGGCAACGACATCAACCATAGATAAAGAGTTAACCCTCTCATTACTTAAATGCTTTTTAGAAAAGCGAGATATGGCGTTTAACCTGAAGCATTTAGCTGGACTTTGTGCTTATGGTTTTGCTAATGAGTTTTTTCAAACTCCTGATAAGTATTTTGATGAGGATGAGCGGAGAAGTTTTGGAAAAGAACTTTGTGACGCTGTTACGAAATATAAATGGAGCAGGACTTAGCTGCTATGGACACTCAGAACCCGGCGGGGAGGCACCCCCCCTCCCCGGCAAAAAAGAACCGCGTAGCGTTACCGAGCAAGATGGCGCTGGCCTGGGGATGACGCTGCTGGGGGGGCGGTGCCGAGCCGCGAGCTGATAGGCTGATCAGCGCGGATGGGCTCAACAGCCAGAAGGACCCGGGGGAGGCACCTTCCCCGCCTGGCACCATCCCCCCCCCCCCCCCCCCCGAGTGGACGCAAATACTTGGGAACTAGTAAAAGAGACCAGAAAAACAGCTTGTAAAAGAGGACAGAAAAACAATAAGAGATTATGAACTGCAGTTTCCCTATACACAGGCATTTGTTGATTTGTTAATTACTAACTTTTTAACTGTGAAGCAGGCACGGTGGCGGCGCAGACGGCGGTTTCCGTGGCAACGTGATAACGACACACCAGGAGCCATGACAACGAGATAACAACACAGAGCCGGGTGGGGGGGGGCACATTCCTCGCCCGGGACTGGCTGAGGAGCCATGGGGGGCTCCCACCCTGCCGCTTCCTCCGCAGTTTCTTTACATGAGATCACCAGACCTTCTAAAATTATGTTTTAAGTTATACTGTTTAGTGTGCACTTTGTGGCAAAAGGTTAATGGTTTATAGTTTGCATTGCACGGGAGTTGTGTGAGTGAGTGAATGACGGCCGTCATGATTGATCATCATGATTGATCGTCATGACTGATTGTCATGATTGATTGTCATGATTGATTGTCCTGATTGATTGTCCTGTTTGATTGTGAGAGGTTATAGTTCAATGTTGTAAAGGTAATTTTTCTTTGTGGTTGTTTAATGTGTAAACAGAAATGAAATGGGAACTAAACAGACACTAAACGAGAATTTAAAAGGTTTAAAGAATCAGAGATAACTATGAAGTCATCACTATTGTATGAGAAAGTCCCAGAGAACTGATAACTTTGAGTAGGAGCTATGCTTGTGTCGTTACAGGTTCTGGAACACGATGGGATTTTCCTCAAGCAACATTCCGAAGTGTAATAGTTGTCAAATTCTGTTCGATGAAAAATAAGCCCTGGACACTATATGTCGAAGAATGTAAAGATGTAAAGATATGTGTTATATGGTGACATGAGCAGGTAATGAAGTGTATATTAGTAATAGAACATAGCATGGGGTAGACGTGAATATGAATTATCCTTATTTTAACAGGTAAAGATGTATCACTAAGTTTTCTGCAGGAGTTTACACAGTTTCCAAAGAGTATTTTTAAATTAACAAAATGAGCATGAATCAAATTTTCAGTATAAGCTATGAATTTTTATGAGACTTTTAACTTTTAATTTTCTTTTCTGATGAAAAATAGTGTCACCAGTTAACACCTTTATAATTAAGGGCCTGTCATCATTTCCAATGTGAGCTTTTATTTTCAAGGGTGTATAACATGACTATAAAGATACTGTAAGCATAAAACTCGGTTTTGAAAAACAATCTCAACTGGCAGAGACTTCTCCTGGGAAAATTTTTTTTTTTTTGGTTTGTTTGTTTGTTTTGTAGGACCAACCCCATATTATTATCATTATTACTATTATTACTATTATATTTTTATGCTTCAGAAATAGTTCTGTTTTAGGGTAATGTAAGGAATGAAAACTCTGAACTAAGTCTTATTTTGAAAACTGAAGCAGCAGATGCAGAGATTTTAAATTGGCCACTATAAATGTACATTTAGTACTGAAGTTATCTACTGATTTTTGATTGGGGCCACTGACGGCAGCGCTCGCCCGACACTTAAATAGAAAACAGAAAAGCCTGTTTGGGTTAATCAGTGGCCTCTATCAAAAGAGAAGCTGCAACATGTTGAGGAACTTGTACAGGAACAATTAAAATTGGGTCATATTAAACCCTCTGTTAGCCCATAGAACACTCCTATTTTTACCATTCAGGAAAAATCTGGGAAATGAAGATTATTACATGATTTGAGAGCTGTAAACAATTGTATGGAGGACATGGGAGCCTTGCAACCTGGGTTACCATCTCCAGCCATGTTGCCAGAAAAATGGGATTTGTCAATACTAGATCTTAAGGATTGTTTTTTCACAATTCCTTTGCACGAGGATGATGGTGACAAGTTTGTGTTTTCTGTGCCTTCCATCAATAGGGCTGCCCCGTCACAGTGTTATCAATGGGTTGTACTGCCACAGGGTATGAAAAACTCTCCTACCATTTGTTAGTGGCTTGTGGATTTAGCCTTAAGACCGTGGCGAAGGGAAAAGCCTGACTTGCTTACATACCATTATATGGATGACTTATTGGTAGCTAGCCCTACACCCCTTCCTGAGCAAAAACAGAAAGAACAAAAACAGAAAGAACTTGTAACGTGCTTGCAGAATTTTGGTCTAGTCATTGCGCCTGAAAAGGTTCAGAACATTCTCCTTGGAATTACTTGGGCATGCAAATTACAGAAACTAGACTTATACCTCAGAAAATTATTTCGCACCCAGAAATTAAGACTGTTAATGATGTTCAAAAATTGGTAGGTGATCTGCAGTGGCTTCGAACTTTTTGTGGAATTACTAACACAGATCTTTCTCCTTTGATTGACCTTCTACGGAATAGTAATTCCCCTTCTGACCCTAGATCACTTTCTGTGGAGGCTGGGAAAGCACTGAATGACATTACAGAAAAAAAAAAAAAAAAAAAAATTAGAGACTCGGCCATAGATCGTAGATTGGAAAATTGTCTTTTTTCTTTAGTTATCTATAACCAAGAGAAAGAAGTTGTTTCGTTAATTGTTCAGTTCTCTGACAGCGCCCCTATGCGATTAATAGAGTGGGTGTTTCGTAGTTCTACTTTTAGGGCCACAGTTACTACTCAGGCCGATGCAATTGGGCAGTTGATACTAAAGTCTCGACTTCATCTTCGCGTTCTGGCAGGAACTGACCCCAATCTTATCATTTTACCTCTTCAGACTTTGGCTCTGGTAGATTTGTGGATGCAGATGTCAGGTAGCTTTACAAATGCGAGATTGCAACAGTTAGTTCTGCAGTTATGGAATGAAGTCGGGGCCCGAAGACACCCATGGTGGGTTACTCACAATGTACATTTAGTACTTTGGGTAAGGATATTAGTGCTTGAAATACACAAATTTGTGGCTTCTCATGGAATAAAGGCAGGTTTTAAAATACCAATTTTTCAAAACACATCCACAATGATAAATACATTCTGCTACACCAACAATTCAGCGATTAATAAGCCACTTATGTTGTACAATGACATAGTAGCTCCTAAAGCAGAAGATTACATCTAAGATAGGGATTTTTAGTAGCATTTTTACAATTTCATTATGAATTCTTAAAAAGACACTAAGATGTTATAACTTGAATGTTCTGACGTAAAACCACAACAGCAAGGAAATTCAGAGTTGATTCCATTTCAGTTGTCTTCCATGGTTGTATCCAGGTATCGTAGCACATACGATGCACTGAGTGCAATCTCCTGACATGCTGTACCTTGCTACAACAGGGATGAGTACAGAACACATTTTCTTTCCTTGCTCTTGTGTGTTTGTCATAGCTTTAATATTTGAATGTTTCCTTCTCATTGTAGAAACACTAAATGGCTTATACTGTATTTGGGTAGCACTGGTTAGGGTAAATACTGACAAACTGGGAATCCTTGAACTGCTCTAACTTGCAATCAACGTTAATTTGGATTTTTCCTTAATTCTGCAGATGCATTCTTTGTTGAAGTAGTTAAATTGTTTGAAATGTGAAAGTGTTTTGGGTAGTATTTTATATTGATGTATATATTGAAATAGAAATCATTGTAATAATTGTAATAGCTTTTAGTTATAAGTACACTACATCCAGATAGATGGGGCTATACAGTACTGTGATGTTCAACACCTGGGCAGAGCTACTGCTTGGAAAACAAGTTGCAGTGTCAGTAAACCGTATAGATCAAGTATTGTACCATTCAGTGTTGGCGCTCACCAATGCAAAAGGAGAAGAGAAGATTTCAACATGATTAGCACTACATGGCATTCACACATCTAGTAAATTAGTACTTAAGTTTATAATTATTACTGCATTGAGATTTTGTTAATTAGCATTTGTTTTAAGACCTTAAGTTGTAGTACCTAGATAAAACATATGGGTAACTTTTGCTAATATAAGGAAGCAAGAATCAATTCATATGACCATTAGAAGGTTAAAGGAAAATGTCAAACACTTGAGGGTAAATAGTGATAATTAGTTAAGCGAGTAGTTTTTACACGAATGAATTCTTTAACTATTAAAGTCGGGATTTAAGATGCTATTTGTAATTTTGGTAATCTTTTTATTAGTGCCTTGTTTGCTATCGTGTCTGCAAAGGGCCCTGCAGAAGATGGTGGACAACGCCTTTGTGGTATAAAAACAAAAAAGGGAAATTGTTGGCTTTTTAAGAGCCCAAGATGTAGGCAGTTTCGGCCTTGGCAATTAATTCCTGACTTTTACTGAAAAAATAGAATAAAGACACAAGATAAGGAAATGCTAATATAAATAGTCAGAAGTAAAAAGAAGGCCTTAGATGGCTCAGTATTATAATCTTGCTTTGCATTTTAGCACTTATATTGTTTTCTTGTATGGCCAAACATGTGGAGCAACTTGCCCTAGGTGTCTTTTTAGCTCAAAATAATATAAAACGGGGGAAAGTGTGGGAAACTGTTGGCAGAGCACCGTGTAGAGCACCGTACACATCTGGTGTGGATGCTGATATGTTAGGGTCAGCTTTGAAGGGTCAGAGTGTTGAGTGCTTCTCTAGGTTGGATTGGTGCTGATTTGGGTATGGAGTGGAGTCAAGATGGTTTGATGTGGACTTTGGGCTGATTTGTTTTCATGCTGGGTCGGAGATCTGGCCATCTCGGATGGTTTGGGAGACTGGATGGGAAATGGTGGCCATTTCCATGTTGGTGTCTCTTAACAGCAGAAATACATAAGAACATAAACCTGTTTAATGCATGATTGTATTGGGTTTGCGTGGCAAGCCTTTGGTAGCAGTGGGGGAGGGGGGGGACATGGGGTGGCTTCTGTGAAAGAAGCTGCCAGAAGCTTCCCCCATGTCCGACCCGACACAGCCAATGCCAGCCGGCTACAAGAAGGGACCCGCCGCTGGCCAAGGCCAAGCCAATCAGTAACGCCTCTGTGATAGCATAATTAAAAAAAAAAAAAAGGAAGGGAGAAAAAAAAAGCTGCACACTTTGCAGCGGGAGAGAGGAGTGAGAAGATGTAAGAAAAAACAACTCTGCAGACACCAAGGTCAGTGAAGAAGGAGGGGGGAGGATGGGCTCCGGCGCCGGAGCAGCGATTCCCCTGCAACCTGTGGTGAAGACCATGGTGAAGCAGGCTGTCCCCCTGCAGCCCATGGAGGTCCATGGTGGAGCAGTGACCACCTGTAGCCCGTGGAGGACCCCACGCCGGAGCAGGTGGATGCCTGAAGGAGGCTGTGACCCCGCGGGAAGCCCGCGCTGGAGCAGGTTCCTGTCAGGACCTGTAGCCCGTGGAGAGAGGAGCCCACGCCAGAGCAGGTTTGCTGGCAGGACTTGTGACCCCGTGGGGGACTCGCGCTGGAGCAGTCCCTTCCTCAATGGACTGCACACCATGGAATGGACCCATGCCAAAGCAGTTGGTGAGGAACTGTTGGTCATGGGAAGGACTCACGTTGGAGCAGTTGGTGGAGGACTGTCTCCCGTGAGAGGGACCCCACACTGGTGCGGGGGAAGGAGACCTCCCCCTGAGGAGGAAGCAGCGGCAGAAACAACGTGTGATGAACTGACCCCAACCCCATTCCCTGTCCCCCTGTGCCGCTGGGGGGAGAAGGTGGAAATCGGGAAAGAGATTAAGCCCGGGAAGAAGGGAGGGATGGGGGAGGTGTTTTAAGTTTTGGTTTTTACTTCTCATTCTCCTCTAGTTTCGATTGGTAATAAAGTAAATTTGTTTTTTTCCCCTAAGTCGAGTCTGTTTTGCCCGTGCCAGTAATTGCTGAGTGATCTCTCTCCGTCCTTATCTCCACCCACGAGCTTTTCGTTATAATTTTCTCCCCCTGCCCATTTGAGGAGGGGGAGTGATAGAGTGGGCTTTGGTGGGCATCCGGCCTCTAGCCAGGGTCAACCCACCACAATGATTGACATTTCTTTTGGCATCCTGTCGCTTTAGCTTTCAACTTTAATTAAAGAGAGTGTATGCTTTTTTAGGCATTACAATTTTTAGTTCTAATTATAGTAAAAATTGCTTATAGATGTGTAATGAAAGGAGTACAGAGTGTCACTGCTACAGCCTTGTTTGTTTTAAAAGGAAAAGGGGGAGATGTTGGGGACCTGGCCATATTGCAGGACTGTAATACTAGCTGGGCCCCGGCTGGGCCCCAGCTAGGCCTCTTTTAACTGCGTGGCAAAAGAGACAAGCTGAGAGAAAGGAATGCAGCTACGTATGAAAGACGTGTGAAAGTAATAAACAATATTGACAAGATGGACGCCAGCTGGAAATTACGACGAGGAAGTGAACCTGAACCGAGATAAGAGCGAACCAGTGAGACTGAGAGGTCAACGTGTGATTAGTGCTATTAACCAATAGTAATTAGCTTCGTAGTGTGTGGACACGTATGCGGAACCAAGTCAGAAGAAACTTTGACAATTTTGTATCAGGAGTAGCTTTAGCTGGTAACCGCAAAGTAGGAGTACCCTGTTCCCTGTTAACGCTTGGCTTTCCTCACTTGGATTGGGACCGTGGTTGAAAACCATAGTGATGTATTTAATTTGCATTGGAGGCATAATTTTATTAGTAATATTTTTGTTGCCCTGTCTGACCAGCTGCCTGCAAAATTTGGTTATTAAAACAGCTTATAGAACTGTATTGAGTTTGCGTGGCAAGGCTTTGGTAGCAGTGGGGGAGGGGACATGGAGTGGCTTCTATGACAGAAGCTGCCAGACGTTTCCCCCATGTCCAACCCGACACAGCCAATGCCAGCGGCTACAGGAACGGACCCGCCGCTGGCCAAGGCCGAGCCAATCAGTAATGCCTCTGTGATAACATAATTAAGAAAAAAAAAGGAAGGGAGAAAAAAAGCTGCACACTTTGCAGCGGGAGAGAGGAGTGAGAAGATGTAAGAGAAAACAACTTCGCAGACACCAAGGTCAGTGAAGAAGGAGGGGGAGGATGGGCTCCGGCGCCGGAGCAGAGATTCCCCCCCCCGCAGCCTGTGGTGAAAGACCAGGGTGAGGCAGGCTGTCCCCCTGCAGCCCATGGAGGTCCATGGTGGTGCAGATGACCACCTGTAGCCCGTGGAGGACCCCACGCCGGAGCAGGTGGATGCCTGAAGGAGGCTGTGACCCCGCGGGAAGCCCGCGCTGGAGCAGGTTCCTGTCAGGACCTGTAGCCCGTGGAGAGAGGAGCCCACGCCAGAGCAGGTTTGCTGGCAGGACTTGTGACCCCGTGGGGGACTCGCGCTGGAGCAGTCCCTTCCTCAATGGACTGCACACCATGGAATGGACCCATGCCAAAGCAGTTGGTGAGGAACTGTTGGTCATGGGAAGGACTCACGTTGGAGCAGTTGGTGGAGGACTGTCTCCCGTGAGAGGGACCCCACACTGGTGCGGGGGAAGGAGACCTCCCCCTGAGGAGGAAGCAGCGGCAGAAACAACGTGTGATGAACTGACCCCAACCCCATTCCCTGTCCCCCTGTGCCGCTGGGGGGAGAAGGTGGAAATCGGGAAAGAGATTAAGCCCGGGAAGAAGGGAGGGATGGGGGAGGTGTTTTAAGTTTTGGTTTTTACTTCTCATTCTCCTCTAGTTTCGATTGGTAATAAAGTAAATTTGTTTTTTTCCCCTAAGTCGAGTCTGTTTTGCCCGTGCCAGTAATTGCTGAGTGATCTCTCTCCGTCCTTATCTCCACCCACGAGCTTTTCGTTATAATTTTCTCCCCCTGCCCATTTGAGGAGGGGGAGTGATAGAGTGGGCTTTGGTGGGCATCCGGCCTCTAGCCAGGGTCAACCCACCACAATGATTGACATTTCTTTTGGCATCCTGTCGCTTTAGCTTTCAACTTTAATTAAAGAGAGTGTATGCTTTTTTAGGCATTACAATTTTTAGTTCTAATTATAGTAAAAATTGCTTATAGATGTGTAATGAAAGGAGTACAGAGTGTCACTGCTACAGCCTTGTTTGTTTTAAAAGGAAAAGGGGGAGATGTTGGGGACCTGGCCATATTGCAGGACTGTAATACTAGCTGGGCCCCGGCTGGGCCCCAGCTAGGCCTCTTTTAACTGCGTGGCAAAAGAGACAAGCTGAGAGAAAGGAATGCAGCTACGTATGAAAGACGTGTGAAAGTAATAAACAATATTGACAAGATGGACGCCAGCTGGAAATTACGACGAGGAAGTGAACCTGAACCGAGATAAGAGCGAACCAGTGAGACTGAGAGGTCAACGTGTGATTAGTGCTATTAACCAATAGTAATTAGCTTCGTAGTGTGTGGACACGTATGCGGAACCAAGTCAGAAGAAACTTTGACAATTTTGTATCAGGAGTAGCTTTAGCTGGTAACCGCAAAGTAGGAGTACCCTGTTCCCTGTTAACGCTTGGCTTTCCTCACTTGGATTGGGACCGTGGTTGAAAACCATAGTGATGTATTTAATTTGCATTGGAGGCATAATTTTATTAGTAATATTTTTGTTGCCCTGTCTGACCAGCTGCCTGCAAAATTTGGTTATTAAAACAGCTTATAGAACTGTATTGAGTTTGCGTGGCAAGGCTTTGGTAGCAGTGGGGGAGGGGACATGGAGTGGCTTCTATGACAGAAGCTGCCAGACGTTTCCCCCATGTCCAACCCGACACAGCCAATGCCAGCGGCTACAGGAACGGACCCGCCGCTGGCCAAGGCCGAGCCAATCAGTAATGCCTCTGTGATAACATAATTAAGAAAAAAAAAGGAAGGGAGAAAAAAAGCTGCACACTTTGCAGCGGGAGAGAGGAGTGAGAAGATGTAAGAGAAAACAACTTCGCAGACACCAAGGTCAGTGAAGAAGGAGGGGGAGGATGGGCTCCGGCGCCGGAGCAGAGATTCCCCCCCCCGCAGCCTGTGGTGAAAGACCAGGGTGAGGCAGGCTGTCCCCCTGCAGCCCATGGAGGTCCATGGTGGTGCAGATGACCACCTGTAGCCCGTGGAGGACCCCACGCCGGAGCAGGTGGATGTCGAAGGAGGCTGTGACCCTGTGGGAAGCCCGCGCTGGAGCAGGTTCCTGTCAGGACCTGTAGCCCGTGGAGAGAGGAGCCCACGCCGGAGCAGGTTTGCTGGCAGGACTTGTGACCCCGTGGGGGACCCGCGCTGGAGCAGTCCCTTCCTGAAGGACTGCACCCCATGGAATGGACCCAGACTGGAGCAGCTCGTGAAGAGCTGTCAGTCATGGGAAGGACTCACGTTGGAGCAGTTGGTGGAGGACTGTCTCCCGTGAGAGGGACCCCATGCTGGTGCGGGGGAAGGAGACCTCCCCCTGAGGAGGAAGCAGCGGCAGAAACACCGTGTGATGAACTGACCCTAACCCCATTCCCTGTCCCCCTGTGCTGCTGGGGGGAGGAGGTGGAAAATCGGGAAAGAGATTAAGCCCGGGAAGAAGGGAGGGATGGGGGAGATGTTTTAAGTTTTGGTTTTACTTCTCATTCTCCTCTAATTTTGATTTGTAATAAAGTAAATTTGTTTTTTTTTCCCCCAAGTCGTGTCTGTTTTAGCCAGGGTCAACCCACCACAAGAACACAGGCTAATCTCTTTGTACAAAAAGAAAACGGGGGAAGTGTGGAGAACATTATTGAGACTTGGCTACAAGACAAGGGTCACGATAACATACAGTTAGTTAAAATATGAGCAAGAATAGGACATCTGTGAAACATTAACGGTTAGCAAGAATAGAATGCCTTTGTCTGTAGAAGCAAATAAGTCCTTGCAGCTGTAACCGCAAGATAAGCATGCTATGGGAAACTAAGGCGTGGGTGACTTTTAATCACTAACCAATAAGGAGCTAGACTTTTGTAATATGTATGAACCTCATTAACTGTGAACCAATTAATTACTAACACGCATCACATGTTGTATAGCAAAAGTATATAAAAGGCACCTGTATCAAATAAAGGCAGAGCATTCACTCTAACTCTATGAGTATACGTGTCTGACTCTCGCTCACAGCAACAGGACTCTCCCTGTGTCCACTGACAGCAAGATGGGAGGGAGGGGGGAATTGGAGAACCTAATCCATTTTGAACATCCTGTTTCACTTGAGAAAAGGAGGCAGCTGCCTCTTGGAGCCAGACGGATTTAAAAGAGAAGCAGTCCCCCCTTCTCCATCCTTTTCTTCTAGGAGGGAGACAGCAGTAGTTGTATGAGGGAGATGTGTTGAGAGGCAGGAACTTGATGGAAGGGCTAAGGAGGTGAAGAGAGAATTGTGGCCCAGCAGATGGGTCCCTAGTTCATAATACAAGAGACATGATTAATCAGAGTTTCTATGTGATTTTGGACAAGTCTCTGATTCTCTGGGCCTCTGTGCCCCATTTATAAGAACTGGAATAAATCTTTTTCACCTCTTACACAGAAAAGTCTGATGTTAGCTCCATTACAGACTGTGGGGTGCTCAGATGAGGAGGTAACGGGGGCCATATCAGGTAACTCAAATACAAAACTGTAAACTATAGACAGTCACAACTGTGTTTAATAAAACCAAAACCCATTCAACTATTTGCTTCAGTTTTTGCTGCTTCTCCCCTGAATGACAAAAAGTCCTTAATACCTATCTGTAAAAGCAATGGCAATCTTCTAAAGGAGATTGGAAATACTTGGGTTCAGTGGTTCCAAATATCACAGATGGCAATGTATAGGTATCACACAAAGCCAAGGCCTTCTGTTTCATGGACTGAAGCCTTGTTTACCCATGATTTCTGTAAACCACTATGAAGTTGTTCACAAAATTACCCTTAACTGAAACAGTCTTTTGTAACAAGTGTTCTAATTTGAAGAGAGTAAAATCCTTTTTATAAAAAATGCTTCCCACAACGGTCTGATAGTAACTCCTAGCACAGGAACCAATAGTGACAAAAGCCAAATATAAAACAAAGAAAAGACACACAGACAGGGGCTTTCAAAACTGCAATTTAGTCACCTAAATGAGAAATCTGCATTTTCAGAGAGCTGAGTACCCAGCACCCTCGAGAAATATCAAAGAAAATTATAGAGCAGCCAATACTCACACAAGCTAGAGTATTTGTTTAGGGGACCTTTGGCTATTTCTTCATAATCGTTAAAGTCTTGCTCAGAGCTCCAATCTTTGCACAATATGCTGTGTCTACCATATTGACAGCCTGATGACATGTATAGTTAAATATGATGAGACAGCAGTTCGAAAGCTACTGATATGGTGCAGAGATAGCGGCGCACCCTCGGATGCTGATTCTGCTTTCCTAGTGACTGCTTGGGAAGAGGCAGGAAAGCTCCTTATTGATGCCACAACAACACCCCTGTTAACTACATGGTGGTTAATTACTGATTCTTTACACCAGTAACTAGAAGATCAAGATTCTTTACACCAGTTAAGGGTGGATCAAACTACCGCTGCCTCTGCTATTGCTGCAGTCACAGGTAAGGCTTCCACAAGTCCCTCTGCGCCTCCCCAGTATTTAACTGCTCAAAATGAAGAGTCAAAAGATCTAGGCGACTCAGCTACACTTATTGATTTGACTTCATCATGGGACAATGTATTGGGTTTGCGTGGCAAGGTTTTGGTAGCGGGGGGTGGGACATGGAGTGGCTTCTATGACAGAAGCTGCCAGACGTTTCCCCCATGTCCGACTCGACACAGCCAATGCCAGCCGGCTACAAAAACAGACCCGCCGCTGGCCAAGGCCGAGCCAATCAGTAACGCCTCTGTGATAACAGAATTAAGGAAAAAAAGGGAAGAGAGGGGAAAAAATAAAAGCTGCACACTTTGCAGCTAGAGAGGAGTGAGAAGATGTAAGAGGAACAACTCCACAGACACCAAGGTCAGGGAAGAAGGAGGAGGAGGAGGTGCTCCAGGCGCCGGAGCAGAGATTCCCCTGCAGCCTGTGGTGAAGACCATGGTGAGGCAGGCTGTCCCCCTGCAGTCCATGGAGGTCCATGGTGGAGCAGATATCCGCCTGTAGCCCATGGAGGACCCCATGCCGGACTTGGGGAAAAAAACCAAATTTACTTTATTACCAATCATAATTAGAGGAGAATGAGAAGTAAAATCAAATCTTAAAACACCTCCCCCATCCCTCCCTTCTTCCCGGGCTTAATCTCTTTCCCGATTTTCCACCTCCTCCCCCCAGCAGCACAGGGGGACAGGGAATGGGGTTGGGGTCAGTTCATCACATGTTGTTTCTGCCGCTGCTTCCTCCTCAGGGGGAGGACTCCTTCCCCCACACCAGCGTGGGGTCCCTCTCACGGGAGACAGTCCTCCACCAACTTCTCCAACGTGAGTTCTTCCCATGACTGACAGTTCTTCACCAACTGCTTTGGCATGGGTCCATTCCATGGGGTGCAGTCCTTCAGGAAGGGACTGCTCCAGCGTGGGTCCCCCACGGGGTCACAAGTCCTGCCAGCAAACCTGCTCTGGCGTGGGCTCCTCTCTCCATGGGCTACAGGTCCTGACAGGAACCTGCTCCAGCGCGGGCTTCCCACGGGGTCACAGCCTCCTTCAGGCATCCACCTGCTCCGGCGTGGAGTCCTCCACGGGCTACAGGTGGTCATCTGCTCCACCATGGACCTCCATGGACTGCAGGGGGACAGCCTGCCTCACCATGGTCTTCACCACAGGCTGCAGGGGAATCTCTGCTCTGGCGCCTGGAGCACCTCCTCCTCCTCCTCCTCCTTCTTCCCTGACCTTGGTGTCTGTGGAGTTGTTTCTCCTACATCTTCTCACTCCTCTCTCCCGCTGCAAAGTGTGCAGCTTTTTTTTCTTCCCTCTCTTCCTTTTTTTCTTAATTATGTTCTCACAGAGGCGTTACTGATTTGCTCGGTCTTGGCCAGCGGCAGGTCCGTTCTTGTAGCCGGCTGGCATTGGCTGTGTCGGGTTGGACATGGGGGAAGCTTCTGGCAACTTCTCTCACAGAAGCCACCCCATGTCCCCTCCTCCTGCTGCTACCAAAACTTTGCCATGCAAACCCAATACAAGCTGCTATTGATTTTTTGCTTTTAGCTCATGTTGTAGATCACTATAGATTTTGTACAATCAGAGGCTTAGCAGAAGCAGTGAGGCTATTAGCCAGCTTAGGCCCTTGACATAAGTCAGGGTAAATTAACAGAAGTCTCCAGGATACTTACTTGTCCTTGAGACTTCAAACAACTTTATCAAAATAAGCTGGGAAAAAGAAGGGAGTAGCTTTAAGCTGGTAACCGCAAAGTAAGGAGTATCCTGTTGACGTCCTTGAGACGTGAACAGAGCAAAACCACCTGTTATAACAAAGAAGTTCCCAGGATAATTAATAAACCAATCAGTATGGGTCTTTAAGAATATGCATGAGCTTAATTAACCACTATATATAAGGAGCACGTATGTAATCAATAAACGGAGCTTGCTGATCACTCATATTGAGCGTCCGGGTTTTCCCTCCGTCGCGACAAGCTCAAGGACATGGTTGTGAACAACTTGAAGGCATGTGCTGTATGAATTTATCAGACCACTCAGAATCAATTCATATGGCCATTAAAAGATTAAAGGAAAATGTCAAACAGTTGAGGGTAAATAATGATGATTGTTTAAGTGAGTGGTTTCGGAGTTGGGGAATACAAGGATGGGTCTCTTCACTATTAAAGTCAGAATTAAAGGTGTTATTCGTAATTTTGGTGATCCTCCTATTAGTGCCTTGTTTGCTATCGTGTCTGCAAAGGGCCCTGCAGAAGATGGTGAACAACGCCTTTGTGGTACAAAAACAAAAAGGGGGAATTGTTGGTGCTTTAAGCGCTGAGGCTGCATGAGGCCTCAGCCTTGAGCAATTAATTCCTGACCTTGAGCGAAGATAAAATGAAACAACAAAAAACAGAATAACAAGCAAGAATGTGTATGAGACAAGATAAGGATGGTTTGCAAGCTGTAATTAGTAACCAGTCAGAAGTAAAAGAATGGCTCCTGAACAGGTGGATTTATCCAATCATGTCAATTGTTTAGGCGTGTGTGTGATAAGGGGTAACAGATCAAAAGTGAAAGAGTGCTGCATGCTTGGGGCATGCTGGAGGAAAAAAGGCTATATAAGCAGTGCAAAGCTTCAATAAAGTACTGATGCCTGAACGCATCTCGGTGTTGGTCATTTTTTCCTCTGCCACAACTCACCTTGGTACTGTTCTCACCCAGCAAATCTGTGCATTTTGTTAAAACAAAGTTTGCCTGGTAAGCTGATGTGCTAAGGCCTGGGTAACAGGCCCAAGCTAATTGTTGACTTTTAAATGGATCCTGTAACAGTATAACGTTTATAGCACAACAGCAATCAGCAACTTTTTTGCAACCCTCAGCAGATGAAACAATATATGCAAGCATTTGTTGTAACATTTATAGTATAACGACAATCAACAACTTTTTAGCAACCATCAGCAAATATAACAATATTTTAGCAGTCATCAGCAAACATAAGAATAGGTGCAATCAGCAGATGTCTTGGGTTAGGACTGGAATAGGTGGTGAACCCAGACAGACATCAGTTGAGAAGGCTGTGGTTAGAACCACAAAAACAGAAATACTCCCTTGGGTTCTTCTCTAAGGACCGGTCAGACTTTGGGTAGAACCCAATTTGGAGGATGAGGTGCCAGATGTTTCTGCACAAAGGAAAAAGTAAGTCATCCTGACTTGCTGAGTTTGGTAATTAAACACTATAAAGCTGGACCCCGGCACAGCAACTCTTCGGTGGCCACATCTGTGGGTGGATGCACTATGCAGGACTTCCAAATTGCTGGGAAGAAGTTCTCCAAATCCTTGCTGCTCTGGGGAGCCCCAGCGACAGTGGGTCTGAATGACGGTGACAGGGCAGCTGGTGATATATCTTTCTTAATCACTATTGCTAAGTTTATGTAGCAATGATTAGATGCATTGCCGAATTGTGTGTTGATGCTTTTCAACATATTTGGCTTATTTTGATTGTTTACGGTGTAGTTGCTTTGTTTGTATTATCCTAAGATAATCAGTAAAATAAGCTTACTCTATTGGTTGGTGCTAGTGTCCTTTCTGTCAACTCCCATTAATTAGCAAAACATTGGGCAAAACATAATCATACTTAGTTTCTTAGCTTTTATTAATAAATTGATAGCCTTCTGTTTAAATAAAATCTTCTGTTTACACCATTAATAGATCTGTAGGACATCTACCTGTCTACTGAAAACATCACAACAATATCATTTACATTCTGAAGCCCATTAAAATTAATCTGATGGCAAATACAATAGAACAGTGGAAAAAATAATTACAGGAGTTAAATCTAGGTAGGACTGCAGTTTCTTCTTTAAAGGCACAAATTCTTCCTTCAGTTCTGCTAGTTTCTGTAAAGAAAGCAAGGCAGATTATATTCTATAGTCTTACTTGTAGAAGTGATGTAAATCAGTGAAATAGATCCACAATTATCTGCAGCATTTCAGAATTCAGAGATGCTGGCGAGGGCTTTCATGATCCTTCTTAAAACCCATGGTAAACTGAAGATCTGCTATTTATTCACAGAATCGTAGGGGTTAGAAGAGACCTCAGGAGATCATCTAGTCCAACCCCCCTGCCAAAGCAGGTTCCCTACTACAGGTTGCACAGGAAAGCATCCACACAGGTTTTGAACATCTCCAGAGATGGAGACTCCACAACCTCTCTGGGCAGCCTGTCCCAGTGCTCCGTCACCGTTACAGTAAAGAAATTTTTCCTTAAGTTTGTCTGGAACTTCCAATGTTCCAGGTTCTGCCCATTGCCCCTTGTCATGTCACTGGGTACTACTGAAAAGAGCCTGGCCCCAAACATTTGGCTCCCACATTTCAGGTATTTATAGATATTGATAAGATCCCCTCTCAGTCTTCTCTTCTCCAGGCTGAAGAGTCCCAGCTCTCTCAGCCTCTCCTCATATGGGAGATGCTCCAGGCCCCTAATCAACTTTGTGGCCCTCTGCTGGACTCTCTCTAGAAGGTCCCTGTCTTTCTTGAACTGAGGAGCCCAGAACTGGACACAGTATTCCAGATGGGGCCTCACCAGGGCAGAGTAGAGGGGGAGGAGAACCACGACCTGCTGGTCACACTCTTTTTAATGCACCCCAGGATACTGTTGGCCATTTTGGCCACAAGGGCACACTGCTGGCTCATGGCCAGCCTGCTGTCCACCAGGATACCCAGGCCCTTTTCCACAGAGCTCCTCTCCAGCAGGCCAGTCCCTAACCTGTACTCGAGCATGCAGTTATTCCTCCCCAGGTGAAGGACTCTGCACTTGCTCTTGTTGAACCTCATCAGGTTCCTTTCCGCCCAACTCTCCAGCGTGTCCAGGTCTCATTGAATGGCAGCACAGCCTTCTGGTGTGTCAGCCACTCCTTCCAACTTTGTATCATCAGCAAACTTGCTGAGGGTGGACTCTATCCCTACATCCAGGTCATTGATGAAGATGTTTAACAAGACCGGACACAGTACTGACCCCTGGGGAACACCACCTAGTTACAGGCCTCCAACTAGATTCTGCACCACTGATTGCAACCTTCTGAGCTCTGCCAGTCAGCCAGTTCTCAGTCCACCTCACCATCCACTCATCTATCCCATACCTTCTAAGCTTTGCTACAAGGATGTTGTGGGATATGGTATCAAAAGCCTTGCTGAAATCAAGGCAGACAACATCCACTGTTCTTCCCTCATCTACCCAGCTGGTGATGACATCATAGAAGGCTACCAGATTGGTCAAGCATGATTCCCCCTTAGTGAAACCATGTTGACTACTCCTGATAATCTTTTCTTCCAACTGCTTAGAGATGGTATCAAGAATGAGCTGTTCCATCACCTTCCCAGGGATGGAGGTGAGGCTGACTGGCCTGTAGTTGCCCGGATCCTCCTTCTTGCCCTTTTTGAAGACTGGAGTGACATTGGCTATCCTCCAGTCTTCAGGCACCTCTCCTGTTCTCCAAGACATTTCAAAGATGATAGAGAGCGGTTTAGTGATCCTTTCCATCAGCTCCTTCAGCACTCCTGGGTGCATCCCATCGGGGCCCATGGATTTGTGTGAATTGATTTTGTTTAGGCTATCTTGGACCAGTTCTTCCTCAACCAAGAGGAAGTCTTCCTCCCTTCAGACTCTCTTCCCTCTAACATCTGGGGTTCTTGAGGGGCACTTTTAGCCATAAAGACTGAAGCAAAGAAGGCGTTCAGTATCTCTGCCGTCTCAGCATCTCCCGAAACCAGGGCACCCGCCTCTTTTAACAGCGGGCCCACATTTTCCCTGGTCTGCCTTTTGTTATTGATGTACTTGAAAAAACCTTTTTTGTTGTCTTTAACCTCCTTTGCCAGATTCAGCTCCAAGTGGACCTTAGACTTCCTAGTTGCATCCCTGCAGGCCCTGACCATATTCCTATACTCCTCCCAGGTGGCTAGACACTTTTTCCACATTTCATGGACCTTCCTCTTCTCTTTGAGTTTTTCCATGAGCTCCTTACTTATCCACATGGGTTTCCTATCACTCTTGCCTGATTTCTTTCTCTTAGGGATGCATTTTGGGCTTGGAGGAAGCAGTGCTTGAGCATTAACCAACTATCTTGGGCCCCCTTACCTTCCAACACTCTAGTCCATGGAATAACCCCAAGTAGGTCCTTGAAGAGGTCAAAGTTGGCTCTCCTCAAGTCCAGTGTTGCAACTCTACTTATTGACTTGCATCTTCTGTCCTGGTTTTGCTAGGATAGAGTTAATTTTCTTTTAGTAATTAGAATAGCTGTATTTTAGTTTCAGTGTTTCAGTTCAGACTTATTATGAGAAGAACGTTGATAACAGTGCTGGTGTTATTAGTTGCTGCTGGAGCTCAAGGCCACTGTGTTTGGCTGGTTCACAGCTGCATTAGGACTGGGAGGGAGAAGCGCAGTGAATAGCAAAGCCCAGAACTGGCATTTGGATGTGCCAAAGAGATATTCCAGATCATATCCCGTCATGTTTAGTATATTAACCAGGGTTGACCAGAAATCGGGGGTATTCTCTCGGGGATCGCTCAGGCTCCCACTTCTTGGGTTTCAGTTTCGGGACTGTCTGGGCTCTGGGATCGTTAGCTGGCACAGGCTGGGCATCAGTCAGTGGGCGGTGAGCACTGTGCATCACTCATTTGTATAGTCTGTTATCACTGTTGTTATCATCATCATTTTATTTTAATTAGTAAATAGTTTTTATCTCAATCCGTGAGTTTCCTTGCCCTTTTCTTTCCAATTCTCTCCCCGACACCCTGGGCGAGGGACGAGGAGGGTGATAGAGCAGGCTGTGTTTGGCTGCAAGCTGCAAGAAAAAAGGGTGAATCCACCCAAACCACCACACCATGAGATCCTGAACTCCACCATCTCATGGTGGTTGCAACTCAGGCTGCCCCTAACCTTCACATCCCCAACCAGCCCTTCCTTGTTAGTAAGAACAAGGTCCAGAAGCACACCTCTCCTCATTGGCTCTTCCACCACCTGCTTCAGAAAGTTATCCTCTATGTATTGCAGGAATCTCTTGGACTGTGTGTGCCTGGCAGCGTTGCTTTTCCAAACAATGTCAGGGTGATTGAAGTCCCCCATGAGAACCAGGGCCTGCAATCTTGAGGCTACACTCAGCTGCCTGTAGAAGGCCTCAGCCTGATCAGGTGGCCTATAGTAAACACCCATAACAGTGTCACCTGTGTTAGCATGTCCCATTTTTACCCATAAGCTCTCCACTCATTCATGATCCATCTCTAGGTGGAGCTGGATACATTCTAGTTTCTCTCTCACATAAAGGGCAACCCTGCAGTGCTGACCTGTCTTTCCTAAAGAGGACATACCCATCCATGACAGCACTCCAATCATACGAGCTGTCCCACTATGTCTCCGTGACTGCAATGAGTTCGTGGCACTGCTACCGCACTCAGGTCTCTAGTTCTTCCTGTTTATTCCCCATGCTGCAAGCATTTGTATACAAACACTTAAGAGAGGAGAAGGGAGTAGAGCATCCAGGTATCCCCAGGGGGTGCAAGAGGACCTCCTGTAGTTGTGCACACCCTTGAGGTGACTGACCTTCTGGCTCCAGTCATGGGAGGCAGCTAAGGCAGACTTGTTACTCTGACAGTTGGCCTGTCCCATTCCCCAGTCTACTGCAATGGCATGAGCATTGCTACTTTGGACCCCACCCCCCAAGCCATTCAGTTTAAAGCCCACCTTACTAGGTCAGCCAGCTTGCTGCCAAAGATTGCTCTGCCTCTTCTAGACAGGTGGATCCCATCCCTCCCTAATAGATTATAGTCTGTATAGGAAGTCCCATTATCATAAAAACCAAAACCCTCATGTTGACACCAGCCACGTAGCCAGGAGTTTATGTGCATTATGCGTTTATTTCTGGCTTCCCACCTTCCTCCAACAGGCAGAATGGAGGAGAAGATAACTTGGGCACTGATGTTTTTCACTTGCCTACCCAGGGCTTTATAATCTTCCTTAACTCTGCCCATGTTCCGCCTAGCAGCATCATTGGTGCCCACATGAAAGATCAACAGAGCACGGTGTTCTGTTTCCTTGACAAGCTGTGGCACCCTCACAGCAATGTCCCAGATCTTGGCTCCCAGGAGGCAGCAAACCTCTCGAGACTCCCTGTCAGGCCAGCAGAGGGGACCCTCAGTGCCCTTTAACAGGGAGTCTCCCACTACAAGCACCGGGTGTTTCTTTTTCCAATATCTACTGCAGGGTGCCAGTGCAGTTACTTCCTGCAGATATTGCTCCTGTGTGTTGAGGGGTTCAGTAGGTACGAGAGCTTCAAATCTGGTTTTGGTGGTGATGGTGGAGGGTGGGGGCTGAAGCGAAGCCCTGCTTTTCTGGGTCACCAAGGTCCAAGGTGCCTCCATCACAGTGTTGTCCCCTAGTGGGACATGATTCTCAAATAATCTATCTATCTCTTTCTCAGTACCTCTAATGCAGCACAGCCTTTAAACTGCTTCTTGCAGCTCAGCCACCTGGTGTAGGAGATCATAAACCTGTGCACATCTATCACAGGGACTCACGTTATCACCGGGAGAAGGTTCAGGGCACTCAGTCGTGGCAGCCATCTGAACCGAGGTCTCCTTTCTTACCAGATCTGACTGGGTGGATGCATCAGACATCTCTGGGAATTTACCTGAAGGGGCCCTGGTTTTAGCTCTCAGATGAGTGCCCACAACCATACTGCCAGGAATCATGAGCACTTCCCCTGGCAGCAGACCTGCAAACTAGCTGCTGCAATGGAATGCTGCTTCCAGCAGAGCTAAAGTGAGCCACCCTACGCCCTTCCTGTCCGAACTGCAGCGCAAACTGCCGTGTCCCTCTCTGTTTGCCCACTCTGTTCACTGACACTCCCTAAGGGACGCCTTTGTACATATGGGGAGGAGTTACGCCATTGCTCCAGGCCATAATGTCCAACAACTTTTCAAAACATCAAGAAGGCACTAACGTCAGCACTGGCATTGGGCCTGTCAGACCTATCAAAGCCATTTGAACTATTTGTGCACGAAAGACAGCATCTGGCACTGGGGGCGCTGACCCAAAGACTGGGGAATGGAAAAGACCTGTGGGGTGTGAGTAAAGGATGGCCAGGATGCCTACAAGCTGTGGCTGCAACAGTTCTCTTGATACAAGAGGCCCAAAAACTCACAATGAGACAACAAATGACCATTTATGTTCCTCATATGGTTATATTGGTATTGGAGCAAAAGGGGGGACAGTGGTTATCCCCTAGCAGATGGAGCTCTAACATGTCCGGCACGGCAGCACTCAGTGGTGGGGTGACTTCATTCAAGCCACGATAGTCCCCTGTCAGTCTCCACTCCCCATTAGACTCCCACACTGGCCACATGGGGCTGTTAAAGGGAGAGCGAGTCCTGCTGATCACTGCTTGGCTCTCCAGCTGATGAATGAGTTTATGGATGGGAACTAAGGAGTCTTGGTTGGTGCGATATTGCCGCCGGTGCACTGTTGTGGTAGCGATCAGCACCTGCTGTTCTTTGACCCTTAGCAGTCCCACAACAGAAGGGTCCTCTGAGAGACCAGGCAGAGCAGACAGCTGTTTGATTTCCTCTGTCTCCAAGACAGCTATGCCAGAAGTCCACCAGTACCCTCTTGGGTCCTTGAAATACACTCTCTTGAGGTAATGTATGCCATGAATGCATGGAGCACCTGGGCCAGTCACAATGGGGTGCTTTTGCCAGTCATTCCCAGTCAGGGTCATTTCAGCCTCCAACACAGTCAGCTCTTGGGACCTCCCTGACATTCCCAGTCAGCTGTTGGGACCCTCCAGAAATACAGATGGATTCTGCTCCTTTAAAGTTCTATATACTAAACATGACATAAATCTGATTGGCATATCCAACTGTCAGTTCTGGGTTTTACTAACTACTACACTTTTCTTCTCCACTCCTACCTTCCAGTCCTCTGTTCTTGTAGTTATCAACATTTCTTCTCATAACAATCCTCACTGAAACAAAAACACAGTGCTTTCTAGCTACTAAGAAGAAAATTCAACTTATCCCAGCAAAAACCAGGACAGATGGCATCAGGGTGCATTGGGCACCAGTGTCCACTAAAGCTTTATACTTCTGGGGGTCAGATGTGCCAGGCCAATGAATCCACACAGTCCAGTAAACTTGGGTATCCCTTTCCTCCACCTGGCTAGAGGCAGGGCTCCTCTAATGCTGGTCATCATATTCATCACTCACTTCTTCTGAAATATGATCAAAAAGATTAGGATCAAGGAAAGGATTAAGATTAGCATCAGCCCTCCTGTTCTGTCTGGGGAATTGTCCACTGGAGACTGGAGCAGCATTTTTCCTAGAAGGACCAGAAGAATCCTTATTTGTACTTGTTTTTCTTTGCAACTCATGTACTCGTGCCTGCAGGACCGAGGTAGGTTTCCCATCCCACTTTCTCATGTCTTCTCCATAGTCACTCAAGTAAAACCACAGTGTGCCCCATGGTGTATACCGTCTCTCTTGAGCAGGGAAACGCTTGCTCCTAACAGCTGAGACATAGGTCCGAACGGGCGGAGGGCGGAGCCTGTTCTCGAATCGCTGGAACTCTTGTAATGGATTCTCCACATGTTTCTCCAGGACTTCTGGTAGTTTTTCCACGGCTGAGACACAGGCTTGTATAGAGGCAGAGTGACTGTCTTGAAATCCCCAGAGCCGGAGCCACATCAGGAACGACTGTAGTAACATGTTGTCCTGTTACCCAAGAGTCCTCAGTCCTGGAGTTTAGGAAGCTCCTGGGACATCTTTGTTGTTGGTGCTTTAAGAGCCGAAGCTGCAGGCAGCTTCAGCCTTGAGCAATTAATTCCTGACCTTGAGTGAAGATAAACTGTAAATAAAACAAAGTGGACTAACAAGTAAGAATGTGTATGAGACAAGATAAGGGATGATTGTGAGCTGTAATCAGTAACCAGTCAGAAGTAAAAGAATGGCTCGTGAACAGGTGGAGTTATCCAGTCATGTCAATTGTTTAGGCACGTGCTTGCAGTGTGTGTGATACGCAGTATCGAATTAAAAGTGAAAGAATGCCGTGTGCTTGGGGTGTGGAGGAGGAAAAAAGGATATATAAGCAGTGCAAAGCTTCAATAAAGTGCTGATGCCTGAACGCATCTCGGTGTTGGTCATTTCATCTGCTGCAGTTTGTTACTACAATTTTGAGCCTGTCCTAGTTTTTAGCTGAAACAGAGCTGGGTTTCTTTTTCAGTAGCTAGAATTGTGCTGCGTTTTGCTTTTCAGCCTGGGACTTGCTGTGAGAGTGACACTGAGAACATACCAATGTTTACATTTTTGTCACTGGAAGTGAAGGACTTTGTGTTCTGTTAGTCCACAAGCACAAGATTTAAGGGGGGAGAAGAATATTTAAATTAATAAACTTAATTGACAGTTAGATATGCCAATGGGGTATTCCATATCATATCACGTCATGCCCAGTATATTAGTGAGGGACTCTTCCTCTCTTGCTCTCTCTGGCTTTCGCTCGGGCTCTCGTTCTTCCGGGATTGCGGTTTCGGTTTGGGATTGTCGCTCCTCTGGGATCATTATCTGGGAATGGGCCGGGCTTGGTCGGAGGGTCGTGAGCAGTTTCACTGCATATCACTCATTTGCATATTTTGTTACTGTTATCATTATCACTACTATTTTAATATTAGTATTATTTTAGGTTTTCTTTTCTTTCTGTTATTAAACTGTTCTTATATCAACCTACAAGCCTCCTTATCCTTGCCCCCCAATCCTCTCCCTTTTTCCCTGGGGGTTTGGGGGAAGTGGGTGAATGGCTGTGTTGGCTGCTAGCCAAGAGCTAGCCCAGTGAAACTATCACAGGGCCCAACCAACCATATATCCGCTGGGATAGAATCATAGAATTAATTCTCGGTCAGAAAAGCTGCATTTTAAGAAGACTGCAGCACCCAATTTGGTGAGAACCAAGTTGATAAGACACTGTGTTTTAGTTTGTGTCCCATCATGGTATGCAGGTTTACGTAGTGATCTTGGTCTTTAGCAGTTTAGAGTTAACGAGGTGCTAAGGCTAGGAGGAGCAAAAGCCAGGGCAGCTGACCCAAGCTGGCCAACAGAAGTATTCCATACCATAAACATCATGCTCACTATAAATTGGAAAGGTTGCTAGGGACAACCCTCTTCTTCAGTGGCCATCATCCCAGGAGGGTCTCACCCGTCTTTTTGCTCCCAAGGCCTACTCTCCTGCTTGTTGTGACTGTCGCATTTTCATTGACTGAGTATAACTTTGTGTATTTTATATTAGTATTAATATTAGTTCTTCTTATTATTTCATTAAATCTGTTTTCATTTCAACCCACATGTTTCTCTTCCTTTTTCTAGTTCCCCTGCCCCAAGGGTGGGGAGGGGTCATTGGGTGATAGCACAACTGCCTGAACCAAGACAACACCTAACACCAGAAGGGAGAGAATGTAGAAAAACTTGCATTTCCCTGTGAGATTTCCCAGTGGAAACATCCACAGCTGTTACATCCAGAGTCCCAAAGGCCAGGGGAAAGAAAACAAAACAAAACAAAACAAAACAAAACAAAAAGGCCTAAGGAAAAGACATCTGCACAGAGTAATAGTCTTCTGCATAATTCGCTAATTCAGTTACAGACCTGTTACACAAGCTAAACTTAAGATCACAGAGAGGGGCCAAGGCAAACCTGCACAAAGCACGTGGGTCTGGTATCTTCACTACAAGCAGTGCCACAATTACTACGTCAAAAGACAAAAATCAGAAAATAATTAGACTGGAAAGGGGCTGTGGAGAACATCTGGGCCAATCTCCACTCAAGGCAGAGGTTGATCCTGCCATGCTTGGCAAAGCACTTCAGATTACATCCTCTAGGGAATGGGCGTGATACTGATAATTTTTTTTTTTAAAGTCTCCCACACACTGGTTAAAGGAAATTCTTACCTGGGAATGGTAGGACTTCACTCTGACTACAGAGCCCGCGCTAAATGTGGTAAGAAAAACAGGTTTGCCTTCAACCTCAGACAAAGGCAACTGGTGGAAGACACCAGCCCATATCTGAAAACTGCTTGTAGACCATTTTTGGTTTAAAATAATGGGCTTGATGATACCCCAAATCTCTTTTGATTACTGAACATGTCCATAGCACGTGGCTTTTGATAGATACTTTCAAATACTGTATATTAGAGGTGTGTCAAAACCCTGAAAATTCAGTTATCCTTGTTAGTTATCACAACCAATGTTTCTTCCACATTGCATAGATCAGCAGTATTATTTACATCTTTCCCTTTTCTCACCCATTACTCACTCCTCTAACCGCTTTTCCAGCATCAGCTCTGCAGTTATTTTTTTCCTAATGTTGCTCAATTCCAGTTCCATTTCTCTTTTTTTTTTTTTTTTAATTGTCACATACAGATCCAAAGTCATATCTTTGGTGGCACAAAGGAAGCTGGTGAAAAGAGAGATTCAGTGGGAATGCTCATAAGTCAGCTCTTCTGAAACTATTTTCTCCACACTTAATACAAATGACTTGGTTTTGTTCTCGTATCATGATACATCAAATAACTGTCAGCTATTTTAAGAGGGTCACTAAGGGTATTTGCTTCCCTTAACCAACAAAGATTTCACCTGGAAGAGGAAATGGCTGAGCAATCTGAGTAGGAGGAAGTGAATAATACCTGGCACTCTAGTGAATATAACCACTGGGTTTGACATGATCAGATGCTCTATTTCAGGCTTACTAAATTGCCTTTGAGAGAAACAGTCCCTGGAAATGCATGTCCCCAAGACATGCCCAGTGGTATTTCAGTCTATTCCTCTTCCCAAATGATTCAAAGCTGCTTGCCCCTCCAGCTCAGAAGAGCTGTAAGAGCCAAGCTCCTGAACAGCACACAAAAATTGGATTCCAAGGCAGATTTTGGCCCTTCCTTACTGCCAGTTCGCAGTAAGGAAGGGCCAAAATCTCGCCAATTCCCTGAGTGAGTGGAGGGGAAGAGGGGGAGGTGTGAGTGGCTGTGTCTTGTTTGGCTGTCAGCTAAGTTAAAGTACCACAGTCTTTTTTGGCGCCCAACATGGGGCACAAAAGGTTGAGATAACGACAGTTTTGACCAAAGTGTGTTAGAAGGAATCTGCAATAAGCATTTGTTATGATGACTTGGTTGTCAGTGATCAGAATGTTGTTGTACTGGATTGCTGAGGTGTTCTTAGAGTTCTCTGAGGTGGCATCTTACATCTGTTCATATCTTTCGCTGTCCCTAGGTCTTGGTTTGGGGCTAGGGGTACCGTTTTGCTGATGGTACAGTGATGGTTGCTAGTACGATAAAAAGATGGGTAGAGACACCAAATTTGTACCTGTATTCAGCAGTGGCAGGAGGCACATAATGCAAAGAGGCAGAACTGGCTCCATTTCTGCATTGCGGGAGCTATCTGGTGAATGTTCTTACCAATTACACCAGTGTTTTTTTCTCTTTGTGGGGAGTGTGGGAACGTGTATTGGCATACCCTGAGAGAACTGTGGGAACTGAAGGGATACATGTCTGGAGATACGAGAAGCACCTGTGTTGACAAGTTAGGAGAAAGGAACCTTGGAATGTATCCAAAAGATGTCCCCTGGCAAGCACACAGGAAGGGATGCACGCAAAGTCCATCAGCCAATTAGGGGCATGTGAACTGCTCGTGCTGTGAGTGAAGAGCCAATAACATGTTAACGGGTGTGGGTGATTTCATTAGTTTTGGGGTATAAATATAACTGTATTAGAGCAAATAAATGGCTTCTTGCTTGATCATATTGATCGTGTGGCAGAGTCCATCATTGAGTTCCCGCATCTCTTTGAGCTGATATATTGGGGGAACATCTTCATTAAATTACCCCTTCTCCTCCAGGCCAGTTACAAAAGTTTTTGAGAATTTTGAATATTCTTGGGGTAATCAAAATAGAATAATCATGCTGCTAGTTCTCCTGAATGTATGCCAGGTTTTAATGCATGTCAGACTACTTAGGAGGATCACCCCATCCGCTGCTGGAGTTATCCTGGCAGCTGCTACAGTTACTTCAAACTCTGTGACTGATGCTGCAGCTATTCCAGTTGCTTCAACCTCGGCAACAGACACTGCAGCCTCTCCAACCCCTACAGCAGGCAATGTGGATACTCCAAGCCCCGTGACAGACACTGCAGCTACTCCAACCCTGTCAAGAAGCGCTGCGGATGAACTAGATAACCAACATGTGCCAGTATCAGTTGTCCCTCTATGGAAGAAGAAATGAACATGGAAGTCAGTATGTTTACAGAGGGATGAAGAAGATCAAGTTTATGATCTTCCTAAGGAGGAAGAGGAGGAGGGAAGGGGAGATGAAAATGGAGACAGTACAATAACCACTCGATCTCTAACCCTCAGTGAGCTGCAGAATATACAAAAAGATTTCTCCCGTTACCAAGGTGAGCACCTCACTATTGGCTGCTCAGATGCTGGGATAATGGGGCCAGTAGCATGGAGTTAGAGGCTAGAGAAGCCAAGCAGCTGGGATCCCTCTCTAAGGAAGCGGGCATCGATAAAGCAATTGCAAGAGGGGACCCAACCCACAGTCTTTGGAGGCGGCTCTTGGTGGGTGTGAAGGAAAGGTAACCCTTCAAGGACGATATTACCTGCAATCCAGGCAAATGGGTCAGCATGGAGAGAGGGATTCAGTACCTGAGGGAACCAGCTGTGCGGGAGCTGATTTACCAAGACCCAAGGGACATGAGGGTAACTGAAGACCCAGATGAAATCCCATGCACAATAACCATGTGGTGAAATGTTGTACGGAGTGCACCAGCATCATATGCCAGCTCATTGGCAACAGTAGAAGTAAAAGAGGATGAGGAGGCACCAACTGTAAATGAAGTGGCTATCCGGCTCTGGGGATTTCAAGACAGTCACTCTGCCTCTATACAAGCCTGTGTCTCAGCCGTGGAAAAACTACCAGAAGTCCTGGAGAAACATGTGGAGAATCCATTACAAGAGTTCCAGCGATTCGAGAACAGGCTCCGCCCTCCGCCCGTTCGGACCTATGTCTCAGCTGTTAGGAGCAAGCGTTTCCCTGCTCAAGAGAGACGGTATACACCATGGGGCACACTGTGGTTTTACTTGAGTGACTATGGAGAAGACATGAGAAAGTGGGATGGGAAACCTACCTCGGTCCTGCAGGCACGAGTACATGAGTTGCAAAGAAAAACAAGTACAAATAAGGATTCTTCTGGTCCTTCTAGGAAAAATGCTGCTCCAGTCTCCAGTGGACAATTCCCCAGACAGAACAGGAGGGCTGATGCTAATCTTAATCCTTTCCTTGATCCTAATCTTTTTGATCATATTTCAGAAGAAGTGAGTGATGAATATGATGACCAGCATTAGAGGAGCCCTGCCTCTAGCCAGGTGGAGGAAAGGGATACCCAAGTTTACTGGACTGTGTGGATTCATTGGCCTGGCACATCTGACCCCCAGAAGTATAAAGCTTTAGTGGACACTGGTGCCCAATGCACCCTGATGCCATCTGTCCTGGTTTTTGCTGGGATAAGTTGAATTTTCTTCTTAGTAGCTAGAAAGCACTGTGTTTTTGTTTCAGTGAGGATTGTTATGAGAAGAAATGTTGATAACTACAAGAACAGAGGACTGGAAGGTAGGAGTGGAGAAGAAAAGTGTAGTAGTTAGTAAAACCCAGAACTGACAGTTGGATATGCCAATCAGATTTATGTCATGTTTAGTATATAGAACTTTAAAGGAGCAGAATCCATCTGTATTTCTGGAGGGTCCCAACAGCTGACTGGGAATGTCAGGGAGGTCCCAAGAGCTGACTGTGTTGGAGGCTGAAATGACCCTGACTGGGAATGACTGGCAAAAGCACCCCATTGTGACTGGCCCAGGTGCTCCATGCATTCATGGCATACATTACCTCAAGAGAGTGTATTTCAAGGACCCAAGAGGGTACTGGTGGACTTCTGGCATAGCTGTCTTGGAGACAGAGGAAATCAAACAGCTGTCTGCTCTGCCTGGTCTCTCAGAGGACCCTTCTGTTGTGGGACTGCTAAGGGTCAAAGAACAGCAGGTGCTGATCGCTACCACAACAGTGCACCGGCGGCAATATCGCACCAACCAAGACTCCTTAGTTCCCATCCATAAACTCATTCATCAGCTGGAGAGCCAAGCAGTGATCAGCAGGACTCGCTCTCCCTTTAACAGCCCCATGTGGCCAGTGTGGGAGTCTAATGGGGAGTGGAGACTGACAGGGGACTATCGTGGCTTGAATGAAGTCACCCCACCACTGAGTGCTGCCGTGCCGGACATGTTAGAGCTCCATCTGCTAGGGGATAACCACTGTCCCCCCCTTTTGCTCCAATACCAATATAACCATATGAGGAACATAAATGGTCATTTGTTGTCTCATTGTGAGTTTTTGGGCCTCTTGTATCAAGAGAACTGTTGCAGCCACAGCTTGTAGGCATCCTGGCCATCCTTTACTCACACCCCACAGGTCTTTTCCATTCCCCAGTCTTTGGGTCAGCGCCCCCAGTGCCAGATGCTGTCTTTCGTGCACAAATAGTTCAAATGGCTTTGATAGGTCTGACAGGCCCAATGCCAGTGCTGACGTTAGTGCCTTCTTGATGTTTTGAAAAGTTGTTGGACATTATGGCCTGGAGCAATGGCGTAACTCCTCCCCATATGTACAAAGGCGTCCCTTAGGGAGTGTCAGTGAACAGAGTGGGCAAACAGAGAGGGACACGGCAGTTTGCGCTGCAGTTCGGACAGGAAGGGCGTAGGGTGGCTCACTTTAGCTCTGCTGGAAGCAGCATTCCATTGCAGCAGCTAGTTTGCAGGTCTGCTGCCAGGGGAAGTGCTCATGATTCCTGGCAGTATGGTTGTGGGCACTCATCTGAGAGCTAAAACCAGGGCCCCTTCAGGTAAATTCCCAGAGATGTCTGATGCATCCACCCAGTCAGATCTGGTAAGAAAGGAGACCTCGGTTCAGATGGCTGCCACGACTGAGTGCCCTGAACCTTCTCCCGGTGATAACGTGAGTCCCTGTGATAGATGTGCACAGGTTTATGATCTCCTACACCAGGTGGCTGAGCTGCAAGAAGCAGTTTAAAGGCTGTGCTGCATTAGAGGTACTGAGAAAGAGATAGATAGATTATTTGAGAATCATGTCCCACTAGGGGACAACACTGTGATGGAGGCACCTTGGACCTTGGTGACCCAGAAAAGCAGGGCTTCGCTTCAGCCCCCACCCTCCACCATCACCACCAAAACCAGATTTGAAGCTCTCGTACCTACTGAACCCCTCAACACACAGGAGCAATATCTGCAGGAAGTAACTGCACTGGCACCCTGCAGTAGATATTGGAAAAAGAAACACCCGGTGCTTGTAGTGGGAGACTCCCTGTTAAAGGGCACTGAGGGTCCCCTCTGCTGGCCTGACAGGGAGTCTCGAGAGGTTTGCTGCCTCCTGGGAGCCAAGATCTGGGACATTGCTGTGAGGGTGCCACAGCTTGTCAAGGAAACAGAACACCGTGCTCTGTTGATCTTTCATGTGGGCACCAATGATGCTGCTAGGCGGAACATGGGCAGAGTTAAGGAAGATTATAAAGCCCTGGGTAGGCAAGTGAAAAACATCAGTGCCCAAGTTATCTTCTCCTCCATTCTGCCTGTTGGAGGAAGGTGGGAAGCCAGAAATAAACGCATAATGCACATAAACTCCTGGCTACGTGGCTGGTGTCAACATGAGGGTTTTGGTTTTTATGATAATGGGACTTCCTATACAGACTATAATCTATTAGGGAGGGATGGGATCCACCTGTCTAGAAGAGGCAGAGCAATCTTTGGCAGCAAGCTGGCTGACCTAGTAAGGTGGGCTTTAAACTGAATGGCTTGGGGGGTGGGGTCCAAAGTAGCAATGCTCATGCCATTGCAGTAGACTGGGGAATGGGACAGGCCAACTGTCAGAGTAACAAGTCTGCCTTAGCTGCCTCCCATGACTGGAGCCAGAAGGTCAGTCACCTCAAGGGTGTGCACAACTACAGGAGGTCCTCTTGCACCCCCTGGGGATACCTGGATGCTCTACTCCCTTCTCCTCTCTTAAGTGTTTGTATACAAATGCTTGCAGCATGGGGAATAAACAGGAAGAACTAGAGACCTGAGTGCGGTAGCAGTGCCACGAACTCATTGCAGTCACGGAGACATAGTGGGACAGCTCGTATGATTGGAGTGCTGTCATGGATGGGTATGTCCTCTTTAGGAAAGACAGGTCAGCACTGCAGGGTTGCCCTTTATGTGAGAGAGAAACTAGAATGTATCCAGCTCCACCTAGAGATGGATCATGAATGAGTGGAGAGCTTATGGGTAAAAATGGGACATGCTAACACAGGTGACACTGTTATGGGTGTTTACTATAGGCCACCTGATCAGGCTGAGGCCTTCTACAGGCAGCTGAGTGTAGCCTCAAGATTGCAGGCCCTGGTTCTCATGGGGGACTTCAATCACCCTGACATTGTTTGGAAAAGCAACGCTGCCAGGCACACACAGTCCAAGAGATTCCTGCAATACATAGAGGATAACTTTCTGAAGCAGGTGGTGGAAGAGCCAATGAGGAGAGGTGTGCTTCTGGACCTTGTTCTTACTAACAAGGAAGGGCTGGTTGGGGATGTGAAGGTTAGGGGCAGCCTGAGTTGCAACCACCATGAGATGGTGGAGTTCAGGATCTCATGGTGTGGTGGTTTGGGTGGATTCACCCTTTTTTCTTGCAGCTTGCAGCCAAACACAGCCTGCTCTATCACCCTCCTCGTCCCTCGCCCAGGGTGTCGGGGAGAGAATTGGAAAGAAAAGGGCAAGGAAACTCACGGATTGAGATAAAAACTATTTACTAATTAAAATAAAATGATGATGATAACAACAGTGATAACAGACTATACAAATGAGTGATGCACAGTGCTCACCGCCCACTGACTGATGCCCAGCCTGTGCCAGCTAACGATCCCAGAGCCCAGACAGTCCCGAAACTGAAACCCAAGAAGTGGGAGCCTGAGCGATCCCCGAGAGAATACCCCCGATTTCTGGTCAACCCTGGTTAATATACTAAACATGACGGGATATGATCTGGAATATCTCTTTGGCACATCCAAATGCCAGTTCTGGGCTTTGCTATTCACTGCGCTTCTCCCTCCCAGTCCTAATGCAGCTGTGAACCAGCCAAACACAGTGGCCTTGAGCTCCAGCAGCAACTAATAACACCAGCACTGTTATCAACGTTCTTCTCATAATAAGTCTGAACTGAAACACTGAAACTAAAATACAGCTATTCTAATTACTAAAAGAAAATTAACTCTATCCTAGCAAAACCAGGACAGAAGATGCAAGTCAATAAGTAGAGTTGCAACACTGGACTTGAGGAGAGCCAACTTTGACCTCTTCAAGGACCTACTTGGGGTTATTCCATGGACTAGAGTGTTGGAAGGTAAGGGGGCCCAAGATAGTTGGTTAATGCTCAAGCACTGCTTCCTCCAAGCCCAAAATGCATCCCTAAGAGAAAGAAATCAGGCAAGAGTGATAGGAAACCCATGTGGATAAGTAAGGAGCTCATGGAAAAACTCAAAGAGAAGAGGAAGGTCCATGAAATGTGGAAAAAGTGTCTAGCCACCTGGGAGGAGTATAGGAATATGGTCAGGGCCTGCAGGGATGCAACTAGGAAGTCTAAGGTCCACTTGGAGCTGAATCTGGCAAAGGAGGTTAAAGACAACAAAAAAGGTTTTTTCAAGTACATCAATAACAAAAGGCAGACCAGGGAAAATGTGGGCCCGCTGTTAAAAGAGGCGGGTGCCCTGGTTTCGGGAGATGCTGAGACGGCAGAGATACTGAACGCCTTCTTTGCTTCAGTCTTTATGGCTAAAAGTGCCCCTCAAGAACCCCAGATGTTAGAGGGAAGAGAGTCTGAAGGGAGGAAGACTTCCTCTTGGTTGAGGAAGAACTGGTCCAAGATAGCCTAAACAAAATCAATTCACACAAATCCATGGGCCCCGATGGGATGCACCCAGGAGTGCTGAAGGAGCTGATGGAAAGGATCACTAAACCGCTCTCTATCATCTTTGAAATGTCTTGGAGAACAGGAGAGGTGCCTGAAGACTGGAGGATAGCCAATGTCACTCCAGTCTTCAAAAAGGGCAAGAAGGAGGATCCGGGCAACTACAGGCCAGTCAGCCTCACCTCCATCCCTGGGAAGGTGATGGAACAGCTCATTCTTGATACCATCTCTAAGCAGTTGGAAGAAAAGATTATCAGGAGTAGTCAACATGGTTTCACTAAGGGGGAATCATGCTTGACCAATCTGGTAGCCTTCTATGATGTCATCACCAGCTGGGTAGATGAGGGAAGAACAGTGGATGTTGTCTGCCTTGATTTCAGCAAGGCTTTTGATACCATATCCCACAACATCCTTGTAGCAAAGCTTAGAAGGTATGGGATAGATGAGTGGATGGTGAGGTGGACTGAGAACTGGCTGACTGGCAGAGCTCAGAAGGTTGCAATCAGTGGTGCAGAATCTAGTTGGAGGCCTGTAACTAGGTGGTGTTCCCCAGGGGTCAGTACTGTGTCCGGTCTTGTTAAACATCTTCATCAATGACCTGGATGTAGGGATAGAGTCCACCCTCAGCAAGTTTGCTGATGATACAAAGTTGGAAGGAGTGGCTGACACACCAGAAGGCTGTGCTGCCATTCAATGAGACCTGGACACGCTGGAGAGTTGGGCGGAAAGGAACCTGATGAGGTTCAACAAGAGCAAGTGCAGAGTCCTTCACCTGGGGAGGAATAACTGCATGCTCGAGTACAGGTTAGGGACTGGCCTGCTGGAGAGGAGCTCTGTGGAAAAGGGCCTGGGTATCCTGGTGGACAGCAGGCTGGCCATGAGCCAGCAGTGTGCCCTTGTGGCCAAAATGGCCAACAGTATCCTGGGGTGCATTAAAAAGAGTGTGACCAGCAGGTCGTGGTTCTCCTCCCCCTCTACTCTGCCCTGGTGAGGCCCCATCTGGAATACTGTGTCCAGTTCTGGGCTCCTCAGTTCAAGAAAGACAGGGACCTTCTAGAGAGAGTCCAGCAGAGGGCCACAAAGTTGATTAGGGGCCTGGAGCATCTCCCATATGAGGAGAGGCTGAGAGAGCTGGGACTCTTCAGCCTGGAGAAGAGAAGACTGAGAGGGGATCTTATCAATATCTATAAATACCTGAAATGTGGGAGCCAAATGTTTGGGGCCAGGCTCTTTTCAGTAGTACCCAGTGACATGACAAGGGGCAATGGGCAGAACCTGGAACATTGGAAGTTCCAGACAAACTTAAGGAAAAATTTCTTTACTGTAACGGTGACGGAGCACTGGGACAGGCTGCCCAGAGAGGTTGTGGAGTCTCCATCTCTGGAGATGTTCAAAACCTGTGTGGATGCTTTCCTGTGCAACCTGTAGTAGGGAACCTGCTTTGGCAGGGGGGTTGGACTAGATGATCTCCTGAGGTCTCTTCTAACCCCTACGATTCTGTGAATAAATAGCAGATCTTCAGTTTACCATGGGTTTTAAGAAGGATCATGAAAGCCCTCGCCAGCATCTCTGAATTCTGAAATGCTGCAGATAATTGTGGATCTATTTCACTGATTTACATCACTTCTACAAGTAAGACTATAGAATATAATCTGCCTTGCTTTCTTTACAGAAACTAGCAGAACTGAAGGAAGAATTTGTGCCTTTAAAGAAGAAACTGCAGTCCTACCTAGATTTAACTCCTGTAATTATTTTTTCCACTGTTCTATTGTATTTGCCATCAGATTAATTTTAATGGGCTTCAGAATGTAAATGATATTGTTGTGATGTTTTCAGTAGACAGGTAGATGTCCTACAGATCTATTAATGGTGTAAACAGAAGATTTTATTTAAACAGAAGGCTATCAATTTATTAATAAAAGCTAAGAAACTAAGTATGATTATGTTTTGCCCAATGTTTTGCTAATTAATGGGAGTTGACAGAAAGGACACTAGCACCAACCAATAGAGTAAGCTTATTTTACTGATTATCTTAGGATAATACAAACAAAGCAACTACACCGTAAACAATCAAAATAAGCCAAATATGTTGAAAAGCATCAACACACAATTCGGCAATGCATCTAATCATTGCTACATAAACTTAGCAATAGTGATTAAGAAAGATATATCACCAGCTGCCCTGTCACCGTCATTCAGACCCACTGTCGCTGGGGCTCCCCAGAGCAGCAAGGATTTGGAGAACTTCTTCCCAGCAATTTGGAAGTCCTGCATAGTGCATCCACCCACAGATGTGGCCACCGAAGAGTTGCTGTGCCGGGGTCCAGCTTTATAGTGTTTAATTACCAAACTCAGCAAGTCAGGATGACTTACTTTTTCCTTTGTGCAGAAACATCTGGCACCTCATCCTCCAAATTGGGTTCTACCCAAAGTCTGACCGGTCCTTAGAGAAGAACCCAAGGGAGTATTTCTGTTTTTGTGGTTCTAACCACAGCCTTCTCAACTGATGTCTGTCTGGGTTCACCACCTATTCCAGTCCTAACCCAAGACATCTGCTGATTGCACCTATTCTTATGTTTGCTGATGACTGCTAAAATATTGTTATATTTGCTGATGGTTGCTAAAAAGTTGTTGATTGTCGTTATACTATAAATGTTACAACAAATGCTTGCATATATTGTTTCATCTGCTGAGGGTTGCAAAAAAGTTGCTGATTGCTGTTGTGCTATAAACGTTATACTGTTACAGGATCCATTTAAAAGTCAACAATTAGCTTGGGCCTGTTACCCAGGCCTTAGCACATCAGCTTACCAGGCAAACTTTGTTTTAACAAAATGCACAGATTTGCTGGGTGAGAACAGTACCAAGGTGAGTTGTGGCAGAGGAAAAAATGACCAACACCGAGATGCGTTCAGGCATCAGTACTTTATTGAAGCTTTGCACTGCTTATATAGCCTTTTTTCCTCCAGCATGCCCCAAGCATGCAGCACTCTTTCACTTTTGATCTGTTACCCCTTATCACACACACGCCTAAACAATTGACATGATTGGATAAATCCACCTGTTCAGGAGCCATTCTTTTACTTCTGACTGGTTACTAATTACAGCTTGCAAACCATCCTTATCTTGTCTCATACACATTCTTGCTTGTTATTCTGTTTTTTGTTGTTTCATTTTATCTTCGCTCAAGGTCAGGAATTAATTGCTCAAGGCTGAGGCCTCATGCAGCCTCAGCTCTTAAAGCACCAACAATTCCCCCTTTTTGTTTTTGTACCACAAAGGCGTTGTTCACCATCTTCTGCAGGGCCCTTTGCAGACACGATAGCAAACAAGGCACTAATAGGAGGATCACCAAAATTACGAATAACACCTTTAATTCTGACTTTAATAGTGAAGAGACCCATCCTTGTATTCCCCAACTCCGAAACCACTCACTTAAACAATCATCATTATTTACCCTCAACTGTTTGACATTTTCCTTTAATCTTTTAATGGCCATATGAATTGATTCTGAGTGGTCTGATAAATTCATACAGCACATGCCTTCAAGTTGTTCACAACCATGTCCTTGAGCTTGTCGCGACGGAGGGAAAACCCGGACGCTCAATATGAGTGATCAGCAAGCTCCGTTTATTGATTACATACGTGCTCCTTATATATAGTGGTTAATTAAGCTCATGCATATTCTTAAAGACCCATACTGATTGGTTTATTAATTATCCTGGGAACTTCTTTGTTATAACAGGTGGTTTTGCTCTGTTCACGTCTCAAGGACGTCAACAGGATACTCCTTACTTTGCGGTTACCAGCTTAAAGCTACTCCCTTCTTTTTCCCAGCTTATTTTGATAAAGTTGTTTGAAGTCTCAAGGACAAGTAAGTATCCTGGAGACTTCTGTTAATTTACCCTGACTTATGTCAAGGGCCTAAGCTGGCTAATAGCCTCACTGCTTCTGCTAAGCCTCTGATTGTACAAAATCTATAGTGATCTACAACATGAGCTAAAAGCAAAAAATCAATAGCAGCTTGTATTGGGTTTGCATGGCAAAGTTTTGGTAGCAGCAGGAGGAGGGGACATGGGGTGGCTTCTGTGAGAGAAGTTGCCAGAAGCTTCCCCCATGTCCAACCCGACACAGCCAATGCCAGCCGGCTACAAGAACGGACCTGCCGCTGGCCAAGACCGAGCAAATCAGTAACGCCTCTGTGAGAACATAATTAAGAAAAAAAGGAAGAGAGGGAAGAAAAAAAAGCTGCACACTTTGCAGCGGGAGAGAGGAGTGAGAAGATGTAGGAGAAACAACTCCACAGACACCAAGGTCAGGGAAGAAGGAGGAGGAGGAGGAGGAGGTGCTCCAGGCGCCAGAGCAGAGATTCCCCTGCAGCCTGTGGTGAAGACCATGGTGAGGCAGGCTGTCCCCCTGCAGTCCATGGAGGTCCATGGTGGAGCAGATGACCACCTGTAGCCCGTGGAGGACTCCACGCCGGAGCAGGTGGATGCCTGAAGGAGGCTGTGACCCCGTGGGAAGCCCGCGCTGGAGCAGGTTCCTGTCAGGACCTGTAGCCCATGGAGAGAGGAGCCCACGCCAGAGCAGGTTTGCTGGCAGGACTTGTGACCCCGTGGGGGACCCACGCTGGAGCAGTCCCTTCCTGAAGGACTGCACCCCATGGAATGGACCCATGCCAAAGCAGTTGGTGAAGAACTGTCAGTCATGGGAAGAACTCACGTTGGAGAAGTTGGTGGAGGACTGTCTCCCGTGAGAGGGACCCCACGCTGGTGTGGGGGAAGGAGTCCTCCCCCTGAGGAGGAAGCAGCGGCAGAAACAACATGTGATGAACTGACCCCAACCCCATTCCCTGTCCCCCTGTGCTGCTGGGGGGAGGAGGTGGAAAATCGGGAAAGAGATTAAGCCCGGGAAGAAGGGAGGGATGGGGGAGGTGTTTTAAGATTTGATTTTACTTCTCATTCTCCTCTAATTATGATTGGTAATAAAGTAAATTTGTTTTTTTTCCCCAAGTCCGGCATGGGGTCCTCCATGGGCTACAGGCGGATATCTGCTCCACCATGGACCTCCATGGACTGCAGGGGGACAGCCTGCCTCACCATGGTCTTCACCACAGGCTGCAGGGGAATCTCTGCTCCGGCGCCTGGAGCACCTCCTCCTCCTCCTTCTTCCCTGACCTTGGTGTCTGTGGAGTTGTTCCTCTTACATCTTCTCACTCCTCTCTAGCTGCAAAGTGTGCAGCTTTTATTTTTTCCCCTCTCTTCCCTTTTTTTCCTTAATTCTGTTATCACAGAGGCGTTACTGATTGGCTCGGCCTTGGCCAGCGGCGGGTCTGTTTTTGTAGCCGGCTGGCATTGGCTGTGTCGAGTCGGACATGGGGGAAACGTCTGGCAGCTTCTGTCATAGAAGCCACTCCATGTCCCACCCCCCGCTACCAAAACCTTGCCACGCAAACCCAATACATTGTCCCATGATGAAGTCAAATCAATAAGTGTAGCTGAGTCGCCTAGATCTTTTGACTCTTCATTTTGAGCAGTTAAATACTGGGGAGGCGCAGAGGGACTTGTGGAAGCCTTACCTGTGACTGCAGCAATAGCAGAGGCAGCGGTAGTTTGATCCACCCTTAACTGGTGTAAAGAATCTTGATCTTCTAGTTACTGGTGTAAAGAATCAGTAATTAACCACCATGTAGTTAACAGGGGTGTTGTTGTGGCATCAATAAGGAGCTTTCCTGCCTCTTCCCAAGCAGTCACTAGGAAAGCAGAATCAGCATCCGAGGGTGCGCCGCTATCTCTGCACCATATCAGTAGCTTTCGAACTGCTGTCTCATCATATTTAACTATACATGTCATCAGGCTGTCAATATGGTAGACACAGCATATTGTGCAAAGATTGGAGCTCTGAGCAAGACTTTAACGATTATGAAGAAATAGCCAAAGGTCCCCTAAACAAATACTCTAGCTTGTGTGAGTATTGGCTGCTCTATAATTTTCTTTGATATTTCTCGAGGGTGCTGGGTACTCAGCTCTCTGAAAATGCAGATTTCTCATTTAGGTGACTAAATTGCAGTTTTGAAAGCCCCTGTCTGTGTGTCTTTTCTTTGTTTTATATTTGGCTTTTGTCACTATTGGTTCCTGTGCTAGGAGTTACTATCAGACCGTTGTGGGAAGCATTTTTTATAAAAAGGATTTTACTCTCTTCAAATTAGAACACTTGTTACAAAAGACTGTTTCAGTTAAGGGTAATTTTGTGAACAACTTCATAGTGGTTTACAGAAATCATGGGTAAACAAGGCTTCAGTCCATGAAACAGAAGGCCTTGGCTTTGTGTGATACCTATACATTGCCATCTGTGATATTTGGAACCACTGAACCCAAGTATTTCCAATCTCCTTTAGAAGATTGCCATTGCTTTTACAGATAGGTATTAAGGACTTTTTGTCATTCAGGGGAGAAGCAGCAAAAACTGAAGCAAATAGTTGAATGGGTTTTGGTTTTATTAAACACAGTTGTGACTGTCTATAGTTTACAGTTTTGTATTTGAGTTACCTGATATGGCCCCCGTTACCTCCTCATCTGAGCACCCCACAGTCTGTAATGGAGCTAACATCAGACTTTTCTGTGTAAGAGGTGAAAAAGATTTATTCCAGTTCTTATAAATGGGGCACAGAGGCCCAGAGAATCAGAGACTTGTCCAAAATCACATAGAAACTCTGATTAATCATGTCTCTTGTATTATGAACTAGGGACCCATCTGCTGGGCCACAATTCTCTCTTCACCTCCTTAGCCCTTCCATCAAGTTCCTGCCTCTCAACACATCTCCCTCATACAACTACTGCTGTCTCCCTCCTAGAAGAAAAGGATGGAGAAGGGGGGACTGCTTCTCTTTTAAATCCGTCTGGCTCCAAGAGGCAGCTGCCTCCTTTTCTCAAGTGAAACAGGATGTTCAAAATGGATTAGGTTCTCCAATTCCCCCCTCCCTCCCATCTTGCTGTCAGTGGACACAGGGAGAGTCCTGTTGCTGTGAGCGAGAGTCAGACACGTATACTCATAGAGTTAGAGTGAATGCTCTGCCTTTATTTGATACAGGTGCCTTTTATATACTTTTGCTATACAACATGTGATGCGTGTTAGTAATTAATTGGTTCACAGTTAATGAGGTTCATACATATTACAAAAGTCTAGCTCCTTATTGGTTAGTGATTAAAAGTCACCCACGCCTTAGTTTCCCATAGCATGCTTATCTTGCGGTTACAGCTGCAAGGACTTATTTGCTTCTACAGACAAAGGCATTCTATTCTTGCTAACCGTTAATGTTTCACAGATGTCCTATTCTTGCTCATATTTTAACTAACTGTATGTTATCGTGACCCTTGTCTTGTAGCCAAGTCTCAATAATGTTCTCCACACTTCCCCCGTTTTCTTTTTGTACAAAGAGATTAGCCTGTGTTCTTGTGGTGGGTTGACCCTGGCTAAAACAGACACGACTTGGGGGGAAAAAAAAACAAATTTACTTTATTACAAATCAAAATTAGAGGAGAATGAGAAGTAAAACCAAAACTTAAAACATCTCCCCCATCCCTCCCTTCTTCCCGGGCTTAATCTCTTTCCCGATTTTCCACCTCCTCCCCCCAGCAGCACAGGGGGACAGGGAATGGGGTTAGGGTCAGTTCATCACACGGTGTTTCTGCCGCTGCTTCCTCCTCAGGGGGAGGTCTCCTTCCCCCGCACCAGCATGGGGTCCCTCTCACGGGAGACAGTCCTCCACCAACTGCTCCAACGTGAGTCCTTCCCATGACTGACAGCTCTTCACGAGCTGCTCCAGTCTGGGTCCATTCCATGGGGTGCAGTCCTTCAGGAAGGGACTGCTCCAGCGCGGGTCCCCCACGGGGTCACAAGTCCTGCCAGCAAACCTGCTCCGGCGTGGGCTCCTCTCTCCACGGGCTACAGGTCCTGACAGGAACCTGCTCCAGCGCGGGCTTCCCACAGGGTCACAGCCTCCTTCGACATCCACCTGCTCCGGCGTGGGGTCCTCCACGGGCTACAGGTGGTCATCTGCACCACCATGGACCTCCATGGGCTGCAGGGGGACAGCCTGCCTCACCCTGGTCTTTCACCACAGGCTGCGGGGGGGGGAATCTCTGCTCCGGCGCCGGAGCCCATCCTCCCCCTCCTTCTTCACTGACCTTGGTGTCTGCGAAGTTGTTTTCTCTTACATCTTCTCACTCCTCTCTCCTGCTGCAAAGTGTGCAGCTTTTTTTCTCCCTTCCTTTTTTTTTCTTAATTATGTTATCACAGAGGCATTACTGATTGGCTCGGCCTTGGCCAGCGGCGGGTCCGTTCCTGTAGCCGCTGGCATTGGCTGTGTCGGGTTGGACATGGGGGAAACGTCTGGCAGCTTCTGTCATAGAAGCCACTCCATGTCCCCTCCCCCACTGCTACCAAAGCCTTGCCACGCAAACTCAATACAGTTCTATAAGCTGTTTTAATAACCAAATTTTGCAGGCAGCTGGTCAGACAGGGCAACAAAAATATTACTAATAAAATTATGCCTCCAATGCAAATTAAATACATCACTATGGTTTTCAACCACGGTCCCAATCCAAGTGAGGAAAGCCAAGCGTTAACAGGGAACAGGGTACTCCTACTTTGCGGTTACCAGCTAAAGCTACTCCTGATACAAAATTGTCAAAGTTTCTTCTGACTTGGTTCCGCATACGTGTCCACACACTACGAAGCTAATTACTATTGGTTAATAGCACTAATCACACGTTGACCTCTCAGTCTCACTGGTTCGCTCTTATCTCGGTTCAGGTTCACTTCCTCGTCGTAATTTCCAGCTGGCGTCCATCTTGTCAATATTGTTTATTACTTTCACACGTCTTTCATACGTAGCCGCATTCCTTTCTCTCAGCTTGTCTCTTTTGCCACGCAGTTAAAAGAGGCCTAGCTGGGGCCCAGCCGGGGCCCAGCTAGTATTACAGTCCTGCAATATGGCCAGGTCCCCAACATCTCCCCCTTTTCCTTTTAAAACAAACAAGGCTGTAGCAGTGACACTCTGTACTCCTTTCATTACACATCTATAAGCAATTTTTACTATAATTAGAACTAAAAATTGTAATGCCTAAAAAAGCATACACTCTCTTTAATTAAAGTTGAAAGCTAAAGCGACAGGATGCCAAAAGAAATGTCAATCATTGTGGTGGGTTGACCCTGGCTAGAGGCCGGATGCCCACCAAAGCCCACTCTATCACTCCCCCTCCTCAAATGGGCAGGGGGAGAAAATTATAACGAAAAGCTCGTGGGTGGAGATAAGGACGGAGAGAGATCACTCAGCAATTACTGGCACGGGCAAAACAGACTCGACTTGGGGGAAAAAAACAAATTTACTTTATTACCAATCGAAACTAGAGGAGAATGAGAAGTAAAAACCAAAACTTAAAACACCTCCCCCATCCCTCCCTTCTTCCCGGGCTTAATCTCTTTCCCGATTTCCACCTTCTCCCCCCAGCGGCACAGGGGGACAGGGAATGGGGTTGGGGTCAGTTCATCACACGTTGTTTCTGCCGCTGCTTCCTCCTCAGGGGGAGGTCTCCTTCCCCCGCACCAGTGTGGGGTCCCTCTCACGGGAGACAGTCCTCCACCAACTGCTCCAACGTGAGTCCTTCCCATGACCAACAGTTCCTCACCAACTGCTTTGGCATGGGTCCATTCCATGGGGTGCAGTCCATTGAGGAAGGGACTGCTCCAGCGCGAGTCCCCCACGGGGTCACAAGTCCTGCCAGCAAACCTGCTCTGGCGTGGGCTCCTCTCTCCACGGGCTACAGGTCCTGACAGGAACCGCTGTCATTGGCCGCTGGCATTAGCCGCTGGCATTGGCTGTGTCGGGTTGGACATGGGGGAAACGTCTGGCAGCTTCTCTCACAGAAGCCACCCCATGTCCCCCCCCCTCCCCCACTGCTACCAAAAACCCTTGCCACGCAAACCCAATACACGCATAAAGCCTTATGCTCATGCTCCCAATCACACTGCAAATTCACTCGAATTTTGAGTGCTTCCTGTCGATCTCCCATCCTCATCAACCTTTTCTTGAATCTGAAATTCTTGAGTCACATTTGTCAAAGTTTCCCCAGCTACATGTGCAGTTTTAACAGATTGTGTGAGTGATGCCACCGCCGTGGCAGCAGAGGCCAAAACAATAACTGCAGAAACGATTGCAAGTGTTAGCCATCCTAAAAAACACCTGGTTCTTTTTCTACTTTTATCTATTTCCTGCTCTAAAATTCTCGCAAAGCAAATTAATCCATTTTCACCTTCCCATGGTCTCATCAAATTCACTGGCAACCATAATTCTGAACGCCTCCAAAGAGGAAAAAGATAAAACTTATTCTGAACATTACTAAAAGATGTGCAACTTCTAAAATCTGGTGAAGGCAAAGTGATACAAAAAGATCCATTACATGGGGTAATAGAAGCGTTAGATTTTAATGCAAAAAGATAAGGGTGAGTTATACAAACCTCAGATAAAAGCATTAGATGAGCCTGAGTTCTGTTCACCCGCACCTTCACTCGATACACTTGTCTTTTAAAAAAAGGAAGGGCTAATCGCCAGATTTTTGCATGAGCTGGTGAGAAAGATAAACTCGAAGCGTTAAAACTACCATTATGATACATTTGCAAAATAGGACCTGCTGATCCTCCATCATGCCATACCAAAGAATGTTTGGCCTTAGACAGAGGAGCATGTGACATGTTTGTCCTTGGATCCCAAAAGGTTCCATGTGGTCCCCAATCTATAATTCCATCGTGTACTATAGCTTGCTTATGAGGATGTTTCAACGGACAAGATTTCCACTCAAAATGAGTTATAGAGTTGTGATGGGTTGCCCCTGGCTGGATGACAGATGCCCACCAAAGCCCACTCTATCAACTCCCTCCTCAGCAAGATGGGGAGGGGACAAAATAGGATGGAACACAAAAAAACAAACTCGTGGGTGGAGACAAAGGCAGTTTAATAGAAGCAAAGCAAAGCTGCTGGCACAGAAGCAAAAGAACAAAATATTTATTCCCTACTTCCCATCAGCAGGCGATGTTTGGCCACTTCCTGGGAAGCAGGGTTTTCATACGTGTTGCGGTTCCCAGAGGACAAACGGAAGTAACAAATGCCCCCCCTTCCTCCTCTGTTCTCCTTGCTTTTATTTCTGAGCAGACGTCATATGGTATGGAATATCCCTTTGGTCAGTTTGGGTCAGCTGTCCTGGCTGTGTCCCCTCCCAAGACCTTCCCCACCCCCAGCCTACTTCTGGGAGGGAAATGTAGGAGAGCCAGCCTTGGTGCTGTGCTAGCACTGCTCAGCAGTAACCAAAACACTGGTGTGTTATCAACACCCCTCGAGCCACCACAAACAAAACACAGCACTCTGAGGGCTGCCACAGGGAAAATCAACTCCATCTCAGCCAGACCCAATACAATCTCCACCCCTTATTCCATACCATTTGCATCATGCTCAGGTCCCACATAATTTATGCCCAACATACAGGTTTATACTTTCTTATTAGCTCTGCCCCCCTGTCCTTTATCAGATAGATATCCCATGGGTTTCCTCCATTCCTCCAGATGTTCACAAACAAGCTTTGACTTGGGCCTCTTCTGTCAAGATGGATGTTCAAGACAGGATAAGTATCGTGTTTGATTGTTGGGTGCCAACACTGGCTTGGTTTGGGTCATCATTGCACTCGTCTGATTCCTTTCCTTGTGAAACTCACTCTCCATCAGTTCAGGTCATTCCTGATACATTCCTCCCTACAACTCGCATCACAGATTAGTTTTCCCCCAGGGTTAAATCACCTTGAGGTCTCCCCATCCTTTCGCATTACCAACCAAGTACACCCGGGCCCTTGGGCAAAGACAATCCCACAAATGGGTTTGCCTTTTCCCATGGTTGGAGCAATCCATGCCGCCTTCCCCAGCCACTTCCCTGTGTGCACTACAGGGACCCTATCACCTCCCAAAGCATGTAGGGGTTTTGTTTGTGCAGCCCCAGGACGGTTAGCAGATGCTCTGGTGTCAACCAGCCAAGTGGCTTCCATTAAATTTATATCCCAGTGCTTCCATCCCCCATTATCCAATGCCCTCAACATCGTCTTTAACAATCCATTGTATCTTTCAATCTTTCCAGAGGCTTGTGGGTGATAAGGTGTTGGTGCTTTAAGAGCCGAAGCTGCAGGTGGCTTCAGCCTTGAGTAATTAATTCCTGACCTTGAGTGAAAATAAACTGAAAATAAAACAAAGCAAGAATGTGTATGAGACAAGATAAGGGATGGTTTGTGAGCTGTAATTAGTAACCAATCAGAAGTAAAAGAATGGCTCGTGAACAGGTGGAATTATCCAATCATGTCAATTGTTTAGGTGCGCGTGTGATAAGGGGTAACGAATCAAAAGTGAAAGAGTGCCGTGTGCTTGGGGCATGCTGGAGGAAAAAATTATATATAAGCAGTGCAAAGCTTCAATAAAGTGCTGATGCCTGAACGCATCTCGGTGTTGGTCATTTATCCTCCGCAACAGCGGATGCGGTGCACCCACTCAATGCCATTTTTCTTTGCCCAGGAGTTTGTGAGATTATTTTGAAAATGAGTCCCATTGTCTGATTCAATCCTTTCTGGGGTAGCCTTTTGCTACAGAATTTGTCTTTCAAGACAAGGCCTAAGATGGTGTTTCGGGTAGTGGCATGGTTTACAGGGTATGTTTCTAGCCAACCAGTAGTTGCTTCCACCATGGTGAGCATGTAGCGCTTGTCTTGGCATGTTCGTGGCTGTGGTCAAATATAGTCAATTTGCCAGGCCTCACCATATCGAAAGCCCAGCCACTGCCCTCTATTCCAGGGAGATTTTACTCGTCTGGCTTGCTTGATTGCAGCACGTTTCACATTCATGAGTGACCTGTGTGATGGCTTCCATGGTCAGGTCCACCCCTCGATCACGAGCCCATCGATATGTTGCATCTCTCCCTAGATGTCCTGATGTTTCATGGGCCCATTGAGCTCCAAATAGCTCACCCTTATGCTCCCAGTCCAAGTCCACGGGAGCTACTTCAATTTTGGCAGCCTTGTTTACATGTTCATTGTTTTGATGTTCTTCTGTGGCATGGCTTTTGGGCATGTGAGCGTCTACGTGACGTACCTTTACAGTCATGTTTTCTACTCGAGCAGCAATGTCCTGCCACAATGCAGCAGCCCAGATGGGTTTACCCCTGTGCTGCCAATTGGTCTTCTTCCACTGCTGCAGTCACCCCCACAGGGCATTAGCCACCATCCAGGAGTCAGTGTAGAGATAGAGTACTGGCCACTTTTCTCGTTCAGCAATCTTTAGGGCTAGTTGAAAGGCTTTCACTTCTGCAAACTGACTTGACTCTCCTTCTCCTTCAGTGGCCTCGATGACTTGTCGTGTGGAACTCCACACAGCAGCTTTCCACTTCTGATGGTTTCTTACCACACGACAGGATCCATCAGTAAACAAAGCATAACGCCTTTCGTCTTCTGATAACTCATTATACGGTGGTGCCTCTTGAGCACGAACCACCTCCTCAGGCTGTACTCCAAAATCTCTGCCTTCTGGCCAGCCCATGATCTCTTCCAGGATTCCTGGACGGTTGGGTTTCTACTAGTCGAGATTGTTGTGTGATCAACACTACCCACTTACTCGATGTAGCACTTGTTGCGTGATGTGTAGAAGGGATGTTTCCTTTAAAAATCCAGTGTAGCACAGTGTACCAACAACTTCTGAAGCGGTGCAAACCCCTTCATATGCTGCTAGTATCTCCCTTTCAGTTGGAGTGTAGTAGACTTCTGATCCTCGATACCCCCAGCTCCTAAACCCTAATGGTCGACCTCGGGTTTCTCTTGATGTTTTCTGCCAGAGGCTCCAGGTGAGACCATGCTCCCCAGCTGCAGCGTAGAGTACATTTTGCCCAGCTGGTCCTGTTCGGATAGGCCCAAGAGCCACTGCACGAGCTATTTCCTGTTTGATACGCTCAGAGACTTGTTGTTGCTCAAGGCCCACTCAAAATAGTTCCTCTTTCGGGTTACTTGATAGAGAAGTCTCACAAGCTGACTGTAACCTGGAACATGCATTCTCCAGAATCCCACAAGGCCTAGGAAAGCTTCTGTTTCCTTCTTGTTAGCTGGTGGAGACATAGCTGCTCTCTTGTTGACCACATCCATAGGCACATGACGGTGTCCATCCTGCCATTTTATTCCCAAGAACGGAATCTCTTGTGCAGGTCCCTTTTCCTTGCTTTTATTAATGTCAAAACCAGCTCTCAGAAGAATCTGAATTACTCTTTTTCCCTTCTCAAACACTTCTTCTGCCTTGTTGCCCCACACGATGATGTCATCAATGTATTGTAGATGTTCGGGAGCATCACCCCTTTCCAGTGCAGCTTGAATTAGGCCATGACAAATGGTGGGGCTGTGTTTCCACCCCTGGGGCAGTCGATTCCAGGTGTACTGGACACCCCTCCAGGTGAAAGCAAACTGCGGCCTGCACTCTGGTGCCAAAGGAATGGAGAAAAATGCATTGGCAATGTCTATTGTGGCGTACCACTTGGCTGCCTTGGACTCCAGTTCATAATGGAGCTCTAACATGTCTGGTACAACAGCACTCAGTGGTCGTGTCACTTCATTTAGGCCACGGTAGTCTACTGTTAACCTCCACATTCCCTCAGACTTTTTGCACTGGCCATATGGGGATATTAAAAGGTGAATGAGTCTTGCTGAGGACTCCTTGGCTCTCCAGTTGATGAATCAGTTCACGGATGGGAGCCAAGGAGTCTCGGTTTGCACGATATTGCTGCCGGTGCACTGTTGTGGTGGGTTGACCCTGACTAGAGGCCAGATGCACACCAAAGCCCACTCTATCACTCTCCCTCCTCAACTGGGCAGGGGGAGAAAAATATAACAAAAAGCTCGTGGGTGGAGATAAGGACGGAGAGAGATCACTTGCCAATTACTGGCACGGGCAAAACAGACTCGAATTGGGGGAAAAACGTATTTACTTTATTACCAATCAAAATTAGAGGAGAATGAGAAGTAAAACCAAATCTTAAAACACCTCCCCCATCCCTCCCTTCTTCCCGGGATTAATTTCTTTCCTGATTTCCATCTCCTCCCCCCAGTGGCACAGGGGGACAGGGGACAGGGGTTGGGGTCAGTTCATCACACGTTGTTTCTGCCGCTTCTTCCTCCTCAGGGGGAGTACTCCTTCCCCCGCACCAACGTGGTAACTGGCACCTGTTGTTCTTCAACTTGCAGCAATCCCACAATGAAGGGATCTTCTGAGAGACTGTGATGGTTTGGGTGGAGGTGGCAAGCCATTTCATGCACCCTTGGCTCCTCTCCAGGTTTGAACTTAAGTACTGCCAGTGACTTGGCATACGATGCTGGTGCATTCTGTAGAACCTTCCTCCACATGCCTTGTGTGCACGGGACTTCATCTGGCTCTTTGGGTAACTGATCGTCATTCAAGTTACTATAGATCACTTCCAGCACAGCGAATTCTCTCAAGCACTGGATGCCTTTCTCTGTGTTGTCCCACTTGCTTAGATTGCACAAAATATCATCCTTAAAGTTGAACCTTTCTTTCACACTTGACAGGAGTTGCTTCCAGAGGCTGAGAGTCTGTGGCTCTCTCCCAATAGCTTTGTCAATGCCACTTTCTCTGGCAATGGAACCCAATTGCTTGGCTTCCCTGCCATCTAGATCCATGCTGCTGGCCCCGTTGTCCCAGCATCGGAGCATCCAGGGGCAATGTGTTCGCTTGGATAACGGCCGAGATCCTTTCAGATGTCTCATAGCTCACTGAGGGATAGGGATCAGGTGACTACCTCTGGTTCTGGCTCTTCCTCGGGTTCTCGTGATGGCCCTGGTTCCTCCTCATCCTTTGTTAAGCGAACAGATTTCTTTGTGTATTTCCTCTTTTGTACAGGGGCAACTGATACTGGCACAGGTTTGTTGTCTGGTTTATCTGTGCTGCTTTTCACCGAGGTTTGAGTACCCTTAGCGGGTGCTCAGGTTGGAGTAGTTGTAGTGGTGGCTGTTGCAGGGGTTGAAGTGGCTGCAGTGTTGGTCATGGGGGTTGACGTGGCCGCAGTGCCAGTTGCGGGGGTTGAAGTGGATGCAGTGTCTGTTGGAGGAACTGGCGCAGCAGCACAACACTGACATCTGCACCGAACACCCATAGCAGATCTAAACAACATCACAACCTGACACACATTCAGCAATAGGATGATGGTAGTTTGAGCATCCCAAGAGTATTCAAAATTCTCAAGAGCTTTTATAAATGATTGGGAGAAGAAGAGGAAAATGAAGGCAGATGTCCCCTCCTTGTATTGGCTGTCCCAGGAAAAGGTATAATAGGTGACCACACCCATTATGCAACTCCCAAAATGTGGGGATGGAGCTGGCTTTGCCATGCCACCTGCCACCACTGCATACAGATACAAAATTGGTCCCACAGCCCACGATTTTATCATACCAACAACCAGCACCCCACAGCACAGCACAACAAAAACCTTAATCAGCAAAACAGCATCCCTCATTCCAATCCAACGCCTAGTGGTGATGAACCACGTATAAACACTGGCAAACAGCATATACGGCAAGGGAGGTGAGACAGACCACAGCTCTAAAACCACCTTAGAGAGCACAGAAAACGGCGTTCCGATCAGGGCCGACCAAGTCCGAGGCCACATAATTAGTGCTTATCAGAGTTTTAACACAGTCTGGTCAAATCTGTCTTTATCTCAACCCTTTGTGCCCCACGTTGGGAGCCAAAAAAGGACTGTGATGGTTTGGGTGGATTCACCCTTTTTGCTTGGAGCTTGCAGCCAAACACAGCCTGCTCTATCACCCTCCTCCTCCCTCGCCCAGGAAGTAGAGGAGAGAATTGGAAAGAAAAGGGCAAGGAGACTCACGGGTTGAGATAAAAACTATTTATAAATTAAAATAAAATTATAATGATAACAACAATGATAATAGACTATACAAATGAGTGATACACAGTGCTCATGGCCCGCTGACCGATGCCCGGCCTGTGCCAGCTAAAGATCCCGGAGCCCGAAACAGTCCCGAAAAACCGAAACCAAGGAAGAGTGAGCCCAAGTGATCCCCTAGAGAATACCCCCATCTTCCGGTCAACTCTGGTTAATATACTGACATGACGTGATATGATATGTAATGTTTAATTGGCAAATCCAAATGCCAGTTTTGGGTTTTGCTATTCACTGCGCTTCTCCCTCCCAGTCCTAATGCAGCTGTGAACCAGCCAAACATGGTGGCCTTGAGCTCCAGCAGCAACTAACACCAGTGCTGTTATCAAAGTTCTTCTCATAATAAGTCTGAACTGAAACACTGAAACTAAAATACAGCTATTCTAATTACTAAAAAGAAAATTAACTCTATAGTAGCAAAACCAGGACAGAGACCAGGCAGGGTACATAGCTGTTTGACCTTGTCTGTGTTTACAGTGGATACACCAAAAGCCCATCGGTACCATTTTGGGTCCTTGAAGTACCCTCTCCTGAGATAGTTCATGCCAAGGATACAAGGGACTTCTGGGCCAGTCACAATGGGGTGCTTTTCCCATTTGTCTCCCGTGAAGCTCACCTCAGCCTCCAACACAGACAATTCCTGGCATCCCCCTGTCACTCCGGATATCCAGATGGGTTCCATGCCCCTGTACCATGATGGCACCAACATACACTGGGCACCAGTGTCAACCAAGGCCTTTTACCTTTGTGGACCTGATGTGCCAGGCCATCGGATCCATACAGTCCAATATACACGATCGTTCCTTTCCTCCTCCTGGCCGAAGGCAGGGACCCTCTACTCCTGTTCTTCATCAGAGTATTCACTGTCTGACTCTGGTGGGTTGACCCTGGCTAGATGCTGGATGCCCACCAAAGCCCACTCTATCACTCCTCCTCCTCAAATGGGCAGGGGGAGAAAAATATAACGAAGAACTTGTGGGTGGAGATAAGGACGGAGAGAGATCACTCACCAATTACTGGCACGGGCAAAACAGACTTGACTTGGGGAAAAAAAACAAATTTACTTTATTACCAATCAAAATTAGAGGAGAATGAGAAGTAAAACCAAATCTTAAAACACCTCCCCCACCCCTCCCTTCTTCCCGGGCTTAATCTCCTTCCCGATTTTCCACCTCCTCCCCCCAGTGGCACAGGGGGACAGGGAATGGGGTTGGGGTCAGTTCATCACACGTTGTTTCTGCCGCTGCTTCCTCCTCAGGGGGAGGACTCCTTCCCCCGCACCAGCGTGGGGTCCCTCTCACGGGAGACAGTCCTCCACCAACTTCTCCAACGTGAGTCCTTCCCATGACTGACAGTTCTTCACCAACTGCTTTGGCATGGGTCCATTCCATGGGGTGCAGTCCTTCAGGAAGGGTCTGCTCCAGCGCGAGTCCCCCACGGGGTCACAAGTCCTGCCAGCAAATCTGCTCTGGCGTGGGCTCCTCTCTCCACGGGTTACAGGTCCTGACAGGAACCTGCTCCAGCACAGGCTTCCCGTGGGGTCACAGCCTCCTTTGGGCATCCACCTGCTCCGGCGTGGGGTCCTCCACAGGCTACAGGTGGTCATCTGCCCCACCATGGACCTCCATGGACTGCAGGGGGACAGCCTGCCTTACCTTGGTCTTCACCACAGTCTGCGGGGAATCTCTGCTCTGGCGCCTGGAGCACCTCCTCCCCCTCCTTCTTCACCGACCTTGGTGTCTGCAAAGTTGTTTTCTCTTACATCTTCTCACTCCTCTCTCCAGCTGCAAAGTGTGCAGCTTTTTTTTCCCCTCTCTTCCTTTTTTTTCTTAATTATGTTCTCACAGAGGCGTTACTGATTGGCTCGGCCTTGGCCAGCAGCGGGTCCTTTTTTGTAGCCGGCTGGCATTGGCTGTGTCAGGTCGGACATGGAGAAGCTTCTGTCAGTTTCTCTCACAGAAGCCACCCCATGTCCCCCCCCATCACTGCTACCAAAACCTTGCCACGCAAACCCAATACACCAACGTGTGTTAGAAAGAATCTGCAATAAGCATTTGTTATGATGACTTGGTTGTCAGTGATCAGAGTGTTGTTGTACTGGATTGCTGAGTTGTTCCTTGAGTTCTCTGAGGTGGCACCTTACATGCTATTTATATTTTTCACCATCCCTAGGTGTTGGTTTGGGGCTAGGGGTACTGTTCTGCTGTATGGTACAGTGATGGGTGTTAGTACAATAAAAAGATGGGTAGTCCGACCAATTTTGTACCTGTACTCAGCGAAGGCACGCAGCCCACAGAGCAAAGACGCAGAAGCAGCTCCATCTCTGTATTTTGGGAGCTATCTGGTGAATGTTCTTACCAATTATACCAGTGTTTTTTTTCCTCTGGGAGGGGGAACATCTTTATTCAATTTCCCATTCCCAGTTACAAAAGTTTTTGATAATTTTGAATATTCTTGGGATAATCATAGAATCATAGAATTATTTGGGCTGGAGGGGACCTTAAAGATCATCTAGTTCCACCCCCCCTGCCATGAGCAAGGACACCTTCCACTAGACCAGGTTGCTCAAAGCCTCATCCAGCCTGTCCTTAAACACTTTCAGGGAGGGGGCATCCACAATTTCCTTGGGCAACCTGTTCCAGTGTCTGACCACCCTCACAGTGAAGAATTTCTTCCTCATATCCAATCTAAACCTACCCTCTTTCAGCTCTAAAGCCATTTCCCCTTGTCCTGTCATTAACTGCCCTTATGAAAAGTCCTTCCCCAGCTTTCCTGTAAGTCCCCTTCAGGTACTGGAAGGCCGCTATAAGATCTCCCCGGAGCCTTCTCTTTTCCAGGCTGAACAGCCCCAACTCTTTCAGCCTTTCTGCGTAGGAGAGGTGCTTTGTTGGGGAATGGCTCAGAGAGCAAGGACATGGATTTGCAGAATACTTGTACGAGCAGAGTCTGGTCTAACACTCAGCAGGCCGCAGTGGAAAAGTACTGAATGCTGACACTGCGACTTTATCTCAATCTGGTAAACAACCTTGAGAAAGTAAGTGTGTGAAAAATGTAGAGAATGCTTTACTGTTAAACTGCAAGTAGGAGGACCATGTAAATGTAACGTTTAGAGCTTAAGCCAATTAGCTAAGGACTAGTAGGAATAATTATCGTAGCCTGTATAAATATGACTTAATGAGAGCAATAAAGTGGACTATGCCTTATCACTCACATTGAGTCGGCTCGCATAGTTTCCTCCGTCGTTCGCAGTGCTTCATCCCTCGGATCATCCTCGTGGCCCTCCTGTGGACTTGTAACTGGTTCATGTCTCTCTTGTGTTGGGGACTCCAGAACTGGACACAGTACTACAGGTGGGGACTTACAAAAGCGGAGTAGAGGGAGAGAATCACCTCCCTCGACTTGCTGGCCACGCTTCTCTTGATGCAGCCCAGGATACGGTTGGCCTTCTGGGCTGCAAGCGCACATTGCCAGCTCATGTTGAACTTCTCATCTACCACCACTCCCAAGTCCTTCTCTTCAGAGCTGGCCTCAAGCCACTCATTGCCCAGCCTGTATTTGTATGGTTGCCCTGACTCAGATGCAGGACCTTGCATTTGGCCTTGTTGAACTTCATGAGGTTAGCACAGGCTCACCTCTAAAGGTCCCTCTGGAAGGCATCCCATCCCTCCAGCGTGTCAACCACACCACTCAGCTTGGTGTCATCAGCAAACTTGCTGAGGGTGCACTCAATCCCCCTGTCCGTGTCACTGACAAAGATGTTGAAGAGCACCAGTCCCAATACTGAACCTTGAGTGACACCACTCGTCAGCGGTTTCCACTCGGACTTTGAGCTGTTGACCACAACTCTTTGAGTGTGACCATCCAGCCAGTTCCTTATCCACCGAGTGGTCCATCCATCAAACCCACATGATTCCAATTTGGAGATAAGGATGCCATGTGATACAGTCAGTGTCAAGTGCCTTGCACAAGTCCAGGGAGATGACATCAGTTGCTTAAGCCTTATCCACCAATGTTGCAACCCCATCATAAAAGGCCACCAGATTGGTCAGGCATGATTTGCCCTTGGTAAAGCCATGTTGGTTGTCACCAATCACCTTCTCGTTCTCTGTGTGTCTTAGCATAGTTTCTAGGAGTATCTGCTCCATGATCTTGCCTGGCACTGAGGTGAGACTGACCGGCCTGTAGTTCCCCGGGTCCTGCCTGTTACCTTTTTTAAAAATGGGGGTTATGTTCCCCTTTTTCAAGTCTGCAGGAACTTTACCAGACTGCCAGGACTTCTCAAATATGATGGATAGTGGCTTTGCAACTTCATCTGCCATTTCCCTCAGGACCTGTGTGTGGGCAACTTTGTTGAAAATTGTCTATAAAATAAGGGTTATGAGAAAATCTGGATAAGTTAGAATATAAGGGAAAACAGGATCTTCTGCATGTCTGTATTCTTCAAGGCTGTAATACTAGCTAGGCCCCTTTCGGCTGTGTGCTAGTGAAGATAACAAAGAAATGTCAAGGACTTGTGAAAGTAATAAACATCAATTAAAGGAAGATGGATGCTGCCTGGGAAGGATCAGGAAGTTACACCGAGGAAGTGAACCCGAACCGAGATAAAAGTGAACCACTTGGACTGAGAGGTCATATGTGATTGATGTTATTAGCCAATGGTAATTAGCTTCGTAGTGTCTGAATACGTGTACGGAAGTAGAAGTGTATATAACATGCAGCTTTCTGATAATAAAGGAGAGATTTGCCGACATTACAGAATGGACATTTCTCCCGTCGCCGACGACACCTGTGGATACATCCCATCAGGTCCCATGGACTTGTGCACCTTCAGGTTCCTCAGATGGTCCCAAACCTGATCTTCTCCTACAGTGGGCGGGTTTTCATTCTCCTGGACCCTTCCAATGCTTTCTAGGACTTGGGCAGTATGGCACGAGTCCTTGACGGTGAAGACTGAGGCAAAAAGGTCATTGGGCACCTCAGCCTTCTCAATGTCCTGGGTGACCAGATCTCCTGTCGCCTTTCGGAGAAGGCCCACATTTTCCCTAGTTTTCCTTTTCTCCCCAACATACCTGTAGAAGCTTTTTTTGTTGCCCTTGACATCTCTGGCCAAATTTAATTCTGTCAGGGCCTTGGCTTTCCTAACCTGATCCCTGGCCACTCAGGCAATTTCTCTGTATTCCTCCCAGGTTACCTGTCCTTCCTCCCACCCTCTATAGACTTCCTTCTTGATCTTAAGTTTGTTCAGAAGCTTTCTGTCCATCCATGAAGGCCTCCTGCTGTTTTTGCCTGCCTTCCTCTTTGTAGGGATGCATCGTTCCTAGGCTTGGAGGAAGAGATCTTTGAGTATGTTCCAACTGTCCTGCACCCCTCTTCCTTCCAGGAATTCATCCCATGGTACGTGACCAAGCAGATCCCTGAAGAGATCAAAGTCTTCTCTCCTGAAATCCAGGGTGGTGTGTTGAGGAATGGCTCAGAGAACAAGGCCATGGATTCGCAGAATGGTTGTACGAGCAGAGTCTGGTCTAACACTCAGCAGGCCGCAGTGGAAAAGTACTGAATGCTGACACTGTGACTTTATCTCAGTCTGGTAAACAACCTTGAGAAAGTGTTGCAGAACGGGGGTCACAGGTCACTAGAGATGTTGTACAATCAGAGGCTTGGCAGAAGCAGCGAGGGTATGAAATGGCTCAGGCCACAGTAGCCAGCTTAGGCCCTTAACATAAGTATAACAAGCAATTGCACGGTCAGGGTGAATTAGCAGAAGTCTCCAGGATACTTACTTGTCCTTGAGACTTCAGACAAACAACTTTAGCAAAACTAAGCTGGGAAAAAGAAGGGAGTAGCTTTAGCTGGTAACCGCAAAGTAGGAGTACCCTGTTGACATCCTGGGGCGTGAACAGAGTTAAGCCACCTGTTGTAACAAATTTAGAGCTCATGCTTAAGAGTGTTTAACCAATTGCTGTATGTGTTTAGCTCGCATGTATTGTGATAAAGGGTATAAATCCGGGTGTGTATTAGATTAAAGCGGACTTCTTGAAGCTAACTCATATTGGGTCGTCTCCTGATTTCCCAAATCCCGCCTCCGCAAGAAAGTAAGTGTGTGAAAAATGTAGAGAATGCTTTACCGTTAAACCGCAAGTAGGAGGACCATGTAAATGTAACGTTTAGAGCTTAAGCCAATTAGCAAAGGATTAGTAGGAATAATTAGCGTAGCCGGTATAAATATGACTTAATGAGAGCAATAAAGCGAACTATGCCTTATCACTCACATTGAGTCGGCTCGCATATTCCTCCGTCGCTCGCAGTGGTGAGCTTACAGTGCACCTTCCTCACTGCCCTGAGGATTTCGAATTCCACCATTTCATGGTCACTGCAGCCAAGACTGCCCAAGAGCTTCATGTTCCCCACCAACCCCTCCTTGTTGGTGAGAACAAGGTCCAGCATGGCACCTCTCCTCGTCAGTTCCTCGACCACCTGGAGAAGAAAGTTGTCCTCCACGCATTCCAGGAACCACCTGGATTGTTTGTGGCCTGCTGTGTTGTCACTCCAACAGATGTCGGGGTGGTTGAAGTCCCCCATGAGGACCAGGGCTTGTGAATGTGAGGCTGTTCCTATCTGCCTATAGAGGGCCTCATCTGCTAGGTCTTCCTAGTCTGGTGGCCTGTAGCAGACCCCACTCTAACATCCCCTTTCTTTGCCATGTATTGATCAGGTGTATCTTCCTGTTCTTCTCAGTAAACCTCCCTGCCACTGAAGGGATTGAGGAAAACTCTACCTGTGCTCCCGATCCTGCAATCGGTCTCCCTAATGACCCGAAGCCCCTTTTAATTGCTTGGGTAATCTCATCACTACCAGCTTGTATGACCAAAAGCAGGAAGTAGTCTGAGGTCTGCATCAGGCCAGGGAGGTTCTTACTGATATCCCTGACCTGGGCCCCAGGGAGGCAGCAGACTTCTCTGTGGGAGGGATCTGGATGACATATGGGACCCTCATTTCCCCTCAGGAGGGAATCCCCTACCACAACTGTGGGGAGTGTGAGAACGTGTATTGGCATACCCTGAGAGGACTGTGGGAACTGAAGGGATACATGTCTGGAGATACGAGAAGCACCTGCGTCGGCAAGTTATGAGAAAGGAACCTTGGAATGTATCCAAAAGATGTCCCCTGGCAAGCAAACAGGAAGGGATGCACGCAAAGTCCATCAGCCAATCAGGGGCATGTGAACTGCTCGTGCTGTGAGTGAAGAGCCAATAACATGTTAACGGGTGTGGGTGATTTCATTAGTTTTGGGGTATAAATATAACTGTATTAGAGCAAATAAATGGCTTCTTGCTTGATCATATTGATCATGTGGCAGAGTCCATCACTGAGTTCCTGCACACAACTACCCTCCTTTTTTTCTTGATTGAACTAGTCCTAAACTGTGGGGATGATTGATTCTCCCTGGATGTCTTCCTGGGTGGATCTTCCTTTTTGTCCTCATTCTCCTGGCTCTTGATTTCCAAGGCCCCATACCTGTTGTGCAGTGGTAACTGGGGGGGCAAGGGAGGCTGGCACAAGATCTGTCTGTCTTCCCAGCCTCTCCGAGGAGGGACCTGTTTCCACTTCTCACTGTCTCTTGGGTCCTCTCCTCTTACCTGGTGGCAAGAGGATAGGGGATGCTGTGCTACATGTGAAGCCTGTTGCCTTTGGCTCAGAGATGGGAGGGCCTGAGTCCACCAGTCTGTCTCCCTCTTACACTCCCCTATAGTTCTGAGCCTTTCCACCTCCTCTTTTAGTTCAGCCACCATGCTGAGCAGATCATTTACCTGCTCGCAGCGAATACAGCTGTCATCCCCGCACCTCTCCATCCCAAGTGAGAGGCTCCAGCATTCTCTGCAGCCAGGGGCCTGGACACCTGCATCTTTATGTTCAGCCTCTGTCTGGGTCGCTGTCGGCGGTGACGGGAGAAATGCCCATTCTATAATGTCGGCAAGTCTCTCCTTTATTATCAGAAAGCTGCATGTTATATACACTTCTACTTCCGTACACGTATTCAGACACTACGAAGCTAATTACCATTGGCTAATAACATCAATCACATATGACCTCTCAGTCCAAGTGGTTCACTTTTATCTCGGTTCAGGTTCACTTCCTCGGTGTAACTTCCTGATCCTTCCCAGGCAGCATCCATCTTCCTTTAATTGATGTTTATTACTTTCACAAGTCCTTGACATTTCTTTGTTATCTTCACTAGCACACAGCCGAAAGGGGCCTAGCTAGTATTACAGCCTTGAAGAATACAGACATGCAGAAGATCCCGTTTTCCCTTATATTCTAACATAGCTAGATTTTCTCATAACCCTTATTTTATAGACAATTTTCAACAAAGTTGCCCACAGGTTGCTACATTTCTTTTACCCACAGCTTTTGACCGGGTAGCCACCATGGCTGTTCCTGCCTGCGTGACTAATGGCTCAAGCTCCTGAGACACCTCAGTTGTTGTTTTGGTGAGCTGCCGCAGGGGCGGTTCAGCTCTAGAGGTTGATCGCAGATCCTGACAGTAGCAGCGCCCTTCCCTGCTCGCCCTGCCTGCGTGAACTGCAGCGTGAACTGCCGTGCCACACCCTTCTGACGCGCCACACCCTGTTTGCCCATCCTGGTCACTTGCGCTCCCTGGAGGCCGTTTAAATCTCCCGCAGTTGTCCCTGGCACCACCCCCGCCCTGTCAGCCCCGCTCCCGCGATTGGCTGCTCCTGACGGGACTCGGCGTCATGTCCACAGTCTCCCCTCGCTCCAGGACCGCCTCCTCCTCCTTTCAACTCCTGCTCAGCCGTGGAACTTACCGTTGCCACCGCTGTGCTCCTCGCTGACTGAGCATATTAGCATAATCGTGCTGCTAGTTCTCCTGAATGTATGCCAGGTTTTAATGAATGTTAGATTACTTAGGAGGATCACCCCATCCACTGCTGGAGTTACCCTGGCAGCTGCTACAGTTACCTCAACCTCTTTGACTGATACTGAGGTTACTCCAGTTGCTTCAACCTCAGCGACAGACACTGCAACATCTCCTACCCCTACAGCACGAAATGTAGCTACTCCAACCCCATCACCTGCTACAGTTGCTTCAACCTCATCAATAAACAATGCAGCCTCTCCAACCCCTAGAGCAAGCAATGCAGCTACTCCAACCATCTCAAGAAGCACTGCAGATGAACTAGAGAACCAACATGTGCCAGTATCAGTTGCCTCTGTCCGAAAAAAGAGGACATGAAAGTCAGTATGTTTACAGAGGGATGAAGAAGATCAAGCTTATGATCTTCCTAAGGAGGAAGAGGAGGAGGAAAGGGGAGATGGAAATTAAGACAGTACAATAACCACTCGATCTTCAATCTCTAACCCTGAGTGAGCTGCGGGATATACAAAAAGATTTCACCTGTTACCAAGGTGAGCACCTCACTATTGGCTGCTCAGATGCTGGGATAATGGGGCCAGTAGCATGGAGTTAGAGGCTAGAGAAGCCAAGCAGCTGGGATCCCTCTCTAAGGAAGTGGGCATCGATAAAGCAATTGCAAGAGGGGACCCAGCCCACAGTCTTTGGAGGCGTCTCTTGGCGGGTGTGAAGGAAAGGTAACCCTTCAAGGACAATATTACCTGCAATCCAGGCAAATGGACCAGCATGGAGAGAGGGATTCAGTACCTGAGGGAACCAGCTGTGCGGGAGCTGATTTACCAAGACCCAAGGGACATGAGGGTAACTGAAGACCCAGATGAAATCCTGTGCACAGTACCCATGTGGCAAAATGTTGTACTGAGTGCACCAGCATCATATGCCAGCTCATTGGCAGCAGTAGAAGTTAAAGAGGATGAGGAGGCACCAACTGTAAATGAAGTGGCTATCCGGCTCTGGGGATTTGAAGACAGTCTCTCTGCCTCTATACGAGCCTGTGTCTCAGCCGTGGAAAAACTACCAGAAGTCCTGGAGAAACATGTGGAGAATCCATTACAAGAGTTCCAGCGATTCGAGAACAGACTCCGCCCTCCGCCCGTTCGGACCTATGTCTCAGCTGTTAGGAGCAAGTGTTTCCCTGCTCAAGAGAGACGGTATACACCACGGGGCACACTGTGGTTTTACTTGAGTGACTATGGAGAAGACATAAGAAAGTGGGATGGGAAACCTACCTCGGTCCTGCAGGCACAAGTACATGAGTTGCAAAGAAAAACAAGTACAAATAAGGATTCTTCTGGTCCTTCTAGGAAAAATGCTGCTCCAGTCTCCAGTGGACAATTCCCCAGACAGAACAGGAGGGCTGATGCTAATCTTAATCCTTTCCTTGATCCTAATCCTTTTGATCGGAGCAGCCAGGCAGCAATCCGCTCACCTGGTTGGTGGCTGCAATCTTTCCACATGTCTCCAAGCTCTGATGAGGTCAGAGACCGGGTAGTTTCTGCTTCTTGTTTTAGTTCTCTCACTCCTTCCTCCAAGTTCCTCATTGAAGGACCAGCTTCTTGATCCTCTTCTTCCTCTGCCCTCACTAATCGATGATATGGACCAGTGGTTCTCCTTGTCCACTGTTTCTTTTTCACCACTGGGGCAATTACTGTAGTTGTTGTTGTTTGGATCCCTGTCTCAACCATGGTGTCCTCGGATGTGGTCTGGGTCCCTGTCTCAACCACAGTCCTCTGAGAGTACTGAACTGTGGCTCGATAGGCACAGGCCAGGCCCCAGTACAGTGCTAGAAGCTGCTGGTTCTCATTGGGGCAGGCCAGGCACCCTTCCATCAAGTGACGCATTAGTTTGCCAGGGTTGCGTGCCTCTTCAGGTGTAAAATCCCAGGCTATGGGAGGTGATAATTGTCCTAGGAACCTGCCCAAATCCTTCCACACCCCCTGCCACCCAGGGACCGGCCGCTTCAGGGCACTTTGCAGTATTTCCTCAGCCAAAGGCTGCCTTCTCTTACACCAGGACGAGACCAGATTCCACAAAAACCATAATATTCCAACAGTATTACTTAGTAGTAATAAACAGCTCACATAAGGGTGAACAAGGACCTCGGGAGCCTGCATATTAAAGCCATCTGCATTAACTCTAGGTAGGGAAAGGGAGATGTATTCTCCCTTACTGTGCTAGGAGATAGCTCCCCCAGCACAGTAAGGCCATCAGTGCCAGGACTAAGCACATAGTCACTATTTGTACCAGCACGTTCCCGAGTTTCTTCATCCTCCCCACAGAATAGCTCCCCCAGCACAGCAAAGCTACGAATGTCAGCATGAAGCCCATAGCTGTTCCTATTATCAACATGTTCCCAAACTGAGCAGAAACAGAGACAAGCAATGCTACCAGCAGAGAGAAAAAAAAAAACAACTCCGTGATCTGCACAGGAGCTCACTGCTTAATAACTACTGCAGCTAAAGCACGCTGAATGTAAAACTAATGTTGTCTCGAGCCCCACATTGGGCGGCAAAAAAGACTGTGGTGGGTTGACCCTGGCTGGATGCCAGATGCCCACCAAAGCCCACTCTATCACCCCCCTCCTCAGTGGGTCGACACAAAGGCACTTTAATAGAAGCAAAGAAAAAATTTTTATTCCCTACTTCCCATCAGCAGGCGATGTTTGGCCACTTCCCGGGAAGCAGGGTTTTCATACGTGGTGCGGTTCCCGGAGGACAAACGGAAGTAACGAATGCCCCCCCTTCCCCCTCTGTTCTCCTTGCTTTGATTCTTGAGCAGACGTCATATGGTATGGAATATCCCTTTGGTCCGTTTGGGTCAGCTGTCCTGGCTATGTCCCCTCCCAAGACTTTCCCCAGCCTACTGGCAGGGGAAATGTTGGAGAGACAGCCTTGGTGCTGGAGAAGTGCAGGGACAGCACCTATATTTGCTGCGAACAGGTGAATGATCTGCTCAGCATGGTGGCCGAGCTGAAAGAGGAGGTGGAAAGGCTGAGAACTATAAGGGAATGTGAGAAGAAGATAGACTGGTGGACTCGGGCCCTCCCATCTCTGAGCCAAAGGCAACAGGCTTCACATGTAGCACAGCATCCCCTATCCTCTTGCCACCAGGTAAGAGGGGACCAAAAAGACAGTGGGGAATGGAAACAGGTCCCTCCTCAGGGAGGCTGGGGAGACAGGTGAATCTCCTGCTGGCCTCCCTTGCCTCCTCAGTTACTGCTGCATGACAGGTACGGGGCTTTGGAAATTGAGAGCCAGGCAAGTGAGGATGGAAAGGCAGGTCCACCTGGGAAGACACCCAGGGTGAGTCAGTTACTCCCACACCTCAGGACTAGTTCAACCAAGAAAAAAAGGAAGGTAATTGTGGTAAGTGATTCCCTTCTGAGGGGAACTGAGGGCCCCATATGTTGGCCAGATCCCTCCCACAGGGAAGTCTGCTGCCTCCCTGGGGCCTGGGTTAGGGATATTAGTAAGAACTTCCTTGGCCTGGTGTGGCCCTCAGACTACTACTCACTTTTGGTCATCCAAGCTGGTAATGATGACATTACAGAGAAAAGTCTAAAAGGGATTAAAAAGGGCTTCAGGTGATTAGGGAGACTGGTTGCAGGATCAGGAACACGGATAATTTTTTCCTCAATCCCTTCAGTGGCAGGGAGGTTCACTGATAAGAACAGGAAGATACACCTGATCAACATGTGGCTTAGAGGCTGGTGCCACAGGCAGAGTTTTGGTTTCTTTGACCATGGGGAGGTTTACATGGCACCAGGGCTACTGGCAAAAGATGGGATACACCTGTCTCAGAAGGGGAAAAGGATCCTGGGGCAAGAATTAGTGGGGCTCATTGACAGAGCTTTAAACTAGATTGGAAGGGGAAAAGAGAAAAAGCCAGCCTCAATGGAAGCAAGGCTGGGGGTAGCATATGAGTGTTTGAGGGGTGCTGTGATAGCAAGGTCCTTAAGTCTTCTGTCCTAGAGGATGTAAGAGACGGGAATCCAGATGGCAGCAGAGAAACAAGTTGTTTTGATGAGGCAGGAACCACAGAGGCTCCCAAGAATCACCATGAGGGAATTAGGACTTCCCCCTCTAATAGGGTGATGGGACCAGCAGCCCAGATCAAGTGCATCTACACCAATGCATGCAGCATGGGCAACAAGCAGGAGGAGCTGGTAGCCATCATTCAGCAGGAAAACTATGATATAGCAGCTATCACAGAAATGTGGTGGGATGCTTCACGTGACTGGAGTGCTGCAATGGATGGCTACAAAATCTTCAGAAGGGATAGTCAATGAAGAAGAGGAGGTAGGGTAGCCCTTTATGTCAAGGAGCGTTTTGATTGCCTGGAGGTTAATGATGGTGATGATAGGGTTGAGTGTTTGTGGGTAAGGTTCAGGGGGAAGACCAGCAAGGCAGATATCATAGTGGTGGTCTGCTATAGACCATTCAACCAAGATGAGGAGGTAGATGAAATATTCTATAAGCTTCAGGGGGTGTCTCAGGATCACTGGCCCTTGTTCTTGTGGGGGACTTCAACTTGCCAGATGTCTGCTGGAAATAAAACACAGCAGAGAGGAGACAGTCTCGGAGGTTCCTGGAGTACGTGGAAGACAACTTCTTGACACATCTGGTGAGGGAACTGACCAGGGTAGGTGTGCCACTGGACCTGTTATTCACTAACAGGGAAGGACTGGTGGGTGAAGTGGTGGTTGGAGGCTGTCTTGGGCACAGTGATCATGAGAGGATAGTTTTCTGTTCTTGGAGAAGGCAGGAGAGGAGTCAGCAGGACTGCCACCTTGGACTTTCAGAGGGTAGACTTTGGGCTGTTCAGGAGTCTGGTTGGCAGAGTCCCTTGGGAGGCAGCCCTGAAGGGCAAAGGAGTCCAGGAAGGCTGGACACTCTTTAAGAAGGAAATTTTAAAGGCGCAGGAGCAGCCTGTCCCCATGTGCTGGAAGATGAGCTGGCAGGGGAGAAGACTGGCCTGGCTGAACAGGTAGCTTAGGCTGGAGCTCAGGAAAAAAAGAGTTTATGATCTGTGGAAGAAGGGACAAGCAGCTTATGAGGACTACAAGGACCTTGTGAGGCTATGCAGGGAGAAAATTGGAGAGGCCAAAGCTCAGCTAGAACTTAATCTAGCTGCATCAGTAAAAGACAATAAAAAATGCTTCTTTAAATACTTTAGTAACAAAAGGAGAGCTAAGGAAAATCTTCATCCTTTGTTGGATACACAGGGAAACATTGTGACAAAGGCTGAAGAAAAGGCTGAGGTACTTAATGCCTTTTTTGCCTCCATCTTTAATGGTAAGACAGGTTGCTCTCTGAATACACAGACCCCTGAGCTGGTAGATAGGATTGAGGAGCAGAATGATGACCCCATAATTCAAGAGGAAATGGTTAGTGACCTATTGCACCACTTGGATATCCACCAATCTATGGGGCTGAATGGTATCCACCCCAGGGTACTGAGGGAGCTGGCAGAAGTGCTCACCAAGCCACTCTCCATCATTTATCAGCTGTCCTGGCAAATTGGGGAGGATCTGGATGACTGGAAGCTGGCCATTGTGATACCCATCTACAAGAAGGGCCAGAAGGATGATCCAAGCAACTATAAGCCTGTCAGACTGACCTCGGTGCCAGGCAAGGTGATGGAGCAGATTATCCAGAGTACCATCACCTGTCACATACAGGACAACCAGGGGATCAGGCCCAGTCAACATGGGTTTATGAAAGGCAGGACTTGCCTGACTAACCTGATCTCCTCCTATAACAGGGTGACATGCTTAGTGGGTGAGGAAAGGCCTGTGGATATGGTGTACTTAGACTTCAGTAAAGCCTTTGACACTGTTTCCCACAGCATTCTGCTTGAGGAACTGGCTGCCAATGGCCTGGACAGGCATACTCTCTGCTGGGTTAAAAACTGGATGGCCAGGCCCAGAGAATTGTGGTGAATGGTGTTAAATCCAGTTGGTGCCTGCTCACAACTGTTCTCCAGGGATCAGTGTAGGGGCCAGTTCTGTTTAATATATTTATCAATGATCTGGATGAGGGCATCGAGTGCACCCTCAGTAAACTCGCAGATGATACCAAGTTGGGTGGCAGTGTTGATCTGCCAGAGGGTAGGAAAGCTTTGCAGAGGGACCTGGACAGGCTGGATTGATGGGCTGAGGCCAATGGTATGAAGTTCAAAAAGGCCAAGTGCTGGGTCCTGCACCTGGGTCACAACAACCCCATGTAAAACTACAGGCTTGGGGAGGAGTGGCTGGAAAGCTGCTCGGCAGAAAAGGATCTGGGGGTGTTGGTTGACAGCCAGCTGAATATGAGCCAGCAGTGTGCCCAGGTGGCCAAGAAGGCTAATAGCATCCTGGCCTGTATCAGGAATAGTGTGGCCAGCAGGAGTAGGGAAGTGATTGTCCCCTTGTATTCATCACTCGTGAGGCTGCACCTTGAGTACTGTGTTCGGTTCTGGGTCCCCCAATACAAGAGGGACATTGAGGCTCTGGAGCATGTCCAAAGAAGGGCAACAAAGCTGATGAAGGGCCTGGAGAACAAGCCTTATGAGGAGCGGCTGAAGGAGCTGGGGTTGTGTAGTCTGGAGAAGAGGAGGTCGAGGGGAGACCTTATTACTCTCTACAACTACCTGAAGGGAGGTTGTAGAGAGGTGGGTGTTGGTCTCTTCTCCTGGGTAAAAGGTGACAGGACAAGAGGAAATGGTCACAAGTTGCACCAGGGGAGGTTGAGGTTAGATACTTCTTCACAGGTAGTCAAACATTGGAACAGGCTACCCAGGGAAGTGGTGGAGTCACCATACCTGGCAGTATTTAAAAGATGGATAGATGAGGTGCTTAGGGACATGGTTTAGAGATGAGATTGGTAGTGATAGGTTAATGGTTAGACTCAATGATCTTAAAGGTCTTTTCCAACCACTATGATTCTGTGACTGTAATCTTTTTGCGTATCTCGCAGCTTGCTCAGAGATAAAAATTGGGTGATTACCTCAGGTTCTACCTCTTCTTCCTGCTCTTGTGATACCCCTGGCTCATCTTTATCTGCTGCAGACTGAACTGGTTTCTTTTTATACTTCCTTTTCTGTATAGGGGCAATTATTACTGGCACCGGTTGGTCCTCTAGCTCAGATTCATCACTCTCCACCAGAGTTTGGGTAGTTAATGTGCTAGTTGTCAAGGTCTGAGTAGCTGCAGTTGCAGAGACTGAAGCAACAGGGCTCACCACCTGAGTAGATGCAATATTTGTCATTGGGATTTGAGTATTCACAGTGAGAGTTGTGAGGGGTTTGTCACCTGGGTCTGAGTAGCTGCAGTATGTATTACTGGATTTTGAGTAGCCACAGTATGAGTCATGGGTGTCTGTTGTCTGGGTTTGAATAGTTACATTCCTTGTTACTGGGGTCTGTATAGCTGAAATACCAGTTTTTGGGATCTGAGTAGCTACAGTTGTTGTGGGTCTCAGAGTAGCCACAGTGTCTGTTACAAGGGTTTCAGTAGCTGCATCATTTGTTGCAGGGGTTTCAGTAGCCGCAGTGTCTATTGCAGAGGTTATTCCCGGGGTGGTATACCTAAATAGCTTTTTGATCTTAAGCAAGACCTGAAATGCACTCAGAAGGCCCAGCAATAGAAGAAAATGGTCTGACTATCCCAAGAATACTTAATACTCTCAAACTCTTTTATGCTTGAAAAAAAGAAATTGAGGAAAGCCATCCCCTTTGTAAATTGGTTCCCTGGAGAAAATGATAAGTGTAATTATTGCTAATCTCCAGCGGGTGGCACTCAATGTACAGAAAGGTCTGATTAGTATGTTGGCTTCCCGAGGGAAAAAAGTGACAGTGTAATTTGTAATAGTCTCCAACAGATGGTACCCGAAGTACAAAGATGTTAGCTCAGCGGGTTGTCTCCATGGGAAGACAAGGTAAACCATAAACTGATCAATGCTATATAAAAGATAGCACCTGAAATGCGAACATGGTGCAAACACTACGTACAAAAGCTGGGCTAGTCTCACAATCATTATCAAACAGTACAGATGGACAAGACTCATAATCATGTTTTTATAGCTAATAAGCATTGCAATAAAAGCAATTAAGGACTCGGAACACAGTTCTGTTAACAACTTTCCTGGTTTTCAGCTGAAACAGAGCTGGGTTTCTTTTTCAGTAGTTAGAATAGTGCTGCATTTTGCTTTTCAGCCTGGGATTTGTTATAAGAGAGACACTGAGAATATACCAGTGTTTGCATTTTTGTCGCTGGAAGTGAAGGACTTTGTGTTCTGTTAGTCTACAGGAGCAAGATTTAAGGGGGTGAGGAATATTTAAATTAATAAGCCAAACTGGCATTTAGATCTGCCAATGGGGTATTCCATCTCATATCACGTCATGTCCAGTATATTAGTGAGGGTCTCGTCCGCTTTTAGCTCTCTCTGGCTTTTCGCTTGGGCTCTCACTCTTCCGGGACTGTGGTTTCGGTTTGGGATTGTTGCTTCTCCGGGATTGTTATCTGGGAATGGGCTGGTCTTGGTCAGTTGGTGGTGAGCAGTTGCATCATATATCACTCATTGCTATATTTTGTTACTGTTATCATTATCACTATGATTTTAATATCGGTATTATTTTAGGTTTTATTTTCTTTCTATTATTAAATTGTTCTTATCTCAACCTACAAGCCTCCTTATCCTTGCCCCCCAATCCTCTCCCCTGGGAGCTGTGTTGGCTGCTAGCCAAGGGCTAGCCCAGTGAAACTATCACAGTCATTTTGGTGCCCAATATCAGGCACAAAGGGTTGAGATAAAGACAGTGTTGGAGAGTGCTTTAACAAAATGATTGCCACGTTGCTATATTTTATCAGGGGGTTGTCATCAGAACTGTTGGATGTGAGTCCTTGCTTGCTTTTTATTGCATTGATCATTGGCTATAAAAATGTGATTAAGGGTTTTTTCCATCTGTTCTGTATGACAATGACTGTGAGAGTAGCCCAGTTTTTGTACATTCTGTTTCCACCATCCTCGCATTTCGGGCGCTATCTTTTAGAGACCCTTGATTGGTTCACGGTTTACTTTGTCTTCCCATGGAGACAGCCCACTGAGTTGGTCTCTTGGGCCCTCGTGTTCCACCTGCTGCACACTACTGCAAATGACACCATCAATTTTTTCTCCTTGGGAATGCAACATATTAATCAGACCTTTCTGTACACCAAGTGTCACCTGACAGAGTTTAGTAATAATTGCACCTCTTATTTTCTCTCTTTGGGGAACCAATTTACAAAGGGGATGGCTTTTGACAATTTCTCTTTCTCTTTCAGGCCAACCATGAAAGAGTTTGAGAGTGTTAATTATTCTTGGGACAGTCTGACCATTTTCTTTTTATTGTTTGGCCTCCTAAGTATTTTTCAAGTGTTCTTTAAGATCAAAAGGCTATTTAGGTATGCCACCCCAGGAATAACCTCTGCAATAGACACTGTGGTTACTGAAACCCCTGTAACCATCGATACAGCTACTGAAACCTTTGCAGCAGATACTGTGGCCACTTCGAGGCCCATTACAAGAACTGTAGCTATTCAGACCCTGAAAAAAGATGTTCCAGCTATACAGACCATGGTAACAAGGTCTGTGGCTATTCAAACTCCAAGAACAGGTACTGCAGCTACACAAACCCCAGCAGCAAGAAATGTAGCTCTTCAAACCCAGCTAACCAGTCCTCCAACTCGTACTGCAGCTACTCAAAATCCCATAGCACATACTGCAGCTACTTAGACCCAGGCAACAGACCCCCAGCTTGAACTGTGGATACTCAGTTTCCAATGAGAAATATTGCAGCTACTCAGACCCTGTTGGAGAGTCCTGTTGCTCCAATTTTCACAACTGCAGCTACTCAGATCTCGATGACAAGCACATCAACTACCCAAACCTTGGTGGAAAGTGATGAATCTGAGCTAGAGGATGAACCAGTGCCAGTAATCATTACCCCTATACAGAAAGGAGGTATAAAAAGAAAATGTATTCTGCAGTAGATGAAGACAAACCAGGTGTATCACGAGAACAGGAGGAAGAGAGAGAACCTGAGGTAATCACCCCATCTTTGTCCCTGAGTGAGCTGCGAGATACACAAAAAGATTACAGCCGTCATGTAGGCGAGAGGATTATTACTTGGTTGCTCCAATACTGGTATAATGGAGCCAGTGGCCTGGAACTGGAGGGCAGGGAAGCCAGGCAACTGGGATCCCTTGCCAGAGAGAGTGGAACTGATAAAGCGATTGGAAAGAAACCACAAACCCTCAGCCTCTGGAGATGTCTTCTGTCAGCTGTGAGGGAAAGGTATCCCATCAAGGATGATATTGTGTTGCAACCAGGGGTAGGCAAATGGACCACCATGGATGAAGGTATCCAGCTTTTGAGGGAACTGACCGTGCGAGAACTGATTTATGATGATCCAGACAATGCGCAATTACCTGCAGATCCAGATGAAGTCCAATGCACGATACCCATGTGGCGGAAGCTCATACGGAGCGCGCCAGCCTCATATGCCAGCTATTTGGCAGTACTGGAATGGAAAGACAACAACGGACCAACAGTAGATGAACTGGCTGTCCGAGTCCGGCAATATGAGGAAAGCCTCTCTCCCTCCCTTGTTTTGGCTGTGGAGAAACTGACTGAAAGTGTCCCATTTATGCTCTCTACCCATACAGACCAATGTCTCAGGCACTAGAACTGAGCGTCCTCCTGTGCAAAGGAGACGGTGTACACCAAGGGGAAATTGTGGTTTTACTTGCATGACCATAGAGAAGACATGAGGAAATGGGATGGGAAACCTACCCTGGTCCTAGAAAAATGACTAAATGAGTTACAAGGGAAATAAAATACAACTAGAGAACCTTCCAGGAGAGTTGCTCCAATTTCCAGAAACCCATTCCTCCAACAGAATAGAAGGGTTGAATTTGCACCCAACCCTACAAGAAAAACTTTGATTCATATTCATGAGAGGTGACCAATCATTATGAGACTGAAGCCCACAGATATCACACTAATCCATTCACCAACGACAAATATGATACCTCGAATTAGAGGGACCCTGCCTCCAGCCATGCAGAGGAAAGGGATAACTGAGTTTACTAGACTGTGTGGATTTGGTGACCTGGCAAATCTGACTCCCAGCAGTATAAGGCCTTAGTGGACACTGGTGCCCAATACACCCTGGTGCCATCAGACTTTAAAGGGCCAGAATCAATTTATATTTCTGGAGTGACAGGGGGGTCTCAACAGCTGACTGTACTGGAGGCTAAAATAAGCCTAACTGGGAGGGGTGCTTTTGCCTTTTCCATTGAGACTGGCCCAGATGCTCCATGCATTCTTGGCATAGATTACCTCAGGAGAGGGTATTTCAAGGACCCAAAAGGGTACTGGTGGGCTTTTGGCATAGCTGCCATAGAGACTGAGGAAATCAAACAGCTGTCCGCCTTGTCTGGTCTCTCAGGGGACCCTTCTGTTGTGGGATTGCTGAGAGTTGAAGACCAGCAGGTTCCCATTGCTACCACAACAGTGGCAATATCACACCAACGGAGACTCTGTAATTCCCATCTATAAACTGATTCGTCAGCTGGAGAGCCAAGGAGTGATCAGCAGGACTCGCTCTCCCTTTAACAGCCCCATATGGCCTGTGCGGGAGTCTAATGGGTAGTGGAGACTGACAGGGGACTATTGTGTCTTGAATGAAGTCACACCACCACTGAGCGCTGCCATGTCGGACATGTTAGAGCTCCAATATGAACTGGAGTCCAAGGCAGCCAAGTGGTACGCCACCATAGCCATTGCTAATGCATTCTTCTCCATTCCTTTGGCAGCAGAGTGCAGGCCACAGTTTGCTTTCACCTGGAGGGGTGTCCAGTACACCTCGAATTGACTGCCCCAGGGGTGGAAGCACAGCCCCACCATTTGCCAGACTGCCCTGGAAAAGAGTGGAGCTCCAGAACACCTGCAATACATTGATGACATTATTGTGTGGGGCAACACAGCAGAAATTTTTGAGAAAGTAGAGAAAATAATCCAAATCCTCCTGACAGCTGGCTTTGCCATAAAAAAATGCAAAGTCAAGGAACCTGCACAAGAACATTAGGAATAAAGTGGCAAGATGGATGTCATCAGATCCCAATGGATGTGATCAATAAAATAACAGCTATGTCTCCACCAACTAACAAAAAAGGAGCACAAGCCCTCTTAGGTGTTGTGAGTTTCTGGAGAATGCACATTCCAAATTACAGTGAGACTGTGAGCCCTATCTACCAAGTGACCTGAAAGAAAAACGATTTCACATGGGGTCCTGAGCAACGACACGCCTTTGAACTAAACAGGAGATAGTCCATGCAGGAGCTCTTGGACCAGTCCGGACAGGACAAGGTGTTAAAAACATGCTCTGCACTGCAGCTGGGGAGAACAGACCCACCTGGAACCTCTGAAAGGAAGCACCAGGGGAGACTCGAGGTCGACCCCTTGGGTTTTGGAGTCGTGGATACAGAGGATCAGAGACCCCATATATTTCAACTGAAAAAGAGATATTGGCAGTGTATGAGGGAGTTTGAGCTGCTTCAGAAGTGATTGGTACTGAAGCACAGCTCCTCCTGGCACCCCGATTGCACGTGCTGGGCTGGATGTTCAAAGGTAGCATTCCCTCTATATGCTACATAACTGATGCTACGTGGAGTAAGAGGGTTGCATTGATCACACAATGGGCCCACATAAGAACCCCAATTGTCTGCGAATCCTAGAAGTGATCACGAACTGTCCAGAAAACAAATATTTCAGAATGTCACCTGAGGAGGAGGTAACGCGAGCTAATGAGGCTCCACCGTACAATAAAGTAGCAGATAATGGAAAACAGTATGCTCTGTTTATTGGTGGGTCCTGTCGTATTGTAGGAAAACATCAAAAGTGGAAAGCTGCTGTGTGGAGTCCCACCCCATGAGTTGCAGAAGCTACCGAAGGAAAAGGTGAATTGAGCCAGTTTGCAGAGGTAAAAGCCATCCAGCTGGCCTTGAACATTGCTGAGTGAGAAAAGTGGCCAATGCTCTGCCTCTGTATGGACTCGTGGGTGGTGACAAATGCCCTGTGGGAGCGTTTACAGCAATGGAAACAAATCAACTGGCAGCGCAGAGGCAAACCCATCTGGGCTGCTGAATTATGGCAAGATATTGCTGCTCGATTCAAAAAGCTGGCTGTAAAAGTACATCACATAGATGCCCACGTGCCCAAGGGTCAAGCTACTGAAGAACCAACAGGTAGATCAGGCTGCTACGATCTAAGTGTCTGAAGTACCCCTGGACTAGCAACATAAGGGTGAAAAAGTTTTATCCTGCTGGGCCCATGATGCCTCAGGTCATCAAGGAAGAGATGCAACATACAGATGGGCTTGTGATTGAGGGGTGGACTTAACCATGGACACTATTGCACAAGTCATTCATGAATGTGAAACATGTGCTGCGATCAAACAAGCCAAGAGGTTGAAACCTCTCTGGTATGGAGGACGATGGTTAAAATATAAATATGGAGAGGCCTGGCAGGTTGACTGTATCACACTCCCACAAACCCGTAATGGTAAGCGCTATGTGCTCACAATGGTAGAAGCAACCACTGGGTGGCTGGAGACATACCCTGTGCCCCATGCCACTGCCCGGAATACTATTCTGGGTCTTGAAAAGCAGGTCTTGTGGCGACATGGCACCCCAGACAGAATTGAGTCAGACAACGGGACTCATTTCCAAAACAATCTCATAGACACTTGGGCCAAAGAACATGGCATTGAGTGGGTGTCCCACATTCCCTGTCATGCACCAGCCTCTGGGAAAGTCGAACGATGCAATGGGCTGCTGAAAACCACACTGAGAGCAATGGGTGGTGGAACTTTCAAACACTGGGATGCACACTTAGCAAAAGCCACCTGGTTAGTCAACACCAGAGGATCTGCCAACAGAGCTGGCCCTGCCCAATCAAGACTTTTACATACTGTGGAAGGGGACAAAGTCCATGTAGTGCATATTAAGAATTTCCTTGGGAAATTGGTCTGGGTTATTCTTGCCTCTGGTAAAGGTAACCTCATTCGTGGGATTACTTTTGCTCAGTGACCTGAATGTACCTGGTGGGTGATGCAGGAAGATGGAGAAGTTCGATGTGTACCTCAGGGAGACTTGATTATATGTGAAATTAGCCAATGAATTGCATATCATCATTATTATAGTTGTTGTGTGTCACATTAACAGTTCTTCATTAAGTATTTTCCCAGGTTAACAAGGTGTGAACCCTGATTAGACCAGAATTGGTGCTTAACGACTTCTTTAAGTTCAACATCAGCAACCCTGGGCAGGGACTCCACCGAATGCACCAACCACAAACTCCGAATACAGGATACAACAGAGACTATACACCATCCTCCTATTACACCTGATGACATCAATTCCATTAACTGTACAATACCCAATGACATCAGCTCTCATTAGCTACACAAGTCCACATTGTGTTTTAGTCTCAAAAGACTATTACAACAGATGGAACCTGTAGTTATGGACCAAATGAACTCAACATATATATTGATGAGACAATCCATGAACTAAGGATATGATATTTGTGTATATATATGTGTGTGTATGTAGATATACATATATATACTTCAAAAAATAGTAGTAGTAATTAATCTAAATCCATTAGGAAGTATGAAAACTTGAGTATGATGGAAATGGTATGAAATATGTGGTGGATTGTCCTGATTTTCAGCTGAAACAAAGCTGGATTTCTTTTTAACAGGAAAGTCTCTCAGTAGCAAAAACCAAGAACTATTTGTTGCCCTCTCCCTCCCCTCTCCGCTTTTGCGTTATTACGCTGTTAAAAATGATGTTTGGAGTAAAGCAAAATCAGGACCTATAGAATTATAATTTCAGTGATATTTGAAAATAGTGGGGTTTCATGTGTAACATTATTTATTTCAGCATGCAATGGTAAATATAAGAGCTTAACCTGTAGAGGGTTCTCTGCAAGATGCTCGGTTTCTAGTTGCTGAGGAAGCTATAGCACATTAGTGTTTGATACTGGCTTGGAGAGGGAAATCCTTGGGGCATGAACATGTAACTCTCTCCTGGCCTGCAAGAGGTCTGTTCCTAACACCTTACTGAAAATACTTAAGTGCAATGATGGATATATGCATTACATGTTGAAGTCCTGTTCCTGAAGTGCTACTGGTGAAGGGGGAATCGTGGGGTGAGAGCATAACTCGCCCACTCTGATCTGGGTTATATAGGATTTCTTTCTATCTTGGGAGCATCAATCAGAGGGCTTCTTTCCCCCAGAGCTTTCTGCTCTGCTGCTCTGGGAGTACACGGGGGCCTGTGTCATCTCCCCTGGGTACAGCTCCTGCTCCATCTGCGGTACCAACAGTGAAGCCACACAAAAGATATTAGAAAAAGTAAGTTTACCTTGTGTTTTACTGGTCCATGAAGTTCCATGTAGACTTACAGTGCTTCATACAGAAGGAATAGCAAGGAATCTGCTTGCTCATTAGTGGGACTATCCTGCTGCTGCTTTGTATCACTGTGAAATGTCTCTGGAGATGGGGTTTGGGGGAAACAAGCAACTCATGTCTTGCTCTGAGAAGTTGTGACAGGACAAGGAAATACCTAAAAACATGATTCTTTACGAAGTCTCTACCTATGTGCCTATTGTCAATGAGAGCTCATGTTGATTCATTACCAGTGGAGGTCATTAAAAAGAAATGAAAATGGAAAAACAGGAATGGAAATAAAATACCTGGAGAGCACCCTATTTCTGTCTTCTCTTTTTTTTCCATGCTACTATGTATTGACTGATGTTAGAACTACTATTCTATAGAACAGACATAGACCAGTTCGGTTTCTTCCTTAGCATTTCTTGTCCTATAGGAGAACACACAAAGTTGTGTGGGGCAGGGAAACATGGGAGAAGGTATGCTGACTAGATGTCCTTGTTAGCTGAGAGCAAAGCAGTAGGAAGACCAAGGACAGTGTGGAAGGAGTTGGCATGAGCCAGAGACAAGCCCAGGCCTAAAGTATGGGTACAACTGATGCAAACCACTTGATGGAGAGTCTGAGTCTGAACTTGTGCATGGCTATCAATGACCATACAGCTGTAGCCACTGCTGCCCCTATTCTTTTGGGATATTTTTTCAGCTGTGGTCATTTTTTCTTTCTTTGGTGGACCCAAGAGAATACATAGTTTTGCCTGGCTAATATAACTTCTGGAATATATTCTGAATATTTAAAGCACTACCCTGTGCCACAGGGATCAGATTGTTCTTTATCTTGACTGCTGCTGTGTTCTTGATCTCTTAATATTTATTCTTTATGAGTGGCAATGGAGAATGGGCCTGAAGCCCAGTCAGATCTAATCTAACTCTATGTTGCCAGTCTGGCACATAATATGATGCACTGAGGTGTAATTTTCATCTTTTGAAGTCTACTTCATTTTTGCTAGAGACGTAATAGCAAAACCAACCCAAAATTATGTCATTTACCCGAAAAGTTACATTTTACTGAGGCTCTTGCAATAATTTGTTCTGTATTTCAGCTTGTGCCAGCTCTCATTCTTGGTCTTAAAGTTGAGGTAAAGCCAAAATCATATTGTCTAGCATTACCCACTGGATAATGATGTTATTATGTTAATATACGAGTCCAGTTGGTCTATGTTTAGGCAGGTATGTGCTAGGTGTGAATGCTTCTTGCCCAACACTGATGACATTGCTGAAGAACTCTCGCATAGAAATAAACTTTATGTAGCTAAAGAGGAAGATTCAGTGGTCTGATTTTATCAGAATTGCATAGTTGAAAAAAATTAATTTTCTCAGTACCCATTGGGGACTAGCATTGTGGCACTATAACGATAGTTACACATGAATCAATGTTTTACACAAAATTGTCTTGAATTTCACAAACATCAACAGAGTGCCTAACTGATTGTCAGACTCCTTAAGTAGCATTGATTTTACTTCTGCAATATTCAGATAATGTGGTAATTGCATCTTAACAACTTATGGAGAAAGTCTTGCTAAAGCAGTCAATGGTCATGGACTTCTCCAGCTTCCTCATTTCTCTTTGATTGCTGTTCTGTTTTTAACTTTTTGTTTTTCAGTCTTCTGGATCCAAGTTCTGCAAGATGGGATGCAGGTCATTACATTGCTCTGTGTCTGCAGATAGCACAAGGTTACCACTATTGTTTCCTGTTCTTGACAAAGATAACATCCTATGGTAAGGTGCTGACAAATTCAGACCTTCAGTGGTGCTCACCATGTCAGGCAGAGGAAGACAACAGGAGTTTGGCTCAGGAGAGAATTTGCACACACAGATAAATGCTAGGCTGCCCATGTGAAGGTGGTATGGTACCTGCATGAGGTATTTATGTTGATAGGCTTTGCAATAAAAAGGGAAGTTCTAGGAGTCACCACCAATGTGAAAACATAGCTTGCTTGATGCTGTGAAACTGCACTGTCTTCTGGTGCTTGCATTGACAGGAATGCTATTAAATGAAAAATTGCACATGCTGATTCAGAGTGCTTACAGGCATTTGATGGCATCCACAACTCTGCATGCAGTCTGCAAGACCCTCACTCTGAGCTGTCCTGCATCTTCACAAGAACCTTCTGTATATCTAGATTACTCTGGCAATTGCCTACCAATCACCAGCTGCCAGAAACTTTAATCTGATTACAGGCAATAAAACTAGTTTCTATCTCTGGTACCTGACTTGGGTTTCAGAGTGAGTATGACATCACCCTTGCTTGCATCTGTGTTGGGTAGCTCATTACACAAAGGGTTTAAAGACCATTAAATCAACCATGATCCTTATTATTAAGAGCACTTTCAAATTTACAGAACCATAGGACAGGACTGAAAGCATAATTTTTCAAAGGTATATGCATTGCATTGGATTGCAGTGAAAAGCCCTACTCGTTGTAGAGGATGCTGGCAGCAGAAAGAATAAATTCTGCAATTAACTGAGTAAAAGTCCACTGTGATTGTTTCACTGCGCTAGCCATTGGCTAGCAGCCAACACAGCCGTTCACCTACTTTCCCCACCCCCAGGGGACAGGGGAGAAGATTGGGGGCAAGAATTAGGAGGCTTGTAGGCTGAGATAAGAACAGTTTAATAATAGAAATAAAAGAAAATGTAAAAAACCCCTAATATTAAAATAGTAGTGATAATGATATGTGCTGGGTTGACCCTGGCTAGGTGACAGATGCCCACCAAAGCCCACTTTATCACTCTCCCTCCTCAAATGGGCAGGGGGAGAAAAATATAACAAAAGGCTCATGGGTGGAGATAAGGATGGAGAGAGATCACTCACCAATTACTGGCACAGGCAAAACAGACTCAATTTGGGGGAAAAAACAAATTTAATTTATTACCAATCAAATCAGAGGATAATGAGAAGTAAAACCAAATCTTAAAACACCTCCCCCATCCCTCCCTTCTTCCGTGGCTTAATCTCTTTCCCGATTTTCCACCTCCTCTCCCCAGTGGCACAGGGGGACAGGGGTTGGGATCAATTCATCATGCATTGTTTCTGTGGCTTCTTCCTCCTCAGGGGGAGGACTCCTTCCCCCGCACCAGTGTGGGGTCCCTCTCACGGGAGACAGTCCTCCACGAACTTCTCCAACGTGAGTCCTTCCCATGACTGACAGTTCTTCACAAACTGCTCCAGCCTGGGTCCATTCCATGGTGTGCAGTCCTTCAGGAACAGACTGCTCCAGCGCAGGTCCTCTAAGGGGTCATAAGTCCTGCTAGCAAACCTGCTCCGGCGTGGGCTCCTCTTTCCATGGGGCCACAGGTCCTGACAGGAACCTGCTCCAGCGCGGGCTTCCCATGGGGTCACAGCCTCCTTTGGGCATCCACCTGCTGTGGCGTGGGGTCCTCCACAGGCTACAGGTGGACATCTGCTCTACCATGGACCTCCATGGGCTGCAGGGGGACAGCCTACCTCACCATGGTCTTCACCACAAGTTGTAGGGAAAATCTCTGCTCTGGCACCTGGAGCTCCTCGTCCCCCTCCTTCTTCCCTGACCTTGGTGTCTGTGGAGTTGTTTTGTCTTACATCTTCTCACTCCTCTCTCCAGCTGCAAAATGTGCAGCTTTTTTTTTTCCTCTCTTCCCTTTTTTTTTCTTAATTCTGTTATCACAAAGTCGTTACTGATTGGCTCGGCCTTGGCCAGCGGCAGGTCCGTCTTGGAGCCGGCTGGCATTGGCTGTGTTGAACATGGGGGTAGCTTCTGGCAGCTTCTCTCACAGAAGCCAACCCTATGTCCCCTTCCTGCTACCAAAACCTTGCCAGGCAAACCCAATACATGATAATAGTGATAAAATATACATATGAGCGATAACCTGGTGCAACTGCTCACCATCCGCCAACTCAGCCTGGCCCGTTCCTAGATAACAACCCCAGAGGAGCAACAATCCTGAACTGAAACCACAATCCTGGAAGAGCGAGAGCCCGAGTGCAAGCCAGTGCAAATCCGCCCCTACTTTCCAGTCAGCCCCAGGTAATATACTAAACATGATGGGATATGATCTGGAATATTTCATTGGCACATCCAAATGCCAGTTTTGGGTTTTGCTATTCACTACGTTTCTCCCTTCCAGTCCTAATGCAGCTGTGAACCAGCCAAACATGATGGCCTTGAGCTCCAGCAGCAACTAATAACATCAGTACTGTTATCAATGATGTTCTCATAACAAGTCTTGCACTGAAACCAAAACACGGCTATTCTAACTACTAGGAAGAAAATTAACTCTATGCTAGCAAGACCAGGACATCTGCATAGCTCCTTTTCTGCACAAACCAACCCATATCTTTATTTTGTGATAATGGATACAATAGTGACCTTGGGATAAGAAAACCCCAGGTGTGCTCCTGTGCATGAGGAGTCAGTGATTTGCAGAGGTTTCCTCCTACAGCCTATTGCAGCTCTGGGGCTGCATGGGGTCTCCTCTCCTCTGTGAGCACTGCTGAGTTCTGTGCAGGGGCAATAAATGCCTCTCATTAATACCAACCTGAAACTTTGAGTCCTGCCTTTATCTGCTCCAGGAGAATGGTTGTGATATTTTTTTCCTTACAAACATTGTTATTGCCATTTTGAGGCTCAGACCAAATATACTGAGATGCTTGATGTCCACTTATATGAAATGCCTCTGGTCCTCAGTGCTTTCCCTTCTGTACCTGCCTGAGCTTCTCTGGTTCAGATGAAGGTGAATCCAAGCTGTGTATGATACTGCCAAATAGTGATACTGCCAAATCACAGAGATATTTTGTGCCAAAGTCTTTTTTCTGTTAAATGATTTAAAGCATTTTATTAAAAACAAAACAAAAAAAAAAACCCAGAAGACATTCCCTTGGATATTTGAAGCCACCCAGGCGAAGGGCTCTGGAGCAGGGGATCGCGCCGGGGGACCTTTCCTGAAGCGACAAAACCGCGGCTAGATCAGCCGAGGCAAAAGCGCTGGCAAAGAGGGTGCCCCAGCCCCCCCCTCCCAGAGCCGCAAGCGAGAGCTGCTGACACACAGCAGTTGGAATGGCCGTTGCCGAGGCAACTGTGATCACACCCTTAAAGGCAGCCTCAGGACAGGCAGGTAAACGGCGCGTGCGGTGCGGCAGGTCACGAGGACAGAGCACGAGAAGGAATGCGACCTCTGCCGACTTGACAGGTGGGTTCTGTTGGTGGTCATCCTCTAGGAAGGAACTCAGCTATGGTCTCCACCTGGCAGAGGGTCAGGATCCCAACACCCACCAGAATGGATATGGGAACCCAGACAGAGCAACCACAGGAATACATGTTAAAGGAATTTAACTCAGTCAGTGGGTAACTCTAGGTTTGCTTTATTGACAGCTCAGAGTTGGGCCATCACCTCAGTGAGTGGCAAAGGCATTGCAAAAATCAGATTCTATATATATGCTAAATTTAACATTATGCAATAGGTATTCCTTTCAAAGTTCTTGGTGTTTTCCCACAAACCCTCAGTTCCAAATTTCTCATTAATTTAAAATTCTATAAAAGTCCATAGTGGTCTTCAAATGCAGCTGATTCTTCTTGTCTCAGTGGTTCTTCAGGAGTTGCAGCCCACTTGTCCCATTCTGGTCACTGTATTCATTTAATCTTCTTGAATAATCTTCCTGTTGGCTCACCTTTGCACTTCTAAGAAAAACTTACATATTGACATTTAACTTATGTCCATTTTAAAATATGGAATCTTCCATAATTTGCTTACTTCAAGTTAATCACTTATCCTCTATAATTGCTATGTTTCTACGTTCTATTGTTCTTGTTGAGTCAGATGGATTGGGCTTAAACCAACCGTGGAGAGGGCTATACAAGGGACAAAATGAGAAGCAGCATGGTTGCATGATTTATAAGAATTACTATTATTCTATTATTTCATAGCACCTGTTTCTAATTTTTCATCTTAACCATAATACTTGTATTAATATTATTTTACCTATAAGCATTTTTTTAGAGTCTTTCCCTTTTACAACACACAGCCGTCCAGGTGACAGGCTGCAGGGGGTGCCAGGGTCTTTCGCTAGCAAAGGGTGGCAGCTATGAGGACTGCTGCATGTGTTGTGAACAGGTAGATGACCTGCTCAGCTTGGTGGCAGAGCTATGAGAGTAAGTTGAAAGGTTAAGGAGCATCAGGGAGGCTGAACTGGTCTCTTGGGTCAGGGATTCCTGAGGGGTGGCCTTGGCAGTGAAGACTGAAGCAAAGAAGGCATTCAGTAACTCTGCCTTCTCTGTGTCCTCTGTTATCAGGTACCCTGCCCCATTCAGTAGTGGCCCCTCGTTTTCCCTGGCCTTCCTTTTGTTATTGATGCATTTGAAGAAGGCCTTCTTGTTTTCTCTGACCTCCCTTGCCAGATTTAGTTCCAATTGGGCCTTGGCCTTCCTCCTTACGTTTCTGCATGCTCTGGTGACGCCCTTATATTCTTCCCAAGTGGTCTGTCCTTGCTTCCACCTCTTGTACACCTCCTGCTTATGTTTGAGTTTTGCCATGAGTTCCTTGTTAATCCATGCCGGTTTTCTCCCCACTTTGTTTGACTTCTTGCACACAGGGATGCATTGTTCTTGAGCCTGGAGGAAGTGATGTTTGAATATTATCCAGCTCTCTTGCACCCCTCTTCCTTCAAGGGTCTGATCCCATGGGATTCTTCCAAGAAGGTCCCTGAAGAGGCCAAAGTTAGCTTGCCTGAAGTTCACAGTTACAATCTTACTGCCCTGTTTCCTCCTAGCAGGATCCTGAGCTCTACAATCTCATGGTCACTACAGCCAAGGCTGCCCCCAACCCTCACATCCTCAACTACTCCTTCATTATTTGATAGGACAAGATCCAGCAGCACTCCTTTCCTTGTTGGCTCTTCAATCATTTGCAAGAGAAAGTGTGGAGAAAGGTGTCCTGTTTAACAAAGAGGGCCTGGGAAATGAGCATCTTGGCCCTATTCACTGAAGTTGCCAAAAAAGCAACAGGTCAAGGAAAGGACACACAGGGAACAGGCTCTGCATATTCTCATTGGTCATAAACATGTGACTGGCTAAACCTGAGAGATCAAAGAACTGAGAGGAGACAGCGAGACACTTGCCAAGAAGGAGAAAAAGTAATTAACAACAAGCTATATCAGGGACACGAAATCGGGTTGTGATTGGGGGATGAAAGGGGCCTTTCCTCGGGTTTGAGACACTATAGAGTTGGAGAAATCTGTCATAAAGTTGATTCTGTACTTGCATGCAACAGGGTTCGTGCCTTCAATATGCCACAAATGATGCCTCAACAGGGACAAAGAAAAATAAAGGAAGACAAAGAAGAATAAGGGAAGACAAAGAAGACTAATAAAAAGCTTCAGTGTTACCCGGTAGCGTACCCCTGATCGACTGGATGGAGGATACCGCAGTAAAGCGCACGTATCAATCACTGGTCACTGGACGACACAGGTGAGCAGCCGTGGGGAAATTTAATAGTCTGTCAATTTATACTATGGGGCAATCAGTTACTAGAGAGCAAAAATTACATACTGAGATTTTACACTGTATTTTGTGAGAGCAAGGTTTCAAGGTTGCTCCACTTCAGCTAGTACAACTGCTTGTTTGGATTCGGGACTGTTGTCCATGGTTTCCTGTTGGTGGTTCCTATGACCTTACTGTATGGCAAAAGGTTGGCAAAGAGCTGCAAACTAAGCAACTTTTGCAGCTAGAAATTCCTGATGGAATATTGATTACTTGGCGAGTGGTTTATACTGCCCTTAAGACTCTGTTGCCTGCCAAACAAGTGTTACAGAATTTGAGTGATCCCACGCCGTTGTCTGCTGGGTCACATGAGAGAAAGGAATCTCGCTCGTTTAAATTAATTGATCCTGAACCTGACTGTGCTGAGGTTGCTGAACCTCCGATGTCAGAGACTACAGTAGAATTTGATGATCCTTTTGATCTTGGGGCAGTTAATCCTGAGAAAGAGCCTGATTTATATCCACCATTACTGCCTGCTGCTCCAACCCCACTGCTCTGGCACCATTGCCATCACTTCCACAACAGCTTGAATCCTACCCTTTGCATTTATCAGAAAAGTCTCTTCTGCCACCATTTGCTCCCTTGCCACCAACTTATCAGACACAAGGGACTGTTATGCCTAATGCTGCGGGTGGACTGCTTGATGAATGTCGGACAGAAGCATTGAAAAAGGGGGATATAGCACTCCTTCAAGCAATGCCTGTGCTTTATCAGCCAAACAGGCCTGAATATGCTCATTTGCAATATGCGGTGATAAAAGAGGTGCGTAAATCAATCAAAGACTATGGTTTGCAAGCATCGTTTACAATGAATTTATTGAAAGCCATAGGGGAGTCATATGTGATGATGCCTCTGGATTGGAAGTTTGTCTTATGTCTTATTCTGTCTGTGGCACAATATGCTGTATGGTTTTCAGAATATCGTGAGCTAGTTCAGGCTCAAGTGATGGACAGTTTAACAGCTGGACTTGCTATAGATCTCGATGAATTGATGGGGGAAGGGAATTATGCTGCCGGACCAGCGCAAGCCGCGCTGCCCCAAGATGTTTTTATTCAAGCAGTGACTCTAGCCTTGAGGGCACTTCGCCATGTGCCAGTCTGATAAACGAGAGTTGTCCTTTGCTGCCATTCGACAGGGACCTCAGGATCCATATGTGCAATTTTTAGATCACTTGCAAACTGCTATACAGCAACAAATAGAGTTTTCTGAGTTGCGGCGCGGGGAAAACAAGCAGCCGACTCAATGTGAGTGATGAGCAAGTTCCCACTTTATTAGCCAGTTCTACAGTTTATATACCTTTACTATTAGTTACTATGATTTATGCCTATTAGTCATTATTCCATTGGCTAGGCCTTAAAGATTACATTATCATAAGTCCTCCTACTTGTGGTTTTCTGCACACAGGGTTCTTCTTCCTTTACCCGGATCTTAGTTCCTCATATCTTGTTTGCCAACTTCAGCAGGGACTTTCCATCCCCTTCAAGGTCGCTCTGCCCTTCCTAATCTTGCTGACTCTGCACTAGGCCTAACTGACCTAGTTGTCCTGCTTGTACAGCTGTGCTAAGGGCTCATGCCCTTGCTCCCTTATCCATTCTTCAACACTTAGGCAGCAGACTTATTATTGTTTCAGCTTGCTATTGAGAACGCAAATACAGATTGTAAACGAGCTATTGATCCCATTCGAAATCAAGTGAAAACGTTGACCGATCTTATCAAAGCATGTCAAAACGTGGGCTCTGAACGACATGAGGCAGATATATTGGCGGCAGCCTTGGCTCAACAGTTGGTAGCTGCATGGGCTGCTGCCAAATATTTCTCCTGTGGGCAGGAGGAGCACCTTAAAAGGGATTGTCCACAGAAAAATAAAAAGGACCTAGGTCTGGTGGGGCAAGGAAAACAATATGTTCAGTTATGCCCTCAGTGTCAGAAAGGGTATCATTGGAGTAATCAGTGCTGGTCTAAATTTGATAGACAAGGCAATCCTCTCTCTGAAAAAATCCTAGGAAACAGGAAGAGGGGTGTGAGGTCTGGTGCATGGAGGTCATACAACAGGGCCCAGCCTCTAATAACACAACCTTTGATGTGGTCAGCACATGTCAGCAAAACAAACAACAGCAACCCACAACAGCCAGTTCTCTCAGGCCAGCCACAGCAGGCAGTGACGGTTGGACTTGGTCATTAGCCAACACACAATAATCCAGGATCAATCTGTGCGTATATTATCCACTGGGGGGTGTGGTCCTTTGCCAAAAGGACTTTTGTGCTTTATTAATTGGTCACTCCTCTACTTCTAGTGCAGGCCTGTTTGTTTTGCCGAGAGTTATAGATTCTGATTATACCAGGGAAATAAAAATAATGGCATGGACCTCCACACCACCGTGTACAATACCTGCTGGGGAACGAATAGCACAGTTCATCTTACTGCCCAATGTACAATTGCATGATAAAGGCACAGTTCAAATTGAAGGACGGGGGTCCTCGGGGTTTGGAAGCACAGGTTTGCGTCATATTTTTGGACTCAAAAATCACTACTGGACAACCGTTGTTGACTTGTAAATGGCCGGGTGTTTACTGGTTTGGTGGACACTGGAGCTGATGTCTCTATAATTCACTGATCAGACTGGCCACAAGACTGGCCATTGGTACAGGTATTGGCTGCTGTTACTGGAATTGGAGGAACACAAATACCTTGGCAAAGTATGCATTCTATGCTTGTAGAGGGTCCAGAGAATAAACAAGCAATTTTGAAACCATATGTGTTAGATGTACCATGTACTTTATGGGGTCATGATTTGTTACAGCAATGGAATATAGCAATAACAACGTATTTTTAATGAGGACCACTGACATTCAGATGTGACTCAAGCTGACTTGGCTCACAGACAAGCTGGTATGGGTTGACCAGTGGTCTCTTAAAGGGGAGCGGCTGGAAAGGGCTCATGAGTTAATACAAGAACAATTGAAACTGGGTCATATTGTCCCTTCTATGAGCCCCTGGAATACTCCTATGTTTGTCATTGCGAAAAAAATCTGGTAAATGAAGATTATTACAAGATCTCTGAGCTATTAATGCAGTAATAGCTCCCATGGGGGCTTTGCAACCAGGTACCCCAAATCCAACCATGATTCCAGATAATTGGCATTTGAAGGTCATTGATTTGAAAGACTGCTTTTTTACCATTTATCTACATCCTGATGACTCTGTTCACTTTGCCTTTTCTGTTCCTGTGCTTAACAATGACCTACCTATGCAAAGATTTCATTGGGTTGTGTTGCCGCAAGGAATGAAGAATAGTCCAACCATATGTCAAATTGTTGTTAGTGAGGCCTTGTCAAAAATTCGTAAGACATATAATGATATTGTATTATATCACTATATGGATGACATTTTGTTGGCTGTAGAAACTGAATCTCTTCTCTCTCAAGTTTTTGAAAATGTAGTATCTGAACTTCAATGATACGGTCTTCAGATTGTAACAGAAAAGGTGCAATCCATTCCTCCGTGGAAGTACCTTGGCTGGAAGCTTTTTGATTCGTACGTATACCTGCAACCTGTGTGATTGGCTACTACTGTGAGTACCTTGAATGATTTACAAAAAATTGCTGGGAACGGTTAACTGGCTCCGCCCACTGTTGGGAATAACAACACATGAGTTATGACCTTTGTTTTCCTTGTTAAAAGGGAATCCTGAACTGACTCCTCCTAGATGGCTGACAAAAGAAAGCTAATCAGCACTGCAAATGGTTATGGACAAAATTAATAACACATTTGTTCATCAAATTCATCTGCAACTGCCAGTCAGCTTGTTTGTTATTTATCACTCTTTTCAACCATATGCTCTTTTGGGTCAATGGGATGATAATGCTCAAACAAAAAGGACTGCTTTATGCATTTTAGAATGGTTGTTTTTATCGCATTCTTTTACTAAAACAGTAACTATGGCCTTGGAAATGATTGCAAGACTTGTTTCACAAGGCCGATTGAAATGTCAGCAACTGACAGGTCAAGACCCTATTTTTATCCATCTGCCATTTACATGTGATGAGTTCCATAATGTGTTGTGTGGAGAAACATGCTGTGAGGAGCTAAAGCTGGGTGACTTTTAATTACTAAGGAGCTAGACTTTTATGCTGTGTGTGAACCTCACTGACTGTGTCACGTGGGTGGAGTCTTAACCAATTAGTTGCTGGCATGCATCACATGTTGTGTGGCAAAGTGTATAAAAGGAACCTGTACCAAATAAACACGGAGCATTCGTTTTATCTCTATGAGAATGCACGTTTGTCTCTCACTTTTCCTGACAACAATTTTTCCTGACAACATGTTGTGTAACAGTTTAGTTTTCCAGATTGCTTTGGCTGATTATAACAATATTATTTTGCATTCTCTGCCACATCACTGTTCATTAGGTTCTTTATATTGTTTGCTACTCCAGCCATGATCACTATTAAGCCCCATTCCTCTACAGAATGTGTGTACTGTGTTTATTGATGGATCAGGAAAAACAGGTAATGCTGCAGTTGTTTGGCGATGAAAAGACAGTGATGTGTGGGACTCATGTTATTCAAGTTTCTGGTTCCACATGGATTGTTGAACTAGCTGCAGCGGTTCGTGCTTTTGAATTATTTCCTGACAAATCTCTAAATATTATTGTGGATTCTGCTTATGTTACTGGCATTGTTCAACCTTTGGAGTTTGCTTTTATTCAGGAAGTAGAGAATAGGCAACTGTTTCAGTTGTTGTTAAAATTAGCTCAACTTTTAAAAACAAGACAACATTTGTATTTTATTGCTCACATCTGCTCCCATACTAATTTACCAGGACCTCTTACTGAAGGTAATGTAATAGCAGATCGATTGACTATGACAGCAGTTTCCCCTCTCCGTTTTGAACAGACTAAATTGGCTCATGACTTTTTTCTCCAAAACGCACATTCTTTGCGGAAATGTTTTTCTCTAACTTTGGAACAAGCTCAGGAGATTGTCCGGGCTTGTCCAGATTGTCAACGTCTTTCTCCTTTGCTGGTTTTGCCTGGAACTAACCCTAGAGGCTTAATAGCAAATGAGATATGGCAATCAGATGTAACTCATGTTCCTTCCTTTGGGCGACTCAAGTATGTCCATGCTTCTATTCACACTGTTTCTGGGTTTTTAGTCGCTGCAGCCCACACGGGAGAGCGGACAAAGGATGTCCTGAAGCATTTTTTACAATGCTTTGCTACTATGGGGGTTCCTCAGAAAGTGAAAACTGACAATGGCCCCACATATGTTTCTAAACGTTTTCTTTTGTTTTTACAGACTTGGTGTATTGACCATATTACAGGTATTCCACGATCTTCCACTGGTCAGGCAATCGTGGAACGTGCTCACCATTCTTTGAAAACCCTTATTGATAAACAAAAAAGGGGGAATCCGGTAGGGACAACACCTCAGGAGATATTGGATAAAGCTACCTATGTTTTAAATTTTCTCAATTTATCTGGATGAAAGCAATATAGATCTGCTGTAGACAGACATTTTAAGGCTGGATAGCCTTCTGCCATATGGCCCCAGGTGTTTTATAAAAAAAACTTAGAATCCAGTCAATGGGATGGACCAGTTCCCTTGCTTGCCTGGGGTCGGGGGTATGCTTGTGTTTCTCTTCCCTCAGGACCTTACTGGATTTCTGTGAGGAATATCAAGCCAGCCTGTGGGCAACATTATCGAAAATTGTCTATAAAATAAGGGTTATGAGAAAATCTAGCTATGTTAGAATATAAGGGAAAACAGGATCTTCTGCATGTCTGTATTCTTCAAGGCTGTAATACTAGCTAGGCCCCTTTCGGCTGTGTGCTAGTGAAGATAACAAAGAAATGTCAAGGACTTGTGAAAGTAATAAACATCAGTTAAAGGAAGATGGATCCCAGCTGGGAAGGATCAGGAAGTTACGCCTGGGAAGTGAACCCGAACAGAGATAAAAGTGAACCACTTGGACTGAGAGGTCATATGTGATTAATGCAATTAGCCAATGGTAATTAGCTTCGTACTGTCTGAATACGTGTACGGAAGTAAAAGTGTATATAACATGCAGCTTTCTAATAATAAAAGAGAGATTTGCTGACATTACAGAATGGGCATTTCTCCCGTCGCCGCCGACACCAGCCCAAGTGACAATGTATGCTGAGGACAAGACAGATAACAAACAACAGTGGAATGATGATGCCCCTGAAGCTGATCAGACTGATGACTGAAATGGTGGCTGGTACTGTTGGTACAATACACAGTTGCTCAACATGTTTATTTGGCTCACATTTTAGATCCTCCTATGTTTCGGGGATGCTACACCTCCTATCATTAATAATGACACTCAGTGGTCAGGAGGTGTTTGGGTACCTCCTCTCCCAGATAATGTTAATGATTTGTTTCAAGGTAATGACACCAAACTTGTTACCGACTTTCCTCCTCTGTGTATAACTACAGATAAAACTACAACTGCCTGTGTGGTGTTTCGAATGCAGCAACATTTGATAGCTGTAAATCATGGGAGACAGGTTCATTTTACTATGGTCACAATTCTAGGTTTAGCCTCAAATGTGTCACTTGATAGTAATTCCAAATATCAAATGCATGCCCCAAGTTTTCTACGATGTGTTATGCAAAAGTTGGACTCTACAAATCGTTTTGAGTGGAAACCTTGTCAGGGGAAACCTCCTCATAAGCAAGCTATAGCACATGGTGGAATTATAGATTGGGGTCCACATGGAACCTTTTGGGATCCAAGGACAAACATGTCACATGCTCCTCTGTCTAAGGCCAAACATTCTTTGGTATGGCATGATGGAGGATCAGCAGGTCCTATTTTGCAAATGTATCATAATGGTAGTTTTAACGCTTCGAGTTTATCTTTCTCACCAGCTCATGTAAAAATCTGGCGATTAGCCCTTCCTTTATTTTAAAAGACAAGTGTATCGAGTGAAGGTGCGGGTGAACAGAACTCAGGCTCATCTAATGCTTTTATCTGAGGTCTAGAGCATGGTTTGTACAACTTGCCCTTATCTTTTTGTATTAACATCTACTGCAATATTCTTGTTTTTAGTATTTCTGCAGATTCTGTGGGCAGCTATATCCAGAATGCAAAAAACGGAAGCATGAGTCATGACCACGCTGGTTGCCAATGGACTGGGGGGGATGTGGAGAATGGTGTCCTGTTTAACAAAGAGGGCCTGGGAAACCAGCGTCTTGGCCCTGTTCGATGAAGTTGCCAAAAAAACAACAGGTCAAGGAAAGGACACACAGGGAACAGGCTCTGCATATTCTCATTGGTCGCAAACAACATGTGACTGGCTAAACCTGAGATATCAAAGAACTGAGAGAAGATAGCGAGACACCTGTCAAGAGGGAGAAAAAGTAAATAACAACAAGCTATATCAGGGACATGAAATCTGGTTGTGATTGGGGAGTGAAAGGGGTCTTTTTCCTACGTAGTTGGAGAAATCTGTAATAAAGTTGATTCTGTACTTGCATGCAACAGGATCTGTGCCTTCAATATCCCACAAGAAAGTTATCATCAATGCTTTCAAGGAACCCCTCTCATTGCATTTGACTTGCAGTGTTATTCTTCCAGCAAATGTCGGGGTAGTTGAAATTACCCATGAGCACCAGGGCCTGTGAGGCTACTTTCAGCTGACTGTAAAAGGCCTTGTCCCCTTCCTCCTCTTGACCAGGGGGCCTGTAGCAAACACCCACCACTCTGTCACCCATGTTAGTCTGACCTTTAATCCTTACCCATAAGCACTCAACCCTCTCATTCATCTCAAGGAGCAGCTCCATACATACCAGATGTTCCCCTACATAAAGGGCAACTCCACCACCTTGCTTTTCTGGTCTGGTCTATTCTAAAAAGTTTATAGCCATTCATGGCAACATTCCAGTTGTGAGAACTGTCCCACCATCTTTCAGCAATTGCAATAAGGTTGAAGCCCTGCATCTGCACACAGATCTCTTCTTATTTCCCATGCTGTGTACATTGATATACAGACACTTCAGAGAGGAATTAGAGCATGCCAATTTTACAAGAGGGGTAAATGAGGATACCCCCCCAGACAGCTCATTCAGATCTCCAGCGGAGCATACAACAGAAATGGGAGCATCCAATAGAAAGTACCCAGGACCAAGGGACGCCTGTATCCTGCCCCTGTCAGGCAGAAGGCAGAAGCCCAAATGGAGAGTGAATGGAAGTAAGTTCAAGGTTGGGGCAGCAGGCAAACTCCCTCCTTGCCCATATCGCCCCCCACTGGTGCCTCTGAACAACAGGTATGAGGCTCTGGTTGGGGAAGACCAGTCAAATAAGGATGTGTGATGGGCAATCTACACCAGAGGGGTCTCCACAGTCAGAAAGGCCTACCGCATATATCGCAACCACATCCACAAAGAAGAAAAGAAGGGTTATTGTTGTAGGTGACTGTTTTGAAGGGCAAGAGAGGGTCCAATATGCTGAGTAGACCCTCCTCACAGGGAGGTCTGCTGTCTCCCTGGAGCCTGAGTTAAGGACGTCACTTGGAAACTTCCTAGCTTGGTAAGGTCCACAGATTACTACCCACTACTGATTTTCCAGGTAGGTGGTGAGGAAGCTGCAATTTGTAGTCTGCAAGCGATCAAGAGAGACTTCAGGGCCTTGGGACAGTTAGTGAGAGAATCTGGGGCGCAGTTTGTTTTTTCTTCTCTCCTTCCAGTTGCAAGCAGTGACATTAGAAGGAACAGAAGGATACAATCTATAAACACATGGCTCCGTGGCTGGTGTCACCTGCACAATTTTGGGTTTTTTGATAATGGGATGACATACATGGCACCAGGCATTCTGGCATCAAACAGGAGACACCCTTCTCAAAGGGGGAAGAGGGTCTTTGCCCAAGAGATTGCAGGGCTGATTGACAGGGCTTTAAACTAGATTGTCAGGACAATCCTCTTTATTGATAGAGGCTAGGAGATGATGTGCTGAAAAGCAGCCCTGAGGAAAAGGACTAGGGGGTAGTAGTGGATGAAAAGCTGGACATGAGCCACCAATGCGCATCTGCAGCCCAGAAGGCCAACCGCATCCTGAGCTGCATCAAAAGAAGTGTAGCCAGCAGATCAAGAGAGGTGATTCTGCCCCTCTACTCTGCTCTGGTGAGACCTCACCTGGAATACAGTATCCAACTTTGGAGCCTTCAAAACAAGAAGGATGTGTACCTCTTGGAGTGTGTCCAGAGGAGGGCCACAAAAATGATCAAAGGGCTGGAGCACCTCTCCTATGAAGATAGGCTGAGAGAGTTGGGGTTGTTGAGCCTGAAGAAGAGAAGGTTCAAGGGGGATCTTATAGCAGCCTTCCAGTACCTGAAAGGTGCCTATAAGAAAGCTGGGAAAGAACTGTTCACAAGGGTGTGTAGCAATAGGACGAGGAGTGATGTTTTTAAACTAGAAAAGGGTAGATTTAAGTTGGATAGTAGGAAAAAGTTCTTCAATATGAGGATGGTGGATCATTGGAACAGGTTGCCCAGAGAGGTAGTGGAGGCCCCATCCCTGGAGATATTCAAGGTCAGGCTTGATGGGGCTCTGAGCAACCTGCTCTAGTAAAGATGTTACTGCTTACTGCAGGGGTTTTGGACTAGATGACCTTTGAAGGTCCCTTCCAACCCAATACATTCTATGATTCTATGATATTTCAATATCGGGAGAGAAGTTAAGCCCGGGAAGAAGGGACGGATTGGGGAGGTGTTTTAAGATGTGTTTTTTTTACTTCTCACTATCCTCTGATTTTGATTGATAATAAAGTAAATTTGTTTTTTCCTCCAAGTCGAGTCTGTTTTGCCCGTGTGTGGTGGGTTGACCCTGGCTAGAGGCTGGATGCCCACCAAAGCCCACTCTATCACTTCTCCTCCTCAAATGGGCAGAGGGAGAAAATTATAACGAAAAGCTCGTGGGTGGAGATAAGGACGGAGAGAGATCACTCACCAGTTACTGGCACGGGCAAAACAGACTCGACTTGGGGGAAAAAAAAAATTACTTTATTACCAATCAAAATCAGAGGATAATGAGAAGTAAAACCAAAACTTAAAACACCTCCCCCATCCCTTTCTTCTTCCTGGGCTTAATCTCTCTCCCGATTTTCCACCTCCTCCCCCCAGCAGCACAGGGGGACGGGGAACGGGGTTGGGGTCAGTTCATCACACGTTGTTTCTGCCACTGCTTCCTCCTCAGGGGGAGGACTCCTTCCCCCACACCAGCATGGGGTCCCTCTCATGGGAGACAGTCCTCCACGAACTTCTCCAACGTGAGTCCTTCCCATGACTGACAGTTCTTCACCAACTGCTTTGGCATGGAACCATTCCATGGTGTGCAGTCCTTCAGGAAGGGACTGCTCCAGCGCGAGTCCCCCACGGGGTCACAAGTCCTGCCAGCAAACCTGCTCCTGTGTGGGCTCCTATCTCCACTGGCTACAGGTCCTGACAGGAACCTGCTCCAGCGCGAGCTTCCCGCGAGGTCACAGCCTCCTTTGGGCATCCACCTGCTCTGGCGTGGGGTCCTCCACAGGCTACAGGTGGTCATCTCCTCCACCATGGACCTCCATGGACTGCAGGGGGACAGCCTGCCTCACCATGGTCTTCACCACAGGCTGCAGGGGAATCTCTGCTCTGACACCTGGAGCACCTCCTCCCCCTCATTCTTCCCTGGCCTTGGTGTCTGTGGAGTTGTTTCTCTTACATCTTCTCACTCCTCTCTCTAGCTGCAAACTGTGCAGTTTTTTTCTTCTTTCTCTTCCTTTTTTTTTCTTAATTATGTTATCACAGAGGCGTTACTGATTGGCTCGGCCTTGGCCAGCGGCGGGTCCGTTCTTGTAGCTGGCTGGCATTGGCTGTGTTGGGTCGGACATGGGGGAAGCTTCTGGCAGCTTCTCTCACAGAAGCGACCCCATGTACCCCCACCCACTGCTACCAAAAACCTTGCCACGCAAACCCAATACACCATCGGAAGTGGATAGCTGCTGTGTGGAGTCCCACACGACAAGTCATCGAGGCCACTGAAGGAGAAGGCGAGTCAAGTCAGTTTGCAGAAGTGAAAGCCATCCAACTAGCCCTAAAGATTGCTGAACGAGAAAAGTGGCCAGTACTCTATCTCTACACTGACTCCTGGATGGTGGCTAATGCCCTGTGGGGGTGGCTGCAGCAGTGGAAGAAGACCAATTGGCAGCACAGGGGTAAACCCATCTGGGCTGCTGCATTGTGGCAGGACATTGCTGCTTGAGTAGAAAACATAACTCTAAAGGTACGTCACCAAGACGCTCACATGCCCAAAAGCCGTGCCACAGAAGAACATCAAAACAATGAACATGTAAACAAAGCTGCAAAAATTGAAGTAGCTCCCCTGGACTTGGACTGGGAGCGTAAAGGTGAGCTATTTGTAGCTCGATGGGCCCATGAAACATGGGGACATCTAGGGAGAGATGCAACATATCGATGGGCTCGTGATCGAGGGGTGGACCTGACCATGGAAGCCATCACACAGGTCACTCATGAATGTGAAACGTGCTGCAATCAAGCAAGCCAGACGAGTAAAATCTCCCTGGAATAGAGGGCAGTGGCTGGGCTTTCGATATGGCGAGGCCTGGCAAATCGACTATATTGGACCACTGCCACGAACACGCCAAGGCAAGCGCTACATGCTCACCATGGTGGAAGCAACTACTGGTTGGCTAGAAACATACCCTGTAAACCATGCCACTGCCCCAAACACCATCTTAGGACTTGAAAGACAAATTCTGTAGCAAAAGGCTACCCCAGAAAGGATTGAATCGGACAATGGGACTCATTTTCAAAATAATCTCACAAACTCCTGGGCAAAGAAAAATGGCATTGAGTGGGTGCACCGCATCCGCTGTTGCAGAGGATAAATGACCAACACCGAGATGTGTTCAGGCATCAGGCATCAGCACTTTATTGAAGCCTTGCACTGCTTATATATCCTTTTATCCTCCTCCATGCCCCAAGTACACGGCATTCTTTCACTTTTGATTCATTACTCCTTATTACACGTCCGCCTAAACAATCGACGTGATTGGATAATTCCACCTGTTCACGAGCCATTCTTTTACAAATTTTGTGGCGACATGGTACCCCAGAAAGAATTGAATTGGACAATGGGAGTCATTTTCGAAATAACCTCATAAACTCCTGGGCAAAGAAACATGGCATTGAGTGGGTGCACCATATCCCCTATCACCCACAAGCCTCTGGAAAGATTGAAAGATACAATGGACTGTTAAAGACGATGTTGAGGGCATTGGACAATGGGGGATGGAAGCACTGGGATGTAAATTTAATGGTAGCCACTTGGCTGGTTAACACCAGAGGATCTGCTAACCGTCCTGGGGCTGCACAAACAAAACCCCTACATACTGTGGGAGGAGATAAGGTCCCTGTAGTGCACACAGGGAAGTGGCTGGGGAAGGCGGTATGGATTGCTCCTCCCATGGGAAAAGGCAAACCCATTCCTGGGCTTGTTTTTGCCCAAGGGCCTGGGTATATTTGGTGGGTAATGCAAAAGGATGGGGAGACCCGGTGTGTGCCTCAAGATTTAACCTTGGGGGAAAACTAATCTGTGATGTGAGTTGTATGTTACAGGAAGGAATGTAGCATGAGTGACCTGAACTGATGGAGAGTGAGTTTCACAAAGAAAGGAACCAGACGAGTGCAATGATGACCCAAACCAAGCGCTTAGAGAAGTGGTTTGGGAAGGTGGTGTGGATTGCCCCTCCCATGGGAAAAGGCAAACCCATTCATGGGATCGTCTTTGCCCAAGGGCCTGGGTGTACTTGGTGGGTAATGTGGAAAGATGGGGAGACCTGGTGCTTGCCTCAAGGAGATTAAACCTTGAGGCGGGGGAAACTAATCTGTGATGTGAGTTGCATGTTACAGGAAGGAATGTAGCAGGAATGACCTAAGCTGACAAATATTGAGTTTTGCAAGGAAAGGAACCAGACGAGTGCAATGATGACCTGAACCAAGTCGGTGTTGGCGCTCAACAATCAAACATGCTGCTCCTCTTGTCTTGAACATCTATCTTGAACAGAAGAGATCCAAGTCAAAGACTGTGAACATCTGGAGGAATGGAGGAAACCCATGGGATATCTATCTGATAAAGGACAAGGGGGCAGAGCTAATAAGAATGTATAAACCTGTATGCTGGGTATAAATTATGAGGGACCTGAGCATGACGCAAATGGTATGGAATAAGGGGTGGAGACTGTATTAGGCCTGGCTGGGATGGAGTTGATTTTCCCTGTGGCAGCCCTCAGAGTGCTGTGTTTTGTATTGGTGGCTCGAGGGGTGTTGATAACACACCAGTGTTTTGGTTACTGCTGAGCAGTGCTAGCACAGCACTGTGGCTGGCTTTCCAACATTTCCCCCCAGGAGGCTAGGGGTGGGGAAGGTCTTGGGAGGGGACACAGCCAGGACAGCTGACCCAAACGGACCAAAGGGATATTCCATACCATATGACGTATGCTCAGAAATAAAGCAAGGAGAACGGAGGGGGAAGGGGGGACATTGGTTACTTCCGTTTTGTCCTCCGGGAACCGCACCACGTATGAAGCCCTGCTTCCCAGGAAGTGGCCAAACATCTCCTGCTGATGGGAAGTAGGGAATAAATATTTTATTCTTTTGCTTCTGCGTGCGCAGCTTTGCTTTGCTTCTATTAAACTGCCTTTGTCTCGATCCACAAGTTTGTTTTTTTTTGTTCCATCTTATTTTCTCCCCTCCCCATCTTGCTGAGGAGGGGGGTGATAGAGTGGGCTTTGGTGGGCATCCAGCATCTAGCCAGGGTCAACCCACCACAGTAGAATGTAAAGATGTAAAGATATGTGTTAGATGGTGACATGAGCAGGTAATGACGTGTATATTAGTAGTAGAACATAGCATGGGGTAGAGGTGAATATGAATTATATTTATTTTAACAGGTAAAGATGTATCACTAAGTTTTCTGAAGGAGTTTACACAGTTTCCAAAGAGTATTTTTAAATTAACAAAATGAGCATGAATCAAACTTTCAGTATAAGCTATGAAATTTTGTGGGGCTTTTAACTTTTAGGTTTTTTTTTTCTGATGAAAAATAGTGTCACCAGTTAACACCTTTATAATCAAAGGCCTGTCACCATTTTCAACGTGAGCCTTTATTTCCAAGGGTGTATAACATGACTATAAAGATACTGTAAGCATGAAACTTGGTTTCGAAACAACAACAAAAAAAAATCTCAACTAGCAGCGACTTCTCCTGGGGAGAGAATTTTTGGGTTTTTTTTGTTTTGTGGGTTTTTTTTAAAGACATGGATCATATTTCAAGTCAGGAATGAATCAGCAAAATAAAACCAAACCAAACCAAAACAACCCCTTATTATTATTATTATTATTATTATTATTATTATTATTATTATTATTATTATTATTATTATTATTATTATTTTTATGCTTCAGAAATAGTTCTGTTCTAGGGTAATGTAAAAAATGAAAACTCTGAACCAAGTCTCATTTTGAAAACTGAAGCAGCAGAGGCAGAGATTTTAAATTTGCCACTATAAATGTACATTTAGTACTTTGGGTAAGGATATTAGTGTTTGAAATACACAAAACTGTGGCTTGTTATGGAATACAGGCAGGTTTTAAAATACCAATTTTCAAAACACATCCACAATGATAAATACATTCTGCTACACCAACAATTCAGCGATTAATAAGCCACTTATATTGTGCAATGACACAGTAGCTCCTAAAGCAGTATATTGCGTCCAAGATAGGGATTTTTAGTAGCATTTTCACAATTTCATTATGAATTCTTCTCTCTTCTTCCCTTCAGGAAAAAAAGACACTAAGATGTTATAACTTGAATGTTCTGACGTAAAACCACAACAGCAAGGAAATTCAGAGTTGATTCCATTTCAGTTGTCTTCCATGGTTGTATCCAGGTATCGTAGCACATACGATGCACTGAGTGCAATCTCCTGACATGCTGTACCTTGCTACAACAGGGATGAGTACAGAACAAATTTTCTTTCCTTGCTCTTGTGTGTTTGTCATAGCTTTAATATTTGAATGTTTCCTTCTCATTGTAGAAACACTAAATGGCTTATACTGTATTTGGGTAGCACTGGTTAGGGTAGATACCGACAAACTGGGAATCCTTGAACTGCTCTAACTTGCAATCAACATTAATTTGGATTTTTTTTTAATTCTGCAAATGCATTGTTTGTTTAAAGTGGTTAAAATTGTTTGAAATGTGAAAGTGTAATTATTGTAATAATTGTAATAGCTTTTAGTTATACATACACTACATGCAGACAGATGGGGCTGTACAGTACTGTGCTGTTCAACACCTGGGCAGGGCTACTGCTTGGAAAACAAGTTGCAGTGTCAGTAAACCGTACGGATCAAGTATTGTACCATTCAGTGTTGGCGCTCACCAATGCAAAAGAAGAAGAGAAGATTTCAACATGATTAACACTACATAGCATTCACACATCTGATAAATTAGTACTTAAGTACCAAAAAACCAAACAAACAAACAAAAAAACCCCACCAAAACAAAAGTCTTAAGTTTATAGTTATTACTGCATTAAGATTTTTGTTAATTAGTGTTGTTTTAAGACCTTAAGCTGTAGTACCTAGACAAAACATGTGGGTAACTTTTGCTAATATAACGAAGCAAGAATCACTGTGGCTTTCACTGGCTAAGCCCAGGGATCCTTTTAGAACCTGTCTTATAGAAGTGCCTTTGTATAACTTTGAAAACTTTTTAGGATATGTAAGTAATGATAGCATTATCACATCTAATGAAACACAGATTTAGCAGCTATATAATCAGACATGGCCAAATAACAATTTTAAGCACTATAAAAATGCTATGCTAGCTTTTAGATCTGTTTTTATAATCTCCCATTTAAACACATCTCTTATAGAACCACAACAACACTTGACACAAGAGAAGCATTTCTTATTTTGATGAAAATTGTGATGATCAGATACAGTTTTGGGACACTGCTGCCATGGTCCTAACTGCGTTGTTTTTCCCTAACGTTGCAGCAGGAAAAGCTGCTGCATTGTTTTCTCTTTGCACTGCAGCAGGAAAAGCATTAGGAGATGTGAAAAAGCTAGGTTGTTGGATAGTTAAATAAACAAATCTCACATCAGAAATTCTCACATAGATGTTAGTAGACACTGATAGAATTAGACATGCAACATTGCAAAATAGAGCAGCAATTGATTTTTTACTGTTATCACAAGGGACATGTTTTTGAAGAATCTGAAGGCATGTGCTGTATGAATCTATCAGACCACTCAGAATCAATTCATATGGCCATTAGAAGGTTAAAGGAAAATGTCAAACAGTTGAGGGTGAATAGTGATAATGGGTTAAGCGAGTGGTTTTTACAAGGATGGATCTCTTCACTATTAAAGTCAGGATTTAAGATGCTATTTGTAATTTTGGTAATCCTTTTATTAGTGCCTTGTTTGCTATTGTGTCTGCAAAGGGCCCTGCAGAAGATGGTGAACAACGACTTTGTGGTACAAAAACAAAAAGGGGGAATTGTTGGTGCTTTAAGAGCCCAAGCTGCAGGCGGCTTCAGCCTTGAGCAATTAAGTCCTGACTTTGAGTGAAAAAATAGAACAGAGAAACAAGATAAGAAAATTCTAATATAATTAGTCAGAAGTAAAAAGAATGCCTCATGAACAGGTGGATTTATCCAATCAAGTGTTGTAGCCAAGTGTGTGTAACGATAACTTTTAAATTTTTTTTTATCAGTTTCATCTGTAAGTTAAGCTTTAGGTTTATGGCTTGTATTTTTGTTAAAAAACTCATTTAACCATTATTATATTCAATTTAACCATTAATGTATTCAATTTTGTTGTAATTGTCATGACACCTTGTATATTGCAATGTTTAACAAAAGTTTCTTCTTTTTCTGCTTCCAAAAAGAAAAGAGGGGAATTGTGGGGAGTGTGAGAACGTGTATTGGCATACCCTGAGAGGACTGTGGGAACTGAAGGGATACATGTCTGGAGATACGAGAAGCACCGTCGACAAGTTATGAGAAAGGAACCTTGGAATGTATCCAAGCACACAGGAAGTGATGCACGCAAAGTCCATCAGCCAATCAGGGGCATGTGAACTGCTCGTGCTGTGAGTGAAGAGCCAATAACATGTTAACGGGTGTGGGTGATTTCATTAGTTTTGGGGTATAAATATAACTGTATTAGAACAAATAAATGGCTTCTTGCTTGATCATATTGATCATGTGGCAGAGTCCATCATTGAGTTCCCGCAGCAGACCAGTGGGAGCTAGTGGCACAGTGCTTGAATGTAGAGATCAGATCACGAGCATTTTCTCTGCACTTGGAGCTTGTGATTTTGAAATAGGGTTGTCCCATTTAAAACTGCAAAAACTAATAATCCCTTTTTACCTAAAATTTCTGCTGAGGTACTGCTCAATCTGCCCATATACTAAGGCTCCACTGGTGCCTGCAAATCTGAAGGAAAACCAGTCACTCAACTAAAAAATTAAAAATGGCTAATCAGCAAACCTCTCATTCCTGCCTTAAAAAAACCCAACAACCAACCAACCAAACAAAAAAAAAACAAAAAAAACCTCCAAGGTACTCAGATTAGAGGAGGCACATACCAATGCAATGAAATCGAGAATATGGCTCCAAATTAGTAGCATATAATGGTCTGGACACTAGGGGCAAATTTCTGACAAGCCTGAATAAAAATCTAAGAAACAAGAGCACTAAAGAAGGTAATTACAAGAATTAGCTTAAACTTCAACTGAGCATAGCCTGACAGCTGTCTTTTCAGGCTTTGAGGTGTATGGAACCCTTGGATGCCACAACAGTGTCAGAACAGGCTCTTGGCTATCCTTTCATGTGGAAGAGACCTTTCTGGGCAATGCAGGAAGATAGGGGAGTGGTGAGCATGCTATATTGGTTATTTCACTGCTCACCTTTCCTAACTATGGAAGAATGCAAAAATCAAGGGCAGTGCATTTGGCAAGGGCAAACATCTTGATCAAAGATCGGCTACCAGATGTAGTAGGGTTAAGCAGCTCAGAGATCTTGGTTTACAGCTATCTTTCTTCATCCATCCTAGTCCTTGTGTCAAGTGAAGATAGATGAATCAGGTGTCCCAACACAGCTTTAGGAAAAGCAGCTACTATGACAACAGCCCTCATTGTGCATATAATGAAAAGATAATGATTCAAACTTATGGCATAGCGTTTACTTCAAAGCAAGGCTTCTCAAACAGGGTTACGTAGGGGACATGATCTGGTACAGAGATCGCCTGTGGTGGTTAGTGTCTACCCCAGCTGCTGCTCTCTGTAGCTGCCACTGTTGACAGTGGTACCCAGCAGAAACATTTAGGAAATTGCATTAAAATGGCATCTATAGCAGAAGAGAACAGTAATCTAAAAGCAAGTTTGGAGTCACCAAAGGGAGCTCATGTATTACCTATAGTAGACCTAGTTAGCATCTTACATTATGGAGTCTACAGACTCTACTCCAAGCAGACTGTGAGATATTAAGGTGGGTTTTTATGGGAGCTACTGTGAAGCTATCTGGCTGTATAAGGCTTGAGCGGAAAGGTACAACCTGTGATTCAACCACTTTTGCTAGTCAGCAGTTTGGTGTTAGCCAAGCCAAGAAATAACCTGCAATTTCATCTTCTCCCCTCATCCTTTTCTCATATGCATATTAATTTACCTCTTGTTGTATCATTGATAATAAGATCAAAGCCCACCTCCTGCTAGCTGTCAAGGCTGCACTGATGCATGTTTGTTTTAAGGGGCTTGTCCAATAAGCCTGTACTGCCAGCTGATCCCTTTTCAAAATTCAAGAAATTTTCCTTCCCATGTCATTGTTACAGTAGTTGAGTGAAAAAAAAAAAAGCAAAGCAAAGAGCTTAACTAGCATAGGGTAGAAGGATAAATTCATAAAAATGCATGGGTATACTGGAAAACACAATTCCTTCCCCATTGATGCTGTTTGCATTTCAAGATTTCAGTCAGATTCTTCCTTCACCTCAGTCAGCCTGTGGGCTGTAGAACCACACTTTGATCACAGTTCAACAAAGAGCAAATTTTGTCACAAGTTACATTAAAGAGTGTCAACTAATTTACAGGCTAAACCATGATATATTTCACTAGCCTTTCAACATTTGCTTCAGAATAATTTACTGCCTATATATTGGGTGCTCTATCTATACAAAACTATATTGCAGGCTGTTAACTTATAAAAGATAGGAGAGTGAGAGAGCATTCTAATTTCTCATCAGTGTAAGAAAAAATATTAACACATTGGATAATAGCTTTCTGAATAGAGTTGGATGAGTTTGCAAGAGTCCTAGGCACTGATCCTGGTCTTTGGTGGCATAAATTCACTGGAGTCAGTGTAACACATAATTCCCAAGTTTGAGAATAAGACATTTTTTAAGAAGCAATTTATACAGGCTAGATTCTGCTTTGTTCTTCATCACCATCCTGATCTGCGGAATCAAACCTTACAACTTGTAGAGAGTTATAAAACAGGTATGTTTTATTCGCCGGCGGGCGACAGGGTGGATCACTCCATAAAAGCCCTGCACACCCACTCTTTTACAAAGGCATTTTTTAAAGTACACACACATACATAAATACACTAAATTTAGGATGGATTAAGCTAATAAGTTCCAAGAAATTTTAACATAAGTTCAGTCCCATTCACGCTTGCGCACTGCCTCCTGTTGGTGCTTGTTAGCACCCTTGTAGACCTCTAGACAAAACAAAGCCAGCCTTCTTGCTTCAGCCTGCAGGTGTTGCATACCAGTTCCTTCTCTTGCTCCAGACTGCTCGCACGCCAGGCACCGCAAGGCCTTTGCTGACAGTGTGGAATAGCTTGTTAGTTCTTGTAAAAGTTTCCCACTTAACGCAGACAAAACGATCTAAACTTGAAGTTTCCCACCTAACACAGAGACAAAATGAAGCTAAGCTTATTTTCTAAAATCTAACTCTTAATACAGAAAATAAATGAATAAATCTAACTATATTTTATATGTTCGCAGATCAATCCATATGGTAAAATGTCATTAGCTAGTGATGTCTCTGAGTTTGTATGAGCGTTGCTGAGTCATGGGGCAGGAACCAACTACAATTTGGCTTTATATTTTATAGTCACATTAAAATGATAGCTGGGGACGTAATGAAAAGCAACATATGGTCAGTACAGAATGCTTCATAAAAATGCAAAACTGCATTTTGGCATTGTTGTTATCCTGCTTGCAATAATACCTGAGTTGGCTTGTGGTGGCCCTTTAAGAACCGAAGCTACAGGTGGCTTTGGCCTTGAGCAATTAAGTCCTGACTTTGAGTGAAAAAATAGAACAGAATCGATTCGTGAGAAAGAATGCAAGAAACAAGATAAGAAATTTCTAATATAATTAGTCAGAAGTAAAAAAGAATGCCTCTTGAACAGGTGGAATTATCCAATCAAGTATTGTAACCAGGCGTGTGAACAGTAGCTTTTAGCCAATGAAGAGTTGTTTATGTGTGTGTGTGTGTGTTAGCAGCTTAAGAGTATATAAGTGATCATGTAACCAATAATAAAGGTCTCCAGTAGAATTCACATTGAATCGTGTATGGAGTCCATGGGTGAATCCCTCTCGGCAAGTGGTGACCTTGTCGTGATCCACCAGAATAGATGGAGAGGAGGCCTCAGCTGGAGACAGCGCCAGCTGGTCCGGAGCTGGGTCACAGTGTGTGGCACTGCGAAATGAAGCTGTATTGTCGCGACGAACACCTGAGAGGTCAGGTGAGCAGCCGGGGGCAAGATGGGGCAACAAGTAACAAGGGAAGAAAGAGTACTTGTTAAGCTCCTCTCACTTATCCTTTCCAAGAAAGGAATTAAGTATGATAAGACTGTGCTTCGGCAACTGTTAATTTGTTGATGAGAAAAGGATCTGGCAGTCCCTTTCTAAGAGGAATCAGATCTCACCTGCCAGTTCCATCCTTCCTTCCAGGTTTCCATCCAGCCCTTCTATTTGTTCTATATTCCTGGATGTTCCCTTCCCGCATGGTTGCTACCATGATTTTAGCTTTTGTTTTTACTTTTTCCTCATCCCTTCGTACATAAACCTTCTGAGCTTCTTTTAATAATTCATTCAAACCCTTATCCTGCCACTCTTCCAATTTTTGCAATTTCTTACGAATATCCGGCCATGCATGAGTAACAACCTGAACCTTCAGTAAAGTTTGTCCCTCAGGACTCTCAGGATCTATTCCAGAGAATTGTCTCATATTTTTCTGTAACCTCTCCAACCATTCAGTTGGGGTTTCTTCTCTCCCTTGTTTCCCATCAAAGGCTTTTGTTAAATTCTGCCCTCTAGGAGCAGCTTCCTTTATACCTTTAATAATTAGATTCCTATAATCGCTCATACTTCTACGTCCCCCTGCGTCATTTTGATTCCAATTAGGATTAACAATTGGCATTTTCTGATCTCCTGGTGGGCCTTGTTGATTCTCTCGTTCCCATATCCTCATACCAGCCGTTCTCACCATTTTTCTTTCCTCAGGGGAAAATAATATGCCCAGTATTGATTGCATTTCTTCCCAGGTATAAACATTAGGACCCAGGAATTGATCTAACTGCTCAGATAAGCCCATAGGGTCCTCCAGCAATCCTTTCAGTTCCTTTTAAAATTCCTAACTTCAGTAGAAGTTAGAGGAACGTTGACAAATCCTATTCCACCTTGTGCTCCCCCCATAGGCACTTCCCTTAAAGGAAATAAACTTAATTCAGGGGATCCTTTTAATTCAGGGGATTCTTTTATATCCTCATCTTTTTCCTTTATTTTCATTGTTTTGGAGGAAGATCTCTTTCTGGCTCTTGGAGAGGAAATAGGAGATGCGTCATCAATTAACCTTTGGGACTTATCAGACCTTCCTCTAGTGTTAATTGTCGGTCTGTTCCCAGGGGAGGATGGGACAATTGGGGGATGGTGATACGGAGGAGGCAGATTTTCAAGGGGGTCCCACAGCTTTTCCTTTTTATTTGTGGAGATTTCTGATACTTTAAAGGTGTGCACTCCCTTCGGCCAGATTTCTCCTTTCCAACAGGAGGCATATTCGCTCTCCTCAGGATTAAAGGGTTCCCTAGAATTCACATAGAGGTTTAAAGCTTGGCATATCCAGCCTTCAAAAGACCCGTATCTTGGCCAATATAAATGGTCGGGTCTTATTTTCTCCTTTGTCCATTCTACCATACAATATTGAATCATCTTAATTTTATCTTTACTTTTGGCATCCATATCATAGTCCCAATTGGCTAATTTTAACCCCAGGGGACTGTCCTTGGGTATATCTGCTGGCTGCTTTTCGCTCCCCTTCTTCCTGGGTTTCCTGGGGCCCTTTTTGCTTGCCCATTGTCCCATTTTTCCCGGGGCTATCTTATCTTCCGCTCACCTAGCAATCAAGCCCCTTCTTTCCCTGGGGCTGTCTTTCAAGCCCCCTCCTTATTTCTGGGTTCAGGACCCCCCCTCTTCTTTCCCTGGGGCTGTCTTTCAAACCCCCTCCTTATCTCTGGGTTCAGGACCCCCCCTCTTCTTTCCCTGGGGCTGTCTTTCGCTCACTCTCTAGCCCTTCACCGGCCAATTCCCTCGTGGGAGATTGGAACCGCGGTTAGAAAGACTCCACACTCGCTTCCCAGATCTGGACTGTCCGGTCCGAGTCTCACACACACAGCAATCAAGCCCCAAACCCTGCCCAACCAAGCAATACTTACAGTCTCCTTTTCTTGCTTGGATCTTCGTGCACAAGAATTATGGGCCACCGCGGTTTTCCCGGGGAGCTCCTTATCCCCTTTTTCTTTATGAGTCCTCCTCTCCCATGGGATTTGTCAGCTTGAAGTCCCAGCGACCCAGGGAAATTCAGCGGGCTACTGAAATCGGTAGGGCGCCTCCCGCTCGGGGTCCTAGAACACACTGGACCCAAGTGCTGGATCCTGGACGAGCCCTCAAATTGTAATAAATGACCAAGCCTTGTAATCAAGGTAGGTTTAGTTTTATTTGCGAGGACAAAGTCAGTAAAGCAAAAGCACAGCGCTGGGTGCTTGACCCAAGTCAGAGGCACACTGGGAAAGTCACGTTATCCCTTTATATACATTTAGGATTGCATCAGTCACATACATATTCATTTTAAGGCTGGGTTATTATAATTAGTTTTAAAAAGGGGCAGGGTTATCCTAATTACTTTGGGGGGGATTTATTAAGATAAAATCTTATCTTTTCGTGCATGTGCACTACTGCCCGGTGGTTGTGGGAAAGGTCCTTGGCAGGAAGGCCCACAGTTTTCTTCAGAGCGACCTCTTCACCCCTGGTGAAGGGGTTATCTGACCTCCAGACCACAAGTTTGGTTCTCACCAGATGGTGGATGCAGTGGTGTTTATATCTCCACAGTTCCTCAACTTCCCCCCTTTGTTCCCCCAGGATTGGTCATTTTAGGCCTCTTCATCAAATTCCCCATATGTCAGCAAAAGAAAGAATTATTATGGCAAAAGCCAACAACACTCTTCCCCATCTTTCACAACTCTCATCCTGAGAATTGTCCGGAGTGGGCACAACAACTCATTCGTGAGCTTGAAGAGTTAGAACAGCAGCAGGACACTCCTTACAGCAGACACTGACCTGATTTGAATCGCAAATCCCAAAGAAACAACCAGGGGGACGGGGAATGATGATGATGGGCATCCGGCCATGAGATGGCAAGGAGTGATAAAAATGCTTTGCTTGAGGGGGTGTCTTGCCCACACCTACTGCACATCCAGTGATTATGGGGGGTACTGGGAATGATGGAAGAAGGAAACCTAACTACTGTGTTATAAGTGAATTTTACTCAAAGTCCAATGATAAATTTAAAAGTAATTTATTGAGTAGGAATAGGTGAGCAAAAGTAGCGCTGGGCGGCCAGGGAGTCTGCGCTCCGCCAACGGCTCGCACCATTAGTTCTCTGTATTTAAAGTATATTCCAATACATATCCATTGGCCAATGCAAAACGCCTATACATATGCATGACCTTTCCCCGCTCCATATTAAAATTAGGTCTCCTCCCCTCCATGCCTGTGGCAGAGCTTTGTGGTGGTGGTCGTTGAGGGTCTTCGAGGGAAATCTTCATCGCTTGAATCTGAGCCTGCGTCCTTCTTTTGTTGTTCTTGCTTATCAGCTCTAAACGGGTTGGAGTTTCCTACAGGCCCTCATCCCTTTGGTATGCAGGGAGTTGTTCTGTTCTATCACCTGCAAGGCCATGTGGTGTGGAAGGGAGTTTCCTGTTATATCATCTACAAGGCTCATCCCTGGCCATCTTGGCATCTAGGTCCTGTAATGAATTATTCGTTAGGCCTCACTCCTGACATGTTAAGAGCCCGCAATAAACTGGCTACAAGGCCTGTCTTTGTTAGGTTAAGATAAGAAAACTATGAAGCTAGAAATGTTAGCGCTTACAGCTTAAAGAGACAAACTAAAAAAACTACCAAATGTCCGCTATCATCCCCCCTTTTCTAAAATCTTTTACTTCTCTACACACATGTCTTATAAGTACACTTCAGGCTCAATTTGTGGTTAAACAACAAGATGCTTAAACATAGCATTGTTAAACATAGCATTGTGGTTCGACATTACACAAGTTGTTTCCTGAGACAAATCGATTGTTTGATTAGCAAATTCTCTTAATATACCTATTACAATTCCCCCTTTTTCTTTTTTTTATTATGAATTTGCTGATCAAACCAAACTATCTGTCTTTCCTAGGTCTGAGTGTTTTATTACCAAAAGCTGTAACTTTTTGAATCCTGTTATTTATGAATGTTACAAATCTATTAATAACACAAGGTCCAAAAGTCAGTGCTAATAACAACATAATCAAAGGTCCACAGTGGACAAACACGGAGTAAGTCCTGTTTTTGAACATACCCACCAAGCCCTTGATTTTGGTGTGATGTGGTTAAAGATAAAGAGTAAGGGAAATACTTCCACCAGGGCTTTGATCGGCTTAGGGAGGTTGTTCTTCCATCCCCACATTTTTACGCCTCTGCCTCCTTTGCCTACTCCTTTGCCAGGAGCAGCAAGGTGTATCATCTTCTCGGCAGCAGCCGTATTCTTCAGGGGTCCTTCCCTTTTTCTTTTTATAGCCTTTCCCGCCCATTTTGGTGGATCTCTGCCGGTGAAGATCTTTGATATTGCTCACTAAGTCGATATGCTATTATTTATTCCAAATTGGTTTATATAGATCCTCAGGTGAAATGAGGGATATTATTTTAGAACAATATCGCCCCAAAACTTTAGTTTGTCTAATTCCTCTCACTTGTTTTGTTAGTTTAGATAATTCCCACCAAATAAATAATAAAACATATTTATCTACTACCCAAGGGCTTCCCACAGGACATCCTTCCGAGGTGGTCCACTGTTTTTCCACAATTTTATTTCAATGTTGATCTAGTGTTTCATACAAATTCTGATGCTAACAATTAAAACATACTTTGGTTTCTATAACATCTACTCTATTCCCCAAACATAAACTTTTACATTGGCCACAAATCACTTTAACCCAATAATCACATGAAAGATCTCGACATACAAAGATTTGTAATAAATCCTTATGGACTCTTTCGTGTTTTAAATAATGCTCCTTATTTCTAATAATATCTCTAGTTAATTCAAATATTCAAAAAATATTTTCATGTGGCCCCTCCTCAAGAATCTATCGTATTAGAGGAATTAGGACTCCGGTCCACTGATGCTGTATTCGAAGGTAGATGTCCTTAGGGCAGGTATGCAGCCACCTTTCAAATTCTTCCACTCATTTATGTGAAAGTAGAATGGCTTATACTTATCTCTTTGAAAACCTTAACTTCATCAAATTTGGTACTGGAGTGACAGTCCACTTCCCCGGAGGTAAGGGTCCCTTGATTCTGCTGGCATGGGTCCATCCTTTTTCCACTGTCCTCACAGCAGTATCTGTAGTAAGCAAAACGACAAAAGGACCCTCCCACCTAGGTGTTAGAGATGATTCTTTCCATGTTTTTACTAATACTTGGTTGGATACTAATCCTGGGTGGATTTTATGTATTGAGAGATCTAAAGGGGGCCTTTGCACAATTAAACCCTTTTTCCTGAGTTCCTGTCTCCTTTTTGATAATTCTAATATATATTTTGTTATTGTTTTGTCCTCGACTTTTGGATATTCTACTAAGGTCCCAAAATTGTAAAGCATTCCATACATCATTTCAAAAGGAGACACTCCAGTATCAGTTCTAGGTTGTGTTCGTATATACAATAAAGCCAACGGTAAACATTTTACCCAATTCATTTTGGTTTCTATCATCAGTTTGGTTAAGTGCTTCTTAATTTCCCCATTCATTTGTTTCTTTCCAAATTTTATTTCTGCCGCCAATAATAAATTTCGCCCCAATAAGGGCTTTGGTGAATTTGCCATATAAAGAAATTTATGTATTCTTAATTGTTTCCCCAATTTGAACTTCAGAGGTCTGAGAAAATAGTCTTTTTGCTTTGGCTAGTAGCTTTCTTTACCGTTACAAAATCATTGTTTATAGGTGTTAGAGCTTGGTTTTTAAAACTAAAAATATTGCTCCGTTATTTACTAAAAATTCCACACCCTCCCCGTTGTTGTTCCCCAGCTTTAATATAACCAGTGGATCGCTCGGGTGAACTCCCCGGGTCCCCGTCATAGTTTTCTGCCATAGGGGCCTGGGTTCTGGGGGCGTTCGTGATTTTTCTACTTGTTCTTCTAGTGTGCTGTTCGTTTACACCATGCACATCGATTGACTCGCAGAAGTGGGTTTCCAAGGGCCTCCACCTCCCCGAGTCCCTGTTTCTCCTTGTGTCAGGGGCCCCCCTGCTGTAAAGCCGCCACAAGAGCTCTTTATCTCTTCGGTTTTCCTCCGCAGCTTCTGCCCCCCGCTCCGCCTCGCTATTTTTTCTAATGTTTTATTACACAGCTTAAAGGGCAGCTTTGGGCATTCTTCTGTACCAGTTAAACTGATAACAGTAATACCATACTCGAGGCAAGAGGTGCAGGGAAGTGCTTGTCCTATAGTGGATGCACCTGAATTCAAAGCAATTCCCGAGATAAAACTCCTGTCTCCGTTTGGAGAGATACAGGTGCTTGTGCACTCTCCACACTGAGGGGCTAAGTTATTACTTTGATTTACATCTCCTTTCATACTATAGTGATGAGTTTGTATTTATCTCCTTACCATATAAATTTTACTAGTCTCACTGATTCTTTAAACTTTCTAAATTCTCACTGAATATCTGTTTAAGTTTGTCTGAGCATTCAATTCTGTCTTAGTCGGACGGCAATTTACATCGGTTACACCAGAAATCGTTTCCAAACTGCACCCAGACGTTCTGGTCACAGTAAAAATATTTAAAAATAAAAATTGGTTTACATGAAAAATTCTCAGGTCCATGTATAGGACACCAGAAATTAAAACTTAGTTTAGGTAACTCTGTTCCAAGGTCTGCCATATGCTTAAGAACACACTGAGAATAGTATGGACACTGACCACTGGAATGTGACCCCCCTGTCTGTTCCGAAGGGGGTGATCTGTCTCCCTTAAAGTGTGTTTGTGCGGTATGTAAAACTACTGCCAAAACTCTGGTTTAGCTTCCTTAATATTTATGAGTCTTAAGTTCCTATTTAGTTTCCCCCACACACATTAAACAACCACAAAGACAAATTACGTTTATAACATTGAACTATAACTTCTTGCTTTGTTTTCCTTGCGGGAGAACAGAACTGAGGCTCAGAACTCTGCACCCGCTTGGCAGACCTGGCAGAGACGCTGGCTGCAAACAACACAGACACTCAGTCACACAAACGGGCCCATCACTCCTCTCAATCACACCACAAAATATGCCAATTAGACAATAGTCAGGCTCTCATGTACCATAAACCGTTAACCATTTGCCACAGGTCCACACCAAGCAGTATAACTGAAACCATAATACACGGTACTGGGTTTTGACTACAGATGTATAAGATGACAGCTATTCCACACAGTGCTCCTGTTATCTTAGCTAGCTGCAGTTACCATTTAAGTTAAAAAGTTTGATTTAATATCAGTCGATAAGGCCCCTTTGACTTTTTTTCTAACTGGCAATATTAAAATATTATGAGGTGACATGCAGGGTTCTAATAACCCCTGGGTTAAATCTTTTTATTACAGGTTGTAAACCCTCTCGACCTTTCTGTGAAATAGGGTATTGTCTAACCCTAATTGGGTTATCTGGGTCTTTTATCAGAACAGTGATTGGTTTAATATTTAACTTTCCTACTGAGTCTGGAGTATACCAGACTTCTGGGTTAATTTTATTCTCATCTTTTGTAGTTAAAACACATATTTTTACATTTAATTTATCTTTATTTACTTCCAGATTAATTCCCAATTTAATCATTAGGTTTCTTATTAATAGATCATATTTAGCTTAAGGTACCAAAAAAAAAAAGTTCCAATTTTAAATGTAGTTGGGACCTCTATCTCTAAATTTTTAATAAGGGGTACCTTGAAGCATTCCCTTTTGCTCATATTACTTGGAGCTTTTCTTTCGATTCGGTACACCCTAATGGTAATTTCTGGACCTTAGATCTTTCGGTCCCCAAGTCCACAAGGAACTCGATTTCTTCTTGCTGCGGATCTAACTTTAATCTTATCAAGGGCTCATTGGATTTTTGGGTCCTCAGCAAATAGATCCCCTGACCCCCCCCAATCTTTAAACACTTGTTCATCTTAATTTTCCTTTCCCAGAGGGATAGTTATTCCAATATTTAATCATTATCCCTAATGGACTATCTTGAGGTACGTCGGGCAATCCCACCCGCTCCTCCTGCATGGAAACAGTAGACCTATTCTCCTTCTGTCCCATCTTCCAAAGGTGCCTTCCTTTCACACAGTACACAATCGCTTCCCTCCATTGGTGGCTCACGCCCTCGTGGACAATGAGAACTGCACTACTAGGAGGTCCACACTCGCTTCGTCCGCAATTGGACGTCTCAGTCACTCGCACCCCGGGCCCCTTCCTCGACTGAAGGGGGAAAATCCTCGACCGAACGGCTTGCCTTTTATACTCACCCTCTCTCAGGGTCTTCGTCCTAAGTCTTTCGACCGGACGGCTCAACACAACTCACTTCCTCCTGGAGTCTTTGTTCAGATCTTCGTGCACAAAAATTACAGGGAACTGCAGTTTCCTTTTGCTCAGCCTATCTCCGTTCGTGGATCTAGGAGACCTTAGGACCAGAGGTCCCTTACTCCAGGACCGTCCGAGGACAGGGGCACCCGCCTGGAGCGGGGTTCTGAACCAAGATAGTCTAGATCCGAGTCACGGCACCAAATTGTTATAAGTGAATTTGACTCAAAGTCCAATAATAAATTTAAAAGTAATTTACTGAGTAGGAATAGGTGAGCAAAAGCAGCGTGGAGGGGAGGAGACCTAATTTTAATACGGAGTGGGGAAAGGTCATGCATATGTATAGGCGTTTTGCATTGGCTAATGGATATGTATGGCAATATACTTTAAATATGGAGAACTAACTGCTTTGAGGTGCGAGCTGTTGGCGGAGCACAGACTCCCCGGCTGCCCAGCACTGCTTTTGCTCACCCGCAAGGTGAGCCAATCAGTAACGCCTCTGTGAGAACATAATTAAGAAAAAAAAGGAAGAGAGGGAAGAAAAAAAAAAGCTGCACACTTTGCAGCTGGAGAGAGGAGTGAGAAGATGTAAGAGAAAACAACTCTGCAGACACCAAGGTCAGTGAAGAAGGAGGGGGAGGAGGTGCTCCAGGCGCCAGAGCAGAGATTCCCCGCAGACTGTGGTGAAGACCATGATGAGGCAGGCTGTCCCCCTGCAGTCCATGGAGGTCCATGGTGGGGCAGATGACCACCTGTAGCCTGTGGAGGACCCCACGCCGGAGCAGGTGGATGCCCGAAGGAGGCTGTGACCCCGCGGGAAGCCGGCACTGGAGCAGGTTCCTGTCAGGACCTGTAGCCCATGGAGAGAGGAGCCCACGCCAGAGCAGGTTTGCTGGCAGGACTTGTGACCCCGTGGGGGACTCGCGCTGGAGCAGTCTGTTCCTGAAGGACTGCACACCATGGAATGGACCCATGCCAAAGCAGTTTGTGAAGAACTGTCAGTCATGGGAAGGACTCACGCTGGAGAAGTTCGTGGAGGACTGTCTCCCGTGAGAGGGACCCCATGCTGGTGTGGGGGAAGGAGTCCTCCCCCTGAGGAGGAAGGAGCGGCAGAAACAACGTGTGATGAACTGGCCCCAACCCCATTCCCTGTTCCCCCTGTGCCGCTGGGGAGAGGAGGTGGAAAATCGGGAGAGAAGTTAAGCCTGGGAAGAAGGGAGGGATGGGGGAGGTGTTTTAAGATTTGGTTTTACTTCTCACTATCCTCTGATTTTGATTGGTAATAAAGTAAATTTGTTTTCCCTCCCAAGTCAAGTCTGTTTTGCCCGTGCCAGTAATTGGTGAGTGATCTCTCTCCGTCCTTATCTCCACCCATGAGCTTTTCATTATAATTTTCTCCCTCTGCCCATTTGAGGAGGGGGAGTGATAGAGTGGGCTTTGGTGGGCATCTGGCCTCTAGCCAGGGTCAACCCACCACATACTTGCAGCTGCCTGTGCAGAGGCCGTGGGGGAGCTCTGCATGCCTGGGAGCCCTATGCTCTCGGGAAGGATGGGTGTAACAGACCACTAACTTCTTGGGCTTACTGTTGACTGGCCTAACTCGAGTGTCTGGCACCTAACTCACACTTACATTTTAGGCCTCCAGTGAAGCAGTCTTGATGAAGTGTCTGTGCTCCCTTGCCTATGGTGTGGGCAAAGGTAGGAGTGTATACCTTGGCAGGCAGGGTGCTCCTGGAGGCTTTCAAAAGTCATGTTTTGTTTGCTCCATAGAGCATGGGTATTTACTTCCAGACTTTTCTTTGTTAGGCATTTTATATTTGATGGACAGGTAGGTTAGGTGGTTTGGATCCTGATCTCTTAGTTCAAACATTTTTTTTCAGACTAGCAGTTAATAGACAGAGCTGCAGTCATGCGTCCACAGTGTCCTTGTATGCTGCTGCAGATGGAGGAGTGCTTCACTGCATAGATACAAAAACACTCACTGCTGATTTGGGTGAAATGTGCTTTGTCATTACAGGCAATTTTCCCTTTAATACTCTCAGAGATATAACTTTGCTGGTATTTAAGGAAGCCTTTGATGTCTTGACTCATCCCAAAGTTTATTTAATAAAAGGAGGGAAGTGTACACTTGCATGGATCTAGGTACAGCTGACAGGATGCTAGCTGCTCAGATTTTATTTATTCCTAAAAAGTAGGAATAAGCTGTAACATTTCTAGCCATCTGATTTTCTTATTTTAGCCATCACACCAATACAAACAATAGGGGCTGAAGAAGCAGATATAAATAGCAGTGAGATGTGATTACTTCTGATATTCTTGCTGAGATTTTTTGATGTGTTTTTTAGTCTTGATTATATACCTTCAGGCAGAAAACTGGCTAAAGTAGATTTTATATCAAATATGCAATGAACTTTAGATTATTTCCTTGGCCCTACTGATATTTTTTCAGAGGAAATAATTAAAAAGGAGAAAAAATATTTTTAGGTTCTATCATTTAGCAGATAGCAGATCTCTTGGTAAAATGGTCTTATCTGCTGTGATTTCTGAATGTTTGGCATTCCTTGCTAGAAATGTTACCATTTATTTTTAATTCTGAATCCCTCTCACTACAAAACTCAAAGCACATCCTATTTACTGTCCAGTTTTGAAAAGATGTTAAGTGTGGATTCATGGATTCACAGATTCATGCATGAAGTTAAACATCTACTTTTTTTTTGAGGAATGCTCACAACAGTTAATTTAACTCTGCAGTGTATTATGCATTTGTAGGTACTGTGGTTTGATGAATGCATAATGAATGAAGTCTGTTGGGGCCTTAGCAATATTACATGACTATGATACTAGCTAGGCCGCTTGCAGTTACGTGCCAGAAAAGATAAACTGCAGTAAAGAATGTGGCTACGTGGCAAAATGATAAACAGCAATTGAAGAAAGTGGATGTGAGCTGGAAAAACAGGATATTGCAGCAAGGAAGTGAACCTGAACCAAGATAAGAACAAACCAGTGGGACTGAGAGGTCAGCGTGTGAACAGTAGCTAGTAACCAATAATAATTAGTTTTGTAGCATGCTTGGTGCATGGACACGTATACGGAACTCAAAGGGGTATATAACAAGCAGCTTTCTGATAATAAAGTGGATTGAACTTGCATCTCATAGATGTGTGAATGGTTCTTTCTCGCTCACCCGATAATTGCCCGTGACAGAAGTCACTAGCAGACTTTTCCTTCTGTTTTATGTCATCTGATGACCAAAGAGCAAAAAAAACTGAAACTGTAAACTACTGTTCAGTTTAGACTGCAGAAAATGCTAAATACCAAGAGAAAAATAAAAAATGAGACTCATCTCACAGGAATTTCAATTAGACAATTAGACTAGTTAATGTCTGTAAAATATGTTGAAATAGAGAAGCATGAATCAAAATTTAATTATAATAATGGATAATTTAATTTAACTTTAATTAACTTTAATTTTAAAAAATATCTTTATTGGGCCAGTAGAAAAGTATGACAAAACAAAAAGTAGAAAAGAACCCAGAATTAAGCTTATAGAAACAATAGAGCAATGAAATAAGAGAAGAATATAAGCTATGGACTAATGTCCCTCACCTCGTGAAACCCAAGCAGAGGCAGACCTTGCTTCTGTAAAAAAACAATCAGGAAAGACAGAGCATGAGGATACTCAAATCAGCTTAATTTTTTTTACTGGATTTACAGATTAATATCTTCACAGGGGATGATACCTCCCTGCATTCTGCATTTCTTACTACATAGTCAGTATATTGAAGGACTGAGTAATTAAAATGTCTCAACTTTTGAGTTTTACCAAAACTTCAGTTTTCAGTCAAATATCAATTAATAAACACAGGTGGGTTATAGGATATCACAGAATCACAGAACAGTAGGGGTTGGAAGGGACCTCAGGAGATCATCTAGTCCAACCCCCCTGCCAAAGCAGGTTCCCTACTACAGGTTGCACAGGAAAGCATCCAGGCAGGTTTTGAACATCTCCAGAGATGAAGACTCCACAACCTCTCTGGGCAGCCTGTCCCAGTGTTCCGTCACCATTACAGTAAAGAAGTTTTTCCTTAAGTTTGTCTGGAACTTCCGGTGTTCCAGTTTTTGCCCATTGCCGGTTAGAGAATGGCTCAGAGAGCAAGGCAGAATGGTTGTACGAGCAGAGCCTGTCTAACATTTAGCAGGCCGCAGTGGAAAAGTACTGAATACTGACACTGCGACTTTATCTCAGTCTGGTAAACAACCTTGAGAAAGTAAGTGTGTGAAAAATGTAGAGAATGCTTTACCGTTGAACCGCAAGTAGGAGGACGATGTAAATGTAACGTTTAGAGCTTAAGATAATTAGCAAAGGACTAGTAGGAATAATTATCATAGCCTGTATAAATATGACTTAATGAGAGCAATAAAGGGAACTATGTCCTTATCACTCACATTGAGTCGGCTCGCATAGTTTCCTCCGTCACTCACAATTGCCCCTTGTCCTGTCACTGAAAAGAGCCCGGCCCCATCCATTTGGCCCCACATTTCAGATATTTATAGACATTGATAAGATCCCCTCTCAGTCTTCTCTTCTCCAGGCTGAAGAGTCCCAGCTCTCTCAGCCTCTCCTCATAAGGCAGATGCTCCAGGCCCCTAATCATCTTTGTGGCCTTCACTGGACTCTCTCCAGAAGATCCCTGTCCCTCTTGAACTGAGGAGCCCAGAACTGGACACAATATTCCATATGTGTCCTTACCAGGGCAGAGTAGAGGAGGAGGAGAACCTCCCTTGGCCTGCTGGCCATGCTCTTTTTAATGCACCCCAGGATACTGTTGGCCTTCTTGGCCACAAGGGCACACTGTTGGCTCATGGCCAGCCTGCTGTCCACCAGGATACCCAGGTCCTTTTCCTCAGAGCTCCTTTCCAGCAGGTCAGCCCCTAACCTGTACTCGAGCATGCAGTTATTCCTCCCCAGGTGAAGGACTCTGCACTTGCTCTTGTTGAACCTCATCAGGAGGTTCATACTGCCTGTTTGTTGCTTTTTCTTATAATGACTTACATATGACAGTGGCAAATAGCTCTGTGGCCAACCTAACTTTTAGAGAGAAATATTCTGTTGAAGCGGAAGATGTTCCATAGAGAAAAATACCTTCCATTGTTAAGAAATACAAGTTTAGCATAAATCAGTAAGTTTTAAATACAATGTATCACTCAGAGTCAATCATTTAGTATTAGCATGAGTAGCTAGATTTGCTGAAGCCTTAGGCCACAAGCTGTGGACTTTCACCTCGATATGCTTTTGGCTGGAATAGACTTAATTTCTTAGTAATTTTCCTACACAGTGCTGTGTTTTGTCTTTAGTATGAGAAGAATGTTGATAACACACTGATGTTTTGGTTGTTGATAAGTAATGTTTATCCTAAGTCTAGGACTTTTTAGTTCCCCATGTTCTGCCAGCAAGTAGGAGCACAAGAAGCACAAACCAGAAGATAAGGAGGATATAACCATCAGCAGAAGCTGAAACTTGACAAGATAAAGACGATTAAGGCCTACCTGCCTGGACACAAAGAAAGAATCCCATTAAATGTTAGAAAACCCCAGACCAAAAATCATAAATGGACTAAAGAGGCATGTGAAGAATGCGTGAGGGGTGTGTGCATGTGAGGGTATAATTGCCCAGGGATTTTTTTGTTCGGGGTCCCTCTCTGGAGGCACCCAGCTCTAGCTTTTCTCTTTTTTCTGGCTGTACCATCTGATTATTATTATTTTTTTTTTAATGATTTGATGCCTGAGACTCTGCTACGGGAAACCTAGGGTTGAGCCTGAAGGAAGAGGAAGCACTGGAAAATGAGTGCATGTGGAAGTGAGGAGTTGAAAGGGTCACCCGTTGGCTCACTGGAGTCCCCCACTATGAAAGGACCCTGGTCCTAGCAGTTAAAGTCTCAGGTGGTGTGTGTGTGACTCCTTGAATGGTATGTGAATGCTCGGGCAGCAGCCTCTCTAATACCATTTTGATCCTTGAATAAATCCACTTGCATTGCGAAGAAAAGACATGAAGAAACAATCCCTAGATAAATAATAAAATGAACAGAGGTCGGGTTTTTTTGGTCCATCTTAAATTGCACAGCAAATGTCAACACTTGGGAAGCAATAAACAGCTCTGGCTGCCTGACAGTAACATGAGGCTCCATCATGCAGAACAAAGAGTGAAAGATAAGGACAAATTCAAAGGGAATGCAGAGTACAGTGCAGGAGAAAGCTACTTAGTAAATGTTTGTAAATTGGACAATTTTTGAATATGCATAGGCATGCTAGAAAATCACAATAGCCTCTGGGGACCTTGCCTTTTCAGACAAGAGTCTGAAAATTCATATTTTGCTCAAGATGTCTCTACCACAAGTGTATCTTCAGACATGAGAAAAGATTTGGAAGAGTACAGAGTAACGGATGACAAGTACACAACAGAGATAAATGGAAGTTAAAAAGAAAGGGATCAATACAAATATTATATTTAAATCCCATGCTGTTAATTGGAATCAAGTCATAGTGCTTGCTTTCTTGGAAAAAGAATAGTAATTTGTCTTTAGCTTTGGCAGAAGAACAGCATGCATAAGAAGCAAATAATATTTGAAATTAGAACAAGCTGACATGACACCAAGTGAGATAAATGCTTATCTCATAATCATTAACTCCTGGTCTAGCTACTGCTTTGCATTGCCAAAAAATCAGGAGTTGGGGAGGAATTATACAGGCTAAAAATAATAGTTCCAAGGAGCAGCATCAGAAAACGGTTGCAACTGTATTTACCTGTGATAATTAAAGAACTATAAAAACAAAGAAACAAAGAACATCTCCTCTTGGTGGTCTTAAATCATGAATTCGGTGTGGTAGCTTCTAGTTTTTGCTGCAGAAGTAGCTAATATCTATGTTATTCATGAACCAAGTGCCTGCTTCTGTTGGACAATCATTTCCATCATTACCTGCCTGAACAGAAAAGCTCTGCTGTTCCTAGAAGGAAGGGAAAGTAGTTGCAGCAGTTTCTAGTTGATAGATGAAAAGATTTCTGGACTCCTGCCTCAGCACGAAGCCAATCTATTGTGTTAAGCTATTTAGAGAGATAAATAAATTTCCGCGGGTCCTGAGGGAACTGGCAAATGAAGTTGCAAAGCCACTATCCATCATATTTGAGAAGTCCTGGCAGTCTGGTGAAGTTCCCACAGACTGGAAAAAGGGGAACATAACCCCCATTTTTAAAAAGGGAAACAAGGAAGACCCAGGGAATTACAGGCCGGTCAGTCTCACCTCAGTGCCAGGCAAGATCATGGAGCAGATCCTCCTAGAAACTATGCTAAGGCACATGGAGAATGAGAAGGTGATTGGTGACAACCAGCATGGCTTCACCAAGGGCAAGTCGTGCCTGACCAATCTGGTGGCCTTTTATGATGGGGTTACAACATTGGTGGATAAGGCTAAAGCAACTGATGTCATCTCCCTGGACTTGTGCAAGGCGTTTGACACTGTCTCACATGACATCCTTATCTCCAAATTGGAAACATGTGGGTTTGATGGATGGACCACTTGGTGGATAAGGAACTGGCTGGATGGTCACACTCAAAGAGTTGTGGTCAACAGCTCAATGTCTGAGTGGAAACCAGTGACAAGTGGTGTCCCTCAAGGGTTGGTATTGGGACCGATGCTCTTCAATATCTTTGTCAGAGACATGGACAGTGGGATTGAGTGCACCCTCAGCAAGTTTGCCGATGATACCAAGCTGAGTGGTGGGGTTGACACGCTGGAGGGACAGGATGCCATCCAGAGGGATCTTGACAGGCTTGAGAGGTGGGCCTGTGCTAACCTCATGAAGTTCAACAAGGCCAAATGCAAAGTCCTGCACCTGGATCAGGGCAATCCTAAGCACAAATACAGGCTGGGTGATGAGTGGCTTGAGGCCAGCTCTGAAGAGAAGGATTTGGGAGTGGTGGTAGACAAGAAGCTCAACATGAGCCGGCAATATGCGCTTGCAGCCCAGAAGGCCAACCGTATCCTGGGCTGCATCAAGAGAAGCGTGGCCAGCAGGTCGAGGGAGGTGATTCTCCCTCTGTATTCTGTTCTTGTGAGGCCCCACCTGGAGTACTGTGTCCAGTTCTGGAGCCCCCAACACAAGAGAGACATAGACCAGTTAGAACAATTCCAGAGAAGGGCCACGAGGATGGTCCGAGGGCTGGAGCACCTCTCCTATGAGGATAGTCTGAAAGAGTTGGAACTGTTCAGCCTGGAAAAGAGAAGGTTCTGGGGAGATCTTATAGCGGCCTTCCAGTACCTGAAGGGGGCCTACAAGAAAGCTGGGGAGGGACTTTTCATAAGGGCAGTTAATGACAGGACAAGGGGAAATGGCTTTAAGCTGAAAGAGGGTGGGTTTAGATTAGATATTAGGAAGAAATTCTTCACTATGAGCGTGGTCAGACACTGGAACAGGTTGCCCAAGGAAGTTGTGGATGCCCCCTTTCTGGAAGTGTTCAGGACCAGGCTGGTTGAGGCTTTGAGCAACCTGGTCTAGTGGAAGATGTCCCTGCTCATGGCAGGGGGGTTGGAACTATATGATCTTTAAGGTCCCTTTCAACTTTAACCATTCTATGATTCTATAACCATCTGTCCAGAGTAGACTTGATGAGGTAATGGGTTTATTAATTTCTTATATTAAGTAAGATGAGCAGACAAGGCTGCCTGTGGCATTCAGATATGAGTATTTGACCTTTACAAAATTATCTGTCTTCCTTCCTGGTGCAAAATCAGATACATTGCCAGGTGAATTTTCCCAGGGCTTTGCAGTGAGCATGCGAAGGTGTCAAGGAGGTAGGTCTGAACTTAGTTTTCACATCTGCAGAATAGGTGCTTTTAAATCACCAAGGCTAAAGCAAGAAAAGGCTATTTCCTCCAGACTCTTCTGTTTCCTCTACACTTGTATTTGGCTTATGTGGCAAGGTTTTTTTTTGGCAGCGGGGTGGAGGGGCTGCAGGGGTAGCTTCTGTGAGAAGATGCCAAAAGTTTCCCTCATGTTAGATGTAGCCAGTTCCAGCCAGCTCCAAGACAGACAAGACTGAGCCAGTGATGGTGGTAGAGCCTCTGGGATAATATATTTAAGAAAGGGTAAAAAGTGCTGTGCAACAGCATCTGGGAGAGAGGAGTGAGAATATGTGAGAGAAACAACTCTGCAGACACCAAGCATGAAAGTGTGCTCCCTCTGCCCCCCCACACCTGATCTTTATTTCCCATAACTCTGTTCAAGTGATAGCCACCAGTGGTGACCATAATGGATGCTATCTGGTTGCGATAGCTGCATCCAGCTCAGGGGAGATGGATAACAACACAGAAGTCAAGGGCTATCTTGTGCAACTTGCTCCAACAGCAGGGGACTTGCTGAGTATGCACCAACTGAAATATAGCTAGTATGCAAATATGACTATAGGTCAATCATCTTACTTCACAAATAGTGGACAGTCCAGGGGCCCATTGAGTTCTCCTGAAACGACAGCGGGCTGCACTCCAGGATCTCCCCTTGAGTAGGGACACCTCCCAAGGTTACTCCTCAAGGTTGAGAGATTCCTTGCTGCAACAGATTCTGGGTAAGTGATTAATAGCATGCTAAACTTTTAAAATCTTAACTGAGTGACATAAAGGATTGATTGCACATATATGTAATCCTTTAGACATAAACTGTTGATCAAGCCTGGGACTAGGACTGGATCTAGCCACACCTAAACTCCTCTCTGAGAAGGAGTTTAGAAAGCAAGGGGGTCCTTTCTAAAACCTTGTTACTCAACAGGAGGGTCTCCCTGACAGTTTTGGCTGACCCTGTCCTCTATTCAGTAAATAATCAAGGGAACCTCACCATCAAATCCTGTTAAATGAATGTCACATTAACCTTTGAACTTTGTTAATTCACTATTTTATATCAATAACAATATTATTGCATCTCTCTTGATGAGTGAAGTGTATAACTCACTCTGACTCTCTACCCGCAACACCAAGGTCAGTGAAGAAGAACATGGAGGAGGTGCTCCAGGCACCAGAGCAGATTCCCCTGCAGACCTTGGTGAAGACCATGGTGACATGCAGGTTGTCCCCCTGAAGCCCATGGAGGTCCACAGTGGAGCAGATATCCACCTGCAGCTCATGGAGGATCCCACACTGAAACAGGTTTTCTGGCAGGACCTGTGGCCATGTGGGGGACTCATGCTGGAGAAGTTCATGAAGAACTGCAGGTCATGGGAAGGACCCACACTGGACAAGTTAATGAAGCACTCTCACAATGGAGGGACTCCACACTGGAGCAGGGGAAGAGAGTGAGGAGGAAGGAACAGCAGAGACAACATGTGATGAACTGTGCCCCTGTATTGCTCAGGGTGAGGAGGTAGAGAAAATCAGGAGTGAAGTTGAGCCTGGGAAGAAGGGAGGGGTGGGGGAAAAGTATTTTTAGATTTATTTTTTATTTCTTATTATCCTACTCTGATTTGATTGACAACAAATAAAATTAATTTCCCCAAGCTGAGTCTTTTTTGCCCATGACGGTAATTGCTGAGTGATCTCCCTGTCCTTATCTCAACCTATGAGCTTTTCATTATATTTTCTCCCTCTCTGTCCAGTTGAAGAGTGGGAGCAATTGAGTGGCTTGGTGGGCATCTGGTAGCCAGACAAGGTCAGCCCACCACAACAATGTAGTTAGCAGAGGCAAAAGCCATCCAACTGGCCTTAGACACTGCTTAGTGAGAAAAGTGGCCAGTGTTCTACCTCTATACGGACTCATGGATTGTGGCAAATGCCTTGTGGAGGTGGTTACAGCACTGGAAACAGAGCAACTGGCAGCGCAGAGGCAAACCCATCTGGGCTGCTGAATTATGGCAAGATATTGCTGTTCAGCTAGAGAGACTGGTTGTAAATACATATCATGTGCCCAAAAGTCGAGCCACTGAAGCACATCAGAACAACTAACAGGTGGACCAGGCTGCTAAGATCAAAGTGTCTCAAGTAGACCTGGACTGGCAACATAAGGGTGAAAAATTTTTAGCTCGTTGGGCCCTTGACTCTTCAGGCCATCAAGGAAGAGATGCAACATATAGATGGGCTCGTGATCGAGGGGTGGACTTAACCATGGACACTACTGCAGATTACTAATAAATGTGAAAAAAAATATATATACCACGCTCCCACAAACCCACAGTGGCAAGCACTATGTGCTCATCATGGTGGAAGCAAGCACTAGATGATTGCAGACATATTCTGTGTCCCATGCTACTGCTTGAAACACTACTCTAGGTCTTGAAAAGCTGGTCTTGTGGAGACATGGTACCCCCGAAAGAACTGAGTCAGACAATGGGACTCATTTCCAAAACAATCTCATAGACACTTGGGCCAAAGAACATGGTACTGAGTGGGTGTCCCACATTCCCTATCATGCACCAGCCTCTGGGAAAGACGAACGATGAAATTGGATGCTAAAAACCACACTGAGAGCAATGGGTGGTGGAACTTTCAAACACTGGGATGCACACTTAGCAAAAGCCACCTGGTTAGTCAACACCAGAGGATCTGCCAACCGAGCTGGCCCTGCCCAATCAAGACTTTTACGTACCGTGGAAGGGGATAGAGTCACAGAATCACAGAATGTTAGGTATTGGAAGGGACCTCAAAAGATCATCTAGTCCAATCCCCCTGCTGGAGCAGGAACACCTAGATGAGATCACACAGGAAGGCGTGCAGGCAGGTTTTGAATGTCTCCAGAGAAGGAGACTCCACAACCTCCCTGGGCAGCCTGTTCCAGTGCTCTGTTACCCTCACAGTAAAGAAGTTTCTTCTCAAGTTTAAGTGGAACCTCCTGTGTTCCAGCTTACACTCATTGCCCCTTGTCCTACCATTGGTTGTCACCGAGAAGAGTCTGTCTCCATCCTCCTGACATACGCCCTCAACATATTTATAAACATTAATGAGGTCACCCCTCAGTCTCCTCTTCTCCAAGCTAAAGAGACCCAGCTCCCTCAGCCTTTCCTCATAAGGGAGATGCTTCACTCCCTTAATCATCTTGGTGGCTCTGTGCTGGGCTCTCTCAAGCAGTTCCCTGTCCTTCTTGAACTCTGGGGCCCAGAACTGGACACAATATTTCAGATGCGGCCTCACCAGGGCAGAGTAGAGGGTGAGGAGAACCTCTCTTGACCTACTAACCACACCCCTTCTAATAGACCCAAGGACGGCAAATAGATCATTCCCCAACCTATACTGGAACCTGGGATTGCTCCTGCCCAGATGCAACACCCTACACTTGCCCTTATTATATTTCATTAAGTTTTTCCCTGCCCAGCTCTCCAGCCTGTCCAGGTCTCGCTGGATGGCAGCATAGACCTCTCACATGTTGTTTCTGCTGCTCCTTCCTCCTCAAGGGGAGGACGGGGATTGAGGTCAATTCATCACACGTTGTTTCTGCCGCTGCTTCCTCCTCAGGGGGAGGACTCCTTCCCCCACACCAGCGTGGGGTCCCTCTCACGGGAGACAGTCCTCCATCAACTTCTCCAGCGTGAGTCCTTCCCATGACTGACAGCTCTTCACGAACTGCTTTAGCATGGGTCCATTCCATGGTGTGCAGTGCTTCAGGAAGGGACTGCTCCAGCGTGGGTCCCCCACAGGGTCCTGCCAGCAAACCTGCTCCGGCGTGGGCTCCTCTCTCCATGGACTACAGGTCCTGACAGGAACCTGCTCCAGTGCGGGCTTCCCATGGGGTCACAGCCTCCTTCGGGCATCCACCTGCTCCAGCGTGGGGTCCTCCATGGGCTACAGGTGGTCATCTGCTCCACCATGGACCTCCATGGGCTGCAGGGGGACAGCCTGCCTCACCCTGGTCTTCACCACAGGCTGCAGGGGAATCTCTGCTCTGGCACCTGAATCACCTCCCCCCTCTCCTTCTTCCCTGACCTTGGTGTCTGTGGAGTTGTTTCTCTTACATCTTCTCACTCCTCTCTCCAGCTGCAGTGTGCAGCTTTTTTCCCCTCTCTTCCTTTTTTTTTTTCTTTTTTTTAATTATGTTCTCCCAGAGGCGTTACTGATTGGCTTGGCCTTGGCCAGCGGCGGGTCCGTTCTTGTAGCCAGCTGGCATTGGCTGTGTCAGGTCTGACATGGGGAAGCTTCTGGCAGCTTCTCTTAAAGAAGCCACCCCATGTCCTCGTCCCCTATCCCCCCACCCTGTCCCCTATCCCCCCCGTACCAAAACCTTGTCACGCAAACCCAATACATTCATGTAAAGACCAGCTCCACCACCTCACCTTGCTGGCCTGTCTTTCCTGAGAAGGACAGAGCCATCCATGACAACATTCCAGTCATGTGAGCTGTCCCACCATGTCTCTGTAATTGCCACCAGATCATAATCCCCTGACCGAACACGTGTTTCTAACTCCTCCTGCTTGTTCCCCACGCTGCGGGCATTGGTGTACAGGCATTGCAGGAAGCGAGTCGAGTTCACCAGTTTCAGCCTAGGGGGGTGGGAGGCAGGTAGGGAGGGAGGTCACCCATGATGCCGAACTGGGACTTTCTTTCAACTCTCCTCATCTTTTTGGTCCCTTGCCTCTGCCCGACAGCAACAGGGCAGGGGCTGCCTCAGGTCCCTCCTCTCTGCCCGACAGGCTGGGGGTTCCATCACCTTTTGGGAGGTATCCTCATGAGGCATTTCTGTCTGGCATGCCAGGGAGTTACTCCACCAGTCAATCTCCTTCTCACATTCTCTAATGGCTCTCAGTGTCTCGACCTCCTCCTTAAGTTTCACCACCATGCTGAGCAGATCATCCACCTGCTCACACCTCACACAGGTGGAATGCCTCTCTCCCTCCCTCCCTGAACAGCCACCATTCAGGGCAGGCCCTCCATCTGGGTCACCAGTGTCTTTTTGCTACAAGCTCTCCATCTGGAAGAGACCATAGTTAGAAGCAGTCTGGGACACTGCCGATAGGAGAGAAAGTCAACAAGCAAACCTACACAAGCTACCACACCCACTACTGCAGTGCAGTGTGGGTGGGACTTACTTCACAAGCTGGTTGCCCCCTGTACTTCCCCTAGTAGCAGACCCGCAAGTTGGCTAGCTGCTGCAATGGAATGCTGCTTCCAGCAGAGCTACAACGAGCTTCCCTTCACCCTTCCCTGCTTGCCCTGCCTGCACAAACTACCGCACCACGCCCTTCTGACGCGCCACGCCCTGTTTGCCCGTCCTGTTCACTGTACTCCCTGGGGGCCGTTTAAATCTCCCGCGGTTGTCCCTGGTACTGGCCCCGCCACGTCAGCCCCGCTCCCGCGATTGGCTGCTCCTGATGGGACTCAGTGTCATGTCCGCAGCCTCACCTCGCTCCGGGACTGCCTCCTCCTCCTCTCAACACGTGCTCAGCCGCAGAATTTACCGTTTCTGCCGCTGTGCTCCTCGCTGACTGAGTCTCTGTGGTCCGCATTAAAAACGTGCTCGGGAAAACATTCTGGGTTATTCCTGCCTCAGGTAAAGGCAAACCCATTCGTGGGATTGCTTTTGCTCAAGGACCTGGCTATACTTGGTAGGTGATGCAGAAGGATGGGGTAGTCTGATGAGTACCTTAAGGAGATTTGATTTTTGGTGAAAACAGCCAATGAATTGCTATATCATCATTTCTATGGTTGTTTTGTATTATACTAATGGCTTTATATTAAGAATTTCCCCAGGTTAATGAAGAATGAATTCTGATGTAACCAGAGTTGGTGCCTAACAACTTCTTCGAGAGTAATATCTTCAACCCATAGACACTGAGCATGACCCACACCAGATACACCAACTAAAAGCTCCAGATGCAGCATGCAACAGACACTTCACACCATCCTCCTGCTGTGTCCAATGTTACCTACTTCACTGACTGTACAAATTCCTCATCATCTCTCCTGCCTTGAAAGACTGTAATGATGGAACCCACAGTAATGGACTAAATGAACTCAATACGCATTTCAAAGGAATGGCCCATAAACTAAGGAAATAAAATTTGTGTGCATATATATATATATATATATGTATATTTATTGAAATGTATTAAAAAGTGTGGAACCTAAGCCTGACGTAAATGGTATGGAATAAGGAGTGGATAGTGTACTGGTTTTGCTAGGATAGGGTTAATTTTCTTCTTAGTAGCTAGAAAGCACTGTGTTTTCATTTCTGTGGTGGGTTGATCCTGGCGAGATGCCAGATGCCCACCAAAGCCTACTCTATCACTCCCCCTCCTCAACTGGGCAGGGGGAGAAAAAATATAACGAAAGGCTCGTGGGTGGAGGTAAGAACGGCGAAAGATCACTCACCAGTTACTGGCACGGGCAAAACAGACTTGACTTGGGGGAAAAAAGCAAATTTACTTTATTACCAGTCAAAATCAGAGGATAATGAGAAGTAAAACCAAATCTTAAAACACGTCCCCCATCCCTCCCTTCTTCCTGAGCTTAATTCCTCTCCCAATTTTCCACCTCCTCCCCTCAGCGGCACAGGGGGACAGGGGACGGGGGTTGAGGTCAATTCATCACGCGTTGTTTCTGTGGCTTCTTCATCCTCAGGGTGAGGACTCCCTCCCCTGCACCAGGGTGGGGTCCCTCTCACGGGAGACAGTCCTCCACGAACTTCTCCAACGTGAGTCCTTCCCATGAACGACAGTTCTTCACCAACTGCTTTGGCATGGGTCCTTTCCATGGTGTGCAGTCCTTTAGGAACAGACTGCTCCAGTGTGGGTTCCCCACAGGGTCACAAGTCCTGCCAGCAAACCTGCTCTGGAGTGGGCTCCTCTCTTCATGGGGCTACAGGTCCTGACAGGAACCTGCTCCAGAGCGGGCTTCCCATGGGGTCACAGCCTCCTTCGGGCATCCACCTGCTCCAGCGTGGGGTCCTCCATGGGCTACAGGTGGTCATCTGCTCCACCATGGACCTCCATGGGCTGCAGGGGGACAGCCTGCCTCACTATGGTCTTCACCACAGGCTGCAGGGGAATCTCTGCTCTGGCACCTGAATCACCTCCCCCCCTCCTTCTTCCCTGACCTTGGTGTCTGTGGAGTTGTTTCTCTTACATCTTCTCACTCCTCTCTCCAGCTGCAAAGTGTGCAGCTTTTTTCCCCTCTCTTCCTTTTTTTTTTTTTTTTTTTAATTATGTTCTCCCAGAGGCGTCACTGATTGGCTCGGCCTTGGCCAGCAGTGGGTCCATTCTTGTAGTGGGCTGGCATTGGCTGTGTCGGGTCAGACATGGGGAAGTTTCTGGCAACTTCTCTCACAGAAGCCACCCCATGTCGTCCCCCTCCCCTGCTACCAAAAATCCTTGCCACGCAAACCCAATACAATTTCCTTTTCGCTCCTCCATGATTGCTATTGTCGAATGATGAGCAATTGTACTGTGCATTACTAATTTACTTATATATATAATAATTATCATTACCATTATTATTATTATTGCTATTTTAATTTTTTTTTAGTCCAATTATTAAATTGTTCTTATCTCAGCCTGCAAGTATCCTTTCCTTTATCCCTCCAGTTCTCTCCCATATTCCCTGGGGATGGGAAGGGGTGGGGGTGCGAGCAGCTGTGTGGTGTTTGGCTGCTTCCCAAGTTAAACTATTACATTATTTTATTTCCATAAATGGGAGATGTACAAACATGCTGGATCCTCGAGATCTGTGGCATGACTGGGGTACGGTGTGTTTGCACGCCTACATGGGAAACCAAAAGCTGTAGATACCTCAAAAAGGGATTTCTGTGCCTTTGATCTGGTACTCTCTAATGCTCTGTGGTGAGTAGCAAGTTCAGGTGCCCACAGTGAGGGCTTGGGCTTTTACTGTGTCCCATCATTTTTAGCTCAAAGTGGTTGTACTTAACTGATGCCTGTTTGCCTGTGATTTGTGCAGTACAAGTGGGTGAAAAACAGACTTTGTGACAGTATGTATAATCAAAATAAAAAATGGTGGGGAAATCACCAAATAAACAATAAGAAAGCTTGAAGAATTTAATTGAATTAATGCAAAAATGCTGACTGACCTGTTAAAGATATTTCAGTTTCATTTTGAAGTTGCTTAAAGACCTCCAAAACTTTTTTCCCATTTTAAGATGGCACTTGGATCAGTTTTAAAGTGGAAAACAGTGTTTCAAAATAAGGAGTAGAAAAGTTTTGTTTTTCAACATCGAATGAAAATAGTGCAGCATTTCTAAAACAAATCCCTGAATGTTAAAAACCACAAAATCTTGAGCTTTGATATACTTTTGCCACTTTTTTCCTTCAAAACTTATCAAGTTTGACCCAGTTCTTTCAAAAATCACTATTTAACAGATTCACTTGTTGACAAAAAGACTCCTTCCCCATCTAATTTGAAGTTAAAGTTGTGAGCTGCAGCCTCACGAGTTAAGGCTTTCTCACTGGGGCTGTAACAGGTGGATGTCTTCTCCTGACATAAATTCACCAGTGAGCCTCTTAACTTGGAAGAATAAAATCAGTTGAGCTGTGCAGTTGTAAAACCAGAGCCATGCAGTGGGAAATCAGACGTATACTTCTAATTTCACACTGTTGAGGAAAACAAAAAAGGAGTTTAAATTTATTTAAAATAAAAATAATCCCTCTGTAAATTATGTCTGAGGATGTTGGAGTGAATATTTAATGAAGGGATATTAATTAGTTGTGGCAGGAGCTGGTATAGTTCACCTTTGGCCTCACTGTCTTTCTTGCAGCTAAGGGGAGTTATTTATGCAGGATCTGCTCCCAAGACACATGCAGGGTCTGGATCCTGCTGTCCCTTGACAGCAAGAAGTTGCTTCGGAGTGTGCATTGCCTTGGGCTGAATGCTGGAAAGGACTTCTGACTGGTCCCTGCTGCCCATGGCGTTTGACAGGATGCTGGCAAGGGAAAAGCCCCAGGCTGGCTTTTCAGGTCCTCCAGGCTTGCATAGTCACGGGCAGCCAGGGAGAGAAAAGCATGAGGGGTTCACAGGGTGTGGGGCCAGATTCACACCCCCAACAGGGATGGATCCTACATCCAGGAGGGCACATGGGGGCAGAGGGAACCACTAAGGAGAGGAGCAGGGGATTGGGGGGACCTCCATTTGCAGGGAAGTTTTGGATTTGAGCATCCTTCCCTGCACCCTCCTGGCAGATAGGAGCTATTTTCCTGCTGAGATGATGCCATCCAGCACCAGTACCTCCCATTAGCAGGGGGCTACTTTGCATGGCCTAGAGGATGCTATCTCCAATATGAAACCTGCATGATCCCCAACTAATGAGCTCAGTCTTGTATTAATTAGTTGCTTGGCATCATTAGCCAAATGATGCTCTCATTTAAACCTGCATAAATCTGAAGTAGCTCCACTAGACTCCAAGGTATAATCCACATTTACGCCATGCTGATTAGCAGCAGAATTTGTTCCTGTGATTTTATAATGCTGTGACTCACCTAAGAAAGAATAACCCCATGCACCAGTACAGGTTAGGGACTGACCTGCTGTAAAGCAGCTCTGCAGAGAAGGACCTGGGAGTCCTGTTGGACAGCAAGTTAACCATGAGCCAGCAATGTACCCTCATGGCTGAGAAGGCCAATGGTATCCAGGAGTACATTAAGAAGAGTGTGGACAGCAGGTGGAGGGAAGTTATCCTCCCTCTCTACTGTGCCCTAGTGAGGCTACATCTGTAGTACTGTGTCCAGTTCTGGGCTCCCCATGTTCAAGAAAGACCAGGAACTACTGGAGAGAGTATAGAGGAGGGCTACAAAGATGATTAGGGGACTGGAGCATCTCTCTTATGAGGAAAGGCTGAGAGACCTGGGTCTGTTTAGCATGGAGAAGAGAAGAATGAGAGGGGATTTTATCAATGCTTATAAATACCTAAAGGGTAGGTGTCGAGAGAATGTGGCCAGACTCTTTTCAGTGGTGCTCAGTTACAGGAAAAGAGGCAACGGGCACAAATTGGAACACAGGAAGTTCCATCTGAAGATGAGGAAAAGCTTCTTTACTGTGAGGGTGACAGAGCACTGGAACAGGCTGCCCAGAGAGATTGTGGAGTCTCCTTCTCTGGAGATACTCAAAACCCACCTGAATGCAATCCTGTGCAACCTGCTCTAGATAAACCTGCTTTGGCAGGGGGGTTGGACTAGATGATCTCCAGAGGTCCCTTCCATCCCCTGTGATTCTGTGACTGCAGTTTTACTAGTCCTTGAGGTGAGCAAAATTATTTGTATTTACTTGCTCTGAATTTAAGTGCATTTTGCTGTGGTACCTTAACTAAAGCATCTTTCAGAAGCATGGATCTCTCAGATCAATGTATTCTCCTCTGCCATTGAGTTGTGGCCTACTGTCCCAAGCCATGCAGGACTCAAAGTACAACTTTGTAACAGCATTTCAACTCAGTGAACCTAGCAGCTCCCACTGTGTTATATACAACATTAGTCCCTGACCTTTCAGATGGCTCAGCAGCCAGTAATCCCACTTGTCTGTGGGCTGCCTTGCTTCAGGTAGTGGGTAACTCACTGTCTTGTCATGACATGCACATTTTCCTTGGGTGAGTTATTACAGTACATCATCACCTTTTCTTGGTGAATCATTGCCAAAAAACCCACAAGTATATTTTTGGTGAAAATATATGGAAACACTTTTTTTCCACCTCTCATGGCTTGTTCTTTAACAAATCAGGCTGCTTTTTCCCTCATGTGGGTAGCAGTTGATGTGCGGGAAGAGACTCCACAACCTGTAAAGTTGTACAGTAGGTGTGTTTATTCAGCGCTGGGCGCACGGGGGATCGCTCCACCACAAACGTGCGCACCTTAAGGCAGTTAGTTCTCTATATTTAAGGTACATTCCTATACATATTCATTAGCTAATGCAAAACGCCTATACATATGCATGACCTTTCCCCGCTTCGTATTAAAATTAGGTCCCCTCTCCTTCACGCCTGCGCAGAGCTTTGTGGTGGTGGTCGTTGAGGGTCCTAGAGGGAAATCTTCATCGCAACCTATAGTTACCCCCCCCTCCTCATCGTCACCTGTAGTTAACCTCTTGATTTTGCACATGCGCACTTTCTTCTTGGATCTGAGCCCGGGACTCTTCCTAGTTATCTTTGCTCATCAGCTTTAAGTTGGTTGGATTTCCGTGATAAATCATCCACAAGGCCCATCCTTGGCAAGTTGGGAGTTGGAGCTCCATGATAAATCGTCCACGAGGCCAGTCTTTGTCAAGCTGAGATAAGAAAACTAAGAAGCTAGCTGAAAATACCAAATGCCCACTATCATTCCCCCCTTTTTCTTTAAACCAGTAAATTCTTTTACTTTCTAATTCTCTAAAATACTTATTAGATTTTAATTCTTGTCTAAGATGATTTTTCTTCCAGTCGCTATATGAGTTACCTGTGTTAAAACAGCAGTAAAAGGCACACTTCATTATTACACAAAGTACACAAAACAAAAAGATAACTCAGAGAATTGCTACAAGCAGTTGCTTGAGCCATATTAAATTTGGCAACCAAGAAGTTAGTTTATCCCACAACTAATGAAAACCCCAGGAGGTATTGTCTTGTGCTACGTGGTGTAAAATTTTAGTCTATCTTGGTATAATTTCATGTAACAAAGCCTTAGTCACTTCTCTAGCCTTGTTTGTTTGGCAAGGAAATGCTTCTGGCCATTCTGAAAAGGTGTCAGTTAATACCAGCAAATATCAAAAACCCCCTTTCTTTGGAAGGTCTGAAAAATTAATTTGCCACCATTGCCCTGGGAAATTGCCCTTCCCTATTTGTCCCAGTTTAATCTTCTGGGCTTCTTGAGGGTTATTTTGCAAACAAATGTTACATTGTTGTGTCACTTGTTTGATGGTCATGTACAAATTACAGGCAACAATGCATTTGCTCAGGTGTTTGTATAGGGCTTCAACTCTTTAGTGAGTCTTTCCATGCTCCGCCATTATTATGGCCCAGAGTAATGTGTAGGCACTATTTTCCCTTGTGGTGTGGTAACCCATCCATTTTCACTCTCTTTTCCATTTAGATCCTTAATTAATTTTAAATCCTCCTTTGTATATTTAGATGCCTAATCAATTTTTATTTTACCATCTGGAACCAAAGACTATCTCTGCCATAACTTTTTTCAGCCACTTTTTGCTTTCCAGTCTGCCATGGAATTACCTACTTCTTGCGCAGTAGTTCCCTTTTGGTGAGCTTTGCCATGCATAATTGCCACCTTCTCTGGCAGTTGCACTGCTTCCAGTAGTTTAAGAATTTCCTTTGCGTGTTTTATGTGCTTCCCTTGGGTAGATAAAAGTCCTCTTTCTCTCCAAGATGCTCCATGGCATAAACCATTCCAAAAGCATATTTAGAGTCTGTCCAAATGTTAATTTTTTCTTTGGCAAACTCGAGTTAAAGCTATTATTTCCACCTTTTGTGCCGAAGTGTTTGAGGCAAGGGCCCCGGACTCTATTACCTTGTCTGTAGTAGTCACCACGTACCCTGCTTTGCACTGACCATACTTGATGACACTGCTGCCATCTGTATACCACGTGTCCTCAGCATTCTCCAGTGGTTGTTCCTTCAGATCTGGTCGACTGGAGTAGACTGCTTCAATGGTTTCCAGGCAGTCATGGGTCACCAGTTCTCCTGTAATGCCACTAAGGAAAGATGCTGGGTTGACAATGTTAGTCACTATTATCTGGACATCGTCCTGCTCCACCGTAATGGCCTGGTATTTGAGGAATCTCTGTGGGGATAGCCAATGTCCCCCTTTTGCTTCCAGTACGATGGACACCGTATGAGACACTAACACTGTCATCTTTTGGCCCCTTGTAAATTTGTGAGCCTCTTGGATGTTAAGTATTACTGCGGCCATTGCTCTCAGGCAGCTGGGCCATCCTCTACTCACTTCATCCAAATGTTTGGAGAAGTATGCCACGGCTCTCCAATCTGGGCCTAGGTTTTGAGCTAAAATTCCCAGTGCAATGCCCTGCTTCTCCTGGGAGAACAGCCAGAAAGGTTTCATGGGGTCTGGTAACCATAAGGCTGGGGGCTGCATGAGTTCTTGTTTTAAGTTGTGGAAAGCCCGCTCAGCTTCTCTATTCCAGGTGAGATCATAAAGTGGTCTTACCAGGAGTCCATAGTTGTAAAAATGACACCAAACCGTTCGGAGCTCCTTAATCGTCTGTGGCTTGGGAGTTTGGCAAATGACTTCCTTTCTTGCTTTCCCCAAGGTCCGTTCGCCCGCTGTGATTTCATATCCTAGATATGTCACTTTTTGCCGAGCTGTGGAGAGACTCGGTGACCACTTAGTCCAAGGAAGTTTAATAAACTCACAGCCCAAGCTATATTTTGTTCCTTTGTTTTAGTGGCTACAAGGAGATCGTCCACATACTGCAACACAGTCCTGGTCCTAGGTGGTGGTTCCCATTGTTCTAAGTCCTTTGCTAACTTATTGCCGAAACGGGTAGGGCTACTCTTAAAGCCTTGTGGAAGTGCAGTCCAAGTTATCTGTGTTTTCCTCCCAGAATCCGGGTTTTTCCCACTCAAAGGCAAATAATAATTTACTTTTTGGGCTCATAGGTAGGCAGGAAAAAAAGCATCCTTTAAATCCAAAATGGTAAAACAAGTCAATTCAGATTTTAATTTAGTCAATAATGTGTATGGATTGGCTACCACAGGGTATATTTCAGTGACCCATGCCCATGGGAATACTCAATCCTGAACTTCCTTGGATACTTCTGTCTTTGCAGAGGGACTTATTAAGGCCAGACTTAAAAGCTCAATTAGCTGATTATCCCCCACTTCAAATTTTATTCCTTCCTTCCCAAATCTTATTTCTGCCTCCAATAATAAATTTCGCCCCAATAAGGGCTTTGGTGAATTTGCCATATAAAGAAATTTATGTATTCTTAGTTGTTTCCCCAGTTTGAACTTCAGAGGTTTGAGAAAATAGCCTTTTCGCTTTGGCCAGTAGCTCCCTTTGTCGTTACAAAATCATTGTCTGTAGGTGTTAGAGCCTGGTTTAACACCGAAAATGTTGCTCCGTTATCTACGAAAAATTCCACCCCCTCATTGTTGTTCCCCAGCTTTAATATAACCAGTGGATCGCTCGGGTGAACTCCCCGGGTCCCCGTCATAGTTTCTTGCCATAGGGGCCTGGGTTCTGGGGATGTTTGTGATTTTTCTACCCCCTTGTCTCCTTTTGAGACGCTCGTTCTTCCAGTGTCCTGTTCGTTTACACCGTGCACACCGATTGACCCCCAGTGGGGGGGTCTCCAAGGGCCTCCGCCTCCCGGAGTCCCTGTTTCTCCTTTTGTCGGGGCCCCCCCTTGCTGTAAAGCTGCTACAAGAGCTCTCTATCTCTTCTCTGGTTTTCCTCCACAGCTTCTGCCCCCCGCTCCGCCCCGCCAATTCTTTCTAGTGTTTTATTACACAGCTTAAAGGGCAGCTTTGGGCATTCTTCTGTACCAGTTAAACTGATAACAGTAATGCCATACCCGAGGCAAGAGGTGCAGGGCAGTGCTTGTCCTACAGTGGATGCACCTGAATTCAAAGCAATTCTTGAGATAAAACTCCTGTCTCCGTTTGGAGAGATACAGGCGCTTGTGCACTCCCCACACTGAGGGGCTAAACTTTCTAAATTGCTGCAGAATACTCATTTAAGTTTGCCTGAGCGCTCAATTCTGTCCCAGTCGGACTAGAATTTACATTAGTTACACCAGAAATCGTTTCCAAACCGCACCCAGATATTCTGGTCACAGCTAAAACACTTATAAATAAAAATTGGTTTACATGAAAAATCCTCAGGTCCATGTATAGGACACCAGAAATTAAAACTTAGTTCAGCTAACCCTGTTCCAAGGTCTGCCATATGCTTAAGAACACACTGAGAATAGTATGGACACTGACCACTGGAATGTGACCCCCCTGTCTGTTCCTAAGGGGGTGATCCGTCTCCTTTAAAGTGTGTTTGTGCGGTATCTAAAACTACTGGCAAAACTCCGGTTTAGCTTCCCTAATATCTATGGGTCTTAAATTCCCATTTAGTTTCCCCCACACATTAAACAACCACAAAGACAAATTACGTTTATAACATTGAACTATAACCTCTCGCTTTGTTCGCCTCCGGCTGTTTCCCTCGCGGGAGAACAGAACTGAGGCTTAGAACTCTGCACCCTCTTGGCATTCCCAGCAGAGATGCCAGCTGCAAACAACATAGACACTCAGTCACACAAACGGGCCCATCACTCCTCTCACTCACACCACAAAATATGCTAATTAGACAATAGTCAGGCTCTCATGTACCGTAAATCGTAAACCGTTAACCATTTGCCACAGGTCCACACCAAGCAGTATAATTTAAACCATAATATACGGTACCAGGTTTTTACAACAGATGTATAATATGATAGCTATCCCACACAGCACTCCTGTTATCCCAGCTAGCTGCAGTTACCATTCCCGCACACACATAGATACGGGCAAGACACTTTAAACATAAAATACCCGGGCAACAATTATTTAGCGGTGTCTCCAGATTCGCTCGATCTACACCCAAGATCGCTAGCGGCCGTCCCTCAGTCAGTGAATCCTCCAACTTTTCAGGGTACCCTCCGACCATACGGGACTATGCTGTAAGCCTTGTTAAACATACCATTTGTCCGTGGCAACAGATGGTCGTTGTCTGCTCCCCCCATGAGCAGCTGGGAGCGGAGTTCCTCCAAGGAAAGGCTCGGGGTGTGCCTAGGACATCCGCTCCTCAGTCGATCCGGCAGCCGAGCAGAACGGGTCCCATCTGGGGTGCCAAAATGATGTGCGGAAAAAGACTCCACAACCTGTAAAGTTGTACAGTAGGTGTGTTTATTCAGCGCTGGGCGCACGGGGGATCGCTCCACCACAAACGTGCGCACCTTAAGGCAGTTAGTTCTCTATATTTAAGGTATATTCCTATACATATTCATTAGCTAATGCAAAACGCCTATACATATGCATGACCTTTCCCCGCTTCGTATTAAAATTAGGTCCCCTCCCCTTCACGCCTGCGCAGAGCTTTGTGGTGGTGGTCGTTGAGGGTCTTAGAGAGAAATTTTCATCGCAACCTATATTTACCCCACCCTCCTCATCATCACCTATAGTTAACCTCTTGATTTTGCACATGCACACTTTCTTCTTGGATCTGAGCCTGGGCCTCTTCCTAGTTATCTTTGCTCATTAGCTGTAAGCTGTTTGGGTTTCCGTGATAAAACATCCACAAGGCCCATCCTTGGCAAGTTGGGAGTTGGAGCTCCATGATAAATCGTCCACGAGGCCAGTCTTTGTGATGCTGAGATAAGAAAACTAAGCAGCTAGCTGAAAAAGGTGCTCCAGCCCTTGGATCATCTTTGTGGCCCTCCTCTGGACTCGCTCTGGTAGGTCCATATCCTTATGTTGAGGGCCCCAGAACTGGACGCAGTACTCCAGGTGAGGTCTCACGAGAGTAGAGTAGAGGGGCAGAATCACCTCCCTCGACCTGCTGGCCACACTTCTCTCAATGCAGTTTATGGTATGGTTGGCCTTCTGGGCTGTGAGCACGCATTGCCGGCTCATGTTGAGCTTTTTGTCCACCAGTACATCCAAGTCCTTCTCCTCAGTGCTACTTTCAATCCATTCTCTGCCCAGCCTCTACTTGTGCTTGGGGTTGCCCTGATCCAGGTGCAACTTCATGAAGTTTGCACGGGTCCACTTCTCAAGCCACTCAAAGTCCGTCTGAATGGCATCCCTTCCCTCCATTAACCAGAAAGGGTCACTGCCTGCCTCACCCGGGACAGGACTGAACCACACAGCTTGGTGTCATTGGCAAAACTTGCTGAGGGTGCACTCAGTCCCACTGTCCATGTTGCTAACAAAGATGTTAAACTGCACCAGGCCCAACAGCAACCTCTGAATGACACCACTTGTCACAGGTCTCCACTTGGACATTGAGCTGTTGACCACAACTCTTTGAGTGTGACCATCCAGCCAGTTCCTTATCCACCAAGTGGTCCATCCATCAAACCCACATGTTTCCAATTTAGAGACAAGGATGTCATGTGAAACAGTGTCAAACGCCTTGCACAAGTCCAGGGAGATGACATCAGTTGCTTTAGCCTTATCCACCAATGTTGTAACCCCATCATAAAAGGCCACCAAATTGGTCAGGCATGATTTGCCTTTGGTGAAGCCATGCTGGTTGTCACCAATCACCTTCTCATTCTCCATGTGCCTTAGCATAATTTCTAGGAGTATCTGCTCCATGATCTTGCCTGGCACTGAGGTGAGACTGACCGGCCTGTAATTCCCTGGGTCTTCCTTGTTTCCCTTTTTAAAAATGGGGGTTATGTTCCTCTTTTTCCCGTCTGTGGGAACTTCACCAGACTGCCAGGACTTCTCAAATATGATGAATAATGGCTTTGCAACTTAATTTGCCAGTTCCCTCAGGACCCACGGATGCATCCCATCAGGTCCTATGGACTTGTGCACCTTCAGGTTCCTTAGGTGCTCCTGAACCTGGTCTTCTCCTACAGTGGGTGGCTTTTCAATCTCCTGTACCCTTCCAATGCTTTCTAGGACTTGGGCAGTGTGGCACGAGCCCTTGCTGGTGAAGACTGAGGCAAAAAGGTCATTGAGCACCTCAGCCTTCTCAATGTCCTGGATGACCAGGTCTCCCGTTGCCTTCTGGAGAGGGCCCACATTTTCCCTAGTTTTCCTTTTCTCCCCGACATACCTATAGAAGCTTTTTTTGTTGCCCTTGACATCTCTGGCCAAATTTAATTCTGTCAGGGCCTTGGCTTTCCTAACCTGATCCCTGGCCACTTGGGCAATTTCCCTGTATTCCTTCCAGGTAACCCGTCCTTCCTTCCACCCTCTATAGGCTTCTTTTTTGATCTTAAGTTTGTTCAGAAGCTTTCTGTCCATCCATGAAGGCCTCCTACTGTTTTTGCCTGCCTTCCTCTTTGTTGGGATGCAATGTTCCTGGGCTTGGAGAAGGAGATCTTTGAGTATAAGCCAGCTGTCCTGACCCCTCTTCCCTCCAGGAATTCATCCCATGGTACCTGAGCAAGCAGGTCCCTGAAGAGGTCAAAATCTGCTCTCCTGAAATCCAGGGTGGTGATCTTACAGTGGAACTTCCTCACTGCCCAAAGGATCTCGAATTCTGTAATTTCATGGTCATTACAGCAAAGGCTGCCCGAGAGCTGCACATTCCCCACTAGCCCCTCCTTGTTGGTGAGAACAAGGCCCAGCATGGCACCCCTCCTTGTCGATTCCTCAACCACTTGGAGAAGGAAATTGTCATCCACGCATTCCAGGAACCTCCTGGATTGTTTGTGGCCTGCTGTGTTGTCCCTCCAAAAGATATTGGGGTGGTTGAAGTCCCCCATGAGGACCAGGGCTTGTGAATGTGAGGCTGCTCCTATCTGCCTATAGAGGGCCTCATCTGCTTGGTCTCCCTGGTCTGGTGGCCTGTAGCAGACACCCACTGTAATATCCCCTTTCCCTGCCTTCCCTTTAGTCCTGACCTATAAGCTCTTGGTTTGTTGTAGATCACTAGAGATATTGTACAATCAGAGGCCGCAGTAAGCCAGCTTAGGCCCTTGACATAAGTCAGGGTAAATTAACAGAAGTCTCCAAGATACTTACTTGTCCTTGGGACTTCAAATAACTTCAGACAAACAACTTTAACTAAGCTGGGAAAAAGAAGGGAGTAGCTGGGAGCTTGTAACCGTAAAGTAAGGAGTATCCTGTTGACGTCCTTGGGACGTGAACAGAGCAATACCACCTGTTATAACAAAGAGAAAGTTCCCAGGAGAATGAATGAGCCAATCAGTGTGGGTCTTTGGGAATATGCATGGGCTTGATTAACCACTGTGTGTAAGGAGCACATATGTAATCAATAAACGGAAGCCTGCTGACCATCTCATATTGAGCGTCCGGGTTTTCCCTCCGTCGCGACATTGTTTAGCTCCTCATCCATCTCCAGGTGGAGCTCCATACACTCCAGCTGGTTGTTGACATAGAGGGCAACACCCCCTCCTCATCTCCCCTGCCTGTCCTTCCTGAAGAGCCTGTATCCTTCCATTCCAACACTCCAGTCATGGGAGCCATCCCACCATGTCTCTGTGATGCCAATCAGGTTGTATCCCTGCAGGCACCCATACATTTCCAACTTTTCTTGTTTATTGCCCATGCTACGTGCATTAGCACAGAGGCATTTAAGTTGGGCCCCCAGTGAAGTTGACTTTGCCTTGCTGGCTGGAGCAGCTGGAATCCCAGTGTGGTGCTCTTCAGGCATGTACCTCCCAGCAGTCCCAGTTATATCCCCTTCCCCCTTCCAATTTAGTTTAAAGCTCTGTCAATGAGCCCCACTAATTCTTGCCCCAGGATCCTTTTCCCCTTCTGAGACAGGTGTGTCCCATCTTTTGCCAGTAGCCCCAGTGCCATGTAAACCTCCCCATGGTCAAAGAAACCAAAACTCTGCCTGTGGCACCAGCCTCTAAGCCATGTGTTGGTCAGGTGTATCTTCCTGTTCTTATCAGTGAACCTCCCTGCCACTGAAGGGATTGAGGAAAAAATTATCCGTGTTCCTGATCCTGCAACCAGTCTCCCTAATCACCTGAAGCCCTTTTTAATCCCTTTTAGACTTTTCTCTGTAATCTCATCACAACCAGCTTGGATGACCAAAAGTGAATAGTAGTCTGAGGGCCACACCAGGACAGGGAGGTTCTTACTGATATCCCTGACTTGGGCCCCAGGGAGGCAGCAGACTTCCCTGTGGGAGGGATCTGGTCGACGTATGGGGCCCTCAGTTCCCCTCAGAAGGGAATCACTTACCACAATTACCTTCCTTTTTTTCTTGGTTGAACTAGTCCTGAGGTGGTGGGGCGACTGACTCACCCTGGGTGTCTTCCCAGGTGGATCTGCCTTTCCATCCTCACTCTCCTGACTCTTAATTTCCAAATCCCCATACCTGTTGTGCAGCGGTAACTGGTGGGGCAAGGGAGGATGGCAGGAGATTCGCCTGCCTCCCCAGCCTCCCCGAGGAGGGTCCTGTTTCCATTCTCCGCTGTCTTTTTGGTCCCCTCCTCTTACCTGGGGGAAAGAGGATAGGGAATCCTGTGCTTAATGTGGAACCTGTTGCCTTTGGCTCAGGGATGGGAGGGCCTGAGTCCACCAGTCTATCTCCCTCTCACATTCCTTTATAGTCCTCAGCCTTTCAACCTCCTCTTTCAGCTCAGCCACCATGCTGAGCAGATCATTTACCTGTTCGCAGTGAATACAGCTGTTGTCCCTGCACTTCTCCATTTCAAGTGAGAGGCTCCAGCACTCCCTGCAGTCAGGGGCCTGGACAGCTGCATCTTTACGTTTGACCTCTGTCTGGGTCGCCACATTTCTTTTACCTACAGCTTTTGGCTGGGTAACAACCATGGCTGTTCCTGCCTGTGTGACTAACGGTTCAAACTTCTGAGACACCCGAGTTTTTGTTGCTCTATCGAACTCCTTTGGGGATGGTTTGGTTCTGGAGGTTGATCATAGTGCCTGATGGTCACAGCACCCTTCCCTGCTCGCCCTGCCTGCGCAAACTGACGCACCACGCCCTTCTGAAGTGCTCTTGGTCACTCGCGCTCCCTGGGGGCCATTTCAATGTGCCGCGGTTGCCCCTGGCAACACCTCCTCCGTGTCAGCCCCGTTCTCGAGATCTGCCTCTCCTGTCAAGACGTCAGTGGCCTTCCCTCACACCGGGACCTCCCTCTCCTCCTCAGCACACGCTCAGCCACTGAACTTACCGTTTCCACCACTGTGCTCCTCACCAACTGAGGAGCATTCGAGGTTTTGGCTTTTTGTCATAAAAGCCAAAACCCTCATGATGGCACCAGCCACATAGTCAAGAGCTGATATCCATTATGTGTCTGTTTCTGGCTGCCCACTTTCCTCCAACTGCTAAAATGGAGGAAAAGATGATTTGGGTCCCAATATTTCTCACTCGCACCCCCAGGGTTATGCACTCTTCCTTGATTTTGCCCAATTTCTTTCTTGCGTTGTCATCCATGCCCACATGAAAGAGCAACAGTGGATAGTAATCCAAGCTCTTGAAAAGTTGTGGCCTCCTCTCTGTAATATGGATCTTGGCTCTCAGTAGGCAGCATACTTCTTGTGACTCCCTATCAGGTTGGCAGATGGGTGTCTCAGTGATCTTTAACAGAGTCATTTAATACGAGCACTTTTTCTTTTTATGGTGTCTATTGTGGGCTGCTGGAACAGTTTCCCCTTTTGGACCTTGCTCACGGATGTCTATAGCTGTTAAAGCTTCATATTCGTTTTCAGTTCTAATGGTGAACGGTGGAGACTGGAGCAGAGTTCTGCTTTTGTGAGTCACCAGGGTCCAAGGTGCCTCATTCTCAGTGGTGTTCTCTGCAGGAATGATGCTCCCTGCAGGAATATGCTTATGAAACTACCTATCTATCTCTGTCTCGACTACTCTAGTACTTCTACCGGGTTTGCGTGGCAAGGTTTTGATAGCGGGGGAGGGGGGAACATGGGGTGGCTTCTGTGAGAGAAGCTGCCGGATGGTTCCCCCATGTCCAACCCGACACAGCCAATGCCAGCCGGCTACAAGAACGGACCCGCCGCTGGCCAAGGCCGAGCCAATCAGTAACGCCTCTGTGAGAACAGAATTAAGAAAAAAAAAGAGAGGAAAAAAAAGCTGCACACTTTGCAGCTGGAGAGAGGAGGGAGAAGATGTAAGAGAAAACAACTCCACAGACACCAAGGACAGTGAAGAAGGAGGGGGAGGAGGTGCTCCAGGCGCCGCAGCAGAGATTCCCCTGAAGCCTGTGGTGAAGACCATGGTGAGGCAGGCTGTCCCCCTGCAGCCCATGGGGGTCCATGGTGGAGCAGATGACCACCTGTAGCCTGTGGAAGACCCCACACTGGAGCAGGTGGATGCCTGAAGGAGGCTGTGACCCCGTGGGAAGCCCGCACTGGAGAAGGTTCTTGTCAGGACCTGTAGCCCGTGGAGAGAGGAGCCCACGCCGGAGCAGGTTTGCTGGCAGGACTTGTGACCCCATGGGGGACCCACGCTGGAGCAGTCCCTTCCTGAAGGACTGCACACCATGGAATGGACCCATGCTAAAGCAGTTTGTGAAGAACTGTCAGTCATGGGAAGGACTCACATTGGAGAAGTTCGTGGAGAACTGTCTCCCGTGAGAGGGACCCCACACTGGTGTGGGGGAAGGAGTCCTCCCCCTGAGGAGGAAGGAGCAGCAGAAACAACGTGTGATGAATTGACCTCAACCCCCGTCCCCTGTCCCCCTGTGCCGCTGAGGGGAGGAGGTAGAAAATCGGGAGTGGAATTAAGCCTGGGAAGAAGGGAGGGATGGGGGAGGTGTTTTAAGATTTGGTTTTACTTCTCATTCTCCTCTAATTTTGATTGGTAATAAATTAAATTTGTTATTCACAGAATCACAGAATCACAGAATCACAGAATCACAGAATCACAGAATCACAGAATCACAGAATATTAGGGATTGGAAGGGACCTCGAAAGATCATCTAGTCCAATCCCCCTGCCGGAGCAGGAACACCTAGATGAGTTCACACAGGAAGGCATCCAGGCGGGTCTTGAATGTCTCCAGAGAAGGAGACTCCGCAACCTCCCTGGGCAGCCTGTTCCAGTGCTCTGTTACCCTCACAGTAAAGAAGTTCTTCCTCAAATTTAAGCAGAACCTCCTGTGTTCCAGCTTACACCCATTACCCCTTGTCCTATCATTGGTCATCACTGCAAAGAGCCTGGCCCCATCCTCCTCACACTCACCCTTCATATATTTAAAAACATTAATCAGGTCCCCCCTCAGCCTCCTCTTCTCCAAGCTAAAGAGGCCCAGCTCCCTCAGCCTTTCCTCATAAGGGAGATGCTCCACTCCCTTAATCATTTTGGTGGCTCTTCGCTGGACTCTCTCAAGCAGCTCCCTGTCCTTCTTGAAGTGTGGGGCCCAGAACTGGACACAATATTCCAGATGTGGCCTCACCAGGGCAGAGTAAAGGGGAAGAAGAACCTCTCTCGACCTACTAACCACACCCCTTCTAATGCACCCCAGGATGCCCTTTTTGAAGACTGGAGTGACATATGCTTTCCTCCAGTCCTCAGGCACCTCTCCCGTTCCCCATGACTTAGCAAAAATGATGGAGAGTGGTCTAGCAATGACTTCAGCCAGCTCCCTCAACACTCGTGGGTGCATCCCATCTGGACCCATAGATTTATGGATGTCCAGATTGCTTAATTGGTCCCTGACCCAGTCCTCATCAACTGAGGCAAACTACTCCATTGTCCTGTCTCCATCTGGGGTCTCCAGGGTACAGAGCTCCTCAAGACAGCTTCCGGCAGAGTAGACAGAGGCAAAGAAGGCATTCAATAGCTCTGCCTTCTCTGTATCCTCTGTCACCAGAGTACCCACCTCATTCATCAGTGGGCCTACGTTGCCTCTAACGTTGACTTTATTCCCCCAAGTCGAGTCTGTTTTGCTCATGCCAGTAATTGGTGAGTGATCTCTCTCTGTCCTTATCTCCACCCATGAGTTTTTCATTATATTTTTTCTCCCCCTGCCCATTTGAGGAGGGGGAGTGATAAAGGGGGCTTTGGTGGGCATCCGGCCTCTAGTCAGGGTCAACCCACCACAGTACTGCTCATCGTTTTCAGTTTTTCCTGCAGTTCAGCCACCTGATGTAACAGATCATCAACCTGTGCTCACCTTACACAGGTACTTACCTTTTCACCAGGAGAAGGGTCCGGGCACTCGCTACAGCCTGTATGACGTCTCCTTCCTTACCAGTTCTTTTTGGGTGGATACATCAGCCCTCTCAGAGGCTCTCTCTGAAGGAACTCTGGTTTTGGCCCTGAGGCAAGTGCTCACCATTTTGGGAGAGACCTAGAGCACTTTCCTGGGCTGTAGATCAATGAATATCATAGTTTATAACAAGAGAGGGAATTGTAATTTAGTCATGGTTGAATGTTTCCCATTTCTTCTTAGCGTTCTGTGTTGGGTTTGTTTGTGTGTTGGGGGGAAAAGCCGTATTTTTTGGTAGTGGGGGAAGGGTGACCTTATGAGAGCCAAAAGCTCCCCTGGCTCCAAAAGCAGAACCCCCCCCAGCCCAAACCGGGCCAATGAGCACTAGAGAAACACCTCTGCGATCCGTATTTGTGAGGGAAAGGACTGTCTTGAAAAGAAGAAGGTGTGGTACCTGGGAGGGAGGCCATTGACAAACAAAAAAGACGACCTAAACAAAGGACAGACAACAGAAGGAAAGGTTTGTTGCCAGGAAGAAGGACAAGAGCCACACACCCGGTTCACCTGATGGAGTAGGAGAAGACAAAGGAAGTCCCCTTTGCAGCCTATGGAGGTTCAACAGCGAAGCAGAACCCACGTGTAGGCCATGGAGGATCCATGCTGAAGCAGAGAAGTTGAGCCTGAGGGCAAGTGTGACTGAAACTGTGACCCTGAGCCAGAGCGAGGAGTGGACACCCAGAGTGGGGGGAAAGTCTCAAGCAGTCCATGGATGCCCCATGCCGGAGCCAGGAGCTGAGCCTGAAGAGGTTTGTGACTCCATGGAAAGCTCATGTTGGAACATCTTGTTCCTGGACTTCCATGCCGGAAAGAGCGGCAGAGGTGAACTGTCTGAACCCCCCTTCCCTGCCCCCTGTGCTGCTGGCCGGGAAGGTAGAGACATTGGGAGCAAAGTGATTTGAGCCCAGGAAGAAGGGAGGGGTGGGGGGGAAGGTGTTGTAAGATGTGGTTGTTTTTTCTACTCAGATTGGTTTGCAATGAATTAAATTGATTTTTCTTCCCCAAGTTTGAGTCTGTTTTGCCCATGACCATAACTGGTGAGTGAGCTGTCCCCGTTCTTTATCCTAATCCTGTGCCCCCTTTGTTGTGTCTCCCATCCCATCTCACCGGGCTGGAGGAGTGAATGTAGGACCACATGGTCCCACTGTGGGTCAAACTGCCACACGTTCACAGCCCCTTTTTACAATTGTGCTTTTTGTGGAGAGAGAGATGTTGGGATTTTCTGGGGTTTGAGGATATCCTTGCTTTTTCCTGAAAGCACTTGTCCGTTCCCTCCATGGTACAGCCTCTAATCCTGCCCTGGATGCAATGAGATGAAATGGGCTTCTAATTTAATGGCTGAAGTCAGAAGAGAGAATATTTGCTCATTTCCCTGCATAAAAAATTGCTCTCTAGCATAAGTGTCCTGGAATTCTGCTTTTGTGTCCTCAAAAGGATCAGGATGTGAGGATCCATCTGGGTGTGCATGATCTCTGTACATACTGAAAAATAAATTATCAGGGTTGCTTAATACTGTATAAAAATATTGATAAGAGTTGAATCACATAAAGCTTTTCACTGCCTTCCTCTTTTATTTTTAATATATATTCTAGCCATGTCCGTGGAATATAGCTTTGCGGCGAATAAAGATGGGAAGAAAAAGAACTCCGAGCCTTTTTCTGAGTAAAGCAAGCTTCTTTATTATTAGTGAGAATCCACGATTCCCTTGTCCCCAGGCTTCTTTATTAGCAAGATTTTCTATTCCTCTTCATTCTCCTCACAGGGTTAGCATTTATACATTTGTGTTCTCAAAACAATCAAGCTACACAGGACACAAACCAGGATACTTCTTGGCACACCCACACTCGTGGCTGTTTTCAGCCACATCTCAGTACACACACTCCCTCAGGCGGTTTTCCAGCCTGACCTTCTCACACATTCATCAGCTCCTGTCCTGTGAAACTTGCTTTGAGAACACACTGTAAATTCCAATGTTAACCTTGATCGATCTCAATTTATCTTCCACCTGTTCAGCACAGTTCCCACATCTCCCCCTTTTTTGTTTTGGAATAATGGATTCACAACGAGGGCAGCTAGAACTCTTGATTCAGTTCTTCTGAGACTCCGCACCACCCCCCCAGAGGAGTTGGGGAACCAAAGGCATCCTTATAGGGGAAGAGAGGTTCCCTGAATTATCCATGATGGTATCTTCCCTAACATCCCCCTTTCTTTGGGCTACTTTTGTATTGGTTTTACCTTCAAGGTGGAGCCTGAGTGACCCTAGTCATACTTTTATTGTGATTGGCAAAAACTCTTTCATTTCTTTTTTAAGGTATAGGTTACCTAAAATTCAGAGCATTCACTCAGTAGGGAGTGGTCACACCTTGGAGGCGGGTGGCCTTTGAGCTGGAGGTGTTTTGATATTATCATGAGCAAAGTTTATTCAAAGTTCACACAAGGATGGCTGTTGGGGCCTTAAGCTGTGCTGTGTGAGCGTGCAGAGTTAGATCCTTAGTTTGACTGTGTGAAGTTATGTGAGCTATGTAAAGAATGTCTTTTCGGTTAAAGTCGGTTCAGATAAAAACAAGATGTTGCGGCAAGAGTACAAGGAAGTCGGACGTGGAACCGAGATAAGAACGAACCAGTGGGACTGAGGGGTCGGCGCGTGAACAGTAGCTAGTAACCAATAATAATTAGTTTTGTAGCATGCTTGGTGCATGGACACGTATACGGAACTCAAAGGGGCATATAACAAGCAGCTTTCTGATAATAAAGTGGATTGAACTTGCATCTCATAGATGTGTGAATGGTTCTTTCTCGCTCACCCGATATTGCCCGCGACAGGTGGCATTTGTCTAAGGAGTGACAGACTGTTGGCCCAGGATTGCAATCATGTGGCTTATCAGCTTCTGCAGTGATTGCCAGGGTTTGGCCAAGGGTTCTCCACTCCTCTCCACCCCCCATATTGATCTGCAGACCAGGCTCTCCAGGAAACCACCTTGGAGAGGATTCTTCGCTCACCAGTTGCATTCTTCCCTGGGATCTTCTTCGACATTATACCTTTCCTTAATGTGTGAATGTGGAAGGTTGACCCTGGCTGGATGACATGCCCACCAAAGCCCGCTCTATCACCCCCCTCCTCAGCAAGATGGGGAGGGGAGAAAATAAGATGGAACACAAAAAAAACCAAACTCGTGGGTCGAGACAAAGGCAGTTTAGTTTGCTTCTGCAAAGCAAAGCAGAAGCAAAAGAACAAAATATTTATTTTCTACTTGCCATCAGCAGGCGATGTTTGGCCACTTGCCGGGAAGCAGGGTTTTCATACGCAGAAAACAAACGAAAGTAACGAATGTCCCCCCTTCCCCCTCCATTCTCCTTGCTTTTATTTCTGAGCAGATGCCATATGGTATGGAATATCCCTTTGGTCAGTTTGGGTCAGCTGTCCTGGCTGTGTCCCCTCCCAAGACCTTCCCCACCTCCAGCCTACTAGGGGAGAAATGTTGGAGAGACAGCCTTGGTGCTGTGCTAGCACTGCTTACCAGTAACCAAAACACTGCTGTGTTATCAACACCCCTCGAGCCACCAATACTCTGAGGGCTGCCACAGGGAAAATCAACTCCATCCCAGCCAGACCCAATACAGTGAACAATGCTGTATTTTGATTTCTAAGTTACCCCCAATAATTATTCCACATATCCCACCCTGTGACTATAGTCACTCAAGCTTCATGATGTTTTAAAAGAACTGGGGATGCCACATATAACATGTGGTGAGGATCATCTAGTACATGCATATCCTATGGAGACATTAAAAGGGTTAAACGCTTCATCATAATCCAAAGTTTAACATACATTGCAATTGTTAAAGCAAAGCATAATACTGTGAATATTAGTAAAACAACAACAGGCTGAAACATCATGTTGAAGATTCCTGCAGCAATCGGTGACCATCCAAATAGAGTGTCCTATCATCCATATTGTCTGTCCCTCTTGACTCTTTCCAACACCTGATGTGTTTCTTTGACATTGTGATCAACAGTAATCAGAGTCCTTTGTCCATTTTCTTGGGCCTGTTTCAACAACTGCTTCAGGTCATCATGTCGGAGTAGTTTCTTCACCAAAGTTAGTTTCATTCCAATAGGGACAAGTGGCAGGTCACGAATCATTGTGTAGTCAGATTGCAGCAATTGGCAAGATGTTACAGGAGCTGAGTAACTAAAATCGCATCCTACAATTTTTGTAAAAACACATATATTTGAGTGATTATTCGTATCCCAACTATATACACTATCATTCTGTGTTAATGGAGTAACACATAAATCCTTATCCCTATATTCCAAATCACATTGGAGTTGTATTGGGTTTGCGTGGCAAGGCTTTGGTAGCAGTGGGGGAGGGGGGGGGGACATGGGGTGGCTTCTGTGAGAGAAGCTGCCAGAAGCTTCCCCCATGTCCGACCCGACACAGCCAATGCCAGCCGGCTACAAGAAGGGACCCGCCGCTGGCCAAGGCCGAGCCAATCAGTAACGCCTCTGTGATAACATAATTAAGAAAAAAAAAAAAGGAAGGGAGAAAAAAAAAGCTGCACACTTTGCAGCGGGAGAGAGGAGTGAGAAGATGTAAGAAAAAACAACTCTGCAGACACCAAGGTCAGTGAAGAAGGAGGGGGGAGGATGGGCTCCGGCGCCGGAGCAGCGATTCCCCGGCAACCTGTGGTGAAGACCATGGTGAAGCAGGCTGTCCCCCTGCAGCCCATGGAGGTCCATGGTGGAGCAGTGACCACCTGTAGCCCGTGGAGGACCCCATGCCGGAGCAGGTGGATGCCTGAAGGAGGCTGTGACCCCGCGGGAAGCCCGCGCTGGAGCAGGTTCCTGTCAGGACCTGTAGCCCGTGGAGAGAGGAGCCCACGCCAGAGCAGGTTTGCTGGCAGGACTTGTGACCCCATGGGGGACTCGCGCTGGAGCAGTCCCTTCCTGAAGGACTGCACACCATGGAATGGACCCATGCCAAAGCAGTTCGTGAGGAACTGTCAGTCATGGGAAGGACTCACGTTGGAGAAGTTCATGGAGGACTGTCTCCCGTGAGAGGGACCCCACGCTGGTGCGGGGGAAGGAGTCCTCCCCCTGAGGAGGAAGGAGCGGCAGAAACAACGTGTGATGAACTGACTCCAACCCCATTCCCTGTCCCCCTGTGCCGCTGAGGGGAGAAGGTGGAAATTGGGAAAGAGATTAAGCCCGGGAAGAAGGGAGGGATGGGGGAGGTGTTTTAAGTTTTGGTTTTTACTTCTCATTCTCCTCTAGTTTCGATTGGTAATAAAGTAAATTTGTTTTTTTTCCCCCAAGTCGAGTCTGTTTTGCCCGTGCCAGTAATTGCTGAGTGATCTCTCTCCGTCCTTATCTCCACCCACGAGCTTTTCGTTATAATTTTCTCCCCCTGCCCATTTGAGGAGGGGGAGTGATAGAGTGGGCTTTGGTGGGCATCCGGCCTCTAGCCAGGGTCAACCCACCACAGGAGTTTAATTCAATTAGCCATTGCATTTTACCTATCCCCAAGCCAAATTATAGCAGCTTCTAAAGCATCTAAGCGAGCTAATATTTCTTGATCAATGCTTGCTTGCATAGCTAAATCTATGCCTCATTAGTAAAATTGCTGATATGCTTAACTGAGAAATATTACTAAAGTTAAAATAATATGGATTTTCTAAAATAACTGCAAAGATATGATTACATGTTGTTATATTTATCAAAGAAGTGGCAGCAAATATATATGGGTGTGAAAGGGTTAAACCCTTAGGAGTTAGAAGATTTATAACTTAGCTATTTCCCATGAGCTGTTACATTACATCAGTCCTCTTGGATTTCGAACAACCAACCTTGAAGTGAATTCTTATCACCTAGCTGTTTCACATGTTTCTGTGAATTGCTTAGTTGTAAAGCTGTTACCAAACTTTCTTAAAGGAATACTGTCCCAAGTATGTAAAAGAAACTGAACTATTGCTGGTAATTATGACTAAATATGCCAAAAAGGTGTTTGTTGGAGTAGGAGATGCCATCATAGTAATTGCGGTTTGTTGCAGTTGTTTTAGTTTTCCCCACGTAATAGGTTCCTCCTGGGCAGTTCTCTTTCTTTTCTGTGCTCATTTGCTGTCAATCAGATTCAACTTCTCCATCTGAGGCATTGGGTTCTGCATTGTGTCCTGCCCATTCATGATAAGGTTTGACGTGTCTTGCTGGAAGCCACCGAGATCCTGAGGGCAGAAGAACACAAGCATACCCTCTCCCCCAAATTATTAGTTCAACAGGACCAATCCACTGTGGACCCAATAAAGGGTCTTTATACAAAAGCTTTAGTCGTATCAAAAAATATTCAGGAACAGAAAAAATGTCACTCTACAGCTGTCACTACTTGACCTGAAATCAGAGCTGCGTTTAAAAAATTCAAAGTATAAATAGCATTATCCAATTGTTCTTGAGGAGGCATGTTCCCCCTTTTTTGTTTTATGAGCATCTGTTTCAATGTTGAATGACAACATTCGATAACAGCTTGACCAGTGGGGTTGTGAGGAATGCCAGTGATACGTTCAATACCCCAGGTTTGTAAGAAATCGCTTGTACTGCGTGATACATACCCTGGGCCATTATCCATCTTAATGACCTTAGGTTTACCAAGAATGGCAAAACAGCAGGTCCAGTGGCATCAAACGTCCCATCCCTCTTCACTTGTATGCACAGAAGCACATAATGCCCCTGAAAACGTATCGGTAGGGATGTGGACAAAACGCAGCTGACCAAAAGGTGCACAGTGTGTGACGTCTGATTGCCAGATTGCATCTGCATGCAAGCCCCTAGGATTAATTCCTTCCTGTTTCGGCAAGGGGGTCAGCTGCTGGCAGTCAGGGCAAGCTCGAACAATATCTTTAGCTTGAGCCAGTGGAATCTTAAACTGTTTACTCAATCCATCTGCATTCTGGTGGATAAAGAAGTGTGAGGCTTGTGCATAATCTGGGACAGCTAGTTTATTTTTAGTAGCTAGAATAGCACTGTGTTTTGGTTTCGGTATGGGATTTGTTAGGAGAAGAATGTCCAAGCTGAAAACCAGGACAGGTCACATGGGCAGTCAAGATCAGATCCTGCCCTGCATGGACTGCTGCCATCCCCTCCAACTCCAGAAACCATTGTGGCTTTCCCCCTGGCTTCATCCTGTCTCTGAAGGGCAGAGCCAGCTGCCAGAAGCAGCTTCAGCCCTCACCCCCAAAGGGTGTGCAAGGGGTATGGGGGCACAGACCCAAGGGCAGTCACACTCCTGTGAATCATCATGGTCTCCTTGCTCCAAGGGTATAGTGAGACCCTCCAGGACATCTCACTGCTTTGCCAGGGGCTGGAGTCAGGGTGGGTGTGGGACCCCAGCAGGCTTACTAAGAGATGCTCTGCTTGGAAATAAACTCCAAAGCAGCTCCCAGCATGCCAGCCCAACTGGTGTTGGGGCCTTAACGATATTACAGGACTATAATACTAGTTAGGCCGCAGCTAGGCAGCTTTCAGTTACGTGCCAGAAAAGATAAGCTGCAGTAAATAATGTGGCTACGTGGCAAAATGATAAACAGCAATTGAAGAAGATGGATGCGAGCTGGAAAACAGGATATTACGGCGAGGAAGTGAACCTGAACCAAGATAAGAACGAACCAGTGGGACTGAGAGGTCAACGTGTGAACAGTAGCTACTAACCAATAGTAATTAGCTTCGTAGTATGTGGACACGTATACGGAACTTAAAGGGGTATATAACGAGCAGCTTTCTGATAATAAAGTGGATTGAGTTTGCATCTTATAGTGTGTGTGAATTGCTCATTTCTCGCTCGCCCGAATAGCCCACAACAAACTGGCTCATGCACCACAGGAGCACCGAGCAGCAGGCGATTCCTGCTGCTCTGACAGCACGCTTATTAATAAAAGACAGGAAAACTAGATGAGATGGTTTATAAACTGCATGGGCCCAAATCTGGATCGCATTGCTTGAGGAAGCAACTGCACCAAGGACTGAGGAGTTGCACTGGTTGAAGCCCAACCTGAGCTTAGCACAAATACTGCTTAACTTTTCCATGAGACATTAGTGAGTCTAATAAACCACTGCATAACACCTCCATTAAATGGATTTACTATAATATGCTATATATGCTTTATGCCTCACCTGCATAAACAGCCATGTTAATGCTATAAATTACAGCATTCATATTAACATATTGCAGGGACCTCAACCAAGGTGAAATGCTTATTTGCTTTCAGTAAGCACCCAAATTACAATAAAGTGTGGAACGAGAGAGAAGCTTCTCTAGTAAATGACAGAGACTGCACAAGCACTGTAAGCCTTACAAAATTATTATTAAAAAAAAAGAAGAAAATATCTAAACCCACAAAATTTTGCATATTTCAGTATTAGTGCTAGACTTCAAGGCTTTGTAAAGGAAATTGGCTCTGATTTTTGAGATATGCATTACATCATAGTCTTCCTTTAGGGCATTATGTCATTCCTGCTGAGATGCTTTATCTTGGTTTCGCCCAGCATTAGTGATTTTTGTGGACCTACTGCAGTGTTCCCAAAGCACTGCTGGGAACCACAGATTGAAATTTGAAATGTTTATCTTTTACAAAGCTGAAAAAGAGGATGATTTTGACTGCTATGGTGTCTTTGTGACAGAGAGCTCATCTGCTCTAATTAAAACGTCTCAGCTCAAGCAATTTAAGTATTAATATGTAACCTCAGCTGGCTCTTGTAAATTTGAGGTTTATATTTTTGCTTCTTCTCATTAAGAAACATTGGGAGTGTCAGATACTGAAGGCTCGTGTTTACTTGTCTGCAACTCAGATTCAGCAGGCAAGTAAACTTGTGACTTCATTCTAAAAATTAATAAACCACCATCAGCACTTCATAGAGAGGGGGAAGTTGGCATCTGCTTGTGTTAGTTCAAGTGTGGACCTGCTTTTCATTCAGAATGACCTTACTGCAAATGGAGGCTGCTGTATTTTACGTTACAGACTGCCTTCTAAAGAGGACTGACTCGAGACACATGACATCATTAAACTGGGAATGATACTGGACATGCACTGCAATCACACAAGCGAAAGGTGTTTGTTTTAAAAATATTAGCATTAAAAAATACCAAGTGGTGTTACATGCATCATTTTATTAAAAGAGGATAGCCAGAAGGAGACCTTAAATATCTTGCTCTAGCAAAAAGCTCTAGAGGTAAAAGGGGAATGTATAATTATATATTGTGGTGGTTTCACTTGGCTAGCAGCCAAACACAGCTGTTTGCTGACTCCCCTCCACCCCCAGGGGATAGGAGAGAGAATTGGGGGCAACGGTAAGAAGATTCGTAGGTTGAGATAAGTATAATTTAATAACTGAAATAAAATAAAACTTAAAATAATACTGATATTAAAATAATAATGATAAGAATAACAGTAATAAAATATGCAAATGAGTGATACACAGTGCAATTGCTCACCACCCACCGATGGGTCCATTCCCAGATAACGATCCTGGATGAACGACAATCCCAAACCAAAACCGCATTCCCAGAAAAGTGAGAGCCTGAGCAAAAGTCAGAGAGAGACAAAAGAGGAAGAGCCCCTCACTAATGTACTGAACATGACGTTATATGATACGGAATATAGCATTGGCATATCTAAATGCCAATTTAGGTTATTAATTTAAATATTCCTTGCCCCCTTAGATCTTGCACTTGTAGGCTAACAAAATATGAAGTCCTTCACTTCCAATGACAAAAATGCAAACACTGGTATGTTATCAGTGTCTCTCTCAAAAAAAACCCATGCTGAAACCAAAACACAGCACTATTCTAGCTACTAAAAAAAAACCCCAGCTCTGTCCCAGCTAAAAACTAGGGCAATATCCACCCCTTATTCCATACCATTTACGTCATGCTCAGGTTTGCATACTTCCTAATGCATTTAGATTTATTACTACTACTATTCTTGGAAGATATATAATATATATACATACACACACATACAGATATCATTCCCTTAGTTCATGGGCTATCTCTCCAAAATATGTATTGGGTTAATTTAGTCCATAACTTTGAGTTCCATCTGTTGTAATGGTCTTTTGAGGCAGAAACATGATGTGGACTTTGCAGTTAATGGAGCTGATGTCATCGGGTATGGTAGGAGAATGGTGCGTAGTCTCTGTTGTATGCTGTATCCAGAGTTCGTAGTTGGCATATTTGGTACAGTCCATGCCCAGGGTTGATGATATTGATCTCAAAGAAGTTGCTGGGCAGCAATTTTGGTTCTATCAGAGTTCATACTTCGTTAACCTGGGGAAATACTTTGTATAAAATTGTTAGTATGGTGCACAACAATTATAACAATCATGATATGCAATTCATCGTCTATTTTCATCCAAAATCAAATCTCCCTGAGGTACACATAAAACTTCTCCATCTTTCTGCATCACCCACCAAGTTCATCCAGGTCCTTGAGGAAAAACAATCCCGTGAATGGGTTTACCTTTACCCAAGGCAGGAATAACCCAGAATGTTTTTCCAAGCAAATTTTTAATGTGCGCTACAGGGACTTTGTCCCCTTCCACAGTACGTGAAAGTCTTGTTTGAACAGGGCCAGCTTGATTGGAAGACTCTCTAGAACGGGCTAACCAGGTGGAGAGTGTAATTGTGACACTTTTTCAGTCAGTTTCTCCACAATTGAAACAAGGGAGAGAGAGATGCTTTCTTCATATTGATGGAGTCGGATAGCCAATTCATCTGCTGTTGGTTCCTCTTCGTCTTTCCATTCCAGTGCTGCCAAATAGCTGGCATATGAGGTGGACGCGCTCCGTATGAGCTTCTGGCACATGGGTATCGTGCATTGGACTTCATCTGGATCTGCAGGTAATTGCGCATTGTCTGGGCCATCATAAATCAGTTCTCGCACAGTCAGTTCCCTCAAAAGCTGGATACCTTCATCCATGGTAGTCCATTTGCCTACCCCTGCTTGCAATACAATATCATCCTTGATGGGATACCTTTCCCTCATGCCTGAGAGAAGATGTCTCCAGAGGCTGAGGGCTTGTGGTTTTTTTCCAATTGCATTATCAATTCCACTTTCTCTGGCAAGGAATCCCAGCTGCTTGGCTTCCCTGCCCTCCAGTTCCAGGCTAATGGCTCCATTATCTCAGCATTGGAGCAATCAAGTCATAATTTGCTTGCCTACATGATGGCTGTAATCTTTTTGTATATCTTGCAGCTCACTCAGGGACAAAGATCGGGTGATTACATCAGGTTCTATCACTTCCTCCTGTTCTTGTGATACCCCTGCTTTGTCTTCATCTGCTGCAGAGTAAATTGTTTTATTTTTATACTTCCTTTTCTGTACAGGGACAATTATTACTGGCACTGGTTGGTCCTCTAGCTCAGATTCATCGCTTTCCACCAAGATTTGGGTAGTTGAGGTGCTTGTCGTCGAGATCTGAAGTTGCAGAGATTGGAGCAACAGAGCTCACCACCAGAATCTGAGTAGATGTAATATTTGTCATTGGGATTTGAGTATCCACAGTGCAAGCTGGGGGAGGGGGGTGGGTCTGTCACCCGGGTCTGAGTAGCTGCAGTATGTATTATTGGATTTCGAGTAGTCACAGTGGTAGTCAAAGGGCCTATTGTCTGGGTTTGAATAGCTACAGTTCTTGCTGATGGGGTCTGTCTTGCTGGAATACCTGTTTTCGGTGTCTGAATAGCTATGGTTCTTGTTGTGGGTCTCGGAGTAGCCACAGTATCTGTTTCAAGGGTTTCAGTAGATGCATCGCTGATTGCAGGGGTTTTAGTATCCAAAACTTTTGAAACCAAAACACAGCACTATTCTAGCTACTAAAAAGAAACCTAGCTCTGACCCAGATAAAAACCAGGGCAAGTGTCAATATGGCCTACCAGCCTGTTGATAGGCTGGCAAGATGGGGATCCAGCTCTATAATCCTGACCTTGCCTCTGCTGTATGTGACTGTTAGAGCAAGTCATTTAACCTCCTTTCTGACATGAGAGCTCTCATACTTCTAGAGCTAATTAATCAAAGTGCCCTGAAGACTAATTTTTGTATAAGGACTGGAGCATTTATAATCTATTTTGGCTTTTATAATTTTCCTTTATTCATACTTAGATACCTACTCACCTTGTCCCAGGATTAAACCAGGATTAAATTGGAAAAGAAGGCATTGCATGATTTAAGGACATGGCAGCCAGTACCCAGTCTCACTGTGAAATTGCCTCACTGCCGACATTGGTTGTCCTGAAAGCATACAGAAATCAACATATCTACTAGTGTCAGCCTTGCAGGACTAATTTTGGTAAGAGTTGAGGAAAGAAAAGTACAGAATCAGGTTTATGATATAGCTACAACTACAAACTGAGTACAATGGGTTGTGTATCTCCTAATAAGCACAGAAGGAGTCAGGGAGCAACAAAATTGCATTTGTACAATATGAACAAGCCCAGGATGCCTAGAAATCTTGAGTATCCAGCGATACTGCTGGTCTGTCCACCCGCATCCCATCTTTGCACCTACTGCTACCACTCCACCCAATAGAGTGCCACCCCATAGATCTGGCCAGCTGTCTTTTGTCCCAGAGTGTTGGGTAGCCTGTGCCGAGAGTCTAAACCACGTTTTCTCATGGAGATAGGGTGATTGCTCTGTCTTTATTTGGTACAGGTTCCTTTTATACACTTTGCCACACAACATGTGATGCGTGCCAGCAACTAATTGGTTAAGACCCCACCCACGTGATACAGTCAGTAAGGTTCACACACAGCATAAAAGTCTAGCTCCCCATTAGTGATTAAAAGTCACCCAGCTCCTTAGTGACTAAAAGTCACCCATCCCTCAGCCTCTCACAGCATGTTTCTCTACATTTCCCCCTTTTTCTTTTGTATAAGGAGTGGCCTGTGTTCTAGAAAAACGTCTTTATAATCAAATTTTGCAAGCAGCTGATCAAACAGGGCAACAAAATACTACCAATAAAATTATACCTCCAATGCCAATTAAATACATCACTATGTTTTTTCAACCATGGTCCCAATCCAAATGAGGAAAGCCAAACGTTAACAGGGTACTGGTACCTTGCAGTTACCAGCTAAAGCTACTCCTGATACAAAATTGTCAAAATTTCTTCTGACTTGGTTTCGTATACATGTCCAATTACTACTGGTTAATAGCACTAATCACACGTTGATCTCTCAGTCCCACTGATTCGTTCTCATCTTGGTTCAGGTTCACTTCTTCGTCGCAAACTTTCAGCTGGCGTCCATCTTTTCCTGTAGCAATGACACTCTGTACTCTTTTCATTACACATCTATAAGCAATTCTTACCATAATTAGAACTAAAAATTTTAATGCCTAAAGAAGCATACACTCTCTTTAATTAAAGTTGAAAGCTAAAGCAACAGGTTGTCAAAAGAAATGTATTTCTGCTGTTAAGAGACACCAACATGGAAATGGCTACCATTTCCCATCCAGTCTCCTAAACAATCTGAGATGGCCAGATCTCCGACCCATCATGAAAACAAATCAACCCAAACTCCACACCAAACCAGCTTGACTCCACTCCATACCCAAATCAGTACCAATGTGACCTAGAGAAGCACTCAATATTCTGATTTTTCAAGGCTGACCCTAACATATCAGCATCCACACCAGATGTGTATGGTGCTCTACGTGATGCTCTGCCAACAGTTACCCACACTTTTTCCCCGCTTTTATTATTTCGAGCTAAAAAGACATTCTGGGCCAGTTGCTGTACATGTTTGGCTATACAAGAAAATAATATACGTGCTACAATGCAAAGCAAAATTATAAGACTGAGCCATCTAAGGCCTTCTTTTTACTTCTGACCAATTGTATTAGAATTTTCTAATCTTGTTTTTCTATTCTGGTGTTTCAAAAGTCAGGAGTTAATTGCCAAGGCCAAAACTGCCTGCATCTTGGGCTCTTAAGGAGCCAAGAATTTCTATTTTTTGTCTTTATACCACAAAGGCGTTGTCCACCATCTTCTGCAGGGCCCTTGCAGACACGATAGCAAACAAGGCACTAATAAAAGGATTGCCAAATTACAAATAGCATCTTAAATCCTGACTTTAATAGTGAAGAGATCCATCCTTGTAAAAACTATTCACTTAACCAATTATCATTATTTACCCTCAACTGTTTGACATTTTCCCTTAACCTTCTAATGGCCATATAAATTGATTCTAGGTGGTCTGATAAAATCATACAGCACATGCCTTCAGATTCCTCACAAACATGTCACTTGAGCTAACAAATAAAAATCAATTGCTACTCTATTCTGCAACACTGCATGTCTAATGCTATCAATGTCTACTAGCATCTATGTGAGCCAAGTTATACAAAGCACTCTACAAGATAGGTCCTAAAAGGATTCTCGGGCATAGGCAGTGAAAATCATAATGATTCTTACTTCCTTACATTAGCCAAAGTTATCCACATGTTTTATCTAGGTATTACAACTTAAGGTCTTAAAACAAATGCTAATCAACAAAAATCCTAATGCCATAATAACTATAGACTTAAGACTCTTTTCCCCTTTTCTTTTTTTTTTTTTTTATGTACTAATTTATGAGATGTGTGAATGCTATGCAGTGTCAGCCATGCCGAAATCTTCTGTTCTTCTTTTACATTGGTGAATGCCAACACTGTACAATTCACTGCCACTGCCACTTGTTTTCCAAGCAGTAACTCTGTCCAGGTGTTAAACATCACAGCACTGTATAGCCCCATCTGGATATAGTGTACTTATAACTAAAAACTATTACAATTATCATAATGATCTCTATTTCAATGTATACATCAATATAAAATACTACCCAAAACACTTTCACATTTCAAACAATTTAACTACTTCAACTAAAAATGCATCTGCAGAATTAAAGAAAAATCCAAATTAATGATGATTGCAAGTTAGAGCAGTTCAAGGATTCCCAGTTTGTTAGTATCCATCTTAACCAGTGCTATTCAAATACAGTATAAACCATTTAGTGTTTCTACAACGAAAAGAAAACATTCAAATATCAAAGCTGCGACAAGCCCACAAAAACAAGGAAGGAAAATTTGCTCTGAACTCATCAACCGAAATAGAATCAACTCTAAATTTCCTTGCTGTTGTGGTTTTACATCCGAACATTCAAGTTATAACAACCTAATGTCTCTTTAGGAATTCATAATGAAATTGTAAAAATGCTACTAAAAATCCCTCTTAGATGCAATCTTCTGCTTTAGGAGCTACTATGTCATTGTACAACATAAGTGGCTTATTAATCGCTGAATTGTTGGTGTAGCAGAATGTATTTATCATTGCAGATGTATTTTGAAAAATTGGTATTTTAAAACCTTCCTTTATTCCATGACAAGCCACAAATTCATGTATTTTGAGCACTAATATCCTTACCTAAAATACTAAATGTACATTGTGAGTAACCTACCATGGGTGTCCTCGGGCCCCGACTTCAATATCAACTGCCCAATTGCATCGGCCCGAGTAGTAATTGTGGCCCTAAAAGTAGAACTATGGAATACTCACTCTATTAATCGCATAGGGGCACTGTCAGGTAACTGAACAATCAATGAAACAAATTCTTTCTCTAAGGAAAAAAGACAATCTTCCAATCTATGATCCATGGCTGAGTGTCTAAAAAAAAAAATTTTTTTTTTTTATTTTTTTTTTTTTGTAACATCATCCAGTGCTTTCGTAGCCTCCACAGTAAATGATCTAGGGTCAAAAAGGGAACTACTATTCCGTAGATGGTCAATCAAAGGAGAAAGATCTGTGTTAGCAATTCCACAGAAAGTTCAAAGGCACTGCAGATCACCTACCAATTTTTGAACATCATTAACAGTCTTAATGTCTGGGTGCGAGATAATTTTCTGAGGTATGAGTCTAATTTCTGTAATTTGCATGCCCAAGTAATTCCAAGGAGAACGTTCTGAACCTTTTCAGGTGCAATGACTAGACCAAAATTCTGCAAGCACGTTACAAGTTCTTTCTGTTTTTGCTCAGGAAGGGGTGTAGGACTAGCTACCAATAAGTCATCCATATAATGGTATGTAAGCAAGTCAGGCTTTTCCCTTCGCCACGGTCTTAAGGCTAAATCCACAAGCCACTAACAAATGGTAGGAGAGTTCTTTGTACCCTGTGGCAGTACAACCCATTAATAACGCTGTGATGGGGCAGCCCTATCGATGGAGGGCATAGAAAACACAAACTTGTCACCATCATCCTTGTGTAAAGGAATTGTGAAAAAACAATCCTTAAGATCTAGTATTAACAAATCCCATTTTTCTGGCAACATGGCTGAAGATGGTAACCCAGGTTGCAAGGCTCCCATGTCCTCCATACAATTGTTTACAGCTCTCAAATCATGTAATAGTCTCCATTTCCCAGATTTTTTCCTGAATGGTAAAAATAGGAGTGTTCTATGGGCTAACAGAGGGTTTAATATGACCCAATTTTAATTGTTCTTGTACAAGTTCCTCAACATGTTGCAGCTTTTCTTTTGATAGAGGCCATTGATCAACCCAAACAGGGTTTTCTGTTTTCCATTTAAGTGTCAGGCAAGCGCTGCCGTCAGTGGCCCCAATCAAAAATCAGTAGATAACTTCAGTACTAAATGTACATTTATAATAGCCAATTTAAAATCTCTGCATCTGCTGCTTCAGTTTTCAAAATAAGACTTAGTTCAGAGTTTTCATTCTTTACATTGCCCTAAAATAGAACTATTTCTGAAGCATAAAAATATAATAATAATAATAGTAATAATGATGCTAATATGGGGTTGGTCTTACTTTGCTGATTGATTTCTGATTTGAAATACAATCCATGTCACAAAACAAAGAAACAAACTAAAAATGTCTCCCCAGGAGAAGTCCCTGCTAGTTGAGATTGTTTTTCAAAATCAAATTTCATACTTACAGTATCTTTATAAGCATGCCATACACCCTTGAAAATAAAAGCTCACATTGGAAATGATGACAGGGCCTTAGTCATAAAGGTGATAACTGGTGACACTATTTTTCATCAGGAAGGAAAATTAAAAGTTAAAAGCCTCATAAGAATCCATAGCTTATACTGAAAACTTGATCCATGCTCATTCTGTTAATTTAAAAATACTCTTTGGAAACTGTGTAAATTCCTGCAGAAAAACTTAGTGATACATCCTTTCCTGTTAAAACAAGGATAATTCATATTCACATCTACCCTATGCTATGTTCTATTACTAATATACACTTCATTACTTACTTATGTTACTATCTAATACATATCTTCACATCTTTATATTCTTCTACATACAGTGTTCAGGGCTTTCTCCTTTTTTTTTTGTTCTTCTTCCTTTTGCCTTTTTTTTTTCTTTTTTTTTCTTTTTTTTTTTTTTTTTTTTTTTTTACCAAACAGAAGTTAACAACAAGTACACTCGGAATGCCGCCTGAAGAAAATCCCACGGTGTTCCAGAATCTATAACGATAAAAACATAGCTTCTATCCAAAGTTAGTAGGTCTGTGTGACTCTCTCACACAATAGTGATAATTTCATATTCATCTGTGGTGGGTTGACCCCGGCTAGAGGCTGGATGCCCACCAAAGCCCACTCTATCACTCCCCCTCCTCAAATGGGCAGGGGGAGAAAAGTATAACGAAAAGCTCGTGGGTGGAGATAAGGATGGAGAGAGATCACTCAGCAATTACTGGCACGGGCAAAACAGACTCGACTTGGGGGAAAAAACAAATTTAATTTATTACCAATCAAAATTAGAGGAGAATGAGAAGTAAAACCAAATCTTAAAACACCTCCCCCATCCCTCCCTTCTTCCCGGGCTTAATCTCTTTCCCGATTTTCCACCTCCTCCCCCCAGCAGCACAGGGGAACAGGGAATGGGGTTGGGGTCAGTTCATCACACGTTGTTTCTGCCGCTGCTTCCTCCTCAGGGGGAGGACTCCTTCCCCCGCACCAGCGTGGGGTCCCTCTCACGGGAGACAGTCCTCCACCAACTGCTCCAACGTGAGTCCTTCCCATGACTGACAGCTCTTCAGGAACTGCTTTGGCATGGGTCCATTCCATGGTGTGCAGTCCTTCAGGAAGGGACTGCTCCAGCTCGAGTCCCCCACGGGGTCACAAGTCCTGCCAGCAAACCTGCTCCGGCGTGGGCTCCTCTCTCCACGGGCTACAGGTCCTGACAGGAACCTGCTCCAGCGCGGGCTTCCCGCGGGGTCACAGCCTCCTTCGGGCATCCACCTGCTCCGGCGTGGGGTCCTCCACGGGCTACAGGTGGTCATCTGCTCCACCATGGACCTCCAGGGGCTGCAGGGGGACAGCCTGTCTCACCCTGGTCTTCACCACAGGCTGCAGGGGAATCGCTGCTCCGGCGCCGGAGCCCATCCTCCCCCCTCCTTCTTCACTGACCTTGGTGTCTGCAGAGTTGTTTTTTCTTACATCTTCTCACTCCTCTCTCCAGCTGCAAAGTGTGCAGCTTTTTTTTTCTCCCTTCCTTTTTTTTTTTTCTTAATTATGTTATCACAGAGGCGTTACTGATTGGCTGGGCCTTGGCCAGCGGCGGGTCCCTTCTTGTAGCCGGCTGGCATTGGCTGTGTCGGGTCGGACATGGGGGAAGCTTCTGGCAGCTTCTCTCACAGAAGCCACCCCATGTCCCCCCCTCCCCTACTGCTACCAAAACCTTGCCATGCAAACCCAATACATCATCTCTGATCCCAGAAACTTTTTAAATTCTCGTGTAGTGTCATCACAAAGGAAAATTACCTTTACAACATTCATTCATTTCACACAGATGGAAGGTACCTTCACTTTACCCACACACTCATTCCATAAAACAATACAAATCATAAAGCATTGTATAACTTAAACCATCTGAAATGCAAGTTGGGCACTTTAAGAAACTGCGGGGGGAGTAAAGCCCCCCTCACCGCAGCCAGTGCCGGGCGAGGAATGCAGCCGTGGTCTTATCTCATCATGGAATGTTGTTATCAGCGTCGTCATGGAAACCACTATTCGCTGTCTCTGGGTTGCTGCTAAAAATAGCCCAAAAAAGTTAATTATCAAGAAACAACAAATGCCAGTATATAGCGAAACTGCAGTTCATGATTTCTTCTTGTTCTTTCTGTCCTCTCTTACGCTCCCTCGGGGAGGGGAGGCTGGGGAGCCTCTGCAGGGGGGGAAAAGGGGGGCGGGGTGGGTGGTGCGAGGCGGGGAAAGTGCCTCCCCGGGGGGAGGGGAGTAGGTGGTGCCAGGCGGGGAAAGTGCCTCCCCCCCGGGTCCGTCAGCTCACAACTCAGCACCGCCTCCCAGCATCATCATCCAAGGGGGGGGGGGAAGGGGGGGCCATCTTGCCCAGCTGTTGCGCACTTCTTTTTCGGGGGCGCCATCTTGGTCGGAGGGAGGGGGATCTTGCCCACACTACGCAGTTCATTTTCCAAGACTTCTCCGCGTATTCTCATCAAAATACTTCTCAGGAGTCTGAAAAAAATGCTATATCCCGCTTTTCTAAAAAGCATGTAAGTAAATGAGAGGATTAATGAGAGGGGCTATCTCTTATCTCTGGCTGATATCGGAAACTTAGTTCCATGCATTTTTCGCATTCCTTAGTGCAGTGAATTTACAGTTCAGTCTCTTTCGCGAACTGGAGAAGATATTTACGACCGCCGCTTTCTTTCCAAGGTGCCCCGAGCCTGCGGTCAGTCTTTTTTACTAGCTTAAGAAGATTTTTTTTTTTTTTTTACAACCGCTATTCTGGGACTCCGCTCCACTCTCCAAGGTGCCGCGAGCTCCCTGACTGTCTCATTTTTATCTGTCGCCATTTCTCCCATTCGAACAAGAGGGGGGGAAGAATCCTTGCTTCTAGCCCGGGATTCCAGCTTATGAAAAGAGGGAATCCTTGCTTCTCGCCCAGGATCCCAGCTTATGAAAAAGCTTCCCAGAGATGCCTCGCTTCTCTTAGAGAAGATTAATGAGGGCTCCAGGCAGTAAATCCTGCAATTATACATGCATGCCTCCATTATACATGCCTGCTGCCATTATACATGCCGGCCGGCAAAATACTCGCACTCGGCTAACTTCAGTTCAGCCTCACCTGAAACGATAAGGACGGCGAACTCCGTGGTCTTTGCCACAAATGCCTTCAACATTTCGTCTATATGGCCATGGGGGGGGGGGAGTCCACTCAACGCGTCGCACAGCGTTCCATTTCTTGTGGCAATAAATCGACCTTCACTCAATGTTTCACTCAGCGTTTCATTTCTTGTGAAGATCCAGGGTAATCAGTGGCGTTCGGGCGCCATCTGTTGGGTAGCCTGTGCCGAGAGTCTAAACCACGTTTTCTCATGGAGATAGGGTGATTGCTCTGTCTTTATTTGGTACAGGTTCCTTTTATACACTTTGCCACACAACATGTGATGCGTGCCAGCAACTAATTGGTTAAGACCCCACCCACGTGATACAGTCAGTAAGGTTCACACACAGCATAAAAGTCTAGCTCCCCATTAGTGATTAAAAGTCACCCAGCTCCTTAGTGACTAAAAGTCACCCATCTCTCAGCCTCTCACAGCATGTTTCTCTACACCAGAGGTATACTTCTGGGCAGTTAGTTTAGTGCTCACACCTTGATAACCTATTGTTGACAGCGAGTCTACTGCTTTGTGCACCTAATTAATCTCAACAGCTACATTATACAGCACTGAGTGAAGCATCATACCTGGTGGAAAAGTGCCTTGGGTTTATGAATATTCCCTGAGACTTTCAATGGCATTGGTACAGTACAATGGGGGAAGTTTGCCTCCTATTGTGACCTGCTATTTGGTGGAGAGCAATCTCTTATGGGCTAGCAGATGATGGAAAATAATATATCTCCAGTGCAGGACAGTTCTTAGAATCATAGAATGGTTTGGGCTGGAAAGGACCTTAAAGATCATCTAGTTCCAACCCCCCTGCCATGAGCAGAGACACCTTTCCACTAGACCAGGCTGCTCAAAGCCTCATCCAGCCTGGCCTTAAACACTTCCAGGGAGGGGGCATCCACAACTTCCTTGGGCAACTTGTTCCAGTGTCTCACCACCCTCACAGTGAAGAATTTCTTCCTAATATCTAATCTAAACCTACCCTCTTTCAGCTTAAAGCCATTTCCCCTTTTCCTGTCATTAACTGCCCTTATGAAAAGTCCATCCCCAGCTTTTTTGTAGGCCCCTTTCAGGTACTGGAAGGCCACTATAAGATCTCCATGGAGCCTTCTCTTGTCCAGGCTTAACAGCCCCAACTCTTTTAGCCTGTCCTCATAGGAGAGGTGCTCCAGCTCGGATCATCCTCGTGGCCCTTCTCTGGCCGCGTTCTAACTGGTCCATGTCTCTCTTGTGTTGGGGGCTCCAGAACTGGACACAGTACTACAGGTGAGGCCTTACAAGAGCAGAGTAGAGGGAGAGAATCACCTCCCTCGACCTGCTGGCCACACTTCTCTTGATGCAGCCCAGGATACGGTTGGCCTTCTGGGCTGCAAGCGCACATTGCCGGCTCATGCTGAGCTTCTCGTCTACCACCACTCCCAAGTCCTTCTCTTCAGACCTGGCCTCAAGCCACTCATTGCCCAGCCTGTATTTGTACTTGGGGTTGCCCCGACCCAGGTACAGGACCTTGCATTTGGCCTTGTTGAACTTCATGAGGTTAGCACAGGCCCACCTCTCAAGCCTGCCAAGGTCCCTCTGGAAGGTATCCCATCCCTCCAGCGTGTCAACCACACCACTCAGCTTGGTGTCATCGGCAAACTTGCTGAGGGTGCACTCAATCCCCCTGTCCATGTCACTGACAAAGATATTGAAGAGCACCAGTCCCAATATTGAACCTTGAGGAACACAACTCCTCACTGGTTTCAACTCGGACATTGAGCTGTTGACCACAACTCTTTGAGTGTGACCATCCAGCCAGTTCCTTATCCACTGAGTGGTCCATTCATCAAACCCACATGTTTCCAATTTGGAGATAAGGATGTCATGTGAGACAGTGTCAAATGCCTTGCACAAGTCCAGGGAGATGACATCAGTTGCTTTAGCCTTATCCACCAATGTTGTAGCCCCATCATAAAAGGCCACCAGATTGGTCAGGCACGATTTTCAGTTCAAGTGTGGTGAATTGCCTAGCCTCAGTTAAGTTGGCCTAGGAAGAGCAACGAAGTGGCACCCCTGGTACCAAAGTTTGTTTTGAGGTACCCGGGGGTCTCTGTTCCAGCGTTGCACAGATGTGATATGTGGCCTTGCTCTTGTGGCAGTACTGCCTGGAGGAGAGTTAGAGGCTCACTCCTGCTGTCTCACTTTGTTTACCTGAATGTGCCTCTTGCACTTCTCCTTTGTGCATCTTAAAGGCTGCCCTTTCATTGAGTATCTCATCTTCACTTTGAGGGGTAATAAGACCTGGGAAGTACTTAATCCTGTTTTAAAGATGCAATGAGATCTATTAAGGAAAAAGAATTGGACTGCTTAGAAATGCCCCATAGGATGAGAAATTGCAAAAGCCATGGCCAGAGAAGCCTTTCTCTAGCTGATCAAGGAGCAGAGTTAAAAAGCATCAGCTCCTCCCTTCTGACCCTCTCCCACAGTATGAGAGCAATAGGTCTCTATGACATTAAAAGTAATAAATTTAGAAAGAATTACAAAGGACAGTGCTTTGCACACTGACCAGACAGCCTGTGGTCTTCACTAATGCAGACATTCAATGTCAAGCATGTATGGCTAGATTTTTAAAAAGCATTGGCTAATTTAATCATCACTGGCTACCACACGTAGCACTAAGATAATTCAGGGCTGGGTTTCACCCTACAGTGTTGCAACTGATTACCTGTAGGATACATGTGTGTCTGTGTGGGAGAACTGCACATCTGGCTGAGTGTATCCAAGGTTTTTTCTTCCTCTGAGTCTTTATAATATTTCCAAAGATATTATATTCCGAAGAGGCTGAAGCAAATGGACTAACATTGGAATGAGAATGTCTAAAGCTAAAAGTCAAACCCAAAGGAGAATTTGGAAGTCAAGCTCTTTCTTGTTTGCATATCCAACTTGGCGTTGAACTCAGTAGGAAGTCAGTACCTAAATGTCTTTGTAGTTCTGATCCTAGAGGGTAAAGTAGTAGCTGCGTAATGCTTGTACTCTACACAACTGAGACAGGAAAGAAAGTGATATCTGTCATCTTTGCTCCCTGGGAACTCAGAACACCTTCTGCTGTAATTTTGAAGGCACCTTGAGAGCTGCTTCCAGGTGCTTCCAGTGCAATGATCCTACAGGTGAAATCTCTACTGTCTTGTTAGTTGTGCCCAAGCATGCAGTTGATTTTGTTGTGCCACATGGCTGGAACTGACTGTGTCCTCACTGCCTGTGGTGCTGAGGTTCAAATTTGGGCCAATGCCCACCCCATGCCTGGGTTTCCTCCCTCCAGGCCTCCTGGATGGCCTTAAGAGCAAGAGAGATGTGGAGTAACATGATGGCATAGCTATCCTCTTAGAAAGGTGGAGGATCACTGGGGTGCAGGATCAGACTCTTCACAGCACCTGCTGTGATGTGGAGGGTGACAAGGGGATGATGGAGACCTTGGGGTCACTCTCAGTCAGGAGAGCTTCCGCACGTCTTGCTCCTGTGTGGTACCTGAGCGTAGCTCACTGCAACAGCAGTACAGTGACCCACTCATCTTCCCCTTCTGGAGAGCAAAGTCCTGCAGAGGCCACCACAGAGAGATGTGGAAGCTCTGTACTGCTACACACAGAGCCTCTGGAAATTCAGCATACTGCAGTGTCTCTCTCTGTCACAATCTCTGTCTCAGTGGCTTGAGGTTTCCTGTTGCTGAGGCAAGAATGATTCACACCTGAGCACTCTGTGTACCCAGCGACCCCTGGAGAGGGGCTGCCTGTGGGATGGTTGCCTATTCTCTATTGCAGGCTACCAAAATGGTGGCTTCTGGCTTCCAGTGGGGCTCCCTGAAAGCAGTGGAGACCTCCTGTATTTACCTGGGCATACATGAACATGGGCCTGGCCTCTCTCACTCCTCTGTTTTGCAGAGTGACTCACCCACCCCAAGATCTGTAGAAAAAAGAAATCACAGCTGCAGCTACAGACGGAGATGCTGAGGGCAGCAGTGCCGGTGCTGAGTGGAGCACAGCCTCCTGAGAGCCCACATGCTGGGCAGGCAGGATTTGGTGACAGAATCAGCTCAAGATGCCTTTGGGTACCCCTTTAATTTCACAAAGCAGAACCTGTTTCCAATCCTGCAGTGACACTTTGACAAGCTCTGTTTGCATTTCATATTTCTGGTGGATGCTTGGAGGAGTTGAATATACCCAAGCTGCAGGATGCTGCAACACAAGCAGCTGTGGGTGAAGTAGAAGTGGTGTCAATTCCAGTGTACAACACCAAGGAGAAACATATGTCTCCGAGTGTCATGAATAAGATTTTGTTACATGGCTTTGGTTTAGTAGCAATTAATATTTTTGAGATAGATAATGAGATTAGGTTGTATAATTATTAACAGCACTTAATCATCAGCCAATTTAACAGAGCAATTCAATGGAATTTGTTACAATCAATATAATGACTTAGTTAAAGAATCAAGAATGGCCCGGGTCACCAGAAACTTATAGCAGGGTTGCACACACAGGTGGAGGTTAAATCAAATCACATGTACAGACAGGCAGACAAACAATTCTGAACCAAATTGCACATACACACAGAGGTTAATCTATGATTAAAATTTCCTCCTTTTTTTTTCTGAGTTTTATGAATTACTCACTTTTATGTGCCAGCATTCATCAATGGACAGTCGGTGAATCTTGCAAAATCAAGCCTTTGAGTTCTTGCGAAATTGTCAACAGGCGATTTTTCAATCCTCGTGAAATCTACCCTGAGATGTGTCCCACCTCAGGAGGAGATACTTGTTCACGCAGTCTGCTGCGATCCTGGAGAGCTCAAAAGGTCTCACCTTTGGATCGCTATTTATAGGATCTCAAGATCATTGTCTTTGGTCAATACTCTCCATTCTGGCCACAATTCATGCTGAGTCATTCTGGTAGACAGTTCGGGCAGCAGATGGCACAGGTGTGGCCAGAGAGTGCCTGATGCCCAAGTCACTGCACTTGTATCCAAGATAACAGCAAAATGGGGCTTATCCTGAGATCCCTGAGTGGCCTGAGGCGGCTGCACCACCCCACTGAGTCCCTGGCACAGATTGGGGCTTCTGAGGGCATGGCAGCTTGTGGTGGTTTCAACCACAGTGGGACCATGCGGTCCTGTATTCACTCCCCCCACTTGGTGAGATGAATGGGAGACACAACAAAGGGGGCACAGGATTAGGAATGAAGGACAGGGATGGCTCACTCACCAGTTACGGTCACGGGCAAAACAGACTCAAACTTGGGGAAGAAAAATCAATTTAATTCATTGCCATTTCATCTAAGTAATGCAATGAGACGAGACATAACAACTACACCTTCCTCCCACCCCTCCCTTCTTCCTGGGCTCAAATCACTTTGCTCCCGATATCTCTACCTTCCCCTCCACAGCGGCACAGGGGACAGGGAGTGGGGTTCAGTGAGTTCACCTCTGCTGCTCTTAATGGCATGGAAGTCCAGGAACAAGATGTTCCAGAGCAAGCTTCCCATGGAGTCATGGACCTCTTTGGGCTCAACTCCCATCTCTGGCATGGGGACATCCATGGGCTGCAGACTCACCCCCTACTCTGGGGGTCCACCCCTGCTCTGGCAGTGAGTGACTCTCAGAGTCACAATTCCAGCCACAACTGCCCTCAAGCTCAGCTTTTCTGCTCCAGCGTGGAGTCCTCCATGGCCTACATGTGGGTCTCTGCTCTGCTATTGAATCTCCATGGGCTGCAGGGGACTTGGTCTTCTCCTACTCCATGCGGTTGAACTGGGTGTGGGTCTCTGTCTTTTCCTCTGGCAACGAAGCTCTCTCTGTATGTGTCTGTCTGTCCTTTGTTTAGGCTGATAGTTGCCTTTTGTTCAGGTCAAGGTCCTCTCCTCCAGGTACCACACCTTCTTTTCAGAACAGTCCTTCCCCTCACAAATATGGATTCTCAGAGGCATTTCTCTAGTGCCCATTGGCCCAGCTTGGGCTGGGGGTGTCTCTGCCTTGGAGCCAGGGGAGCTTTTATCTCTCACAAGGTGGCCCTTCTCCCACTACCAAAAAACACCCCCCCCCCCCCCCACACACACACACAAACCCAACACACAGCTCTCAGCAGCAAGACAATGATCAAATAAATGCTCTGGATAGCTTCAGCTGAGGGAAAGCTGTGCTGCCCAGTGCCACTGAGGGCCAGGGAGGTTTCTGACTGCAAGGGATGCCCATCTGCAGCAGCCAGCCCTTGGGCATCACCAGGGTAGGGATGCCCAGGTCTCCCTGTTCAAAACCACCACCTGGTGTTCAAGTGCCCAAACACAGCCTGCACCCAGCAGGGCACCAATTACCTACCTCATTCCCATCAGGTATTGTGCTGACAGTCCTTTGAAACTCCTGTGAGATGCAGGGACTGAAATGAGTAATTTATGGCTTCAGGCAGAGCTGGTGGCACCTCCTATTAAGACATCTGCACAATATTTTCCATTGTAAGAGTCTGTTTCCAGTTACTTCTCTTTTTGCCAAGCATATCTGCCTCAAGCTGGTATTTTATTTAAATTTAATCCAAAGCAATGTCATTGTTTCTGAAAGTGAGTGCAGTGGAAAATATGGGTTTTTTTATCCATATGCATCTGTGTATATATATATATATATATATATATATGTATATGTAAAATCTGGCAATACTTTTGTGTTGTGCACTCTGGAATAGGAGTGCAGACAATCTGCATGGTGAACTTTGCCTTTTCTCTGCAAACCTACCTGAGCTGTAAGTCCTGTTCACACTGGCTCCAGGAGGATCTGCTGGAGCTGTTTGCAGATCTGACTTCCCCACAGTTCCAGCTGCAATGAGCCCACCAGCCAACGGCTTGGCAGGAAAAGTGGAGAGCATGGCACAACCACCCTCTCTCCCGGCTCCTCTCCTGCTACACCTCTCATCCAGCTGATGCTCCTCCTGCCCTGCTGAAGAAAGGATGGCTATCCTTTTCCTAGTCCTTGCTGTAAGCAGTCAGTGCACATCTACTGGCCAAACAATCTCTACGGTAGACCCAGACACAAGGTGGATTTCTACTAGCCCAGCTGGAGATGGGGCACTGTCCTGGTTTTTGCTAGGATAGGGTTAATTTTCTTCTTAGTAATTAGAAAGCACTAAGTTTTGGTTTTAGTGAAAATTGTTATGAGAACAATGTTGATAACTACAAGGACACCGTGCTTGGGCAGTTTCCAAGAAGAGAGGACTGGAAGGGGAAAGTGGAGAATAAAAGCATAGTAGTTAGTAAAACCCATAATTGACAGTTGGATATGCCAATAAAATATTCCATATCATATTACGTCATGTTTAGTATAGTAACTGGGATTGACCGGAAAGAGGGGGGGATTCTCTCGGGAATCGCTTGGGCTCGTTTTTCCAGGATTTCAGTTTCAGTTTTGGGGTTCCTTTTCACTCCTCCAGGATCGTTATCAGCGGATGGTGAGCAACTGTACTGTGCATCACATATATATATATATATATATATATATATATATATATTTATCATTATTACTCTTATTGTACTTATTATTTTAAGTTTATTTTACTCTAATTATTAAATTGTTCTTATCTCAACCTACAAATCTCCTTACCGTTACCCCTCCAATTATCTCTCCAATTCCCTGGGTGGGGGGGTAAGGGGGCAGGGGAAGTGGGAGCGGGCTGTGAGTGGCTGTGTCTTGTTTGGCTGCCAGCTAAGTTAAACTATCACGGGGGGGGAAGTGTAGTAGTTATCAAAACCCAGAACTGACAGTTGGATATGTCAATAAGATATTCCATATAATTTTATGTCATGTTCAGTATATTAGCCAGGTCTGGAGAGGGGGCGCATTCTCTGGGGAATCCCTTGGGCTCACTTTTCCATGATTGTGATTTCAGTTTCACAGAATCACAGAATCACAGAATGTCAGGGATTGGAAGGGACCTCGAAAGATCATCTAGTCCAATCCCCCTGCCGGAGCAGGAACACCTAGATGAGTTCACACAGGAAGGCATCCAGGCGGGTCTTGAATGTCTCCAGAGAAGGAGACTCCGCAACCTCCCTGGGCAGCCTGTTCCAGTGCTCTGTTACCCTCACTGTAAAGAAGTTCCTTCTCAAATTTAAGCGGAACCTCCTGTGTTCCAGCTTACATCCATTGCCCCTTGTCCTATCATTGGTCATCACTGTGAAGAGCCTGGCCCCATCCTCCTCACACTCATCCTTCAAATATTTATAAACATTAATAAGGTCCCCCCTCAGCCTCCTCTTCTCCAAGCTAAAGAGGCCCAGCTCCCTCAGCCTTTCCTCATAAGGGAGATGCTCCACTCCCTTAATCATTTTGGTGGCTCTTCGCTGGACTCTCTCAAGCAGCTCCCTGTCCTTCTTGAACTGTGGGGCCCAGAACTGGACACAATATTCCAGATGTGGCCTCACCAGGGCAGAGTAAAGGGGAAGAAGAACCTCTCTTGACCTACTAACCACACCCCTTCTAATGCACCCCAGGATGCCATTGGCCTTCCTGGCCACAAGGGCACAGTGCTGGCTCATGGTCATCCTGCTGTCCACCAGGACTCCCAGATCCCTTTCCCCTACACTGCTTTCTAACAGATCATTCCCCAAACTATACTGGAACCTGAGGTTGTTCCTGCCCAGGTGCAACACCCTACACTTGCCCTTTTTATATTTCATCAAGTTTTTCCCTGCCCAGCTTTCCAGCCTGTCCAGGTCTCTCTGGATGGCAGCACAGCCCTCTGCTGTGTCAGCCACTCCTCCCAGCTTTGTGTCATCAGCAAACTTGCTGACAGTGCATTCAATTCCCTCATCCAGGTCATTGATGAATATATTGAATAGTACTGGACCCAGTACCGACCCCTGAGGGACTCCACTAGACACACGTCTCCAACTAGACTCCGCCCCATTGACCACCACTCTCTGGCTTCTTCCCACCAGCCAGTTAATAATCCACCTCACTACCTGATCATCTAATCCACACTTCCTCAATTTGGCAGCGAGGATGCTGTGGGAGACTATGTCAAATGCTTTGCTGAAATCAAGATAGACCACATCCACTGCTCTGCCATCATCTAGCCACCTCGTCGTGTTTTCATAAAAGTCTAGAAGGTTGGTCAAACACGACTTTCCCTTGGTGAAGCCATGTTGACTGCCCCTAATGACCCTCTTATCCTTGATATGCCTTGAGATGGCACCAAGGATAAGTCGTTCCATCACCTTCCCAGGGATGGAGGTGAGGCTGGCTGGTCTGTAGTTACCTGGGTCCTCCTTCTTGCCCTTTTTGAAGATTGGAGTGACATTTGCCTTCCTCCAGTCCTCAGGCACCTCTCCCGTTCCCCACGACTTAGCAAAAATGATGGAGAGTGGTCTAGCAATGACTTCAGCCAGCTCCCTCAATACCCGTGGGTGCATCCCATCTGGACCCATAGATTTATGGATGTCCAGATTGCTTAATTGGTCCCTGACCCAGTCCTCATCAACTGAGGCAAACTCCTCCATTGTCCTGTCTCCCTCTGGGGTCTCCAGGGTACAGAGCTCCTCAGGACAGCTTCCGGCAGAGTAGACAGAGACAAAGAAGGCATTCAATAGCTCTGCCTTCTCTGTATCCTCTGTCACCAGGGCACCCACCTCATTCATCAGTGGGCCTACATTGCCTCTAACGTTGTCTTTATCTGCCATGTATTTGAAGAAGCTCTTCCTGTTGTCCTTGACCCCTCTGGCAAGATCTAATTCTAAGGACGCCTTGGCTTTCCTAGTTGCCTCCCTACATCCTCTGACAACATCCTTATATTCCTCCCAAGTGGTCAGCCCCTCCTTCCACGATCTGTAAACTCTCCTCTTCCACTTGAATTTGGCCAGCAGTTCCCTGTTTAACCAAGCAGGTCTCCTGGCTCCCTTCCCTGACTTCCTACATATCGGGATGCTTCGATCTTGAGCTTGGAAGAAGCAGTCCCTGAATGCTAACCAGCTATCTTGGGCCCCTTTACCTTCAAGTACCCTGTCCCATGGGATTTCCCCTAACAATTGCTTGAAAAGGCCAAAGTTGGTCCTCCTGAAGTCCAGGGTTGCAATTTTACTTGTAATTCTGCTTATGCCACATGAGATCCTGAACTTCACCATCTCATGATCACTGCAGCCCAGGCAGTCCTCAACCTTTACAGCCTCAACCAGACCCTCCTTGTTAGTGAGGATGAGATCCAGCGTCACTCCCCTCCTGGTTGGTTCATCCACCATTTGCATCAGGAAATTGTTATCGATGCACTGGAGGAACCTCCTGGATTGTGGGTGGCTGGCTGAGTGGTCCTGGCAAATATCAGGGTAGTTAAAATCCCCCACAACAACCAGGGCCTGTGATTGCGAGGCTGCTCTCAGCTGTCTGTAGAAGGCCTCATCAACTTCCTCACCCTGATCTGGTGGCCTGTAATAGACACCCACAACAGTATCACCCATACCAGCCTGCCCCTTGATTTTCACCCACAGGCTCTCAACTCGCTCCTCATCCGCCCCTGGACAGATCTGAATACACTGCAGTTGCTCTCTCACATAAAGAGCAACTCCACCACCTCGCCCTGCTGGCCTGTCTTTCCTGAGAAGGACAGAGCCATCCATGGCCACATTCCAGTCATGTGAGCTGTCCCACCATGTCTCTGTAATTGCTACCAGGTCATAATCCCCTGACCGAACACGGGTTTCTAACTCCTCCTGCTTGTTCCCCATGCTGCGTGCATTGGTGTACAGGCATTGCAGGGAGCGAGCCGAGTTCACCAGTTTCAGCCTAGTGGGGTGGGAGGCCTCCCAGCCTTCATCAATTCTAGAGTGCTGCCCCACTGGCACAAGCCCAGCTGTGACCCCTTCCCCCTTCCAATCTAGTTTAAAGCTCTCCAAATGAGCCCTGCCAATTCCTGCCCCAGCCTCCTTTTGCCCCTGCAAGATAGGCCTTCCCCACACATCACTGCCTGAACTGGTGTCCTATGAAACCAGCCATTATCAAAGAACCCAAAGCCCTGCCTGTAGCACCAGTCCTGGAGCCAGTCGTTTATGGCCTGAATTCTGCCATTGCAACCCACATCATAACCCGAGAGTGGAAGGACAGAAGAGAAAATCACTTGTGCCCCAGACCCTTTCAGTAGTCGTCCCAAGGTCTTGAAATCCTTCTTCATCCCCCTCAGACTACTGGATGCGGCTTCCTCCCCTCCTGTCTGGAAGATCAGTAGAGGGTAGTAGTCTGTTGGGTGCACCAGGTTGGGTTCCTTTTCACTCCTCTGAGATCATTATCAGCAGGTGATGAGCAATCATACTGTGCATCACATATATATATATATTTGTTATCATTATCATTACTATTTTTTCTTACTCTAATTATTAAATTGTTCTTATCTCAACCTACAAGTCTCCTTACCTTTATCCTTCCAATTGTCTTCTCGATTCCCTGGGTGGGAGGGGAAGGGACGGTGCTGTAAGTGGCTGTGTCTTGTTTGGCTGCCACCTAAACTATCACAGGCACTAGCAGAGTATGAAAGCAGTGGAGGAGATTTTTGAAAGGGATTCAAATATCAGAGAGGGAAAAGAGGCAACTGAGGCTTTTCTGTGGGATGTCCTCCCATGGGAAACCAGGGCTTGTGGGTCCTGTGGCTTGTAGAGGGGCTTCTTGAAACACAGGAGATGACTCAGAGAGGAGAGGAAGGAGGGGGAAATAGTTGGCTCTTCTACTTTTGAAAAAAATTTACATAAGGATACTTGCTTAGTTCAGTTTTAAAGATCCAAGGTTTAGGGTTCACAGGGATAGGTTTTCTTGTAAAAAGGATGAATTCCCTGGATAGAAGTGATGCCAGCATGTTAAAATACATGTGTTGTCCCTAGAATCTGTGTACTAAGCAATGGTCAAACATCACATCAATGGGATGCAGTTACCCAGAGCCCTGTTTTTGAAGATGTTCTCACATACAAAGAAACAGATCTCTGTCATCCTGCAGCTCAGTTTAAATTTTATCTGAAGCCTACAACAGATTTTGTGTGCATGGCACATCTATATCACTGAAAGGCAACCAACTCTGGGGTCTGGAATTGGGGAATAAGCCAATGCATTGCCTCCCAACTGGGAATTAAGGTCACTAGTGTGATAGGGCAGGAATATTATAGATGTGTGTTTGTCCAGCACCCAGCAAAATGAGGTTTACTCCAAGACTGGACTCCTAGTCAGGCTGAAATTGAAGTAATAAAAACAGTAATATTATAAAAATTAATAATTTTGACCGAGGGTACATTTAAGTCACCCCTCATATGAAAACGTAAGATTCCACAAGATTGCACACCAGAGATTTCTTGTGCCTTTATAGTATCTCTCTCTCTCTCACACACATGCTCACAAACCTAAAACATCATTAATCTTCTAGTGGCTGAGAGGCAAAGTCAGCCTTAATGGGAATAAATCCAGGGTTCCAGGTTTACCTACACCCAATGGGAGTTCACACTGCAGTATCCCATGCTTGCTGCTTGTGGAGTAATTACTGGAGGCAACTTAGAAATCAAAAAACAGCCTTGATCACACACTAGGAAAAGGTATAATGTCAAAGAAGATCTCAGGGAAGAATGCAACTGGTGTGCAAAGAATCCTCTCCAAGGTTGTCTCCTGGAGAGCCTGGTTTGCAGATCAATACAGGAGGTAGTAAGGAGTGTAAATTCCTTAGCCAAGCCCTGTAATCACTGCAGAAGAGATGCACGGCGCCAAGAAGCTGATACACTATCTGCTTGCAACCCTGGGCCGACAATCTGGCATCCTTTAGACAAATACCTTCCTTGCGTGAACTTTGAATAAACCTTGAATCGTGATAACACCAAGACACACCTCTGGCTCACAGATCACCTCCCCTTACTGAGCATACACTCTAGATTTTAGGCAATCTATACCTTAAAAGGGAAACAGAAGAGTTTTTACCAATCACTATAGAAGCATGACTAGAGTCACTCAAGCTCCACCTTGAAGGCAAAAATAGTATAAAAGTAGCCCAAAAAAAGGGGGATGTGAGGGAAGATACCATCACGGACAAGTCGGGGAAGATATCATCGCAGACCTCTGGCCTCTGGGATCAGCCAATGGGCTGAGCCTCTCTTCCCCCCAATAGGGACACCTTTGGGTAAGATTTATACTTTCCCGAGGACTTTCTCGGAAACTTAGAAATCTCTGGAGAATTGTTTTCCTAACTTAGCGCTTTTAGTAATTTGTAAACTTAATGCTTGTAATATACTTCTGCAGACAGTAGATTATCACTGGCAATCCACACAAATCTGTATTATTCCTGTTGCTTTATTAAAGTGCCTTATTCGCTTATTGAATTCCTGCACAATTTCTCACTGGGCACTGCCTGATAGGCTGGGAAAGTCCATAGATCATGACTGGATGGAAGGTGCAGGGCACTATCAAGTGAATCTGGAATTAATGCACTCAGACTTGTAGTGCCTATCCGTAACCAGCCACACCGTTCCCCACTGGACGTCGCTAAATTCTGCAGTTTTAGCCATGTGAGTCCATAAATTGTGGGTACGGGTGAATCCGCTGTTGTTGGACTCATAGTGCTGAATTGGGCATCACTCAGGATCTAAGCCGAGCCGCCCCCAGCTCCTCTAATATCTGAGGATAAGCTGGAATGCAAGGGGGTTTATTTCTTGCCAAATTGCTTTACTGCCCTTTTCATCCAACACTGCTGCAGTACCTCATGCGTGCTGAGGTTTAGTTGCACTGGCCATGGAAGCACCAGACCATTTCAAGGAAAGGGTTTTGAGAGGAATAAACTGGACATATATGGTGAGACTGGCACAGGCAGCAGGCTGCACCAGCCCAGGGTGCTTACCAACACCATGGTGTACGCAGTCCCCTGTATGCTAGGGGACTTTAGGCAGCTGAGTACCTTGCTAGGCATGCTAATGAGGAAAACTATCTACACTCCAGAACAGCTAGTGAAACATGAAGTCTTTCCTTTACTAAATGCTTGCCTGGTGCTATAGCTGGACTACTGACAGAGAAGTAAAATGTCATATTATTACTCCTACAAAGTTAAATCAGAATGTTATGGTGTTTGCTGGTACTGTACAGAAAATGGCAGGTGCCATAACAGCACCTTTACTTTCCCTGTTATTATTCTTTGGGCAAAGATGCATGGAGAGCTGTGTCCCATTGTTTCCTCAGTACTGAGTTTGTAACTCCTTGATTTGACTTCCTTTGGTCCTGTATTGGTTTTTGTGACAAGGTTTTGGTAGCAGGGGTGCTACAGGGTGGCTTCTCTGAGATGCCAGAAGCTCCCCCATGTCCAATAGAGCCAGTTCCAGCTGGCTCCAAGACAGACTTTCTGCTGGCCAAGGCCAAACCAATCAGCGATGGTGGTAGCTCCTCTGTGATAACATATTTAAAAAAGGGTAAAAGCTGCTGTGCAACAGCAGCCGGAAAATAGGAGTGAGAATATGTGAAAGAAACAACTCTGCAGACACCAAGGTCAATGAAGGAGGGGGAGGAGGTGCTTCAGGCACAGGAGCAGATATTCCCCTTCAGCCTGTGGTGAAGAACATGGTGACGCAAGTTGTCCCCTTGCAGCACATGGAGGTCCACAGTGGAGCAGATATCCCATCTGTCTCCCATGGGTGGGATCCCACGCTGGAGCAGTGGAAGAGTGTGAGGAAGAAGGAGCAGCAGAGACAATGCATGATGAACTGACCACAATCCCCATTCCCTGTCCCTGTGCCACTCGAGGGGAGGAGGTAGAGAAATCAGGAGTGAAGCTGAGCCTGAGAAGAAGGGAGGGGTGGAGGGTAGGTGTTTTAAGATTTGTTTTTAGTTCTCATTTTCCTACTCTGATTTGATTGGTAATAAATTAAATTCATTTCCCCAAGATGAGTCTGTTTTGCCCGTGACAATAATTGTGTGATCTCCCTGACCTTATCTGATCCACAAACCTTTCATTATATTTCCTTTCCTCTGTCCTTTTGAGGAGGGGGAGTGATAGAATGGCACGGTGGGCACCTGGCATCCAGTCAAGGTTAACCCACCATGGGTCCTTTGGAGATAGTGTGCTTTCTCCTCTAGGTAAATGTTGGTCTGTTTTTCAGTTAAATATGAATTTTGACTGACACAATGTTGTGCCACTTTCACCACTTTCTGTGAGGATTAGAGAGGTTATGAGTCAGTTATCAGTTCAATACCGCTGAGATTTGCAGTCTACACTCTCCCATGCAGCAACCTGAGTCTTTTGCCATGTTAACAAAATTGAGTTCCTTCATCTTAGAGAACAATAATTAATCTTCAAACACTGTTTATTTTATCCCCCAAATCCCCAGAATTCAGAACCAAAACAATTTCAAGTCTAAATCTACTTTAAATCTACTTTAACTAGTAATTGGATAATCAACTGGCTCGATGTGTAATTATATTCTTTGTTCACACTCCTTACAGACTTGAAAAGAGCATCGAATTCCTATGTTGCTTTCATTCCTATAATTAGACCATGTGACATGCAATGCTGTATGTATAGTGAACATATTTTTTTCCTGGAATAATTTCCCTGAGATTGTTTCCTAGAGATGAATTTGGTCTTTAAAAAATTGTTTTATTTTTTAAACTTAAGAAAGCTTTCATATACTTTGTTGGTTATTTTGGATTTCTGTGACTCATTTAAAGAATGTGCAAAGAGTTTTCAGGTTTGAATCTTTGCTCTCTGCCTATCGCTGAAGAAATCTACACTGGGTTTTTATTTCCCTTACTTGCTCTTGACATAGATTTAATAGTTAAGAGATCCTTGCTCCCTCTGAATATTGATAGGATGTGGCAAATTCAAGATATTGTCATTCTTATCTTTCAGAACAGATCAGCCACAAAACCTATTAGCTGGCATTATTCTTGTGGACAGGAATTATCATTGCTTTTACAAATAGGAGGTTGGCAAATAAATCAGAGAAGGAAACCGTGGTCTTTTTAACAAAGTTGTGGATTATCTTTACTTAGTGGATATTGTCATAATCCCATTGCGGTCAGTGGTCTGGTCAATGGTTTTCATATTTCTGTTCATAGAATTCCCTATATACCAGTACATATAAATATCCTCTCTTCTTCAATAATGTCTCCTTGCTAAAACCTGTTAAAGCCCAATGTCTGTTTAACTCTATGCATACCTAAATGTGTGATATTTCTCATTCTTGTTAATGACACATAGATTACAGCTTCAAGAAACAAGTCGAAACCCTTTTCCTTCTGATGAATAAGATGTAGGAGAGTTTGACTGACAACACCTTACTGATACGAGTTCTTAGAGGACAGGAGAATATCAGGTTTTTAAGTTTTTAGACATAAACCTCTGTGGATCTGTGTGAATCTGTCCTGCCATTTTGCAGTGCCCTTAAATGTGGAATGTGATAGTTTAACTTACCTGGAAGCCAAACAAAACACAGCCATTCGTAGCACCACCACCCCACCCCTGCCACCCCCTTCCCCCTCCACCCAGGGAATTGGGGAGACAATTGGAGGGTTAAAGGTAAGGAGACTTGTAGGTTGAAATAAAAAGAATTTAATAATTAGTGTAAAAATAAAATTAAAATAATAAGAATAATAAGAGTAATAATGATAACAACTATATATATATATATATATATATATATATATATATATATATATATATGAGTGATGCACAGTACTATTGCTCACCACCCACTGATAACTATCTGGGAGGAGTGAAAAGAAACCCGAAAACCGAAATTGCAATCCTGGAAAAATGAGCTCGAGTGATTCCCGAGAGAATCCCCTCACTTTCCGGTCAATCCCCGTTAATATACTAAACATGATGTAATATGCTATGAAATATCTTATTGGCATATCTAACTGTCAATTCTGGATTTTACTCACTACTATGCTTTTATTTTATTCTCCACTCCCCACTTCCAGTCCTCTGTTCTTGGAAACTGCCCAAGCACAGTGTCTTTGTAGTTATCAACATTGATCTCATAACAATTTTCACTGAAACCAAAACACAGTGCTTTCTAACTACTAAGAAGAAAATTAACCCTATCCTAGCAAAAACCAGGACAGTGGAGCACCTGGGTTATCTGCAAAGCATTTAGTGCCTGTGGGTCCTTTCTTCTGATACCTACCTGGGAACTTCAGCAGCATGATATATGAGAAATGGGGGGGAAATGAAAGGGAGAGAAAGACAAAACACTTCAGATGAGATGCACTGGATGTTATAGGGAGACAACAGAGGAGCCTTCTCCCCTGCTGATAGCCAGGCAGCTCTAACACATGCATTTGTTCTTGATCCTGGCAGCAAGGGTGATGTGGTTTAACTAGGAAGGGTCACTACCCACCCCACCCTCCATCCTCCGGTGGCATGGGGAGGAGAAAATATAAATGAATGGGGCTCACAGGTTGAGACACAAGCAGTTTACTGGAATAGTAAGGGAGAAACAACATCAAACAACAACAGTGCTAATGAAAGAATATACAATGTAAAAAAAGTGATACGCAGAACGAAACAGCTCACCACCCAACTGGCTCACGAACTATGGCACCCAACAGCCCCCTCTTCCCAGAACTTCCCTGTTTAAATACTGAGCATGACATCATGTGGTATGGAATATTGTCATGTGGTATGGATCACCTGCCCTGGCCTGCCCAGGCCAGCTGCCCTGACACCCCCCCCTCCCAGTTCCCTGTGAACAATTAACTCTATCCTAATCAAACCCAGGACATTATTCACCCCTTATTCTATACCATCTACATCATGCCCAGATCCTGCACTTCCCAATCAGTTCCTACCACTGTCTTGTCTTGTTGTAGAGCTATATCTATATCTATACATACACAGTCACACAGATATAATTCCCTTGGCCTATGGGCCATCACTCTATAATGTCCACTATTCATTTAACCCATGACTTTGGGCTCCATCTGTCATAACAGCCTCTCAGGGTGAGAAAAAAAAAACCTGGTGTGTGGTGTTGGATTGCTGCATGCTGTATCCAGAGCTTGTGGCTGGTGTATCTTGGAGAGTTGACTGGAGATGATGCACTGGTGTATCAGGTACGGCCCCTGCTCACGGTCTGTAGGTCAGAGATGTCAATCTTAATAATGTCGTTGGGAGCTGATTCCTGGAGCCAGCTCTGGTTTCACCACTGCTGCACCTTACTCAGTTTTCAAAGTCCAGTTCTTCATCCATTTTGGGGCAATTCATACTGTAATCCCTTTGACATGGCATATAGCAACCACAGTAGTAATGACACACAATATAGATACAGTTCAAATTATTGACTATTCTCACCCAGAGTCAAATCTCCTTGAGGCACACATCGGACTTCCCCATCCTTCTGCATCACCCACCAAGTGTACCCAGGTCCTTGGGCAAAAGCAATCCCACAAAGAGGTTTGCCTTTGCCTGTGGCAGGACTAACCCAGACCATCTTCCCTAACATGTTCTTCATGTGACCTACAGGGACTTTGTCCCCTTCTACAGTAGGTGATAGTTTAGATTGGGTGGGACCAGCGAGATTGGTGGATCCCCTAGTGTTAACCAGCCAGGTAGCCTCTGCTAAATGTGTATCCCAATGTTTGAATGTCCCACCACCCATTGCTCTTAGTGTAGTTTTCAGCAGTCCATTGTGTCTTTCAACTTTCCCGGAGGCTGGTACATGATAGGGAATGTGGTACACACACTCAATGCCATGCTCTTTAGCCCAGGTGTTTATGAGGCTGTTTTGGAAATGAGTCTCGTTGTTCGACTCAATGCTTTCTGGAGTGCCATGTGGCCATAGGACTTGTTTTTCAAGACCTAGAATAGTGTTCCGGGCGGTGGCATGGGGCACAGCGTATGTTTCCAACCACCTGGTGGTTGCTTCCACTATTGTGAGCACGTAGCACTTACCACTGTGGGTTTGTGGGAGAGTAACATAATCGATCTGCCAGGCTTCTCCATATTTATATTATAACCATCATCCTCCATGCCAGAGAGGTTTTAACCGCTTGGCTTGCTTGATTGTGGCACATGTCTCACATTCATGAATAACCTGTGCAATAGTGTTCATGGTTAAGTCCAGCCCTCGATCATGAGCCCATCTATATGTCGCATCTCTTCCTTGATGGCCTGAGCCATCATGGGCCCAGAAAGATAAAAAATTTTCACCCTTATGTTACCAGTTCAAATCTACTTGAGACACTTTAATCTTAGCAGTCTGATCCACCTGTTGGTTGTTTTGATGTTCTTCAGTGGCTCGACTTTTGGGCACATGAGCATCTACGTGATGTGTCTTTACAATCAGATTTTCTAGCCGAGCAGCAATGTCTTGCCATAATTCAGCAGCCCAGATGGGTTTGCCTCTGCTCTGCCAGTTGCTTTGTTTCCATTGCTGTAACCACCCCCACAGGGCATTTGCCACCATCCATGAATCTGTATAGAGATAGAGCACTGGCCACTTTTTTTGCTCAGCAATATCTAAAGCCAGTTGGATGGCTTTTAACTCTGCAAACTAGCTTGATTCACCTTTTCCTGCAGCTTCTGCAACATGTCATGTAGAGCTCTACACAGCAGCTTTTCACCTTCGATGTTTCCCTATAATATGACAGAACCCACTAGTGAACAGGGCATATCGTTTTTCATCATCTGGTAGTTCATTATACTGTGGAGCTTCCTCAGCACACATCACATCCTCTTTCAGTGACATTCCAAAATCTTTACCCTCTGGCCAATTTGTGAACACTTCCAAAATTCCTGGATGACTGAGGCTTCCTATTTGAGCCCTTTGTGTGATAAGTGCAACCCACTTACTCCACATGGCATCAGTTGCGTGGTGTGTAGTGGAGGCCCTCCCTTTGAACATCCAGCCCAGCACTGTCAGTCGGGGTGCTAAGAGGAGCTATGTCTCAGTACCAAGCATCTCAAAAGCAGCTCGAACTCCCTCATATGCTGCCAATATCTCTTTTTCAGTCAGAGTATATTGGGCCTCTGATCCTCTGTATCCCTGACTCCAAAACCCTAGGGGTCATCCTCGAGTCTCCCCTGGTGCTTTCTGCCAGAGACTCAAGTTGGGCCATTCTCCCCGGCTACAGTGTAGAGAACATTTTTAACATCTTGTCCTGCCCAGACTGGCCCAAGGGCTACTGCATGGACTATTGTAGTGGGTCTGGCTGGGATGGAGTTGATTTTCCCCGTGGCAGCCCTCAGAGTGCTGTGTTTTGTATTTGGTGGCTCGAGGGGTGTTGATAACACAGCAGTGTTTTGGTTACTGGTGAGCAGTGCTAGCACAGCACCAAGGCTGTCCCTCCAACATTTCCCCCAGTAGGCTGGGAGGGGGGAAGGTCTTGGGAGGGGACACAGCCAGGACAGCTGACCCAAACGGACCAAAGGGATATTCCATACCATATGACGTATGCTCAGAAATAAAGCAAGGAGAACAGAGGGGGAAGGGGGGGCATTCGTTACTTCCGTTTGTCCTCCGGGAACCGCAACGCGTATGAAGCCCTGCTTCCCGGGAAGTGGCCAGACATCGCCTGCTGATGGGAAGTAGAGAATAAATATTTTGTTCTTTTGCTTCTGCGCGCGCAGTTTTGCTTTGCTTCTATTAAACTGCTTTTGTCTCGATCCACGAGTTTGGTTTTTTTGTGTTCCATCTTATTTTCTCCCCTCCCCATCTTGCTGAGGAGGGGAGTGATAGAGTGGGCTTTGGTGGGCACCCAGTATCTAGCCAGGGTCAACCCACCACAGTCTTTTTTGGCGCCCAACGTGGGGCACGAGACAACAACAGTTTTACATTCAGCGTGCTTTAGCTGCAGTAGTTATTAAGCAGTGAGCTCCTGTGCAGGTCACGGAGTTGTTTTTTTTCCTTTCTCTGCTGGTAGCATTGCTTATCTCTGTTTCTGCTCAGTTTGGGAACATGTTGATAACAGGAACAGCTATGGGCTTCATGCTGACATTTGTAGTTTTGCTGTGCTGGGGGAGCTATTCTGTGGGGAGGATGAAGGAACTCGGGAGTGTGCTGGTACAAATAGTGACTATGTGCTTATTCCTGGAGCTGATGGCCTTACTGTGCTTGGGGAGCTATCTTGTGGAGGAGACAAGAGAATACATCTCCTTTTCCCTACCTGAAGTCAATGTAGATGGCTTTATTATGCAGGCTCCCGAGGTCCTTGTTCATCCATATGTGAGCTGTTTATTACTGCTTAGTAATACTATTGGAATATTATGGTTTTTGTGGAGTATAGTCTCGTCCTGGTGTAGGAGAAGGCAGTTTTTGGGTGATGAAATACTGAAAAGTGCCCTGAAGCGTCCGGTCCCTGGGTGGCAGGGTGTGTGGAAGGATTTGGGCAGGTTCTTAGGACGGTTATCACCTCCTATAGCCTGGGATTTTACACCTGAAGAAGCACACAACCCTGGCAAACTAACACGTCACCTGATGGAGGGGTGCCTGGCCTACCCCAATGAAAACCAGCAGCTTCTAGCGCTGTACTGGGGCTTGGCCTGTGCCTATCGAGCCACAGTTCAGTACTCTCAGAGGACTATGGTTGAGGCAGGGACCCAGACCACATCCGAGGACACCATGGTTGAGACAGGGATCCAAACAGCAACAACTACAGTAATCGCCCCAGTGGTGAAAAAGAAACAGTGGACAAGGAGAACCACTGGTCCATATCATCGATTAGTGAGGGCAGAGGAAGAAGAGGATCAAGAAGCCGGTCCTTCTATGAGGAACTTGGAGGAAGGAGTGAGAGAACTAAAACAAGAAGCAGAAACTACCCGGTCCCTGACCTCATCAGAACTTCGAGACATGCGGAAAGACTACAGCCGCCAGCCAGGTGAGCGGATTGCTGCCTGGCTGCTCCGATGCTGGGATAATGGGGCCGACAGCCAGCAGTTGGAAGGGAGGGAAGCCCAGCAGCTGGGATCCCTTGCTAGAAACCGTGGGATTGAGAGAGGAATTGGAAGAGAGGCGGCAATTTGCAGTCTCTGGAAACGGCTCCTCTCTAGTGTGAGAGCTCGCTATCCGTTCAAAGATGACCTTATGAATTCCCCAGGAAAGTGGAGTACAGCAGATGAGGGTATCCAGTATTTGAGAGAACTGGCAGTGCTGGAAGTAATTTATAGTGATACTGACAATGATGAGAACTCCAAAGATCCCGAGGATGTCCTGGTCACACGGGCTATGTGGAGGAAGGTAATCCGGGGTGCCCCAATGCCATATGCTAATAGCTTGGCGGCAATGTATTCTCCCGATGTTGAGACACCAACTGTGGAAAGAGCGTCTTCATGGCTTCAAAACTTCGAAGAGAATCTCTGCACATCCTCGTCCCTACGGGCCAGCACCGTGGCTGTCAAAGGCATGCCGAGGAATCAATCCTCTCCTGCTCCAGTCAGAGGGAAAGGGAGCCCCCGACGTATGCCACGTGGTGCACTCTGGTTCTTGTTGCGTGACCAGGGGGAAGACATGAGGAAGTGGGATGGTGAACCCACCTTTAAACTGGAGGCCCGTGTACGCGAATTGAAGGGGAAAACAGCCATTAAGAAAGGACCAATTAAGAAGGCTGTCAGTGTAATTGGTGCTGACACCCAGGAAGGTGCTCAACGATCTTCCAGACATAGAAAAACTGAAATCACCTCCCTCGACCATGGTGAGGGGACGTCTGGTCTGGCACTACAAAGGTCAGACAGCGAATACTCTGATGAAGAACAGGAGTAGAGGGTCCCTGCCTTCGGCCAGGAGGAGGAAAGGGACGATCGTGTATATTGGACTGTGTGGATCCGATGGCCTGGCACATCAGGTCCACAAAAGTATAAGGCTCTGGTTGACACTGGCGCACAGTGTACCTTGATACCATCACAATACAAGGGCACAGAACCCATCTGGATATCCGGAGTGACAGGGGGATGCCAAGAATTGTCTGTGTTGGAGGCTGAAGTGAGCTTGACGGGAGACAAATGGGAAAAGCATCCCATTGTGACTGGCCCAGAAGCCCCTTGCATCCTTGGCATCGACTATCTCAAGAGAGGGTACTTTAAAGACCCAAAGGGGTACAGATGGGTTTTTGGTGTGGCCACTGTGAACACAGACAAGGTCAAGCAGCTGTCTACCCTGCCTGGCCTCTCAGAAGATCCCTTTGTTGTGGGATTGCTACAAGTTGAAGAACAACAGGTGCCAGTTGCCACCAGGACAGTGCACAGGCGGCAATATCGTACAAACCGAGACTCCTCGGCTCCCATCCGTGAACTGATTCATCAACTGGAGAGCCAAGGAGTCGTCAGCAAGACTCATTCACCTTTTAATAGCCCCATATGGCCAGTGCAAAAGTCTGATGGAACGTGGAGATTAACAGTAGACTATCGTGGCCTGAATGAAGTGACACCACCACTGAGCGCTGCTGTGCCGGACATGTTAGAGCTCCAATATGAATTGGAGTCCAAGGCAGCCAAGTGGTACGCCACCATAGACATTGCCAATGCGTTCTTCTCCATTCCTTTGGCACCAGAGTGCAGGCCGCAGTTTGCTTTCACCTGGAGGGGTGTCCAGTACACCTGGAATCGACTGCCCCAGGGGTGGAAACACAGCCCCACCATTTGCCATGGACTGATTCAAAATGCACTGGAAAAGGGTGATGCCCCTGAACATCTACAATACATTGATGACATCATCGTATGGGGCAATAAGGCAGAAGAAGTGTTTGAGAAGGGAAAAAGAGTAATTCGGATTCTTCTGAGAGCTGCTTTTGCCATTAAGAAAAGCAAGGTAAAGGGACCTGCACAAGAGATTCAGTTCTTGGGAATCAAATGGCAGGATGGACGCCGTCATGTGCCTATGGATGTGGTTAACAAGATAGCAGCTCTGTCTCCACCAACTAACAAGAAGGAAACACAAGCTTTCCTAGGCCTTGTGGGATTTTGGAGAATGCATGTTCCAGGTTACAGTCAGCTTGTGAGACCTCTCTATCAAGTAACTCGAAAGAAGAACTGTTTTGAGTGGGGCCTTGAGCAACAACAAGCCTTTGAGCGTATCAAACAAGAAATAGCTCGTGAAATGGCTCTTGGGCCTATCCAAACAGGACCAGCTGTGCAAAATGTACTCTACACTGCAGCTGGAGACCATGGTCTCACCTGGAGCCTCTGGCAGAAAACGTCAGGAGAAACCCGAGGTCGACCATTAGGGTTCTGGAGCCGGGGGTATCGTGGATCAGAAGCCCACTACACTCCAACTGAAAGGGAGATACTAGCAGCATATGAGGGGGTTCGCGCCGCTTCAGAAGTTGTTGGTACAGAAGCGCATCTGCTCCTGGCACCGCGATTGCCTGTGCTACATTGGATGTTTAAAGGAAACATCCCTTCTACACATCATGCAACCAGTGCTACATGGAGTAAGTGGGCAGCATTGATCACGCAACGAGCTCGACTAGGGAATCACAACCGTCCAGGAATCGTGGAAGAGATCATGAACTGGCCAGAAGGCAGAGATTTTGGAGTACAGCCTGAGGAGGTGGTTCGTGCTCAAGAGGCACCACCGTACAATGAGTTACCAGAAGATGAAAGGCGTTATGCTTTGTTTACTGATGGATCCTGTCGTGTAGTAGGAAACCATCGGAAGTGGAAAGCTGCTGTGTGGAGTCCCACACGACAAGTCATCGAGGCCACTGAAGGAGAAGGCGAGTCAAGTCAGTTTGCAGAAGTAAAAGCCATCCAACTAGCCCTAAAGATTGCTGAACGAGAAAAGTGGCCAGTCCTCTATCTCTACACTGACTCCTGGATGGTGGCTAATGCCCTGTGGGGGTGGCTGCAGCAGTGGAAGAAGACCAATTGGCAGCGCAGGGGTAAACCCATCTGGTCTGCTGCATTGTGGCAGGACATTGCTGCTCGAGTAGAAAACATGACTGTAAAGGTACGTCACGTAGATGCTCACATGCCCAAAAGCCGTGCCACAGAAGAACATCAAAATAATGAACATGTAAACAAGGCTGCAAAAATTGAAGTAGCTCCCGTGGACTTGGACTGGGAGCATAAGGGTGAGCTATTTGTAGCTCGGTGGGCCCATGAAACATCGGGACATCTAGGGAGAGATGCAACATATCGATGGGCTCGTGATCGAGGGGTGGACCTGACCATGGAAGCCATCACACAGGTCACTCATGAATGTGAAACATGTGCTGCAATCAAGCGAGCCACACGAGTAAAATCTCCCTGGAATAGAGGGCGGTGGCTGGGTTTTCGATATGGTGAGGCCTGGCAAATCGACTATATTGGACCGCTGCCACGAATACGCCAAGGCAAGCGCTACATACTCACCATGGTAGAAGCAACTACTGGTTGGCTAGAAACATACCCTGTGAACCATGCCACTGCCCGAAACACCATCTTAGGCCTTGAAAGACAAATTTTGTGGCGACATGGTACCCCGGAAAGAATTGAATCGGACAATGGGACTCATTTTCGAAATAACCTCATAAACTCCTGGGCAAAGAAACATGGCATTGAGTGGGTGTACCACATTCCCTATCACCCACAAGCCTCTGGAAAGATTGAAAGATACAATGGACTGTTAAAGACGATGTTGAGGGCATTGGACAATGGGGGATGGAAGCACTGGGATGTAAATTTAATGGAAGCCACTTGGCTGGTTAATACCAGAGGATCTGCTAACCGTCCTGGGCCTGCACAAACAGAACCCCTACATACTGTGGGAGGAGATAAGGTCCCTGTAGTGCACACAGGGAAGTGGCTGGGGAAGGCGGTATGGATTGCTCCTCCCATGGGAAAAGGCAAACCCATTCGTGGGATTGTTTTTGCCCAAGGGCCTGGGTGTACTTGGTGGGTAATGCGAAAGGATGGGGAGACCCGGTGTGTGCCTCAAGGAGATTTAACCTTGGGGGAAAACTAATCTGTGATGTGAGTTGTATGTTGCAGGAAGGAATGTAGCATGAGTGACCTGAACTGATGGAGAGTGAGTTTAACACAGAAAGGAACCAGACAAGTGCAATGATAACCCAAATCAAGCGCTTAGAAAAGTGATTTGGAAAGGTGGTATGGATTGCCCCTCCCATGGGAAAAGGCAAACCCATTCGTGGGATCGTCTTTGTCCAAGGGCCTGGGTGTACTTGGTAGGTAATGTGGAAAGATGGGGGAGATCTGATGCTTGCCTCGAGGAGATTTAACCTTGGGGGGGGGGGAACTAATCTGTGATGTGAGTTGTATGTTACAGGGAGGAATGTAGCAGGAATGACCTAAGCTGACAAATATTCGCAATGATGACCTGAATGGTGTTGGCGCCCAACAATCAAACATACTGCTCCTCTTGTCTTGAACATCTATCTTGAACAGAAGAGGTCCAAGTCAAAGCCTGTTTGTGAACATTTGGAGAAATGGAGGAAACCCATGGGTTATCTATCTGATAAAGAACAGGGGGGCAGAGCTAATAAGAATGTATAAACCTGTATGCTGGGTATAAATTATGTGGGACCTGAGCGTGACGCAAATGGTATGGAATAAGGGGTGGAGATTGTAGTGGGTCTGGCTGGGATGGAGTTGATTTTCCCTGTGGCAGCCCTCAGAGTGCTGTGTTTTGTATTTGGTGGCTCGAGGGGTGTTGATAACACAGCAGTGTTTTGGTTACTGGTGAGCAGTGCTAGCACAGCACCAAGGCTGTCCCTCCAACATTTCCCCCAGTAGGCTGGGAGGGGGGAAGGTCTTGGGAGGGGACACAGCCAGGACAGCTGACCCAAACGGACCAAAGGGATATTCCATACCATATGACGTATGCTCAGAAATAAAGCAAGGAGAACAGAGGGGGAAGGGGGGGCATTCGTTACTTCCGTTTGTCCTCCGGGAACCGCAACGCGTATGAAGCCCTGCTTCCCGGGAAGTGGCCAGACATCGCCTGCTGATGGGAAGTAGAGAATAAATATTTTGTACTTTTGCTTCTGCGCGCGCAGCTTTGCTTTGCTTCTATTAAACTGCTTTTGTCTCGATCCACGAGTTTGGTTTTTTTGTGTTCCATCTTATTTTCTCCCCTCCCCATCTTGCTGAGGAGGGGAGTGATAGAGTGGGCTTTGGTGGGCACCCAGTATCTAGCCAGGGTCAACCCACCACAACTATCTCTTGTTTGATTTGCTCAAAGGCCTGCTGTTGCTCAGGACCCCATCTAAAGTCATTCTTCTTCTGAGTCACTTGATAGAGAGGGCTCACAATCTGACTGTAATTTGGAATATGCATCCTCCAAAAACCCACAATACCTAAGAAAGCTTGCGTTTCCGCTTTGCTACTTGGTGGAGACATAGCAGTTATTTTGTTGATCACATCCACTGGGATGTGGAGACGCCCATCTTGCCATTTTATTCTTAAAAACTGGATCTCCTGAGCAGGTCCCTTGACTTTGCTTCGTTTTATGGCAAAACCAGATTTCAGAAGGATTTGGATTATTTTCTCTCCTTTCTCAAAAACATCTTCTGCTGTTTTGCCCCATATGATGATGTCATCAATGTACTGCAGGTGTTCAGGACCTTTACCTTGTTCCAGTACAGTCTGGATCAGTCCATGGCAAATGGTGGGGTTGTGTTTCCACCCCTGGGGCAGTTGATTCCAGATGTACTGGACATCCCTCCAGGTGAAAGCAAACTGTGGCCTGCACTCAGCTGCCAAAGGAATGGAGAAAAATGCCTTAGCGATATCAGTTGTGGCGTACCACTTAGCTGTCTTGGACTCCAGTTCGTATTGAAGTTCTAGCATATCTGGCACAGCAGCACTCAGCGGCGGCGTGACTTCATTCAGGCCCCGATAGTCCACTGTCAGTCTCCACTCTCCATTAGACTTCTGCACTGGCCCTATGGGACTATTGAATGGTGAGTGAGTCTTACTAATCACTCCTTGGCTCTCCAGGTGGCGAATCAGCTTATAAATGGGAACCAAAGAGTCTCGGTTGGTGCGATATTGCTGCCGGTGCACTGTTGCGGTAGCAATCGGCACCTGCTGTTCTTCGACCCTCAGTAATCCCACAGCAGAAGGGTCCTCTGAGAGACCAGACAGAGCAGACAACTGTTTAATTTCCTCTTTCTCCAAAGCTGCTATACCAAAAGCCCACCGGTACCCTTTGGGATCCTTGAAATACCCCCTCTTGAGGTAATCTATACCAAGGATGCAAGGGGCCTCTGGACCGGTCACAATGGGGTGCTTTTGCCACTCATTCCCGGTCAGACTCACTTCAGCTTCCAATACAGTCAGTTGCTGGGATGCCCCTGTGACTCCAGAAATACAGATGGGCTTTATACCACTATGGCTTGATGGCATGAAGGCACATTGTGCACCAGTGTCCACTAGAGCCTTATACTCTTGTGGGTCTGATGTTCCCGGCTATCGAATCCACATGGTCCAATAAATCCGGTTATCCCTGTCCTCCACCTGGCTGGAGGCAGGGCACCTCTAACCCTGATCATGGTATTTGCCACTCACTTCTTGTAAATATGAGTCAGAAGTCCCTTCAAGAGGATCAGAAATGAGATCAGCCCTCCTACCCTGTCTGGAGAGCTGCCCACTGGAGACTGGAGCAGCATATTTCCTGGAAGGATCCCCTTCTGTGATTGCTTTTCCCTGCAACTCACATACCCGTGCCCTTAGGATCAAGGTAGATTTTCCATCCCCCCTCCCCATGTACTCTCCGTGGTCATGCAAGTAAAACCACAGGGTGCTTCGTGGAGCGTATCCTCTATGTCCTTTCTCTTGAGCAGAGGGACGCTGGCTCTTGATAGCTGAGATACTGGTTTGTATGGGTGGGAAACTGGACATATCCTCTTTGAGTTGCTGGACTTCCCAGGACAGTTTTTCCACAGCTGAGACACAGGCCCGTACGGAGGCCGATAGACTTCCTTCGTATTGCCAAAGTTGACCAGCTAACTCATCCACCGTTTGTCTCTCATCTTCTCTCCAGGACATTATTGTCAATGAGTTAGCGTATGATGATGGTGCACTCTGTAAAAACTTCCACCACATGGATTGTGTGCATTGGACTTCATCTGGGTCCATGGGTAACTGTTCATTACCTGGATCATTATAAATCATCTCCAGCACAGCTAATTCCCTCAAATACTGGATACCTTTCTCCATGGTGGTCCACTTAGCTGGGTGACATGTCACATCATCTTTGAGGAGGTATCTTTCCCTCACACCTGACAGAAGTCACCTCCAGAGGCTGACGGTTTGTGTCTTTCTCCCAATTGCCTTGTCAATGCTGCCTTCCCTAGATAGAGATCCCAGCTGCCTGGCTTCCCTGCCCTCTAATTCCCAGCTACTGGCTCCGGTATCTCAGCATTGGAGAAGCCAGGTAACAACGTGCTCACCCGGATGGCGGCTGAAGTCTTTCTGCAGACATCGCAGCTCACCTAGGGACAGGGATTGGGTGATTATCTCTGGTTCTGCGTCTTCCTCCTGTTCTCGCGATGGCCCTGGTTCACTTTCCTCCTTTGCCGAGCGAGATGACTTTTTTGTGTATTTCTTTTTCTGTACAGGAGCAACTGATACTGGCATGGGTTGGTCCTCTGGTTTGGGTGCAATAACAGTATTTGTCGTGGGGGTTGAAGCAGTTGCCGTGCTTGTTACAGGATCTGGACTATCTGCAATATCTGTCATTTTGCTGCCAAATCCAGAGACCTTCCCTTCCCCTTGAGGGTACCGAATAGTGTTGAATAGGATTTGATAGGCTTGGGCCAGGCCCCAGCACATTGCAATGATCTGTGACTCTCTGGAATTGCCAGGGTGACAACACACTCTTTCCAAATATTTTACTAATTCTTCAGGATTCTGCACTTGTTCGGGTGTGAATTTCCAAAACATTGGAGGTGCCCACTGCCCCAGGTGCTTGTCCATACTGTCCCACACACCCTGCCACTCATAACTACCCCTCGTGCAGACCTCTGGATCATATTCCTAAATAGTTGTTTAACCCACAACAGGAGCTGAAACACATTAAAGAGACCCAGCAATAGAAACATGAAGGTTAGAGCATCCCAAGGGTATTCGAAATTCTCACTGAATGAGGAAAAGGAGGCAAAGGAGTGGGGGAAATCACCCCCCTTTGTCTTCCCCCTAGCCTGGATGTGATTACTAACACGTTCCGACAGGGGGCGCCGGGGATACAGCCATGATGACAACACCGTGAACAAAAAGGCACCCGACCGCGTGGCCAGTGATGTGAACATATCGTAAACCGACACTACACAGTACAGCAAAATCATAACCCTGAGCACTCTCCCAGCCTCGATAAACAGCACCGTGGGGAATATATACTGCACATAAGGCTTTACATAGCACAGCCAGGTGAGCAAATGAAACAACATTGTGACCAAGGACTATTTAACTACTGTATTAAATGTGTGTATATATAAAAGATTGTTTTAACATGCTCTGGTCAGGTCTGCTGTTATCTCAACCCTTTCACCACACATTGGGTACCAAAAAAGCTGAAGTGGTTTAACCAGGAAGGGTCACTGCCCCCCACCCTCCAGTGGTATGGGGAGGAGAAAATATAAACAAACGGGGTTCCTGGGTTGAGCCATAAGCAGTTTACTGGAATAGTAAGGGAGAAACAACACCAAACAACAACAACAGTACTAATGAAAGAATATACAACACAAGTGGTACACAGAACCAAACAGCTCACCACTCAACTGGCTCCTGAACTACAGTATCCAGCACCCCCCTCTTCAGGGAACTTCCCTGTTTAAATACTGAGCATGACATCATGTGGTATGGAATACTGTAGTGGTATGGAACACCTGCCCCCGATGCCCCCCCTCCCAGTTCCCTGAGAACAATTAACTCTATCCTAACCAAACCCAGGACACTCTTGCTACTCAGAAATCCCTCCTCTCTCTCCAAAACTGATGCAGAATCTCCTGAGTCAGCCACTTTTCAGGTCCAGTTTGAAATCCCTTTACTTTACACTCCTCCCCACTACATGGTAGCTCTTGGAGAGGTTGGGTCTTATCATGTGATCTCCATATAACTCGTGCAAATCCTCCTCTGCTCCTGCCTTTGGGAGCACTGTCCTTTACAGCTCTTTTACTCTGCAAGGCTTTAGTGTTACCTTTAGAATTGACAACTACTGCAGAGAATACACTTCTGCTGTACAACACCTCTGCAAACTGCTACTTACAGTACACAAAAAACCTGCAGAATTTGGACATAAAATAGTAAATTTCATTCTGAAAAAGAATCATCCAAATTTTCTATTTTAACAGGCACAAGCACAGCATTCCTTTGAGATCATGATATTTCTTGCATGGCTGAAATCTCTTAGCTTTCAGGCTTTTGTAGGCGTCTGCACAAAGATCCTTCTTGGTGTGGACCTGTGGCAAATGGTTAACGGTTTACGATTTACGCTACACGAGTGTCTGACTATTGTTTAATTGGCATATTTTGTGATGTGAATGGGAGGAGTAAAAGGCCCTTTTGTGGGACTGTCTGTGTTGCTTGAGTGGAACAAAGCGGGTACAGAGTTCTAATCGACAGTTCTGTTCTCCCACGAGGGTAACAGCTGGAGACCAAAGAAGCGAGAGGTTCAGTGTTATAAACATAATTTGTCTTTGTGGTTGTTTAATGTGTGGAGGGAACTAAATGGGAATTTAAGACTCATAGATATTAAGGAGGCCCTTGGAGACCCCCGATGGGGATCAATCAGTAACAATGGACTTTTGTGTCTTTTTTAATTTCTCTACAAGCCATTTTTTAGCCTTGTGGGGCATTCAACACAGTACTGGTACACCGCACTTGCCCACAGGACAAGCTTTGGTTGAACGTACTCATCAAACATTAAAACACCTGTTGCAAAAACAAAAGAAAGGGGAATCGGGCTTAACACCTCATGAAAGACTCAACAAAGTGTTGTATGTATGAAATTACCTAAGACTGCCCCAAGGGGAACTGCACCCTCCAATGGTGGCACATGGCAAAGGCCTATCAGGAGGACTGGACAGTATAAAAAGAGGCCAAGCCACAGTATGGGTAAAAAATGGTGTCACTGGACAATGGGAGGGTCTCAGAGAACTGATAACTTGGGGTAGGGAATGTGTTTTCGTAGTTACAGATCCTGGAACATGGTGGGTTCCGACAAAGTGGATATGCCCCTGGTTGGAAGACAAGCAAGAGGCACAAAAGAAAGAGGATCTGTCTTGAGCTTATAGTCATTACTGCATTAAGGTTTTTGGTAATTGGTGTTGTTTCAGGACCCTGGGCTGTAGTACCTGGACAGAACATGTGGGTAACTTTTGCTAATATAACAAAGCAAGAATCACCGTGTCTTTCACTGGCTACGCCCAGGGATCCTTTTAGAACCTGTCTTATAGGAGTGCCTTATTCCATACCATTTGCGTCATGCTCAGGTCCCACATAATTTATACCCAGCATACAAGTTTATACATTCTTATTAGCTCTGCCCCCCTGTTCTTTATCAGATAGATATCCCATGGGTTTCCTCCATTCCTCCAAATGTTCACAAACAGGCTTTGACTTGGACCTCTTCTGTTCAAGACAAGAGGAGCAGTATGTTTGATTGTTGGGCGCCAACACCATTCAGGTCATCATTGCGAATATTTGTCAGCTTAGGTCATTCCTGCTACATTCCTTCCTGTAACATACAACTCACATCACAGATTAGTTCCCCCCCCACCAAGGTTAAATCTCCTCGAGGCAAGCATCAGATCTCCCCATCTTTCCACATTACCTACCAAGTACACCCAGGCCCTTGGACAAAGACGATCCCACGAATGGGTTTGCCTTTTCCCATGGGAGGGGCAATCCATACCACCTTTCCAAATCACTTTTCTAAGCGCTTGATTTGGGTTATCATTGCACTTGTCTGGTTCCTTTCTGTGTTAAACTCACTCTCCATCAGTTCAGGTCACTCATGCTACATTCCTTCCTGCAACATACAACTCACATCACAGATTAGTTTTCCCCCAAGGTTAAATCTCCTTGAGGCACACACCGGGTCTCCCCATCCTTTCGCATTACCCACCAAGTACACCCAGGCCCTTGGGCAAAAACAATCCCACGAATGGGTTTGCCTTTTCCCATGGGAGGAGCAATCCATACCGCCTTCCCCAGCCACTTCCCTGTGTGCACTACAGGGACCTTATCTCCTCCCACAGTATGTAGGGGTTCTGTTTGTGCAGGCCCAGGACGGTTAGCAGATCCTCTGGTATTAACCAGCCAAGTGGCTTCCATTAAATTTACATCCCAGTGCTTCCATCCCCCATTGTCCAATGCCCTCAACATCGTCTTTAACAGTCCATTGTATCTTTCAATCTTTCCAGAGGCTTGTGGGTGATAGGGAATGTGGTACACCCACTCAATGCCATGTTTCTTTGCCCAGGAGTTTATGAGGTTATTTCGAAAATGAGTCCCATTGTCCGATTCAATTCTTTCCGGGGTACCATGTCGCCACAAAATTTGTCTTTCAAGGCCTAAGATGGTGTTTCGGGCAGTGGCATGGTTCACAGGGTATGTTTCTAGCCAACCAGTAGTTGCTTCCACCATGGTGAGTATGTAGCGCTTGCCTTGGCGTGTTCGTGGCAGTGGTCCAATATAGTCGATTTGCCAGGCCTCACCATATCGAAAACCCAGCCACCGCCCTCTATTCCAGGGAGATTTTACTCGTGTGGCTCGCTTGATTGCAGCACATGTTTCACATTCATGAGTGACCTGTGTGATGGCTTCCATGGTCAGGTCCACCCCTCGATCACGAGCCCATCGATATGTTGCATCTCTCCCTAGATGTCCCGATGTTTCATGGGCCCATCGAGCTACAAATAGCTCACCTTTACGCTCCCAGTCCAAGTCCACGGGAGCTACTTCAATTTTTGTAGCCTTGTTTACATGTTCATTATTTTGATGTTCTTCTGTGGCACGGCTTTTGGGCATGTGAGCATCTACGTGACGTACCTTTACAGTCATGTTTTCTACTCGAGCAGCAATGTCCTGCCACAATGCAACAGACCAGATGGGTTTACCCCTGTGCTGCCAATTGGTCTTCTTCCACTGCTGCAGCCACCCCCACAGGGCATTAGCCACCATCCAGGAGTCAGTGTAGAGATAGAGGACTGGCCACTTTTCTCGTTCAGCAATCTTTAGGGCTAGTTGGATGGCTTTTACTTCTGCAAACTGACTTGACTCGCCTTCTCCTTCAGTGGCCTCGATGACTTGTCGTGTGGGACTCCACACAGCAGCTTTCCACTTCCGATGGTTTCCTACTACACGACAGGATCCATCAGTAAACAAAGCATAACGCCTTTCATCTTCTGGTAATTCATTATACGGTGGTGCCTCTTGAGCACGAACCACCTCCTCAGGCTGTACTCCAAAATCTCTGCCTTCTGGCCAGTTCATGATCTCTTCCACGATTCCTGGACGGTTGTGATTCCCTAGTCGAGCTCGTTGCGTGATCAATGCTGCCCACTTACTCCATGTAGCACTGGTTGCATGATGTGTAGAAGGGATGTTTCCTTTAAACATCCAGTGTAGCACAGGCAATCGCGGTGCCAGGAGCAGATGCGCTTCTGTACCAACAACTTCTGAAGCGGCGCGAACCCCCTCATATGCTGCTAGTATCTCCCTTTCAGTTGGAGTGTAGTGGGCTTCTGATCCACGATACCCCCGGCTCCAGAACCCTAATGGTCGACCTCGGGTTTCTCCTGACGTTTTCTGCCAGAGGCTCCAGGTGAGACCATGGTCTCCAGCTGCAGTGTAGAGTACATTTTGCACAGCTAGTCCTGTTCGGATAGGCCCAAGAGCCACTGCACGAGCTATTTCTTGTTTGATACGCTCAAAGGCTTGCTGTTGCTCAAGGCCCCACTCAAAACAGTTCTTCTTTCGAGTTACTTGATAGAGAGGTCTCACAAGCTGACTGTAACCTGGAACATGCATTCTCCAAAATCCCACAAGGCCTAGGAAAGCTTGTGTTTCCTTCTTGTTAGTTGGTGGAGACAGAGCTGCTATCTTGTTAACCACATCCATAGGCACATGACGGCATCCATCCTGCCATTTGATTCCCAAGAACTGAATCTCTTGTGCAGGTCCCTTGACCTTGCTTTTCTTAATAGCAAAGCCAGCTCTCAGAAGAATCTGAATTACTCTTTTTCCCTTCTCAAACACTTCTTCTGCCTTATTGCCCCATACGATGATGTCATCAATGTATTGTAGATGTTCAGGGGCATCACCCTTTTCCAGTGCGTTTTGAATCAGTCCATGGCAAATGGTGGGGCTGTGTTTCCACCCCTGGGGCAGTCGATTCCAGGTGTACTGGACACCCCTCCAGGTGAAAGCAAACTGCGGCCTGCACTCTGGTGCCAAAGGAATGGAGAAGAACGCATTGGCAATGTCTATGGTGGCGTACCACTTGGCTGCCTTGGACTCCAATTCATATTGGAGCTCTAACATGTCCGGCACAGCAGCGCTCAGTGGTGGTGTCACTTCATTTAGGCCACGATAGTCTACTGTTAATCTCCACGTTCCATCAGACTTTTGCACTGGCCATATGGGGCTATTAAAAGGTGAATGAGTCTTGCTGACGACTCCTTGGCTCTCCAGTTGATGAATCAGTTCACGGATGGGAGCCAAGGAGTCTCGGTTTGTACGATATTGCCGCCTGTGCACTGTCCTGGTGGCAACTGGCACCTGTTGTTCTTCAACTTGTAGCAATCCCACAACAAAGGGATCTTCTGAGAGGCCAGGCAGGGTAGACAGCTGCTTGACCTTGTCTGTGTTCACAGTGGCCACACCAAAAACCCATCTGTACCCCTTTGGGTCTTTAAAGTACCCTCTCTTGAGATAGTCGATGCCAAGGATGCAAGGGGCTTCTGGGCCAGTCACAATGGGATGCTTTTCCCATTTGTCTCCCGTCAAGCTCACTTCAGCCTCCAACACAGACAATTCTTGGCATCCCCCTGTCACTCCGGATATCCAGATGGGTTCTGTGCCCTTGTATTGTGATGGTATCAAGGTACACTGTGCGCCAGTGTCAACCAGAGCCTTATACTTTTGTGGACCTGATGTGCCAGGCCATCGGATCCACACAGTCCAATATACATGATCGTCCCTTTCCTCCTCCTGGCCGAAGGCAGGGACCCTCTACTCCTGTTCTTCATCAGAGTATTCGCTGTCTGACCTTTGTAGTGCCAGACCAGACGTCCCCTCACCAGGGTCGAGGGAGGTGATTTCAGTTTTTCTATGTCTGGAAGATCGTTTAACACCTTCCTGGGTGTCAACACCAATTACACTGACAGCCTTCTTAATTGGTCCTTTCTTAGTGGCTGTTTTCCCCTTCAATTCGCGTACACGGGCCTCCAGTTTAAAGGTGGGTTCACCATCCCACTTCCTCATGTCTTCCCCCTGGTCACGCAACAAGAACCAGAGTGCACCACGTGGCATACGTCGGGGGCTCCCTTTCCCTCTGACTGGAGCAGGAGAGGATTGATTCCTCGGCATGCCTTTGACAGCCACGGTGCTGGCCCGTAGGGACGAGGAGGTACAGAGATTCTCTTCGAAGTTTTGAAGCCATGAAGACGCTCTTTCCACAGTTGGTGTCTCAACATCGGGAGAATACATTGCCGCCAAGCTATTAGCATATGGCATTGGGGCACCCCGGATTACCTTCCTCCACATAGCCCGTGTGACCAGGACATCCTCGGGATCTTTGGAGTTCTCATCATTGTCAGTATCACTATAAATTACTTCCAGCACTGCCAGTTCTCTCAGATACTGGATACCCTCATCTGCTGTAGTCCACTTTCCTGGGGAATTCATGAGGTCATCTTTGAACGGATAGTGAGCTCTCACACTAGAGAGGAGCCGTTTCCAGAGACTGCAAATTGCCGCCTCTCTTCCAATTCCTCTCTCAATCCCACGGTTTCTAGCAAGGGATCCCAGCTGCTGGGCTTCCCTCCCTTCCAACTGCTGGCTGTCGGCCCCATTATCCCAGCATCGGAGCAGCCAGGCAGCAATCCGCTCACCTGGCTGGCGGCTGTAATCTTTCCACATGTCTCGAAGTTCTGATGAGGTCAGGGACCGGGTAGTTTCTGCTTCTTGTTTTAGTTCTCTCACTCCTTCCTCCAAGTTCCTCATAGAAGGACCGGCTTCTTGATCCTCTTCTTCCTCTGCCCTCACTAATCGATGATATGGACCAGTGGTTCTCCTTGTCCACTGTTTCTTTTTCACCACTGGGGCGATTACTGTAGTTGTTGCTGTTTGGATCCCTGTCTCAACCATGGTGTCCTCGGATGTGGTCTGGGTCCCTGCCTCAACCACAGTCCTCTGAGAGTACTGAACTGTGGCTCGATAGGCACAGGCCAAGCCCCAGTACAGCGCTAGAAGCTGCTGGTTTTCATTGGGGTAGGCCAGGCACCCCTCCATCAGGTGACGTGCTAGTTTGCCAGGGTTGTGTGCTTCTTCAGGTGTAAAATCCCAGGCTATAGGAGGTGATAACCGTCCTAAGAACCTGCCCAAATCCTTCCACACACCCTGCCACCCAGGGACCGGACGCTTCAGGGCACTTTTCAGTATTTCATCACCCAAAATCTGCCTTCTCCTACACCAGGATGAGACTATACTCCACAAAAACCATAATATTCCAATAGTATTACTAAGCAGTAATAAACAGCTCACATAAGGATGAACAAGGACCTCGGGAGCCTGCATAATAAAGCCATCTACATTGACTTCAGGTAGGGAAAAGGAGATGTATTCTCTTGTCTCCTCCACAAGATAGCTCCCCAAGCACAGTAAGGCCATCAGCTCCAGGAATAAGCACATAGTCACTATTTGTACCAGCACACTCCCGAGTTCCTTCATCCTCCCCACAGAATAGCTCCCCCAGCACAGCAAAACTACGAATGTCAGCATGAAGCACAGAGCTGTTCCTGTTATCAACATGTTCCCAAACTGAGCAGAAACAGAGATAAGCAATGCTACCATCAGAGAAAGGAAAAAAAACAACTCCGTGAGGTGCACAGGAGCTCACTGCTTAATAACTACTGCAGCTAAAGCACGCTGAATGTAAAACTGTTGTTGTCTCGTGCCCCACGTTGGGCGCCAAAAAAGACTGTGGTGGGTTGACCCTGGCTAGATACTGGGTGCCCACCAAAGCCCACTCTATCACCCCCCTCCTCAGCAAGATGGGGAGGGGAGAAAATAAGATGGAACACAAAGAAACCAAACTCGTGGATCGAGACAAAAGCAGTTTAATAGAAGCAAAGCAAAACTGCGCGCGCAGAAGCAAAAGAACAAAATATTTACTCTCTACTTCCCATCAGCAGGCGATGTCTGGCCACTTCCCGGGAAGCAGGGCTTCATACGCGTTGCGGTTCCCGGAGGACAAACGGAAGTAACGAATGCCCCCCCTTCCCCCTCTGTTCTCCTTGCTTTATTTCTGAGCATACGTCATATGGTATGGAATATCCCTTTGGTCCGTTTGGGTCAGCTGTCCTGGCTGTGTCCCCTCCCAAGACCTTCCCCCCTCCCAGCCTACTGGGGGAAATGTTTGAGAGACAGCCTTGGTGCTGTGCTAGCACTGCTCACCAGTAACCAAAACACTGCTGTGTTATCAACACCCCTCGAGCCACCAAATACAAAACACAGCATTCTGAGGGCTGCCACGGGGAAAATCAACTCCATCCCAGCCAGACCCACTACAATAACTTTGAAAGCTTTTTAGGATATGTAAGTATTGATAGCATTATCACATTTAACGAAACACAAATTCAGCAGCTATATAATCAGACATGGCCAAATAACAATTTTAAGCACTATAAAAATGCTATGCTAGCTTTTAGATCTGTTTTTATAATCTCCCATTTAAACATATCTCTTATAGAACCACAACAACACTCGACACAAGAGAAGCATTTCTTATTTTGATGAAAATTGTAACGATCAGATACAGTTTTGGGACACTGCTGCCATGATCCTAACTGCGTTGTTTTTCCCCTAACTTTGCAGCAGGAAAAGCATTAGGAGATGTGAAAAAGCTAAGTTGTTGGATAGCTAAACAAACAAATCTCACGTCAGAAATTCTCACATAGATGTTAGTAGACACTGATAGAATTAGACATGCAACATTGCAAAATAGAGCAGCAATTGATTTTTTATTGTTAGCACAAGGGACATGTTTGTGAGGAATCTGAAGGCATGTGCTGTATGAATCTATCAGACCACTCAGAATCAATTCATATGGTCATTAAAAGGTTAAAGGAAAATGTCAAATAGTTGAGGGTAAATAGTGATGATTGTTTAAGCAAGTGGTTTTTACAAGGATGGATCTCTTCACTGTTAAAGTCAGGATTAAAGGTGTTATTCGTAATTTTGGTAATCCTTTTATTAGTGCCTTGTTTGCTATTGTGTCTGCAAAGGGCCCTGCAGAAGATGGTGAACAACACCTTTGTGGTACAAAAATGGGGAATTGTTGGCCCTTTAAGAGCTGAAGCTACGGGTGGCTTCAGCCTTGAGCAATTAAGTCCTGACTTTGAGTGAAAACTAAAGCAAAGCAAACTAACAAGAAAGAATGTGTATGAGACAAGATAAGAGATGAGTTGTGTGCTGTAATTAGTAACTATTCAGAAGTAAAAGAATGCCTCATGAACAGGTGGAATTGTCCAAGCAAGTATTGTAACCAGGCGTGTGAACAGTAGCTTTTGGCCAATGAAGAGTTGTTTGTGTGTGTGTTAGCAGCTTAAGAGTATATAAGTGATCGTGTAGCCAATAATGGATGTCTCCAGTGGGATTCACATTGAATCGTGTGGAGTCCCTGATTAGTCGCTCTCGCTGGTTTGAACTAGAACATGACCTCTAAATAAAAAATAAAATTATGCAGATTTGAAAGTGAACCATCATGCTTTTGAGTCTTTCCTAAACATTTCAAAATTTGTTTATGGCATCATATAGTTATATATACATATGTGCCCTATATGCATACATGTTTGTACGGACTCAGACGCATTAACATGTGAAAAATCATCAAGAAAAAACCCACCAAACTTCTTTGTCTTCTGTATCACAAAATCATACTGTGAATTAGGTTTAATATATAATTTCCAAAATATAGAACTTGCATTGGAATTAGTTTTTTAAGAGATACTTTGTGATCATAAGCAGTGCACAGATTTTGAGTAAAAACAGACCAATTTCCTTTGAATAAACTGCTAGATTCTAGTGTATGAGATTGGATGAATTGTTATGCATATGTGGTGGTGCAGCCCCCAGGCCACTTTGTAATCTCAGGACAAACCAACATTGTATTCTTGTTTTGGTTACAAGTGCAGTGAGTTGGGACAATCAGTCACTCCCTGATGGTATCTGAAACTGCTGCTTAGATCATAGCCTGATCTGGTAGGTACCAGAACTGTACAGTCTGGGAAATACTAGAATGATATAGTTGCTGAGATACCAGAATCACCTAACACAAGTTGTGGCCAAATTTGAAAAAAAAAAAAAAAAAAAAAAAAAAAAGGTATAATCAAAAACAATCATCTCACAATCCTATAAATACTTGCCCTAAGGGAGGCCCTTTGAACTCTCCTTGATTGCATCAGGCTGCAACCAGCATATGTCTCTGAGTGGGGTACCTCTCAGGGCTTGCGAACTCTTAAGTTTGAGAAACTGGAGGACTCTCACTCAACAACAGGACCTGGTCTGAAACTCTTCATTCCTTGAGGCTCAACCCTTGCCTGTTGAGAAATACTGAGACATTTGAAGTGAATATTTCATTGAACTCAAGGGGACTTTTCAACAGATATGCCTTTATATATACATTATTTATATCCATATCCATATCTATATCTGTGTATGTGTGTGTATGTGATTTAAGAAACTTTGTTGAATCAATTAATTGTTGATTATCAATGAATTCAGTGATTTGCTATAATAGTGTTAATGAACCTTAAATTGCTGCTATCTTAAAGTCTACCTCGGAGTCATACAAAACACGTAATCACATGTTAAAGCACTACACTGAGATCTCTACACTTAATTCCTTTAGACATAAACCACTGACCAAGTCTGCAACTAGGAATGGATCCAGCCACACCTAGACTCCTCTCTGAGGAGGAGTTTAGAAAGCAAGGGGGTCAATTATGAAACTTGTGACTCAATGGGAGGGTCTCTCTTATCTTCTTTCCCTAATCCCTGTATAAATCACACCAATTTGATTCTGACTCAATTTTTCCTGGTCCCCATGCAAAACATTGCCCCCAATCCATGTGTAAATCATTCTAACTCTAATTTATTAGATTTCCTTTTTGTATGCTTTTTCCATATAGTAAGTAATAGAGCGAACCTTGCCATCAAACTCCGTTAAGCTGTATTTTTTACAAATTCATATTAAAATAACTTTTTTCCTAATATCTTTGACAGTGATTCTTTATGCAGCCTAAATCACTCATTTGTGACAACATACTTTTGTATGTATGGTAACCGTAAATCTCACTTTGGACACCATGAAATATTTGCAGCATATTTTAAACTAGCTTACTGGTGTCAATTCTTCTCTAGTGCTCATTGCCTACCTTGTGTTTTTGTGGGGGACTTTGAGTATGATAAAGGAAATTCTGGGTGGTGCTAGCCACCCACAGTGCCCACCAGGCTGCAGCCAGCTGGAGACACCCTTTTGCCTAAGAGCCTCTCTTCTGCAGCTACAAACTGAAGAAATACAACAGGAGTTTCAAATTTTGCCCTCCATTAGTTCTCCCCCACAAATCAAGGGAGTTAACAGCACTGTTAGGTGTTCGACCTGATCAGACACTGAAACTGAGTTTGGAGTAGCCAAGTATATGGAAAACAGCTGGGAGATGCTAAGCTTAGTCACAGCAGCTCTGAAGAGCACATCATCCCAAGAAAAGTGACTAGGTCAAGTAGAAGGTACTATCTACCACATGTATTGCTTTGTACAGCACAGCCACGTTACTCTGGCTGAGGTCAATGCTGCCTACAGGTCACAGCATGCCCATAAGTAATTTTGTCTACAACATGCACAGATCTCACCTTTCATGTACCCTTACCAGCACTTCATTTCCATTTGTGCACCATCCTCTCCACGTTTTATCTAATAGAGACTTTTTTTACCCTTCTTCAGACCCATCATATAGTAGGGAGTTTATGGAAATTGCTTGGTCCTGGGGTGAACTCCTGACCAATATCTATGTCTCTGAAATTGGGAAATAAACTTCTTAACATCAATGTAGTCTTAAGAAGCAGGCACTTTTTTATTGCAGCCCTGGATGCACGGGGGATTGCTCCACTTATCGTGCATACCGACTTGTTGCTTCACAAAAGCTTTATATGATCAAAATATGCATATTCATTGCTTTTCTGAGAAGTCATTAACATATTCATTACATTTTCAGGAACTTATTAATATATGTAAATGTCCCTTTCGCATGCGCATTCTCTCTCTCTGGTGGTTGTCATGGTCTTCTGGTGGTTGTCATCACTGTGTCCTTTGGTTGTACTTTTCCTTTGCGCATGCTCAGTTCTCTCCTGGGCCTGTCTCCAACACTTCTGTCTACCTTGTCCCAAGGAGTTAGCTCAACACGTTCTCTTGTCACATCCCAGTGGTCATCAAAACAAAGAGTCTTAATGCTTCTATGAACACTAAGGTAATAAATTTCGATTTCTGAAACTCTGTGACGAAGATACTTTGTTCTTAACTCCACTACTAAGTTAATGATTAGAATAGGCCTGGGACTTTACAGTCTCTTCTTGGTGAGGTTTCTGCGATTACCTAGTTCAGATTTAACAATCCTAACTTATACATTATGCTTTACAGTTTTCTACTTTTTTTAATCAAACCCAACTCCTCTATATGATCAAATTTTGATTATTTTATCAGTGTACTTGCAACATCTAGAGACCAGAATCACATTATGTCTGCAATCTGGGAAAACATGAAAATAATAGTAAACATCTCTCTTTACAGTAGTATCTGCAGGTTACTTTGGAATATTGTAAAAGATGTTGTAACAAAGGTGGAATGAGTTTTAATGGCACAATGAAGCATGATAGATTTCTATAAAATTCTATTACAGCAGAGGGACTTAAAACAAAGGCAGAATGTATTTTTGTCATACTCAAAAGGTCATCTCAGTCACAGACAAGACTGATGAGGAAAAATCATAGTCATAGAATGTTGTGAGTTGGAAGGGACCCACAAGGATCATTGAGCCCAACTCCTGTTGGGCAATCCCAAGATTCAGACCTGGTCTGGGGGCGTTGTCCAAATGCTTCTTGAATATTGTCAGGCTTAGTGCCATGGCTACCTCCCTGGGGAGTCTATTACAGTGCTCCACCACCCTCTGGGTGAAGAACCTTTTCCTAATGTCCAACTTAAACATCCTCTGGCACAACTTCCTGCCATTTCCTCTGGTCCTATCCTTGGTTGCCAGAGAGAAGAGATCAGCACCTGCCCCTCCTCTTCCCCTTTTGAGGAAGTTATAAACCACAATGAGGTCTCCTCTCAGTCTCCTCTTCTCCAGGCTGAACAAGCCAAGCAATTTCATCCTCTCCTTATGTGACTTCCTCTCTAAACCCTTCACCACTTTTGTGGCCCTCCTCTGGACACTCTCTAGTAACTTCATAGGTGAGGCCACACCAGTGCAGAGTAGAGCGGGACGATCACCTCCCTTGACTGGCTCACAGTGCAGTGCTTGATGCACCCCAGGACACGGTTGGCCCTCTTGGCTGCCAGGGCATACCGTTGGCTCATGTTCAACTTGCCATCGACCAGTACCTCCAGATCCCTCTCTGAAAGGCTGCTCTCCAGACTCTCATTTCCCCAGTCTGTACGTAGGATTGCTGTCCCAGGTGCAAAATCCGGCACTTGTCCTTGTTAAAATTCATATGGTTGGTAATTGCACAGCTCTCTAATTTATCTGAATCTCTCTGCCCTCAAGAGTGTCCACAGCTCCTCTCAATTTGGTGTCATCAGCAAACTTTGTTAGCAGTCCTTCAAGTCCTGTATCCAAGTCGTTAATGAAGACATTACAGAGCACTGGCCTCAGGATGGATCCTTGCAGGACCCCACTAGTGACTGGTCGCCAGCCCGATGTAACCCCACTTCCTAGAACCCTTTGAGCTCCACCTGTCAATCAATTGCTTACCCATTGCATTATGTGTTTATTAAGCTGTATGCTGGACATTTTGTCCAGAAGGATACTGTGAGAGATGGTATCAAAGGCTTTACTGAAATCCAAAAAGATTACATTGACTGGCTTCCCTTGGTCAAATAGGTGGGTAACCTTATCATAATGTCTTGATTTTTAGCTGAAACAGAGCTGGGTTTCTTTTTCAGTAGTTAGAATAGTGCTGCATTTTGCTTTTCATCCTGGGACTTCTTATGAGAGAGACACTGAGAACATACCAGTGTTTGCATTTTTGTTGCTGGAAGGGAAGGACTTTGTGCTTTGTTAGTCTACAAGAGCAAGATGTAAGGGGGTGAGGAATATTTAAATTAATAAGCTAAATTGGCATTTAGATCTGCCAATGGGGTATTCCATCTCATATCATGTCATGTCCAGTATATTAGTGAGGGTCTCGTCTGCTTTTAGCTCTCCCTGGCTTTTCGCTTAGGCTCTCGCTCTTCTGGGATTGCGGTTTCGGTTAGGGATTGTCGCTCCTTCGGGATCGTTATCCAGGAATGGGCCGGTCTTGGTCAGTTGGTGGTGAGAAGTTGCACTTTGTATCACTCATTTGTATATTTTGTTACTATTATCATTATCACTACTATTTTACTATTAGTATTATTTTAGGTTTCCTTTTTTTTCTATTATTAAACTGTTCTAATCTCAACCTAACTGTTCTAATCTCAACCTCCTAATCCTTGCTCCCAATCCTCACCCCTATCCCCTGGGGGTGGGAAGTGGGTGAATGGCCATGTTGGCTGCTAGCCAAGGGTTAGCCCAGTGAAACTATCACACATAGAAAGAAATTAAATTTGTTAAGCAGGATTTTCCTCTCATGAACCCATGTTGGCTGGAACCAATGACTGCGTTGTCTTCCAGGTGTTTTTTGATAACTCCCAGAATAATCTTCTCCATAATTTTGCCAGGCACAGAAGTGAGATTTACAGGCCTGTAGTTACCAGGGTCATCCCTGTTGCCCTTCTTGAAGACTGGGACATTTGAGTGCTTCCTGTCAACTGGGACCTCTCCAGATTCCCAAGAGCACTGAAAGATCATAAAGAGAGGCCTCGCTATGACATCTGCCAGCTCTTTAAGTATCCTTGGATGGATCCCATCAGACCCCATTGACTTATAGGGATCCAGATGGAGCAGCAAATCCCACCCAAGTTCAGGGCTGGTAGGGAGTTTATCATTCTCACAGTCATGGTTCTCGAGCCCAGGGCTCTGGGGGTTCCTGAGCCCATCCTCGGTGTTTAAGGCTGAGGCGAAGAAGGCCTTGAATGTCTCTGCTTTGTCTGCGTCCCTGTTTGTGAGGTGACCACGCTCATCAAGTAACAGGCCAATGTTATTTCTGGTCTGCCTTTTGCTATTAATGTATTTTAAAAAGCCCTTTTTATTGTCTTTCACAGTATTAGCCAGCTTTAACTCTAATTAAGCTTTAGCTGCACAGATTTCCTCCCTGCAGAGGCAAATGGCATCTCTGTAGTCCTCCCATGTTGTCTGACCTTACTTCCATTGGCCATGCGCTGTCTTTTTCTGCCTTAGTTCTAGAAGATCCCTTCTCATCCAAGGCAGCCTTCTGCCTCACCTGCTTGACTTTCAGCATTTTGGGGTTGCCTGCTCCTGTGTTCTTAGGAGGTGGTACTTAAAAAGTGACCAGCACTGATGGACCCAGCACCTTCAAAAGCTTTTTCCCAAGAGACCTTACTAAGTAGTTCCCTGAACAACCCAAAGTCCACTCTCTTCATATCTAGAGTTGAGGTCTTGCTGGTAGTTTTCCTCCTGTTACCATAGATTTTGAACTTGACTGCTTCATAGTCACTGTAGCCAAGGCAGCCACCTGTCATCACTTCATCCACAAGACTCTCTTTGTTGACAAGTAACAAGTTGAGGAAAGCACCTTTCCTGGTTGGTTCCCTTAGTACCTGAACCAAGAAGTTGTCACCCAGCTGGTTTAGAAATCCTCTGGACTTGTTTGTACCACCTGTGTATTATTCCCAGTTGAAATCTGTCAGGTTGAAGTCCCCCATAAGGACTAGGGCAGATGACTTAGAGGCATCCTTTAGTTCCTTAAAGAATAGCTCATTAATGTTGCCATGCTGACTGGGTTACCTATAGTAGACTCCCATGACGATATCCACTTTATTTGTCTGTCCCTTAATCCTTACCCAGAGGGTCTCAAGTGTACCATGGCCAACTGCAAGCTCCATGCACTCCACTTCCTCCGCTACATACAGTGCAACCTCCCCCGCCTCACCTGCCCTACCTATCCTTCCTGAAGAGCCTGTAACCATCCATCATGGCACACCAGTCACAGGACTCATCCCACCAGGTTTCAGTCAGCAAGGAGCACAGTGGCAGCAATGCTAAGTTCCACAGCTGAGTCCGTGCTAAGTAGGAAAGAGGGGTTTCCCAGAGCAGGGCAAGGATGAAGATTAGACACAGAGATTTGATTTATCTTTTTTTTTTCCCCCCCTCCAGAATAAGGACTTTTAATGATGTCTCTTTAGGTTGCAATGCTTAAACCACAAATTTCCAGCCACCACTGGAACACAAAACAGATGAGCGTCCATTTGCATACTTTAATTTTTTTATCCAAGTGATGGAAATCAATAAAACTTCACTAGTAAAACAAAATCTTTTGGTCCTGTTTTCTTGTAGTGGAAGCTGAAAAATACCCACATCAGAAAATGCTACCACATTTCCTTGCTTAGTTATGGACTGAACATGGAAACAAATCCTCTTATCCTCAGCCCTACAGATGAGCAGTTTTGTGTGAGGGCCTCCCCCAGCCCAGCTCCTCCAGCTCTGCATCCTTGTCCTGCATTGCTGTGGGCAGCTGAAATCACTGCCAAAGCTTATGATATAGACACCATGTTCCTAGGGAATTTAAGGAACTTCGGAGCAGCCTTTAGAGGTATTAATCTGCTATCAAAACTTGTGACACTCACCAAAGTTCAAAAGTCCCAAAACCCTATATATTGCTGTCGTGCGCATTCAGGCGAGCGAGATAGAACTGTCCGCACACCTATGAGATGTAAGTTCAATCCACTTTATTATCAGAAAGCTGCTTGTTATATACCCCTTTGAGTTCCGTATACGTGTCCATGCACCAAACATGCTACAAAACTAATTATTATTGGTTACTAGCTACTGTTCACACTCTGACCTCTCAGTCCCACTGGTTCGTTCTTATCTTGGTTCAGGTTCATTTCCTCGCTGCAATTTCCTGTTTTTTCAGCTCAGTTTATCATTCTGCCAGGTAGCCACATTCCTTCAGTGCGGCCCATCCCCCCACCACGCAGCTGCAAGCATCCTAGCTAGTATCATAGTCATGTAATATTTGCTAAGGCCCCAACATATTGCCATCTTATTTGATAAAACTTTGGCAAATTTTTGAGGATTGATGCCCAAAGAAAAAGATTGTGAGCATTTCCAAAGAGACTTTTGGACCTTACAGGTAAGATTTAGCCATTGCTATTTTTCAGTGAGCTTATAATTGTTATTAGCAGAATTTTATAAAAGTTGAAAGCAAAACAACTGTAGCTTATAGAAAAAAGGCCATGAGAAGATTCTGTCAAACAGCATGGTTTTGGAGGTTTGATTTTTTGTTGTTATTTTTTACCTGTGAAAAGTTAAATTTTAAAGATAGTAAAGGAGAAAATATTAACAAGAGGATAAAATACCTCTTCAGTCCAAGTGAGAAAGTATTATGTCCTTAAATGGAACTGCATGGACTAGGCAAGATCTGCAGATGGATCTGTCAAATAAGCCTCTCTTATATGCCCTTGACTATATTTGTATCAAGTACTCTAATTCTGAGGATGTCTGAACCTATCTTGTCCAGCACAAATATACTCAAATCTACTTTTTAGTAACTGACAGTTTTAGGTGGATGAAAAAATCAAGCTGCAATAATTTGATTTCATGCTCTTGACATTGCTAATGAACTCATAGCATGGGAAATGCTTATATCTAGCTCCTGTCCACCTTCTTCCATTTACATTGCATCTCATATGCAGGTTCACAAGTCACAGGATACCAGCCAGAGAAAATGCTGTCCGATACTTTAAAGTACAAGTACACTAATGGAGTTTCAGAGCAATAAAAAAGGAGCTTCTATTCATCACTCATCAATGTCTTCCTGCTGTTCAGAGACTAAACATGCACAAAATCAGTAGGAGGTTGTTCCTGTTAGCAACTACTGTACAGAAAAATAAAATTCTGATGTGAATTGTGTAGGTTGTCAAACTCAGAAACATTGCACGATTCTGAAAGCCCTCCTCTGAGTTAAATTCAAACATCTACAGCCATGCAGTTCAAATGGTGCAGTGGTAACAGCAGCAGCTCAGGAGCAAAAAATGTAGACCCAAGTGTTACTATCAACACAGCTACATGGCACAGACATAGCGCATTGTAATATTCCTGCTCTATGTCATCCGTGCACTGGATTGAATGCTTGTTATTGCTTTACAGATTTTGAAAATCTGACCAAGAATCGTTATGCTTGGTTATGTTTTTCTGACTTTTTTGGGAGTTGTACAGCCCTAAAAGTAATGCATGTCTTTCTTCCTTCAGTTTCATTTTGCAAATTTGATCTCCCTTTCATAATAGCCTTTATTAAAGCACAGATTACTTGGGATTTCAGAGTCCCTTCAGAGGGCGAACCACCTTGACACAGGCTGTTTCTCAACATGTCACTTCCTCACTGCATGGGAAATGCACAGCAGAATCTAGCTGGACAGTGTTAATGCACAAACCTTTGATTGACCTGTGGACCAGATTATTTAAGACTCTGTACCTATACGAGTGTTTCTACGTCTATATTGGTGGGCACAGAAGCACTTTAGAGTTCATAGGTCTGGCTGTGTATCTTAGTAGCTCTTTGATTTCTTCCCTGGCATGTACCAGATCCTCTGGCAGCCCAGAAAGGACAGGGAGCATGTAGGCTGGGTTGGGAGCTGTGTATAATTTGGACAACTGAAGAACCAAGCTCAAGTCAAGAGTGGAGTGCTGGCAAGCACCGCTCTGCACTCTGTCACTGACCTTGGGCTCACTCCTTCACTGGTGTCCCAGACTTCAGACCTCTGGAGAGCCTGCAAAACCCACCTTCTCTCATTGCACATGAAAGAAGGAGATAGGTTAATGGAAAAGGTTATATTATTTTCTATAGAGTATTACGGAGATTCTGTGTGCAATTCAACATATCTGGTATTGCAGTACTGGGAGTTTTTCCTCTCAGTTGCACATGTTAATAGAAATACACAGAGGGATATGGCTGAGAATTTGTACCTTTTTCCCACCTACACATCAGTGAAGACCAGCATTCTTTTTGCATCATCAAAAGGAGTTATTTCTTCTTTTGCAGAGCTTTGTCTAATTCTGTATAGCAGGGTCAGGAGGATCTAGAAAAGGTGCTCAGTTCCAAAACTTTAGGCTCTTATGTCTGGCGATATCAACATAAGGCACCTTCCTGAAACTAGACAAAGCCTTCTGCCTGGCAGTGCTTAGTGAAGTCAGCAATAACAGAAGCAGAAAACCTGAACTGGCAAGTGGAAGCAAACACATGTGCTTATTTGATCTAAATAGGTTGAGAGAAAGGAGCATCCTCACTGCTCCAGGCACCTCTTGGCTCAGTAAAAGGCTGATGAGATAAACTTTTAGGGTAGTCAGAAAGGTTCGCTAATGCTACAGTCAAAGGCCAAGTGAGTTAAAATGTGCAATGGGAGAATGAGAAAGAAATTGTGTAACAGAGAAGGGAGGAATAAGAGAGATGCACGGTGCCTTGAAAGAGATGCAATTAAGTCTGAATTTAATGCACCCAAAGAGAACAACAGGGTTATCACTGAAATTGGGAATGAACCTCTTAAAACCAATGTAGCATTAAAGGGCAGGCATCCTCTTTATCGCTGCACCAGATGCACAGGGGATACTTCCACCTATCATGTATGCCTTACACAGAAACATACATATTCATTATATTTCTTGGATTAATCATGCATATTCAAAGGAATTCTCAGAAATTATTATCATAAACTCCACCTCGTCGAGCATGCTCATTAAGTTTCTCTGGGGGTCTTTGGTGGTTTTCTGAGACCCTTGGTGGTCGTCTCTTGGTTGTCTTTTTGGTGAACTCTCGAGTCCCTTGTCCATAGATGGATATTCTGAGCTTGTATTTCACCAGCAGCCTGCAGAATCTTGCTCAACTGCTTTGTAGAATCGTCATTAATTAGCACCTATTTACCTTTCATTGTTCTTAGCTCTTGTTACAGGAGATTTTTACCTTGATGTTCTTTACCTTTATGGTTACCTTATTCCTGTAACACAACAGTACCTCTGCTGATCCTCCGTCAGAGTGAATGATACAATCCTGAAAGTCTCTATACACAGCAGGATGAATGGATTTTTCTGTTGATGCTAGTACTCATAGAATAGAATAGTTCAGTTGGAAGTGACCTTCAGAGCTGAACAAAGGTTAAAGCATATTATTAATGGCATTGTCCTAATGCCTTTTAAACACAGACAGGCATGGGGCATTGACCACCTCTCTAGGAAGTCTGTTCCAGTGTTTGATCACCTTCTTGGTAAAGAAATGTTTCCTAATGTCAAGTCTGAACCTCCCCTGATGTAACTTTGAACCCTTCCCACATGTCCTGCCACTGAATACCTGGGAGAAGAGATCAGCACCTCTCTCTCCACTTCTCAGGAAGCTGCAGAGAACAATGACGTCACCCCTCAGCTTCCTTTTCTCCAAACTAGATGTTCCTTCCAGTCCTTTCACCAGCTTTGTTGACTGCCTCTGGACACATTCAAGGACCTTCACATCCTTTTTAGATTGTGGGGCCCAGAACTGCACACAGTATTCAAGGTGAGGCCACACTAACACTAAATACAGCAGGATAATCAGCAGGAAAGAGGTTGTTGGTGACAACCTCTTTTGACTGACTAATTATATTGTTTGATGCACCCCAGGATGCAATTTGCCCACTTGGCTGCCAGGGCACACTGTTGACTCATATTGAGCCGACTGTCAATCAGCACATATGAAATGCATATGTTTATTCTGTGCAGCTGTGCTGATTTTGACTGGGATAGAGTTAATTTTCTTCCTAGAAGCTCGTATGGGGCTATGTGCTGAAAACTGTTGATAACACAGGGATGTTTAGTTATTTCTGAGCAGTGCTTGCATGGAGTCAAGGCCTTTTCTACCTCTCACACCACCCCAGCAGCAAGTAGGCTGGGGATGAACAAAAAGTTGGGAGGTGACATAGCTGTGACAGCTGACTCCAACTGACCAAAGGGATATTCCATACCATATTATGTCATGCTCAGCATATGAAACTGGGAGAAGGAGGAAGGGAAGGACGTTCAGAATGATGGCGTTTGTCTTACCATGTAAGCTTTATGCATGATAGAGCCCTACTTTCCTGGAGATGGCTGAACACCTGACTGCTGATGGGAAGTAGTGAACGAAATCCTTGTTTTGCTTTGCTTACGTGTGCTGCTTTTACTTTACTTATTAAGCTATTTTTATCTTAACTCATGAGTTTTCTCAGTTTTACTCTTCTGATTCTCTTTTCCATCTCACCAGATAGGGAGTGAGAAAGCATCTGTGTGCTGCTTAGTTGCTGGCTCGGGTTAAACCATGACAGCAGCATATAAAAGTCTCCAAACTAGGAAACAGTAATTATTATAAAGGCAGCAGAGATCTGAAATTATGGCCTTCCCATGAGTATGCTGTAAAATTTGTGAGCTGAGATAACTGGCATTTCCAGGGAAGGTCATGAAAGTGGGATCACTCTGTATGGTACCAGGGAATTTGACTCACATTCATAATGAACTATGATAATAATAATAGAAAATGTTCTTTTAAGACAAAGATGCTAGCAATTTTATGTTGCTTTTTGCTGGGAGAAGGTTTTTAATAGACCACAGCTATGTAAATGTGGGATCACATCAATTACTTTCAAAGCTTTCATGTAAGCCATGTTTGCATCCCCAGTAAAGTGTTCGGACAATACTCTATCATATAGTAATTTTTGCTCCTAAACATTTGTGGTGAGTTGACCCTGGCTGGGTGCCAGATGCCCACCAAAGCCCACTCTATCACTCCCCCTCCTCAACTGGGCAGGGGGAGAAAAATACAACGAAAGGCTCGTGGGTGGAGATAAGGACAGAGAGAGATAACTCACCGATTACTGGCACAGTCAAAACAGACTCGACTTGGAAAAAAAAACAAATTTAATTTATTACCAATCAGACAAGAGGATAATGAGAAATAAACCCAAATCTTAAACCACCCCCCCACCCCTCCCTTCTTTCCAGATTTAACTTCTCTCCCCATTTCCACTCCCCACACAGGGGGACAGAGAATGGGGGATGGGGTCAGTTCATCACACATTGTTTCTGCCACTCCTTCCTCCTCAGGGGGAGGACTCCTTCTCCCGCACCAGGGTGGGGTCCCTCTCACAGGTGACAGTCCTCCACGAACTTCTCCAACGTGAGTCCTTCCCATGAACGACAGTTCTTCACAAACTGCTTTAGCATGGGTCCTTTCCATGGTGTGCAGTCCTTTAGGAACAGACTGCTCCAGTGTGGGTTCCCCATAGGGTCACAAGTCCTGCCAGCAAACCTGCTCTGGAGTGGGCTCCTCTCTTCATGGGGCTACAGGTCCTGACAGGAACCTGCTCCAGAGCGGGCTTCCCATGGGGTCACAGCCTCCTTCAGGCATCCACCAGCATGGGGTCCTCTACAGGCTACAGGTGGGCATCTGCTCCACCATGGACCTCCATGGAATGCAGGGGGACAGCCTGCCTCACCATGGTTTTCACCACAGGCTGCAAGGGAATCTCTGCTCTGGCGCCTGGAGCACCTCCTTCTTCACTGACCTTGGTGTCTGTGGAGTTGTTTCTCTTTTACATCTTCTCACTCCTCTCTCCCTAGCGGCAAAGTGTGCAGCTTTTGTTTTCTCTTCCCCCTTTTTTTCTTAATTATGTTATCACAGAGGCTTTACTGATTGGCTTGGCCTTGGCCAGTGGTGGGTCCGTCTTGGAGCTGGCTGGCATTGGCTGTGTAGGACATGGGAGGAGCTTCTGGCAGCTTCTCTCACAGAAGCCACCTCTATGCCCCCCTCACTACCAAAACCTTGCCACGAAAACCCAATGCAACTTTTAACAAACTTTGTATCCAATAGCAGTTTTAATACTGTTGCCTGGTGTAATTGTGAATTTCTAAAAGTAACTAATTTGACTGACTAAAGTATGAAATAACATGATCCAGATGCATTTGTAAGTATCTAAAAAGATTTAGCTGGAGTGCTTCATCCACCTGATTTCCTCAGTAGCCCCTATTTTGACTAAAAGGAAATATCTGGAAGTCCAGTAGCCATAAAGAAAACCGTCTCTCTTTGTGAACATGACTCTTCACATCAAGGAAGATAAAAATGCAACCTCACCAAAGATAGCTTAAAATTAATCTCCCTCCAAATTCTGCAGGGAGATGGAAGACATATCATTAGAAGTTGGGAGAAGTTTTCCAGGTTTCCTTTTGTCCTGGTTTTTATCTGAGACAGTTGTAGGTTTCTTTTATTAGCTAGAATAGTGCTGCATTTTGGTTTCAGCATGGGATTTGTTATGAGAGAAAAACTGATAACATACCAGTGCTTGCATTTTTGTCACTGGAAGTGAAGGACTTTGTGATTTGTTAGTCTACAACTGCAAGATCTGGAGGGGGGATGGATGAGAAATATTTAAATTAATAAGCTAAATTGTCTTTTGGATATGCCAATGGGATATTCCATATCATATCATGTCATGTCATGTCTAGTCTCTTCCTCTCTTGCTCTCTCTGACTTTCGCTCAGGCTCTCACTCTTCTAGGATTGTGGTTTCGGTTCGGGATTGTCATTCCACCAGGATTGTTATCTGGGAATGGGCCAGGCTTGGTCGGCAGGTAGTAAGCAGTTGCATTGTGTATCACTCATTTGCGTATTTTATTACAGAATCACAGAATCATAGGGGTTGGAAGGGACCTCAGGAGATCATCTAGTCCAAGTGGGTATCAGTATCAAAACAGTCAATCAATATCTGCAATAAGTGGTAGCTTTACTGCAAATCCTCCAAGCAGAGAGGCTAATACTCAGGGAATACATCGACTACTTAGTCCTTATCTTTTAAATGCATAGCTCAGCTTAAAGAATGTGCCATGACAGCAACCTGAGTTTAGTGGTTGATATCAGTAGCTGCATCTCGGAAGCTTGCCCAATGGGTGCTGCTAGGGGCTGGGTGGCCTCCCCCACAGCAGGGCAGGACTGAAGGTGGGAGCAGAGTGACATGTCCAGCTCTGCTGCCACACCAGTGGTGAGCAAGGATAACTTAATCAAAAGAGCCAATGACATTTATAAGGAAGAAAATAATAATAATAAAAAAATCCATGTACCTGGACAGCCAAAGTGCAGATAGTAGTGACATTTAAGGGAAGATACATATGAACTATGTCTTTTAAAACTTGATAATCATTTATAGATATAGACAGGCCAGTCAAAGCAAATAAACCTCAAGGCTACTTTAATAATACTTACACAATTAAAGATACAGCAACTGCTATGCAAGGCATCAGCTAGAGGGAAAAGACATTTTTTTGAGAGAGACTACTGCTGAGGGCAATTCTGGGTGAGCGGGAAATGAGTGACTCACACATCCAAGGGGTTCAACTCAATCCACTTTATTATCAGAAAGCTGCTTGTTATATACCCTTTTAGGTTCCGCATACGTGTCCACACACTACGAAGCTAATTACTATTGGTTAATAGCACTATTCACACGTTGACCTCTCAGTCTCACTGGTTCGCTCTTATCTTGGTTCAGGTTCACTTCCTCATCGTAATGTCCTGTTTTTCCAGCCGGCGTCCATTTTCTTTAAAGGATGTTTATTACTCTTCCACGTAGCCACATTCCTTTCCCTCAGCTTATCTTTTCTGGCAAGCAGTTGAAAGCGGACTAGCTGGGGCCTAGCTGGGGCCTAGCTAGTATTATAGTCCTGTAATATGGCTAGGGCCCCAACAGACTACTAATGGCAGATGACTCTGGAACAATTTATTAAGTAACAATCAGGTAAAAAAGCATCTGGACAAAGGAAACCCAAAAAGCTCATGACTGCAAGAATGAAAAGGGAAGACCTCAGGCAAAGACAGTGGAAGACAATTACTTCAGAGTTAATAGACAGTGTTTGCAACTGTATAATACACCCTGGCTAACACTGTATTACTTGTTCTAGTTTCTGAGAAATTTAGAAATCCTTAATAAAACAGAAATGGTTGTAAACACTGATAATGTCAAACTGAAAAGCTGTAAGTTGGAGGGACTGATACATGCTTATAGTCAAAATGTGCTTGTTTTCTGACATGCATGTCTTTTGCAGTGCTCTGGCTTTGGTTCTCAAAGGAATTGAAGAAACTAATGTCTTAGTAATGGGATGTAGGATTTTTAAAAGGTTCCTTGAAGTGATTAAACAAATGAGTGATGCTGTCAGCAGCATGATTTTACCCTATTGTATCCATTGGGAAAAATATTTGTCTAAAATCCCCCTGTAAATGCTATAAGACAAGGAGGACAACATACATATCAAGGTGATTTGCAAATCTACCACATTCATTTAAGTACCTTTCTGAACATACATATTTTAAACTGCACAATAAAATTATTTACATTATTAATATAATAACACAGTCTTGTACAGATTGTGCTCATCAGTGTTTGAATTTAGAGATGAAATGAATGTGGAGAAGGGAAATTCCCGCATGTGCTACAAAGTCTACAGGCAAGCTATTTTGAGAAACAGCTTCATACATCTTTGACACATGGCAAAAAACCTAAAGAAGTTATTTAACTTCTATACTTTAACATGTTGTGACTAAAGTTTCTGCTTTTGCTGTCTCCTGTGATTTGTTCAAAGGGAACATTTGTCTTCCAGACAACTTTAGCAAGGAAAATGCTCTTGCATTTATGTGGGGAAGTGCAATATTAATTTTGTCTTATTAAACTGTTGCAGAGAAGGGTTTCATAGCATCACAGAGATGTGAATTGTCAAACATCTACATACTGTATCCCATCCTTCTGCTCATGCCTAAATGTTCCCTGTGCTATGAAGAATGTGTTGACACCCATTCTTATTTGACCCAAGGGACCAGGCTTGCCATAGTATCTACTGATTTTTTTTCCCAGTGTTCAGTTTCCATTTTCTTCTGCATTATGTTCTTGAATATAAAGTTGCCCCTCCTGGGTGAAGCCCCTTGCCCACCTCACCTCCCTCCCATGTCATTAGCACACTCATAGTGTAAAAACCTTTCCCACCTTTAAAAAGCTGTATGCTCGAGCTGATGAAAACAGCAAGTTCACTTGGAAAAGCAAATGAATTTTCACTTTTTGTTGAGTGAAAGTGTGGGGAAGCACATGTACTTTCCATGAGGAAGCAAGGCAGGGCCTGTGTGCCACAACAGGGCAATCAGATGGAGTCAAGGACAGAGCACCATCAGCCTCCTCCCATGGGACAGAAACACTGATTTCCATTTCCTATTGACTTTTAAAAGTCCAAGTAAGCCACAAAAATGTCAACATGCTCAATTTCAAAGTCATTGCTTTGTCCAGGAAGAAACCATTATTTTAAATGTTCATTTCAGTGGAAAAAAATATAAATATACTTTGGGTCAAGCCAGATGTAATTTCTTGCCTTGACCAATGAACTAAAAAACTGGTTCATCCAGTACTCCTATTTAAACTCTAGCATATTTAGAGAGTTGGCTTATTCCCCAGTGTAGCTTCCCAATCATTTCCTTGTGATCAGTATTTCTTCCTTTATTCAGTCCTTTATTGCCAGTGGCTGTGTGATAGTTTAACTGGGCTAGCCCTTGGCTAGCAGCCAACACAGCCATTCACCCTTTTCCCCCCCACCCCCAGGGGATAGGGGAGAGGATTGGGGGCAAGGATTAGGAGGCTTGTAGGTTGAGATAAAAACAGTTTAATAATAGAAATAAAAGAAAACTAAAAATAAAAACCTAGCAAAACCAGGACAGGCTGAAGAAAGATGAGATAGAAACTACAGATCTAACCCGAGTCCTACTATTCTCATGCATATCAGACAAACAAGACATTCAGAAATTTAAATTTAAAAAAACCTTTCAGTTTTGAAAAAAAAGTCAATTAAAATTGTTGCAGTCTGAAAATGTATAAATGTGTCAATGAGCTGTAAGAGTTTGACAGTCTTATTTGACATTGATTGAATAATGCACATCTTGGGCCACAAAATTTATTTTATGACTTAGTGAAAATGGTAACTAAATTGATGCAATTTAAAACATATCAACATATCACTCTCTTTTCTCATAAAATAATGTCTTTGGAACCTGAAATATGTTGAGCAGAGCTTTGTTGTAAGTTCTTTATTTTTTCTGAAGATCTGATTTTCTCATTGACAGACAGTCAGGAGGCACAGGCATGTTTAGCCTGGATTCACATATCCTGGTATGAAGCCTCCTGAATTCATAGCAGCATTCTCGCAAAGTTTAAAGGTGACAGGTCCCTGACTTGGTTCTGTATCATTAAAATATTAAAAAAATAAAGCGAATGCACCCGCATTTGAGGTCAACCGTATCTGCTCCCTCATCAAATCTTCCTAGATTTAACAATGCCCAGGAATAGCTCATGCTCTCAGTTCTTTGATTTCCCAGGTTTAGCCAGTCACATGTTTATGACCAGTGAGAATATGCAGAGCCTGTTCCCTGTGTGTCCTTTCCTTGACCTGTTGTTTTTTGGCAACTTCAGTGAACAGGGCCAAGATGCTCATTTCCCAGGCCCTCTTTGTTAAACAGGACACCATTCTCCACAAAAAACCTGTATATAAATAGCACTGGTGATTTTGCATTTGGAAAAGTAACTTTGAGGTAAAGCAGTCAGTTTATGTCTGCATCTGCCTGTGAGAAAAGAGAAATCTACAAAGTTTAGATCTGCTACTAGCAGCTTTGCACTCCCTGCTCATGGTGAGGCAGGACCAGGAGAGTCAGGATGCTATAAATGGGGACAGAGAGAGAAAGAGGACCCTGCTCTTTTGGTGATGGAGCTGCACCCCTGGAAGACAAGGTGGGAGGGGGGAATCTGTGTGGTCCCTGTGCTGCCTTAGAGTCATGATTTTATTCTCTGGATGCTGAATAACAAGGGAATTATTCTAACTAAAATTGGTGAATTCTGTGGTAATTATTATAGACTCTGCTATGAGATCATCAGAAATGCTGTGTTGTGTCTGGAAATCTAGGCTGCAGGGGACAAAACAATTATCTGATTTTATCAGAAAACCTAATAGAAGAGTAATATGTGGGAAGGGAAGAGAGGAAGAAGATGAAGAATCTAAGGATATCATTTTGTCATTTCAATCTCTATTTTATCTTTTTAATACTCAAGAGACTCCTTGTCTCAGCTCTTCCCTGGGACACAACATGACCTCCCTGGACATTTGGCCTGTGGAAGGATGAAGAAAGTTAGTGGATGCTGATTTCTACTTGCCATTGTCACTTTCTCATCCCAGGAGATCCCACATCAACAGGGAAAAAAGACACCATCTTCGTTTCCTTCCAACTGATCCCAGGAGCATAAGCACACTGCCCAGACCTCTGGGAAGCCACCCAACAGCCTTGATCTTGGGGCTCCCCTATTTTCGAGACATTTGTTTCTATCCAGAACATGGGAATGGGGGTGTTGCAGGGAGTTCATCAATCCCACAGGACGGCTGCGGGATTCCCAGGGGTCTCTTCTGTAGAGACACACTGTGGCCACCAGATATAGGTTGTCTGGGCTATTAGTGACATTGTGACAAATGATACTGGCTTCTCCAGGGAGATGAGTTGCATATAAGAGAGTGAGGTTTTAGCAGCATTTTTTTGGCTTACCAAGTAAAATCATTCTACTTTCTTTCTTCTCTTTCTCTTGCTCATCATATTCTGTAAACAGCTGGTTGTATGCAAAAGGAGTCAAGGCCTTGGATTTCCAGTATATAGTGGCATATTCACATTGGCAGACAGTGTTCCAGAGGCAACCAGCAGTGCTGCCAGACATGAAGCACAGTGGTGGCCATGGGCATTCCATCCTCCTTAGGTAATTCAAAGTGAGAAGATGCAGGGTTGTAAACACTCCCATTCTGTCAGTGCCGAAGGAGCTTTGGATGTAATTGCTCTTGTTCTAGATCAGAGCATTATTGGCTTGAACAGCTTGTCCTTTTGGTCTGTTTTAGGAGAATGAACATATATAACTGCTTCCTCCACATCACAGCCATCATTACTCTCGCTGCATTAAAAACGGCTCCCCATTTATCTGCATTATTCAGAGGGAGTATCTGCAGGCTTGTCTTGGGTGAGGATTTAGCTGAGGTGCCAGAATAGCAAGCTCTAGCACCAAACTGCATGGAAAATCCTGCTGCAAGATCCTACTGTTGACAGCTTATGGGAAAAGCCATGGCTCTGAAATAGAGGATAAAATGATCACAGTTGTTGTAAGTGGTGCTAAAGTTCATCCTTTGTCTCTCTTAGCTTCTCATGGCACAGTCACAAGCAGGGGACCAAACCAAGTCTATTCTTGTCTGGTTAACTAGATGGTATGTCCTGATGGGTGCAAGAGGAGTTTCAGTACGGTAGAGAAGGAAATGTTGTTCTTTCACAGCAGGCATGACCCAATACAAAAATTAACTGAAAAAATGTTGGGCATTCAATGCAGTGCAGTGACAGGAAGCCTGGGCCAGCTCTGTTCACTGGCACTTGCTCCAGCGAACTCAGTACTACAGAAAAGAAGAAACTAGAGTTACTAAAGACCTGCCACATACTGAGGTCTCTGGTTTAGAAGTGGCAGACCCCCACTCTCTTGGTTGGTAATGTATAGAGTGAGCCCTTCCTTCCCTGTAAAGCTGTAAAGCAGATAAGTGAGATGGTTTTCACTCCATCAACGAGTACGTCACATACCATACCCCTTGCTCCTTGCTTGTAGTATCGGTTGCTCCTTTGCTTGTAGTCTCCCTTGCACGAGTCCCAGGGCCTTGTGAGCAGCATAAAAGCACACATAGATATAAGACTTGTTTATGAGGCACAACTACATGTCATCTCTTTACTATGTTATATTTTCCAATCCATATTCAATCTGATGTATATTTAAATTCTAAATTTTGAAATTAAATTTAATCTTGATCACAATAATTATAAAATGTACCACGATAAATTATGACCCTGTTCTTGCTTCTGCTTGTGAGCCCAAACTAAAATATAACTAGTAGGTAAAAAGCTGGGAGATATAAATACTCTGGACCAAGCCCAAAGCAATTGCCAGGGAGGGAAATCAGTAAAATTATGTGAACAGGGAAAAACAAAAGCATCAAACAGAAACTGTAATTTGGAACTAGCCCAAATCTGGAATCAATAATGCAGGGGTTTCACTGTGGGTCAGTGAGGAGGGAAAAGAGAGAAATTAAAAGGTGAAGAAAAGATGCAGTCAATCAAAATACTGTTGGGTTTTTTTTTCAGTACTGCTTCCTCACTCACACACATTCCATGAAAGAGCCATTAAATAAACTTCGACTCTGAAGAAAATTCAGAGGTCTTAATTGTTAAAAGAAGGCTCTTAACAGACTTTTTTCTGTTATGTAGCTCTACATTATCTGTTTTAAGGGACTGCCCTAAGAAGCATCTTGTCAAAGTTAGAGTCAAGGGGACAATTCACAGTGAATAATTCATTCAGCACATTTTGCGTCATTTTCTGCTTCCAGATTGTCCAGGAGGCAATTGTGATTCCTTTGAATATATTGGAGTTTACTCCCAAAAAGTTTTAAGGGTATTATTTTTAGACTGGATTAATGACTCAATACAATACTTGCTATTTGATCTCTGTTGGTCAGTTATTATTAGAGGCAGGAAACTATTCACAGTTGAACTAGACACAACTGATTTAAAAAATGCAGTCTAATTTCTGTTTACAAATTATCCCCAATGAAGTAAGGCTTTTGTGGGGTTGCTTATGTTTCACCTTCTGTGAGCCATACATGCAAACAGACATAACTAGTAAGGGCCTCCAAAGAAAGATAAGTATAAATATTTGGTATTCATTTCTTCTCATTTCACCTGTGTGGCACTGTGTTAGCTTCCTGATCAGATTATGGGCATCACATGTAGCCTGTTTACAGTCATGAATTATCAGTCAATATTCATAAACATTCAACTAATTTACAGCGCAAATAATAAACAGAAGATAACTTTTTGGTACAAATGTTCCTGCAAACATTTACTGACTGCTATTCATCAACATCTTGTGAACATCCCCATGAGTATGAATCATTTATTTGCACATTTTCAGCTATAATAGCTATATAGGTGAAAGGAAGGCTAGATACCAAACCAGTGAATCACAAGGTTTTGTGCACAAATGACTCTTCTCTTTAATGAGGCATGCCATTACAATATAATATATAGCTGTGGTTGGACATAAAGCTAATGAGATATTGCTCCTATTCCCTGGCTAGTCAGTAATATCATTATATTGTTTGGGAAGCCACAGAGGATGGTTTCTACCTGTGGACACTGGGGTCTTCCTCAACTCTGCTCCAGGGCCCTGCGTGGCCCAGGGAAAGCCTCTCATGGGGTCCTTAATTCCTGCTCATAAAAAGGGTATCAGGCAATGAGCTGGAATCTATGTCAGCTCAAACCCATTGCCTTCTGGTGAGTCCATGGCCCCATCTGATGTTGGTGAAAGCTTTTTTCTCCTCTTCATTCTCTACTTCTCAGTTACTCATATTAGCCCAGGCTGTTTCAGAGGTAAATATTTTCTCAGAAAAGATCAAGCATATTGTGGACTGCACCCCATGGAATGGACCCATGCTAAAGCAGTTTGTGAAGAACTGTCAGTCATGGGAAGGACTCACTTTGGAGAAGTTGGTGGAGGACTGTCTCCCGTGAGAGGGACCCCAAGCTGGTGTGGGGGAAGGAGTACTCCCCCTGAGGAGGAAGCAGCGGCAGAAACAACATGTGATGAACTGACCTCAACCCCATTCCCTGTTCCCCTGTGCTGCTGGGGGGAAGAGGTGGAAAATCAGGAAAAAGATTAAGCCCGGGAAGAAGGGAGGGATGGGGGAGGTGTTTTAAGATTTGGTTTTACTTCTCACTATCCTCTAATTTTGATTGGTAATAAAGTAAATTTGTTTTTTCCCCCAAGTCGAGTCTGTTTTGCCCGTGCCAGTAATTGGTGAGTGATCTCTCTCTGTCCTTATCTCCACCCACGAGCTTTTCGTTATAATTTTCTCCCTCTGCCCATTTTGAGGAGGGGGAGTGATAGAGTGGGCTTTGGTGGGCATTCGGCCTGTAGCCAGGACTAACCCACCACATTATGTAACTAGTCAGAAGTAAAAAGAATGCCTCATGAACAGGTGGATTTATCCAATCAAGTATTGTAACCAGACGTGTGAACAGTAGCTTTTAGCCAATGAAGAGCTATTTATGTGTGTGCGTTAGCAGCTTAAGAGTATATAAGTGATCATGTAACCAATAATAAAGGTCTCCAGTAGAATTCACATTGAATTATGTGTGGAGTCCATGGATGCAGGGCTCTGCTACAGGCCATCCAACAAAGAAGACCAAGTGGATGAGGCCCTCTATATATAGAGAGATTGGAACAGCCTCACATTCACAAGCCGTGTTCCTCACGGGAGACTTCAACCACCTCAATATCTCTTAGAATAACAACACAACAGGGCTTAAGCAATCCAGGAGGTTCCTGGAATGCGTTGATGACAACTTCCTTCACCAAGTGATAGAAGAGCCGATGAGGAGAGGTGCTATGCTGGACCTTGTTCTCACCAAAAGGAAGGGCTGGTGAGGAATCATAGAATGTTGTGAGTTGGAAGGAACCCACAAGGATCATCATGTCCAACTCTTGTCCTAGCACAGGACAATCCCAAGATTCAGTGTGGGGAGTGTGGGAACTTATCTTGGCATACCCTAAGAGGACTGTGGGAACTGAAGGGGTATGTGTCTGGAGATACGAAAAGGCAAGTCTCAAAACAAGGATATCAGCAGCTGAGTCGACAAGATATGAGGAAGGAGCCTTGAAATGTATCCAAAGATGTACCCTGGCAAGCAAACAATAAAGGATGCACGCAAAGTCTATCAGCCAATTGCTATGCAGAAAAGGACATGTGAACAGCTCATGCTATGAGTGAATAGCCAATAACATATTAATGGATGTGGGTGATTTAATTAGTTTGGGGTATAAATATAACTGTATTAGAACAAATAAAGGGCTTCTTGCTTGATCATATTGATCGTGTGCAGAGTCTATGATTGCGTTCCCGCAGTAGTCCATGCTCCTGGAGCTGTATGGAAAGAGAGAGGACTCTTATCTACCCAAGGTAAACATATAAAACATGCCAAAGAAATCCTTAAACTCCTAGAAGCAGTGCAGATGCCCCAGAAGGTAGCTATTACACATTTGTGGGAACATAACGGAAGATTGGTGAGGAGGACTGTAAACATGCTCAAGGGACTTGCAGCTGGGGTGTCAAAAAACACATACATCACACTACTAATTGTTGTTTAGTGCTTGACAAGTAGAGCATCTGTATTTAGATAACACAGGCCTGTGATAGACTCAAGGGCACCCTAGACGTGCCTGGGATTCCTGCCCTGCCGTGGAAAAGATCAAAGCACAATGGAAAACTACTGCCTGTAAAGAAATCCTTAATATATGGGCAAAAGCAGCAGGTTTGGAATCTCTCGCTCTCACTCTAGCAAGGACCGAGCTCCGCGGTGCCTGTGTTTCCGCTTACGTGCCTCTGCCCTGGGTACTGCTCCGGAGATTCCCTGGTTCGTGAGGTAACAAGAATAAATTTGCTTTTTGCATTTAATCCATGGTTTTTGTGGTTGTTCCTGCGTCCTGCCTGTGTCAGCTCACACATTTGATGTAGTCAGCAGGATCCAGGAACAGCCATGCTGTGTCTGAGAAAGAAGTCGGGGACTGGGGAGGCCGAGTCGGTGACCCCCCACATTCCGGGTTGGCCCAATATTGAGGACTGGGCACCCGTGGCTGCTTTCCTAGCTGAACTGGCTCTGCCAGAAGCATGGCCTGAAATAGAATATGGGGCAGTGGTTATCCCCCAGAAAACTGAAACAGCTATTGTGGTGGGTTGACCCTGGCTAGATACTGGGTGCCCACCAAAGCCCACTCTATCACCCCCCTCCTCAGCAAGATGGGGAGGGGAGAAAATAAGATGGAACACAAAAAAACCCAAACTCGTGGATCGAGACAAAAGCAGTTTAATAGAAGCAAAGCAAAGCTGCGCGCGCAGAAGCAAAAGAACAAAATATTTACTCTCTACTTCCCATCAGCAGGCGATGTCTGGCCACTTCCCGGGAAGCAGGGCTTCATACGCGTTGCGGTTCCCGGAGGACAAACGGAAGTAACGAATGCCCCCCCTTCCCCCTCTGTTCTCCTTGCTTTATTTCTGAGCATACGTCATATGGTATGGAATATCCCTTTGGTCCGTTTGGGTCAGCTGTCCTGGCTGTGTCCCCTCCCAAGACCTTCCCCCCTCCCAGCCTACTGGGGGAAATGTTGGAGGGACAGCCTTGGTGCTGTGCTAGCACTGCTCACCAGTAACCAAAACACTGCTGTGTTATCAACACCCCTCGAGCCACCAAATACAAAACACAGCACTCTGAGGGCTGCCACGGGGAAAATCAACTCCATCCCAGCCAGACCCACTACAATCTCCACCCCTTATTCCATACCATTTGCGTCATGCTCAGGTCCCACATAATTTATACCCAGCATACAGGTTTATACATTCTTATTAGCTCTGCCCCCCTGTTCTTTATCAGATAGATAACCCATGGGTTTCCTCCATTTCTCCAAATGTTCACAAACAGGCTTTGACTTGGACCTCTTCTGTTCAAGATAGATGTTCAAGACAAGAGGAGCAGCATGTTTGATTGTTGGGCGCCAACACCATTCAGGTCATCATTGCGAATATTTGTCAGCTTAGGTCATTCCTGCTACATTCCTTCCTGTAACATACAACTCACATCACAGATTAGTTCCCCCCCCCCAAGGTTAAATCTCCTCGAGGCAAGCATCAGATCTCCCCTATCTTTCCACATTACCTACCAAGTACACCCAGGCCCTTGGACAAAGACGATCCCACGAATGGGTTTGCCTTTTCCCATGGGAGGGGCAATCCATACCACCTTTCCAAATCACTTTTCTAAGCGCTTGATTTGGGTTATCATTGCACTTGTCTGGTTCCTTTCTGTGTTAAACTCACTCTCCATCAGTTCAGGTCACTCATGCTACATTCCTTCCTGTAACATACAACTCACATCACAGATTAGTTTTCCCCCAAGGTTAAATCTCCTTGAGGCACACACCGGGTCTCCCCATCCTTTCGCATTACCCACCAAGTACACCCAGGCCCTTGGGCAAAAACAATCCCACAAATGGGTTTGCCTTTTCCCATGGGAGGAGCAATCCATACCGCCTTCCCCAGCCACTTCCCTGTGTGCACTACAGGGACCTTATCTCCTCCCACAGTATGTAGGGGTTCTGTTTGTGCAGGCCCAGGATGGTTAGCAGATCCTCTGGTATTAACCAGCCAAGTGGCTTCCATTAAATTTACATCCCAGTGCTTCCATCCCCCATTGTCCAATGCCCTCAACATCGTCTTTAACAGTCCATTGTATCTTTCAATCTTTCCAGAGGCTTGTGTGTGACAGGGGATGTGGTGCACCCACTCAATGCCATGTTTCTTTGCCCAGGAGTTTATGAGGTTATTTCGAAAATGAGTCCCATTGTCCGATTCAATTCTTTCCGGGGTACCATGTCGCCACAAAATTTGTCTTTCAAGGCCTAAGATGGTGTTTCGGGCAGTGGCATGGTTTACAGGGTATGTTTCTAGCCAACCAGTAGTTGCTTCTACCATGGTGAGTATGTAGCGCTTGCCTTGGCGTGTTCGTGGCAGCGGTCCAATATAGTCGATTTGCCAGGCCTCACCATATCGAAAACCCAGCCACCGCCCTCTATTCCAGGGAGATTTTACTCGTGTGGCTCGCTTGATTGCAGCACATGTTTCACATTCATGAGTGACCTGTGTGATGGCTTCCATGGTCAGGTCCACCCCTCGATCACGAGCCCATCGATATGTTGCATCTCTCCCTAGATGTCCCGATGTTTCATGGGCCCATCAAGCTACAAATAGCTCACCTTTACGCTCCCAGTCCAAATCCACGGGAGCTACTTCAATTTTGGCAGCCTTGTTTACATGTTCATTATTTTGATGTTCTTCTGTGGCACGGCTTTTGGGCATGTGAGCATCTACGTGACGTACCTTTACAGTCATGTTTTCTACTCGAGCAGCAATGTCCTGCCACATTGCAGCAGACCAGATGGGTTTACCCCTGCGCTGCCAATTGGTCTTCTTCCACTGCTGCAGCCACCCCCACAGGGCATTAGCCACCATCCAGGAGTCAGTGTAGAGATAGAGGACTGGCCACTTTTCTCGTTCAGCAATCTTTAGGGCTAGTTGGATGGCTTTTACTTCTGCAAACTGACTTGACTCGCCTTCTCCTTCAGTGGCCTCGATGACTTGTCGTGTAGGACTCCACACAGCAGCTTTCCACTTCCGATGGTTTCCTACTACACGACAGGATCCATCAGTAAACAAAGCATAACGCCTTTCATCTTCTGGTAATTCATTATACGGTGGTGCCTCTTGAGCACGAACCACCTCCTCAGGCTGTACTCCAAAATCTCTGCCTTCTGGCCAGTTCATGATCTCTTCCACGATTCCTGGACGGTTGTGATTCCCTAGTCGAGCTCGTTGCGTGATCAATGCTGCCCACTTACTCCATGTAGCACTGGTTGCATGATGTGTAGAAGGGATGTTTCCTTTAAACATCCAGTGTAGCACAGGCAATCGCGGTGCCAGGAGCAGATGCGCTTCTGTACCAACAACTTCTGAAGCGGCGCGAACCCCCTCATATGCTGCTAGTATCTCCCTTTCAGTTGGAGTGTAGTGGGCTTCTGATCCTCGATACCCCCGGCTCCAAAACCCTAATGGTCGACCTCGGGTTTCTCCTGACGTTTTCTGCCAGAGGCTCCAGGTGAGACCATGGTCTCCAGCTGCAGTGTAGAGTACATTTTGCACAGCTGGTCCTGTTCGGATAGGCCCAAGAGCCATTTCACGAGCTATTTCTTGTTTGATACGCTCAAAGGCTTGCTGTTGCTCAAGGCCCCACTCAAAACAGTTCTTCTTTCGAGTTACTTGATAGAGAGGTCTCACAAGCTGACTGTAACCTGGAACATGCATTCTCCAAAATCCCACAAGGCCTAGGAAAGCTTGTGTTTCCTTCTTGTTAGTTGGTGGAGACAGAGCTGCTATCTTGTTAACCACATCCATAGGCACATGACGGCGTCCATCCTGCCATTTGATTCCCAAGAACTGAATCTCTTGTGCAGGTCCCTTGACCTTGCTTTTCTTAATAGCAAAGCCAGCTCTCAGAAGAATCTGAATTACTCTTTTTCCCTTCTCAAACACTTCTTCTGCCTTATTGCCCCATACGATGATGTCATCAATGTATTGTAGATATTCAGGGGCATCACCCTTTTCCAGTGCATTCTGGATCAGTCCCTGACAAATGGTGGGGCTGTGTTTCCACCCCTGGGGCAGTCGATTCCAGGTGTACTGGACACCCCTCCAGGTGAAAGCAAACTGCGGCCTGCACTCTGGTGCCAAAGGAATGGAGAAGAACGCATTGGCAATGTCTATGGTGGCGTACCACTTGGCTGCCTTGGACTCCAATTCATATTGGAGCTCTAACATGTCCGGCACAGCAGCGCTCAGTGGTGGTGTCACTTCATTTAGGCCACGATAGTCTACTGTTAATCTCCACGTTCCATCAGACTTTTGCACTGGCCATATGGGGCTATTAAAAGGTGAATGAGTCTTGCTGACGACTCCTTGGCTCTCCAGTTGATGAATCAGTTCACGGATGGGAGCCAAGGAGTCTCGGTTTGTACGATATTGCCGCCTGTGCACTGTCCTGGTGGCAACTGGCACCTGTTGTTCTTCAACTTGTAGCAATCCCACAACAAAGGGATCTTCTGAGAGGCCAGGCAGGGTAGACAGCTGCTTGACCTTGTCTGTGTTCACAGTGGCCACACCAAAAACCCATCTGTACCCCTTTGGGTCTTTAAAGTACCCTCTCTTGAGATAGTCGATGCCAAGGATGCAAGGGGCTTCTGGGCCAGTCACAATGGGATGCTTTTCCCATTTGTCTCCCGTCAAGCTCACTTCAGCCTCCAACACAGACAATTCTTGGCATCCCCCTGTCACTCCGGATATCCAGATGGGTTCTGTGCCCTTGTATTGTGATGGTATCAAGGTACACTGTGCGCCAGTGTCAACCAGAGCCTTATACTTTTGTGGACCTGATGTGCCAGGCCATCGGATCCACACAGTCCAATATACATGATCGTCCCTTTCCTCCTCCTGGCCGAAGGCAGGGACCCTCTACTCCTGTTCTTCATCAGAGTATTCGCTGTCTGACCTTTGTAGTGCCAGACCAGACGTCCCCTCACCAGGGTCGAGGGAGGTGATTTCAGTTTTTCTATGTCTGGAAGATCGTTTAACACCTTCCTGGGTGTCAGCACCAATTACACTGACAGCCTTCTTAATTGGTCCTTTCTTAGTGGCTGTTTTCCCCTTCAATTCGCGTACACGGGCCTCCAGTTTAAAGGTGGGTTCACCATCCCACTTCCTCATGTCTTCCCCCTGGTCACGCAACAAGAACCAGAGTGCACCACGTGGCATACGTCGGGGGCTCCCTTTCCCTCTGACTGGAGCAGGAGAGGATTGATTCCTTGGCATGCCTTTGACAGCCACGGTGCTGGCCCGTAGGGACGAGGAGGTACAGAGATTCTCTTCGAAGTTTTGAAGCCATGAAGACGCTCTTTCCACAGTTGGTGTCTCAACATCGGGAGAATACATTGCCGCCAAGCTATTAGCATATGGCATTGGGGCACCCCGGATTACCTTCCTCCACATAGCCCGTGTGACCAGGACATCCTCGGGATCTTTGGAGTTCTCATCATTGTCAGTATCACTATAAATTACTTCCAGCACTGCCAGTTCTCTCAGATACTGGATACCCTCATCTGCTGTAGTCCACTTTCCTGGGAAATTCATAAGGTCATCTTTGAACGGATAGCGAGCTCTCACACTAGAGAGGAGCCGTTTCCAGAGACTGCAAATTTCCGCCTCTCTTCCAATTCCTCTCTCAATCCCACGGTTTCTAGCAAGGGATCCCAGCTGCTGGGCTTCCCTCCCTTCCAATTGCTGGCTGTCGGCCCCATTATCCCAGCATCGGAGCAGCCAGGCAGCAATCCGCTCACCTGGCTGGCGGCTGTAATCTTTCCACATGTCTCGAAGTTCTGATGAGGTCAGGGACCGGGTAGTTTCTGCTTCTTGTTTTAGTTCTCTCACTCCTTCCTCCAAGTTCCTCATAGAAGGACCGGCTTCTTGATCCTCTTCTTCCTCTGCCCTCACTAATCGATGATATGGACCAGTGGTTCTCCTTGTCCACTGTTTCTTTTTCACCACTGGGGCGATTACTGTAGTTGTTGCTGTTTGGATCCCTGTCTCAACCATGGTGTCCTCGGATGTGGTCTGGGTCCCTGCCTCAACCACAGTCCTCTGAGAGTACTGAACTGTGGCTCGATAGGCACAGGCCAAGCCCCAGTACAGTGTTAGAAGCTGCTGGTTTTCATTGGGGTAGGCCAGGCACCCCTCCATCAGGTGACGTGCTAGTTTGCCAGGGTTGTGTGCTTCTTCAGGTGTAAAATCCCAGGCTATAGGAGGTGATAACCGTCCTAAGAACCTGCCCAAATCCTTCCACACACCCTGCCACCCAGGGACTGGACGCTTCAGGGCACTTTTCAGTATTTCATCACCCAAAATCTGCCTTCTCCTACACCAGGACGAGACTATACTCCACAAAAACCATAATATTCCAATAGTATTACTAAGCAGTAATAAACAGCTCACATAAGGATGAACAAGGACCTCGGGAGCCTGCATAATAAAGCCATCTACATTGACTTCAGGTAGGGAAAAGGAGATGTATTCTCTTGTCTCCTCCACAAGATAGCTCCCCAAGCACAGTAAGGCCATCAGCGCCAGGAATAAGCACATAGTCACTATTTGTACCAGCACACTCCCGAGTTCCTTCATCCTCCCCACAGAATAGCTCCCCCAGCACAGCAAAACTACGAATGTCAGCATGAAGCCCATAGCTGTTCCTGTTATCAACATGTTCCCAAACTGAGCAGAAACAGAGATAAGCAGTGCTACCAGCAGAGAAAGGAAAAAAAAAAACAACTCCGTGACCTGCACAGGAGCTCACTGCTTAATAACTACTGCAGCTAAAGCACGCTGAATGTAAAACTGTTGTTGTCTCGTGCCCCACGTTGGGCGCCAAAAAAGACTGTTGTGGGTTGACCCTGGCTAGATACTGGGTGCCCACCAAAGCCCACTCTATCACCCCCCTCCTCAGCAAGATGGGGAGGGGAGAAAATAAGATGGAACACAAAAAAACCCAAACTCGTGGATCGAGACAAAAGCAGTTTAATAGAAGCAAAGCAAAGCTGCGCGCGCAGAAGCAAAAGAACAAAATATTTACTCTCTACTTCCCATCAGCAGGCGATGTCTGGCCACTTCCCGGGAAGCAGGGCTTCATACGCGTTGCGGTTCCCGGAGGACAAACGGAAGTAACGAATGCCCCCCCTTCCCCCTCTGTTCTCCTTGCTTTATTTCTGAGCATACGTCATATGGTATGGAATATCCCTTTGGTCCGTTTGGGTCAGCTGTCCTGGCTGTGTCCCCTCCCAAGACCTTCCCCCCTCCCAGCCTACTGGGGGAAATGTTGGAGGGACAGCCTTGGTGCTGTGCTAGCACTGCTCACCAGTAACCAAAACACTGCTGTGTTATCAACACCCCTCGAGCCACCAAATACAAAACACAGCACTCTGAGGGCTGCCACGGGGAAAATCAACTCCATCCCAGCCAGACCCACTACAGCTATACGCAGATTGCCATGGAAAGTGACATGAGGTTCTTCTCACAAATTAGTGGAGAGATTGGGATGGTTGTTAGCTACTGGCCTTAGAACTTTTCACCGTGAAAATGTTGCATTACCGATTAAAGTGAAAGACTTGGAAAAGGAGGTCAGGTCTTTACAAGACACAAAAGCGATCACGCAAGAAGTAATTGCTTTCTAATCAGAGCGGTGCAATGGGCTGCAAGATACTGTAGACCGATTGGTAGCGCGTATCGCTAACAAAAAAAGGGACAAAAATGGAAAAAGTAAGGTTTCAATTTCCCAAGTCTATGCCCTTACCACAAAACGGTCATGGGATTCTGAGGAATGGGATGGAAATATTCAGAGTGAATCTTCGGACTCTGAAATTGAATTTGAATTTGATCTGGACTTAAGAAACAGGGAGGTGATAGAAGCACAACAAATGATGAGGCAGTAGCAGCAAGAAGATGGGGTTGTGTGGATCACGCGTACTTACACTCCAAAAGAGTTAAGAGAATTTCTAGAGATCTATCAACAGAGGAGCAGGGAAGGCATACTGGCATGGATTTTGGGGGCTTGGGATAATAGAGATGTATCTATTCATGTTTTGTCAGCTGAAAAAGATTTATTAAGCCCTATAGCTAATGATGATCAAATACAGCAAGGATTTGTTCAGTTGCAAGACGTCAGGGGTCCTGATGGACAAGACATTATTGCACCTACACTGTATCAATGGATGTGTGCAGCAATTTTAATAGCATATGCAGAACCTAATGAATTAGTGTTGTCCCTTGGAAACTGGTGTACATTGGAAGAAGGTATTAGTTTGTTGCGGCAGATGGGAATAGCTCATGCGTTGTTTATTGGATCTGTTCCGGAGAGGGCACCAGTAACAAAGAGTATCAAAATGCACTTTTTGAAAGGAGGTCCTGCCTCCCTAAAACCTTTGATTATACCAGCAGTGACAAATGCTATGGGTAATATAGGTGCCTTAGTAAACACCTTGAGGGAAATTGGGTCTGTAATTTCGGGGCCATCTTTTTGGGTGGTAAATAGAGTAAAGCTGGCAAAAAGGAAGGGAGTTACAGCACAGGTAACGAGGAAACAAATGTGGAAGGATCTTATACAAGCCAGTGTCCCACGGTCAGAAATAGATGGGATCACAACATCAGAAATGTTTCGCCAATGGCAAAAGTTAGCACTTACGCAAAATAGTTGACCGCCCCCAGCCCCCACCACCAACTCACTGCTCCCCCTCCGCCCCTCCTGCCACAGCAATGTATGATACCACTTGGCAAATGCCAAAACAACAAAAATGAAGGTTTTGCAGGTCCCCCAAAATTGCTGCCACTGTAACCTCTTACCGTGGGGGGGACCGACCGACCCTTATGTACCTTTAACCATACAGTGGCAATCTGGAAGGATTTTACATGTAGTGGCTCTGGTGGATACTGGAGCTGAGGTTACTGTATTGCACAGCGATATTAAAGATACAGAAGCTACATCACAGATTTGTGGATTAGGGGGAAATCCGACCCCCGTCCTCCGAGCTAAGGTTACCTTAACAATAGGAAATGCCATTTACCAGGACAGTGTTAATTGCCCCAATTAAAGAATACATCTTGAGTATTGATGTGTTATCAGGACGGACAGTTGAAACTTTAAAGGGTCGCCTCTGTTTCGGAACTTTGCAAGATGGTTTTTGCTATTCAATCTCTAACTTTCTTGTGTGGATTTCTGAAATGGGATCCTGTTGTGCTGCCTGTGCCTGCCAAAGGGGTAACCGTAAAACAATATCGCATTCCAGGGGGGAAAGACGAAATTACTCAGACCATTCAGGCACTTCAACAAGTGGGAATCGTTAGGAAAGCTATGACTGCTTTTAATAATCCTATTTGGCTTGTTCAAAAAACAGATGGCACTTGGAGGATGACGGTAGATTATCAAGAACTAAATAAAGTCACCCCCCCACTTGCAGTCACAGTACCAGGTATGTTTACTCATATAGAAAAAATCAGCAAAAATTTACAACCCTGGAAGGTGGTGATAGATCTTGCTAATGCTTTCTTCTCTATAGCTATTGCTTCAGAAAGCGAGGACCAGGTTGCCTTTAGCTGGCAACAAAAGCAATATACTTTCCAAGTATTGCCTCAGGGATACAATCACAGTCCCTCCATTTGCCATCAAATGATAGCAGCTGATGTTGCACTATGGTCAGGTACCCTTACTGTTTACCATTATATTGATGATTTGTTGATTATGACAAAGTCACAACAAGAAATTGAAGGGGCTGCTGAATCTCTGAAATTGCATTTACAGGATAGGGGATGGGCAATTAATCCAAAGAAAATATAGGGCCCTAGTACAACTGTACAATTTTTAGGAATAGTTTGGCATGGGCGAATAACAGAAATACCAAATACAATACAGCAAACGGTTGAGCGATTTCCTGTACCAGCCACAGTAAAACAGTTACAGACTTTTTTGGGACTTTTAGGTTACTGGAGAACTTTTATCCCACATTTGGCAGTATTAATGCGCCCCCTGCAGAAATGAACTAAAAAGAAAGTTGTTTGGCAATGGATCAAACAACAAGAAAAAGCCTTTGATGCCTGCAAAAATGCTTTGATTGAGCATGCGCAATTGTACACTCCTAGGCAAGGATATCCTTTTGAATTAGAAGTTACAATTTTAGACAATACAGTCTCATGGGGACTGTGGCAGATGACCGGACCAAAAGATCAGAAAGAACATGCGGGATTCTGGTCTAAGGCATTACAAGGCTCCGCCATACATTATACCTGTGGTGGGTTGACCTTGGCTAGAAGCCGGATGCCCACCAAAGCCCACTCTATCACCCACCCTGATTTAGCATGGGTCCATTCCATGGTGTGCAGTCCTTCAGGAAGGGACTGCTCCAGCGTGGATCCCCCACGGGGTCACAAGTCCTGCCAGCAAACCTGCTCCAGCGTGGGCTCCTCTCTCCACAGGGCCACAGGTCCTGACAGGAACCTGCTCCAGTGCGGGCTTCCCACGGGGTCACAGCCTCCTTCAGGCATCCACCTGCTCCGGCGTGGGGTCCTCCACGGGCTACAGGTGGTCATCCGCCCCACCATGGACCTCCAGGGACTGCAGGGGGACAGCCTGCCTCACCATGGTCTTCACCACAGGCTGCAGGGGAATCTCTGCTTTGGCGCCTGGAGCACCTCCTCCCCCTCCTTCTTCCCTGACCTTGGTGTCTGCAGAGTTGTTTTCTCTTACATCTTCTCACTCCTCTCTCTAGCTGCAAAGTGTGCAGCTTTTTTTTTCTTCCCTCTCTTCCTTTTTTTTTCTTAATTCTGTTCTCCCAGAGGCGTTACTGATTGGCTCGGCCTTGGCCAGCGGCGGGTCTGTTCTTGTAGCTGGCTGGCATTGGCTGTGTCGCGTCGGACATGGGGGAAGCTTCTGGCAGCTTCTCTCACAGAAGCCACCCCATGTCCTCCCCCCCGCTGCTACCAAAACCTTGCCACGCAAACCCAATACACCACCCCAATGGAAAAACAAATTTTAGCTGTAGTTTGGGCATTACAAGAAACTGAAAGAATCACAGGCCAAGATACTGTGACTGTACACACACCCATACCTATTAGTGGGTGGGTCACTGGTGATTCTGTTAGAGCCCATGCTAGGGTTGCTCAGGCAGCCACACACTGGAAATGGAAACTATTTACAGCAATGATTTCTACCAGGAAAACCACATGTAACCACTCCACATCCCACTCTTCTGGGAACTGTATCATTTAATCACATGCCCACACTAAGGGAAAGTCTCCCCCTTGGAGATATTCCTGCATCTCCTGTGGAGGAAGCTCCCCCTTATGATGAGTTAACAGATGAGCATAGAAAAGATGCCTGGTTTACTGATGAAAGTGCAACATATACAGCAACTGGACAAAGACAATGAAGAGCAGTTGCATATGCTCCACTACCAGGAATTGTATTATGGCAAACAGGTGTACAGGCATCTAGTCAGTAGGCTGAACTGATTGCAGCATCTCTTGCTATCCTGGAAGGGAAAGCACATTGCCTATACACTGACAGTTGGGTTGTATATAAAAGTCTCATAATGTGGTTACCGAGCTGGGCCCATGAAGACTGGCATCACAGAATCAGAGAATCACAGAAAGTTAAGGACTGGAAGGGACCTCAAAAGATCATCTAGTCCAATCCCCTAAATGGCATATACAAAGATATCCTATATGGGAGGCAGATATATGGCAACAAATTTGGCAACATGGGCAAAAGTATCCTTTAAAAGTAAGGCATGTCTCAGCTCATCAAATGGATGACTCACTTGAGTCACACAATAACAGGGAAGTGGATAATATGACCTCCGCTGAAGTACATGTGTATTGGGTTTGTGTGGCAAGGTTTTGGTAGCAGGGGGGAAACATGGGGTGGCTTCTGTGAGAGAAGCTGCCAGAAGCTTCCCCCATGTCCGACCCAACACAGCCAATGCCAGTCTGCTACAAGAACGGACCCGCCGCTGGCCAAGGCCGAGCCAATCAGTAACGCCTCTGTGATAACATAATTAAGAAAAAAAGGGAAGAGAGGAAAAAAAGCTGCACACTTTGCAGCTGGAGAGAGGAGTGAGAAGATGTAAGAGAAACAACTCCACAGACACCAAGGTCAGGGAAGAAGGAGGGGGAGGAGGTGCTCCAGGCGCAAGAACAGAGATTCCCCTGCAGCTTGTGGTGAAGACCATGGTGAGGCAGGCTGTCCCCCTGCAGTCCATGGAGGTCCATGGTGGAGCAGATGTCCACTTGTAGCCTGTGGAGGACCCCACGCTGGAGCGGGTGGATGCCCGAAGGAGGCTGTGACCCCGTGGGAAGCCCGCGCTGGAGCAGGTTCCTGTCAGGACCTGTGGCCCTGTGGAGAGAGGAGCCCACGCCGGAGCAGGTTTGCTGGCAAGACTTGTGACCCCGTGGGGGACCCACGCTGGAGCAGTCCCTTCCTGAAGGACTGCACCATGGAAAGGACCCATGCCAAAGCAGTTTGTGAAGAACTGTCAGTCATGGGAAGGACTCAAGATGGAGAGGATCGTGGAGGACTGTGTCCCGTGAGAGGGACCCCACACTGGTGTGGGGGAAGGAGTCCTCCCCCTGAGGAGGAAGAAGCAGCAGAAACAGCTTGTGATGAACTGACCCCAACCCCATTCCCTGTCCCCCTGTGCCGCTGCGGGGAGGAGGTGGAAAATCAGGAAAAAGATTAAGCCCGGGAAGAAGGGAGGGATGGGGGAGGTGTTTTAAGATTTGGTTTTACTTCTCATTATCTTCTGATTTTGATTGGTAATAAATTATTTATTTTTTTTTTCCCCAAGTCAAGTCTGTTTTGCCCCTGGCAGTAATTGGCAAATTATCTCTCTCTGTCCTTGTCTCCACCTACAAGCTTTTAATTATATTTTTCTCCCCCTGCCCAGTTGAGGAGGGGGAGTGATAGAGTGGGCTTTGGTGGGCATCTGGCCTCTAACCATTGTCAACCCACCACAACATGCTCAAGCCATAGACACACATGTAGCTTGTGGACACTGATCAGCTCATACTGCACGTGCCTGGGACATTGCTCATAGTCAAATCCCTCTGCCATTGCATGTTTATAAAACATGTGCATATAATTGTACCACTTGTACACAGATACATTTCAGGGCATTACATAGACCATGGGGAAAGATAAAATGGGGTCAGTGGGCTTTAAATAGCTGGCAGGTCGATTATGTAGGCCCCCTCCCCCATCAAGGGGGTGGCAATATGTATTTGCTGCTGTGGATACAGTGTCAGGATTACTTTTTGCTAAACCCACAAAACATGCTAACCAACATAACACAACTGAAGCATTAGAACAACTCATTCATCAATACGGACCTCCCCACCAAATACAAAGTGATCAAGGAACACACTTTAGTGGACATAATGTCCAAGATTGGGCTCAATGGCTAGGAATAGAGTGGTTATTCCACATTGCCTACCATCCCCAAGCAAATGGCTTGATTGAAAGAATGAATGGGTTGTTAAAGGAGCAATTAAAAAAGCTAACCAGTACTAAAACTTTACAGCACTGGAGTTCACATCTTACTAAAGCAATCTTTTTGTTGAACAACTGCAATATTCATAATCAGACACCCTATGAGCGCATTGCAGTACCTCCAGTACAAACCATGGTGAAGACTGAAATTCTTCCAGATGGCATCTCTCCCAAAATACCAATTATGGCAAAATGGAATTGTTCACACCAACAGATTGCATGGTGGGGCCACAACCTACTAATTTGGACATGAAGATTCATATAATAACTCCTGAGAATACTGTATGGTTCTGTACCCCAACCTCTTCTCTTATCTTACACCCATTGTTAATACCAGATTCTCGAGTTCTTTTATTTCAGGTATCTTCAACAAGTGCCTGTGCCTTGTCTAGAGGGGATAGCGTTGGAACAGCACTGTCGGTGTCACAAACCCAACACTGAATTGAGATTCAATCTGAAAAAGCACAAGTCATAGCTCTCCAATCTATGTGGGCAATTACCCCACATCAAGTTATCAAACCCAGAGTAATATTGGCTGAAGGAGCTGGAGCAATGGCATATGTATTACTGGACGGAGATGATGCTCCCGTTTTCCTCCCCTATCACAGGTTGGCTCATCGTGTATTATAGCCTTATACTACAAGCACATGCCCTGAATGCATGTCTGCAGGATCACCATGTACATTTGGTCAGCCTCTAATGTACCTAACTCATCTGCTTTCTTACAATGAGAGAAGAGTCACAGTTCCAGATCATTTGATAATGTGTCTTATTGGCATACCGACCCCAGTAGTTATATTATAGAATTGTACTATGCTAAGTGTTTTTGATACTAATGTCTTTTTTTTTATTACTCTCTTTTCTCCAGAGTAGGTAACAGCTGTACACCAATGAATGCTACTAAGTTGCTTGATGGTGGACTGTTTCCTCCTTTGACACCATAAACACTGCCTTAATTTTGAAGACACGTGCTGTTTCACCATAAGTGAGGAACCAACCAACACAAACAACGCCATTCGACGGCTCCAAAACTACATGCATCAAATGACACAACCTACTGATAGTGCCTGGCTGGTTGACTGGTTTAATTCCCTGACAGGATTAGTGAAACACTCAACTGAAAATGCTATTGTACACACATGTTAATTCATTTCCTATATACATTTATTATGTGCCTCTGTAAATTAGTCTATGCTACATCCTGCAAGCCCAAAAGGATACTTCCAGCATCACCAACCCCAGTGGAAGGTCTCTTGAGTGAGGGGGTGGAATGTGGGAACATAATGGAAGATTGGTGAGGAGGACTGTAAACATGCTCAAGGGACTTGCAGCTGGGGTGTCAAAAAACACATACATCACACTACTAATTGTTGTTTAGTGCTTGACAAGTAGAGCATCTGTATTTAGATAACACAGGCCTGTGATAGACTCAAGGGCACCCTAGACATGCCTGAGATTCCCGCCCTGCTGTGAGAAAGATCAAAGCACAATGGGAAACTACTGCCTGTAAAGAAATTCCTAATATACAGGCAAGAGAGGCAGGTTTGGAATCTCTCTCTCTCACTCTAGCAAGGACCGAACTCCGCGGTGCCTGTGTTCCCACTTACGTGCTTCTGCCCCTGGTGCTGCTGTGGAGATCCCCCGGTTCACGAGGTAACGAGAATAAATTTGCTTTTTGCATTTTATCCATGGTTTTTGTGGTTGTTCCTGCATCCTGCCTATGTCGGCCCACACAGCATTGTAAAGTTCGTCGGAAAGGAAACACCACTCAAGAACTGGGCAATGCTATGGTGGACCAGGAGGCCAAAAGAGCAGCTGAGGAAAATAATCCAGAAGTGCAGTCTTTAGTGCCAGACAGTAAAATACAAATTAATTGTGAACCCAGATATTCTAAGAAAGTTCAGAAATTAATAGAAGACCTAGGGGGAAAAATAGAGAAAGGTAAATGGGTAAAAACTCCACAAGGTAAAGTAATAATACCATTTGCATTATTATGGGTCATAGTCATGGCAGAGCATAGAAAATCCCATTGGAGGACAGAGGCCTTGTATAAGTATTTGAGCCAGCTAATAGTCTCCCGGAACTTGTATACCACTATTAAGCAGGTAACAAAGCAGTGTGAGGTTTGTTTGCAAAACAATCCCAAAACAGGACCTAGAGCCAAGCCTGGACAGATAGGGAAAGGGAATTATCCTGGGCAACAGCGGTAAATTAATTTCTCAGAACTTCCCAGAAAAGGAGGGTTTTGATACCTGTTAGTCTTGACGTATATCTTTTCAGGGTGGCCAGAAGCATTCCCTTTTCGAACTAATAAAGCTAGAGAGGTAACCAAGATACTATTACAAGAAATAATACCGAGATTTGGGGTTCCTGCAGTAATCTCATCAGCCTGAGGGCCATACTTTGTTGCAAAAATCGTCCAACAAGTTATTAGGCTTTTGGAGATAGATTGGCAACTGCACACGCCATATAACCCACAATCAAGTGGTCAAGTAGAAAAAAAGAACCACCTAATTAAGCTGTAAATTGTAAAATTAGGTCAAGAGGCTGGTTTGCCTTGGCCCCAGTCATTGCCCTTGGCACTTCTAAGAATTAAAACTAAGCACAGAACCAAGGAAGGGCTAAGCTCTTTTGAAATAATGTATGGGAGATCCTACATTGTACAAGCAAGAATATCAACCCAAATTAGGAATGAGATATTGACTGATTACATAATAAACTTGCAAAAACAGCTTAGAGAGATAGAGAAGCTGGTTTTGGGAACTAGAGCCCAAGGTCTTGATGAACCTGTGCATAATGTTGAACCTGGTGATTATGTATATGTTAGATCTCTTTTAGATTCACCTCTGGAGCTGAAGTGGGAGGGCCCATTCCAGATGTTGTTAACTTCTCATATGGTGGTCAAGATTAAAGAACAAGCATCGTGGATACACCACACTAGAATCAAGAAGGCTCCTAAACCATGATGGGAATCAACACCTATGGGACCTTTGAAACTTTGCATCCAAAGACAGTAATATGTGTTCTTGGAGCATTATGGAACTGTAGCTCAATAGATGCAGCCTTCAATGCAAATGCTTACGTATCCCTTGCAAAAAGCATTGTAAAGTACACCAATATTTGTGATTGTTGGATATGTGGACAGGCTGATGATCTCAATTCTCCACTTTTTGGGATCCCTGTAAGTAATTGGATGGAAGTAGATCCATATAAGATGCTTACCACTTAATACTCTTGTTGAACAGAAAACTCCTCATTAGAACAAGTAACTTTCAGGTTAGTACTAGTGAACCACTCTATACCATACATACATTATAACCTCTCTGGAGTCTTGTTAGGACAGTTCAACAAAACAAAGGAAGGTAACTGGACTGAAATAGCCTTAGTAATGGCCATATATTGGTCCGACAACGGTCCGAGAGCAAAATTTACAAAATCACCCCGTACAATGAAAGAGAGAAAATGGGCAGAGTACCTGAATGGCAGGCGCACTAACAATGTATCACTAGCTATAAACGCCACGTGTGACCTTACCAGATGGGTATTGGTGACTGTATGGAGATTTAAAAGCCTGAAAGCAGCTACCATGAAATTGGACAGGGTAATGTACTATGGGCTATTTGGCTCCTCCACTATAGATGTTCCATAAGGATAGCATGAAGGGCATTGTATGAGGTATCTGGAGAAAATTCAACAAGCAGGCTGTCTCTAATCCCTTAACTAGATACAATACTGGTTATCATAGTTTTGTTAGAGCTTTAATCCCTACCCTGGGTGTGGTACAGCTAGAACGGGCCATAGTAAATATTTCGGCAGAAATTGAAATAGTAGCAAACTCAACTACCGACGCTCTTTATCTTTTAGATCAGGAGGTAAAATCCTTAAATGGAATGGTATTTCAGAATAGAATGGCCCTAGATATATTAACAGCCTATATGGGAGGAGTATGTACCTTAATCAATACAAGTTGTTGCACCTATCTTGATGAATCAAGACAAGTAGAGGCCAATGTTCAGAGAATTTGGGACCATGCCAAAATCTTGCATCAGGTGTCCCTAGATGACACTTTGTTCAGCCTTTCTGACCTTTGGGAGATGCTCACTTCTTGGCTGCCCAATTTTAATGGCTTAAGCAGCTTTTTATTGTAGTTATCGTGATTATTGTATTAGGAATATTAGTTTGTTGTATGTTGCAATGCTTTATGTGGAAGTGTAAACAAACTGGGAACACCTATGGAAGAAACATAAACTAAGGCAAAACATAGAGTGGTAAATATTTTGCCAAAACCCTTAAAGGGAATGGCGCTATTTAGCAAAAGAATTTGCAAAGGAGAAAGAAAAGGGGGGAACTTGATATGGAAAAGCAGGCAAAGAGTTAAAACATCTTGGTATTGGAAAAGCAGGCAAGGAGATAAAAACATTTGTCGGCATAGTAACCAGATAGCAAGAGGCCCAAAACTCAGTGGCAAGCAGAAAATGTATAGATAAGAACTGTCAACTCAGCATTCCAAGCCAAAGGTGAAAAGTGCACAGTGAAGAAGACTTCGAGCCTTCATCTAGAAGACCCCTGAAGGCCCTCATAGACGACCACCAGATAGCAGTGCGCAAGCGCCAGAAGGAGGAGACTTATGAAAATGGGTTCCTGGAAATAATTACCATAGTCACACCTATCCCCGGAATTAATTGTAATAACTCAGCCCAAATTAGTGAATATGTATATTTTGTGTAATAAATAGACGCTTGCTTTGTGATCGGGTGTGCAAGTTTGGAGGAGAGATCCTCCTTGCACCCAGCGCTGCAATAAACATACCTGCTTTATACCTCTCTGTGAGTTGTAGAGTCTGATTCTGGGCATCACTCATGGAGCTGTTCACTCAAATTACATTCCCAGGGTGTTGTAGATCACTAAGAGATATTGTACAATCAGGCTTTTAGCAGAAAGCAGCGAGGGTATTGCAATGGCTTAGGCCGCAGCATTAGGCCCTTGACATAAGTGAAGTCTCCAAGATGCCTACTTTCTCTTAAGAACTTCAGACAAAACAACTTTAATCAAGCTGGGAAAATAGAAGGGAGTAGCTGGGAGCTGATAACTGTAAAGTGAGGAGTATCCTGTTGATGTCCTTGGGACCTGAACAGAGCAACACCACCTGTTATAACAAAGAGAAAGTTCCCAGGAAAGTTGGTGAGCCAATCAGTGTGGGTTTTTGAGAATATGCATGGGCTTGATTAACTGCTGCATATAAGGAGCATATATGTAATCAATAAACAGAAGTCTGATGATTCAACTCATATTGAGCTGTCCGGATTTTCACTCCGTCGCGACACCAGGGAGCTGTGCTTCCTGGTGGAAACCCTTTGAAGTGTTCAAGTCTTATGGGACTGTCTTTCCTAAGAACAAAATACAAAATATTTTCATAAGTCTTGAACAAGACTATATAATTAAAAAAGCTTTCAACCTGTTTTTATAGCCATATTCCTCTTGCATTGCAAAGATGGTTGGCCTCTGGATTGCTAGCCTTAAGATTTTTAATTTTTCTCCTACTGATGTAGGAAGAGCACTTGGATTTACGGCATTATGTGTAAATGTCCCATAACAGCCAGTTCACTGTATGCAGTTTGGACTGCAATATCACGTGAGGGATATTATGCCCTTCCAAATCTAAGCAAAGCACATATCCTACAATAAACACCTATAAAGGGGAGAAAATGTATCCCAGCATGTAAGACATTCAGGGAATTTTGGTGTGACACATAAGGGCAGTTCCACTGACAAATACAGAGGGGTTAGGCAGGTGTTTAGATATAAGTGGTTTTAAATTCTCCTTCTTAAGTAAAGCGTTCACCCTTCCTTACAAACTTCACCTTTCATGAATATTTCTGATGAGGCCATGGTTTGAACCTCACAAAGAAGCCACTGCCATTGGGGGATGTGGAAGATGAAAGGGAAACATTCCTGCACAGTGTCTAACTTTGAAGGCAAGGACATCAACAAAAATTCATATGCAATTACTTTTTGCATGTCAGAAGATGAGGGTCAGGTCTGTGGTGGCTGGTGCAAACAGCTACACGCCAGGTCATCACATGTGAATGCATGGAAGGGAGGTGGGATGTTTTTAGTAGCATGAGCAGGGATGGAATGGCATGACTGGCATACAATTTCTTCCGGAAGAGAGACTGCTGCTGCCTCTGCACAGATTGTCAGGTTTTCCCTGGGGTTTAGTTTGTTTAACCTCTCTCTCACAGTAAATATGATTTGGAGGAGCTTCAGGTTCTAGGATAACACAAGCTTTGACTTGGTACAAAATGGAACACCTTTCATTATGTTGGGGTGGAGCAGATAACTGGCCAAAGGTGAAGAGCCCTTCCACAAAGCAGGTTTTTTCAGCCACTTCTCAGGATGTGGGTGCTGATGCTGAGCTTATCCGGTTCTCAGGGGGGGCATGATATTTTTTGCCCATATAAAATCCTTCCTTTATCTCTATCTCAAAGAAAAATGTGAGCAGTGTTGCCCTCTGAAATCTGCAGCTGTTTGGCCCCTGGAGAGATCCATGCTTGTTGCCTGAGTGCCCACAGGTCCACTGCAATGGGCAGCTCTCACAGGCAGCCTGGCTGAGAGCCTGACAAGGCACATCCCAGTGGGACCTCCTCCTTCCCACTAGGGAGTTAAACCCAGCCATGGGGCTGGTGCCCACTCACAGGTAGCAAGGAGGAGGCAGAGCACCCATAGCTCACTCTCCTGCTGCCTCCTAGGGAAGCAAGAAGCCTTTTTCACTGCCTTCCCCACTGTCTCCATAGCTCCAGTAAAAATTTCACATAGACTAGATTTAGTGTGCTTGATGGCTTAATAGGAAACTATTATTGACAGGGTGTTAGATTCTTTTTGTGTTTGGAAATTTGTTTTGTTGTTGTTGTGTTGTTCCTAACTTACCTCTGAGCTGCTCCTTGTGAAAGAGTAAACCCTGAGAAATTAGAAACAAAAAGATTTATAGTTCCCTTAGTTGCTTAGACATCACCCAGCTGTTGTAACAACCTTTGAATAAAACTGCTGATAACCATGGAATGAGCATTTATCACCTAGCTGTTTGATATTTACATATGCTAAATAGTTACGAGAAATGTTTTGAATACTTAGATAATTTCTCGGAAGTTCAATGAATATACATGTATTAGGTCAATATAAAGTGTGCTGGAACAAAAACAGGCACACACATCTTGGGGGAGGGATCTCCGTGTGTGTCCAGCACTGCAATAAAGAATACCTGCTTTCTAAAACTCCAAAACAAATCTTAGAGAGTTTCTCTGACTGGCTTTCTTGGTATCACCTGCTCCTGCCCTTAACGTTGCAGAGGTCTGCTCACTCCAAACTGCTACAGCACTTCGTATAGCCAAGGAAGCAAAACATCTTCCTGAAAGACAATCAGCAAATCAGCAGGACAAGGCTTTCCCACTAAGCATCCTGTCCCTATTATTTTTACTGTAACAACACAGCAATTAAAAAAAAAACAACAAAAAAAAACCCCAAACCGATCTGCACAAAAAGTAGCCAGCAAAATTGGCTGTAAACCGGTCCTGATATGTGATCAGAAATCAGGGAGTTTTGTGCCCCTGGCCTCAGCAACTCCCTAATAAATATTAGTGTAATGAGCCAGGGAGTAAGTCAGGTTTTGAGAGAGACCCCTTCGAGCGATGGAGAAACCTTTGCCAGAGTAACCCTGCTATACCATGTAAATCAGGTTTCCAAAATATGCATCTTTGCAAGCCACTCGCTCCAGTGCTTTGTGCATGGCCACCTGTACCTTGTGGGCACCACCAGGCGCTCAGTTTTCCAGGCCTGCTTCCCACTGTTGCGGGGATGAAGCTGGAGGAATGCACAAGGTTCCAAGACCCCTGCCTCTCCCTGCCCTTCCCCACAGCCCCATGGCCCTCTGCAGTCCAGTTTTGTTTTACTGATGATGAAAATCTTTGTGGTAATCATTCACCTGATTTGTGCATGTAATCAATTACTTCACTTGGCAAGAATGAGGTATCTGTGTGCATGTGGTGGGTATAATCACCATGCTAATTTGCATACCAATTGCAGTTGGTTTTCAGCTGTTGGTTACATTATGCTTTGTAATTTTTTTTAGACAATGCAAAAGTCAGTCTATGTTGCAGCTGGGGTTTAGGTTTATAGCAGTCTTCTCTTTTCAAAAATAAAAGCGCTAGCAATCCTCAAATTTTAAAAGGTGATAATGTACCAGGGGAGGGAATCTAACTCAGAATATTCAGAAAACAAATAGCAACAAGGAAATGCAAACCATGCTTTTAACTGGTATGGGGAGCCTGACCTCTGCTTGGCCTGATGAATGCGTACTGCCTGAGTAGTCCTGGATAAGCTATTTCCAGCAAAAATGAGAGATGATTAGAGCAGTAAAAAGCCGCCTTCTGTTTTTTTTTTTTTCTAAATTATACTGTGGGAGGCACCAGCAAACCTATAGTGCAAGGACTAAGGGAACAGAGGTTCATTTTATTTCTCTGTCATTCAAATACTGTTAGTACAGGAAAAACTCACAGTCATAATCACATAAAATTCTGCACATTAGCCACTTTTACAGTAAAGCACCTCTTCAAGAAAGACAAAAATGGAGAATATGGCATAAGATATGATGACCTCATAAGCCATTATAGCTAAGGAATACACTTAATTCCTTTCTATGATAAGTCTGGAATTGATCTTCCATTTATGTCCTCTTTTTAAGAACACCAACATGGTTACAGCTTCGAGGCCATGAAATGATTGTTGTATGGGTAGCAATTTTGTTATTATTGCACTTCATTTGGTGGGTAGACAAACTTCACTTTCTATTTCTCCCTTCCTAGCATCCTGCCCTGCACCTTGGATACTGATACAGGGCAGTTAACCACCACATCTTGTCTGGTGGTGGCTGGCACCTGCGCTTTGTAACAGCTCTGATCATAAACTGCATGTCCCTCTCACTCTGAGGAGGCACATTTGATGGGAAAGAAGGAGGTTGAGGACATGGCATCTTTCCATGTTTGAGACCGTCCATTTGCTGCAGTGGTGGGAATCAATGCTGCTTCTCCAGTACAGGAGGAAACCCTTCCTGCAGCTCCTTCAGGCCCTGGCAGAAACAGAGATGAGGGGATGCCAAGACTGAATTTGCAGTGAGTCTGACAGCACTCCCGGCTAGTGTGACTTGTCCAGTGTTCCTCCCAGACACTGCAGTCTCAGGGGGTATCTGGAAACCATCCAAACATCGCATGCTCCTGCAACTAAGGCCAGCACCAGCAGGGCTCAGCTTTTTGAAACCCCATGTTAGTGATACTGTGCCCAGAAACCAAGGTGACACAGCACCAGGAATACAGATTATGATGTAATTTACAATTGAGACTTTCACATCAGAGCAGGAGAGCTGCATGCCCTTCCTCCTGAGCCGCCTTGCAGTGGGTGGGCTGAGGGAATACACCCTCCTAGGGCATGGGGGCCAGCCAGCTCCATGCAAGGGCAGCCCTGCCTTTCCTCTTGGATGTAGGGCATTGCAGGCACAGATGCTACATGAGCACCCAAAATCTGGGCACTGAAAAAGGTTGCATCGCCCCACACACCATTAAACTGCAGATGAAGCCCCAGTTGGAACATACAAAGAGTGGGAACCTAGAGAAATACAGCTAGACACACCAGCAGGGACAGGAGGGAGTAATGAGACAGCATGGTCAGTCTGTGGAGCTGCAGCAGCTGCAGAGTGGGGCAGAAATGGTCGGTTTTCTTTTTAGCATAGCAAAGGAAAACTTTAGTGAAAGTTTAAAAAAAGATAATAAGTGAGCTTTGGAAATATTTATGGGGGGTTCATGCAAAGATTAAGTGCAGCAGGAGAGAAAGCATGGGAAGGTCTGTTTGAACCCTTGCAAGGTAAACAATTAAGGTAAGCATCACTGATGCAGCAGAGGTCAGTGAATAAGTAAGAGTGCTTAGGTAGTGACAAGTCTTGGAGGAAAGACAAAACACTGTCCCCTCTTAAACCATTCTCCCAGGCTAATGCAATGGGATCTACTTTAACCCTTAGAGTTGCCCTTACACTAAGTCGGCAAGGAGCACAGCGGCAGCAACGGTGAGTTTTGCAGCTGAGTGCATGTTGAGGAGGAGGGGGAGGTCCTGGAGCGAGGGGAGGCTGCAGATGTGGCAGATGTGACACCGAGCCCTGTTAGGAGTGGCCGATCTCACGAGTGGGGCTGACACGGTGGGGGAAGTGCCAGGGACAGCTGTGGGCGATTTAAACAGCCTCTAGAGAGTGCAAGTGACCAGGATGGGCAAACAGGGCATGGCACAGCAGAAGGGCGTGGCGTGGTAGTTCGTGCAGCAGGTTGCTCGGCAGTTCACACAGTCAGGGCAAGCAAGAGAGGAGAGTAGGAGAGGCAAGCAGGGAAGGGCACTGCTACCATCAGGCACTGCTATCAACCTCCAGAGCGGAACTGCCCCCGTGGCAGTTCGATAGAGCAACAAAAACTCGGGTGTCTCAGAAGTTTGAACCGTTAGTCACACAGGCAGGAACAGCCATGGTTGTTACCCAGCCAAAAGCTGTAGGTAAAAGAAATGTGGCGACCCAGACAGAGGCTGAAGATAAAGATGCAGCTGTCCAGGCCTCTGACTGCAGGGAGTGCTGGAGCCTCTCACCTGAAATGGAGAAGTGCAGGGACGACAGCTGTATTCACTGCGAACAGGTAAATGATCTGCTCAGCATGGTGGCTGAGCTGAAAGAGGAGGTGGAAAGGCTGAGAACTATAAGGGAGTGTGAGAAGGAGATAGACTGGTGGACTCAGGCTCTCCCATCCCTGAGCCAAAGGCAACAGGTTCCACATGTAGCACAGGATTCCCTATCCTCTTGCCACCAGGTAAGAGGAGGGGACAAAAAAGACAGTGGGGAATGGAAACAGGTCCCTCCTTGGAGAGGCTGGGGAGGCAGGCAAATCTCCTGCCATCCTCCCTTGCCCCACCAGTTACCGCTGCACAACAGGTACGGGTCCTTGGAAATTGAGAGCCAGGCAAGTGAAGATGGAAAGGCAGGTCCACCTGGAAAGACACCCAAGGTGAGTCATTCACCCCCACACTTCAGGACTAGTTCAACCAAGAAAAAAAGGAAGGTAATCGTGGTAGGTGATTCCCTTCTGAGGGGAACTGAGGGCTCCATATGTCATCCAGATCCCTCTCACGTGGAAGTCTTCTGCCTCCCTGGGGCCCAGGTTAGGGATATTAGCAAGAACCTCCCTGGCCTGATGCAGACCTCAGACTACTACCTGCTTTTGGTCATACAAGCTGGTAGGGATGAGATTACCCAAGTAATTAAAAGGGGCTTCGGGTCATTAGGGAGACTGGTTGCAGGACTGGGAGCACAGGTAGAGTTTTCCTCAATCCCTTCAGTGGCAGGGAGGTTCACTGATAAGAACAGGAAGATACACCTGACCAACATATGGCTTAGAGGCTGGTGCCACAGGCAGAGTTTTGGTTTCTTTGACCATGGGGAGGTTTACATGGCACTGGGGCTACTGGCAAAAGATGGGATACACCTGTCTCAGAAGGGGAAAAGGATCCTGGGGCAAGAATTAGCAGGGCTCATTGACAGAGCTTTAAACTAGATTGGAAGGGGGAAGGGGATATAACTGGGACTGCTGGTAGTAACTCTGGGAGGTACGTGCCTGAAGAGCACTGCACTGGGACTCCAGCTGCTCCAGCCAGCAAGGCAAAGTCAACTTCACTGGGGCCCAACTTAAATGCCTCTATGCTAATGCACGTAGCATGGGCAATAAACAAGAGGAGTGGGAAATGTATGGGTGCCTGCAGGGATACAACCTGATTGGCATCACAGAGACATGGTGGGATGGCTCCCATGACTGGAGCATTGGAATGGAAGGATACAGGCTCTTCAGGAAGGACAGGCAGGGGAGATGAGGAGGGGGTGTTGCTCTCTATGTCAACAACCAGCTGGAGTGTATGGAGCTCCACCTGGAGACAGATGAGGAGCTGACTGAGAGTTTATGGGTTAGGATTAAAGGGAAGTCAGGGAAAGGGGATATTACAGTGGGTGTCTGCTACATTCTGCCAGACCAGGGAGACCAAGCAAATGAGGCCCTCTATAGGCAGATAGGAGCAGCCTCATGTTCACAAGCCCTGGTCCTCATGGGGGACTTCAAACACTCCTATATCTGTTGGAGGGACAACAAAGCAGGCCACAAAAAATCCAGGTGGTTCTTGGAATGTGTGGAGGACAATTTCCTTCTCCAAGTGGTTGAGGAACCGACAAGGAAGGGTGCCATGATGGACCTTGTTCTCACCAACAAGGAGGGGCTGGTGGGGAACGTGAAGCTCTTGGGCAGTATTGGCTGCAGCAACCATGAAATGTTGGAATTCGAGATCCTTAGGGCAGTGAGGAAGGTGCACTGTAAGCTCACCACCCTGGATTTCAGGAGAGCAGATTTTAACCACTTCAGGGATCTGCTTGGTCAAGTACCATCAGATGAATTCCTGGAGGGAAGAGGAGCTCAGGACACCTGGCTTATACTCAAAGAGGAGGCCTGCATGGATGGACAGAAAGCTTCTGAACAAACTTAAGATCAAAAAAGAAGCCTACGGAGGGTGGAAGGAAGGACGGGTTACCTGGAAGGAATACAGGGAAATTGCCCGAGAAGACAGGGATCAGGTTAGGAAAGCCAAGGCCCTGACAGAATTAAATTTGGCCAGAGATGTCAAGGGCAACAAAAAAAGCTTTTATAGGTATGTTGGGGAGAAAAGGAAAACTAGGGATAATGTGGGCCCTCTCCGGAAAGAAACGGAAGACCTGATCACCCTCAACATTAAGAAGGCTGAGGTGCTCAATGACTTTTTTGCCTTAGTCTTCACTAAGAAGACTTCCCTTCGCTCGTGCCACACTGCCCAAGTCCTAGAAATCTGAGGAAGGTTCCAGAAGAACAAAAAGCTGCCCACTGTAGGAGAAGATCAGGTTCGGGAGCACCTAAGGAATCTGACGGTGCACAAGTCCATGGGACCGGATGTGATGCATCCGTGGGTCCTGAGGGAACTGGCAGATGAAGTTGTGAAGCCATTAACCATCATATTTAAGAAATCCTGGCAGTCTGGTGAAGTTTCTGCAGACTGGAAAAAGGGGAACATAACCCCCATTTTTAAAAAGGGAAACAAGGAAGACCCAGGGAATTACAGGCCGGTCAGTCTCACCTCAGTGCCAGGCAAGATCATGGAGCAGATACTCCTAGAAACTATGCTAAGGCACTTGGAGAATGAGAAGGTGATTGGTGACAACCAGCATGGCTTCACCAAGGACAAATCATGCCTGACCAATCTGGTGGCCTTTTATGATGGGGTTACAGCATTGGTGGATAAGGCGAAAGCAACTGATGTCATCTACCTGGACTTGTGCAAGGTGTTTGACACCGTCCTGCACAACATCCTTGTCTCTAAATTGGAAACATGTGGGTTTGATGGATGGACCACTTGGTGGATAAGGAACTGGCTGGATGGTCGCACTCAAAGAGTTGTGATCAACAGCTCAATGTCAAAGTGAAAACCTATGATGAATGGTGCTACGGGCTATCAGGCGAGCGAGAAATGAACTACTCACACATCTATGAGATGCAAGTTCAATCCACTTTATTATCAGAAAGCTGCTTGTTATATACCCCTTTGAGTTCCGTATACGTGTCCATGCACCAAGCATGCTACAAAACTAATTATTATTGGTTACTAGCTACTGTTCACACTCTGACCTCTCAGTCCCACTGGTTTGTTCTTATCTTGGTTTCAGGTTCACTTCCTCGCCGCAATATCCTGTTTTTCCAGCTCACATCCACATTCTTCAATTGCTGTTTATCATTTTGCCACGTAGCCACATTCTTTACTGCAGTTTATCTTTTCTGGCACGTAACTGCAAGCGGCCTAGCTAGTATCATAGTCATGTAATATTGCTAAGGCCCCAACAGAATGGTGTCCCTTGAGGGTCGGTATTGAGACCAGAGCTCTTCAACATCTTTGTCAGTGACAAGGACAGGGGGATTGAGAGCACTCTCAGCAAGTTTGCTGACGACACCAAGCTGTGTGGTGCATTTGACACGCTGGAGGGACGGGATGCCTTCCAGAGGGACCTTAACAAGCTTGAGAGGTGAGCCTGTGCTAACCTCATGAAGTTCAACAAGGCCAAATGCAAAGTCCTGCACCTGGGTCGGGGCAATTCTAAGCACAAATACAGGCTAAGCAATGAGTGGCTTGAGGCCAGCTCTGAAAAGAAAGACTTGGGAGTGGTGGTGGATGAGAAGCTGAGCATGAGCCGGCAATGTGCGCTTGTAGCCCAGAAGGCCAACTGTATCCTGGGCTATATCACGAAAAGTGTGGCCAACAGGTCAAGGGAGGTGATTCTCCCCTTCTATTCCACTGTTGTAAGGCCCCACCTGGAGTACTGCGTCTAGTTCTGGAGCCCCCAACACAAGAAAGACATGGACCTGTTTGAACAAGTCCAGAGGAGGGCCACCAGGATGATCCAAGGGCTGAAGTATCTCTCCTATGAGGACAGGCTGAGAGAGTTGGGGCTGTTCAGCCTCAAGAAGAGATGGCTCTGGGGAGATCTTATAGAAGCCTTCCAATATCTGAAGGGGCCTACAAGAAAGCTGAGGAGGGACTTTTTATAAGGGCAGTTAATGACAGAACAAAGAGAAATGGCTCTAAACTGAAAGAGGGGAGGTTTAGATTAGATATTAGGAAGAAATTCTTCACTGTGAGGGTGGTGAGACACTGGAACATGTTGCCCAGAGTTGTGGATGCCCCCTCCCTTGATGTGTTTAAGGCCAGGTTAGATGAGGTTTTGAGCAACCTGATCTAGTGGAAGGTGTCCCTGTTGGTGGCAGGGGCGTTGCAACTAGATGATCTTTTAGGTCCCTTCCATCCCTAACCATTCTATGATTCTGTGCTACAAACTTACTGCTGCCAGTGCCAGCTCTTGCAAGCTATCACAGGGTTACTTATTACCTTTCAAAGTTATGCTAAAGAGAGTCTGAGCTAATGATTCAAAACAAAAAAGACAGGTTTGTTTAAACAATATTTTCATAGGCAATATACTATTTCGATGGGTAACAAAATCTAACAAACAGGAACCTGCGTGAAGGTGCCTCACAAAGCTCAGCTTTCATTCTGTGCAATTGAAATAAATTCTTATATGGCAAATATTACAAATCAAGAGGGAACACCCAGGTACACTGGAACAGAATCATAGAATCACAGAATCACAGAACTGGCTCAATTAGACAAGACCTTTAAGATCTTAGACTCCAATCATTAACCTACCACTGACAAGTCCCTGACTAAACCATGTCTTTAAGCACTATGTCTAGACTCTTAAATACCTCCTCCAGAGATAGAGACTTCACCACTGCCCTGGTCAACCCATTACAACGTCTGATAACCCTTTCAGTAAAGAAATTCTTACTAATATCCTATCTAAACTTCCCTTGGCACAACTTGAGGCCATTTCCTCTTGTCCTATCACTTGTTACTTGGGAGAAGAGACCGACCTCCCACCTCTTTACACCCTCCTTTCAGGTAGTTGTAGAGAATGATAAGGTCTCCTCCGAGTCTCTTTTTCTCTGAGCCAAACAACCCCAGTTCTCTCAGCCACTCTGCATAAGACGTGCTCCACTCCCTGCACCAGCTTCGTTGCCCTTCTCTGGACACACTCCAGTGCCTCAATGTCCTTGGAGTGAGGGGCCCAAAATTTAGCATAACACTTGAGGTGCGGACTCACCAGTGCCGAGTACAGGGGTAGGATAACTTCTCTGGTCCTACTGGCCACAATATTCCTGATACAGGCCAGGATGTTATTTGGCTTCTTGGCCACCTGGGAACACTGCTGACTCATGTTCAGCCAAATGTTGACTGACACCCCCTGGTCCCTCTCTGCTGAGCAGCTCTCCAGCCATTCCTCCCTAAGCCTGTAGCGCTGTCAGGGTTTGTTATGGACAAAGTGCAGAACCCAGCATTTGGTCTTATAGAAAGTCATGCAATTGGTCCTGGCCTGTCCAGATCCCTCTGCAGAGCCTTCCTACCCTCAAGCAGATCAACACTTCCACCTAGTTTTGTATCACCTGCAAACTTACTGAGGGATCCCCTCGACCAGATCATTGATAAAGATGTTAAACAGGAATGGTCCCAGTACTGAGCCCTGGGGAACACCACTCAGGACCGGTCGCCAACTGGATTTAACTCCATTCACCGCCACTCTTTGAGCACAGCCATCCAGCCAGCTTTTTACCCACCCAAGCCATGAGCAGCCAGTTTCTCCAGGAGAATGCTGTTGGAAACAGTGTCAAAGGCTTTACTAAAGTCCAGATAGACAACATTTGCAGCCTTTCCTTCATCCACTAAGTGGATGACCATGTTGTAGAAGGAGATCAGATTAGTCAAGCAGGACCTCCCTTTCATAAACCCATTCTGAGTGGACCTGATCATTTGTTTTTTCTTCATATATTGCATGATGGCTCTCAGGATGATCTGCTCCATCAGCTTCCTCAGCACTGAAGTCAAACTGACAGGTCTGTAGTTTCCTGGATCCTCCTTCCAGCCCTTCTTGTAAATGGCTATCACATTGGCTAACTTCCAATCTGCTGGGACCTCCCCAGTTAGCCAGGACTGCTGAAAAATGATGGGAAGTGGCTTGGTGAGGACCTCTACCAGCTCTCTCAGAACTCTTGGGAGGATTCCATCAGGTCCCATAGACTTGTGTATGTCTTTGTGGGGCAGCAGGTCACTGACCATCTCTTCCTGGATTGCAGAGGGATCATTCTGCTCACAGTTTCTGTCTTTTATCTCAGAACTTGAATGCTGGAGCAAAATTTTGTCATTGCTACAGTCAAATCATGCACTCCCTGTGCAGAATCTGGAATTTTTTGCAAGACTGATGAATAAACAGGACAAATGCAGATTTCAGCCTTTACTCAGACTGACGTGAGTCATTTGGATTCCAGTGGCTCCTCTGGAGCACACTTAGTTGGAGCTCAGACAAATAAAGTGCTGATGTAGCCAATTAATGGAATACAGCCTTAATTTTACTTGTGTGTTGAAATGAGTGCAATCATTAACCTGTTTGAAGTGCTTTGCTGAGTTAGAAGCTAAGACTTTGTAAGATGAATGTATATTGAATTCCAGTAACGTTTTGCATAAACTTGACAGAGCTTGGAAAAGTAGCTTTTCTAGCTGACAGAAGTGTCCACAAGTCTAAAATCTGTGAAATAAAAGTATCACTTGGTATATGTGCATAACTAATGAGTATTGGGAAGGCATGCTTTAATGTGCTTTAGTTCATTAATGAATGCAGCCACTTCCAGGGCAAAATCAAGGAAAGTGCTGAACAGTGCAGAGCAAGGGAACCCAATAATTCAGGAAAGAAAATAAAGATGGCAAATGTCAGGGAACTCTAGGCATCTTCAGAATATAAAAGCCAATATATGTATTTTGTTGTGGACACCTTGATCACCTTGTCAGGGACAACAAGAAGGGTTTCTTCAAGTACATTGACAGCAAAAGTAAGACTAGGGAAAATGTGGGCCTGCTGCTGAATGAGGTGGGGGCCCTGGTGACAGAGGATACAGAGAAGGCAAAGTTCCTAAATGCCTTTTTTGCTTCAGTCTTTACTGCTAAAGCTGGCCCTCAGGAATCCCAGACCCTGGAGGTAAAAGAGAAAGTCTGGAGAAAGGGAGACTTTACCTTGGTTTATGAGGACTTGATTAGAGATCATTTAGGCAAACTCAATACCCACAAATCCATAGGCCCCAATGGAATGAACCCACGAGTGCTGAGTTGACAGATGTTATTGCTAAGCCACACTCCATTATCTTTGAAAGATCCTGGAGAACAGGAAAGGTGTCTGAAGACTGGAGAAAAGTCAATGTCACTCCAGTCTTCAAAAAGGGCAAGAAGGAGGACCCAGGAAAGTACAGGCCAGTCAGCCTCACCTCCATCTCTGGAAAGGCGACGGAACAACTCATTCTGCATGTCATCTCCAAGCATCTGAAGGAAAGGAAGGTTATCAGGAGTGGTCAACATGGATTCACAAAGGGGAAATCATGCTTGACCAATCTGATAGCCTCCTATGATGGCGTGACTGGCTGGGTAGATGAGAGGAGAGCAGTGGATGTTGTCTACCTCGACTTCAGCAAGGCTTTTGACACAGTCTCCCATAATATCTTCACAGTTAAGCTTAGGAAATGTGGGTTGAATGAAGGGACAGTGAGGTGATGTCCTGGGTTTTAGCTGAAACAGAGCTGGGTTTCTTTTTCAGTAGTTAGAATAGTGCTGCACTTTGCTTTTCAGCCTGGGACTTGTTATGAGAGAGACACTGAGAATATACCAGTGTTTGCATTTTTGTTGCTGGAAGTGAAGGACTTTGTGTTCTGTTAGTCCACAAGCCCAAGATCTAAGGGGGCGAGGAATATTTAAATAAATAAGCTAAATTGGCATTTAGATATGCCAATGGGATATTCCATATCATATAGAATCATCAGTTGCTAAAGCAACGGATGTCATCTACCTGGACTTGTGCAAGGCTTTTGACGCCGTCCCACATGGCATTCTTATATCCAAATTGGAAACATGGGGGTTTGATGGATGGACCACTCGGTGGATAAAGAACTGGATGGATGGTCTCACTCAAAGAGTTGTGGTCAAAAGCTCAAAGTCCAAGTGGAAACTGATGACGAGTGGTGTCCCTCAAGGTTCGGTATTGGGACTGGTGCTCTTTAACATCTTTGCCAGTGACATGGACAGGGGGATTGAGTGCACCCTCAGAAAGTTTGCTGATGACACCAAGCTGAGTGGTGTGGTTGACACGCTGGAGGGACGGGATGCCTTCCAGAGGGATCTTGACAGGCTTGAGAGGTGGGCCTGTGCTAACCTCATGAAGTTCAACAAGGCCAAATGAAAGGTCCTGCATCTGGGTCGGGGCAACCCCAAGCACAAATACAGGCTGGGCAATGAGTGGCTTGAGGCCAGCTCTGAAGAGAAGGATTTGGGAGTGGTGGTAGACGAGAAGCTGAACATGAGCCGGCAATGTGCGCTTGCAGCCCAGAAGGCCAACCGTATCCTGGGCTGCATCAAGAGAAGCGTGGCCAGCAGGTCAAGGGAGGTGATTCTCCCTCTGTATTCTGTTCTTGTAAGGCCTCACCTGTAGTACTGTGTCCAGTTCTGGAGCCCCCAACACAAGAGAGACATGGACCAGTTAGAACAAGTCCAGAGGAGGGCCACGAGGATGATCCGAGGGCTAGAGCACCTCTCCTATGAGGAAAGGCTGAAAGAGTTGGGATGTTCAGCCTGGAGAAGAGAAGGCTTAGGGGAGATCTTATAGTGGCCTTCCAGTACCTGAAGGGGGCCTACAGGAAAGCTGGGGAAGGACTTTACATAAGGGCAGTTAATGACAGGACAAGGGGAAATGGCTTTAAGCTGAAAGAGGGAAGGTTTAGATTAGATATTAGGAAGAAATTCTTCACTGTGAGGGTGGTGAGACACTGGAACAGGTTGCCCAAGGAAGATGTGGATGCCCCCTCCCTGGAAGTGTTTAAGGCCAGGCTGGATGAGGCTTTGAGCAACCTGGTCTAGTGGAAAGGTGTTCCTGCTCATGGCAGGGGGGTTGGAGCTAGATGATCTTTAAGGTCCCTTCGAGCCCAAACCATTCTATGATTCTATGATTCTATATCACATCATGTCCAGTATATTAGTGAGGTTCTCTTCCTCTTTTAGCTCGCTCTGGCTTTCGCTCAGGCTCTCACTCTTCTGGGATTGCGGTTTCGGTTTGGGATTGTTGCTCCTCCAGGATCATTACCTGGGAATGGGCTGGGCTTGGTCGGAGGGTGGTGAGCAGTTGCACTGCATATCACTCATTTGCATATTTTGTTACTGTTATCATTATCACTACGATTTTAATATTAGTATTATTTTAGGTTTTATTTTATTTCTGTTATTAAACTGTTCTTATCTCAACCTACAAGCCTCCTTATCCTTTTCCCCAGTCCTCTCCTCTGTCCCCTGCTGGGTGGAGGGGAAGTGGGTGAATGACTGTGTTGGCTGCTAGCCAAGGGCTAGCCCCGTGAAACTGTCACAGGTGGATTGAAAACTGGCTGAATGGCATGGCTCAGAGGATTGTGTTCAGCATCATAGAGTCTAGTTGGAACCCTGTAGCTGGCGGTGTTCCCCATACTGGGAGAAATGGCTGATATACCAGAAGGCTGTGTTGCCATTCAGCAAGACCTGGGTGGAAAGAAACCTAATGAAGCTCAATAAAGGCAACTGTAGAGTTTTTCACCTAGGGAGGAATAATCCTATGCACTGGTACAGGTTGGGGCTTCACCTGACCGGGGAGTCGTAGTGGTCAGCAGGTTATACATGCACCAGCAATGTGCCCTCGTGGTTTACAAAAGAAAGTCCCGTTTGACTAATTTGATACCCTTCTATGATAGGGTCACCCACTTAGTGGATGAAGGGAAGGTGGTGGATGTAGTTTTCCTGGATTTTTAGTGAGTCTTTTGATGCTGTCCCTCACAGCATCCTTTTGGACAAGTTGTCCAACTATGAAATGAGCAGGTTCACAGTGTGGTGGGTGATGAACTGGCTGAAGGGCAGAGATCAAAGAAGTGTAGTGAATGGGGCTGCATCTGACTGGCAACTGGTCACCAGCAGTGTTCCTCAGTGTTCAATTCTAGGACCAGTTTTGTTCAAAATATTTGTCAATGATCTGGATGCAGGAGCTGAATGCACCATTAGCAAGTTTGCTGATGATACCAAAATGGGAGGTGCTGTTGACTCTCTTGAGGGACAGGAGGCCTTGCAGAAAGATCTAGATATATTGGAGCATTGGACTATAATTAATGGGATGAAATTTAATGAATCAAAGTGCTGGATTCTGCCCCTAGAATGGAGTAATGCTGGGCACGAGTATAAAATGGGAGAGGAGTGGCTGGAGAGCAGCCCTGCAGAAAGGGATCTGGGGGTGCTGGCTGACAGCAGGATCAACAGGAGTCAGCAGTGTGCCCTGGTAGCCAAGAGGGCAAACTGCATCCTGGGGTACATCAAGCAATATGACTAACTGGTCAAAAGAGGTGATTATCCTGCTGCATTTAGCGTTGGTGTGGCCTCACCTTGAATACCGTGTGCAGTTCTGGGTCCCACAATCTAAGATGTGAGGTTCAGACTTGACATTAGGAAACATTTCTTTACCAACAGGGTGGTCAAAAGCTGGAATAGGCTTCCTAGAGAGGTGGTCAATGCTCCATGCCTGTCAGTGTTTAAGAAGCATTTGGACAATGCCCTTAATAATATGCTTTAACCTTTGTTCAGCCCTGAAGTGGTCAGGCAGTTGGACTAGATTATATTTGCAGATCCCTTCCAGCTCTCCTCTCCTCTCCTCTCCTCTCCTCTCCTCTCCTCTCCTCTCCTCTCCTCTCCTCTCCCTTCTCCGCTCACATAAGGTGCCACGGCATCTTTTAAAGAGCACTTTTATAGAGTCTCTAACAGCACAGATCTTCCTAATCAACTTCTGGAGCAGGATTTCAGTACTGATTTGGAAAAAAACTATATATTAAATCAGCAAAACTATTTTCTGGAACAAATCAGTTTTATTTTGGTGATCTTCTATCCAAGTAATAGCACAGGTCAGCATTTTATGACAATGGCCTGATTTCTTTCCTCTATTCAGTTTTTTTTTTTTAAATATAATTGTAGTTTTGCCATCAAAGCAAATTTTCACTCTTAGTTCACTGGCAGAGGCATTCCGTTACACCACGTATAAAACTGTACATGTGTGGGAGAGCACACGTGAGAGTGTGCACAGCCTAGCTATTAAGAAATTGGCCCAGTATGGGCAACATTGTTGAAAATTGTCTATAAAATAAGGGTTATGAGAAAATCTGGCTATGTTAGAATATAAGGGAAAACAGGATCTTCTGCATGTCTGTATTCTTCAAGGCTGTAATACTAGCTAGGCCCCTTTCGGCTGTGTGCTAAGGAAGATAACAAAGGAATGTGTCTGCGTGGAGGAATGGTAAACATCAAAGAAGATGGATGCCTGAGAAGAACAGGACATGACACCGAGGAAGTGAACCCGAACCGAGATAAAAGCGAACCACTTGGACTGAGAGGTCATATGTGATTAATGCAATTAGCCAATGGTAATTAGCTTCGTAGTGTCTGAATACGTGTACGGAAGTAAAAGTGTATATAACACGCAGCTTTCTAATAATAAAAGAGAGATTTGCCGACATTACAGAATGGGCATTTCTCCCGTCGCCGATGACAGCCCAGTTGCCTGTTTCTTGATTTTAAGGAAAAATAAGCCATCTTTAATTTGGTCTCGATTTCTCCCTCAAGCTGTTATGCAAGCTTTGGACAAACAGCTGCCTTTGGACTAAAAACCTTCTGTGCCTGCGGGAACTCAATGATGGACTCTGCTACGTGATCAATATAATCAAGCAAGAAGCCATTTATTTGCTCTAATACAGTTATATTTATACCCCAAAATGAATGCAATCACCCACACCTGTTAACATGCTATTGGCTCTTCACTTGCAGCACGTGCAGTTCACATGCCCCTGATTGGCTGATGGACTTTGCGTGCATCCCTTCCTGTGTGCTTGCCAGGGGACATCTTTTGGATACATTCCAAGGTTCCTTTCTCATAACTTGTCGACGCAGGTGCTTCTCGTATCTCCAGACATGTATCCCTTCAGTTCCCACCGTTCTCTCGGGGTATGCCAATACACGTTCCCACACTCCCCACAATTCCCCTCTTTTCTTTTTGGAAGCAGAAAAACCTAAAGCTTAACTTATAACTTATCAGTATTTAACAAAAATGCAAGCCACAAACTTAAAGCTTAACTTATAAGATGAAACTGATAACAAATTTTTAAAGGTTATCATTACACACACTTGGTTATAATACTTGATCAACTTCAGAATGTCCATTTGCTCTTAGAAACCCTACAATTCCCCCTTCTTGTGTTTGTACGACAAAGCCATCGTTCACCATCTTCTGCAGGGCCCTTTGCAGACACGGTAGCAAACAAAGCACTAATAGGAGGATCACCAGAATTACAAGTAACATCTGCAATCCTGACTTGAGCAGTGAAAAAAACCAGCCTTGTATTCCCCAGCCTTGAAACCAATTGCTTAACCAGTCATCATTATCTACCTTTAACTGTTTGACATTCTCCTTTAACTTGTTAATGGCCATATGAATTGATTCTGAGTGTTGTGATAAATTCATACAGCACATACCGTCAAATTCCTCACAACCATGGCCTTGAGCTAAAAGCAAGAAATCAATAGCAGCTCAATTCTGCAAAGTGGCATGTTGAATAGAGTCGACATCTGTCAGCAAGCCTGATAGTGCCAAAGAAGTAAGATTAGATTGTTCAGAAAGCCAGCATCCTAACTTGCATAGGGTTGTTACTGCACTTGCTACTCCTACTCCAGGAGCAAGAATAGAGGCTGAAATTACTTTTCCAAGATTCCAAAACTCTGCATTGGAATCACAGTCGTGCTCAAATGAGTGAGTGCTACGCTTGCTTCTTAACCGATTTTTTAACTTTCCCAAAGTCATAGTAATGTTAGGAGTTAACAGAGTTAAATGGCCTAAACTGCAGGGGCCTCCACGAACACGTGATGGTATGCCAGCCCACGCTCTGTCTTCACAGATAAGAAAAACACCTGGTGGTAGCTGTACTGGATTATGAGTAGATTTAAAAATTTTTGGTGAAGTGTAATTGCACCAAGCTGTTTTATTTCTAAAAACTGAGACAGTGGCATTTACATTCCGGGCAGTGACTCTTGTGTCGCTTGTAGAGAAATTAAAAAAGACACAGAAGTCCATAGGTACTGATCCCAACAGATTCAGCTCCTGTGGCTCTGTAGGCACCATTGGTAGGAATGGGACCCATCCATCCCAATTATCACCCACCGCTCGCATTGTGCGAATGGCTTTCCTTGCCTGCATAGGGACAAAAGACACAGGGTCATCTACTGGTAAACCCACCAGACATGTAGAAAAGGGGTTGTCTGGGGTAGCAAGAGACAAACAAAGCGTGTTCTGCTGCATTTGGTTAGCCAGAGTAATCCAAATATTTGTTCTGTGTAAGACATTATAATAAGCTTGAATAACTATCAAAAGACTGAGAAACCCTATCAAAGTACCCGTAGGTTGATGCTGCATTCCCATTGTTCTTCCTGTCAGTCAAAGTGTTTTACAGGTTTAAAAATTGGACACAACTGAGTACTTGCATGCGTGTCTATCCTGGATCTAGGTGGGGTGAGACATCTGGATTTCCGTTGTTCTTCCCATGTAAAGGTTGTCCTTTCCACGGTTTTGTCCACTGGGCAGGAACCCACCTAGGTCCACTATCTGTAAGGATACACATATAACCTCTTCCTGTTAAACGAAGTAAAAAATTAAGTACATACAATGCTTTTGAAATATGTTCCTGTGGGGTTAAGCCTATCTCCCCTGTTTTCTGTTTTTGTAAGATGGATTTAAGCCCTTGGTGAGCTCGTTTAATGATAGCTTGGCCTGTTGGAGAGTGAGGAATACCAGTGACATGCTTCACACCCCACTGCTGACAGAATTGTGCAGAAGAGCGTGAAACAGAAGCTGGACCGTTATCAGTTTTTAGCTGTGATGGTACACCCATAACTGCAAAGCAACCTCGTAAGTGTCGTTTAACATGTTTGGCTGTTTCACCTGACAGAGGTGCTGCCCACAGTACAGAGGAAAAGGGATCTATAGTGACGTGAATATATTTTAAACGGCCAAATTCTGGAAAATGTGTGACATCCATTTGCCACATCTGCGAAGGCAGCAAACCCCTGGGATTAACTCCCAGGCCGATGCCAACACCATAGTGCTGACAGTCAGGACAGGACTGAACAATTCCTTGAGCGTCTGAGAGACTGAAATTGGAGAGAGAACGTTTTAGCATTCTGGTGAAAAAAGGAATGAGCCTGACAAGCTTGGTCAAAAGTCAATACAGGAGGACCACTGTTGCAACAGAGGGAAAACCCGGACTGCTCAATATGAGTTGAATCATCAGACTTCCAATTTATTGATTACACATATGCTTCTTATATACAGCAGTTAATTAGGCTTATGCATATTCCCAAAAATCCACACTGATTGGCTCATTAATTTTCCTGAGAACTTTCTCTTTGTTATAACAGGTGGTGTTGTTCAGTTGAGCTTACAAGGACAACAACAGGATATTCCTTACTTTACGGTTATCAGCTCCCAGCTACTCCCTTCTATTTTCCCAGCTTGGTTAAGGTTGTTTTGTCTGAAGTTCTCAAGAGAGTAGGCCTCTTGAAGATTTCTGTTAATCCTCCCTGACTCATGTCAAGGGGCCTAAGTTAGGGCCTGAGCCATTTTAATACCTTCACTGCTTTCTGCTAAAAAAGCCTTTGATTGTACAATATCTCTTTAGTGATCTACAACAGACCACTCCAGGTGGGAGCTACTCATTTGTCAGCTCTATTGTTACCTTCTGTTAAGGCGCCGGGCAGGTCAGAGTGACTGCGAGTATGAGTAACAAGATAAGGCTCAGTACGATGCTGTAATAAGCGTAACAGCTGGCAGAATAAGTGAAAAAGCATCTTATTCGTGATCTCTTTGAGAATAGCCTGTTCCAAGCGAATAACTACTCCTACAACATACAGGGAGTCTGATACAACATTTAAAGGCTCCGTGGACCATTTTGTGAATGCCCAAACAACAGCTTTTAGTTCAAGGGTCTGCAAAGAATCCTCTGGGGTGCCGTTTAAAATATGTTTGTCCCAGTGTGCATTACTTAGCCAAGTGATAGCAGCCTTGTGGTTATTTTTGCTAGCGTCAGTCAAAACAGTTAAACCTCCCCCAGGAGTCGCAGAGCAAAGAGGCTTTTCAAGAAAAGTATTAGAGGACAGAAGGGAAAACAAACGATGAGGTGGATAAACATTAGAAGTTTGTCCAGAATAACCTGCTAGAGCTAATTGTAAATCGTCTGAGTGCTGCAGAGACCAATCAAAATATGCCTGTGTTAGTGGAAGGATGATATATGCAGGATCAAAACCAGCCATCTCTATCAATCTTGATCTGCCTCTCATAATCAATTGAGCTAGTGCTTCCAGTTGTGTAGTTATACTTTTACACAAATGGTACAGCAAAAAGATCCAGTCCAGTACACACAAGGGATCTTTTTTGCCATCATTCCATTGCATCAGCAATGCAAAGGGGTGACAATTTGCGGGACCTCCAGTAACAGTAGCCAAAATGACTTTTAAATCAGGATTATATCTACTGGCATATGATTTTGTTACCTTGTCTACAATGTGCTGCAAAGCAAAAGTTTGTGTTTCAGACAACTCTCTTTTAGCAGCGGCATCAGGCGTGCCTTGAAGTAAAGGCATTAAAGGACTGAGGTCTTCATTGGTTATGCCACATAACGGTCGAATCCACTGAATATCCCCTACTAATTTTTGCACATCTGTCAATGTCTGAATATGAATTTGAAGTGTAATTTTTTGTGGTCTAACTTGTTCAGCTGACAGTGTCCAGCCAAGGTAATGCCATGGTGTTTTTTTCTGAATTTTTTCTGGAACTATTTTTAAACCTGTAGACTCAAGTTTGGATCTCAATTCAGTAATTAAAAGGTCTGTGTGCAGATGTTGACCAGCTATTAAAATATCATCCATGTAATAATAAATCAGTAATTGAGGTTTGGCTTGCCAAATAGGTTGAAGTGCCCAAGCTACAAATAATTGGCATGAGGTAGGCGAATTTTTCATACCTTGTGGTAAAACAACCCAATGATATCTTTGTGCAGGTTCAGCCTTATTGATAGATGGTACAGAAAATGCAAATTTTTCACAGTCATCTGGATGTAATGGAATTGTGAAAAAACAATCTTTTAAACCAGTAACCAATAAGTCCCAATTCTCTGGAAGCATTACAGGGCTTGGAAGTCCTGGCTGAAGGGCTCCCATGTCCTGCATCACGGCATTTATTGCACATAAATCATGCAATAGTCTCCATTTCCCACTCTTTTTAGGGATGGTAAAGATTGGAGTGTTCCAAGGACTAGTAGACAGCACAATGTGTCCTGCTTGCAATTGCTCTTGCACTGAATTTTGAACTCTGGACAGCCTCTCTGCCTTTAGTGGCCATTGATCTACCCAGACTGGGGTACCAGTGATCCAGGTGAGCTTTTGAATTGGCTGCCCCCCAATGGCCGCCTCTGAAAAGGCTGTGTTGTGAGCACTGCACCCATCTGACTGGGAAGGTCTCTTCCAATTAAGGCGACTGTTGTGGCTAACACATATGGTCTCGTACTGACTTTTCAAAGAATCACAGAATGTCAGGGATTGTAAGGGACCTCAAAAGATCATCTAGTCCAATACCCCTGCCAGAGCAGGAACACCTACATGCGATCACACAGGAAGGCGTCCAGGCGGGTCTTGAATGTCTCCAGAGAAGGAGACTCTACAACCTCCCTGGGCAGCCTGTTCCAGTGCTCTGTTACCCTCACAGTAAAGGAGTTGCTCCTCAAATCCAAGCAGAACCTCCTGTGTTCCAGCTTACACCCATTGCCCCTTGTCCTATCATTGGACACCACTGTGAAGAGCCTGGCCCCATCCTCCTGACACTGACCCTTTATATATTTATAAACATTAATAAGGTCCCCCCTCAGCCTCCTCTTCTCCAAGCTAAAGAGACCCAGCTCCCTCAGCCGTTCTTCGTAAAGGAGATGCTCCACTCCCTTAATCATCTTGGTGGCTCTTCGCTGGACTCTCTCAAGCGGTTCCCTATCCTTCTTGAACTGTGGGGCCCAGAATTGGACACAATATGATGTGGCCTCACCAGGGCACAGTAGAGGGGAAGGAGAACCTCTCTTGACCTACTAACCACACCCCTTCTAATGCACCCCAGGATGCCATTGGCCTTCCTGGCCACAAGGGGACAGTGCTGGATCATGGTCATTCTGCTGTCCACCAGGACTCCCAGATCCCTTTCCCCTACACTGCTTTAACAGATCATTCTCCAAACTATACTGGCACCTGGGGTTGTTCCTGCCCAGGTGCAACACCCTACACTTGCCCTTATTATATTTCATTAAATTTTTCCCTGCCCAGCTCTCCAGCCTGTCCAGGTCTCTCTGGATGGCAGCACAGCCTGCTGGTGTGTCAGCCACTCCTCCCAGCTTGGTATCATCAGCAAACTTGCTGACAGTGCACTCTGTTCCCTCATCCAGGTCATTGATGAATATATTGAATAGTACTGGTCCCAGTACCGACCCTTGAGGGGCTCCACTAGACACAGGTCTCAAACTAGATTCTGCCCCATTGACCACCACTCTCTGGCTTCTTCTCACCAGCCAGTTCACAGTCCATCTCACTACCTGATCATCTAATCCACACTTCCTCAATTTGGCAGCGAGGATGCTGTGGGAGACCGTGTCAAATGCCTTACTGAAATCAAGATATACCACATCCACTGCTCTGCCATCATCTAGCCACCTGGTCGTGTTTTCATAAAAGTCTAGCAGGTTGGTCAAGCACGACTTCCCCTTGGTGAAGCCCTGCTGACTGCCCCTAATGACCCTCTCATCCTTGATATGCCTAGAGATGGCACCAAGGATAAGTCGTTCCATCACCTTCCCAGGGATGGAGGTGAGGCTGACCGGTCTGTAGTTACCCGGGTCCTCCTTCTTGCCCTTTTTGAAGATCGGAGTGACATTTGCCTTCCTCCAGTCCTCAGGCACCTTTCCTGTTTCCCACAACTTAGCAAAGATGATGGAGAGTGGTCTAGCAAGGACTTCAGCCAGCTCCCTCAACACCCATGGGTGCATCCCATCCGGACCCATAGATTTATGGATGTCCAGATTGCTTAATTGGTCCCTAACCCAGTCCTCATCAACTGAGGCAAACTCCTCTATTGTCCTGACTTCCTCAGGGGCCTCAGGGGTATGGGGCTCCTCAGGACAGCTTCGGGCAGAGTAGACAGAGACAAAGAAGGCATTCAATAGCTCTGCCTTCTCTGTATCTTCTGTCACCAGGGCACCCACCTCATTCATCAGTGGGCCTACATTGCCTCTAATGTTGGCTTTATCTGCTATGTATTTGAAGAAGCTCTTCCTGTTGTCCTTGACCCCTCTGGCAAGGTCTAATTCTAAGGAGGCCTTAGCTTTCCTAGTTGCCTCCCTACATCCTCTGACAACATCCTTATATTCTTCCCAAGTGGCCAGCTGCTCCTTCCATGACCTGTAAACTCTCCTCTTCCACTTGAGTTTGCCCAGCAGTTCCCTGTTTAACCAAGCAGGTCTCCTGGCTCCCTTCCCTGACTTCCTACATAACGGGATGCTCTGATCTTGAGCTTGGAAAAAACAGTCCCTGAATGTTAACCAGCTATCTTGGGCCCCTTTACCTTCAAGTACCCTTTCCCATGGGATTTCACCTAGCAATTGCTTGAAAAGGCCAAAGTTAACCCTCCTGAAGTGCAAGGTTGCAATTTTGCTCGAAATTCTGTTCCTACCACATGAGATCCTGAACTTTACCATCTCATGATCACTGCAGCTCAGGCAGTCCTCAACCTTTACAGCCTCAACCAGACCCTCCTTGGTAGTGAGTATGAGATCCAGCATCACTCCCTTCCTAGTTGGTTCATCCACCATTTGCATCAGGAAGTTATCATTGATGCACTGGAGGAACCTCATGGATTGTGGGTGGCTGGCTGAGTAGTCCCTCCAGCAAATATCAGGGTAGTTAAAATCCCCCACAACAACCAGGGCCTGTGATTGTGAGGCTGCTCTCAGCTGCCTGTAGAAGGCCTCATCAACTTCCTCACCCTGATCTGGTGGCCTGTAATAGACACCCACAACAGTATCACCCATACCAGCTTGCCCTTTAATTTTCACCCACAGACTCTCAACTCGCTCCTCATGCGCCCCGGACAGATCTCAATACACTGCAGTTGCTCTCTCACGTAAAGAGCAACTCCACCACCTCACCTTGCTGGCCTGTCTTTCCTGAGAAGGACAGAGCCATCCATGGCCACATTCCAGTCATGTGAGCTATCCCACCATGTCTCTGTAATTGCTACCAGGTCATAATCCCCTGACCGAACACGGGTTTCTAACTCCTCCTGCTTGTTCCCCACGCTGCGTGCATTGGTGTACAGGCATTGCAGGGAGCGAGCCGAGTACACCAATTTGAGCCTAGGGGGGTGGGAGGCCTCCCAGCCTTCATCAATACTAGAGTGCTGCCCCACTGGCACGAGCCCAGCTGTAACCCCTTCCCCCTTCACATCTAGTTTAAAGCTCTCCAAATGAGCCCTGCCAATTCCTGCCCCAGCCTCCTTTTGCCCCTGCAAGATAGGCCTTCCTCACAAATCACTATCTGGACTGGTGTCTTATGAAACCAGCCATTATCAAAGAACCCAAAGCCCTGCCTGCAGCACCAGTCCTGGAGCCAGTCATTCAAGGCCTTAATTCTGCCATTCCATCGCACATCAGCACCCAAAAGTCAAAGCAGCGAAGAGAAAAATCACTTGTGCCCCAGACCCTTTCAGCAGTTGTCCCAAGGCCTTGAAATCTTTCTTCATCCCCCTCAGAGTACGGGATGCAGCTTCCTCGCCACCTGTCTGGAAGATCAGCAGTGGGTAGTAGTCTGTTGGGTGCACCAGGTTGGGAAGTGCCCTGGTTATATCCCTGATCCTGGCTCCAGGAAGACTACACACTTCCTCATGATGACAGTCAACCCTGCATATTGGGCCCTCTGTCCCCCTCAGAAGGGAATCACCTACTACAATTACCCTTCTTTCTTTCCTGTCAGAGGCAGTCTTGAGGGGCTGAGTCAACCACCTCTTCCTTTGTGGCCTAGTAGGTGGGCCTTGCACCACATCTTCACCAACCTGTCCTTCAAGAGGCAGGGCCTCAAACCTATTAGAGAGAGGCACCTAACTGGCAACTGCTCTCAGGCAGCGAGAAGCACAGCGGCGGCCAACGGTAAGTCCGTGGCTGTTTACAATTTGAGAGGAGGAGGGGTGGTCCCAACGCCAGGGGACACTGTGGAAGTGATGCTGGCTCCCGTCAAGAGCAGCCAATCGCAGGAGCGGGGCTGACGCGGCAGGGGCGGTGCCAGGATCAACCGCAAGAGATTTAAACGGCTCCCAGGGAGCGCGGTGAACAGGACGGGCAAACAGTGCGTGGCACGTCAGAAGGGTGTGGAGCAGCAGTTAGCACGGGCAGGGCAAGCAGGTGAGGTGAGCAGGACAGTGCGCTGTAGCTCTGCTGATAGCAGCACTCCATCGCAACAGCTCGCCCACTTGGAGGTGTGTCCCTTGCTGCCTCCGAATATGGTGTCCTCCAGGCAGAGAGGTTGTAACAAAAACACTGTGGCGACCCAGACAGAGGGCCTGCCCCGAACGGTGGCTGTTCAGGTCTCTGGGTGCAGGGAGTGCCAGAGCCTGCTGCTGCCGGGAGGGAGGCATTCCACCTGTGTGAGGTGTGAGCAGGTGGACGATCTCCTCAGTATGGTGGTAAAACCTGAGGAAGTTGAGAGACTGAGGACCATCAGGGAGTGCAAGAAGGAGATTGACTGGTGGAGTAACTCCATGGCATGCCAGTCAGAAATGCCCCAGGAGGATAACCCCCAAAAGGTGATGGAACCCCCCCCATGTTGGGTGGGGAGAGGGGACCTGAGGCAGCCTCTACCCTGTTGCTGTCAGGCAGAGGCAAGAGACCAGGGAGATGAGGAGGGTTGGAAGAAAATCCCAGTTCGACATCATGAGTGACCTCCTTCCCTATCTGCTTTGCACCATCTTTGAAGCAAAAGGTCATTGAGGTTTTGCTGATTTGAGAAATTAGGGTACCACCGATTGCAAAAAGACCGTCGATGGTTTCAGTCAGTGGCCAATGTTTTGGCCATTTGTGTAGTGGAACTACAGTGATGTCGGACTCACTACCAATAATCATTTTTAAAGCAACCATTTCTCCATCATTATTTTGAATTTGAACCCATTCTTCTGGTTTCTTTTTTTGTGATGTTTTATGCCAACAACACTTGTTGTGTTCCTGTTGATCTAAAACCTCCATTGCCTTGGACTAAATATCCTTGACAGGGTACTTCTGCTTCAAAAAGTAACAACTGAGCAATGCGTGCACCCTTTGCGATGTTTACTGGTGGAATAAGGGTTTGTACCGTGATGTTAATAACTCCAGTATTAATCCGCATCTATTACGCCTGGTAATACATAAATTCCCTGCTTAGTGGCTGATGACCTCCCAACGACTAAAGCACTTAAATGCATTCCAACCACCTTAAATGCACCTTTGGGTCATGGTTTAACGGCCATATCTGTAATTGTGAATTCTATTGCTATTTCCAGGTCCACTCCGGCACTCCCGTCAGTGGCGGAGCGGCCGCGGTCCAAGCACCCTGAATTTGTGTCTTTGCGTGCGGGGTCTTCGCGCTCTGCTGGAAGTTTCCCAATTTTTGCCCTGATACATGATAGTTACAAATGCAGTCCTTAGCCCAATGGCCATATTTTCCACATCTTTTATATATACGATTTTCCCTCTTCGACGCAAAACAGTGTGCTTTAAAATGGCCAGTTTTGCCACAATTATGGCATGTTGCACCAGATCTGCCAGTGTGCTGATTTTTTATAAAAGGTCTCACAGCGGCTGCTAAAGCTGAAGCCATAAATGCTGCTTTGTTCTGTTCCCCCATATGGTCACATAACTCTAACATTTCACCTACGGTAGCTCCTCTGGACAACGTACATAACATTTTTTTCGTTTGACTATTGCTGTTTTCATAAGCCAATTGATCTAGTAATTTAAGTTTCATGTCAGGATCAAAGTCTGGATGGTCTTTTAAGGCAGTATGTAACCTGTCTACAAAACTTGTAAATGGTTCAGTGGGTCCTTGCCGCACTGTAGCAAACGCTGGAGTCTGCTTTCCCGATTCCGGTATACTTCTCCAAGCTTTCCAGGCTCAGTCCTGAGAAAGCTGGAGTATTGGAGTCCACAAACGGGATTGCATGTCAGCAGTGGCAAAGGGTCCTACACCCAGCAGCATATCTGCATTAACTAAGTGAAGAGCGTCACCTGCAGGACGCTGCAAGTTTTCCGCCTCTGCATTAACACAGAGGTCCTGCCAGTGGTGAAAAACCTGTATTTGTTGTGAGGGGCTTAAGAGAGTATTAGCTAGCATTCTGATATCATGAGGCGCTAAAAAGGTACCGTTAAAAATGTGCGTTAGAACTGCTTCAGTAAAAGATGATTTTAACCCATACTGACTTATAGCATTTTTTGCCTCTTTTATAATTTTCCAATCTAAAGCTGTATAAGCCCGTTCATCATTTGGTCCCACCAAAACTGGAAAAGCAGAGGGAGTATTAGGCAACATTTCCCCTTCTACTAAAGCATCCCTTATAATTCCCCTCCACTGACGATGTAGATTTTCTCCTTCCCCTCCCACCCCTTCTATTAAAGCAAGGTTTTTGGATTGTTCTGCTGTAGACACCTGAGGAACAGAAGAAGAGTTAGTATGAATAAAGGATATGGGTGAATCCTTGTCCTGGTTAGCTGCTAAGTCCTTAAGTTTTTCTATTAGCTGTTGAGATGGGTCGTCTAAGTTCACTTTTCTCTCCTCTGGTTCTCTCGGGGTGTTCAGGGTAGAAGGTGGCAGAGGTGGATAGAGGAAAGGTTTATTCTCCCAGGCTGAAGCAGAGTGCTGTGGTGAATCTTGTACAGGCACAGAAGGGTTAGTTACCGGCTGCACAGGGGGAGAGGTATTTCTCGGGGAAGGTGGTGAAAGCAGTGGAGTAGTCGTACTTGTTACTGTGGGCGCTGGCGATACAGGCAGAGGTGGATTATACATATTTGCATGAATTGCCGCAGGTGCTGGCGGTGAAATATTGTCCATAAATACCAGTGTGGAAGTAGATATCTTTTTACTGCATGGCTTACTGGTAGAAGTGGTAGGACTTAATGCTACAAAGGCTGACGCAGCAGCATCACGTTCTGCTTTTAACTCTTGAAGGGTAGTTTTTAGCTGCTTCCATAAGGTAGCAAAGTTTTGTGCTTCTTTAGATCCATTGCTAATTTCTTCCCATAGAGCATTGCCTATTCATTCCCAAGTTTCAAGTTCAAAAGCAGTATCCACCCTGGATAATAATTCTCTGTCCTTACACCATAGCAATAGACGTTTCAAACACATCACATCATATTTTATGCCTCTCAGAGAGAAAATGTTGGAGGAGTTTAATCACGGCTTCCTCCTCCTTACTAAAAGAAGCCCCCATTTCTCTATTTCTCTCTTTTTCTATTTCTCTCCTCCATCTAGCCGCTCACCTCACTGGCAGGTGAATCTCTGCTGCATCAATGCCTCCATGGGCCACCTCAATGGGTCTTCCCCTCTCTTCAGGGGCTCCGGACTCCTTATCCTCCGACCAGTTCTTCCCTTGCTTCAAAGCTGTCGCATAGTGATGAATAGGGTCCCTGTTCAGGCGCCAATTGCGGAAACTCAGTGATGGACTCTGCCACACAATCAATATGATCAAGCAAGAAGCCATTTATCTGCTCTAATACAGTTATATTTATACCCCAAAACTAATGAAATCACCCACACCCGTTAACATGTTATTGGCTCTTCACTCACAGCATGAGCAGTTCACATGCCCCTAATTGGCTGATGGACTTGGCGTGTATCCCTTCCTGTTTGCTTGCCAGGGGACATCTTTTGGATACATTCCAAGGTTCCTTTCTCATAACTTGTCGACGCAGGTGCTTCTCGTATCTCCAGACATGTATCCCTTCAGTTCCCACAGTCCTCTCAGGGTATGCCAATACACGTTCCCACACTCCCCACAATTCCGCTTTTTTCTTTTTGGAAGCAGAAAAACCTAAAGCTTAACTTATAAGTATAACTTAACTTATAGATGAAACTGATAACAAATTTTTAAAGGTTATCATTACACACACTTGGTTATAATATTTTATCAACTTCAGAATGTCCATTTGCTCTTAGAAACCCTACAATTCCTCCTTCTTGTGTTTTTATGACAGTCCCTGGCCAGGTTTATTGACACCTTCAGACTCTCCCAGAGCTGCACTTGACACACAATACAACCATTATCTCAAGTTCATACAGAAGTTGCCCACTCAGACCAACAAGGGCTGAGCCAAACCAGCTCGGTAAGTGCTTTTGGTACATAGATAAAGTTTTCCTCCATTTAGCCTCACAGAGAGCCACCTGCAGCCCATTGATCTCAAAGGAAGCCTTGCCCAGAGGAGGGAGTTTGGGGTTGCTGATGGACTTTGCAGGTAGCCAGCACAGGAAGGGATCCTTTCTTACAGGGTTGCATGCAACCAAGACATTCACTATTAAAAAAATAGCCTTCTAACCCCAAGCCCACTCCTGTCATGCTATCTCTGCACAGAAAGCCTCCTCGTTCCTTATCTCTGCCCCTGAAGATTTGTGGGATATCACAAATAACCACTGGACAAGTTAATGCTTCTTCCAACACACTGCTTGCTCCCAAGATCTATAAAGCCCCATTGCAACAGACCTGAATGGACCACTCCCTGGGGATACTGCATCTCATCCATTTTCAGTCCAACCCTGTTTTCCAGATGTTTTGAGCCAACATTGTGGGCTTCCCCCTTGTTCTCACATCTTAGATATCCATCTCCAAACCCTACCAACACCCTCACCTCCCATCAGGAAAAGCAAAGACCAAAGATGCTCAGTTTTGGCCAAGGAAAGCTTAATCCACTCCCAGTCCCTTCCAGCTCCTAGCGCTGAGGTAATGTCTTAATTTCAATTAGCCACTCATGCAGTAAACCCCCACCCCTGAGGAGGAGGTGGGCTGTCAGAATCTGACCTTCCAGGGCTTACCACCATGGTAATGCAAAACCAAGCACGCTGGAAACAAGATGTTTATAGACCACCAATTCATAATACTGAAGTTTGCAGGAAATGTAACACCATTCATGATTAAGAAATGTTCTTGTTTTCTGCAAAATATATAAAATAGTCACTCATCCCCTGAGCAGCAGATGCAAATTATACCTAGCATTAGCCTCATATGCCAACTACTATAATTCCAGGGCAGCATGAAGCTGTTTCCCAAGGATCTAGAAGTCCCTTAATGTGTCTTTTGACATCAAATGACAGATTTCTTGCCTGAGATCATTAACAAGATGACTAATTAAAGCTGATAAGTGAATTGATAAATGAAATTAAAGACATTAATATTAAAGGCCAGGCTACAAGAAAGAGAAATGTGGCTTTAGCAAACCAGAACAAGCATGGTAATCCGCATAAGATTTACAGCTCCTTTCCTGCTAGGCAAATTGGAGACCTGAAGGTTGTGGAAACTGCCAGGCTTGATGGACATCTCTCCTGAAGCATTAGCACCCCCATTACCTTCAGACACTGCCTGAGATTTTAAAAAAGCTCCTGCTCAAATTTGCCAGCAAACACCATGCCAGGGCTGAAAATATGCTGATAGTCTTGCAAAGATAACTGCATCACTAAACCCTCATGCAAAGAAAATACCTTTAGACTGTGGACAGTTTAACACCTTTTTTTTTTTTTTTTTTTAAAAAAAATCAAACTAGATTATCATCTTACTCATCCCAGTATAAATGCCAGTTAAGGACTTATTCTGGATTTATGCACATGTAAACAAGTTCAGACCCTTACCAGCTTGGTGTCCAATCCCATGTCCAGGAAGCCTCACTAAGAACCAACAGCTCATTTCTGACTCCAGCTACTCCTCACTGAAGCTGGAGGCTCACAGCAGAGTCTATTTAAGCCTCAGCTCCCACCAGCTGATGATGATCAGCTTTGAATAGACCAAACAAACATCTTTTGCTGCTCCAAAGAGCACAGAAAAATGAGACTCTACACAGTGCTGCAGGGCTGCATGAGAACAGGCACCTCCTCTGCTAACCAAAAAAAAAAAAAAAAAAAAAAGAGAGAAAGCAAGCTTCCTTTTATCTGTAGATGCCTAGTTTACAAGCAGACATATAATGGAAACAGGATGGTCAGGCAAGTGCTCATGGGTGGTGCCTCCTCATGTACCCACAGTTTCCATAAAAAACAAGATCCCTTTGGATATATCAGGACCTTGAGCTGGCAGCATGACCAAAGGAAGAGTCAGATGCCACCAGGATAATGAGAAAGCCCAGAGACACAACATGAAGCACCACTGGGGAGGGCACATTTGCTATGGAGACCTTTCCCAATCTCATCCTTCACTCAAGGAGCCCAACGCTGGGAGCAGCCACAGCATGGCAGGTGCCCAAGGGACTGTGTTTCTGAATGTCTTTTAGAGACCACCCGAGCTTGGAGAAGACAAGAGCAGGTTTCTGGAGCAGCTCCTAACCCAACCCTGGCATTTGTTGCTTGGACATGTGGCCTGGCAGGCTGTCCAGTTCCACCAGAGTCCTGCTCAAGGTCCCTTCAAAGAAGTCCCAGAAGCTACCCATGGCACAGCTTTCTCCTCTAGGTAAATGGCTGCTCCTTGTACCATTTGAGGAAGGAAGTGGAGGAGCGACACAGCATCACTTGAGCCTCCCAGGGAAAAACAGCAATGGCCAGTGGCTCCATCTAAGCTGACAGTCACCCACACCTCAGGGTGTCACCTCCAGCCAGGGCAGCTGCTGCAAGCAGCCAGGAGCACAGGGATGTGGTGTGAGAGATGGAAACATCCAGGTACTTCTACGAGCTACTGAAATCTTAATCCAAACATCTTCCCACAGGTACGTCCTCATTTTGAGGCGTCCCAGCACACGAGTACCAAGCTGCCCCTTATTGCATCTCCCCATAACCTGGATCTTCACTGCTTCCAGCATCTGTTTTGCTCCTGACCCTGCTGGGCTTATTCAATCTAACCAAAGTGATAATCTACGTTAAAGAACTACAAACCATACACATGCAGTTTTCCTGCAGACACATTTTACAGCCTTTAAAGGGAGTGAGAGAAAAGAAGTGGTTAAGGACACTTACCAAGAGGGATCCACCATGGCACATGCCAACCAGCCCAACCCAGCTGGGGCTGGGAAATGTAAAGGACCAGCGGGCAGGAAAATGGGTGAGAAAAGGTCCCAGGAGACTGCAAAACAGAGCAGAGGAGTGCAGCGCAGGGAAACAAGCATCCGACTCAATGTGAGTGATAAGCAAGTTCCCATTTATTTGTTCTAATACAGTAATATTTATACCCCAAAACTAATGAAATCACCCACACCCGTTAACATGTTATTGGCTCTTCACTCACAGCACGAGCAGTTCACATGCCCCTGATTGGCTGATGGACTTTGCATGCATCCCTTCCTGTTTGCTTGCCAGGGGACATCTTTTGGATACATTCCAAGGTTCCTTTCTCATAACTTGTCGACGCAGGTGCTTCTCATATCTCCCAACATGTATCCCTTCAGTTCCCACAGTTCTCTCAGGGTATGCCAATACACATTCCCACACTCCCCACAGAAAACATGGCAGATATTTAAAAGTAAGGTGGGTAAAGAGAGGTAAAGGTGAAGAAATCAAGTTAAGATAATACCAAAGGCAGTGCTGGCCAGGAGGACTTCTCATCTGGCATATAACCAGCTTCATAATGCATTTGCTGAAGAGCAGCAAGTGTGTCTCTACAGAGAGGCAGAGGATGGGTCTAAGCCTGGGCCTGCCAGCATCAAGGTCAGCCCAGGCTGAAGAGACCTCCTCTCACTGCTTAGTTTCTAATAGATAAAGGTCCAATGAGGGATGCTGGGCTGTGGATAAGGAATCCTAAGACAAGGACAGGGGTTCAGCACAGCTGGTCCTGCATGGTCTGGATGAATGCATAAGCCAGTGTAACATATTCCAAAAACTGCTACAAGCTTCCTGGATGATGCTGAGGTCTGGCCCTCGATTTTGTTAATGGGGCTCAAAACTGCTTTTCTTTTTGGAAGCAGAAAAACCTAAAGCTTAACTTATAAGTATAACTTATCAGAATTTAACAAAAATACAAGCCATAAACTTAAAACTTAACTTACAAATGAAACTGATAACAAATTTTTAAAGCTCATCATTACACACACTTGGTTATAATACTTGATCAACTTCAGAATGTCCATTTGCTCTTAGAAACCCTACAATTCCCCCTTCTTGTGTTTGTACGAGAAAAGCATCATTCACCATCTTCTGCAGGACCCTTTGCAGACACAATAGCAAACAAGGCACTAAGAGGAGGATCACCAGAATTACAAATAACACCTGCAATCCTGACTTGAGCAGTGAAAAAGCCCAGCCTTGTATTCCCCAGCCTTGAAACCAATTGCTTAACCAGTCATCATTATCTACCTTTAACTGTTTGACATTCTCCTTTAACTTGTTAATGGCCATATGAATTGATTCTGAGGAGTGTTGTGATAAATTCATACAGCACATACTGTCAAATTCCTCACAACCATGGTCTTGAGCTAAAAGCAAAAAATCAATTGCCGCCCTATTCTGCAGCACTGCATGCCTTAAGCTGTGCATATCTTCTACTAGGTTTTCTAACACTAACGAGGTCACGTTGGCCTGCTTGACAGACCAATATGCCAACCGTTGAATTTCAGCCAGTGCTTGAGCCGCCGCTACGCCGGGCGTAAAAAACGATGCAAAAACTCTGGCAGTGGCTGACCAAAGTTCTACTTGATCGTTACAGTCTGCGCCCAAGACATGCACATTGCGTTTACGCCACTGCTGCTTATACCGCTGAAGCTGGGTTATATTTAGCCGCTGTCGGTGATGAGGGGCAAATAGCGTGAGTTTACCTAAATAACAGGGGCCGCCAAACGCTCGAGAGGGGATACCTGGCCATGCTCTGTCCCCACAAATTAAAAACACACCTGGAGGCAAAGCTTTGGCACTACCGTTATTCCAAATTACCGATTGATTGTTACCAAGGCCAAGGGCCATGAATGGCCCAGTCATATTGTGTTGCGCTGTGTCATTAAAGCCACAATAGCCATCAAAAGTAAGGTGGCGATAAAACTCTTGGCCATTGGGAGAAACATCAGTGAATATGCTAACATTTCTATACACAGGAGGAGGGCCTTTATACCCTCCAGCTTGCAATATGATCCGATGACTGTGGCGCCTTGAATACTTGTTTCCAAAAAGAATACAGGTTTGTGTCCAGTTCTGTGAGGCATTGCCGATCGCTTGTGACCCTAATAGCTCTAGCTCCTGCGGGTCCCATGTGAGACTGACATTTAATCCAGAAATCAGTTTGGCAGCACAGCGAGACATAACCATTTCATTGGTGCAGTTCGCTATACTAAAGTTGCAGAACACGTCTGGGCTAAAATCGGGAACCCCTACTAGACAAGTTTTAAAAGGATCAGAAGCAGATTGCAAACTTAAACAGAAATCAGTTTGACCGGTGCGGTTAGCCCACGTCACCCACATGTTCACCTGAGGATTGATCGTTGATATCGCTGCTGCTGGGCTGAGAGACACTATTGCCACGATTAACCAAAGCAGGCTTGGTCCACTGAGAGGGGATCCAGCGCGGACCTGTGGGAGTAATTACACACATGTAACCTCTTCCCACAAACTGCACTTCCGCTGGCCCTTCCCAACACCCTGTTGTTGGGTCTCGGTACATTACTAACAACGGCTGCTTTGTCTCCTGAATTGCTAGGCGACCGTGAATTTGCGCCGGCAGTTCATCTCTGTCCCCAAAAATGCACAAATAATTAAGAACAAACGCTTTTGACAAGCGTTCTTGCACATCAGATATATCATCAAACTTCCCTAAAAACGTCTTTAGGGTTCGATTGGCCCGTTCTACAACAGCTTGTCCTGTGGGCAAATGTGGGATACCAGTGATATGTTGCAAACCCCATTGTTGGCAAAACTTTCGCATCTTTTGACTAACATAAGCCGGGCCATTATCCATTTTTATCTTTGCTGGAACTCCCATTGCTGCAAAACAACTAGTCAAGTGACGAACCACATGTAAGGCCTTTTCCCCTGCTTGCGCTGTGGCCCAAATAAAGCCACTGTACGTGTCAATTGTGACGTGAACATATTTTAAGCGACATGCATTACATCCATCTGCCACAGTTCACAAGGCCCTAGGCCACGAGGGTTGACCCCAACACCTAGGCCAGGGCCCCGCTGACTACATGTGGGGCATGCTCGGACGATGCCTTTGGCCTCATCCATGGTAATACGAAACTGTTTATAAAGTCCTTTAGCATTCTGGTGGAAGGTGGCATGGGCTTCACGCGCCTTGACAAAGTCACTCAAAGGAACTACTGCAGACACTAATTGGTCCACACGTGCATTCCCTTCGCCAAGGCCCTCAGCCCACTTATGACTTCTCACATGGATCACTGCATATTGTTGCAATCGTTGAGTGATCGCCATCTGTAACATTCTTAATAGCTCAAACAATCTTTGATTCTTAATATCTCTAATGCGTGCATCTTCAATGCATTGCACTATTCCAACTACATAGAGCGAGTCTGACACCACATTCAACTCTGCCTCACGCCATGTCAAAAAGGCCCACACTACAGCAGCTAACTCCAAAGTTTGCAACAAGTCACCCTTGGTGGCTGGCAGGATCTGTTGTCGCCATTGTCCGTCTTCCTGCCATGTGGCTGCTGCTCGCCGCAACTTTCGGCCGGCATCCGTAAACACGGTGACAGCATTTGCGAGCGGCTGAGGGCTTCTTTTCCCTGGCGTCAGCCACTCTTGCTGGCTGACCCATCGCAGCACAGGGGAGGACACTGCCCGCACTTCTATCGGCACCGCTACTGATAGCAAACTCAGTTGCAGCGCTGGGGACTGCTGCAGAAACCAGTGTAAGTCTGCCGCTTTGATGGGCAAATACATTACCGTGGGCTCCATTCCCGAAATCTGCAGGACCCTGGTACGGCCCTTGTGGATAAGTTCCGCCAAATTTTCAATTTTTGTTGAACAGTCACTTTCGGTTGAATTGATGTATATAACCATTCTAAAACCCACACTTCCCCTTTTTTCTTTTTGCACTGGGTAAGTGCACCAATCAGTTGAGTTGAGCCATTTAAGATGGTGAGATCAATGGCACAGTCAGGGTCTCTTCTGTTGACACAACCATGAGTAAAAAGTTCGCTGATTTGGCCAATCACCTGCAACTGTTCCAGAGTAGGACATATACGTTGAGCTGGATCTGTTCCACAGAGCAGCGGGCGCAAGACTTCCAGGGCCTCGTTGGGGATTCCCACAATAGGTCGCAGCCATTGCAAATCCCCTAACAGCCGCTGGGCATCATGTAGGGTGCACAGGTTGGTGTTCAGAGTCAATTTCTGAGGTCGAATTTCCGACTCTGATATTTGCCATCCTAAATATCTCCAAACTGGCGTTCGCTGTACTTTTTCAGGGGCAATGACCAAACCCTTGTCCTCTATCTTTATAGCTAAAAACCGTTCCTGAGTCTGGTCAAAAGGCCTCTCTTGAGCTACAGAATGTCATCCATGTAATGATAGATGATGACAGTCGACCATGCCTTTCGCACAGGCTGCAAGGCCTGGTCCACAAACAATTGGCACAAGGTTGGACTGTTTTTCATGCCTTGAGGCAATACTGTCCATTCATACCGCATAGCGGGGCCCTCCCTGTTAATAGCTGGGAGGGTGAATGCAAATCTTTCAGCATCCGCTTGGTGCAGCTTAATTGTGAAAAAGCAGTCCTTTAAATCCACAATTAACAAGTGCCATCCCTTCAGTAGCACGGCCGGATTGGGAAGGCCTGGCTGCAATGCTCCCATGGCTTGCATTTGGTTGTTGACAGCACGCAAATCATGCAACAGTCTATATTTACCAGATTTCTTTTTAATGACAAAAATTGGTGTGTTCCACAGGCTCGTGGAGGGCTTCAAGTGTCCTTGCTGCAATTGTTCATGCACTAATGCAGTTGCGTGCTCTAGACTTTCCTTTTTCAGCGGCCACTGTTCGATCCACACAGGTTTATCAGTGAGCCACTTGAGCTGGATCGGGAAAGTCCACACAGTGACCGCTCCTAAAAATGCTTGTTGGTAGTTAAAATAGCTCCTAATTGGTCGAGCACATCACGGCCGATTAGGGCAAAAACGCCACAGGGCAACGGCATGATGGTGATCAAAACTGATGCAGTTCGGCCATCTAGAGTCACTTTGATGCGCTGCACGCTACTGCGCACGGCGGTGGAGCCACCAACTCCTTCAACTCCTCCAAGGGTGGCTTGCAAAGGCCAATGGGGCGGCCACTGCTGTGTAGCTACGATGGTGACATCAGCTCCAGTGTCTAGGAGGGCCATTAGTTTAACATTTTCTTGTCCATTGTCCATGTCAACTGATACCACTGGCCGCCTATTCAGAGGGACTGTGAGCAGTGCAAGGCCTCCAGTGGAACCAAAACCAGCACTACCACGAGCGTCTTCACTGAGTGACCCCATGTCTGCAGTTAATTGGGGCAACGGCACTAATTGAGCGATGCGACTTCCTGCAGGAATGTGCATGGGCGGAAAGTGAGTTTGGACTACAATCTGTACAGTCCCAGTATAGTCTAAATCGATTACTCCAGGCAAGACAAACAGTCCTTTGAGTCCACTAGATGAATGTCCTAATAACAAAGCGCCTACTGGTTGACCGTTAATTACCAGCGGGCCCGTAGTTGTGGTTGGGATTTTCTGGGGTTGAGTATCTATTAACTTGGTGCTTACTGAGGTTGCCAGGTCCAGGCCGAGGCTTCCACTGGTGGCTGGCCGTAGGTTTGCTGCTGGCTGTAGGGTTGCTGCAGGGTTGCAGGCTGCACTGCGGCCACTACTGTTGTCTGCGCGCGACGGCACCCCGCGCTCTGCTGGCAGTTTCCCGAGCTTCGGCAATTGGCGGTGCTGTGAGTGTTGGTGTTACAATTTTGACACCAAAGGTTAACGCGGCAGTTCCGTTTCATGTGTCCAGGTTGCCCACAGCGAAAACACCGTATAGATCTCCGGTTCCTCGGGAGGTCTTTCTGTTGGTTTTCTTGCTGATTGTCTTGGCGGAGGCGCTAGTGCAGCAAAAACCTGAGTCTGAGCTTCTACTAATTCTTTCCCTAAACCTTTTATGGCTTCAGCTATCATTGCTTGGGGACCAACAGGGACTCTACTCATGCGCTCTAACATATCTTCAATGGGGGCATCAGTGGGCAGCTGTATTAATATAGCTTTTGTGGCACTATTGGAGTTTTGCAAAACACACTGCTGAAGCAGCACTCCTTTCATAAAGTCTGGACAATCTGACAAATTTATGGCCGCTGTGACTTTATCTACAAAATCAGCAAATGATTCTTTTCCTTGTTTTATTGACATATAAGACGGAGTTGGGGGGGGCTGTTTTAACTAATTCTATGGCATAGCGCGTGGCAGCAGCGGCACCCCGCAAGCGGAAGTGGTACCGGAGGGTGGGGGGGAGGGGGGTGTGACCGCTTCCGGTGTGGCCGGTTCCGGTACCGGCATGGAGGCGCCTCCCCCCACCGGGCCGGGGCCGAGCGCCAGGACCGCGGCCCCTGGGTGTGTTTCGCGGCAGAGGGAGGGGAAGCGGCAGCGGAGGAAGGGCCGGGCCGGCTCCAGGAGGAGGGGTACAAAAGTAGCTGGTACCGAGGCCAAGCCTTCCTGGCTCCCCGGGGCCGTCAGCAGCGGTGCCTAAGTGTTGGGTGGCCACCGCTGCCACCTGCTGTTCTACACGATATCGTTTTAAACAGTAAACTACGTCTCGCCACAGCTTCATTAACTTTTTAGCTGCTTTATCCTCATCTATGACCCGATCCCACAGCCAATCACCAAATTTCCTCCACTCTGATACTTCAAAAAGAAGATTAGGGTCTTTAAAAAAGTTCTGAGCTCTCCCTAACGCTACTAAACCCGCTAGCTGCTTACAGCTTACCCCACACTTCTCTAAGAAGCGCTGTAATAAATCAAGGGTTACCTCTAACTCCATCTTAAGATGCTGCAACAAGCGTGTCCCGCGTCAATCGCTCACGCTCCTGCATTGACCCGCAGAAAAACTAAGCAGCTCAGGCTTCCCCTCCCGAATCCGCCGGCAGAATTCCAACCAGTCCAAGCGCAACTGCTTGCTGCTCCCCGGAGCTGCTCCCGGTGCCGACTCCGATGCACCGCTCCCATGGTCAAAGGGTCCCTGTTTGGGCGCCACTTGCGGTGCGGGGAAAACAAGCAGCCGACTCAATGTGAGTGATAAGCAAGTTCCCATTTATTTGTTCTAATACAGTTATATTTATACCCCAAAACTAATGAAATCACCCACACCCGTTAGCATGTTATTGGCTCTTCACTCACAGCACGAGCAGTTCACATGCCCCTAATTGGCTGATGGACTTTGCATGCATCCCTTCCTGTTTGCTTGCCAGGGGACATCTTTTGGATACATTCCAAGGTTCCTTTCTCATAACTTGTCGACGCAGGTGCTTCTCGTATCTCCAGACATGTATCCCTTCAGTTCCCACAGTTCTCTCAGGATATGCCAATACACGTTCCCACACTCCCTACACGCGTGGACAGTCTGATTGCCCCGGCATGGACAGGTCCGCCAATAGATGGCTTAGCCCAGGCACGGCAATCGCAAGACTTTTTCTACCAAGCAGCAAATGTTCCACAACGACAATTCCACATTTCTGAGGCTGAGGCACGCAACATTGTCCTCTCCTGTCCTGACTGTCAGCAGCAATCCGATGGCCTTGCAACAGGGGTCAATCCCCATGGTCTTGGACCCCTAGAACTGTGGCAAATGGACATAACACACATCCCGGAATTTGGTAAATTTAAATATATGTACATGTTTCTATCGATACCTGGTCTCATGCTACATGGGCCACAGCACAAACAGAAGAATCTAGTAAGCATGTGCAACGTCATTTACGTGCAGCATTTGCAGCACTTGGTGTTCCCCGTGAAATAAAAACAGACAATGGACCTGGATACATAGACAAAACTACAAGCCATTTTTTAGCCTTGTGGGGCATTTAACGCAGTACTGGTACACTGCACTTGCCCACAGGACAAGCTTTGGTTCAATGTACTCATCAAACATTAAAACACCTGTTGCAAAAACAAAAGAAAGGGGAATCGGGCTTAACACCTCATGAAAGACTCAGCAAAGCGTTGTATGTATGAAATTACCTAAGACTGCCCCAAGGGGAACTGCACCCTCCAATGGTGGCACATGGCAAAGGCCTATCAGGAGGACTGGACAATATAAAAAGAGGCCAAGCCACAGTATGGGTAAAAAATGGTGTCACTGGGCAATGGAAGGGTCCCAGAGAACTGATAACTTGGGGTAGGGGCTGTGCTTGTGTCCTTACAGATCCTGGAACACGGTGGGTTCCGGCGAAGTGGATACGCCCCTGGTTGGAAGACAAGCAAGAGGCACAAAAGAAAGAGGATCTGTCTTGAGCTTATAGTCATTACTGCATTAAGATTTTTTGTTAATTGGTGTTGTTTCAGGACCCTGGGCTGTAGTACCTGGACAGAACAAGTGGGTAACTTTTGCTAATATAACAAAGCAAGAATCACTGTGGTTTTCACTGTCTACGCCCAGGAATCCTTTTAGAACCTGTCTTATAGGAGTGCCTTTGTATAACTTTGAAAGCTTTTTAGGATATGTAAGTATTGATAGCATTATCACATTTAACGAAACACAGATTTAGCAGCTATATAATCAGACATGTCCAAATAACAATTTTAAGCACTATAAAAATGCTATGCTAGCTTTTAGATCTGTTTTCATAATCTCACATTTAAACACATCTCTTATAGAACCACAACAACACTTGACACAAGAGAAGCATTTCTTATTTTGATGAAAATTGTAACTATCAGATACAGTTTTGGGACAGTGCTGCCATGATCCTAACTGTGCTGTTTTCCCTAACGTTGCAGCAGGAAAAGCATTAGGAGATGTGAAAAAGCTAGGTTGTCGGATAGCTAAAAAAACAAATCTCACGTCAGAAATTCTCACATAGATGTTAGTAGACACTGACAGCATTAGACATGCAACATTGCAAAATAGAGCAGCAATTGATTTTTATTTGTTAGCACAAGGGACATGACTGTGAGGAATCTGAAGGCATGTGCTGTATGAATCTATCAGACCACTCAGAATCAATTCATATGGCCATTAAAAGGTTAAAGGAAAATGACAAACAGTTGAGGGTAAACAGTGATGATTGGTTAAGCAAGTGGTTTTTACAAGGATGGATCTCTTCACTATTAAAGTCAGGATTTGAGATGCTATTTGTAATTTTGGTAATCCTTTTATTAGTGCCTTGTTTGCTATTTTGTCTGCAAAGGGCCCTGCAGAAGATGGTGAACAACGACTTTGTGGTACAAAAAAAAAAAGGGGGAATTGTTGGCGCTTTAAGAACCGAAGCTACAGGCGGCTTTGGCCTTGAGCAATTAAGTTCTGACTTTGAGTGAAAAAATAGAACAGAGCAGATTCACAAGAAAGAATGCAAGAAAAACAAGATAAGAAAACTTCTTATGTAATTAGTCAGAAGTAAAAAGAATGCCTCATGAACAGGTGGATTTATCCAATCAAGTGTTGTAACCAGATGTGTGAACAGTAGCTTTTGGCCAATTGTAGTGGGTCTGGCTGGGATGGAGTTGATTTTCCCCGTGGCAGCCCTCAGAGTGCTGTGTTTTGTATTTGGTGGCTCGAGGGGTGTTGATAACACACCAGTGTTTTGGTTACTGGTGAGCAGTGCTAGCACAGCACCAAGGCTGTCTCTCCAATATTTCCCCCAGTAGGCTGGGGGTGGGGAAGGTCTTGGGAGGGGACACAGCCAGGACAGCTGACCCAAACGGACCAAAGGGATATTCCATACCATATGATGTGTGCTCAGAAATAAAGCAAGGAGAACAGAGGGGGAAGGGGGGGCATTCGTTACTTCCGTTTGTCCTCCGGGAACCGCAACGCGTATGAAGCCCTGCTTCCCGGGAAGTGGCCAGACATCGCCTGCTGATGGGAAGTAGAGAGTAAATATTTTGTTCTTTTGCTTCTGCATTTGCAGCTTTGCTTTGCTTCTATTAAACTGCTTTTGTCTCGATCCACGAGTTTGGTTTTTTTTGTGTTCCATCTTATTTTCTCCCCTCCCCATCTTGCTGAGGAGGGGGGTGATAGAGTGGGCTTTGGTGGGCACCCAGCATCTAGCCAGGGTCAACCCACCACAGTCTTTTTTTTTACATTCAGCATGCTTTAGCTGCAGTAGTTATTAAGCAGTGAGCTCCTGTGCACGTCACGGAGTTTTGGTTTTTTTTTTCCTTTCTTTGCTGGTAGCATTGCTTATCTCTGTTTCTGCTCAGTTTGGGAACATGTTGATAACAGGAACAGCTCTGTGCTTCATGCTGACATTCGTAGTTTTGCTGTGCTGGGGGAGCTATTCTGTGGGGAGGATGAAGGAACTCGGGAGTGTGCTGGTACAAATAGTGACTATGTGCTTAGTCCTGGCACTGATGGCCTTACTGTGCTGGGGGAGCTATCTTGTGGAGGAGACAAGAGAATACATCTCCCTTTCCCTACCTGAAGTTAATGTAGATGGTTTTATTATGCAGGCTCCCGAGGTCCTTGTTCACCTTTATGTGAGCTGTTTATTACTACTTAGTAATACTATTGGAATATTATGGTTTTTGTGGAATATAGTCTCGTCCTGGTGTAAGAGAAGGCAGCTTTTGGGTGATGAAATACTGAAAAGTGCCCTGAAGCAGCCGGTCCCTGGGTGGCAGGGTGTGTGGAAGGATTTGGGCAGGTTCTTAGGACAGTTATCACCTCCCATAGCCTGGGATTTTACACCTGAAGAAGCACACAACCCTGGAAAACTAGCGCGTCACTTGATGGAGGGGTGCCTGGCCTACCCCAATGAGAACCAGCAGCTTCTAGCACTGTACTGGGGCTTGGCCTGTGCCTATCGAGCCACAGTTCAGTACTTTCAGAGGACTGTGGTTGAGGCAGGGACCCAGACTACATCCGAGGACACCATGGTTGAGACAGGGATCCAAACAACAACAACTACAGTAATTGCTCCGGTGGTGAAAAAGAAACAGTGGACAAGGAGAACCACTGGTCCATATCATCGATTAGTGAGGGCAGAGGAAGAAGAGGATCAAGAAGCCGGTCCTTCCATGAGGGACTTGGAGGAAGGAGTGAGAGAGCTAAACCAAGAAGCAGAAACTACCCGGTCCCTGACCTCATCAGAGCTTCGAGACATGCGGAAAGATTGCAGCCGCCAGCCAGGTGAGCGGATTGCTGCCTGGCTGCTCCGATGCTGGGATAATGGGGCCGACAGCCAGCAATTGGAAGGAAGGGAAGCCCAGCAGCTGGGATCCCTTGCTAGAAACCGTGGGATTGAGAGAGGAATTGGAAGAGAGGCGGCAATTTGCAGTCTCTGGAAACGGCTCCTCTCTAGTGTGAGAGCTCACTATCCGTTCAAAGATGACCTCATGAATTCCCCAGGAAAGTGGACTACAGCAGATGAAGGTATCCAGTATCTGAGAGAACTGGCAGTGCTGGAAGTCATCTACAGTGATCCTGACAATGATGAGAACTCCAAAGATCCCGAGGATGTCCTGGTCACACGGGCTATGTGAAGGAGGGTAATCCGAGGTGCCCCACTGCTATATGCTAATAGCTTGGTGGCAATGTATTCTCCCGATGTTGAGACACCAACTGTGGAAAGAGCATCTTCATGGCTTCAAAACTTCGAAGAGAATCTCTGTACCTCCTCGTCCCTACGGGCCAGCACCGTGGCTATCAAAGGCATGCCGAGGAATCAATCCTCTCCTGCCCCAGGCAGAGGGAAAGGGAGCCCCCGACGTATGCCACGTGGTGCACTCTGGTTCTTGTTGCGTGACCAGGGTAGGACATGAGGAAGTGGGATGGTGAACCTACCTTTAAACTGGAGGCCCGTGTACGCGAATTGAAGGGGAAAACAGCCGTTAAGAAAGGACCAATTAAGAAGGCTGTCAGTGTAATTGGTGCTGACACCCAGGAAGGCAATCAACCATCTTCCAGACATAGAAAAACTGAAATCACCTACCTCGACCCTGGTGAGGGGACGTCTGGTCTGGCACTACAAAGGTCAGACAGCGAATACTCTGATGAAGAACAGGAGTAGAGGGTCCCTGCCTTCGGCCAGGAGGAGGAAAGGGACGATCGTGTATATTGGACTGTGTGGATCCGATGGCCTGGTACATCAGGTCCACAAAAGTATAAGGCTCTGGTTGACACTGGCGCACAGTGTACCTTGATGCCATCACAATACAAGGGCACAGAACCCATTTGGATATCTGGAGTGACAGGGGGATGCCAGGAATTGTCTGTGTTGGAGGCTGAGGTGAGCTTGACGGGAGACAAATGGGAAAAGCATCCCATTGTGACTGGCCCAGAAGCCCCTTGCATCCTTGGCATCGACTATCTCAAGAGAGGGTACTTTAAAGACCCAATGGGGTACAGATGGGTTTTTGGTGTGGCCACTGTGAACACAGACAAGGTCAAGCAGCTGTCTACCCTGCCTGGCCTCTCAGAAGATCCCTTTGTTGTGGGATTGCTACAAGTTGAAGAACAACAGGTGCCAGTTGCCACCAGGACAGTGCACAGGCGGCAATATCGTACAAACCGAGACTCCTTGGCTCCCATCCGTGAACTGATTTGTCAACTGGAGAGCCAAGGAGTTGTCAGGAAGACTCATTCACCTTTTAATAGCTCCATATGGCCAGTGCAAAATTCTGATGGAACGTGGAGATTAACAGTAGACTATCGTGGCTTAAATGAAGTGACACGACCACTGAGCGCTGCTGTGCCGGACATGTTAGAGCTCCAATATGAATTGGAGTCCAAGGCAGCCAAGTGGTACGCCACCACAGACATTGCCAATGCGTTCTTCTCCATTCCTTTGGCACCAGAGTGCAGGCCACAGTTTGCTTTCACCTGGAGGGGTGTCCAGTACACCTGGAATCGACTGCCCCAGGGGTGGAAACACAGCCCCACCATTTGTCAGGGACTGATTCAAAATGCACTGGAAAAGGGTGATGCCCCTGAACATCTACAATACATTGATGACATCATCGTATGGGGCAATAAGGCAGAAGAAGTGTTTGAGAAGGGAAAAAGAGTAATTCGGATTCTTCTGAGAGCTGGCTTTGCCATTAAGAAAAGCAAGGTCAATTGACCTGCACAAGAGATTCAATTCTTGGTAATCAAATGGCAGGATGGACGCCGTCATGTGCCTATGGATGTGGTTAACAAGACAGCAGCTCTGTCTCCCCCAGCTAACAAGAAGGAAACACAAGCTTTCCTAGGCCTTGTGGGATTTTGGACAATGCATGTTCCAGGTTACAGTCAGCTTGTGAGACCTCTCTATCAAGTAACTCGAAAGAAGAACTGTTTTGAGTGGAGCCTTGAGCAACAACAAGCCTTTGAGCGTATCAAACAAGAAATAGGTCGTGCAATGGCTCTTGGGCTTATCTGAACAGGACCAGCTGTGCAAAATGTACTCTACACTGCAGCTGGAGACCATGGTCTCACCTGGAGCCTCTGGCAGAAAACGTCAGGAGAAACCCGAGGTCGACCATTAGGGTTTTGGAGCCGGGGGTATCGAGGATCAGAAGTCTACTACACTCCAACTGAAAGGGAGATACTAGCAGCATATGAGGGGGTTCGCGCCGCTTCAGAAGTTGTTGGTACAGAAGCGCATCTGCTCCTGGCACCGCGATTGCCTGTGCTACACTGGATGTTTAAAGGAAACATCCCTTCTACACATCATGCAACCAGTGCTACATGGAGTAAGTGGGCAGCACTGATCACGCAATGAGCTCGACTAGGGAATCACAACCGTCCAGGAAACGTGGGGCATGAGAGATTGGAGATAAGGTTATTAACGGAGAGAGGAGAGGTAACGGGCAAAACATAGAATGAACATGGCTAAAGAGTGAGGAGTGATGAGTAGGACAATTATGGGGGATTTTATCGATTTAATTTTGGTGAAGAGACAAGGGGTGGATTGTGTGTGTAAATTGTCCACTTTTGTCTGGGGTTGTGATGACGTTATTTTGATTTTGGTGTGGGGAATTATTTTCTGTTGATGTGAGTAGAAGTTTGTGAAGATTGTGTGATGTATGTGGATTTTAGTGATGATTTTTAAATATGTGATTCACAGAGGCGAGGGGTGGGATGTATTGGGTTTGCGTGGCAAGGTTTTGGTAGCAGTGGGGGAGGGGGGGATATGGGGTGGCTTCTGTGAGAGAAGCTGCCAGAAGCTTCCCCCATGTCCGACCCGACACAGCCAATGCCAGCCGGCTACAAGAAGGGACCCGCCGCTGGCCAAGGCCGAGCCAATCAGTGACGCCTCTGTGATAACATAATTAAGAAAAAAAAAAAAAGGAAGGGAGAAAAAAAAGCTGCACACTTTGCAGCGGGAGAGAGGAGTGAGAAGATGTAAGAGAAAACAACTCTGCGGACACCAAGGTCAGTGAAGAAGGAGGGGGGAGGATGGGCTCCGACACCGGAGCAGCGATTCCCCTGCAGCCTGTGGTGAAGACCATGGTTAGGCAGGCTGTCCCCCTGCAGCCCATGGAGGTCCATGGTGGAGCAGATGACCACCTGTAGCCCGTGGAGGACCCCACGCCGGAGCAGGTGGATGCCCGAAGAAGGCTGTGACCCCGCGGGAAGCCCGCGCTGGAGAAGGTTCCTGTCAGGACCTGTAGCCCGTGGAGAAAGGAGCCCACGCCGGAGCAGGTTTGCTGGCAGGACTTGTGACCCCGTGGGGGACTCGCGCTGGAGCAGTCCCTTCCTGAAGGACTGCACACCATGGAATGGACCCATGCCAAAGCAGTTCGTGAGGAACTGTTGGTCATGGGAAGGACTCACGCTGGAGAAGTTGGTGGAGGACTGTCTCCCGTGAGAGGGACCCCACGCTGGTGCGGGGGAAGGAGACCTCCCCCTGAGGAGGAAGGAGCGGCAGAAACACCATGTGATGAACTGACCCCAACCCCATTCCCTGTTCCCCTGTGCCGCTGGGGGGAGGAGGTGGAAATCGGGAAAGAGATTAAGCCCGGGAAGAAGAGAGGGATGGGGGAGGTGTTTTAAGTTTTGGTTTTACTTCTCATTCTCCTCTAATTTCGATTGGTAATAAAGTAAATTTGTTTTTTCCCCCAAGTCGAGTCTGTTTTGCCCGTGCCAGTAATTGGTGAGTGATCTCTCTCCGTCCTTATCTCCACCCACGAGCTTTTCGTTATAATTTTCTCCCCCTGCCCATTTGAGGAGGGGGAGTGATAGAGTGGGCTTTGGTGGGCATCCAGCTTCTAGCCAGGGTCAACCCACCACACCAATGAAGAGTTGTTTATGTGTGTGTGTGTGTATTAGCAGCTTAAGAGTATATAAATGATCATGTAACCAATAATAAAGGTCTCCAGTAGAATTCACATTGAATCGTGTGGAGTCCATGGGTGAATCCCTCTCGGCACAAAGACTGGAGTTGATGACTCAAAGATATTGTGAGGCTATGCAGGGAGAAAATTAGAAAAAATTTCTAGCCCAGCTAGAAATTAATCTGGCTTCTGCTGTAAAAGGCAACAAAAAGTCTTTCTATAAATACATTAGTAGCAAAAGTAGGGCTGGGGAGAGCCTCCCTCCTCTATTAGATGCAGGAGGAAACATGGTGACTGAGGATGAGGAAAAGGCTGAGGTGCTTAATGCCACCTTTGCCTCAGTCTTCAGTAATAGAACCAGTTGTATTCTGGGAATCCAGCCCCCTGAGCTAAAAGACAGAGACCGGGAGCAGAATGATCCCTCTGCAATCCAGGAAGAGATGGTCAGTGACCTGCTGCACCACATAGGTGTGCACAAGTCTATGGGACCAGATGGAATCCACCCAAGGGTTCTGAGAGAGTTGGAAGAGGTGCTCACCAAGCCGCTTCTTATCATTTTTCAGCAGTCCTGGTTGACCAGGGAGGTCCCAGCAGACTGGAAGTTAGCCAACATAACACTCATCTACAAGGAGGGCCAGAAGGAGGATCCAAGAAACTACAGGCCTGTCAGTTTGACTTTGGTGCAGGGAAAGCTGATGGAGCAGATCAACTCGAGTGCCATCATGCAGTACATGCAGGACAACCAGTCGGGCCCAGTCAGCACGGGATTATGAAAGGCAGATCCTGCTTGACTAACCTGATCTCCTTCTATAACATGGTCACCCACTTAGTGGATGAAGGAAAGGATGAAAGATGTTGTCTATCTGGACTTTAGCAAAGCCTTTGACACTGTTTCCCACAGCATTCTTCTGGAGAAACTGGCTGCTCATGGCTTGGATGAGCGTATACTTTGCTGGGTAAAGAACTGGCTGGAAGGCCATGCCCAAAGAGCGGTGGTGAATCAAGTTAAATTCAGTTGGCAACCAGTCACGAGTGGTGTTCCTCAGGGCTCAGTACTGGGGCCACTCCTGTTTAACATCTTTATCAATGATCTGGATGAGGGGATCGAATGCACCCTCAGTAAGTTTGCAAATGAAACCAAGCTGGGTGGGAGTGTTGATCTGCTTGAGGGTAGGAAGGCTCTGCAGAGGGATCTGGACAGACTAGATCAATGGGCCAGGACCAATTGCATGAGTTTCAATAAGGCCAAATGCTGAGTTCTGGACTTTGGCCATAACAACCCCTGACAGCACTACAGGCTTGGGGAGAAGTGGCTGGAAAGCTGCTCAGCAGAGAGGGACCTGGAGGTGTTTATTTTAGCTAGCTGAACATGAGTCAGTAATGTGCTTAGGTGGCCAAGGTAGCCAACAGCATCCTGTCCTGTATCAGGAATAGTGTGGCCAGTAGGACCAGGGAAGTTCTCTTACCCCTGTACTCAGCACTGGTGAGGCCACACCTCGAGTACTGCGTTCAGTTTTGGGCCCCCCTACTACAAGAAGGACATAGGGGTGCTGAAGCGTGTCCAGAGAAGGGCAATGAAGCTGGTGAAGAGTCTAGAGCACATGTCTTATGAGGAACGGCTAACAGAACTGGGGTTGTTTGGCCTGGAGAAGAAGAGGCTCGGGGGAGACCTTACTGCTCTCTACCACTACCTGAAAGGAGAGTGCAGAGAGGTGGGGGTGAGTATCTTCTCTCAAGTAACAAGTGATAGGACAAGAGGAAATGGTCTCAAGTTGTGCCAAGGGCAGTTTAGATTGGATATTAGTAAGAATTTATTTACTGAAAGAGTTCTCGGGCCTTGGAATGGGTTGCCCAGGTTAGTGGTGGAGTCACCATCCCTGGAGGTATTTAAGAGTTGTCTAGACATAGTGCTTGGAGACATGGTTTAGTTGGGGACATGTCAATGTTGGGTTAATGACTGGACTTGATGACCTTGTAGATCTTTTCCAATCTAGGCAATTCTGTGATTCTGTCATTCTGTTTCTGAACCCAAAATGGCACTGATCTCTCTCTCTCTTGGAAATAATAGAGAAGGGGAAGAAAAAAAATGGGAAAGAGAAATTAAAGAGACCAAATTAAAGTCAGGAGGTCAGCTTATAAGCTCAAAGACATATTTATTTGCTGTGAATATTAGTTATCTATCATCACCCAGATACATATAAATTATCACAGTTCTGGTCAGACCTTTTCCTTCCAATTCTCTCCCTTACTCCCTGGGGGAGAGTGGGAGAGCAGTCTGTGTTTGGCTGCAAACCAAAGGAGTGTGTATTGGGTCTGGCTGGGATGGAGTTGATTTTTCCCATGGCAGCCCTCAGAGTGCTGTGTTTTGTATTGGTGGCTCGAGGGGTGTTGATAACACACCAGTGTTTTGGTTACTGGTGAGCAGTGCTAGCACAGCACCAAGGCTGTCTCTCCTACATTTCCCCCAGTAGGCTGGAGGTGGGGAAGGTCTTGGGAGGGGACACAGCCAGGACAGCTGACCCAAACGGACCAAAGGGATATTCCATACCATATGACGTCTGCTCAGAAATAAAAGCAAGGAGAACGGAGGGGGAAGGGGGGGCATTCGTTACTTCCGTTTTGTCCTCCGGGAACTGCAACACGTATGAGTATGAAAACCCTGCTTCCCGGGAAGTGACCAAACATTGCCTGCTGATGGGAAGTAGGGAATAAATATTTTGTTCTTTTGCTTCTGTGCCAGCAGCTTTGCTTTGCTTCTATTAAACTGCTTTTGTCTCGACCCACGAGTTTGTTTTTTTGTGTTCCATCCTATTTTCTCCCCTCCCCATCTTGCTGAGGAGGGGGTTGATAGAGTGGGCTTTAGTGGGCATCTGGTATCCAGCCAGGGTCAACCTACCACAGAGTGAAACCACTACAGTCTTTTTTGGTGCCCATCGTGAGGCTCAAAGGGTTGAGATAAAGACAGATTTGACCAGACTGTGTTAAAACAAAACTGTGATAAGCATTAATTATGTGGCCTCTGACTTGGTCAGTGCTGATCAGAACGTTGTTTTCTGTGCTCTCAAAGTTGGTTTTAGAGTTGTGTTCTGTATCACCTCACTTGCTGTATATGCTGTGTGCCACTATTTATACGTGGTTCACCACCTCTAGGCGTTGGATTGGAAGGAGGGATGCTGTTTTGCTGACTAAGATTTTTGTTGTGCTGTGCTGTGGGATGCTGGTTTGTAGTATGATAAAATCATGGGTAGTGGGACCAATTCTGTATCTGTATTCAGTGGTGGTAGGTGGCACAGCAAAGCCAGCTCCATCCCCACATTTTAGGAGCTGTCTGTTGGGCGTGGTCACCAATTACACCTTTTCCTGGGAGAGCCAATACAAGAATCACAGAATCACAGAATCACAGAATGTCAGGGATTGGAAGGGACCTCGAAAGATCATCCAGTCCAATCCCCCTGCTGGAGCAGGAACACCTAGATGAGTTCACACAGGAAGGCATCCAGGTGGGTCATGAATGTCTCCAGAGAAGGAGACTCCAAAACCTCCCTGGGCAGCCTGTTCCAGTGCTCTGTTACCCTCACCGTAAAGAAGTTCTTTCTCAAATTTAAGCAGAACCTCCTGTGTTCCAGCTTACACCCATTGCCCCTTGTCCTATCATTGGTCATCACTGTGAAGAGCCTGGCCCCATCCTCCTCACACTCACCCTTCAAATATTTATAAACATTAATAAGGTCACCCCTCAGCCTCCTCTTCTCCAAGCTAAAGAGGCCCAGCTCCCTCAGCCTTTCCTCATAAGGGAGATGCTCCACTCCCTTAATCATTTTGGTGGCTCTTCGCTGGACTCTCTCAAACAGTTCCCTGTCCTTCTTGAACTGTGAGGCCCAGAACTGGACACAATATTCCAGATGTGGCCTCACCAGGGCAAAGTAGAGGGGAAGAAGAACCTCTCTTGACCTACTAACCACACCCCTTCTAATGCACCCCAGGATGCCATTGGCCTTCCTGGCCACAAGGGCACAGTGCTGGCTCATGGTCATCCTGCTGTCCACCAGGACTCCCAGATCCCTTTCCCCTACACTGCTCTCTAGGAGATCATTTCCCAACCTATACTGGAACCTGGGGTTGTTCCTGCCCAGGTGCAACACCCTGCACTTGCCCTTTTTATATTTCATCAAGTTTTCCCCTGCCCAGCTCTCCAGCCTGTCCAGGTCTCTCTGATGACAGCACAGCCTTCTGGTGTGTCAGCCACTCCTCCCAGCTTTGTATCGTCAGCAAACTTGATGACAGTGCATTCAGTTCCCTCATCCAGGTCATTGATGAATATATTGAATAGTACTGGTCCCAGTACCGACCCCTGAGGGACTCCACTAGACACAGGTCTCCAACTAGACTCCGCCCCATTGACCACTACTCTCTGGCTTCTTCCCACCAGCCAGTTAATAATCCATCTCACTACCTGCTCATCTAATCCACACTTCCTCAATTTATCAGTGAGGATCCTGTGGGAGGGGACATCTGCCTTCATTTTCCCCTTCTCCTTCAGATCATTTATTAAAGCTCTTGAGAGCTTCAAATAGCCTTGGGATGCTCAAGCTACCATCACCCTGTTGCTGAATGCGTGTCAGGTTGTGATGTTGCTTAGATCTGCTATGGGTGTTTGGTGCAGATGTCAGTGTTGCACTGCCACTCCAGCTCCTGCGACCGACACTGCTGCCAATTTACCCCCTGAGATCAACACTGTAGCCACTCCACGCCCTGCAACAGGCATGATTATAGTTACTTTAACCCCAGCGCCTGCTAAGGTTTCTCAAACCTTGGTGAAAAGCAGCACAGATAAACCAAATGACCAACTTGTGCCAGTATCAGTCACCCCTATGCACAGAAGTCAGTTCACATAGTAAGGGATGAGGAGGAAGCAGGGCCATCACAAGAACGGGAGGCAGAACCAGAGATAATCACCTGATCCCTATGCCTCAGTTAGCTGCGAAACATCCAAAATGATCTCAGTTGTCATCCAGCTGAGCACATTGCCACCTGGATTCTCCAGTGCTGGGGCAATGGGGCCAACAGTATTGAACTAGACAGTAGGGATGCCAAGCAGTTGGGAACCATTGCTAGAGAAAGTGGTATTGACAAAGCTATTGGGAGACAGCCACAGACTCTCAACCTCTGGAAGCGACTCCAGTCAAGCGTGAAAGAAAGGTTCAACTTTAAGGATGATATTTTGTGTAATCTAAACAAGTGGGACACCATAGAGAAAAGTATCCAGAATTAGCTGTGCTGGAAGTGATTTATAGTAACCTGAATGATGAGCAGTTAACCTGTGGTAGGTTGCCCCTGGCTAGATGCCAGATGTCCACCAAAGCCCACTCTATCACTCCCCCTGCTCAACTGGGCAGGGGGGAGAAAAATGCAATGAAAGGATCAAGGGTGGAGATAAGGACAGAGATAGATCACTCACCAATTACTGGCACGGGCAAAACAGATTCGACTTGGGGATAAAAACAAATTTACTTTATTACTAATCAGACAAGAGGATAATGAGAAGTAAAACCAAATCTTAAAACACCTCCCCTCACGCTTCCCTCCTTCACGGGCTTAACTTCTCTCCCGATTTCCACGTCCTCCCCCTCCAGCAGCACAGGGGAACAGGCAATGGGGCTTGAGGTCAGTTCATCCCACGTTGTCTCTACCCCTCCTTCCTCTTCAGCGGGAAGACTCCTCATACACTTCCCCTGCACCAGTGTGGGGTCCCTCTCACGGGACACAGTCTGCCACTTCTCCAATGTGAGTCCTTCCCATGAGCGACAGTTCTTGAACTGCTTTAGCATGGGTCCTTTCCATGGTGTACAGTCTTTCAGGAATGGACTGCTTCAGCAAGGGTCCCCCACAGGGTCACAAGTTCTGCCAGCAAACCTTCTCCAGCATGGAGTCCTCCATGGGCTACAGGGGGTCATCTACTCTACCATGGACCTCCATGGACTGCAGGGGGACAGCCTGCCTCACCATGGTTTTCACCACAGGCAGCAGGGGAATCTCTGCTCTGGCACCGGAAGCACCTCCTTCCTCTCCTTCTTCACTGACCTTGGTGTCTGCAGAGTTGTTTATCTTACATCTTCTCACTCCTCTCTCTAGTTGCAAAGTGTGCAGTTTTTTGGTTTTTTTTTTCTCTTCCCCATTTTCTTAATTCTGTTATAGAATCATAGAATCATAGTGGTTGGAAAAGACCTTTAAGATCATCAAGTCCAATCATTAACCTATCACTACCAATCCCATCTCTAAATCATGTCCCTAAGCACCTCACCTACCCGTCTTTTAAATACCACCAGGGATGGTGACTCCACCACTTCCCTGGGCAGCCTGTTCCAATGTTTGACTACCCTTTCTGTGAAGAAATTTTTCCTAATATCTAGCTGAAACCTCCCCTGGTGCAAACTAGCCATTTCCTCTTGTCCTGTCACCATTAGCCGGGAGTATTGGGTCTGACTGGGATGGAGTGAGCGGATTGCTGCCTGGTTGCTCCGATGTTGGGATAATGAGGCTGACAGCCAGGAACTAGAAGGAAGGGAAGCCCAGCAGCTGGGATCCCTGGCTAGAAACCGTGGGATTGAGAGAGGAATTGGAAGAGAGGCAGCAATTTACACTCTCTGGAGGCATCTCCTCTCAAGTATGAAAGCCAGATACCCATTCAAGGATGATCTTATGAACTCTCCGGGAAAGTGGACTACTGCAGATGAAGGTATCCAGTACCTGAGAGAATTAGCAGTGCTGGAAGTCATCTACAGTGATCCTGACAATGATGAGGCCTCCAAAGATCCAGAGGATGTCCTGTGCACACGGGCCTTGTGGAGGAAGGTGATCCAAAGTGCCCCAGTGTAATTTGTTAACAGCTTGGCAGCAATGTATTCCCTGGACATGGAGACATCAACTGTGGAAGGAGTGTCTTCATGGCTCCAAAACTTCAAAGAAAATTTTTGTACCTTCTCATCTCTACGGGCTAGCACTGTAGCCACCAAGAGTGTCCCAAGAAATCAATCTTCTCCTGCCCCAGCTAGAGGAAAAGGGAGCCCCCAACGCACGCCACGTGGTGCACTCTGGTTCTTCTTGCATGACCAGTGGGAGGACATGAGGAAGTGGGATGGTGAACCCACCTTTAAACTGAAGGCCAGTGTACATGAACTGAGGGGGAAGACAGCTGTTAAGAAAGGACCACCCAAGAAGGCTGTCAGTGTAGTTGGTGCTAACACCCAGGAAGGCAATCAGCGATCTTCCAGGCACAGAAAAACAGAAATCACCTCCCTCGACCCTGGTGAGGGGATGTCTGGTCTGTCACTGCAAAGGTCAGACAGTGAATACTCTGATGAGGAACAGGAGTAGAGGGTCCCTGCCTTCAGCCAGGAGGAGGAAAGGGATGACCGGGTATATTGGACTGTGTGGATCCGATGGCCTGGCACATCAGGTCCACAAAGGTACAAGGCTTTGGTAGACACCAGTGCACAGTGTATGCTGGCACAGAACCCATCTGGATATCCGGAGTGACAGGGGGGTGCCAGGAATTGTCTGTGTTGGAGGCTGAGGTGAGCTTGACGGGAGACAAATGGGAAAAGCACCCTATTGTGACTGGCCCAGAAGCCCCTTGCATCCTTGGCGTGGACTAGCTCAGGAAAGGGTATTTCAAGGACTCAAAGGGGTACTGATGGGCTTTTGGGCTAGCCACTGTAAACACAGTCAAGGTCAAATAGCTATCTACCCTGCCTGGCCTCTCAGAAGAGCCCTTCGTTGTGGGATTGCCGCAAGTTGAAGAACAACAGGTGCCAGTTGCCACCAGGACAGTGCACCGGCGGCAATACCATACGAACCGAGACTCCTTGGCTCCCATCCATGAACTGATTCATCAACTGGAGAGCCAAGGAGTCGTCAGGAAGACTCATTCACCTTTTAATAGCCCCATATGGCCAGTGCAAAAGTCTGATGGAGCGTGGAGGTGAAGAGTAGACTACCGTGGCCTTACCAAAGTGACACGACCACTGAATGCTGCTGTACCAGACATGTTAGAGCTCCCATATGAATTGGAGTCAAAGGCAGCCAAATGGTACGCCACCATAGACATTGCCAATGCGCTCTTCTCCATTCCTTTGGCAACAGAGTGCAGGCCACAGTTTGCTTTCATATGGAGGGGTGTCTAATACAACTGGAATTGACTGCCCCAGGGGTGGAAACACAACCCCACCATTTGTCATGGACTAATTCAAGCTGCACTGGAAAGAGGTGATGCCCCTGAACATCTACAGTACATTGATGACATCATGGTGTGAGGCAACAAGGCAGAAGTGTTTGAGAAGGGAAAAAGAGTAATTCAGATTCTTCTGAGAGCTGGTTTTGCTATTAAGAAAAGCAAGGTCAATTGACCTGCCCAGGAGATTCAGTTCTTGGGAATAAAATGGCAGGATGGAGGCCGCCATGTGCCTATGGATGTGGTCAACAAGAGAGCAGCTATGTCTCCACCACCTAACAAGAAGGAAACACAACCTTTCTTGGGTCTTGTGGGATTTTGGAGAATGCATGTTCCAGGTTATAGTCAGCCTGTGAGACCTCTCTATCGAGTGACCCAAAAGAACTATTTTGAGTGGGGCCTTGAGCAACAACAAGCCGTGACACGCAAGAAATACCTCATGCAGTGGCTCTTGGGCCTATCTGAACAGGACCAGCTGTGCAAAATGTACTCTACGCTGCAGCTGGGGAGCATGGTCACCTGGAGCCTCTGGCAGAAAACATCAGGAGAAACCCAAGGTCGACCATTAGGGTTTTGGAGAAGGGGGTATCGTGGATCAGAAGCCCACTACACTCCAAATAAAAAGGAGATACTAGCAGCATATGAGGGGGTTCCCGCCGCTTCAGAAGTTGTTGGTACAGAAGCACATCTGCTCCTGGCACCGCGATTGCCTGTGCTACACTGGATGTTTAAAGGAAACATCCCTTCTACACATCATGCAACCAGTGCTACATGGAGTAAGTGGGTAGCATTGATCACACAATGAACTCGACTAGGGAAACCCAACCATCCAGGAATCATGGAAGAGATCATGGACTGGCCAGAAGGCAGAGATTTTGGAGTACAGCCTGAGGAGGTGGTTCATGCTCAAGAGGCACCACCGTATACTGAGTTATCAGAAGACGAAAGGTGTTATGCTTTGTTTACTGATGGATCCTGTTGTGTGGTAGGAGACCATCAGAAGTGGAAAGCTGCTGTGTGGACTCCCACACGACAAGTTATCGAGGCCACTGAAGGGGAAGGTGAGTCAAGTCAGTTTGCAGAAGTGAAAGCCATCCAACTAGCTCTAAAGATTGCTGAACGAGAAAAGTGGCCAGTGCTTTATCTCTACACTGACTCCTGGATGGTGGCTAATGCCCTGTGGGGGTGGCTGCAGTAGGAAGAAGACCAGTTGGCAGTGTGGGGGTAAACCCATCCGGGTTTCTGCATTGTGGCAGGACATTGCTGCTCGAGTAGAAAACATGACTTTAAAGGTACGTCACCAAGACGCTCACATACCCAAAAGCCGTGCCACAGAAGAACATCAAAATAATGAACATGTAAACAAGGCTGCCAAAATTGAAGTAGCTCCCGTGGACTTGGACTGGGAACGTAAAGGTGAGCTATTTGTAGCTCGATGGGCCCATGAGACATTGGGACATCTAGGGAGAAATGCAACATATCGATGGGCTTGTGATCCAGGGGTGGACCTGACCATGGAAGCCATCACACAGGTTACTCATGAATGTGAAACATGTGCTGCAATCAAGCGAGCCACACAAGTAAAATCTCCCTGGAATAGAGGGCGGTGGCTGGGCTTTCGATATGGCGAGGCCTGGCAAATCGACTATAATGGACCACACGCCAAGGCAAGCGCTACATACTCACCATGGTGGAAGCAACTACTGGTTGGCTAGAAACATACCTTGTAAACCATGCAACTGCTTGAAAAACCATCTTAGGCCTTGAAAGACAAATTTTGTGGTGACATGGTACCCCAGGAAGAATTGAATCGGAGAATGGGATGTATGTGTTTTTCGACACCCCAGCTGCAAGTTGCTTGAGGGTGTTTACATTCCTCCTCACCAATCTTCTGTTATATTCCCACAGTAATTAAAATAATAATGATAATAACAGTAATAATGAAATATTCAAATGAGGGATGCACAGTGCAATTGCTCACTACCCACCGACCAATGCCCAGCCTTTCCCCAGCTAGCAATCCTGGAGCAAAGACAAGTCCCAAAATCAAAAACTGCATTCCCGGAAGAGCGAGCCCGAGAGATTCCCGGGAGAATCTCCAGCTTTCCTGTCAACCCTCATTAATATACTGAACATGACATGATATGATATGGAATATCTCATTGGCATATCCAAATGCCAATTTTGGGTTTTGCTAATTACTACAATTGCCCCATACTAGCTACTACAAAGAAAATTAACTGTATCCCAGCCAAAACCAGCACAGGTGGACAGTTTTAAAAGACTTCTCAGTGAATCAGTCACCTCTAGGGGCAATGCTGACAGTTGAGTTTTTATTAATTTGAATAAAAGATATATTTTACTTTCCAGTTTATTGATCAGTTGTGTACAGTTCTTAGCTTGGGATAAAAAGATGTTTAATGAAAGCTGCGCTGTCTCCTTCCATACAGAAAGGGATAGAGTCTTTAATTGCATGTGACACTATATGCTTCTGCTATCCCTCATTGACCACAGAGGTAAATTTAAACAGATATAGATATTTATAACGATGCAACCTATCCATATTAAATATTATTTAAGTGAACCAGTCTCCATCCACGGGCTTCTCCTCACCAGTATTCCTGGAGAGGCAGTTCTGGGCAACATAGCCATGCACTTCCACTTCACATGGAAGTGATAGGCAGCTAAAATGAGTCATCTCTTTACCACTACGTTCATGGGAATTCTTCTTCCACAGATGGGTCATTATATAATGGCTTTACTGCAAATTAATGTACAATTACTATTCTTTAGACACTAAAATAAATCAGATAATACTGCTTAGACCTAAGCAGTTATCAGACTTGATTCAATATGTTGGAAATCCTTTGCATAGCAGAAGCTTAGGACTCATGTAAATATAATTTAGATTGTATCGGACACAAGGGTAGTGAGTCACAGGGGATTTACAAGCAAAGAAGTACATAATTTCTTAGGAGGAAATTATTTTCGCACTCTCTTCAATGAACACAAAAAGATCCCAGAGAGAAGCAGATCCACGTAGGCTTCCTAGAGGTCCAGAAGGGAAGGACACTTGGAAGAGAGTTAGTTTCAGTAGAGCCATGACAGGAGGGACTTTGGAGGACATCAATATCTGTGGGCAAAGCCTTAGCATAGTTGGCACATTAGAGCTGAAAAGGCATCTGAGCAGGGCAACAGGGCAGTGGCAGGCTTCACTCTAAGGGAGAGTTCCCCACACCCCACAGGACTGAATCTGTTCCATCAGGATCCACACTAGAAGAAGGAGTAGAAGCCCACATACTTATAAACAGCTTGTTACCAATAATGCAGCAAACATTTGTGCCTCAATGGCTTGGTGCTCACACAAAGGATGTGGAGAGAGGGGAGTCTTCTGCATTACCAGTCTTCCTTGCATGAGTCTAAAATTCACATCCTCAGGTAAGAACTGTGGTTGCTGAGAGATGGTGGAGGCCACAACTGTAACACAATTGGAAAATGGTATCTTTATGTGAGCCCAAATCCAAAGCTAATGCAATCACCAGTGTTGTGTTTTTAACGTGGGGATATATTTGACCCTATACTCTGCTACTGTCCTTTACTTGTTTACCATCAGAGTGTGCTTGGTGCTGTAAAATTCGAAAAATAAATATAATCCCTGTAATGCTGATCTTATGTTCACAGGACTGCTTTGCAGTACTGTAAGGACCTCTACAAAAAGGTTTACTGCCTTAGACTGCATGTAAGAAGAACTAATTTACCCAGGAGCTTTTACATGAAGGCTGCAATAAGACTACAAAGCAACCTTAGTTATGACCCTGAGTTCTCACCTTTTGTGAGTCTGAAAGACATTCACTATTTGAGCTGAAAATGTTAGTCTCTGCTTTCTGTCCAGAAATAAATTATTTCAGTGAGTTTTATCCCTTCAATTGTTATTGAGCTATGGCAGAGTTGAAAAAATGTAACTTTTCTTGTGTACTAAAATAAATTATTGCAATGCTGTTGTTTTGGGTTTTCTTTAACCTAAACAACAACAAAAACCAGCTCAACTCTAAGAAATAAAATCTGGCAAGGCCTCAGTTCAGCTCATGACTGATCCTTCTGCCAGCCCTCAGGAAAATAATTTAGCATGGACAACAAGTTGAGTATGTGCTCACATCCCCTTCGGGTCAGTGCTAAAGTTACAGTTAAGTACATGATGAAGTGTTGTGTGGGATAGAGATGGTTTACTGCACTATGACCCAGGTATTTTTCTTGTCTTAAAAATAAAAGGTCTAAGCAGAAGCTGAGGAAAAGCATTTAAAAACTAGATTCTCAGGACACAGAAGAGACAGGATAAGTCTGCAGTAGCACACTTAAACACAGAAGGTGCATAGCTCCACTATCCAGGACACTGAGAGCAAGACTTGCCCCAAATTCTCCCTGCAGCTCCGTGTAATAGTTTAACTTGGCTGGCAGCCAAACACCACACAGCTGCTTGCACCGCAACCCTCCCAAGGAAAAGGGGAGAGAACTGGAGGGGTAAAGGTAAGGACACTTGTAGGTTGAGATAAGAACAATTTAATAATTGGAATAAATTTAAAATAAAAATTTAAATAATAATGATAATAATATATATAAATGAGTAATATATCTTTTTCAGTTGGATTATATTGGACCTCCGATCTTCTGTATCCATGACTCCAAAATCCTAGGGGTGGATCTTGAGTCTCCCCTGGTGTTTTCTGCCAGAGGCTTCAGGTTGGGCCATTCTCCCCAGCTGCGGTGTAGAGCACATTTTGAACATTGTGTAGTGTCTGGACTGGCCTAAGGGCTACTGCATGGACTGTCTCCTGTTTAATTTGGTCAAAGGCTTGTCGTTGCTCAGGACCCCATGTGAAATCATTCTTCTTTCAGGTGACTTTGTAGAGAGGGCTCACAATCTGACTGTTATTTGGAATATGCATTCTCCAGAAACCCACAACGACTAAGAAGGCTTGTGCTGCCTTCGTGTTAGTTGGTGGAGACATAGCTGTTATTTTATTGATCACATCCATTGGGACCTGACAGTGCCCATCTTGCCTTTTTACTCCTAAAAACTGGATCTCCTGTGGAGGTCCCTTGACCATATTTAGTCGGATCTCAGAAGGATTCAGATTATGGTGTTTGGGTAGTTTGCAAGTTCAGAGGACTGGGGGTGGGAAGCGTAGTAGTTAGCAAAACCCAGTTGGATATGCTAATAAGATATTCCATATCATATTACATCATGTTCAGTATATTAACCAGGGATGACCAGAAAGGGAGGGGATTCTCTCGGGAATCGCTCGGGCTCACTTTTCCAGGATTTCAGTTTTGGGCTCAGGGTTCCTTTGCGCTCCTCTGGGATCACTATTGTCAGGTGGTGAGCAATTGTACTGTGCATCACTCATATATATATATATATATACACACACACACGCATATATAGTTGTTGTAGTTATTACTATTTTGATTTTATTTTACTCTAATTACTAAGTTGTTCTCATCTCAACCAATAAGTCTCCTTACCTTTACCTCCCCTATTCCCTGGGTGGGGGGATGTGAGTGGCTGTGTCTTGTTTGGCTGCTATCTAAGTTAAACTATCACAGTTTCCCATCCCACTTGCTCATGTCTTCTCCATGATCATGCAAGGAAATCCACAGTGTGCCCCGTGGTGTATACCATCTCTCTTGAGCAGGGGAATGCTTGCTCCTAACAGCTGAGACACAGGTCCGAACAAGTGGAGGTTGAGGCCCATCCTCGAATCACTGGAACTCTTGGGACAGTTTCTCCAGGACTTCTGGTACTTCTTCCATGGCCGAGACACAGGCTCGTATAGAGGCAGAGAGACTGTTTTCAAATCCCCAGAGCCAGATAGCCACTTCATTTACAGTTGGTGCCTCCTCATCCTCTTTTAATTCTACTGCTGCCAATGAGTTGGCATATGATGCTGGTGCACTGTGTACAACATTTTACTACATGGGTGTTGCGCACAGAACTTCATCTAGGTCTTCAGTTAACTTCATGTCCCTCGAGTCATAGTAAATCAGCTCCCACACAGCTGGTTCCCTCAGGTACTGAACTCTCCATGCTGACCCATGTGCCTGGATTTCATGTAATATTGTCCTTGAAGGGTTACCTTTCCTTCACACCTGCCAAGAGCTGCCTCCAAAGACTGCAGGTTGGTTCCTTTCTTGCAATTGCTTTATCAATGCCCGCTTCCTTAGAGAGGGATCCCAGCTGACTGGCTTCTCTACCTTCAAACTCCATGCTACTGGCCCCATTATCTCAGCATCTGAGCAGCCAAGTAATGAGATGCTCACCTTGATAACGAGTGAAATCTTTTTGTATATCCCGCAGCTCACTCAGGGTTAGAGATTAGGTGATTGTTGTACTGTCTCTGTTTCCATCTCCCCTTTCCTCCTCTGCGGCGGTTGAAACGACCAACACCGAGATGTATTCAGGCATCAGCACTTTATTGAAGCTTTGCACTGCTTATATATCTTTTTTCCCTCCTCATGCCCCAAGCACGCGCCATTCTTTCACTTTTGATTTGTTACTGCTTATCCCGCACACCGCAAGCACGCACCTAAACAATTGACATGATTGGATAATTCCACTTGTTCATGAGCCATTCTTTTACTTCTGACTGGTTACTGCTTACAGCGCACAACTCATCCCTCATCCTGTCTCATACACATTCTTGCTTCTGTTGTTCCTCTTTGTTGTTTATCTCGTCTTCACTCAAGGTCAGGAATTAATTGCCTGCAGCCTCAGCCCTTAATTCACCAACACTCCTCCTCTTCCTCCTTAAGAAAATCATAAGCACGATCTTCTTCATTCCTTTGTAAACATACTGACTTCCATGTCCACTTCTTCCATACAGGGGCAATTGATACTGGCATGGGTTGCTTCTCTAGCAGCACTTCTTGACGGGGTTGGAGTAGCCACATTGCCTGCTGTAGGGGTTGGAGGGGCTGCAGTGTCTATTGCTGGGGTTGAAGCAACTGTAGCAGGCACCGAGGTAACACCAGTGGCGGATGAGGTGATCGTCCTAAGTAGTTTTACATGCAATTACTCCACAGCATTAAAACCTGACTTAAATTCAGAAGAACTAGCAGCACTATTATGCTGGTTTGTCTATGCCAAGAATATTCAAAATTCTCTAAAACTTCTGTAACCAGTCTGGAGGAGAAGGGGTAATTTAATGAAAATATTCCCCCAATATACCTGCTCAAAGAGAAAAAAAGCACTAGTATAATTGGTAATATCATCCATCAGATGACTCCCGCAATATAGAGATGGAGCTGGCTCTACCGCTTTGCTCTGTGTGCCACCCGCCACCACTGAATACAGGTACAAAGTTGGTCTCGCTACCCACCTTCTTTTTATTGTACTAACAACCAGCACTGTACCACACAGCATAACTGTACCCTTAACCACAAACCAACACCTAGGGATGGCAAACAATATAAATGGCACGTAAGGCGCCACCTCAAAGAACTCTGCAACACAATACAAAAACATTCTGACCACCAACCACCAAATCATCATAACAAATGCTTATTGCAGATTTCTTTCCAACATATTTTGGAAAAAAACTGTTGTTATCTCAACCCTTTGGGCCTCATGTTGAGCACCAAAAAGACTACTAGTAGTTTAACTTGGCAGGCAGCCAAACACCATACAGCTGCTTGCACCATCCCCCCTTCTTCCCCCCAACCCAGGGAATAAGGGAGAGAATTGGAGGGGTAAAGGTAAGGAGACTTGTAGGTTGAGATAAGAACAATTTAATAATTGGAGTAAAATAAACTCAAAATAATAATAATAATAATAAAAATTATAATAATAATAATATATATAAATGAGTGATGCGCAGTACAATTGCTCACCACTAGCTGATAGAGATCCAAGAGGAGTGAAAAGGAATCCAAAACCCAGAACTGCAATCCCGGAAGAGCGAGCCTGAGCGATTCCTGAGAGAATCCCCTGCTTTCCAGCATATTCTATGTCAATTTCGGGTTTGGCTAATTACTACGCTTCCCTCCCCCCACCTCGTCCTCTGCACTTGCAGGCTAGCAAGACACAAAGTCCTTGGACTTCCAGCAACATCTAAAAACATTAGTATGTTATCAACATTCTTCTCATAACAAATCCCATATTGAATCCAAAACACAGCTATTCTAGCTACTAAGAAGAAAATTAATCCTCTCCTAGTGAAACTACAATATTCAGCAAGTCCCAGAGCTGCAGAATTTGGGAGGGGAAGAGGGCACATTGACTCTTGTGCAGGTGATGCTGGTCCGGCACTTCCCATAGAACATTCTTGAAGTCCATGCTGGCCGGGACAGTAAAAGAATATTACTAAATGATTTCCTCTCTTCATATCCTCCAGCCTTCTTCACTCCATGCTGCTGATCAGACATTGTGACAGATCAGGGAGCCACTGAGTTGCTCTACAAGAACATTTTTACCCCAGTAGCCTGCATCTTCCCAGCAATCAGCTCTGCACTACTGAGCAATCACAAAATAATCCTAAATTACTGAAATTAAAATTTCATAGAATGGTTAGGGTTGGAAGGGACTTTAAAATTCATCTAGTTCCAACACCCCTGCCATGAGCAGGGACACCTTCCACTAGACCAGGTTGCTCATCCAACCTGGCCTTAAACACTTCCAGAGAGGGGGCATCCACAACTTCTCTGGGCAACCTGTTTCAGTGTCACCCTCACAGTAATTTCTTCTTGATATCTAATCTAAGCCTACCCTCTTCCAGTTTAAAGCCATTTCCCCTTGATCTGTCATTAACTGCCCTTGTAAAAAGTCCCTCCCCAGCTTTCTTGTAGGCCCCTTTCAGGTACTGGAAGGTCGCTATAAGATCTCCCCTGAGCCTTCTCTTTTCCAGGCTGAACAGCCCCAACTCTCTCAGTCTGTCCTCATAGGAGAGGTGCTCCAGCCCTCTGATCATCCTCGTGGTCCTCCTCTGGACTCATTCTAACAGGTCCATGTTTTTCTTGTGTTGGGAGCTGAGGGTGCAGTCAATCCCACTGTCCATGTCTCCAACAAAGTTGTTGAACTGCACCGGCCCAAATACCGACCCTTGAGGGACACCACTCATCAGAGGTTTCCACTCAGACATTGAGCTGTTGACCACAACTCTTTGAGTGTGACCATCCAGCCAATTCCTTATCCACTGAATGGTCCATCCATCAAACCCCCATGTTTCCAATTTCGAGATGAGGATGTCATGCGGGACGTGTCAAACACCTTGCACAAGTCCAGGGAGATGACATCAGTTGCTTTAGCCTTATCCACCATGCTCCAGCATGGGTCTCCCATGGGGTCACAAGTCCTGCCAGCAAACCTGCTCCAGCGTGGGCTCCTCTCTCCATGGGACCACAGGTCCTGACAGGAACCTGCTCCAGGGCAGGTTTCCCGCAGGGTCACAGCCTCCTTCAGGCATCCACCCACTCCAGCGTTGGGTCCTCCATGGGCTACAGGTGGTCATCTGCTCCACCATGGACCTCCATGGACTGCAGAGGGACAGCCTGCCTCACCATGGTCTTCACCACAGGCTGCAGGGGAATCTCTGCTTTGGCGCCTGGAGCACCTCCTCCCCCTCCTTCTTCACTGACCTTGGTGTCTGTGGAGTTGTTTTCTCTTACATCTTCTCACTCCTCTCTCCAGCTGCAAAGTGTGCAGCTTTTTTTCTTCCTCTCTTCTCTTTTTTTTTTCTGAATTATGTTATCACAGAAGCGTTACTGATTGGCTCGGCCTTGGCCAGCAGCGGGTCCATTCTTGCAACCGGCTGGCATTGGCTGTGTCGGGTCGGACATGGGGGAAGCTTCTGGCAGCTTCTCTCACAGAAGCCACCCTATGTCGCCCCTTTCGCTACCAAAACCTTGCCATGCAAACCCAATACACCATCGTAGATGCCAGAAACCCTATTCTATTGCAAGATATATTCCGTCTTCCCAGAATGCCAGCTAAATTTTCTTTCTCAGTCACATGCTGCTGACAAAGGTGCATGATGTCCAAAGAGTGCTGCTTGATTTTAAGATAAAGCTTAAGCTCCTGGCATGCAAAAGGAATGACTGTTTTGGAAGACGCAGAGACTAATGTAAGGGATGCTATTTTCAAGCCATACTTCTTACGTGAAGCAAATGTTACAGCGCTCTTACATAATATTACAGGTGGGAAATAAATGGTAGGGAAAAAAATGGAGATATAAGGGTGCTACAGCTTCTGCAGCAGACTCCTGCTTTCTTGCATCTAGGTTGCCCCATTACAAGCATCAGTTTGTGCACTTTGGGCAAGCAAGGTTGCTTGTCTGTGGTTTTACCAGGTCTGGTGATGGTGGAGTTAACTTTCTTCGTAGCAGCCCATATTGTGTTTGTAGCTAAAATCGTGTTGATGATGCACCAATGTTTTGACTATTGCTGAACAGCGCCAAGGCTTTCTCTCATCTTTCGAGGTCCCTTCCAATCCCTAACATTCTGTGATTCTGTGATTCTGTGATTTATGGGTGAAAATTAAGGGGCGCGCTAACACAGGTGACATTGTTGTGGGTGTTTACTATAGGCCGCCTGATCAGGATGAGGAGGTGGATGAGGCCATCTACAGGCAGCTGAGAGTAGCCTCAAGATCACAGGCCCTGGTTCTCATGGGGGACTTCAATCACCCTGACATTTGTTGGAAAAGCAACACGGACAGGCACACGCAGTCCAAGAGGTTCCTGCAATGCGTAGAGGATAACTTTCTGACACAGGTGGCAGAAGAGTCCACGAGGAGAGGTGTGATTCTGGACCTTGTTCTTACTAACAAGGAAGGGCTGGTTGGGGATGTGAAGGTTAGGGGCAGCCTGGATTGCAGCGACCATGAGATGGTGGAGTTCAGGATCTCATGTGGAAGATGCAAGCTAATAAGTAGGATTGCAACCCTGGACTTCAGGAGAGCCAAATTTCACCTCTTCAGGGACCTACTTGGGGGTATCCCATAGACTAGAGCATTGGAAGGTAAGGGAGCCCAAGAGAGTTGGTTAATGCTCAAGTACCACTTCCTCCAAGCCCAAGACCGGTGCATTCCTAAGAGAAAGAAATCAGGCAAGGGTGGCAGGAAACCCACGTGGATGAGCAAGGAGCTCATGGAAAAACTCAAAGAGAAGAGGAAGGTCTATGAAATGTGGAAAAAGGGTCTAGCCACCTGGGAGGAATATAGGAATGCAGTCAGGGCCTGCAGGGATGCAACTAGGAAGGCTAAGGCCCACTTGGAACTAAATCTGGCAAAGGAGGTTAAAGACAGCAAAAAAGGCTTTTTAAAGTACATCAATAGCAAAGGAAGACCAGGGAAAATGTGGGTCTGCTGTTGAATGAGGTGGGTACATCAGTAACAGGGGATGCTGGGAAGACAGAGATACTGAACGCCTTCTTTGATTCAGTCTTTACGTCTAAAACTGCCCCTCGGGAATCCCAGATGCTAGAGGTAAGAGAGAGAGTCTGGAGAGAGGAAGACTTCCCCTTGGTCAAGCAGGAACTGATCAGGGATAGTCTAAACAAAATCAATTCACACAAATCCATGGGCCCTGATGGGATGCACCCACGAGTGTTGAAGGAGCTGGCGGAACTGATCGCTAAACTGCTCTCTATCATCTTTGAAAGGTCTTGGAGAAGGGGAGATGTGCCTGAAGACTGAAGTGTAGCCGATGTCGCTCCAATCTTCTAAAAGGGCATGAAGGAGGATTGGGGCAACTACAAGCCAGTCAGCCTCACCTCCATCCCTGGGAAGGTGATGGAAAACTTATTTTGATACCATCTCTAAGCAATTAGAAGAAAATAAGGTTATCAGGAGTAGTCAACATGGTTTCACTAAGGAGAAATCATGCTTGACCAATCTGGTAGCCTTCTATGATGTTATCACCAGCTGGGTAGATGAGGGAAAAGCAGTGGATGTTGTCTACCTTGATTTCAGCAAAGCTTTTGACACTGTCTCCCACAACATCCTTGTAGCAAAGCTTAGAAGGTATGGGACTGATGAGTGGATGTTGAGGTGGATTGAGAACTGACTGACTGGCAGAGCTCAGAAGGTTGCGACCAGTGGTGCAGAATCTAGTTGGAGGCCTGTAACTAGGTGGTGTTCCCCAGGGGTCAGTACTGGGTCTGGTCTTGTTAAACATCTTCATCAGTGACCTGGATGTAGGGATAGAGTCCACCCTCAGCAAGTTTGCTGATGATAAAAAGCTGAGAGGAGTGGCTGTCACACCAGAAGGCTGTGCTGCCATTCAACGAGACCTGGACACGCTGGAGAGTTGGGCAGAAAGGAACCTGATGAGGTTCAACAAGAGCAAGTGTAGAGTCCTTCACCTGGGGAGGAATAACTACATGCATCAGTACAGGTTAGGACCCGCTGGAAATGAGCTCTGTAGAAAAGAACCTAACCTGTATCGGTGGACACAGGTTGGCCATGAGTCAGGAGTGTGCCCTTGTGGCCAAGAAGGCCAACAGTATCCTGGAGTGCATTAAGAAGAGTGTGGCCAGCAAGTCGAGGGAGGTTGTCTTCCTCCTCTACTCTGTCCTGATGAGGCCACATCTGGAGTACTGTGTCCTGTTCTGGGTTCCTCAGTTCAAGAAAGACAGAGATCTTATAGAGAGAGTCCAGAGGAGGGCCACAAAGATGATGAGGGGCTGAGTGAGCTCGAACTCTTCGGTCTGGAGAAGAGAAGACTGAGAGGGGAAGTCATCAATGTCTATAAATACCTGAAATGTGGGAGCCAAATGTTTGGGGCCAGGCTCTTTTCGGTAGTACCCAGTAACATGACAAAGGGAAATGGGCAAAAACTGGAACACCAGAAGTTCCAGACAAACTTAAGGAAAAATTTCATGACTGTAAGGAATAAGCTACACAGGGAGGTTGTGGAGTCTCCATCTCTGGATATGTTCAAAACCCGCCTGGACGCTTTCCTGTGCAACCTGTTATAGGGAACCTGCTTTGGCAGGGGTGTTGGACTAGATGATCTCCTGAAGTTCTGTCCAACCCCTATGATTCTGTGACTGTGATTCTGTGAAATGAGGAGTGGAGACAAACAGTAGGCTATCATGGCCTGAATGAAATCACACCACCACTGAGCGCTGCCATGTCATACGTGTTAGAGCTCCAATATGAACTGGAGTCCAAGGCAGCCAAGTGGTACGCCACCATAGACATTGCCAATGCATTTTTCTCCATTCCTTTGGCAGCAGAGTGCAGGCCGCAGTTTGCTTTCACATGGAGGGGTGTCCAGTACACCTGGAATCGACTGCCCCAGGGGTGGAAACACAGCCCCACCATTTGTCAGGAACTGATTCAGGCTGCCTTGGAGCAGGGTGGAGCTCCAGAACACCTGCAATGCATTGACGACATCATTGTGTGGGGCAGCACAGCAGAATGATTTTTTGAGAAAGGAGAGAAAATTATCCAAAGCGTTATGAAAGCTGGTTTTGCCATAAAACAAAGCAAGACAAAGGGACTTGAACAGGAGATCCAGTTTTTAGGAATAAAGATGGATGTCTTCAGATCCCAATGGATGTGATCAATAAAATAACAGCTATGTCTCCACCAACTAACAAAAAGGCAGCACAAACCTTCTTAGTCGTTGTGGGTTTCTGGAGAATGCATATTCCAAATAACAGTCAGATTGTGAGCCCTCTCTACCAAGTGACCCAAAAGAAGAATGATTACACATGGGGTCCCGAGCAACGACAAGCCTTTGAACAAATTAAACAGGAGATAGTCCATGCAGTAGCCCTTGGACCAGTCCAGACAGGACAAGATGTTAAAAATGTGCTTTACACTGCAGCCAGAGAGAATGGACCTACCTGGAGCCTTTGGCAGAAAGCACCAAGGGAGACTTGAGGTTGTCCCCTGAGGTTCTGGAGTTGTGGATACAGAGGAACAGACTGAAAAAGAGATATTGGCAGCGTATGAGGGAGTTTGAGATGCTTCAGAAGTGATCGGTACTGATACGCAGCTCCTCCTTGCACCCTGATTGTCCACACTGGGCTGGATGTTCAAAGGGAGCGTTCCCTCTACATATCATATAACTGATGCCACATGGAGTAAATGGGTCGCATTGATCACACAATGGACTCAAATAGTTCAAAAATTCCCTAGTTGCTCAGGAATTTTGGAAGTGATGGCAAACTGACCAGATGGTAAAAATTTTGGAATGTCACCAGAAGAGGAGGTGCTGAAGAGGTTCCACCAATATGCCTTGTTCACTGATGGGTCCTGTCACATTGCAGGAAAACATCGAAAGTGGAAAGCTGATGTGTGGTGTCCCACCTGACAAGTCGCAGAGGCTGCTGAAGGAAAAGGTGAATCGAGTCAGTTTGCAGGGATAAAAGCCATCCAGCTGGCCTTAGACATTGCTGGAGGAGAAAAATGGCCAATGCTCTACCTCTATACTGATTCATAGATGGTGGCAAATGCCCTGTGGGGGTGGTTACAGCAATGGAAACAGAGCAACTGGCAGCCCAGAGGCAAACCCATCTGGGCTGCTGAATTATGGCAAGATATTGCTGCCCGGCTAGAGAGACTGGTTTTATAGATACATCATACAGATGCTCATGTGGCCAAGAGTCGAGCCACTGAAGAACATCATAACAGCCTACAGGTGGACCAGGCTGCTAAGATCACAGTGTCTCAAGTAAACCTGGACTGGCAACAGAAGGGTGAAAAATTTTCAGCTCAATGGGCCCACAATGCCTCAGGCCATCAAGGAAGAGATGCAACATATAGATGGGCTCGTGATCGAGGGGTGGACTTAACCATGGACACTATTGCACAGGTTATTCATGAATGTGAAACGTGCTGCAATCAAACAAGCCAAGAGTTTAAAACCTCTCTGGTATGGAGGACGATGGTTAAAATATAAATATGGGGAGGCCTGGCAGATTGACTATATCACACTCCCACAAACCTGTAACGGTAAGCGCTATGTGCTCACCATGGTGGAAGCAACCACTGAGTCATTGGAGATATATGCTGTGCCCCATGCCACTGCCCAGAACACTATTCTAGGCCTTGAAAAGCAAGTCTCTTAGCGACATGGTACCCCAGACAGAATTGAGTCGGACAATGGGACTGATTTCCAAAACAATCTCATAGACACTTGGGCCAGAGAACATGGCATTGGGTGGGTGTCCCACATTCCCTGTCATGCACCAGCCTCTGGGAAAGTCGAACGGTGCAATGGGCTGCTAAAAAACACACTGAAAGCAACGAGTAGTGGAACTTTAAAACACTGGGACACAAATTTAGCAAAAGCCACCTGGTTAGTCAACACCAGAGTATGTGCTAACCGAGTCAGTCCTGTGCAATCAAGACTTTCATGTACTGTGGAAGGGGATAGAGTCCCCGTGGTTCACATTAAAAATTTGCTTGGGAAAACAGTTTGGTTTATTCCTGTCTCGGGTAAAGGTAAACCAATTTGTGGGATTGTTTTTGCTCAAGGACCTGGGTGTACTTGGTGGGTGATGCAGAAAGATGGGTGACATGGTTTAACCAGGAAGGGTTGCTGCCTGCCCCACCCCCCACCCTCCGGTGGTATGGGGAGGAGAAAATATAAATGAACTGGGATCACGGTGTTATAAGTAAATTTGACTCAAAGTCCAATAATAAATTTAAAAGTAATTTATTGAGTAGGAATAGGTGAGCAAAAGCAGCGCTGGGCGGCCGGGGAGTCTGCGCTCCGCCAACGGCTCGCACCTCAAAGCAGTTAGTTCTCTGTATTTAAAGTATATTCCAATACATATCCATTGGCCAATGCAAAACGCCTATACATATGCATGACCTTTCCCTGCTCCGTATTAAAATTAGGTCTCCTTCCCTCCATGCCTGCGGCAGAGCTTTGTGGTGGTGGTCATTGAAGGTCTTAGAGGGAAATCTTCAATCTGAGCCTGAGTCCCTCTTTTGTTATTCTTGCTTATCAGCTCTAAATGGGTTGGAGTTTTCTACAGGCCCTCATCCCTTTGGTATGCGGGGGGGGGGTTTCTGTTATATCACCTGCAAGGCTCATCCCTGGCCATCTTGGCACCTAGGTCCTGTAATGAATTATTCGTTAGGCCTCATTCCTGACATGTTAAGAGCCCGCAATAAACTGGCTACAAGGCCTGTCTTTGTTAGGTTAAGATGAGAAAACTATGAAGCTAGAAATGTTAGCGCTTACAGCTTAAAGAGACAAACTAAAAAAAATACGAAATGCCCAACACATGTGTATTGGGTTTGCGTGGCAAGGTTTTGGTAGCAGTGGGGGAGGGGACATGGGGTGGCTTCTGTGAGAGAAGCTGCCAGAAGCTTCCCCCCATGTCCGACCTGTCACAGCCAATGCCAGCCGGCTACAAGAATGGACCCGCCGCTGGCCAAGGCTGAGCCAATCAGTAACGCCTCTGTGATAACATAATTAAGAAAAAAAAGGAAGAGAGGGAAGAAAAAAAGCTGCACACTTTGCAGCTGGAGAGAGGAGTGAGAAGATGTAAGAGAAAACAACTTCACAGACAGCAAGGTCAGTGAAGAAGGAGGGGGAGGAGGTGCTCCAGGCGCCGGAGCAGAGATTCCCCTGCAGCCTGTGGTGAAGACCATGGTGAGGCAGGCTGTCCCCCTGCAGCCCATGGAGGTCCATGGTGGAACAGATGACCACCTGTAGCCCATGGAGGACCCCACGCTGGAGCAGGTGGATGCCCGAAGGAGGCTGTGACCCCGCGGGAAGCCCACGCCGGAGCAGGTTTGCTGGCAGGACTTGTGACCCCGTGGGGGACTCGCGCTGGAGCAGTCCCTTCCTGAAGGACTGCACACCATAGAATGGACCCAGACTGGAGCAGTTCGTGAAGAGCTGTCAGTCATGGGAAGGACTCACGTTGGAGAAGTTGGTGGAGGACTGTCTCCCGTGAGAGGGACCCCACGCTGGTGCGGGGGAAGGAGTCCTCCCCCTGAGGAGGAAGGAGCGGCAGAAACACCGTGTGATGAACTGACCCCAACCCCATTCCCTGTCCCCCTGTGCCGCTGGGGGGAGGAGGTGGAAAATCGGGAAAGAGATTAAGCCCGGGAAGAAGGGAGGGATGGGGGAGGTGTTTTAAGATTTGGTTTTACTTCTCACTATCCTCTCATTTTGATTGGTAATAAAGTAAATTTGTTTTTTTCCCCCAAGTCAAGTCTGTTTTGCCCGTGCCAGTAATTGCTGAGTGATGTCTCTCCGTCCTTATCTCCACCCACGAGCTTTTCGTTATAATTTTTTCCCCCTGCCCATTTGAGGAGGGGGAGTGATAGAGTGGGCTTTGGTGGGCATCCGGCCTCTAGCCAGGGTCAACCCACCACAACATGTCTTATAAGTACACTTTAGGCTTAATTTGTGGTTAAACAACAAAACACTTGAATATAGCATTGTGGTTCGACATTACACAAGTTGTTTCCCAAGACAAGTCGATTGTTTGATTAGCAAATTCTCTTAATATACCTATTACAACGGGTTGAGACACAAGCAGTTTACTGGAATATTAAGGGAGAAACAAACCCAAACAACAACAATACTAATGAAAGAGTAACAAAACAAAACAAAACAAAAATAGCTCACCGTGGGACCAGCTCGCGAACTATGGTACCCAGCAGTCCCCTCCTCCTGGAACTTCCCTGTTTAAATACTGAGCATGATGTCAGGTGGTATGGAACGCTGACAAGTGGTATGGAATACCTGCCCTGGCTGCCCAGGCCAGCTGCCCTGGCCACCCCCCCTCTCAGTTCCCTGAGAACAATTAACTCTATCCTAACCAAACCCAGGACACCCATATAGAAAAACACCTTGAAATGCAAAAAGCAACAGTTGTATAATAAAAGAAAGGGGGGAATTGTGAGAAATGATAATGTTGTTTTTGCAACTAGGAGAGCTCAGTTTCTGCAAGCGTAAGGATGACTTGGCAGGAACTAGGAAAGACATCTGTGGCTAGAGATAAGGATGTGCTGCCAAGTAACAACAGCCTAGCATCATATTATTAAAGAAAAAAAAGGGTTGGAAAAAGGGGGTTTATTCTTGCCTGGGGTAAAGGTAAACCAATTTATGGACCTGAGTGTATATGGTGGGTGATGCAGAAGGATGGGGAAGTTCGATGTGTACCTCAAGTAGATTTGATTTGGGGTGAAAATAGCTAATGAATTGCTATACCATCATTGCTATGTTTGTCACGTCTTTTACTAACAGCTTTATATTAAGAATTTCCCCAGGTTAACGAAGAATGAAACCAAATGGAACCAGAGTTGGTGCTTAACAACTTCTTCGAGATCAACATCTTCAACCTGCAGACCCTGGGCATGACCCACACCAGATATGCCACTATGAGGTCCAGATGCAGCATGCAACAGAAACTGCACAACATCGTCCTGCTGTGTTCAATATCACTGTGTCCTGGTTTTTAGCTTAAATACAACTGGGTTTCTTTTAGTAGCTAGAATTGTGCTGTGTTTTGCTTACAGCCTGGGACTCGCTCTGAGCGAGACACTAATAACATACCAATGTTTACATTTTTGTCACTGGAAGTGAAGGACTTTGCGTTCTGTTAGTCCACAAGCACAAGATTTAAGGGAGGAAAAGAATATTTAAATTAATAAACTTAATTGACAGTTAGATATGCCAATGGGGTATTCCATATCATATCACGTCATGTCCAGTATATTAGTGAGGGGTTCTCTGGTAAGTGTGGTGGGTTGACCCTGGCTAGATGCCGGATGCCCACCAAAGCCCACTCTATCACTCCCCCTCCTCAAATGGGCAGGAGGAGAAAAATATAATTAAAAGCTCGTGGGTGGAGATAAGGACAGAGAGAGATCACTCACCAATTACTGGCACGGGCAAAACAGACTCGACTTGGGGGAAAAAAACAAATTTACTTTATTACCAATCAAAATGAGAGGATAGTGAGAAGTAAAACCAAATCTTAAAACACCTCCCCCATCCCTCCCTTCTTCCCAGGCTTAATTTCTCTCCCGATTTTCCACCTCCTCCCCTCAGCGGCACAAGGGGTCAGGGGATGGGGCTTGAGGTCAGTTCATCACACGTTGTTTCTGACGTTGCTTCCTCCTCAGAGGGAGGACTCCTTTCCCCACACCAGCATGGGGTCCCTCTCATGGGAGACAGTCCTCCACTAACTTCTCCAATGTGAGTCCTTCCCATGAATGACAGTTCTTCACGAACTGCTTTAGCATGGGTCCTTTCCATGGTGTGCAGTCCTTCAGGAAGGGACTGCTCCAGCGCGAGTCCCCCACGGAGTCACAAATCCTGCCAGAAAACCTGCTCCAGCGTGGGCTCCTCACTCTACGGGACTACAGGTCCTGACAGGAACCTGCTCCAGCGCGGGCTTCCCACAGGGTTACAGCCTCCTTCGGGCATCCACTCGCTCCGGTGTGGGGTCCTCCATGGGCTACAGGTGGTTATCTGCTCAACCATGGACCTCCATGGGCTGCAGGAGGACAGCCTGCCTCACCATGGTCTTCACCACAGGCTGCAGGGGAATCTCTGCTCTGACACCTGGAGCACCTCCTCCCCCTCCATCTTCACTGGCCTTGGTGTCTGCAGAATTGTTTTCTCTTACATCTTCTCACTCCTCTCTCTAGCTGCAAAGTGTGCAGCTTTTTTTTTTCCCCTCTCTTCCTTTTTTTTCTTAATTATGTTTTCACAGAGGCGTTACTGATTGGCTCGGCCTTGGCCATCAGTGGGTCCGTTCTTGCAACCGGCTGCCATTGGCTGTGTTGAGTTGGACATGGGGGAAGCTTCTGGCAGCTTCTCTCACAGAAGCCACCCTACGTCGCCCCTCTGCTACCAAAACCTTGCCACGCAAACCCAATACAGTAAGTGATCTCTCCGTCCTTATCTCTACCCATGAACTTTTTGTTATATTTTTCTTCCCCTGCCCAGTTGAGGAGGGGCAGTGATGGAGTGGGTTTTGGTGGGCATCTGGCCTCTAGCTTGGGTCAACCCACCACAGTATCACTCAATTGTATATTCTGTTATTACTGTTGTTATCATTATAATTTTATTTTGATTTGTAAATAGTTTTTATCTCAACCCATGATTTTCCTTGCCCTTTCTTTCCAGTTCTTTCCCCTACTTCCTGAAGTGGGGGAGAATGAGAAAGCAGACTGGGGGTTTGCAAGCCAAACCACCACACTCTGTCAACCAGCCCTGCTAGCTCTTGGGCAAAAATTCTTTTCTCCTTCTGAGAAAGGTACATCCCATTGGATGAGAAAAGATCTGTTGATGAAAAGACCATCCCATGATCAAAAAAACCCGAAGTTCTGCCAATGACACCAACCTCGGAGCCACGTGTTGATCAGCTGGGTCTGCCTGTTCCATTCAATATTATTCCGTGTTACTGAAAGGATTGACAAAAACACTACCTGAGCATCTGATCCTTTAATCAACTGCCCCAAGGCTCTGAAATCCCTTTTGGTTGCCTTTGGATTTCTCTTTGTTACCTCTTCACTGCCAACATGAAATACCAATAGTGGGTAATAGTCTGAGGACCTTACCAGACTAGGGAGTTTTCTCGTAATGTCTCTTACACAGGCCCCAGGGAGGTAGCAGACTTCCCTGTGGGTTGTGTCCGGTCAGCATATTGGATCCTCTGTTCCCTTCAGAAGGGAGTCACCTGTCGCGGGCTATTCGGGCGAGTGAGAAATGAGCCACTCCCACATCCACAAGATGTAAGCTCAAATCCACTTTATTATCAGAAAGCTGCTCGTTATATACCCTTTTAGGTTCCGCATACATGTCCACACACTACGAAGCTAATTACTATTGGTTAATAGCACTATTCACACGTTGACCTCTCAGTCCCACTGGTTCGTTCTTATCTCAGTTCAGGTTCACTTCCTCGCCGTAATATCCTGTTTTCCAGCTTACTTTAACCGAAAAGACATTCTTTACATAGCTCACATAACTTCACACAGTCAAGCTGAGGATCGAACTCTGCCCACTCACACAGCACAGTTTAGGGCCCCAACAGTCACCTATGACAACTACACTTCTTTTTGTTTTTATATGAGTGGTTGTGATGCAGGGGGTAGGCTGCCTAGATGATCCTTCCATTCCAGAAGGGCCTACATCCACATCATCAGTAGTCTGCCCTTCCAATTCCAGGGCCTCATACCTGTTGCTTACAGGCACCTGGGAAGGTGAAGCAGGCTGAGAGTGGATTCACCTGCTGCCCCAAGCAGCAACCTGCTTCCATCCTCCCCCATCTCCTGGGTCTTCTCCTTCTGCCTGGTGGTGAGAGGGTTGGGGGGACCTTTGTCTCTTCTGCCATGGTTTGCTGGTGCATCTGTCTCTGTGATGGTAGAGTATGATTCCACCAGTCAATCTCCACTTCTGACTTTCTGATACTCCTCAGCCTGGACACCTCCTCCCACAGCTCTGCCACCAGACTGTGCAACTCCTTGGGTCATCTCCCACAGAAGAGCTCACTACTGTCATCCAGTACTGGCCTGAAACTCGGGCACACCCTTCAGCCCAAGACCTGGAAAGCCGCGTGTTCTCTTGAGGGCTCTGTTTGTGTGACTGCATCAGTTCTTCAAGCTGGAGGGGACACGAGAGATAATGAGGGCACAGCTTTTTGCCAGGTAGATACCATGGCTCCTGCTGTTCTCAGCTCCTTGCTAGTGGGTTGCAGCCTCTGAAGCAGCAGCGCTCTCCTACTCATATTGTCACGCAACCACGCCCTGTTTGCCCATCCTGTTCGCTGCCCTCCCTAGGTACCATTTAAATCTCCTGCCGTTGCTCCTGGCAATGCCCCCACAGTGTCAGCCCCGCTCACAAGATCAGTTGGCTCCCAACAGGACTCTCTGTCAGGTCCGTGGGTTTCTCTGGCTTCGGGAAACCCCTCTGTCCTCCTCAGTATGCACTCAGCTGTGGAACTTACCGTTGCCACCGCTGTGCTCCTTGCCTACTGAGTTCTTCACAAACTGCTTCAGAGTGGATCCCTTCCACGGGATGCGGTCCTTCAGGAACAATCTGCTCCAGCACGGGTCCCCACACAGGGTCAAAATTCCTGCCAGCAAACCTGCTCCAGCATGGACTCCTTTCTCTCCAGGGATCCGCAGGTCCTGCCAGGAACCTGCTCCAGTGCAGGCTTCCCACAGGGTCACAGCCTCCTTTAGGCATCCACCTGTTCCTGCATGCGGTCCTTCATGGGCTGCAAGTGGATATCTGCTCCACCTTTAACCTCCATGGGCTGCAGGGGGACAGCCTGCCTCACAGAATCACAGAATCACAGAATCACAGAATCACAGAATCACAGAATGTTAGGGATTGGAAGGGACCTCGAAAGATCATCCAGTCCAATCCCCCTGCCGGAGCAGGAACACCTAGATGAGTTCACACAGGAAGGCATCCAGGCGGGTCTTGAATGTCTCCAGAGAAGGAGACTCCACAACCTCCCTGGGCAGCCTGTTCCAGTGCTCTGTTACCCTCACAGTAAAGAAGTTCCTTCTCAAATTTAAGCAGAACCTCCTGTGTTCCAGCTTACATCCATTGCCCCTTGTCCTATCATTGGACAACACTGTGAAGAGCCTGGCCCCATCCTCCTCACACTCACCCTTCAAATATTTATAAACATTAATAAGGTCCCCCCTCAGCCTCCTCTTCTCCAAGCTAAAGAGGCCCAGCTCCCTCAGCCTTTCCTCATAAGGGAGATGCTCCACTCGGTTCATCATTTTGGTGGCTCTGTGCTGGACTCTCTCAAGCAGCTCCCTGTCCTTCTTGAACTGTGGGGCCCAGAACTGGACACAATATTCCAGATGTGGCCTCACCAGGGCAAAGTAGAGGGGAAGAAGAACCTCTCTTGACATACTAACCACACCCCTTCTAATGCACCCCAGGATGCCATTGGCCTTCCTGGCCACAAGGGCACAGTGCTGGCTCATGGTCATCCTGCTGTCCACCAGGACTCCCAGATCCCTTTCCCCTACACTGCTCTCTAGGAGATCATTTCCCAACCTATACTGGAACCTGGGGTTGTTCCTGTCCAGGTACAAGACCCTACACTTGCCCTTATTATACTTCATCAAGTTTTTCTCTGCCCAGCTCTCCAGCCTGTCCAGGTCTCTCTGGATGGCAGCACAGCCCTCTGCTGTGTCAGCCACTCCTCCCAGCTTGGTATCATCAGCAAACTTGCTGACAGTGCATTCAATTCCCTCATCCAGGTCATTGATGAATATATTGAATAGTACTGGACCCAGTACCGACCCCTGAGGGACTCCACTAGACACAGGTCTCCAACTAGACTCTGCCCCATTGACCACCACTCTCTGGCTTCTTCCCACCAGCCAGTTCACAGTCTACCTCACTACCTGATCATCTAATCCACACTTCCTCAATTTGTCAGCGAGGATGCTGTGGGAGACCGTGTCAAATGCTTTGCTGAAATCAAGATAGACCACATCCACTGCTCTGCCATCATCAAGCCACCTCGTTGTGTTTTCATAAAAGTCTAGTAGGTTGGTCAAACACGACTTTCCCTTGGTGAAGCCGTGTTGACTGCCCCTAATGACCCTCTTATCCTTGATATGCCTAGAGATGGCACAAAGGATAAGTCGTTCTATCACCTTCCCAAGGATGGAGGTGAGGCTGACTGGCCTGTAGTTACCCGGGTCCTCCTTCTTGCCCTTTTTGAAGATTGGAGTGACATTTGCCTTCCTCCAGTCCTCAGGCACCTCACCCGTTCCCCACGACTTAGCAAAGATGATGGAGAGTGGTCTAGCAATGACTTCAGCCAGCTCCCTCAACACTCGTGGGTACATCCCATCTGGACCCATAGATTTATGGATGTCCAGATTGCTTAATTGGTCTCTGACCCAGTCCTCATCAACTGAGGCAAACTCCTCCATTGTCCTGACTTCCTCTGGGGTCTCCAGGGTACAGAGCTCCTCAAGACAGCTTCCGGCAGAGTAGACAGAGACAAAGAAGGCATTCAATAGCTCTGCCTTTTCAGTATCCTCTGTCACCAGGGCACCCACCTCATTCATCAGTGGGCCTACATTGCCTCTAATGTTGGCTTTATCTGCCATGTATTTGAAGAAGCTCTTCCTGTTGTCCTTGACCCCTCTGGCAAGATCTAATTCTAAGGACGCCTTGGCTTTCCTAGTTGCCTCCCTACATCCTCTGACAATATCCTTATATTCCTCCCAAGTGGCCAGCCCCTCTTTCCATGATCTGTAAACTCTCCTCTTCCACTTGAGTTTGCCCAGCAGTTCCCTGTTTAACCAAGCAGGTCTCCTGGCTCCCTTCCCTGACTTCCTACATATCGGGATGCTCTGATCTTGAGCTTGGAAGAAGCAGTCCCTGAATGCTAACCAGCTATCTTGGGCCCCTTTAACTTCAAGTACCCTTTCCCATGGGATTTCCCCTAACAATTGCTTGAAAAGGCCAAAGTTGGCCCTCCTGAAGTCCAGGGTTGCAATTTTGCTTGGAATTCTGCTTATGCCACATGAGATCCTGAACTTCACCATCTCATGATCACTGCAGCTCAGGCAGTCCGCAACCTTTATAGCCTCAACCAGACCCTCCTTCTTAGTGAGGATGAGACCCAGAGTCACTCCCCTCCTGGTTGGTTCATCCACCATTTGCATCAGGAAGTTATCATCGATGCACTGGAGGAACCTCCTGGACTGTGGGTGGCTGGCTGAGTAGTCCCTCCAGCAAATATCAGGGTAGTTAAAATCCCCCACAACAACCAGGGCCTGTGATTGCGAGGCTGCTCTCAGCTGCCTGTAGAAGGCCTCATCAACTTCCTCACCCTGATCTGGTGGCCTGTAATAGACTCCCACGACGGTATCAACCCTACCAGCCTGCCCCTTAATTTTCACCCACAGACTCTCAACTCGCTCCTCATCCACCCCTGGACAGATCTCAATACACTGCAGTTGCTCTCTCACATAAAGAGTGACTCCACCACCTCGCCTTGCTGGCCTGTCTTTCCTGAGAAGGACAGAGCCATCCATGACCACATTCCAGTCATGTGAGCTGTCCCACCATGTCTCTGTAATTGCCACCAGATCATAATCCCCTGACCGAACACGGGTTTCTAACTCCTCCTGCTTGTTCCCCACGCTGCGTGCATTGGTGTACAGGCATTGCAGGGAGCGAGCCGAGTACCCCAATTTGAGCCTAGGGGCGTGGGAGACCTCCTGGCCTTCATCGATTCTAGAGTGCTGCCCCACTGGCACAAGCCCAGCTGTAACCCCTTCCCCCATCACATCTAGTTTAAAGCTCTCCAAATGAGCCCTGCCAATTCCTGCCCCAGCCTCCTTTTGCCCCTGCAAGATAGGCCTTCCCCACGTGTGACTGTCTGTACTGGCATCCTATGAAACCAGCCATTATCAAAGAACCCAAAGACCAGCCTGCAGCACCAGTCCTGGAGCCAGTCATTTATGGCCTGAATTCTGCCATTTCATCCCACATCAGAACCTGAAAGTGGAAGGAGAGAAGAGAAAATCACTTGTGCCCCAGACCCTTTCAGCAGTTGTCCCAAGGCCTTGAAATCCTTCTTCATCTTCCTCAGACTACGGGATGCAGCTTCCTCCCCACCTGTCTGGAAGATCAGCAGTGGGTAGTAGTCTGTTGGGTGCACCAGGTTGGGAAGTGCCCTGGTTATATCCCTGATCCTGGCTCCAGGAAGACTACACACTTCCCTATGTTGAGGGTCAAGCCTGCATATCGGGCCCTCTGTCCCCCTCAGAAGGGAATCGCCTACTACAATGACCCTTCTTTCTTTCCTGTCAGAGGCCGTCTTCAGGGGCTGAGTCATCCACTTCTTCCTCTGTGTCCTTGGAGGTGGGCCTTGCACCACGTCCTCACCAACCTCTTCTTCAAGAGGCAGGGCCTCAAACCTATTAGAGAGGGGCACCTGAGGGGGCAAAGCATGTAGGGAAGAAGTTCGCCCATGATATTGAACTGGGACTTTCTTCCAACCCTCCTCATCTGACTGGCCCCTTGCCTCTGCCTGACAGCAACAGGGCAGAGGCTGCCTCAGGTCCCCCCTCCCTGCCTGACAGGGTGGGGGTTCCATCACCTTTTGGGGGTTATCCTCCTGAGGCATTTCTAACTGGCATGCCAGGGAGTTACTCCACCAGTCAATCTCCTTCTCACATTCCCTGATGGTCCTCAGTCTCTCGACTTCCTCCATACCATACTGACTTCACCACCATACTGAGGAGATCGTCCACCTGCTCACACCTCACACAGGTGGAGTGCCTCCCTTCCTCCCCCGGCAGCAGCAGGCTCTGGCACTCTCTGCAGCCAGAGACCTGAACAGCCACCGTTCGGGGCAGGCCCTCTGTCTGGGTCGCCACAGTGTTTTTGTTACAACCTCTCTGCCTGGAGGACACCATATTCAGAGGCAGCAAGGGACACACCTCCAAGTGGGCGAGCTGCTGCGGTGGAGTGCTGCTATCAGCAGAGCTAGTGAGCTGCCCTGCTTGCCCTGCCTTGCGCTAACTGCCGCGCTAACTGCCGCGCAGTTAGCTAACTGTTTGCCGCTCCTGATCGCTCGCGCTCCCTGGGAGCCGTTTAAATCTCCCGCGGCTGGTCCTGGCACCGCCCCCTCCGTGTCAGCCCCGCTCCTGCGATTGGCTGCTCTTGGCGGGACTCGGCGACACTTCCGCAGTGTCCCCTGGTGCTAGGACCACCCCTCCTCCTCCTCTCAATCGTAAACAGCCACGGACTTACCGTTGACCGCTGCCGCTGCCTTGCTCCACGTGCCTGAGAGCAGTCGCCGGTTTTTGCACAGACTGCAAAGGAACAAACTGTTTCAGTGCGGGCTTCCCATGGAGTCACAGACCTCTTCGGGCACAGCTCCTGGCTCAGGCATGGGTATGTCCATGGGCTGCAGACAGGTCTCTGGCCCAGCCTACCTCCTCCCCCACTGGCTCCAGGGATCCACCCACCGCTCTGGCATTGAGCATCTCTGGGGTCTCAGTACAGTCACACTTGCCCTCAGGCTCGGCTTTCTGCTCCAGCGTGGAGTCCTCCATGGCCTACACGATGGGTATCTGCTCTACCGTTGAACTTCCATGGGCTGCAGGGGACCTCATTTACCTTCTCCTACTCCATGCATGTTGAACTGGGTGTCTGAGGTTCTCTGTCCTCCCCCTCCTTCTCCTTCCTCCAGGCAACAAGCTCTCTCTTTGTTTAGGCTGATGGTTGTCTTTTGTTCAGGTCAATGGCCTCTCCTCCAGGTTCTTTCCACCTTCTTTTCAAGAAAGTCCTTCCTCTCATAAATATGGATTTGAAGAGGCGTTTCTCTATTGCTAATTGGCTCAGCCTGGGCTGGAGGTGGGTATGCCTTGGAGCCAGGGAAGCTTCGTGAAGCTTCTCATAGGGACCATCCATGTAGCCTCTTCCCCCACTACCAAAAATGCCCCACTCCCCGCACACAGACAAACCCAACACATCTGGTCAAACCCTACCTTCATCAGCCATGTCCAAACCTGGAATGGAAATGGAACATCTTTGTTCTAGATGGCGACTGTATCATCTCAAACAAATGTTTTCAGTTTCCAAATCTCTGAAAGACACAATTGCTTTGGGCCATAAATCTCCCAAGGAAATATCTGTGACTATGAATCTAGTCAAGCTCTATGATGGCAGGGGTTAGATTAGAGAAGAATAAGGTACCAGTAGTGATGGTACTGTTGCTGTCTTGATATGTGAATCAAGGGAAATTTTCAAAGCATTACCTAGAAGCTGTTGACTTGGTAATGAAGATTAATGGAGAGATCCATATCCATGGCTCTTAACAAAGAAAGTAGAAAGCATAGGTAGATATCCGAAGGCAGAGGATGGTCTTGCACAAATGAAAGGCAGAAAAAAGCTAAGACTGCAGCTGTGTGTGTCTGCTATACACAACTCCTGAGTGTATGTGTTGGGTCCTTAGCTGAACTACTGCATGAGTATGCAGAGTTAGATCCTTAGCTTGACTGTGTGAAGTTATGTGAGCTATGTAAAGAATGTCTTTTCGGTTAAAGTAAGCTGGAAAACAGGATGTTGCGACAAGAGTGCAAGGAAGTCGGACGTGGAACCGAGATAAGAACGAACCAGTGGGACTGAGGGGTCAGAGTGTGAACAGTAGCTAGTAACCAATAATAATTAGTTTTGTAGCATGCTTGGTGCATGGACACGTATACGGAACTCAAAGGGGTATATAACAAGCAGCTTTCTGATAATAAAGTGGATTTGAACTTCCATCTCATAGGTGTGTGAGTAGTTCATTTCTCGCTCGCCTGATAAACCCACGGCATGTATGTCCTGTGTGTGGCTCAGTTGCAGTGGGGATTTGTTTTTCCCCTGATTAGCCAGGTTTTAATGAGAAACCTCTGGAGAAGGACAAAGTGTCAGATTTTAGCTTTCTAGTTTGGCTGTTTGCTACTCCTTAAATCATTATTTTAGAAATTATAGAACAGTTCTTTGGAGAGTAGGGAGCATTTATTTTGGATGACATATTTTCCATACATAAATACGCAGGGGAGCAATTTGACATGCAGAAGCAACAAGTGCAAATGAGTTCATTAAACTGAAATGCCACTCTATCCCATTTAGAAGTAGGTCATTGCAGTTACTCTTATCACAGGACTGAACCTGATGGAGACCTGAATTACTGCCCTCATGGATGGAGCCAGGGACTGGAACTTCATTCTGTGCACCTTGATGATGTGGAGATGCAATCACACAAAAGTCACAGGCAACATGCACTGTAATTGATGCTATATTTAGCAAAAAACATACAATGAAACAATAAGATAATTTTTGCTCATTTTCACACAACTATTTATTAAAAAAAATTGTGCAAACATGAAGTCATATCAGTCTCAATACAGAAGATTAATTCATCCTTCAAGAATAATGATCTAAGTGTGCAGTTAAACATTCCAATATGTTCCTCATAATGCCAATACCTGGACCATTTGCTGGTCTTCATAATTTGATGATGACTCTGTGACAAGTTTATATCTGTATATGGATTATAAAACACTTTATGACCATGAACAGATGTATGAGGAACCTCACCAGGATCAGCCCTATGCACGCTCTTTGATACTTCTTCAGTGACAATTGTATTTTGAAACACGTCAGCGTTACTTTTTAATTAATCTAACACGATTCCCATAAATTGTATAATTCAAGTGTTTTAATCAAATTGTCATGTAGGATGCCTTGAAGATGTCAACTATTATATCAATACAGTTATTGATGTCAACCAGACCCATAATCTTGTCAAAGAAGATTGCTGCCTTTCTTTGACAAGACCCGAATTCCATGAAAATATAAGTAACATAAACTTTTATAATTTGTAACATGTTAATTCAAAGTTAAGTAATATAAAATGAAATATAAAAATATTCAGTTCTGATAAGGTAAAAAACAAATCCAAGCAATTAATTTTCATTTTTCTAAATGCAAGTTTATTGAAATAGATATATTTCACCAAAGTGCATCCAATATTTCATCTAAACATATCATAGTGCCATTTTTCAGTGGAAGACTGTTTACTCTGAACTTTTTTGACCAGCTGTGAAACCAAAATTCCTAATACTAATTGTGAGAGACTGAAAGATTTAATGTATCTCTCAAACTTTGTAGCAAGGTAAGTTCTACACAGCAAAAAGTTCTGCATAAGAAAAGTAACAATAAAAGGAGCAGTTAACAAGATGCAGAAGATGCCTGTTGGAGGATGCACAGTTCTGTGTTCTAACATGTTGAGCAAAACACCACCATGTATGGCCAAAGGTCATACAGAGTTCATTGGAGGAAGGAGCGCAACAATCTTCAAGAGCCCCAGAAAAGACCTGCGACCACTCTTTACACTGGTGCCTGTGCAGTGCGCCAAGAGTTACATAAGTCCTCACTTGAAGGACACACACAGACACAAATACAGGCAGCCACGTGCATGCCCATCACCAGAGATCGACCAGTCGTGCTGCTGCATGCAAGCCCACCACCAGAGGACTGCCCCATCTGTGTCGCGATCACCACAGGATGCAATGGTGGTGATATCTTTCCTTATCTCCTTCCTTTCCTGTCTCTTTTACCTCTTATTTTCCCTCTTACAGTTTTTTTCAATAAGAACCTGCATTGTCAATGTTTTTACATTTTCCAAGTTCAGGTTATTTTCATTATAAATAAATCATTTAAGTGATCATTTGGTGCCGTTTCACCTTAATTTAGCCCAAGGGGATCTACAGAACTTTAGTTGCTCTCCTCCCACCTCTGAGGTGGGACGTGACAATGATAATTGCTGGTGGTTGAGATGGACTAGACAAATCATTTTCTTGCAAGCTAGTCATAATTATTTTTCATGCATCTTGCATGGTCTCTCTAGGAGGCTGGTAACACACTATAGATCACAAGCTTCACAGGACTGTCCTGGTTTTTGCTAGGATAGAGTTAATTTTCTTCTTAGTAGCTAGAACAGCTGTTTTTTATTTTCAGTGTAGAACTTGTTATGAGAAGAATGTTGATAAAGTACTAATATTATAAGTTGATTTTGGAGCTCAAGGCCACTGTGTTTGGCTGTTCACAGCTGCATTAGGACTGGGAGGGAGAAGTGTAGTGAATAGCAAAACCCAGAACTGGCATTTGGATGTGCCAATGAAATATTCCATATTATATCACGTCATGTCAGTATATTAACCAGGGTTGACTGGAAGACGGGGATATTCTCTAGGGGATCTCTCGGGCTCACTCTTTCGGGGTTTGGATTCGAGACTGTCTTGGCTCCAGGATCGTTGGCTGGCACAGACTGGGTATCGGTCGGCGGGTGGTGAGCAATTGCACTGTGCATCACTCAATTGTATATTCTAACTGTTGATATCGTTATCATTTTATTTTAATTAATAAATAGTTTTTATCTCAACCCGTGAGTTTCCTTGCCTTTTTCCTTTCAATTCTCTCCCCTACTCCCTGGACGAGAGTGGGGGCGAGGTTGAGAGAGCAGGTTGTGTTTGGCTGCAAGGTGCAAGCCAAAATGGTGAGTCCACCCAAATCACCACAGTCTTTTTTGACACCCAACGTAGGACACAAAGGGTTTAGATAAAGACAGATTTGACCAGACTGTGTTAAAACAAAGCTACAGTAAGAATTAATTATGTGGCTTCTGACTTGGTCGGTGCTGATCAGAACGCTGCTTTCTGTGCTCTCAAAGGTGTTTCTAGAGTTGTGCTCTATATCACCTCACTTGCCATACATGCTGTGTGCCAGTATTTATATGTTTCACCACCTCTAGGCGTTGGACTGGAATGAGGGATGCTGTTTTGCTGACTAAGGTTTTTGTTGTGCTGTGCTGTGGGGTGCTGTTTGTTGGTATTATAAACTCATCGGTAGTGGGACCAATCTTGTATTTGTATGTAGTGGAGGCAGGTGGCACAGCGAAGCCAGCTACATCCTTGCATTTTGGGAGGTGTAAGATGGGTGTGGTCACTAATTATACCTTTTCCTGGGACAGCCAATACAAGGAGGGGACATCTGCCTGTGTTTTCTCGTTCTCCTCCGAGTAATTTATAAAAGTTCTTGAGAATTTTGAATATCCTTGGGGTGCTCAAACTGCCATCACCCTGTTGCTGAATGTGTGTCACATTGTGATGCTGCTTAGATCTGTTACTGGTGTTTGGTGCAGATGTCAGTGTTGTGCTGCCACTCCAGCTCCTCCAACAAACACTGAGGCCAGTTCAACCCCTGCAACCTGCACTGCAGCCACTTTCACCCTCATGACCAACACTGGGGCCACTTCAACCCCTGCAACCAACACTGGGGCCACTTCAACCCCTGCAACAGCCATCACTACAACTACTCCAACCTCAGTGCCTTCTAAGGTTACTCAAACCTCGGTGAAAAGCAGCACAGATAAAACAGACAACAAACTTGTGCCAGTATCAGTTGCCCCTGTACAAAAGAGGAAATACACAAAGAAATCTGTTCGCATAACAAAGGATGAGTAGGAAGCAGGGACATCACGAGAACCGGAGGAAGAGCCAGAACCAGAGGTAATCATCCGATCCCTATCACTCAGCAAGCTACGAGACATCGGAAAGGATCTCAGCTGTCATCCAGGTGAACACAATGCCACCTGGATGCTCTAATGCTGGGACAATGGGGCCAGCAGCATGGAACTAGATTGTAGGGAAACCAAGCAGTTGGGTTCCATTGCCAGAGAAAGTGGCATTGACAAAGCTATTGGGAGAGAGCCACAGACTCTCAAACTCTGGAAGCGACTCCTGTCAAGCATGAGGAAAGATTCACAGTTAAGGATGATATTTTGTGTAATCTAAACAAGTGGGACACCATAGAGAAAGGTATCCAGTGCTTGAGAAAATTAGCTGTGCTGGAAGTGATTTATAGTAGCCTGAATGACAAGCAGTTACCCAAAGATCCAGATGAAGTCCCGTGCACACAAGGCATGTAGCGGAAGGTTCTACAGAACGCACCAGCATCGTATGCCAAGTCACTGGCAGTACTGAGCTTCAAAACTGGAGAGGAGCCAAAGGTGGATGAAATGGCTCGCCAACTCCAGACATACGGAGACACTCTGTCCTCCTCCTTCATCTCGGCTGTAGAGAAAATGACTCAACAGTTCCAGGAATCCATGTCCAATTCCTCTGCGTGTACTAAGGTCCCAGTTGATAAGAAGAAACGTACATCTGCCCAAGAGAAACAACACACGCCACAGGGCACACTTTGGTTTGAATTGCGTGACCATGGAGAGGACATGAGAAAGTGAGACGGCAAAACTACCTCAGTTATAGAGGCACGCATACGTGAGCTGCAAAGAAAACCAAACACAAAAGGGGGTTTTTCCAAGAAAGTTGCTCCAGTCTCCAGTGATTGGCTCTCCAAACAGCGTAGATGGGCTTCCGATCCCTATCTGAGAGACACAAATGAAGACAAGATGGGTCCAGCCCACATATAGAGTAAAAGGCTCTAGTGGACACTGGTGCCCAATGCACCCTGATGCCATCAGACTTAAAAGGGACAGAATCCATTTGTATTTCTGGAGTCACAGGGGAGTCGCAACAGCTGACTGTGCTGGAGGCTGAAATGAGCCAGACTGGGAATGACTGGCAAAAAAGCACCTTTAAGACTGGCCCAGGTGTTCCATGCATCCTTGGTATAGATTACCTAAGAAGAGGGTATTTCAAGGACCCAAAAGGGTACCAGTAGGCTTTTGGCAGAGCTGCTTTAGAGACAGAGGAAATCAAAAAGCTGTCCACCTTGCCTGGTCGCTCAGAGGACCCTTCTATTGTTGGACTGTTAAGGATCTGTGGTGGGTTGACACTGGCTAGATGCTGGATGCCCACCAAAGCCCACTCTATCTCTCCCCCTCCTCAACTGGGCAGGGGGAGAAAGATATAACAAAAAGCTCGTGGGTGGAGATAAGGACAGCGAGAGATCACTCATCAATTACTGGCACAGGCAAAACAGACCCGACTTGGGGGAAAAAATGTTGTAGATCACTAGAGATGTTGTACAATCAGAGGCCACAGTAAGCCAGCTTAGGCCCTTGACATAAGTCAGGGTAAATTAACAGAAGTCTCAGAGATACTTACTTGTCCTTGGGACTTCAAATAACTTCAGACAAACAACTTTAACTAAGCTGGGAAAAAGAAGGGAGCTGGTAACCGCAAAGTAAGGAGTATCCTATTGATGTCCTTGGGACGTGAACAGAGCAATACCACCTGTTATAACAAAGAGAAAGTTCCCAGGAAAATTAATGAGCCAATAAGTGTGGGTCTTTGGGAATAAGCATGAGCTTAATTAACCGCTGTATATAAGGAGCACATATGTAATCAATAAACGGAAGCTTGCTGATCATCATATTGAGCTATCCGGGTTTTCACTCTGTCACGACAAAAAAACAAATTTACTTTATTACCAATCAAAATCAGAGGATAATGAGAAGTAAAACCAAATCCTAAAACACCTCCCCCATCCCTCCCTTCTTCCCGGGCTTAATTCCTCTCCCGATTTTCCACCTCCTCCACCCAGCGGCACAGGGGGACAGGGAATGGGGCTTGAGGTCAGTTCATCACACGTTGTTTCTGCCGCTTCTTCCTCCTCAGGGGGAGGACTCATTCCCCCACACCAGCATGGGGTCCCTCTCACAGGAGACAGTTCTCCACGAACTTCTCCAACATGAGTCCTTCCCATGACTGACAGTTCTTCGCAAACTGCTCCAACATGGGTCCATTCCATGGGGTGCAGTCCTTCAGGAAGGGACTGCTCCACCGTGGGTCCCCCACAGGGTCACAAGTCCTGCCAGCAAACCTGCTCCGGCGTGGGATCCTATCTCCATGGGCTACAGGTCCTGACAGGAACCTGCTCAAGCATGGGCTTCCCACAGGGTCGCAGCCTCCTTCAGGCATCAACCTGCTCCCGTGTGGGGTCCTCCACGGGCTACAGGTGGTCATCTGCTCCACCATGGACCACCATGGACCTCCATGGACCTCCATGGACTGCAGGGTGACAGCCTGCCTTACCATGGTCTTCACCACAGGCTGCAGAGGAATCTCTGCTTTGGTGCCTGGAGCACCTCCTCCCCCTCCTTCTTCACTGACCTTGGTGTCTGTGGAGTTGTTTCTCTTAAATCTCCTCACTCCTCTCTCCAGCCGCAAAATGTGCAGCTTTTTTTCCTGTCTTCTTTTTTTTTTTTTCTTAATTATGTTATCACAGAGGCGTTACTGATGGGCTCAGCCTTGGCCAGCGGCGGGTCCATTCTTGTAGCAGACTGGCATTGGCTGTGTTGGGGTGGACATGGGGAAGCTTCTGGCAGCTTCTCTCACAGAAGCCACCCCCATGTCCCCCGCCGCTGCTATCAAAACCTTGCCACACAAACCCAATACAGGATCATAGAACAGCAGGTGCCGATTACCACTACAACAGTGCACCGGCAGCAATATCACACCAACGGAGACTCCGTAATTCCCATTCATAAACCAATTCATCAGCTGGAGAGCCAAGGAGTGATCAGCAAGACTCAGTCTCCCTTTAACAGCCCCATATGGCCAGAGCAGGAGTCTAATGAGGAATGGAGGTTGACAGTGGACTATCGTGTCTTGAATGAAGTCACACCATCACTGAGAACTGCTGTGCTGGACGTGTTAGAGCTCCAATATGAACTTGAGTCCAAGGCAGCCAAGTGGTACGCCACCACAGACATTGCCAATGCGTTCTTCTCCATTCCTTTGGCAGCAGGGTGCAGGCCACAATTTGCTTTCACCTGCAGGGGTGTCCAGTATATCTGGAATTGACTGTCCCAGGGGTGGAAACACAGCCCCTCCATTTGCCATGGACTGATCCAAACTACCCTGGAGCAGAGTGGAGCTCTAGAACACCTGCAATACATTAATGACATTATTATGCGGAGCAACACATCAGAAGTGTTTGAGAAAGGAGAAAAAATAATCCAAATCCTTCTGAAAACTGGTTTTGCCATAAAATGAAGCAAGGTCAAGGGACTTGCTCAGGAGATCCAGCTTTTAGGAATAAAATGGCAAGATGGATGTCTTCAGATCCCGATGGATGTGATCAATAAAATAACAGCTACGTCTCCACCAACTAACAAAAAGGAAGCACAAGCCTTTTTAGGCATTGTAGGTTCCCGGAGAATGCACATTCCACATTGCAGTGAGATTGTGAGCCCTCTCTAACAGGTGACCCAACAGAAGAATGATTTCACTCGGGGTCCTGAGCAATGACAAGCCTTGGAACAAATCAAACAGGAGATAGTCCATGCAGTGGCCCTTGGACCAGTCCGGACACTACATGATATTAAAAAAGTGCTTTACACTGCAGCTGGAGAGAACAGCCCTACCTGGAGCTGTTGGAAGAAAGCACCAGAGCAGACTCGAGGTTGACCTGTAAGTTTTTGGAGTCGAGGATACAGAGGATCAGAAGCCTGATATACTCCAACTGAAAAAGATATATTGGCAGTGTATGAGGGAATTAGAGCTGCTTCAGAAGTGATCAGTACTGAAGAACAGCTCCTCCTGGCACCCCAGCAAGAACTGAGTCAGAAAATGGGACTAGTTTCTTAAACAATCTCATAGACACTTGGGCCAAAGAACATGGCATTCAGTGGGTGTACCTGATTTCCTGTCATGCATAAGCCTCTGGGAAAGTTGAACAATGCAATGGACTGCTAAAAACCACACTGACCGCAGAGTACTGGAACTTTCAAACACTGTGTATTGGGTTTGCGTGGCAAGGTTTTGGTAGCAGCGGAGGTGGTGGACATGGGGTGGCTTCTGTGAGAGAAGCTGCAGGAAGCTTCCCCCATGTCCGACCCGACACAGCCAATGCCAGCCGGCTACAAGAACGGACCCGCCGCTGGGCAAGGCCAAGCCCAAGACCATCAGTAACGCCTCTGTGAGAACATAATTAAGAAAAAAAAAGGAAGAGAGGGAAAAAAAGCTGCACACTTTGCAGCGGGAGAGAGGAGTGAGAAGATGTAAGAGAAACAACTCCACAGACACCAAGGTCAGTGAAGTAGGAGGGGGAGGAGGTGCTCCAGGCGCCGGAGCAGAGATTCCCCTGCAGCCTGTGGTGAAGACCATGGTGAGGCAGGCTGTTCCCCAGCAGTCCATGGTGGTCCATGGTGGAGCAGATGACCACCTGTAGCCCGTGGAGCACCCCACACGGGAGCAGGTTGATGCCTGAAGGAGGCTGCGACCCTGTGGGAAGCCCATGCTTGAGCAGGTTCCTGTCAGGACCTGTGGCCCATTGAGAGAAGAGCCCAGGCTGGAGCAGGTTTGCTGGCAGGACGTGTAACCCCGTGGGGTACTCGTGCTGGAGCAGTCCCTTCCTGAAGGACTGCACCCCATGGAATGGACCCATGTTGGAGCAGTTTGTGAAGAACTGTCAGTCATGGGAAGGACTCACTTTGGAGAAGTTCGTGGAGGACTGTCTCCCGTGAGAGGGACCCCACGCTGGTGCGGGGGAAGGAGTCCTCCCTCTGAGGAAGAAGGAGCAGCAGAAACACCATGTGAGGAACTGACCACAACCCCCATTCCCTGTTCCCTGTGCTGCTGGGGGGAGGAGGTAGAAATCGGGAGAGAAGTTAAGCCCGGGAAGAAGGGAGGGATGGGGGAGGTGTTTTAAGATTTGGTTTTACTTCTCACTATCCTCTGATTTTGATTGGTAATAAAGTAAATTTGTTTTTCCTCCCAAGTTGAGTCTGTTTTGCCCGTGCTAGTAATTGGTGAGTGATCTCTCTCTCTCCTTATCTCCACCCACGAGCTTTTCATTATAATTTTCTCCCACTGCCCATTTGAGGAGGGGGAGAGATAGAGTGGGCTTTGATGGGCATCCAGCCTCTGGTCCAGGTGAACCCACCACACACTGGAACAAAAATTTAGCAAAAGCCAACCGGTTAGTTAACACAGAATCACAGAATTATAAAATCACAGAATGTTAGGAATTGGAAGGGACCTCTAAAGATCATCCAGTCCAATCCCACTGCCGGAGCAGGAACACCTAGATGAGTTCACCCAGGAAGGTGTCCAGGTGGGTCTTGAATGTCTCCAGAGAAAGAAACTCCACAACCTCCCTGTGGGCAACATTGTTGAAAATTTGCTATAAAATAAGGGTTATGAGAAAATCTAGCTAAGTTAGAATATAAGGAAAAACAGAATTTCTGAATGTCTTTGTTCTTAAAGTCAGGGCTGTAATACTAGCTAGGCCTCTTTCGGCTGTGTGCTAGGGAAGATAAGAAAGGAATGTGAAGGACTTATGAAAGTAATAAACATCAATTAAAGGAAGATGGATGCTGGCTGAGAAGAGCTGGAAGTTACACCTAGGAAGTGAACCCGAACCGAGATTAAAGCGAACCACTTGGACTGAGAGGTCATATGTGATTAATGCAATTAGCCAATGGTAATTAGCTTAGTAGTGTGTGAATACCTATGCGGAAGTTAATAGTGTATAAAACACGTAGCGTTCTGATAAATAAAGAGAGACTTGCCGACATTACAGAATGGGCATTTCTCCCGTCGCCGCCGACACCTCCCTGGGCAGCCTGTTCCAGTGCTCTGTCACCTTCACAGTAAAGAAGTTTCTTCTCAAGTTTAAGCGGAACCTCCTGTGTTCCAGCTTGTACCCATTCCCCTTGTCCTATCACTGGACATCACTCTGAAGAGCCTGGCTCCATCCTCCTGACACTCACTCTTCATATATTTATAAACATTAAAAAGGTCACCCCTCAGTCTCTTCTCCAAGTTAAAGAGGCCCAGCTCCCTCAGCCTTTCCTCATAAGGGAGATGCTCTATTCTCTTAATCATCTTGGTGGCTCTGTGCTGGACTCTCTCAAGCAGCTCCCTGTCCTTCTTGAACTGTGGGGCCCAGAACTGGACACAATATTCCAGATGTGGCCTCACCAGGGCAGAGTAGAGGGGGAGGAGAACCTCTCTCCACCTACTAACCACACCCCTTCTAATGCACCCCAGGATGCCATTGGCCTTCCTGGCCACAAGGGCACAGTGCTGGCTCATGGTCATCCTGCTGTCCACCAGGACTCACAGGTCCCTTTCCCCTACACTGCTCTCGAGTAGATAATGATCTACTCGAGAGCAGTGTACCCAACCTATACTGGAACCTGGGGTTGTTCCTTCCCAGATGCAAGACCCTACACTTGCCCTTATTATATTTCATTAAGTTTTTCCCTGCCCAGCTCTCCAGCCTGTCCAGGTCTCGCTGGATGGCAGCACAGCCTTCTGGCATGTCAGCCAGCTTTGTATCGTCAGCAAACTTCCTCATCCAGGTCATTGATGAATATATTGAATAGTACAGGACCCAGTATCGACCCCTGAGGGACTCTACTAGACACAGGTCTCCAACTAGACTCTGCCCCATTGACCACCACTCTCCAGCTTCTTCCCACCAGCCAGTTCACAGTCCATCTCACTACCTGATCATCTAATCCACACTTCCTCAATTTATCAGCAAGGATGCTGTGGGAGACCGTGTCAAATGCTTTACTGAGATCAAGATAGACCACATCCACTGCTCTACCATCATCTAGCCACCTGGTTATGTCTCCATAAAAGTCTAGAAGGTTGGTCAAGCACGACTTCCCCTTGGTGAAGCCATGTTGACTGCCCCTAATGACCCTCTCATCCTTGATATGCCTTGAGATGGCACAAAGGATAAGTCGTTCCAACACCTTCCCAGGGATGGAGGTGAGGCTGACCGGCCTGTAGTTACCCGGGTCCTCCTTCTTGCCCTTTTTGAAGATTGGAGTGACATTTGCCTTCCTCCAGTCCTCAGGCACCTCACCCGTTCCCCACGACGATGATGGAGAGTGGTCTAGCAATGACTTCAGCCAGCTCCCTCAAACTCCTCTATTGTCCTGACTCCCTCTGCGGCCTCAGTGGTACGAGGCTCCTCAGGACAGCTTCCGGCAGAGTAGACAGAGACAAAGAAGGCATTCATTAACGGTGCCTTCTCTGTATCTTCTGACACCAGGGCACCCACCTCATTCATCAGTGGGCCTACATTGCCTCTAGTGTTAGTTTTATCTGCCATGTATTCGAAGAAGGTCTTCCTGTTGTCCTTGACCCCTCTGGCAAGGTTTAATTTTAAGGAGGCCTTAGCTTTCCTAGTTGCCTCCCTACATCCTCTGACAACAGCCTTATATTCTTCCCAAGTGGCCAGCCCCTCCTTCCATGATCTGTAAACTGGCTGGCTAAGTAGTCCCTCCAGCAAACATCAGGGTACTTAAAATCCCCCACAACAACCAGGGCCTGTGATTGTGAGGCTGCTCTCAGCTGCCTGTAGAAGGCCTCGTCAACTTCTTAATCCTGATCTGGTGGCCTGTAATAGGCACTCACAACAGTATCACCCATACCAGCCTGCCCCTTAATTTTCACCCACAGACTCTCAACTCGCTCCTCATCCACCCCTGGACAGATCTCAATACACTGCAGTTGCTCTCTCACATAAAGAGCAACTCCACCACCTCGCCTTGCTGGCCTGTCTTTCCTGAGAAGGACAGAGCCATCCATGACCACATTCCAGTCATGTGAGCTGTCCCACCATGTCTCTGTAATTGCCACCAGATCATAATCCCCTGACCGAACACGGGTTTCTAACTCCTCCTGCTTGTTCCCCACGCTGCGTGCATTGGTGTACAGGCATTGCAGGGAGCGAGCCGAGTACCCCAATTTCAGCCTGGGGGGGTGAGAGACCTCCCGGCCTTCATCGATTCTAGAGTGCTGCCCCACTGGCACAAGCCCAGCTGTGACCCCTTCCCCCTCCTATCTAGTTTAAAGCTCTCCAAATGAGCCCTGCCAATTCCTGCCCCAGCCTCCTTTTGCCCCTGCGAGATAAACCTTCCCCACATGTGACTGTCTGGACTGGTGTCTTATGAAACCAGCCATTATCAAAGAACCCAAAGCCCTGCCTGTAGCACCAGTCCTGGAGCCAGTCATTTATGGCCTGAATTCTTCTATTCCATCCCACATCAGCACTCGAAAGTGGAAGGAGGGAAGAGAAAATTACTTGTGCCCCAGACCCTTTCACCAACTGTCCCAAGTCCTTGAAGTCTTTCTTCATTGCCCTCAGACTACAGGATGCAGCTTCCTCCCCACCTCTCTGGAAGATCAGCAGTGGGTAGTAGCCCATCGGGTGTACCAGGTTGGGGAGTCCCCTGGTGATATCCCTGATCTGGGCTCCAGGAAGACTACACACTTCCCTATGTTGAGGGTCAACCTTGCATATCGGGCCCTCTGTCCCCCTCAGAAGGGAATCGTCTACTACAATTACCCTTCTTCCTTTCTTATCAGAGGCAGTCTTGAGGGTCAGAGCCAACTGCCTCTTCCTCTGTGGCCTTGTAGGTGGGCCTTGTACCCCGTCCTCACCTACCTCTCCTTCAAGAGGCAGGGCCTCAAACCTATTACAGAGGGGCACCTGAGGGGGCAAAGCAGGTAGGGAAGGAGGTCGCCCATGACGTTGAACTGGAGCTTTCTTCCAACCCTCCTTATCTTTTTGTTCCCTTGCCTCTGCCTGACAGCAGCAGGGCAGGGGCTGCCTCAGGTCTCCCCTCTCTGCCTGACAGGGTGGGGGTTCCATCACCTTTTTGGGGATATCCTTATGAGGCATTTCTGTCTGGCATGCCAGGGAGTTACTCCACCAGTCAATCTCCTTCTCACATTCTCTAATGGCTCTCAGTCTCTCGACCTCCTCCTTGAGTTTCACCACCATACTGAGGAGATCGTCCACCTGCTCACACCTCACGTAGGTCCTGGCACTCCCTGCATCCAGAGACCTGAACAGCCACCGTTCAGGGCAGGCCCTCTCTCTGGGTCGCCACGGTCTTTTTGCTGCAAGACCTCTGCCTGGAGGACACCATAGTCAGAGGCAGCCTGGGACACACCCGCAAGTTGACATGCTGCTGCTATCAGCAGTGCTACAGTGAACTGCCCTTCACCCTTCCCTGCTAGACTTCCCTGCTCACCTGTTCTGCTCGCCCTGCCTGTGTAAACTGCCTCGCCACACCCTTCTGATGCGCCACGCCCTGTTTGCCCCCCCTCCCTTGGGGCCATTTAAATCTCCCGCGGTTGTCCCTGGCACCTGCCTCGCCGCGTCAGCCCCGCTCCCGCGATTGGCTGCTACTGACGGGACTCAGCGTCACATCCGCAGCCTCCCCTCTCTCCGGGACCGCCTCTTCCTCCTCTCAACATGTGCTCAGCCGAGGAACTTACCGTTGCTGCTGCTGTGCTCCTCGCTGACTGAGAGCAGTTGCCGGTTTTACCGTGTTTATATCTCCCGTGGTTGGCCCTGGCACTGCCCCCGCCACGTCAGCCCTGCTCCTGTGATTGGCTGCTCCTGACGGGACTTGGCGTCACGTCCGCAGTCTCCCCTTTAGATGGGGTCCTGAGCAACGGCAGGCCTTTGAGCAAATCAAACAGGAGATAGTCCATGCAGTAGTCCTTGGGCCAGTCCGGGCAGGACAAGATGTTAAGAATGTGCTCTACACTGCAGCCAAGGAGAATGTCCCAACTTGGAGTCTCTGGCAGAAAGCACCAGGGAAGACTCCAGGCCGGCCCCTAGAGTTTTGGATTCAGGGATGCAGAGGATCAGAGGCTCGATATACTCTGACTGAAAAAGAGATATTGGCAGCGTGTGAGGGAGTTTGAGCTGCTTTTGTGGTGGTTGATACTGAGACACAGCTCCTCTTAGCACCCCGACTGCCAGTGCTGGGCTGGATGTTCAAAGGGAGGGCCTCCACTACACACCATGCAACTGATGCTACGTGGAGTAAGTGGGTTGCACTTATCACACAACAGGCTCGAATAGGAAGTCGTCCAGGAATTTTGGAAGTGATCACAAATTGGCCAGAGGGCAAAGATTTTGGAATGTCACTGAAAGAGGAGGTGACGCGTGCTGAGGAGGCTCCACAGCATAATGAACGACCAGATGATGAGAAACGGTATGCCCTGTTCACTGATGGGTCCTGTCGTATTGTAGGGAAACATCAAAGGTGGAAAGCTGTTGTGTGGAGCCCTACATGATGTGTTGCAGAAGATGCTGAAGGAAAAGGTGAATTGAGCCAGTTTGCAGAGGTAAAAGCCATCCAGCTGTCCTTAAATATTGCTGAGCGAGAAAAGTGGCCAGTGCTCTATCTCTATATGGACTCATGGATGGTGGCAAATGCCCTGTGGGGGTGGTTACAGCAATGGAAACAAAGCAACTGGCAGCGCAGAGGAAAACACATCTGGGCTGATGAATTATGGCAAGACATTGCTGCTTGACTAGAAAAGCTGGTTGTAAAGGTAGGTCACACAGACGCTCATGTACCAGAGTCGAGCCACTGAAGAGCATGAAAACAGCCAACAGGTGGACCAGACTGCCAAGATCAGTGTCTCAAGTAGATTTGGACTGACAACATAAGGGTGAAAAATTTTTAGCCCGCTGGGCCCATGATGCCTCAGGCCATCAAGAAAGAGATGCAACATATAGATGGGCTCGTGATCGAGGGGTGGACTTAACCATGGACATTATTGCACAGGTTATTCATGAATGTGAGACATGTGCCACAATCAAGCAAGCCAAGCGGTTAAAACGTCTCTGGCATGGAGAGCAATGGTTAAAATATAAATATGGAAAAGCCTGGCAGATTGTTTATATTACTCTCCCACAAACCCGCAATGGCAAGCGCTATGTGCTCACAATAGTGGAAGCAACATATGCTGTGCCCCATGCCACCGCCTGGAACACTATCCTAGGTCTTGAAAAACAAGTCCTGTGGCGACATGGCACTCCAGACAGAACTGAGTCCAACAACGGGTCTCGTTTCCAAAACAGCCTCATAAACACCTGGGCTAAAGTGATCTGTGGAATCAAACCTTACAACTCGTAGAGAGTTATAAAGCAGGTATGTTTCATTTACCGGCGGGTGACAGGACAAAAAGCCCTGCGCGCACACTCTTTTACAAAGGCATTATTTAAAGTACACACACATACATATTCATTAAATTTAGGATGGTTTAAGCTAATTAGTTAAAAAAAAAATTTAACATAAGTTCACTCCCATTCATGCTTGGGCACTGCCTCCTGTTGGTGCTTGTTAGCACCCTTGTAGACCTCTAGACAAAACAAAGCCAGCTTTCTTGCTTCAGCCTGCAGGTGTTGCATACCAGTTCCTTCTTCTCTTGCTCCAGACTGCTCGCATGCCAGGCACCGCAAGGCCTTTGCTGATAGTGTGGAATAGCTTGCTAGTTATTGTAAAAGTTTCCCACTTAACACGGACAAAACGATCTAAACTTGATGTTTCCCACCTAACACAGAGACAAAATGAAGCTAAGCTTATTTTCTGAAATCTAATTCTTAATACAGAAAATAAATGAATAAATCTAACTATATTTTATATGTTCGCTTATCAATTCCCCCCTGTCTTTTATCCTAGGCAAATTCATTTGCCCTACACACAATCCCTTTTATGAAGTGGAACTGGATAATACTTTGCTTGAAAGTTGCTTCTTAATGTATTCTCATGTGCCCTAAGTAGAAAAGTTAAAGATGTTAGTCTCTGTAGCATTCTCCAATTCTAAACAAACAGTATGGCAGATAAAGCAAAACTAATTAATACAAATTCAAAAATTAGAATGATTCTCACTATTTACCATTATTTTGTCTATTGTCACAGAGTCACAAGCAGTTCTCAAACGTACGCAACCTTGGCCAGTAGATACAAGCACTGTCTTTTGATTACTGTCTGTATGGATTTCGAAATGACAAATGCTTTGCTCAGTATGTCCCAAGCGTTGATTTTATTACTTCCTCGTTGTTCTCATGCGATGCAAATTTGCAGTTTGCCATTTCTCATTCACCATTTGAGCCCATACTCTGTTCAAAGGGGTAGAGCACAACTCCATTGTGGTTCAATCCTAATGTAATGATGGGGTAGATTATGTATATTGAAGCATTACGTATGGTCAATAGAAAGGTCATGGCCATACTAATGATGGGGTCATAGATGAAGTTTACCAGAGTCCACCAGGATTGGAGCTCTCTTTACTCTGGAATGATGTATCCATGATGCTTGCTCCCGTATCTTAATAGCCATGTGTGCTGTTAATAAGACCTGGAATGGTCCTTCTCATTTTGGCTCCAAAGGTGAACCTGAAAGAGATCTGACATATACATAATCACCTGGCTCTATATTATGTATTGGTCCATCCAGGCCACGAGCACAGGTCCCCAAACTAGCTTTTTTATTTCTCTAAGTTGTTTCTGTAAGCTTATTACATAGTTAGTTAATACTTCAGTACCAGCTTGTGTTGATGTTCCTACTTGAACCATATAAGGCCTTCAATACAATATCTCAAAAGGGCTTAATGCTTCCTTAACCCTTGGTTTGGTTCTAATTCGTAACAAAGCTAGGGGTAGTGACTGAGGCCAAGCTAATCCAGGTTCTTGACCCAATTTTACAATCTGTAATTTAAGGAGGTGGTTCATCTTTTTTCACCTGACCACTTGCCTGTGGTCTATAGGGAGTATGTGATTGCCAGTCTATTCCCAGAAGCCTACTGACTTGTTGTGTGATGTTGGCCACAAAATGAGGACCTCTATCTGAAGATATTACTGCTGGGACCCCAAATCTTGGTATAATTTCATGTAACAAAGCCTTAGTCACTTCTCTAGCCTTGTTTGTTCGGCAAGGAAATGCTTCTGGCTATCCTGAAAAGGTGTCAGTTAATACCAGCAAATGTTGAAACCCCCCCTTTCCTCGGAAGCCCTGAAAAATCAATTTGCCACCATAGCCCTGGGAAATTGCCCTTCCCTATTTGTCCCAGTTTAATCTTTCAGGCTACTTGAGGGTTATTTTGTAAACAAATGTTACATTGTTGTGTCACCATTGTGATGGTTGTGTACAAATTACAGGCAACAATGCATTTGCTCAGGTGTTTGTATAGGGCTCCAACTCTTCAGGGAATCTTTCTATGCTCCACCATTATTATGGCCCAGAGTCATGTGCTAGGCACTATTATTTTCCCTTGTGGTGTGGTAACCCATCCATTTTCACCTTCTTTCCCATCTAGATCCTTAATTAATTTTAATTTCTTCTTTGTATATTTAGGTGTTTGATCAGTTTGTATTTTACCATCTGGAACCAAAGACTGTATTTCTGCCGTACCTTTTTTTGGCCACCCTTTTTGCTTCTCAACCCCTCCATGGAATTACCTATTTCTTGTGCAGTAGTTCCCTTTTGGTGAGTTTTGCCATGCATAATTGCCACCTTCTCTTGCAGTTGCACTGCTTCCAGTAGTTTGAGAATTTCCTTTATCTATTTTATGTGCTTCCCTTAGGTGGATAAAAGTCCTCTTTCTCTCCAAATCGCTCCATGGCATGAACCACTCCAAAGGCATATTTAGAGTCTGTCCAAATGTTAATTTTTTCTTTGGCAAGCTTTAACGCTTGTGTTAAAGCTATTATCTCTGCCTTTTGTGTCAAAGTGTTTGAGGCAAGGGCCCCAGACTCTATTACCTTGTCTGTAGTAGTCACCACGTACCCTGCTTTGCGCTGACCATTCTTGATGAAACTGCTGCCACATATACCACGTGTCCTCAGCATCCTCCAGTGGTTGTTCCTTCAGGACTGGAGTAGGCTGCTTCAATGGTTTCCAGGCAGTCATGGGTCACCAGTTCTCCTGTAATTCCACTAAGGAAAGATGCTGGGTTGACAATATTAGTCACTATTATCTGGACATCGTCCTGCTCCACCATAAAGGCCTGGTATTTGAGAAATCTCTGTGGGGATAGCTAATGTCCCCCCTTTTGCTTCCAGTACAGTGGACACCATATGAGACACTAACACTGTCATCTTTTGGCCCACTGTAATTTTGCGAGCCTCTTGGATGTTAAGTATTACTGCAGCCACCGCTCTCAGGAAACTGTGCCATCCTCTACTCACTTCATCCAAATGTTTGGAGAAGTATGCCACGGCTCTCCAATCTGGGCCTAGGTTTTGAGCTAAAATTCCCAATGCAATGCCCTTCTTCTCCTGGGAGAACAGCCAGAAAGGTTTCATGGGGTCTGGTAACCCTAAGGCTGGGGCCTGCATGAGTTCTCGTTTCAAGTTGTGGAAAGCCCGCTCAGCTTTTCTATTCCAGGTGAGATCTTTTGAATTAGTTCTAATGAGTTTATAAAGTGGTCTTACCAGGAGTCTGTAGTTGTAGATCCATAAACGACACCAACCCTTCATTCCCAGGAAGGTTCAGACCCCCTTAACCGTCTGTGGCTTGGAAGTTTGGCAGATGACTTCCTTTCTTGCTTTCCCCAAAGTCCGTTCACCCGCTGTGATTTCATATCCTAGATACATCACCTTCTGCTGAGCTATTTGAGCTTTCTGTGGAGAGGCTCAGTAACCACTTAGTCCAAGAAAGTTTAATAAACTCACAGCCCAAGCTATATTTTGTTCCTTTGTTTCAGCGGGTACAAGGAGATCGTCCACATACTGCAACACAGTCCCAGTCCCAGGTGGCAATTCCCATTGTTCTCAGTCCTACGCCAACTGGTTGCCGAAAAGGGTAGGGCTGTTCTTAAAGCCTTGTGGAAGTGCAGTCCAAGTTAGCTGTGTTTTCCTCCTGGAATCCAGGTTTTCCCACTCAAAGGCAAATAATAATTTACTTTCTGTGCTTATAGGTAGGCAGGGAAAAAAGCATCCTTTAAATCCAAAACGGTAAACCAAGCCAATTCAGATTTTAATTTAGTCAATAATGTGTATGGATTGGCTACCACAGGGTATATTTCAGTGACCCATACCTGTGGGAATACTCAGTCCTGAACCTCCTTGGATACTTCTGTCTTTGCAGAGGGACTTACTAAGGCCAGACTTAAAAGCTCAATTAGCTGATTATCCCCCACTTCAAATTCTATTCCTTCCTTCCCAAATCTTACTTCTGCCTCCAATAATAAATTTCGCCCCAATAAGGGCTTTGGTGAATTTGCCATATAAAGAAATTTATGTATTCCTAATTGTTTCCCCAATTTAAACTTCAGAGGTTTGAGAAAATAGCCTTTTCGCTTTGGCCAGTAGCTCCATTTGCCGTTACAAAATCATTGTCTGTAGGTGTTAGAGCCTGGTTTAACACCGAAAATGTTGCTCCGTTATCTACCAAAAATTCCACCTCCTCATTGTTGTTTCCCTAGCTTTAATATAACCAGTGGATTGCTGGGGTCGACTCCCCGGGTCCCCGTCATAGTTTCCTGCCATAGGGGCCTGGGTTCTGGGGATGTTTGTGATTTTTCTACCCCCTTGTCTCCTTTTGGGACACTCGTTCTTCCAGTGTCCTGTTCGTTTACACCGTGCTCACCAATTGACCCCAGCGGGGGGGTCTCCAAGGGCCTCCACCTCCTGGAGTCCCTGTTTCTTCTTTTGTCGGGGCCCCTCCCTTGCTTTAAAGTCGCTACAAGAGCTCTCTATCTCTTCTCTGGTTTTCCTCCGCAGCTCCTGCCCCCCTCTGCCCCGCCAATTCTTTCTAGTGTTTTAGTACACATCTTAAAGGGCAGCTTTGGGCATTCTTTTGTACCGGTTAAACTGATGACAGTAATGCCATACCCGAGGCAAGAGGTGCAGGGGAGTGCTTGTCCTACAGCCGATGCACCTGAATTCAAAGCAATTCTTGAGATAAAACTCCTGTTTCTGTTTGGAGAGATAAAGGTGCTTGTGCACTCCAAACACTGAGGGGCTCAGTTATTACTTTGTTTTACATCCTCTCATACCATAATGAGTTTGTGTTTCTCTCTTTGCCATATAAGTTTTACTAGTCTCACTGATTCTTTAAACTTTCTAAATTCCCTCAGAATACCTGTTTAAGTTCGCCTGAGCACTCAATTCTGTCCCAGTTGGACCAGAATTTACATCAGTTACACCATGTATTGGGTTTGCGTGGCAAGGTTTTGGTAGCAGTGGGGGGGGGGACATGGGGTGGCTTCTGTGAGAGAAGCTGCCAGAAGCTTCCCCCATGTCAGACCCGACACAGCCAATGCCAGCCGGCTACAAGAACGGACCAGACGCTGGCCAAGGGGGGTGAGAAAAGAATTAAGAAAAAAAAAAAGGAAGAGGGGGAAGAAAAAAAAGCTGCACACTTTGCAGCTGGAGAGAGGAGTGAGAAGATGTAAGAGAAAACAACTCCACAGACACCAAGGTCAGTGAAGAAGGAGGGGGAGGAGGTGCTCCAGGCGCCGGAGCAGAGATTCCCCTGCAGCCTGTGGTGAAGACCATGGTGAGGCAGGCTGTCCCCCTGCAGCCCATGGAGGTCCATGGTGGAGCAGATGACCACCTGTAGCCCGTGGAGGACCCCACGCCGGAGCAGGTGGATGCCTGAATGAGGCTGTGACCCCGTGGGAAGCCCACGCTGGAGGAGGCTCCTGTCAGGACCTGTAGTCCGTGGAGAGAGGACCCCACGCCGGAGCAGGTTTTCTGGCAGGACTTGTGACCCCGTGGGGGACCCACGCTGGAGCAGTCCCTTCCTGAAGGACTGCACACCTTGGAATGGACCCATGCTAAATAGTTTGTGAAGAACTGTCGGTCATGGGAAGGACTCACTTTGGAGAAGTTCGTGGAGGACTGTCTCCCGTGAGAGGGACCCCATGCTGGTGCGGGGGAAGGAGTCCTCCCCCTGAGGAGGAAGGAGCGGCAGAAACAACGTGTGATGAACTGACACCATTCCCTGTCCCCCTGTGCTGCTGGGGGGAGGAGGTGGAAAATCGGGAAAGAGATTAAGCCCAGGAAGAAGAAAGGGATGGGGGAGGTGTTTTAAGATTTGGTTTTACTTCTCATTATCCTCTGATTTTGATTGGTAATAAAGTAAATTTGTTTTTTTTCCCCCAAGTCAAGTCTGTTTTGCCCGTGCCAGTAATTGGTGAGTGATCTCTCTCCGTCCTTATCTCCACCCACGAGTTCTTCGTTATATTTTTCTCCCCCTGCCCGTTTGAGGAGGGGGAGTGATAGAGTGGGCTTTGGTGGGCATCCAGCCTCTAGCCAGGGTCAACCCACCACACACCAGAAATCATTTCCAAACTGCACCCAGACGTTCTGGTCACAGCCAAAACACTTAAAAATAAAAATTGGTTTACATGGAAAATCCTCAGGTCCATGTATAGGACACCAGAAATTAAAACTTGGTTCAGCTAACCCCGTTCCAAGGTCTGCCATATGCTTAAGAACACACTGAGAATAGTATGGACACTGACCACTGGAATGTGACCCCCCTGTCTTTTCTTAAGGGGGTGATACATCTCCCTTAAAGTGTGTTTGTGCGGTATCTAAAACTACTGGCAAAAGTCCGGTTTAGCTTCCCTAATATCTATGAGTTTTTATTTCCTGTTTAGTTCCCCCCACACATTAAACAACCACAAAGACAAATTACGTTTATAACATTGAACTATAACCTCTCGCTTTGTTCATCTCCGGCTGTTTCCCTCGCGGGAGAACAGAACCAAGGCTTAGAACTCTGCACCCTCTTGGCATTCCAGGCAGAGATGCCAGCTGCAAACAACATAGACACTCAGTCACACAGAAGGGCCCGTCACTCCTCTCACTCACACCACAAAATATGCCAATTAAACAACAGTTCTCGTATAGCATAAATCATAAACCATTAACTGTTTGCCACAGCTCTACGCCAAGCAGTATAACTTAAACCATAATACACTGTACCAGGTTTTTACAACAGATGTATAAGATGACAGCTATCCTACACAGCGCTCCTGTTATCCCAGCTAGCTGCAGTTACCACTCCCTCATGACTTATAGGGTCTCGAGTCTCCCCTCACCACGCGTGAATTCCCCGTTGGGCCCAACAAATCCAAGGGACGAGCAATATTGCCCTCTCATCAGGCGCAGGATTTCTCAAGGCTTATAGGGTCTTGGCAAGCAATACAACTCCTCACATCGTGTGGGACGTCTCCACACTACTTAAAGGTTCTTCCCCTGCCCCTCCTGCAGGTATTCCCAATTCACATACCACATACCTGGTCCGCCCGCTGATGGTCTGTCTCTTTCCCCGCGGCAATTGGGTGGGGTTGGGAGATCCACCGGAGGTCCTGCAGCCGGGAAGAGAGGGAGTCCCATCTGGGGTGCCAAATTGATCTGCAGAATCAAACCTTACAACTCGTAGAGAGTTATAAAGCAGGTATGTTTTATTCGCCAGTGGGCGACAGGGTGGATCGCTCCAAAAGGCCCTGCGTGCCCACTCTTTTACAAAGGCATTATTTAAAATACACACATGTACATATTCATTAAATTTAGGATGGGTTAAGCTAATTACTTAAAAAAAAAAAATTAACATAAGTTCACTCCCATTCACGCTTGGGCACTGCCTCTTGTTGGTGCTTGTTAGCACCCTTGTAGACCTCTAGACAAAACAAAGCCAGCTTTCTTGCTTCAGCCTGCAGGTGTTGCATACCAGTTCCTTCTTCTCTTGCTCCAGACTGCTCGCATGCCAGGCACCGCAAGGCCTTTGCTGATAGTGTGGAATAGCTTGTTAGTTCTTGTAAAAGTTTCCCACTTAACACAGACAAAACGATCTAAACTTAAAGTTTCCCACCTAACACAGAGACAAAATGAAGCTAAGCTTATTTTCTAAAATCTAACTCTTAATACAGAAAATAAATGAATAAATCTAACTATATTTTATATGTTTGCATATCAAAAGAACATGGCATTGAGTGGCTGTACCACATTCCCTGTCATGCATCAGCCTCTGGGAAAGTTGAAAGACACAATGGACTGCTGAAAACTACACTAAGAGCAATGGGTGGTGGGACATTCAAACACTGGGATACACATTTAGCAGAGGCTACTTGGCTGGTTAACACTAGGGGACCCACCAATCTCGCTGGTCCCACCCAATCAAAACTTCCACGTACTGTAGAAGGGGACAACGTCCCTGTAGTTCACATGAAGAACATGTTACGGAAGATGGTCTGGGTTAGTCTTGTGTATTGGGTTTGTGTGGCAAGGTTTTGGTAGCGGAAGAAGACATGGGGTGGCTTCTGAAAGAAGCTTCCCCCATGTCCGACACAGCCAATACCAGCCGGCTCCAAGACAGACTCGCTGTTGGCCAAGACCAAGCCAATCAGTAACGCCTCTGTGTGTCCTGATCCAATGTCGGGATCATTCAAATGTCCCGATCCAATATTGGGGAAGTTTTTGATACGATCCCAAGAGCAAGATTAAGACACAAACGAGGTCAAATGCCATACTCCCAGAACACCTTTTATTACAAAAAGAGAAAGTAATAAAGAGGATAGCGATAGGACAGAATGGAATGAAAGATGGAAATCAAGCAAGGAGTCGGGATAGGGCAGCAAGAATAGTCACCACCACGGGTCCAGCGGCGAGGCGACGGTGAAGGGTGAGGGGGAGCCGTGAGGAGGTCTCAGTTGATTGTTCCGGTGGTGGTGTGGCGTGGCATGGTGCGGTTAGGCAGTCAGGCAGTCGTCTTCTCTGTCTCTCTCCTTCTCTCCCTCCTTTTCTCCCTCCTTAAATACCCCTTCCAGGGCTGTAGTTTCCATAGCAATGGCACGTCTCTTTGTGCCCCCCAGCACCTGGGGCAGGGACATGTCCAGGCAGAACACCCCCACGGGCAGGGCGCCTTCACAAGTTGGGTTTTCCAGAACCCGGTGGTCTTGTGACCATCCTTGCAAGCAGTCTTTGAGACAAGTCTATAGTGCAGTTCCTCACACTGTGAGAACATAATTAAGAAAAAAAAGGGAAGAGAGCGAAAAAAAAAAGCTGCACACTTTGCAGCTAGAGAGAGAGGAGTGAGAAGATGTAAGAGAAACAACTCCACAGACACCAAGGTCAGTGAAGAAGGAGGGGGAGGAGGTGCTCCAGGGCAGAGATTTTTCTCCAAAACTTGTGGTGAAGACCATGGTGAGGCAAGCTGTCCCCCTACAGCCCATGGAAGTTTATGATGAGGCAAGCTGTCCCCCTGCAGCCCATGGAAGTCCATGGTGGAGCAGATGTCCCCCTTCAGCCCATGGAGGTCCATGGTGGAGCAGATGACCACCTGTAGCCCGTGGAGGAACCCATGCCGGAGCAGGTGGATGCCTGAAGGAGGCTGTGACCCCGTGGGAATCTCACACTGGAGCAGGTTCCTGTCAGGACCTGTGGCCCTGTGGAGAGAGGACCCCATGCTAGAGCAGGTTTTCTGGCAGGACTTGTGACCCCGTGGGGGACCCGTGCTGGAGCAGTCCCTTCCTGAAGGAATGCACACCATGGAATGGACCCATGCTAAAGTAGTTCGTGAAGAGCTGTCATTCATGGGAAGGACTCACATTGGAGAAGTTTGTGGAGAACTGCCTCCCGTGAGAGGGACCCCACGCTGGTGCGGGGGAAAGAGTCCTCCTCCTGAGGAGGAAGAAGTGGCAGAAACAACATGTGATGAACTGACCTCAACCTCCGTCCCCTGTCCTCCTGTGCTGCTGGGGGGAGGAGGTGGAAAATCTGAAAAGAGATTGAGCCCGGGAAGAAGGGGGGGATGGGGGAGGTGTTTTAAGATTTGGTTTTACTTCTCATTATCCTCTGATTTTGATTGGTAATAAAGTAAATTTATTTTTTCCCCAAGTCGAGTCTGTTTTGCCCATGCCAGTAATTGGCAAGTGATCTCGCTCCGTCCTTATCTCCACCCACGAGCCTTTCGTTATATTTTTCTTCCCCTGCCCAGTTGAGGAGGGGGAGTGATAGAGTGGGCTTTGGTGGGCATCTGGCATCTAGAAAGGGTCAACCCACCACATCCTGCCACAGGCAAAGGCAAATCTGTTCATGGGATTGCTTTTGCCCAAGGACCTGGGTACACTTGGTGAGTAATACAGAAGGATGGGGAAGTCTGATGTGTACCTCAAGGAGATTTGACTCTGTGTGAAAATAGTCAATAATTTGAACTGTATCTATATTGTGTGTCATTACTACTGTGGTTGCTATATGTCATGCCAAAGGGATTACAGTATGAATTGCCCCAAAATGGATGAAGAACTGGACTTTGAAAACTGAGTAAGGTGCAGCAGTGGTGAAACCAGAGCTGGCTCCAGGAATCAGCTCCCAACGACATTATTAAGATTGACATCTCTGACCTACAGACCGTGAGCAGAGGCCATACCTGATACACCAGCGCATCATCTCCAGTCAGCTCTCCAAGATACACCAGCCACAAGCTCTGGATACAGCATGCAGCAATCCAACACCACACACCAGGTTGGTTTTTTTTCTCACCCTGAGAGGCTGTTATGACAGATGGAGCCCAAAGTCATGGGTTAAATGAAATCAGTGGACATTATAGAGTGATGGCCCATAGGCTAAGGGAATTATATCTGTGTGTTTATGTATGTATAGATATAGATATAGCTCTACAACAAGACAAGACAGTGGTAGGATTTGATTGGGAAAGTGCAGGATCTGGGCATGATGTAGATGGTATAGAATAAGGGGTGGATAATGTCCTGGGTTTGATTAGGATAGAGTTAATTGTTCATAAGGAACTGGGAGGGGGGTGGCCGGGGCAGCTGGCCTCAGTGGCCAGGGCAGGTGTGACATCATGCTCAGTATTTAAACAGAGCAGTTCCAGTAGGAGGGGACTGTTGGGTACCATAGATCGCCAGCCATCCTGCAGTAAGCTATTTTCGTTTTCACAGAATCACAGAATCACAGGATGTCAGGGATTGGAAGGGAACTCGAAAGATCATCTAGTCCAATCCCCCTGCTGGATCAGGAACACCTAGATAAGATCACACAGGAAGGTGTCCAGGTGAGTCTTGAATGTCTCCAGAGAAGGAGACTCCACAGCCTCCCTGGGCAGCCTGTTCCAGTGCTCTGTCACCCTCACAGTAAAGCAGTTCATTCTCAAATTTAAGAGGAACCTCCTGTGTTCCAGCTTACACCCATTGCCCCTTGTCTTATTGTTGGACATCACTGTGAAGAGCCTGGCTCCATCCACCTGACACTCACCCTTCATGTTTTCGGTTTTTTTTTCACTCTTTCATTAGTACTGTTGTTGTTGTTGTTTGATGTTGTTTCTCCCTTACTATTCCAGTAAACTGCTCGTGTCTCAACCAATGAGCCCCGTTTCTTTATATTTTCTGATCCTCATGCCACCAGAGGGTGGGGGGTGGGGTGGGCAGCGACCCTTCCTGGTTAAACCACATCATCATTTATGGTCAAGGACAAAACAGACTCAAACTTGGGGAAGAAAAATCAATTTAATTCGTTGCAAACCATCTGAGTAGACAAAACAACCACATCTTACAACACCTTCCCCCCCACCCCTCCCTTCTTCCTGGGCTCAAATCACTTTGTTCCCAGTGTTTCTACCTCCCCCCGCAGCGGGGAATGGGGGTTCAGACAGTTCATCTCTGCCGCTCTTCCCAGAATGGAAGTCCAGGAACAAGATGTTCCAACACAAGCTTCCCATGGAGTCACGGACCTCTTCGGGCTCAGCTCCCGGCTCCAGCATGGGGTATCCACGGGCTGCATGAGACTTTACCCCCACTCTGGGGGTCCACTCCCCGCTCTGGCTCAGGGTCAGAATTTCAGTCACACTTGCCCTCAGGCTCAACTTCTCTGCTCCAGCATGGGTCCTCCATGGCCTACATGTGGGTTTTGCTTCACCGTTGAATCTCCATGGGCTGCAAGGGACTTCCTTTTCATTCTCCTACTCCATCAGGTGAACCGGGTGTGTGTCTTTGTCTTTCCTCCTCTTTCCTCTAGCAAGGAAGCTCTCTCTCTCTGTCTGTCCATCCTTTGTTTAGGATGATGGTCCTCTTTTATTTGTCAATAGCCTCTCCTCCAGGTACCACACCTTCTTCTTTTCAGGACAAGCCTTTCCCTCACAAATATGGATTTGCAGAGGCGTTTCTCTAGTGTTCATTGGCGAAGTCTGGGCTGGGGGGGGGTCTGCTTTTGGAGCCAGGAGAGCTTTTCGCTCTCATAAGGTTGCCCTTCCCCCACTACCAAAAAAATGGCTTTTCCCCACACACACAAATCCAACACATCCTGTAGCCTCTTCACTGCAAACGAGTTGTAATGCAAGGCAATGCATCAGCAGCACAAGAAACAGGCTGTGTCCATGTATTGGGTCTGGCTGGGATGGAGTTGATTTTCCCTGTGGCAGCCCTCAGAGTGCTGTGTTTTGTATTGGTGTCTCTAGGGGTGTTGATAACACAGCAGTGTTTTGGTTACTGCTGAGCAGTGCTAGCACAGCACCAAGGCTGGCTCTCCAACATTTCTCTCCCAGTAGGCTGGGGGTGGGGAAGGTCTTGGGAGGGGACGTAGCCAGGACAGCTGATCCAAATGGACCAAAGGGATATTCCATACCATATGACGTCTGCTCAGAAATAAAAGCAAGGAGGAAGGAGGGGGAAGGGGGGGCATTCGTTACTTTCGTTTGTTTTCTGGGAACCGCACCACGTATGAAAACCCTGCTTCCCGGCAAGTGGCCAAACATCGCCTGCTGATGGGAAGTAGAGAATAAATATTTTGTTCTTTTGCTTCTGCATTTGCAGCTTTGCTTTGCTTCTATTAAACTGCCTTTTGTCTCGACCCACGGGTTTGTTTTTTTGTGTTCCATCTTATTTTCTCCCCTCCCCATCTTGCTGAGGAGGGGGGTGATAGAGTGGGCTTTGGTAGGCATCCAGCATCTAGCCAGGGTCAACAGACCACAGTCTTTTTTGGCGCCCATCGTGGGGCTTGAGAAATTTGAGATAAGGCTAGTAAATGAGAGAGGAGAGGTAACGGGCAAAGCATGGACTGAACACAGCTAAAGAGTGACGAGTGGGACAATTGTGGGAGACTTCTGTTTTTAATTGTGGTATAGAGACAAGGGGTGGATTGTGTGTGTAAATTGTCCACTTTTGTCTGGTGTTGTAATGAGGTTATTTTGATTTTGGTGTGGGGAATTCTTTTTTGCTGATGTGAGTGAAGTTTGTGAAGATTGTGTGATGAATGTGGATTTTAATGATGATTCTTAAATATGTGATTCACAGAGGCGAGGGGTGGAAACAAAAACACTTCCAAGACCCAATACAGTCCATGGAAAGAGATAGAAAATGGGCACATGTGGGGAGTGTGGGAACGTGTTTTGGCATACCCTGAGAGGACTGTGGGAACTGAAGGAATACATGTCTGGAGATATGAAAAGCACCTGCGTCAACAAGTTATGAGAAAGGAACCTTGAAATGTATCCAGGAGGTGTACCCTGGCAAGCAAATAGGAAGGGATGCATGCAAAGTCCATCAGCCAATCACTATGCAGAAAAGGGGTGTGTGAACAGCTCGTGCTGTGAGTGAAGAGCCAATAACATGTTAACAGGTGTGGGTGATTTCATTAGTTTTGGGGTATAAATATTGTGAGGAATATGCGAGCCGACTCAATGTGAGTGATAAGGCATAGTTCACTTTATTGCTCTCATTAAGTCATATTTATACAGGCTACGATAATTATGCCTACTAGTCCTTTGCTAATTGGCTTAAGCTCTAAACATTACATTTACATGGTCCTCCTACTTGCAGTTTAACGGTAAAGCATTCTCTACATTTTTCACACACTTACTTTCTCAAGGTTGTTTACCAGATTGAGATAAAGTCGCAGTGTCAGCATTCAGTACTTTTCCACTGCGGCCTGCTGAGTGTTAGACCAGACTCTGCTCGTACAACTATTCTGCGAATCCATGGCCTTGCTCTCTGAGCCATTCCCCAACAAATCCCCCTTTTTCTTTTTGTACGAGCAGAGCTTGCCCTGCAACACACTCAATCATTTTTCTAAACCAGGATACAACACAGCTCAAACATAAAAGGCCAACTAGTACAATGATTAAAAGTAACAGCATGCTTTGCAACAAGCTTTTAAACCATCCTCCCAGTCCCAACCAGTTTGTTAGACCTTCTGGGCTAAAGAAACCCATGTCCTTTTGAATTTTCTGAGAGTGGTCCATGAGTTGTATTTCTTTATGGAGAGATCTCGATTTATCTTCTAGGTCCATACAACAGAGGCCCTTAAAATTTTCACAGCCGGATTTATACCCTTTATCACAATACATGCAAGCTAAACACATACAGCAATTGGTTAAACACTCTTTAGCATGAGCTCTAAATTTGACACAACAGGTGGCTTAGCTCTGTTCACGCCCCAGGATGTTAACAGGGTACTCCTACTTTGCGGTTACCAGCTAAAGCTATTGTCTTCCCAACTTAGTTTTGCTAAAGTTCTTTATCTGAAGTCTCAAGAACAAGTATCCTTGAGACTTCTGCTAATTCACCCTGACCGTGCATTTGCTTGTTATACTTATGTCAAGGGCCTAAGCTGGCTACAGCGGCCTAAGCCATTTCAATACCCTCGCTGCTTCTGCTAAGCCTCTGATTGTACAACATCTCTAGTGATCCGTGACCCCTCTCCCGTAGCCATTCTGCAACAATTCCCCCTTTTTGTTTTTATACAATCAGGGCTGTAGCAGTGACACTCCCTACTCCTTTCATTATACATCCATAAGCAATTTTTACTATAATTAGAACTAAGAATATAATGCCTAAAAAGCGTACACCCTCTTTAACTAAAGTTAAAAGCTAAGTCGACAGGTTGCCAAAAAGAAATGTTAACCATGCATCAAACGGGTTTATGTTCTTGACAATCTTCTGTGTGTGGTCTTTTAACCACTGCAATTTTGTATGTATAGATTCTCTGTGATCTGACAAATTAAAACAACACATTCTTTTTTTGGCAAAAAAATAATGGAGGGGGGGAGGTGGGTGGGGGGAGGAGCCCCTCCTTGGACTGACCCGAGAGCTTCTCCCGGCGGCTCCGGCGGAAACGGAGCTCCTTGGGTATTTGTCCTCCCCGTGGGGGTGGGGCTGGGGCTCCCCTCAGTGGGGGGGGTGCCAGGAGGGGAGGGTTCCCCCTGGGTCCTTTTGGCTGGGGAGCTGGATCAAGTTGCCGATCCCGTCCGCCCTGACCCCGCCCAGCAGGGCGCGGCTCCCGCCGCCCCCCCTGGCCCTCGCGGCCGCCATCGCCGGGGGAGGGGAAAGGGGGAAAACTGGAAACACCATAGGCCACTGCGATGAAGCAATAGGTGCAGTGGGCTCTACCAGTGCTGGGGACTCAGCAGACATTTAATCCTCCGTAGCAGTTGTAGAAACCACTTCAGGAAACTTGAGGCTAGTGGTATCCAGAGGTGGGGGTTATTAGAAGTGAATTTGACTCAAAGTCCAATAATAAATTTAAAAGTAATTTATTGAGTAGGAATAGGTGAGCAAAAGCAGCGCTGGGCGGCCGGGGAGTCTCCGCTCCACCAAGGACTCGCAAATTAGATAGGCACAGCAGTCCCTTTTTATCTTGGCTCTTCTTAGGGGTTGCATCCTCTTTGCTCATAGCAAAAATGCTTCAGTTGTCGCTGACGCCCTCCGGAGTCTCCGTTATCGTGGCAGTTTTTGGTTAGTATCTTTCACAATCTCCTGGATCTCTTCCTTAGTTGAGATACGAAGTTTCCCTTTGTTTGCTACTTAGCACATCATGATGTGCCTGCAAATCCCTTTACTACATGCCTAATAAGTACATTTTGGGCTTAATCCTTGGTCAATTAACAGGATGTTTGAGCACGATGACAACATTGCATAAGCTTTAAACCTTTAGCTAAATAACAGGGTACACCGATGCTATGGTAACCTACCATCGCTGTTTAATATTTCACAAATTGTATTGCTTGATTAGCAAATTCCCTTTATATGCCTATTACAGGGGTGGTGAAAAACTCGTCCGCCCTGATACGTTTTTCTGAGCCAGTGCTGCTGATGCCGCAATCGGGATGGATGTTCCTGCACTGGAATGTCCAGGTTGCAATGTCTCAAAAATGTTCAGAGTAGTTACCACCACAGCATTCACGATCCCAGAAGTCGACCGGAGCCTCTGAGTGTCCACAGCAGCTAAGTCCTGCTCCATTTTATACTTCTTAATAGCATTCACTGTTTCCCTCCATGGCACTTGGAGTCCCTTGGCAGCTTTTGCAGGCTGCAGTGCTGTGGTTGTTCATGTTGCAATTGTCACACCAAACTTGGGCACGGCATTGTCGTCGGATGTGTCCTTCTCGCCCGCAGTGACATTTGTTTCCTCTTTACATTGGAGGTCGGGGCTGCCTTTCAGTCTGCTGTAGGGACACTAAAGTTGAAAAAGCCTGCTGCTGTGCTTGTATCTTGTTTTATTGCCATATACGATAGGGAAGGGGGGGAAGTCTTAACTGCTGTGATTGCTAACCTAGCTGTTCGCATTGCTTCTAAACAAACATCTGGCCCTAATTGAAGTTGTGCATCTACAGTAACAAATCTATTCATTCCCATTAGTTGTTCAACAATAACCCCATAAAGAGGATCACCTTGCTGGCGAGGCTGGTGAACAGACTGCTCACAATAGCGCTGCCAGTTTGCTTGCCACAGCAAAAGCTGTGACTGAGTCATAATCATTCTAACAATCCCTTTAATATCTTCTTGGCATAGAAGAGTTCCTCCCCAAATATAATTGAGCAATTGTTTTGTGGGTTCACCATTAACTTTTTTGCAGATTTATCATTGTCTATTACCATATCCCATAATATATCACCAAACTTTAGCCACTCACCAACATCAAAAAAGAGAGTCAGGATTTTGAAAACATCCTTTAACCCTTCCTAGTGTGACTAAACCTGATAATTGCTTAGCGCAGTCTACTCCCTGCTTTTCTAAAAAGCGCTGTAATAACTCTAGGGCTACCTCAATATCCATATTGCTGGCACGTTTATGCTCCCTGATTAAGGCACCCCTGTGTGCTCCTTGATTAAGGCACTACCGTATGCTCCCTGATTAAGGCATCACCGTATGCTCCCTGATTAAGGCATTTATGCTCCTTGATTAAGGCACTACTTAGATATCTCTTTCCTACCGTTATACGCTTTGCAGCCTTTCCAGCAGCCCCTGCAGACGGCGGACCCCTTTTGGACTGTCCAGGCATTCGGATTGACACACCACTCCGCATCGGGCAGCGTTCAGTCGATCTTGGCCCCCCGGTCGCTGCCACCGGTGCCCCTCTGCATCTGTCGCTTGGAGTCAGGACGCGAGTAGCTCAGTCGGTAGAGCATGAGACTCTTAATCCCAGGGTCGTGGGTTTGTTCGGGCGCCACTTGCGAGCGACGGAGGAATATGCGAGCCGACTCAATGTGAGTGATAAGGCATAGTTCCCTTTATTGCTCTCATTAAATCATATTTATAAAGGTTATGATAATTATGCCTACTCGTCCTTAGCTAATTGGCTTAAGCTCTAAACGTTACATTTACATGGTCCTCCTACTTGCGGTTTAACGGTAAAGCATTCTCTACATTTTTCACACACTTACTTTCTCAAGGTTGTTTACCAGATTGAGATAAAGTCGCAGAGTCAGCATTCAGTACTTTTCCACTGCGGCCTGCTGAGTGTTAGACCAGACTCTGCTCATACAACTATTCTGCGAATCCATGTCCTTGTTCTCTGAGCCATTCCCCAACAAAATATAACTGTATTAGAACAAATAAATGGCTTCTTGCTTGACCATATTGATCGTGTGGCAGAGTCCATCGTTGAGATCCCGCAATTGGCACCGGAACAGGGACCCTATTCATCACTACGTGACCGCTTTGAAGCGGGAGAAGAACCAGCCGGAGGATAGGACCGTCTGGAACGAGTCCAGAGCCCCTGAAGAGAGAGGAAGACCCATTGAGGTGGCCCTTCAAGGTGCTGCAGCAGAAATTCACCCGCCAGTGAAGTGAGCGGCTGAATGGGGGAGAGAAAGAGAGAAACAGAGAAATAGAGAAATAGGGGCTTCTCTTAGTAAAGAAGAGAAAGCCGTATTTAAGCTCCTCCAACATTTTCTCTCTAAGAGAGGCATAAAATATGATGTGATGTGCTTGAAACGTCTATTGTTATGGTGTAAGGACAGAGAATTATTATCCAGGGTGGATACTGCCTTTGAACTTGAAACTTGGGAACGAATAGACAATGCTCTATGGGAAGAAATTAGCAATGGATCTAAAGAAGCACAAAACTTTGCTACCTTATGGAAGCAGCTAAAAACTACCCTTCAAGAGTTAAAAGCAGAACGTGATGCTGCTGCGTCAGCCTTTGTAGCATTAAGTCCTACCACTTCTACCAGTAAGCCATGCAGTAAAAAGATATCTACTTCCACACTGGTATTTATGGACAATATTTCACCGCCAGCACCTGCGGCAATTCATGCAAATATGTATAATCCACCTCTGCCTGTATCGCCAGTGCCCACAGTAACAAGTACGACTACTCCACCGCTTTCGCCACCTCCCCCGAGAAATACCTCTCCCCCTGCCCAGCCGATAACTAACCCTTCTGTGCCTGTACAAGATTCACCACAGCACTCTGCTTCAGCCTGTGAGAATACACCTTTCCTCTATCCACCTCTACCACCTTCTACCCCGAACACCCTGAGAGAACCAGAGGAGAGAAAAGTGACCTTAGACGACCCATCTCAACAGCTAATAGAAAAACTTAAGGACTTAGCAGCTAACCAGGACAAGGATTCACCCATATCCTTTATTCATACTAACTCTTCTTCTATTCCTCAGGTGTCTACAGCAGAACAATCCAAAAACGTTGCTTTAACAGAGGGGGTGGGAGGGGAAGGAGAAAATCCACATCGTCGGTGGAGGGGAATTATAAGGGATGCTTTAGTAGAAGGGGAAATGTTGCCTAATACTCCCTCTGCTTTTCCAGTTTTGGTGGGACCAAATGATGAAGGGGCTTATACAGCTTTAGATTGGAAAATTATAAAAGAAGCAAAAAATGCTATAAGTCAGTATGGGTTAAAATCATCTTTTACTGAAGCAGTTCTAACGCACATTTTTAACGGTACCTTTTTAGCGCCTCATGATATCGGAATGCTAGCTAATACTCTTTTTAAGCCCCTCGCAACAAATACAGGTTTTTCACCATTGGCAGGACCTCTGTGTTAATGCAGAGGCGAAAAATTTGCAGCATCCAACAGATGACGTTCTTCGCTTAGTTAATGCAGATATGCTGCTGGGTGTAGGACCCTTTGCCACTGCTGATGTACAATCCCATTTGCGGACTCCAGTTCTCCAGCTTTCTCAGGACTGAGCCTGGAAAGCTTGGAGAAGTATACCGGAATCGGGAAAGCAGACTCCAGCGTTTGCTACAGTGCGGCAAGGACCCACTGAACCATTTGAAGCAAAAGTACCCTGTCGCGGACATTTAGTCTGAGACAATGGAGGTTGTAGATCAACAGGAACAGCACAAGTGTTGTTGGCATTAAACATTCAGAAAAACAAAACCAGAAGAATGGGTTCAGATTCAAAATAATGATGGAGAATTGGTTGCTTTAAAAATGATTATTGATACTGGGGCCGACATCACTGTAGTTCCACTACACAAATGGCCAAAACATTGGCCACTGACTGAAACCATCAACAGTCTTTTTGGAATCGGTGGTACCCTAATTTCTAGAATCAGCAAAACCTCAGTGATCTTTTGCTTCAAAGATGGTTCAAAAGTCAGTATGAGACCATATGTGTTAGCCACAACAGTCACATTAATTGGAAGAGACCTTCTCAGTCAAATGGGTGCAGTGCTCACAACACAGCCTTTTCAGAGGCGGCCATTGTGGGGCAGCCAATTCAAAAGCTCACCTGGATCACTGGTACCCCAGTCTGGGTAGATCAATGGCCACTAAAGGCAGAGAGGCTGTCCAGAGTTCAAAATTCAGTGCAAGAGCAATTGCAAGCAGGACACATTGTGCTGTCTACTAGTCCTTGGAACACTCCAATCTTTACCATCCCTAAAAAGAGTGGAAAATGGAGACTATTGCATGATTTATGTGCAATAAACGCCGTGATGCAGGACATGGGAGCCCTTCAGCCAGGACTTCCAAGCCCTGTAATGCTTCCAGAGAATTGGGACTTATTGGTTACTGGTTTAAAAGATTGTTTTTTCACAATTCCATTACACCCAGATGACTGTGAAAAATTTGCATTTTCTGTACCATCTATCAATAAGGCTGAACCTGCACAAAGATATCATTGGGTTGTTTTACCACAAGGTATGAAAAATTCGCCTACCTCATGCCAATTATTTGTAGCTTGGGCACTTCAACCTATTTGGCAAGCCAAACCTCAATTACTGATTTATCATTACATGGATGATATTTTAATAGCTGGTCAACATCTGCACACAGACCTTTTAATTACTGAATTGAGATCCCAACTTGAGTCTACAGGTTTAAAAATAGCTCCAGAAAAAATTCAGAAAAAACCACCATGGCATTACCTTGGCTGGACACTGTCAGCTGAACAAGTTAGACCACAAAAAATTACACTTCAAACTCATATTCAGACATTGACAGATGTGCAAAAATTAGTAGGGGATATTCAGTGGATTCGACCGTTATGTGGCATTACCAATGAAGACCTCAGTCCTTTAATGCCTTTACTTCAAGGCACGCCTGATGCCGCTGCTAAAAGAGAGTTGTCTGAAACACAAACTTTTGCTTTGCAGCACATTGTAGACAAGGTAACAAAATCATATGCCAGTAGATATAATCCTGATTTAAAAGTCATTTTGGCTACTGTTACTGGAGGTCCCACAAATTGTCACCCCTTTGCATTGCTGATGCAATGGAATGATGGCAAAAAAGATCCCTTGTGTGTACTGGACTGGATCTTTTTGCTGTACCATTTGTGTAAAAGTATAACTACACAACTGGAAGCACTAGCTCAATTGATTATGAGAGGCAGATCAAGATTGATAGAGATGGCTGGTTTTGATCCTGCATATATCATCCTTCCACCATGTATTGGGTTTGCGTGGCAAGGTTTTTGGTAGCAGTGGGGGAGGGGACATGGGGTGGCTTCTGTGAGAGAAGCTGCCAGAAGCTTCCCCCATGTCCGACCCGACACAGCCAATGCCAGCCGGCTACAAGAAGGGACCCGCCGCTGGCCAAGGCCGAGCCAATCAGTAACGCCTCTGTGATAACATAATTAAGAAAAAAAAAAAAAAAGGAAGGGAGAAAAAAAGCTGCACACTTTGCAGCGGGAGAGAGGAGTGAGAAGATGTAAGAGAAAACAACTTCGCAGACACCAAGGTCAGTGAAGAAGGAGGGGGAGGATGGGCTCTGGCGCCGGAGCAGAGATTCCCCTGCAGCCTGTGGTGAAGACCATGGTGAAGCAGGCTGTCCCCCTGCAGCCCATGGAGGTCCATGGTGGTGCAGATGACCACCTGTAGCCCGTGGAGGACCCCACGCCGGAGCAGGTGGATGCCGAAGGAGGCTGTGACCCCGCGGGAAGCCCGCGCTGGAGCAGGTTCCTGTCAGGACCTGTAGCCCGTGGAGAGAGGAGCCCACGCCAGAGCAGGTTTGCTGGCAGGACTTGTGACCCCGTGGGGGACCCGCGCTGGAGCAGTCCCTTCCTGAAGGACTGCACCCCATGGAATGGACCCAGACTGGAGCAGCTCATGAAGAGCTGTCAGTCATGGGAAGGACTCACGTTGGAGCAGTTGGTGGAGGACTGTCTCCCGTGAGAGGGGCCCCACGCTGGTGCGGGGGAAGGAGACCTCCCCCTGAGGAGGAAGCAGCGGCAGAAACACCGTGTGATGAACTGACCCTAACCCCATTCCCTGTCCCCCTGTGCTGCTGGGGGGAGGAGGTGGAAAATCGGGAAAGAGATTAAGCCCGGGAAGAAGGGAGGGATGGGGGAGGTGTTTTAAGATTTGGTTTTACTTCTCATTCTCCTCTGATTTTGATTTGTAATAAAGTAAATTTGTTTTTTTTTCCCCCAAGTCGAGTCTGTTTTGCCCGTGCCAGTAATTGGTGAGTGATCTCTCTCCGTCCTTATCTCCACCCACGAGCTTTTCGTTATAATTTTCTCCCCCTGCCCATTTGAGGAGGGGGAGTGATAGAGTGGGCTTTGGTGGGCATCCGGTCTCTAGCCAGGGTCAACCCACCACACACCAACACAGGCATATTTTGATTGGTCTCTGCAGCACTCAGACGATTTACAATTAGCTCTAGCAGGTTATTCTGGACAAACTTCTAATGTTTATCCACCTCATCGTTTATTTTCCCTTCTGTCCTCTAACACTTTTCTTGAAAAGCCTCTTTGCTCTGCGACTCCTGGGGGAGGTTTAACTGTTTTGACTGACGCTAGCAAAAATAACCACAAGGCTGCTATCACTTGGCTAAGTAATGCACACTGGGACAAACATATTTTAAACGGCACCCCAGAGGATTCTTTGCAGACCCTTGAACTAAAAGCTGTTGTTTGGGCATTCACAAAATGGTCCACGGAGCCTTTAAATGTTGTATCAGACTCCCTGTATGTTGTAGGAGTAGTTATTCGCTTGGAACAGGCTATTCTCAAAGAGATCACGAATAAGATGCTTTTTCACTTATTCTGCCAGCTGTTACGCTTATTACAGCATCGTACTGAGCCTTATCTTGTTATTCATACTCGCAGTCACTCTGACCTGCCCGGCGCCTTAACAGAAGGTAACAATAGAGCTGACAAATGAGTAGCTCCCGCCTGGAGTGGTCCTCCTGTATCGACTTTTGACCAAGCTCGTCAGGCTCATTCCTTTTTTCACCAGAAAGCTAAAATGTTCTCTCTCCAATTTCATTTCAGTCTCTCAGATGCTCAAGGAATTGTTCAGTCCTGTCCTGACTGTCAGCACTATGGTGTTGGCATCGGCCTGGGAGTTAATCCCAGGGGTTTGCTGCCTTTGCAGATGTGGCAAATGGATGTCACACATTTTCCAGAATTTGGCTGTTTAAAATATATTCACGTCACTATAGATCCCTTTTCCTCTGTACTATGGGCAACACCTCTGTCAAGTGAAACAGCTAAACATGTTAAACAACACTCACGAGGTTGCTTTGCGGTTATGGGTGTACCGTCACAGCTAAAAACTGATAACGGTCCAGCTTCTGTTTCACGCTCTTCTGCACAATTCTATCAGCAGTGGGGTGTGAAGCATGTCACTGGTATTCCTCACTCTCCAACAGGTCAAGCTGTCATTGAACGAGCTCACCAAGTGCTTAAATCCATCTTACAAAAACAGAAAACAGGGGAGATAGGCTTAACCCCACAGGAACGTATTTCAAAAGCATTGTATGTACTTAATGTTTTACGCCTGGTCAGCAATGATGAGGATCCGTCCATGGTAGTCCATGGACAGGCCTTAGTGGAAAGTCCAGATAACAATAATAGTAAAATTCAGGTATTATATAAAGATCTAACAGATGGACAATGGAAAGGACCTGCTGAAGTTCATTTAACAGGAAGAGGTTATATGTGTGTCCTTACAGATACTGGACCTAGGTGGGTTCCTGCCTGGTGGACAAAACCGTGGAAATAACTACCTTTACATGGGAAGAACAGCGGAAATCCAGAGGTCTCAGATGTGGAGACAGAGCATGGGCAGGAACACCATCACGTGTTCGTGGAGGCCCCTGCAGCTTAGGCCATTTAACTATGTTAACTCCTAACATTACCATGATTTTGGGAAAGTTCAAAAATCGGTTAAGAAGTAAGCGTAGCACTCACTCATTTGAGTACAACTACGATTCAAATGCAGAGTTTTGGAATCCTGGAAAAGTAATTGCAGCCTCTATTTTTGCTCCTGGAGTAGGAGTAGCAAGCGCACTAACAACCCTATGCAAGTTAGGATGCTGGCTTTCTGAACAATCTAATCTTACTTCTTTGGCACTATCAGGCTTGCTGACAGATGTCGACTCAGTTCGACATGCCACTTTGCAGAATCGAGCTGCTATTGATTTCTTGCTTTTAGCTCAAGTCCATGGTTGTGAGGAATTTGACGGTATGTGCTGTATGAATTTATCACAACACTCAGAATCAATTCATATGGCCATTAACAAGTTAAAGGATAATGTCAAACAGTTAAAGGTAGATAATGATGACTGGTTAAGCAATTGGTTTCAAGGCTGGGGAATACAAGGCTGGGTTTTTTCACTGCTCAAGTCAGGATTGCAGATGTTACTTGTAATTCTGATGATCCTCCTATTAGTGCTTTGTTTGCTACCGTGTCTGCAAAGGGCCCTGCAGAAGATGGTGAACGATGGTTTTGTCGTACAAACACAAGAAGGGGGAATTGTAGGGTTTCTAAGAGCAAATGGACATTCTGAAGTTGATCAAGTATTATAACCAAGTGTGTGTAATGATAACCTTTAAAAATTTGTTATCAGTTTCATCTTATAAGTTAAGCTTTAAGTTTGTGGCTTGCATTTTTGTTAAATACTGATAAGTTATAAGTTAAGCTTTAGGTTTTTCTGCTTCCAAAAAGAAAAGAGGGGAATTGTGGGGAGTGTGGGAACGTGTATTGGCATACCCCGAGAGAACGGTGGGAACTGAAGGGATACATGTCTGGAGATACGAGAAGCACCTGCGTCGACAAGTTATGAGAAAGGAACCTTGGAATGTATCCAAAAGATGTCCCCTGGCAAGCACACAGGAAGGGATGCACGCAAAGTCCACCAGCCAATCAGGGGCATGTGAACTGCTCATGCTGTGAGTGAAGAGCCAATAACATGTTAACGGGTGTGGGTGATTTCATTAGTTTTGGGGTATAAATATAACTGTATTAGAGCAAATAAATGGCTTCTTGCTTGATCATATTGATCATGTGGCAGAGTCCATCGTTGAGTTCCCTCACCTCTCTGTCCTGACTTGTATTTTGTTGGATTCCTATAGCTTAACACCACACTTAGTATATATACTTCCAGTCACCCTCCACACCAACATCTCAAGTACATAACATTTCACAGTTTTCACACACACAGAAAGTATTGTTCGTATATGAATTCAAATGTATTGATAAGGTGCAGTATGTCTTCCAATACCTGCTGTACATCCCCAACTCCAGGGGCACTTGGAAGCAAGTGAAACAAAGGAAAGAGAAGTGGTTTGAGATTCAGATTAGCAAGGGGGGCAGGAAGAACTGTTGAGGAGTGACTGAATCTCTGACCTGATGCATCAGCCACCACCTTCTCTCCCCAGTACTATTTAGAAGTCTGGTGGCTGGGAATGGAAACATATGAAAAAATGTCATCTTAATCTTGATAATATCTGCAATCTGTAATAGTGACATTGATTAGAAAAGCATCAACAGAAGTATGTGGTAGTAGATCACCCAATGTACAGGCAATCTGCTAGCATCAGCTGAGCTGAGAGCAAGCAGAGGATTTTTGGAAACAGGCAGGTCATCTGTTTTCACCCTTTCAGAGAGGAATGGTCAAATGGGAGAGAAAAGGAACTCAGGCCTTTTCTTTGAAAAATCAATAAAGGTTAGATTAATACTAGAACAGGAAAAAACACGGAGCTTTCTCAAAGGTGTTAACTGAAGTTCAGTTAAATAAGAACATCAGAGAGTGATAAAAAAATAATCCATTAAGCAGACAAAACTTGATCACTTTCTCAGAAACATGCTCTGATTTTTCATTTTTTAATAATGCACAGCCTAAAATATTATTGCTGTTGCTGCAACTGTTAACTGAAGCAGAGGAATACCAGTCTGTGCTGAAGACAGCAAGGAAGAAGTGAGCCAGGATGATAGACTAGAGGTATGTGTTGCTATTTTTCATTCCTGGTAGCCCACTCAAGGAGAATGAGTGTGCTGTATAGCCAGAGGTGCTGAACAGATGAGGAGGTCTGTCAGGGAAACTTCTACCATATGCTGCCTATTTGCAGCTCCCTCCTGACAACATACAGACTCAGATTTTCCTCGCCTCTTGTCATTAAGACTTTATTTTTGCTTGTTAAATTCTCATTTCAGAAGCAGGGAAAACTAAAAGACTTGTGTAGGAAGAAGGGGACAAACTGCTTCAGCAGTGTAAGATAATGAGTGAGCTTAAAAATTTATATTCTTTCTCTCCCCAAATCTACTACCACCATCTGGTAATCACTTGTATATTTAGGAAAAAAACATTCCTACAACGAGGAAAAAAAAAAGTTATTTCTAGAACTTATTGGCAAAGTTCCACTCTTATTCATTAGTGAGTCTATGCCATTCCTCTGCTGTTAGGGGAGGAAATTTCCAGTGCAAGTAAGAAGTTAGGTGAATTTTTATGAAGCTCTGTCTTCTCTTTCCAGGGCAGAATTTATTCCATAAGAATGTCTGAATATTTTGTCTGAGGAAAGAATTCAGCCCAGTGGTACTTATACACTGCCATGCCTCCTTCATTTATACTCAAAAGAAAATGCTATTTTTAAGATATTCCTACAGCAAATTTCAAAAACTTTCAGGGTATTTCTTAGACAACCCCTCTGATTTTAAGAAATGCAACACATCTGAAAACTCAGGACCTACTCCTTCAAAGTCCTGAACTCTCTCTTACAGGTGATTTTTGTGACTGAATACTTGGGATATATTCAGCATCTCAGAACCTAAAGCCCCTTAAATAAAGAGCTAATAAGATCAGCAAATGATAAAAAAAAAATTGCAAACAGCTAAAAAGCTAACAGTCCTTTTTCCCAATAAGGGAATTGATTAAAAAATCCCCAACAACTCACTTAAAAAAATGGCAAATGGTGATTTTTAAACTCAGCAAGAGCTAACTCTATTGAGTTAACCCTACTAAATTCCTATAACAGCAGCAAACTTGCAGTGTTTAAGTTCCATAAAGTAACTGAACAACTCACATGTATCAATGAACTGCATTAGCTGATATAACAGAAGCTGAAAAAAATAAAGCACTGATGTGCAAAACATTAGTTTCTGAATAAAAGTTGGGCTTCCACATGCAAGGATAGTCAGTAAACCATTAATTCTCCCTAGCAGCTGGGTTATTTTACAGATACTGGTCTTCAAAATGTATGAAAACTTTGAAAGTTATCTTGTAATATCTTAAGGAAAGCAAATGAAAAGCAAAATAAGGTCAAGAACAATCCTTCTTTTAAATCTATATGTTAAAAATTCTCTATGTAGATGAGAAGGCAGCATCTGTGAAAAGTAAACTGCAGTATTTCATTGCTTTCTAAGTTTTGCTAGAAAGTTATCAAAGGTGACAAGGAATTCTTGTTTAAACAAGCCTGAGTAAGAGGGACAGGGAGAAAGAAGATGGTGAATAAAGAAATCTATATATACAGACCACTCACCAAAATCTGCCATGATTATCTGATTCTGAACTCTATGATTAAATGCATTACATGGTTTTGATTATACCTGGTGAAGCTAGACTATGCAAGTAATAGATGTTCCTTTCTAACAAGAAGGGCGGTAATTTCAGTAGTTTCTAACTTACATAAACAGGTTGTTCGAGTACCAATAAATCCTTAGTGCGGGTCTCTGGTTGGCCCTTTTTCACATTTTTCCGTCTCTTTTATATATATATAAAAGGGGTTACTATGTGCGAGGAAAGACAGATTACAGATGTATCTGAGAAAAGACTGAGCCACTCAAACATTAATTTCTGGACACACAAATGTACTACACATAGATTCCATGTTAATCACTGCCTTAAAAATAACTTTGATCATGATGACATTCTGAATAATATCAACATGTTCATACAGGGATATGTTGAAATCTCATTGGAAACTTTGTCTTTCGTTTTGCTTTTTGAAAGCACCATGCATTTGATAACATGGGCTTTCTTTTATGAACTTCTGGTGATTCAGTTTACAGCAAATCATAAGACATGGCAGCAGGCAAAAAAAAGAAAAACTTTAAAAAAAAGATAAATGTATTTTGTACTCAAATTATAGTAATAACTACAGCTGTTGTCTCCATAGATATTCCAAAGGCAACCTACCACCTTCTGATGTGAAAAGTAAGAACAGGCTGGGCAAAATTTTATCACAAAAAGCAGCACAGAAGTGTGACTAAGATAAAATGACCTATCTCTGTTGTGTTCTTATTATGAGAGTGGCATTTAGGCTGAAAGAGCTTCTATAAAGCATGGTCACTGCAAAGCCAGACAATGGGAAAATAGGACCTTTCTTCTGATTCCTAGTGAAGATCTCCATTATCCTTTTTGCTGCTTAAGATACGCTAGAGGTTTGTGTTTGGGCCACAGATTATAGTACAGAATCATAGAATCACAGAACCATAGAATTATTTAGGTTGGAAAAGACTCTTAAGATCATCGAGTCAAACCATTAACTTAACACTACAAAGTTCACCACTAAACCATAACCGTAAGTGCCACGTTTACATCTTTTACATACCTCCAGTGATGGTGACTCAACCACTTGCCTGGGCATCCTGTTCCAAGGCTTGACAACACTTTCAGTGAAGACATTTTTCCTAATATCCAATCTAAACCTCTCCTGGCACAACTTGAGGCCATTTCCTCTTGTGCCATCACTTATTACTTGGGAAAGTACCTTTCAGATAGTTGCAGAGAGCCGTAAGGTCTCCCCTCAGCCTCTTTTTTTCCAGAATAAGTCCCAGTTTCCTCAGTCTCTCTTCATAAGACTTGTGCTCTAGACCCTTCACCAGCTTCGTTGCCCTTCTTTGGACATGTTCCGGAGCCTCAATGTCCTTCTCGTAATGAGGGGCCCAAAACTGGACACAGTATTCAAGGTGCGGCCTCATCAATGCCAGGTATAGCGGGGGGATTACTTCCATACTCCTGCTGGTCACACTATTTCTGACCCAAGCCAGGATGCTATTGGCCTTCTTGGCCACCTGGGTACACTGCTGGCTCATATTCAGCTGGCTGTCAACCAACACCTCCAGGTCCTTTTCTGCCAGGCAGCTTTCCAGCCACTCTTCCCCAAGCCTGTAGCGTTGCATGGGGTTGTTGTGACCCAAGTGCAGGACCCAGCACTTAGCCTTGTTGTATCTCATACAACTGGATTTGCCCCATCGATCCAGCCTATCCAGATCCCTCTGAAGAGCCTTTCTACCCTCATGCAGATCAACACTTCCTGCCCAGCTTGGTGTCATCTGCAAACTTACTGAGGGTGCACTCAATCCCCTTGTCCAGATCATTGATAAAGATATTAAACAGAGCTGGCCCCAGTACTGAGCCCTGGTTGTCCTGCACATGCTGTGTGATGGCACTTGAGATGATCTGCTTCATAACCTTCCCTGGCACTGAGGTCAAGCTGACAGGCCTGTAGTTCCCCGATCCTGATTCCAGCCCTTCTTGTAGATGGGTGTCACATTTACTAATCTCCAGTCCACTGGGACCTCCTCAGTTAGCTATGACTACTGAAAAATGATGGAAAGTGGCTTGGTGAGCACTTCGGCCAGCTCCATCAGTACACTTGGGTGGGTGTCATCCAGCCTCATAGACTTGTGTGTGTCTAAGTGGTGTAACAGGTTGCTAACCATTTCCCCTTTGATTATGGGGGCTTTATTCTGCTCCCCATCCCTGTCTTCCAGCTCAGGGTGCTGGACATCTAGAGAACAACTGGTCTTGCTATTAAAGACTGAGGCAAAGAAGGCATTAAGTACCTCAGCCTTTTCCTGCTAATTTTCTCCCTGCATATCCTTACGACATCCTTGTAGTCCTCCTGAGTTTCCTGCCCTTCTTCAAATGGTCATAAACTGTCCTTTTTTTTCCTGAGTTCCAGCCAAAGCTCACTGTTCAGCCAGATGTCCTGGTTTTTAGCTGAAACAGATCTGGGTTTCTTTTTAGTAGCTAGAATAGTGCTGTGCTTTTGTTTTAGCATGGGATTTGTTATGAGAAAAACATTGATAACATACCAGTGTTTTAATTTGTCGCTGAAAGTCAGGTATGGTATATTCCATATCATATAATGTAATGTTCAGTATATTAATGGGGGGGTCTCTGTCTCTCTTGTTCTCTCTGGCTTTCACTTGGGCTTTCACTCTTCTGGGATTGAGGTTTTGGTTTTGGAATTGTCGCTCCTCTGGGATCACTATCTGAGAACGGGCCGGGCTTGGTCGGCGGTGGTGAGCAATTGCACTGTGTATCACTCATTTGCATATTTTATTAATATTATTATTATAATTATTATTTTCAGTTTTATTTTACTCCAATTATTAAATTGTTCTTATCTCAACCTAAGAGTCTCCTTACCCTTACCCCTCCAATTCTCTCCCCTATCCCCTGGGTGGGGCGGTGTGAGCAAGCAACTGTGTTTGGCTGCTAGCCAAGTCCTAGCCAAGTAAAACCACCATACCAGGCCAGTCTTCTTCCCTGATGTCTTGTCTTTCGGCACATGGAGGTGACCTGATCATGCGCCTGTAAGATTTTCTTCTTGAGGAATGTCCAGCCTTCCTGGACTCCTTTTCCTTTCAGGACTGTCTCTCAAGGAACTCTGTCAACCAGGCTCCTAAACAGGCCAAAGCCTGCCCTCTGGAAGTCCAGGGTAGCAGTTTTGCTGACTCCCCTCCTTCCTTCTCTGAGAATCAAAAACTCTATCATTTTATGATCACTGTACCCAAGACGGACTCCAACCATCACATCACTCACAAGTCCTTCTCTGTTCACAAGCAACAGGTCCAGCGGAGTGCCTTCCCTAGTTGACTCACTGACCAGCTGTGTCAGGAAGTTATCTTCCACACTTTCCAGGAGCATCCTAGACTGTTTCCTTTCTGCTGTACTATATTTCCAGCAGACATCTGGTAAATTGAAGTCCCCCATGAGAACGAGGGCTGGCGATCATGAGACTTCTCCCAACTGCTTATAGAATATTTCATCTGCCTCCTCATTCTGGTGAGGTGGTCTATAACAGACTCCCACCATGATATCTTGGTTGGCCTTCCCCCTGATTCTTATCCATATATGCTAAACCCTATCATCACCATCATTAAGCTCTTGATAATCAAAACACTCCCTAACATACAGGGCTATACCACCACCTCTCCTTCCTTGCCTGTTCCTCCTGAAGAGTTTATAACCATCCATTGCAGCATTCCAGTCGTGCAAATCATCCCACCATGTGTCCGTGATGGCAGCGATGTCATAGTTTTCCAGCTGCACAATGGCTTCTGGCTCCTCCTGTTTTTTGCACATGCTGCATACATTGGTGTAGATGCACTTCAGTTGGGCTATTGATCCCCCCACGTTTTTTGGGGGAGAAGCCCTAATTCCCACGTGACCATACTCAGGTGCTTCTGTGGTTTCTAATGCATCAGTAACCCTTGTGTCTTTGCTGTTGCATGGCTCTCCATCCCCTACCTCCACTGAGACAGCAGACCAAAGGACCTCGCTAGTACACTGCCCCTCAAACATTGGAGTGCTGCCCCCAGATTTGTCTAGTGAGCCTGGTTTCATCTCTTTTCCCTTCAAGTCTTTGTATTTGTTTTTGCAAACATTTGCCTCAGGGTTGTCACCTATTCCTCTATGTAACACCTCTGATGTGTCTGTTCTGTTTAAAAATGCTTGTAAATTGTGTATGTTGCTGGGGGGAGATAAGCAATAGAGAAGGCTCCATTCTAATCCAATCCCTGCTCTGCTTTCAGCTTGCCTACGCCTGTTTAACAATGCTGCGGTGAGACTGTGCCAAGTCTCAGGGTGCTGCAGAGCTGGCAGGAGTTGTCTTGGTTACTCTCTCAGTGGCTGCAGGATTAGGTCTGTGCTCGAATTTCCTTTAATGCTGCCACAACTCAGGTATTAAGGAGCCACAAGTCTGCTGCTAAATTGCAAGAACTTTGTTAGTAAATGAACACATCTGAATCAATGTTTGAGGAAAAACAAAAGCTGAGAAAGTATTTTGATTTTTAGATTTTTACTTGTGTCTTTCTCCTATCTACTTGCTTGTGCTGTGAGAAATTAAAAGAATGTGCTGTCAAATGATTTTAAAGAAAAAGGCAGATATTTTGCAGTTTGTTTAATTAAGTAGATTCTAGGATATTTGTTTTTCTGTGTCCCAATATGAATGCAAGCATCTAGTTATACATAAGAAGCTGCAAGTTTTGTCCTTACATCTGAATATATTAGGATGTTCAACTCCTGAAAATATTTTGAAAATAACTTGAAATATTATTTGATATTCTTTGCCTACCAAAAACTTGAATTACTTTTAGTGTGCTTTTGTACCTGTAAATGGTATACTGCAAGTTCCTCAGAAGTCTTTCAGCATAAAAGTTAATAGCTGTATTGCATCCTATTGATTTTCATTTTAACCTTGGACTTATGTTCAGAGTGTAGTGTGAAGGTTATTTTGATTAGCCATCTAATGACTAGCTGCATGGTAGATCATAAGAATAATATAAAAATGTTCTTGATCTTTTGTTTGTTTTGTTTTTCTCCCAAGGTTTTGCCTTTTCTTGCTCTTGGAATTGGTGTAGATAATGTATTCCTTCTGGTATATGCATTTAGTGAAACAGGGAAGAATAAGAAAATTCCATTAGAGGTAATGGGGAGCTGAGGGAAAATAAAATAATAAAATAAAATAAAATAAAATAAAATAAAATAAAATAAAATAAAATAAAATAAAATAACATAAAATAAAAAACCTCATATAGGAATATATATTATACGTAGAATTAGTTAGTAATGACTTTTTAAAAAAGCTTTTGTTCTAGAGACCTTTGTCCTTATTTTTCTTTCCTTTTATTTATAATTAACCATGACATTCACATTATTCACATTATGAAATCTAAGATTCTCCTCACTTTTATAATATTTTCCTTTTATTGACCTTTTTATTCTCAGTCCAAAGTTTCATATCCAAAGTACAAATCATTTAAAAGCAATATATATTTGTCAGTTTTGTTTTGTACAAGCAATGTCTTTCATGTGCTTTTTCCATCTGGTATGGCATGCAGGCACTACAAATTCATTGTGCCATATCCTCCATATGCTGCAAAATAACCTACTGTGTTGGGAAAGGGTCCTGTGTTTGATTCTTTATGGGGTTTTTTTTGTGGTTCCTGGGGTTTCTGTTTTTTTCCTTACATGCTTCTTCAAGACATTATGCATCTATGCTGTTAATGCATGCTTATTTCATCTGAAAAATGTCACACCAAGTGACTGCACTGATACAAAATACATTCTACTTAATAACTAATTTATTTGATATAATGTCAATATCCATTTAGCTTTGACTTTTGAAGCCAGTGTCAGCTTTGATAATGTTTGCTACCCTCAAAAAATGTAAGCACTTCATATGTCATCTGCTAATTTCCTGGATAGTGTACTTAGTATATTTTTTATTCTTACATAGTCTCAAATGCACATTTGTATTCAGAATTTCCTTGTAATAGTTTTCACTGTTACCATGTTATATCTATAGGATGACCCCCTTAATTTGCTGGACATCACCTTATTCACTTGACTTGTATGATATATCATTTGTTTTGCAGGACAGAACAGGTGAATGTTTGAAGTGAACAGGAGCAAACATAGCCCTTACATCTATCAGCAATGTTACTGCTTTCTTTATGGCTGCCTTAATCCCTATTGCTGCTTTACGAGCATTTTTACTCCAAGTAAGATGTTTTGTTAGCTCTTGTAGATGGTGTCATCGTGGAAAGCCAATGATAATAACTATTAGTAGTAGTGTTAAAGTCCATGTTCAGTGCTTCCGCAGTTCACTGAACCAATATGTGATCACTGTTTACCATAGTTCTTGGTGATAACCAACTGTTCTCTCCCCTTGATTCTGCTCTCTCCATTTCTCATGCCTTGAGTCTCCCACATCCTGTTGGCAGATGAAAGAATATCCTGCCCCATCCCAAGTAGACTGAGTTCAAAAACCAAGTATGCAACTAAGTAGAAACAAGTCTCCAGCAAGATGTGAATCCTTAAGGCAGTCTAGACCAGTAGACTGTACTCTAGTTTACACCATCACACTCCTAAGTAGGAATTTAATCCTTTCATTGAAGTTTGTCCAATTTACTGATATTACAAACCATAACCAAAGTGCAATGACAGCAGCGAGAATGCATTTGCCACATTAATTATTACTGCAACAGTTTGTACTGACTTGTTCCCAATGTAATTTTAACAAAATGATGTAGAAAACTTCATTGAGAATTTTCTGTTCTGAGAGAAAATGTGAATTTTCTGTGCTGAAACATGTATCACCTTCTCTCCCTTTCTCTCTGTTGTCTAATTTTTTTGTGATAATATATCTTCAGGAAGATGAAATATTACAGATGCTGAAGAAAGCTTCTTTTGAAAGCAAAAGCTCTTTGAAGAAAATTCTGGGAAGTTCTCCTCTGACATGTTTTTAAACACAAAAGCAATTTATAGCATTGTCTGACCTTGGTGCAGAGCAGGCAAACTACTTTTTCAGTAGTCATTTTACCTCTGTTATAGCCTGGCTCTCTGTGGTGGTTTGATCTACAGTGGGACCATGCGGTCCTGCATTCACTCCCCCAACCCGGAGAGATGGGATGGGAGACACAACAAAGGGGCACAGCATTAGGAAAGAAGGACAGGGATGGCTCACTCACCAGTTATGGTCATGGGCAAAACAGACTCAAACTTGGGGAAGAAAAATCAGTTTAATTCGTTGCAAATCATATGAGTAGACAAAACAGCCACATCTTACAACACCTTCCCCCACCCCTCCCTTCTTTGCTCCTGATTTCTCTATCATCCCCCCTCAGCGGCACGGGGGACAGGAAATGGGATTACAGTCACAGAATCACAGAATGTTAGAGATTGGAAGGGACCTCGAAAGATCATCTAGTCCAATCCCCCTGCCGGAGCAGGAACACCTACATGAGATCACACAGGAAGGCGTCCAGGCGGGTCTTGAATGTCTCCAGAGAAGGAGACTCCACAACCTCTCTAGGCAGCCTGTTCCAGTTCTCTGTCACCCTCACAGTAAAGAAGTTTCTTCTCAAGTTTAAGCGGAACCTCCTGTGTTCCAGCTTACACCCATTACCCCTTGTCCTATCATTGGTCATCACTGTGAAGAGCCTGGCTCCATCCTCCTGACACTCACCCTTCATATATTTATAAACATTAAAAAGGTCACCCCTCAGTCTCTTCTCCAAGCTAAAGAGGCCCAGCTCCCTCAGCCTTTCCTCATAAGGGAGATGCTCTATTCTCTTAATCATCTTGGTGGCTCTGTGCTGGACTCTCTCAAGCGGTTCCCTGTCCTTCTTGAACTGTGGGGCCCAGAACTGGACACAATATTCCAGATGTGGCCTCACCAGGGCAGAGTAAAGGGGAAGAAGAACCTCTCTTGACCTACTGACTACACCCCTTCTAATGCACCCCAGGATGCCATTGGCCTTCCTGGCCACAAGGGCACAGTGCTGGCTCATGGTCATCCTGCTGTCCACCAGGACTCCCAGATCCCTTTCCCCTTCACTGCTCTCTAGGAGATCATTTCCTAACCTATACTGGAACCTGGGGTTGTTCCTGCCCAGGTGCAACACCCTACACTTGCCCTTATTATATTTCATCAAGTTTTTCCCTGCCCAGCTCTCCAGCCTGTCCAGGTCTCTCTGGATGGCAGCACAGCCTTCTGGCGTGTCAGAAGCTTCTCCCAGCTTGGTATCATCAGCAAACTTGCTGACAGTGCATTCAATTCCCTCATCCAGGTCATTGATGAATATATTGAATAGTACTGGTCCTAGTACTGACCCCTGAGGGACTCCACTAGACACAGGTCTCCAACTAGACTCTGCCCCATTGACCACCACTCTCCAGCTTCTTCCCACCAGCCAGTTCACAGTCCATCTCACTACCTGCTCATCTAATCCACACTTCCTCAATTTGGCAGCAAGGATGCTGTGGGAGACCGTGTCAAATGCTTTACTGAAATCAAGATAGACCACATTCACTGCTCTGCCATCATCTAGACACCTGGTTGTATCTTCATGAAAGTCTAGAAGGTTGGTCAAGCACGACTTCCCCTTGGTGAAGCCATGTTGACTGCCCCTAATGACCCTCTTGTCCTTGATATGCCTTCAAATGGCACCAAGGATAAGTTGTTCCATCACCTTCCCAGGGATGGAGGTGAGGCTGACTGGTCTGTAGTTACCCAGGTCCTGAATCTCCATGATCTGCAGGAGACTTTGTCTTCTCCTACTTCATACGTTAGAACTGGGTATGGTTCTCTGTCTTTCCCCCTCGTGCTCTTTCCTCCAGCAATGAAGCTCTCTGTCTGTCTATCCTTTGTTTAGGCTGATGGTCGTCTTTTGATAGGTCAGAGGTCTCTCCTCTGGGTTCAACCCCACCTACTTCTTTTCAGGACAGTACTTCTCACAAATATGGATTCGCAGAGGTGTTTCTCTATTGCTCATTGACCCAGCCTGGGCTGGGGGGGTCTTCACCTTGGAGCCAGGGGAGCTATTCGCTCTCACAAGGTGGCCCTTCCCCCAATAAAAAAAAAACAAATCCCCCACCCACACACACAGACAAACCCACAGTCTAATTTTTCATTCTCCTTGAGCCCCTGACCTACTCAGAGGAAACAAGGGCTGCATTTTTTCTTAATACCTGGGGCAATTATTTCTGTTTTCAGCAATTTAAGCATGCCTGCATTAATTATTAAATTATAAATTGTTCACGATTGCAGCTACATCACCATTATTAGTAACTTGTTTACCATTTTCTTCTCAATAGGTGTGGTGGGTTGACCATGGCTGGATGGCACATGCCCACCAAACCCCCTCTATCACTCCCCTCCTTCTCAACTGGGCAGGATGAGAAAAATATAACGAAAAGCTCATGGGTGGAGATAAGGACAGAGAGAGATCACTCACCAATTACTGGCACGGGCAAAACAGACTCGACTTGGGGGAAAAAACAAATTTACTTTATTACCAATCAAAATCAGAGGATAATGAGAAGTAAAACCAAATCTTAAAACACCTCCCCCATCCCTCCCTTCTTCCTAGGCTTAACTTCTCTCCCGATTTCCACCTCCTCCCCCCAGCGGCACAGGGGGACAAGGAATGGGGTTGGGGTCAGTTCATCACACGTTGTTTCTGCCGCTTCTTCCTCCTCAGGGGGAGGACTCCTTCCCCTGCACGAGCATGGGGTCCCTCTCATGGGAGACAGTCCTCCACGAATTTCTCCAACTTGAGTCCTTCCCATGACTGACAGTTCTTCACTAACTGCTTTATCATGGGTCCATTCCATGGGGTGCAGTCCTTCAGGAAGGGACTGCTCCAGCGTGGGTCCCTCACGGGGTCACAAGTCCTGCCAGAAAACCTGCTCTGGCATGGACTCCTCTCTCCACGGACTGCAGGTCCTTATGGGAACCTGCTCCAGCACAGGCTTCCCACGGGGTCACAGCCTCCTTCAGGCATCCACCTTCTCCATCGTGGGGTCCTCCACGGGCTACAGGTGGTCATCTGCTCCACCATGGACCTCCATGGGCTGCAGGGGGACAGCCTGCCTCACTATGGTCTTCACCACAGGCTGCAGGGGAATCTCTGCTCTGGCCCCTGAAGCACCTCCCCCCCCTCCTTCTTCCCTGACCTTGGTGTCTGTGGAGTTGTTTCTCTTACATCTTCTCACTCCTCTCTCCAGCTGCAAAGTGTGCAGCTTTTTTTTTTCTTTCCATCTCTTCCTTTTTTTTTTTTTTCTTAATTATGTTATCACAGAGGCGTTACTGATGGGCTCAGCCTTGGCCAGCAGCGGGTCCATTCTTGTAGCTGGCTGGCATTGGCTGTGTCGGGTTGGACATGGGGGAAGCTTCTGGCAGCTTCTCTCACAGAAGCCACCCCATGTCCCCTCCCCACCCCTCTGCTACCAAAACCTTGCCACGCAAACCCAATACAAATATATATTACTTGGAAGGGAATGATACCCTTTATCTCTCATCACACATACAGAGCCTCCCTTGAAAAAGATATACACAAAGATAAGCAAACTTACATTGGTGGAATTTTTGTTGGGAGCTGTGACTGGGCAATCAGGATCAGCAAGATTCAGACAAGGTCGATCCATATAACCATGACCAACCTCCGCTTTATTCAGCATTTCTTCCCAGCTCTCCACTTGGTAGTTTATTTTCTTTTACTCTTCTAAGAATTCTAAGGGGTCAAAGTTGATCCACTGCAAAGGAGGTTTCCCTCTGTAAAAGAAATCAGGGAAAAATGACAAAAAAAGACAAAAGTACTGAAACATGATTTTTTAATTTGTATTTGCACATATGATGAAGTTGTTTTCTGTTACAAGCTATAACCCTTTCTGGTAAAGTTGTTTCATAAAATGAAATGCATGTTTTAATTATATTTGTTCATGTATACTTTTCTTGTAGCCCTGTGTTGATTAAAAAACCCCAGTACTTACATACCAATTTACTGTATGAAAGTGAATATTCACGTTAAAAATACTTTCATTTACAAACCAAGTAAAACAAACCATCGAGCACCTAAATAACAAAAAAGCAGCCAACTGCTGCTTCAAAGAATTTGAAGGGAGGGGAGAGGTAAAGAAGGGAGAGGGCTGAGGAAAGATATCCTTTCACATAGTATCAGATCAGTTCTTGCTAGTCTAATAATCATCTTGCCAATGTAATCAATCAATATAGTTGGTCTTTGTTTATCTATAACAATTCTGTGCTCCTGCAAATGCCCTGGCTGCTTGACTATCAACCATCAAGCTTTCCTGCTACCATGGTTGTCATCACTATTCACTCACACGTCTCCCACCCCCCACTTTTGAATTTGTGGTGTTGACAGACTAAGGCCTTTGGTTGCCTTATTCTGCTATTCAAACCCCATTGTATCTGCTTAACCAGGCTTTATTTGAAATCTCCCAACCAGAAAATGCAACCCCCCCTTATTTCCCCATCTAAAACTGTACACTAAACATTGCTTCCAAATTGCTTTCACAGGGACATGCAAACTAGGACAGAAACTCAAATGCTAACTCTGGCATAATTAACAGAAAATGTCTGCACAGATTAACAATTAACTCTTTGAATGATCCAGGGCATATAATATCACATTTGCAAATTGGGAGAAACCACCCATAAAAGATATATTTGGTTTCTTTAATGATCTCATAAGCAAAGGATTTGAGTTTTATTTCTTAGGAAGACTTGAGTTTTTACGCGAGAGACCTACATTTTCTTAGAAATAAAATTAATTCCCAGACAATGTTTTTGTAGTTTGGGGGGACCAAAAAAGAAAAAATTCTGCATGCTAGCATAATGAGAAAAGTAATGACACAATACTTAAAGTGATGCATACAAATAATCTTTTAAAACAGAAAAATCTCTGTTCAATTAAAAAAAAAAATCCATGTGCATTTTCTGCAAAGACACTACATTTTTTGGGGGTTTTTTTTTTTTTTTTTGTTAAACCAGAATCTGAATAAGCAGTGGGATGTAACTCAAAATCATGCATCATTTTACTATTAAAACCAGACAGACTGGAAAGTTATAAAACAGCATGCTTACAATAGATAGGCAGTTCCTGACTGTAGCTTTGCTCCCTCCCAGAAGCAGTCCAAAGGAGTGATAATTAAACAAGGATAAAGATATTCTATGATCTGTCAAAGTCAGAAAGGGGAAAAAAACACAGTTAGACTACAATATAATCCAAACAACACAAGTTGAATCATGAGAATATAAAATGTTTATAATCAAATGCCTGTTATGCCTACCTGGTCTATGTAACCTGCTTCTGTGATGAGTTCTCCTGATTTATAAGTGTTTCAATTTCCATTGCCTGTAATAAATATAAAGAACAAGTTTTTGTTGGTTTTTTTTTTTCACAATTACTGAAAAGTTATTTTTAAAATATAGCATACATTAAAATTGCAACTCATATAGACATAGTGGCCTCAAGTAGTAAATCACTGAGAAAGAAATAAAAATTTATTCAATGTAGGTATACCACAACCTCACAAAAAAGATAAGGCCTTTCTTTTTGTAGTTATAACTAGAAATATGTATTTCATTTATGCTAAACAGTCTCTGTAAAAGTCATTAAAATAAATGGAGCTACTTTTAGATTAATAGGCTAGTTGACACAACTAAAAGGGACAGAAATGTGGCTTTATATAAATGAGACCACTTGTGACTTAAGTTATCACTCAGTGACACAAGAGAGAGGTCAGCTTCAGGCTCAGACTAGTTCTGACTCATGCATGTAGGAGAAAAGAAACCATTATAATTTCTGTTTTCCTTGTTCAGCTGTATTACAACTTCCACTGTAGTGATTTATAGCACCTTAGACAAGGCAAGAGCTGGGTAAAAGATAATTGGACACATGGGCACTCTGAAGGCCAACTCTACTATGATTGCATCTATGTTATTAAATAGTTCACCCACTGCCATTTCTCTTCCATTTGCATTTCCCCTTTAAATCCAAATTACTGAAAGGCTTTTCATTGTTAGGAATCCCATCAATAAAGTCATATTTTTAAGAGCATAGTTATCACTTCTTTACCAAGAAAAATGCTGATCATTGTAGCACTGCCCATAAGAGTATATTTTCAGAATCTCATCCAACACCTCTTACACCATTTTATTTGTTAAAAAGTCAACTGGTCACTGCTATCATGCCACAATTTCAAGCATCAGTAATTAGTGACATTCAAATCAAAACACAGTTCTAAGGGAAAGGTTCTGAAGTGTTATCCATTAAAAATATATGCAAGGAAACATCTGTCCACTTTCTAGCTGTTACAGATGATCAACAAAAGTTTTGCTTTTTTCCTTACCTGTTGTACATGTAAACATCTACTCTGCTGGCCTGAAGTGCAGAGTCAAGGTGCTGTCTGAATGCTTCTATTGTTAGTATATTAGCACCATCTTCCTGTGGAGTCTGAATCATGAGCTGGGGATTAAACATGGCCTCTTCTCCAATCTTCTGCCGTGTGTAATTTAATTCCCGACTCACTCGTCCACCAACTGATGGATAAATATTAACAGCTTTGTATTAGCTAATAACAGCTTATTCTGGATTCACATGATGAATCTCACTCTCCGTTCAGAAAATCTTTACCATGTGCATGGAATACTCTACCTCAAATTGATTACAGAGTAGCTCTAAATCTAATATCAAATTTATTTTAGTAACAGTGTAACAAAACACATATTCTTCATTAAAAAAAGCCATTGTCTCTACTGCACTAAAACACTGATGTACAAATTGGAGCCTCTTAAACATGTTTTTTCTATATTACAATCAATATTCCATATGTAAAAAAAAGCCCAACAGAAACCTTTTCCTTGCAGATCAGATCAAATGCTCTAATGTTACAATTTCTTTCACTTGTATAAACAGTCTGCTCCAATAGCACATTTCAAGATAAATAGCTTCAATTTACACTCTTCTAAATAATTTGGCAAAGGGGGAAATATTTCTCTTCAGTTAAAAAAAGGGAAGAGGGAAAGAGTAAGTGAGCGTAAGTACTTCTTTCAGCTTTATAGAAAGTGAAAAAATATTAAATTCACATAAAGAGGTGCAGTCCTGAGTGCAACAGAGTGTAGCAGAAAGGACCATCTACAAACAATTTGCCCTAGTGGCCCAGTACCTGCATAACATGGTGTGATGCAGGGGATAATTAATACACAACATCTGTTTTTAAATCCACATCAGCTGAGCAGGTGTGCTGGATATCAAAGCATGGATTTAAAAAAAAAAAAAAAAAAAAAGAGACTGCAAAGAAGTCAGGCTCTAGAGAGAACCATATAGAATATTCAACTTGTCTTGCCAGAGAAAATTACATAAGAATGGAAAATTATGTTCCCACTTACAAAAAATCATTCAGCTAGGGCACATATACTTTATATAACCACCCCTATAGTCTCTCTAGAAAATGCATGTGGGAAGGGGTTCATTTAATTCAGCCCATTAGCTGAATCAAGACCACATTCAGATAAGGAGGACAACACCATCAATATATTGTTTCCATCCCTTACAATTTATTAACTTTATTGCTCTGCTAGATCCAAGCTACAGACCTGGTCTAATTTGTTATATTTTCTTCAGTTCTAGTCACCTTGGCACTGGTGATCTGAATTACTGTAAAAGTTCGGTTCTGCAACAGTGGGAATAGAAACTATATTATGTACATATCTCTCTTCTTAGGCTGCATAATGGTAAACTGATCTGTAACCAGTCAGCAGTGTGAGAGACAACATTCTCAAGTTTGAACAAGTCTAGGACATACTTTTTCAATCAGTTGGATCCTCACTCTACCTGTAACCCCCCTGGGGCTAATGGGACCATCAGGCAAGAAGCTAGGCCACAGCATGGATAAAGCTGTCAGAATCAGGCCCTCAACAATTATAGTCATTCTGGCATGAAGCATCACTTAATTTTTAGTTCAAGAATTCTTTGAAGAAATAAGTATTTCTACAACACACTCCAACCATTTACTCAGCTTGCCATATGTGGCACTGCCTCCTTCACATCATGTAACAATGATCATAGTAACAAAAAAAAAAAAAAGCAAAGTATAAATTCCATACCTAGGTTCCCCTTATAACTTATTAATATCCTTCTTATGACAGCAACAGGATATACAATAAATAAGACTGCATATGCATGGAAACAAAAAAGCTACTGTTAATTTGTATCAACAATTAAATTCTAAAACCATTTAGACTTTGCCTCAAGTGTTTGAGTATATGCACATTAATCACAACTAAATGCAAATTCAAATCAAATAGCATACTCCATATCAAATGATCATTCTAGATTGAAAGTTACTTTGCAAACCCATATATCAGATTTGTTGTACTTCTGCTGTGTTGAAAGAAGCAATTGTCCCACTACGCTCAGCATTGGTGTGGCCTCACCTCAAGTACTGTGTGCAGTTTTGGACTCCACAATATAAGAATATAAAAGTATTAGAATGTGTCCAAAGGAGGATAACAAAGATGGTGAAAGGACTAGAGGGCATGACTTATGAGAAGCGGGCATGACTTCTGAGGAGCATCTGAGGATAGTAGGTTTGTTCAACTTAGAGGAGACTGAGGGGCAATCTCGTTGCTGTCTACAACTTCCTTGTGAGAGGGAGCAGAGAGGGAGGTGCTGATCTGTTCTCTCTGGTTTCCAGTGATAGGACACAAGGGAATGGCTTAAAGCTGCATCAGGGGAAGTTGAGATTGGATATTTGTTGCAGCACTAGAGATGTTGTACAATCAGAGGCTTAGCAGAAGCAGCGAGGCTATTAGCCAGCTTAGGCCCTTGACATAAGTCAGGGTAAATTAACAGAAGTCTCCAGGATACTTACTTGCCCTTGAGATTTCAAATAACTTTAGCAAAATAAACTGGGAAAAAGAAGGGAGTAGCTTTAAGCTGGTAAACGCAAAGTAAGGAGTATCCTGTTGACGTCCTTGGGACGTGAACAGAGCAAAACCACCTGTTATAACAAAGAAGAAGTTCCCAGGATAATTAATAAACCAATCAGTATAGGTCTTTAAGAATATGCATGAGCTTAATTAACCACTGTATATAAGGAGCACATATGTAATCAATAAACGGAGCTTGCTGATCACTCATATTGAGCGTCCGGGTCTTCCCTCCGTCGCGACAGATATTAGGAAAAAGTTCTTCACTGAGAGGGTGGTCAAGCACTGGAACAAGCTCCCCAGGGAAGTGGTCATGGCCCCAATCGGTGTTCAAGAAGTGCTTGGACAACGCTCTTAGATATAAGGTTTAATGTTTTGGTTGACCTGGGTGGAGTCAGGAGTTGGACTCAATGATCCTTGTGGGTCACTTCCAACTCAGGATATTCTATGATTCTATGATTTATAAAAATCCAGTTTCACTCATGAGGCTGATGTTCATGTCCACTGCTGTCTTTCTCCACTAGTCAGTATTCTATGATATGCTAATAAATTTTGCTTTGTCTTACAGGGACAAAGCAGTGGGGATAGGGGAGCACATGTATCCTAATCTATATGTCTTGGAAGAAAAGCTTGCTTTGCAGTCCTCTATATTTCAAGTACTTCAGAAAACAAAATGTCTCTTTTTTTTTTTTTTTTTTTTTTTCTTAAATGCCACCCAAGACAATAAAGACCCAATTGGATAAGGACTTTGGAGTCAACCAAACATCTACTCCTGCTACTATACTCTCTTTCATTCCACTCACACTTCACTTTTGAATTTAACTAGGACTTGAACCAACAGATCAAACCATGTCAGACAAAGGGCAGCATTCCTATCTACTGAAAGTGACTAATTGTTTATTATCAAAAGAAATGATTGCTTCTTAATCAAGATCCCATCAAACTATATTAATTTCACTGAACAAGGTAGATTTAGCTAAAATGAATTGCATCAATCACACAAGCGTATCATCAGAAGTGAAGCTGTTTTTTCTCCTTTTATATTCAAAACAGGAATAACAAAGACATCCAAGAAAGCAGGCAAATGTTCCAGAATTCAAGAATTAGAGCTGCTGCACATTCTTCTTAAGGTATTATACAAATTAATTATTTATTTGATGGGTCCTTTATGAACATTTCTTCTCCCAAAAGGAATAAAGATAACTCCACAGGCTAAATGCAGGTACTTTATACAACATAACACTCATACAGAAAGATTATAAACTTGGATCACAGAGGGAAAAAGATTATGTGAAAACATATGTATGGATCAAAAGCAAATATATACATCAGTGGCCTTTCAATATATCAGAAGCAATAATAAACAAGAAGGAAGACAAAAAAATTACAAAAAGTTTCTATCAGTTAGATGTTTTCACTTCTGTAGTGGTTTCACCCACAGGTAAGATAATGCGGTCCTGCACTCACTCCCTCTCCAACTGGTGAGATGGGAAGGGAATCACAAAAAAGGGGTCATGGATTAGAATGAGGACAGGGAGGGCTCACTCATGAGTTATGGTCATGGGCAAAACAGACTCAACTGGGGGAAGAAAAAATCAATTTAATTCATTGCCAATCATCAGAGTAGGATAGTGAGACATAACCACCACATCTTAAAACACCTTCCCCCCTACTCCTCCCTTCTTCCCGGGCTCAAATTACTTTGCTCCCAATTTCTCTACCTTTTCCCCCAGCGGCACAAGGGACAGGGAACGGGAGTTGCAGTCAGTTCACCTATGCCTCTCTTTCTGGCATGAGATCCTGCCTGAGGGCTGCAAGAGTCCAGAAACAAAGTGTTCCAACATAGGCTTCCTATGGAGTCACGGACCTCTTCGGGCACAGCTCCCAGCTCCAGCATGGGGACGTCCACGGGCTGCAGACAGGTCTCAGGTCCAGTGCACCTCCTCCCCCATGCTGGACCCTGCTGAGGGCAATTCTGGGTGAGCGGGAAATGAGTGACTCACACATCCACAAGATGCAAACTCAATCCACTTTATTATCAGAAAGCTGCTTGTTATATACCCCTTTGAGTTCCGCATACGTGTCCACACACTACGAAGCTAATTACTATTGGTTAATAGCACTATTCACACGTTGACCTCTCAGTCTCACTGGTTCGCTCTTATCTTGGTTCAGGTTCACTTCCTCATCGTAATGTCCTGTTTTTTCCAGCTGGCATCCATCTTCTTCAATTGATGTTTACTTCTCCACGTAGTCACATTCTTTTCCTTCAGCTTATCTTTTCTGGCACGCAGTTGAAAGCAGCCTAGCTGAGGCCTAGCTAGTATTATAATCCTGTAATATAGCTAAGGCCCCAACAGGACCCCGCCCCCAGCTCTGGGGGTCTCCTCACTCATCAAATGAGCACTCCAGCATGGAGTCCTCCATGGCCTACACATGGCTATCTGCTCTGCCATTGAACTTCCATAGGCTGCAGAGGATCTCATTTACCTTCTCCTACTCCATGGCGTTGAACTGGGTGTCTGAGGTTCTCTGTCCTCCCCCTCCTCCTTCCTCCTGGCAACAAAGCTCTCCCTTTGTTCAGGTCAATGGCCTCTCCTCCAGGTTCTCTCCTCCTTCTTCTTTTGAAAACCAGTTTTTCCCTCATAAATATGGATTCAAAGGGATGTTTTTTTCTGTTGCTAATTGGCTCAGCCTGGGCTGGAGGCAGGTCCACCTTGGAGCCAGGGGAGCTTTGCAAAGCTTCTCACAGGGGCCATCCATGTAGCCCCTTCCCCCACTACCAAAAATGGCCCACCCCACACACACAAATCCAACACAACTTCTTTTAAAAGAAAGTTTACAAAAATCACTATAGGCTGCCACACCCAAAGATCTTGCATGTAAGCAAGGAAGTGCTTACAAGGCACCATTATAGAGAAATTCCCAAAACCCTTTCTGGAAAATCAGTATGCTGGGGTGCCTCTCTGAAGTGCATATACACTAATGCGCACAGCATGGAGAATAAACATGATGAGTGAGAAATCTGTGTGCAGTTGCAGGGCTATGATTGAGAGACACATACATATAGATAGTAGCAGTCTCACATTCACAGACCCTAGTCCTCATGGGGGACTTCAACCACCCTGACATCTGTTGAAGGGTCAACACAGAAGGGCTTAAGCAATCCAGGAGGTTCCTGGACTGCATCGATGACAACTTCCTGATCCAAGTGACAGAGGACCTGACGAGGAGAGAGGGTCTGCTGGACCTCATACTCACCAACAAGGTGAGTTTGGGATATGAAGGTCAAAGGCAGCCTTGGCTGCAGTGACCATGAGATGATGGAGTACAAGATTCTGAGGGGAGAGAGAAAAGCAAAAACAAGCTCACAAGCCTGGATTTCAGGAGAACAGACTTTGGCCTTTTCAGGGATCTGCTTGAAAGAGTCCCATGGGATAAGGCCCTGGAGGGAAGAGGGGTCTAAGAAAGCTGGTTAATATTGAACGATCACCTCGTCCCAGCTCAAGAACAGTCTATCCCAACAAGTAGGAAGTCAGGCACAAATACCAGGAGGCTTCCATGGATGAACAAGATGCTCCTGGCAGCACTCAAACACAAAAAGGAAGCATACAAAGGGTAGAAGTAGGGACAGATAACCTGGGAGGATGTAATGGGTTGGTGTGGCAAGGTTTTGGTAGCAAGGGGCTACAGGGGTGGCTTCTGTGAGAAGCTGCTGGAAGCTACCCTATGTCCAGTACAGCCAATGCCAGACAGCTCTAAGACAGACCAAGGCTGAGCCAATCAATGATGGTGGTAGTAGTGCCTCTGTGATAACATATTTAAGAAAGGGTAAAAAAAAGCTGTGCAAAAGCAGTTGGAGTGAGAATATGTGAGAGAAACAACTCTACGGAAAACAAGGTCAGGGGAGAAGAAGGGGGAGGAGGTGTTCCAAGTGCTGGAGCAGAGATTCCCCTGCAGGCCCTGGAGAAGACCATGGAGAGGAAGGTTGTCCCCATGCAGCCCATAGAGGTTAACAGTGGAGCAGATATTCTTCTGCAGCCCATGGAGGATGCCATGCCAGAGCAGGTGGATGTGCCTGAAGAAGGCTGTAACCCCGTGGAGAGCCTGTGCTGGAGCAGGTTCCTGGCTGGACCTGTAGCCCGTGGAGAGAGGTACCCACACTGGAGCAGGTTTGCTGGCAGGACTTGTGACCCCGTGGGGGACCTGTGCTGGAGCAGTCTGTTCCTGAAGGACTGCACACCATGTAGAAGGGACTCAAGCTGGAGCAATTCGTGAAGAACTGTCATTCATGGGAAGGATTCACGTTGGAGAAGTTCGTAGAGGATTGTCTCCTGTGAGAGGGACCCCAGCACGGGTCCCCCCGTAGGTCACAGCCTCCTTCAGGCATCCACCTGCTCCAGAGTGGGGTTCTCCATGGGCTACACGTGGTCATCTGCTCCACCATGGACCTCCATGGTCTTCACCACAAGTTGTGGGTAAATCTCTGCTCTGACACCTGGAGCATCTCCTCCCCCTCCTTCTTCACTGTTATTCGCAATTTTGGTGATCCTCCTATTAGTGCCTTGTTTGCTATCGTGTCTGCAAAGGGCCCTGCAGAAGATGGTGAACAACGCCTTTGTGGTACAAAAACAAAAAGGGGGAATTGTTGGTGCTTTAAGAGCTGAAGCTGCAGGCAGCCTCAGCCTTGAGCAATTAATTCCTGACCTTGAGTGAAGATAAAATGAAACAACAAAAAACAGAATAACAAGAAAGAATGTGTATGAGACAAGATAAGAGATTGTTTATGTGCCGGAATCAGTAACCAGTCAGAAGTAAAAGAATGGCTCATGAACAGGTGGAATTATCCAATCATGTCAACTGTTTAGGCACGTGCTCGCCGCGTGTGTGATAAGCGGTAACGAATCAAAAGTGAAAGAATGCCACATGCTTGGGGCGTGCTGGGGGAAAAAAGGATATATAATCAGTGCAAAGCTTCAATAAAGTGCTGATGCCTGATACCTGAACACATCTCGGTGTTGGTCATTTCTTCATCCGCCTCAATTGGTGACCCCAACGTGACTTTGACGTGATCTTGACGTGGGGATAGAGAACCGCGGATCAGAGAGGGGCCAGCGGTGGAGCCCAGCTTGCGGAGAAGGCAATGGACCATAGAGCTGCTCTGCATATCGATGAGGGGCGACTGTGGACCATAAAGCTGCGCAAGACCCAAATCTACAAGAAGCCAGCATATGACGAAGGGAAGCAGCAGACCACAGAGCTGGTTAGACCCGATCTACAGGAAGCAGTGGCTGCTTGGAAAGAGGCAGGAAAGCTCCTTATTGATGCTGCAACAACGCCCCTGTTAACTACATGGTGGTTAATTACTGATTCTTTACACCAATTACGAGTGGATCAAACTACCGCTGCCTCTGCTATTGCTGCAGTCACAGGTGAGGCTTCCACAAGTCCCTCTGCGCCTCCCCAGGATTTACCTGCTCAAAAGGAAGAGTCAAAAGATCTAGGAGACTCTGCTCCACTTACTGATTTGACTTCATCATGGGACCCCTCACACCTCCCTCAAATGAGCTCAACCTGCACTCCAGACCCTCTAAAACTTTGGAAAAAGATAAAAGAACAGGAAGCTGCTGCAGAGGACTCAGGCAGCAGGAGCGCTGTCATCCTATACATCTTTTGTAAAAAAAAAAAAAAAAAAAAAAAAAAGGAAATAAAATGAAACAAAGAAACAACCTGGCAACCCAGTACCGTGTATTATGGTTTAAGTTACACTGCTTGGTGTGGACCTGTGGCAAATGGTTAACGGTTTAGAATTTACGCTATATGAAAACCTGACTATTGTTTAATTGGCATATTTTGTGGTGTGAGTGAGTGAGTGAGAAGACTGAAGGACCCTTCCCGTTTGTGTGACTGAGTGTCTGTGTTGTTTGAATGAATGCAGCCCGACTGCAAAGCGAGTGCAGAGTTCTAATCTCCGGTTCTGTTCTCCCGTGAGGGAAACAGTTGGAGATGAACGAAACGAGAGGTTATAGTTCAATGCTGTAAACGTAATTTGTCTTTGTGGCTGTTTAATGTGTAGGGGGGAACTAAACGGGAACTAAATAGGAACTAAATGGGAATTTAGAAAGTTTAAAGAATCAGAGATAAATACAAACTCATCACTATCGTATGGGAGGAGATGTAAAACAAAGTAATAACTTAGCCCCTCAGTGTGGAGAGTGCACAAGCACCTGTCCACTTTGTAACTGCTGTTGTGTGTTTGTTCGTGCTAAGTGCTTAAAGTGCTGCAAGTACATTATCTCTCCAAACGGAGGCCCTTGGAGACCCCCACTGGGGATCAATCAGTACCAATGGACTTCTGTGTCTTTTTTAATTTCTCTACAAGCAACACAAGAGTCACTGCCCGGAATGTAAATGCCACTGTTTCCACTTTTAGAAATAAAACAGCTTGGTGTAGTTACACTTCACCAAACATTTCTAAATCTACTCATAATCCAGTACAGCTACCACCAGGTGTTTTCTTTATTTGTGGAGACAGAGCATGGGCAGGAATAACATCAAGTATTCATGGAGGTCCCTGTAGTTTGGGCTGTTTAACTCTGTTGACACCTAATATTACCATGATTTTGGGAAAGTTCAAAAATCGGTTAAGAAGCAAGCGTAGCACTCACTCATTTGAGCACGACTGTGATTCCAATGCAGAGTTTTGGAATCCTGGGGAAATAGCTGCAGCCTCTATTCTAGCCCCTGGAGTAGGAGTAGCAAGCGCATTAACAAACCTATGCAAATTAGGATGTTGGCTTTCAAAACAATCTAATCTTACATCTTTGGCACTATCAGGCTTGCTGACAGATGTCGACTCAGTTCGACATGCCACTTTGTAAAATCGAGCTGCTATTGATTTTTTGCTTTTAGTTCAAGGACATGGTTGTGAGGAACTTGAAGGCATGTGCTGTATGAATTTATCACAACACTCAGAATCAATTCATATGGTCATTAAAAGTTTAAAGGAAAATGTCAAACAGTTGAGGGTAAATAATGATGATTGGTTAAGCGAGTGGTTTTGGAGTTGGGGAATACAAGGATGGGTCTCTTCACTATTAAAGTCAGGATTAAAGGTGTTATTCGCAATTTTAGTGATCCTCCTATCAGTGTATTGTTTGCTATCATGTCTGCAAAGGGCCCTGCAGAAGATGGTGAACAACACCTTTGTGGTACAAAAACAAAAAGGGGGAATTGTTGGTGCTTTAAGAGCTGAAGCTGCAGGCAGCTTCAGCCTTGAGCAATTAATTCCTGACCTTGAGTGAAGATAAAATGAAACAACAAAAAACAGAATAACAAGTGTATTGGGTTTGCTTGGCAAGGTTTTGGTAGCAGTGGAGGGGGGGGGATATGGGGTGGCTTCTGTGAGAGAAGCTGCCAGAAGCTTCCCCCATGTCCGACCCAACACAGCCAATGCCAGCCAGCTACAAGAACGGACCCGCCGCTGGCCAAGGCCGAGCCAATCAGTAACGGGTCTGTGATAACATAATTAAGAAATAAAAAAGAAAGAGAGGGAAGAAAAAAAAGCTGCACACTTTGCAGCTGGAGAGAGGAGTGAGAAGACGTAAGAGAAAACACCTCCACAGACACCAAGGTCAGTGAAGAAGGAGGGGGAGGAGGTGCTCCAGGCGCCGGAGCAGAGATTCCCCTGCAGCCTGTGGTGAGGACCAGGGTGAGGCAGGCTGTCCTCCTGCAGTCCCTGGAGGTCCATGGTGGAGCAGATGACCACCTGTAGCCCGTGGAGGACCCCACGCCGGAGCAGGAGGATGCCCGAAAGAGGCTGTGACCCCGCGGGAAGCCCACGCTGGAGCAGGCTCCTGTCAGGACATGTAGCCCGTGGAGAGAGGAGCCCACGCCGGAGCAGGTTTGCTGGCAGGACTTGTGACCCCGTGGGGGACCCGCGCTGGAGCAGTCCCTTCCTGAAGGACTGCACCCCATGGAATGGACACATGCTAGAGCAGTTTGTGAAGAACTGTCAGTCATGGGAAGGACTCACGTTGGAGAAGTTGGTGGAGGACTGTCTCCCGTGAGAGGGACCCCACACTGGTGCAGGGGAAGGAGTCCTCCCCCTGAGGAGGAAGGAGCGGCAGAAACAACATGTGATGAACTGACCCCAACCCCATTCCCTGTCCCCCTGTGCTCCTGGGGGGAGGAGGTGGAAAATCGGGAAAGAGATTAAGCCCGGGAAGAAGGGGGGGATGGGGGAGGTGTTTTAAGATTTGGTTTTACTTCTCACTATCCTCTGATTTTGATTGGTAATAAAGTAAATTTGTTTTTTCCCCCAAGTCGAGTCTGTTTTGCCCGTGCCAGTAATTGGTGAGTGATCTCTCTCCGTCCTTATCTCCACCCATGAGCTTTTCGTTATAATTTTCTCCCCCTGCCCATTTGAGGAGGGGGAGTGATAGAGTGGGCTTTGGTGGGCATCCGGCCTCTAGCCAGGGTCAACCCACCACAACAAGAAATAATGTGTATGAGACAAGATAAGGGATGGTTTGTGAGCTGTAATCAGTAACCAGTCAGAAGTAAAAGAATGGCTCGTGAACAGGTGGAATTATCCAATCATGTCAATTGTTTAGGCGCGTGCTCGCCGCATGTGTGATAAGCGGTAACGAATCAAAATAATGCAGCATTCTTGAGCCATGCTGGTGGAAAAAAGGCTATATAATCAGTGCAAAGCTTCAATAAAGTGCTGATGCCTGATGCCTGAACACATCTCGGTGTTGGTCATTTCTTCATCTGCCTCACCTCCTCCTTGAAAAATTGTTGTGTTATGGTCTAGACAAGTGGTCTGTGCAGTGAGTGGGGAACTGGTTGACAGGTCACACCCAGAAGGTGGTAGTAAATAGTTCATTTTCAAACTGGCAACCTGTCACAAGTGGGGCCCTCTAGGGATCAATATTGGGCCCAACACTGTTTAATATCTTCAGAAGTGATCTGGATGATGGGATCAAGTGTACCCTGATTAAATTTGCTGATGATACCAAACTGAGTTGGGAAGGGAGAGCCACCCTGCAGGAAGACCTGGATAGGCTGGAAGAGTGGCCTAACAAGAACCTTATGGAGTTCAGTAAGGACAAGTGCAAGGTCTTGCACCTGGGAAAAAATAATCCAGGAGTGCAGCACAAACTGGAATCTACCTGGCTGGAGAGCAGCTCTGTGGAAAGAGACCTGGGGGTCCTGGTGGAAAACAAGCTCAATATGAGTGAACAGTGTGCTACTGTGGCAAAGAAAGACAACAGGATGCTGAGTTGCATCAACAAGGGCATCAACAGTAGAGATAAAGAAGTCATTATCCTACTTTACTCAGGGCTTGTCAGGCCACACTTGGAACACTGTTCAGATTTGGTCCCCACTATACAAAAAAAGATGTGGACAGGCTGGAGAGGGTCCAAAGCAGGGCCACAAAGATGCTCAAAGGACTGGGATGTCTGCCATATGAGAAAAGGCTGAGAGAATTGGTTTTGTTCAGCCTTAAGAAAAGAAGGCTTAGGGGAGACCTCATCACCATGTTCCAGTATTTAAAGGATGGCTACAAAGAAGATGGAGACTCCCTTTTTACAAGGAGTCACATGAAAAAGATGAGAGGTAATGGGTACAAGTTACTCCTGAGGAGATTCCATTTGGACACAAGAGGAAAATTTTTCACAATGCGAACAATCGGGCATTGCAACAATCTCCCTAGGGAAGTGGTGGATTCCCCAACATTGGTCACTTTTAAGATTCAGCTGGACAGGGAGTTGGATTATTTTGTCTAGACTGTGCTTTTGCCAAGAAAGGTTGGAACAGATTATCCTTGAGGTCCCTTCCAACCTGGTATTCTATGGTTCTATCATTTAGTTTTTATTTTCTTATTATCCTCCTCTGATTTGATTGGTAATAAACTAAATTAATTTTCCCCAAGTCGAGTCTGTTTTACCCATGACGGTAATTGGTGAATGATCTCGCCCTGTCCTTGTCTTGACATACAAGTCTTTCCCCTGTCCAGGAGAGGAGGGGGAGTGATAGTGTGGCTTTGGTGGACACCTGGCATCCAGTCAGGGTCAATCCACCACAGAGGAATACAGAGACACTATCCGAGCATGCAGAGATTAAATTAGAAAAGCCAAAGACTACCTGGAATTTAATCTGGTGAGGGATGTCAAAGACAACAAGGGTGTCTATAAGTACATAGGAGACAAAAGGAAGACAAGTGAAAATGTGAGCCTGCTGATGAATGGGGCAGGGGACTGGGTGACACAGGACGTGAAAAAGGCTGAGGTAATGAATGCCTCCTTTACCTCAGTGTTTTCTAGCTACAAGGACTTCAGGAATCCCAGAGACCAGGGGAAAAGTGTGGAGTAAGGAATACTTACCCTTGGTGGAAGAGGATCAGGTCAGAGAATACTTTAGCAAACTGGACTACAAGAAAGTTATCAGGAATAGTCAGCATGGATTCACCAAGGGGAAGTCATGCTTGACCAACCTGATAACCTTCTACAATGAAATGACTGGCTTGGTAGATGAGGGGAGATATTGTCTACCTTGACTTGAGAAAGGCTTTTGACACTGTCTCCCATAAGATTGTCATAGAGAAGCTGATGAAGTAAGGCTGACAGTAAGGTGGGTTGGAAACCCGCCAAATGGATGAGTCCAGAGAGTGGTGATCAGTGGCATGAAGTCTAGTTGGAGGCCAGTAACTAGTGGTGTATCCCAGAGGTCAATATACTGGGTCCAGTCCTGTTCAAAATATTCATTAATGGTCTAGATGATGGGTCACAGTGTACCCTCAGCAAGTTTGCTGATGACACAAAACTGGGAGGAGTGGCTGATAGGCCAGAGGTTTGTGTTGCCATCCAGAGGGACTTCAACAGGCTGGAGAAATGGGCAGGCAGGAGCCTCATGCAGTTCGACAAAGAAGAAGTGCAAAGTCCTACACCTGGAGAGGAACAACCCCATGCACCAGCACATGCTGGGGGTTGCCCAGATGGAAAGCAGCTTGGCAGAAAAGGACCTGGGGGTCCTGATGGACACCAACTTGAACACGAGCCAGCAATGTGCCCTTGCAGCAAAGAAGGCGAATGGCATCCTGGGCCGTATTAGGCAAAGTATTGCCAGCAGGTGGAGGGAGGTGATCCTTTCCCTCTACTTAGCACTGGTGAGGCCACACCTGGAATGCTGTGTACAGTTCTAGGCTCCCCAGTACAAGAGAGACATGGACATACTGGAGAGAGTCCAACAAAGGGTCACAAAGATGATTAAGGGACTGGAGCACCTCACACATGAGGAAAGGCTGAGAAAGCTGAGACTGTTTAGCCTGGAGAAGAGAAGGCTTGCTCAGGGGGATCTCATCAATATATATAAATATCTGAAGAGAGAGGGTGGAAAGAAGACGGAGCCAGGCTCTTTTCAGTGGTGCCCAGTGACAGGTGAAGAGGCAATGGGCACAAACTGAAACACAGGAGGTTCCAAACACAGGAGGTTCCATCTGAACATAAGGATACACTTTTCCACTGTGAGGGTGACTGAGCACTGGAGCAGGTTGCCCAGAGCAGTTGTGGAATCTCCATTCTTGGAGACAGTCAAAAGCTGTCTAGACATAGTCCTGAGCAACCAGCTCAGGTTGAGTCCAGTCCCTGAGTGACTTTTCCAGAGAAGAGGGAAGTCCTGTGTGTCTGTGTGTCATTTGTATGTCATACCCCCCCCCACCCCACTCCATATAACCACAGACTCCTCTCTTAGTTCTTTGCCAGTACACAGGAGATGCAACTTGAGCAAGTCGGTCTCCTGTACCATTACGCACATTGCTGCTCCTCCTGAACTTTCCTACTGACTTAAATGGAAGCTAGTTAAAGTACTTTGTCCTTCTCAAGAATCTGCAGAGAGTGGTAATTGTCAATATGGACATCATGTTGCTAAGATCTATCTGAGGACAATCACATCTTCCCCAAGAGCAATGAACAGCTGTCAAGCAGTAAAAAGTTTTAGACGCCCTTAAACTGAAGTAGACCTGAACCCATAAATTAAAGGTGAGGGCTCTATATCGTTACCAAGCACTTGAGTCACAGTCTCAGTGTCCCAGTGTACTCTTTTTGGTCAGGATGAGTCTCACAAGAAGCAGTGCAAGTGCAGCAGTGACACAACCTGAGCTGGCTTTGGTGCCCAATAACTCCATGCAACACACCACCTCTCCTGTCCTGAGTCACCACCATAACAGATGGAGCCCAAAGTCATGAACTAAACAAACTCAACAGACATTTATGAAAATTTTATGGACATAAGGGAATGATATCTGTGTATATATCAAAGGACAGGAAGGGGGGAGTTGATTAATGAGAATGTATTGGATAGTGTGGGATCTGAGCATGATGTAAATGGTATGGAATAAGGGGTGGAGACTGTACTGGTTCTGGTCAGGATAGAGTTAAATTTCTTTATAGTAGCTTGTATAGGGCTATATTTTGGATCTGTGATGAAAACAGTGTTGATAACACAGGGATGTTTTAATTATTGCTGAATAGTGCTTACACAGTATCAAGGCCTTTTCTGCTTCTCATACTGCCCCACTAACAAGTAGGTCCAGGGGTGCACAAGACGTTGGGTAGGACACAGCTGGGACAGCTGACCCCAAATGACCAAAAGGATATTCCATACCATATGCTATCGCGCTCAGCAATAAAACAGGGGGATTGGAGGTTGGCAGGGGCTGCTGTTGTTTGGGGACTACCTGGGCATCAACTGGTTGGTGGTGAGCAATTGTTTTCTTTTGCATCACTTGTCTTTCTTGGTTTAGGTTTTTTATTTTTTTCCCTCTCTTTGTTGTTGGTGGTTTTTTTCTTCTTTTTTTTTAATTATTAAACTGTCTTTATTTTGACCTATGAGTTTTCTCACTTTTACCTTTCTGATTCTCCCCTCCATCCTGCTTGGGAGGAGTGAGTGAGAGGCAGTGTGGTGCTTAGCTGTCTATCAGGCACCACAACACCCAGTCATCACACAATAAAATGCTTTGGTGTATCTTAAGTGAGGAGCACTCAGAAAAACAAAACTGTTCACCTCTCATATACATTTGCACAACACTGATCATAGAATCATAGAATGGTTTGGGTTGGAAGGGGCCTTTAAAAAAGATCTAGTCCAACCCCTCTGCTGTGGGTAGGGACATCTTTCACTAGACCAGGTTGCTCAAAGCCCATTCCAAACTGACCTTGAACACTTCCAATGATGGGGCATCCACATCTTCTCTGGGCAACCTGTTCCAGTGTCTTACCACCCTCATTGTAAAGAATTTCACAGAATCACATAATGGTAGGGGTTGGAAGGGACCTCTGGAGATTATCTAGACCAACCCCCCTGCCAAAACAGGTTCACCTAGAGCAAGTTGCACAGGACTGCATCCAGGTGGGTTTTGAATATCTCCAGAGAAGAAGACTCTACAACCTCTCTGGGCAGCCTGTTCCAGTGCTCTGTCATCACCCTCACAGTAAAGAAGTTTTTCCTCATGTTTAAGTGGAACCTCCTGTGTTCCAGCTTGAGCCTGTTGCCCCTTTTCCTATCACTGGCCACCACTGAAAAGAGTCTGGCCCCATCCTCTTGACACCCACCCTTTAGATATTTATATACATTAAGGTCCCCTCTCAGTCTTCTCTAGGCTAAACACACCCAGGTCTCTCAGTCTTTCCTCATGAGAAAGATGCTCCAGCCCCTTAATCATCTTTGTAGCCCTCTTCCGGACTCTCTCCAGAAGTTCCCTAACTTTCTTGAACTGGGGAGCCTGGAACTGGACACAATACTCCAGATGCAGCCTCACCAGAGCAGAGTAGAGGGGGAAGATCACCTCCCTCAACCTGCTGGTCACACTCTTCTTAATGCACCTGTGGTGGTTTGACCCACAGTGGGACCTGCATTCACTCCCCCAACCCGGTGAGATGGGATGGAAGACACAACAAAGGGGGCACAGGATTGGACTGGGATGGCTCACTCACCAGTTATGGTCATGGGCAAAACAGACTCAAACTTGGGGAAGAAAAATCAATTTAATTCGTTGCAAACCATCTGAGTAGACAAAACAACCACATCTTACAACACCTTCCCCCACCCCTCCCTTCTTCCTGGGCTCAAATCACTTTGCTCCCGATGTCTCTACCTTCCTCCCTCAGCTGCACAGGGGACAGGAAATGGGGTTACAGTCAGTTCACCTCTGCTGTTCTTCCCGGAATGGAAGTCCAGGAACAAGATGTTCCAACACGAGCTTCCCATGGAGTCACGGACCTCTTGGGCTCAGCTCCCAGCTCCGGCATGGGGACATCCACAGGCTGCGTGAGACTTTCCCTCCACTCTGGGGGTCCACTTCCCACTCTGGCTCGGGGTCACAATTTCAGTCACACTTGCCCTCAGGCTCAACTTCTCTGCTCCAGCATGGGTCCTCCACGGCCTACATGTGAGTCCTGCACTGCCGTTGAATGGGCTGCAAGGCTCTTCCTTTTCCTTCTCCTACTCCATCAGGTGAACCGGGTGTGTGGATCTTGTCTTTTCTCCTCTTTCCTCTGGCAGTGAACCTCTCTCTCTCTGTCTGTCTGTCCTTTGTTTTGACTGATGGTCATCTTTTATTTGTCAATAGCCTTTCCTCCAGGTACCACACCTTCTTCCTTTCAGGACAAGCCTTCTCCTCACAAATATGGATTCGCAGAGGCGTTTCTCTAGTGCTCATTGGCCCAACCTGGGCTGGGGGGGGTCTGCTTTTGGAGCCAGGGGAGCTTTTCGCTCTCATAAGGTCACCCTTCCCCCACTACAAAAAAAAAAAAACAAACGGCTTTTATCCCCGACAAACAAACAAACCCAACACAGCACCCCAGGATACCATTGGCCTCTTTCAGTTTAAAACCATTGCCTCTTCTTCTGTCACTACAGGCTCTGGTAAAAAGTATCTCTCCATCTTTTTTATAAGCCCCCTCTTTATTTATAAGCCCCCTTTACATATTGGGAGGCTTCAATAAAGTCTCCCCAGAGCTTTCTCTTCTCCAGGCTGAACACTCCCAACTCTCTGTCTTCATAGGAGAGGCATTCCAACCCTCTGATCATTTTCGTGGCCCTCCTCTAGACACACTCTATCAGGTCCATGTTTTGTTCTTGTGTCCCCAGAGCTGGACACAGAACTCGGGGAGGGGTCTCACAAGAACAAAGTAGAGGGGGAGAATCACCTCCCTCGACCTGGTGGCCATGTTTCTTTTTATGCAGGCCAGCATATGATTTGCTTTCTGGGCTGCAAGTGCACATTGCTGGCTCATGTCCAATTTTTCATCCACCAGTATCCCCAAGTTCTTCTCTCCAGGAATGCTCTCAATCCATTCATCATTCAGTTTGTACTGATATTGAGGATTGCCCTGACTCAGGTGCAGGGTCTTGCACTTGGCCTTGTTGAACTTCATAAGGTTCACATTGGCCCACTCCTCAAGCCTGTCAAGATCCCTCTGGATGGCATCCCTTCCCTCAAGCAATCAGCTGTACCACTCAGATTGGTGTCATCTGCAGACTTGCTGAGGGGATAAGTGATGCACCTTCCAATGACACAAGTGTGAAACTCTATTTATAATTTTAATTGGCACAATTTCTGACTGACAGATTTCCACTGACTTACTAAGAACTTTGAATTTATTGGGTCATTCAGGTCATGTACTCATTTCTACCTCAAACATAATTTTCTTACCTATACTAGTCTCACGAATTATGTTCAACATTTACATTAACATGCTTATAAAAAACTCTGGAACCTGCTACTAGAAACTTCTTTTCATACTGAGTAGTTTTAGGATTAAGTTTGACTTCTGCTACAATAGCAGATCTTGATCCTAAAGGAGGCAATGAGTGACAGCCAAAAGCAATTACTTGTTAATTGTTCACAAGGAATTAAATTCTTTTTCAGGATACCTTACAATGTTCCATTTCAAGCTATTGGAATTGCAACATATAGCCTGAGGTGGTTTTATTTTTTTGGATATGAACACTACTTTTATGAACCATTCAATAGCTACCTTGAGTACAACTGCACTACAAATACCTTAATAGAGAACAAGCCCTCTACAAAAAGGAACATTCCTGGGAGCCAAACACTTGGGATAAAAATGTTCACCCACCAACTTGGAAGACAGACTTTGAGAAACCAAAGCCAAAATTTACAGAAGTACCTACTGGTTTTGGAGCCTCAGTTTTTGAGTGATCAGTTTGAGATGCCTGAACAGGGCAAAATTTTCAGGGGACCCCTCCCTTCTACAGACTATGGCCTTAAGGTGTTTCTGTTTGAGCACTTGAGAGGATGGGGGGAACACACTTCCACTTTGAGAGACACCACGTTTTTCATTTTTCCAGTATTATAAATGTGTATCATTAGAGCAGTCTGGTCCAAAATTTTTACATTGACAACTCAAAGCACTGAAATCATACCTCTAATAGTAATGGACAACTCACATAAATTTCATGCCTCCAAAGGATACTGACCCTTTTTGATAAATCAGATGTGTAGATCAGTGCCCCCTTATAATGTTTCCATTACTGCTTGAGTCAACATCTGCAGTTTGCGATATCTGTTATCACTAGAATGGGACTATAGAGGAATAAAATAATGCCCACCACCACCTTCATGACTTGGTAACCATATAAAAGCAAAGACTGAGAAATATAACCCAATGCAGTCATTTGAGACTTAACCTCTACTATCCAACCCAAAAAGCAACAGCATGCAGAGGAAGACAAAAACAATCTGGATTTGCAAGGAGACTATGCAGCCTCTCTTATGCTATGCTACTTCCAGCACTCCACAGTGGGCAAGTGCCCACGGGGAAGCTACAGGGACCCTTCCTTCTCTCTCCATTCAGCACCTTCTCCCTGCTGAGATGGTAACCGGGAAGGGTCTCCATTATTCTACCTCTCTTCCTGGCCTTGTACATAGTATGTCTTTCTCAACTTTGACTGCTTTTAAGAGCTTCCTTCTACTCCTCTTCCTCACTTAGTGTCTCTTTGTACTGTTCCGATATGCCATCTCTATTACATGTATATACTGATGTTTCTCAAAAACAGCAGAACAAAATTAGTTTCAGTCCATTACAATGGTATGCAGATAAACCAGATAGCCACAGCTTCAGCTCCCTGTCCTAAGTGTGCACCAGAATTATAAAAGTTTATACATCAATGAAAATTTCTATTTGTATTGATAAAGGAGCACATACTTCATGACAACAAAACATAACAGCCAAGTAATAATCACATAGGATTGCAAAGTCCTAAAAAGAAATCAAGATACAAGAGCTGAAGTTCTCTGTTAGGTTATAAAGGTTGCCCTGCCTCTTATTAAGCATGTAAAAATAATGGCCTTTTGATTTAAAGCTTCCTGTTGCTCTCAAGGGAGTTCTTTCTGTCTTTGGGTCCTCTTGGATGTCTGAGCTTGTGTGTTCTGCTCATGTTCTTTGTCAGCAACAGAATACAGTTTTTCTGCACACAGACAGTATTAGTTAGCAACTTGATTTTTCCTAACAGAAGAACAGGTAAGACAGCATCTTCCTTAGAATTATTTTAAACAATACTTTCTCTAGGTCTGACTGGCAGAGTACAGCTAGCCTGGAAGACTTGCAGAACACTTTCATTGAAATTTAAGGTTATTCAGCACAAGAAACAGGACTAGCTGTCATGTATGCTTCTTAAAACTTTTAAAATGCTGTTTACTTGTAGAGTCAGAACTGATTTTGGTTTACATGGTCAGTCTCTGATTTTATTTATTACTGAATGTAAGACATTATCATGTATGCTTTGATATTCTAACAGATCTCACAAGTCCATCAGGGGTATATTCTAACATTTTTGCTACTTGCACTGATTTTTCCGCTCACTTATTTCATTGTGCAAAATAAAAGCTTAATAGGGTATGCCTGAAATCGAACTATCAAAATTATCCCACAAACGCATCAGTCAACAAATCAGCAATGATGAGCTACAGAAGCCAGAATGCAATAGTAAGCAATCGGTGTCTTAAAGAGATTACATAATTAGTCAATAGGCTATGCAACAGCTCAATAAAAAGGTAATCTTTATCATCTTTATCATGTAATTAAACATTATCTATACTAGCACTGGACTAAGGACAGAAGTCTCATGCTGCATTTAGGTTCTCTTGCATGGCACTTACTCTGCTTAATACACATACCCACATATGTATAGTTAACCTGTAATGGCAACAGTTGTGCTTGCCCAGGTTAAGACAGCCTCTTAACATTTTCTTTTCCAGCATGCAGATGGACACTACACTCCCCCTCCCATGATAAGGTCCAACAAAAGGACATCATCTGCATAGAATGTCATTGTATCCCAATATGAAGATTTAGCCACCTCCAATCTCTCTTTAGCATCACTGACTTCTAGGAAAATCAATGTGATCATCTCAACCATTTTTGTCACACCAAGAATTAGATAATGTCAGATTCTTAATTTCTACTTTAAAAAAGAGGGGAAAAAAGACTGACTGCTACAAATAAAATAAAGTTACAGAAAACACCAAAGCACTTCAAAAGACTCCTTTTTATTTCCCAACTCATCATGTAAGTTACATTCCTCATACATGCTAGGGATGACTCCAATGTTGCTGTTACAAATTTCATTAATGCTAATATGGTTACAAAGAGCAAAAATAAAAACAGACATCAAAGATCAGTTTTCATTCTGTCACAGTTTGACAAAGTTCAGGGCAGTGACAAGGACACAAAGCTGTCTGCAAACTCAGGAAGACAGTCCAACAACAGCTGCCTCACCTCCTATTGGGAAACTTTCTCTGCAACTTTAAGGGTGAAAATCTTTTATTTCTAAAAATCAAATAAAAGCTTTTTTACATGCATGCATCTGTATTATCTAAAGGCAGAAAAATTATATTTCTGATGAGGTAAAATAGATTTATTACTAAAATATATATATATTGGATGGACTTCCTTGGTTCCTCTCTGATTTGAGAAATTGGGTTGAGAAAGTGCAGTAAAAAAAAAGAACTGTACAAACTGAATAAAAAATATAAGAAGTGAGAAAATGCACAAGAATAAAAAATAAACAAAACTTGTAAATGTAATTCAAACTTTCCAATTAAACATAAAATTCAGCAGCTGCTTACTGAGCTGGGACACATGTCCTTGGTAAGAGGACACAAGCTATTCACCTCTGGGCCACTAGTTCTAATCCAACCAGGAACAGTAACCACAAGTTATTTACAAACTGACAGCTACTTAGTAGCTTATGTGAAATGAATTGGTGGCCTCAATCCATTTCCTAGTGGGCAGGTGCCCATTTTATAGAAAAACACTATCACAACCAGTATCCTTATTGACTATTTCAAAAAAAGAGATTAAGAAATGAATGGATATGGAGAATGAAGTATCCTTTCTTCCAAAGACATGGTCCATTCAGGTCAGAGCTGAGCTACAGTTTTTGGTGGAGAAACCAAACTATAGAATTTTCTGGGTGAAGCAGCAAAGAAATAAAGGACTCTAGACTCTGATATTTCCTGGAAATCAAGGAGAAGGTCTACAGCTAGTATAGACTTGTAACTCTCTAATAGTTCATGGTCCTACAACAATTTACACCAGCTGAGGAGCAAAGCCAAGTTTTTTACTTTTCAGTAATTTAAGAAAACATTTGTGCATTCTTAATAGCAGGCCAAAATCCTCACTCATACTGAAAATGACTGAATTATAGAATTATTTAAATTGGAAAAGACCATCAAGTCCAACTGTAAATCTAACACTGTCAAGTCCACCACTAAACCATGTCCAGGAATGGTGACTCAACCACTTCCCTGGGCAGCCTGTTCCAATGCTCGATAACCTTTTCGGTGAAGAAATTTTTCCTAATATCCAATCTAAACCTCCCTGGGCGCAACTTGAGGCCATTTCCTCTCATCTTATCGCTTGTAACTTGGGAAAAGACACTGACACCCACCTTGTTACAATCTCCTTTCAGGTAGTTGTAGAGAGCGATAAGGTCACAGAATCATAGAATTGCCTAGATTGGAAAAGACCTTTAAGATCATCGAATCAAATCATTAACCTAACACTGACAAGTTCTCAACTAAACCATGTCCCTAAGTACTATGTCTACATAACTCTTAAATACCTCCAGGAATCCTGGAGGTATAAATACCTCAAGGTCTCCCCTGAACCTCCTTTTTTCCAGACTAAACATCCCCAGTTCCCTCAGTCTCTCCTTATAAGACTTGTTCTCTAGACCCTTCACCAGCTTCGTTGCTCTAAAGTTTCCAGGAGTTCTGCTGAGCAGAATATGTAATGGGCTTCAAGGTCCAAACCTAATGATTTTAAAATATCTGAATATAATTGTTTTAACTTATTTTAAATCGACAAAGAGCTTCTGCTAGGTAATATGTTAAAAACAATTTGTTGTATTGTTCCATAGATGTCAGTTTTCCTCGAGATCCAACTTTTCATTTAACCTCTCAGTGCCCTCACTCAAATATGTAATTGTTTTTCTGTGTAATTAAAAAGCATTATTTTTAAGCCTTTCATCTGTACTCCTGGAATGGCACAAATTTAATCTGTATATGCATTAACACAAAATCTGAATACAAATTTTTAAAGGAACAGAAAACAGTCAAGACAAATTCTTTATCCAGAACCTTTTAGGGGATACCATTTCCTAAGTTATGTTTTTAGGAGACAGCAAAAAATAATATATATAAAAATGAAAGAAATGAACATGTTATGAAACAGGGTACAGTTTCTTCCAAGTATTCCCTAGCAGCTGCTTGCTGTACCATCTGTTGTTGCCTAAGCAGCTTCCTTCTGAATGGCTTTGCACAGAAGCAAAACTGCTCTCATTGTTGGACACAATCAGGTCAGGTCACTGCTCCCCCCAGCACTGAACCTGCTGCCTGTCATGGCATGATATACTGAGAATGTGACCATATGTCTAAGTTTATTCTAAACCACAAAGAAACTGGAAAAGAAAGTTAAACAAATGAAGAAACAAATCCCACAAAACAATCTTTATTTTCTACTTTTGGCTAGCCTGATCATTCAGATAATTTTATTTCACTACCAATACAGCCACATTGCAAAAATGATCTATTCTCCCTTTAAACCCCAAATTATTAGAATCTCTAGAAGTAGGAGAAAAAAAATGCCCCTGTTGTAACAAGCATACATAAAATACCAGAGATTTTATTAAACCAATTTCTGTAAAATTAGTTAAGACCGCTTAAAATCTGCATAAAGACAGTGTCAGTGCTTTCAATATATGCTCTCTATCAGTGCATTCAGTTTGTTGCATAACATTAGCCCCAGCTCCCTTCTCAGTTTCTGTTGAGTTGACCCCTCAGCACTGAGCACTATTTTGACCATTATACATCAAGCCCTCCTTTCATTGTCTTTCCACTTGAGGCTGCATGAGGCAGAACACAATGGAAGCCCCCAGCTTCACACACAGGCTCCCCCAGACTGTGAAGAACATCAGTCTGGACTGATGTATTTTTGTATTTGTTCTGGCTGAGATGTAGTTAATTCTCCCCATAGCAGCCTTCAGAGTGCTGTGTTTTGTATTAGTAGCTAGAAAGGTGTTGATAACGCACCAGGGTTTTGGTTACTGGTTGTATTGGGTTTGCGTGGCAAGGTTTGGGTAGCAGTGAGGGGGGGGACATGGGGTGGCTTCTGTGAGAGAAGCTGCCAGAAGCTTCCCCCATGTCCGACCCGACACAGCCAATGCCAGCCGGCTACAAGAACAGACTTGCTGCTGGCCAAGGCCGAGCCAATCAGTAACGCCTCTGGGAGAACATAATTAAGAAAAAAAAAGGAAGAGAGGGAAGAAAAAAAGCGCTGCACACTTTGCAGCTGGAGAGAGGAGTGAGAAGATGTAAGAGAAAACAACTCCACAGACACCAAGGTCAGTGAAGAAGGAGGGGAAGGTGCTCCAGGCGCCAGAGCAGAGATTCCCCTGCAGCCTGTGGTGAAGACCATGGTGAGGCAGGCTGTCCCCCTGCAGCCCATGGAGGTCCATGGTGGAGCAGATGACCACCTGTAGTGGAGGACCCCACGCCAGAGCAGGTGGATGCCTGAAGGAGTCTGTGACCCCGCGGGAAGCCCGCGCTGGAGCAGGTTCCTGTCAGGACCTGTAGCCCGTGGAGAGAGGAGCCCACGCCAGAGCAGGTTTGCTGGCAAGACTTGTGACCCCGTGGGGTGCGGGCAACATTATCGAAAATTGTCTATAAAATAAGGGTTATGAGAAAATCTAGCTATGTTAGAATATAAGGGAAAACAGGATCTTCTGCATGTCTGTATTCTTCAAGGCTGTAATACTAGCTAGGCCTAGGAATGTGTCTGCGTGGAGGAATGGTAAACATCATAAACAAGGTGGATCCCAGCTGGAAGTTACGCCAAGGAAGTGAACCTGAACTGAGATAAAAGCGAACCACTTGGACTGAGAGGTCAATATGTGATTAGTGTAATTAGCCAATGGTAATTAGCTTCGTAGTGTCTGAATACGTGTACGGAAGTAGAAGTGTATATAACATGCAGCTTTCTAATAATAAAGGAGAGATTTGCCGACATTACAGAATGGGCATTTCTCCCGTTGCCGCCGACAGTGGGGGACTTGCGCTGGAGCAGTCCCTTCCTGAAGGACTGCACACCATGGAATGGACCCATGCCAAAGCAGTTCGTGAAGAACTGTCGGTCATGGGAAGGACTCACGTTGGAGAAGTTTGTGGAGGACTGTCTCCCATGAGAGGGACCCCACGCTGGTGTGGGGGAAGGAGTCCTCCTCCTGAGGAGGAAGGAGCGGCAGAAACAACATGTGATGAACTGACCCCAACCCCATTCCCTGTTCCCCTGTGCCGCTGGGGGGAGGAGGTAGAAAATCGGGAGAGAAGTTAAGCCCCGGAAGAAGGGAGGGATGGGGGAGGTGTTTTAAGATTTGGTTTTACTTCTCACTATTCTCTGATTTTGATTGGTAATAAAGTAAATTTGTTTTTTCCCCCAAGTCGAGTCTGTTTTGCCCGTGCCTGTAACTGGTGAGTGATCTCTCTCCGTCCTTATCTCCACCCACGAGCTTTTCATTATAATTTTCTCCCCCTGCCCATTTGAGGAGGGGGAGTGATAGAGTGGGCTTTGGTGGGCATCCAGCATCTAGCCAGGGTCAACCCACCACACTGGTGAGCAGTGCTAGCACAGCACCAAGGCTGGCTCTCCAACATTTTACCCCCCCAGTAGGCTGGGGGTGGAGAAGGTCTTGGGAAGGGACATAGCCAGGACAGCTGACCCAAACGGACCAAAGGGATATTCCATACCATATGACGTCTACTCAGAAATAAAAGCAAGGAAAATGGAGGGGGAAGGGAGGGCATTTATTATTTACATTTGTCCTCCGGTGCAGCCGCTACGCATATACTGAAGCCCTGCTTCCTGGGAAGTGGACAAACATCGCCTGCTCTTAGGAAGTAGAGAATAAATATATTGTTCTTCTTGTACTTCTGCGCGTGCAGCTTTGCTTTGCTTCTATTAAACTGCCTTTGTCTCGATTTACGAGTTTGGGGCTTTTTGTGTTCCATCTTATTTTCTCCCCTCCCCATCCTGCTGAGGAGGGGGCTGATAGAGCAGCTTGGTGGGCACCTGGCATTCAGGCAAGGTCAATCCACCACCATTTCCTTCTCTCCACATCTGTGCAGGGAAACACACATCACCAGGAACCACTTTCATGATTTTGTTGCAATCAAGATTAGCTGGATTAGGGGTTGATTCATAAGGACTCCCTGCAGCTATGAGGAAGTTTCATCACAAGATCATTGTGGTGGGAACTATATTCTGTCAACACCACCACTCCTTATAGCTGACTACAAAGCAATACAAAAGAAAAAAGTTGCAAATGTGAAATATATGAATGAACAGTTTATGACAACAAAGAAATTTACAGATTTTCCCATCAGCTCTTTAAAAAGATGTGTACACTTAAATGCTGTATTACTTTAAAACAAGAAACCTGTATTAGTAATTTTAAATTTATAAAAAATTTAGTGGTTTAGGAGGTGGAAGGGACCTGGGGAATAAGTGTAGCAATCCACACATAAAACCATAGAGGAACTTTTGGCACTTATTCTAAAACCATTCATGCAACTTGAAGATTGTTGCACTGTTGAGATTTTATTACATATCATGTTGTTACCTTCAAGGCTATTTAATTCCTAGACTCTAAGTGCAATAAGTAATAGAGAATAAAAAAATAAATTGTGGGTTGGAATGCAGAAAGGAGAAGCAGAATTTGATTTTTTTGGTTTTGTTCCTTAAAGCATAATTACCAAACTTTTACATTTCTTCCCAAAGATACCCCTCCCCCCATCATAAGGGCATCACACAAAGACAACAACACATTTGTAGCCTACACGATGCAAAACAAAACCTACAGTGAAACAGAGGAACTTTTGTTTTGCATGTGTGTGTGTACAGCTCTGGGCCTTTTTTTTTTCTTTAAGAGCAGTCTCTCTTGATTGAACAGCCCAGTTCTGTGCAAAGCCTTATCTGTTATATTTCTGCCTTTCTCTTTGGTTTAGCACATTCACCAACACGAGAAAAGGGGGTAAAGCAATGGAGGCTTTGACCTGCAGCTGTAACACAATATTTTCACACAGCCCTGGTGACCCCTGACATAAATTTTACACCACAACTGGCATTTACACACTTAACATTACCATATGTATACCTTACTCTGTGCTAATTATGCTAATCACCTGTCTAACGCTCTGCTGTGAAAAATGGTTGTATTTAGCAGTCCACTGCCTACCAATACAGCTTACTGTGTGGCTGAAATGTACATTCAGATTTTTCCATGCTGCTGGCTTCATTCAGACCACAGAAAAATATATTTAAGTCAACTGGCTTCGGTCCTCAACAAAAAAGTTACAAGAAAAAAAGTGAGTGCGTTCCTGCCCTAAGTCTGCTTGCAAGCATAATGATAAATCAGTTGGTGTGGGAAACAAAAAGGGGGAAAGATTTCTTTTGCCAGCCATGTGAAACTGTAGCTTATTAAAAATAAATAAAAAAAAGGTCATCTTATTTCCCCAAATCTCTAGAAAGAGCAAGACAGACAGATGTCAGATGTTTAGGCCTGATCACAATTCTCTCAAGTTGCTAGCTTTTATCTACAGTTGAAAGTCATAATAAACACATTTTAGTTTTATTTTGTTTCATGGTCTTAATAACTTGCACTAGAGTATCATATTTTCAATTATTTACCACGTAAACAACATCAGTTTCTAAACAGCAAGGGCTTCTTTTCTGAATACGAGGAATAACTTCCCCTCAAGATGTCAGTAGAATAAGACCAATGTAAATGAAATCACAATCAGGCCCAAGTGGACAACCAAACAAGAGAAATGCACAAGAAACACTCTCCAGGAAAATTAGTACAGGAAAATATATCTTTTAAATAACTGTACTGTTTTTGCCATTATAGAAAAGGTAACTTACAAAGAAAAAAATAAACTTGCAATGGGTGGGGTTTTTACATTATCATAGTGTCAGTAGGAAGGGAGAGGTTAAATGAGTTCCTAAAGCTTATTTTTCTTCTGGCTATCTCACTAAGCAGACTACACTCATATCTGCATTGGGATTACATTCCTGTAGCTATTTAAATATAATTTATCATATACAAATAATTTCCTATATCCTCTTTCCCCTCTGCAAACATCCAAGGAAGCTACAGCAACTGAGATTTGTCCAACAACCAAAACGTAAATCTGATAATTGCATCACCCTTGTCAATTTCCCTTTCAGGTCAGATTTGCAGAATCTCCTTTCAACTGGTTTTTAAGTGTTATGAAATGACATGTTCATATACAAAATGGAAAAATGTGCAAATAAGACTCCTATATTCACTACTGAATCTGAAGAAGATAAGCACACTGGAAGGTAATAAATTGTTAATACACAGCAAAGGATATTTAATTAAAAACAAGAACAGCTCTGCAATGTTTATATCCAGAAGGTACAGTAACACACTGTCCTGGTTTTTAGCTGAAACAGAGCTGGGTTTCTTTTTCAGTAGTTAGAATTGTGCTGTGTTTTGCTTTCTGCTGCAGAATGGCTATGGGACAGGGGTCACAAATCACTAGAGATGTTGTACAATCAGAGGCTCAGCAGAAGCAGCGAGGGTATTGAAATGGCTTAGGCCGCTGTAGCCAGCTTAGGCCCTTGACATAAGTATAACAAGCAAATGCACGGTCAGGGTGAATTAGCAGAAGTCTCCAGGATACTTACTTGTCTTTGAGACTTGAGACAAACAACTTTTGCAAAACTAAGTTGGGAAAAAGAAGGGAGTAGCTTTAGCTGGTAACCGCAAAGTAGGAGTACCCTGTTGACATCCTGGGGCGTGAACAGAGCTAAGCCACCTGTTGTAACAAATTTAGAGCTCATGCTTAAGAGTGTTTAACCAATTGTTGTATGTGTTTAGCTCGCATGTATTGTGATAAAGGGTATAAATCCGGCTGTGAAAATTTTAAGGGCCTCTGTTGTATGGACCTAGAAGATAAATCGAGATCTCTCCATAAAGAAATACAACAACTCATGGACCACTCTCAGAAAATTCAAAAGGACATGGGTTTCTTTAGCCCAGAAGGTCTAACAAACTGGTTGGGACTGGGAGGATGGTTTAAAAGCTTGTTGCAAAGCATGCTGTTACTTTTAATCATTGTACTAGTTGGCCTTTTATGTTTGAGCTGTGTTGTATCCTGGTTTAGAAAAATGATTGAGTGTGTTGCAGGGCAAGCTCTGCTCGTACAAAAAGAAAAAGGGGGATTTGTTGGGGAATGGCTCAGAGAGCAAGGCCATGGATTCGCAGAATAGTTGTACGAGCAGAGTCTGGTCTAACACTCAGCAGGCCGCAGTGGAAAAGTACTGAATGCTGACACTGCGACTTTATCTCAATCTGGTAAACAACCTTGAGAAAGTAAGTGTGTGAAAAATGTAGAGAATGCTTTACCGTTAAACTGCAAGTAGGAGGACCATGTAAATGTAATGTTTAGAGCTTAAGCCAATTAGCAAAGGACTAGTAGGCATAATTATCGTAGCCTGTATAAATATGACTTAATGAGAGCAATAAAGGGAACTATGCCTTATCACTCACACTGAGTCGGCTCGCATAGTTCCTCCGTCGTTCGCAGCTTTCAGCCTGGGACTTGTTATGAGAGACACTGAGAACATACCAATGTTTGCATTTGCCCCCCAATCCTCTCCCCTATCCCCTAGGGGTGGGGGGAAAGTGGGTGAAAGGCTGTGTTGGCTGCTGGCCAAGGGCTAGCCCAGTGAAACTATCACAGTCATTTTGGCGCCCAACGTGGGGCACAAAGGGTTGAGATAAAGACAGTGTTGGAGAGTGCTTTAACAAAATGATTACCGTGTTGCTATATTTTATCAGAGGGTTGCCATCAGAACTGTGGGATGTGAGTCCTTGCTTGCTTTTTATTGCATTGATCATTGGCTATAAAAATGTGATTAAGGGTTTTTTCCATCTGTTCTGTGTGACAATGACTGTGAGAGTAGCCCAGTTTTTGTACGTGCTGTTTCCACCATCCTCGCATTTCGGTTGCTATCTTTTAGATACTCTTGATCAATTCACGGTTTACTTTGTCTTCCCATGGAGACAGCCCACTGAGCTGGTCTCTTCGGCCCTCGGGCTCCATCTGCTGGACACTGTTGCAAATTTCATCATAAATTTGTTCTCGGGAATACAACGTATTTATCAGACATTTCCAAACACTGAGTGCAACCTCACAGAGTTTAGTAATAATTGCACCTCTTATTTTCTCTCTTTGGGGAACGAATTTACAAAAGGGATGACTTTTGACAATTTCTCTTTCTCTTCCAGGCCAAGAATGAAAGAGGTTGGGAGTATTAATTATTCTTGGGATAGCCTGACCATTTTCTTTTTATTGCTGGTCCTCCTAAGTATTTTTTGGGTGTTATTTAAGATCAGGAAACTATTTAGGTATATCACCCCGGGAATAACCTCTGCAATAGACACTGTGGTTACTGAAACCCCTGCAACCAGCAATGCAGCTACTGAAACCCCTGCTATCAACGATGCAGCTACTGAAACCTTTGCAGCAGATAATGTGGACACTTTGAGGTCCATGACAAGAACTGTAGCTATTCAGACCTCAAAAACAGATATTTCAGCTATACAGACTACAGTAACAAGGTCTGTGGCTATTCAAACTCCAAGAATAGATACTGCAGCTACACAAACCCTGACAGCAAGAAATGTAGCTCTTCAAACCCAGCCAACCAATCCTCCAACTCGTACTGCAGCCACTCAGACCCAGACAACAGACCCCCAACTTTAACTGTGGATACTCAGTTTCCAATGAGAAATATTGCAGCTACTCAGACCGTGGTGGAGAGTCCTGTTGCTCCAATTTTCACAATTGCAGCTACTCAGATCTCGATGAAAAGTACATCAACTACCCAAACCTTGGTGGAAAGTGATGAATCTGAGCTAGAGGACCAACCACTGCCAGTAATAATTGCCCCTATACAGTAAAGGAAGTATAAAATTTACTCTGCAGCAGATGAAGACAAACCAGGTGTATCACGAGAACAGGAGGAAGAGACAGAACCTGAGGTAATCACCCGATCTTTGTCCCTGAGTGAGCTGCGAGATACACAAAAAGATTACAGCCGTCATGTAGGCGAGAGGATTATTACTTGGTTGCTCCGATGCTGGGATAATGGAGCCAGTAGCCTGGAACTGGAGGGCAGGGAAGCCAGGCAACGGGGATCCCTTGCCAGAGAAGGCAAAATTGATAAAGTGATTGGAAAGGAACCACAAAACCTCAGCCTCTGGAGACATCTTCTGTCAGCCGTGAGGGAAAGGTATCCCATCAAGGATGATATTGTGTTGCAACCAGGGGTAGGTAAATGGACTACCATGAATAAAGGTATCCAGCTTTTGAGGGAACTGGCTGTGCGAGAACTGATTTATGATGATCCAGACAATGTACATTAACCTGCAGATCCAGATGAAGTCCAATGCACGATACCCATGTGGCGGAAGCTCATACGGAGCGCGTCCACCTCATATGCCAGCTATTTGGCAGTACTGGAATGGAAGAACAAAAAAGGACCAACAGTAGATGAACTGGACATCTGAATCTGGCAATATGAGGAAAGCCTCTCTCCCGCCCTTGTTTTGGCTGTGGAGAAACTGACCGAAAAAGTGTCCCAGTTATGCTCTCTACCCGTACAGACCAATGTCTCAGCCACTAGAACTGAGCATCCTCCTGTGCAAAGGAAATGGCATATGTCCCCAAGGGGGACATTGTGGTTTTACTTGCATGACCATGGAGAAGACATGAGAAAATGGGATGGGAAACATACACCGGTCCTAGAAAGACAAGAACATGACTTGCAAGGGAAATCAAATTCAACTAGAGAACTTGCCAGGAGAATTGCTTCGATTTCCAGAAACCCATTCCTCCAACAGAATAGAAGGGTCGAATTTGCACCCAATCCTATGAGAAAAAACTTTGATTCATATTCATGAGAGGTGACCGATCATTATGAGACTGAAGCCCACAGATATCACACTAATCCATTCACCAACGACAAATATGATACCCTGAATGAGAGGGGACTTGCCTCCAGCCAGGTGGAGGAAAGGGATAACTGAGTTTATTTGACTGTGTGGATTCAGTGGCCTGGCATATCTGACCACCAGCAGTATAAGGCCCTAATGGACACTGGTTCCAATGCACCCTGATGCCATCAGACTTTAAAGGGACAGAATCCATTTGTACTTCTGGAGTGACAGGGCGGTCCCAACAGCTGACTGTACTGGAGGCTGAAATAAGCCTAACTGGGAGGAAATGGCAAAAGCACCCCATTGTGACTGGCCCAGGTGCTCCGTGCGTTCTTGCCATAGATTACCTCAAGAGAGTGTATTTCAAGGACCCAAAAGGATACCAGTGGGCTTTTGGCAGAGCTGCCATAGAGACTGAGAAAATCAAACAGCTGTCTGCTCTACCTGGCCTCTCAGAGGACCCTTCTGTGGTGGGACTGCTAAAGGTCAAAGAGCAACAGGTGCCAATTGCTACCACAACAGTGCACCGGCGGCAATATCGCACCAACCGAGACTCCATAATTCCCATCCATAAACTGATTCGTCATCTGGAGAGCCAAGGAGTGATCAGCAGGACTTGCTCTCCCTTTAACAGCCCCATGTGGCCTGTGCAGGAGTTTAATGGGTAGTGGAGACTGACAGTGGACTATCGTGGCTTGAATGAAGTCACACCACCACTGAGCGCTGCCGTGCCAGACACGTTAGAGCTCCAGTATGAACTGGAGTCACAGGCAGCCAAGTGGTACGCCACCATAGACATTGCTAATGCATTTTTCTCCGTTCCTTTGGCAGCAGAGTGCAGGCCACAGTTTGCTTTCACCTGAAGGGGTGTCCAGTACACCTGGAAGCGACTGCCCCAGGAGTGGAAACACAACCCCACCATTTCCCATGGACTGATCCAGAATGCAGTGGAACAGGGTGGAGCTCCAGAACACCTGCAATGCATTGATGACATCATTGTGTGGGGCAACACAGCAGAAGAAGTTTTTGAAAAAGGAGAGAAAGTAATCCAAATCCTCCTGAGAGCTGGCTTTGCCACCCTCAGCAAGTTTGCTGATGACACCAAGCTGAGTGGTGTGGTCGACACACTGGAGGGACGGGATGCCATCCAGAGGGACCTTGACAGGCTTGAGAGGTGGGCCTGTGCTAACCTCATGAAGTTCAACAAGGCCAAATGAAAGGTCCTGCATCTGGGTTGGGGCAACCCCAAGTACAAATACAGGCTAGGCGATGAGTGGCTTGAGGCCAGCTCTGAAGAGAAGGACTTGGGAGTGGTGGTGGACAAGAAGCTGAACATGAGCCGGCAATGTGCGCTTGCAGCTCAGAAGTCTGGGTATTCTGGGCTGCATCAAGAGAAGCGTGGACAGCAGGTCAAGGGAGGTGATTCTCCCCCTCTACTCCACTCTTGTAAGGCCCCACCTGGAGTACTGTGTCCAGTTCTGGAGCCCGCAACACAAGAAAGACATGGACCAGTTAGAATGAGTCCAGAGGAGGCCACGAGTATGATCCAGGCTGAGAGAGTTGGGGCTGTTCAGCCTGGAGAAGAGAAGGCTCCGGGGAGATCTTATAGCAGCCTTCCAGCATCTGAAGGGGGCCTACAGGAAAGCTGGGGAAGGACTTTTCATAAGGGCAGTTAATGACAGGACAAGGGGAAATGGCTTTAAGGTGAAAGAGGGTAGGTTTAGATTAGATATGAGGAAGAAATTCTTCACTGTGAGGGTGGTCAGACACTGGAACAGGTTGCCCAGGGAAGTTGTGGATGCCCCCTCCCTGGAAGTGTTCAAGGCCAGGCTGGATGAGGCTTTGAGCAACCTGATCTAGTGGAAGGTGTCCCTGCTCATGGCAGAGGGGTTTGGAACTAGATGATCTTTAAGATCCCCTCCAACCCAAACCATTCTATGATTCTAAAACGAAGCAGTCAAGGGACCTGGGCAAGAAATTCAGTTTTTAGGAATAAAGTGACAAGATGGATGCTGTCAGATTCCAATGGATGTGATCAATAAAATAACAGTTATGTCCCCACCAACCAACAAAAAGGAAGCACAAACCTTCTCGGGCATTGTGGGTTTCTGGAGAATGCACATTCCAAATTACAGTGAGATCGTGAGCCCTCTGTGCCAGGTGACCCAAAAGAAGAATGATTTCACATGGGGTGCTGAGCAACGACGAGCCTTTGAACTAATCAAACAGGAGATAGTCCATGCAGTAGCCCTTGGGCCAGTCCGGACAGGACAAGGTGTTAGAAAAATGCTCTACACCGCAGCTGGAGAGAATGGCCCTACCTGGAGCCTCTGGCAGAAAGCACCAGGGGAGACTTGAGGTCGACCCCTCGGGTTTTTAAGTCAGGGATACAAAGAATCTGAAGCCCACTATACTCCAACTGAAAAGGAGATATTGGCAGCATATGAGGGAGTTCGAGCTGCTTCAGAAGTAATCAGTACTGAAGCACAGTTCCTCCTGGCGCCCCGATTGCCCGTGCTGGGATGGATGTTCAAAGGGAGCGTTCCCTCTACACACCATGCAACCGATGCCACATGGAGTAAGTGGGTTGCACTGATCACACAACAGGCTTGGATAGGAAGCCCCAGTCGCCCAGAAATTCTGGAAGCAATCATGAACTGGCCAGAAATCAAAGATTTCCAAATGTCACCTAAGGAAGAGGTGACACGAGCTGATAAGCCTCCACCATACAATGAACTACCAGATCATGAAAAACAGTATGCCCTGTTCACTGATGTCTCCTGTCGTATTGTAGGAAAACACCGAAAGTGGAAAGCTGCTGTGTGGAGTCCCACTCGATGAGTCACTGAGGCTGCTGACGGAAATGGTGAATCAAGACAGTTTGAAGAAGTAAAAGCCATCCAGCTGGCCTTGGACATTGCTGAACAAGAAAAATGGCCAGTGCTCTACCTCTGTACTGACTCATGGATGGTGGCAAATGCCCTGTGGGGGTGTCTATAACAATGGAAACAGAACAACTGGTAATACAGAGGCAAACCCATCTGGGCTGCTGAATTATGGCAAGATATTGCTGCTCGGCTAAAAAAGCTAACTGTAAAAGTACTTCACGTAGATGCCCACATGCCCAAGGGTCAAGCTACTGAAGAACACTGAAACAACTAACAGGTGGATCAGGCTGCTAAGATCGAAGTATTTCAAGTAGACCTGGACTGACAACATAAGGGTGAAAATTTTTTAGCCTGCTGGGCTCATGATGCCTCAGGCCACCAAGGAAGAGATGCAACATACAGATGGGCTCCTGATGGAGGGGTGGACTTAACCATGGACACCATTGCACAGGTTATTCATGAATGTGAAACATGTGCTGCGATCAAACAAACCAAGAGGTTGAAACCTCTCTGGTATGGAGGACGATGGTTAAAATATAAATATGGAGAGGCCTGGCAGATTGACTGGCAAAAACCCATGATGGTAAGCACTATGTGCTCACAATATTGGAAGCAACCACTGGATGACTGGAAACATGCCGTGCCCCATGCCACTGCCCGGAACACTATTCTGGGTCATGAAAAGCAAGTTTTGTGGCGACATGGCACCCCAGACAGAATTGAGTCAGACAACGGGACCCATTTCTGAAACAATCTCATAGACAATTGGGCCAAAGAACATGAGTGGGTGTACCACATTCCCTATCATGCACCTGCTTCTGGGAAAGTCAAACGATGCAATGGGCTGCTGAAAACCACACTCAAAGCACTGGGTGGTGGAACTTTCAAACACTGGGATACACACTTAGCAAAAGCCACTTGATTAGCCAACACCAGAGTATTTTCCCAGGTTAACAAGGTATGAACCCTGATTAGACCAGAATTGGTGCTCAGCAACTTCTTCAAGATCAGCATCACCAACCCTGGGAAGGCACTCTACCGAATACACCAACCACAAACTCCAGATACAGCATACAACAGAGACTATACACCATTCTCCTATTATACCTGATGACATAAATTCCATTAATGGTACAATACTCGATGACATCAGCTTCCATTAATTATGCAAAGTCCTCATCATGTTTTAGTCTCAAAAGACTATTACAATGGATGGAACCTGAAGTTATGGACTAAATGAACTCAATATATATTTTGGTGAGACAATCCATGAACTAAGGGTATGATATCTATATATATATTTGTGTGTGTATATAGAGTTGTTTTTTGTTTTTTTTTTTAAAAAAAAAAAATAGTAGTAGTAATCAATCTAAATCCATTAGGAAGTATGAAAACCTGAGCATGATGTTAATGGTATGGAATAAGGGGTGAATTTTCCTGGTTTTTAGCTGAAACAGAGCTGGGTTTCTTTTTCAGTAGTTACAAAAGTGCTGCACTTTGCTTTTCAGCCTGGGACTTGTTATGAGAAAGACACTGAGAATATACCAGTGTTTGCATTTTTGTCACTGGAAGAGAAGGACTTTGTGTTCTGTTAGTCCACAAGCACAAGATCTAAGGGGGTGAGGAATATTTAAATTAATAAGCTAAACTGGCATTTTGATATGCCAATGGGATATTCCATATCAAGTCACATCATGGTCACTATATTAGTGAGGGGCTCTTCCTCTTTGGGCTCTTGTTCTTCCGGGATTGTGGTTTCGGTTTGGGATTATCACTCCTCCAGGATCGTTATCTGGGAACGGGCCAGGCTTGGTCGGCGGGTGGTGAGCAGTTGCACTGCATATCGGTATTATTTTAAGTTCTTTTCTTTCTCTTATTAAACTGTTCTTATCTCAACCTACAAGCCTCCTTATCCTTGCCCCCCAATCTTCTCCCCTATCCCCTGGGGGTGGGGGGGGGAAGTGGGTGAATGACTGTGTTGGCTGCTAGCCAAGAGCTAGCCCAGTGAAACTATCACACACACTCAGTCTTTCCATTACAAAGTATGAGGTCAAGAAGAACCCTATGCCCCTGCCTTCCCTACTTTCCATCCTTTGTCCACTCTGCTTCCACATACGTATGTGATTGTCCCCCTGTACACGGCACTGGTGAGGTCAAACCTCAAATACCGTGTTCAGTTTCTGGCCTCTCACTACAGGAAAGGCATTGAGGTGCTGAAGAATGTCCAAAGAAGAGCAACAAAGCTGTTGAAAAGTCTATATCACAAGTCTTATGAGGAGAGGCTGAGGGAATTGGGGTTGTTTAGTCTGAAGAAAAGGAGGCTCAGGAGAGATCTTATTGCTACCTGAAAGGAGGTTATAGCGAGGTGGGTGGCAGTGTCTTCTCCCAAGCAACAAGCGATAGGACGAGAGGAAATGGCCCCAAGTTGTGCCAGGGGAGGTTTAGATGGGATATTAGGAAAAATGTCTTCACCAAAAGAGTTGTCAAGCATTGGAACAGGCTGCCCAGGAAAATGGTTGAGTCACCATCCCTGGAGGTATTTAAAAGACCTGTAGAGGTGGCACTTAGGGACATGGTTTAGTGGTGGACGTGGCAGTGTTAGGTTTATGGTTGAACTCAATGGTCTTTTCCAATCTAAATGATTCTATGATACTGTGGTAGGTTGGCCCTGGCTAGATGCTGGGTGCCCACCAAAGCCCACTCTATCACCCCCCTCCTCAGCAAGATGGGGAGGGGAGAAAATAAGATGGAACAAAAAAAACCAAACTCGTGGGTCGAGACAAAAGCAGTTTAATAGAAGCAAAGCAAAACTGCGCGCGCAGAAGCAAAAGAACAAAATATTTATTCTCTACTTCCCATCAGCAGGAGATGCTTGGCCACTTCCCGGGAAGCAGGGTTTTCATACGTGGTGCGGTTCCCGGAGGACAAAACGGAAGTAACGAATGCCCCCCTTCCCCCTCCTTTCTCCTTGCTTTATTTCTGAGCAGACGTCATATGGTATGGAATATCCCTTTGGTCCGTTTGGGTCAGCTGTCCTGGCTGTGTCCCCTCCCAGGACATTCCCCACTCCCAGCCTACTGGGGGAAATGTTGGAGAGCCAGCCTTGGTGCTGTGCTAGCACTGCTCACCAGTAACCAAAACACTGCTGTGTTATCAACACCCCTCGAGCCACCAATACAAAACACAGCACTCTGAGGGCTGCCACAGGGAAAATCAACTCCATCCCAGCCAGACCCACTACAATCTCCACCCCTTATTCCATACCATTTGCGTCATGCTCAGGTCCCACATAATTTATACCCAGCATACAGGTTTATACATTCTTATTAGCCCTGCCCCCCTGTCCTTTATCAGATAGATATCCCATGGGTTTCCTCCATTCTTCCAGATGTTCACAAACAGGCTTTGACTTGGACCTCTTCTGTTCAAGATAGATGTTCAAGACAAGAGGAGCAGCATGTTTGATTGTTGAGCGCCAACACCGACTTGGTTGCACTCGTCTGGTTCCTTTCCTTGCAAAACTCAACATTTGTCAGCTTAGGTCATTCCTGCTACGTTCCTTCCTGCAACATACAACTCACATCACAGATTAGTTTCCCCCCGACTCAAGGTTAAATCTCCTTGAGGCAAGCACCAGGTCTCCCCATCTTTCCACATTACCCACAAAGTACACCCAGGCCCTTGGGCAAAAACAATCCCACGAATGGGTTTGCCTTTTCCCATGGGAGGAGCATCCATACCGCCTTCCCCAACCACTTCCCTGTGTGCACTACAGGGACCTTATCTCCTCCCACAGTATGTAGGGGTTCTGTTTGTGCAGGCCCAGGACGGTTAGCAGATCCTCTGGTGTTAACCAGCCAAGTGGCTTCCGTTAAATTTACATCCCAGTGCTTCCATCCCCCATTGTCCAATGCCCTCAATATCATCTTTAACAGTCCATTGTATCTTTCAATCTTTCCAGAGGCTTGTGGGTGATAGGGGATGTGGTGCACCCACTCAATGTCATGTTTCTTTGCCCAGGAGTTTATGAGGTTATTTCGAAAATGAGTCCCATTGTCCGATTCAATCCTTTCTGGGGTAGCCTTTTGCTACAGAATTTGTCTTTCAAGGCCTAAGATGGTGTTTGGGGCAGTTTACAGGGTATGTTTCTAGCCAACCAGTAGTTGCTTCCACCATGGTGAGTATGTAGCGCTTGCCTTGGCATGTTCGTGGCAGTGGTCCAATATAGTCAATTTGCCAGGCCTCGCCATATCGAAAGCCCAGCCACCGCCCTCTGTTCCAGGGAGATTTTACTTGTGTGGCTCGCTTGATTGCAGCACGTTTCACATTCATGAGTGACCTGTGTGATGGCTTCCATGGTCAGGTCCACCCCTCGATCACGAACTCATCGATATGTTGCATCTCTCCCTAGATGTCCCGATGTTTCATGGGCCCAACGAGCTACAAATAGCTCACCTTTACGCTCCCAGTCCAAGTCCACGGGAGCTACTTCAATTTTGGCAGCCTTGTTTACATGTTCATTGTTTTGATGTTCTTCTGTGGCACGGCTTTTGGGCACGTGAGCGTCTACGTGACGTACCTTTACAGTCATGTTTTCTACTCGAGCAGCAATGTCCTGCCACAATGCAGCAGACCAGATGGGTTTACCCCTGCGCTGCCAATTGGTCTTCTTCCTGCTGCAGCCACCCCCACAGGGCATTAGCCACCATCCAGGAGTCAGTGTAGAGATAAAGCACTGGCCACTTTTCTCGTTCAGCAATCTTTAGGGCTAGTTGGATGGCTTTCACTTCTGCAAACTGACTTGACTCGCCTTCTTCTTCAGTGGCCTCAATGACTTGTCGTGTGGGACTCCACACAGCAGCTTTCCACTTCCGATGGTTTCCTACCACACGACAGGATCCATCAGTAAACAAAGCATAACGCCTTTTGTCTTCTGATAACTCAGTATACGGTGGTGTCTCTCGAGCACAAACCACCTCCTCAGGCTGTACTCCAAAATCTCTGCCTTCTGGACAGTTCATGATCTCTTCCACGATTCCTGGACGGTTGTGATTCCCTAGTTGAGCTCGTTGTGTGATCAGTGCTACCCCCTTACTCCATGTAGCACTGGTTGCATGATGTGTAGAAGGGATGTTTCCTTTAAACATCCAGTGTAGCACAGGCAATCGCGGTGCCAGGAGCAGATGCGCTTCTGTACCAACAACTTCTGAAGCGGCGCGAACCCCCTCATATGCTGCTAGTATCTCCCTTTCAGTTGGAGTGTAGTGGGCTTCTGATCCACGATACCCCCTGCTCCAAAACCCTAATGGTCGACCTCGGGTTTCTCCTGATGTTTTCTGCCAGAGGCTCCAGGTGAGACCATGCTCCCCAGCTGCAGCGTAGAGTACATTTTGCCCAGCTGGTCCTGTTCGGATAGGCCCAAGAGCCACTGCACGAGCTATTTCCTGTTTGATACGCTCAAAGGCTTGTTGTTGCTCAAGGCCCCACTCAAAACAGTTCTTCTTTCGAGTTACTTGATAGAGAGGTCTCACAAGCTGACTGTAACCTGGAACATGCATTCTCCAGAATCCCACAAGGCCTAGGAAAGCTTGTGTTTCCTTCTTGTTAGCTGGTGGAGAAATAGCTGCTATCTTGTTAACCACACCCATAGGCACATGACGGCATCCATCCTGCCATTTTATTCCCAAGAACTGGATCTCTTGTGCAGGTCCCTTGACCTTGCTTTTCTTAATGGCAAAACCAGCTCTCAGAAGAATCTGAATTACTCTTTTTCACTTCTCAAACACTTCTGCCTTGTTGCCTCACACCATGATGTCATCAATGTACTGTATATGTTCAGGGGCATCACCCTTTTCCAGTGCATTTTGAATTAGTCCCTGACAAATGGTGGGGCTGTGTTTCCACCCCTGGGGCAGTCGATTCCAGGTGTACTGGACACCCCTCCAGGTGAAAGCTAACTGCAGCCTGCACTCTGCTGCCAAAGGAATGGAGAAGAACGCATTGGCAATGTCTATGGTGGCGTACCACTTGGCTGCCTTGGACTCCAGTTCATATTGGAGCTCTAACATGTCTGGCACGGCAGCGCTCAGTGGTGGTGTCACTTCATTTAGGCCACGGTAGTCTGCTGTTAACCTCCATGCTCCCTCAGACTTCTGCACTGGCCATATGGGGCTATTAAAAGGTGAATGAGTCTTCCTGACAACTCCTTGGCTCTCCAGTTGACAAATCAGTTCACGGATGGGAGCCAAGGAGTCTCGGTTTGTACGATATTGCCGCCTGTGCACTGTCCTGGTGGCAACTGGCACCTGTTGTTCTTCAGCTTGTAGCAATCCCACAACAAAGGGATCTTCTGAGAGGCCAGGCAGGGTAGACAGCTGCTTGACCTTGTCTGTGTTCACAGTGGCCACACCAAAAACCCATCTGTACCCCTTTGGGTCTTTGAAGTACCCTCTCCTGAGATAGTCTATGCCAAGGATGCAAGGGGCTTCTGGGCCAGTCACAATGGGGTGCTTCTCCCATTTGTCTCCCATCAAGCTCACCTCAGCCTCCAACACAGACAATTCCTGGCATCCCCCTGTCACTCCGGATATCCAGATGGGTTCTGTGCCCTTGTATCCTGATGGCACCAATGTACACTGCGCACCAGTGTCAACCAGAGCCTTATACTTTTGTGGACCTGATGTGCCAGGCCATCGGATCCACACAGTCCAATATACATGATCGTCCCTTTCCTCCTCCTGGCCGAAGGCAGGGACCCTCTACGCCTGTTCTTCATCAGAGTATTCACTGTCTGACCTTTGTAGTGCCAGACCAGACGTCCCCTCACCAGGGTCGAGGGAGGTGATTTCAGTTTTTCTATGTCTGGAAGATCGTTGATTGCCTTCCTGGACGTCAGCACCAACTACACTGACAGCTTTCTTAATTGGTCCTTTCTTAACGGCTGTTTTCCCCTTCAATTCGCGTACACGGGTCTCCAGTTTAAAGGTGGGTTCACCATCCCACTTCCTCATGCCCTACCCTGGTCACGCAACAAGAACCAGAGTGCACCACGTGGCATACGTCGGGGGCTCCCTTTCCCTCTGGCTGGGGCAGGAGAGGATTGATTCCTTGGCATGCCTTTGACAGCCACGGTGCTGGCCCGTAGGGACGAGGAGTTACAGAGGTTCTCTTCGAAGTTTTGAAGCCATGAAGATGCTCTTTCCACAGTTGGTGTCTCCACATCAGGAGAATACATTGCCGCCAAGTTGTTAGCATATAGCAGTGGGGCACCTCGGATTACCCTCCTTCACATAGCCCGTGTGACAAGGACATCCTCGGGATCTTTGGAGTTCTCATCATTGTCAGGATCACTATAAATTACTTCCAGCACTGCTAGTTCTCTCAGATACTGGATACCTTCATCTGCTGTAGTCCACTTTCCTGGGGAGTTCATGAGGTCATCTTTGAACGGATAGCTGGAGAGGAGCCGTCTCCAGAGACTGCAAATTGCCGCCTCTCTTCCAATTCCTCTCTCAATCCCACGGTTTCTAGCAAGGGATCCCAGCTGCTGGGCTTCCCTTCCTTCCAATTGCTGGCTGTCGGCCCCATTATCCCAGCATCGGAGCAGCCAGGCAGCAATCCGCTCACCTGGCTGGCGGCTGCAATCTTTCCGCATGTCTTGAAGCTCTGATGAGGTCAGGGACCGGGTAGTTTCTGCTTCTTGGTTTAGCTCTCTCACTCCTTCCTCCAAGTCCCTCATCGAAGGACCGGCTTCTTGATCTTCTTCTTCCTCTGCCCTCACTAATCAATGATATGGACCAGTGGTTCTCCTTGTCCACTGTTTCTTTTTCACCACTGGGGCAATTACTGTAGTTGTTGTTTGGATCCCTGTCTCAACCATGGTGTCCTTGGATATGGTCTGGGTCCCTGCCTCAACCACAGTCCTCTGAGAGTACTGAACTGTGGCTCCATAGGCACAGGCCAGGCCCCAGTACAGTGCTAGAAGCTGCTGGTTCTCATTGGGGTAGGCCAGGCACCCTTCCATCAAGTGACGCGTTAGTTTGCCAGGGTTGTGTGCTTCTTCAGGTGTAAAATCCCAGGCTATGGGAGGTGATAACCGTCCTAGGAACCTGCCCAAATCCTTCCACACACCCTGCCACCCAGGGACCGGCTGCTTCAGGGCACTTTTCAGTATTTCATCACCCAAAGCTGCCTTCTCTTACACCAGGACGAGACTATATTCCACAAAAACCATAATATTCCAATAGTATTACTAAGTAGTAATAAACAGCTCACATAAGGGTGAACAAGGACCTCGGGAGCCTGCATAATAAAACCATCTACATTAACTTCAGGTAGGGAAAGGGAGATGTATTCTCTTGTCTTCTCCACAAGATAGCTCCCCCAGCACAGTAAGGCCATCAGTGCCAGGAATAAGCACATAGTCACTATTTGTACCAGCACACTCCCGAGTTCCTTCATCCTCCCCACAGAATAGCTCCCCCAGCACAGCAAAACTACGAATGTCAGCATGAAGCCCATAGCTGTTCCTGTTATCAACATGTTCCCAAACTGAGCAGAAACAGAGACAAGCAGTGCTACCAGCAGAGAGAGAAAAAAAAAAAACAAAACCAAACTCTGTGACCCACACAGGAGCTCACTGCTTAATAACTACTGCAGCTAAAGCACACTGAATGTAAAACTGTTGTTGTCTCGAGCCCCACGTTGGGCGCCAAAAAAGACTTTGATGGGTTGACCCTGGCTAGATGCAGGATGCCCACCAAAGCCCACTCTATCACCCCCCTCCTCAGCAAGATGGGGAGGGGAGAAAATAAGATGGAACACAAAAAAAACCTCATGGATCGAGACAAAGGCAGTTTAGTAGAGGCAAAGCAAAGCTGCACTCACAGAAGCAAAAGAACAAAATATTTATTCTCTACTTCCCATCAGCAGGAGATGTTTGGCCACTTCCCGGGAAGCAGGGTTTTCATACGTGGTGCGGTTCCCGGAGGACAAACGGAAGTAACGAATGCCCCCCCTTCCCCCTCCTTTCTCCTTGCTTTATTTCTGAGCAGACGTCATATGGTATGGAATATCCCTTTGGTCCGTTTGGGTCAGCTGTCCTGGCTGTGTCCCCTCCCAAGACCTTCCCCACCCCCAGCCTACTGGGGGAAATGTAGGAGAGCCAGCCTTGGTGCTGTGCTAGCACTGCTCACCAGTAACCAAAACACTGGTGTGTTATCAACATCCCTCGAGCCACCAAATACAGAACACAGCACTCTGAGGGCTGCCACAGGGAAAATCAAGTCCATCTCAGCCAGACCCAATACAAGGTGAAGGTCTTTTTTCTCTAATATTTTCCATATTACATCCTTGTTTCACTAAATTGAGCAGACTCAGCCAAGCCATACCTTCATTTCTAGCTTCTGTTTCAGTTATTATCTGCCAGTTCCAAGCACTAATTTATTTTCGCTCTTTCATCTCCTAAATACTGTCTGTGCAAGCAAACACACAAATAACACTACAATTACTGTGCCTATTTCAGAATGTGTGGATTTTTACCCTTTCTTTTCTGTTTTTAAATACATGGACCACCTCAATGTCATGGCACAGAACACTACACTGCATTACTTGACTGTGTAATACATCTGGCATTTTGGGGCAGGATTCCTGAGCTAGAGGCCAGAAGCCCTTAAGCAATGATTCTAGGGGGTGAGGGGAATCATACAAGTTGACTTAACAGTGCTCATTTCTACTTTGTTGCACTTAGCTTTTGGTTACTGACTGAAAAGTAGAAATGCATTAGACTAGTAAACAAGAGAAGGTTGTTTCTTTTAATCTATCTTATTGTTAATAAATTAAGACCATTCAAGGACTCAGTTCTAGCTTCAGGTATGTGGGTGCACAACAGTGCACATGTGCCTTAAAATATCAGCATTTTCTTGCAAAGGAGCAATATACAGATGTTTCAAATATACAGACAGTATGATTCTCTAAAGGAACAGCATCTTTGTAGAAGGAGTCAGGTTACGTTTTTCCTCATTCCCTTAACTCATATTTTTCTCAAGGACTGAAACAACTAAATTTAAAAAAAAATAAAGAGAAGTTAAAGCCATTCTAAACAACAAAATTAAAATCTTATCATACATGAAAAAATATGTATGATCAGCAGTTTCTATAAAGGGCTTTTTACATCAGAAAACTGCTATTTCTGTGAAATTCAGGATGTTTACAGCAACTGAGGTGATGCTGAATAAAAATAACGAGGAAAAAAAGCAAGTAAACTGTGTTTATGATTATTAAAACTTCCTCTTAAAGAAAACAGTTTATAAAGCTAAGAACAAGATTATTTTTTAAAAATAAATTCAAAGTTATTCCTTGTAATTACATTCCACCTATTTCTAGTAAGACTCTGCACCACAATGGAATTCCAGCTGCTCCAGCCAGCAAGTCAAAGTCAACTTCACCGGGGCCCAACTTAAATGCCTCTGTGCTAATGCACGTAGCATGGGGAATAAAAAAGAAGAGTTGGAAATGTGTGCGTGCCTGCAGGGATACAACCTGATTGGCATCACAGAGACATGGTGGGATGGCTCCCATGACTGGAGTGTTGGAATGGATACAGGCTCTTCAGGAAGGACAGGCAGGAGAGATGAGGAGGGGGTGTTGCCCTCTATGTCAACAACCAGCTGGAGTGTATGGAGCTCCACCTGGAGACAGATGAGGAGCTGACTGAGAGTTTATGAGTTAGGATTAAAGGGGAGGCAAGAAAAGGGGATATTACATATTGGGTGTCTGCTACATTCCGCCAGACCAGGGAGACCCAGCAAATGAGGCCCTCTATAGGCCGATAGGAGCAGCCTCACGTTCACAAGTCCTGGTCCTCATGGGGGACTTCAACCACTATGATATCTGTTGGAGAGACAACACAGCAGGCCACAAACAATCCAGGTGGTTCCTGGAATGCGTGGAAGACAATTTCCTTCTCCAAGTGGTTGAGGAACTGACGAGGAGGGGTGCCATGCTGGACCTTGTTCTCACCAACAAGGAGGGGCTGGTGGGGAACGTGAAGCTCTTAGGCAGTCTTGGCTGCAGTGACCATGAAATGGTGCAATTTGAGATCTTCAGGGCAGTGAAGAAGGTGCACTGTAAGCTCACCACCCTGGATTTCAGGACAGCAGATTTTGACCTCTTCGGGGATCTGCTTGGTCAGGTACCATGGGATGAATTCCTGGAAGGAAGAGGGGTGCAGGACAGCTGGCTTATACTCAAAGATCTCCTCCTCCAAGCCCAGGAGTGGTGCATCCCAACAAAGAGGAAGGCAGGCAAAATCAGCAGGAGGCCTGCATGGATGGACAAGAAGATTCTGAACAAACTTACGATCAAAAAAGAAGCCTACAGAGGGTGGAAGGAAGGACGGGTTACCTGGGAGGAATACTGAGAAATTGCCTGAGTGGCCAGGGATCAGGTTAGGAAAGCCAAGGCCCTGACAGAATTAAATTTGGCCAGAGATGTCAAGGGCAACAAAAAAAGCTTCTACAGGTATGTTGGGGAGAAAAGGAAAACTAGGGATAATGTGGGCCTTCTCCAGAAGGCAACAGGAGATCTGGTCACCCGAGACATTGAAAAGGCTGAGGTGCTCAATGACTTGTTTGCCTCAGTCTTCACCTGCAAGGGCTCGTGCCACACTGCCCAAGTCCTAGAAAGCATTGGAAGGGTACAGGAGAATGAAAAGCCACCCACTGTAGGAGAAGACCAGGTTCAGGAGCACCTAAGGAACCTGAAGGTACACAAGTCCATAGGACCTGATGGGATGCATCCGCGGGTCCTGAGGGAACTGGCTGATGGAGTTGCAAAGCCTCTATCCATCATATTTGAGAAGTCCTGGCAGTCTGGTGAAGTTCCCGCAGACTGGAAAAAAGGGAACATAACCCTCATTTTTAAAAAGGGAAACAAGGAAGACCTGGGGAACTACAGGCCGATCAGTCTCACCTCAGTGCCAGACAAGATCATGGAGCAGATACTCCTAGAAACTATGCTAAGGCACATGGAGAATGAGAAGGTGATTGGTGACAACCAATATGGCTTCACCAAGAACAAATCGTGCCTGACCAATCTGGTGGCCTTCTATGATAGAGTTATACCGTTGGTGGATAAGAGCAACTGATGTCATCTCTCTGGACTTGTGCAAGGTGTTTGACACAGTCCCACATGACATCCTTGTCTCTAAACTGGAAACATGTGGGTTTGATGGATGGACCACTCAGTGGATAAGGAACTGGCTGGATGGTCGCACCCAAAGAGTTGTGGTCAACAGCTCAAAGTCCGAGTGGAAACCGGTGATGAGTGGTGTCCCTCAAGGTTCGGTATTGGGACCAGTGCTCTTCAACATCTTTGTCAGTGACATGCACAGTGGGATTGAGTGCACCCTCAGCAAGTTTGCTGACGATGCCAAGCTGTGTGGTGTGGCTGACATGCTGGAGGGACGGGATGCCATCCAGAGGGACCTTGACAGGCTTGAGAGGTGGGCCTGTGCTGACCTCATGAAGTTCAACAAGGCCAAATGCAAGGTCCTGCATCTGGGTTGGGGCAATCCCAAACACAAATACAGGCTGGGTGATGAGTGGATTGAGACCAGCTCCAAAAAGAAGGACTTGGGAGTGGTGGTGGATGAGAAACTGAATATGAGCCAGCAATATGCACTTGCAGCCCAGAAGGCCAATAACCGTATCCTAGGCTGCATCAAGAGAAGCGTGGCCAGCAGGTCAAGGGAGGTGATTCTGCCCCTCTACTCCACTCTTGTAAGGCCCCACCTGGAGTACTGTGTCCAGTTCTGGAGCCCCCAACACAAGAATTACATGGACCTGCTAGAACGAGTCCAGAGGAGGGCCACGAGGATGATCCAAGGGCTGGAGCACCTCTCCTATGAGGACAGGCTGAAAGAGTTGGGGCTGTTCAGTCGAGAGTAGAGAAGGCTCTGGGGAGATCTTATAGCAGCCTTCCAATACCTGAAGGGGGTCTACAAGAAATCTGAGGAGGGACTTTTCACAAGGGCAGGTAGTGATAGAACAAGGGGTAATGGCTTTAAACTGAAAGAGGGTAGGTTTAGATTAGATATTAGGAAGAAATTCTTCACTGTGAGGGTGGTCAGACACTGGAACAAGTTGTGGATGCCCCCTCCCTGGAAGTGTTCAAGGCCAGGTTGGATGAGGCTTTGAGCAACCTGGTCTAGTGGAAGGTGTCCCTGCTCATGGCAGGGGGGTTGGAACTAGATGATCTTTAAGGTCCCTTCCAACCCTCATCATTCTATGATTCTATGAAAATTATTACAAGTCAACATCACTGAATGAACAACAAGGATGAACATCTGGCATTTATCATTCATATTAAGCCTACTGTAAATAGAAAAATAAATATCATAGATCATGCAAACCAGGAACCAAACATTTTCCTGTTCTCCCTCTTGATTCATGAGCAAAGAAAAAAAGCGGTTATTATAAGATACTATGCATTTTCAGTACACAGAAATCACAGAATCATTTAGGGAAGGGACCTTGTGCGATCATCTAGTCCAACTCCCCTGCTCCAGCCGGGTCAGCTAGAGTGGGTTCTCTGAGACTGTGCCCAGTCAGGTTTTTAATATCTCCATGGATGGAGACTCCAAATCATACTTCATAGGACTGAGTTTTCTCTTGTGAGGTACCATCTCAGAAATCTGCTCCCTCAGTAAAGTATCAACAGTAGAAACTCATAATTTCTACCAGTAATAGCAGAAGTTGTGTATCTATATGTCCTGGTTTTGCTAAGATAGAGTTAATTTTCTTTTTAGTGTTTCGGTTCAGACTTATTATGAGAAGAACGTTGATAACAGTGCTGGTGTTGTGAGTTGCTGCTGGAGCTCAAGGCCACCGTGTTTGGCTGCTTCACGGCTGCGTTAGGACTGGGAGGGAGAAGTGTAGTGAATAGCAAAGCCCAGAACTGGCATTTGGATGCGCCAATGAAATATTCCAGATCATATCACGCCATGTCAGTATATTAACCAGGGCTGACCGGAAGACAGGGCACTTCTCTTCCAGGGGTACTTCTCTGGGGGATCGCTCAGGCTCACTCTTCCGGGGTTTCGGTTTTTGGGACTGTCTCTCCTCCGGGATCGTTAGCTGGCACAGGCCGGGCATCAGTCAGCGGGCGGTGAGCATTGTGTATCACTCATTGGTATAATTCTGTTATCACTGTTGTTATCGTTATCATTTCATTTTAATTAGTAAATAGTTTTTATCTCAACCCGTGAGTCTCCTTGCCCTTCTTTCCAATTCTCTCCCCTACTCCCTGGGTGAGGGAAGTGGGGGGAGGGTGATAGAGCAGGCTGTGTTTGGCTGCAAGCTGCAAGCAAAAGGGGTGAATCCACCCAAACTACCACAGTCTTTTTTTTGGTGCCCAACGTGGGGCACAAAGGGTTGAGATAAAGACAGATTTGACCAGACTGTGTTAAAACAAAACTGTGATAAGCATTAATTATGTGGCCTCGGACTTGGTCGGTGCTGATCGGAACGCCGTTTTCTGTGCTCTCTAAGGTGGTTTTAGAGCTGTGGTCTGTCTCACCTCACTTGCCGTATATGCTGTTTGCCAGTGTTTATACGTGGTTCATCACCACTAGGCGTTGGATTGGATTGAGGGATGCTGTTTTGCTGATTAAGGTTTTTGTTGTGCTGTGCTGTGGGGTGCTGGTTGTTGGTATGATAAAATCATGGGCTGTGGGACCAATTTTGTATCTGTATGCAGTGGTGGCAGGTGGCACGACCAAGCTGGTTCCACCCCCACATTTTGGGAGTCGTATAATGGGTGTGGTCACCAATTACACCTTTTCCTGGGACAGCCAGTACAAGGAGGAGACACCTGCCTCTGTTTTCCCCTTCTCCTCTGAATCGTTTATAAAAGCTCTTGAGAATTTTGAATATTCTTGGGATGCTCAAACTACCGTCACCCGATTGCTGAATGTGTGTCAGGTTGTGATGCTGTCTAGATCTGCTATGGGTGTTCGGTGCAGATGTCAGTGTTGTGCTGCCACTCAAGTTCCTGCAACAAACACCATGGAAACTTCAACCCCCACGACCAGCACTGCAACCACTTCAACCCCCACGACCAGCACTGCAACCACGTCAACCCCCACGACCAGCACTGCGACCACTTCAACCCCTGCGATAGTCACCACAACAACTACTCCAACCTCAGCACCTGCTAAGGTTACTCAAACCTCGGTGAAAAGCAGCACAGATAAATCAGACAACAAACCTGTGCCAGTATCAGTTGCCCCTGTACAAAAGAGGAAATACACAAAGAAATCTGTTTGCATAACAAAGGATGAGGAGGAAGCGGGGCCATCATGAGAACCCGAGGAAGAGCCAGAACCAGAAGTAATCACCCGATCCCTATCGCTCAGTGAGCTGCGAGACATCCGAAAGGATCTCACTCGTCATCCAGGCGAACACATTGCCACCTGGATGCTTCGATGCTGGGACAATGGGGCCAGCAGCATGGATCTAGATGGCAGGGAAGCCAAGCAATTGGATTCCATTGCCAGAGAAAGTGGCATTGACAAAGCTATTGGGAGAGAGCCACAGACTCTCAACCTCTGGAAGCGACTCCTGTCAAGTGTGAAGGAAAGGTTCAGCTTTAAGGATGATATTTTGTGCAATCTAAGCAAGTGGGACAACATAGAGAAAGGCATCCAGTTCTTGAGAGAATTAGCTGTGTTGGAAGTGATCTCTCTCCGTCCTTATCTCCACCCATGAGTTCTTCGTTATATTCTTCTCCCCCTGCCCATTTGAGGAGGGGGAGTGATAGAGTGGGCTTTGGTGGGCATCCGGCCTTTAGCCAGGGTCAACCCACCACACTATATCTTTCTAAACTCTGACAGGAGACTACACTCCTTACTGTAGAACTATCACTTAGCCATTAAGGAGTTTTACTGGCTTCTTCAGGCTTTACCAGATAGAGTTACTTACAATCATAAATAGGGGAAGACTTCCTACATAGTACAAAACTGAAGTGATTACAGAAATTAAGAGAAGCAAAGAAGATTAAGAAAATATATACAACTGTAGGGTAGACACATGAAGTAGACAAAGAATAATGAACTGCTCAGTAAAATTCTGCACTTTAGCTCCTACTGAACTCCAAAAAGAGCAGATAGATCCATATATAGCCACATCATCTTTGGAAAGAGAAAAACACTGCAAAGGCTGGAAGATTGAACTTAATTCTATACACAGGAGAAAAAGCCTGACAAAGAACAGTACTGCAAAGTCTATAACCAAAACAGTATTTTAACCAATCTGAATATTCTTAAATAGCTAGCTGTGGGTCAGAAAACTTTGCAAGCACAGTTTTACCTAACTGCTCACAGGTTGAAGTGCATAATTCATTGTTATGTTAACAAGAGTCATGCATAAAAATCCGTGAGTATCAAGATGAGAACATATTCCATTAGACATCAAAAGGAAAGCAGTTGCAGACACAATAAAATGTCTCCAACAGGTCATAAGGAGGTCAACTTTGAAGGAGAAATCCAAATGAGATATAAACATGGCATTGTGGAAACCAAACAAATCTCCCATAGCTTTGTCCAGCCAGCACTAATCTAGGCATCTGTTGCGGAGCATAATTTAAACAAAGGAATCAGTCAGTTCATACACCTGGAAGCTGTCATATTTTGGAGCCTCCTAACAGTTATGCATAACTGAAACATTCACTTGCATGTAATATCCTTTAAATTTGTTGAGTGGTCAAGAACTGTTGCATGCACACACTGTGCATATAGCTACCTTTCTGAGGAGCCACCACAAATACTATTTAGCAACAGTTGTTAGACCATCTCTTCCCACTGAAAAAAATAAATCATAAAAATAGATGGAGTCAGGGTGAGGAGTTTTCCTTAATGCATTCTCTGTTGAAAGTTTGAGTGTCCATGGTTTTTAGAGTTCACTCTTGTCTGAACCCAGTGTCTGCTGAGGAATAGTGAGAAAGGAAGGCCCATTCTCTACAAGAGTCCACTTAAGTAATAGAAACATAGAATCATAGAATGTTGTGAGTTGGAAGGGACCCACAAGGATCATCAAGTCCAACTCTTGCCCTAGCATAGGAACTAGCAGACCTCAAACAACTCATCAACACCTCCACATGGTGCCACAACTCTAGCAGCAGCCTGCCCTACCACTGAGACAGCCCTACTGCTTACCTACATTCCCTCTCTTCCCGCTCAACAGAAGTGGCATAGGGAACAAGAAAGTAATATGGCTTTCAACTGTTCTATTTCACTCCTGGATTTATGCACCAAAATCTCCAAGCTCTCTGGTACTGCAAAAATGCCCATCTCAATCTGTTCATAACCAGCAAAATCCCCAGGGTGCAGGAATTCACTCAAAGCTCAGGAGAGAGGAAGAAAGGAATGGTGCAACCAAGGCAGCGCCCTGTCTAAGCATACATGTTCCAACAGAAAAAGAAACAGACCCTTCCAATCAAGGATTTATAGTGCACATTCTGGTACAGACATTAGCCGCCGCATAATAAGTTTGGAAATAATAATGAAGATTAATTTTCTGGAGCCTCAAGTAAATTAAACCCCTCTGAAGTTTGAAAGGCAAAAGGAACCGTATTCTTACAACTTTGGGGGATGCCAGTTCTACAGAACAAGATCCTCCTCTTGCCCTTCCCATAATAGGTAGAGTGGGGGCACTTCTCTCCCCACAGTCTGGTACAGTTTTGTACAAATGCTGGGTGAAGGCCTGGCTACACTAAAGTAATTCCAAGTTCTTCCATTGCTTTCACTGAGTTCAGGTTTCACCCTTTACCTTCTCAGTGACAGAAGAATAGTTGCACTATTCTAGACTAAAGTAGAGTTTCACTGAGTTAAAACTCTTAAAGATGAAAGAGTTAATAAGTTATTCTTGTGATGCATGAGCTTTTCAGCAATGAGCATCAACCCTGAGCAGTGACATGCATAGCTGTCAAGATGGAACTTGACAGAGACCTATCAATGATTTAAAATGTAATTGTAATAGCTGCATTGAAATAATTGTCAGGGGGGAGGTGCTGCAGGGGTGACCTCTGTAGGAGATCGTGGACTGCCCCGTGTTGTACACAGCAGGTTCCAACTGCAGATCAATGGAGGTAATCCTTCCCCTTTATTCAGCACTGGTGAGGCCACACCTGGAATGCCATGTCCAGTTCTGGGCTCCCCAGTACAAGAGACATGGACATACTGGAGAGAGTTCAGCAAAGGACCATTAAGATGATTAAGGGACTGACTGGAGCATCTCACATATGAGAAAAGGCTGAGAGAGCTGGGACTGTTCAGCCTAGGGAAGACTCAGAGGGGATCTCATCAATGTATATAAATACATGAAGAGAGGGTGCAAAGACAACAGAGCCAAGCTCTTTTCAGAGGTGCCCAGTGACAGGTGAAGAGGCAATGGGCACAAATAGAAACACAGGAGGTTCCATCTGAACACAAGAAAACCCTTTTTCACTGTGAGGGTAACTGAGCACTGAAAGAGGTTGACCAGAGAGTTTGTGGAATCTCTTTTCTTTGAGATATTCAAAAGTCATCTAGACATGGTCCTGGGCAACCAGCTCTAGGTGGTCCTGCTTGAGCAGGGGGGTTGAACCACATGACCTGCAGAGATCCCTTTCAACCTCAACCATTCTGTGATTTTTCCTTGAGAATTGCATTTTTACTGCTGCATCAGTCACACAGGTGTTGTTATCAAGTGGTTTCTTTTATTAAACTACCAGGAGAAGCAAGTGGCATAAGATGGGACTACCCTTACTAGTAAGTGAACCCCAGTAATATCAGGATAATAAACCTCAGGGATGAGTGCTGGATGGGACTGCAATCAAACATTACTTACCAAACATTTATAAAACGGCAGAGATAAAAAAGTAAGAGCAAAAATTGACAAAAGAAACTTTGCCACAACAATCTCACAAGGAATTAAGAAAAAAATGTTGATGAAAAAAGAATGTTCACAACTGTTTGCATTAGCCATTAAGGTGCACAGCACCTAATGACCAGAACAGATTCTGAATGTACATCTCTGCCTATGGGTGAGATCCTGCAGTACCTGCTGTATTTTCTGGGCTGTGGGAGCTGATTTCGTTGTATTTTGGGCTACTCAACTACATGTACCAAAAAAGTTCACTTAGTAGCACATTATTTTTCAAAATAGAAAGAACAATACTCACTAAATGATCCATGAACTTCATCCTGACACCAATATGGCTGTCATCTGCAAAGATAAGATCTGGTCCTATATGCTATAACTCATCCGCAGGGCAAGACAGACCACCTTGATAACTTTGCACTCAGCACTAAATTCTCAACACACAGAAGTATTTACTAATGATTACTTATGCAGTTTTCTGTATTAACTTTTAAAAGCCAAATTCTGCTGCAGGCTACATTGACATAAACCCAGAGTAACTACCACTGTCAACAAAGTCAGTTTGGTTTTACATCAACACAGCTAAAGAGGGAATCTGATGCTAAGTAAATAATATTTTCTCCCAGAAAATAAAAAAAATAACAACCTGGAGTCATGCCTCAGACTAGAGTAACCCTGAACAGGCAGGAGAGCAGTGATGCTGACTGCCTCCAGGCCCTTAAGGGAAGCAGCCGCTCCACATTCTCCCACCCCCATGCTGATGTGATAGGCATATAAAGGGAATTTGCTAATCAAGCAATACAATTTTTGAAATATTAAACAGTGATGGTAGGTTACCATAGCATCGGTGTACCCTGTTATTTAGCTAAAGGTTTAAAGCTTATGCAGTGTTGTCATCGTGCTCAAACATCCTGTTAATTGACCAAGGATTAAGCCCAAAATGTACTTATTAGGCATGTAGTAAAGGGATTTACAGGCACATCATGATGTGCTAAGTAGCAAACAAAAGAAACTTCGGATCTCAACTAAGGAAGAGATCCAGGAGATTGTGAAAGATACTAACCGAAAACTGCCATGATAACAGAGACTCCGGAGGGCGTCCATGACAACTGAAGCATTTTTGCTATGAGCAAAGAGGATGCAACCCCTAAGAAGAGCCAAGATAAAAAGGGACTGCTGTGCCTACCTAATTTGCTAGCCGTTGGTGGAGCGGAGACTCCCCAGCCGCCCAGCGCTGCTTTTGCTCACCTATTCCTACTCAATAAATTACTTTTAAATTTATTATTGGACTTTGAGTCAAATTCACTTATAACAATTTGGTGCTCTGACTCGGATCTAAACTACCTTGGTTCAGAACCCTGCTCCAGGAGGGCGCCCCCGTCCTCGGACGGTCCTGGAGTAAGGGACCTCTGGTCCTAAGGTCTCCTAGATCCACGAACTGAGATAGGCTGAGCAAAAGGAAACTGCAGTTCCCCGTAATTTTTGTGCACAAAGAACCAAACGGAGACTCCCCAGAGAGAGAGAGTCAGCTCACCCCACGGAGAGAGTGAGTATATTCCGTTTGGTCGGGGAAACCTCCCCCTGGACAAAGACTCCCAGAGAGAGGGTCAGCCTACTCCACAGAGAGAGTGGGTCACGGAGAGCACTCCACGAAGAGAGTATAATCCATGTTGTCCAGTTGGGGATTGGGAATTCCCAGGGTGCGAGTGACTGAGAATTCCAATTGCGGACGAAGAGAGTGCGGGCCTCCTAGTAGTGCGTGTGAAAAATAGGGGAGAGTGTTGTTGGCTTTCGCCATAATAATTCTCTTTTTTTTGCTGACATATGAGGAATTTTATGAAGAAGCCTAAAATGACCAATCCTGGGGGAACAAAGGGGGGAAGTTGAGGAACTGTGGAGATATAAACACCACTGCATCCACCATCTGGAGAGAACCAAACTGGTGGTCTGGAGGTCAGATAACCCCTTCACCAGGGTGAAGAGGTCGCTCTGAAGAAAACTGTGGGCCTTCCTGCCAAGGACCTTTCCCACAACCACCGGACAGTAGTACACATGCACGAAAAGTTAAGATTTTATCTTAATAAGACCCCCCAAAGTAATTAGGATAACCCTGCCCCTTTTTAAAACTAATTATAATAACCCAACCTTAAAATGAATATGTATGTGACTGATGCAATCCTAAATGTATATAAAAGGGATAACGTGACTTTCCCGGTGTGCCTCTGACTTGGGTCAAGCACCCAGCGCTGTGCTTTTGCTTTACTGACTTTGTTCTCACAAATAAAACTAAACCTACCTTGATTACAAGGCTTGGTCGTTTATTACAGTGTGGTTCTCATTGTCCGCGAGTGTGTGAGCCACAAACGGAGGGAAGCGATTGTGTACTGTGTGAAAGAAGGCACCCTGGAAGATGGGACAGAAGGGGAGTAGGTCTTCTGTTTCCATGCAGGAGGAGCGGGTGGGATTGCCCGACGTACCTCAAGATAGTCCATTAGGGATAATGATTAAATATTGGAATGACTATCCCTCTGGGAAGGGAATATGTGAATAATAAAAACATCTATGTGAATAATAAAAAACCCTTTAGCCAGGAGGAAAGTGAGTGTGCCTTTTTATGGATAGGAGGGGACACTCAAACCAATCTATACCCTCTAAGGGAAATGAAAAAAGAAAAGAAGAAAAATTGGGAGTTGGACGAATCACAAATGTCCCTTCCACCTTATGCTTCCCCACCTCCCCTTCAGAATGATTCAGTCCCAGTCCAAAATCCTAGCCCCTCTGCTCCTATTTATAACAAGCCTCCTGAGTCTGATAATAAAAGAGTAACTAGAAGTCAGACCAGGAATAAGGTAGCAGAGGAGGATTCAAAAGAATGCAAAATGAGGAAGTAAAAGGATGGAACCCCCACTGAATGGTTAGAAAGGCTAAGGAAAAGCTTGCAATTATACCCTGGATTAGATCCTGATGGTCAAATTGGGCAGGTGTTATTAAAAACCCAGTTTGTGGCAAAATCCTGGGAAGATATAAGAAAGAAATTAGAAAAGATTGAGGATTGGCATGACAGAGATTTGGGCGAATTATTGAGGGAAGCTCAGAAAGTGTATGTAAGAAGGGAAGAGGAAAGTCAGAAGAGAGGCCAAAATTCTTGTGGCAGCTGTTAGAGAAGGACAGAGTAATGACAAAAGACGGTGGAATCCTAAGGAAAAACAGGCAGGAGCATTAAAGAAGGACAAACCGCAGGTAATGGAATGCTATTATTGTGGGAGAAAAGGACACATGAAAAGAAACTGTAAAAAAAGAATACAAGATGAACGAGTGTTTAAAGACTGGGGGGGGGTCAGGGGCTCTATTTGCTGGGGACCCAAAAATCCAATGAGCCCTTGATAAAATTAAAGTTAGGTCCTCAGCAAGAAGAAATCGAGTTCCTTGTGGACTCAGAGGCCAAAAGATCTACGGTCCAGAAATTACCATTAGGGTGTACAGAATCGAAAGAAAAGCTCCAAGTAATATGAGCAAAAGGGAATGCTTCAAGGTACCCCTTATTAAAAATGTAGAGATAGAGGTCCCAACTACATTTAAAATTGGAACTTTTTTTTTTTGGTACCTTAAGCTAAATATGATCTATTAATAAGAAACCTAATGATTAAATTGGGAATTAATCTGGAAGTAAACAAAGATAAATTAAATGTAAAAATATGTGTTTTAACTACAGAACATGAGAATAAAATTAACCCAGAAGTCTGGTATACTCCAGACTCAGTAGGAAAGTTAAATATTAAACCAATCACTGTTCTGATAGAAGACCCAGATAACCCAATTAGGGTTAGACAATACCCTATTTCACAGAAAGGTCGAGAGGGTTTACAACCTGTAATAAAAAGATTTAACCCAGGGGTTATTAGAACCCTGCAGGTCACCTCATAATATTTTAATATTGCCAGTTAGAAAACAAGTCAAAGGGGCCTTATCGACTGATATTAAATCAAACTTTTTAACTTAAATGGTAACTGCAGCTAGCTAAGATAACAGGAGCACTGTGTGGAATAGCTGTCATCTTATACATCTGTAGTCAAAACCCAGTACCGTGTATTATGGTTTCAGTTATACTGCTTGGTGTGGACCTGTGGCAAATGGTTAACGGTTTACGGGTTTGCAGCCTGTTTGCAGCCGGCGTCTCTGCCAGGTCTGCCAAGCAGGTGCAGAGTTCTGAGCCTCAGTTCTGTTCTCCCGCAAGGAAAACAAAGCGAGAGGTTATAGTTCAACGTTATAAACATAATTTGTCTTTGTAGTTGTTTAATGTGTGTGGGGGAAACTAAATAGGAACTTAAGACTCATAAATATTAAGGAAGCTAAACCAGAGTTTTGGCAGTAGTTTTACATACCGCACAAACACACTTTAAGGGAGACGGATCACCCCCTTCGGAACAGACAGGGGGTCACATTCCAGTGGTCAGTGTCCATACTATTCTGAGTGTGTTCTTAAGCTTATGGCAGACCTTGGAACAGAGTTACCTAAACTAAGTTTTAATTTCTGGTGTCCTATACATGGACCTGAGAATTTTTCATGTAAACCAATTTTTATTTTTAAATGTTTTTACTGTGACCAGAACGTCTGGGTGCAGTTTGGAAACGATTTCTGGTGTAACCGATGTAAATTGCGGTCCGACTAAGACAGAATTGAACGCTCAGGCAAACTTAAACAAATATTCGGTGAGAATTTAGAAAGTTTAAAGAATCAGTGAGACTAGTGAAACTTATATGGTAAGGAGATAAATACAAACTCATCACTATGGTATGGGAGGAGATGTAAAACAAAGTAATAACTTAGCCCCTCAGTGTGGGGAGTGCACAAGCGCCTGTATCTCTCCAAACGGAGACAGGAGTTTTATCTTGAGAATTGCTTTGAATTCAGGTGCATCCACTGTAGGACAAGCACTGCCCGGCACCTCTTGCCTCGGGTATGGTATTACTGTTATCAGTTTAACTGGTACAGAAGAATGCCCAAAGCTGCCCTTTAAGCTGTGTAATAGAACACTAGAAAAATTGGCGAGGTGGAGGTGGGGGCAGAAGCTGCGGAGGAAAACTGGAGAAGAGATAAAGAGCTCTTGTGGCGGCTTTACAGCAGGGGGGTCCCAGACACAAGGAGAAACAGGGGCTCCGGGAGGCGGAGGCCCTTGGAAACCCCCTGATGGGGGTCAATTGATGTGCATGGTGTAAACGAACAGGACATTAGAAGAACGAGTAGAAAAATCACAAACGCCCCCAGAACCCAGGCCCCTTTGAGGTGAGCTTTTGCTCACCTATTCCTACTCAATAAATTACTTTTAAATTTATTATTGGACTTTGAGTCAAATTCACTTATAACAATTTGGTGCCCTGACTCGGATCTAGACTACCTTGGTTCAGAAATCCGCTCCAGGAGGGCGCTCCTGTCCTCGGACGGTCCTGGAGTAAGGGACCTCTGGTCCTAAGGTCTCCTAGATCCACGAACCGAGATAGGCTGAGCAAAAGGAAACTGCAGTTCCCCGTAATTTTTGTGCACGAAGATCCAAACGAAGACTCCAGGAGGAAGTGAGTTGTGTTGAGCCGTCCGGTCGAAAGGCTTAGGACGAAGACCCTGAGAGAGGGTGAGTATAAAAGGCAAGCCGTTCAGTCGGGGATTTTCCCCCTTCAATTGGGGAGGGGGCCCAGGGTGCGAGTGACTGAGCCGTCCAATTGCGGACGAAGCGAGTGTGGACCTCCTAGTAGTGCGGTTCTCATTGTCCGCGAGGGCGTGAGCCACCAATGGAGGGAAGCGATTGTGTACTGTGTGAAAGGAAGGCACCTTCGGAAGATGGGACAGAAGGGGAGTAGGTCTTCTGTTTCCATGCAGGCGGAGCGGGTGGGATTGCCCGACATACCTCGAGATAGTCCATTAGGTATAATGATTAAACATTGGGATGACTATCCCTCTAGTAAAGGAAAATCAAGAAGAAAGATGGTACATTATTGTATGAAGGTGTGGGGAGGGAAACAAATCAGACAGGACCCAATAATTTGGCCAATATTTGGGTCCTTTGAAGATTGGATATGTCAGGCTTTGAACATCTATGTGAATAATAAAAAACCCTTTAGCCAGGAGGAAAGTGAGTGTGCCTTTTTATGGATAGGAGGGGACACTCAAACCAATCTATACCCTCTAAGGGAAATGAAAAAAGAAAAGAAGAAAAATTGGGAGTTGGACGAATCACAAATGTCCCTTCCACCTTATGCTTCCCCACCTCCCCTTCAGGATGATTCAGTCCCAGTCCAAAATCCTAGCCCCTCTGCTCCTATTTATAACAAGCCTCCTGAGTCTGATAATAAAAGAGTAACTAGAAGTCAGACCAGGAATAAAGTAGCAGAGGAGGATTTAAAAGAAACTGCCGAAAATGAGGGTCTATTATATCTTTTAAGAGAAATCGCCATGAGGGGCCCAAATCCAGGAGTGGGATTTGTATCAGTTCCTCTCAACTCCGGCGACGTTAGAGAATTCAAAAAGGAAATGGGAAATTTATTAGAAGACCCTTTAGGGGTAGCCGAGAGATTAGATCAATTCCTCGGTCCAAATATGTATACCTGGGATGAAATGCAGGCCATTTTAAAGATCTTATTTACTGCTGAAGAACGCAATATGATTAGGACAGCGGGAATGAGGCACTGGGACCAGAGACATCAGCAGGGACCTGCAGCTGACCTAAAGTGGCCCCTGCAGAGACCTAATTGGGACAATCAAAACCCAGCCCACCGGAATGATATGGTGGACTTATGAGACATTATTGTACAGGGCATCAGAGACTCTGTTCCTTGAGGACAGAATGTTAACAAAGCATTTAATGAACGCCAGAGAAAGGAGGACACCCCCACTGAGTGGTTAGACAGGTTAAGGAAAAGCTTGCAATTATACTCAGGATTAGATCCTGATGGCCCAATTGGACAAGTGTTACTGAAAACCCAGTTTGTGGCAAAATCTTGGGAAGATATAAGAAAGAAATTAGAAAAGATTGAGGACTGGCACGACAGAGGTTTGGATGTATTATTGAGGGAAGCTCAAAAAGTGTATGTACGAAGGGAAGAAGAAAGTCAGAGAAAGCAAGCCAAAATTTTTGCGGCAGCTGTTAAAGAAGGACACAATAATGACGGGAGATGAGGGAGTCCTAAAGGGAGTCAGGTGGGGCACTAAAAACAAATAAACTGCAGGATGTAGAATGTTATTACTGTGGGAAGAAGGGGCATGTTAAACCAACCTGTAGGAAAAGAATGCGGGATGAGCAAGTGTTCGAGGAGGATTAGGGGGGTCAGGGGCTCTATTTGCTGGGGACCCAAGAATCCAATGAGCCCTTGATAAAATTAAAGTTAGGTCCTCAGCAAGAAGAAATCGAGTTCCTTGTGGACTCGGGGGCCGAAAGATCTATGGTCCAGAGATTACCATTAGGCTGTACAGAATCAAAAGAAAAGCTCCAAGTAATAGGAGCAAAAGGGGAACCTTTCAAAGTGCCCTTCATTAAGAATGTAGAAATCGAGGCCCCGAATAAATTTGGAATTGGAACATTTTTGTTGGTACCTGAAGCTGAATATAACCTATTAGGAAGAGACCTAATGATTAAGTTAGGAATTAATCTGGAAGTAAATAAAAATAAATTAGATGTGAAAATATGTGTTTTAACTACAGAAGATGAAAATAAAATTAACCCTGAAGTCTGGTATACTCCAGAATCTGTGGGAAAATTAAATATCAAACCAGTCACTGTCTCAATAAAAGATCCAGATAATCCAATCAGGGTTAAACAATACCCTATTTCACAAGAAGGTCGGGAGGGTTTACAACCTGTGATAGAAAGACTCTTAGCCCAGGGATTATTAGAACCCTGCATGTCATCCCATAATACTCCGATATTGCCAGTTAAAAAGTCAGATGGGTCTTATCGACTGGTACAGGACTTGAGAGCCGTAAATGAACGGACTATCACTCGATTCCCTGTGGTAGCCAATCCCTATACCATATTAAACCAACTAACTCATGACCTTAAATGGTATAGTGTAATTGATTTAAAAGATGCATTTTGGGCTTGCCCTTTGGATGAAAGTTGTAGGAATTATTTTGCCTTTGAGTGGGAAGATATAAAAACCCACCGGAAATAGCAACTGAGGTGGACTGTTCTACCTCAGGGGTTTACAGAATCTCCTAATCTATTCGGGCAAGCCCTGGAACAATTGCTGGAGTCTTTTGAATTAAGTCCTGGGTTAGCCCTGATTCAATATGTAGACGACCTGTTAATTGCTGGGAGAGAACAAGAAGAAGTCAGAACAGAAAGTATTAAGTTATTAAACTTTCTGAGTTTGAAAGGGTTAAAGGTAGCCAAATCAAAGCTACAGTTTACAGAAGAGGAAGTTAAATATTTAGGACATTGGTTAACTAAAGGCCATAAGAAACTAGATCCTGAACGAATACAAGGAATCTTATCTTTATCTGCTCCCACCAGCAAAAGACAAGTAAGACAACTTCTAGGATTATTGGGGTACTGCCGACAATGGATAGACAATTATAGTAGTAAAGTTTTTATATGAAAAATTAACTAAGGACGGATTAGTAAAGTGGGAACATAAAGATGAAGAACAGTTAGAAATTCTGAAAAGAGATTTAATACAAGCACCAGTTTTAAGCCTGCCAGACATACGTAAGCCGTTCTATTTATTTGCAAATATTGACAATGGAACAGCATACGGAGTTCTAACACAAGGCTGGGCAGGACAAAGGAAGCCAGTAGGTTATTATTCTAAAATCCTAGACCCAGTCAGTAGGGGATGGCCAACTTGCTTACAGGCGATTGTGGCCACAGCCTTGTTAGTAGAAGAAGCAGGAAAAGTAACCTTTGGAGGGGAATTGAAAGTATTCACTCCTCATAATATACGAGGGGTATTGCAACAACGCGCTGATAAATGGCTCACAGACAGCAGACTTTTAAAATATGAAGGTATCTTAATTCATTCTCCTAAACTACACATAGAAACAACCTCAGCACAGAACCCTGCACAATTCTTGTATGGGGAACCCGCTGGTGATCTAGTCCATGATTGCCTGCAGGTGATCAATTTACAGACTAAAATAAGGGAAGATTTAGAGGAGGATGGACTAGGAGAAGGACAGAAATTGTATGTTGATGGATCTTCACGAGTAGTTGGAGGCCACCGAAAATCGGGATATGCCATTGTAGATGGATCAACATACCAGGTTAGGGAATCGGGAGCTTTAGATAAGACTTGGTCAGTGCAGGCATGTGAATTGTACGCCCTGTGGAGGGCGTTAAAGCTTCTCAGTAACAAGGTGGGAACAATCTTTACAGACTCCAAATACGCATTTGGAGTAGTACACACATTTGGGAAAATTTGGGAGGAACGAGGACTGATTAATACAAATGGGAAAAACTTAATACATGAAAAATTAATAATTGAAATTTTACAGGCATTGAGGGGTCCAAAGAAAATAGCGATAGTGCATGTGAAAGGGCATCAACGGGGACTAGCAGCAACTGTTAGAGGAAATAATCTAGCAGACGCAGAGGCGAAAAGAGCTGCATTATTATTAATAAATGCCAAATTCACAAATAACAAATTCACTTATAACATCCTGGAAACCCATCCACCATCCCAATGAAGGACCACGATGCCATTAAGCTCTTTATTGGACAGATCTCCCGTAACCTGGACGAGAAAGACCTCAAACCGCTCTTCGAGGAGTTCGGGAAGATCTGTGAACTGACGGTGCTGAAGGACATGTTCATTGGCATGCACAAAGGTGAGTTACCTCCTGAACTTTCCCGGGAGAGGTTGGGAGAGGAAGGCAGGCTCCTGCTCCCTCCCTGGGTCTCCCTTTCTCTCTTGCTTTTAGATTTAATTTCATTTTATTTAATTTTTGGTTGACCCGAGGGCGGAGGTGGCAGGCTTGTGGGGGGATTTGTAGTCCGCTTCAAACTCAGAGGTGGAAGAGAGTGAATTGCTCCAGGGGAGGGGGGTGTATTTAATTTTGGTTTTGCTCAGCATGGGAACTGGGATATAAACAACAACAAAAAAGCCTACCTCAAGCAGGGCGGGGAGTGGGTGTATGAAATCGTGACGTGCATGTGTTAGAGAGGGTGAGCCATGAGGGATGGGTGGCAACTTAGTCCAGAGGGGAGAAGTCTCTGAGCAAGCATATTCCAAGAACTGCTTTAATGTGCTCAAAGTCCATCCTGGGAACTTTTTAGGTTTTCTTTACAGGCAGTGGAGACGTACTCCCCGTTCAATGCCTTGCTCACTCCAGCTTTGCCCCCTCCTTTCCCTGCTTAGCTTAGGCTCTCAGAAGTGCATTTCAGATTAGATGATGCTACGTTTTGGGGGTGGAGGATGATGTGTGTAGTGAGGGAGAGATGCTGTGATGGGTTGACCCTGGCTAGATGCCAGGTGCCCACCAAAGCCCACTCTATCACTCCCCCTCCTCAACTGGGCAGGGGGAGAAAAATATAACAAAAGGCTTGTGGGTGGAGATAAGGACGGAGAGAGATCACTCACCAATTACTGGCACGGGCAAAACAGACTCGACTTGGGGGAATAAACAAATTTAATTTATTACCAATCAGACAAGAGGATAATGAGAAATAAAACCAAATCTTAAAACACCTCCCCCATCCCTCCCTTCTTCCCGGGCTTCACTTCTCCCCCGATTTCCACCTCCTTCCCTCCAGCGACACAGGAGGACAGGGGACGGAGGTAGGGGTCAGTTCCTCACACATTGTTTCTGCTGATCCTTCCTCCTCAGGGGGAGGACTCCTTCCCCCGCACCAGCGTGGGGTCCCTCTCACAGGAGACAGTCCTCCACGAACTTCTCCAAGGTGAGTCCTTCCCATGAATGACAGTTCTTCACGAAATACTTCAACCTTGGTCCTTTCCATGGTGTGCAGTCCTTCAGGAAGGGACTGCTCCAGCGCGAGTCCCCCAAGGGGTCCCAAGTCCTTCCAGCAAACCTGCTCCGGCGTGGGCTTCTCTCCACGGACCACAGGTCATAGAATCATAGAATCATAGAATCATAGAATGGTTTGGGTTGGAAGGGACCTTAAAGATCATCTAGTTCCAACCCCCCTGCCATGAGCAGGGACATCCCGTCCCTCCAGCATGTCAACTGCACCACTCAGCTTGGTGTCGTCGGCAAACTTGCTGAGGGTGCACTCGATCCCACTGTCCATGTCACTGGCAAAGATGTTGAAGAGCACCAGTCCCAATACCGATCCTTGAGAGACACCACTCATCACCGGTTTCCACTCAGACACTGAGCTGTTGACCACAACTCTTTGAGTGCGACCATCCAGCCAGTTCCTTATCCACCGAGTGGTCCATCCATCAAACCCACATGTTTCTAATTTGGAGACAAGGATGTCATGCGGGACAGTGTCAAATGCTGTGGACAGCATTATTGGGGCTTGGCTTTAGGACGGGGGTCATGAGAGGATTTAGCTAGTTGGAATATGGGTAGGAACAGCATGTCTGTGTTCCTAGAGTGGAGTTAGGATGTAATGGAAATGGTTAACAAGAAAGGAATGTGCCTACGTGTGAAAGTAATAAACAACTATTGACAAGATGGATGCCAGCTAGAAATTACGACGAGGAAGTGAACCTGAACCGAGATAAGAGCGAACCAGTGAGACTGAGAGGTCAACGTGTGAATAGTGCTATTAACCAATAGTAATTAGCTTCGTAGTGTGTGGACACGTATGCGGAACTTAACGGGCTATATTAAAAGCAGCTTTCTGATAATAAAACGAGACTTGCTGAACATCATCGGATGGGCATTTCTTCCGTCGATCTCCAACAAAATGCCTTGCACAAGTCCAGATAGATGACATCAGTTGCTTTAGCCTTGTCCACCAATGTTGTAACTGATTGGTGTTACTGATTGGTTCGGCCTTGGCCAGCGGCAGGTCTGTCTTGGAGCTGGCTGGCATTGGCTGTCGGACATGGGGGAAGCTTCTGGCAGCTTCTCTCACAGAAGCCACCCCTATGTGTCCATCCCCCCTCCCCGGTCCCCACCAAAACCTCGCCACACAAACCCAATACAGATGCTTAGATCCTTGGGTAGGAAAGTAGGGCTTGCAGGGACGAAGTTGAAGATAATTTGCATGGTAGCCCTGCTTAGGAACAGGAGATACTCAGGAGTGAGGCAAGCCACTATTAACTCAGGTTCTGTATATATGTGTGTGTGTATCTATGTCATTAGGTATGTAGTTATTAAAACAAAAATAAGAAAAAAAAAGGAAAAAGGTCAGATCAGAAGTAAATGGGGTGTGACTCCGGATTTAGTGCAGGAAGAGAAAGGGTTTTGCAGGAGGCCATGGGGGGAGTGGAAGTTGCATGTGTTACTTGAGAGGTTCAGTACCAGTATCTACTCCAGCTTGGTGGACTCCTGGCAGGGAGAGTCACTGGTAATGGCATTACTGGTTTCACAGCTTTCCAGATGTCTTGGTGAGCTGTAAATCTTGAACTTAATGGCATGTTTATCAGGCATCTCTTTCCCCTTTCCACTCACTCCCGTCTCTTCCACCCTCAGGAAATGTAAATGAAAATATACCCTGACAGTGCAAAGTACCAGTTTCACACAGGCTAGAAAAAATGTTCCGGGCTTGGGGACCAGGAACTCAGTCTAAGTTATAGGATATTTCTTCCTTCCTTTCTTGATGGTTGCTCCAAACACCCTTCTCATATTTACAATGACCAGTGTAACCATTTTGAACCTTGCTTTCTTTTCAGACGAGCTTCCTAGAAGCCATATCAAAGTCTGATAGGCATCATTTAAACACGACATCTGTACTATAATAATTGTTAATAATAACAATAAAATAGTGGTAAGAAGCACAGGGAAAGAAAGGTCCTGGGAGGTTTCATCTAATAGATGAGGCATAGTGAGAGTAGCCACTGAGCTTGTGTGTTCGCGTGTGTTTGCAAAAATCATCTAAGGTTTCTGTAAAATAAAAATAACAACAGTAAAATCTACACTGAAGACAATTGCTCAACAAAGCCTAAAGGAAATCTTTGAGCTAACACCTTGATAAAGGATTTTTGTGGTGGGAGGAAGTTATTTTGATTTGTTGATGAGATTTTATTCCTTTGTTATGTTCTATTTTAAACCTGTAATTAATCAATCTATGCACTAACTTTAATTTCTATTTCATAGCTGTGAATTCTTCCTCTTTCAGTTCAGTTTTGCTTTTACTGTATGCCTGTATTCACAGAGACAAACTCAGGAAAGGTGGGAGGGAGGGAGAGAGAGGGATCATTTATCTTGCTTGAATGTGTTTAACACATACTTCTGAATTAAGCAAGATACTAACTTAATTTTCCTTCATTTCATTTCTGTTCTAAAGCTGTAGCCTAAGAAAAAAGCCAGGTGGGAAATCTTGTCACCTCATCAACCCAAATTGCATGAGTTCAACTTGAAAGAAACAGTCATTTTTAACCTCCTAGAAGTTTTGGACTTTGCAAAGAAAAATGATGATGATGATGATGATTGTTATTTTGCAGGCTAGGGTTTGAGTGAAGCTTCAACAGACATCGAGTTGCCAGTGTTTCAGAGATTGGTTTTATTTAGTACATCCAAGAAGAATCTGAACTCCTTTCTAGTGATGCCACTGATTTATTAGCTAATCCTAATAAAAATGTGCCTCTGGCTACCTGGAAAAAAAAATTACTTTCTTGCCAGTAGTGATTAATTACTATTAAGTCAAAAGCATGATGGAGCTCTAAAGGACGAGGACTGTGCTTGGCTTTTAAAAATTATTTTATTTCATTTTATTTCATTTTTAATCTATTATTTTTCTTTTTCCCTTCTCTAAATGCAGTCATGTGAAGCATAGTATTCACTCAGATCTCCTTAATTTGGCTTTGCTTTGCAGGCGTAGGTGTAGAATTGCATAAAGATAGTGCAACTTGGCTCTCAGGGGTAGGATTGCAATATGAAACCCCAATAAGTTTTCCATAAGTGATGCATAATGCTGTGGTGGGTTGACCCTGGCTAGATGCCAGGTGCCCACCAAAGCCCACTCTATCACTCCCCCTCCTCAAATGGGCAGGGGGAGAAAAATATAACTAAAAGCTCATGGGTGGAGATAAGGACAGAGAGAGATCACTTGCCAATTACTGGCACAGGCAAAACAGACTCGGCTTGGGGGAAAAAACAAATTTACTTTATTACCAATCAAAATCAGAGGATAGTGAGAAGTAAAACCAAATCTTAAAACACCTCCCCCATCCCTCCCTTCTTCCCGGCCTTAATCTCTTTCCCGATTTTCCACCTCCTCCCCACAGCGGCACAGGGGGAACAGGGAATGGGGTTGGGGTCAGTTCATCACACGTTGTTTCTGCCGCTCCTACCTCCTCAGGGGGAGGACTCCTTCCCCCACACTAGTGTGGGGTCCCTCTCACGGGAGACAGTCCTCCACGAACTTCTCCAACGTGAGTCCTTCCCATGACTGACAGCTCTTCACAAACTGCTTTAGCATGGGTCCATTCCATGGGGTGCAGTCCTTCAGGAAGGGACTGCTCCAGCGCGAGTCCCCCAAGGGGTCACAAATCCTGCCAGCAAACCTGCTCTGGCGTGGGCTCCTCTCTCCATGGGCATCCACCTGCTCCGGCGTGGGGTCCTCCACGGGCTACAGGTGGTCATCTGCTCCACCATGGACCTCCATGGACTGCAAGGGGACAGCCTGCCTCACCATGGTCTTCACCACAGGCTGCAGGGGAATCTCTGCTCCAGCGCCTGGAGCACCTCCTCCCCCTCCTTCTTCACTGACCTTGGTGTCTGTGGAGTTGTTTTCTCTTACATCTTCTCACTCCTCTCTCCAGCGGCAAAGTGTGCAGCTTTTTTTTTTCTTCCCTCTCTTCCTTTTTTTTTCTTAATTATGTTATCACAGAGGCGTTACTGATTGGCTCGGCCTTGGCCAGCAGCGGGTCTGTTCTTGTAGCCAGCTGGCATTGGCTGTGTCGGGTCGGACATGGGGGAAGCTTCTGGCAGCTTCTCTCACAGAAGTGACCCCATGTCCCTGTGGGCAACATTATCGAAAATTGGCTATAAAATAAGGGTTATGAGAAAATCTAGCTAAGTTAGAATATGAGGAAAAACAGAATCTCTGAATGTCTTTGTTCTTAGAGTAAAGTCAGGGCTGTAATACTAGCTGGGCCCCTTTCGGCTGTGTGCTAGGGAAGATAAGAAAGGAATGTGAAGGACTTGTGAAAGTAATAAACATCAATTAAAGGAAGATGGATCCCTGAGAAGAACAGGACATGATGGTGAGGAAGTGAACCTGAACCGAGATAAAAGCGAACCACTAAGACTGAGAGGTCATATGTGATTAATGCAATTAGCCAATGGTAATTAGCTTTGTAGTGTGTGAATACGTATGCAGAAGTTAATAGTGTATAAAACACGTAGCGTTCTGATAAATAAAGAGAGACTTGCCGACATTACAGAATGGGCATTTCTCCCGTCACCGCCGACATGTCCCCCCCCTCCACTGCTACCAAAACCTTGCCACGCAAACCCCATACAAATGCTTATACATTAATTGATCCATCACTTATTTGATTTCATTCCTAATCCAGGGGATGAGGCTGCAGCAGTGGTATATCCTGAAAGGTTAATAGTGGGCTGTAGTTTATTTAGGTGTATGAAGAGCAAACCTTGGGTGTGGAGGGAGATAAGGTGGGTTTGTGTTGGGAGGAAGGAAGAGACAGGAATTAGCTTAAAGCAAAAACGTAGCAACCAAAGCAAATTCAGGTGTAAATCCATTGAAATGAGAACACAGGATGTGTATTCTTGAAAATATTCTGAAGAGATCCTATTGTGGTGCTGCTGTATAGCAGGAAGAAATTGAAAATTAAGAACCTGAAGATAAAGTACATGACTATGCCCCCTTCACAAAAAAAACTATCACAAAAGGAGAGTGAAGTCCCAGGTTCTCTCACCAGCAATCCCCACTGATACCAGGCCAGATACCAGGGAAGAGGCAAGGAGCATGATTCTCTTGCAGACACACAAATTGAGAAAAGAGTACTGGGGAAGTTGCATGTGAGGGAAGGTGGGAAAGGCTTGCCAGATCCCTGAGAAAACAAGCTTTCATGGCACAAGCGTAGCTGCTGCATATTTCACCAGTTCCTGCTTCTCTCCACAGGAAAAGACTCCTGTCGTGGTACTTTGCTCTAGGGCTGGGAAGAGGCTGTGTGCTGAGATCTGCGGGTAATTTGCCCAGGCTGAGCTGACCCACCCATGTGCTCACAAACACACACACACACAGAACAGCCATATTATAATGCATTATCTTTGAAGTCATTTAAGGCCAATTTAAGTGGTATTTAGTATAATATTTATGAATTAATGTAATCTAAATATAGGATTGTCCCCATAGGTTTAAACAGCCTTTTCTATCAAAGCTTGCTTGTACCCAAGGCCTGGAATGTGTTTTAATTTGAAATACACAGGTCTCCATAATATTCTGTTTAGGAAGTCAGAAGAAATCATTATTCCACATTTAACTGAGATTTACTGAAACACACGCATGAGTGCACTTAAAGAGTAGACACAGAGTGTAGTGGGAAAGCAAGTCTTCCATAGACCTGAGAGCTATAACATTCTTTCAATATTAATTTTGGGGGAAAAAAAGCACAAAACCCCCAAAACCTCCTTGAAATCCACCATTGCAGTCCTGTGGTTAGGATGGTGTTCCTACCTGACCCAAATCTCACTCAATAAGCATTCAATGCAGCTATAAAAATGCAGTATGAAAAGAATACTTTAGTTATTTGCTGGTTTACCTTCTCAAAAGTATAAATAATTTTGCAATTTAAGACACTTCGGGGGTAGATAAAACAAGGCTTCCATTCATTATATTCTGTTCTGTTTGATTGCAAAGACAGGTGATAGAAAAATTAAAACCTTGTTAAGTCTAAGGATGTTTATGAAGATTTTTGATATCTCAGAAATTCAAAGGTGCAATGAAAATGAGCAGTGAGTTAAGATTATATATTTGTATATATGTATAAATGTAGTGATTTGTGTCTGTGTATATATACAGAAAAAAGAGATGCCTAAACATTCGTGCCTATAGCATTTGGGAAATGGAAATTTAGTTGAAAAGAAGCACAATGCAATATAGGTGCTGAATAAACTTCTCCATAAATGAAACATAAGGCTTGCCTAGGTGAAAGCAACACATGCAGCATTTAGTAGGGTAGTAAACCAAACAAATTTTAGGGAGGTAAATGCACAAATAAACTGGAATAAAACATAAGAGGCTTTATGCCTTAAGGTCTAAAGAACAACCCCTTAAAACAATCAAAATGTAATTGAATAGCTTGATGGAAGAGAGAGGAAAATAGCAATCCCCTGTATATTATAATCTCCTGTACAGATGAGCATGTATGTGTTTTGATAAAGTCAAACAGATAGCACAGATTGCTTCATAAATTAGAAGGCTATATGTTAACTCTTTTTTCAGGAGTCTGGACATGGATTCTGGTTTCTAAAAGAAGCTGCAGCCAGTTACGATGCTGTTGTTATGGTTGTGTCAGCATTTCCAATACAAACTCCAGTTTTCTGGGATCTCTTGCTTGGCTGTTGTGATAGCTTCACTGGGCTAGCCCTTGGCCAGCAACCAACACAGCCGTTCACCCACTTCCTCCCCACCCCCAGGAGATAGGGTAGAAAATGGGGGGCAAGGATAAGGAGGCATGTAGGTTGAGATAAGAACGGTTTAATAATAAAAATAAAAGAAAACTTTAAAAAAAACCCCTAATATTAAAATAGTAGTGATAATGATAACAGTAATAAAATATACAAATGAATGATACACAGAAGAGAATATATGGAAGTTGCACAGTCAATGGAGTAGGTGACGTTGGACACAGCAGGAGGATGGTGCGTAGTCTCTGTTTCATGCTGCATCTGGAACTCATAGCTGGCATATCTAGCACAGTCCATGCTCAGGTTCTGTGGCTTGAAGATGTTGATCTTGAAGAAGTTCTTGGGAGACAGCTTGGGTTCCATTTGAGTTCCTTCTTCATTAACCTGGGGAAATTCTTAACATAAAGCCATTAGTGCAATACACAACAACCACAGCAATGATGATATGCAATTCATCGGCTTTTTTCACCTAACATCAAATTCCCTTGAGGCACACATCGGACTTCCCCATCCTTCTGCATCACCCACCAAGTGCACCCAGGTCCTTGAGCAAAAGTAATCCCATGAATGGGTTTGCCTTTACTCGAGGCAGGAATAATCCAGACTGTTTTTCCCAGCATATTTTTAATGCGAACCACAGGGACTCTATCCCCTTCTACAGTATGTAAAAGTCTTGATTGGGCAAGGCCAGCTCTGTTGGCAGATCCTCTGGTGTTGACTAACCAGGTGGCTTTTGCTAAATGTGTGTCCCAGTGTTTGAAAGTTCCACCACCCATTGCTTTGAGTGTGGTTTTGAGCAGCCCATTGCATCGTTCGACTTTCCCAGAGGCTGGTGCATGACAGGGAATGTGGGACACCCACTCAGTGCCGTGTTCTTTGGCCCAATTGTCTATGAGATTGTTTCAGAAATGGGTTCCATTGTCTGACTCAATTCTGTCTGGGGTGCCATGTCACCACAAGACCTGCTTTTCAAGGCCTAGAATAGTGTTTTGGGCAGTGGCATGGGGCACAGCATATTTCTCCACCCGGTGGTTGCTTCCACCATGGTGAGCACGTAACACTTGCCACTGCAGGTTTGTGGGAGCGCCAGGCCTCTCAATATTTATATTTTAACCACCGTCCTTTATACCAAAGATGTTTTAACCTCTTGGCTTGCTTGATCACAGCACGTTTCACATTCGCGAATAACCTGTTCAGTAGCATCCATGGTTAAGTTCACACCTCGATCAGGAGCCCATTTATATGTTGCATCTCTTCGTTGATGGCCTGAGGCATCATGGGCCCAGCGGGCTAAAAGTTTTTCACCCTTATGTTGCCAGTCCAGGTCTACTTGAGACACTTTGATCTTAGCAGCCTGACCCACTAGATGATTATCTTGATGTTCTTCAGTGGCTCGACTTTTGGGCACATAGGCATCTACATGACGTGTCTTTACAACCAGTCTCTCTAGCCGAGCAGCAATGTCTTGCCATAATTCATCAGCCCAGATGGGTTTGCCTCTGGGCTTCCAGTTGCTCTGTTTCCATTGTTGTAACCACCCCCACAGGGCATTTGCCACCATCCATGAGTCCGTACAGAGGCAGAGCACTGGCCACTTTTCTCGCTTAACAATGTCTAAGGCCAGCTGGATGGCTTTTACCTCTGCAAACTGGCTTGATTTGCCTTTTCCTTCAGCAGCCTCTGCGACACATCGTGTAGGACTCCACACAGCAGCTTTCCACCTTCGATGTTTCCCTACAATACGACAGGACCCATCAGTGAACAGGGCATATCGTTTCTCATCATCTGGTAGTTCATTATACTGTGGAGCCTCCTCAGCACGTGTCACCTCCTTTTTCAGAGGCATTCCAAAATCTTTGCCCTCTGGCCAGTTTGTGATCACTTCCAAAATTCCTGGATGACTGGGGCTTCCTATTCAAGCCCTTTGTGTGATAAGTGCAACCCACTTACTCCACGTGGCATCAGTTGCGTGGTGTGTGGAGGGAACGCTCCCTTTGAACATCCAGCCCAGCACTGGCAGTCGGGGTGCTAAGAGGAGCTGTGTCTCAGTACCAACCACCTCAGAAGCAGCTCGAACTCCCTCACACGCTGACAATATCTCTTTTTCAGTTGGAGTGTATCGGGCCTCAGATCCCCTGTATCCCTGACTCCAAAACCTTAGGGGCCGGCCTGGAGTCTCCCCTGGTGCTTTCTGCCAGAGACTCAAGTTGGGCCATTCTCCCTGGCTACAGTGTAGAGAACATTTTTAATGTCTTGTCCTGCCCAGACTGGCCCAAGGGCTACTGCATGGACTATCTCCTGTTTGTTTTGCTCAAAGGCCTGCCGTTGCTCAGGACCCCATCTAAAGTCATTCTTCTTCTGAGTCACTTAATAGAGAGGGCTCACAATCTGACTGTAATTTGGAATATGCATCCTCCAAAAACCCACAATGCCTAAGAAAGCTTGCGTTTCCGCTTTGCTAGTTGGTGGAGACATAGCAGTTATTTTGTTGATCACATCCACTGGGATGTGACCACGCCCATCTTGCCATTTTATTCCTAAAAACTGGATCTCCTGAGCAGGTCTTGACTTTGCTTCATTTTATGGCAAAACCAGCTTTCAGAAGGATTTGGATTATTTTCTCTCCTTTCTCAAAAACATCTTCTGCTGTGTTGCCCCATATGATGATGTCGTCAATGTACTGCAGGTGTTCAGGACCTTTACCTTGTTCCAGTACAGTCTGGATCAGTCCATGGCAAATGGTGGGACTGTGTTTCTTCCCCTGGGGCAGTTGATTCCAAGTGTACTGGGCACCCCTCCAGGTGAAAACAAACTGCAGTCTGCACTCTGCTGCCAAAGGAATGGAGAAAAATGTATTAGCGATATCAGTTGTGGCGTACCACTTAGCTGTCTTGGACTCCAGTTTGTATTGAAGTTCTAGCATATCTGGCACAGCAGCACTCAGCAGCGGCGTGACTTCATTCAGGCCCCGATAGTCCACTGTCAGTCTCCATTCTCCATTAGACTTCCAGACAGGCCATATGGGACTATTGAATGGTGAGTGAGTCTTACTAATCACTCCTTGGCTCTCCAGGTGGCGAATCGGTTTATGAATGGGAACCAAAGAGTCTCGGTTGGTGCGATATTGCTGCCGGTGCACTGTTGCGGTAGCAATCGGCACCTGCCCTTCTTTGACCCTCAGTAATCCCACAGCAAAAGGGTCCTCTGAGAGACCAGACAGAGCAGACAACTGTTTAATTTCCTCTTTCTCCAAAGCTGCTATACCAAAAGCCCACCGGTACCCTTTGGGATCCTTGAACTACCCCCTCTTGAGGTAATCTGTACCAAGGATGCAAGGGGCCTCTGGACCGGTCACAATGGGGTGCTTTTGCCACTCATTCCTGGTCAGACTCACCTCAGCTTCCAATACAGTCAGTTGCTGGGATCCCCCTGTGACTCCAGAAATACAGATGGGCTTTATACCACTATGGCTTGATGGCATGAAGGCACATTGTGCACCAGTGTCCACTAGAGCCTTATACTCTTGTGGGTCTGATGTGCCAGGCCATTGGATCCACATGGTCCAATAAATCCGGTTATCCCTTTCCTCCACCTGGCTGGAGGCAGGGCACCTCTAACCCTGATCATGGTATTTGCCACTCACTTGTAAATATGAGTCAGAAGTCCCTTCAAGAGGATCAGAAATGAGATCAGCCCTCTCACTCTGTCTGGAGAGCTGCCCACTGGAGACTGGAGCAGCATATTTCCTGGAAGGATCCCCTTCTGTGATTGCTTTTCCCTGCAACTCATGTACCCGTGCCCCTAGGATCAAGGTAGGTTTTCCATCCCACCTCCTCATGTCCTCTCCATGGTCACACAAGTAAAACCACAGGGTGCTTCGTGGAGCGTATCCTCTGTGTCCTCTCTCTTGAGCAGAGGGACGCTGGCTCTTGATAGCTGAGATACTGGTCCGTACAGGTGGGAAACTGGACATATCCTCTTTGAGTTGCTGGACTTCCTGGGACAGTTTTTCCACAGCTGAGACACAGGCCCATATGGAGGCCGATAGACTTCCTTCGTATTGCCAAAGTTGACCAGCTAATTCATCCACAGTTCGTCTCTCATCTTCTTTCGAGGACATGACTGCTAATGAGTTGGCATATGATGATGGTGCACTCTGTAGAAACTTCCACCACATGGACTGTGTGCATTGGACTTCATCTGGGTCCATGGGTAACTGTTCGTTACCTGGATCATTATAAATCACCTCCAGCACAGCTAATTCCCTTAAATACTGGATACCTTTCTCTATGGTGGTCCACTTAGCTGGGTGACACGTCACATCGTCTTTGAGGGGGTATCTTTCCCTCACACCTGACAGAAGTCGCCTCCAGAGGCTGAGGGTTTGTATCTTTTTCCCAATTGCCTTGTCAATGCCACCTTCCCTAGATAGAGATCCCAGCTGCCTGGCTTCCCTGCCCTCTAATTCCCAGCTACTGGCCCCGGTATCCCAGCATTGGAGAAGCCAGGTAACAACGTGCTCACCCGGATGGCGGCTGAAGTCTTTCTGCAGACATCGCAGCTCACCTAGGGACAGGGATCGGGTGATTATCTCTGGTTCTGCGTCTTCCTCCTGTTCTCGCGATGGCCCTGGTTCACTTTCCTCCTTTGCCGAGCGAGATGACTTTTTTGTGTATTTCTTTTTCTGTACAGGAGCAACTGATACTGGCATGGGTTGGGCCTCTGGTTTGGGTGCAGTAGCAGTATTTGTCGTGGGGGTTGAAGCAGTTGCCGTGCTTGTTACAGGATCTGGACTATCTGCAATATCTGTCATTTTGCTGCCAAATCCAGAGACCTTCCCTTCCCCTTGAGGGTACCGAATAGTGTTGAATAGGATTTGATAGGCTTGGGCCAGGCCCCAGCACATTGCAATGATCTGTGTCTCTCTGGAATTGCCAGGGTGACAACACACTCTTTCCAAATATTTTACTAATTCTTCAGGATTCTGCACTTGTTCGGGTGTGAATTTCCAAAACATTGGAGGTGCCCACTGCCCCAGGTGCTTGTCCATACTGTCCCACACACCCTGCCACTCATAACTATCCCTTGGGGCAGACCTCTGAGTCATATTCCTAAATAGTTGTTTAACCCACAACAGGAGCTGAAACACATTAAAGAGACCCAGCAATAGAAACATGAAGGTTAGAGCATCCCAAGGGTATTCGAAATTCTCACTGAATGAGGAAAAGGAGGTAAAGGAGTGGGGGAAATCACCCCCCTCTGTCTTCCCCGTAACCTGGGTGCGATTACTAACACATTCCGACAGGGGGAGCCCGGGACACGACCATGACGACAACACGGCGAACAAAGAGGCACCCAACCGCGCAGCATATGTCTCCTAGCATCCGGTGGTTGCTTCCACCATGGTGAGCACATAACGCTTGCCACTGCGGGTTTGTGGGAGCATGATATAGCCTCTATTATTTATATTTTAACCATCGTCCTCCATACGAGAGAGGTTTTAACCTCTTGGCTCGCTTAATTGCACGAACCAAAACCGCAATCCCAGAAGAGTGAGAGCTTGAGTGAAAATCAGCTCGAATCCCCCCCCCCCGCCCCTTTCCAGTCAGCCCCGGATAATATACTAAACATGACGGGATATGATCTGGAATATCTCATTGGCACATCCAAATGCCCGTTCTGGGTTTTGCTATTCACTGCGCTTCTCCCTCCCGGTCCTAATGCAGCTGTGAACCAGCCAAACACGGTGGCCTTGAGCTCCAGCAGCAACTAATAACACCAGTACTTTTATCAATGATGTTCTCATAACAAGTCTTGCACTGAAACCAAAACACAGCTATTCTAACTACTAAGAAGAAAATTAACTCTATCCTAGCAAAACCGGAACAGCTGTTAAGTTTTGCACTGAAAGCTGTTCTTCAGCTAGCCCCACTACCATATCAATTAATCATCCTTACAAGAATGGATTTGTCTTGAAGTTACATAATGTGGAGGAAAGAAAGAAATTAAAGTTTGTGTCTCTAGAGCTTTTGAGCTTCATGAGGTTCCTCTCTGCCCATCTCTCCAGCCTGTCGAGGTCCTTCTGAATGGCAGTGCAGCCGTCTGGTGTATCCGACACTCCTCCCAGTTTAGTATCATCAGCAAATTTGCTGAGGAGGCACTCTGTTCCTTCATCTAAGTCATTGATGAATAGGTGGAACAACACTGGACCCAGTATTGACCCCTGGGGGACACCGCTAGATACAGGCCTCCAACTCAATTCCACACCACCAGTGACAACCCTCTGAACTCTGCCATTCAGCCAGTTCTCAATCCACCTCACCATCCAATCATCAAGTCCACACTTCTTGAGTTTGCCAATGAGGATGTCATGGAAGACAGTATCAAAAGCCTTGCTCAAGTCCAAGTATACAACATCCACTGCCCTCCCCTCATCTATCCAGCCAGTTGTCCTGTCATAGAAGGCAATGAGGTTAGTTAAGCATGATTTCCCTTTGGTGAATCCATGCTGACTACCCCTGATGACCTTCTTGTCTTTCACATGCTTGGAGATGGCCTCCAGGATGAGCTGTTGTTCCATTACCTTTCCAGGGACTGAGGTAAGGCTGACTGGCCTGTAGTTCCCTGGGTCCTCCTTATTACCCTTCTTGAAGACAGGGGTGACATTTGCCTTCTTCCAGCCTTCAGGAACCTCTTCTGATTGCCATGACCTCTCAAAGATAATCGAGAGTGGCCTAGCAATGATGTCAGCCAGCTCCCTCAGCACACCTAGGTGCATCCCATCAGGGCTGTGATAGTTTCACTGAGCTAGCCCTTGGCTAGCAGCCAACACAGCCATTCACCCACTTCTCCCCCCACCCCCAGGGGATAGGGGAGAGGATTGGGGGCAAGGGTAAGGAGACTTGTAGGTTGAGATAAGAAAAATTTAATAATAGAAATAAAAGGAAACTTAAAATAATACTAATACTAAAATAGTAGTGATAATGACAGCAATAACAAAATATGAAAATGAGCAATACCCAGTGCAATTGCTCACCACCCACCAACCAAGCCCGGCCTATTCCCAGATAGGAGGAGCAACAATCTCGAACCGAAATTGCAATCCCAGGAGAATGAGAGCCTGAGCAAAAGCCAGAGAGCAAGAAAGGAAGAGACCCTCACTAATTATTATCCACTATTGGTCATGCAGGTTGGAACTGATGAGGAAGCAGAGAGAAGTCCAAACGCAATCAAAAGGGACTTCAGGGCACTGGGGCGATTGGTTGAAGGATCGGGGGCACAGGTAGTGCTTTCCTCAATCTCTTTAGTGGCAGGAACGAATACTGAAAGGAACAGGAACACACACCTGATTGATTAACAGATGGCTCAGGGGCTGGTGCCATGGGCAGAATTTTGGTTTCTTTGATCATGAGGAAGTTTACACAGCACCGGGTCTGATGGCAACAAATGGATTTCAGCTGTCTCAAAGGGGGAAAAGGATTCTTGCTCATGAGCTGGCGAGGCTCATCGAGAGGGCTTTAAACTAGGTTTGAAGGGGGAAGGCGATAAATCTAGGGGATAAATCCTCATCCTGATCAGGTGGCCTGTAGCAAACACCCACCACTCTGTCACCCATGTTAGTCTGACCTTTAATCCTTACCCATAAGCACTCAACCCTCTCATCATTCACCCCAAGGAGCAGCTCCATACATACCAGGTGTTCTCTTACATAAAGGGCAACTCCACCACCTCACCTTCCTGGTCCGTCTCGCCTAAAAAGCTTATAGCCATTTATGGCAATGTTCCAGATGTGCAAACTGTCCCACTATGTTTCAGTAATTGCAATAAGATCGAAGCCCTGCGTCTGCACACAGATCTCTAACTCTTCCTGTTTATTTCCCATGCTGCGTGCATTGATATACAGGCACTTCAGAGAGGAATTAGAGCATGCCAATCTTACAGGAGGGGTAAATGAGGATACCCCACAGACACGTTCTGCAGGCACTTGCTTGGCTGCATTCACTTGCCGGGGTTGTACCCCCTTGAGTTTTGTTTTATTGTTTGGATAATATCTCCATAATTTCCATAATTCCCCCCTGCCCCCTTCCTTCCTAGTTTAAAGCTCTCCTTATGAGGTTGGCCAGTCTGTTGGCAAAGGCATGTGTACCCCTGTTGGTGAGGTGGAGCCCATCACTCCCAAGCAGCTGTTGATCGTCAAACCAGGTCCCATGATTGTAGAAACCAAAACCCTGTTGCCAGCACCAGTGATGCAGCCAGTTTTTTACCTGGAGGACACATCTACTCCTCTTCTCGTCTGCAACCTTAACCAGTAGGATCGAGGAGAAAACAACCTGTGCCCCAAGGCCCTTGACCACCACTCTTAAGGCTCTGAAATCCCTTTTGATAGTTCCCAGGTTGCTCTTGGTATCATCACTTCTCACATGGAAGAGCAGCATGGGGTAGTAGTCAAATGGGTGGACCAGGCTTGGCAGTCTCTCCTTGACATCTCTGATGTGAGCCCCTGGCAAGCAACAAACCTCTCTAGACAAGGGATCAGGTCAGCAGATGGGTGCCTCTGTCCCCTGGAGAAGGGAGTCTCCCACAACAATCACTCGTCATTTCTTCTGGGTGGTCTTGCACAGCACAGGGCCTAGTGGGCCAGTTTCATACTTCGAAGTCATACCCAAATCCTCCTCAGCTTGAAGGGCACTAAACCTGTTTGACAACTGCATGTAGACAGGAGGAGAAGGAGCCTTGTCCTTAACCAGTTGCCAGCGTTCATTCTCTATAGCCTTCTCTATTACCCTCCTTTTTTTCTTAACAGAGGCAGTCAGAATGCTTGGGGCTGACTCACCTTAGGCAACCCCCCTGGATGGACCCTCATTGACATACTCATTTGACTGACTCTCATGTTCTAGAGCCCCATACCTGTTGTGTAAGGGCAGCTTGGAAGGTAAGAGAGTTCTGGAGGGGATTCGCCTATCACCCCAAGCAGGGACCTGTTTCCATTTCCCTCCATCTCTTAGGTCCCCTCCTTCTGCCTGGTGGTAAGAGGGTAGGAGATCCTCTGCTTCTTGAGGAGTCTCCATCTGCTGCCTTTGCCTCAGGGATGGCAGGGTGTGGCTCCACCATTTTATCTCCCTCTCACACTCCCTAATACCCCTTAACCTATCCACTTCTTCCTTCAGTTCTGCCACCATGCTGAGCTGATCATTCACCCGGTCACAGAGCACACAGGTATTGCCTCTGCTGTCCTCCACTAACAGTGACAGGGCCCCCACATTTCAGATATTTATAGACATTGATAAGATCCCCTCTCAGTCTTCTCTTCTCCAGGCTGAAGAGTCCCAGCTCTCTCAGCCTCTCCTCATAAGGCAGATTCTCCAGGCCCCTAATCATCTTTGTGGCCTCTGCTGGATTCTCTCCAGAAGATCCCTGTCCCTCTTGAACTGAGAAGCCCAGAACTGGATGCAGTACTCCAGATGTGGCCTCACCAGGGCAGAGTAGAAGGGGAGAATAACCTCCCTCAACCTGCCGTCCACATTATTTTTAATGCACCCTAGGATACTGTTGGCCTTCTTGGCCACAAGGGCACACTGCTGGCTCATGGCCAGTCTGCTGTCCACCAGCACACCCAGGTCCTTTTCCTCAGAGCTCCTCTCCAGCAGGTCAGCCCCTAACCTGTACTCGTGCATGCGGTTATTCCTCCCTGGGCACAGGACTCTGCACTTGCTCTTCTTGAACCTCATCAGGTTCCTTTCCACCCAACTCTCCAGTGTGTCCAGGTCTCATTGAATGGCAGCACAGCCTTCTGGTGTGTCAGCCACTCCTCCCAGCTTTGTATCATCAGCAAACTTGCTGAGGGTGGATGCTATCCCTACATCCAGGCCATTGATGAAGATGTTAAACAAGACTGGACCCAGTACCGACCCCTGGGGAACACCGCTAGTTACAGGCCTCCAACTAGATTCTGCACCACTGATCACAGCCTTCTGAGCTCTGCCAGTCAGCCAGTTCTCAATCCACCTCACCGTCCACTCGTCTATCCCATACCTTCTAAGCTTAGCTACAAGGATGTTTTCAGTCAACCCTCGTTAATATACTGAACATGATGTTATATGATATGTAATATCTCATTGGCATATTCAAGTGCCAATTTTGGGTTTTGCTAATTATTATGGTTCCCCTCCCAGTCCTTTTCACTTGCAGACTAGCAAAAGACAAAGTCATTGGACTTTCAGCAAGAATTAAATACATTAGGATGTTATCAACATTCTTCTCATAACAAATCCCATGCTGAAATCAAAGCACAGCTATTCTCGCTACTATGTAGAAAATTAACTCTATCCTAGCAAAATCAGGACACGGACTCACTCAGAGGTAGAACGTTTTGCAGGGAGTTATGGTTTATGATGTTACCTCTCCCTTCTATTATTCATTCTCTCTGATTTTTATCTAATCTTTGTCCTGGTGCATCTTAAGAGACAAAGTGAATTTTTATTACATCAGTATAATCTCCAGCTAATCAGCATATATGTACATTACCGTGCCCCCTTTGGCTTTTCATCTGTGTCCATAAATAATAAGAATAATAATTGGGTCTGTTTTTTGTGTTCGTGCATGTGTTTGTGTGTGTTGATATCAGGTATAATTGTGTTGGTCTCAGTTGTACTTCTTCATTTCAGTCAGTTTGTTTTAGCACCATTGGACCTAGCTTCGTGCAGATTGTCTTGACTATTGTCCAGATTAATTTCCCGGTGCCTAACGCTTAAATCATGGAAACAATTAAAGCATACACATACACATCTTCTCGCAGTGACTGAACTTTGCTGTTAACTTGTACACACGTTTCCATGGCACTACAGGCAACATGCCCAGTGCATGTGGACTGTGGAGTAGTTAATAAATCCCCCTATATGGGTGTTTAACCTCTGAATTTTTAGTGCATACTTGCTATTCTTTCTTGGGTAGGAGGATAGTACATCGCATGTCTTTGAACAGGAAGCTCAGAGACTAGATTTTTGGCTTTCGATTGTTGATATTTTTCCACTGCTTGCTGTGTAGCACTTAGCCTGCCACTCAGGTCTGAAAATTTTGCAGTTGAGCTCCTATATATTTTTTCTCCTCCCTTTCCAGCTCTGGAAGAACAATGACAGTAATACTTCCTCATAAAGTAAGACTTGTGCTATACTTTGAAATTTTCATCCTCTGTATAGATGTCTTGTGCATTTTAAACAAATTGCTCTGCTTTCTGTTTAAAATACCCTGATTTGGCAGAGTAAGGCAATGGCAGTGCCTCTGTGTTAAGCAGGCAGACTTCAGATTGGCTTCTCAGTGGCTTATGGTGATATTCGCATCCGACACACAAACTATAATGCTTGTGTCCTGTCCTGCAGTGCCAGGATTAGTCCTTTCTGAGTTGTCCAAGACTGATCATAAACACTGTACCAGAGTTTAATCAGATACGACAAAATCTTCAGTAAAAAAGGCACATACACTCATGGACAAATTTTAGACCTATGTACTAAACAGCAGCGAACCCCTTGGGAAAGGGCCTATATCTCTTCTAGATGAAATGTAGTTATGGTACAGAGCTGTCCATCCATCAAAGTGTGAGCTTAATTCATATTGTGGAAAGCCTCACAGAAAGCAATAGGTTCTTAAAGTTGAGCAGGTGCTTAAATGCTTTGCTGGATCCATGGAAATCTGCAGTTGAGATTAAATAATTAAGAATAGGGGTGTTACAGAAACCAAATAAAAAGCGTAATTCTGTGACTCAGAAATAACATTCTGTGGCAGAACACTGAAATCATGAAAGAAACACCATGTACCTTGAACACCTTGCAGCATGGATTGGGCTCAGACCCTTCCTATATTTAAAAATATTTCTTCCTGATCTTTTTTATGGACAGATTAGATTTGGCCTGGGAATGGGATTTGCTCTGAGCAAAGAGAAACACTGAATATTTTCAGTTCTCATCTTCAGTTTTCTTTTTTTATATCAAACCTTTTTCCCTGGCCCCTCCAGCTCCACTCCCTGTTTTGACAACCCAGCTCATTTATCAGATGGGAAAAGAGGAAGGAGGGAACGAGAATATTTTTGGTTTCTTCTGTTTTGCATGATATAATCCCGCCTTTCCTTAGTAAATAGGAGCTCCGATCTGAAACTGGTCACAGTTTATTGTACTCAGGACTAGACCAGATTGGGTCCTGAGTCTCTGTCAACCATGTAATAAAGAGACCAGAGTTTTACACTTTACACAGATAAAGTTGATACTTAGTGTAATATCTCTTGATCCATTATTCCTTTGCATTTTAATTTTGGATATTTGTTTGCATGTGTATTGCTAGGCCTCTCTTTATTGTTTCACTGTTTATTTGTACCCTCTTGCCCCTCCTTACACCTCTTCTTGCCTAGCTTGCCCAAACCCAGAAGCTAATTCCCCTGAGCAGGTATGAAAACAACATAATTCCTGGATAAAAATCTACCTTGAAGGATGAAGAGCATCCCCCATTTGTAACTGGAAGGCATGAAAAAGAACACATCACTTATCTGAATTTACTGTTCATCCAAGCACTGTTTATGGAGATTTACAGTACCTTGTCTATGCAAAGAGCTCTATTGCATGGTGATTGCTGGAGGATTTTAGGTGGCAGTATTAGCTGCAGTATTAAAAATGCATTGGAAGGAATGGAGTGGGAGATTAGTTGGATAGAAAGACCCATGAATGAAGAGTTAATTAAATTCAAAGAGGTCATTGTATGGAGCAGAAGAGGCAATAGGTTTCTTTTCTTCAAAATTTACTAAATAGCTGGAAACACAGTTTAATGAATTTTAATGGGATCTTTCTGAATCCTATGCATATTGCATTTGCTGACTGTAGGAAGTCAAAGTATTGTTGAAAGGGAGGATATTGCTTTACTTTAGGTTTCACAGTTCAGTATTTAAAAAAATATTCTGCAACAAGCACTTGCTGATCTGAGTGTCAGAAGTTCTCTGTCTCTTCCCCTCCTCCTCTTTTGGTCATGTCATCGATGCTCTTTTTTTGTTCAAAACAATGGTCTCCTGATGGCTCTCTCCTTCCTTGCCAAACTGTTTCTTCCCTTATAAATACGGATTCAAAGAGGCATTTCCTTATCGCTAATTGGCTCAGCCTGGGCTGGAGGCAGGTCTACCTTGGAGCCAGGTGAGCTTTCATGAATCTTTTCACAGGGACCATCACTATAGCCCCTTCCCCCACTACCAAAAATAACCCCCCTCTACAAACCAAACACATCTTATTTCCCCCTTACTTCACTCCTACACAGAGTCTTTCAAGGAAACTTAATAGAAAACCATTGTCTTTTTCATGGCCAAATACTTGCCCATGGAATATCACTGATTGTCTCCAGAATATGATCCTATGGCCCCACACAGAGTATGAAAAATCTCCTTCTGAATGTAGTGGCTTATTTTGGATTCCAGTTTTATGGTCTTCCCTGTAATGTTGGAACCAGAGCCATTAGACCAACAGATGCAGCTAGAAAAAAAAAAAAAAAAAAAATCAACCACCAAAACCCAAACCAAAAAAACTCAGTTGCATGAAGGCCTTGAATAAATCTGATGGGTGAGGAAGTATCTATTGTTAGGTTTTTGTTTTGTTTTGTTTTCCTTAGCAATACGGCTGGATTAATAAAAAGATTTATCTGCTTTCTACTCCAACTCACCATATTCCTATGCTTAAATCATCCTCGTTACAAAAACAGTACCACCATAATGTATTGCACTTTGGGAAGAAAGAAGAAACAAGCAATATTTACCTCTGTAAAATAGTCTATAAGAAAATGAACTTTTCCTTTTTCAATCTACAAAACAACAAACACATACAAAGCACATGTTGCTGCCTGCCATCTTCTCTCTGTGCTAAGGAAGCTGGCATCAGCTGTTCTTGCTCCAGAACCAGTGGACTCAGGTGACCTGCAAGCAAAAATTGCTTGTGCAGAGCTGAAGAAGAAAGCTGGATTTGATTCTTTGGGTTTCCCATTAAACGAATACATGAATACACATCCCTTACTTTCAGCATGACTGTGATCAAGAAAAAAGCATGACCAATTCAAGTTTAAACAATATGGTCTTTACCTGTTTCCCATAGCCTGACCTTAAACCCAAACAAAAGTATTTGCTCCACTTCTTCCTTTCCTGATCAGCATTCATTATTTCATCTTATTTTCCTGCTCCCCTGCTAAGGTGTATATCAGTTTTGGTTTTATTTTTTTATTTCTTTTTTCTCTGTTTTGCTAAGTCTGTTTACAATCATTCCTTCTTCTCTTTCTCCTCTCTTCCGTAATCTTGGGCACAGGAGTTCGGTTTTCTGAAGACCTAGTTTGGTGTCTCTTGTTTTATTGTTTTAGCTCATTTGGTACCCAAAAAGCATTTCAATTCACATTTGACTTCTGTAATAAATCCTGTTATCCTTGCCCAGTTGCCAGTCTTCTCACTCACTGTCATTATCAGCTATATCCTATTTGCCCTAATCTAGGTATCTAGTCTTTTTATTAGTTTATCTTACCAGCCCCTACCCAAGCAAAACTCCTTGGAATCCAGTAGCAAGCAAAGGCAAAGATGCTCCTGTCCTCTTTGGAGTAGATAATTAAAAAACTCAAAGCATGTGAAAAGGCAGTTCTGAAAGACTTTGAAAACATCCATGCAAAATAGCTCAGGACAGTGATTCTCCTCAGAGGCCAGGTAGGCTAAATTATTCCACCCAAGCCATGCGACAAGCAATCACCTGGGAGTAAGATCTCCAAGACTTTTCTCCATGGCATCATAATACATAGCTAACAAAATCCTCCACTCCTCCCACAACAGGCAGCAGTATATTTCTATACTTGCCCACTTCCTCATCCACTGTTATGTGCATCTGAGCCTGGACTAAAATTTTGTACTAAACTATTGCTTCTGATTATCTAAAAGGAACATCTTTAAATGTTTGAATTCTGTATGCAGAACACTCCCTTTCGCATGCCAGGCCCTTTAGAAAATTTCCTCAGCAATTCTCTGTGTTGAAATCAACAGCCCAGAAGTGTGTTAGATGGCAGTGCAATGCTAGACATATCTTTCTCATATGAGATGTAAAATTATGGTCCTATGAGGCCAGAGATTGTTGAGAACAGTGTCTGTTTAACAACAGCTAGCAACCAGGCAAGGTTTTAGATCTGGAAGTGAAGGAAAAATCTCTCCTTCACTGATAATGCAGCATCAGTACATGGAGTGTCAATGTGATTATTCTGTTTGGACTTTGGGTAGGACAGGCTGTGGGATCTTCAATGACTACCAGTAGGCAAGACTGGACTTGATATCTTGTTTGAAGCAAGGCATCCGCAAGATCACAATATCCTTCATGACCTCAGAAGAGCCCTGCTTGGTAACTGGCATGAAGTGGAAAAGGAAAGAGGTCTTTTACTGACTCATTCCCATTTCCTGAGTCACTCGGGTTTCCCTTGCAGGTCTCCAACTAAGCATTATTCTAAGGTTGCATTACTGGAAATGCCATAATTAAAACTGAGTTGTGATACCTTATAATGTGAATTTCTCCTGCATTACATTTTAGTCATTGAATTCTTTCTACAATTTTTTTCTCAAATTCATCAAAAGAAAAACATTTTCTAACATATTTTTTCTCTTCCACATTAAAATATACTGATGCTTTTACTGAGGAAACCTTTAAAGACAACTTATCTAAAAATGTGACTATATTTTTTTCAGGTATTTTTTCAACACCCCCATTAATTTAAGACAATCACTCAGTGCTTCCTGTTTCACTCTCTGACTCATCTTTAGGATTTCTCAGTCATCTGCTGTGTAGTAGGAGTTGAAATAATCAGCAGAAAAGTTGGGCTTGTCTCTTTTTTTTTTTTTCCCTAATGTCATAACTGAATCAAGATATGACAAGGAAAAATGAGGGACTTGACAAAGATGCATTAAAAAAAAGTTGCAAATAAGCTACAGTGTTAAACTAAATGAATGCAGCAGAATCAAATTAATAGTAATATTGTTTCTAAACCTTTGGCTGTTGTGGAGGCAACCAATTCTAACAACATAAGAGGGAACAATTCAACAACTATGATCTAGGAGATGGAGAGTCAATTTCCTGCTCAAGCACAAACTCTCTGTGTGACTGTATCTGTTGCCCATATGTCAAGGAAGAATTATAGTATCTCTTTGCTTCACAGGAACGTTGGTAGGATAAATACATTGAGGACTGTGATTCTGTGACTGGGAGGCACACAGGTCCAGACTCATCCCACTTTGACACTGCCTGAGGAAACTAAGAATAAGTTCAATTATTTGTCCTGGTTTTGCTAGGATAGGGTTATTTTTCTTCTTAGTAGCTGGAAAGCACTGTGTTTTGGTTTCAGTATGGGACATCGTGTTAGGGTGTACTCTAATAGATGTAGAAACATCCAGTTGAACACTTCTACTGAGAGAATATCGTGACTACCGTGGAAATTGTGTCGAGCCTCCAAGATATCTTTCCTGTTCTGTTTCCCCTCTTCTTTCAGCTTTCAGTTTCACCTAAACCATTTGTTAGCTATAAGTTAAGCTAGGAATAAGGACAGGTAAAAGATGAAATGGGTAAAACTATGTTACATTACATGTGATTTTTTAATGGGGTGTTAGAGCAGTGTCATTTCCCAACTAACCTTGAAGGAAGTGTTTTCTATACCTCTGCTCTCAGACTGGTGGCTGCTGTGTGTGTGCATGGGCATAGCTTTGTCCCTGAACAGGTTTTACTGTGCTAATGAAAGTATGGGTGATCTTGTAGCTCTGATAAGAGGTAGCAAAGATGCCATGTGGAAAAATCTAGATTATCCCTAGAAATGTCACGGAGGTGCTCCTTACCAACATTTCCTGAACATATCATTCATCCATTCATCATCTGAGTCTCCCTGTAGATGTATCTATGGCCTTCATTGCTCTAGCCTCTGAACATATCCCTCAGATGGTTGCAGGTCTTACGAAATTTAAATTAATAGGTTACTTGCTATAAGCTCCCTGTAAAGTCAATGGAGATAGAAAGCCCCAGTCAGTGATTCAGATTTAAGGTGTGCTGAAATCTTCTCCTGAGTTGCTGTTTCCATCAGCCTAGAACACCTCTGCACCCAACCTAGCTACCCCAGCTCAGTTACAGCTGTGCAGGCCACAGTGGCTTAAAAAAATTATATTTAGAAACTACAAAAAATTATTTCCTCACAAGTGGAGATCACAGAATCACAGAATCGTAGGGGTTGGAAGGGACCTCAGGAGATCATCTAGTCCAACCCCCCTGCCAAAGCAGGTTCCCTACAACAGGTTACACAGGAAAGCGTCCAGGCGAGTTTTGAACATCTCCAGAGACTGGAGACTCCACAACCTCTCTGGGCAGCTTATTCCAGTGTTCCATCATCCTCACAGTAAATAAATTTTTCCTTAAGTTTGTGTGGAACTTTTGGTGTTCCAGTTTTTGCCCATTGCCCCTTGTCCTGTCACTGGGCACCACTGAAAAAAGAAAAGCCCGGCCCCATCCATTTGGCCCCTGCATTTCAGGTATTTATAATCATTGATAAGATCCCCTCTCAGTCTTCTCCAGGCTGGAGTCCCAGCTCTCTCAGCCTTTCCTCATACAGGAGATGCTCCAGGCCCCTAATTATCTTTGTGGCCCTCGGCTAGACTCTCTCTAGAGGATCTCTGTCTTTCTTGAATGGAGGGGCCCAGAACTAGCCACAGTATTCCAGATGTGGCCTCACCAGGGCAGAGTAGAAGGGGAGGAGAACCTCCCTCGACCTGCTGGCCATGTTCTTTTTAATGTGCCCTAGGATACTGTTGGCCTTCCTGGCCAAAAGGGCACACTGCTGCCTCATGGCCAACCTGCTGTCCACCAGGACACCCAGGTCCTTTTCTACAGATACAACCCTGGTGTATAATGTTGTTCCCTCTCCATATCATTGGCTTTTTTCCCCATCTCAGCTCCAGAGCCTTGCCACTGCCTTGCTTTATTTGAAAGATTATAAAATTTCTTCTCTGTCCTCTTGATTATTCCTTCCAACCTTGCTAATAGCTGACCAGCTTTCCACTGTACTGTAGCACAGTATATAATAACCTGCAATTATTGTCCATTTAGGCTTTCCCCTGGGTCTGCTTTATTCCTGCCAACAGTGGACCTTTTCATTGCTTTTCTGCTAATTTTACTACTAGAGTCATTGTTGCTGAGAAGAAAAAAAAACAAAACCACACTTATGATCTACAACCTATTATATAATTTTCCCATCTGTCATTCTTATGTTTTTTTTCCAGTTCCTTGGCCTACTGTAGAGACTTTATGAAAAATTGCTTTATAATGGGCCTTCCTCAACTGTTGCATCCTGTTCTGTACTGGATCACTCCTTAAGTATTTTGCTGCTGTGTTCTGTACTTCTGTACAGCAGTTACAGATTGTGTGTTACCTGGAGGTCACTAGGCACAATAGCTCTGCTGCATTTTCACCCTCTTTGACTTGCCTTCTCTGCTGTCTTTTCTGCTCTGGACAGTCAAGGTAGCTAGAATCCTAGCTTGGATATTGCAGTTTATTGCCTTTCATTTTCATTAGAAGGTAGGAAATTATTACACCAGGTCTGACCTATTTATTAGCATCTGCACATGAAATTTACTATATCTACAGAGCATCTATCTCCTGTCTTTCTTCTTGGTCTTGGGTTATGCTCCAGGCCTGGGTTATGCAGGCTAGTAAACATTTCATCCAGTGAAACTCTTGGATTGAAATGTAATTAATTTCTCAAGGCAAAGTTAAGTGGCAATTATATGATTTATAAGACAAAGGATTATCAGTGGGAATAAGATTTCTAAACAATTCAGAGGATCCAAGCTATTGTACACGTGAATTTACAGAGGCACACTGTTGTTACACCTACTTCTTTTATGTGGTTTTTTTTTCTTCCAATATATCACTGATTAATTCCACCATCTTTGAATTTATCCAGAGTCTGTTCCTGTCAAAGTTACAATTGGTGTTCTGTGCACTCACATGCTGGTCCACATATATGCTGCTCAAGGGGTTAAACATATATAGTTATCATTTAAACTGTGATGGGTTGACCCTGGCTGGAGGCCAGATGCCCACCAAAGCCCACTCTATCACTCCCGCTCCTCAAATGGGGAGGGGGAGAAAAATATAATGAAAAGCTCGTGGGTGGAGATAAGGACAGAGAGAAATCACTCACCAATTACTGGCACGGGCAAAACAGACTCGACTTGGGTGAAAAAACAAATTTACTTTATTACCAATCAAAATCAGAGGATAGTGAGAAGTAAAACCAAATCTTAAAACACCTCCCCCATCCCTCCCTTCTTCCTGGGTTTAATTCATTTCCCAATTTTCTACCTCCTCCCCCCAACGGCACAGGGGGACAGGGGACGGAGAGGTTGAGGTCAGTTCATCACACTTTGTTTCTGCCACTTCTTCCTCCTCAGGGGGAGGACTCTTTCCCCCGCACCAGCGTGGGGTCCCTCTCACGGGAGAAAGTTCCCCATGAACTTCTCCAGCGTGAGTCCTTCCCATGACTGACAGTTCTTCACAAACTGATTTAGCATGGGTTCTTTCCATGGGGTGCAGTCCTTCAGGAAGGGACTGCTCCAGCGTGGGTCCCTCACGGGGTCACAAGTCCTGCCAGCAAACCTGCTCCGGCGTGGGCTCCTCTCTCCACGGACTACAGGTCCTGACAGGAACCTGCTCCAGCGCGGGCTTCCCATGGGGTCACAGCCTCCTTCAGGCATCCACCTGCTCTGGAGTGGGGTCCTCCATGGTCTACAGGTGGTCATCTGCTCCACCATGGACCTCCATGGGCTGCAGGGGGACAGCCTGCCTCACCATGGTCTTCACCACAAGCTGCAGGGGAATCTTTGCTCTGGCGCCTGGAGCACCTCCTCCTCCTCCTTCTTCACTGACCTTGGTGTCTGTGGAGTTGTTTCTCTTGCATCTTCTCACTCCTCTCTCCAGCTGCAAAGTGTGCAGCTTTTTTTTTCCTCTCTTCCCTTTTTTTTTCTAATTATGTTATCACAGAGGCGTTACTGATTGGCTCAGCCTTGGCCAGCAGTGGGTCCGTCTTGTAGCTGGCTGGCATTGGCTGTGTCGGACATAGGGGAAGCTTCTGGCAGCTTCTCACAGAAGCCAACCCTATGTCCCCCCTGCTACCAAAACCTTCTCATGCAAACCCAATACATAAACAAAACCAACCTCTGCTGCAAATCATTGATATAAATGTATATGTGCCCTTCTTTAGCTCCACAAACCACACTTATGCTTGGTTAATGATCATCCATGTCTAGATCCAGTTAGTTCAGAGGTGGCTTCACTGCTGAGTTGAGCAGAGGCAAGGAGTGAGTTTTGATCTTTTGTTCACAGCCCCACACTGCTGCTTCACCACCCTGCTGTGTCTCATCTGTCCCCAGTAGGCTTCCTGGGGGTACTTGGACCTCTCTAGGAGGCTGTTTGTGCTACCCTCTAGTGGTCAAAGCACAAAAAATGCAGATAAATTAAGAGCACATACCAAATTTTATGCAAATAAGGTTTTTTGACAATATAAAATCAAAGAAAACCATTTTGGAAAATGGAAAAAAACACACAACAAATAAATCTATTCAAAGTTAAAGGTTGGGAATGAAATGGAACTTCTAAAATATGAGTGTCTTCTAAATACATAAATTACAATATTTGAATAATACAAAACCTTGATGAAATGGACAGTGATTTTGCAGTCTAGACAGGGACTCAGAGTATTTTAAATATACCAGTGATTTCTTGTGTGAACAGAATACAATAGTTTGATGTTTCCACTCAACCTCAGTAAAATATGACAATATTACTGAGTTTCCTCCACTATTTGTCTCTTGTCAACTATAAACTTTTTCAGCTACAGAAACTCTCCTACACTGTTCATACAGCTCAGTGAAGTTCTTCTCTTGGTTGAACCCTACCACTACAGTGAAAGGAATAAATATTTGATGAATTACAAGGTTGTAGAAGATGAGATAAGATGGAACTCAATGGTGGAGAACTGCTGACCAAAGACAGATGTCCAAGAGCTGTAGGGGAACATGAGACAGGGTTTCCAAAGTTATTGAGCCATCTGAGGTGCTGAATACTACTGTAGGGCTCATGTAGGGCAAATGAGAAAATTCAGGGAAACATAAGGAAGTGTAAAGGGAAAACACAGCTAACTGACCACTGAAGAAAAATGGGGAAAAGACTTGAGAGACTGAGTGCTGCAGACTCCCAATTGGCATTTAACATTTATAAGAAAGTAACCAAACATCCCCAGATGTTCCTCTCCTTCCAAGTCCTCATGAACAATTCTTTCAATTTTCCTTTTGTAAATGTGCCTATTCTGACTCTTAGAAAGTCATAGACTTTTGTAGAGAAAATAGGCTCAACAAGAAACATGTGAAATCATAGAATTGCCTGGTTGGAAAAGACCTTTGAGATCATCCAGTCTAACCATACCTATCTACTACTAAACCATATCTTCGAGCACCCCATCTAGCCATCTTTTAAATACCTCCAGGGATGGTGACTCAACCACCTCCCAAGGCAGCCCGTTCCATTGCCTGATAACCCTTTCAGTAAAGAAGTATTTCCTGACACACAATCTGTACCTCCCTTGGCACAACTTGAGGCCATTGCCTCTTGTTCTATCACTAATTACTTGGGAGAAAAGACACGTAACCGCCTCCTTTCAGGCAGTTGTAGACAGTGATAAGGTCTCCCCTCAGCCTCTTCTTCTCTAAGCTAAACAACCCCAGTTCCCTTAGCCACATCTCATAAGGCCCCTTCACCAGCTTTGTTTCCCTCTCTGGACACACTCCAGTGACTCAATGTCCTTCTTGAAATGAGGGACCCAAAACTGGACACAGTATTCAAGGTGTGTGTCGCGACGGAGGGAAGACCCGGACGCTCAATATGAGTGATCAGCAAGCTCCGTTTATTGATTATATATGTGCTCCTTATATACAGTGGTTAATCAAGCTCATGCATACTCTCAAAGACCCACTCTGATTGGCTCATTAATTTTCCTGGGAACTTTCTCTTTGTTATAACAGGTGGTTTTGCTCTGTTCACGTCTCAAGGACGTCAACAGGATACTCCTACTTTGCGGTTACCAGCTTAAAGCTACTCCCTTCTTTTTCCCAGCTTATTTTGCTAAAGTTATTTGAAATCTCAAGGGCAAGTAAGTATCCTGGAGACTTCTGTTAATTTACCCTGACTTATGTCAAGGGCCTAAGCTGGCTTACTGCGGCCTCTGATTGTACAACATCTCTAGTGATCTACAACAGGTGCGGCCACACCAGTGCTGAGTACAGGGGAAGGATGACTTCCCTGGTCCTGCTGGCCACGCTGTTTGTGATATAGGCCAGGATGCCATTGGCCTTCTTGGCCACCTGGGCACACTGTTGGTTCATATTCAGCTGGCTGTCAACCAACACCCCCAGGTCCTTTTCCACCAGGCAGCTTTCCAGACACTCTTCCCCAAGCGTCTGTAGTGTTGCATGGAGTTGTTGTGACCCAGGTGCAGGACCTGGCATTTAGCCTTGTTGAACCTCATACAGTTTGGTTTCCACCCATTGATCCAACCTGTCCAGGTCCCTCTGTAGAGCCTTCCTACCCTCAAGCAAATCAACACTTCTGCCCAGCTTAGTGTCATCTGTGAATTTACTGAGAGTACACTCGATCCCTTCATCCAGATCATTGATAAAGATGTTAAACAGGACTGGCCCCGACACTGAGCCCTGGGGAACGCCACTTGTGACTGGCCTCCAGCTGGATTTAACTCCATTTACCACCACTCTTTGGGCCTGACCATCTAGCAAGTTTTTAACCCAGCAGAGAGTATGCCTGTCCAGGCCATTGGCAGACAGGTTCTCAAGCAGAATGCTGTGGGAAATGGTGTCAAAGGCTTTACTGAAGTCCAGGTACACTACATCCACAGCCTTTCCCTCATCCACTAAGCAGGTAACCTTGTCAGAGAACGAGATCAAGTTAGTCAGGCAGGACCTGCCTTTCATAAACCCATGTTGACTGGGCCTGATCACCAGGTTAGCCTGTATGTGCTGTGTGATAGCACTCAAGATGATCTGCTCCATGACCTTCCCTGGCACTGAAGTCAGACTGACAGGCCTGTAGTTCCCTGGATCCTCCCTCCAGCCCTTCTTGTAAATGGGCGTAATGTTTTTCAACCTCCAGTCAAGTGGAACCTCCCCCGTCAGCCAGGAGTGTTGGTAGATGATGGAAAGGGGTTTGGCAGGGGACAGAACCAGCAGAAATAATATTCTTCCAGTCTCGCTTTTCAAACCAGTGGAAACAACATTTGGCAGAAGACCTGTTTCATTCAAAACCTTGAAACAGGGATTGCATTGCTTCTTGTAATGTTACTGGGAGCTATGGAAGAAATGTTCCCACATACTTATGGCTGGCCTAATGTCCTCCCAAAAAACTGAAGGTCCTTTAGTAAAGTTTCAGAACTCTCAGAGGTCTCGTCTGTGCATCAACAATGAGGAAATTTAATTACTAGTTGTTCAAATATTCAGATAGTTCCATTTACTTTCAAAAGACAAGGCTATTGACTTCCAGTGACACTTGTGTTCTCACTTGGGATAATACCAAACTACTGTTCAAATGAAAAGGAGCAACTGAGGTGGAAGTTAAGACCATTAGTTTAAAATAAAAAAATCTGCAGAATTTTTAACTGCTTTAGGTAGCGTGAGGCATCATCTAATTTTATTACATGTTAGTTTATAATCATCTTACAGTAATGTGCCAGGTAACTCTATTTCTTCTATTGGGCATGTGGAAGAGAGTTGCCATTTTGATTGTGCTGTGCTACTGGAGACCTTTCTCCTATGGGGCTATTTTAGTCTCATGAAATAGTAACCCTTAATTTGAGGGGCTTAATGCAGTACGCAAAAATCAAAGTAAGACTTAAATTCGTAAAAATCTCATTATTTTGGCAAATAGAGGATAAGACAACAGCTGAGAGTTTTGAATTGAAAGCTTAGTGGTTTGATCATGGTTGCTTAGTGATTGCCTTCAAATCTGTACTCCCAGGAAAGAGAGCAGACAACCTAGATATTAAGTGGAAGATCAGATTAACCCTGACAGTTCTAGGTCAAAGGAAGAACTGAGGTCATGTCTTTCCCAGGCCCACCCAAGTCACATCTGTGCTGATCGGAAGTGCTCATGGAAGTACTGATATAAAATTTAGGAGGGTAAATGGTGCCGCTACTCTTTCAAATGCAACATGTCAACAATTACTTATGTTTTCACTCACTACATCACTGTGTATGTTCTACCCTGTCTCTCTAAAGCAATCTTATAAATCATTGAAGAGAAAGGTTCTATTTTTGCCTCAAATATTCTATCCTTGAAATCTTATTAATATTTTCCAAATTAAATTTTCAGATTACTAAATCATTTTATTACTTGGAACTGGTTGGTTTTTTGGGTTTTTTTTGCTGGTCCTTACTTTGGAGAACAATAGCTTGGAGGCAGAACAATCAAGCAACTAGCTGTTGTTTGATGAAGCACAGTCATCCTTTCTGTTTTCTGGAATACACTTATCTCCTAGTTTTGCATGTTATGGAGAGTTTCTGTTTAAGAAGAAACAAAAAGTTGACTTTGGTTAGTAACACATGGGAGTTAACTCAGGGTTAGACTGAAGTGAATGTAGAATCACGAAATAATCTATTCCTTTATCCTTCTAAGGCAAATTTTCTGCCTGTTTCAAGACTGATAATTGTTCAATGTGTTTTAAAGAACCTCCAGCAATGGAGATGTTACATGATTTCCAAACAATTTACTCAGCTGCTTAACTATTCTCCATCAGGAAAACATTTTTCTGGTGTCTAATGTAAGTCATTGTATTGGGTTTGCATGGCAAGGTTTTTGGTAGCAGTGGGGGAGGGGACATGGGGTGGCTTCTGTGAGAGAAGCTGCCAGAAGCTTCCCCCATGTCCGACCCGACACAGCCAATGCCAGCGGCTACAGGAACGGACCCGCCGCTGGCCAAGGCCGAGCCAATCAGTAACGCCTCTGTGATAACATAATTAAGAAAAAAAAAAGGAAGGGAGAAAAAAAAAAGCTGCACACTTTGCAGCTGGAGAGAGGAGTGAGAAGATGTAAGAGAAAACAACTTCGCAGACACCAAGGTCAGTGAAGAAGGAGGGGGAGGATGGGCTCTGGCGCCGGAGCAGAGATTCCCCCCCCAACAAGTGGTGAAGACCATGGTGAAGCAGGCTGTCCCCCTGCAGCCCATGGAGGTCCATGGTGGTGCAGATGACCACCTGTAGCCCGTGGAGGACCCCACGCCGGAGCAGGTGGATGCCGAAGGAGGCTGTGACCCCGCGGGAAGCCCGCGCTGGAGCAGGTTCCTGTCAGGACCTGTAGCCCGTGGAGAGAGGAGCCCACGCCGGAGCAGGTTTTCTGGCAGGACTTGTGACCCCGTGGGGGACCCGCACTGGAGCAGTCCCTTCCTGAAGGACTGCACCCCATGGAATGGACCCAGACTGGAGCAGCTCGTGAAGAGCTGTCAGTCATGGGAAGGACTCACGTTGGAGCAGTTGGTGGAGGACTGTCTCCCGTGAGAGGGACCCCACGCTGGTGCGGGGGAAGGAGTCCTCCCCCTGAGGAGGAAGGAGCAGCAGAAACAACATGTGATGAACTGACCCCAACCCCATTCCCTGTCCCCCTGTGCTGCTGGGGGGAGGAGGTGGAAAATCAGGAAAGAGATTAAGCCCAGGAAGAAGGGAGGGATGGGGGAGGTGTTTTAAGATTTGGTTTTACTTCTCATTCTCCTCTGATTTTGATTTGTAATAAAGTAAATTTGTTTTTTTTTTTCCCCCAAGTCGAGTCTGTTTTGCCCGTGCCAGTAATTGGTGAGTGATCTCTCTCCGTCCTTATCTCCACCCACGAGCTTTTCGTTATAATTTTCTCCCCCTGCCCATTTGAGGAGGGGGAGTGATAGAGTGGGCTTTGGTGGGCATCCGGTCTCTAGCCAGGGTCAACCCACCACAGTCATCTTTGTTGTAATTTAAGTCCATGCTTTCTTTTCCTATCACAGTGACTCTGAAGAATAATTCATCAGACTTAGCAGCTCTTGAACTGAAGTACCACTACCTTGCCTCCCACTATTCTTTTCTTTTCTAGACAAACTGCACCAGTTCCTTCAATCTTTCTTTTGGAGACAAACAGGATAGGTATAGCTTAACTATGTAGCAATATATTTATGTCCATGGACCCTTTTTAAATATTCCATTCTGTATTTTTCTCATTAGGATCATATTTTTATTCCTGTTACACATATCAATGTAAATAGGAGTGATTTTATATTTGACCTTGATTGCCTGTAGGTCTGGATGTCACCCTCTGCCATCCAACCATAGTTTGGAGAAGATGCTACATCATATGACATCTGTACTGATGGCTTTTTCTGTAACTCCAATACTAGTAGATGTGAGGACTTTAGGAGTTGTGCTTTAGTCTGTGTGTAATAACTGTAAGTTTTAGCAGTGACTGTAGCTTTTCCATAACAGAACTGAAATCTAAGACCCCAAGCTATGGCATCCAGTGAGGACGCTGCTGCATCCATGAAAAGCATTGAGACCTGCCAGTGGGCAAACACTTTTTTTCTAGGACTTATGGAGTAGAGAACAATTATTGTCCACTCTGCCATGGACAGATTACACAGAAAACTCTGTTCAACTACCTTCTGTGATACCTGTATGACTGTGGGTAAGTAAAGTCATTAAGTTTTCTCTTGTCTAAATTTCCTCTCACTTGAACAAGGAAGAAAAGGTTTCTTGACCTCATAAGGCTAAAAGAATTTAAAACTGCATAATGGTACTAAAAAATTATAAGATGCATAAGTACCAGTACGGCAAGAACAATCACTATGTAACAAATGGTAAAGCAGTGACACCTTTCAGATTATGCACAAAGATTTAGATATACAAAAGCAAAGTAATACATTACAATGATTATCCTTTTTACTGTTTAACTCATAAATAAATGCACTTGCTCCAGGAACAAATCATTATATGTATAAAAAATACATGCCAGTTGTGTGAGCCAACACAGGCAGGATGCAGGAACAAACACAAAAAACACAGATAAAATGCAAAAAGCAAATTTATTCTCATTACCTCGCAAACTGGGGGATCTCCACAGCAGCACCCGGGGCAGAGGCACGTAAGGGGGAACGCAGGCACCGCGGAGCTCTGTCCTTGCTAGAGTGAGAACGAGAGATTTCAAACCTGCTGCTTTCACCTGTATATATCAGGGATTTTTCGCAGGCAGGAGTTTTCCGCTGTGCTTTGATCTTTCTCACAGCAGGGCAGAAATCCCAGGCATGTTCAGGGTGCCCCTGAGTCTATCCCAGGCCTATGTTATCTAAATGCAGATGTTCTACTTGTCAAGCACATAAGACTAAACAGTGATTAGCAGTGTGATGTAGGTGTTTTTCAACACCTCAGCTGCAAGTCACTTGAGCGTGTTTACAGTTGTAAGAGACTGAGTGTTTTGTCTCAACCATTGTAAAAAGACTAATTGTCTCAAGGGATGAGCACCCTTGCTGATGATTGGAGATGAGCTCAAATCTTCCAGGTGTCAGATTGAGAGAAGCTGTGGGATGTTCAAACTCCATCTGTGGAATGTTGAAGGCCTTACTCCCTTGCCAATAAGGAAGTCCGAGGGGCCCACAAAGTAACCAAATGACTGCTGCATGTGCAAAAAGATGGTTACTACTCCTGCTGCTTCTAATGCAAATGAGGGAGACACCCCCCAATACTTCTAATGCAAAATAACATTACATCACCTGCTGCTTCATATGCTAACTGAAGAAAGTTAGGTGGAGATCTGAGAACTTTTGTCTATAAAAAGGTGAATTAACAATGGGAGGGAGCATGCCACCACCCAAGGATCCCAGAATGGCTGAACCGAGCTTTACTGGAACCAAGGAGTGGTGATTCTCCAGAAACTTTCCTGTCTCTCTTATCCTGGTTTTGCTAGGATAGAGTTAAATTTTTTTTTAGTAGTTAGAAGAGTTGTGTTTTCATTTTAGCAGAACTTGTTGTAAGAACATTGATAAAAGTACTAACGTTATTAGTTGCTGCTGGAGCTCAAGGTCACGGTGTTTGGCTGCTTCACAGCTGCATTAGGACTGGGAGGGAGAAGCGCAGTAAATAGCAAAGCCCAGAACTGGCATTTGGATGTGCCAATGAGATATTCCAGATCATATCACGTCACATCAGTATATTAACCAGGGCTGACTGGAAGACGGGGATATTCTCTCGGGGATCGCTCGGGCTCGCTCTTCTGGGGTTTCAGTTTCGGGATTGTCTCTCCTCCAGGATCGTTAGCTGGCACAGGCTGGGCATCAGTCAGCGGGCGGTGAGCACTGTGTATCACTCATTTGTATAATTCTGCTATCACTGTTGTTATCATTATAATTTTATTTTAATTAGTAAATAGTTTTTATCTCAACCCATGAGTTTCCTTGCTCTTTTCTTTCCAATTCTCTCCCCTACTCCCTAGACGAGGGAGGGGGAGGGTGATAGAGCAGGCTGTGTTTGGCTGCAAGCTGCAAGCAAAAGGGTGAATCCACCCAAAACACCACGCTCTCCTTTTTCTCCTTTCACCTTGTCATAAATTGAGACCACAACGGATCATAATCCAATTGATATTTTATTAATTGTAACAAGTAGAATATGAGCAAAACAGCGCTGGACGGCAGGGAGTCTATGCTCCGCCAAAAACTGCCGTGCAAGTAGTTTAAACAGTCTCCTTTTTATACATCTTGTCTTCCGTGTTCATGAAGTAGGGGAGGTGCATGCTTCAGTTGTCACTGACACCCTCCGGAGTCTCTGTTATCGTGGCAGTTTTCTGTTAGTATCTTTCACAATCTCTGGGATCTCTTCCTTAGTTGAGATACAAAGTTTCTTTTGTTTGCTACTTAGCACATCATGATGTGCTTGCAAATCCCTTTACTACATGCCTTATAAGTACATTTTGGGCTTAATTCTTGGTCAATTAACAGGATGTTTGAGCACGATGACAACATTGCATAAGCTTTAAACCTTTAGCTAAATAACAGGGTATACCAATGCTATGGTAACCTACCATCGTTGTTTAATATTTCAAAAATTGTCTTGCTTGATTAGCAAATTCCCTTTATATGCCTATTACACACCTTTTTCAATTTTCCTTTTTCTTTCCCAGCTTAACTACATTCCTGGCACATAAGAGTAACATCGTTCTAAGTTTTAACATTGTCAAGTGATCATTAGTTCTTAGTATTGCTATAAGTTTTGGTATTGCCAGATGATTGCAAGTTTTGATAGTTATTGTTTGGTTCGCTGTAGGTGATTGACATTGCTATTGTTTGCTAAGTCACTGCAAGTTTTACTTTGTCAGGAAGTGTCAGTAGTCTATGAGTTTCCTTTGCCAAGTCATTTATATTGTGAGTTTATGTTTCCAAGTCACTTACCTTTTGTAACACCACTACAATTTTTTACATCACTCTTTTTAATAAATTGTAGTATAATAAAAGCTCTTGAAGTAATTGTCATCACTACCACACAGAAATCCAAAATATCTTCCACCTAATCCCTCCAAGGGGGAGGGGACATTTAAATATGTGTCACAGACAGGATCTCTGTGAGAAGTGGTTAAAGAGGTTTTATTAAAAGAGATATCAGCTGAAGGGCTGGTGTGAACTTGTGAAGTTGTTATTCTATCAGCCAAAGTGCTGTTGTGAATTGGGGATATCAGCCAGAACGCTGTAGAATGGAGAATTGCTCCTGCAGAAGATCATGGCAAAGCCTGATCTTGACTGCTTCCCGCTTTTGGAGTTGTTAAAGAGTTATAAATCTTGTTCGACCCCAAAAGGGTATAGCTGGGCCAAGGAACACTGGCAATCCCTGGCAGTTGTAGTGGAACAGATAAGAAACTGGGACAAAGAAAACAAGTTTAGCCTTGGTAAAGGAAAAGTGGTAGTTTGCAGTATTTTTTGGAGCTGCATTAATTGCTGACAGAAGTATAAACAAACTGAGCAGGAAACGGCGGAAGGAATGGAGTGGCAAGAGAAATAGAATAGCGACAAACTTGGGGGACAGCTTTCGAGATTCCTTTGTAAAGGAAAGGGAGCTGAGGTTACAGCTACTTAAGGGTGATGAGGACAAACCAGGGTTTTCCAGTCTCACCAAAGAAGAAGATTTCATAGCGAGAGAGGCTGCCCCTCATTACCCATGGAAAGAGCTGAGAGCAGTGACAAAACCTGACCCTGCTCCCAAGCAATGACCACTCATTAAAACCAAAATTGCACATGACTATGAGGACGCTGAACCCACTGTTACTATTAGAGGAACACCCTATATGGTCACAAGGTTATAGGAAAAATATAGCAGACAGGCTAAGGAAACTGAAAAGTATGGAGGGTCTTCCGGATGGGTGGAGATAGAATAAGGCTTTTGGAGGAGGAAGCTCAGGTGTATTGGGGTCCTGGTGTATTTTTGACAGTAGAGGACAATAAAGAACCTTGGTCCCTAACCCAGAGGGTGGAACACTGGACAGGAGGGCTAGACCCCTTGGAGAGAGGAGATCCCATTGCCATCTCCACTCCTGGTGTAAGTCACCTTACCAAGAGCATACAGAAAGCAGCTTGCCTTCAGTTGATATAAGTGCCTAAGTCCCTGCCAACCTTCTCCAATGTTGTTGATTGCTGATCCTGATAGGATGACCCCCTTGATTAGAGGATTACCTGACTCGTTAAAGCTTTATGCTGTGCAACTGCAAGACCAATTGAGAGCCGCTGCAGTGGGAAGATTTCAGATTGGACCAGGTATTACCTGGGGGGAGATTGCACGAGAATTGATTAATTATGGTCAGCATGTGGGATATGTTGGGAAAGAGGGGAAAGCACAAGTGGTGGTCTGTAGAGCTGAGACAGAAGAGAAACTCCTCCACTCCTGAGACAGAAGCCTTGTGGGTGGGAATGAGGGAGAGATCAGTTGTGGAAGGAAGGTCGAGAAAAAGGCATTCCTGGAGAATTAATGAACATCTTGTCTTTCCACAATTTGCAATTGCTAATTAAAGGTGGACACTGGCAGATAAAAGCCAGCTGGAGAGGGACAGTGTTTCCATGGCCACTGTTCCTGAAAATCAGCTATTCCCACTACTCTGGAGAAGGGATCTAACCCCCTCCCCAACTGCCAGGAAACTACCAGCGCCAACCCCAGTAAGTGAGCCAAGGGCTGGCCAGTGGGTATGTTATGGTAGAAGTTTAAATTTTAGACTTAAAATAGAATAAAATAATATAAAATTTATAATAAAGAGGAAATTGTTGAAGCTGCTAAATAATCTCTGCAAAGTCCCAGGCCTGTTCTAATCATTAACTCAGTATTAGAGTTAAAAATAATGTATATTTTATTGTACTGTTTTAGAGATTGAAATTTATTACCTTAATGTTTATAGAAGCTTTAAGACTCTTTGTTTTACTGATCACTGGGATGTGACAGGGAACATGCTGAGCCAAGTCCTTGAGATAAGGTCATTAGAACGTCTTTTCTTTTGTATTGGGGGTCCATGGTGGTTGCAAAAGCAACCCTCTGACTCATTTCAAGGCTTAATGAACATGCGCAGCAAGGTAGAGTTTTATGATAATGATTTCTGAGAATTGCTTTGAATATGCATGACCAATCTGGTGGCCTTTTATGATGGGGTCACAACATTGGTGGACAAGGCCAAAGCAACTGATGTCATCTACCTGGACTTGTGCAAGGCTTTTGACATTGTCCCACACGGCATTCTTATCTCCAAATTGGAAGCATATGGGTTTGATGGATGGACCACTCAGTGGATAAGGAACTGGCTAGATGATCGCGTTCAAAGAGTTGTGGTCAACAGCTCAAAGTCTGAGTGGAAACCAGTGATGAGTGGTGTCCCTCAAGGTTCGGTCTTGGGTCCAGTGCTCTTTAACATCTTTGTCAGTGACATGGACAGGGGGATTGAGTGCACCCTCAGCAAGTTTGCCAATGACACCAAGCTGAGTGGTGTGGTTGACACGCTGGAGGGATGGGATGCCATACAGAGGGATCTTGACAGGCTTGAGAGGTGGGCCTGTGCTAACCTCATGAAGTTCAACAAGGCCAAATGCAAGGTCCTGAATCTGGGTCGGAGCAACCCGAAGCACAAGTACAGGCTGGGCAATGAGTGGCTTGAGGCCAGCTCTGAAGAGAAGGACTTGGGAGTGGTGGTGGATGAGAAGTTCAACATGAGCCGGTAATGTGTGCTTGCAGCCCAGAAGGCCAACCGTATCCTGGGCTGCATCCAGAGAAGCGTGGCCAGAAGGTCGAGGGAGGTGATTCTCCTCCTCTACTCCGCTCTCGTAAGGCTCAACCTGGAGTACTGCATCCAGTTCTGGAGCCCTCAACACAAGAGAGACATGGACCAGTTAGAACGAGTCCAGAGAAGGGCCACAAGGATGATCCGAGGGCTGGAGCACCTCTCCTACGAGGACAGGCTGAGACAGTTGGGGCTGTTCAGCCTCGAGAAGAGACAGCTCTGAGGAGATCTAATAGCAGCCTTCCAATACCTGAAGGGGGCCTACAGGAAAGCTGGGGAAGGACTTTTCACAAGGGCAGTTAATGACAGGACAAGGGGGAATGGCTTTAAGCTAATAGAGGATAGGTTTAGATTGGATATTAGAAAGAAATTCTTCACTGTGAGGGTGGTCAGGCACTGGAACAGGTTGCCCAACGAAATTGTGGATGCCCCCTCCCTGGAAGTGTTCAAGGCCAGGTTGGATGAGGCTTTGAGCAACCTGGTCTAGTGGAAGGTGTCCCTGCTCATGGCAGGGGGGTTGGAACTAGATGATCTTTAAGGTCCCTTCCAGCCCAAACCATTCTATGATTCTATGGTTATTCTGGGAAATATAATTAATATATATGCTTTTGTGTAGTATAAACTTTACTTTGTGGGCTATAGGGCATGCACATTAGGTGGAGCGATCCCCCATGAATCCGGCGCCAAGAATGCCTGCTTCTTAAAACTACATTGGTGTTAAGAAGTTCATTCCTGATTTCAGTGACAGTTGGTGACCCAGGTGGGACACTGCTTCTGAAATTCGACAGATCCATGGGATACCAGGATGTCACTGAAATCTTTAGCTGAATTTTTCTTCTGTGCATACTTAATTCTTCTTTTGGCCTGGTTTACAACACTTCTGTCTCCACAAAAATGGTTTATTCTAGCATCACTACCTTATCTACTGTATTTTAAAGATTCGATGCCTCAGGTCTCCTTATTATCTGTTTTAGACTATAAACCTGACTAGGCCTAGCTGATATGTAGCTGACTTCCAAAGTCACATTGTTTAAGCAGAAGGGGATGTTCTTGTGGAATGGTATCAAAGATGTACAGTTGGCACCTAGGGATTCTCAGGGAGAACCTCTGATCCCCGGACTGAAGAATTCAAGGCAAGATTCTTGGCACAGGTAAAAAGGCATTCTTAATTTTTTAAAAGGTTGGTTGCCTGCCCATAAGGTGCAGAAAAAGCTGTGCAGGGTTGGGCTATAAGGGTACCCAGGTTGTGAAACTTTCTGCAGAAAGAGTGGGCAAGAGTCCCACTAAAATTTTACATTGGAAGAAAAGTGGAATGGACCATTCCAAGTGCTGCTGACGACCTTCACTGCAATTAAGATCAGAGAACAACCCGCGTGGATTCACTATTCTTGAGTGGAAAAGGCCCCGGATGGACTCTGGAAAATTATTCCTGAAGGACCCTTGAAGTTGAAGATCAGTCGAGTCACGTAAATCAGTGCATTTGCTGTTTATCATGATTGAGATTGTAAGATCTTTACACTTATACCATGCATCATATAGGTCATTTCTGCCTAACCCTCTCCTTGATTATAGGGATTTTGATTAATCTAGCAAACTCCCTGCAATGGCATGGAAACAGAGAACAGAGGCTTAGAAGAAGTTTAGAGTCAGGAAGCTATGCACATGAACTTTCCATCTGGAACCCAGAAGAAAACTTATGGGAGCAATTAGCCACTAAAGTAGTCAATACTTCTAATTTCTGTTTACAGTCCTGCTCCGGCAGGGGGATTGGACTAGATGATCTTTTGAGGTCCCTTCCAATCCCTAGCATTCTGTTGCCCAGGGAGGTTGTGGAGTCTCCTTCTTTGGAGACATTCAAGACCCGCCTGGATGCCTTCCTGTGTGAATTCTGGGATTCTGTAACTTCTGTTAGTGAAGTATTCGCTTCTTGCCTGGTTGGAGTCCCAACCCCTCTGAAGACCCTGAAACAGTATAACTTCCCATATAATAGCACCAGCCCAATAGGAGAAATTATACAGTGGGAAGTCAATAATAATAAATATTGTCTGGACAGCCAGTCCAAACTTCCAACTGGGGAAATATTGTGTTGGAATATAGCAGGAGATAACATACAATATAATGAAATCACAGTAGAGGCTTTGGGAGAAGTTAGTCAAGAGTTCAATAGAAAAATGTTCAAAGTCAGAATGGAAAACTCATTTTTGTCTGAAAGTTGCATGCAGTTTGTTAATTGTCCCAGAGACTGTATGAATTTATCTAGATCTAAGCCTACATTAGATTACAATCAAACATACAATATGTCACAAACATGTCATATTACGTCAAGGATGGTTTTTATTGTGTAGTAGAATGGCTTACACTTATCCCAGCTAATAGTACCAAAGGTCCTTGTTCTCCAGGAAGATTAGTTCCCCAACTATACATGCCAGCTGATATTACCAGACAGGAAATTAGGTCCAAGAGATCAGTCCACTCATTGAGTAAAGAATGTGATGCAGCTGTAATGCTCTTTAGTCCTGAAGAAATATCAGCAGCTGTGTTTCTAGCCCCAGGAGTAGGAGTTGCCATGAATTACCATGTAATGAAGCGACTGGCTTGTGCCTTAGTGAAAAATAGCAATTATACCTCTCAAGTGCTATCAGCTATACAAGAGGAGTTGAGCCAAATGTGGCAAGCCACTTTAGAAAATAGAGCAGCCATAGATTATTTGTTGCTTCAACACAATCATGGGTGTGAAGAGTTCAAAGGCATGTGTTATTTCAACCTGATAGACAACTCAAGGCTGATAGAGAATAAAATACAAAATTTGAAATAGTTAGTCCACAATATTAATGAAAGACAAGGATTGGACTGGTCATAGCTAACAAACTGGTTGCCAAACTTGACATGGGTTAAGCACATTCTCATAGCTGTTATCCTTATTAACATAATCATCTTAGTAAGGTGTTTAGTAATGTGCTTGCTAACTCAATGTGCCTCCTGGTGTTGTAGGAAAGCAGTTGATGATTACGAAGAATGGAAAAAGAATAAGACTAGGCACACAGTAGAAACAGGAAAATATTTTAAGGGAATTTTAGAAAATAATAGCATGTTATAAAATTCTTGCGAAAGAATTTGCAAGCGTAAAGAAAAGAGGGGGTTGAATTTGAGACCCTGAGGTTATTGCTTAATTGTGTAAATGAGACTGGCTTAGCTGGCTTAGCAATAGAACAGGAACTGATAAGACAGCCTCGTGGGTATGCAAAATAAGCTTAGCATACAATGAAGACTTGAGATACCAGGAAGATGTAATCACAAGGCCAAAACAACTGGTTTAGCTATCAAGTAAGCAAGAGCAAAGAAGTCAGCTGGAATTCACCTAGAGGACACATGATGAAAGGGAAGATATGACCAGAAGAGGAAGTAAAAGACCACTGGAGAGACTGTGACTTTGGTTTGGGATTGTTGCTCCTCCGGGAGCGTTATCTGGGAACTGGCCGGGCTTATCAGTGGGTGGTAAGCAGTTGCACTGGGTTATCACTCATTTGCATATCTTATTACTGTTATAATTATCATTACTATTTTAATATTAGTTGTTTAGGGGTTTTTTGTTGTTGCTCTTGGTGGTGGTTTTTTAAAGTTTTCTTTTATTTCTATTATTAAACTGTTTTTATCTCAACCTACAAGCCTCCTAATTCTTGCCCCCAATCCTCTCCCCTATCCCCTGGGGGTGGGGGGGAAAGTGGGTGAAGGGCTGTGTTGGCTGCTAGCCAAGGGCTAGCCCAGTGAAACTATTACAATTGCAATTAATGTTATTTTGCAGGTGGGAGGGTAAATGGGATGAAGTACCTTATGTAGATTTATTTACTTTAAGATGAGAAGTTGAATATATATTTTATATATATATAATTAGGACACAAGATCCTGATTGGAATTATTTGCAGATAATATTGGATACATTGTTAGATGATGCTGAAAAACAGATGGTATTAAAAGCTGCTCAAAAACAGGTAGAAAGGTCACATGGTAATAGGGATTTGCAGGGAACAATAGATCATAATTTTCCTGCTGCAGACCCAGGATGGGATTCCAATCAACCGGGACACTGGGGTCTTTTAACAAGATATCAGAGATGGATATTGTTTGGTATAAGGCATGCAATGCCAAAAGCGATTAATTGGTCTAAATTATATGAGATTAAACAAGAACCAAATGAATCCCTGTCTGCCTTTGTGGAGCAGTTAAAGGTCACTGCCAGAAAATATACGAATTTAGATCCTGAAAGGCCAGAGGAGGCTGTTCAATTGGCATTTATATTTTTTGGGACAATCAGCTCTGGATATTAAAAAAAAAACTTCAAAAATTAGAAGGAGCAGACTCAAAGGATTTAGGAGAAATGTTAGAAGTGGCATGTATGGTTTTTAACAACAGGGAAAAAGAGAAGGAATCACAGGAGGTACAAAGGGAAAATCTGTGCTTTTTATGTTTCTTTGTCTTAGGCAAAAGAAATGTTTTGGAAATTTGTCTGTTTTGCCTATTTAACAAATCTCAATTAGATTGGTGTAGAGCAAAATCTAGCATGGGAACTGATTCAAGAGTTTGTGCATATTTGGAACCATACTAATCAAGGGGTTTGTGTTTAAATTCCCAACTCTTCAGGACAAGGTATTATCTTTTCCATCATTAATCTTAATTTTTCCAAGTTGTTAGAGAACAAGCTAAATATGAAACCTGTACTGCCAATTGTACATGAGGCAAAGTGAAAGATCTGTTTGAGAGCAATCTATAGAATCATAGTGGTTGGAAAAGACCTATAAGATCATTGAGTCCAGTCATTAACCTATCACTACCAATCCCATCTCTAAACCATCTCCCTAAGCACCTCACCTACCCGTCTTTTAAATACCGCCAGGGATGGTGACTCCACCACTTCCCTGGGCAGCCTGTTCCAATGTTTGATTACCCTTTCTGTGAAGAAATTTTTCCTAATATCTAACCTAAACCTCCCCTGGTGCAAACTAGCCATTTCCTATCGTTCTGCCACCCATTACCCAGGAGAAGAGACCAATACCCACCTCTCTACAACCTCCCTTCAGGTAGTTGTGGAGAGTAATAAGGTCTCTCCTCAGCCTCCTCTTCTCCAGACTAAATAACCTCAGTTTCCTCAGCCGCTCCTCATAAGACTTGTTCTCCAGGCCCTTCACCAGCTTTGTTGCCCTTCTTTGGACATGCTCCAAAGCCTCAATGTCCCTCTTGTATAGGGAGGCCCAGAACTGAATACAGTATTCAAGGTACAGCCACACCAGTACCGAATACAAAGGGACAATCACTTCCCTACTGCTGGCCACACTATTCCTGATATAGAACAGGATGCCATTGGCCTTCTTGGCCACCTGGGTGTTGACCCTTTAAGAGCTGAAGCTGCAGAAGGCTTTGAGCAATTAAGTCCTGACTTTGAGTGAAAAAATAGAATAGAATAAGATTCGTGAGAAAGAATGCAAGAAACAAGATAACTAGTCAGAAGTAAAAAGAATGCCTCATGAACAGGTAGATTTATCCAATCAAGTATTGTTACCAGGTGTGTGAACAGTAGCTTTTAGCCAATGAAGAGTTGTTTATGTGTGTGTGTGTGTGTTAGCAGCTGAAGAGTATATAAGTGATCGTGTAACCAATAATAAAGATCTCCAGTAGAATTCACATTGAATCGTGTGTGGAGTCCATGGGTGCATCCCTCTCAGCATGTTCTCAGTAATGACCAGTTATGTATTGCAAAACATATGTATATTACACCAGAATTTGGAGAGTATAGGTCTGATTAAAGTCTCACTTGCTGACACTGTGCAAAATCATAAGAAGCAATTCCAGTTCCAAACAGCTTTAAGTCTCAGTAAACAAAGCAGCCAAGGGAAAGAGAATAGCATGTCATCATGCTTATTTTACATAAATTTCTAATGTTTTAGCATTAGCCTAATACATATTTTCTTAAGGCTGATAGATAGTAAATCTCCATCTGACCACAAGTGGAGTTAACAAAAGGCACTACAGATTGCACAATGTACAGAAAGACAAAAAGTCCATATGGGACTCCTGTATAACCCAGATCTCTCACATCTTAAAATGGTGAAAAAGACTTCTATACCAAGAATGAAAGTTTTGTCTCACTGCACATTTACAAAATAAAAGGGTGCATTTGAAAATAAATAATAATAATAAAAAATCATAGCACATGATAGAGTTTTCCTAACACAGCATTCAGCTGTGGAGCCAAATGAGTTTATCCACATTCCCTGAGTGATGGTTTATGTTTTGATGTTGACTAACTCATCCATGCTCAGGGCACAAGCACTCAGACAATCTCCATCACCAGTTTCCTATTAGAAATCTTGATTTCTGCTGAAACAAGTTCAATTCCCTTCATTATTTCCCAGCCAACAGACAGCTTGAGAAGGAGGATATTACAAGTGTCAGTCTCTCTGCCTCTGGACAGTCCATGAATGACACAAGAAGGAGAGAAACAAACAAAAAATATCTCTGTTTACGTGGCAACTTTTTAACGTTTGTCGTGCCACTATGCTTCATTCATTCTCCCAAAATTAGTTTACCAGGGTTATATTCTTGGAAATCCTTCAGCAAAAGTGTTCTCTCTCCCCTTTTTCTCTGAATTTTTGTTAGTCTTGATATTTTGCTGAAAGAAAGAGCTGGCAAACCATCTTGAAGAGCTACTTGGTTATTAGAAAGAGTTATAGAGCTCTTCAAATTACTCATTGTGTAAAATCTAACAGATAATTTTGAGAAAGATGATGTTTTCTTGCTAAACAAAACCAAGAAAAATAAGATGAGTCTTAATGTAGACTTTTCCATAAATATCTTCAGAAGGAACATTTTATTTGTATTAATACTTGCATTATTTTGGCAATGAGAGGTCAAGATCAAGGTCTGTAAGTTAATGAGAACTGTCATAGCTCCATAAACCGCAGTAGAGGTACAGTGCTTTGTGTTAAGAGCCATAAACATAGTGAAAAATAGTCCCTGACCTGAATAACTTACTTTTTGAAGACAGAAAATAGACAAAATTGAGAAAAAGTATGAAGAGCAAAAAGAAAGTGTGTTTTCCACTCAGTGCAATCAGTATCGATCATTTGAGGACATGAGCTGGTTCTGAACTGTATTGGGTCTGGCTGGGATGGAGTTGATTTTCCCTGTGGCAGCCCTCAGAGTGCTGTGATTTGAACTTGGTGGCTTGAGGGGTGTTGATAACACAGCAGTGTTTTGGTTACTGCTGAGCAGTGCTAGCACAGCACCAAGGCTGGGTCTCCTACATTTCCCCCAGTAGGCTGGGAGTGGGGAAGGTCTTGGGAGGGGACACAGCCAGGACAGCTGACCCAAACGGACCAAAGGGATATTCCATACCATATGACGTATGCTCAGAAATAAAAGCAAGGAGAACGGAGGGGGAAGGGGGGACATTCGTTACTTCCGTTTGTCCTCTGGGAACCGCACCGCGTATGAAGCCCTGCTTCCCGGGAAGTGGCCAAACATCGCCTGCTGATGGGAAGTAAGGAATAAATATTTTGTTCTTTTGCTTCTGCGTGCGCAGCTTTGCTTTGCTTCTATTAAACTGCTTTTGTCTCGATCCACGAGTTTTTTTTTGTGTTCCATCTTATTTTCTCCCCTCCCCATCTTGCTGAGGAGGGGGGTGATAGAGTGGGCTTTGGTGGGCATCCAGCATCTAGCCAGGGTCAACCCATCAAAGTCTTTTTTTGGCGCCCAACGTGGGGCTCGAGACAACAACAGTTTTACATTCAGTGTGCTTTAGCTGCAGTAGTTATTAAGCAGCGAGCTCCTGTGCACCTCACGGAGTTTTGTTTTGTTTTTTTTCTTTCTCTGCTGGTAGCACTGCTTATCTCTGTTTCTGCTCAGTTTGGGAACATGTTGATAACAGGAACAGCTCTGTGCTTCATGCTGACATTCGTAGCTTTGCTGTGCTGGGGGAGCTATTCTGTGGGGAGGATGAAGGAACTCGGGAGTGTGCTGGTACAAACAGTGACTATGTGCTTAGTCCTGGCACTGATGGCCTTACTGTGCTGGGGGAGCTATCTCGTGGAAGAGACAAGAGAGTACATCTCCCTTTCCCTACTTGAAGTTAATGTAGATGGTTTTATTATGCAGGCTCCTGAGGTCCTTGTTCACCCTTATGTGAGCTGTTTATTACTACTAAGTAATACTATTGGAATATTATGGGTTTTGTGGAATCTGGTCTCGTCCTGGTGTAAGAGAAGGCAGCTTTGGGTGATGAAATACTGAAAAGTGCCCTGAAGCGGCCGGTCCCTGGGTGGCAGGGGGTGTGGAAGGATTTGGGCAGGTTCCTAGGACGGTTATCACCTCCCATAGCCTGGGATTTCACACCTGAAGAAGCACACAACCCTGGCAAACTAACGCGTCAGTTGATGGAAGGGTGCCTGGCCTACCCCAATGAGAACCAGCAGCTTCTAGCACTGTACTGGGGCCTGGCCTGTGCCTATGGAGCCACAGTTCAGTACTCTCAGAGGACTGTGGTTGAGGCAGGGACCCAGACCATATCCAAGGACACCATGGTTGAGACAGGGATCCAAACAACAACAACTACAGTAATTGCCCCAGTGGTGAAAAAGAAACAGTGGACAAGGAGAACCACTGGTCCATATCATCGATTAGTGAGGGCAGAGGAAGAAGGGGATCAAGAAGCCGGTCCTTCCATGAGGGACTTGGAGGAAGGAGTGAGAGAACTAAAACAAGAAGCAGAAACTACCCGGTCCCTGACCTCATCAGAGCTTCGAGACATGCGGAAAGATTGCAGCCGCCAGCCAGGTGAGAGGATTGCTGCCTGGCTGCTCCGATGCTGGGATAATGGGGCCGACAGCCAGCAACTGGAAGGAAGGGAAGCCCAGCAGCTGGGATCCCTGGCTAGAAACTGTGGGATCGAGAGAGGAATTGGAAGAGAGGCGGCAATTTGCAGTCTCTGGAGACGGCTCCTCTCCAGTGTGAGAGCTCGATACCCATTCAAAGATGACCTCATGAACTCCCCAGGAAAGTGGACTACGGCAGATGAGGGTATCCAGTATCTGAGAGAACTAGCAGTGCTGGAAGTAATTTATAGTGATCCTGACAATGATGAGAACTCCAAAGATCCCGAGGATGTCCTGTGCACACGGGCTATGTGGAGGAGGGTAATCCAAGGTGCCCCAATGCCATATGCTAACAACTTGGCGGCAATGTATTCTCCCGATGTGGAGACACCAACTGTGGAAAGAGTGGCTTCAAAACTTTGAAGAGAACCTCTGTACCTCCTCGTCCCTACGGGCCAGCACCGTGGCTGTCAAAGGCATGCCAAGGAATCAATCCTCTCCTGCCCCAGCCAGAGGGAAAGGGAGCCCCCGACGTATGCCACGTGGTGCACTCTGGTTCTTGTTGCGTGACCGGGGGAGGACATGAGGAAGTGGGATGGTGAACCCACCTTTAAACTGGAGGCCCGTGTACGCAAATTGAAGGGGAAAACAGCCATTAAGAAAGGACCAATTAAGAAGGCTGTCAGTGTAGTTGGTGCTGACGTCCAGGAAGGCAATCAACGATCTTCCAGACATAGAAAAACTGAAATCACCTCCCTCGACCCTGGTGAGGGGACGTCTGGTCTGGCACTACAAAGGTCAGACAGTGAATACTCTGATGAAGAACAGGAGTAGAGGGTCCCTGCCTTCGGCAAGGAGGAGGAAAGGGACGATCGTGTATATTGGACTGTGTGGATCCGATGGCCTGGCACATCAGGTCCACAAAAGTATAAGGCTCTGGTTGACACTGGTGCGCAGTGTACATTGGTGCCATCAGGATACAAGGGCACAGAACCCATCTGGATATCCGGAGTGACAGGGGGATGCCAGGAATTGTCTGTGTTGGAGGCTGAGGTGAGCTTGACGGGAGACAAATGGGAAAAGCACCCCATTGTGACTGGCCCAGAAGCCCCTTGAATCCTTGGCATGGACTGTCTCAGGAGAGGGTACTTCAAGGACCCAAAGGGGTACCGATGGGCTTTTGGTGTGGCCACTGTGGACAGAGACAAGGTCAAGCAGCTGTCTACCCTGCCTGGCCTCTCAGAAGATCCCTTTGTTGTGGGATTGCTACAAGCTGAAGAACAACAGGTGCCAGTTGCCACCAGGACAGTGCACCGGCGGCAATATCGTACAAACCGAGACTCCTTGGCTCCCATCCGTGAACTGATTTGTCAACTGGAGAGCCAAGGAGTCATCAGCAAGACTCATTCACCTTTTAATAGTCCCATATGGCCAGTGCAAAAGTCTGACGGAGCGTGGAGGTTAACAGTAGACCACCGTGGCTTAAATGAAGTGACACCACCACTGAGCGCTGCCGTGCCAGACATGTTAGAGCTCCAATATGAACTGGAGTCCAAGGCAGCCAAGTGGTACGCCACCATAGACATTGCTAATGCATTTTTCTCCATTCCTTTGGCAGCAGAGTGCAGGCTGCAGTTTGCTTTCACGTGGAGGGGTGTCCAGTACACCTGGAATCGACTGCCCCAGGGGTGGAAACCCAGCCCCACCATTTGGGGACTAATTCAAAATGCACTGGAAAAGGGTGATGCCCCTGAACATCTACAATACATTGATGACATCATCGTATGGGGCAATAAGGCAGAAGAAGTGTTTGAGAAGGGAAAAAGAGTAATTCAGATTCTTCTGAGAGCTGGTTTTGCCATTAAGAAAAGCAAGGTAAAGGGACCTGCACAAGAGATTCAGTTCTTGGGAATCAAATGGCAGGATGGACGCCGTCATGTGCCTATGGGTGTGGTTAACAAGATAGCAGCTCTGTCTCCACCAGCTAACAAGAAGGAAAAACGAGCTTTCCTAGGCCTTGTGGGATTTTGGAGAATGCATGTTCCAGGTTACAGTCAGCTTGTGAGACCTCTCTATCAAGTAACTCGAAAGAAGAACTGTTTTGAGTGGGGCCTTGAGCAACAACAAGCCTTTGAGCGTATCAAACAAGAAATAGCTCGTGCAGTGGCTCTTGGGCCTATCCGAACAGGACCAGCTGTGCAAAATGTACTGCAGCTGGGGAGCACGGTCTCACCTGGAGCCTCTGGCAGAAAACATCAGGAGAAACCCAAGGTCGACCATTAGGGTTTTGGAGCAGGGGGTATCGTGGATCAGAAGCTCACTACACTCCAACTGAAAGGGAGATACTAGCAGCATATGAGGGGGTTCCCGCCGCTTCAGAAGCTGTTGGTACAGAAGCGCATCTGCTCCTGGCACCGCGATTGCCTGTGCTACACTGGATGTTTAAAGGAAACATCCCTTCTACACATCATGCAACCAGTGCTACATGGAGTAAGGGGGTAGCATTGATCACGCAACGAGCTCGACTAGGGAATCACAACCGTCCAGGAATCGTGGAAGAGATCATGAACTGTCCAGAAGGCAGAGATTTTTGAGTACAGCCTGAGGAGGTGGTTCGTGCTCAAGAGGCACCACCGTATAATGAGTTACCAGAAGATGAAAGGCGTTATGCTTTGTTTACTGATGGATCCTGTGGTAGGAAACCATCAGAAGTGGAAAGCTGCTGTGTGGAGTCCCACACGACAAGTCATCAAGGCCACTGAAGGAGAAGGCGAGTCAAGTCAGTTTGCAGAAGTGAAAGCCATCCAACTAGCCCTAAAGATTGCTGAACGAGAAAAGTGGCCAGTCCTCTATCTCTACACTGACTCCTGGATGGTGGCTAATGCCCTGTGGGGGTGGCTGCAGGAGTGGAAGAAGACCAATTGGCAGCGCAGGGGTAAACCCATCTGGTCTGCTGCATTGTGGCAGGACATTGCTGCTCGAGTAGAAAACATGACTGTAAAGGTACGTCACGTAGACGCTCACGTGCCCAAAAGCCGTGCCACAGAAGAACATCAAAACAATGAACATGTAAACAAGGCTGCCAAAATTGAAGTAGCTCCCGTGGACTTGGACTGGGAGCGTAAAGGTGAGCTATTTGTAGCTCGATGGGCCCATGAAACATCGGGACATCTAGGGAGAGATGCAACATATCGATGGGCTTGTGATCGAGGGGTGGACCTGACCATGGAAGCCATCACACAGGTCACTCATGAATGTGAAACATGTGCTGCAATCAAGCGAGCCACACGAGTAAAATCTCCCTGGAATAGAGGGCAGTGGCTGGGCTTTCGATATGGCGAGGCCTGGCAAATAGACTATATTGGACCACCGCCACGAACACGCCAAGGCAAGCGCTACATACTCACCATGGTGGAAGCAACTACTGGTTGGCTAGAAACATACCCTGTGAACCATGCCACTGCCCCAAACACCATCTTAGGCCTTGAAAGACAAATTTTGTGGCGACATGGTACCCCGGAAAGAATTGAATCAGACAATGGGACTCATTTTCGAAATAACCTCATAAACTCCTGGGCAAAGAAACATGGCATTGAGTGGGTGCACCACATCCCCTGTCACCCACAAGCCTCTGGAAAGATTGAAAGATACAATGGACTGTTAAAGACGATGTTGAGGGCATTGGACAATGGGGGATGGAAGCACTGGGATGTAAATTTAATGGAAGCCACTTGGCTGGTTAACACCAGAGGATCTGCTAACCGTCCTGGGGCTGCACAAACAAAACCCCTACATACTGTGGGAGGAGATAAGGTCCCTGTAGTGCACACAGGGAAGTGGCTGGGGAAGGCGGTATGGATTGCTCCTCCCATGGGAAAAGGCAAACCCATTTGTGGGATTGTTTTTGCCCAAGGGCCTGGGTGTACTTGGTGGGTAATGCGAAAGGATGGGGAGACCCGGTGTGTGCCTCAAGGATATTTAACCTTGAGGGAAAACTAATCTGTGATGTGAGTTGTATGTTGCAGGAAGGAATGTAGCAGGAATGACCTAAGCTGACAAATATTGAGTTTTGCAAGGAAAGGAACCAGACGAGTGCAATGATGACCTGAACCAAGTCGGTGTTGGTGCCCAACAATCAAACATACTGCTCCTCTTGTCTTGAACATCTATCTTTAACAGAAGAGGTCCAGGTCAAAGCCTGTTTGTGAACATCTGGAGGAATGGAGGAAACCCATGGGATATCTATCTGATAAAGGACAGGGAGGCAGAGCTAATAAGAATGTATAAACCTGTATGCTGGGTATAAATTATGTGGGACCTGAGCATGATGCAAATGGTATGGAATAAGGGGTAGAGATTGTATTGGGTCTGGCTAGGATGGAGTTGATTTTCCCCGTGGCAGCCCTCAGAGTGCTGTGTTTTGTATTTGGTGGCTCGAGGGGTGTTGATAACACACCATTGTTTTGGTTACTGGTGAGCAGTGCTAGCACAGCACCAAGGCTGTCTCTCCAACATTTCCCCCAGTAGGCTGGGGGTGGGGAAGGTCTTGGGAGGGGACACAGCCACGACAGCTGACCCAAACGGACCAAAGGGATATTCCATACCATATGACGTCTGCTCAGAAATAAAGCAAGGAGAATGGAGGGGGAAGGGGGGGCATTCGCTACTTCCGTTTTGTCCTCCGGGAACCGCACCGCGTATGAAGCCCTGCTTCCCGGGAAGTGGCCAGACATCGCCTGCTGATGGGAAGTAGAGAATAAATATTTTTTTCTTTTGCTTCTGTGCGTGCAGCTTTGCTTTGCTTCTATTAAACTGCTTTTGTCTCGATCCATGAGGTTTTTTTTGTGTTCCATCTTATTTTCTCCCCTCCCCATCTTGCTGAGGAGGGGGGTGATAGAGTGGGCTTTGGAGGGCATCCAGCACCTAGCCAGGGTCAACCCACCACATGAACATATGTGCAACTATTTCCTCATTCTCTGCTCTCACCGCTGTGTGTTTGTGGATATATCCCACAGCTTTCTGTGTGGAGATGCACCAGAACTCTACTTAGTCAATCACGTTAGAAGATGGTGGCTATGTCAATACAAGAAAATTAAACATTGATTGGTCCATTCCTTGATACTGAGTCTGAATGTCATGAAATGACCCTCATCCTCTACCCAAAAGAAATGGCATTGTAGGGTCCAAAGGGAGGACACTAAAAAGGAAGAGCTTATTGTTTCTCACTGACAACCAGGAGCACTTAGACAACATTTCAGAGTAGAGGTCCAGCTTTTAGACTGTAAATGTTAGAGTAGACAAACCTGTTCCGAAGTCACATCAGGAGTGACAGGTTCCTAAATCTGATGATAGGTCAGGAATTTGAGAGGAGAAAGCTTGATTATTATGGCCTCATACTCCAAGACTGTCGATTCAATTTGCTTGATTTTCTTCAAATAGCAAAACAGGTCCTGATTAGAAAAAGAGATCTCATATTTCAATCACAATTTAATTGAAAGTCAGACTTTAGGAATATCCACATGGCTTTCAACAGTAGTTTTAGAATAAATGTGTAGCTTCAAGGTGAATCAAGTTGCTTTGTAAAAAAAACATTGGAGTAGAAAAAGATGCAAATTCTGAATTGCTGAATTAAGCAGGCCCATATGATATGTAAACATATTTGAAGTATATTACTAAAAAAACATTCCCTTGGTGTTTCAGTAAAATAGGTTTTCAGCATTATTACATTTATTTATGGCCCAGATTTCTTATTGGTGCAAATTGGGATAGTTAAATCAATTTTGGTGAACTGAAATTATTATAATTATATAAATAAATAAGGATCTAATATTTTGAGAGGATGGATGTTTGTTCAGATTAGGGAATATTTTGTGTGGTTTTCTCTTAACCTGAAGGGAAAGAATGAGGATTTGGGATTACTGAGGAAGGCAAAGAAAAGATAGAAAAGGATTCATTAGGCTGAAGCAGCAGATAGACCTGCAGGGAAAAACACAGGACTTGAAACATTGAGAGTGATGATAACTCAGAGGTGTTACACTAGACTTGGAGCAATGAGTCTCACAGCATAGTTTGGCTCGTGGCCTGGAAAAGAGTCCTCTTGCTGTCTGTCAATGTTCAAACAAATATTCTTCAAACTTAGCATTCTTTTTATACTGTCTTCCATCTGGGGATCTGTGACATTAAGGTATAAGAGAGATCAAAAATTGGCCAGATAGTTTATGATTCAGTAGAAAGTGCTTCTAGCCTGGTGACACATGCTATGCAATCAATAATAGAATCATAGAATCATAGAATCATAGAATGGTTAGGGTTGGAAGGGACCTTAAAGATCATCTAGTTCCAACCCCCCTGCCATCAGCAGGGACACCTTCCACTATACCAGGTTGCTCAAACCTCATCCAACCTGTCCTTATGACTACGTGTTATCCAGAACCTTTCATCCTAAAGCATTTTAGGATGTCTTACTAGGCTATATGTCTATGTACATGCACATACATACATTTAAGTACATACACACAAAGTGGGAGAGAGAAGAAAGGCCAGTAATGCAGTGTTTGGATCCAAATGTGGGTCATAGCTGTAAAAGATCCAGCTTCAGGTTATTCTTATACTTTGTGGACTTATTTACACTAACAGTTCATTTAACTGACTTCATTAGGGTTCAGGAGAATTTAGATACAATATGCCAGATTAATCTGTAGCATGGATGTGAGTCTATGGGCAATATCCTAGGACCCTTTGGAATTGATGTCAAAATTCCCAAAGGACTGAAAACTTTCTGTCTAGGAGTTATTCCCTTTGGCATGACAGTGCACCCCTCACTGGAGTGGAAAGAAGCTGCAAAGCTTTAATGAATGAAAAAGAATATAATATCCTGCTAAAACTAGAGTGGGAATTATAAGTAGGCAAATCAACCAGCAGTTACTCAAATTTAAATCTGTTGTGGATGCTGGGGTTAATGACTAGTTTATGCACTACATTTCCTTCCTTTAATATTATTTTAATATTGTTAAATTTTTTTTAATTATGTTCAATCTTATTTTTTCTGTTGCTTTATAGAGGAAGCACATTTGTGCTCTCTAGCTTGTAAAAAAAGCAAGAAGAAAATGTCAAACTTACACCACCACATGGGATCTAAAGCTTGATTTAATTCTGGTTAAGACAGATCTAAATTAAAACTACTTTAATTTCCCTGCACACCCTTTATTTAAAAATGACAGGTCCCTGAGTGTTTGTGAGACTAAATATGTTACTGAAGAATCATGAACAGAGCCCAAGGGAGAAGTAGAGAAAAGGAACAGATAGACATAATCGATAATTTCAGATACTAAGTCTTGAGTTTCCCACCCTTTTGAAATCCATCTGTCCCCCTTGTTCTGTATGAGGATGTCTTTTACCTTTCAATCTGCTTTGGAGAAGAGCACATAACTATAAGAATTGCATAGGATACGGAGAATGATGGTATGCATGGAAGGAATCTATTGTAGAAGCAATTGGTCAGGAGAACTCTTTAAACTGTGTATTCTGGTGTATGAAAAAGGAAAGCTTGCATAGTTTCAAAAAAATCACTACTATATTCTCCAAGGATTTACTTATTTAGCAACAGGGAAAATGCAAAATATTCTGGAGACCCACAGAGATAAAAATCTCAAATATTAGATCTTGGTTGCTACATGCTAAAAAAGACTGTTCAAATGTTGTTACATTTACAGAAATGTGTGCCAGCAAGAACAAAAAGGTTAACTAAATAAAGGAAAGAGAAAATAGATGTGAATGTGACTGTGAGCATGAGGTTGTTCAAATATCTAGAAACAACAGGCAGTTTGAGAAAAAAAAATCTATGGACAAATTCATTTCCCCCCACCCCTTTACTTCATGTGGTCGATGAATGGCATTTCTTCATAGTTTTATCAATAGAATGGAATTTTGGCTATATCAGTCTGTCAACAAGGAACAACATCAAATAATTTTGTCTGTATAAATAATGTTTCCAGTTTTCTTATGAAAATTCAAAAGTGTTGGAAGATGTCTGTGTGGATTGATCAACTATCTTCTCTGAAAGCTACTTCCTCAAGCTCATCATTACAGGAGGACACTCCTTTATCCCACTCCAGTCCTTTCTCCCACCCACAGGTTGCTAATTCCTGCCCCTTTCCATCTACTTCTTAACCACCTGTGGCTCCATCAAGGGAACCACAGAGGTCAGAGCACCCCTGTTAATACTACCCAACTCCTTAACAATATGAGCTCTGTGTCATAAAGCAAAGAAATATTGTAGAGGATTAGAACTTGGGATTTTTCCATCTGACATAATTTCAAGCCAGAACCTCCCACATTTTGGTTGATCCAGGTTTATATACTTGCATACACCCATGGGAACATCTTTGTCATGATCTGGCATGACACAAGAAGAGATCATAGAATCACAGAATCATAGAATGTTGTGAGTTGGAAGGGACCCACAAGCATCATCAAGTCCAACTCCTGTCCCTGCATAGGACAATCCCAAGATTCAGACCATGTGTCTGAGGGCGTTGTCCAAATGCTTCTTGAATATTGTCAGGCTTGGTGCCATGACTACCTCCCTGGGGAGCCCGTTCCAGTGCTCCACCACTCTCTGGGTGAAGAACCTTTTCCTAATGTCCAACCTGCCACATCTTCCTGCCATTTCCTCTGGTCCTATCGTTGGTTGCCAGAGAGAAGAAATCAGTATCTGCTCTTCCTCTTCCCCTTGTGAGGAAGTTATAGACTGCTATGAGATCTCCTCTCAGTCTCCTCTTCTCTAAGCTGAAAAAAATAAGCAACTTCAGCCCCTCCTCATACCCTCCTCATACTCCTCTCCTTCCTCTAAACCCTTCACCAATTTTGTGGCTCTCCTCTGGATGCTCTCCAGTAGCTTTATATCCTATTATATCCTTTTTATACTGTGGCGCCCCAAACTGCACACAGTACTCGAGGTGAGGCTGCACCAGTGCAGAGTAGAGCGGGACGATCACCTCCCTCGACTGGCTCACAGTGCAGTGCTTGATGCACCCCAGAACACGGTTGCCCTCTTGGCTGCCAGGGCATACCGTTGGCTCATGTTCAACTTGCCGTCTACGAGAACCCCCAGCTCCCTCTCTGCAGGACTGCTCTCCAGCCTCTCATTCCCCAGTCTGTATGTGTGTCCAGGGTTGCCGTGTCCCAGGTACAAAATTCGGCACTTGTCCTTGTTAAAATTCATATGGTTGGTGATTGCCCAGCTCTCTAATTTATCCAGATCTCTCTGCAGGGCCTCTCTGCCCTCGAGAGTGTCCACAGCTCCTCCCAAATTGGTGTCATCAGCAAACTTAGTTAGCAGTCCTTCAAGTCCTGTATCTACGTCATTAAAGAGCACTGGCCCCAGGATGGATACCTGCTGAACCCCACTAGTGACCAGTTGCCAGCTCAATGTAACCCCATTGACCATAACCCTTTGAGCTCGACCCATCAGCCAATTGCGCACTCATTGCAGTATGTGTTTATTCAGCTGTATGCTGGACATTTTGATACTGTGAGAGATGGTATCAAAGGCTTTACTGAAGTCCAAAAAGATTATATCAACTGGCTTCCCCTGGTCAACTAAGTGGGTAACCTTATCATAGAAAGAAATAAGGTTTGTCAAGCAGGATTTTCCTCTCATGAACCCATGTTGGCTGGAACCAATACCTGCGTTGCCTTCCAGGTGTTTTTTGATAACTCCCAGAATAATCTTCTCTATAATTTTGCCAGGCATAGAAGTGAGATTTACAGGCCTGTAGTTACCAGGGTCATCCCTGTTGCCCTTCTTGAAGATTGGGACAATATTTGCCAGCTTCCAGTCAACTGGGACCTCTCCAGAATCCCAAGAGCATTGAAATATCATTGAGAGAGGTCTCACTATGACATCTGCCAGCTCTTTAAGTACCTTCTGATGGATCCCATTGTTACTGGTATGTTAGAATTAATTATTAGTTTATAGTTTATGAATAGTTTTGATTTTAATAATATAAGATTATAAGAAATATTTTAATGAAAAGTATGCTTGCACAGCAACCGAATGCTAATATGAAATCCCTGTACAGCCCGTACTAAGGCCGAAGGGATTGGTCAAAATCATTTGGTAGGAACCGTAACTTAGGTAACAAGTACAAGTTGATCTGTAAACTGATTTATGATACCTATATGGAAAACTAGAAGAATACATGTAGCTGTCAAAATCTGGATTCATGAGAATGGGGAAACAATGGGAAGAGAAGCCTACTGTAATGGTTTGTAGGTGCTGCCAAGAAAGGGAAGCCTACTGTAACGGTTTATAGATGCCTGCCAAGAAACCGTGTCCTTAAGCAAAAGGTAATTCCGGCAGGGGGAGATTGCGACCACCAATTCACGGGTCGCCCACCCATTCGACACCCCAGACTCATTTCGTAATAAAGAAGTGTCTGCTTATCCGCATCACATTGGTGTTGATAAGTTTCTTATTCCGGATTTTCGGTAACAATTTTGGCGACCCAGATGGGACCTCGCTGAAGGAGACCGGAGGAGTCGGGGACCTGATCGGTTCCAGCCGGCACCGAGGATTTCTCGGGGATACCCATCGATCCCCGATCCGTAAGGTTCTTCGCGACGTTCCCTGGATTTTTTTGGTAAGACACTTCTTTCCTTTTTTTTTTTTTTTTTTTTTTTTGAAAGTGGGTTAGAGTCCCATCCAGTGGGTTAGAGTCCCACTGTACGTCTGCCTGTCAGTCGTGGTGAAAGCTGCGCAGGGTTGGACTAAAGGATCCTTGTGAAGTGGAAGCCTAGGCGTCTGCCCGTAAGTCATAAACGAAAGCTATTGCAGGGTTGGGCAATAGTGGAGACAAGAGAACCTATATGCTATAGTGTTCTCTAAGGTGGTGCCTCTAACAAGAAGTTAGAAGTTTTGTATGTGTGTTATATTGTGGAATCGTTTGTTTTGACTGGGTACTGAAGTGCTGAGCTGTAATTAAGAACTGTGTTTATTGTGTTACATGTTTTTTCACCCATCCAAGCAGCAGCTACTCAGGTCCCCAATTGTCTTGTTAAAACAAGTATTTTAAAATGACCGCAATCACCTACAGTAGAAATGCTGAAGGAATGTCAGAGACCTTGTATAATGCCAAGGTAACAATTGTGGAACTGTGTGAGTGTGACTGTGAGAGTGAGACGGGCAATTGAGCACGAAGCGAGTGTGGAGTTCGGATCCACGGTTCTGTTATCCCGCGAGGGGTGCAGCCGGAGAAGAACGAAGCGACAGATTTGAGTGATTGTGTATTGTACTGTAAAGTAATTATATTATGGCATATAAGTTAACTCATTTGTTTAAAAGTAAAAGTATGAATAATTTGGCTGCAAATGACAAAATCCCAAAAACTTCTCCGTTAGGATGTTTATTAGCACATTGGGGAGATTTACATGATGATTTGAGAAAGAATCAAATGATTGAATATTGTAATCATTGGTGGCCTCTGTATACATTAGAGGATCAGGAAAAATGGCCCATGAATGGGACATTGAATTATAATACTATTCTACAGTTGATGCTGTTTTGTAGAAGAGAAGGAAAGTGGGATGAAGTACCATATGTAGATTTGGTTTTTTATCTGAGGCAGAGAAAAGATTGGCAAAAAGAATGTAAGTTGATTAGTAGAGATAATTTAGTGATGTCAATAACTTCTGATAATGAGAAAGTAAAGAAGTGTTGCTCAACATGTGAAATTGGGAAGGATTGTTTGAAGAAGAGAATTGTCTCTGAAACAGATGAAGGACCAGAATTAGAGGTATCCCCTCCCAGGAGAGAAAGAAATCGGGGTCGAGAATATAGTGAACAGGTGGAGGAACCAGAAAGTAGTGGAATAGAGGATGAGGTTGTAATTCATACCCCTATTTCTCGGAGAACCCGGCAGCAGATACACACAATAGCTCCCCTGCGGCAGGGAGTTGGTAACGATGGGCCAGTGTATGTGAAGGTGCCTTTTTCAGTTACGGATTTGATGGCTTGGAAACAGGCAGCAGGAGTTTATAGGGAAGATCCTGAAAGAGTAGGGAGAGTGGTGGATACTATAATTAGAATGCAGAACCCGGACTGGAGTGACTTGCAGGTGGTTTTGGATAATTTGCTGGATGATACAGAGAAGCAGATGGTATTAAAAGTTGGATTTTATATGGAGTTAAACATGCTATGCCTAAATCTTTGAATTGGTCTAAATTATATGAAGTAAGACAGGATAAAAATGAATCTCCCTCAGCGTTTCTGGAAAAATTAAAGGAAGCTGACAGGAAATTTACTGATTTAAAAGTGGAGACGGAGGCAGCTCAAATACAATTGGCTTTGATTTTTATGGGACAGTCAGCACCAGATATAAGAAAGAAACTCCAGAAACTTGAGGGAGAGGATTCAAGGAATTTGAATAAGATGCTGGAGGCTGCATGGAAAGTATATAATAATAGAGAAAATGAGGAGAGAAAAAACAGGGAAAATAGATTACTGGCTGTAATAACAGGGACAGTAAACAGAGGGGGAGGTAGAGGAAGAGGACGAGGATTCAGTGGAAGAGGAGGATTTATGAATGGTGGTAATCGGAGTTTTAACACCCCTTTAGGAATAAATCAATGTGCTTTGTGTAGAAAGGAAGGACATTGGAAAAGAGACTGTCCTAAAATTGGGAATGTTCAACAAGAAATGGCCAGAGTCATGATGTTAGATAACTGAAGGGGACCGGAGGGGAACCCAGATGAGCCTCTGGTTGTAATTAAGCTGGGAGAAAAAGAAGTTGAATTTTTAGTGGATACTGGAGCAACATTTTCAGTATTAAATACCTGTAAAGGAAAAATTGGAACAAAACCAGCAAACATAGTAGGGGCAACCGGGAAAGAAGAAAACAGGCCATTCCTGAAACCCCTGGATTTAAAATTTGGGGATAAGATAATTTCACATGAATTTTTATATGTACCAGAATGTCCGGTACCCTTGTTAGGAAGGGATTTGTTATCTAAATTAAACGCACAAATTATTTTTGAGAAAGGGGAGCTTTTCTTAAAAATACCTGAATCCAAAACAGGAGGAATCTTAATGATACAAGAAAAAGTGGAGGAGCAGGAAATTCCACCAGAGGTAGATTCTGCAGTGATTCCCACAGTATGGGAAACAGATATCCCCAGTAAATCAAAACTGGCAGAGCCTGTCAAAGTAGATTTAAAAGAAGGTGTAAAAACAGTAAAATTAAAACAATATCCAATCAAGCCAGAAGTCAGACAGGAGCTGAAGAAACTGATTGACAAATTTTTGAAGTACCAAATTTTAGAGGAATGTTAATCGGAGTATAATACTCCTATTTTACCAGTTAGAAAACCCTCGGGTGAATATAGGTTAGTCCAAGACTTAAGGGCAATCAATCAAATAGTTAAAGATATTTACCCAGTAGTTGCAAATCCTTATACATTGTTAACAGCGTTAAATGAGACTTATCAGTGGTTTACAGTGCTTGATTTGAAAGATGCTTTCTTTTGCATACCTTTGGAAAAGGAGAGCAGAAAACTGTTTGCTTTTGAATGGGAAAATCCACAAACTGGGAGAAAGATGCAACTCACATGGACAAGATTACCCCAAGGATTCAAAAATAGCCCAACAATTTTTGGAAATCAACTGGCAAGAGAGCTTGAAATGTGGAAGCAAGATAAGCCAAGGCCTGGACATTTGCTTTTACAATATGTAGATGACATATTGGTAGCTACAGAAGAAAGGCCTGCTTGCATACAAGTGACTATTGACCTCTTGAATTTTCTGGGACTAAATGGGTACAAGGTATCCAGGAAAAAGGCTCAAATAGCATGCAAGACTGTGATATATCTGGGCTTTGAAATTTCTAAAGGGCAGCGACAATTGGGAAAAGGTCAAAAAGAAACTATTTGCAGTATACCTGAGCCGAAAAATATTCATGAACTCAGAGCATTCCTGGGAATGGCTGGGTGGTGTCGCCTGTGGATTATGAATTATGGACTGATAGCTAAGCCTTTGTATGAGGCCCAAAAGAACTCTTCCTTTGTATGGGGCCCGCAACAGCAAAAGGCTTTCATTGAGTTAAAACGTGCTTTAATGTCTGCACCTGCCCTAGGACTTCCAGATCTAACCAAGGATTTTCAGTTGTTTGTGCACAAGAGACAACGCCTTGCATTAGGTGTGTTAACCCAGAAGGTGAGAAGCTGGAAACGACCAGTCGGATACTTCTCCAAACAACTGGACACAGTGAGTAAAGGGTGGCCAAACTGCCTTCGGGCAGTGGAAGCAACAGTGCTGCTCATACAGGAGGCTCGGAAATTGACTTTGGGAAGGCCAATAACAGTCTATGTGCCACACATGGTGATAACTGTTTTAGAGCAGAAGGGGGGACATTGGCTATCCCCGAGCCGAATGATAAAGTACCAGGTAGTACTGACTGAACAGGATGATGTCATTCTAAAAACAACTAACCTGGTAAATCCTGCAGTGTTTTTAAGTTCTACACAGGAAGAAGGACAACTGGAACATGATTGCTTGGCTACTATTGAGTAAGTTTATTCCAGTCGTGAAGATTTGAAGGATGCACCATTGGAGCAACCAGACTGGGAATTGTATACAGATGGTAGCAGCTTCATGGAGCAAGGAGTCCGATACGCTGGATATGCGGTAACAACAGACACCACAGTTGTAGAAGCCAGAGCATTGGCAAGCACCACATCAGCCCAGAAAGCAGAACTTATTGCTTTGATTCGAGCCCTAGAACTAAGTGAAAAGAAGAAAGTAAATATCTGGACAGACTCTAAATATGCCTTTGGTGTAGTACATGTCCATGGGGCCCTGTGGAAAGAAAGAGGATTATTGTCCTCTCAAGGATCAAACATTAAGCATCAAAATGAAATTTTACAATTATTGCTAGCAGTTCAGAAACCCGAACAAGTAGCAATCATGCACTGTAAAGCACACCAAATTGGAAACACAAAAGAAATTGCTGGAAATAATCTGGCTGATAAAACAGCCAGGAAAGTAGCAAAAGAGCAAACACTACAAATGGCATTAATTCCCTCCAAAACAGTAACCCTTCCTAGGGAAAAACCAAAATATTCAGAGGAAGATGATAAGTTAGCCCAGTTATTAAATGCTAAGAAAAACCTAGCTGGATGGTGGGTAACCCCTAATGGACAAGTAGTGATTCCACCCATTTAGATGAGAGAAATAATTCAAACAAGACATCAGGAATGCCATTGGGGTGTAGAAGCCCTAGTAACTTCTTTACAGAAACAGGTAGTGTCAGTTAAAATGCTAGGATTAGCTAAAATGATAGCTGCAAAATGTGAGGTATGTTTGAAAAATAATCCACTAATCAAGAAAAGAGCCCAAATGGGTAAGGTAAAATCTGGTACAGAACCTGGAGATTATTGCAAGTAGATTTCTCAGAGTTACCTAGACAAAATGGGTACCGATACATTCTGGTGGGGGTTGACACTTTTACAGGATGGCCAGAAGCCCTCCCCTGTCGCACCACACAAGCAAAAGAAGTAGTAAACTGGTTACTACAAGAAATAATTCCAAGATTTGGGGTCCCTATTGGAATTTCTTCTGACAGAGGTCCACACTTTGTCGCTGAAGTAGTCCAAAGTGTTAGTAAAACATTGGGTATTGCCTGGGATTTACATACATCTTGGAGGCCATAATCCAGTGGAAAAGTAGAAAGAATGAATCAAACTTTAAAAAGACAAATGAGTAAAATTTGTCAGGAAACTAATTTAAAATGGCCTCAAGCACTTCCATTGGCATTACTACGAATTAGAGTTCAACCAAAGAGTGGAACCTCAATCAGTCCTTATGAATTACTGTATGGAAAAACTTATGAGTCCCCAGAACCAAATCCAAGTATGCATGTAAAAGGAAAACAGGATGTATATAACTATTTGCTTTCTCTAGGGAAAACTTTGGCTGCAGTTCGGAGTGCAGTAATTTGGAACAGACCTTTATCTCTGGACAATCCGGTCCATGATTTCCAACCAGGAGACTATGTCTGTGTGAAGACGTGGACTTCTGAAACTCTGCAGGAGCTCTGGAAAGGACCTTTCCAGATACTGTTAACCACCTTTACAGCTATCAAGATTGCAGAATCAGAAGCTTGGATACATTATATTCGGGTGAAGAAAGCACCTACTTCATGGAAGATTGTTAGCCGTGACCCAGAGACTTTAAAACTGACTCTGAAACATCGTTAGTCGTGACCCTGAGCCTTTGAGACGGACTCTGAAACATGTCTAACTTCTCATACCAGCTTTTGATTATTCTTTGGATTTTATGCTGGAAGGTAGTACTGGTGAATCCGTGGGCTGACTTGGTAAGTAGGAAAAAAAAGACAAATAGAAACAGAACAAGTTATTGAAATTCCCAAACAAACGCAGGAGGAAAATTTGATATTAGGATTGATTAAAGGATTTGCTAATTTGCAGAATGTTACACAAATTACTGCTTGTTTACCAATACCAAGGACAGTAGGTGAATCTATTCCATGGGGAATCTTAACTATGAATCTGACCAACCTGGAACATAGAAATGACACCGCTCATTGTGAACAAAGGCCAGTGACTCAATGGCAAGAACAGGTGAAATATATCAGAAAACAATGGAAGTCCCCTGGAAATAGGGCTGAGTGTGCAAAACTATTGAATTCACATTTCACAGAAATTAGTAGTGGCCGGCCAGGACTAGTCTCAGAAAATGGTTATCCAGGATATGGTTATGGATGGTGTTCTTATGATGAACTAATAAGGCGGAATGTGAGCCGAGTGGTAATGGAATTAGAATGTGACAAATATATTCAGACTTCACAAAGGGAGCAACCTACTTGGGGATCAATTTGGTCCATGACTGTATTTTCCAAGTTTCAATACATGGCACAAGCCTCTTGGTGTTTTATGTGGGAAGGGTCACTTCATTCAGTTTGGCCAACAGTAGCAGAAAGGGGAACTTCGTCACGAGAAGAAGAGAAATCAGTGTTGTGGTGGAAGTGTGAAAAGGTTTTTGATTGTAATACAGTAAGTAAAGCAATTCAGGAAATTCCCCCTTTAGCAGCTGCAATTAGATATGGGTGTTACTGCCGAGGACTCAGGAATGATTTACAATTGACTGAAGATTATATGATCGCAAGAGGAACATTTTTCAGTTGCAGAAAATATACAATCCAGAGTCTGGGACATCTAATTTGGGCATTAAGTGATGGAACCTGGACGACTCACCAGTAGATGGTAAAGTGAAATAAATTACTTTAGGCATGCCAACATTATGCCCGATTTGGAAAAGATCACCCTTTAAGGGACCTTTAGAGAATTTGCATTTAAAACAAACTAAAAGATCTGAGATGGATGATGATATCTGGAATGAACCCTCGGCAGGAGTAAAAATTAGTTGGGCTCTAGAATCTCTTTTGAATCCCATTGCCTCTTACAGAAACAGAGAGTGGCTATATCATTTAACAGGTCAGGTTGAGAAGTTAGCAAACGTTACAAGGGAAGGGTTTAGGAACCTGAACATACAATTGCAGGCAACATCTAGAATGACCCTCCAAAATAGAATGGCCTTAGATATACTTCTACTTAAAGAGCACGGAGTGCGTGGGTACCTAAAGGACAGGGTAGACCACTGCTGTATACACATTCCAAATGTTACCCAGGATGTAGAGCATGATCTGGATTTGTTAGGAAAAATTGAGAAAGAAACAGAATCAATTCGAGAAGACATGTCAGAGGATTGGATAGGAAAAATTTTCAAAGGATTGGGATGGAATTTAAGCTCTTGGATACAATCTTTGATTAAAACTCTGTTTCTGTTGCTAATTGTCTTTTTGATGATCATGCTGGTATACACCTGTTTGAAAAAACAGTTTACTAATAGAATTGCAGTTAATCACATGATCATGAGAGAGTTACCCACTATTCCACCAGACTACGATTCACCATCAAAGTATGCTGAAACAAATCTTGGTTTCGAAAATGTTAATGATTAAATGCTATGCAGTAGAGGTGAAAGTATTGAAATAATTTTCAACACTTTCAAAGGGGGGAAATGTTACTGGTATGTTAGAATTAATTATTAGTTTATAGTTTATGAATAGTTTTGATTTTAATAATATAAGATTATAAGAAATATTTTAATGAAAAGTATGCTTGCACAACAACCGAATGCTACTATGAAATCCCTGTACAGCCCCGTACCAAGGCCGAAGGGATTGGTCAAAATCATTTGGTAGGAACCGTAACTTAGGTAACAAGTACAAGTTGACCTGTAAACTGATTTATGATACCTATATGGAAAACTAGAAGAATACATGTAGCTGTCAAAATCTGGATTCATGAGAATGGGGAAACAATGGGAAGAGAAGCCTACTGTAACGGTTTGTAGGTGTTGCCAAGAAAGGCAAGTCTACTGTAACGGTTTATAGATGCCTGCCAAGAAACCGTGTCCTTAAGCAAAAGGTAATTCCGGCAGGGGGAGATTGCGACCACCGATTCACGGATCACCCACCTATTTGACACCCCAGACTCATTTCCAGATGGTTCTAACAGTTATTGCGCAGAATCGGGAGTAGGAGGAGAATATGCTAATGATTTCTTGGAAATAACATGTTTATGTATGACTACTTAATGAATACGTATGAGTAAGCTCTATATAAGATGTATGATTTTGGGGCATGGTGTGCGTTGATCGTGAGAGCACTCACTCACGCACCCGGACATAATAAAGAAGTGTCTGCTTATCCGCATCACATTGGTGTTGATAAGTTTCTTATTCCGGATTTTCGGTAACACCATCAAGCCACATTGACTTATAGGGATCCAGATGGAGCAGCAAATCGCACCCAAGTTCAGGGCTGGTAAGGAGTTCATCATTCTTACAGTCATGGTTCTCGAGCCCAGGGCTCTGGGGGTCCTTGATCCCATCCTCAGTGTTGAAGACCGAGGTGAAGAAAGCACTGAATGTCTCTGCTTTGTCTGCATCCCTGTTCGTGAGGTGACTGTGCCATCAAGTAACGGGCCAATGTTATTCCTGGTCTTCCTTTTGCTATTATCACAGAATCATAGAATGGTTTGGGCTGGAAGGGACCTTAACCATCATCTAGCTCCAACAGACCAGGTTGCTCAAAGCCTCATCCAACCTGGCCTTGAACACTTCCAGGGAGGGGGCATCCACAACTTCCTTGGGCAACCTGTTCCAGTGTCTCACCACCCTCACAGTGAAGAATTTCTTCCTAATATCTAATCTAAACCTACCCTCTTTCAGCTTAAAGCCATTTCCCCTTGTCCTGTCATTAACTGCCCTTATGAAAAGTCTTTCCCCAGCTTTCCTGTAGGCCCCCTTCAGGTATTGGAAGGCTGCTATAAGATCTCCTCAGAGCCTTCTCTTCTCCAGGCTGAACAGCCCCAACTGTCTCAGCCTGTCCTCATAGGAGAGGTGCTCCAGCCCTCGGATCATCCTCGTGGCCCTCCTCTGGACTTGTTCTAACTGGTTCATGTCTCTCTTGTGTTGGGGGCTCCAGAACTGGACACAGTACTCCAGGTTGAGCCTTATGAGAGCGGAGTAGAGGGGGAGAATCACCTCCCTCAACCTGCTGGCCACATTTCTCTTGATGCAGCCCAGGATAAGGTTGGCCTTCTGGGCTGCAAGCACACATTGCCGGCTCATGTTGAACTTCTCGTCTACCACCGCTCCCAAGTCCTTTTCTTCAGAGCTGGCCTCAAGCCACTCATTGCCCAGCCTGTACTTGTGCTTCGGGTTGCCCTGACCTAGATGCAGGACCTTGCATTTGGTCTTGTTGAACTTTATATTTAAAAAAATCCTTTTTTATTGTCTTTCACAGTACTAGACAGCTTTAACTCTAATTGAGCTTTGGCTGTACAGATTTCCTCCCTGCAGTAGCAAATGGCATCTCTGTAGTCTTCCCATGTTGCCTGACCTTGCTTCCACTGACTATACACTGTCTTTTTCTGCCTTATTTTTAGAAGATCCTTGCTCAGCCAAGGCGGCCTTCTGCCTTGCCTGCTTGACTTTTGGCATTTTGGAATTGCCTTCTCCTGTGCTCTTAGGAGGTGATAATTAAAAAGTGACCAGTACTGGTGGATCCCAGCACCTTCAAAAGCTTTTTCCCAGGGGACTTTACTAAGTAGTTCCCTGGGCAACCCAAAGTCCTCTCTCCTCATATCCAGAGTTGAGGTGTTGCTGGTAGTTTTCTTCCTGTTACCATAGATTTTGAACTTGACTGCTTCATGGTCGCTGTGGCCAAGGCAGCCACCAATCACCACTTCACCCACAAGACCCTCTCTGTTGACGAGCAACAAGTCGAGATGAGTGAGTATAACTGTCTTCATCTCCCTGTAGGGCTCCAGAATTGGGTAGGATAATATGGTGCAAACTGTGTCTTGTATCAAACAAGGACAGGAAAATTGGGACCTGTTTTGCTAAATAATAATCTATCATCACAAAAAAACCCCCAACCAGTAGATACCTAAGGATAGTGACTTTCACATCAATAGATAATTCAAGGACAAGGACTCACCAGAATACTTGATATATCACTGCAGAAAAGAAAATATACCTAGCTGTCTGTAACCCAGGGTATGCTCTGGTCATTGGATGATTCTTGCCTCATACCAGGAGATCTCAGGCTCTGGGACTCTTTAAAAGTAATTCTAGCTTTCTGCAGGGCTCTAGACCTTCAAAGAATACAACTGTTGGAATGATGAGCACACCAGGACATAGCTTTTACTGGAAACTGCAGCATGCATTGAGGGCACAGGGTTTAATAAATTCCAATGAATATGTGAAGCAAGATGAATATTTGAGTTCATGTTCTCAGAACAAGATGCATGTAAACTAGTCAGTAGACTTAAAGTCACCCTTCTCAGGAAGGCCTAACTCTGGGTTGGAAGAAACACTGACACCTATTTGGCATTCATAGCTGCAAATGCTCTTTTAAGCCTAGCCTAGTTGGTAACTATAAGTTTACCATCACCTCGGTAGTTGGGTCACAGTTCAGTTTTCCTCTGTGTTTATAGTGATTTAAATTCAGACCTCCTCAGCTGTGGATGACTGCACTAGCTTTAAGACAGTACATTGTTTCATGCATGGAAATGTTATATTTGTGCCCAGAATCATTCCGAGGTGTTCAGGAATGAGCTGAAAATGTCCAGTGATCTGAGAAAGCTTCAGGACAGACTTTTCATTTTACCTAGGCTGAGAAAAAAGAGATATTAATTAAATTCCCTAGATAAAGTAGCCCCACTGCTCTTTTTGGTACCTATTTAGCCCCTTGAATATTTTTTTAAAAATGTACAAAATGAAACAGTTTCTAGCAGAGAACTTGAGCTCAGTCCTGTTCAGAGCTCCCAAAGCCGTGCAGTTGGGCTATAGTCCTAGGAGATAAGCATAGGACAGATTCTGGTTTAACCAGGAAGAGTTGCTGCCCCCCACCCCACCCCCCCCACCCCCCGGTGGTATGGGGAGGAGAAAATATAAATGAATGGGACTCATGGGTTGAGACACAAGCAGTTTACTGGAATAGTAAGGGAAAAACAACATCAAACAACAACAGTGCTGATGAAAGAATATACAATGTAACAAGTGGTACACGGAACCAAATAGCTCACTACCCAACTGTTTAAATACTGAGCATGATGTCACATGGTATGGAATACTTGCTTTGGTCCATTTGGGTCAGCTGCCCTGGCTGCTCCCCTCCCAGTTCCCTGTGAACAATTAACTCTATCCTAACCAAACCCAGGAAAAGGGTCTAAGTGTTGTATGACAGTGAACTTGGACCCAGGTGACTTAAGTGTCCCTTCCAGCCCATACCATTCTGTGATGTCTATGATTCTAAACATGTCCTGCCTTACTTAGTGGCTGAATCATTTGCTCTTCCCCCATCCCACTTTGGCTCTCTTCCAGAGCAGCAACCAGGTTGCAGGCAACTGATATATTTGCTTTCTCTAAGGGACAACTGGTTCAAGCTAAGAGCATCCAGTGCTCAATGGTCAGCTGCTTGATGCAGAGTTAGATCAATGAAAAGGAGTTTGTGGCATAGCGGTTTGGAAAGAACTCAAGGGGCTACTGAGCATGTGCAAGGAAAGAAGGTGAAAAGTTCACAGAATAACACAATCACAGAATGTTAGGGATTGGAATGTGTTGGCCCTTTAAGAGCCGAGTAATTAAGTCCTGACTTGGGTGAAAAATTAGAACAGAGCAGATTCACAAGGAAGAATGTAAGAAAAACAACATAAGAAAACTTCTTATGTAGCAATGCACCCGTAAGGCTGCATTGGCATGGCTCGAGAATGGGCAATGGAAAGACATGGTGTTGACAAACCTCACAGGATCTGTGCAATTATTAGAGTTACAAGCAGTAATTCAAGTCTTCATTTTATGGGCAACACAACCAGTAAATGTTGTCAGTGACTCTTTGTATGTAGTAGGAGTAGTTCAACGTCTGGAGAGAGCAGTGTTAAAGAACATTGACGTGTTATTTCAATATCAGCTGTTCAAGCAGCTGTGGGATTTGCTCAACCAGAGATCACATCGATATTTCATTGCTCACATTTCAAGCCATTTTTTAGCCTTGTGGGGCATTCAACACAGTACTGGTACACCGCACTTGCCCACAGGACAAGCTTTGGTTCAATGTACTCATCAAACATTAAAACACCTGTTGCAAAAACAAAAGAAAGGGGAATTGGGCTTAACACCTCATGAAAGACTTAGCAAAGCGTTGTATGTATTAAATTACCTAAGATTTCCCCCAGGGGAACTGCACCCTCCCATGGTGGCACATGGCAAAGGCCTATCAGGAGGACTGGACAATATAAAAAGAGGCCAAGCCACAGTATGAGTAAAAAATGGTGTCACTGGGCAATGGAAGGGTCCCAGAGAACTGATAACTTGGGGTAGGGGCTGTGCTTGTGTCCTTACAGATCCTGGAACGCGGTGGGTTCCGGTGAAGTGGATACGCCCCTGGTTGGAAGACAAGCAAGAGGCATAAAAGAAAGAGGATCTGTCTTGAGCTTATAGTCATTACTGCATTAAGGTTTTTGGTAATTGGTGTTGTTTCAGGACCCTGGGCTGTAGTACCTGGACAGAACATGTGGGTAACTTTTGCTAATATAACAAAGCAAGAATCACTGTGGCTTTCACTGGCTACGCCCAGGGATCCTCTTAGAACCTGTCTTATAGGAGTGCCTTTGTATAACTTTGAAAGCTTTTTAGGATATGTAAGTATTGATAGCATTATCACATTTAACGAAACACAGATTTAGCAGCTATATAATCAGACATGGCCAAATAACAATTTTAAGCACTATAAAAATGCTATGCTAGCTTTTAGATCTGTTTTCATAATCTCACATTTAAACACATCTCTTATAGAACCACAACAACACTTGACACAAGAGAAGCATTTCTTATTTTGATGAAAATTGTAACTATCAGATACAGTTTTGGGACAGTGCTGCCATGATCCTAACTGTGCTGTTTTCCCTAACGTTGCAGCAGGAAAAGCATTAGGAGATGTGAAAAAGCTAGGTTGTCGGATAGCTAAAAAAACAAATCTCACGTCAGAAATTCTCACATAGATGTTAGTAGACACTGACAGCATTAGACATGCAACATTGCAAAACAGAGCAGCAATTGATTTTTATTTGTTAGCACAAGGGACATGATTGTGAGGAATCTGAAGGCATGTGCTGTATGAATCTGTCAGACCACTCAGAATCAATTCATATGGCCATTAAAAGGTTAAAGGAAAATGACAAACAGTTGAGGGTAAACAGTGATGATTGGTTAAGCAAGTGGTTTTTACAAGGATGGATCTCTTCACTATTAAAGTCAGGACTTGAGATGCTATTTGTAATTTTGGTAATCCTTTTATTAGTGCCTTGTTTGCTATTGTGTCTGCAAAGGGCCCTGCAGAAGATGGTGAACAACACCTTTGTGGTACAAAAACAAAAAGGGGGAATTGTTGGCCCTTTAAGAGCCGAAGCTGCAAGCGGCTTTGGCCTTGAGCAATTAAGTCCTGACTTTGGGTGAAAAAATAGAACAGAGCAGACTCACAAGAAAGAATGCAAGAAAAACAAGATAAGAATCTTCTTATGCAACTAGTCAGATGAAAGAAGAATGCCTCATGAACAGGTGGAATTATCCAATCAAGTATTGTAACCAGGTGTGTGAACAGTAGCTTTTAGCCAATGAAGAGTTGTTCGTGTGTGTGTGTGTGTGTGTGTGTGTGTGTGTTAGCAGCTTAAGAGTATATAAGTGATCATGTAACTAATAATAAAGGTCTCCAGTAGAATTCACACTGAATCATGTGTGGAGTCCATGGGTGAATCCCTCTCAGCAGGAAGGGACCTTGAAAGATCATCATCCTGCCAGAGCAGGAACACCTAAATGAGATCACACAGGAAGGCATTCAGGTGTGTCTTGAAGGTCTCCAGAGGAGACTCCACAACCTCCCTGGGCAGCCTGTTCCAGTGCTCTGTCACCCTCACAGTAAAGAAGTTTCTTCTCAAGTTTAAGCGGAACCTCCTGTGTTCCAGCTTACACCCATTGCCCCTTGTCCTACCATTGGACATCACTGAGAAGAGCCTGTCTCCATCCTCCTGATATTTACCCTTTACATATTTATAAACATTAATAAGGTCACCCCTCAGTCTCCTCTTCTCCAAGCTAAAGAGACCCAGCTCCCTCAGCCTTTCCTCATAAGGGACATGCTCCACTCCCTTAATCATCTTGGTGGCTCTGTGCTGGACTCTCTCAAGCAGTTCCCTGTCCTTCTTGAACTGTGGGGCCCAGAACTGGACACAGTATTCCAGATGCAGCCTCACCAGGATAAAGGAGGAGGAGAACCTCTCTTGACCTACTAACCACACCCCTTCTAATACAGCCCAGGATGCCATTTGCCTTCCTGTCCACAAGGGCACAGTGCTGGCTCATGGTCATCCTGCTGTCCACCAGGACTCCCAGGTCCCTTTTCCCTACACTGCTCTCTAGTAGATCATTCCCCAAACTATACTGGAACCTGGGGTTGTTCCTGCCCAGATGCAACACCCTACACTTGCCCTTATTATATTTCATTAAGTTTTTCCCTGCCCAGCTCTCCAGCCTGTCCAGGTCTCTCTGGATGGCAGCACAGCCTGCTGGTGTGTCAGCCACTCCTTTCAGCTTTGTATCATCAGCAAACTTGCTGACAGTGCCCTCTGTTCCCTCATCCAGGTCACTGATGAATATATTGAATAATACTGGTCCTAGTACTGACCCTTGAGGGACTCCACTAGACACAGGTCTCCAACTAGACTCTGCCCCATTGACCACCACTCTCCAACTTCTTCCCACCAGCCAGTTAACAGTCCATCTTTCTACCTGATTATCTAATCCACACTTCCTCTACTTTGCAGCAAGGATGCTGTGGGAGACCGTGTCAAATGCTTTACTGAAATCAAGATAGACCACATTCACTGCTCTACCATCATCTACCCACCTGGTTGTATCTTCATGAAAGTCTAGAAGGTTGGTCAAGCACGACTTCCCCTTGGTGAAGCCATGCTGACTGTCCCTAATGACCCTCTTATCCTTCATATGCTTTGAAATGGCACCAAGGATAAGTCGTTCCATCACCTTCCCAGGGATGGAGGTGAGGCTGACCGGTCTGTAGTTACCCAGGTCCTCCTTCTTGCCCTTTTTGAAGACTGGAGTGACATTTGCCTTCCTCCAGTCCTCAGGCACCTTTCCTGTTTCCCACAACTTAGCAAAAATGATGGAGTGGTCTAGCAATGACTTCAGCCAGCTCCTTCATCACCCGTGGGTGCATCCCATCTGAACTCTGCTTAATTGGTCCCTAACCCAGTCCTCATCAACCAAGGCAAACTCCTCTATTGTCCTGACTCCCTCTGGGGCCTCAGGGGTACGGGGCTCCTCGGGACAGCTTCCAGCAGAGTAGACAGAGACAAAGAAGGCATTCAATAGCTCTGCCTTCTCTGTATCTTCTGTCACCAGGGCACCCACCTCATTCATCAGTGGGCCTACATTGCCTCCAGTGTTAGTTTTATCTGCCATGTATTTGAAGAAGCTCTTTCTGTTGTCCTTGACCCCTCTGGCAAGGTTTAATTCTAAGGAGGCCTTAGATTTCCTAGTTGCCTCCTTACATCTTCTGGCAACAGCCTTATATTCATCCCAAGTGGCCAACCTCTCCTTCCATGATCTGTAAGCTTTCCTCTTCCACCCAGTTATGGGTTCGCAAATGTCATCAGAGGAAAAATCTATATTGACTATTTTAATGTGCATTTTGAAGACAAGAGGAATTAAATATGATGATACAGCAGGTCGAAAGCTACTGATATGGTGCAGAGATAGCGGCGCACCCTCGGGTGCTGATTCTGCTTTCCTAGTGGCTGCTTGGGAAGAGGCAGGAAAGCTCCTTATTGATGCCACAACAACACCTCTGTTAACTACATGGCGGTTAATTACTGATTCTTTACACCAGGTACGAGTTGATCAAGATTCTTTACGCCAATTGCTAGCAGATCAAACTACCACTGCCTCTGCTGTTGCTGCAGTCACAGGTGAGACCTCCACAAGTCCCCCTGTGCCTCCCCAGGGTTAAACTGCTCTAAAGGAAGAGTCAAAAGATCTAGGAGACTCAGCTCCACTTATTGATTTTACTTCGTCATGGGACTCCCTGCACCTCCCTCAAATGAGCTCAACCTCCACTCCGGACCCTCTAAAACTTTGGAAAAAGATTAAAGAACAGGAAGATGCTGAAGAGGACTCAGGCAGCAGGAGCGTTGTGTGGGGTAGCTACCATCTTATACATCTGTTGTAAAAACCCCGTACCGTGTATTATGGTTTAAGTTCTACTGCTTGGTGTGGATCTGTGGCAAATGGTTAACGGTTTGCGATTTACATTACATGTTAAGTGGCATATTTTGTGGTGTGATTGAGAGGAGTGAAGGGCTCTTTTGTATGACTGAGTGTCTGTGTTGTTTGAGTGGTAAGTAGCCTGACTGCAAAGCGGGTGCAGAGTTCTAATCTGTGGTTCTGTTCTCCCGCGAGGGAAACAGCCGAAGACGAATGAAGCGAAAGGTTGTGGTTCAGTAATGTAAATGTAATTTGTCTTTGTGTCTGTTTAATGTGTAGGGGGGAACTGCACAAAAACTAAATGGGAACTAAACGGGAATTTAGAAAGTTTAAAGAATCAGTGAGACTAGTGAAACTTATACAGTAAAGAGATAAGAACAAACTCATCACTATCGTATGGGAGAGGATATAAAACAAAGTAATAACTTAGCCCCTCAGTGTGGGGAGTGCACAAGCACCTGTCCACTTTGTAACTGCTGTTGTGTGTTTGTTCGTGCTAAGTGCTTAAAGTGCTGCAAGTACATTATCTCTCCAAACTGAGGCCCTTGGAGACCCCCACTGGGGATCAATCAGTACCAATGGACTTCTGTGTCTTTTTTAATTTCTCTACAAGCAACACAAGAGTCACTGCCCAGAATGTAAATGCCACTGTTTCTGCTTTTAGAAATAAAACAGTTTGGTGTAGTTACACTTCACCAAACATTTCTAAATCTATTCATAATCCAGTACAGCTACCACCAGGTGTTTTTCTTATCTGTGGAGACAGAGCGTGGGCAGGAATACTATCAAGTATTCATGGAGGTCCCTGTAGTTTGGGCTGTTTAACTCCGTTGACACCTAATATTACCATGATTTAGGGAAAGATCAAAAACCAAATAAGAAGCAAGCGTAGCACTCACTCATTTGAACGCGACTGTGATTCCAATGCAGAGTTTTGGAATCCTGGAGAAATAGCTGCAGCCTCTATTCTAGCCCCTGGAGTAGGATGTTGGGGCCTTAGCAATATTACATGACTATAATACTAGTTAGGCCACAGTCAGGCCGCTTTCAGTTACGTGCCAGAAAATATAAACTACAGTAAAGAATGTGGCTATGTGGCAAAATGATAAACAGCAATTGAAGAAAATGGATGTGACCTGGAAAACAGGATATTAGGGTGAGGAAGTGAACCTGAACCAAGATAAGAACGAACCAGTGGGACTGAGAGGTCAGCGTGTGAACAGTAGCTACTAACCAATAGTAATTAGCTTTGTAGCATGTTTGGTACACGGACGGAACTTAAAGGGGTATATAACAAGCAGCTTCCTGATAATAAAGTGGATTGAGCTTACATCTTATAGGTGCGTGAATGGCTCTTTCTCGCTCACCCGATAATGGCCTGCAGCAGTAGGAGTAGTGAGTGCATTAACAAACCTATGCAAATTAGGATGTTGGCTTTCAAAACAATCTAATCTTATATCTTTGGCACTATCAGGCTTGCTGACAGATGTCGACTCTATTCGACATGCTACTTTGTAAAATCGAGCTGCTATTGATTTTTGCTTTTAGCTTAAGGCCATGGTTGTGAGGAATATGAAGGCATGTGCTGTATGAATTCATCAGACCACTCAGAATCAATTCATATGGCCATTAAAAGCTTAAAGGAAAATGTCAAACAGTTGAGGGTAAATAGCAATGATTGGTTAAGTGAGTGCTTTCAGAGTTGGGGAATACAAGGTTGGGTCTCCTCACTATTAAAGTCAGGATTAAAGGTGTTATTCATAATTTTGGTGATCCTCCTATTAGTGCCTTGTTTGCTATCGTGTCTGCAAAGGGCCCTGCAGAAGATGGTGAACAACGCCTTTGTGGTACAAAAACAAAAAGGGGGAATTGTTGGTGCTTTAAGAGCCGAAGCTGCAGGCGGCCTCAGCCTTGAGCCTTGAGACCTTGAGTGAAAAATAAAACAAAGTGGAAAAAAACAAGAAAGAATGTGTATGAGACAAGATAAGGATGGTTTGCAAGCTGTAATCAGTAACCAGTCAGAAGTAAAAGAATGGCTCGTGAACAGGTAGAGTTATCCAATCATGTCAATTGTTTAGGCTCGTGTGTGATAAGGGGTAACAGATCAAAAGTGAAAGAATGCCACGTGCTTGGGGCGTGCTGGAGGAAAAAAGGCTATATAAGCAGTGCAAAGCTTCAATAAAGTGCTGATGCCTGATGCCTGAACACATCTCGGTGTTAGTCATTTCTTCATTCGCTGCATAACCCAACCTAAATTTAATGAATATGTATGTATGTGTGCTTTAAATAATGCCTTTGTAAAAGAGCCAGCGTGCAGGGCTTTTGGAGCTATCCACCCTGTCGCCAGTCACAGAATCACAGAATCACAGAATATTAGGGATTGGAAGGGACCTCGAAAGATCATCTAGTCCAATCCCCCTGCCAGAGCAGGAACACCTAGATGAGTTCACCCAGGAACACGTCCAGGTGGGTCTTGAATGTCTCCAGAGAAGGAGACTCCACAACCTCCCTGGGCAGCCTGTTCCAGTGCTCTGTCACCCTTACTGTAAAGAAGTTCTTTCTCAAATTTAAGTGGAACCTCCTGTGTTCCAGCTTACACCCATTACCCCTTGTCCTATCATCGGTCATTACTGTGAAGAGCCTGGCCCCATTCTCCTCACACTCACCCTTCAAATATTTATAAACATTAATCAGGTCCCCCCTCAGTCTCCTCTTCTCCAAGCTAAAGAGGCCCAGCTCCCCCAGCCTTTCCTCATAAGGGAGATGTTCCACTCCCTTAATCATTTTGGTGGCTCTTCGCTGGACTCTCTCAAGCAGCTCCCTGTCCTTCTTGAACTGTGGGGCCCAGAACTGGACACAATATTCCAGATGTGGCCTCACCAGGGCAGAGTAGAGGGGGAGGAGAACCTCTCTTGACCTACTGACTACACCCCTTCTAATGCACCCCAGGATGCCATTGGCCTTCCTGGCCACAAGGGCACAGTGCTGGCTCATGCTCATCCTGCTGTCCACCAGGACTCCCAGATCCCTTTCCCCTTCACTGCTCTCTAGGAGATCATTTCCTAACCTATACTGGAACCTGGGGTTGTTCCTGCCCAGGTGCAACACCCTACACTTGCCCTTATTATATTTCATCAAGTTTTTCCCTGCCCAGCTCTCCAGCCTGTCCAGGTCTCTCTGGATGGCAGCACAGCCCTCTGCTGTGTCAGCCACTCCTCCCAGCTTGGTATCATCAGCAAACTTGCTGACAGTGCATTCAATGCACAGTCGGCGAATAAAACATACCTGCTTTATAACTCTCTACGAGTTGTAAGGTTTGATTCTGCGAATCAATTTGGCGACCCACATGGGACACCCTCTCTTCCCGGCTGCAGGATTGGCTGGGAGTGGAATGCCCTAAGGTGCCGCCGGGTTATTTCTCCAGAGAATCTCCCAACCCTACCCGAGCACTGTCGGGAAAGAGATGGACCATCAGCGGGCAGACTGGGTATGTGAATTGAGAATACTTGCAGGGGGAGCAGGGGAAGAACCTATAAGTCGTGTGGAGATGTCCCACGCAAGGTGAGAAATAGTATTGCTTGCCAAGACCCTATAAGTCCGTGGGGAGAAATCTCATGCCTGGTGAGGGGGCAATATTGCTTGCCCCTTGAATTTGTTGGTCCCAACAGGGAGGGATTCATGCCAGGTGAGGGGGGACCCAAGCTCCTATGAGTGGGAAGTAGCCTGGCCGCGAAGCGAGTACAGAGTTCTAATCTGCGGTTCTGTTCTCCCACGAGGGAAACAGACAGAAAAGAACAAAGTGAGAGTTTATAGTTCAGTGTTATAAACGTAATTTGTCTTTGTGATTGTTTAATATGTGGGGGGGAACTAAACGGGAATTTAAGACTCATAGATATTAGGGAGGTTTGACCGGCACTTTGCCAGTGGTGTTTAGATTCCGTGTGAACAAACTTTAAGGGAGACGTATTACCCACTTGGGAACAAGTTATCCTGCCACAGACCGGGGTGTCAGGGTTGTATAGGATACAGGAATCACATTTCGGTGGTAGGTATCCGTATTGTCCTGAGTGTGTTCTCAATTATCCCCCTGTCCATAGAGATCAGACTGATATTTTAACTTTGCTTTGTGGATGGGAGTTATTATTACCAGATCTGTGGGAAATTCCCGAGGATCAGTGGGATAAAACTGTCTACTTTGTAACTGCTGTTGTGTATTTGTTCATGCCAAGTGCTTAAAATTCTGCAAGTACACTATCTATTGCACAGGTTATTCATGAACATGAATCATGTGCTGCGATCAAACAAGCCAAGAGTTTAAAACCTCTCTGGTATGGAGGACGATGGTTAAAATATAAATATGGGAGGCCTGGCAGATTGACTGTATCACACTCCCACAAACCCGCAGTGGCAAGCGTTACGTGCTCACCATGGTGGAAGCAACCACTGGATGGATGGAGACATATGCTGTGCCCCATGCCACTGCCTGGAACACCATTCTGGGTCTTGAAAAGCAGGTCTTGTGGCGACATGGCACCCCAGACAGAATTGAGTCAGACAACGGGACTCATTTCCGAAACAATCTCATAGACACTTGGGCCAAAGAACACGGCACTGAGTGGGTGTCCCACATTCCCTGTCATGCACCAGCCTCTGGGAAAGTTGAAGGATGCAATGGGCTGCTCAAAACCACACTGAGAGCAATGGGTGGTGGAACTTTCAAACACTGGGGCACAAATTTAGCAAAAGCCACCTGGTTAGTCAACACCAGAGGATCTACCAATCAAGCTGGCCGTGCCCAATCAAAACTTTTACGTACTGTGGAAAGGGACAAAGTCCCTGTAGTGCATATAAAGAATTTGCTTGGAAAAACAGTGTGGGTTATTCTTGCTTCAGGTAAAGGTAAGACCATTCGTGGGATTACTTTTGCTCAAGGACCTGGATGTACCTGGTGGGTGATGCAGAGAGATGGAGAAGTTCGATGTGTACCTCAGGTAGACTTCATTTTAGGTGAAACTAACCAATGAATTGCATATCATCATCATTATAGTTGTTGTGTGTCACACTAACAGTTCTATATTAAGTATATTCCCAGGTTAACAAGATGTGAACCCTGATTGGACCAGAATTGGTGCTTAACGACCTCTTCGAGATCAACATCAGCAACCCTGGGCAGTGATTGTACCGAATAAAACCAACCATGAACTCCAGATACAGCATACAACAGAGACTATACATTGCCCTCCTATTATACCTGATGACATCAATTCCATTGACTGTACCAAATCCGATGACATCAGCTCCCATTCACTGCACAAGTTCACATCACATTTTAGGTTTGTTGTTGTTGTTGTTGTTGTTGTTGTTGTTGTTGTTGTTGTTGTTGTTTTTAAAAAACAAACCTATTACAACAGATGAAACCTGTAGTTATGGACTAAATGAACTCAATATATATATATTGATGAGACAATGCATGAACTAGGGGTATGATAGTTGCATATATATATGTGTGTGTGTATAGATAGATATATATATTTACCTTTATTTTTGTTTTGTTGGGGTTTTTTTTTTTAAAAAAAAGGTAGTAGTAATTAATCTAAATCCATTAGGACATATGAAAACCTGAGCATGACTTGAATGGTATGGAATAAAGAGTAAATTGTCCTGGTTTTAGCTGAAATAGAGCTGGGGTTTTTTTTAGAGTAGCTAGAATTGTGCTGTGTTTTGCTTCCAGCCTGGGACTCGCTGTGAGAGAGACACTGAGAACATCCCAGTGTTTTCATTTTTGTCACTGGAAGTGAAGGACTTTGTGTTCTGTTAGTCCACAAGCACAAGACTTAAGGGAGTGAGGAATATTTAAATTAATAAGCTAAATTGACAGCTAGATATGCCAATGGGATATTCCATATCATATCACATCATGCCCAGTATATTAGTGAGGGGCTCTTCCTCTCTTGTTCTCTCTCTCGGGCTTTTGCTCAGGCTCTCACTCTTCTGGGATTGCGGTTTCGGTTCAGGATTGTCGCTCCTCCAGGATCGTTATCTGGGAAGAGGCCGGGCTCGGTCAGGAGCGGGGTGAGCTATAACATTGGGTGTCATTCACTTGCATATTTTGTTACTGTTATCATTATCACTACTATTTTAATATTAGTTACTGTTCTTATCTCAACCTACAAGCCTCCTTATCCTTGCCCCCCAATTCTCTCCCCTATCCCCTGGGGGTGGGGGGGAAGTGGGTGAAAGGCTGTGTTGTCTGCTAGACAAGGGCTAGCCAAGTGAAACTATCACAGAGGTTCAGGATCAAGCATTCCCAGGGATATGGGCCACTGAAATACCTGGCAAAGCAAAACCAGCTTCACCGATATTAGCCAAAATTAAACCAGGAACTAAGCCGGTGAGAGTAAAGCAATATCCTTTAATGCTAGCGGTTAGACAAAGAATTTGTCCAATCATACAGATTATTAATAGAATGTGAATCTGAGTACAGCACTCCTATATTACCAGTGAAGAAACCAGATGGAAATTATAGGATAGTCCAGGATGTCAGGGCCATGAACAAAATAACTGAGGATTTATACCCTGTGGTAGCCAATCCATACACATTATTGACTAAATTAAAATCTAAATTGACTTGGTTTACCATTCTGGATTTAAAGGATGCCTTTTCTGCCTACCTATGAGCTCAGAAATTCAATTAATATTTGCCTTTGATTGACACAACCCAGATTCCGAGAGGAAAACACAGCTAACTTGGACTGTACTTCCACAAGGCTTTAAGAACAGCCCTACCCTTTTCGGCAACCAGTTGGCAAAGGATTTAGAACAATGGGAATCGCCACCTGGGACTGGGACTGTGTTGCAGTATGTGGATGGTCTCCTTGTACCCACTGAAGCAAAGGAACAAAATATAACTTGGACTGTGAGTTTATTAAACTTTCTTGGACTAAGTGCTCAGCAAAAGGTGACATATCTAGGATATGAAATCACAGCTGGCGAACGGACCTTGGGAAGAGCAAGAAAGGAAGTCATCTGCCAAAACTCCCAAGCCACAGACAATTAAGGAGCTCCGAACCTTCCTGGGAATGATGGATTGGTGTCGTTTATGGATCTACAACTACGGACTCCTGGTAAGACCACTTTATGAACTTACTAAAATTGATTCAAAAGATCTCACCTGGAATAGAGAAGCTGAGCGGGCTTTCCACAACTTGAAATGAGAACTCATGCGGGCCCCAGCCTTAGGGTTACCAGACCCCACGAAACCTTTCTGGCTGTTCTCCCAGGAGAAGCAGGGCATTGCATTGGGAATTCTAGCCCAAAACATAGGACCAGATTGGAGAGCCGTGGCATACTTCTCCAAACATTTGAATGAAGTGAGTAGAGGATGGCCCAGCTGCCTGAGAGCAACGGCTGCAGTAATACTTAACATCCAAGAGGCTCGCAAATTTACAATGGGCCAAAAGATGACAGTGTTAGTGTCTCATACGGTGTCCATCGTACTGGAAGCAAAAGGGGGACATTGGCTATCCCCACAGAGATTCCTCAAATACCAGGCCATTATGGTAGAGCAGGATGATGTCCAGATAATAGTGACTAATATTGTCAACCCATCATCTTTCCTTAGTGGAATTACAGGAGAACCGGTGACCCATGACTGCCTGGAGACCATTGAAGCAGTCTACTCCAGTTGACCAGACCTGAAGGAACAACCACAGGAGGATGCTGAGGACACGTGGTATACAGATGGCAGCAGTTTCATCAAGAATGGCCAGCACAAAGCAGGGTACACGGTGACTACTACAGACGAGGTAATAGAGTCCGGGGCCCTTGCCTCAAACACTTCAGCAGAAAAGGCAGAGATAATAGCTTTAACTTGAGCGTTAGAGCTTGCTAAAGACAGAAAAATTAACATTTGGACAAACTCTAAATATGCCTTTGGAGTGATTCACGCCCATGGGGCGATTTGGAGGGAAAGAGGACTTTTATCCACCCAAGTGAAGCACATAAAACACACAGAGGAAATTCTTAAACTACTGGAAGCAGTGCAACTGCCAGAGAAGGTGGCAATTATGCACGGCAAAGCTCACCAAAAGGGAACTACTGCACAAGAAATAGGTAATTCTGTTGGGGCCTTAGCTGTACTATTGCATGAGTATGCAGAGTTAGATCCTTAGCTTGACTCTGTGAAGTTATGTGAGCTATGTAAAGAATGTCTTTTCAGTTAAAGTAAGCTGGAAAACAGGATATTACGGCGAGGAAGTGAACCTGAACCAAGATAAGAACGAACCAGTGGGACTGAGAGGTCAGCGTGTGAACAGTAGCTAGTAACCAATAATAATTAGTTTTGTAGCATGCTTGGTGCATGGACACGTATACGGAACTCAAAGGGGTATATAACAAGCAGCTTTCTGATAATAAAGTGGATTTGAACTTGCATCTCATATATGTGTGAGTAGTTCATTTCTCGCTCGCCTGATAAGCCCACAGCATAATTCCATGGCAGATCGAGAAGTAAAAAGGGTAGTCAAAAAAGGTACATAAGAAATACAGTGTGGTGGTTTGGGTGGATTCACCCTTTTGGCTTGCAGCCAAACACAGCCTGCTCTCTCATCCTCCCCCTCCCTTGCCCAGGGAATAGGGGAGAGAAGTGGAAAGAAAAGGGCAAGGAAACTCACGGGTTGAGATAAAAACTATTTACTAATTAAAATAAAATGATAATGATAACAACAGTGATAACAGAATATTCAAATGAGTGATACACAGTGCTCACCGCCCACTGACCGATGCCCAGCCTGTGCCAGCTAATGATCCCGGAGCCCAGACAGTCCTGAAACCCCAGAAGAGTGAGCCCGAGCGATCCCCGAGAGAATACCCTCATCTTCCGGTCAGCCCTGGTTAATATACTGATATGATGTGATATGATCTGGAATATCTCATTGGCACATTCAAATGTTAATTTTGGGTTTTGCTATTCACTGCGCTTCTCCAGTACTGTTATCAATGTTTTTCTCGTAACACGTCTGAACTGGAACACTGAAACTAAAACACAGCTATTCTATTTGCTAAAAAGAAAATTAACTCTATCCTAGCAAAACCAGGACATATAATCTTTGGTTCCAGATGGTAAAATACAAACTAATCAGACACCTAAATATACAAAGGAGGATTTAAAATTAATGGCAAAGAGGGTGAAAATGGATGGGTTACCACACCACAAGGGAAAATAGTAGTACCTAGCACGTTACTCTGGGCCATAATAATGGTGGAACATAGAAAGACTCACTGAAGAGTTGGAGCCCTATACAAACACCTGAGCAAATGCATTGTTGCCCATAATTTGTACACGACCATCAAACAAGTGACACAACAATGTGACATTTGTTTGCAAAATAACCCTCAAGTAGCCCGAAAGATTAAACTAGGACAAATAGGGAAGGGCAATTTCCCAGGGCAATGGTAGCAAATTGATTTCTCAGAACTTCCAAGGAAAGGGGGGTTTCGATATTTGCTGGTATTAACTGACACCTTTTCAGGATGGCCAGAAGCATTTTCTTGCCGAACAAACAAAGCTAGAGAAGTGACTACATGAAATTATACCAAGATTTGGGGTCCCAGCAGTGATATCCTCAGACAGAGGTCCTCATTTTGTGGCCGACATCACACTTCTGGGGATAGACTGGCAATCGCATGTTCCTTATAGGCCACAGGCAAGTGGTCAGGTGGAAAAGATGAACCACCTCCTTAAATTCAAAGATTGCAAAATTGGGTCAAGAAGCTGGATTAGCTTGGCCTCAGTCGCTATCCCTAGCTTTGTTACGAATTAGAAACAAACCAAGGGTTAAGGAAGCATTAAGCCCTTTTGCGATATTGTATGGAAGGCCTTATATGGTTCAAGCAGGAACATCAACACAAGTTGGCACTGAAGTATTAACTAACTATGTAATAAGCTTACAGAAACAACTTAGAGAAATAGAAAAGCTAGTTTGGGGAACCCATGCTTGTGGCCTGGATGGACCAATACATAATATAGAGCCAGGTGATTCTGTATATGTCAGATCTCTTTCAGGTTCACCTTTGGAGCCAAAGTGGGAAGGACCATTCCAGGTCTTATTGACAACACACACAGCTAAGATACAGGAGCAAGCATTGTGGATGCATCATTCCAGAGTAAAGAGAGCTCCAATCCTGGTGGACTCTGGTAAACTTCACCTATGACCCCATCACTAGTATGGCCACGACCTTTGTGTTGACCATATGTAATGCTTCAATATACATAATCCACCCCATCATTGCATTAGGGTTGAACCACAACGGAACTGTGCTCTACCCCTTTGAACATAGAGTATGGGCTCAAATAGTGAATGAGAAATGGCAAACTGTAAATTGAGAGTCTTGCATCACATGAGAACAACAAGGATTTGTTTGTGAAAGTAATACAATCGACGCTCAGGACATTTGCCTCGATACTGAGCAAAGCATTTGTCATTTCGAAATCCGTCCAGACAGTAATGAAAAGACAGTGCTTGTATCTACTGGCCAAGGTTGTGTATGTTTGAGAACTGCTTGTGACTCTGACAATAGACAAAATAATTGTAGATAGTGAGAACCATTCTAATTTTTGTATTTGTAATTTTGTTAAAATTGTTGGATGTGACTTTTCTTATTTAGCACCAGTTGTATCCCACCAGTTGATAAAATCCAACTATGTAATGTTTCACAAATTATCACCTGTACCTATTGGAATGAATCTTGCATTGGTAAAACAATTGATGAGACATCAAGATTTGATAAAAATCTTGAAGGAGACCCAAGAAAATGGACAGAAAACCCTGATAACTGTCCACCATGACACAGAGGAAATTCATAGTTTTAAAAAGAGCAAAAAAAGATGCAAAACACAGCTGGTGGGATGTGCTATTTGGATGGTCGTCTACTGCAACCGGTACTCTAAATAGGTTGTGTCACCCCATTGTTGTCCTTTTGATATTAGTACTAATTAGTTTTGCTTTATCTGCCATACTGCTTGTTTGGAATTGGAGAATGCTACAGCGACTAACATTTTTAACTTCTCTACTTAGGGCACGTGAGAATGCATTAAGAAGCAACTTTCAAGCAAAGTATTATCCAGTTCCGTCAGACAGTGTAGATCTTGTATAAGGCAAACGAATTTGCCTAGGATAAAAGACAGGGGGAACTGATAAGCGAACATATAAAATATAGTTAGATTTTAGAAAATAAGTTTAGAACGTTTTGTCTGTGTTAGGTGGGAAACTTTTACAATAATTAAAAAGCTATTCCACACTATCAGCAAAAGCCTTGTAACACTTGGTATGCGAGCAGACTGGAGCAAGAGAAGAAGGAACTGGTATGCAACACCTGCAGTCTAAAGCAAGAAAGCTGGCTTTGTTTGGCCTAGTGGTTTGGAATGAACTCAAGGGGCTACTGAGCACGTGCAAGGAGAGAAGGTGAAAAGTTCATAGTGAGGAAGAGTGCTGCCTTTGTCCCCGGGGGTCTCTGCGACCACCACCAGGAGGCAGTGCTCAGGCATGAATGGGTGTGAACTTACGTTAAAGTTTTCTCAGAACTAATTAGCCTAACCCGACCTAAATTTAATGAATATGTATGTATGTGTGCTTTAAATAATGCCTTTGTAAAAGAGCCAGCGTGCAGGGATTTTGGAGCTATCCACCATGTCGCCCGCCAGCGAATAAAACATACCTGCTTTATAACTCTCTACGAGTTGTAAGTTTTGATTCCACGAATCAAAGCTATCTATTGAAACGATGATGGTTCGGCATGTAGTATTGAAAGATACAGAGGATGTGGAGGAGTGTCCTGGTTTTTCTAAGATAGAGTTAATTTTCTTTTTAGTATTTTAGATTCAGTGTTTCAGTTCAGACTTATTATGAGAAGAACGATGATAACAGTGCTGGTGTTGTGAGTTGCTGCTGGAGCTCAAGGCCATCATGTTTGGTTGCTTCACAGCTGCATTAGGACTGGGAGGGAGAAGTGTGGGTTTCTGGAGAATGCACATTCCACATTACAGTGCGATCGTGAGCCCTCTGTGCCAGGTGACCCGAAAGAAGAATGATTTCACATGGGGTCCTGAGCAACGACAAGCCTTTGAACTAATCAAACAGGAGATAGTTCATGCAGTAGCTCTTGGACCAGTCCGGACAGGACAAGGTGTTAAAAATGTGCTCTACACAGCAGGTGGAGACAATAGACCAACCTGGAGCCTCTGGGTATTGGATTCGGGGATACAGAGGATCAGAGGCCCGATATACTCCAACTGAAACAGAGATATTGGCAGCATATGAGAGAGTTCGAGCTGCTTCAGAAGTCATCGGTACTGAGGCACAGCTCCTCCTGGCACCCCGATTGCCCGTGCTGGGCTGGATGTTCAAAGGGAATGTTCCCTCTACATGCCACACAACTGATGTCACATGGAGTAAGTGGGTCACACTGATCACACAACGAGCTCGAATTGGAAGCCTTAAACACCCAGGAATTTTGGAAGTGATCACAAACTGGCCAGAAGGCAAGGATTTTGGAATGTCACCAGAGGAAGAGGTAACACGTGCTGATGAGGCTCCACCGTACAATGAACTGCCAGATAATGAAAAACAATATGCCCTGTTCACTGATGGGTCCTGTCATATTGTAGGGAAACATCGGAAGTGGAAAGCTGCTGTGTGGAGTCCCACCCAACGAGTCGCAGAGACTGCTGAAGGAAAAGGTGAATCGAGCCAGGTTGCAGAGGTAAAAGCCATCCAGCTGGCCTTGAACATTGCTGAGCGAGAGAAATGGCCAGTGCTCTACCTCTATACAGACTCATGGATGGTGGCAAATGCCCTGTGGGGGTGGCTACAACAATGGAAACAGAGCAACTGGCAGCCCAGAGGCAAACCCATCTGGGTTGCTGAATTATGGCAAGACATTGCTGCTTTGCTAGAGAGACTGGTTGCAAAGATACGACATGTAGATGCCCATGTGCCCAAAAGTCGAGCCACTGAAGAACATCAAAACAACCAACAGGTGGATCAGGCTGCTAAGATTAAAGTGTCTCAAGTAGATTTAGACTGTCAACATAAGGGTGAAAAATTTTTAGCCCTTTGGGCCCATGACTCTTCAGGCCATCAAGGAAGAGATGCAACATATAGATGGGCTTGTGATTGTGGGGTGGGCTTAACCATGGACACTATTGCACAGGTTATTCATGAATGTGAAACATGTGCTGCAATCAAACAAATAGGTTAAAACCTATTTGGTATGGAGGACTATGGTTAAAATATAAATATGGGGAGGCCTGGCAGATTGACTGTATCACACTCCCACAAACCCACAGTGGCAAGCGTTACGTGCTCACCATGGTGGAAGCAACCACCGGGTGGCTGGAAACATATGCTGTGCCCCATGCCACTGCCTGGAACACTATTCTAGGCCTTGAAAAGCAGGTCTTGTGGCGACATGGCACCCCAGACAGAATTGAGTCAGACAACGGCACTCATTTCCGAAACAATCTCATAGACACTTGGGCCAAAGAACATGGCATTGAGTGGGTGTCCCACATCCCCTGTCATGCACCAGCCTCTGGGAAAGTTGAAGGATGCAATGGGCTGCTCAAAACCACACTGAAAGCAATGGGTGGTGGAACTTTCAAACACTGGGGCACAAATTTAGCAAAAGCCACCTGGTTAGTCAACACCAGAGGATCTTCCAACCGAGCCGGTCCTGCCCAATCAAGACTTTTATGTACTGTGGAAGGGGATAGAGTCCCTGTGGTTCGTGTTAAAAATTTGCTTGGGAAAACAGTCTGGGTTATTCCTGCCTTGGGTAAAGGCAAACCCATTCGTGGGATTGCTTTTGTTCAAGGACCTGGGTGTACTTGGTGAGTGATGCAGAAAGATGAGGAAGTCCGATGTGTACCTCAAGGAGATTTGATTTTGGGTGAAAATAGCCGATGAATTGCTATACCATCATTGTTATGGGTGTTGTGTTTTATACTAACAGCTTTGTTTTGAGAATCTCCCCAGGTTAATGCAGACTGAACTCTGATGGACCAGAGTTGGCACCCAACAACATCTTCAAGATCATCATCTTCAAACTGCAGATCCTGAGCATAGACCACACCAGTTACACCAACTATAAATTCCAGATGCAGCATGCAACAGAGACTGCACACCATCCTCCTGCTGTGTCCAATGTCACCTACTTCATTGACTGTGCAAAGTCCACATCATCTCTCCTATCTTAAAAGACTGTCATGATAGACAGAACCCAAGGTAATGGACTAAATGAACTCAATAGACATTTTAAAGGAATGGTCCATAAACTAAGGGAATAATATTTGTATGTATATATGTGTATATATGTGTATTTGTATATAGATAGAAATCTGAGCATGACGTAAATGGTATGGAAGAAGAGTTGGATACTGCCCTGGTTTTACTAAGATAGAGTTAATTTTCTTTTTGTTATTTTGGTTGTAGTGTTTCAGTTCAGACTTATTGTGAGAGGAACGTTGATGGCAGTGCTGGTGTTGTGGGTTGCTGCTGGAGCTCAAGGCCACCGTGTTTGGCTGCTTCACAGCTGCATTAGGACTGGGAGGGAGAAGTGTAGTGAATAGCAAAGCCCAGAACTGGCATTTGGATGCGCCAATGAAATATTCCAGATCATATCACGTCATGCCAGTATATTAACCAGGGCTGACCGGAAGACAGGGCACTTCTCTTCCGGGGGTACTTCTCTGGGGGAACGCTCAGGCTCACTCTTCCAGGGTTTTGGTTTTGGGACTGTCTCTACTCTGGGATCGTTAGCTGGCACAGGCCGGGCATCAGTCAGCGGGCGGTGAGCACTGTGTATCACTCGTTTGTGTAATTCTGTTATCACAGTTGTTAACATTATCATTTTCATTTTAATTATTAAATAGTTTTTATCTCAACCCGTGAGTGTCCTTGCCCTTCTTTCCAATTCTCTCCCCTACTCCCTGGGCGAGGGAGGGGGGAGGGTGATAGAGCAGGCTGTGTTTGGCTGCAATCTGCAAGCAAAAAGGGTGAATCCACCCAAACCACCACAAGGGGATTGCAAGTTAGCCATGGTGCCAGAACTATTTGTTCAGATTATTTGTTCTTCCAGTTGGTCTCCTAGAGATCTTCAATGGTATTACTTTCACAGATTAACTGTTGGAGCAGCTTCAGCCTTGAGCAATTAATTCCTGACCTTGAGTGAAGATAAAATTTAAAAAACCCAACAAAGCAGAATAAGAAGCAAGAATGTGTATGAGACAAGATAAGGGATGAATTGTGTGCTGTAGTCAGTAACCAGTCAGAAGTAAAAGAATGTCTCGTGGAAAAGTGGAATTATCCAATTAGTCATGTCAATTGTTTGGGCACGTGCTTGCAGTGTGTGCGATAAGCAGTAACAAATCAAAAGTGAAAGAATGACGCCAGCTTGAGCCATGCTGGAGGAAAAAAGGATATATAAGCAGTGCAAAGCTTCAATAAAGTGCTGATGCCTGATGCCTGAACACATCTTGGTGTTGGTCATTTCATCTGACACAATTAACCCTTGTTGTTCTTGCACAATATGTGTGTCTATGTCAATTGTTTGCCATTTATTCTCTTTTTGTTGAGCCCATACTCTATGTTCTGTTGGATAAAGTATGGTTTCTCCATGATTTAACCCCCTTTGATGAGATATATACTAAGTACAGATGAATTATATATCATTAAAATGAAAGCTGTGTTTTTTTGGCTGATGGTGTTATAAGTGAAATTAACTAAATATCACCTTGACTGGAATTCTCTTTCAAATTCATTTGTGTTATCCCAAATTACTTTTAGAATCTCGATGGGTAAAATGCCTTCTTCACCTTCTCTTATAATTGTTGCCATTGTAGATTGTATCCATAATTGCACCTGCATACAGTTAAGAGCTAATGAGATACTGTTTTGGACTATTCCGAGTGTATCTACAATCAACTGGTGGTCTTTTTCATTATTTTTCTCCTATTGGGGAATTATATCAGGCGTGAGCCATTGATTAGTCCCTAATGCTAATAGAAAGGATCCTAAGGGGTATTCCAGTTTGTCCAATTCACTAGATATCGCACTGAGTTTGTTTGCGAGTACTTCAGCATCTATACCATTAAGTATCCCAAGTCCTTCTCCTAATCCTGAGAGGACACTAGTCATACTTCTTTTTGTTCGTTTGGCAGGGGACAAAGATCGTCAGTGTAGCCAAGCTAGCCAAGGTAGGGGAGGACATAATTATGAATAGTGCACAGGTCAGTTTAATGGAGGAAACATTTACTTGCACTGATGACAACTACTCATTTTAACGACTATGAGGATTTAAATGATACTTTTTGCTGACCCACATTTTTGATAGCATATGGCTCGATTATAGATATTTCTGAGGTCAGCTTCTCCATTCTTAAAGGAGCTGAAGTTAGTAATGTAGTGTTTGGAGATATAGTTGTCAATACCGGCATAGTAGTTCCACAAGTTACATTGACAAGTACCCTATTAACATTTAATCTAGGGTTGTCTCACACACAGCACCTGGAGTCTAGTGTTAAACAGCAGCTGATTTTATCAAAACACTGTGATTTCTTCCCACTAGTCAGTTCTACCAGAACTAAATTCTGAGCTCTATCTGTTTTGCAGCAGAAGATGAGAGATTTTCTTTCTGGTTCCCTTGGGACAGGAACAGCTAGTCAATCCCTGATAACCTATGTAGACTCTCCCTAACTCTGAGCTCAGCTTGATACTTGAAAACTTTTGGCAGGCTGGTCAGCTGCTGGTGATTCTTTTTACAGCAGCATAAATCCCTGGCACTGTCCATATCATGTCCACTGGGATCTGACAGTGCCCATCTTTCCATTTAATTCCCAAGAACTGTATCTCTCTGTATTGGGTTTGCGTGGCAAGGTTTTGGTAGCAGTGGTGGGGGGAGGGACATGGGGGGGCTTCTGTGAGAGAAGCTGCCAGAAGCTTCCCCCATGTTCGACCCGACACAGCCAATGCCAGCTGGCTACAAGAACAAACTCGCCGCTGGCCAAGGCCGAGCCAATCAGTAACGCCTCTGTGATAAAATAATTAAGAAAAAAAAAAGAAGAGGAGGAAAAGAAAGCTGCACACTTTGCAGCGGGAGAGAGGAGTGAGAAGATGTAAGAAAAACAACTCCACAGACACCAAGGTCAGTGAAGAAGGAGGGGGAGGAGGTGCTCCAGGCGCCGGAGCAGAGATTCCCCTGCAGCCTGTGGTGAAGACCATGGTGAGGCAGGCTGTCCCCCTGCAGTCCATGGAGGTCCATGGTGGAGCAGATGACCTCCTGTAGCCCATGGAGGACCCCACGCTGGAGCAGGTGGATGCCCCAAGGAGGCTGTGACCCCATGGGAAGCCCACGCTGGAGCAGGCTCCTGTCAGGACCTGTAGCCCGTGGAGAGAGGAGCCAGGTTTGCTGGCAGGACTTGTGACCCCGTGGGGGACTCGCGCTGGAGCAGTCCCTTCCTGAAGGACTGCACCCCATGGAATGGACCCATGCTAAAGCAGTTTGTGAAGAACTGTCAGTCATGGGAAGGTCTCACGTTGGAGAAGTTGGTGGAGGACTGTCTCCAGTGAGAGGGACCCCACGCTGGTGTGGGGGAAGGAGTCCTCCCCCTGAGGAGGAAGCAGCGGTAGAAACAACATGTGATGGACTGACCCCAACCCCATTCCCTGTTCCCCTGTGCCGCTCTGGGGAGGAGGTGGAAATTGGGAGAGAAGTTAAGCCCGGGAAGAAGGGAGGGATGGGGGAGGTGTTTTAAGATTGTTTTTTTTTTTTTACTTCTCACTATCCTCTAATTTTGATTGGTAATAAAGTAAATTTGTTTTTCCCCCCAAGTCGAGTCTGTTTTGCCCGTGCCAGTAATTGGTGAGTGATCTCTCTCCGTCCTTATCTCCACCCACGAGCTTTTCGTTATAATTTTCTCTCCCTGCCCATTTGAGGAGGGGGAGAGATAGAGTGGGCTTTGGTGGGCATCCGGCCTCTGGTCAGGGTCAACCCACCAGATTGGTACCTTGACCTTACCTCATTTGATGGCAAAACATGTCTTCCATTAGGATTTTAATTACTTTCTCTCCTAACTTATTCTGCTGTATTGCCCCATACAATGGTGTCATCAATGTATTACAAAAAAAAGCTTTTATAGATATGTTGGGGAGAAAAGGAAAACTAGGGAAAATGTGGGCCCTCTCTGGAAGGTGATGGAAGATCTGGTCACCTGGGACATTGAGAAGGCTGAGGTGCTCAATGACTTTTTGCCTCAGTCTTCACCGGCAAGGACTCGTGCCACACTGCCCAAGCCCTAGAAAGCAAAGGAAGGGTCCAGGAGAATGAAAAGCCACCCACTGTAGGAGAAGACCAGGTTCGGGAGCACCTAAGGAACCTGAATGTGCACAAGTCCATGGGACCTGATGGGATGCATCCGCGAGTCCTGAGGGAACTGGCAGATGAAGTTGCAAAGCCATTATCTATCATATTTGAGGAGTCCTGGCAGTCTGGTGAAGTTCCCACAGACTGGAAAAAGGGGAACATAACCCCCATTTTTAAAAAGGAAAACAAGGAAGACCCAGGGAATTACAGGCCGGTCAGTCTCACCTCAGTGCCAGGCAAGATCATGGAGCAGATACTCCTAGAAACTATGCTAAGGCACATGGAGAATGAGAAGGTGATTGGTGACAACCAACATGGCTTCACCAAGGGCAAGTCGTGCCTGACCAATCTGGTGGCCTTTTATGATGGGGTTACAACACTGGCGGATCAGGCTAAAGCAACTGATGTCATCTACCTGGACTTGTGCAAGGCATTTGACACCGTCCTACATGGCATCCTTATCTCCAAATTGGAAACGTGGGTGTTTGATGGATGGACCACTCGGTGGATAAGGAACTGGCTGGATGGTCGCACTCAAAGAGTTGTGGTCAACAGCTCAGTGTCCAAGTGGAAACTGGTGATGGGTGGTGTCCCTCAAGGTTCGATACTGGGACTGGTGCTCTTCAACATCTTTGCCAGTGACATGGACAGTGGGATCGAGTGCACCCTCAGCAAGTTTGCTGATGACACCAAGCTGAGTGGTGTGGTTGACACTCTGGAGGGATGGGATGCCATCCAGAGGGGCCTTGACAGGCTTGAGAGGTGGGCCTGTGCTAACCTCATGAAGTTCAACAAGTCCTGCACCTGAGTCGAGGCAACCCCAAATACAGGCTGGGTGATGAGTGGCTTGAGGCCAGCTCCGAAGAGAAGGACTTGGGAGTGGTGGTGGACGAGAAGCTCAACATGAGCCGGCAATGTGCGCTTGCAGCCCAGAAGGCCAACCTTATCCTGGGCTGCATCCAGAGAAGCGTGGCCAGCAGATCGAGGGAGGTGATTCTCCCCCTGTACTCTGCTCTCATAAGGCCCCACCTGGAGTACTGTGTCCAGTTCTGGAGCCCCCAACACAAGAGAGACATGGACCAGTTAGAACGAGTCCAGAGGAGGGCCACGAGGATGGAGCACCTTTCTTACGAGGACAGGATGAGAGAGTTGGGGCTGTTCTGCCTGGAGAAGAGACAGCTCTAGGGAGATCTTATAGTGGCCTTCCAGTACCTGAAGGGGGCCTACAGGAAAGCTGGGGAGGGACTTTTCATAAGGGCAGTTAATGACAGGACAAGGGCAAATGGCTTTAAGCTGAAAGAGGGTAGGTTTAGATTAGATATTAGGAAGAAATTCTTCACTGTGAGGGTGGTGAGACACTGGAACAGGTTGCCCAAGGAAGTTGTGGATGCCCCCTCCCTGGAAGTGTTTAAGGTCAGGCTGGATGAGGCTTTGAGCAACCTGGTCTAGTGGAAGGTGTCCCTATTCATGTCAGGGGGGGTGGAACTAGATGATCGTTAAGGTTCCTTCCAGCCCAAACCATTCTATGATTCTTTGATTCAATTACAGGTGTTCTTGAGCTTCACCCTGTTCCAGGGCAGTCTGAATCAGTCCATGATAAATAGTACTGCTTTGTTTCCACCCCTGAGGCAATTAATTCCAGGTATACTGGATGCCCCTCCAAGTGAAGGAAAACTGTAGCTTGCATTGTGCTGCCAAAGGAATGGAGAAAAATGCATTGGCAGTGTCAGTTGTGGAATATAACTTGGCTGCTTTGGACTCCAGTTCATATTGGAGCTCTATGTCAGGCATGGCAGCACTCAGTGGTGGTGTGACTTCACTCAGGCCATGATTGTCCACTGTCAATCTCCACTCTCCATTAGACTTCTGCATTGGCCATGTGGGACTGTTAAAGGGTGAATGTCTCTTACTGATTACTCCTTGGGTCTCAGCTTATGAATGGAGATCAGGGCATCTTAATTAGTGCTATATTGCCGTCAGTGCAGCATTGTAGTAGCAATGGGCACCTTTTGCTCCTTGACCTTCAGCATCCCCACAACAGAAGGTTCCTCTGAGAGACCAAGCAAAGTAGACAGCTTTTTAATTTCCTCTGTCTCCACAGCCACTACATCAAATGCCCACCAGTACCCCCTTGGGTCCTTGAAATACACTCTCCTGAGGAAAGAAAGCTATCAGGAGTAGTCAACATGGATTCACCAAGGGGAAATCATGCCTGACCAATCTGATCGCCTTCTATGATGTCATGACTGCCTGGGTAGATGAGGGGAGAGCAGTGGATGTTGTCTACCTCAACTTCAGCAAGGCTTTTGACACTGTCTACCATTACATCCTCAAAAGTAATCTCAGGAAGTGTGGGTTACATCAGTGGACAGTGAGGTGGAATGAGAACTGGCTGAATGAGAGGGCTCAGAGGGTTGTGATCAATGGCACAGTTGGAAGCCTGTAGCTAGCGGCGTCCCTCAGGGGTCAGTACTGAGTCCAGTATTATTCAACATATTCATCAATGACCTGGATGAAGGGACAGAGTGTACCCTCAGCAAGTTTGCTGACAATACAAAACTGGGAGGCGTAGCTGATACACCAAAAGGCTGTGCTGCCATTCAATGTGACCTGGACAGGCTGGAGACATGGGCGGAAAGCAACCTAATGGAGTTCAACAAAGGTAAGTGTAGAGTCCTGTACCTAGGGAGGAATAACTCCAGGCACCAGTACAGGTTAGGGGTTGACCTGCTGGAAAGCCACCCTGCGGAGAAGGACCTGGGAGTCCTGGTGGACAGAAAGTTGACCATGAGCCAGCCACATGACCTCACAGCCAAAAATGCCAATGGTATCCTGGGTTGTGTTAAGAAGAGTGTGACCAGCAGGTCGAAGGAAGTTATCCTCTCTCTCTACTGTGCCTTAGTGAGGCTGCATCTGGAGTCCTGTGTCCAGTTCTGGGCTCCCCAGTTCAAGAAAGCCAAGGAACTACTGGAGTGAGTCCAGTGGAGGGCTACAAAGATGATTAAGGGGCTGGAGCATCTCCCATATGAGGAAAGACTGAGAGATCTGGGTCTATTTAGCCTGGAGAAGAGAAGACTGAGAGGGGACCTTATCAATGCTTATAAATACCTAAAGGACAGGTGTCAAGAGGATGGAGCCAGACTCTTTTCAGTGGTGCCCAGTGACAGGACAAGGGGCAACAGGCACAAACTGTAACACAGGAAGTTCCATGAGGAAAAACTTTACAGTGAGGATGCCAGAGCACTGAAACAGGATGCCTAGAGAGGCTGTGGAGCCTCCTTCTCTGGAGATATTCAAAACCCGCCTGGATGTGATCCTCTGCAACCTACTCCAGATGTACCTGCTTTGGCAGGTGGGTTGGACTAGATGATCTCCAGAGGTCCCTTCCAACCCCTACCATTCTGTGATTCTGTGATTCTATAATCTATGCCAAGAATGCATGGGGCATCTGAGCCAGTCACAATAGGGTGCTTTTGCCTCCCCTGTACAGTCATACTCGCTTCAGCTTCCAATACAGTCTGCTCTTGGGATCTCCTTGTCACTCCAGAAATACAAATGGATTCTGTCTCTATATTTTGATGGCATTAGGGTGCATTGTGCACCAGTGTCCACTAGAGCCTTATACTACTGTGGTTCTGACATGCTAGGCCATCGAATCCATACAGTCCAATCAACACAATTGTCCCTTTAGTCCTCCTGGCTGGCAGCAGGACCCCTCGAATTTTAAACAGAGTACCTGTTGCCCCCATCCCTGTTATTCACATCTTGTAAATAGGGATTTGAAGCTCATCTATGCTGTGTGGAGAGCCGCCCACTAGAAACTGGCACAGAAATTGTCCTGGAAGAACCCCTTTTGTGAATGTTTTACTTTGCAACTCACATATGCATGCCTGTAAAACTGAGGTAGGTTTTCCATCCCATTTTCTCATGTCTTCTCCATGGTCACACAGAGAAAACCACAAGGTGCCTCGTGATGTGCAGCGTGTAAAAGGAAAAGACTCTCTAAGAGAATGCTTATAGGTAAAATGATATTGATTAATAGAAGTATTATGGTTAAGATTAAAAATTCGAAACAGTTTCTGTGAAATAATAAAATAATAATAATTCTTATAAACGATGCAACCATGCTGCTTCTCACTTTGTCCTCTGTATAGCCCTCTCCATGGCTGGTTTAAACCCAATCCAGCTGAATCAACAAGAATAATAGAACTTAGAGACATAGCAATTATAGAGGATAAGTGATTAACTTGGAGTAAGCAAATTGTGAAAGATTTCATATTTGAAAATAGACATAAGTTAAATGTAATTTTTAAAGTTTTTCTTAGAAATGCAAAGGTGAGCCAACAGGAAGATTATTCAAGAAGATAAGTGAATACAGTGACCGGAGTGGGACCAGAGGGCTGCAACTTCTGAAGAGGCACTGATGAGAAGAATCAGCTGTGTTTGAAGATTACTGTGGACTTTTATAGAATTTTAAATTAATGAGAAATTTGGAACTGAGGGTTCATGGGAAAACACCAAGAACTTTGAAATAATACCTATTGAATAATGTTAAATTTAGCATATATATAGAACCTTATTTTTGCAATGCCTTTGCCACTCACTGAGGTGATGGCCCAACTCTGAGCTGTCAATAAAGCAAACCTAGAGTTACCCACCGACTGAGTTAAATTCCTTTAACACAGCGTCTCTTAGGGCTATATGAGGCTATTAAAGGGTAAGCCGGTCCTGCTGATCATTCCTTGGCTCTCCAGTTGACAAATCAGTTTATGGATGGGAATTACGGAGTCTCGGTTAGTGTGATATTGCTGTCAGTGCACTGTTGTGGTGGTGATTGGAACTTGTTCTTCGATCCTCCGCAGTCCTACAACAGAAGGGTCCTCTGAGAGATCAGGCAAAGTAGACAGTTGTTTGATTTCCTCTGTCTCCAAGGCAGCTATGTCAAAAGGCCACCAGTAATCTTTTGGGTCCTTAAAATATCTGTTGTCAATGCATGAGTTCATGTCATATCTGTGTATCTCAAGCTCATCGTGGAAAATAATGTCTCATGAAAACAAATCAAAAGTTCTTCTTGTAGGATCAGGTGTAAATTCAACCCTTCTGTTCTGTTTGAGGAACAGATTTCTGAAAACTGGAGCAGCAATTCTCCTGAAAGGACCTCCAGTTTTATTTGGTTTTCCTTGCAACTCACTTTTCTAGGATCGAGATAGGTTTTCCATCCCATTTCCTCATGTCTTCTCTGTGGTCACTCAGGTAAAACCATAACATCTCTTTTGGTGTATGCTGTCTCTTTTGCACAGGGGACCTCTCACTTTTAGTGGTATATTGGCTTTGTATGGCTGGGTTTTGGTAGCAGGGACAGGCATAGGGGTGGCTTCTGTGAGAAGCTGCCAGAAGCTTCCCCTATGTCCAACAGAGCCAATGCCAGCCGGCTCCAAGATGGACCTGCTGTTGGCCAAGGCCAAATCAATCAGTAACAATGGTAATGCCTCTGTGATAACATAATTAAGAAGGGGAAGATGTGGTGGGTTGGCCCTGGCTGGATGCCAGGTGCCCACCAAAGCCCAGTCTATCACTCCCCCTCCTCAACTGGACAGGGGGAGAATATATCGAAAGGCTCATGGGTCGAGATAAGGACGGAGAAAGATCACTCACCAATTACTGGCACAGGCAAAATTTGGGGAAAATTTAATTTATTACCAATCAGACAAGAGGATAATGAGAATTAAAACCAAATTTTAAAACACTTCCCCCCACCCCTCCCTTCTTCCCAGGCTTAACTTCTCTCCCAATTTCCACCTCCTTCCCTCCAGCAGCACAGGGGGACAGGGAATGGGAGTTGGGGTCAGTTAATCACACGTTGTTTCTGCTGCTCCTTCCTCCTCAGGGGAAGAACTCCTCACACTCTTCCCTGGCACCAGCATGGGGTCCCTCTCACAGGAGACAGTCCTCCACAAACTTCTCCAGCGTGAGTCCTTCCCATGACTGACAGTTCTTCACAAACTGCTTTAGCATGGGTCCATTCCATGGTGTGCAGTCCTTCAGGAAGGGACTGCTCCAGCATCGGTCCCCCACAGGGTCACAAGTCCTGCCAGCAAACCTTCTCCAGCATGGGCTCCTCTCTCCACGGGCCACAGGTCCTGACAGGAACCTGCTCCAGCGCGGGCTTCCCACGGGGTCACAGCCTCCTTCAAGCATCCACCTGCCATGAGCATGGGGTCTTCCACGGGCTACAGGTGGTCATCTGCCCTACCATCGACCTCCATGGACTGCAGGGGGACAACACGTCACTGAAATCAAGAAAAAAACTTCTTAACACCAGTGTAGTCTTAAGAAGCAGGCACTTCTTTATTACAGCGCCAGATGCACGGGGGATCGCTCCATCTTTCGTGCATACCGACTTGCCTCTCCACAAAAGCTTTATATGATCAAAATATGCATATTCATTACTTTTCCAAGAAGTCATTAACATATTCATTACATTTTCAGGAACTTATTAATATATGTAAATGTTCCTTTAGCATGTATACTCTCTCTGGTGGTCGTCATGGTCTTCTGGTGGTTGTCATCACTGTGTCCCTTGGTTGTACTTTTCCTTTGTGCATGCTCAGTTCTTTCCTGGGCCTGTCTCCAACACTTCTGTCTACCTTGTCCCAAGAAGTTAGCTCAACACGTTCTCTTGTCACATCCCAGTGGTCAGTAAAACAAAGAGTCTTAATGCTTCTATGAACACTAAGGTAATACATTTCAATTTCTGAAATTCTATGATGAAGAGACATTGTTCTTAACTCCAGTACTAAGTTAATGATTAGAACAGGCCTGGGACTTTACAGTCTCTTCTTGGTGAGGTTTCTGTGATTACCTAGTTCAAACTTAACAATCCTAACTTATACATTATGCTTTACAGTTTTCTACTTCTTTTAATCAAACCCAACTCTTCTATATGATCAAATTTTGATTATTTTATCAGAGTACTTGCAACAAGCCTGCCTCACCATGGTCTTCACTACAAGTTGCTGGCAAAATCTCTGCTCTGGCACCTGGAGCACCTCCTCCCCCTCCTTCTTCACTGACCTTAGTGGCTGCAAGGGTTGTTTCTCTCACATCTTCTCACTCCTCTCTTTAGCTTAGTAATTGCAGTGGGTGTCACCTGGACTCGAGTAGTCACAGTACCTGTTGCAGAAAACGGAGTAGTCACTGAGGTAGCTATGGTACCTGCTGTGGAGGCTGTGGGAACTGTGCTGAACAGGTGGAAGATAAATTGAAACTGATCAGGGTTAACATTGGAATTTGCAGTGTGTTCTCAAAGCAAGTTTCACAGGACAGGAGTTCATGAATGTGTGAGAAGGTCAGGCTGGAAAACCGCCTATGGGAGTGTGTGTACTGAGATGTGGCTGAAAACAGCCACGAGTGTGGGTGTGCCAAGAAGTATCCTGGTTTGCATCCCGTGTAGCTTGATTGTTTTGAGAACACAAATATATAAATGCTAACTGTGTGAAGAGAAGGTAGAGGAATAGAAAATCTTGCTAATAAAGAAGCCTGGGGACAAGGGAATCATGGATTCTCACTAATAATAAAGAAGCTTGCTTTACTCAGAAAAAGGCTCGGAGTTCTTTTTCTTCCCATCTTCATTTGCTGCAGAGGCTGGAGCAGCTGCCATGCCTCTCATGAGCGCTGGGGCAATTGTGGTGCCTATCGTGGAGGTTGAGCCAATTGCAGTCGCATCTACACTGATGATTCACTCTAAACAAAACCAAAGACTGAAAGACATTCAAAAGGCCTAACAGTATGAGCATGGTGGTGAAAGCATACAAAGAGTATTAAAAATTCTCAAAAGCAGTTGAAATTAGCTTTGAGGGACAAGAAATGCCCTAAAATGTTATCCCCCACCAGCCCGATTGCACAAAATAAAACCAAAGTTGTAATTACAAACAAAATCCACTAGATGGCTCCCGAAGTATCCAAACGAGTCCGCCAGTGCTGTTTTACTTTCCATCTCAGCCCCTCCCAGTCCATAGCGATCAGAAATCAGCGCAATTACAAATTAATGAACACCATAAACTAACGCCAAGCAACACAGCAAAGCGAGTCCTTTAACCCCACGCCCAGAAGCGATAAATCGTTTAAAACCCATAACAAACAAAGATAAAGCCTCTTCCTGCTCCAAAAGCCACTCTGACAACAAAAAGAAATACCAGAGAACTCCACCCTGAGACCGTTCCATCCACACCAATATAATGAATGCTTGTAACAAATCTAGTCAAATCTGTTAAAACTTCAACCCTTCAGGACTCTGAGATTAAAAGTCTGTGTTTCTCCCATGCAAGCTGTCTGACTGGGGCATTAAATAAATGTTAGGTACCAGATAAACATTGGGCACCAAATAAACGTTGGGCACCACTTAGGATAAGGGGTAATGGGTGTAAGCTGGAACACAGGAGGTTCCTCTTAAACTTGAGAAGGAACTTCTTTACCGTGAGAGTAACAGAGCACTGGAACAGGCTGCCCAGGGAGGTTGTGGAGTCTCCTTCTCTGGAGACATTCAAGACCCGCCTGGACGCCTTCCTGTGTGAACTCATCTAGGTGTTCCTGCTCCGGCAGGGGGATTGGACTAGATGATCTTTTGAGGTTCCTTCCAATCCCTGTCATTCTGTGATTCTGTGATTCTGTGAAAGAGGTTTGCCTCTTGTTCTTTTGCCTTTTTTTTCTCTTTAACCTGCTCAGCCTTCTGTCACTCCTCACTTCCATCATATACAAATACAGCAACAGTGAAAATTTTCTGTAGATTCTCTCCTTGCCACCTAGGCATGTGATCCTTAAAATGTTTCCTTATATCTGAGACTGCCTGGTCCACAAAGACACTAATCGCAAGTGCGATTATTAAAGTTTTGTGGAGTCATTCCTTCCTATTTCACCAGTGCTTGCCTTAGTCTTCTCCAAAAATCAGTGGGATGCTCAACTGCCCTCTACATTCCTGCACCTTCATCCAGCTTGCATCCATCTCTGTGCATGCTCTTCTGTCTTCTATGAGATTTTACAGTCCTGTCTGACAAACTGCCTGATTTTCATCAACATTGTAATTCCAATTTGAGTCATTTGCAGGCCCCTACCTGTCATGCTAATTCAGCATCCTTAGTCATTATTTTCTCTCTTTCATCAGGGAAAAAGTTTCCTTAATAGTATTTGAGCATCGTTCCAATTCAGATTATACCCTATATTCGAGAATAATTGGGCACACCCCTTGGCATCTTTCTTTAGGCAGGGCATCTTACTTCCCCACAACACTAAGTCACTAGGTTTCTAAGGTTGATCCTGAAAGAGTAAACCCTGAAAAATTAGAAACTAAAAGATTTATAGTTCCTTTAGTTCCTTAGATATCACCCAGCTGTTGTAACAACCTTTGAATAAAATCGCTGATAAACATGGAATGAGCATTTATCACTTAGTTGTTTGATATTTACATATGCTAACAACCTTTGAATGAAATTCCTCACAAATTGCTGATAACCTTAAGACCTTTTGCAAATGTTATCAGAAGGGCTTAAGCCTGAGGAAGGACCAAACATTATTCAAGGAATGCTGTCCCAAGCATGTAAAAGAGATACCACTGTGCAGAATCAAAGAAGAGTTCAATCAGCGGATACAGTGATGAAGGCTATTGAAGACCACAGACTCATTTTACTGTGCAAGCGTGAAGGACATTTACATATGCTAAATAGTTATGGGAAATGTTTGGAATATGTAGATAATTTCTCAGAAGTTCAATGAATATACATGTATTAGGTCAACATAATGTGTGCTGAAACAAAGACATACACACACACCTTGGGGAGCGATCTCTGTGTGTGTCCAGCGCTGCAATAAAGAATACCTGCTTTCTAAAACTCCAAAACGAGTCTTAGAGAGTTTCTCTGACCGGCTTTCTCCATATCAGTCCCTATAAAAGATTGGTACTGTTGGAGTCTCTGATGGGGCCCCAGGCTGCATAGAAGCAGGATTAGGGACTGTGAGTCATAGTCACAGGAAAGAGTCTGATGGTCAGAGGGTAAACAAGAGAAGAATCAGAAGAAGACAGAGACAACAGATAGGGTAAGGTTGAACTGCTCCCAGGATTTTCTGTTGTGGTAGCTTCTACTACTACAATTACCCCCTTTTTCTTTTTCTACCTTTCTCCTGAATGTTTTCTCTCCCCAGATCATGCATGCCAAACATACCAGTAATCCATATGGTACAGGTGCCTATCCTCCAGTCAACATCTCAAATACATTAATTTGTGTGGATCAAAGGTTCCCCAGATTGGCCATAACTGTAGAGGGCTCCCTCCTGCCATTTTTGTAATAAACAGTCATTCATCTTGGCATAATTTGATTGTGTGCTTTTTAGATAATTCTGTTGTACCATAAATTTTCTCCCAGTTCTGTAAGACTTTGGCCAAAGGTGTCCCCATTTCCTTTTTTTTTTTTTTTCCCCTTTTTTTTCCTAGTATCAGGATCTCATGTTGGTCAGGTCACATACCAATCCTTTCTTTCTGTGCTCTTTACACTGATCAGGCCACACCCTAACTCTTTCTTCTTGTGCAGTTTACACTGATCAGGCCACTCACTACCCAAATCACTAATCTCAAGTCTGCTCAGGGAATTTTAACACTCACCTTTCAGAGCCTCCCACTCCAAAGGTCCCAGGTGAATTTACTTGCTGCGGGCAGTTGGATGTCTGGAGACAAGAGGATCCAAAGGTGAGGGCCTACGGTCCCATCTGGGTGGCCAAACTGGGAGAAGCTGCTGATCGAGCATCCACACACTATTCAGAGTCACAGACACACCACCCAAGACTTTAACTGCTAGGACTGGAGTCCCTTCACAGTGGGCAACTCCAGTGAGCTGACAGGTGACCCTTTCAACCCCTCGCACATACACACACACTCACCCTCAGGCGCTTCCTCTTCCTTCAGGCTCGACCCTAGGTTCCCCAAAGCAGAGTCTCCAATATGACATATGCCAGATGTATCGAACTGGGTGCCTCCAGAGAGGGACCCCAAACAAAGAAATCTCTGGGCAATTATACCCTTACAATCTAAGTTCCCCTCCCCTCATGCAATGATTCAGTCCAATACAATCTTGAGCTTTGAAAAGCAAGTTTTATGGTGACACGGCAGCCCTGAAAGAATTGAATCAGAGAATGGGACTCATTTCCGAAACAACCTCATAAACACCTGGGCCAAGGAGCGTGGCATTGACTGAGTGTAACACAACCCCTATGATGCACCAGCCTCCAGGAAAACTGAACGCTACAATGGACTGTTAAAAAATACACTGAGGGCAATGGGTACTGGGTCATTCAAGCACTGGGATACACATTTAGCAGAAGTTACTTGGATATTAAATAAACGTATACATTTTATATGTTTCTTTTCCAGGTTAGGTAAAGGTGGCCCATCCACCTATGTCAAATTCAGCGGTAAATATCCTAATTAGGAAAAGGTAACACGTCTTGTTTTCAAGTCCACATTCATCCCAACATACTATCATTATTGTCCAAAAAGGGACCATACCCAGATCTTTCCCTTCCAACTGGCTTGTGGCTGTCGTGAGCAGGTTAGTTTGACCACTGATGATTTAACAACAGTTTTACAATATACAGCAAATATATGTACAGTAACAATAGTTCAACATTAGCTAACAACATGTCTATACATATAGCAAACAATGAACAGGAATTTTTTTGTGTGGTTTTTTTTGCTTTGTTTTTTTGTCATTGTTGTTGTTTGTTTTTATGATTTAATAACAGATCTACCTTTACTAGCAAACATATGTAACAGGTTGCCCAAGGAAGTTGTGGATGCCCCCTCCCTGGAAGTGTTTAAGGCCAGGTTGGATGAGGCTTTGAGCAGCCTGGTCTAGTTGAAGGTGTCCCTGCTCATGACGGAGGTTGAAACTAGATGATCTTTAAGGTCCCTTCCAAACCTAACCATTCTATGATTCTATGAATATCCATTGAGGTAAATAAAGCTCAGTTCAAAAGATGTCGCGACGGAGTGAAGACCCGGATAGCTCAATATGATGAACAGCAGGCTTCCTTTATTGATCACATACATGCTCCTTATATACAGCGGTTAATTAAGCCCATGCATACTCCCAAAGACCCACACTGATTGGCTCATTAACTCTCCTGGGAACTTTCTCTTTGTTATAACAGGTGGTTTTGCTCTGTTCACGTCCCAAGGACGTCAACAGGATACTCCTTACTTTGCGGTTACCAGCTCCCTTCTTTTTCCCAGCTTAGTTAAAGTTATTTGTCTGAAGTTATTTGAAGTCCCAAGGACAAGTAAGTATCTTGGAGACTTCTGTTAATTTACCCTGACTTATGTCAAGGGCCTAAGCTGGCTTACTGCAGCCTGAGCCATTTCAATACCCTCGCTGCTTCTGCTAAAAGCCTCTGATTGTACAACATCTCTTAGTGATCTACAACAAAAAGACATCGGGGAATCTTCTCGTCTGGATTCAGAACATTCAACAGTTCATAATTGCCTCGATGCCACTTCCCTCGTGCGCCAAGAGGAAAACCCATAAATTTAATGAATGTTGCATTTGTCAGTTCTTAGACTTGATTTTTATATATTTCATTACTTTTTCTGACACAGCTTCTGTTAGAAATGTTGGTCCGCTTCCATACCTTACTGTGACGTCCACCACCAAAGCCTGTTTGTCCTTTACAAATATTATATCCGGTTTATACAATTAATTCCTTGCATCTTTCAGTTATAGTTCCTGGAATACTACCCACTCTGCCTTTTTAGCTTCTTCTATTAATAATTCACATAGTTGGTTATGTCTTTTGATTTTAGCATCCTAAACTGCAGGACAATAGCCAATTATATGCAAACAGGTCTTGTTCTGCACTTAGTAGCAAGAATAGTGCTGCGTTTTGCTCTCAGCATGGGATTTGATATGACAGAAACACTGATATCATGCCAGTGTTTGCATTTTTGTCACTGGACGTGAAGGACTTTGTGTTCTGTTAGTCCACAAGCACAAGATTTAAGTTTTTAACAGTCCATTGCATAGTTTGACTTTCCCGGAGGCTGGTGTACCTTTCTGTACACTGAGTGCCACCTGACAGAGTTTAGTAATAATTGCACCTATGTTCTCTCTTTGGGGAACCAATTTACAAAAGGGATGGCTTTTGACAATTTCTCTTTCTCTTCCAGGCCAAGTATGAAAGAGTTTGAGAGTCTTATTAATAGGTCTTATTAATAAGTTGTCTTCCTGAGGAGAAAAAATTGACAGAGTAATTTGCAACAGTGTCCAGTAGATAGAGCCCGAGGGCCAAAGAGACCAGCTCAGTGGGCCGTCTCCACGGGAAGACAAGGTAAACCATGAACTGATCAAGGGTCTCTAACAGCGCCTGAAATGCGAGGATGATGGAAACAGCATGAACAAAGGCTCTGGACTACTCTCACAGTCATTGTCAGACAGAACAGATGGTAAAAACCCTTAATTACATTTTTATAGCCAATGGTCAATGCAATAAAAAACAAGTAAGGACTCACATCCCACAGTTCTGATGACAACCCCCTGATAAAATATAGCAACGTGGTAATCATTTTGTTAAACACTCTCCGACACTGTCTTTATCTCAACCCTTTGTGCCCCACATTGGGCGCCAAAATGACTGTAATAGTTTCACTGGGCTAGCCCTTGGCTAGCAGCCAACAGCCATTCACCCACTTCCCCCTCACCCCCAGGGAATAGGGGAGAGGACTGGGGGGCAAGAATAAGGAAGCTTGTAGGTTGAGATAAGAACAGTTTAATAATAGAAAGAAAACTTAAAATAATACTAATATTAAACTAGTAGTGATAATGATAACAGTAACAAAATATGCAAATGAGTGATTCACAGTGCAACTGCTCACCACCCACCGACCAAGCCCAGCCTGTTCTCAGATAACGATCCCAGAGGAGCGACAATCCTGAAGTGAAAGCACAATCCCAGAAGACCAAGAGCCTGAGAGAAAGCCATAGAGAACTAAAAAAAGAAGAGACCCTCACTAATATACTAGACATGACGCAATATGATATGGAATATCACATTGGCATACCCAAACACAAATTTAGCTTATTTATTTAAATCCCAGGCTGAAAAGCAAAATGCAGCGCAATTCAAACTACTGAAAAAGAAACCCAGCTCTGTTTCAGCTAAAAACCAGGGCATCCCTATATTCTTGGCATAGATTATCTCAGAAGAGGGCATTTCAAGGACCCAAGAGGGTACCGGTGGGCTTTTGGCAGAGCTGCCTTGGAGACAGAGGAAACAAAACAGCTGTCTGCTCTGCCCGGTCTCTCAGACGACCCTTCTGTGGAGGGACTGCTAAGGGTCAAAGAACAGCAGGTGCTGATCGCTACCACAACAGTGCACCAGCGGCAATATCGCACCAACCAAGACTCCTTAGTTCCCATCCATAAACTCATTCATCAGCTGGAGAGCCAAGCAGTGATCAGCAGGACTCACTCTCCCTTTAACAGCCCCATGTGGCCAGTGCGGAAGTCTAATGGGGAGTGGAGACTGACAGGGGACTATCGTGGCTTGAATGAAGTCACACCACCACTGAGTGCTGCCGTGCTGGACATGTTAGAGCTCCAGTATGAACTGGAGTCCAAGGCAGCCAAGTGGTACGCCACCATAGCCATTGCTAATGCGTTCTTCTCCATTCCTTTGGCAGCAGAGTGCAGGCCATGGTTTGCTCTCACCTGGAGGGGTGTCCAGTACATCTGGAATCGACTGCCCCAGGGGTGGAAACACAGCCCCACCGTTTGCCATGGACTGATCCAGAATGCCTTGGAGAAGGGTGGAGCTCCAGAACACCTACAATACACTGATGACATCATTGTGTGGGGCAACACAGCAGCAGATGTTTTGGAGAAAGGGAATCAGTGAGAGAATTGGAGGGGTAAAGGTGAGGAGACTTGTAGATTGAGATAAGAACAATTTAATAATTAGAGTAAAATAAAATAAAAATAATAATAAAAAGTATATATATATGAGTGATTGTCCTGCTTTTGCTAGGATAGAGTTAATTTTCTTTTTAGTAATTAGAATAGCTGTATTTTAGTTTCATTTTATCAGTTCAGACTTATTATGAGAAGAACGTTGATAACAGTTCTGGTGTTATTAGTTGCTGCTGGAGCTCAAGGCCACTGTGTTTGGCTGCTTCACAGCTGCATTAGGACTGGAAGGGAGAAGCGCAGTGAAAAGCAAAACCCAAAACTGGCATTTGCCAATGAAATATTCCAGATCATATCACGTCATGCCAGTATATTAACCAGGGCTGACCGGAAGATGGGGGTATTCTCTCAGGGATAGCTTGGGCTCACTCTTCCGGGGCTTTGGTTTTCGCGATCATCTCAGCTCCGGGATCGTTAGCTGGCATAGGCCGGGCATCAGTCAGCGGGCGGTGAGCACTGTGTATCACTCATTTTTATATTATTTTATTGCTGTTGTTATCATTATCATTTTATTTTAATTAGTAAATAGTTTTTATCTCAACCCGTGAGTTTTCTTACCCTTTTCCTTCCAATTCTCTCCCCTACTCCCTGGGCGAGGGAGGGGGGAGGGTGAGAGAGCAGGCTGTGTTTGGCTGCAAGCTGCAAGCAAAAAGGGTGAGTCCACTCAAACCACCACGGTGATGCAGAGTACAATTGCTCACCACCCACTGATAACGATCCCGAAGAAGCGAAAAGGAACCCTGAAACTGAAATCGCAATCCCGGAAAAGCGAGCCTAAGCAATTCCCGAGAGAATCCCCCCTTTCCAGTCAGCACTGGTTAGTATACTAAACATGACATAATATGATATGGAATATCTTATTGGCATATCCAACTGTCAGTTCTGAAGAGGCTCCACTGTACAATGAACTACCACTTGTCTTCTCCATTCCCCCCTTCCAGTCCTCTCTTCTTGGAAACTGCACAGTGTCCTTGTAGTTATCTACATTGTTCTCATAACAATCCTCACTGAAACCAAACCACGGTGCTTTCTAGCTACTAAGAAGAAAATTAAACCTATCCTAGCAAAAACCAGGACAGTATCTACCCCTTATTCCATACCATTTACAACATGTTTTGGTTCCGCATTTTTCTTTAAAAAAAATTCAATATATTTACATATATATACATATATACACACATATCTTATTCTCTTAGTTTATGGACCATTCCTTCAAAATGTGTATTGTGTTTATATTGTGTATTCTATAACCTTGGGTTCTATCTCTCATGACAGTCTTTCAAGGCAGGAGAGATGATGTGAAGTTTGCACAGTCAGTGGAGTAGGTGACTTTTGACACAGCAGGAGGATGATATGTAGTCTCTGTTTCATGCTGCATCTGGAACTCGTAGCTGGCATATCTAGCACAGTCCATGCTCAGGGTCTGCGGCTTGAAGATGTTGATCTTAAAGAAGTTCTTGGGAGCCAGCTCTGGTTCCACTGGAGTTCCTTCTTCATTAACCTGGGGAAATTCTTAACATAAAGCCATTAGTATAATATAAAACAACCATAGCAATGATGATATGCAATTCATCGGCTGTTTTCACCTAACATCAAATTCCCTTGAGGCACACATTGGACTTCCCCATCCTTTTGCATCACCCACCAAGTACACCCAGGTCCTTGTGCAAAAGTAATCCCATGAATGTGTTTACCTTTACTCGAGGCAGGAATAACCCAGACTGTTTTTCCCAGCATATTTTTAATGTGAATCACAGGGACTTTATCCTCTTCTACAGTACATAAAAGTCTTGATTGGGCAGGGCCGGCTCAGTTGGCAGATCCTCTGGTGTTGACTAACCAGGTGGCTTTTGCTAAATGTGTGTCCCAGTGTTTGAAAGTTCCACCACCCATTGCTTTGAGTGTGTTTTTTAGCAATCCATTGCATCGTACGACTTTCCCGACTTGTGCAATAATGTCCATGGTTAAGTCCACCCCTTGATCAGGAGCCCATCTATATGTTACATCTCTTCCTTGATGTTCTGAGGTATCACGGGCCCAGCTGGCTAAAAAATTTTCACCCTTATGTTGCCAGTCTAGGTCTACTCGATACACTCTGATCTTTCCATTGTTGTAACCACCCCCACAGGGAATTTGCCACCATCCATGAGTCCGTATAGAGGTAGAGCACTTGCCATTTTTCTCATTCAGCAACATCTAAGGCCACCTGGATGGCTTTTACAGCTGTAAACTGACTCGATTCACCTGTTTCTTCAGCAGAAAGAAAGGGGGGAAAGGGCGAGGGGGGGGTAGTGCTGCTAGTGCCTGTGTCTTGATTGGCTGACAGCTAAGTTAAACTATCACACCCTATCCTAGCAAAAACCAGGACAGGGGGCACCAGAAAGACAGAGAGATTGGACTTGGAATGAACCAAATCTGGGGACAAAAGTTCAAATATATATAATTATTTTCTATACTACTCAAAAATGTTGAGAAAATTTTTTAAAATGTCTACAAATATATCTATGTTTCTAAATATAAAAATCAATATTTTAGATTCATGTTAATTAGTTTAGGAAAAGCTTTGACCAAAGCAATTGGAAGCAGTGGAAAAAAGACTGGAGAGGGGGACAGAACAAGGATCTGTCATTGAATTTGTGTGAGACTCAAATCAGCCAAATTTGGCACATTAGTGGACATTGTTGAGTGAGATATATAAAGTGATATAAAGGAGAAGGCATTTCCAGTCTATATCAAAAAGTCAAGGTGATAGAAATGCTAGTTTTTTTCTCAAGGGTGCCTAACATGAATTAAGAACCCAAAATTTCTTCCTAAGGAAGACAGTATAGATTTAGTTTAAAAGTGGGTTTTCATGTCTGAAATATTTTAGATTCTCACTTGTATTGGGTCTGGCTGGGATGGAGTTGATTTTCCCCGTGGCAGCCCTCAGAGTGCTGTGTTTTGTATTGGTGGCTCTAGGGGTGTTGATAACACACCAGTGTTTTGGTTACTGCTGAGCAGTGCTAGCACAGCACCAAGGCTGGCTCTCCAACATTTCCCCCTTCCCCAGTAGGCTGGGGGTGGGGAAGGTCTTGGGAGGGGACACAGCCAGGACAGCTGACCCAAACGGACCAAAGGGATATTCCATACCATATGACATCTGCTCAGAAATAAAAGCAAGGAGAACGGAGGGGGAAGGGGGGGCATTCGTTACTTCCATTTGTCCTCTGGGAACCGCACCGCATATGAAGCCCTGCTTCCCGGGAAGTGGCCAAACATCCCCTGCTGATGGGAAGTAGAGAATAAATATTTTGTTCTTCTGCTTCTGTGTGGCAGCTTTGCTTTGCTTCTATTAAACTGCCTTTGTCTCGACCCACGAGTTTGTGTTTTTTGTTCCATCTTATTTTCTCCCCTTCCCATCCTGCTGAGGAGGGGGGTGATAGAGTGGGCTTTGGTGGGCATCTGGCATCCAGCCAGGGTCAACCCACCACATCACTGCAGAAATCATTCACGTCTTTGATACAAAAACAATTCTGAACTGCTCTAGGAAAGCATAAACTTTCTAGGAGAGTTTTCTGGTCAGTAACTTTATTTGGAAAAAAGAAAAATCTGTCAGCATATTTTCGGATGGCCCAACTTTCATCAAGTGCTTGAGGAAAAGGAATGGCTAGATCCAAGGAAGGTTTGAAAACCTTAATGAGAACTATAAGCCCCCACAAACATAAGATGGATCATCCCCCTGTACTCGGCACTGGTGAGGACCTAGAACACTGTGTTCAGTTTTGGGCCCCTCACTACAAGAAAGACATTGATGTGCTGGAGTGTGTCCAAAGAAGGGCAACAAAGCTGGTGAAGGATCTAGAGAACAAGTCTTATGAGGAGCGGCTGAGGGAACTGGGGTTGTTTAGCCTGGAAAAAAAAAGGCTCATAGAAGACCTTATCACCCTCTACAACTACCTGAAAGGAGGTTGTAGCAAGGTGGGTGTCAGTCTCTTCTCTCAAGTAACAAATAAAAATGGCTTCATGTTGTGCCAGGGGAGGTTTAGATTGGATATTAGGAAAAATTTCTGCACCAAAAGGGTTATCAAGCGTTGGAACAGGCTGCCCAGGGAAGTGGTTGAGTCACCATCCCTGGAGGTATTTAAAAGACATGTAAATGCGATGCTTCTGGACAGGGTTTAGTGGTGGACTTGGCAGTGTTAGGTTAAAGGATGGACCTGATGATATTCAAGGTCTTTACTAATCTAAATGATTCTACCATCACTCAAGCCAAGCTCACATCACTACTTGTGTAAATCTCAAGGCTGCTTTTCTAAAACCTTTGTAATAGAGTATCAGTGATCAGAACAGGAGAGGGAGTTACAAGTTCTTGCCACTTACCAATCCATCTAAAGATGGGGAAAGATTTGTTGAGACTGCTACTCTTGGTTAGTTCCTATTGCTCTGAAGGCAGAGGAGAAGATACCTGAGAAGAGCATCAGGGAGATGCAGTGGGGACACACACATATAACTAAGAAGTGTAGAAGGAAAAAACATATGAAAACATGAAATTCCAAATAAACTTGCAAGTTATGTACCATTGAGAAACAAATTAACGTTTTCATCACCTTGACTGTAAATGTCTTCTCCTTTTGTCCTGGTTTTGCTAGGATAGAGTTAATTTTCTTCTTGGTAATTAGATGTGTTTTAGTTTCAGCATGGGATTTGTTATGAGAAGAATGTTGATAAAGTACTAATGTTTTTCATTGCTGCTGGAGCCCAAAGTTATTGTGTTTGGCTAGTTCACAGGTATATTAGGACTGGGAAGGAGAAGCGTAGTAAATAGCAAAACCCACCATTGGATAAGCCAATGAGCTATTCCATATCATATAACATCATGTTCAGTATATTAGCCAGGGTTGACTGGAAATCAAGGGTATTCTCTTGGGGATTGCTTGGGTTCGCTCTTCTGGGATTGCAGTTTTGGTTTCGGGACTGTCTCTGCTCCAGGAACTCTATCTGGGACAGGCTGAGCATCAGTCAGTGGGTGGTGAGCAATTGCACGGTGCATCACTCATTTGCATATTCTGTTATTATCATTACAATTTTATTTCAATTAGTAAATTGTTTTTGTCTCAACCCACGAGTTTTCTCACTTTTTACCCTTCCAATTCGCTCCCTTACTCCCGGAGAGGGTGTGGTGGGTTGACCCTGGCTAGAGGCTGGATGCCCACCAAAGCCCACTCTATCACTCCCCCTCCTCAAATGGGCAGGGGGAGAAAATTATAATGAAAAGCTCGTGGGTGGAGATAAGGACGGAGAGAGATCACTCACCAATTACTGGCACGGGCAAAATAGACTCGACTTGGGGGAAAAAAAACCAAATTTACTTTATTACTAATCAAAATTAGAGGATAGTGAGAAGTAAAACCTTTGACTCTTTGCACTCTATGAACACATTCAATAAGCTAGCAACTTGCAGGGCCTCTCTGCATGTGTTCTACTCCTGGAGCTGTCATGAGCTTGCCCAAGCCTGCTAAGCTCCCCATATGTGCAGTTCATTTCATAGGGGGACTTTCACCCTTGCTGCACAATGTGAATTGCAATTTACCTGAATTTCAATCCTAGTGACTTTTAATCATCTGTTAGGCTGGGCTGTCTATAAAAGCATGTTCTGTTTCCACTCAGTATGAATTAACTGTGCAGATATCAGCACATCTGTGTGTAATCTGTTGAAAGTGGTGTGCATGTGCTGGGGGGGTTGAGAAATGCCAACCCTTGGATACATTTTCCCCTGTCAGTCTGTGAAGGTAATCTGATATATTTACCCACTTTGTTAGGATGCCAGGACACTGGTGTTTATAGGCTTCCTTGCTTCTGTCATGCTTAATTTGGGTGAAAGCTATCCTTTCTGGGTGCAGCGCATCACAACAGTTTCCACATTTGAATAACAAAGGGATGAGAGTTAGATGGGGACTCCAGTGCACTGTTAAAGGGAGGTACAAGGGCAGGGAAAAGTATAATAAGGTATGCAAATTATAGGATCAGGACTGTGTGCAAACAACACCAGGACATAATGAGTTTCATCCTTGTAGGAAATGAGGGTGACAAAAGAGAGAATGAGACCTTTATACCTCCCATTTGAAAACTAAAACCCAGGGTGTCTCTCCTTCTAAAATTATTTGCTCATAAAATGTGAGGGTTTAGAAAAGCTATGCCATCTTCATTTATATTCTGTGTTTGGAGATGCAAGGCACATCTCTACAGCTATCAGAAAAACAGGCAGACACATACAGGTCCAAGACCTTGCCAGTATCTAATGGAAGGAAACTCTGTTATAAGCTCACATCTTTCTAGAAGCCAGAGAACCTACTGTGGTGGGTTGACCCTGGCTAGAAGCCGGATGCCGACCAAAGCCCACTCTATCACTCCCCCTCCTCAAATGGGCAGGGGGAGAAAATTATAACGAAAAGCTCATGGGTGGAGATAAGGACAGAGAGAGATCACTCACCAATTACTGGCACGGGCAAAATAGACTCGACTTGGGGGAAAAAAACCAAATTTACTTTATTACTAATCAAAATTAGAGGATAGTGAGAAGTAAAACCAAATCTTAAAACACCTCCCCCATCCCTCCCTTCTTCCCGGGCTTAATCTCTTTCCCGATTTCCACCTCCTACCCCCAGCAGCACAGGGGGACAAGGAATGGGGTTGGGGTCAGTTCATCACACGTTTCTGCTGCTGCTTCCTCCTCAGAGGGAGGACTCCTTCCCCCGCACCAGCGTGGGGTCCCTCTCACGGGAGACAGTCCTCCACGAACTTCTCCAGCGTGAGACCTTCCCATAACTGACAGTTCTTCACGAACTGCTTTAGCATGGGTCCATTCCATGGGGTGCAGTCCTTCAGGAAGGGACTGCTCCAGCACGGGTCCCCCACGGGGTCACAAGTCCTGCCAGCAAACGTGCTCCGGCGTGGGCTCCTCTCTCCACGGGCTACAGGTCCTGACAGGAACCTGCTCCAGCGTGGGCTTCCCGCAGGGTCACAGCCTCCTTCAGGCATCCACCTGCTCTGGCGTGGGGTCCTCCACGGGCTACAGGTGGTCATCTGCTCCACCATGGATCTCCATGGACTGCAGGGGGACAGCCTGCCTCACCATGGTCTTCATCACAGGCTGCAGGGGAATCTCTGCTCTGGTGCCTGGAGCACCTCCTCCCCCTCTTTCTTCACTGACCTCGGTGTCTGTGGAGTTGTTTTCTCTTACATCTTCTCACTCCTCTCTCCTGCTGCAAAGTGTGCAGCTTTTTTTTCCCTCTCTTCCTTTTTTTTTCTTAATTATGTTATCACAGGCGTTACTGATGGGCTCGGCATTGGCCAGGGTGGGTCCGTTCTTGTAGCCGGCTGGCATTGGCTGTGTTGGGTCGGACATGGGGGAAGCTTCTGGCAGCTTCTCTCACAGAAGTCACCCCATGTCCCCCCCCCCCCACCGCTACCAAAACCTTGCCACGCAAACCCAATACACCTACATAAGACAGTGCCCTCACCTCATCCTTCCTATCTCATGGGAAGTGAGAGTCTGTACCAAAGAGCCTTGACACCAAAGGCAGTCAGCCACAAGGTTCCCCAGAGGGAATGGAGTTGTATTTGTTCTTGTGCTCACAGAACTCGTGCATTTTTAAAATAAAGCACAAAATCCCATGACAGTCAGACCTGGGGGTTTGAGCAAAGCCTGAGATAACGGAGAATCATGGAATCATATAATGGTTTGGGTTGAAAGGGACTGTTGAACATCATCTAGTCTAAGTCCCCTGCCATAGGCAGGGACATCATCCATTAGATCAGGTTGCTCAAAGCCGCATCCAATCTGACTTTGAACACTTCCAATGACTGGATATCTGCAACTTCTCTGGGCAACCTGTTGAAGTGTCTCACCATCTTCATAGTAAAAAACTTTCTTCCTTATGTTCAATCTAAACCAACTCTCAGTTAAAACTATTGTCCCTTGTCCCATCACTGCAGGCCCTGGCAAAAGGTCTCTCTCTGACTTTATTATAAGCCTCCTTTATATATTTGTCTTGGTTTAGTCAGTTGTTCTATCACCCAATGACCCCTCCCCACTTGGGAAGGGGAATTGGGAAAAGGAAAGAAGAACTATGGGTTGAAATGGAAACAGATTTAATGAGATAATAATAACTAATATTCAGTTGGCAAGGAGCACAGCAGCAGCAACGGTAAGTTCCACGGCTGAGCACTTGTGAGGAGGAAAGGGCGGGTTCCCTGAGCCAGGGAAACCCGCGGACGTGACAGAGAGTTCCCTCAGGAGCGGCAGATCTCGGGATCCGGGCTGCCACCACCTGGGCGTTGCCAGGAGCAACCGCGGGAGATTTAAATGGCCCCTAGGGAGAGTGAGCGACCAGGGGCGGCGATCAGGATGGGTAGACAGGGCGTGGCGTGGCGTGGCGTGGCGTGGCGTGGCGTGGCGTGGCGTGGCGTGGCGTGGCGTGGCGTGGCGTGGCGTGGCGTGGCGTGGCGTGGCGTGGCGTGGCGTGGCGTGGCGTGGCGTGGCGTGGCGGTTTGCATAGCAGCTCACACAGGCAGGGCATGCAGGCAAGGGCGTGCAGTTAGGGAAGTGGTGCTCGGCCAGAAGTACCAGGAAACCATGGTGTCTACTAGCCAAAAAATTAAGGCCTCTCCAAGCTCTGCACCAGCTGTGATTGATGCATCCTCTCAGACAGAGCCCTAGTGGCTGCATACTGCCACCCAGTTGTTGGGCTTCAGGGCTTGCCCCCCACTTGCACTGGTATCAGACACCAGTGGGGAATTTACCTGTGGGAGATGTGCCTGGGTGGAGGAACTCCTCCACTTAGTGATGGAACTCCAGGAAGAGGTGAACAGGTTGAGGATTATCAGGGAGTGTGAAAGAGAGACAGACTATTGGAACAACACCCTATGCTCCCTGTCTCAAACCCAACAGGCAGGCATGCCTTGTGCAACAGAGGACTCCCTATCCTCTCTCCACACAGCTGAACAGAGAAATTTAGGAAACAAGGAGAAATGGCAACAGATTCCTGCCCAGCACAGAAGGCGTGTCCTCTCTGTGACAATCCCAGCCTCCCAGGTTCCCTTGCACAATAGATACGAAGCTCTGCAAGTGGAACCCAACCTTAATGTGGATGATGGTTCCCACAGCCTGGAAAAGTTCCCAAGGTTAAGGCACTCTAAGCCCTGCATCACAACAGCTTCCATAAAGAAGAAAAGATGGGTCACTGTCATAGGGGACTCCCTTCTGAAGGGAACAGAAGGCCCAATATGCAGACTGGACCCTTTTCACAGGGAAATCTGCTGCCTAGCTGGGGCTCAGGTTAAAGATGTGGAAAGAAAACTTCCAACTCTGGTAAGGCCTATGGATTATTATCCTTTACTGATTTCCCAAGTAGGTAGTACTGAAAACCTAACAAGAAGCCCTAGAGCAATTAAGAGGCACTTCGGATGCACAGGTAGTGTTTTGCTCAGTCATTCCTATTACAGGGAACAATGAGGAGAGAAATAAAAAGAGCCAGGAAATAAATACCTGGCTCCGGGCCTGGTGTGAGGAGCAAAATTTTGGGTTTTTTTGACCATTGGTTGGCCTACACACCAGGCCTGCTGGCAACTGATGGGATATACCTGTCTCCAAGGGGCAAAAGGATGCTTTAAAAAAGTTAGCAGGGCTCATCAAAAGAGCTTTAAACTAGGTCTGATGGGGGAGGGGGATGAAACCAGGATTGCTAGAAATAGGCCTGAGGATGTGTGGTGGTTTGGGTGGATTCACCCTTTTAGCTTGCAGCCAAACACAGCCTGCTCTATCACCCTCCCCTTCCCTCACCCAAGGAGTAGGGGCGAGAATTGGAAAGAAAAGGGCGAGGAAACTCACGGGTTGAGTTAAAAACTATTTACTAATTAAAATAAAATGATCATGATGACAATAGTGATAACAGAATTATACAAATGAGTGATACACAGTGCTCACCGCCCTCTGATGGGTGCCCAGTCTGTGCCACCTAGAGATCATAGAATCATAGAATGGTTTGAACTGGAAGGGACCTTAAAGATCATCTAGCTCCAACCCCCCTGCCATGAGCAGGGACACCTTCCACTAGACCAGGCTGCTCAAAGCCTCATCCAGCCTGACATTAAACACTTTCAGGGAGGGGGCATCCACAACTTCCTTGGGCAACCTGTTCCAGTGTCTCATCACCCTCACAGTGAAGAATTTCTTCCTAATATCTAATCTAAACCTACCCTCTTTCAGCTTAAAGCCATTTCCCCTTGTCCTGTCATTAACTGCCCTTATGAAAAGTCCTTCCCCAGCTTTCTTGCAGGCCCCCTTCAGGTACTCGAAGGCCGCTTTGAGATCTCCCCGGAGCCCTCTCTTCCAGGCTGAACAGCCTGTCCTCTTGCCGGAACTCAATGATGGACTCTGCCACACGATCAATATGATCAAGCAAGAAGCCATTTATCTGCTCTAATACAGTTATATTTATACCCCAAAATTAATGAAATCACCCACACCTGTTAACATGTTATTGGCTCTTCACTCACAGCACGAGCAGTTCACATGTCCCTAACTGGCTGATGGACTTTGCGTGCATCCCTTCCTGTGTGCTTGTCAGGGGACATCTTTTGGATACATTCCAAGGTTCCTTTCTCATAACTTGTCAACACAGGTGCTTCTCGTATCTCCAGACATGTATCCCTTCATTTCCCACAGTCCTCTCAGGGTATGCCAATACACGTTCCCACATTCCTCACAAACTCTCTCAGCCTTTCCTCATAGGAGAGAGGTGCTCCAGCCCTCGGATCATCCTCGTGGCCCTCCTCTGGACTCGTTCTAACTGGTCCATGTCTCTCTTGTGTTGGGGGCTCCAGAACTGGACACAGTACTCCAGGTGGGGCCTTAGGAGAGCAGAGTAGAGGGGGAGAATCACCTCCTTCGACCTGCTGGCCACGCTTCTCTTGATGCAGCCCAGGATACAGTTGGCCTTCTGGGCTGCAAGCGCACATTGCCGGCTCACGTTGAGCTTCTCATCTACCACAGCTCCCAAGTCCTTCTCTTCAGAGCTGGCCTCAAGCCACTCATCACCCAGTCTGTATTTATGTTTGGGATTTCCCCGACCCAGATGCAGGACCTTGCATTTGGACTTGTTGAACTTCATGAGGTTGGGACAGACCCACCTCTCAAGCCTGTCAAGGTCCCTCTGGATGGCATCCCGTCCCTCCAGCGTGTCAACCACACCACTCAGCTTGGTGTCATTGGCAAGCTTGCTGAGGGTGCACTCGATCCCACTGTCCATGTCACTGACAAAGATGTTAAAGAACACCGGTCCCAATACAGAATCACAGAATCACAGAATATTAGGGATTGGAAGGGACCTTGAAAGATCATCTAGTCCAATCCCCCTGCCGGAGCAGGAACACCTAGATGAGTTCGCACAGGAAGGCGTCCAGGCGGGTCTTGAATGTCTCCAGAGAAGGAGACTCCACAACCTCCCTGGGCAGCCTGTTCCAGTGCTCTGTCACCCTCACAGTAAAGAAGTTCTTTCTCAAATTTAAGCGGAACCTCCTGTGTTCCAGCTTACACCCATTACCCCTTGTCCTATCATCGGTCGTTACTGTGAAGAGCCTGGCCCCATCCTCCTCACACTCACCCTTCAGATATTTATAAACATTAATAAGGTCCCCCCTCAGTCTCCTCTTCTCCAAGCTAAAGAGGCCCAGCTCCCTCAGCCTTTCCTCATAAGGGAGATGTTCCACTCCCTTAATCATTTTGGTGGCTCTTCGCTGGACTCTCTCAAGCAGCTCCCTGTCCTTCTTGAACTGTGGGGCCCAGAACTGGACACAATATTCCAGATGTGGCCTCACCAGGGCAGAGTAAAGGGGAAGAAGAACCTCTCTTGACCTACTGACTACACCCCTTCTAATGCACCCCAGGATGCCATTGGCCTTCCTGGCCACAAGGGCACAGTGCTGGCTCATGGTCATCCTGCTGTCCACCAGGACTCCCAGATCCCTTTCCCCTTCACTGCTCTCTAGGAGATCATTTCCTAACCTATACTGGAACCTGGGGTTGTTCCTGCCCAGGTGCAACACCCTACACTTGCCCTTATTATATTTCATCAAGTTTTTCCCTGCCCAGCTCTCCAGCCTGTCCACGTCTCTCTGGATGGCAGCACAGCCTTCTGGAGTGTCAGCCACTCCTCCCAGCTTGGTATCATCAGCAAACTTGCTGACAGTGCATTCAATTCCCTCATCCAGGTCATTGATGAATATATTGAATAATACTGGTCCTAGTACTGACCCCTGAGGGACTCCACTAGACACAGGTCTCCAACTAGACTCCGCCCCATTGACCACTACTCTCTGGCTTCTTCCCACCAGCCAGTTAATAATCCATCTCACTACCTGCTCATCTAATCCACACTTCCTCAATTTATCAGCGAGGATGCTGTGGGAGACCGTGTCAAATGCTTTGCTGAAATCAAGATAGACCACATCCATACCGAACCTTGAGGGACACCACTCATCACCGGTTTCCACTCAGACTTTGAACTGTTGACCACAACTCTTTGAGTGCGACCATCCAGCCAGTTCCTTATCCACCGAGTGGTCCATCCATCAAACCCACATGTTTCCAATTTGGAGATAAGGATGCCTTTGGAGATAAGGATGCCTTATAAGATCCCAGAGGCGAGACAGTCCTGAAACTGAAACCCCGGAAGAGCAAGCCCGAGCGATCCTCAAGAGAATACCCCCATCATCTGGTCAAGCCTGGTTAATATACTGACATGACGGGATATGATCTGGAATATCTCACTGGCACATCCAAATGCCAGTTCTGGGTTTTGCTATTTACTGCGCTTCTCCCTCCCAGTCCTAATGCAGCTGTGAAGCAGCCAAACACGGTGGCCTTGAGCTCCAGCAGCAACTAATAACACCAGTACTGCTATCAACGTTCTTTTCATAATAAGTTCTGCTGAAACGAAAACACGGCTCTTCTAACTACTAAAAAGAAAATTAACTCTATCCTAGAAAAACCAGGACAGGATGGCACTCCAATGCCTGAGGGACAGTGTGCTAGTGAGATTCTTCAATCTTCCACATCAGAGGAAGTGGGGGATATTACTCTAAGTGGCAGCAAAGATGCAAAGGTTAGAAACAACAGCAAGTAGTCACTTAGGAACTAAGACTATCCCCCTCCAAAGAGTGGCGAGGTAAGTAGTCCAACTGAAGTGCATCTACACCAATGCATGCAGCTTAGGCAACAAACAGGAGGAACTAGAAGCCATTGTGCAGCAAGAAAACTGTGATAGAATTGCCATCACAGAAACATGGTGGGACAACTTGCATAACTAGAGTGCTGCCATGGCTGGCTATAAACTCTTCAGGTAGAATAGGCAAGGAAGGAGAGGCGGCAGGGTAGCCCTCTACATTAGAGAGTGTTTTGATTGCATTGAGTTCAATGATGGTGATGATAGGGTTGAGTGTCTATGGGTAGAAGCCAGCAGAATGTCCAATAAGGCAGATGTCATGGTGGGAGTCTATAGCTATAGAAGGCCCAGCCAGGACAAAAAGACAAACGAGATATTCTACAAGCAGCTGGGAGAAGTCTTGCTATCACCAGCCCTCATTCTTGTGGGGGACTTCAACTTACCAGATCTCTGCTGGAAAGTATAATACAACAGAAAGGAAACAGTCTAGGAGGTTCCTGGAGTGTGTGGAAGACAATTTCCTGACAAAGCTCGTGAGTGAACCAATTAGGGAAGGTGCCCTGCTGGACCTGTTGTTTGTAAACAGACAAGGCCTTGTGGGAGATGTGACAGTTGGAGGACGCCTGGGACACAGCTATCACAAAATGATAGAATTCTTGATTCTTGGAGAAGCAAGGAGGGCGGTCAGCAGAACTGCCACCTTGGACTTCCGGAGGTCAGACTTTGGACTGTTTAGAAGGCTGGTCGTTAAAGTCCCTTGGGAGGCAGTCCTTAAGGGCAAAGGAGCCCAACCAGGACAGCATTTCAGGAGGACTACAAGGATGAAGTGAGATCTTGCAGAGAAAAAATCAGAAGGGCTAAAGCCCAACTAGAACTTAAATTGGCCAACTCTGTGAAAGCTAACAAAAAATGCTTCTATAAATATATTAACAACAAGAGGAGAGCCAAGGAGAATCCCCATCCTTTACTGGATGCAGAGGGAACAATAGTGACGAGGGATGAAGACAAGGCCAAGGTACTTAATGCCTTCTTTACCTCAGTCTTTAACAGTAAGGACAGCTGCTCTCCCGGTACCCAGCCCCCTGAGCCAGAAGCCAGGGACGGGGAGCAGAATGAAACTCCCATGATCCAGGACGTAATGGTTACAGACCTGCTCAGCCAATTAGACATTCACAAGTCTATGGGGCTGGATGGAGTCCACCTGAGGATATCGAGGGAGCTGGCAGAGGTGCTCACCAATCCCCTTTCTATCATCTACCAACAGTCCTGGCTGACTGGGGAGGTTCCGCTTGACTGGAGGTTGGCAAATGTGATGCCCATTTACAAGAAGGGCCAGAGAGCGGATCCAGGGAACTACAGGCCTGTCAGTCTGACTTCGGTGCCAGGGAAGGTCATGGAGCAGATCATCTTGAGTGCTATCACACAGCACATACAGGCCAACAAGATCAGGCCCAGTCAACGTGGGTTTATGAAATGCAGGTCCTGCCTGACTAACCTGATCTCCTTCTCTGACAAGGTGACCTGCTTAGTGGACGAGGGAAAGGCTGTGGATGTGGTGAACCTGGACTTCAGTAAAGCCTTTAACACCATTTTCCATAGCATTCTGCTTGAGGAACTGGCTGCCAACGTCCTGGACAGGCGTACTCTCTGCTGGGTTAAAAACTTGCTAGATGGTCAGGCCCAAAGAGTGGTGGTAAATGGAATTAAATCCAGCTGGAGGCCAGTCACAAGTGGCGTTCCCCAGGGCTCAGTGTTGGGGCCAGTCCTGTTTAACATCTTTATCAATGATCTGGATGAAGGGATCGAGTGCACTCTCAGTAAATTCGTAGATGACATGAAGCTGGGTGGAATTGTTGATCTGCTTGATCTGGACAGGTTGGATCAATGGGCTGCAACCAACTGTATGAGGTTCAACAAGGCTGCACCTTGAATGCTGTATCCAGTTTTGGGCTCCTCATTACAAGGACATTGAGGCACTGGAGCGTGTCCAAAGAAGGGCAACGAAGCTGGTGAAGGGCCTGGAGAACAAACCTTATGAGGAGCGGCTGAGGGAACTGGGGTTGTTTAGCCTAGAGAAGAGGAGGCTGAGGGGAGACCTTATCACTGTCTACAACTACCTGAAAGGAAGTTGTAGTGAGGCAGGTGTGTGTCTTTTCTCCCAGGTAACTAGTAGTAGAACAAGAGGAAATGGCCTCAAGTTACACCAAGGGAGGTACAGATTGGATGTCAGGAAAAATTTCTTCACTGAAAGGGTTCTCAGGCAATGGAATGGGCTGCCCAAGGAGGTGGTTGAGTCACCATCCCTGGAAGTATTTAAAAGGCGGCTGATGGGGTGCTCAGATATATGGTTTAGTAGTGGATAGGTATGGTTGGAGTCTTTTCCAACCAAACGATTTTATGATTAATACTAATACTAATATACAATACACAAATTTATACTCAGACAAAAAAAGCGCAAGAGTCACGACAAGCAGGAGAGTGGGCCTTGGGAGCAAAATGATGGGTGAGACACTCTAGGGATGACGACCATTGAGGAAGAGGGGTCATCCCTAGCAAACTGTCCAATTTATAGTGACCTTGACGTTTATGGTATAGTATGATTTCTGTTGGCCAGCTCGGGTCAGCTGCCCTGGCTTTTGCTCCTCCTACTCTTAGCACCCAGCTAACTCTCAAATGCTAAAGACCTTGATAACTATGGAAACCTGCATATCATCCCTGGCCACAAACTAAAACAAAGTGTCTTATCAACTTTGTTCTCACCAAATCAGGTCCTGCAGTCTTCTTAAAAATGCAGCTTTTCTGACTGAGAATTAATGCTATGATTATATCCCAGCAAAACCAGGACAATACTGAAAACCTGCAATCAGGTGTCCCTGGAGTCTTCTTCAGGCTGAACAACTCCAACTCTCTCAACCTTTCCTCATGAGAGAGATGTTCCATCCCTCTGATCATTTTCGTGGACCTCCTCTGGACCCACTCAAACAGGTCAATGTCTTTCCTGTACTAAGGACTCCAGAGATGGATGCAGTACACCAGGTAGAGTCTCACCAGAGCAGAGCAGAGGGGGACAATCATCTCCCTCTACCTGCTGGTCATGCTTTTTTTGGTGCAGCCCAGGATACAATTTGCTTTCTGGGCTGCAAGTGCACATTGCCAGCTCATGTCCAGTTTTCACCGACCAGCATTCTCATCCTTCTCCACTTGGATGCTCTCAGTCCCTTCATCCCCCAGTCTGTACTGATACTGGGGATTGCACTGACCCAGGTGCAGGACCTTGAACATTGCCTTGTTGAACCTCATGAGGTTCACACAGGCCCATTCCTCAATCTTGTCAAGGTCCCTCTGGATGGCATCCCTTCCCTCAAGTGAAGCAACTGCACTCCTCAGCTTGGTCTCATTTACAAACTTGCTGAGGGTGCACCCAATCCCACTGTATGTCACTGATGAGGACTCAGGGACTTGAGAGATGTGGTAAGAGAAATTTCCAGTGAAAATGGAGGCAAAAAAAATGTTGAGCTCCTCAGCCTTCTCCATGTCAGTTGTCACCATATCCCTTGTCTCATTTATCAGGGTGGGGGGGTAGAAAGGGTGTTGGCACTTTAATTGCAGAAGATGCAAGCAGCTTCGGCCTTGAGCAGTTAGGTCCTGACTTTGAGTGAAAAATTACAAGACAATAAGATTTATGAGAAAGAATGAAAGAAAAACAAGATAAGAGAACTTCTTATGTAACTAGTCAGAAGTAAAAAGAATGCCTCATGAACAGGTGGAATTATCCAATCAAATATTGTAACCAGGCGTGTGAACAGTAGCTTTTAGCCAATGAAGAGTTGTTTGTGTGTGTGTGTGTGTTGGCAGCTTAAGAGTATGTAAGTGATCGTGTAACCAATAATAAAGGTCTCCAGTAGAATTCACATTGAATCGTATGTGGAGTCCATGGGTGTTCCCTCTCGGCAAGGGGGGAGTGTACAATTTCTTTAATTTTCCTTTTCTAATATACTTGTAAAAGTTTTTATTATTATTCTTCACATTCCTTGCCAAATTCAGCTCTACCATTGCTTTATCCTTCCTGGTCCAATCCCTCTGCAACCAGTCAGTGTCCCTACATTCTTCCCAAGATGCATGTCCCTGTTTCCACTGCCTACACATTTCCCTCTTGCATTTCAGTTTCACCAGAAGGTTCTTACTCATCCATGTTGGTCACCTGTCTTCCTTCCCTGATTTCTTATACCAGAGAATCAAGAGCTCTTGTCCTTAAAGAGTTGTCAGCTCTGTTCAGCAACATTAGCCCTTTTTGAAAAGTTATGACAGTCAGGTCAAGTCCCTGGTGACTGGATAAAGAGAAATGTTGCATCCATTTTGTAATGGGTTTGGTTAGGATACAGTTAATTGTTACAGAATCACAGAATCACAGAATGTTAGGGATTGGAAGGGACCTCGAAAGATCATCTAGTCCAATCCCCCTGCCAGAGCAGGAACACTTAAATGAGATCACACAGGAGGGCGTCCAGACCAGTCTTGAATGTCTCCAGAGAAGGAGACTCCATAATCTCCCTGGGCAGCCTGTTCCAATGCTCTGTTACCCTCACAGTAAAGAAGTTTCTTCTCAAGTTTAATCGGAACCTCCTGTGTTCCAGCTTACACCCATTGCCCCTTGTCCTACCGTTGGACATCACTGAGAAGAGCCTGGCCCCATCCTCCTGATATTCGCCCTTTACATATTTATAAACATTAATAAGGTCACCCCTCAGTCTCCTCTTCTCCAAGCTAAAGAGACCCAGCTCCCTCAGCCTTTCTACATAAGGGACATGCTCCACTCCCACAGAATCACAGAATCACAGAATATTAGGGATTGGAAGGGACCTCGAAAGATCATCTAGTCCAATCCCCCTGCCGGAGCAGGAACACCTAGATGAGTTCACACAGGAAGGCGTCCAGGTGGGTCTTGAATGTCTCCAGAGAAGGAGACTCCACAACCTCCCTGGGCAGCCTGTTCCAGTGCTCTGTCACCCTCACAGTAAAGAAGTTCTTTCTCAAATTTAAGCGGAACCTCCTGTGTTCCAGCTTACACCCATTGCCCCTTGTCCTATCATCGGTCGTTACTGTGAAGAGCCTGGCCCCATCCTCCTCACACTCACCCTTCAGATATTTATAAACATTAATAAGGTCCCCCCTCAGTCTCCTCTTCTCCAAGCTAAAGAGGCCCAGCTCCCTCAGCCTTTCCTCATAAGGGAGATGTTCCACTCCCTTAATCATTTTGGTGGCTCTTCGCTGGACTCTCTCAAGCAGCTCCCTGTCCTTCTTGAACTGTGGGGCCCAGAACTGGACACAATATTCCAGATGTGGCCTCACCAGGGCAGAGTAAAGGGGAAGAAGAACCTCTCTTGACCTACTGACTACACCCCTTCTAATGCACCCCAGGATGCCATTGGCCTTCCTGGCCACAAGGGCACAGTGCTGGCTCATGGTCACCCTGCTGTCCACCAGGACTCCCAGATCCCTTTCCCCTTCACTGCTCTCTAGGAGATCATTTCCTAACCTATACTGGAACCTGGGGTTGTTCCTGCCCAGGTGCAACACCCTACACTTGCCCTTATTATATTTCATCAAGTTTTTCCCTGCCCAGCTCTCCAGCCTGTCCACGTCTCTCTGGATGGCAGCACAGCCTTCTGGCGTGTCAGAAGCTTCTCCCAGCTTGGTATCATCAGCAAACTTGCTGACAGTGCATTCAATTCCCTCATCCAGGTCATTGATGAATATATTGAATAGTACTGGTCCTAGTACTGACCCCTGAGGGACTCCACTAGACACAGGTCTCCAACTAGACTCTGCCCCATTGACCACCACTCTCCAGCTTCTTCCCACCAGCCAGTTCACAGTCCATCTCACTACCTGCTCATCTAATCCACACTTCCTCAATTTGGCAGCAAGGATGCTGTGGGAGACCGTGTCAAATGCTTTACTGAAATCAAGATAGACCACATTCACTGCTCTGCCATCATCTAGACACCTGGTTGTATCTTCATGAAAGTCTAGAAGGTTGGTCAAGCACGACTTCCCCTTGGTGAAGCCATGTTGACTGCCCCTAATGACCCTCTTGTCCTTGATATGCCTTCAAATGGCACCAAGGATAAGTCGTTCCATCACCTTTCCAGGGATGGAGGTGAGGCTGACCGGTCTGTAGTTACCCGGGTCCTCCTTCTTGCCTTTTTTGAAGACTGGAGTGACATTTGCCTTCCTCCAGTCCTCAGGCACCTCTCCCGTTTTCCACGACTTAGCAAAGATGATGGAGAGTGATCTAGCAATGACTTCAGCCAGCTCCTTCAACACCCGCGGGTGCATCCCATCTGGACCCATAGATTTATGGATGTCCAGATTGCTTAATTGGTCCCTAACCCAGTCCTCATCAACCAAGGCAAACTCCTCTATTGTCCCAACTTCCTCTGGGGCCTCAGGGGTAAAGGGCTCCTCAGGACAGCTTCCGGCAGAGTAGACAGAGACAAAGAAAGCATTCAGTAACTCTGCCTTCTCTGTATCTTCTGTCACCAGGGCACCCACCTCATTCATCAGTGGGCCTACATTGCCTCTAGTGTTAGTTTTATCTGCCATGTATTTGAAGAAGCTCTTTCTGTTGTCCTTGTCCCCTCCGGCAAGGTTTAATTCTAAGGAGGCCTTGGCTTTCCTAGTTGCCTCCCTACATCCTCTGACAACAGCCTGTTGTCAGAGAATGTACACCTGTTCTATGGTTTCCAAACAGTCAGGCTCTAAGGATTCCTTGTCCTCCATTTTGGACTGGAGGAAAATAGCAGGATTTATTGCATTGGTTGTCTTATGTCTCCCATCATCCTCTTCCAGGAGGACAACTTGGTACTTGAGCATTCTGCTAGGGGATAACCTACGTCCCCCTTTTTGCTCCAACACGATATGACCATATGAAGAACATAAACAGTCCTTTGTTGTCCCACTTTGAAGTTTTGGGCCTCTTGTATCGAGAGAACTGTTGCAGCCACAGCTCATAGACATCCTGTCCATCCTTTACTCACATTGTCCAGTTGTTTGGAAAAATATCCCACAGGTCTTTTTCATTCCCCAGTCTTTGGGTCAGCACCCCCAGTGCCAGACGCTGCCTTTCGTGCACAAATAGTTCAAATGGTTTGGATAGGTCTGACAGGCCCAATGCCAGTGCCGACTTTAATGCCTTCTTGATGTTTTGAAAGGTTGTTGGACATTGTGGGGTCCACTGGAGTGGGCCTCCCTCTGATTCTGTCAAGCTGTCATAATGAGGTCTTGCCATAAGTCCGTAGCTGAGAATCCACAGTTGACACCAACCAGCCATTCTGAGGAAAGTTATATTCATCCCAAATGGCCTACCCCTCCTTCCATTTTTGGGGAATGGCTCAGAGAGCAAGGACATGGATTCGCAGAATAGTTGTACGAGCAGAGTCTGGTCTAACACTCAGCAGGCCGCAGTGGAAAAGTACTGAATGCTGACACTGAGACTTTATCTCAATCTGGTAAACAACCTTGAGAAAGTAAGTGTGTGAAAAATGTAGAGAATGCTTTACCGTTAAACCGCAAGTAGGAGGACCATGTAAATGTAACGTTTAGAGCTTAAGCCAATTAGCTAAGGACTAGTAGGCATAATTATCGTAGCTGGTATAAATATGACTTAATGAGAGCAATAAAGCGAACTATGCCTTATCACTCACATTGAGTCGGCTCGCATAGTTTCCTCCGTCGCTCGCATTCCATGATCTGTAAAGTCTTCTCTTCCACTTGAGTTTGCCCAGCAGGTCCCTGTTTAACCAAGCAGGTCTCCTGTCTCCCTTCCTTGACTTCCTACGTATTGGGATGCTCTGATCTTGAGCTTGGAAAAAGCAGTCCCTGAATGCTAACCAGCTATCTTGGGCCCCTTTACCTTCAAGTACCCTTTCCCATGGGATTTCCCCTAGCAATTGCTTGAAAAGGACAAAGTAGGCCCTCCTGAAGTCCAGGGTTGCAGTTCTGCTTGGAATTCTGTTCCTGCCACATAAGATCCTGAATTTCACCATCTCATGGTCGCTGCAGCCCAGGCAGTCCTCAACCTTTACCACTTCAATCAGATCCTCCTTGTTAGTGTTAGTTAATTGTTCTCAGGGAACTGGGAGAGGGGCGGCCGGGCCCGCTGGTCTGAGTGGCCATGTCAGGTGTTCCATACTACCTGATGGCATTCCATACCACGTGACATCATGTTCAGTATTTAAACAGGGAAGTTCCAGGAAGAGGGGGCTGCTGGGTGCCATATTCGTGAACCAGTCCCGCGGTAGGCTGTTTTTCATTCCACTTTCTCTTTTGCATTGTATACTCTTTCATTAGCACTGTTGTTGTTGTTCGGTGTTGTTTCTCCCTTACTATTCCAGTAAATGCTTGTTTCTCAACCCCTAAGCCCCATTCGTTTATATTTTCTCCTCTCCATACCACCGGAGGGTGGGGGGTGGGGAGGGCAGTGACCCTTCCTGGTTAAACCATGTCACATTTTTTAAAAGGTGTATTGGGTCTGGCTGGGATGGAGTTGATTTTCCCCGTGGCAGCCCTCAGAGTGCTGTGTTTTGTATTGGTGGCTCGAGGGGTGTTGATAACACACCAGTGTTTTGGTTACTGCTGAGCAGTGCTAGCACAGCACCAAGGCTGGCTCTCCAACATTTCCCCCTTCCCCAGTAGGCTGGGGGTGGGGAAGGTCTTGGGAGGGGTCATAGCCAGGACAGCTGACCCAAACGGACCAAAGGGATATTCCATACCATATGACATCTGCTCAGAAATAAAAGCAAGGAGAACAGAGGGGGAAGGGGGAGCATTCGTTACTTCCATTTGTCCTCCGGGAACCGCACCGCGTATGAAGCCCTGCTTCCTGGGAAGTGGCCAGACATCGCCTGCTGATGGGAAGTAGGGAATAAATATTTTGTTCTTTTGCTTCTGTGTCAGCAGCTTTGCTTTGCTTCTATTAAACTGCCTTTGTCTTCACCCACGAGTTTGTTTTTTTGTGTTCCATCTTATTTTCTCCCCTTCCCATCCTGCTGAGGAGGGGGATGATAGAGTGGGCTTTGGTGGGCATCTGGCATCCAGCCAGGGTCAACCCACCACAAAAGGGTAGAAAGGAAGATCCTCAGAACTACAGATTTGTCATCCTCACCTCTGTTCCTGGGAAGATCAAGGAATAGATCTTCCTAGAATCTATGCTAAGGCACATGGAGGACAGGGAGGTGGTTCAAGATATTCAGCACAGCTTCACCAAGGGCAAGTCCTTCCTGACCAACCTAGTGACCTTCTATGATGGTATGACTACATCAGCGGACAAGGAAAGAGCAATGGATGTCATCTATCTGGACTTCTGTAAGGCCTTTGACATGGTCCCCCATAACATCCTTCTCTCTAAATTGAAAAGACATGGATTTGATGGGTGTACTGTTTGGTAGATGAGGAATTTATTGGATGGTTGCATCCAGAGGGTAGTAGTCAATGGCTCAATGTCCAGATGGAGATCAGTGACAAGTGGTGTTCCTCACGAGTCCGTATTGGAACCAATACTATTTAATATCTTCATCAGTGACATAGACAGTGGGATTGAGTGCACCCTCAGCAAGTTTGCAGATGAAACCAAGTTTTGTGGTGTGATTGACATGCCAGAGGGACAGGATGTCATCCAGAGAGACCTCGACAAACTCAAGAAGTGTGCCTCAAGAGGTTCAACAACGCCAAGTGCAAGGTTCTGCACATGGGTCAGAGCAATCCCTGGTATCAATACAGACTAGGGGACGAAAGGACTGAGAGCAGCCCTGCAGAGAAGGACTTGGGGGTACTGGTGTATGAAAAGCTGGACATGAGTTGGCAATGTGCACTTGCAGCCCAGAAAGCCAACCATATTCTGGGCCGCTTCAAAAGAAGCATGTCCGACAGGTTGAGGGAGGTGATTCTGCCCCTCTGCTCTGGTGAGACCCCACCTGGAGTACTGTGTCCTGCCCTGGAGTCCTCAGTACAAGAAAGACATGGACCTGTTGGAATGGGTCCAGAGGAGGGTCACAGAAATTATCAGAAGGATGGAACACCTCTCCTGTGAGGAAAGGTTGAGAGAGTTGAGGGTTGTTCAGTATGGAGAAGAAAAGGCTCCAGGTAGATCTTATTGTAGTCTTTCAATACTTGAAGGAGGCCTATAAGAAAGACAGGGACAGACATTTTAGTAAGGCTTGTAGTGATAGGACAAAGGGTAATGGCTTTAAACTAAATGGGGGTAGATTTAGACTAGATGTAAGGAAGAAATTTTTTACAGTGAAGGTGGTGAAGCACTAGAACAGGTTGCCCAGCAAGGTGGTAGAAGCCCCATCCCTAGAAACATTCAAGTTCAGGTTGGACGGGGCTCTGAGCAACCTGATCTAGTTGAAGATGTCTCAGTTCACTGCAGGGTGTTGGACTAGATGACCTTGAAAGTTCCCTTCCAACCCAAACCATGTTATGATTCTACGATTCTATGACTGGGAGGATACAGAATAGCACATGTGCTCCAGATCCTTTTAATATTGCTCCAAGTGATATATAGTCTCTTTTGATGGTTCTAAGTTGCATTGTTGCAGTACCATTGGATCCTACATGGAATAGTAGGAGTGGATGATAATCTGTAGGATTCACCAGGATTAGCAGCTTCTCAGTGATGTCGTGAATGTGAGCTGCTGGTAGACAGCAGACTTATCTAGAGAAATTGTCTGGACAGCAAACTGATGTTTCTGATACTGGAGAGGAAACTGTGACAGTTTGCACTGCTCTGAAGTGCAATCAGATCCACATCTGGCCTGGCAACAACAGGGTTTTTACCAATGCAAGAGCTTATCTCCACCTCTATAGCATGCACATTCCATAAAATGCAGTATAAGAGCCCAATACTGGCAGCTTACTCACATCCCACACTAGTTAAAGAGCTACGACATATTCAAGAGGTAATGAGTATTTCACAGCAGCTCTCTGGCACCTTCCCCTTGTGCCAGTAGACTGTGACTTCCAGAGTGCACAACCTGTTGCCTCTTCGGAGGCGTGATGACCTGGCTCAGGAACGGCACGGCGGCCAACCCCAGGCCGCTCGGGCCATTAGCTCACAGACACCAATGTGGTGGACGGCAAATGGCGTTTTATTAGTGCGTAACACAGTGTTATATACCTTGGGTTTACAATGTCACTTCCGTCTGCTTACATCATAGACTAAACGCTATTGGCTATCGGGAGAGGGGTCTTATCTTTCCGTACAGCGCGATATCTTCCGGTCGCCAGACCCTAACTACCGACATTTCCCCCCTCCCTATGCATTATTAAATTGACTAAGTTATAAAAGATTTTAAAAAACATATTAAACGAAGCATGTTCTGAATCTATGTTTTATAACACTGTGAAGACATACCACAGATTTGGATAAAAAACATAAGGCACACTAAAAGAGGTAGTTGGGGGGTAACTGGGAGCAACGAGGTATAACTAAGAATAAAAAGAAAATCTTGGCAGAAGCGTTCTTAGAGCAGTTGTTGGCGTTCTACCAGCATGATGTTAACCTTCTCTAGCCGGCTCTTAACAAACGACGCGAGCCTATTTAGTATACAGGGTCCAAAGATCAGTGCTATCACGATCATTGCGATCGGTTCCATCAGGGTAGATACTAAAGTAGTCAGCCATGGCGAATGACCAAACCACGATGCAAACCAATTTTGTTGTGCTTCTCGTTCCCTTTTACGTTTTTCCAATCCCTCTCGCAATTTGGCCATGGTGTCCCTCACTATTCCGGTGTGGTCCGCATACACACAACATTCTTCTCCTAGTGCGGTGCACACCCCCCCTTGCTGTAAAAACATCAGGTCTAATCCTCTTCGATTCTGCAACACTACTTCAGATAGCGATCTAAGTGACTGCTCTAATGCACTTATTGACCATTCAATTCTAGCTAGGTCTTCATCTACTGCTACTCTTAAGGTGCTAAATTCTTTACTCTGTTGCACCAAAGATGCTACTCCTGTACGCATTCCCGCACCTCCTAAGATCATTAGAGTAGCTATTGTCAATACTGTAAAGGGTTCTCGTTTTGATAGCTGGTGGTCTGGGGTAATTTGTGAGTCATATGCAAAGTTTTTGGAATGATAAAAAATTTTAGGGACTATAGTTACTTGGACACAATATTCTGAGGATGCATCAAATTTTTCCAACGACAAACAAGGTGTAACTCCCATGATAGAACAAACCCATTTGGTATTATTGGCCGGTATTAACCATTTCGCAGGGGTTTTATCTTGTATTCTGTTAACACACAGGAGCTCTTTGTGTTTTGGGACTTTACCTACACATACACCACTTCCAATTATATGTGCTAAAGTAATCCCTTGTTTTTTTGTGTCCCAATTACACTGGGTTGGATTTGCATTGTTTACTCGTGTAGGCGTGTCGCTTACTGCTACAGCCTCATAAAAGGGTGGTTTGATTCCATAGCACAACCAGCAGTGTTCCGTAAGATTTGGGTTGGTTTTGTTCAACATTTGATAGGTAACTCGCATCACTTCCCAGAGAGAATTTTTGTCAGGGGTTTGGGTGGTACGTGTCGCAATTGGTGTGCTAACTTCTATATTGTTCATAGCGTTTTGTGGAGGGGACGTGGCTATTTGTAGGTTAGGGACCGGTTTAGGCGGATTAAGAACTCGGTTAGGCCCAATTGCTTGAGGTGCTTGTGGTATGAGTTTGATAATTTGAATAACTGCTCCTGGATCTGTAAAAGCTTTGTGAATGAATACTGACCACATTTTCCCTACTAACCAACCTGTATTGGTTGGGCGTAGGATCTCTAAGTTCAAATGGGTACAAGTACCTGTATGGTATACGATTATGTCGCTTGCGAATTTTGGATGGTCACACTTATTTGGTCCCCATGTTACTTTCAGAAATTCATCACCTTTTTGTGGTCTCCATCTATTACTTGTTACAATGGTCTCACATCCCCAGTATCCACAAAACCAATATCCTGGATAATTACAATAACTCTTTCCTGGATTTGATCTGGGGCACCAATATGTTCCCCATAATGATTTAGATTCGGGTCCTCCAACCCCGGGGAACAAGTCACCAATCGTAACCGTAAAAGTCGGAGCACCTGCTGTTGTGTCCTCCCTTATCACTCTGTCATTATTTGTGGGGTCTCATAGGACCCATCTGAATGGCTGATGGGGATGGTGCTCTGGTTTTACCTGATTTACAATGGCAAGTTCCAAGATCAAAAGCACACAAAGGTATTGTCGCCTACTTCCATAGGGGTTATGTTGCCATTGTCTGGGTTCAGACAACACGGACCCTTCGGGTGCGGACGGGATGCTTGTCGACTCGTCGTCTTCTATTGTCACTGAGACGTACGGGTTACGAGGGCGTCCGATGATCCGGTCCTGTGGATAAAAACTCACAGTTTTCATTAGTTTTATCCCGGAGGTCCGGTTTAATGGACTTAAGCGGACACCACTTAACTTTCCCATCTTTTTTAACCGCGGCATACCCTCGACCTGTAAGGACTAGCCTCCACCCCTGTTCCCATTCCCCCAGCTCATTTCTAATTATAACTAACGGTCCTTCTTCTGACGCTTGAGTGGCCCAATGTTTTTGGGCGGGGCTGTTCCTCTCTTTCCCCCTGGGGAACTGATTTAGTGCTAAAAGAGCGGTTGCTAACAGATGTGCTTGGTCTCCTGGGGGAATGGCGCTGGCAAAACCTTCTGTTTTTGCTAACACCTCTAGTTTAGATTTTAAAGTTTGATTCGCTCGCTCAACTATGGCTTGTCCTGTGCTGTTATATGGAATGCCGTGTGTTAGAGTGATACCCCATTTTAAAGCAAATGTTTGGACTGATTTAGAGACGAAGTTCGACCCGTTATCTGTTTTAACCTGATTAGGGATGCCAAGCCACGCCATGACTGTTAACCAGTGTTGGATGGTCGCTTTAGAGTCAATTTTGAGATGTTGGGTGGCTACGATCACTCCACTATATGTATCTACAGTTACTGCTAGCCATGCTCGGGGTTTTAGTAACTGACAGAGCGTGAAATCTGTCTGCCACACCTCGGAGGCTTTAAGGCCTCTGGGGTTGACACCACTGGACCACAATGGTGTTTTTTGACAGTGGGGACACGTGGCTACTATGTGTTTCGCGTCAGTGACTGAGATCCAGCATTTCTTGGCTAGCGCTTTGGCTCCGATGTGGAGAGACTCGTGTAGCTGACGGGCATCTCTTAGCGTCCACAACCCTTTAGCAGCGGCGTCTGCTTTGTCGTAGCCGATTTGAAAGAACCCTTTGATTGGGTGGTGGCTGTTGAAGTGGATGACCGATATAGTGCCCTTTCGAGAAAAAAGTGCTTCCTCCAGCATTAGGGCTATTGTGGATGTTGCCACGCCGGGCCCCGACATGGCTAAGCAAAGCTTGGCTACGAACAGCGAATCAGTCACTATGTTGAGGTGTTCCATTGGAAACAGTCCACACGCCAGTACTACGGTCATCGCTTCCAGCTGCTGGAAGGAAAACGCACAATCGGTCATTTTAACACAGTGCCATTCTTCCCCGGATTGCCATATTGCTGCCGCGGTTGAGGTTGTTGAGGATGCGTCTGTAAAGACAGTTGGTCCCTGTTGGGGAGGGTCTATGATCTTCCGTGGGAGGTCGATGTCGACAATGACCAGCATTTGAGTCCAAGGGGGCTTTACAGCATACCGTATTTCTCCGCCAAATCCAACGAGAACTATAGCTAGATACTCTGACATTGCCACTGATTGCGTTGGGAGCTGTTTGCGGAAGGGTAGGTATATCCTGGCGGGCTCAATGCCTAGGTGTCTTAGGGTGAGTTTTCTGCCTTTCATGATGAGATTACCAAGGCACTCGGCTCCTGGGGAAAATGCACGTGACGTTTTTCCCAGGACTATCCATTGTATTGGTTGGGCTTTTTCAGGGGGCCCCTGGGCTAGTGCCCCTACTCCCCCTCCCTCCTTGAAGTGTACGTACAGGTCAAGTGGTACATCTGGGCTCCACCTGGCGAGCGTGCTCGACGATATTTGTTGTTCGATAAAGTCAAGAGAATTCATTGCGTCCATTGTTAGAGTTTTTCGTTCCCAGGGGTGCTTTCCTCTCAAAAGATCGTATAGGGGGGTCATGATTTCGGGAGGGACCAGGACAATGTTATGGAGCCATTGCAAGGACCCCACTAATTGTTGCATATCATGGAGTGTTCTGATGTTTCGACTGATTTTTATCTGGGGGGGGATTATGTAAGAGTTTGTGATCCCCATTCCCAGAAAAGTTACACATGGTCCTCTTTTAACTTTCGTGCTCGCAATTTCGAACCCGTTTGTTTTTAAAGTTTCCGAAACTGCTGATACCAGCTGGTCTACCTGACTTCCTGACGGCGCGGCAATCAAGATGTCGTCCATGTACTGGATGATAGTCGCGGTTGGGTTGTTGCGCCGAACCGGTGCTAATACTCGATCAACTGTAATCTGGCAGATAGTAGGTGAGTTGATCATCCCTTGTGGTAGCACTTTCCACTGGAAGCGTAGGTTGGGGCGTTGGCTGCTTGGGAACATGACAGAAAAAGCAAACCGCTCCTTGTCCTCCTCATGTAGGGGTATCGAAAAGAAACAGTCTTTGATATCAAGGACGGCACAAGGTTGTTTTTCAGGTATCATAGAGTTCATGGGCAATAATGTTTGGACGGGACCCATTGGTTGAATTTTCTTGTTAACTTCACGCAGGTCATGGAGAAGGCGAAACCCTTCGCCAGTTCGTTTGGATATTACAAAAACTGGGGTATTCCATGAGCTAGTGGAAGGCTCTATATGACCTCGTTGCAACTCACGATCGATTAGCTCAAGAAGAGCGTCCATTCGAGGCTTTGACAGGGGCCACTGCTCGACCCACACTGGGTCAGATGATTTCCACGTCAGTTTAATAGGTGGAAGTGGGTATGCGGCAGTGGCCCTTAGGGTAAATTTGTAACCCTGGCTTTTAATAGAGTTAAAGCGTCCCTTCCCAGCAGGGGTGGGACTCCTGACATGACATATGGGAGGAGGGTAATGGTTTTCTCCGGGCCTTTTTCAGTGTGAAGCGTGATTGCTACCAATTGAGCACTCTTTTGAGCCCGGGATAATCCCCCGACTCCACCCACCATGGGGGCGTCTTTTAATTTCCAATGCGGGGGCCAGTTTGTCTCAGGAATAACTGTAACATCTGCTCCGGTATCGATTAAAAAGGGGACGCTAATGTCGGTGCTATCTAGAGTATTGTGGAGGGTACAGATCCCCCACGCCACTGGCGGGTTATCACACTTTATTGCCAGGGCCACCCTGGGGTCTCGACTCCAGGGGGTGGTTTTTGCTGTCCCTGAGGTGGGGACAGGTTCGGCTGGACTGTTGGTTGAACCATAAAATTGGTCGCTTCTCGAAGGGGCAGCGGGTTTAGGAGCGATTCGCCCCACTTGGGGTTGGCATAATTGGGCCGCCTTGTGTCCCAAGTGGGAGAGGGCTATGTGCGGCCTGAATGCCCTCTCCCCCTCCCGTTTCCCTGGTTTTTAGATCTGCATTCCCTGGCAAAGTGTCCTTTCTTTCCACAAGCCCAACAGGGTCCTCTGGGTCTATTTTGGCCTGGAGGGAGCGCTGTCGTCGGGTTCCCCAGTCGAGGGCAGTTTGCCACAACATGGCCTGCCTGGCCACATTTAAAACATGCCATCACGTTAGCTATTGCAGTGCTCACAGCTACCTGAATCGGGGCTAAATGATCTTCTTTTGCGACATGCTTAATCATGTCTTCAATATTTGACCCCACTGGCAGTGATCGTAAGATTTCTTTGGTTGCCGAATTACACTGCTGACGTAGGCAATCTGTGACAACCGGGCCTTTTGCTTCCGCAGGCAGGGTCGAAGAATTGACCGCTGCCTGGAGGCGATCCACGAATTGCATAAAGCTCTCACTCTCATTTTGTTTTATAGTGGACCATGGAGATGGCTTGACAATAACTCTAGAGGTTGTGCGAATGTCTTCCCTGGCTGCACGAGTAGTTATCATAATTTCATGGGCCCGCAGGCCTTGGGCCTGCGCCTGGGAGGTAATCATTATTGGGTCTGTACCCATTAGCCGCTGCAGGCTGGAGCCATGTAGCGAGTGATCCGCCCCAGTCGCTTGGGCTAGTTGTCTCGCACAGTTGTCTTCCCATTCTTGTTTAAAAACAATCATCCCTGCCCAATCAAAGATTAACCTACAAGTTTGTTTTATATCAAACGGGAGCATATCATCTCCCCCAAAAACGCTATCTATATGGGTGGAGACCACGGCAGAACTAAGGCCTTTATCCGCAATTGCTTTAACAATCGCTTGTATATCTTTAGGGTTAACCGGCGAGTGGACCCTCTGTCCCCCGTCCGTCACTCGGACCGGGAACGCCAGCGTGGCTGATGGGACCCAATCGGCACACGCAATCCCTATTTTCCTCCAGTCAGTGAGAGGAATTCTTTCCTCTCATGGTCCCTTTTTATTTCAGATGGAAATATTTTTGCTTTTAACTGTAATTACTCCCATATCCTCCTCCTCTGAGTTTGAATATGTTACGAGCCGCTCGTCCCAGCTACTGTCTGACTCGGAGTTGGAGCTCGACTGACTTGCTACTTCCGGTTTCCAGTACCTTTTTGTCCGGCTCCGGTCCCGCCTGCTTCCCTTACGGGCGGGCCGTTCCCTCCCCCTCGGCTCACCCCGCCCTCCTGATTCACCCGTCCCTCTGGGTCCGCCCCACCCTCCTGGTTCGTCCGTCCCTCTGGGTCCGCCTCGCCCTCCTGGTTCATCCGTCCCTCTCAGTCCGCCCCGCCCTCCTGGTTCGCCCGTCCCTCTGGGTCTGCCCCACCCTCCTCTGGGTGGGGTGTTTGCTCTACAAAGGCATTTTTTTGGATGGCCGTTCTGATTGGCTTTCCACCCCTCACTCACGCTCCCCTCCTCTTCCCAGTCGCCCCCACCATCTTTCTCCTTCTCGTTCTCCTCCCCTTCCCGTTTGTGCACGCTTGTTAGTGCTAGCGCTTCCTCCCTATCCCCACCATGTACGTCTTCGCCCCACCCTTCCCCTTTGTTCTCGGCGCCATCTTGGGGCACATATGGCGGTGGTCCAGCCCAGTTCGCCCCAGATTCTGACCTCTTCGCGGCGCTTCTGGCTTCCTCGACTAAACCACCCCAAAAGGTCTTAGCTTGTTTTTGTTCTTCTACAAGCAGGTCGGGGTTCGGGAGTTGAGGGGACGCATCACCCTCTTGTAGACTTTTAGATTCAGTAGAATCATTATCATCTGGGGAGTGAAAAGTCTGTGTGGCTGCCCCAACTCCCAATTTCGGGATGGCCAACAAACAGTTCTTTGCTGCCTTCCAGGTTTCCTGTTCTTGTATAGCCTTTTGTAGGGCCTGTACGACTTTCCCCCACGACTTAAGGAGTTTCCCACAACCCGAGGACATCGTCTCCTCGGCTAAGGCTTTAGTGCACTTATCCCACACTTCAGGGTGGAGAATATCCACCGGCTGGTCAATGACCCCAATTTGCAAAAGCCTCGCAACTGCGAGAGTAAAATCTTCGGGCTTACAATCAATACCCCACTGCTTGTGTAATTGTGATACGACATCCATAAGGGCTTCCATCCTCCTTGTTGGTCCGGGAGGGTCCTCCCCACCTGGCTGGTCCTACCGCTCCGGCCACCGTTCACCCAATTCCAGGCGAGTTTCCCATCCCTAGTCCCCCGTAGGTGATTCCCGGGTTTCGGCACCACTTGTTGCCTCTCCGGAGGCGTGACGACCTGGCTCAGGAACGGCACTGCGGCCAACCCCAGGCTGCTCGGGCCATTAGCTCACAGACACCAATGTGGTGGACGGCAAATGGCGTTTTATTAGTGCGTAACACAGTGTTATATACCTTAGGTTTACAACGTCACTTCCGTCTGCTTACATCATAGACTAAACACTATTGGCTATCGGGAGAGGGGTCTTATCTTTCCGTACAGCGCGATATCTTCCGGTCGCCAGACCCTAACTACCGACAACAACCATTCCAGAGTCAGACTGTGGCCAGCTCATATTATGCAAGTTTACCACCAAATTGTGGAAGTGACATTATCCAAATGCAAATGAAACATTGCTTTGGAGAGAAGGGATGGCTTATTTTTGGAACTGACATTGTGATAGTTTCACTGGGCTAGCCCTTGGCTAGCAGCCAACACAGCCGTTCACCCATTCCCCCCAACCCCCAGGGCATAGGGGAGAGGATTGGGGGGGGCAAGGATAAGGAGGCTTGTAGGTTGAGATAAGAACAGTTTAATAATAGAAATAAAAGAAAACTTAAAAAAAACAAAACTAAAAAACTAATATTAAAATAGTAGTGATAATGATAACATTAATAAGATATGCAAATGAGTGATAACCCAGTAAGCAACTGCTTACCACCCACTGATAAGCCCGGCCCATTCCTGGATAACGATTCTGGAGGAGCAACAATCCCAAACCAAAACCGCAATCCCGGAAGAGCGAGAGCCCGAGAGAAAACCTGTGAAAATACACTCCCCCTTTCTGGTCAGCCCCAGATAATATACTAAACATGACGTGATATGATCTGGAATATTTCATTGGCACATCCAAATTCCAGTTCTGAGCTTTACTATTCACTACGATTCTCCCTCCCAGTCCTAATGCCGCTGTGAACCAGCCAAACACAGTGGCCTTGAGCTCCAGCAGCAACTAATAACACCAGTACTTTTATCAATGATGTTCTCATAACAAGTCTGAACTGAAACCAAAACACAGCTCTTCTAAGTACTGAGAAGAAAATTAACTCTATCCTAGAAAAACCAGGACAGTATCCACCCCTTAGTCCATACCATTCATGTAATGCTCAGGTTTTTATACATATACACATATATATACACACACATATATACACACAAATATCATTCCCTTAGTTTATAGGTCATTCCTTCAAAATGTCTATTGAGTTCATTTAGTCCATTACCTTGGGTTCCACCTGTCATGACAGTCTTTCAAGGCAGAAGAGATGATGTGGAAGTTGCACAGTCAATGAAGTAGGTGATGTTGGACACAGCAGGAGGATGGTGTATAGTCTCTCTTTCATGCTGCATCTGGAACTTCTATCTGGCATATCTAGCACAGTCCATGCTCAGGGTCTGTGGGTTGAAGATGTTGATCTTAAAGAAGTTGTTGGGCACCAGCTTTGGTTCTATTAGAGCTCCTTCTTCATTAACCTGAGGAAATTCTTAATATGAAGCCATTAGTATAATACACAACAACCACAGCAATGATGATATGCAATTCATCGGCTGTTTTCACCTAACATCAAATTCCCTTGAGGCACACATTGGACTTCCCCATCCTTTTGCATCACCCACCAAGTGAACCCAGGTCCTTGAGCAAAAGTAATCCCATGAATGTGTTTACCTTTACCCGAGGCAGGAATAATCCAGACTGTTTTTCCCATCATATTTTAAATGTGCACTACAGGGACTCTATCCCCTTCTACAGTACGTAAAAGTCTTGATTGGGCAAGGCCAGCTGGGTTGGCAGATCCTCTGGTGTTGACTAACCAGGTGGCTTTTGCTAAATTTGTGTCCCAGTGTTTGAAAGTTCCACCACCCATTGCTCTCAGTGTGGTTTTGAGCAGCCCATTGCATCGATCAACTTTCCCAGAGGCTGGTGCATGACAGGGAATGTGGGACACCCACTCAATGCCATGTTCTTTGGCCCAAGTGTCTATGAGATTGTTTAGGAAATGAGTGCTGTTGTCCGACTCAATTCTGTCTGGGGTTCCATGTCACCACAAGACCTGCTTTTCAAAGTCTAGAATAGTGTTTTGGGCAGTGGCATGGGGCACAGAATAGGTCTCCAACCATCCAGTGGTTGTTTCCACTGTGATGAGCACATAACACTTGCCACTGCGGGTTTGTGGGAGTGATATAGTCAATCTGCTAGGCCTCTCCATATTTCTATTTTAACCATTGTCCAAATAGGTTTTAACCGCTTGACTTTCTTGATCACAGCACATGTTTCACAGTCATGAATGACTTGGGCAATAATGTCCATGGTTAAGTCCACCCCTCAAGCACGAGCCCATCTATATGTTGCATCTTTTCCTTGAAGGCCTGAACAGCAATGGGCCTAGAAGGCTAAAAATTTTTCAACCTTATGTTGCCAGTCCAGGTCTACTTGAGACACTTTGATCTTAGCAGCCTGATCCACCTGTTGGTTGTTTTGATGTTCTTCAGTGGCTTAACTTTTGGGCACATGAGCATCTACATGTCGTGTCTTTACATCCAGTCTCTCTAGCCAAGCAGCAATGTCTTGCCATAACTCAGCAGCCCAGATGGGTTTGCCTCTGTGCTGCCAGTTGTTCTCTTTCCATTGTTGCAACCAACCCCACAGGACATTTGCCACCATCAATGAGTCAGTACAGTGGTAGAGCACTGACTCGATTCACCTTTTCCATCTGCAGCCTCTGCGACTTGTTGGGTGGGATTCCACACAGCAGCTTTCCACTTTTGATGTTTTCCTATAATGTGATAGGACCAGTCAGTGAACAGGGCATACTGTTTTTCATTATCTGGTAGTACATTGTACGGTGGAGCCTCATTAGCTCATGTCACCTCCTCCTCAGGTGACATTCCAAAATTTTTGCCTTCTGGCCAATTCGTGGTCACTTCCAAAATTCCTGGGTGACTGAGGTTTCCAATTCCTATTTGGGCCCTTTGTGTGATCAGTGTGACCCACTTACTCCATGTGGCATCAGTTGCGTGGTGTGTGGAGGGAACGCTCCCTTTGAACATCCAGCCCAGCACGGGCAGTCGGGGTGCCAGGAGGAGCTGTGCCTCAGTACCGATGACTTCTGAAGCAGCTCGAACTCCCTCATATGCTGCCAATATCTCCTTTTCAGTTGGAGTATAGTGGGCCTCTGATCCTTTGTATCCACAACTCCAAAACCCAAGGGGTCGACCTTGAGTCTCCCCTGGTGCTTTCTGCCAGAGGCTCCAGGTTGGTCCATTCTCTCTGGCGGCAGTGTAGAGAACATTTTTCACACCTTGTCCTGTCTGGACTGGCCCAAGGGCTACTGCATGGACTATCTCCTGTTTGATTAATTCAAAGGCTTGTCGTTGCTCAGGACCCCATGTGAAATCATTCTTCTTTCGGGTCACCTGGTAGAGAGGGCTCACAAACTCACTGTAATGTGGAATGTGCATTCTCCAGAAACCCACAACGCCTAAGAAGGCCTGTGCTTCCTTCTTGTTAGTTGGTGGAGACATAGCTGTTATTTTATTGATCACATCCATTGGGATCTGACGACGTCCATCTTGCCACTTTATTCCTAAAAACTGGATTTCTGTTGAAGGTCCCTTGACCTGGCTTCATTTTATGGCAAAATCAGCTCTCAGAAGGATTTGGATTATCTCCTTCACTTTCTCAAAAACTTCTGCTGCTGTGTTGCCCCACACAATGATGTCATCAATGTGTTGCAGGTGTTCTGGAGATCCTCGCTGCTCCAAGGCATTCCGGATCAGTCCATGGCAAATGGTGGGGCTGTGTTTCCACCCCTGGGGCAGTCGATTCCAGGTGTACTGGACACCCCTCCAGGTGAAAGCAAACTGCAGTCTGCACTCTGGTGCCAAAGGAATGGAGAAAAATGCATTAGCAATGTCTATGGTGGAGTACCACTCTACTGCCTTGGACTCCAGTTCATATTGGAGCTCTAACATGTCCAGCACGGCAGCACTCAGTGGTGGTGTCACTTCATTCAAGCCACGATAGTCCCCTGTCAGTCTCCACTCCCCATTTGACTTCTGCACAGGCCACATGGGGCTGTTAAAGGGAGAGCGAGTCCTGCTGATCACTCCTTGGCTCTCCAGCTGACGAATCAGTTTATGGATGGGAATTACGGAGTCTCGGTTGGTGCGATATTGCCGCCGGTGCACTGTTGTGGTAGCGATGGGAACCTGCTGATCTTTGACCCGTAACAGTCCAACAACAGAAGGGTCCTCTGAGAGACCGGGCAAAGCAGACAACTGTTTGATTTCCTCAGTCTCTATGGCAGCTATGCCAAAAGCCCACCGGTACCCTTTTGGGTTCTTGAAATATCCTCTCCTGTCTATGCCAAGGATGCACAGAGCATCTGGGCCAGTCACAATGGGGTGCTTTTGCCAGTCATTCCCAGTCAGACTCATTTCAGCCTCTGTGAGCGACGGAGGAAACTATGCGAGCCGACTCAATGTGAGTGATAAGGACATAGTTCCGTTTATTACTCTCATTCAGTCATATTTATACAGGCTATGATAATTATTCCTACTAGTCCCTAGCTAATTGGCTTAAGCTCTAAACGTTACATTTACATGGTCCTCCTACTTGCAGTTCAACGGCAAAGCATTCCCTACCTCCTTCACGCACTTACTTTTTCAAGGTTGTTTACCAGATTTGAGATAAAAGTCACAGTCAGTGTCTGTTTTCAGTACTTTTCCACTGCGGCCTGCTAAATGTTAGACAGGCTCTGCTCGTACAACCATTTTGCCTTACTCTCTGAGCCATTCCTTAACATATCCCCCTTTTTCTTTTTGTACGAGCAGAGCTTGCCCTGCAACACGCTCAATCATTTTTCTAAACCAGGATACAACACAGCTCAAACATAAAAGGCCAACTAGTACAATGATTAAAAGTAACAGCATGCTTTGCAACAAGGTTTTAAACCATCCTCCCAGTCCCAAACAGTTTGTTAGACCTTCTAGGCCAAAGAAACCCATGTCCTTTTGAATTTTCTGAGAGTGGTCCATGAGTTGTTGTATTTCTTTATGGAGAGATCTCAATTTATCTTCTAGGTCCATACAGCAGAGGCCCTTAAAATTTTTCACAGCCGAATTTATACCCTTTATCACAATACATGTGAGCTAAACACATACAACAATTGGTTAAACACTCTTAAGCATGAGCTCTAAATTTGACACAACAGGTGGCTTAGCTCTGTTCACGCCGCAGGACGTTAACAGGGTACTCCTACTTTGCGGTTACCAGCTAAAGCTACTCCCTTCTTTTTCCCAATTTAGTTTTGCTGAAGTTGTTCATCGGAAGTCTCAAGGACAAGTAAGTATCCTGGAGACTTCTGCTAATTCACCCTGACCGTGCATTTGCCTGTTATACTTATGTCAAGGGCCTAAGCTGGCTACTGCACAGAATCACAGAATCACAGAATCACAGAATGCCAGGGATTGGAAGGGACCCCGAAAGATCATCCAGTCCAATCCCCCTGCCGGAGCAGGAACACCTAGATGAGTTCACACAGGAAGGCATCCAGGTGGGCCCCGAATGTCTCCAGAGAAGGAGACCCCACAACTTCCCTGGGCAGCCTGCTCCAGTGCTCTGTCACTCCCACAGCAAAGAAGTTCCTTCTCAAATTCAAGCGGAACCTCCTGCGCTCCAGCTTGTACCCATTGCCCCTTGTCCTATCATTGGACACCACTGAGAAGAGCCTGGCTCCATTCTCTTGACACTCACCCTTCAAATATTTACAAACATCAATAAGGTCCCCCCTCAGCCTCCTCTTCTCCAAGCTAAAGAGGCCCAGCTCCCTCAGCCCCCCCTCACAAGGGAGACGCTCCACTCCCTTAATCATCTTGGTGGCTCTGTGCTGGATTCTCTCAAGCAGCCCCTTGCCCTTCTTAAACTGTGGGGCCCAGAACTGGACACAACACTCCAGATGTGGCCTCACCAGGGCAGAGTAGAGGGGAAGAAGAACCTCTCTTGACCTACCAACCTACTAACCTACTAACAGCCTAAGCCATTTCAATACCCTCGCTGCTTCTGCTGAGCCTCTGATTGTACAACATCTCTAGTGATCCGTGACCCATTCCGTAGCCATTCTACAGTAATTCCCCCTTTTTCTTTTTGTACAACCAGGGCTGTAGCAGTGACACTCCGTACTCCTTTCATTATACATCCATAAGCAATTTTTTCTATAATTAGAACTAAAAATATAATGCCTAAAAAGCGTACACCCTCTTTAATTAAAGTTAAAAGCTAAGGCAACAAGTTGGCAAAAAGAAATGTTAACCATGCATCAAACGGGTTTATGTCCTTGACAATCTTCTGAGTGTGGGAGGGGCCCCTCCTTGGACTGACCCGAGAGTTTTTCCCGGCAGCTCCGGTGGGAAAACGGAGCTCCGTTGGTATTTACCCTCCCCGGTGGGGGTGGGGCTGGGGGTCCCCTCGGGTGGGTGGGTGGGGGGTGCCGGTGGGGGAGGGTCCCCCACCCGTCCTTCTGGCTGCGGAGCTGATCTCGTCCGCGCTGACCCCGCCCAGCAGCGCGCTGTCCGACGCCGCGCAGTCCCGGATGCGCGGCTCCTGCCGCCCCCCCTGGGCCCTCGTGGCTGCCGTCGCCGCGGGGGGGAAAGGGGGAAAAGTGGAAACACGATGGGCCGCTGCGATGAAGCAATAGGTCCAGGCTCGGCAGACATTTGATCCTCCGTAGCACTTGTAGAAACCACTTCAGGAGACTTGAGGCTAGTGGTATCCGAAGGTGGGGGTGGTGAAAAACTCGGCCGCTCTGATACGTTTTTCTGAGCCAGTGCTGCTGACACCGCAATCGGGAAGTCCAGGCTGCAATGTTGTTTCCTCTTCATGGCACTTGGAGTCCCTTGGCAGCTTTTGCAGGCTGCAGTGCTGTGGTTGTTCATGTTGCAATTGTCACACCAAACTGGGACACGGCATTGTCATCGGATGTGTCCTTCTTGCCCGCAACGGTAACATTTGATTCTTTTTCGCATCGGGGGTCGGGGCTGTCTTTCGGTCTGCTGTAGGGACGCTAAAGCTGAGAAAGCCTGCTGCTGTGCTTGTATAAGATCTTTTCCTAGATCTCGCACGGCTTCTACTAACATAGCTTGTGGACCTACTGGCACTCTGCTCATACGTTCTAACATCTGTTCTACACTAGCATCTCCTGGCAGTGTTAGTATAATAGACTTAGTAGGTGGATTCGTATTTTCTAAAACACACTGCCTTAATAGGGCTGGTTTCATCCATTCCTGTACATCAGACTGATCTATGGTGGCTGTTAGTCTGTCTATAAATTGTGCAAAAGTTTCATCTCTACCTTGTTTCATTGCCATATACGATGGGGAAGGGGGGGCAGTCCTAATAGCTGTGATTGCTAACCTAGCTGTTCACATTGCTTCTAAACAAACATCTGGCCCTAATTGAAGTTGTGCATCTACAGTAACAAATCTATTCATTCCCATTAGTTGTTCAACAGTCACCCCATAAAGAGGATCACCTTGCTGGCGAGGCTGGTGAACAGGCTGCTCACAATAGCGCTGCCAGTTTGCTTGCCACAGCAAAAGCTGTGACTGAGTCATAATCATTCTAACAATCCCTTTAATATCTTCTTGGCATAAAAGAGTTCCTCCCCAAATATAATTGAGCAATTGTTTTGTGGGTTCACCATGTAAGCCAGATTCATTTACGGTACTTCTTAACTGAGACAATAATTTCCAATCTAATACATTATGCTGACCATACAAATTCCCATCATTTCCTGCATAAAACCTCACTGGGAATGCAAAATTCTCAGAAAGAATGCTAACAACATCAAACTGTTTATCTTCTACTGCCTGTTTCATTATTAGCTTCCAATTTACAGGGATTACCCTGAAGGCTTCCCTGGAAACTGGGGATATTCCATTTCCCTCTTTATTAGGAGAATTTATTGCCTCCTCTGCCAAGGGGGCAGAGGGCTCAGTAGGGCAGTCAGTGGACCGTGGAGACAGCGGAGGAGGTTCCGAGTTTGCTCCCCTTAGGTTGCGGTTGACTGCGATGGGACACCCTGTAGCAGGTACGGGACTATGATCACTGGCAATGGATAGGCGACCTGCTGTAGACATGTCACCCTTGAGACGGTGGGTGGCGACAGCTGCTAAATTTCGTTCCAATTGATATCGCTTAATATTATTAATTACATCCCACCATGGTTTCTTTAACTTTTTTGCAGATTTATCATTGTCTATTACCATATCCCATAATATATCACCAAACTTTCGCCACTCACCAACATCAAAAAGAGAGTCAGGATTTTGAAAACATCCTCTAATCTTTCCTAGTGTGACTAACCCTGATAATTGCTTGGCACAATCTACTCCCCGTTTTTCTAAAAAGCGCTGTAATAACTCTAAAGCTACCTCAGTATCCATATTGCCGGCACGTTTATGCTCCCTAACTAAGATACTACTGTGTGCTCCCTGATTAAGGCACACTACCTTATTGGTGCTCCCTGATTAAGGCACCCCTGTGTGCTCCCTGATTAAGGCACACTTAAATATCTCTTTCCTACCGTTATACGCTTTGCAGCCTTTCCAGCAGTCCCTGCAGACGGCAGCCCCCCTTGGACGCTCCAGGCGTTCGGATGAACACACCCCTCTGCGTTGGGCAGCGTTGGCCCCCCAGTTGCTGCTACCGGTGCTGTTTTTCATCCGTTGCTCAGAGAGTAGCTCCTCCAGCAGAGCAGGACACTCTTAATCACAGGATCGTAGGCTTGCTGGGGCGCTCCCAGGATCGTAGGTTTGTTCGGGCGTCAATTGTGAGCGACGGAGGAAACTAGGCGAGCCGACTCAATGTGAGTGATAAGGCATAGTTCCATTTATTACTCTCATTCAGTCATATTTATACAGGCTATGATAATTATTCCTACTAGTCCCTAGCTAATTGGCTTAAGCTCTAAACGTTACATTTACATGGTCCTCCTACTTGCGGTTCAACGGCAAAGCATTCCCTACCTCCTTCACACACTTACTTTCTCAAGGTTGTTTACCAGATTTGAGATAAAAGTCACAGTTAGTGTCTGTTTTCAGTACTTTTCCACTGCGGCCTGCTGAGTGTTAGACAGGCTGCTCGTACAACCATTTTGCCTTGCTCTCTAAGCCATTCCCTAACAAGCCTCCAACACAGTCAGCTCTTGAGACCCCCCTGTGACTCCAGAAATACAGATGGATTCTGCCCCTTTAAAGTTTGATGGCATCAGGGTGCATTGGGCACCAATGCCCACTAAAGCTCTGTACTGTTGGGGGTCAGATGTGCCAGGCCACTGAATCCACACAGTCCAGTAAACTCGGTTATCCCTTTCCTCCACCTGTCTGGAAGCAGGGCCTCTCTAATGCTGGTCATCATATTCATCACTCACTTTGTGAAATATGATCAAAAGGATTAGGATCAAGGAAAGGACTGAGAGTAGCATCAGCCCTCCTATTCTTTCTGGGAAATTGTCCACTGGAGACTGGAGCAGCATTTTTCTTAGAAGGACCAGAAACATCCCTATTTGTGCTTGTTTTTCTTTGCAACTCATGTACTTGTGCCTGCAGGACCGAGGTAGGTTTCCCATCTCACTTTCTCATGTCTTCTCCATAGTCACTCAAGTAAAACCACAGTGTGCCCCATGGTGCATACTGTCTATCTTGAGCAGGGAAACACTTGCTCCTAACAACTGAGACATAGGTCCGAATGGGCGGAGGGCGGAGCCTGTCCTCAAATTGCTGGAACTCGTGGAACAGTTTCTCCATGTGTTTCTCCAGGACTTCTGGTAGTTTTTCCACGGCCGAGATGCAGGCTCGTATAGAGGCAGAGAGACTGTCTTGAAATCCCCAGAGCCGGATAGCCACTTCATTTACAGTTGGTGCCTCCTCATCCTCTTTTACTTCTACTGCTGCCAATGAGCTGGCATATGATGCTGGTGCTCTCTGTACAACATTTCACCACATGGTTATTGTGCACAGGATTTCATCTGGGTCTTCAGTTACCCTCAAGTCCCTTAGGTCTTGGGAAATCAGCTCCCGCACAGCTGGTTCCCTCAGGTACTGAATCCCTCTCTCCATGCTGACCCATGTGCCTGGATTGCATGTAATATCGTCCTTGAAGGGATACCTTTCCTTCACACCCACCAAGAGCTGTCTCCAAAGACTGCGGGTTGGGTCCCCTCTTGCAATTGCTTTATCAATGCCCGCTTCCTTAGAGAGGGATCCCAGCTGCTTGGCTTTTCTCCCCTCTAACTCCATGCTGCTGGCCCCATTATCCCAGCATCTGAGCAGCCAAGTAATGAGGTGCTCGCCTTGGTAATGGGTGAAACATTTTTGTATATCCCACAGCTCACTCAGGGTTAGAGATCGAGTGGTTATTGTACTGTCTCCATTTCCATCTCCCCTTCCCTCCTCTTCCTCCTTAGGGAGATCATAAGCTTGATCTTCTTCATCCCTCTGTAAACGTACTGACTTTCGTGTCCACTTCTTCTTCTGTACAGGGGCAACTGATACTGGCACATGTTGGTTCTCTAGTTCATCTGCAGTGCTTCTTAAGGGGGTTGGAGTAGCTGCATTGCTTGCTGTAGGGGTTGGAGAGGCTGCATTATTTATTGACGAGGTTGAAGCAACTGTAGCAGGTGCTGGGGTTGGAGTAGCTACATTCATTGCTGTAGGGGTAGGAGATGCTGCAGTGTCTGTCGCTGAGGTTGAAGCAACTGGAGTAGCCACAGTATCAGTCAAAGACGTTGAAGTAACTGTAGCAGGTTCCAGGGTAACTCCAGAAGCAGATGGGGTGATCTTCCTAAGTAGTCTGACATACATTAAAACCTGGCATACATTCAGAAGAACTAGCAGCATGATTAGGCTGGTTTGATTATCCCAAGGATGTTCAAAGTTCTCAAAACTTTTGTAACTGGGAGCGGGAAATTGAATGAAGATGTTCCCCCTCCCAAAGGGAAAAACCACTGGTGTAATTGGTAAGAACATTCACCAGATAGCTCCCAAAATACGGAGATGGAGCCGCTTCTGCTGCTTTGCTCTGTGTGCTTCCTGCCATCACTGAATACAGGTACAAAATTGGTCTGACTACCCATCTTTTTATGGTACTAGCACCCATCACTGTACCATACAGCAGAACAGTACCCCTAGCCCCAAACCAACACCTAGGGACGGTGAAAAATATAAACAGCATGTAAGGTGCCACCTCAGAGAACTCAAGGAACAACTCAGCAACAATCCAGTACAACAACATTCCGATCACTGACAACCAAGTCATCATAACAAATGCTTATTGCAGATTCTTTCTAACACACTTTTGTCAGAACTGTCGTTATCTCAACCTTTCGAGTCCAGGACAGGCAGTCAGGTATATACAGCTGGGTATGTTCATCTGGGGCATCCCCTTATTTTTGCCTTGATTGTGTGTGGTGGATTAACCTTGGCCAGCAGCCAAATGCTCACCTAGATGCTTACTCTCTCCTGCTCCTCAAACAGAAAATAGAAGAAAATAAGATCAAAAAACTCATGGGCTGAGATAAAGATAGGGGAACTGCTTACCAATTACCATCAAGGGCAAAACAGACTATACTTAGAGAAAAATAATTTACTACCAATTAAAGTAGATGTGAATAGTTAGAAAAAAAGACAGGAAATTAAAACATCTTCTGCCCCACTTCTTCCCAGGCTCAACTTCACTCCCGACTCCTCTACCCCTGCAAGCAGCACAGAGAAAGTAGGGGATGGGGGGTTGCAGTCACAGAATCACAGATGGTAGGGGTTGAAAGGGACCTCTGGAGATCATCTAGTCCAACCCCCCCGCCAAAGCAGGTTCACCTAGAGCAAGTTGCACAGGACTGCATCCAGGTACATTTTGAATATCTTCAGAGAAGGAGGCTCTACAACCTCTCTGGGCAGCCTGTTCAAATGCTCTGTCACCCTCACAGTAAAGAACTTTTTCCTCATGTTTAAGCTAACCTCCTGTGTTCCAGCTTGTGCCCGTTGCCCCTTGTCCTATCACTAGCTGCCACTGAAAAGAGGCTGGCTTCATCCTCTTGACACCTGCCCTTTACATATTTGTAAACATTTATAAGGTCTCCTCTCAGTCTTCTCTTCTCTAAGCTAAACAGGCCCAGCTCTCTCAGAAAGATGCTCCAGCCCCTCCGCTGGACTGTCTCCAGAAGTTCCCTTGCTGAGGGTACGCTCTGTCCCTTCATCCAAGTCACTGATTGCGGCAGATGAAACGACCAACACCGAGATGTATTCAGGCATCAGCACTTTATTGAAGCTTTGCCCTGCTTATATATCTTTTTTCCCTCCCCATGCCCCAAGCACGCGGCATTCTTTCACTTTTGATTTGTAATTGATAAGCGAACATAAAAAATATAGTTAGATTTTAGAAAATGAGTTTAGTTCATTTTGTCTCTGTGTTAGGTGGGAAACTTTTCCAATAACTAACAAGCTATTCCACACTGTCAGCAAAGGCCTTGCGGTGCCTGGTATGCCAGCACTCTGGAGCAAGAGAAGAAGGAACTGGTATGCAACACCTGCAGGCTGAAGCAAGAAAGCTGGCTTTGTTTTGTCTAGCAGTCTACAAGGGGCTACTGAGCATGTGCAAGGAGAAAAGGCAAAAAGTTTATAGTAAAAAAAGGTGCTAACAAGCACCACCAGGAGGCAGTGCGCAAGTGCGAATGGGAGTGAACTTATGTTAAAAATTTATTGGAACTAATTAGCTTAACCCAACCTAAATTTAATTAATATACATGTACGTGTGCTTTAAATAATGCCTTTGTAAAGAAGTCTGCGCGCAGGGCCTTTATGGAGCGATCCACTCTGTCGCCCACTGACGAATAAAACATACCTGCTTTATAACTCTCTACGAGTTGTAAGGTTTGATTGCGCAGATCATTGCTGCTTATTGCGCACACCGCAAGCACACGCCTACACAATTGACATGATTGAATAATTCCACTTGTCGATGAGCCATTCTTTTACTTCTGACAGGTTACTGCTTACAGTGCAGAACTCATCCCTCATCCTGTCTCATACACATTCTTGCTTTTGTTCTTCCGCTTTGTTGTTTATCTTGTCTTCACTCAAGGTCAGGAATTAATTGCTCAAGGTCAAGGGTGCCTGCAGCCTCGGCCCTTAATTTGCCAACAACTGATGAATATATTGAATAGGACTGGACCCAGTACTGATCCTTGGGGAACACCACTAGCCACTAGAACACCACTAACTCCAACTAGACTCTGCACCGCTGATTGAAACCCTCTGAGCTCTGCCATTGAGACAGTTCTTCACCCACCTCACTGTCCCTTCATCTAACCCACACTTCCTAAGCTTAACTATGAGGATGATATGGGAGACAGTGTCAAAAACCTTGTCAAGGTCGACAACATCCACTTCTCTCCTTTCATCCACTCAGCCAGTCATGCCATCATAGAAGGCTATCAAATTGGTCAAGCATGATTTCCTCATAGTGAATCCATGTTGACTCTTCCCAGTAACCTTTTCCTCTACATGCTTAGAGATGGCCTCCAGAATGAACTACACTTCCTCTCTGTTGCCTCTCTCTCGTCACACTTTTCCTCTGATACAGCATGGGTCCTTCCATGGGCTACAGTCCTGTCAGGAAATATCCAACTGCTCCATTGTGGGCTCCTCCATTGGCTGCAGTGTGCACATCTGCTCCAGCATGGTCTCTTCTACAGGTTGTAGGGAAATCTTGCTCCCCTGCCTGGAATACCTCCTTCCTCTCTTTCTTCTCTGAAGAGCATTGTTGTTTCTCACTGTCCTGTCCTGCTCAGGCAGGGTTAGGAGGTTGTTTTTGGATCTCTGCGTGGTAGTGACAACAATTACTTAGAGAGGTTCTATTAAAGTACAATTTATTAAAGGGTGTTGTAAAAAAGGTAGCAGTGTTACAAAAGGTAAATGACTTGGCAACAACTCACAACAATACAAATGACTTGGAATGACTTGGCAAAGGAAACTTACACACTATTGACAGTATTACTCAGTAGTAATAAACACCTCACATAAGGGTGAATAAGGACCTTGGGACCCTGCATAATAAAGCCATCCACATTAATCCCGGGTAGGGATAGGGAGATATATTCCCTCATCTCCTCCACAAGATAGCTCCCCCAGCACAGTAAGGACATCAGTGACAGGGCAAAGTATATAGTCACTGTTTGTACCAGCACGTTCCTGAGTTCCTTCACCATTCCCACAAAATAGCTCCCCCAGCACAGTAAAGCAATCAATGTCAGTGGAAGCACATAGCTGTTACTGGTATCAACATGTTCCTAAGCTCAGCAAAATAAAGAGATAAGCAGCCAGGAAAAATTCCGTGATCCACCCAGGAGCTCGCTGCTTAATAACTACTATAGCTATAGCACACTGAATGCAAAACTACTGTTGTTTCATTCCCAATGTTGGGTGACAAAAAGGACTGTTGTGGGTTGACCATGGCTTAATGCCAGGTGCCCACCAAGCCGCTTTGTCACCCTCCTCCTCAGCAGGATGGGGAGGGGAGAAAATAAGATGGAACAAAACCCCCAAACTTGTGGGTCGAGAAAAAGGCAGTTTAACAGAAACAAAGCAAAAAAGCTTCAGTGTGCAATTTGCAAGAAGCACTGAAAAAGGGAATGTCCTCAAAATAAAAGATACAGACAGGGTCCTAGACAAACTCTGTCCTGAGAGAAGGAGAATTCTTTATAGATGGAGTTACTTACTCGTGGACAGGATTCAGATCAACGGGGACTGGGGGCACACAGTATCCCCAGTAGAGCCCATAGTCACATTAAAGTTGGGGAATAAAAAAGTAGATAACAGGGTGGCATGCTCTGTTTTGAATATTTGAAAGTATATGGTTAGTAATCAGAGTTTAACAGTTGTTGGTGCCACAGGGGAAAGGAAAATTAGGCCTTTCTTTTGCCCAGTAAAGTGTGGATTTGGGCTCACGTGTTTTTACACACACATTTTTGTATATACCGGATTGCCCTATTCCCCTATTGAGAAGAGATCTCTTGAGTAAATTAGAAGCCAAAATAATTTTTAAGGATGGAGACATACAATTGCTTTTGCCTGAATCAAGGGTCATAGAGGTGAAAATTTTTATGTTACAGGACATCCCGAAAGGGAATGAGATTCCACAAGAAGTAGAGGATGCCATCATACCCTTGGTTTGGGCTGGAGAGGTACCAGGTCAGTCTAAAGCAGCAGAACCAGTGCAGGTAACGTTCAAAGAAAGAGCAACTCCGGTAAGGTAAAAATCATTACCCTATAACACTGGAAGCAAGAAAAGATTTAGAGAAAATAATTGAAAATTTTATGCAGTATGGATTATTAGTAGAATGTGACTCCGAGTACAATACTCCAATCCTACCTGTAAAGAAACCAGGAGGGGGAGAGTACGGGTTGGTATAAGATTTAAGGGCTATAAATTCAATAGTGCAAGACATGCACCCAGTGGTGGCCAACCCGTACACTCTGCTAACAGCTTTAAAAGAAAAGCAAAAATGGTTTACAGTATTAGATCTTAAGGATGCCTTCTTTTGCATATCTCTAGAGAAAAATAGTCAGGTATTATTTGCCTCTGAGTGGGAAAATCCTACAATGGGACAGAAGATACAGCTCACATAGACAGTGTTGCCGCAAGGGTTCAAAAATAGCACAACTATATTTGGAAATCAATTAGCCAAAGAGCTGGATATTTGGAAAAAAGGCAACCCTGAAGGATGGATACTCCAATATGTGGATGACATGCTGCTGGCAGCAGAAACATTCTTGGAAAGCCTAAAAATGACCATTAGCCTATTGAATTTTTTGGGTCAAGTTGGCTACCAAGTGTCCAAAAGGAAGGCCCAAATTGGAAAAGAAATGGTAAATTTATTTGGGCTTTGAGATCTTACAGGGATGTCACAGATTGGGAACTGAATGGAAGGAGGCAATCTGCCAGACGCTGGAACCCAGGAATGCCAGAGAACTGAGAACTTTCCTCAGAATGGCTGGTTGGTGTCAACTGTGGATTCTCAGCTACGGACTTATGGCAAGACCTCATTATGACAGCTTGACAGAATCAGAGGGAGGCCCACTCCAGTGGACCCCACAATGTCCAACAACCTTTCAAAACATCAAGAAGGCATTAAAGTCGGCACTGGCATTGGGCCTGTCAGACCTATCCAAACCATTTGAACTATTTGTGCACGAAAGGCAGCGTCTGGCACTGGGGGTGCTGACCCAAAGACTGGGGAATGAAAAAGACCTGTGGGATATTTTTCCAAACAACTGGACAATGTGAGTAAAGGATGGACAGGATGTCTATGAGCTGTGGCTGCAACAGTTCTCTCGATACAAGAGGCCCAAAACTTCAAAGTGGGACAACAAAGGACTGTTTATGTTCTTCATATGGTCATATCGTGTTGGAGCAAAAAGGGGGACGTAGGTTATCCCCTAGCAGAATGCTCAAGTACCAAGTTGTCCTCCTGGAAGAGGATGATGGGAGACATAAGACAACCAATGCAATAAATCCTGCTATTTTCCTCCAGTCCAAAATGGAGGACAAGGAATCCTTAGAGCCTGACTGTTTGGAAACCATAGAACAGGTGTACATTCTCTGACAACAGGCTGTTGTCAGAGGATGTAGGGAGGCAACTAGGAAAGCCAAGGCCTCCTTAGAATTAAACCTTGCCGGAGGGGACAAGGACAACAGAAAGAGCTTCTTCAAATACATGGCAGATAAAACTAACACTAGAGGCAATGTAGGCCCACTGATGAATGAGGTGGGTGCCCTGGTGACAGAAGATACAGAGAAGGCAGAGTTACTGAATGCTTTCTTTGTCTCTGTCTACTCTGCCGGAAGCTGTCCTGAGGAGCCCTTTACCCCTGAGGCCCCAGAGGAAGTTGGGACAATAGAGGAGTTTGCCTTGGTTGATGAGGACTGGGTTAGGGACCAATTAAGCAATCTGGACATCCATAAATCTATGGGTCCAGATGGGATGTACCCACGGGTGTTGAAGGAGCTGGCTGAAGTCATTGCTAGATCACTCTCCATCATCTTTGCTAAGTCGTGGAAAACGGGAGAGGTGCCTGAGGACTGGAGGAAGGCAAATGTCACTCCAGTCTTCAAAAAAGGCAAGAAGGAGGACCCGGGTAACTACAGACCGGTCAGCCTCACCTCCATCCCTGGAAAGGTGATGGAACGACTTATCCTTGGTGCCATTTGAAGGCATATCAAGGACAAGAGGGTCATTAGGGGCAGTCAACATGGCTTCACCAAGGGGAAGTCGTGCTTGACCAACCTTCTAGACTTTCATGAAGATACAACCAGGTGTCTAGGTGATGGTACAGCAGTTCCTCCCAGAAAAGTATCATACCATGCTCACTTAGCTCTACAAGGTGGAGTTTTGGGTAAGGTACTATTCAGTTGCAGAATATGTTTTTGTTGTACCACGTTAATACAAGTTGAAGGTAATCTTTGAATTTGTTTAGTCCTGACAATAGGTCTTAGATTTAAGATACTAATCATTTCACTTCACCTAGTTGCATTTTCAATAGTTGTTCCATTCCCACAAACAATAGTTTCCCAAGTTGAATTAAAAGAAGATATTATCAAAGCCTGCTGAGTTGTAACATTTATTAGTTAAGGTCTTTCATCTCCAAGATGAATCTTCGGCCCTATTCTTTTCATAAGGTGTGATAGTTTCACTTGGCTAGCCCTTGGCTAGCAGCCAACACAGCCCGAGGGGATAGGGGAGAGAATTGGGGGGCAAGGATAAGGAGGCTTGTAGGTTGAGATAAGAACAGTTTAATAATAGAAAGAAAACTTAAAATAATACTAATATTAAACTAGTAGTGATAATGATAACAGTAACAAAATATGCAAATGAGTGACACCCAATGTTATAGCTCAGCCCCCTCCTGACCGAGCCCAGCCTCTTCCCAGATAACGATCCCGGAGGAGCGACAATCCCGAATTGAAACTGCAATCCCGGCAGAGCGAGAGCCCGAGCGAAAGCCAGAGAGAGCAAGAGAGGAAGGGACCCTCACTAATATACTGGGCATGACGTGATATGATATGGAATACCCCATTGGCATATCTAACTGTCAATTAAGTCTATTAATTTAAATATTCTTCTCCCCCCTTAAATCTTGTGCTTGTGGACTAACAGAACACAAAGTCCTTCACTTCCAGTGACAAAAATGCAAACACTGGGATGTTCTCAGTGTCTCTCTCACAGCGAGTCCCAGGCTGAAAGGAAAACACAGCACAATTCTAGCTAATAATAAAAAAAAAAACCCAAACCAGAAAACTGCTCTATTTCAGCTAAAAAAACAGGATATAAGGCAACATTCCAAAGTTACACTAGTTTTGATTGTTACTTTGGTAATATTTGTTCCTTTTAAGAAGAGCCTTCCCTGAAATCCTGTTAAATTGACATTTACCTTTTTGGGTAGATACCATTCACAATTTTGGCCTGTGACGTTTATGATGGAATGGTGTTTGCAGTCCTTATTTGCCTTACAAGTAAAATTACTCTGTTTCTTAGCTAATTCACTCTTGTGCCATCCCAGCTTCCAGGTACCCTTTCCAAGGGCAATGTTCAAACTTCCTGGATTTGCAGGCCTTAAAGGCCAGCTTGGCGTAAAAGCATTAGTTGGAGTCATTATGCTTATCCCAAACACGATTGTTAGCATCGGGAAAATTTTAATATTGTCGGTGCTGTGGGTTTTGACGTCCATGTCTTCCCAGGTGCTTTCTTCACTTGGGAATAGTGAATCCAGGCAGGTTGCTCTCCAATTTTGATTGCAGTGAAAGTTATTAGCAACATCTGGAATGGTCCATTCCACTTCTCTTCCAATGGTAGACCTGAAAAACCTTTTACATATAACCAGTCTCCTGGTTTAAAAGGATGAATTGGCTGATCTAGGCCCTTAACTCTAGTTTCCCAAATTGCTTTGTTAATTCTATTTAATTGATTTCCTAGAAAAATCATGTATTTTTGTAAATATCTGTATTGGGTCTGGCTGAGATGGAGTTAATTTTTACCCATAGCAGCCCTCAGAGTGCTGTGTTTTGTATAGAAAGGTGTTGATAACACACCAGTGTTTTGGTTACTGCCAAGCAGTGCTAGCACAGCACCAAGGCTGTCTCTCCAACATTTTTCCCCCTACAAGTAGGCTGGGGGTGGGGAAGGTCTTGGGAGGGGACATAGCCATCTGACCCAAACTGACCAAAGGGATATTCCATACCATATGACCTCTGCTCAGAAATAAAAGCAAGGGGAACAGAGGGGGGAGGGGGGGCATTCATTATTTATGTTTGTCTTCGGGGGTAACTGCTATGCATATACTGAAGCCCTGCTTCCCAGGAAGTGGCCAGACATCACCTGCTGATGGGAAGTAGAGAATAAATATTTTGCTATTTTGCTTCTGCGAGCGCAGCTTTGCTTTGCTTCTATTAAACTGCCTTTGTCTCGACCCACAAGTTTGGGTTTTTTTTTCCATCTTATTTTCTGCCCTCCCCATTCTGCTGAGGAGGGGGCTGATAGAGTGGCTTGGTGGGCACCTGGCATTCAGCCATGGTCAACCCACCACAATATCCTTCACCTAGTTGGTTTAGATCTTGTCCTTGATATTGGAATTGATAAGGCCTACCATACAGGATCTCAAATGGACTTAAATTTTCCTTAGACCTTGGCTTAACTCTTATTCTAAGCAAATCAACTGTTGTTTTATCAAATGATTCATTTTCTCAACTTTTCCACTCACCTGTGGTCAATAAGGAGTGTGCAATTGCCAATTAATTTTCAACATTTTATTGACTTGTTGCACTACCACAAAAAGGAATATCTCTGTCCGAAGATATTACAGCAGGTATTCCCAATCGAGGTATTATCTCATGTAGCAACACTCGTGTGACCTCTCTTGCTTTATTTGTTCTGCAGAGAAAAGCTTCTGGCCGACCTGAAAAAGTATTGGTTAGTACCAACAAATACCAATAACCCCCTTTTATTGGGAGTTCAGAAAAATCTATTTGCTGTTGTTGTCCCGGGATATCACCCTGTAGTGGGTCTGGCTGGGATGGAGTTGATTTTCCCCGTGGCAGCCCTCAGAGTGCTGTGTTTTGTATTTGGTGGCTCGAGGGGTGTTGATAACACAGCAGTGTTTTGGTTACTGGTGAGCAGTGCTAGCACAGCACCAAGGCTGTCTCTCCAACATTTCCCCCAGTAGGCTGGGAGGGGGGAAGGTCTTGGGAGGGGACACAGCCAGGACAGCTGACCCAAACGGACCAAAGGGATATTCCATACCATATGACGTATGCTCAGAAATAAAAGCAAGGAGAACAGAGGGGGAAGGGGGGGCATTCGTTACTTCCGTTTGTCCTCCGGGAACCGCAACGCGTATGAAGCCCTGCTTCCCGGGAAGTGGCCAGACATCGCCTGCTGATGGGAAGTAGAGAGTAAATATTTTGTTCTTTTGCTTCTGCGCGCGCAGCTTTGCTTTGCTTCTATTAAACTGCTTTTGTCTCGATCCACGAGTTTGGTTTTTTTGTGTTCCATCTTATTTTCTCCCCTCCCCATCTTGCTGAGGAGGGGGGTGATAGAGTGGGCTTTGGTGGGCACCCAGTATCTAGCCAGGGTCAACCCACCACAGTCTTTTTTGGCGCACAACGTGGGGCACGAGACAACAACAGTTTTACATTCAGCGTGCTTTAGCTGCAGTAGTTATTAAGCAGTGAGCTCCTGTGCAGGTCACGGAGTTGTTTTTTTTCCTTTCTCTGCTGGTAGCATTGCTTATCTCTGTTTCTGCTCAGTTTGGGAACATGTTGATAACAGGAACAGCTATGGGCTTCATGCTGACATTCGTAGTTTTGCTGTGCTGGGGGAGCTATTCTGTGGGGAGGATGAAGGAACTCGGGAGTGTGCTGGTACAAATAGTGACTATGTGCTTATTCCTGGCGCTGATGGCCTTACTGTGCTTGGGGAGCTATCTTGTGGAGGAGACAAGAGAATACATCTCCTTTTCCCTACCTGAAGTTAATGTAGATGGCTTTATTATGCAGGCTCCCGAGGTCCTTGTTCACCCTTATGTGAGCTGTTTATTACTGCTTAGTAATACTATTGGAATATTATGGTTTTTGTGGAGTATAGTCTCGTCCTGGTGTAGGAGAAGGCAGCTTTTGGGTGATGAAATACCGAAAAGTGCCCTGAAGCGTCCGGTCCCTGGGTGGCAGGGTGTGTGGAAGGATTTGGGCAGGTTCTTAGGACGGTTATCACCTCCTATAGCCTGGGATTTTACACCTGAAGAAGCACACAACCCTGGCAAACTAGCACGTCACCTGATGGAGGGGTGCCTGGTCTACCCCAATGAAAACCAGCAGCTTCTAGCACTGTACTGGGGCTTGGCCTGTGCCTATCGAGCCACAGTTCAGTACTCTCAGAGGACTGTGGTTGAGGCAGGGACCCAGACCACATCCGAGGACACCATGGTTGAGACAGGGATCCAAACAGCAATAACTACAGTAATCGCCCCAGTGGTGAAAAAGAAACAGTGGACAAGGAGAACCACTGGTCCATATCATCGATTAGTGAGGGCAGAGGAAGAAGGGGATCAAGAAGCCGGTCCTTCTATGAGGAACTTGGAGGAAGGAGTGAGAGAACTAAAACAAGAAGCAGAAACTACCCGGTCCCTGACCTCATCAGAACTTCGAGACATGCGGAAAGATTACAGCCGCCAGCCAGGTGAGCGGATTGCTGCCTGGCTGCTCCGATGCTGGGATAATGGGGCCGACAGCCAGCAATTGGAAGGAAGGGAAGCCCAGCAGCTGGGATCCCTTGCTAGAAACCGTGGGATTGAGAGAGGAATTGGAAGAGAGGCGGCAATTTGCAGTCTCTGGAAACGGCTCCTCTCTAGTGTGAGAGCTCGCTATCCGTTCAAAGATGACCTTATGAATTCCCCAGGAAAGTGGACTACAGCAGATGAGGGTATCCAGTATCTGAGAGAACTGGCAGTGCTGGAAGTAATTTATAGTGATCCTGACAATGATGAGAACTCCAAAGATCCCGAGGATGTCCTGTGCACACGGGCTATGTGGAGGAAGGTAATCCGGGGTGCCCCAATGCCATATGCTAATAGCTTGGCGGCAATGTATTCTCCCGATGTTGAGACACTAACTGTGGAAAGAGCGTCTTCATGGCTTCAAAACTTCGAAGAGAATCTCTGTACCTCCTCGTCCCTACGGGCCAGCACCGTGGCTGTCAAAGGCATGCCGAGGAATCAATCCTCTCCTGCTCCAGTCAGAGGGAAAGGGAGCCCCCGACGTATGCCACGTGGTGCACTCTGGTTCTTGTTGCGTGACCAGGGGGAAGACATGAGGAAGTGGGATGGTGAACCCACCTTTAAACTGGAGGCCCGTGTACGCGAATTGAAGGGGAAAACAGCCGTTAAGAAAGGACCAATTAAGAAGGCTGTCAGTGTAATTGGTGCTGACACCCAGGAAGGTGTTAAACGATCTTCCAGACATAGAAAAACTGAAATCACCTCCCTCGACCCTGGTGAGGGGACGTCTGGTCTGGCACTACAAAGGTCAGACAGCGAATACTCTGATGAAGAACAGGAGTAGAGGGTCCCTGCCTTCGGCCAGGAGGAGGAAAGGGACGATCGTGTATATTGGACTGTGTGGATCCGATGGCCTGGCACATCAGGTCCACAAAAGTATAAGGCTCTGGTTGACACTGGCGCACAGTGTACCTTGATACCATCACAATACAAGGGCACAGAACCCATCTGGATATCCGGAGTGACAGGGGGATGCCAAGAATTGTCTGTGTTGGAGGCTGAAGTGAGCTTGACGGGAGACAAATGGGAAAAGCATCCCATTGTGACTGGCCCAGAAGCCCCTTGCATCCTTGGCATCGACTATCTCAAGAGAGGGTACTTTAAAGACCCAAAGGGGTACAGATGGGTTTTTGGTGTGGCCACTGTGAACACAGACAAGGTCAAGCAGCTGTCTACCCTGCCTGGCCTCTCAGAAGATCCCTTTGTTGTGGGATTGCTACAAGTTGAAGAACAACAGGTGCCAGTTGCCACCAGGACAGTGCACAGGCGGCAATATCGTACAAACCGAGACTCCTTGGCTCCCATCCGTGAACTGATTCATCAACTGGAGAGCCAAGGAGTCGTCAGCAAGACTCATTCACCTTTTAATAGCCCCGTATGGCCAGTGCAAAAGTCTGATGGAACGTGGAGATTAACAGTAGACTATCGTGGCCTGAATGAAGTGACACCACCACTGAGCGCTGCTGTGCCGGACATGTTAGAGCTCCAATATGAATTGGAGTCCAAGGCAGCCAAGTGGTACGCCACCATAGACATTGCCAATGCGTTCTTCTCCATTCCTTTGGCACCAGAGTGCAGGCCGCAGTTTGCTTTCACCTGGAGGGGTGTCCAGTACACCTGGAATCGACTGCCCCAGGGGTGGAAACACAGCCCCACCATTTGCCATGGACTGATTCAAAATGCACTGGAAAAGGGTGATGCCCCTGAACATCTACAATACATTGATGACATCATCGTATGGGGCAATAAGGCAGAAGAAGTGTTTGAGAAGGGAAAAAGAGTAATTCAGATTCTTCTGAGAGCTGGCTTTGCTATTAAGAAAAGCAAGGTCAAGGGACCTGCACAAGAGATTCAGTTCTTGGGAATCAAATGTCCAATTGTCCCAGTCTTTGCTCTATTTGAAGTATTAGGATTATTTCTTAGACAAATTTCGCATTGCTGAGTGACTTGTTTAACTGTCGTGTATAAGTTATGACCTATCAGTCTTTCATTCAAATAATTATATATAGCGTCAGCTCCCATGTGTTTTATTATGTTCCCACGTGACTAGTTTCCATAGAATGTTAAAGTGTATTATATATATGTCCATCAGACGTATATGCCCATCCATCTGTTTGTTCCTTCCCTCACAGATTATTAATTAAATCCCTATCTTCTTTAGAATAGCTCACAAATTTTGGCTCTAAATTTAGGGTCTGAAGTTTACCATCTGGAATCAAGTTTAGTGCCATAGTTTTGGTTCATTCTGCAGCCTGTCTGGCTTCATAGTCTGCCAATTTATTCCCAATTTCCTGTTCAGTGTTACCTTTTTTATGTCCTCTATAGTGCATTACAGCTATTTTTTCTGGTAATTTCACAGCTTCTAAAAGTTGTAGAATTTCTTTAACATGGAGTAAGTGGGTAGTGTTGATCATGCAATGGGCTTGGGCTTGAATGGGAAACTTCAGCTGCCCAGGAGTCCTAGAAGAGATCATGAACTGGACAGAAGTCAGAGATTTCAGAGCATCACTCAAGGAGATGACCCATTCCCAAGAGGTCCCACTGTATAATAAATTACCAGAAAAAGAGACGCAATATGCTCTACTTACCAATGTCATATTATGGGAAACCATCGGAGCTGGAAAGCTGTTGTGTGGAGTCCCACAGGACAAGTCCCAGAAAATACTTAAAGAAAAGATGAATTGAGTCAGTTTGCAGAAGTAAAATCCATCAAGCTGTCCCTAGATACTGCTGAATGAGAAAAGTGGCCAGTACTCTGTCTCTATACTGACTTATGGAGGGTGGCAAATGCCCTGTAGGGGTGGCTACAGCAATGGAAGCAGACCAACTGGCAGCACAGAGGTAAACACATCTGGGCTGCTGTACTGTGGAAAGACGTTGCTGCCCAGGTAGAAAACATTGCTGTAAAGGTACATCATGTAGATGCTCACATGCCCAAGACCTGTCCCACCAAAGAACATTGAAACAATGAGCAGGTAGATCAGGCTGCTGGAACTGAAGTGGCTCAGGTGGACCTGCACTGGGAGCATAAGGGTGACTGGGTTTTTGATATGGTGAGACCTGGCAAATTGACTGTATTGCATCACTTCCACTAGCTTGCCAAGGCAAGTGTTACGAGCTCACCATGGCAGAAGCAACTACCAGGTGGCTAGAAATATACCCTGTTAACCATGTCACTGCCCAAAACATAATTTTGGGCCTTGAAAGACAACTTATTTGGCGACACAGTACCCCAGAAAGAACTGAGTCAGACAATGGAACTAATTTCTGAAATAGCCTCATAGACTCCTGGGCCAAGAAACATGGCATTGATTGGGCGTATCACATTCCCTATCACACACCAGCCTCCAGAAAGACCAAACAATATAATGAACAGTTGAAGACTATGCTGAGAGCATTGTGCATCCGGGCATTTTCCTTGGGGAAAAGCCAAACCCATTCATACTATTGCTTTTGTTCAAGGACGGAGGTGAGTAATGTGGAAGGATGGGGAAATCTGGTGTGTGCCTCAAGCAGATTTAACCTTGAGGCAGGATAACCCATGATTTGGTTGGATGTGATAGGAAGTACTACAGCAGGAATCACCTGAACCAAAAGATAACAAGCCTTGAAAGAAGTTGGGCAAGTGCAGCAGTGACCCAACCTGAGTTGGTTTTGGTGCTCAGTAACTCAACATGACATGCCATCTTTTCTGTCCTGGGCAACCACCATAACAGATGGAACACAAGTCAAGGACTAAATGAGCTCGATGAACATTTTAGGGACATTTTATGGGGGTGATCCATAGACTAAGGAGATTATATCTGTGTATGTAACAAAGGATGGGAAAGCAGGAGAAGGGACAGTGGTTAATCAGGATGTATTGTATAGTGTAGGACCTGAGCATGATGTAAATGGTATGGAATAAGGGGTGGAGATTGTACTGGGTCTGGTTGGGATGGAGTTAATTTTCTTCATAGCAGCTTATATGGTGCTGTGTTTTGTATTTGCAACCAAAACAGCATTGATAACACACCAATGTTTTGGCTATTGCTGAACAGTGTTCGCATAGAGACAAGGCTTTTTCTGTTGCTCACTCTCCTCCCCTGTCGGCGGCGACGGGAGAAATGCCCATTCTGTAATGTCGGCAAATCCCTCTTTATTATTAGAAAGCTGCATGTTATATACACTTCTACTTCCGTACACGTATTCAGACACTACGAAGCTAATTACCATTGGCTAATTGCACTAATCACATATGACCTCTCAGTCCAAGTGGTTCGCTTTTATCTCAGTTCGTGTTCACTTCCTAGGCGTCATGTCCTATTTTTCTCAGGGATCCATCTTCTTTGATGTTTACCATTCCTCCACGCAGACACATTGCTTTCTTATCGCCGAAAGAGGCCTAGCTAGTATTACAGCCAGCACTGACTTTACTCTAAGAACAAAGACATTCAGAAATCCTGTTTTTCCTTATATTCTAACTTAGCTAGATTTTCTCATAACCCTTATTTTATAGACAATTTTCGATAATGTTGCCCACACTCCCCCAGCAAGTATGTTGGGGGTATTCAAGAAGTTGGGAGGGGACACAACCAGGACAGTTGGCTTAAACTGACCAAAAGGATATTCCATGCCATATAGCATCATGCTGAGCAATTAAAAACTGTGGGAAGGTTTTTGGTAGGTAGCCATTGCTCAGAGACCGACATTAGTCTTCTTGTGGGAGGTGGTAAGTGATTGCATTTGTATCAGTTGTTTTGGGGTTTATTTTCTTTCTTTTTTTGTCTTCTTTCATTTGCTTGTTAAATGATCTTTTTCTTGATCCATGAGATTTTTCTTTTGCTCTTCCTATTCCCTCTCCTGTCCTGCTGGTCAGGGGAGCAAGTGAGTAGCTGTGTGGTACTTAGCTGATGGCTGGGGTCAAGCCACCACAAAAAGATATGATTAAAAATGTGCTGCATTTATGTTGGGGATGCACCTTTGTGTACAGGACTCTTTTGGATTGGAGACTGAGAGACCAACTTTGGGTTCAAGAAGGGGAGAGACAAATAGCTGGTCTAGAGGACTCTAATGGCTTACTTGAGGAGGTGTTGCTCTCAGCACAGGCTACTGAAGATACTGCCTATGAGGCTGCCAAAAAGTGGTGCAGTTGTCTGCCAAGAAACTGGCAGATTTCCAAGTGAGGCTCAAGGAAGGCAAATAGCTGACACCAAAGTGGCAGCCATTTGTGCCCAAGGGTGATACCTGGGGGACTGAAATGGATTATATATTCTTCATTTATTATGACTGAGGATGAGGGAAACCCATATCCATCACAAGAAAACACTCCTTTAACTCAGACTAGGAACTGAAAAAGATAGGCACCAGGATGATTAATGTGAACGGAAGGGTGGGCCAACAACAGTGATGGGGATCATACCAGTCCGTCCACCTCTGAGGGTGCACTGGAAGAAGATGAGGAAACTGAAACCATGCCATCTTAATATAGTACTGAATTATGAGAGCTAAAGATTTATTATAGGTGAGGAGTAGAAGAAAATCTGTCAATCTGGCTATTACTGTTCTGGGATGTGGGCACCAACAGCTTGGAGCTAGATAACCAGGAGGTGTGGTGGATGGGATCTCCATCCAATGACAGAGCCATTGACAGTGCAATCAGACCTTCTAGTGAAATGAATTTACAGCATAGAATCCTTGCTGGCGAGAGGAATTCCTTCTGGATATATGCATCCATAAAGAGTGGCATACAACTGAAGAATGGATTCAGAGGTTAAGGAAATGAGCAGTGGATGGTGTATGAAGTGATGGGCAGCTGTTTTGCACCACAATGTGCTAATTTGTTATGATCCCAGTAAGAAATGCACTCGGAGTCTGCAAAGTATCACTTTAAATGCTATTTATTGGAGCTAACAATGTGAGGAAAGAGAGGACAGATGTGTTGATGACACAAAATTGGGAGGAGTAGCTGATACACCAGAGGGTCATGCTGATACCCAGACGGACCTGGACAGGCAGGAGAAATGGGTTGACAGGAACCTCATGCAGTTCACCAAGAGGAAGTGCCAAGTCCAGCACCTGGGGAGGAACAACCCCAGGCACCAATATATGCTGGTGAGGACACATCTGGAGTACTGTGTCAAGTTCTGGGCTCCCCAGTGCAAAAGATACATGGACATACTGGACAAAGTCCAAGTGAAGGGCCACAAAGATGATTAAGGGACTGGAGCATATCTCCTATGAGAGAGCTGGGAATGTTTAGCCTAGAAAAAAGAAGGCTCAGGGAGAAGGTTATCAATGTATATAAATAATTGAAGGGAGGGTGGAAAGAAGACGGAGCCAGGCTCTTTTTCTGAGCACTGGAACAGATTGCCCAGAGAGGCTGTGGAGTCTCCCTCCTTGGAGATATTCAAAAGCTGTCTGGACATGGCCTGGACAACCAGCTCTAGGTGGCCCTGCTTAAGCAGGGCAGTTGGACAAGATGACCTCCAGAGGTCCTACCCAACCTCAACCATTCTATGATTCTGTGACAGTACAGATAATCTTGCATCCCTTCAAATGCTGTGAATCCCAAGATGCGCAGCATCAAATGGGCATCCAATTAGGCCGCAACATGCTGTGCAGATCCTGTCCATGGAAGAGTTACCCCATTTTGGTCATTTGAGCTCTTCTAGGATTTCCTTACAAGAAAACAAACCTATTCGCTATTTCTACTGTCAAACAGAAGGAATGTTCACATGAGAACTTCTTGCTGCACTTTCATATAAAGACAAGGACACACAGGTGGAGTAATCATCATAACCAAGTGGGAGCTGCCTGAAGGTTCCTCTGTTAAAATGAGCAGACTGTGTTTGTCCTGTGGCCAAGAAAATTGTGCAGCACAATAAAGGCCCGAAGGCCATGCTATATGTGCAACATAGTGCAGCACAGCACAACACAGGCTTGGGCCTACTCAGATTAACTGCTATGTGGATTGCTCCTCAATGTTCAGTGATCTTCCAGTCAGGATCACTATATTGCACCCCTTGATCCACATACAACTGCATTTTTTTAAAGATATTCTAAGTTTCAGTTTATATCCGTAATCCCAGCTAAGGGCCAAATTCCCATGCAGCTGCTCACATACTCTCTCTCCTCAATAGATCTAGAGGAAAAAATAGGATTGAAAAAAACTTGTGGGTCAAGATAAAGACAGGGAGATCACTTATCAATTACCATCACAAGCAAAACAAACTCAATTTGGTGAAAATTAATTTAATTTATTGCAAATTAAAATAGATTTGGGTAGTGAGAGACAAAAATTAAGACAATACCTTCTCCCTCCCTTCTTCCCAGGCTCAGCTTTACTCCATACTCCTCTACCTCCCCACCCCATCATCGTTGAGGGGTTACAGTCAGTTCATAACAGTTCCTCTCTTCTGCTCCTTCCTTCTCACACTTTTCCCCTGCTCCAGCATGGACTGGAGTTCTTGTCAGGAAAATCTGATGTATAGTGGGTTCTCTTTGTACTGTAGTCCTGTCAGGAAATATCCAACTGCTCCTATGTGGGGTCCTTCATGGGCTGCAGGAGAATCTCTGCTCTGGTGCCATGAAGCCCCTCCTCTCCCTCCTCCTTCTCTGACCTTGGTGTTTGTACTGCTGTTTCTCACTCTTATTTTCCTTTTCTGTCTCTGCAGTGTTTTTAGCTGTTTCTTAAATATGTTTTCACAGAGGTGTCACTGACTTCACTGATTAGCTCAGCTTTGGCCTGCAGTGGGTCCCTTGCACAGCTGGCTGGATCTGGCTGTCTGTAGAACAGGGCAGTCCCTGGTCACTTCTCACAGAAGCCACTCCTGCAGCACCGCCAGTACAAAATCTTGCCATGTAAACCCAATACATATATAAAATGTGGTTACTTCAAATAATACAAGAGTAATGAGAATTAAAAAAATATTGGTTGTGAGAATAACTGCAGAATAGCAGTGATATTAGGGCTAGGACCACCAGATAAGTCCCACCATTGAGCTCTACCTCTTGTCCCATGTCCTCTAAGACATGGTGGTGCAAATTTCATCAGTCAGCTGCTTGTGTGATGTAATAGACAAGGAGGAGCTTTGGTGCAGCTGGAGTGCAGAGGTGCCCAGCATTTCATGTTTGTTGATACACAGTATGCAGTGAGAGAAAGCAGTAGTGTGAAGCTCCATATAGTAGCTTTGAATGAGATAAAACAAAGGAATATTATTTTATGTACAACTTGGGAGGGGTGTCTCCTCTAGTATCTTGAATTAGTTCTGCATATTGACTGCTATCCCCCCTCTACCTTCCACCATCTCTCCCCCTTAACATATTTGACTAATCCGTCTGTGAACCAGGCACACTGTTGTTGCTAAGAGGTAAGATGTTAAAATGGTGGGACTTCCTGAACCCAAGCAGGGGTTAACAGTGCCAGATTAGCTTGAATCACATCTGTCAATCCCATTAGGGCTATTTTTTCCTGAAAGGCACTGATTTTGCAGGGACCTGGTTTTGCTTAACTATACCATTCCCATTTTACAATGCTCAGTTGTTGTGCTCTCTGCAGATTAATTTCCCAGCCATGCCTTCCCCGCCCCCTCCCTTCCATCCCAACATCCTGCTCAGTAGATGCAGTCAGCAAAGTGTCACCAATGTAATGGGACAACTCACACTTTGGGGACAGGCTGCATTTCCCCAAGTGCTGAGCCACAATCCCCAGACAAGGCATGGGCCTGTGCTGGTCTACCTGAGGCAACACAGAAACGCACACTGTTTGCCTTCCTGGGAAAAGGCATGACTCCACAGCACTAAGGATGCTGAAGGAGGCATTCACCAAGTAGGTAATTGTTGGTGCTTTAAGAGCCAAAGCTGCAGGTGGCTTCAGCCTTGAGCAATTCCTGACCTTGAGTGAAGCTAAATGAAAATAAAACAAAGCAAGAATGTGTATGGGACAAGATAAGGGATGACAGTTGTGTGCTGTAATCAGTAACCAGTTGGAAGTAAAAGAATGGCTTGTGAACAGGTGGAGTTATCCAATCATGTCAATTGTTTAGGCGCGCGTGTGATAAGGGGTAACGAATCAAAAGTGAAAGAGTGCCGCGTGCTTGGGGCGTGCTGGAGGAAAAAAGGCTATATAAGCAGTGCAAAGCTTCAGTAAAGTGTTGATGCCTGATGCCTGAACACATCCTGGTTTTGGTCATTTCATCCGCTGCAGGTAACAGCAAGCTGGGTGCTCACTCCAGCCTCTGACCACTTTGGCAAGGTGACACTATCAGGAGCAACTGCAGCCCAGGGAGGGGCAGCCGTGCTCAAGAAGCTGGTAACCTTCAGTCCCATACCAGGACCCAGGCAGTTTCATTATAGGCCAAATAGGGCTATTAAAAGGTGAATGTGTCCGTCAGAGAACCCCTGCTTCTAACTGCCGTTTAATAGTCTGAGAGGTGCCAGCATGCTCCTAGCATGTAAACTGCAGATTATATCAGTAAGCTTTTTGGCTACTAAAAAGATTCTTATGCAGCAGTCTACCTTTGATTGACACATATCAAGTAGGGATGATCCAGGTGACAGGTTCACAGCAAGTCCCCTCAATTAGCCAGGATCGTGGCTAAGATGATCCTAGGAACCAACTCCCCCAGCCTCAGCTGGGGAAGTAGGCGATACAGTCCATGGCCTAGGGGAGACTGTCACCAACTCCCTCCTTTAACTCACTCTTACTAAAGGAAACTGAAAACCCCATGAAGCAGTAGTGGGATGGGGTGTTCCTCGTATCTTGGGCATTGACTTTTTAAGGAATGAAATGAACGAGGACATCCCTTTGATATCTCAACTATGTAGTATCTTAAAAGGAGAGTCAGTAGTAGGACTACTACCTTAATCAGTGCCAGCTGCACCTGGAACAGCGCACCAATGACAGCATTGAACCAACAGAGATGCCCTTGGTCCCGTACACAGTCATATCAAAGAGCTGGAAAGTCAAGGGGTGGTTACTTGAACCCATTCACCCTTCAACAGCTCCATCTGGCCAGTGCAAAAACCCAATGGGGACTGGAGATTAATCATAAACTAACGAGGTGAGAATGAGGTAAGGTAACACCACCTTTGAGCACAGCAATACCATATAGGCTAGAGCTACAATATGAACTTCAATCAAAGAATTCTACCTGGTATGCAACCACTGACATAACCAGTTCCATTTTTGTCAATTCCCCTGACACCTGAGTGTAAACTGCAGTTTGTCTTTACCTGGAGAGGAGTACAGTACTCCTGGAACCATCTGCCACAAGGATGGAAGCATAGCTTCACCATCTATTACAGACTTATAAAAAAGGTTTTGGAGGAGGCCAGTGCCCCAGATCACTTACAGTACATTGATGACATCGTAGTATGGGGAAATATCACTCAAGTGGTGCATAACAAAGGCAAATTGAAAACAGTTTGCAAGTGTGCAAGTATGACAAAGTCAAACTGGAATTTTACTAAATGCAGGATTTGCAATCAAGATGGATAAAGTGAAGAAATCTGCATAAAAAATACAGTTTTTGGGTGTCAAATGGCAAGATGGGTGCCATCCCATTCCTACTCATGACTGACAAGATTGTGGCAATGGCGCCACTAACCAATGAAAAGTAAACATAAGGTTTTTTTGAAATGGTGAGATTTTGGCAAATGCATGTGCCCAGGTACAGTCAGCTCATGAACCTACCATACCAAGTCACCAGGTGTATTGGGATAAATTGCAGGGTTTGTGTTGGCAACTTTGTTGAAAAATTAGCTATAAAATAAGGGTTATGAGAAAATCTAGCTATGTTAGAATATAAGGGAAAACAGGATCCTCTGCATGTCTGTATTCTTCAAGGCTGTAATACTAGCTAGGCCTCTTTCGGCTGTGTGCTAGTGAAGATAACAAAGAAATGTCAAGGACTTGTGAAAGTAATAAACATCAAAGAAGATGGATCCCAGCTGGGAAGGACTGGGAAGGACTGGGAAGGACTGAGAGGATCAGGAAGTTACACCGAGGAAGTGAACCCGAACCGAGATAAAAGTGAACCACTTGGACTGAGAGGTCATATGTGATTGATGTTATTAGCCAATGGTAATTAGCTTCGTAGTGTCTGAATACGTGTACGGAAGTAGAAGTGTATATAACATGCAGCTTTCTGATAATAACGAGAGACTTGCCGCCATTATAGAATTGGGCATTTCTCCCGTCGCCGCCGACAAATGGTGACCCCTGACGTGATAACACTGACGTGATAACATCAACGTGATACTAAGGACGTGATAACATCAACGTGATACTAACGACACGATACCACCGATGTGTCTCGAATTTCTAGCAGCGTAATTTCACCAGCACCTAAGGGGTTACAGGTCCCTCCGAGAAAGAAACGGCAAAAGCGTGCAAAGAAGGTACGCCGTGAAAGGGACGGTAAAAGCATTCAAGAGACGCCGAAAACTTCAGGTGAGCGTACAGACGTAACCTGACTGGTACCACGGTCCGGCGATGTTGTGGTTCGGGTCCTACTGCAGCGGGACAGCAGTAAGCATACGGAAATAAATATGCCGTGCCCCAAATGAACGTAGAGACGTTGTTTGGCTAATAAAATGTTGCCGAAACCTCAAGAAGACTGCGAAAACAACGCTATTAAGAGATTAAGAGGCAAGCAACATATTATTATTTATTTACCTGCTTCGTAAGAAAAAAGCAGAGTAAAGATATAGATTTAAAGAAAGAGCTCCTTAAAATTGGTGATATGTTGTGGGAAGCAGCTATAGATAGAGAGAAAACTGCAAAGAAGCTAGAGAAAGCATGGAGAGTGATTTATAACAACTTGTTACAGTATCAGGCGGAGCAGAGAGCTCCCTTACAAACATCAGCTGCTTGCGATCAGAACAAAGTGTATGATACTGGCTGGAGAATCTTTCCATGCTGCCTGCTGTTTCCACGGTTTATCAGCGGCGCTGGTGGAGGGATCAAGTTTCTCATCTCTCCCACCTCCGGAGCAGCGAGAGCGCATTTTCCGCTTTTCTCCCTTCCCCCTCCCGCGGCGACGGTGGCTCGGAGCAGCGGCAGCGAAACTGCGCACGAAATCAGCGAGCAGTGCAGAAAGAACCCGGCGGGAGGGCATTCCCCCGCTCTCCCCGGCGAAAAAAGAGCTGCGCAATGACCGGGACCGGCGATTCAAAAATGGCGCCGAGCCGCCTCCTTCCCCCCTCTGCTTTTCTCCCCCTCCTCCTTCCCCCCTCCGTTTCTCTCCCCCCTCCCTTCTCCCCCTCCTTCTCCCTCCTCCTTCTCTCCGCTTTTCTCCCCCTCCGCTTCTCTCCCCCTCCCTTCTCCCCCTCCTTCCCCCCTCCGCTTCTCAGCGGTGAACAGCGGTTTCTGTGACAACGGCATACCAGGACCTGTCGAGCAACATCCCTGCATTAAGCAACCAGGACCTGTCAGACCGCATTCCTTGCGAGAGGGTTTTCACCCCCCCTCCCTGCCGTTTTCTCTGAGGCTCCTTAAAGTGACCACCCTGTATTTTACACTTCTGAAACTTATGGTTTAAAGTTATACTATTTAGAGTTAACTTGTAGCAAATAGTTAATAGTTTATGATTTAACATTGCATGATTCTAATTATTGTATGATTAGTATATTGTTGAAGTGGTTAAAATTGTTTAAAATGTTAAAAAAAAAAAAAAAAGGGGGAGAGGAAAGGGTCTTAAAGAGTCTTAAAGAGTCTTAAGTTTATAGTTATAGTCTTAAGTTTATAGTTATTATTGCTTTAAGATTTTGTTAATTTGCATTGTTTTAAGACCTTAAGCTGTATCCTTTTAGAGTCTTATAAGTGTTTTTGTATAACTTTAAAAGCTTTTAGGATATGTAGGTATTGATAGCATTATCACATTTAATTAAACACAATTTTAGCAGCTATATAATCAGATATAATCAAATGATAATTTTAAGCACTATAGAAATGCTATGCTAGCTTTTAGATTTGTTTTCATGGTCTCACAGTCTATTTTCAACAAACAAGCTCACACGAAGTGGTCAATTCCTTTCACCTGACTGCAATGATTAAGCAGAGCTATGAGAACTTACGGCTCAATTTTTTGCCACACTAGTCCCTGGAATGGACACGATCCATGCCCTTATAATAATTGGTAAATTGGCATATTGGATAGTCAAAAAGTCTAATGTTACCACACAGATTTTGGCTGAATTAGCCCAGGACATAGGTAGCCTGAGGCACCAAATTTTACAAAATAGAGCATCAATTGATTTTCTGCTATTGGCCTAAAGTCATGATTGCAATGATTTTGAAGGCATGTGTATTTAATTGGCATTAGTGGCATATTCTGCTACCCTGTTCAATCAGTTTGCTTACAAAATTTGGTTACAAAAATAATTTTTAGAACACAAGTCAATCAATCCTTTTAAACAAAAACAAAACAGGGGAAATGTTGGCAACTTTGTTGAAAAATTAGCTATAAAATAAGGGTTATGAGAAAATCTAGCTATGTTAGAATATAAGGGAAAACAGGATCCTCTGCATGTCTGTATTCTTCAAGGCTGTAATACTAGCTAGGCCTCTTTCGGCTGTGTGCTAGTGAAGATAACAAAGAAATGTCAAGGACTTGTGAAAGTAATAAACATCAAAGAAGATGGATCCCAGCTGGGAAGGACTGGGAAGGACTGGGAAGGACTGAGAGGATCAGGAAGTTACACCGAGGAAGTGAACCCGAACCGAGATAAAAGTGAACCACTTGGACTGAGAGGTCATATGTGATTGATGTTATTAGCCAATGGTAATTAGCTTCGTAGTGTCTGAATACGTGTACGGAAGTAGAAGTGTATATAACATGCAGCTTTCTGATAATAAAGAGAGACTTGCCGCCATTATAGAATGGAGCATTTCTCCCGTCGCCGCCGACAGGTTTGGGTAGCAGGAGGCTGCATGGGTGACCTCTGTGGGAGGAGGCTATGAACTGCCCTGTGCCAGTCACAACTTGTTCCAGATGGCTCTGAAACTGATGGAAACAAGTCACTGCAAAACAAAACTTGAACCGGTCAGAGGAGCATACAGTGCCTCTGTTCAAACATTTTTAAGAAAGAGTAGTAGCCACTAGGGTAGGACACACAAAAGGAGATATGTGAGAGGACACATAAAAAGGTGATATGTGAGGAGATATGTGAAGAGACATGTGAGGAGAAAACAAGAGGAAGTGCAGGATACATGTAGAAGAAGACATTGTTGGGGACACAGTTGGAGATGCACTTTTAGAAGGAGGCACTCCATGCTAAAGGAGGTACAACTCTGAGGAGAATGTAGCTCATAGAGGATTGTGGGAAAACAACGGAAGATTGGAGAGAAGAAGTATAAACACATTCAAGTGACCTGCAGCTGAGGTGTAGAAAGACACATATATCATACTAATTGCTGCTTAGCCTTGTGTGTTGGACAAGTAGAACATCGGTATTCAGATAACATAGGCCCGTGATAGACATAGAGGCATCCTATCGAACATGCTTGAGATTCCTGTTCTGCTATAGGAAAGATCAAAGCACAGTGGAAAACTATACTTGTGTGAATCCCTGAAATACAGGTGAAAACAGCAGGTTCAGTGATCCAAGCTCAGCGGTGACCGTGTCCCCGCTTGTGTGCCAATGCCCAGGTGCGGCTTTGGCAAGGTAATGAAAATTAACTTAATCTTTGTATTTCATCCATGTTTTTGTGGTTGTTCCTGCACCTTGCCTGTGCCAGCTCACATATTTGTCATAGTCAGCAGGATCCAGGAACAGCCATGCCATGGCTGGCAAAAAAGTTGGGGACCGGGGAGGCCACGACAGTGACTCCTCATATTCTGGGATGGCCCAGTAGTAAGCACTGAACCCTGTAGTAGTTTAACTTGGTTGGCAGCCAAACACCACACAGCCGCTCGCACCACCCCCACCTTCCCCCTCCACCCAGGGAATAGGGGAGAGAATTGGAGGGGTAAAGGTAAGGAGACTTGTAGGTTGAGATAAGAACAATTTAATAATTGGAGTAAAATAAACTTAAAATAGTAATGACAATAATAATTATAACAGCAATAATAATATATATATATATATATATATATATATATATATATATATATATATAAAAATGAGTGGTGCACAGTACAATTGCTCACCACTGATAGCGATCCCGGAGGAGCAAAAAGGAACCCTGAACCCGAAACTGCAATCCTGGCAGAGCAAACCCAAGCAATTCCCAAGAGAATCCCCTCATTTTTCAGGTCAGCTCTCATTAATATACTGAACATGATTTAATATGATATAGAATATCTTATTGGCATATCCAAATGCCAATTACGGGTTTTGCTAATTGCTACGCTTCCACCCTCCCAGTCCTTTGCACTTGCAAACTACCCAAACATGATGTCCTTGTACTCTATCAACATTCTTCTCATAACAAATTCCACACTGAAACCAAAACACAGTGCTTTCTAGCTACTAAGAAGAAAAATAACTCTATCCTAGCAAAAAACAGGACACCCCCATGGCCACTTTCCTAGCTACATGGGCTCTTCTAGAAGCATGGCCTGAAATAGATGACAGGGTGGTGATTACCCCCCAGACAATTGAAATGGCTATACACAGATTACCATGGAAAGCAGCATCAGATTCTTCTCGCAAGTTAGCAGGGAGATTGTGAAGGTTATTAGTTACTGGTCTTAGAGCTTATGCTGGTTTTGGCTGAGTGGCATTGACAAAGTGATTGGGAGAGAGGCACAGGCCCCCAGACTCTTGAGGTGACTCCTGTCAAGCATGAAGGAAAGGTATCCCTTTAAGGAAGATATTATGTGTAACTTCGACAGATGAAACACCATAGAGAGAGGTATCCAGTGCTCGACGGAATTAACTGTGCTGGAAGTGATTTATAGTGACCTGAATAATGAGTAGTCACCCAAAGATCCAGATTAAGTCCTGTGCACACAACACATGTGGCAGAAGGTTATATGGAACACACCATCATCATATGGAGCAATTCAACAGAAGTAGTTTTTGAGAAGGGAGAGAAAGTAATCCAAATCCTTCTAAAAGTTGTTTTTGCCATGAAACAAATTCAGGTCAAGGGACCTGCACAGGAGATTCAATTTTTAGGAATAAAATAGCAAGATGGATGTCGTCAGATCCCAGTGGATATGTTTAATAAAATAACAGCTATGTCTCCACCAACTAACAAAAAGGAAACACAAGCCTTCTTAGGTGTTGTGGGTTTCTGGAGAACGCATATTCTAAACTACAGTCAGATTGCAAGTCATCTCTATCAAGTAACCCATAAGAATGATTTTGCATGGGGTCCTGAGCAACAACAAGCCTTTAAACAAATCAAACGAGATAGTCCATGCAGTAGCCCTTGGGCCAGTCCAGACAGGACAAGATGTTAAAAATGTGCTCTATACCATAGCCACGAAGAATGGCCCTACCTGAAGCCTCTGGCAGAAAGCACCAGGGGAGACTCGAGGTTGACCCCTTGGGTTTTGGAGTTGTGGATACAGAGGATCAGAGGCCCGATATACTCCAACTGAAAAGGAGATATTGGCAGCATATGAGGGAGTTCGAGCTGCTTCAGAAGTGATCGGTACTGAAGCACAGCTCCTCCTGGCACCCCGACTGCCCGTGCTGGACCGGATGTTCAAAGGGAGCATTCCCTCTACACACCACGCAACTGATGCCACATGGAGTAAGTGGCTTGCACTGATCACACAAAGGGCACAAAAAGGGATTCTTCTGGTTCTTCCAGGAAAGTTGCTGCTTCAGTCTCCAGTGGGTAGTTCCTCAGACAGAATAGGAGGTTTGATCCTACTCTTAATCCTTTCCTTGATCCTAATCCTTTTGATTTGCATTCACAAGAAGTGAGTGATGGATATGATGACCAGTGTTAGAGGGGCCCTGCCTCCAGTCAGGTGCAGGGAAGGGGCAACCGAGTTTATTGGACTGTGTGGATTCATTGGCCTGGCATATCAGACCCTTAGGATTATAGGGCTTTAATGGACACTGGTGCACAATGCACCCTAATACCATCAAACTTTAAAGGGGCAGAATCCATCTGCATTTCTGGAGTGATAGGGGAATCCCAACAGCTGACCCCAACTGACCAAAGGGATATTCCATACTATATGACATCACACTCAGCAATAAAAAGCTGGGGGAAGAAGAAGGAAGTGGGGGGTGTTTTTGATAGTGAGTGATGGCATTTGTCTTCCCAAGAAACTGTTACGCATTATGGAGCCCTGCTTTCCTGGAGATGGATGAACACCTGCCTTCTGATGAGAAGTAGTGAATGAATTCCTTATTTTGCTTTTCTTGTGCACGCAGCTTTTGCTTTACTCATTAAACTGTCTTTATCATGACCCACAATTTTTCTCACTTTTACCCTTCCGATTGTCTTCCCCATCCCACTGGGTGAGGGAGTGAGTGAGTGGTTGTGTGGTGCTCAGCTGCCTATTGAGGTTAAACCACAACAGATCTCTTGACCATGAAGTTGCATTACAGAGTAAAATGAGAGAATGGAAAAGGTAGTTAGGACTTTACAAGATGCAAAGGCGATCACTCAAGTAATAATTACTACTCAAGCAGAATGGTGCCATGGGTTGCAAAGATACTGTAGAACAGTTGATAGCATGTATTGCAAATAAACAGGGAGGATTGAGTGAGAGGCTGTGTAGTGCTTAGTTGCCGGCTGGGGTTAAACCTCAACAATCCTTTTTGGTGCCCAACGTGGTCCATGAAGGGTTCAAGATAATTGCATATTTGACTGGAATATGCTAGACTGAATTTATAGTTGGTTTTGCTGTTTAGCTATTAATTGTCAGGCTTCTGTGCTTGCCATGGGGCTTGCTTGCCTTACTGTATGTTAGAATCTAGTGCTCGTTTGTGGCTGCTTTTTTGCTTTCACTGCTTTCTGTACTACTATACTGCTTATCCTCTTACTCTGCTGCGACTGGGAACATTTTGATAACAGCAATGGTTCATGCATTGATTATGGTATTCAGTCTGGACAGGATATCAGTAATGAGAAGTATCAAAATGCAGTTTTTGAGAGGAGCACTTACCTCATTAAAACCCTTGATTCCAGCAGGAACAAATGCTATGGGTAATGTAGGCACCCTAGCAAATACCTTGAGGGAAATTTGGGCTATAACTTTGAGACCATCTGTGTGAGTGGTGAATAAAGGAAAGTCATCAAAATCAAAAGAAGTTGCATTACAGGTGACGAGGAAACAAATGTGGAATGATCTTGTACAAGCTGGTGTCCCATGATCAGAAATAAATGGGATTACATCATAAATGTTTTGCCAATGACAAAAGTTAGCACCCACGCAAAAAAGCCAGCTGCCTCTGGCCCCACCACCAACTCCGCATCCACCCTCCATGCAAAATAAAAGTAATACACTGCTAGCGCATTAAGAGACACAGCTCCGCAGTAGATTACATCCTAGGCGTTCATATTACAATTGAATAATGAAACGTTTGCAATGTAGGGCATTTGTATAACTATAGAACTTGCCAAGGCAAGAACTGTGACAATGAAAGCTATAGAAAAAGGAAAATACAGGATTCTGAGTAATCCCCTTATCATAGAAAGGAAGATATTGTCAGGCAGATATATTTCATTTTTCCAGGCAGTGAAAGGTTGAATTTAGAAAGCTCAAAATACCTAAAACTAAAGTTATAGACCCATTAAAAAATGTATGTGGGTTATTATAATAAAATAACTATTTCAAACAAGCTGCTAAGAAAGCATTTGAAGGATGACAGATGGAAGGAAAGTCTATTGGTAATGTTAGAAGAGGTAATAATATTATGAACAAATCTTTTATATAGACAGAGTACCTTTTAATCCTAAATGTTTTATAAACTGTATTCAGGAATCATTTTCCACACTAGTAAAAGGCAGTCACCGACAGAACTAGCAGTACACTGACTTGGATCAATTCATCCCTGAGAGAAAGGGCAGTTTTGCTCCAGAGAACCAGATGGGGTTATAGGGGTGGAGAAGAGCATAGGAAAGGGCAAAGAAGTGTTCACACTAATCTCCATAGTTCAATACTTGTTACCTGTGTTGAGATCTCCTGGAAAAAGGTGAATCAGAGATGTTTTGTATTACAGCTTTATTTCCACACAGGCTATCCACAATCAAAAGCCTTGGGCCCTGGAATCAGCTGAAGGAAATATCTCCTTATTCATACAAGACCAGAAATTCTACACAGTAAGGCAAGGTACAAAAGTAAGAATTGCAAGGAGCCATGATATTTACTGTGAGGAAGTAAAAAGGTACGACAAACAATAGAGCTGGCCACAGGGAAAGGGTAAAACATGTAATATACCATTGGTATACAGCTAATCAGTAAATTCATCAGAAAAGGATTACGCTTATAGTGTAAATCCTAGCAAATGAGAATATCTCCCTGACTAATCATCAGTCCAACCATAAAACATGATGATTTAAAAAAGACACTTTTTAAAGGATAACTTGTAAACAAACAGGTTTATATCTAGTCTTCAGAGCTTTCCCCCCTATATTTTTCTGAAAGCACTTCCTCCAATAGCTTTATCAAGGTTTTTAAGCATGAACAGAATTTAAAGTTTGTCAAGATTTAGTGCAAATAATTTTGAGAACCTTGAAAATCCAGGGGGTCAAAAAATCATTCAAAAACAGATTGCTAAGCCTCCATTCTCATATATCAAATGGGTTCATTAAAAAGTTATTAGCAGTTTTTCCTAGTCCTTATAAATATTAAATCCATCATAAGATATGTTCATATATTACACCCTGTAATATTTCTCCTTGAAATAAAGGCATGCATAGAGATTCATTTAATTGTTTTAACTTTTGTGACTTCAAAATACTCAACTTTAAATACATTAAAGGAAGAGAAACTGGGCAAACTGAAATAATGAAAAACATTAAATTAACATGAAGAAAATGAAGTGCTAATGAATTTACAAAAAAGACTGTTATATTTTTATGTGATTTATTTTTCTTCTAGAGTTAAAAATGAAAAAAAAAAAAAAAGCAGCATTAAAGCAGTCCCCACTACCTCTCTGCACTTAGGGTACAAGTCCATGCCTAATCCACTTTTCTTTATTTCAGTTCTGGTTTAAAATTTTTTAATTGATTTTACTAGAACTGAGTTCATTTAAAGCCTTTTTTACTGTGGATCTCACTAAGTGCTTGCTGATTTATTTGGTAAATAACTACATATCTAAGTTGACACACAGACTCCTTTGGTACAGCTTGTGTGAGTGATTGCCCACCATGGAAAGTAAGCAAAGGGTTCTTAAGATGTGCCTCGGGATTTGTGTTTGTCTTGGTTTTGCTAGGATAGAGTTAATTTTCTTCTTAGTAGCTAGAATAGCTGTGTTTTGGTTTCGGTGTAAGACTTGTTATGAGAGGAATGTTGATAAAGTACCAATGTTATTAGTTGCTGCTGGAGCTCAAGGCCATCGTGTTTGGCTGGTTCACAGCTGCATTAGGACTGGGAGGGAGAAGTGTAGTGAATAGCAAAACCCAGAACTGGCATTTGGATGTGCCAATGAAATATTCAATATCATATCCCGTCATGTCAGTATAGTAACCAGGGTTATTAACTGGAAGAGGGGGTATTCTCTCGGGGATTGCTCAGGCTCGTTCTTCCGGGGTTTTTGGTTTCGGGACTGTCTCAGCTCTGGATCGCTGGCTGGCACAGGCTGGGCATCAGTCAGTGGATGGTGAGCAATTGCATTTTACATCACTCATTTGTATATTCTGTTATTGCTGTTGTTATCATGATCATTTTATTTTAATTAATAAACAGTTTTTATCTCAACCCGTGAGTCTCCTTGCCCTTTTCCTTCCAATTCTCTCCCCTACTCTCTGGGCGAGGGAAGTGGAAGGGTGAGAGAGCAGACTGTGTTTGGCTGCAATATGCAATCTAAAAGGGTGAATCCTCTCAAAACACCACAGTCCTTTTTTGGCGCCCAATGTGGGGCACGAAGGGTTGAGATAAAGACAGATTTGACCACACTGTGTTATAACAAAACTCTGATAAGCACTAATTATGTGGCCTCTGACTTGGTCAGCGCTGATCCGAACGTTGTTTTCTGAGCTCTCAAAGGTGTTTTTAGAGCTGTGGTCTGTCTCACCTCACTTGCCGTATATGCTGTGTGCCACTATTTACACATGGTTCACCACCTCTAGGTGTTGGATTGGAATGAAGGATGTTGTTTTGCTGACTAAGGCTTTTGTTGTGCTGTGGGGTGCTGGTTGTTGATATGATAAAATCATGGTTAGTGGGACCGATTTTGTATCTGTATGCAGTGATGGCAGGTGGCATGACCAAACCAGCTCCATCCCCACATTTTGGGAGGCATATGATGGGTGTGGTCACCAATTACACCTTTTCCTGGGACAGCCAATACAAGGTGGGGACACCTGCCTCTGTTTTCCCCTTCTCCTCTGAATCATTTATAAAAGCTCTTGAGAATTTTGAATACCCTTGGGATGCTCAAACTACCGTCACCCGATTGCTGAATGTGTGTCAGGTTGTGATGTTGTTTAGATCTGCTATGGGTGTTCGGTGCAGATGTCAGTGTTATACTGCCACTCCAGCTCCTCCAACAGACACCGCAGCCATGTCAACCCCTGCGACCAGCACTACGGCCACTTCAACCCCCGCAACCAGCAATGCAGCCACTTCAACCCCTGCAACAGGCACCACTACAACTACTCTAACTTCAGTGCCTGCTAAGGTTACTCAAACCTCGGTGAAAAGCAGCACAGATAAACCAGACAACAAACCTGTGCCAGTATCAGTTGCCCCTGTACAAAAGAGGAAATACACAAAGAAATCTGTTCGCTTAACAAAGGATGAGGAAGAACCAGGGCCATCACGAGAACCCGAGGAAGAGCCAGAACCAGAGGTAATCACCCGATCCCTATCGCTCAGTCAGCTACGAGACATCCGAAAGGATCTCACCTGTCATCCAGGAGAACATATTGCCACCTGGATGCTCCGATGCTGGGACAATGGGGACAGCAGCATGGAACTAGACGGCAGGGAAGCCAAGCAGTTGGGTTCCATTGCCAGAGAAAGTGGCATTGACAAAGCAATTGGGAGAGAGCCACAGACTCTCAGCCTCTGGAAGCGACTCCTGTCAAGTGTGAAGGAAAGGTTCAACTTTAAGGATGATATTTTGTGCAATCTAAGCAAGTGGGACAACATAGAGAAAGGCATCCAGTGCTTGAGAGAATTCGCTGTGCTGGAAGTGATCTATAGTAACCTGAATGACAAGCAGTTACCCAAAGAGCCAGATGAAGTCCCGTGCACACAAGGCATGTGGTGGAAGCTTCTACAGAACGCACCAGCATCGTATGCCAAGTCACTGGCAGTACTGAGCTTCAGAACTGGAGAGGAGCCCAAGGTGGATGAAATGGCTCGCCACCTCCGGACGTACAGAGACACCCTCTCCTTCATCTCGGCTGTAGAGAAACTGATCCAAGAGTTCCGGGAATACATGTCCCATTCATCTGCACGTAACAAGGTCTCAGCTGATAAGAACAAACGTTCCTCTACCCAAGAGAAATGGCACACACCATGGGGCACACTGTGGTTTGAATTGCGTGACCATGGAGAGGACATAAGAAAGTGGGATGGCAAACCCACCTCAGCCCTAGAGGCACGTGTCTGTGAGCTGCGAAGAAAACCAAACACAAAAGGGGGTTCTTCCAAGAAAGTTGATCCAGCTTCCACTGGTCGGCTCTCCAAACAGCACAAATGGGCTTCCAATCCCTATCTACAAGATATGAATGAAGCCAAGAGGGATCCAGCACACATGAGCTACTCAAACTCATATGATGATGATGGGCAGTGTTGTCAAGATTAGAGGGGCCCTGCCTCCAACCAGGTGGAGGAGAGGGACAACTCAGTTTATTGGACTGTGTGGATTCGATGACCTGGCATATCTGACCCAAAAGAGTATAAAGCTCTAGTGGACACTGGTGCCCAGTGCACCCTGGTGCCATCAGACTTTAAAGGGACAGAATCTATTTGCATTTCTGGAGTAACAGGTGTCACCGAAATTGGGAAAAAACTTCTTAACACCAATGTAGTCTTAAGAAGCAGGCACTTCTTTATTACAGCGCCAGATGCACGGGGGATCGCTCCATCTTTCGTGCATACCGACTTGTTGCTTCACAAAAGCTTTATACGATCAAAATATGCATATTCATTACTTTTCTGAGAAGTCATTAACATATTCATTACATTTTCAGGAACTTATTAATATATGTAAATGTTCCTTTTGCATGCGCACTCTCTCTCTCTGGTGGTCATCATGGTCTTCTGGTGGTCGTCATCACTGTGTCCCTTGGTACTTTTCCTTTGCGTGTGCTCAGTTCTCTCCTGGGCCTGTCTCCAACACTTCTGTCTACCTTGTCCCAAGGAGTTAGCTCAACACGTTCTCTTGTCACATCCCAGTGGTCAGTAAAACAAAGAGTCTTAATGCTTCTATGAACATTAAGGTAATACATTTCGATTTCTGAAACTCTGTGACGAAGATACTTTGTTCTTAACTCCACTACTAAGTTAATGATTAGAACAGGCCTGGGACTTTACAGTCTCTTCTTGGTGAGGTTTCTGCGATTACCTAGTTCAGATTTAACAATCCTAACTTATACATTATGCTTTACAGTTTTCTACTTCTTTTAATCAAACCAAACTCCTCTATATAATCAAATTTTGATTATTTTATCAGTGTACTTGCAACACAGGGGGGTCCCAGCAACTGACTGTGTTGGAGGCTGAATTGAGCTTGACTGGGAAAAAGACCCCATTGTGACTGGCCTGGGTGCTCCGTGCATTCTCAGCATAGATTACCTCAGGAGAGGGTATTTCAAGGACCCAAAAGGGTACTGGTGGGCTTTTGGCATAGCTGCCATAGAGACAGAGGAAATCAAACAGCTGTCCACCTTGCCTGGACTCTCAGAGGACCCTTCTGTTGTTGGACTGTTAAGGGTCAAAGAACAATAAGTGCCAATTGCTACCACAACAGTGCACCGGCGGCAATATCGCACCAACCAAGACTCCTTAGTTCCCATCCATAAACTCATTCATCAGCTGGAGAGCCAAGCAGTGATCAGTAGGACTCGCTCTCCCTTTAACAGCCCCATGTGGCCTGTGTGGAAGTCAAATGGGGAGTGGAGACTGACAGGGGACTATCGTGGCTTGAACGAAGTCACACCACCACTGAGCTCTGCCGTGCCGGACATGTTAGAGCTCCAATATGAACTGGAGTCCAAGGCAGCCAAGTGGTACGCCACCACAGACATTGCCAATGTGTTCTTCTCCATTCCTTTGGCAGCAGAGTGCAGGCCACAGTTTGCTTTCACCTAGAGGGGTGTCCAGTACACCTGGAATCGACTGCCCCAGGGGTGGAAACACAGCCCCACCATTTGCCATGGACTGATCCAGACTGCCTTGGAACAGGGTGGAGCTCCAGAACACCTGCAATACATTGATGACATCATTGTGTGGGGAAAAACAGCAGAAGAAGGTTTTGAGAAAGGGAAGGAGATAATCCAAATCCTTCTGAGAGCCAGTTTTGCCATAAAACAAAATAAGGTCAAGGGACCTTCACCAGAGATACAGTTTTTAGGAATAAAGTGGCAAGATGGATATCATCAGATCCCAATGGATGTGATCAATAAAATAACAGCTATGTCCCCACCAACTAACAAGAAGGAAGCACAAGCCTTCTCGGGCATTGTGGGTTTCTGGAGAATGCACATTCCACATTACAGTGAGATTGTGAGCCCTCTCTACCAGGTGACCCGAAAGAAAAATTATTTCACATGGGGTCCTGAGCAATGATGAGCCTTTGAATGAATCAAACAGGAGACAGTCCATGCAGTAGCTCTTGGACCAGTCCAGACAGGAAAAGACATTAAAAACATGCTCTACACTGCCGCCAGAGAGAATGGACCAACCTGGAGCCTCTGGCAGAAAGCACCAGGGGAGACTCGAGGTCGACCCCTTGGGTTTTGGAGTTGCGGATACAGAGGATCAGAGGCCCGATATACTCCAACTGAAAAAGAGATATTGGCAGCATATGAGGGAGTTCGAGCTGCTTCAGAAGTGATGGGTACTGAAGCACAGCTCCTCCTGGCACCCCGACTGCCCGTGCTGGGCTGGATGTTCAAAGGGAGCGTTCCCTCCACACACCACGCAACTGATGCCACATGGAGTAAGTGGGTCACACTGATCACACAAAGGGCCCAAATAGGAATTGGAAACCTCAGTCACCCAGGAATTTTGGAAGTGACCACGAATTGGCCAGAAGGCAAAAATTTTGGAATGTCACCTGAGGAGGAGGTGACACGAGCTAATGAGGCTCCACCATACAATGTACTACCAGATAATGAAAAACAGTATGCCCTGTTCACTGACTGGTCCTATCACATTATAGGAAAACATCAAAAGTGGAAAACTGCTGTGTGGAGTCCCACCCAACGAGTCGCAGAGGCTGCAGATGGAAAAGGTGAATCGAGTCAGTTTGCAGGGGTAAAAGCCATCCAGCTGGCCTTAGACATTGCTGAACAAGAAAAATGGCCAGTGCTCTGCTTCTGTACTGACTCATGGATGGTGGCAAATGCCCTGTGGGGTTGGTTACAGCAATGGAAAGAGAGCAACTGGCAGCACAGAGGCAAACCCATCTGGGCTGCGGAGTTATGGCAAGACATTGCTGCTTGGCTAGAGAGACTGGCTGTAAAGACACGACATGTAGATGCTCATGTGCCCAAAAGTTAAGCCACTGAAGAACATCAAAACAACCAACAGGTGGATCAGGCTGCTAAGATCAAAGTGTCTCAAGTAGACCTGGACTGGCAACATAAATGTGAAAAATCTTTTGCCCGCTGGGCTCATGATGCCTCAGGCCATCAAGGAAGAGATGCAACATATAGATGGGCTCGTGATCAAGGGGTGGACTTAACCATGGACACTACTGCATAGGTTATTCAAGAATGTGAAACATGTGCTGTGATCAAGAAAGTCAAGCGGTTAAAACCTCTTTGGTATGGAGGACAATGGTTAAAATATAAATATGAAGAGGCCTGGCAGACTGATTATATCACGCTTCCACAAACCCTCAAGTGGCAAGCGTTACGTGCTCACCACGGTGGAAGCAACAACCGAGTGGCTGGAGACTGCGGTGGAGGAGAAATGACCAACACTGAAATGTGTTCAGGCATCAGCACTTTATTGAAGCTTTGCACTGCTTATATATCCTTTTTCCCTCCAGCACGCCCCAAGCACGTGACATTCTTTCACTTTTGATTCGTTACCTCTTATCACACACGCGCCTAAACAATTGACATGATAGGATAATTCCACCTGTTCACGAGCCATTCTTTTTCTTCTGAGTGGTTACTAATTTCAGCTCAAAAACCATCCCTATCTTATCTCATACACATTGTTTCTTTTTTTTTCCACGTTGTTTTACTTTTCACTCAAAATCAGGAATTAAATGCTCAAGGCTGAGGCCCCCTGCAGCTTCGGCTCTTAAAGCACCAAAAGGAGACATATGCTGTGCCCCATGCCACTGCCCGAAACACTATTCTAGGCCTTGAAAAGCAGGTCTTGTGGTGACATGGCACCCCAGACAGAATTGAGTCAGACAACGGGACTCATTTCCTAAACAATCTCATAGACACTTGGGCCAAAGAACATGGCATTGAGTGGGTGTCCCCCATTCCCTATCATGCACCAGCCTCTGGGAAAGTCGAACAATGCAATGGGCTGCTCAAAACCACACTGAGAGCAATGGGTGGTGGAACTTTCAAACACTAGGATACACACTTAGCAAAAGCCACCTGGTTAGTCAACACCAGAGGATCTGCCAACTGAGCTGGCCCTGCCCAATCAAGACTTTTAGGTGCTGTAGAAGGGGATAGAGTCCCTGTGGTTCACATTAAAAATTTGCTTGGGAAAACAGTTTGGGTTATTCCTGCCTTGGGTAAAGGCAAACCCATTCGTGGGATTGCTTTTGCTCAAGGACCTGGGTGTACTTGGTGGGTGATGCAGAAAGATGGGGAAGTCCGATGTGTACCTCACGGAGATTTGATTTTGGGTGAAAATAGACGATGAATTACTATATCATCATTGCTGTGGTTGTTGCGTGTTATACTAACAGCTTTGTTTTGAGAATCTCCTCAGGTTAATGCAGAATGATCTCTGCTGGAACCAGATCTGGCACCGAAGAAAATCTTCAAGAACAACATCTTCAACCTGCCGATCGTGGGCATGGACCACACCAGATAAACCAACAACAAGCTCCAGATACAGCATGCAACAGAGACTATATATCATCCTCCTGCTGTGTCCAATGTCACCTATTCCACTGACTGTGCAATTTCCACATCATCTCTCTTACCTTGAAAGACTGTCATGATAGACAGAACCCAAGGTAATGGACTAAATGAACTCAATAGACATTTTGAAGGAATGACCTATAAACTAAGGGAATGATATTTGTGTGTATATGTATATATATATATATAAACCTGAACATGACGTGAATGGTATGGAATAAGGGGTGAATACTGTCCTGGTTTTTCTAGGATAGAGTTAATTTTCTTCTCAGTAGTTAGAATAGCTGTGTTTTGATTTCAATGCAAGACTTGTTATGAGAAGAACATTGATAACAGTATTGGTGTTATTAGTTGCTGCTGGAGCTCAAGGCCACCGTGTTTGGCTGCTTCACAGCTGCATTAGGACTGGGAGGGAGAAGCGCAGTGGATAGCAAAACCCAGAACTGGCATTTGGATGTGCCAATGAAATATTCCAGATCATATCACGTCATGTCAGTATATTAACTGGGGTTGACCGGAAATTGGGGGTATTATCTTAGAGATCGCTCGGGCTTGTTATACTGGGTTTTGGTTTTGGGACTGTCTCAGTTCTGGGATCGCTGGCTGGCACAGTAAATGCGTTCTAACATTATGCTAATTTTCCCAATATACAACTGCTTCAGTCTCACTCTGCTGGTTCAAATAGGCTCACAAAATGTTGATGGGATAACACAACTGTAAGACTATAATGGCTCAACTACTGTCCATTTGTATGTTGATCAAGTACTCTGTGTCCTTGTAGTTGGCAAAAAAAAAAAAAGTGTAAGGCAGGAGGTTTGCATAAGCAGTACTGTGTACTTTGTTTAATTTGGTTAAAAAAAAAAGCACAATTGTGCGTTCACAGTTGAACAAGATTAATTTCCACTGACAAGTGATTGCATAACATGTGCAACCTGCTTACTGAACACACAACCAGAAATTGTTCAGTCAATAATCCACTGCAAACTATCAACAAAAAAACCCAAAAAACCAAACAACCCCCCCCAAAAACAGGACAATGTAAGCAAGTAAATAAAATCAGACATAAGAGCACAGAAATGTAATCTTTATTTTTTTATGTATTTCGTAATACTAAATATACTGACATCTTCATGTGAGATCTCACTGTAATGCTCAGAAAGTAAGTCTTCCAAACAAAAAAACCCAATAGTTATAGCTTTGTGACAATTATCAGGCTTGGAGATGTAGTATTTATTTTGCAGTATGAGTTATTTGCATGGTGATATCTTTCTGAAATAACACTTCATAGAGTTGACACCTGCAATAGATTCAGGGGCAACAAGGGCAGCTTCTATTGATACATTAATAGTAAAAGGCTAGGCAAGGAAAATTAGCATATGTTGATGAATGGAGCAGGTAATTTAGTGATAGCAGACACAGACAAAGCTGAGGTACTGCCTTCTTTGTCTTGATCTTCATCAACAAGATGCTTGGGGAGAGCAATGTAATGGATGTCTTGTTGGCTGCTTCTCACCTACATTTGAACTCTGTTGTTAAAGCGTGTAAACACTACCTTACTACTAGGACACTACCAATGTCCCCACCAATGTCTCTACATAGAGACAGGGTTCAAGGAGAATCCTACCAGTAGTGGATAAGGGTCAAATCAGGAACTTCTTGAGAAATCTCAACCCATACAAGTCCATGGGACCAGATGGGATGCATTCAAGGGTGCAGAGAGAGCTGTCTGATGTCACTGGGAGGCTGCTCTCTATCATCTTGGAAAGGCTGTGGAGATCAGGGCTGGTCCTTGATGACTGAAAAAGGACAAATGCTGCATCCATCTTCAAAAAAGGCCAAAAAGATGATGATCCAGGGAATTACAGGCCAGACAGTCTAATTTTAGTCCCCGGGAAAATCATGAACTGACTCTTCTTAGAACATGTTTCTGGACACATGAAGGAGAAAAAGGTGATTGTTCTGCACTGAGGGGGACAGGGAGGTCGAGAAAAGTGAGTGAGCAAGACAGTGCAGGGTTCTTTCTGGATCTCAATAAGAAAGGCCCAACAACAAATGGCTTAATAAAATAGCTGTTTTAATAAGACAGAATAAGAATATAGATAGCGAGTAAATCTTACATCCCTTCAGATGCTGGAAACCCTGCATTTATGCAGCATCAGACAGACCCCAGATGTATTTTCCCATGGCATGCTGTGCAGATTCTGTCTGTGAAGAGAAGTTCTTCCTTTTTGCTCATTTGAGCTACTATATAATTCCCTCTATTCACAAAGGATGTTCACATGAAAACTTCTTGCTGCACTGTTAGATAAAGGAAAAGGCAAGGCTACACAGCTGGCATGATTGCTGGTACCAAGTGGGTGTTCTGTTACAATGAGCTGGCTGAGTTTATCCTGCAGCCAAGGAAGTTGTGCAGCACAAACACAGGCCTGAAAGCCACACTGTATGTGCAGCACAGCATAGGCCTGGCCTCCTCAGGTTAACTGTTATGTGGATCCCCAATTCCTCGATGTGCAATGGTCTCCTGGTCAGGATCACTACAGTGATTAAGAACAGTCAGCATGGATTTATCAAGAGTAAATCACACCTGGTCAACCTGATTGTCTTCTATGATAAAATGGCTGGATTTTTGGATAAGGGGAGAGCACTGGATGTCATTTAGCTTGACTCCAGCAAGGCTTTCAATACTGTCTCCCACAATATTCTTGTATCCGTTGGGAAATTACACTCTGGATGGGTAGACAACTAGATGAGTAAAAAACTAGTTGGATGGTTGGGCTCAGAAGGTAGTGGTTAACAGGTCTTACTTTACCTGGAAGCTGGTTACAAGTCAGGTACTACAAGGGTGTATCCTGGGAGCTTTCCTGTTTAACATCTTCGATGAACTGGAGGAGGTGATACAGTGCACTCTCATCAAGTTTATAAATGATACCAAATTAGGGCAAATTAGACAGGCTGGAGGAAATGGCCAAAAGGAAGAACCTTATAAAACTCAACAAGGACAAATGCCAAATTTTGCCCCTATGAGGGAAAAAAATCCCTTGCAACTATACAGGCTGGGGACAGACTGGCTGGGAAGCAGTTCTGCTGTAAAGGGCTGGGGACAGAGGTAGAAAGCAAACTGAACATGGGGCAGCAGTATGTCCAGGCAGCAAAGGTAGCTAACAGCATCCTGGGCTGTATTAACAGGAACACAGCCAATAGATCCAGGGAAGTGGTCATCTCCCTTTACTTGGCACTCATTAGACCATATTGTGGTGGGTTGACCCTGACTAAAAGCCGGATGCCCACCAAAGCCCACTCTATCACTCCCCCTCCTCAACTGGGCAGGGGGAGAAAATTATAACGAAAAGCTCGTGGGTGGAGATAAGGACAGAGAGAGATCACTCACCAATTACTGGCACGGGCAAAACAGACTCGACTTGGGGGAAAAAAAACAAATTTACTTTATTACCAATCAAAATTAGAGGAGAATGAGAAGTAAAAACAAATCTTAAAACACCTCCCCCATCCCTCCCTTCTTCCCGGGCTTAATCTCTTTCCCGATTTTCCACCTCCTCCCCCCAGCAGCACAGGGGAACAGGGAATGGGGTTGGGGTCAGTTCATCACACGGTGTTTCTGCCGCTGCTTCCTCCTCAGAGGGAGGACTCCTTCCCCCACACCAGCGTGGGGTCCCTCTCATGGGAGACAGTCCTCCATGAACTTCTCCAACGTGAGACCTTCCCATGACTGACAGTTCTTCACGAACTGCTTTAGCATGGGTCCATTCCATGGGGTGCGGTCCTTCAGGAAGGGACTGCTCCAGCACGGGTCCCCCACGGGGTCACAAGTCCTGCCAGCAAACCTGCTCCGGCGTGGGCTCCTCTCTCCACGGGCTACAGGTCCTGACAGGAACCTGCTCCAGCGCGGGCTTACCGCGGGGTCACAGCCTCCTTCAGGCATCCACCTGCTCCGGCGTGGGGTCCTCCACAGGCTACAGGTGGTCATCTGCTCCACCATGGATCTCCATGGACTGCAGGGGGACAGCCTGCCTCACCATGGTCTTCACCACAGGCTGCAGGGGAATCTCTGCTCCGGCGCCTGGAGCACCTCCTCCCCCTCCTTCTTCACTGACCTTGGTGTCTGCAGAGTTGTTTCTCTTACATCTTCTCACTCCTCTCTCCAGCTGCAAAGTGTGCAGCTTTTTTTTTCCCTCTTTTCCTTTTTTTTCTTAGTTATGTTATCACAGAGGTGTTACTGATGGGCTTGGCCTTGGCCAGCGGCGGGTCCATTCTTGTAGCCGGCTGGCATTGGCTGTGTTGGGTCGGACATGGGGGAAGCTTCTGGCAGCTTCTCTCACAGAAGCCACCCCATGTCCCCCTCCTCCCCCACCACTGCTACCAAAACCTTGCCACGCAAACCCAATACACATATCTAGAATATTGCATCCAGTTTTGGGCCCCCAGTATAGGAAAGATATCAACAAAATGGAGAAAATTCAGTGGCAAATCACTGGGGTGGGTTGACCCTGGCCAGCAGCCAAACATCCACCCTGCAAGCACTTATTCAGCAATAGCCAAAATATTGGCTAGTTAGCAATACTGTTTCAGACACAAATGCAAAGCACAGCACCATATGGGCTGCTATGAAGAAAGTTAACTCCATCCCAGCCAGACCCAGTACAGTCACCAAGAAGTGCAGGGAGCTAGAGAAAATGCCCCATAAGGAGAGGCTGAGAGAAATGGGCTTGTTCAGCTTGGAGAAAAAAAAGCTTTGGGGGACCTAGTAGCAGCCTTCCGATACATACAAGATCAACAGGAAGATGGAGCCAGGCTCTTCACAGTGGTGCATAGTGGGAAGATGAGAAATAACAGGCATAAACTTGAAACAAGAAAAGTTCAGACTGGATACGAGGAAATCTTTTTTCACTATGAGGACAGTCAAGAAGTGGAACAAGGGCCAAGAGAGGTTGTGGGAGTTCTGTTCTTGGAGATTTTCAAGCCCTGATTGAACAAAGCCTGAGCAACCTGGTCTGACCTCATAGTGATCCTGTTATGAGCAGGATGTTGGACTAGAGACATCCTGAGGTCCCTTCCAAACCAAATGTTCTGTGAATCTATGATAGTGAAAGACCAAGAAAGCAAGAGCAGTCAGACACAAGTTCCTGGGTTTTCAGTATGCCTCTCCAGGAACACTAGAATCAACAAATGATGAAAATTAAAAATTGCTACTTGCAAAAAAACCCAAACTTTTTTAAACTAAGTCCTCCCTTACAACCTCTGGCTAGTCAAAAAGTACAGTTAAACATGGTAGGGTTTCAGGTGCAATGTAGCATATGAAAGCAGATAGAAAATAAAGATAAAACTAATTTTAAGGGAAGCACTAGAAAGGCAAGGAAGATGGAAAAAATAGGCAGAATATCACTAATAAGGCAACACACGAGCAAGATAAGTAGAAAACACTGTAACTTATTGTTGATCCAGTGAGACTGAGTGAAGCTCAATATCATTAGACCCTGATATCAATATGATTAGCAAACAAAATGTGCTCTTTCCTACTGCTTTCTGTAAGTATGACAAATTTCTTTAATGCCTTAAAAATAAAGATCCAGAAATGTGACCATTAAATTAAATCTATAGTGATATTTTAACATACTAAAAGATTTAATCATGCCATCCACCATAGTTCCACATTCTTATTTACCTTGGACACTCAAGTTGCAAATAAAGTATTGACAGACATTAGGCAGTTTTTCCAACATAGAGAAGTGTGGTTAGAGGAGATGAAGCTGTATTTCTTTATTAGTGAACTACTGTTTCATATAAAGACACATGTAGAGAGAGTTCCATATTTCCTTTCATCCAACAACGTGCATTTTGTTTTGGTGCTTCAATACTTTGGATTGTTCATCCAGTTAAAATTAGTTACAGCACTGTGAATAAGGATTTTCTTTTCAGTTTACCTAAATATAAATTAAAGATAATTCAGAAGGCTAATCTGTCTATCTAATAGCACAAGTTCCTCAAAATTGGTCAATAACACAACACAAGATATATTTGCTATACAGAACAAAGAGGGGAAGTTCACAAGTACATTTTTACATTAAAAGCAGCAACAGCTGTGTGACTTAGATATAGAAAAAGTTAAATATCTGTCTGTTCTAGGTAGAACTGACATGCTGAAATACTGACCCAGCTCCCACATAGCAGAGTAACATTTATCAGTATAAGTACTTCAAAATTTATTTAGAAACCTAATATGTTGAAAGGCAGTAGTTAGCTCATGGACATCTGTAAAAAAAAAAAAATCAAAAAAAACCCTGCAAACATTATTAGTTACAGTGGTTTTTAAGAAAAAGAAATTAAAACACAATCTACGTGATTCACCTGAAGAATAAAGATCACTGAACTTCTGCTTTACAAAGTGTATAATGCTATATTTTTAATGAATTTAATGCTAGATTTTTACTTACTTGAAAAAGTACATTTATGATACTACTCTAAACTGAAGGATTGGTGTTGATAGCTACATTTTATACAGAGACATCCATAAATATGGCAAGTGAGGCTCATTCCTGACATTGATCTGAGGATCAGTCTATAGTTAGGAAGGACAATAAGTGTATGGAGGAAGAAATTAAAGCCTGAAGATAAAATGAGTGAACGATAGTATGCTTACACAATAATGTGAATCAGATTGACTATCTGCATCTGGAGTAAGAAACTACCTTACCCAGTAAAAAGAGCCACCACAAATCATCTCTCATTTAAAAAAAACAAAGTTGATATAGACAAACTTGTTTCAGGCTTCCATGTCTACAAAATTTAAATATATGAAATACAAGTTGGCTAAAATATTGCTAAGAATAGCACAAACAAGAAACAGTATTTCACTTATTACTCAATATAAGTTTTTACAGAAAAAATGGTGAAACAACCAGATCTTGCTGTATTCAAAGTATTTATATACACATCTAAGTCCAGAAGTTACTTGTCATGGACTTATTTTAAATACCTTCATTACACACTGTCCTTTACTTCAAAACAGCCAAAAATGCATTCAGAACCCTAAAATTACTTTAGTAATTGTCATTTTAAAGCATTTTATGGCAGACAGGTGCATCCAAGGATGGTTTTCTTTTAAGAATATGCAATCTGTATTAGTTACTCTAAAGATGTCTTTGCATTACTGTTCATACACAACTTACCAACATGTTATGGATCATTTATTTAAATGTTTTCATAGTTTTACAAAATCCTCCCCTCTCAAAAAAAAATAATATTTGCCCTTCAGTTTTTCATTCTTGAAACATGCTACTACAACATAATTTGGAGTTACCTACATTCTCACTCAGTCCCCACCTGTTTGCCCTACAATGGAATGACTTGGTTTTAAGGATTACATCCCTGTGAGTCCAAGACCTGCATGTATTTAACAATAACTCTTAACCTGTCTACAGTGCCTCCTTCTGAAGATCTCAAAGCAGTTCATTAACAGTTTAAGTCTCACAACACCCCTGTGAGGTAAATATGTCATTATCACCAATTTACAGAATCAAGACTTTTGTGAATGCAGCACAATCACATGCAAGCATTCACTAATCTATAAGGACAGCTTCTTAACCTTCAGCCTTGAAGAAAAGAACATTAGTGTTCCTGAAATATTCCAGTCTTAAAGTTTGTATTAGCATTCCCATGAGGCTAGGGAGTGGGGGAGATTAAAGCAAAGTGCTAGGTAGATTGCTGCTCTGCCACCTCAGACAGGTTGTTTTGGAATGTTTATATAGATGGCTGGACTGGCTGAACCGTTTGCCACACTTTAAACAGGCATAAGGCTTTTCTCCTGTATGCACACGAATGTGCTTCTTACAGTCTGTTAGGGTCAAAAAAGTCTTGCAGCAGATCTTACAGGCATATTTACGAGCACCTTCAACAACCAAGACATTATGTTCAGATAAGGCCTTCTTACATTTTGAAAGAACATCTGCAGATGCCCTTGTCAACTGTGGCGGACCAGGTTGTGAAGGATGTCCATTTTCAAAAGTGGTCCCATTTATTAACAGTTGGGAACTGGAAATGTTATCTTGTAGCTGGGAGATCCTGACAGAGGTCACAACAGGCATTTTGGGAGCTATGCGACGATAGCCAGGAAAGCTACTAGCTCCACCTCTTACAGATCCCATCACTGTTCTTGATGAAGAGTGCAGGCCCAAGCCTGACCTTGGAAAATCCATACCAAATTGTTCTGCAGCCCTGTATCCAGAAGTCTGTACACATGGAAGAGCCATTGCTTCTTGCATTGGTCTAACAAAATGAGAGTCTGCAGACTCACTGAATGGATTCTCTACATGACAAATTGTAACAGATGAATGACTACTAGCAGGCCCAGACTCTGGACTCAATAAGTAAGATGCATCACCATCCATTCTGCAGTCCCTTGTTGTATTCAGAATGTTATCATTGCTATTTTGACTTGCACCAAAGTTACTACCTCTGCTTTTATTCAAAAAATTTGAGATACTGTAAGTGGACTTGTGTTCCAGGTTATCTGACACTTCCATAATATGGATGTCTCCCACCCTATCAGTACTAGACTGTGGGTCAGAAAAACTACGGTCGCTGCTTTCAGGACTCAGTTCTATCTTCTCTGCACTCACCACTCCTCCTTCCACTTCAACAGACTCACTGCCTTCTGCTTGAGAAGTGACATCACTCACTTCATCTTGAGGCTCTGGGGAACTCAAAGGCTCAGATTTAACCACCACCCCCGTGTGTTCTTTTTCATTTAGACTGACCTCTGGATTTTTGCATGAGAAGTTATTTTTTTCAGAAGTAGCTTCCTGATCAAAACTGGTTTCCACTTGTATTACCTGAGATGAGATGGATACCTGTGAAATGTTTCCTCCACTGTTATCTGACTGGCTGGGCACTTGAGCATCTTCTTGAGCACCAAAAGACTGATCAAACATAATAGTATTATCCTCTTGTTTATCAGTAACAGCATCAGCCTTAGAATTGTCCACATTCTTCAGTGAAAAAAAATCTTCTCGTGAATGAACTACTGACTGCCTGCTCTCTGGAGTAACATCTGAAATAGACTCATCTACAGTAGGTCTGATTTGCTGTCTGACTCGATCATCAGAAGACTGTTTACGCTTGTGGAGACGCCGCATAGGAAAGGTAGTGCGTTGTTCTATGTTACTTCTCATCGATGAGCTCATGGTATTTAGTTGTTCCTCTGTGCTCTGAGTGGAATTTAATGCAGAGCTCACAATGCTCAGCCCAAGCTGCTGAAGCATGAAAGATCTTTGTATGCATGCATTTTGCTCCTGAACTCTATCACCAGGTGGAGACATTGGTAGTGTCCTAGTAGTAAGGTAGTGTTTACACGCTTTAACAACAGAGTTCAAATGTAGGTGAGAAGCAGCCAACAAGACATCCATTACATTGCTCTCCCCAAGCATTAGTGTAGAAGTGTACATCATATCAATCAGGGCAGCAAAAGCTTCTGCTGTCACCACTTCACTGTCCAGCTGAATCATGTTCATAGTTTGATCACCCTCTGCTACAGTAAAAAGAGCTCGGAAGTGTGTGCTACATGCTGCCAGAACAGAGCGATGGGCTTTGAAATGTCTGTTTCCCACCACAATGACACAGTCGCAAAGTTGGCCATGAAGCCTCTGGTAGTTTAGCTGCTGAAAGACTTGCTCGAAGTGTCCTGGAAAATCCATGATTCTATAAAATAAAGCAGAAGAAGCTATAATGCTAAAAATGGATGAAGTTTGACTTAGATCAAACTGAGAACAGTAAAAAACAAACAAAAAATATGGCTAAGAGACAGATGACAAAAAACTTACCTTAATTTCCCACTAACATATCAATATTATGATCATGCTGGAAATCCTGTGAAGGAGCACAAAACCAAACAAAAGAATCCTCAAACTAGAATCTGTTATGGGGTTAACAAAGTATAATAACTAACACCGCATTGAACATGTCACAGGATGCTCTACTGTGAGCTGAATAATGCAATGCAGTTCCTGTTAATTCCTGTTCAAACTAAAACACCTCTTCAGTAAACCATACAATCATGATGTAAAAATTTCTAATTCTAAAGAAGCCAACAGAGTCTTCACACAGAATCACAGAATGTTAGGAATTGGAAGGGACCTTGAAAGATATCCTGTCATAAAGTATACATGTCATCATACTCAAAGTACTATTTTATGCAAAGTCTTTCCTACATATATAGGTAGATAGATAAGTATTTATGCTACTGTAAAAATATCCCTCTCACGTACTATGGAATTATTACTGGAGGTGACTTAGAAATCTCTTTATACCTACATCTTAAGAGAAGATACAGCATGAAGGAAGCTTTCAGGGCAGAATGCGGTTGGTATGCAAGAAATCTATTCCATGGTAGTTCCCTATGTACAGCCTGCAACCTTAATGTCGCTGACTCTAAGAGAAGCAGCACAGAGGGTGGAGTGGAGTGAAGACACCACGGCCAGGCTCTGTGCATAGCAGAGCGGAACTTGATGGTACTGTGGAACTGATAAGCTGCATGGTTGCTACCCTGAGCCAGCAGTTTCTCGTTTTGCTAAAACTGTGTCCTCGGTGGAACTTTGCTCATTAGAATGTCATTATAATGCTGAACTACACCTCCATCTCAAAAGCTACTCATCTCCAAGGTGCGACCACCCCTCACTGAGCATGTGCTCTGAATTTCCTCTGGTCTGTACCTTGAAAAGCAAAGTGAATAAATTTTACACCAATTATAATAAAGGTATGTATGACTAGAGTCCCTCAAGCTCCAAATGAAAGCAAGAAAATAGTATAAAAATGGCCTAAGAGAGGGGGGATGTAAGGGAAGATGCCATCACAGACAAGTTGGGAAGATACCATAATGAACCATCGCCGACTTCTGGGGTGATGAACCACTTGACGGTCTGAGCCTCTTTTCCCTTGATGAGCCACTTGACGGGCCGAGACTCTTTCCCCCCCTAATAGGGATGCCTATTGGGTGAGATTTGAACCTTCCCCGGGAAACTTAGAAATTATAGAGTTGTTTTTCTTTTTCTTAATGTGTTTGTAGATTTATGTTCTTAAGTATCTACACTCGTCTTTGCAGACAGTATATTTATCACCAACAATCCAAAAGAACCTGTACTCTGTTGCTTCAATAAACTGCACCATTCAGTAATCCAGTCGTGATAGTCCTCATTGAACGCGACCAAGCGTGGCCGTGCTAGTTCATTTAAACATGACTAGACTGGAGGTGCACTGCACTATTAGAAAATCCAGCTGTGAGAGTTCTCATTGAACAGCCAAGTGGCTGTGCTAGTTCATTCGAATGCGACTGGACTGTAGTGCCACACTATTAGTGCATCTGGAGCCATGGGGTAGTTCAATATATTGAGCGCGACAGGACTGATAGTGCCAAATTGAGCATCACTCAGAATTGAAGCCCAGCCGCCCCCAGCCCCTCTGATATTTGAGGACAAGCTGGAATGCAAGGGGTTTTATTTTCTGCCAAATTTCTCTGCCTTTTAACACAACACCAAAAAACTGGAGGAAAAATGAAGGAGCTCAGAAACTATTATCTCTTATTACTAAGGAGATTAGGTAAGTGTGGGATTTGATGAAATCTACTATGAACTCTCCATGTAGATCTCATTTATTAGGGAACTGCTTGATTACTACATTGATGAGGGCTACCAAATACCCTAATGTAATTTCAATGAGACCTCAGGCATCCTGGATGTATCCCATGTCCTAGTAAAAGAAAAAAAAAACAAAACACTGAGTTGTTGAGAAGTGATGGTCATTTGGGACTGCATTTAAGCAAAATTATTCAATCCTCAGTTCAGGTAGATGAATTTCTAGATGACACAAACTGCATGGCTAGATTCTCAAAGGAACAGAGCTGCTAGTTAGCACTCTTAACAGCAATGTCTACAGATTGATCTGCAATGAGGCAAAAGAGAAAAACCATAAAATGTAACATGAACAAATAATATTGTAAATTATGGGGTTTTTTTTCCTTTTGATGTGAGCTTGCAACACTGCACTCTGGGAAATAAATGTTTCACTTATACACTCCTGAAAGGCAGTAAAATTCAAGAAATACCCATGTAGTGCTGCTTGTTTCCCTCAACTTAGTACTGGATAGAATGCTAGCATAGGGGTGAAAACAGTACAAGGTAGAGGAGTTAGGAATGGACGAGTGAAGTTGAGCCTGGTAAATAAATGGGAATGGGGGAAGGAAGGTGTTTGTTTTAGTTTTGGTTTTGTTTCTCACCATTCTACTATATTTTCTGTTAGCTATAAATTAAATTAAATTAATTTTCCCTAAGTCAAGTGTGCTTTGCCCATAACAGTAATTGGTAAGCAATCACCCTGTCTTTATCTTGACCCACAAGCTATTTTATTTTCTCCCCATGTCCTTTTGAGGAGGGGGAATGAAAGAGCAGCTGGGTGGGGGTCTGGCAGTTGGCCAAGGTCAACTTCCAAAACTTCCACCACACTTCCAAAACTCAAAGATCCACTAGAAAGTAATGCTATTCAGTCATTATTTGCTTGGCTTAAATATCTATTAATAGCTAACACACCAAGTAGACTGTATCAAGGTACTGATTTTTATGAGGCAGTATTAAATGGAAATCTTTGCTCTTACATACAGATTAGCACTTAAAAGCAAAGACGTTGCATTTTTCCAATACTAACAACTGCTCACATAGCGCTCACTTAAAGGCTACAGTAAGGGAGACATCTTTCACATATGGAAAACTGGGAAAAGATAGGGATGTCCACATTTTCCCTTAAGCAACTCAAATTCTTACTGTAAAGGTTGAGGTATCTGTGCTTGATTTTCATAAGAGGCAAGCAACTCAGCTTGATATATGATGTCAATCAGAATTGTCATTGTGGTACAGCTTTGAAAAACTGATAAAAAGTTCTTTTAAGTTCCAAGAGTTGAAGAATCCTTTTGAAAATTTGAGCCTAGATGTTTTGCTCAAGGTTGCAGCATAGTTCAGGGATGTCAGAGGCAGGTTGATGCTGGCAGGCAGCTAAGATCCCACCCAGTGGCTCGCTCACTCCCCTGCAGTGTGATGGGGCAGAGAATCAGAAGGGCAAAAGCAAGAAAAACTTGTGGGTCAGGATAAAGACAGTTTAATAAGTGAAGGGGGGGAAAAAGACAAGTGATGCAAAAACTATCACTGACCACATACCACCAGTCGATCTCCGAGCAACAGCTACCTTGGTAAAATCCCTCCCCAGTTTTATTGCTGAGCATGATGTTATACAGTATTGAATATCCCTTTGGTCAATTCAAGTCAGCTGATATGGCTGTGTCCCTTCAACGCCTTTCCCACCTCCAGACTACTAGCTGGAGAGGCAGAGTGAGAAACAGAGAAAGCCTTGATGTATCACAAGTGCTGTTCACCAATCACAAAACCACTGTTGTGTTATCAACGCTGGTTTAGGCACAGATCCAAAACACAGCACCATACAGGCTGCTATGAAGAAAATTAACAGTCAGACCCAGTAAAACCTGAAAGAATTGAGTCTAACAGAGCATCTCATTTCAGAAAAGAAGTTATAGTTATAGAGAGATGAACATGGAATTGACTGGATATACAATATCCCCTATTATTCCCTGGACTCAGGAAAGGTAGAACTATATAATGGACTCCTGAAAAACATGCTATATGAGCCCTGGGAAAAGGGGATGTGAGAAACTGGGATGTTAATTTCACAGAAGCCATTTGGCTTGTGAACACTTGAGGGGCATAATCCTGACAAGGCCTGGCCCAAGGTAGACCTGTTAGAATACTAGATGGAGAAAAGGTTAAAAGGTTCCTGTTGTGACAGGTTATATTGGGTCTGGCTGAAATGGAGTTAATTTTCCCCATAGCAGCCCTCAAAATGTTGTTCTTTGTATTAGTAGCTAAAAAGATGTTGATAACACACCTTTTGGTGTTTTGATTACATCAAGGCTGTCTCTCCAATATTCTATCCCCCTCTCCAGTAGGCTGGGAGTGAGCAAGATCTTGGGAGGAGACATGGCCAGGACAGTTGATCCAAACAGACCAAAGGGATATTTCATACCATATGATGAAGGAGGGGCATTAGTTATTATAACATTTGTCATCTGGAGCAACCACTATGCATACTGAAGCCTTACTTCCCAGGAAGTGGCTGGACATTGCCTACTGATGAGAAGTAGAGAATAAATCTTTTGTTTTCCTTTGCTTCTGTGCATGGCCTTTGCTTTTTCTTTTTAAAACTGCCTTTATCTTGACCCATGAGTTTTTTGCCATCTTACTTTCTCCCCTCCCTGTCCTGCTGAGGAGGGGGAATGAGAGAGCAGTTTGGTGGGCACCTGGTGTCCAGCCAAAATCAACCCACTACAGTCCTTTTTTGGCACCCAACATGGGGCACGAGACAATGGCAGCTTTGTTTTAAGCATGCTGTAGCTATAGTAGTTAAGTGGCAAGCTTCTGTGTGGGTCATGGAGTTTGTTGGCTTCACTGCTTATCTCTTTATTTTGCTGAGCTTGGGAACACGTTAATACAATGTGCTTTGCCCTGGAACTGATGGCCTTTCTGTGCTGGGGGAGCTATCTTGTGGAGAGAATGAGGGAATACATCTCCCTCTTCCTATATGGGACTGATGTGGGTGATTTTTTTACGCAGGCCCCTTGTTGGTGCTTTAAGAGCCAAAGCTGCAGGTAGCTTCAGCTTTGAGCAATTAATTCCTGACCTTGAGTGAAAAATAAAACAAAGTGGAAAAACAAAGCAAGAATGTGTATGAGACAAGATAAGGAATGGCTTGTGTAATCAGTAACCAGTCAGAAGTAAAAGAATGGCTCATGAACAGGTGGAATTATCCAATCGTGTCAATTGTTTAGGCACGTGTGTGATAAGCGGTAACAAATCAAAAGTGGAAGAGTGCCGTGTGCTTGGGGCATGGAGGAGGAAAAAAGGCTATATAAGCAGTGCAAAGCTTTGATAAAGTGCTGATGCCTGAACACATTGAGGTACTGGTCATTTCTTCATCCGCTGCAGCCCCTGAGGTCCTTGCTCACCTTTATGTGGGCTGTTTAATACTACTAATTAACACTGCTGGCATATTATGGGTTTTGTGGAATCTGGTGTCATCCTGGTGTAAGAGAAGACAACTTTTGGGTGAGGCAATACTGAAATGTGCAGAGGTGCCCGTTCCCTGGGTGGTGGGGTATGTGGAAGGATTTGAGTAGGTGCCTAGGGCAGTTATCACCTCCCATGGACTGGGATTTTACACATGAACAGGTAAGTAATCCTGGCAAACTGACGTGCCACCTCATAGAAGGATGCCTTGCCTACCCCAATGAAAACCAGCAGCTTCTAGCACTGTACTAGGGCTTGGCCTGTGCCTGTCGAGCCACAAATCAGTACTATCAGGGGACTGTGGTTAAGGCAGGGACTCAAACCACCTCTGAGAATACCTTGACTGAGACTGAGGTGCAAACTACATATGAGGACATTGTCATAGGTGATTCCCTTATGAGGGGAACAGAGGGCCCAATATGCAGACCAGACTCATCCCATAGGAAAGTCTGCTGCCTCCTTGGGGCCTGGGTAAGAGATGCTACTAGGAAACTCCCTGGTCTGGTATGGCCCTCTGATCATTACCCACTATTGGTTATGCAGGTTGGCAGTGATTAAGTCGTGGAGAGAAGTCCAAAAGGGATCAAAAGGGACTTCAGGGCACTGGGGAGATTGGTTGAAGGATCAAGAGCACAGGTAGTGTTTTCCTCAATCCCTTTAGTGGCAGGGAAGAATACTGAAAGGAACAGGAAAATACACCTGATTAACACATGGCTCAGGGGCTGGTGCCATTGGCTGAGGGGAGACCTTATTGTTCTCTACAACTACCTGAAAGGAGGTTGTAGCGAGGTGGATGTTGGTCTTTTCTCTCAAGTAACTAGTGATAGGACAAGAGGAAATGGCCTCAAGTTGCACCAGGAGAAGTTTAGATTGGATATTGGGCAAAATTTCTTTACTGAAAGAGTGGTCAAGCATTGGAACAGGCTGCCCAGGGAAGTGGTGAAGTCACCATCCCTGTAGGTGTTAAAAAACATGTAGACATGGCACTTCAGAATATAGTTAAGTGGGCATGGTGGTGTTGGGTTGATGGTTGGACTTGATGATCTTAGAGGTCTTTTTCAACCTTAATGATTCTATGATTCTATGACAGTAGAGATAGGGACCCAAACTGCATCTGAGGACACCATGGTTGAGCTAGGGACCCAAACAACGGCAGTACTGAAAAAGAAACAGTGAACAAGGAAGTCAACGGGTCCATATCATCGATTAGTAAGGGAGGAGGAAGAAGAGGAAAGGTTTGATCAAGAAGTCAGTCCTTCGACAAAGAAATTGGAGGAAGAACTGAGAGAATTCAGACAGAAAGCAGAAACTACCCGGTCCCTGACCTCATCAGAGCTTCGAGACATGCGGAAAGATTGCAGCCGCCAGCCAGGTGAGCGGATTGCTGCCTGGCTGCTCCGATGCTGGGATAATGGGGCCGACAGCCAGCAACTGGAAGGAAGGGAAGCCCAGCAGCTGGGATCCCTTGCTAGAAACCAGGGAATTGAGAGAGGAATTGGAAGAGAGGCAGCAGTTTGCAGTCTCTGGAGATGGCTCCTCTCCAGTGTGAGGGCAAGATATCCATTCAAGGAAGACCTTATGAACTCCCCATGAAAGAAGACTATGGCAGATGAAGGCATCCAGTATGTGAGAGAATTAGCAGTACCGGAAGTAATCTACAGTGATCTAGACAATGATGAGACCTACAGAGATCCAGAAGATGTCCTTGCACATGGGTTATGTGGAGGAAGGTGATTCAAAATGCCCCAGAGTCATTTGCTAACAGCTTGGCAGCAATGTATTGCCTGGATATGGATACACCAAGTGTGGAGAGAGTGTCTTCTTGTCTCCAAAACTTTGAAGAAAATCTCTGTACCTCCTCATCCCTACTGGCCAGTGCTTTGGATGTCAGGGGCACCCCAAGAAGTCAGTCCCCTCCTGCTCCAGTCAGAGGGAAAGGAAGCCCCTGGCACATGCCACATGGTGCACTCTGGTTCTTCCTGCGTGACCAGGGGGAGGACATGAGGAAATGGGATGGTGAACCCACCTTTAAGCTGGAAGCCAATGTACGCAAACTGAGAGGGAAGACAGCTATTAAGAAGGGGCCACCAGAGAAGACTGTCACCTCAGTTGCTGTAGAGACCCAAGAAGGCAATCAGCGATCTCCCAGACACAGAAGGACTGAGATCACCTCCCTTCATCCTGGTGAGGGGACTTCTGGTCTGGCACTGCAAGGGTCAGATAGTGAATACTCTGACCAGGAACAGGCATAGAGAGCCCCTGCCTTCAGTCAGGAGGAGGAAAGGGAGGACCAGGTATACTAGACTGTTTGGATTCAATGGACTGGCACATCAGATCCTCAGAAGTATAAGGCTTTGGTAGACACTGGTGCACAGTGTACGCTGGTGCCTGTCATGTCCCTGATTCCTGCCTGTAAAGTTTTCCCATAACAGGAAAGAAGGAAATCACACACAGAATCACAGAATCACAGAATGTTAGGGATTGGAAGGGACCTCGAAAGATCATCTTGTCCAATCTCCCTGCCAGAGCAGGAACACCTTATTGAGATTACACAGAAAGGCATCCAGGCGGGTCTTGAATGTCTCCAGAGAAGGAGACTCCACAACCTCCCTGGTCAGCCTGTTCCAGTGCTCTGTCACCCTCACAGTAAAGAAGTTTCTTCTCAAGTTTAAGTGGAACCTCCTGTGTTCCAGTTTGCACCCACTGACCCTTGTCCTATCATTGGTCATCACTGTGAAGAGTCTAGCTCCATCCTCATGACACTCACCCTTTATATATTTATAAACATTAATGAGGTCACCCCTCAGTCTCCTCCAAGCTAAAGAGACCCAGGTCCCTCAGCCTTTCCTCATGAGGGAGATGCTCCACTCCCTTAATCATCTTGGTGGCTCTGCGCTGGACCCTCTCAAGCAGTTCCCTGTCCTTCTTGAACTGGGGGGCCCAGAACTGGACACAATATTCCAGATGCGGCCTCACCAGGGCAGAGTAGAGGGGGAGGAGAACCTCTCTCGACCTACTAACCACACCCCTTCTAATGCACCCCAGGATGCCATTGGCCTTCCTGGCCACAAGGGCACAGTGCTGGCTCATGGATAAATTGATAAGTCTTTGATAAATTGTTCCTCATATTGAAAAATTTGAGCTTTAATTCTAGTCTGAATTGGTCTAGCTTCATCTTCAAGAGTATACAAGGAGCAAATTATTATTTGTTACACCACAAAAAACTTCATTCAAATATCTGCCTTGTGCATAGGAACTTTTAAAATAGAGTGATTATTTTCATGTGTGCACAGCCATGAATTACAAACATAATTTGCATACAGAACTCCAGATAGACGTATAACCTTGTATTGAGTTTATTTGGAAGGTTTTGGTAGCAGGGGGCTACAGGGGTGGCTTCTGTGAGAAGATGACAAAAGCTGCCTCCATGTCTGATGGAGCCAGTTTCAGCTGGCTCCAAGATGGACTCGCCGCTGGCCAAAGCTGAGCCAATTAGTGACTTTGGTAGCACCTCTGTGATAACATATTTAAGAAAGGTCAAAAAATGCTGTGCAGCAGCTGTGAGAGAGGGGAGTGAGAATATGTATGGTAGTGGCAAAAAGTTCTTCAGCATGTGATGAGGGTGGTAGATCATTGGAACAGGTTGCCCAGAGAGGTGGTGGAGGCCCCATCCCTGGAGATATTCAAGGTCAGACTTGATGGGGCTTTGAGCAACCTGCTCTAGTAAAGATGTCCCTGCTTACTGCAGGGGGGTTGGACTAGATGACCTTTGAGGGTCCCTTCAAACCCAATACATTCTATGATTCTATGCGAGTGAAAAAACCCTGCAGACACCAAGATCTGTTGAAGAAGGAGGGGGAGAAGGTGCTCCAGACACCAGAGCAAAGATTCCTCTGCAGCCTGTGGAGAAGACCATGATGATGAAGTTTGTTCCCCTTGTAGCCCATGGAGGTCCATGGTGGAGCAGATATCCACCTTGTCCCGGTTTTGCTAGGATAGAGTTAATTTTCTTCCTAGCAGCTAGAAAGTGCTGTGTTTTGGTTTCAGTGTGGGATTTGTTATGAGAAGAATGTTGATAACTACAAGGACATTGTGTTTGGGTAGTTTGCAAGTGCAGAGGACTAGGGGGGGAAAGTATAGTAGTTAGCAAAACCCAGAATTGACAGTTGGATTTGCCAATAAGATATTCCATATATTACATCATGTTTAGTATATTAACTGGGGCTGACCTGAAAATGGGGGGATTCTCTCGGGAATTGCTCGGGCTCACTTTTCCAGGATTGTGGTTTTGAGTTCAGGGTGCCTTTTCGCTCCTCCAGGATGGTTATCGGCAGGTGGTGAGCAATTGTACTCTGCATCATTCATATATATATAGTTATTATCATTATCATTGTTATTATTATTACTATTTTAAGTTTATTTTACTCTAATTATTAAATTGTTCTTATCTCAACCTACAAGTATCCTTACCTTTACCCCTCCAATTCTCTCCCTGATTCCCTGGGTGGGGGGGGGGAGGGTGTGCAAGCAGCTGTGTCACGTTTGGCTGCCAGCTAAGTTAAACTATCACACACCTGCAGCTCATGGAGGTCCCCACACCAAATCAGGTAGATGTGTCCTAAAGGAAGCTGCAGCCTATGGACAGCAGGCTCCTAGCAGGAACTGTGGTCCCATGGGGGATCCATGCTGGAGCAGTTTGTGAAGAACTGTAGCTTGTGGGAAGGACTCACAATGGAGAAAGTCATGCCTTGGGAGCTAGGCATGCATGTGCATCTAAGGGTGAGGCACCTGGAGGAATTGGCTACTGGAGGGATCAGGGGGTCCAAGCCAACTGCCAAAGAGACTGTGGGGACTAGGGGTGGAAGAAGAGACTCATTTATGTGTGTGTGTTTCTGTGTTAGGCAACTGGGAAGACTGGGGGGATTCAGGGGCCAGCTAATGGGCAGACCAAGTGTCTAAGCTCAGCTACTGGGGGATCATGGTGTATGTATGTGAGAGGAAGTCTGTACTGGCAACTGGACTGGGGCTATAGGCTTTGGGGGCTTATATGCCCAGGTGCCAGCAACTGGGAAGACCACGGGATCCAGGGGCCAACAACTGATTAGACTGAGTGTCTAAATCCAGTTACTGGATGGATCCACACTGTATATATGTATATACTTCTGTATTGGGTCTGGCTGAGATGAAGTTAATTTTCCCCATAGCACCCCTCAGAGTGCTGGGTTTTGTGTTAGTAGTTAGAAAGGTGTTGATAACACACCAGTGTTTTGGTTACTGCTAAACAGTGCTAACACAGCACCAAGGCTGGCTCTCCTACATTTCTCTCCCCCCTACCACCCCAGTAGGCTGGGGAAGATCTTGGGAGGGGACATATCCAGGACAGCTGACCCAAACTGACCAAAGGGATATTCCATACCATATGATGTCTGCTCAGAAATAAAAACTAGAAGAATGGAGGGGGAAGGGGGGGCATTTGTTATTTACAACGTTTGCCCTCCATATCAACTGCTATGCAACCGTACTGAAGCCCTGCTTCCCAGGAAGTAGCCAGACATCACCTGCTGATGGGAAATAGAGAATAAATACTTTGTTTTTCTTTTGCTTCCTCTCATGTGGCTTTGCTTTGTGTTTCTATCAAACTGCCTTTGTCTTGACTCATGAGTTTGGTTTTCTTTTTCCATCTTATTTTCTCCCCTCCCCGTCCTGCTGAGGAGGGACGCGATAGAGCAGCTTGGTGGGCACCTGGCATTCAGCCAAAGTTAACACACCACAATTTCCCACTAATGCATCTTCATCCTGATTAGCCAGAGAGGGGAAGAGTATGAGGCCATTGTTGCTATTTGTCTGTGCCAAGTGTTTCTGTCTGTTGTTGGCCACCTGTATATATGTATTTGTATACCTACTGGGAATACATTCTCAGCCTTGCTACTGGTTGGATCTGGGGATATGGAGCTGTGGCAGATTTGCCTCTATGGTGCTGTCAGATTCAGCAGTTCCCTAACAAAAGATAAGGATGTTTCCCATCTTGATTGAACTACTGAGCACTTATCCTGGTTTTGCTAGGATAGAATTAATTTTCTTCTCAGTAATTAGAATAGCTGTGTTTTGGTTTCAGTTCAGACTTGCTATGAGAAGAACATTGATAAAAGTACTGGTGTTATTAGTTGCTGCTGGAGCTCAAGGCCACCGTGTTTGGCTGTTCACAGCTGTATTAGGACTGGGAGGGAGAAGCGCAGTGAATAGCAAAACCTAGAACTGGTATTTGGATGTGCCAATGAGATATTCCAGATCATATCCCGTCATGTCAGTCCATTAACCAGGGCTGACCAGAAAAAAGGGGGGAGGATTTTGCATGGGTTTTTGCTCGGGCTCTCGCTCTTACGGGATTGTGGTTTCAGTTAGGTATTGCTGCTCCTCTGGGATCGTTATCTGGGAACAGGCCGGACTTAGTCAGCAGGTGGTGAGCAGTTGCACTGGGTTATCATTCATTTGTATATCTTATTACTGTTATCATTATCACTACTATTTTTTTTAAAAAGTTTTCTTTTATTTCTATTATTAAATTGTTCTTAACCTACAAGCCTCCTAATCCTTGCCCCCAATCCCCAGGGGTGGGGGGAAGTGGGTGAACAGCTGTGTTGGCTGCTAGCCAAGGTCTAGCCCAGTGAAACTATCACAGCACTGTAGAGTGTGTACCACTTTAAAAGGCCCAATGATTTTCAGATCACAGGTTATTCATTAATTAACCAGAATAGTACTGCAAACTGGTACTCCAATACCACCAAATATGGGAAACACTGGCCCTATCTATTTAGTTTATATCTCCATCCTACTGCCAAGCACAAGAATGACAGCTAAAGTGGAAGGTTTTATGGGGTTTGTTTATTGTTCAGGTTTGATTAACTTATCACTAGGATAGCCTGCCTGCTGGCTCTTGAGTTAGTAATTCTTAAACAATATCAACCAACTTAAAACAGGAACAATAAAATATTTTTATAAACTTGACTACAGATGGTTCCTAACCATCTGCATTAACCTTTAAGTCTGACATTTCTCAAGAAATAGCATAGCTATGCATGTAAGTAAGAAATTCTTCAATTTTGGTAGGTTATTATAATAAGAGGAGAAGGTGGGCCTATTGCTGAATGGGATGGGTGAACTAATGACAGTGGACATAGATGAGGCTGAGGTACTCAATGCCTTCTTGGCCTCAGTCTGCACCAACAAAGTCTCCCAGGCCTCTGTGCTTAGAGACAGGGTTCAAGGAAAACTACCAACAGTGAATGCAGATTGAATCAGGGATTATTTCAGAGAACTTAATCTGTACAAATTCACAGGACTAGATGGGCTGTATCCAAGGGGGCTGAGAGAACTGTCTGGTTTCATAGTGAGGCTGTTCTCTTATCAGCTTTGAAAAGTCATGAAGATCACGAGAATTCCCTGATGACTTGAGAAGGACAAATATTGCATTCATCTAAAAAAAAAAAAAAAAAAAAAAGCCAAAAGTTCAACCTGGGGAACTTCAGTTCCTGGGAAAAACATAGAGAAAGTCCTCCTGGAACATGCTTTTGGGCACGTGAAGGAGAAAAGAAGGTGATTGGGAACAGTCAGCATGCATTTACCAAGGGGCTATCATGCCCAACCAACCTAATTGCCTTCTGTGTTAAATGGCAGGATTTGTGGATGAAGGGAGAGGAACGGATGTCATTTACCTCAACTTTAGCAGGGCTTTCAATACTGTATCCCACAATATTCTTGTATCCAAATTGGGATATTATAGTCTGGATGGGTGGACAACTAGCTAGGTTTAAAAACTAGTTGGGTGACTGAGCTCAGAGAGTGGTTGTTAATGGGTTGTACTCTACCGGGATGCCTGTGACAAGTGGGGTACTGCAGGGGTCTATCCTGGGACCTGTCCCGTTGAAAATCTTTATCAAACACCTGGAGGAGGCGATGCATCTTGCTCAAGTTTGAAGGAGTTGGAAGGATGAAATAAATACACTCAGCAGAGCTGCCATTTAGAGAGACTTAGACAGGTTGGAGGAATGGGCTGACGGGAACTTAATTCAATTCAACAAGGACAAATGCCAAGTCCTGTGCCTAGGAAAGAACAACTCCTGACATCAATATCATCTGGGGACTGGCTGGGGAGCAGCTCTGCTGAAAAGGACCCAAGGATCTTGGAAAACAGCAAGCTGAATATGAGTCAGAACTGTGCCCTGGCAGCAAAGGTGGTTAGCAGTATCCTGGGCTATATTACCAGGAGCATAGCTAGTAGATTGAGGGAAGTGATTATCCTCCTTTACTTGGTGCTCGTTAGATCACATCTAGAATGCTGTGTCAAATTTGGGGCACCCCGATACAAGAAAGTAATTGATAAAATGGATCAAATTCAGCAGAGGGCCACCAAGATGTCAGAGGGCTGGAGTACTTGCACTATGAGGAGAGGCTTAGAGGACTGTGCTTGTTCAGCCTGGAGGAAGGAAGCTGCAGGGGCACCTAATGGCAGCCCCTCAGTACCTATGAGGAGCCTATCAAGAAGATAGAGCTGGGCTCTTCAAAGTGTTGCATAGCAGGAAGATGACACAATGGGTACAAATTGAAACAAGCAAGATTCACACTGGCTATAAGGAAACTGTTTTTCACCATGAGGACAGTCAAGCAGTGGAACAGGAGCCCTGAGAAGTTGTACAGTCTCCAGTCTTAGAGGTTTTCAAGCCCTGACTAGAGAAAACCCCGAGCAAGCTGGTCTAAATTCAATGTTAACCCTGCTTTAAGCAGGAGGTTTGACTAGAGGACTAGAGACCTCCAGAAGTCCCTTCCAACCTGAATGGTTCTCTCTCTCTTTTTTTTTTTTTTTTTTTCTAGCCTGAGAAGAGATTCTCTGTAAAGAACTAGAACTGCCAGAAGAAAAGACACCTAAACACGGTGTTGAGTTTGGAAGGCAGCCATTGCATTCTCTTGTTTAGCCTTTTCCCGATGCCTGCATCAGGAACAATGAGGGGATTTAGAGAAGCAACTTGAGAGTATGTTTGTGTCCTGAGCAGGATCAGGTTTTCAAGCTCCTACTATGTAGACTGCCACCAGCTCCTCGGCAGCAGGTACTGCAGAGCTCACTGCCTGCGTGAATGAGAGAAAGTGACCAAGGGATCAGAAGCTAGGATTCCAGGCGGCTTGCAGAAGACTGCCGCGTGCTGCTGTTATTCTCCCTACTCCTGTCCGGTCGTCTCCTACTCCACAGCATGGCGGAACGTCTCTCCTACGGTTCCCACTGAGGAGCATGTCCCAAGACACCACTCCCAGTCTGGAGCGCGGGGACGAATCGATGCAGCCCGGCTACCATACACACCCCCACTCCCCGGCCACTTCCAGGTACTCCCTGCCCCTGCTGCCGTGACAGTCTAGGACGCTCATGCTCCCCAGGCAGCAGCAGTCCAGCCTGGCACGACCTTCACCACCGGCGAGAATCCTTATAAGACGGGAATGAGGGACGAGAGAGAGAGGTCACACAGGGTGGCCCCGCCGCAGTGGAGAGAGATGTGAGCAGCAGCACACCCTCTCCCTAGCAACTCACCTGTTGCATCATCCATGCCACCTGAAAACACAACTTGGAGATAAAAGTTGCCACTGCCGCCGACCAAACCGGACGCTGCATCCACCACCTCACATTCTCGATGAGGTAGGAAGTGCAGCACAGAATCCCAACTCGCGTCAACTACACATGACCAAGAGAAAGAGCAGCTGGGATCCATTCCATGGGGTGCGGTCCTTCAGGAAGGGACTGTTCCAGCACGGGTCCCCCACGGGGTCACAAGTCCTGCCAGCAAACCTGCTCCAGCGTGGGCTCCTCTCTCCACAGGCTACAGGTCCTGACAGGAACCTGCTCCAGCGCGGGCTTCCCGCGGGGTCACAGCCTCCTTCAGGCATCCACTTGCTCCGGCGTGGGGTCCTCCACAGGCTACAGGTGGTCATCTGCTCCACCATGGATCTCCATGGGCTGCAGGGGGACAGCCTGCCTCACCATGATCTTCCACCACCGGCTGCAGGGGAATCTCTGCTCTGGCGCCTGGAGCACCTCCTCCCCTTCCTTCTTCACTGACCTTGGTGTCTGCAGAGTTGTTTTCTCTTACATCTTCTCACTCCTCTCTCTAGCTGCAAAGTGTGCAGCTTTTATTTCCCTCTCTCTTTTTTTCTTAATTCTGTTCTCCCAGAGGCGTTACTGATTGGCTCGGCCTTGGTCAGCGGCGGGTCCGTTCTTGTAGCCGGCTGGCATTGGCTGTGTCGGGTCAGACATGGGGGAAACTTCTGGCAGCTTCTCTCACAGAAGCCACCCCACATCCCCCCACTGCTGCTACCAAAACCTTGCCAAGCAAACACAATACAGACTGTAACTGAGAGATAGCCCACCTGTATATTCTATATAACCTGTTATTTATGATTAGGGTCCCTCAGAACACACACTGCAGTAAAGAATTTCCCTTTGAGATTCTGTACTTAAGGGTGTCCGCTTCTCCTTCCTTGGTCAGCAATAAAGAATCCCACAACACTTTTGGCACCCCAGAAGGGTCTTCGTTGCCTTGCTTGAATCTACCAGCCTGCGAGTCAACAACCCACTGACGATAAAAGGTGAGTTCACCTGGGGAACTTGAGTGCAGGGGGTAGCAGTTGGACAAATCATTTTCTTTGCAGTGAGGAGGTGAAAGTTAATAATAATAGGGACCAGACACAGTATAGTAAAAGGGACACCTTTAGGTGAATTGCTAACCAATTGGTCAAAAATAGATGGAACCCGGGGATTAATGAAGAAAAGGGTGCTGGAACTGCGGCAGGATACCTAACCCGCGTTGACCACCCTTGGAATTGCAAGCCAATGGTGGCCTGAGGTGGGCAGTTTTGATTATGATGGGCTGTTGGTGCTTTAAGAGCCGAAGCTGCAGGCAGCTTCAGCCTTGAGCAATTAATTCCTGACCTTGAGCAAAGATAAAATGAAAATAAAACAAAGTGGACAAACAAGCAAGAATGTGTATGAGAGAAGATAAAGGATGGTTTGTGAGCTGTAATCAGTAACCAGTCAGAAGTAAAAGAATGGCTCATGAACAGGTGGAGTTATCCAGTCATGTCCATTGTTTAGGCGCGTGTGGGATAAGGGGTAACGAATCAAAAGTGAAAGAGTGCCGTGTGCTTGGGGCGTGCTGGAGGAAAAAAGGCTATATAAGCAGTGCAAAGCTTCAGTAAAGTGCCGATGCCTGAACACATCTCAGTGTTGGTCATTTCATCTGCCACAATTAGTGACCCCGACGTGACAATAGAGAACCGCGGACCAGAGCGCGGCCAGTGGCGGAGCCCAGCTTGTGGAGAAGGCAGCAGACCATAGAGCTGCACAAGACCTGAATCTACAAGGAGCCAGCATATCGATGAAGGGAAGCAGCAGACCATACAGCTGGTTAGACCCGATCTACAAGAAGCAGGTGAGCAGCTGGGAACAAATTACCCCACCCCCAGTTATGGGTGCGTAAATGTCAGCAGAGGAAAAATCTATATTGACTATTTTAATGTGCATTTTGAAGACAAGAGGAATTAAATGATGAGACAGCAGTTCAAAAGCTACTGATATGGTGCAGAGATAGCGGCGCACCCTCGGATGCTGATTCTGCTTTCCAAGTGGCTGCTTGGGAAGAGGCAGGAAAGCTCCTTATTGATGCCACAACTCGGGGTGATCCCCTTGCAACGCCCCTGTTAACTACATGGCGGTTAATTACTGATTCTTTGCACCAATTATGAGCAGATCAAACTACCGCTGCCTCTGCTATTGCTGCAGTCACAGGTGAGGCTTCCACAAGTCCCTCTGTGCCTCCCCAGAATTTACCTGCTCCAAAGGAAGAGTCAAAAGATCTAGGCGACTCAGGTCCACTTATTGATTTGACTTCATCATGGGACCCCCCACACCTCCCTCAAATGAGCTCAACCTCCACTCTGGACCCTCTAAAACTTTGGAAAAAGATTAAAGAACAGGCAGGTGCTGAAGGGGACTCAGGCAGCAGGAGCGCTGTGTGGGATACCTAGCATCCTATACATCTGTTGAAAAAAAAAAAAAAAAGCAAACAAAAACAAAAAACCCAAACCCAGTACCATGCATTATGGTTTAAGTTCTACTGCTTGGTGTGGACCTGTGGCAAATGGTTAACGGTTTACATTGCACGAGAGCCTGACTATTATTTAACTGGCATATTTTGTGGTGTGAATGAGAGGAGTAACAGGCCCTTCTGTGTGACTGAGTGTCTGTGTTGTTTGAGTGGGAAGTAGCCCGACTGTAAAGCAAGAGCAGAGTTCTAATCCTCAATTCTGTTCTCCCACGAGGGAAACAGCTGGAGACGAACAAAGCGAGAGGTTATAGTTCAGTGTTATAAACGTAATTTGTCTTTGTGGCTGTTTAATGTGTGAGGGGGAACTAAACAGGAATTTAGGACTCATAGATATTAGGGAGGCCCTTGGAGACCCCCACTGGGGATCAATCAGTATCAATGGACTTCTGTGTCTTTTTTAATTTCTCTACAAGCAACACAAGAGTCACTGCCCACAATGTAAATGCCACTGTTTCTGCTTTTAGAAATAAAACAGCTTGGTGTAGTTACACTTCACCAAACATTTCTAAATCTACTCATAATCCAGTACAACTATCACCAGGTGTTTTCTTTATTGGTGGAGACAGAGCATGGGCAGGAATACCATCAAGTATTCATGGAGGTCCCTGTAGTTTGGGCTGTTTAACTCTGTTAACTCCTAACATTACCATGATTTTGGGAAAGTTCAAAAATCGGTTAAGAAGCAAGCGTAGCACTCACTCATTTGAACGCGACTGTGATTCCAATGCAGAGTTTTGGAATCCTGGGGAAATAGCTGCAGCCTCTATTCTGGCCCCTGGAGTAGGAGTAGCGAGTGCATTAACAAACCTTAGCAAATTAGGATGTTGGCTTTCAAAACAATCTAATCTTACATCTTTGGCACTATCAGGCTTGCTGACAGATGTCGACTCTATTCAACATGCCACTTTGCAAAATCGAGCTGCTATTGATTTTTTGCTTTTAGCTCAAGGACATGTTTGTGAGGAATCTGAAGGCATGTGCTGTATGAATCTGTCAGACCACTCAGAATCAATTCATATGGCCATTAAAAGGTTAAAGGAAAATGTCAAACAGTTGAGGGTAAATAATGATGATTGGTTAAGGGAGTGCTTTCGGAGTTGGGAAATACAAGGATGGGTCTCTTCACTATTAAAGTCAGGATTAAAGGTGTTATTCATAATTTTGGTGATCCTCCTATCAGTGCCTTGTTTGCTATCGTGTCTGCAAAGGGCCCTGCAGAAGATGGTGAACAACACCTTTGTGGTACAAAAACAAAAAGAGGGAATTGTTGGTGCTTTAAGAGGTGAAGCTGCAGGCAGCTTCAGCCTTGAGCAATTAATTCCTGACCTTGAGTAAAAATAAATAAAAAAAAACAAAGCCTACAAACAAGCAAGAATGTGTATGAGACAAGATAAGGGATGACAGTTGTGCGCTGTAATCAGTAACCAGTCAGAAGTAAAAGAATGGCTCGTGGACAGGTGGAGTTATCCAATCATGTCAATTGTTTAGGCTCGTGTGTGATAAGGGGTAACAGATCAAAAGTGAAAGAATGCCGCGTGTTTGGGGCGTGCTGGAGGAAAAAAGGCTATATAAGCAGTGCAAAGCTTTAGTAAAGTGCTGATGCCTGAACACATCTCAGTGTTGGTCATTTCATCCGCCACAATAGGCTGCATTTTATGCAGCTCAAATTGGATGAACAGTTCCCAGGGCAATTGCATTATTGGTATGTTTGGCATAATTATGTCTGGCAATGGAAACTTCCCACTCTGAAAGGGAAGCTATCTCGATGTGAGAGTGTGAGGAAGAAGGCCAGAGACAAAAATGTTATGAACTGACCGTAACTGCCATTCCCCATCTCCCTGGGCTGCTCAGGGAGAGGAGGAGGTAGAAGAGCTAGGAGTGAAGCTGAGCCTGGGAAGAAGGGAGGGGTGGGAAGATGTTTGTTCTTATTTCTCATTGTCCTGCTCTGTTACAACTGACAGTAAATTAATTTCCCCAAGTCAAGTTTGTTTTGTCCATGACAGTAATTGGTAAGTAATCTCCCTGCCCTTATCTCAACCCATGAGCTTTCTGTCATATTTTTCTCCCCATCCTGTTGATGGAGAGAGAGTGATAGAACAGCTTGGTGGGCACTTTGCAGACAGCCAAGGTCAATCCACCACAGATATCCCTGGCAAATAGCCAATACTTGGCTACATGTCAATATTAACTTTTGGCCTATTAGCTTAAGTTACATTTTACCAAAATATTAGAACACTTCTACTACGCTTAATGGTTGTGCTAGAAATAACACAGCTCCAAAAAAAAGTTCCCATCTCATCTGAAGTAGATTATTAAATCCAATAATAGTCAGTGATACAAGGACTATTTAAAATACCCTTCCAATTCTTTCAGGGATTTTTTTTTTTTTTTTCTTAATAAGCAAGCAGACAGGAGAGGAGAGTGAACCTTAAGGTTTGTGGTTTGGGTTTGTTGGGATTTTTTTTTTTTTTTTTTTTGCATTTTCAGTAAGTTATAGCACTTCAAAATAAGAAGCTAGATATATCAATAGCCCTAAGAGTGTACATGAACTACAACTTCTTGAAATAATTTTAACCACCATTTCACTGATTTGCTCTATCCAACCAAAACCTCAAAGCATGAATGTGCCACCTTCATTTCACCTACAATGCTAAGTGACAGGCATTACAGGACTTTTATTTCATGTCTGAGAAATATAGCAAAGCAACAGCTAGTTTTCTTTTGTGTTGGAAAGGATGAGTTGCCACTTGCCTAAGAAGCAGTAAGAAGCCATAATTCAGCAGCCCAGATGGGTTTGCCTCTGCGCTGCCAGTTGCTCTGGTTCCATTGCTGTAACCACCCCCACAGGGCATGTGCCACCATCTATGAGTCCATACAGAGGTAGAAAACTGGCCATTTCTCTCGCTCAGCAATGTCTAAAGCCAGCTGGATGGCTTTTACCAGTTGCCTAAGAATCAGAGGATATAAACTGCACTGATGAAGCTGCTTCCGGTTGCAGCAATCCTCCAATGAAGTACAAGAGCTTTCCAAGTGGCCAGTGTTCTATCGCCACCTGAAAAGTACTGCAAATAGATACCCCAAACTGCTGCAAGACCAATTTGTCAGTAAAAAACAACAATACAGTTTGCTAGCAACAGAAAGCATGTTGAGAGGGTATTTTTTTAAAAAAAAGGACAGACTTGGCTGTCTGAAGCAACCAAAGCCATCTGTGATGGCAGGGTACATGCCCATCTACTTATGTTCTTTGTCTTCTAGATCACTTATCTCCAACCCTATCATGCACCTCAGTCATAGTATCATACTTGACTATTTCAGTCTCTTACTATATGTCTTGCTTTCAACTCCTGCATTTTGATGTGCCTTGCCACTTAAGGCATTTCCTGTTATAATTATAACTAGAATGTGAAACAGTTGCATGGACTGTGATGCTGAACACTGGTGCTTGCTAATTCTTTGCCAATGCCTTTATCACTTGAGCTTCAAAGACAGTACTATAACCTTTATATGAGTCGGTCTCTAGAAAGATCTGACATAAGCTTTTCCAGTTTGTTATATGAAAGCACAATGTTTGTTAGGCATCAGCAGAAAAATGGAAATTAAGTCATTAGATTCCATTCTTTAATTCAGGAAGACAGCAAGACAAACCCAGATACAAGAAACTAGCTATTCACAAGAGCAGGATATATTGTTTGATAAGACAGAGGGATATAAAGAAGAGATCCAGTTGGGTAGTAACACTGACTTTCAAAGGAGAAAAAGCAAGGTATTGTCTATTGATTTGCTTTATTGCAAGTTCTGTGTGGCAAAGAAGGACGTAAAAGGATAAGCTGCTACCAATGAGCATTAATCTGAATGTACAGTTTCCACATTTTCAGCCCAGGAAACTGTCCTTTGGGGTTCATGGTATTCTGGTAGTCTTTGCTATTAGCCATCTTCCCCACAGGAAGAGATCCAACTTTAAAAAAAGAAAACTCAATCACCAGCTTTTCCTGTCTCTATTCATGAATGAAATCACAAATGACATGTGAAGCTAAAGATCTGCATGTAAGCATCCAAAGGGAAAGAGCAACCATAGACATCTCAGCATGATGCCTGCCTCAATACAGCATTAATTTCTAAATGTAACAGTTCAACTTAATTGTTTACTAAAAGCTCAAGAATCTTAACAACTCCTCTCTCAGCCCTCCTTGATTCTGAAGATGCCTTTCCCTACACTTCTAAAACACCACTTGGACAAAACTAGTTTAATTGGGAGGTGGTCTTTTCCCAGAAAAAAATTATGATAACAAGTGTCAGCTGTGTCACCTGCACAGAGACTACATTAGTTTTCAACACTGTCCCCTTACTGACATTGGCAGCAGAATAGGCAGGTTGCTGCCCACATTATCCATGTAAGGTATGATTCTCTCAAATCACTCTGCCATTGGTGGAGCCAAGGGGCAGTGCAACTCTCATCTTCATTCAAAAGGCATTTGCAGTTGGCTGTTGTTGCCAGATGACCTGGACACCAAGTGTCCCTGGAAGTCCACCAGAGCCATGGCACTGCTTATGATCCTGTGTTTGCTACTGGTGAGTCACTCTATGGGCACGTTGTTGCTCATCTTTCCTACTGCTTCAATAAAGCTTTGTTTTAGGACATGTTGTCAGACTCCTTTAGTGTTTGGATCACATTACTGGCATCACAAACAGGATAAGAGTCTTTCTGACAATTACTGGAGGCTTTAGGAAAGGAGCAAGTTTGGAGCTGCCCCCAATGGGAGGAGGGTTGGGTCCAGGCTGAGTGATGAATTTAAACTGTAGCATAAGGCCAGTCACTGCAAGCAAGGAAAGGGCAAGCAAGCTTTAATAGGCCTCTTGAGTTGTGCCCTCAATGTTGCCCGGACTGAAGTTACCAGACTGTGGGGCGCCCTCAGACAGGCAGGAGAAACTAAGCAAGGGGCCAAGAGGGATGAGCATAAGTTAGTCTCCTTGGCTCAGCAGGCCCTCGAGGCCCAGAGAGATCATCACAGTACAATGGCCCAAATCAGGGCCCCTATCTACCAGGACAATAAGGTTGATTGGGACAGGGATGCTTTTGACCACAGACCAGACCCTGACCCCCTTTCCCAACCCTACAGGGGAAGACTGGGTGGAGTGGCTCAGGAGCATCTGGTGCACTGAGGCAGCTCTAATTTACCTCAGTGAAGGAGACCATGGGCATGGGAGCTCTGCATGCCATGGCTGCAGGGGTGGGTGCCGTGGGGATAGCTTCTGTGCCCAGCAGTCAGATACAGAGGAATCCTCACCTGGGCAGAGGACAGGACACCAACACCAGCCATACAGAGAGGGACTGCCTCAGGCAGCTCCTGCTGGAAACTGGGTTTACCCCTCCCAAAAAATTAATAAATTGCTGAATAATGTTTTCTTACAGCTTTTGAATGGCCATTGGCAGGTGCCCCCCCCACCCAAAGTCTTACAGCACCTCCCAGCACCCCCCTCCCAAGGCACTGCCAGACAACTGGTGGGCAGGTGTCCACTGCCAGATGGAGATCTGCCTCCTAGCCCTGTTTTCTGGCATACCCTTTTTGCTTACCCCACATCTTAGCCCAATTAGAAGTTGTCATGAATGACTGGCACTCAGTCACCATTGTTGTGGATACCAGGGCCCAAATCTCAATGTCAGATCCACAGACCACTCCTTCAGGCTGTCCTAGAAGTGATTTTGTATTTCAGGAAGTGATAATGTCCATGAAGAACCCAGAGCTGCCAACTCAGCCTGTCTACTGGACCCATCTGTGTACTGGTTTTGGCTAGGATAGAGTTAATTTTCTTCTTAGTAGCTTGTATAGTGCTATGTTTTGGATTTGTAATGAAAACAGTACAAGGTATCTCACCCTGCTTTTCACACTTCCCTACCAGCAAGTAGGCTGGGGGTGGGGGGATGACATTTTTCTTCTAAAGTAACCATTACACATGATGAAGCCCTACCTTCTGGCTGAACACCTGCCTGCCGATGGGAAGTAGTGAATTAATTCTTTATTTTGCTTTGCTTACCCACACAGCTTTTGCTTTACCTATTAAACTCTCTTTCTCTCAAACCATGAGTTTTCTCACTTTTACCTTTCTGATTCTCTCCCCCATCCCACTGGGTGGGGGAGTGAGAGAGCAGCTGTGCAGTGCTTAGCTGCCTACAGTGGTTAAACCACAACAACCTGGAAAAATCCTCCTGCTACACTGCATTAATTTTACTTGTACTACTGTTAGTTATTCTGTACAAGAACCAATTTTGAATATGCTGTGGATACTGTTCTTGGGGAAAGTCCACCAGGGCCTTGCTAGTTGGGATTTTAACTTGCTAATTCACATATCTCAGGCACTGGTAAATGTTAGAAAGGGAACTTATTGTGGGACTTGTACACAACATCCTGTATCTGGCCACCAAGGAGCTCCTGTGGTAGAAATACTAGTATTGGTGGAATTGTGAGTCCATGCACCTAAAATTTTTGTCAGATATTACTCTATTCAGGCTAATCTCTCAGCCACTGATTACCCACTGCTGCCGTGGTGATGAACAGATCAGAACTTCACATCCTCCAGAACTCTATAGGCTATGATCCATCCCATGATCAGCTACAAACCATGTGGTGGGGGGGGGTCATCCTACACCATGCAAACCTACCATGCTAATATTGACAATTGCCTAAAAGACACCACTCCCTGCAGTGACCCTAGCACAATAGGCGCCCCCGGCCTATACTGGCTGTGCAGCAATCATGCCATGAAAAGCCTCACATGGAGGTGGGAGGGGACCTGCACACAAGACAAATAGTGCCTGTGATGCACATTGAAGAAAACCTTGACGCAACCCTGCCCACAATTGCTCCGATGCCCTGCGACATCAGTATAGATCATCCCTTTGGTAGAGCAAAGACCTAGATTTCACCAATTTGCCTAAGCCCTCCTTTCTCAGATATGGGTCTCCAAGCTAGAGAAAGCAACTGTCAATCTCTCTGCTACCCTGGAAAAATATAGAAAACAACAACTGATGCCATCCAAGCGCTGCAGCAAGAAGTCACTCAAGTATCACAGACTACTATTCAAAACCATCTATCTAGCCTTTGACTACTTGCTGGCCGCACAAGGTGGCATTTGCACATTAGTAAATACCACCTGCTGTGTCTATGTCAACCAAGATCAATGCATTGAGACCAACCTTAAGAAAAATTCAGGCACAACTAAAGCCTGAAACAAGGAATATGGCTTAAAAGTTTGCTTAACATAACTAAGCTGCTCTTAGCATAAGTATGAGTTAACAAATGCTGAAACAAGTTTCAGTTAGCAAAATACTCGTTTTTCTGCTTGCTTCTAAGAAACCAAGCAGGGACCTGCCCTTCTGCAGGGGTATGATACGTACCAAAACAGCTGCCTTTAAGCACATAGGCCTTGTTATCTAACAAACCATAAAATAAGTGACCATAGAAGAAATAGAGCACTAAAATTTGGTAAACAAGGCTACTTGCTTATCAGGAGTTAACAGAATGTATGGTATATAAGCTAACCGAGGTTTTGCCTCAACAGAAATGCATTTTAATTTAGTAGGGTGCAGACCCTATGCTCTCCCTACTAGCAAAAATGGCATGCTATGCTAGCATAAATAAAGGTGCTTTGGCTTACAGTCCGTCTGTGAGTCAATTCCTTTGAATCAGCCCTTGCATCAGGTACCAACCAAAAATACTCATTGGGGAATTGGCGAATTGCAGTCATGGCTTACCTCTTGGTTCCCAGATCTCAGGGTAGCTGTCAAAAGATTTTGTCTGTATCTTTTGTAATTAACTTATTTATTGTCATTGTTTATCTTTTGTTTCATATCACTGGATGAGGTTGCAGATTGTGCTGTAAAGTATTTTCCCAGTCAAGGTTGAGACACTCCCTGACCCAGGCTGGGGGCCACTAGATATAAGTGGATACTAACCCTGAATTGTAATCTCTTTTGCAGCTATTGGGAAGATGCCATAGTAATCACCTCCCAGATACCCACACAACTGATACTTGATAGAGGCAGTTCTATGGTACCCATCTCATGATGCATCAGCTTTTGACCTCTATGTAACTTATACCCTGCAGGTGTCAGGACACCAACCTCACTTAGCTCATTATTATAGCTAATGATCCACCAAAATAGCACCCTAGCCTATAAATCCACATCAAGTGATGATTTGAGAGAATCAAGGGGTAGAAGCAACACCTCACCCCTTGACCAACATCAGCAGCGTAGGCAGGATGCAGCCCACATTATTCATATAAGGTACAATTCTCTCAAATCACACTACCATTGGTGGAGCAACTCTCACCTGCATTCAAAAGGTATTTGCATGATTGACTGTTACTGCCAGATGACCCAGACACCAAATGTCCCTGGCAGTCCAATGGAGCCATAGCATATCTTATGAGCCTGTGCTTGCTATTGGCAATTGGGTAAGTCACTGCATGGGCACATTGCTGCTCATCTTTCCTACTGCCTCAAAAAAAGCTTTGTTTTATAATGCATTCTCCATTACTGTTCAAACAGATAATACTGCATTTAATTTGAGACTTACCATGATTATTTGCTTTTGATCTTAAACTCATTTGAATTTAAGTAATTTCAAAAACTCGTCTTCTGACAATGACTCAGAACATTAAAAGCTTGTTATACAATGTTTACATCAATCTATCATATGGTTCTAGACATACTAAGGAATAGAAAAAAACAACCACCAAAGACATTTTTCAAATCATGGTTTACCAGTCACACAAGAGCTTTAAGTCAACATATGTTCCAATAATTAAATTATTTCTGAACAATTTTAAATGGATAGGAAGAAAAATGTATTTTTTTTCCCCTCAGTTCAAAAATAGTAACTTTTCCTCCATTTTTACACCAGTCCACATTATCTTTGCTTTGTTATTTATCAGTTTACAAGAGTACAACAGCAGCAGCATGATTACCAGCTTGATCTTGTTAGCATGAATTAAGTAGTCATGGCTAATCGTGTCAACATGACAGAGATAATACATATTTATAACAGCCAGCTATAATTGGCACAGCTCTTGTATGCTGACAGCATAGATAATATTTCTCCATTTGATTAAACATTATCCTCCACAACATAAACTATTATGAGCAGTTCATTTATGACAAGTACAAAGAAAAGTAGTTTTTCCCAAGGTATCACGCACACACAAAAAACCCCCACCCAAAACTTTAAGAATTCCAAAAAATAAAACTAATTTTTGGAGGAGAAAGACTACTTGTTCAGCTCTCAGCTTATTCAAAAAACAGGTGGAGAAACAGAAGAATCAAGTCACAGTTGTTTTAGATTAACTTGGACATTCAAATTTCATGTATAGCTCTAGAAATTCAGTTATATTTACATTTAATCCTTGCATAATTACTAAATAGAACTATATAATATATTCAGCACTATATTTTATACAACTATCATCATCTGCAAAGCAAACAAGTTTTACAGGTTGGGTTTTTTGCCCTTCTTTTTATAAGCATGACTTGCTCAGAGTAAGACTTTTCAGCAAGTTCTGAAGCAGATGCGAAATATCAGTTTCAGTTCACTAGTTTGTTTTGGTTTTGATGTTGTTTTTTTTTTTTCTCCCCTCTTTTGTTTAAGTGTTAAATGGTATTGAATACTTCACTCTCTCTTGGTTTCAGATTTGCAAGATAGCTGATGGTTTGAAGAAGATAATTGATACAGCAAGGAAAAAAAAAAAAAGAAAAAAAAAAAACAACCAACAAACTTTGAATCTACCAAGAGGAAACCAGAACAACGTAAGTATACAATCAAAAATATAAATAAAACATCTTCTGCTTTCCTAGGAATTCTGTAACCTTCAGTTACTTTTTAACAAATCACTTCTTTAGATAACGGCAAATGTATTCCTACTTAATTACCATTACTTCAGCAGCATTGGATGAATGGAGATATCTCAGTGTTGCAAGCCTCTCATTCATACGATACTGTTGAAATGAAGTGACTAGACTTTCTCACTGTATAGCACCCAGGTATTTTTCAGTAGATGTATTGCTAGGTTATCATGTATGATGTCATACCACTCACAAAGCCATATTCACGTGACAAACACCTGGAGGAAGCAGTGAGTGATGTAGTGGGCAACTTCCTGCTATGAGACAGAGACACCCATCTGCCAACTCGACCCACTAGCTAGAGAAGTTTGCTGTTTGCCAAGGGCCCAGATCCAGGATGCTGTGGAGGGGCTGCCAAAACTTGTCTGACCCTCTGACTATCACTTAGGTGTTGCTGATGTCCAAAAAGCTCCCTATGAAACATGTGTTCATAACTTGTATTCCCCCTGTAAGTCAGAATATACAAGTTTACTAAAGATAAACCTCAGAGCTAGGAGCTTTTTTCCCCCAGTGATCTGTTCTTTCACCTTTTCCCCAGAGGCACACACATGCTTGTAAAAGTTGGTCTGCAAGAGCATCGCTCCTTTCCCATGCAACTGCTCAGGTGGAAAATTCATTCAAGCCCATTTGAACTATCACCACACACACTGAATGAACAAAGCGCTACAGAAGACTGCGAGGAAAACAAGAACTTCACAGCAACCCAAGGAGAGGATACCAGAAACAAGATACAACCCCACTCCCTACCTGATCCACCTTTGTGTTACTCACCTCTCAGATCATGCGCAGAAGACACACTCCCCCTACCGTAAGCTAAATAACCAAATTAACAATAAACCACCCACTGACACCCCCATCTCCTTCACGTTTACCAACTCGCTCACAGGCGCACGTCCACGATTCAGGCGCGTGCGTACCACCTCCCTTCCCCTCCCGCACAACACAAGCAGTTACCTCTCACATCTACTAGCTGCCGCCTGTCTACCTTACCTGCACTCCCCCAACCCACTCCTCTTTATATCCAGGTAGAAGAATTTCCAGAACATGAAAAGGGCCAAAAATAGCTATTATTTTCAACCCAAACAACTCTGTCTCCGACTTATTCTAATCCCTTCCCCCCATCCCCCGCAGCCGCCTCACCAGCAACCGGAAATAGCGTCATCATACCACGACCCACTCAGCGCCAAAGAGCGCAGATGAATAAAAGAAAGCGTTCACAATCCGCGGGGATACGAAGCCATCAGCCAATCACAGAACCTGATCCACTGCTCTATGGTGCCTTAACACACATGATCAACCAACCAGTAACGTTACCAGTTATTACTGGTACGACCCGGGGAGCTGCTGGAGGTTTAATAATTAGCTGTGCATTCTTCCCTTCCTCTGGTTATGGGAAAAAAGTTTATGAATATCTCTTTTCGATTCAGTTATTAGCTGCACCCTATTACGTTGGAGGTCCTTGGGCAAGGCGACAACTTTTTATGTAGGTGCGGGTGACTTGGGGGGTGGGGGGGGGGGTTGAATCTTCAGAGCCGAAGGGAGCATGTCAACAGCCAGAGCAGGTCAGCCCTTCACAGAATGTGGAACCTTCCTTGGTATCAGCAATGCTGCTTAAACCTGCCCTTCCTTACGGTGACAATTGGACTGTGCATACCAGTTATTGCATGCAACACCCCTATAGGTTTGTATAACCATGTGCTGCTGGGATCTCGGCTGTACCTTAAGGTCAGCCTGAAATTACCTACCGTGCAAGCTGCCACCAAAAGGCGATGCAGTGTTTCCCCTCCCTCCCTCCGGATACTGGAGATGCTCACCACTTCCCCTGCATCTCAGGGGGATGCTGACACATCTCAGGGCGATCAGTTGAAAACTAACTTGCAAAGAACAGAAAAGGGGAGTCACTTTCAGTTATGTGGACTCCTTGTATGACTACAGGGTGAGTCAGAGGTTGCTGATCTGACTGAAAGCAAGTTGCATTTTCTTTGTAGGGTCATTTGCAGTCTGATCTAAATAAGCAGGCAGCTACCTAGGCAATATCTGGAACCAACCCCAGGAAGGTGCAGGAATGGATATGGGGTGGATCATCCTGCTGAGGCTGTCAGCTTGAGTAGATGTGAAACCACAGGAGTGCTAGTTCTCTTCACAGGTAGTGATTGACTGTCTCTTGTGTGGACCAGATAGCAGAGGGAGTGAAGCATCAATTTCTTGTGAGCACAGAAAATGCCCTTTTAGCCTTCCTTGCTATTTGCAGTACCAAACTTGTCCTCAGAATGTTGGAAATCCCACAAAAGACATATAGTGTGTGTGTGTTGGGGGAGAGGATATTCAGTCTATGGGCTTTTGCAAGGGTGAATGGAAGGATAAACACCTGTTCCAATATGACTTACTTTAAAACTTCTCAAAAGTGAAGATCCAAGCATAATGAAAGCTAGTGTCAACCATAACCTCAGATGAAGCAGATCCATACAAGCTGTCAGACTTCAGGGATGTAGTCTCCTGTTTTCCTTCAGTCCCTTCTTTCTGCACAGATTGATTTAACCCACTTCCTGGGGAACCTACTACCTCCAGTCACTGGGAATGAGCAGCCCCTACCAAGGATCTCTCAGCTTCTTAATATTGCATATATCATCAAGACTGCTTCTGCACAACTTTTCCCCTCAACACCTTCCTGCTTATCTGAGGAATAAGCTTCGTTCTTGTCTGGTTGTCCAGAGACAGTCAAGTCCTACTGACAGTCCATCCAAATGAAGGAAGCAGCTGTATTTGGGGAGACTCTAGCCCAGGATAACACCGACTGTAGGATTATTCTGAATGTGCATAAAGGAATGGAGAGGGCTGTCAACCATCAGTTGCTCTTAGCCTCTTGGCATCCCTTCCTAAGGAAGCCAAAGACATTTTGGACTAGAAGGCACAACCAACAAGGAAAAAAAGGCTTCAAGGGTGCTGTGACAGGATTGGATTTTTTTTCTTCTGATGCATGAGACATCTATTTCTGGCTTGGTTTTAGTGCTCCAGATCATGATTTTGCACTCCAGTGATTTAACACTCTATCAGTTTAAATTCTGGAGCTGACAGAAAGCAAGTCTCAAAACCCCTCACCCAATAAAGGAAATATTGACCCTAGTGCAAGAGTTCTATTGCTCTGAGCTGCTGAGCTGTGGCAGTCATCATCACCTGGTGCTACCATGGGGACTCCTACTTGTCTGATCGTGAATTGCTCAAAAGAAGAAAATGATGCTTTGAGACCTGACATGAAGTACAATGATGTCTTGTGGCTCTTCAGACAAACTACAGACTGTGTGTGTGGAGAACTCCACATATCATAATTTAGACAGTTCTTCATAATAACAAAACAAGTAAAGCATCTGTCCCCTTCTCAACCCCAAGCAGCATTTTTTCTGTTAGCTTTCTCCTCCCACTTGCATATTCACAACTGACATGAGTCTTCTGGAAAAGGGACCTGATACAAACAGAACTTCCCCAGAAATCCCTAAATCATCAGGAAACAGAAATGCATTTCTTTCTCACACATAGGGCAAACACTATCTGTTGTTCTTCCCTTCAAAGGGAGGTGTCAACTTGAAATGTAATAATTTTTTAATTAGTTAAAAAATAAAGCTCCATGCAGATTTTCAAGTTCATCTTACTGTACAACAATGAAAATTACTATTACACAAAGAAAAGCAAACATGGATTAAGATGCGAGAAAGATCTCATGTTCCCCCAGGGATCTTAGATATCAGACCAGGAGGGCTCTGCACTTGACTCAGACTTCCAGTTCCTATTTGCAGATGTGGCTAACACCAGAGGCTTGAGAGATGTAAGACCCTACAATAGGCTGAGGTGGGATTATTTATGCCTCCCAAGATCAGGTCCCAAATTAAATCTCACCCTGATCTCAAACAGCTGAAAGTAGCTTGGACTTTGAAACATGCAGTTTAGTAGTCTTTCTAAAGCATACTATTCATTGAAGTTGTACATGTTATTATATCCATGTATTATCTCTTTCACTTATGCAATTTTAAGAATTAAACTTGCAAAAATGGTAAGTTTAAAATTATGTATTTATATACACATTTATAACAACGTTAAGAAAGAATCATCTTCTAAATGAGAACCAGGTTGCACCAAACAATCTCCACTAGCGCCGATCTATCCCCTCATGCCTTGAATGCAACCAGAGATGAGATTTAGTCTCCCAGGTCTGTTTTATTATGACATTACTTAACTTGTCTAAGGGTTTGTCTCTGTAGGAAAGATGACCAGAACAGTTACAGTGGAGAAGATATTCCATGTTAGTTCTCTGTAAGACTATTCTAAGAAAACTAACGTATTCTCCAATAAAATTATCCCATCTTGGAAGCAGCAAGGCAAATCAGACTGCTATTCCCTTTTTTTTCCTTTTCTTTTGGCAGCAGAGTAAGTTTCTCCTGGAACAGTGAAGAGTTTATCATTAGTCATCTCACGGGTATCACAGCAGAAAGCACCTTGGTCAGCATTGATGCAATGTACTGGTTTTTGTCCCCAATTCTGTTCTTTGGTCCCTTATTGAGGAATAATGGGTTTTAAAGGCAAAATTCTCATTTTTTTAGGAGGAATGTTTTTTAAAATAGTTGTACTGCATTTGTTCATAAATACTCAGGTTTTGCTTTTAAATATTGTCAAGGCTGTGAGCTTGATGTAAAGTATACCAGTGGGAGTGGGTAGAGGAGGTTGTGACCTACTGGGAAAATCAAAATGACAGAATTAAATTTGGCCAGAGATGTCAAGAGCAACAAAAAAAGCTTTTATAGGTATGTTGGGGAGAAAAGGAAAACTAGGGAAAATGTGGGCCCTCTCCAGAAGGTGACGGGAGATCTGGTCACACTTGCCTCAGGCTCAACTTCTCTGCTCCAGTTTGGAGTCCTCCATGGCCTACACATGGGTCTCTGCTCTGCCATTGAATCTCCATGGGCTGCAGAACCTCCTTTGCCTTCTCCTACTTCTGATTGTCTCCCCCATCCCACTGGGGGGGGAGTGAGCGAGTGGCTATGTGGTGCTTAGTTGCCACCTGGGGTTAAATAATGACACCCTTGCAAGTACAAGCTCTCCCCATTCTTGCCAAAAGCATGGTTTTCACAGAATCACAGAATCACAGAATCACAGAATCACAGAATATTAGGGATTGGAAGGGACCTCGAAAGATCATCTAGTCCAATCCCCCTGCCGGAGCAGGAACACCTAGATGAGTTCACACAGGAAGGCATCCAGGCGGGTCTTGAATGTCTCCAGAGAAGGAGACTCCACAACCTCCCTGGGCAGCCTGTTCCAGTGCTCTGTCACCCTCACTGTAAAGAAGTTCTTTCTCAAATTTAAGCGGAACCTCCTGTGTTCCAGCTTACACCCATTGCCCCTTGTCCTATCATCGGTCGTTACTGTGAAGAGCCTGGCCCCATCCTCCTCACACTCACCATTCAAATATTTATAAACATTAATCAGGTCCCCCCTCAGTCTCCTCTTCTCCAAGCTAAAGATCCCCAGCTCCCTCAGCCTTTCCTCATAAGGATGATGCTCCACTCCCTTAATCATTTTGGTGGCTCTTCGCTGGACTCTCTCAAGCAGCTCCCTGTCCTTCTTGAACTGTGGGGCCCAGAACTAGACACAATATTCCAGATGTGGCCTCACCAGGGCAGAGTAAAGGGGGAGAAGAACCTCTCTTGACATACTGACTACACCCCTTCTAATGCACCTCAGGATGCCATTGGCCTTCCTGGCCACAAGGGCACAGTGCTGGCTCATGGTCACCCTGCTGTCCACCAGGACTCCCAGATCCCTTTCCCCTTCACTGCTCTCTAGGAGATCATTTCCTAACCTATACTGGAACCTGGGGTTGTTCCTGCCCAGGTGCAACACCCTGCACTTGCCCTTATTATATTTCATCAAGTTTTTCCCTGCCCAGCTCTCCAGCCTGTCCAGGTCTCTCTGGATGGCAGCACAGCCTTCTGGCGTGTCAGCCACTCCTCCCAGCTTTGTATCATCAGCAAACTCGCTGACAGTGCATTCAATTCCCTCATCCAGGTAATTTATGAATATATTGAATAATACTGGTCCTAGTACTGACCCCTGAGGGACTCCACTAGACACAGGTCTCCAACTAGACTCCGCCCCATTGACCACTACTCTCTGGCTTCTTCCCACCAGCCAGTTCACAGTCCATATCACTACCTGCTCATCTAATCCACACTTCCTCAATTTATCAGCGAGGATGCTGTGGGAGACCGTGTCAAATGCTTTGCTGAAATCAAGATAGACCACATCCACTGCTCTACCATCATCCAGCCACCTGGTCGTGTTTTCATAAAAGTCTAGAAGGTTGGTCAAGCACGACTTCCCCTTGGTGAAGCCATGCTGACTGCCCCTAATGACCCTCTTATCCTTGATATGCCTAGAGACGGCACCAAGGATAAGTCGTTCCATCACCTTTCCAGGGATGGAGGTGAGGCTGACCGGTCTGTAGTTACCCGGGTCCTCCTTCTTGCCCTTTTTGAAGACTGGAGTGACATTTGCCTTCCTCCAGTCCTCAGGCACCTCTCCCGTTCCCCACGACTTAGCAAAGATGATGGAGAGTGGTCTAGCAATGACTTCAGCCAGCTCCCTCAACACTCGTGGGTGCATCCCATCTGGACCCATAGATTTATGGATGTCCAGATTGCTTAATTGGTCCCTGACCCAATCCTCATCAACTGAGGCAATCTTCTCCATTGTCCTGTCTCCATCTGGGGTCTCCAGGGTACAGAGCTCCTCAAGACAACTTCCGGCAGAGTAGACAGAGGCAAAGAAGGCATTCAATAGCTCTGCCTTCTCTGTATCCTCTGTCACCAGGGTACCCCCCTCATTTATCAGTGGGCCTACATTGCCTCTAACGTTGGCTTTATCTGCCATGTATTTGAAGAAACTCTTCCTGTTGTCCTTGACCCCTCTGGCAAGATCTAATTCTAAGGAGGCCTTGGCTTTCCTAGTTGCCTCCCTACATCCTCTGACAATATCCTTATATTCCTCCCAAGTAGCCAGCCCCTCCTTCCACGGTTTGTAAACTCATCTTATTTTTCAGAATGATTGACATTGCCAAGACCATGAGGTTGAAGGCCTCCAAAACAGAGGAGCCCCTGTAACTTGTGGCCAACCAGGATCACAAGCCAACCTCATTCTCTCCCTTCCTATGTGTAAGACATCAGGGAGCCAGTGGAAGCACAAAAAGATGAGGCCAAATGCCTAAAAAGACTGGGCAGGAATAAAACTGATCCTATCCCTTGCTATAGCCTCCAAAGGCAGAGCATTTAGCAGGACCTTTTGTCTGTTTCATATGACTTTGGTCAGTGTTGGCATGCATTCCATTCAAAACCTGTGCTCAGCATTAGGCTGGGATGGACGATCATTTAATCCATTTATTTATTTATTTATTGAATCACAGAATGGTTGAGGTTGGAAGTGACCTCTGGAAGTCATCTTGTCCCACCCCCCTGCTCAAACAGGGCCACCAAGAGCCAGTTGTCCAGGACCATGTACACATGGCTTTTTAATATCTCCAAGGAGAGAGACTCCACAACCTCTCTGGGCAACCTGTTCCAATGCCCAGTCACCCTGTGCCTCTTGTCCTGTCACTGGGAACCACTGAAAACAGCCTGGCTCTGTCTTCTTTTCACCCTCCCTGCAGATATTTATATCCATTGGTAAGATCCTCCGAGTCTTTTCTTCTCCAGGTTAAACAGTCCCAGCTCTCTCAGTGCTTCCTCATAGGAGAGATGTTCTAGTCCCTTCACTTTTGTGGTCTTTCGCTGGACTCCCTTCAGAATGTCCATGTCTCTCTTATGCTAGGGGAGCCCAGAACTGGATACAGTCCTCCAGGTGTGGCCTCATCAGTGCTCAGTAGAGGGAAAAGATCACATCCCTCAACCTGCTGGCAATGTTTTGCCTAATGCAGCTAAGGCTACCATTCACCATCTTTACCACAAGGGCACATTGTTGTCTCATGTTCAACTTGGTGTCCACCAGGACCCCCAGGTCCTTTTCTGCCAAGCTTCTTTCCAGCTGGGTGGCATATATTGGTGCCTGGGGTTGTTCCTCCCCAGGTGCAGGACTTGTCACTTCCCCTTGGTGAACTGCATGAGGTTCCTGTCAACCCATTTCTCCAGCCTGTCCAGGTCCCTCTGGGTGACAGCACGACCCTCTGGCATATCAGCCATTCCTCCCAGTTTTGTGTCATCTGCAAACTTGCTGAGGATGCACTCTGCCCCAGCATCCAGATCATTAATGAAGATGTTAAACAGGACTGGACCCAGTCTTGACTCCTGGGGTACAACACTAGTTACTAGCCTCCAACTGGACTTCCTTTTGTCACCTATGTACTCATCAAAGCTCACATTTATATAAATATTTATATAATATAAATTAAAAGAAAACTTAAACAAACCCTAAACAATAGGACTTCTACCCTTCTTCACAGATATGAGGAAGATGGACAAAGGGGAGGCCAGAGTGGGGAGAAGAGTTTGAAACTGCAGGTCCTCCACTGAGTATCATCAGGTTAGTTCTGACATCATGGCCTTCTGCTAGCTTACAGTCAGATATCACCCAAGCATGAAGGTCTCCCTACCTCTGTTCCTGTTCTTTTGTTCTTAGACAGGAGTCAGCCTGTTTCTTTTCACTGTTGTCTGGGGAATGCAGGCTGGACAAACCCATGAATTCAAAAAAATTCCTTGGTGGTGCTGACACTGATGGCATGCAATTACTGAAGTGCAGCATTATTTTTCCAATTAAACATGGGACAAAAATGCCATTGGTTTTCATCCCCCTTTGACTGCTGCCAGATTTTCCATAAAGCTGATGATGTGCAAAAGCAATCACAGATGCTCAGAGAAGGAACAGAATGTGTGAGAATGGTACATTTTTAGTTGTGACTATGTAACCTTTCAACTACTCACTCCAAGGCTGAAGTAGCATTGTTTCTACCCCTGTAGTTCTCATACTGTTGCTATCCTGGCCTTGTACCTACACCTGTGAATACTGAGATATTGTTATGTCTGTTATGGCAGTTTCTCATGGGAAAGAATTGCCACCAGAAAGAGGCAGCTACAGAGAGAAAAAAAAAACAGACAGGACTGTGGAGTAATTGCTGGAGGTAACTAAAAATCAGAAAATGGCTGTGTCCACACACTAAGGGAAGGTACAGTGTCGAAGAAGATCCCAGAGGAAAATTACAGCTGGCATGTGAAGAATCTTCTCCAAGACTGCCTCCCTACTAGGCCTGCTGCTTATCAAGGAAAATACAAGAGATGATAGGAGACAGTGGAGGCTTGCTTTCCAGCTCTTGTCTCGATTGCAGCATGGTACAAGGCTTGATGTATAGTCTATTTGTGATTCTGGATCGACAGCTGGCATCCCTTTTGACAACTACCTCCCTTTGTGGACCTTGAGAAAACCATAACTCCATAACACTGACCCCCCTCTTTTCCCCTCAAGGGGCGTATGCTCCAAGTTTTGGTAACCTTTATCATAAAAGGGGAACGGAAGTGCCTTTTGCCAATCACCATGAGGGTATGACAAGAGTCACTCAAGCTCCACCTTGCAGGTAAAGAATAGTATAAAAATAGCCCAAAGAAAGGAAGGAATTAGGGAATACACCATCATGGTCAGGGCAGATGCCATCACCAACAAGTCAGGGATGACTCCATCGCAGACCTCTGACCCCTGGGACCAGCTGACAGGCTGAGCCTTTCTTCCCCCTCATTGGGACACCTTTGGGCAAGACTAAGACTTAGACTTAGCTGAGGATCTTCCTTGGAAACTTAGAAAATCTCTAGAGAATTATTTTACCAACTTAGCGCTTTGTAGTAACTTGTCATCTTTAGCAATTAATAACACTTTTCATAACTTGTAACCTTAATGCTTGTATATACTTCTGCAGACAGTAGTTTATCACCGGCAATCCATACGAACCTGTATTAATCCTGTTGCTCTATTAAAGGTGCTTTCATTTGCTTACAGAGTTGCTGCACAATTTCTTGCTGGGCTGCTGCCTGATAAGGCCATGAGAGTCCATAGATTATGACTGACTGATGGGTGCGAGACACTATCAAGTGGATCTGGCACTGATGTGCCTGGACTTGTGGTGTCTCGTCGAACTGTGTCCGTCTGTAACCAGCCACCCCAACTGACCTGTGCTCAGCTGGATGCTGCTAAGTTCTGCAAGTTTAGCCATGTAAGTCCATAAATTGTGGGCACAGGAGTGCAGTTCACTATTCGGTGCATCCGCAGTTGTCGGACCGATAGTGCTCGATTTGGCATCACTCAGGATCTAAGCCTAGCCATCTCCAGCTTCTCCAGTTATCTGAGGGTGAGTTGGAACACAAGGGGTTTTATTTCCTGCTAAATTGCTTTACTACCCCTTTCACACAACAAGGACAGAGAGGGGGAGAGGGATACAAGGAAAGAAAGAGAAAGCTAGAGAGGAAGATGAGAAAGAGAGAGACACAGAAAGCAAAAGAGACAGAGAGAGCGAGACATGAGAAGGAGGGAGAAACATAAAGAGGCAGAGAAGGAGAGAGAGAAGAGAGGGAAATGGGGGGTGTTTTGGGTTTGCGTGGCAAGGTTTTGGTAGCGGGGGGGGACATAGGGGTGGCTTCTGTGAGAGAAGCTGCCAGAAGCTTCCCCCATGTCCGACACAGCCAATGCCAGCCGGCTCCAAGACGGACCCACCGCTGGCCAAGGCCGAGCCAATCAGTAACGCCTCTGTGAGAACAGAATTAAGGAAAAAAAAGAGAAAAAAATAAAGCTGCACACTTTTCAGCTAGAGAGAGGAGTGAGAAGATGTGAGAAACAACTCCACAGACACCAAGGTCAGTGAAGAAGGAGGGGGAGGAGGTGCTCCAGGCGCCGGAGCAGAGATTCCCCTGCAGCCTGTGGTGAAGACCATGGTGAGGCAGGCTGTCCCCCTGCAGCCCATGGAGGTCCATGGTGGAGCAGATGACCACCTGTGGCCCGTGGAGGACCCCACGCCGGAGCAGGTGGATGCCCAAAGGAGGCTGTGACCCCGTGGGAAGCCCACGCTGGAGCAGGTTCCTGTCAGGACCTGTGGCCCGTGGAGAGAGGAGCCCACGCCGGAGCAGGTTTGCTGGCAGGACTTGTGACCCCATGGGGGACCTGCGCTGGAGCAGCCCCTTCCTGAAGGACTGCTGGCGTGGTTTAACCAGTAAGGGTCGATGCCTGCTCCACCTCCCACCCTCCGGAGACATGGGGAGGAGAAAATATAAATGAGAGGCGGGGCTCTCGGGTTGAGACTGAGCATGATGTCACATGGTATGGAATACCATCATGTAGTATGGAATGCTGTGGTGTGGTATGGAGCTCCTGCCCTGGCTGCCCAGACCAGCTGCCCCAGCTGCTCTCCTCCCAGTTCCCTGAGAACAATTAACTCTATCCTAACCAAACCCAGGACATTATCCACCCCTTATTCTATACCATCTACATCATGCCCAGATCCTGCACTTCCCAATCAGTTCCTACCACTGTCTTGTCTTGTTGTAGAGCTATATCTATATCTATACATACACAGTCACACAGATATAATTCCCTTAGCCTATGGGCCATCACTCTATAATGTCCACTGAGTTCATTTAACCCATGACTTTGGGCTCCATCTGTCATAACAGTCTCTCAGGGTGAGAAAAACAAATCTGGTGTGTAGTGTTGGATTGCTGCACCCTGTATCCAGAGCTTGTAGCTGGTGTATCTTGGAGAGCTGACTGGAGATGATGCGCTGGTGTATCAGGTACGGCCCCTGCTCACGGTCTGTAGGTCAGAGATGTCAATCTTAATGACATCGTTTGGCGCTGATTGCTGGAGCCAGCTCTGGTTTCATCACTGCTGCACCTTGCTCAGTTTTCAAAGTCCATTTCTTCATCCATTTTGGGGCAATTCATACTGTAATCCCCTTGACATGGCATATAGCAACCACAGTAGTAATGACACACAATATAGATACAGTTCAAATTATTGACTATTCTCATCCAGAGTCAAATCTCCTTGAGGCACACATCGGACTTCCCCATCCTTCTGCATCACCCACCAAGTGTACCCAGGTCCTTGGGCAAAAGCAATCCAACAAATGTTTTTGCCTTTACCTGTGGCAGGACTAACCCAGACCATCTTCCCTAACATGTTCTTCATGTGACCTACAGGGACTTTGTCCCCTTCTACAGTACATGGAAGTTTTGGTTGGGCAGGACCAGCTCAATTGATGGATCCCTTAGTGTGAACCAGCCAGGTAGCCTTTGATAAATGTGTATCCCAATGTTTCAATGTCCCACCACCCATTGCTCTCAGTGTGGTTTTCAGCAGTCCATTGCATCGATCGACTTTCCCACAGGCTGGTGCATGATAGGGAATGTGGGACACCCACTCAATGCCGTGTTCTTTGGCCCAGGTGTTTATGAGGCTGTTCCGTTGTTGGACTCAATTCTCTCTGGAGTGCCATGTTGCCACAAGACCTGTTTTTCAAGACCTAGAATAGTGTTCCAGGCAGTGGCATGGGGCACAGCGTATGTTTCCAGCCACCTGGTGGTTGCTTCCACCATTGTGAGCATATAGGGCTTACCACTGCGGGTTTGTGGGACAGTAATATAATTGATCTGCCAGGTTTCTCCATATTTATATTTTGAACATCGTCCTCCATACCAGAGAGGTTTTAAACTCTTGGCATGCTTTATTGTAGCATGTCTCACATTCACGAATAACCTGTGCAATAGTGTCCATGGTTAAGTCCACCCCTCGATCACGAGCCCATCTATATGTTGCATCTCTTCCTCGATGGCCTGAGGCATCATGGGCCCAGCAGGATAAAAATTTTTCACGCTTATGTTGCCGGTCCAAATCTACTTGAGACACACTGATCTTGGCAACCTGGTCCACCTGATGGTTGTTCTGATGTTCTTCAGTGGCTCGACTCTTCAGTACATGAGTGTCTACATGATGTACTTTTACAACCATCTTGTCTAGACGGGCAGCAATGTCTTGCCATAATTCAGCAGCCCAGATGGGTTTGCCTCTGTGCTACCAGTTGCTCTGTTTCCATTGTTGTAACCACCCCCACAGGGCATTTGCCACCATCCATGAGTCCGTATAGAGATAGAGCATTGGCCATTTTTCTCGTTCAGCAATATTTAAGGCCAGCTGGATGGCTTTTACCTCTGCAAACTGGCTCGATTCACCTTTTCCTTCAGCAGCCTCTGCGACACGTCGTGTAGGACTCCACACAGCAGCTTTTCGCTTTTGATGTCTTCCTACAATACGACAGGACCCATCAGTGAACAGGGCATAACGTTTCTCATCATCTGGTAGTTCATTATACTGTGGAGCCTTCTCAGCACTCGTCACCTCCTCTTTCAGCGGCATTCCAAAATCTTTGCCCTCTGGCCAGTTTGTGATCACTTCCAAAATGCCTGGATGACTGGGGCTTCCTATTTGAGCCCTTTGTGTGATAAGTGCAACCCACTTACTCCACGTGGCATCAGTTGCGTGGTGTGTAGTGGAGGTCCTCCCTTTGAACATCCAGCCCAGCACTGGCAGTCAGGGTGCTAAGAGGAGCTGTGTCTCAGTACCAACCACCTCAGAAGCAGCTCGAACTCCCTCACACGCTGCCAATATCTCTTTTTCAGTTGGAGTGTATCGGGCCTCAGATCCTCTGTATCCATAACTCCAAAACCCAAGCGGCAAGCCTCGAGTCTCCCCTGGTGCTTTCTGCCAGAGACTCCAAGTTGGGCCATTCTCCCCAGCTGTGGTGTAGAGCACATTGTTAACACCTTGTCCTGCCCAGACTGGCCCAAGGGCTACTGCCACTGCAGTTATTTTATTGATCACATCCATTGGGATCTGATGACGTCCATCTTGCCATTTTATTCCTAAAAACTGGATCTCCTGAGCAGGTCCTTTGACTTTGCTTCGTTTTATGGCAAAACCAGCTCTCAGAAGGATTTGGATTATTTTCTCTCCTTTCTCAAAAACTTCTTCTGCTGTGTTGCCCCACACAATGATGTCATCAATGTATTGCAGATGTTCTAGAGCTCCACCCTGCTCCAAGGCATTCTGGATCAGTCCATGGCAAATGGTGGGGCTGTGTTTCCACCCCTGGGGCAGTTGATTCCAGGTGTACTGGACACCTCTCCAGGTGAAAGCAACCTGTGGCCTGCACTCTGGTGCCAAAGGAATGGAGAAAAACGTGCAAGCGATATCAATTGTGGCGTACCACTTGGCTGTCTTGGACTCCAGTTCGTATTGAAGTTCTAGCATATCTGGCACAGCAGCGCTCAGCGGTGGCGTGACTTCATTCAGGCCCCGATAGTCCACTGTCAGCCTCCACTCTCCATTAGACTTCTGGACAGGCCCTATGGGACTACTGAATGGTGAGTGAGTCTTACTAATCACTCCTTGGCTCTCCAGGTGGCGAATCAGCTTATGAATGGGAACCAAAGAGTCTCAGTTGGTGTGATATTGCTGCCAGTGCACTGTTGTGGTAGCGATCAGCACCTGCCCTTCTTTGACCCTCAGTAATCCCACAGCAGAAGGGTCCTCTGAGAGACCAGACAGAGCAGACAACTGTTTAATTTCCTCTTTCTCCAAAGCTGCTATACCAAAAGCCCACCGGTACCCTTTGGGATACTTGAAATACCCCCTCTTGAGGTAATTATGCCAAGGATGCAAGGGGCCTCTGGACCGGTCACAATGGGGTGCTTTTGCCACTCATTCCCGGTCAGACTCACTTCAGCTTCCAATACAGTCAGCTTCTGGGATCCCCCTGTGACTCCAGAAATACAGATGGGCTTTATACCACTATGGCTTGATGGCATGAAGGCACATTGTGCACCAGTGTCCACTAGAGCCTTATACTCTTGTGGGTCTGATGTGCCAGGCCATCGGATCCATATGGTCCAATACATCCGGTTATCCCTTTCCTCCACCTGGCTGGAGGCAGGGCACCTCTAATCCTGATCATGGTATTTGCCACTCACTTGTAAATATGAGTCAGAAATCCCTTCAAGAGGATCAGAAATGAGATCAGCCCTCTCACTCTGTCTGGAGAGCTGCCCACTGGAGACTGGAGCAGCATATTTCCTGGAAGGATCCCCTTCTGTGATTGTTTTTCCCTGCAACTCACATACCCGTGCCCCTAGGATCAAGGTAGGTTTTCCATCCCACCTCCTCATGTCCTCTCCGTGGTCATGCAAGTAAAACCACAGGGTGCTTCGTGGAGTGTATCCTCTATGTCCTTTCTCTTGAGCAGAGGGATGCTGGCTCCTGATAGCTGAGATACTGGTCCGTACAGGTGGGAAACTGAACATATCCTCTTTGAGTTGCTGGACTTCCCGGGACAGTTTTTCCACAGCTGAGACGCAGGCCCGTACGGAGGCCGATAGACTTCCTTCGTATTGCCAAAGTTGACCAGCTAATTCATCCACAGTTCGTCTCTCATCTTCTTTCGAGGACATTACTGCTAATGAGTTGGCGTATGATGATGGTGCACTCTGTAGAAGCTTCCACCACATGGATCGTGTGCCTCGACTTCCTCTGGGTCCATGGGTAACTGTTCGTTACCTGGATCATTATAAATCACCTCCAGCACAGCCAATTCCCTCAAATACTGGATACCTTTCTCCATGGTGGCCCACTTATCTGGGTGACACGTCACATCGTCTTTGAGGGGGTATCTTTCCCTCACACCTGACAGAAGTCGCCTCCAGAGGCTGAGGGTTTGTGTCTTTTTCCCAATTGCCTTGTCAATGCCACCTTCCCTAGACAGAGATCCCAGCTGCCTGGCTTCCCTGCCCTCTAATTCCCAGCTAATGGCCCCGGTATCCCAGCATTGGAGAAGCCAGGTAACAACGTGCTCACCCGGATGGCGGCTGAAGTCTTTCTGCAGACATCGCAGCTCACCTAGGGACAGGGATCGGGTGATTATCTCTGGTTCTGCGTCTTCCTCCTGTTCTCGCGATGGCCCTGGTTCACTTTCCTCCTTTGCTGAGCGAGATGACTTTTTTGTGTATTTCTTTTTCTGTACAGGAGCAACTGATACTGGCATGGGTTGGGCCTCTGGTTTGGGTGCAGTAGCAGTATTTGTCGTGGGGGTTGAAGCAGTTGCCGTGCTTGTTACAGGAGCTGGACTATCTGCAATATCTGTCATTTTGCTGCCAAATCCAGAGACCTTCTCTTCCCCTTGAGGGTACCGAATAGTGTTGAATAGGATTTGTTAGGCTTGGGCCAGGCCCCAGCACATTGCAATGATCTGTGTCTCTCTGGAATTGACAGGGTGACAACACACTCTTTCCAAATATTTTACTAATTCTTCAGGATTCTGCACTTGTTCGGGTGTGAATTTCCAAAACATTGGAGGTGCCCACTGCCCCAGGTGCTTGTCCATACTGTCCCACACACCCTGCCACTCATAACTATCCCTTGGGGCAGACCTCTGGGTCATATCCCTAAGTAGTTGTTTAACCCACAACAGGAGCTGAAACACATTAAAGAGACCCAGCAATAGAAACATGCTGGTTAGAGCATCCCGAGGATATTCGAAATTCTCACTGAATGAGGAAAAGGAGGCAAAGGAGTGGGGGAAATTGGAAATCACCTCCCTCTGTCAACAAAGAGGCACCCAACCACGTGGCCAGTGATGTGACCATATCGTAAGCTGAGACCACACAGTACAGCAAAATCATAACCCTGAGCCCTCTCCCAGCCTTGATAAACAGCACCGTGGGGAATATATACTGCACATAAGGCTTTACATAGCACAGCCAGGTGAGAAACTGAAACAACATTGTGACCAAGGACTATTTAACTACTATATTAAATGTGTGTATATATAAAAGATTGCTTTAACACGCTCTGGTCAGGTCTGCTGTTATCTCACTGTATTGGGTTTGCGTGGCAAGGTTTTGGTAGCAGCGGGAGGGGGGGACATGGGGTGGCTTCTGTGAGAGAAGCTGCCAGAAGCTTCCCCCATGTCCGACCCAACACAGCCAATGCCAGCCGGCTACGAGAACGGACCCACCGCTGGCCAAGGCCGAGCCAATCAGTAACGCCTCTGTGATAACATAATTAAGAAAAAAAAAAAAGGAAGAAAGGGAGAAAAAAAGCTGCACACTTTGCAGCTGGAGAGAGGAGTGAGAAGATGTAAGAGAAAACAACTCTGCAGACACCAAGGTCACTGAAGAAGAAGGGGGAGGAGGTGCTCCAGGTGCCGGAGCAGAGATTCCCCTGCAGCCTGTGGTGAAGACCATGGTGAGGCAGGCTGTCCCCCTGCAGTCCATGGAGATCCATGGTGGAGCAGATGACCACCTGTAGCCCATGGAGGACCCCACGCCGGAGCAGGTGGATGCCTGAAGGAGGCTGTGACCCCGTGGGAAGCCCGCGCTGGAGCAGGTTCCTGTCAGGACCTGTGGCCCGTGGAGAGAGGAGCCCACGCCGGAGCAGGTTTGCTGGCAGGACTTGTGACCCCGTGGGGGACTCACGCTGGAGCAGTCCCTTCCTGAAGGACTGCACCCCATGGAATGGACCCATGCTAAAGCAGTTTGTGAAGAATTGTCAGTCATGGGAAGGACTCACGCTGGAGAAGTTCATGGAGGACTGTCTCCCATGAGAGGGAGCCCACGCTGGTGTGGGGGAAGGAGTCCTCCCCCTGAGGATGAAGCAGCGGCAGAAACACCATGTGACGAACTGACCCCAACCCCATTCCTTGTCCCCCTGTGCTGCTGGGGGGAGGAGGTGGAAAATCAGGAAAGAGATTAAGCCCAGGAAGAAGGGAGGGATGGGGGAGGTGTTTTAAGATTTGGTTTTACTTTTCCTTATCCTCTGATTTTGATTGGTAATAAATTAAATTTGTTTTTTCCCCCAAGTCGAGTCTGTTTTGCCCGTGCCAGTAATTGGTGAGTGATCTCTCTCCGTCCTTGTCTCCACCCACGAGCTTTTCGTTATATTTTTCTCCCCCTGCCCATTTGAGGAGGGGGAGTGATAGAGTGGGCTTTGGTGGGCATCCGGCTTCTAGCCAGGGTCAACCCACCGCACTCACCCCTCGAGTCCCATGTTGAGCGCCAAAAGACTGACATGGTTTAACCAGGAAGGGTCGCTGCCTGCCCCACCCCCCACCCTCCGGTGGTATGGGGAGGAGAAAATATAAACGAACGGGGCTCAGGGGTTGAGACACGAGCAGTTTACTGGAGTAGTAAGGGAGAAACAACATCAAACAACAACAGTGCTAATGAAAGAGTAACAAAACGAAACGAAAACAGCTCACCGCAGGACTGGCTCGCAAATTACAGTACCCAGAAGACCCCTCCTTCCTCAACTTCCCTGTTTAAATATTGAGCATGATGTCATGTGGTATGGATTACTGTCAAGTCAAGTGGTATGGAATGCCATCAGGTAGTATGGAACACCTGCACTGGCCCCCAGACCAGCTGCCCCAGCTGCCCCCCTCCCAGTTCCCTGCAAACAATTAACTCTATCCTAACCAAACCCAGGACAACTGCACCCCATGGAAAGGACCCATGCTAAAGCAGTTTGTGAAGAACTGTCATTCATGGGAAGGACTCACATTGGAGAAGTTCGTGGAGGACTGTCTCCCATGAGTGACCCCACGTTGGTGCGGGGGAAGGAGTCCTCCACTGAGGAGGAAGGAGTGGCAGGAACAAGATGTGATGAACTGACCTCAACCCCCATCCCCTGTCCCCCTGTGCTGCTGGAGGGGAGGAGGTGGAAAATCAGGAGAGAAATTAAGCCCAGGAAGAAGGGAGGGGTGGAGGAGGTGTTTTAAGATTTGGTTTTATTTCTCATTATCCTCTTGTCTGATTTGTAATAAATTAAGTTTGTTTTGTTTTCCCTCAAGTCGAGTCTGTTTTGCCTGTGCCAGTAATTGGTGAGTGATCTCTCTCTGTCCTTATGTTGACCCATAAGCCTTTTGTTATATTTTTCTCCCCCTGCTCAGTTGAGGAGGGGGAGCGATAGAGTGGGCTTTGGTGGGCATCTGGCATCTAGCCAGGGCAAACCCACCACAGAGTGTCAGTGAGAGGCAGTGAGAAGGAGAGCCCATCAGGGAGGCTGAGAGAGAAAGAGAACAGCAGGCAGGGAAAGAGGCAGAGGCAGGCAAGCAGAGAAAAGCAGGAAGGCAGAGAGATTGGGGAAGAGCGAGAGGCGGGCAGAGAGAGGAAAGCAGGCAGAGTGGCTGGCATACAGAAGAGGCAGGTAGAGAGGAAGAGAGAGGCAAATGAAGAAGGAGAGGGAGGCAGAGAGATCCCAGCAGGGAGGCTGAGATATGGGGTGAGTGGGGCAGGAAGGCAGAGGGAAAGGCAGGCAGAGAGGCAGACATGCAGAGAAAAATGAGAGAGGCAGTCAAGGAGGCAGGCATAGAGAGTGTCAGGAAGACAGAGACAGGCAGGCAGGCAGAGAAAGGGAGGTGTGGCAGAGAGACAGGCAGAGAGGCAGGCAGGGAAAGAGCAAGGCGGGCAGACCGGAAGCAGCAATACAGAGGCACAGGCAGAGGCAGAGAATCAGGTAGAGAGGCGGGCAGGCTGAGAGGCAGAGAGATTAGAAAGGTAAGCAGAGAGAGGAAGAGGCAGGCAGACAGAGAGGCAGGGAGACTGAGAGATGGGAAGGGAAGGAGATGCAGGCAGAGAGAGGGAGAGGCAGGCAGAAAGGCAGAGAGACAGGAAGGGAAAGAGATAAGCAGGCAGAGAAAGAGAGGCAAGAATTAAGAGAAGGAGCAGGAAGGGAGGGAGAGAGGTGGAGAGAGAAGCAGAGAGATATGCAGGCAAGCAGAGAGACAAGCAGGCAGAGAGAAAGAGAGGCAAGGAGGCATAGAGGGAGAGAGACAAATAGAGAAGCAGTCAGGAAGAGAGGCAGGCATAAAGCAGATAGGCAGGCATAAAGCAGAGAGGCAGGCAGGGAGAGAAACAGGTAGATAGGGAGAGAGGAAAGCAGGCAGAGAGGCAGAGTGAGAGGCAGGCAGAGAGACCAAAAGGCAGGCCATCGGAGAGAGAGGCAGGCTGGCAGACAGGCAGAGATGCATTCAGGGAGAGAGAAAGAAAGCAGGGAAAAGGAGAGGGAAAGAGGCAGGTAGTCAGAGAGGCAAGCAGGCAGACATAGAGGTGGGGAGGCAGACAGGCAAGCAGAGTGGCAGGCAGAGAGACAGAGCTCAGAAGGGATGCTGAGAGAAAGAGGCAGGGAGGCAGAGAAAGAGAGGCAGGTGGGGGAGGGAGAAAGGCTGGAAGAGACAGAAAGAAAGAGGGAGAGAAAAAGCAAGAGGCAGGCAGAGAGGCAGGCACTGATACTGAGAAAGCCGGTCAGAGAAACTCTCTAAGACTCGTTTTGGAGTTTTAGAAAGCAGGTATTCTTTATTGCAGCAATGGACACACACAGAGATCGCTCCCCCAAGGTGTGTGTGTATGTCTTTGTTTTAACACACGTCATATTGACCTAATACATGTATATTCATTGAACTTCCACAAAACATTTCCTGTCATATGTAAATATCCTTCACTGCAGTAAAATGACTTGGTGGTGTTCGATAGCTGGATTGAATTCCTTTTTGATTCTGCACAGTGGTATCTCTTTTACATGCTTGGGACAGCATTCCTTGAAGAATGTTTGGTCCTTCCTCAGGCTTAAGCACTTAACATTTGCAACAATTTGAGGAATTTCATTAAAGGTTGTTAACTGCATTGGGTTTGCGTGGCAAGGTTTTGGTAGCAGCAGGGGGGGGACATGGGGTGGCTTCTGTGAGAGAAGCTGCCAGAAGCTTCCCCCATGTCTGACTCAACACAGCCAATGCCAGCCAGCTACAAGAACGGACCCGCCGCTGGCCAAGGCCAAGCCAATCAGTAACGCCTCTGTGAGAACATAATTAAGAAAAAAAAGGAAGACAGGGAAGAAAAAAAAGCTGCACACTTTGCAGCAGGAGAGAGGAGTGAGAAGATGTAAGAGAAAACAACTCCACAGACACCAAGGTCAGTGAAGAAGGAGGGGGAGGAGGTGCTCCAGGCACCGGAGCAGAGATTCCCCTGCAGCTTGTGGTGAAGACCATGGTGAGGCAGGCTGTCCCCCTGAAGCCCATGGAGGTCCATGGTGGAGCAGATGACCACCTGTAGCCCGTGGAGGACCCCACACTGGAGCAGGTGGATGCCCAAAGGAGGCTGTGACCCCGCGGGAAGCCGGCGCTGGAGCAGGTTCCTGTCAGGACCTGTAGCCCGTGGAGTGAGGAGCCCACGCTGGAGCAGGTTTGCTGGCAGGACCTTGTGACCCCGTGGGGGACTTGCGCTGGAGCAGTCCCTTCCTGCACCCCATGGAATGGACCCATGCTAAAGCAGTTTGTGAAGAATTGTCAGTCATGGGAAGGACTCACGCTGGAGAAGTTCGTGGAGGACTGTCTCCCGTGAGAGGGACCCCACGCTGGTGTGGGGGAAGGAGTCCTCCCTCTGAGGAGGAAGCAGCGGCAGAAACAATGTGTGATGAACTGACCCCAACCCCATTCCCTGTCCCCCTGTGCTCCTGGGGGGAGGAGGTGGAAAATCGGGAGAGAAGTTAAGCCCGGGAAGAAGGGAGGGATGGGGGAGGTGTTTTAAGATTTGGTTTTACTTTTCCTTATCCTCTGATTTTGATTGGTAATAAATTAAATTTGTTTTTTTCCCCCAAGTCGAGTCTGTTTTGCCCGTGCCAGCAACTGGTGAGTGATCTTTCTCCGTCCTTATCTCCACCCACGAGCTTTTCATTATAATTTTCTCCCCCTGCCCATTTGAGGAGGGGGAGTGATAGAGTGGTCTTTGGTGGGCATCCAGGGTCAACCCACCACATTAACATATGCAAATATCAAACAGCTAGGTGATAAATGCTCATTCCATGGTTATCAGCAGTTTTATTCAAAGGTTGTTACAACAGCTGGGTGATGCCTAAGCAACTAAGGGATAAATCTTTTAGTTTCTAATTTCTCAGGGTTTGCTCTGTCAGCACAGAGGGAAAAAGAGAAAGTCGGGGAGAGAGAAAGAGATGGGATTATGGAAAGAGAGGCAGACATAGGGGGAGAGAGCTGCAGGGAGCGAGAGGGAGTTGAGCACATAGAGAGAATAAATGAATTAAGGAATAGAGTTAAATTTGAAGGTTTGCTTGACATAATTAGGCTGCTCTTAGCATAAGTATGAACTAGCAAATATTGTGAGTTTTTTGTTTCAACTTGACTAACCATCTACAGCGGCCCACCCCTCTGCAGAGGTATATGTACCAAGACAGGGGCCTGCCCCTCTGCAGGCCCACCCCTCTGCAGGGATATGATATGTACCAAGACAACTGCCTTTAACGTACGCTTTGCTATCTAGGAAACCATAACCAAGACAACTGCTTTTAGACATGTATGCTTTGCTCTCTAGGAAACCATATAAATTAGTTATAATAGACAAAATAGAGCTTTTAAGTTATATAACCAGACTGCTTGCTTATCAGGGACTAACCACCAAATGTATGGAATGTTTGATAAAATCGCTATATAAGCTAATTGAAATTTTACCTCGGTGGAGGTACATTTTGTAGGGTGCTGTGTTGGATTTGTGTGTGTGTGGTGGGGGGGACAGCTGTCCCTGTCCTTCATTCCTAATCCCGTGCCCTCTTTGTTGTGTCTCCCATCCCATCTGTCTGGGTTGGGGGAGTGAATGCAGGACCGTATGGTCCCACTGTGGGTCAAATCACCACAGGTGTAGACCCTATTCTCTCTCCACAGGTGAAAATAAAGGTGCTTTGGCTTACAGCCCATCTGTGAGTTGATTCCTGTGAATCATTCTGGTGAACCAGGCAGGAGACTCTCTGTTCGGCTGGGAGACCCTCGGGACCGGGGACCCTCCAAGGGTGCCCCGGAGTCCTTACCTTACTCTGCAGAGGCTCTACGGGCCCCTGGATCATTGCAAGAGTAGACAAGTTCCTGAAGGATGGTAAGCCGAATTAAAGCGCCTTTTCTCTAGTAATAATATTCTTTGAAAACTTGTGTCTTAAAATCCGTAAGTCATATATGCAGGAGGGAAGGGACTAAGATTGTGGGTTCGAGTCCCACTTTTGTCACGACGGAGTGAAAACCCGGACACTCTGGGTTTGTACTACCCGGACATTTGTAGACCTTTTGTCTTCAATGTGTCTTGTAAAAACTCTTGTTGCTGTTCTGTAAATGGCTGTTTTTGGGCTAACAAAATATCGTCCATATAATGGTTAATAATAGAGTCTGGGAACGCTTTTCGAATTGGTTGCAAGGCAGAGTCCACATAGAGCTGACAGAGGGTTGGTGAATTACGCATGCCTTGTGGAAGTACCGTCCATTCGAATCGCTGAGCAGGGCCTTCCCTATTAATTGCAGGAAGGGTGAAGGCAAAACGTTGCTTGTCTGCCTCATGCAAAGATATTGTGAAAAAACAGTCTTTGAGGTCAACAACAAGCACTGGTCATCCTTCTGGCAACATTGCTGGATCACAAAAATTGGCGTATTCCATGGACTTGTGTTGCGACGGGGGGAAAAAATCCGGACGCTCAATATGAGAATCATCAGACTTTCCCATTTTATTGATCACACACATGTCTCTTATATACAATCCGTTAACCAAGCCCACATACGTTCTTATAAATCCACACTGATTGGCTTATTAATTCTCCTGAGAACTTTCTCCTCGTTACAACAGGTGGTGTTTGTTCAGTTGAACTTCAAAGGGCAAAAACAGAATACTCCCTTTTTTCCCAGCTTGATTAGAATTGTTTTGTCTAAAGTTCTCAAGGAGAAGAGGCCTCCTGAAGATCTCTGCTAATCCTCTCTGATTTATGCCAAGGGGCCTAAGCCATTTCAATGATTTACAACAGACTTGTTGACAGCTGCAGATGTCCCTGGCTGTACTGCTCCTTAACCAAGGTGTGCACTTGTTCCAGACTTTCCCTTTTTAGTGGTTACTGCTCAACCCAAACTGGATGCTCAGTCTTCCAAGCAATGGCCACTCCTAAAAAAGGCATGTTGGTAGTGAGCACCATGCCCATTTGGGCAAGAACGTCTCTTCCCACAAGGACAGCAACACTGGGTGGTAAAGGGATAATGGAGACACAGCAGTTCACTATTTGATCGTCTATTGTCCATTGCAATGGGGGCGACTTGCGTGCAATAGTGAGTCCTTCTACCCCCGTAACTGTAGCATCTGAGTCAAAGGTGGGCCAATGTTGGGGCCAGTTATAGCTGCTTATAAGGGATATATCGGCACCTGTGTCAAGCAGTACCATGAGGGTAATCGATTGCCCCGATATGTTACTGTACGGCGCGGTCGAGTTTTCAAACCCACAGTTAGCATGGCAGTTAGTCCCGTAGACCCAAATCCTTTATCGCCTCTCTCAATTGAATTCAGTGGTTCCAATTTTTGGGTAAGCACTGGAAACGGAACCAATTGGGCCAACCGGGTACCTCGCTCAATAAAACATGTAGGGAAAAGGGTTTGCAACATAATTTGTATTTCTCCGGTGAAATCTGCATCAATTAGTCCAGTGAACACTTGTAATCCTTTCATAGAGGCCGAGGAGCGGCCTATAAGCAACGCTCCAACAGCTTTACCGTTTATCACAATAGGTCCTTTAACTCCAGTGGGAACCCGCTGTGGTCGGTTATCAATGAGGGTAATGTCTATTGCGGTTACCAAGTCCATTCCGAGGCTCCCTCGGGTTGCGGGTAGGAGAGGAAAGGGTTGTTCATCGCTACTGTCGCTGTGCCGCTGGCGGGTTCCTGATTCGCTGAAAACGCTGTCGCTCTTGGGGTCGTCGCGGGGCGGGCTTTTCCGCTCGGCTTCCCATTTCCCGATCGTGAGCTTTTACACGCTGCGCTGGCATGGGTGTCGGACCGGCAGTGTTGGCACCACACTGCTCCGGAGTTGCATGCTCTTCGTATATGACCAGAGACACCACATCGAAAGCACCGTAGACGAATATTGCGGCGTGTGGTGCCGCCCTTTTGGTATTGCAAAGGTGCAAGAGCAGCAAGGACTTGTTTTTGAGATGCTTCTGCTTGTTGTTTAAGTCCCTTACCTAGCTCTTTTGTAGCATTCACTAACATAGCTTGAGGTCCTACAGGGATTTGTGATGTTCTTTCTAAAGCTTCCTCAATTGTCCATGTCCCAGGCGGTGTAACTAATATGCCTCGTGTGATGGGGTTACAGTTTTGGATGGCACACTGTTTTAGCAAAGCACCATGCAAATGTTCTGGAACTCCAGCCGCAATAAGGGCGCCAGCCACTCGATCAATAAAAGTGCCAAACGGTTCTTCTATTCCCTACTTAACTCCCATATATGATGGGGCGCCTCCTGGCTGCTTTATTTGATCGAGTGCACGACGTGCCAATCTCATGGACTCCCGTACTTTATCTGGTCCTAACAGTGCTTGTGCCTCTATCCTTATATATGGTCCTACTCCCATGAGTTCCTCTAATGTTACTCCATGCAGTGGGTCCCCTGCTACCCGCTGCATTGCCACAGATTGCTGACAGAGTGCTTGCCAATATGCCCCAAATAGTATTTGCTGGTGCTGTGTTAATATAAGTTCTGTGATGCTCCGAATATCACTCGGAAGCAGAAAAGCAGACTCCCAAATAAAATCTAACATTTGGCGAGTCGGCTCTCCTTTTATGCCTGACTTGTTAACAATTGCACGCAGTTGGGTCAACAATTTCCAGTCGAGAGTCTTAAGCGTAATGTTTATTTGGCCCTGTGCATTGGGGGCAAAATATTCTACCGGAAATGCATAAGCAAATTCTCTGGCAGTTTCTGTATCGCCTTCAGCAGCAATGTTCTTCGCAATGTCCTTCCAAAATTCCTCACGTTCCTGAGCTACCCTTTGACCTTCCCGAAAAAAAGGATTAGTATTTGCTTGGGGTGGTGATGAAATATACTCCGACGGGGGAGCCGGTTTAGCAGCTGCCGGCAAATTGCATCGTACAGGGGAAGGCCCCGTCGGCAGAACCGGCGCCTGCGCAATTGGAGGATCAGGAGGAGGGGGAGGGGCCGGGGGCACGGCTGGGGCCACCGCGGGGGGGGCACGGCCGCCGCGGGGAATGCAGCGCGGCCCGGCTCAGCCCCTTTCCCCGGGGGAGGGGCGGGGGGGAACGCGGCGGGAGGGCAGCGGGGGGGGAAGCGGCGGGGCGGCTCGGCTCGGCTCGGCTCGGCTCGGTCCCTTTCCCCGAGGGAGGGGCGGGGGACAACGCGGCGGGGGGGCAGCGGGGGGGGAAGCGGCGGGGCGGCGCAGCGCAGCTCGGCTCGGCTCGGTCCCTTTCCCCTCCCTTCCTCCCCTCGCACCGCGGCTCCCTCCTCGCCCGAGAAAACGCGGGGGGGGGAAGGAGGAGGAGAAGAAGGAGGAGGAGAGAAAGGCCGGCGGGAGCGGGGGAAGGAGGAGGGGGGGGGAAAGACGAACGGCAGGGAGGGGGGAAAGACAAACGGCGGGGGGGGGGAGGAGAGGAGCGGGGGGAGGGGGGGTGGATGCCGGCCAGGTAGCTCCGCCAGCTAGCGCGCTCGTTAATTTTTTAGCTACCTTGTCAAAAATCTTATTCCTGAATGCTCGCCATTCTTCCCTCTTAATCCCTGGGGTGCTCCGCTTTTCTAAAAAGCATTTGAGCAGACCATACACTGCTTGTCTGTTTTCCATACCTAATCGTCAGCACCGTTGCAACTTTGCAAAACCTTGCAGGGCTCTTACAGCCTCCCTCGTTGCAAAGGGGTCGTCACGTCATGGCCGCAGGGTAGGGTCCGATCCTCACTCTCTTTAGAGTCCCATCCTTGCCCTCTTTAGGGTCCCTGTTCGGGCGCCATTTGTCGCGACGGAGTGAAAACCCGGACACTCAAAATGCGATGATCAGCAGATTTCAGCAGGCTTCCCTAGGCTTCCATTTATTGATTACATATATGCTCCTTATATACAGCAGTTAATTAAGCTTATGCATATTCCCAAAGACCCACACTGATTGGCTCATTAATTTTCCTGGGAACTTTCTCTTTGTTATAACAGGTGGTTTTGCTCTGTTCCCATCCCAAGGACGTCAACAGGATACTCCCTACTTCGCGATTTCCAGCTCCCTTTTTTCCCAGCTTGATTAAAGTTGTTTTGTCTGAAGTTCTCAAGGGAAAGTAGGCCTCTTGGAGACTTCTGTTAATCCACCCTGACTTATGTCAAGGGCCTAAGCTGGCTTACTGCAGCCTCTGATTGTACAATATCTCTTAATGATTTACAACACAACTTAGTCAAAGGGGACTAAGATTGTGGGTTAGAAGCCCACCTTAGTCGAAGGGATTTGAGTCCCACCTTGGGCCAAGCTGTGGGTTAGAGTCCCACCTCTGGTCAAATTATTGGTATACAGACTCATGTGGCTTGAATTTGGACCTGGTGTTATACTTGCAATTGGGATAAGTCTTGTTATTTATTATTTCTGGCAGTGCCTTAAACCTATCCTATCTGCCCCTTGTATTTGTTAAATGAGAAAGTATTGGGGCCTGTCTTGTGGATATTTTTTTATATTTGTTGCGGGAATAATTATATGTGTCTTTACTATTTTGGGTATCGTATGAGAGGTTTGTGAATGTGTGAGTGAATGAGACGTGTTATTAACACAAAGTGAGTGCAGAGTCTCAAGCTGCAGTTCCACCATCCCATGAGGGACATGGTCAGTGACAGACGAAGAGAGTGGTACAAAAGGCCTGAGAGACACAGACATGCTTGAGACATACAACAGTACGAAGTGAGTGAGGAGTTCCGATCCACGGTTCCGTTATCCAGTGAGGGGTACGGCTGGAGACGAACAAAGTGAGTGCACATCCTGTGTGTCATACATTACATGTGTCCACCTGCATGGTGTTTGTTGCATCACAATAATTCGTGTAACCCTATTTTTGTGCTCGAATGTATATGGTGTAGTAGTAAACTTTAGGTAACCTTTGGTTGGGATTTCAGCTGCTCCGAGTGTGGTGTGTAAACACCTTGGGATAAGAAAGAAGGTGCCACATACATAGTCTGGGTAGTGTGCAGAATAGAAGACCAAATCAAGAACCAGTAGGACTGAGCACTCATAGCAATTTGTGGGAGAAGTGTGTGACAATAGTAATAATAATGGGAAATAACCCTGGGAAAGAACAAATAAAACGCAGGCCCCTAGGGTGCATCTTAGAACAATGGAAAAACATTGGGGATCCCCCAGGAGGGAATGTGAATAAAAAGATCCTTATTAAATACTGCACACAATGGTGGCCATTGTACAAGTTAGAGGATGGAGAGAAATGGCCACCGAATGGGACCCTAAATTATAACATTCTTTTACAACTTATGTTATTTTTAAAGAGAGAGGGCAAATGGGATGAAGTAGTCTATGCAGACATGTTTTTCGTTCTCCGTGATCACTTTGAAATGCAAAAAGATTGTGGTATTAATTTAACTCTCCATGATCCTTTTGTGCTAACCTTAGAAAAGGACAACTGTAAAGTGGGAGTGGGTAAAATGAAGAGGTGTTATTTGTCTTGTTCAATAAGACAAAGGCGCCTAAAATATAAAGAGGGCAAAGATAAAATGGAGGATTTTTTAACCCCTATAGGTACATGGGGAAGGGGACAACAAAATCAAGAACAAGCAGGGTCACCACTCCCATTAGAAGAGCCTGAAGAGGCTCCTTTAAGTCGTCTTCCTTCACCCAAAACCGACAGGGGAAGAGGAAGAAAAACAGAACCTGTTATTTAAAAAGCGGAGGTACAGATTTAGACACCCTTCTAGTTCACCTCCTAAAACCAGGGCACAAGACCTTAAAACTAGAACTGCACCAATAATCCAGGCACCTCTGAGAGAGGCTGATGAACCAGTAGGTCCCATAAAACTTAAGGTACCTCTCTTTATGGAAACTTTAGATGCCTGGAAATTAGTAGCTAAAGGATAACGGGACAATCTGGCAGGGGTAGCAAAACAATTTAAGGCATTTGTGAAGGCATTGGGTATAGATTGGGAAGATGTGTATTTGATGTTGGACGCATTAACAGATACAGAAAAGGAATTAGTCCTTAAAACTGCTAAAAATTATGGACTAAAATAAGGGATGAGGAGGATATAGATGACTATTTCCCACAATTAAAACCTTGCTGGGATTATAACAATGCAGACCATTACCGACTTTTGCGACAATATCTGGAATGGGTAGCATTTGGGTTGGAAAATGGGATACTGAAAACAGTGAATTTGGGCTCTTTATTTGCTATTAAACAAAACCCTATGGAAACCCCTACTGAGTTCCTTGATCAGCTTTGGGAAGCAATGTGAAAATATACCACCTTGGATCCGTCTGGAGACCAAGGGAAAATGTATCTGGTTTCCCTGTTCCTGGGGCAATCCTCGGATATCTGAAGAAAGCTCCAGAGACTGAAGGCAGAGGAACAGCGTGATATAGAAAAGTTATTGAAAAAAACGTGGTGTGTATTTCAGAACAGGGATAAGATTGAAAGATAGAAGCTGGAAAAACTAATTTCTGCCACTACCACAGTGGCCCTTAAAGAAGAAAGAGGGGATATGAAACCCTTTCCACCATGAAAGAACTCATAGAATCATAGAATAGTTTGGGTTGGAAGGGACCTTAAAGATCATCTAGTTCCAAACCCCCTGCCATGAGCAGGGACACCTTCCACTAGATCAGGTTGCTCAAAGCCTCATCCAGCCTGGCCTTAAACACTTCCAGGGAGGGGGCATCCACAACTTCCTTGGGCAACCTGTTCCAGTGTCTTACCACCCTCACAGTGAAGAATTTCTTCCTAATATCTCATCTAAACCTCCCCTCTTTCAGTTTAAAGCCATTTCCCCTTGTCCTGTCATTAACTGCCCTTATGAAAAGTCCTTCCCCAGCTTTCTTGTAGGCCCCCTTGAGGTATTGGAAGGCCGCTATAAGATCTTGTGTGCACCAACACAGGCAGGACACAGGAACAACCACAAAACCCATGGATAAAATGCAAAAAGCAAATTTATTCTCGTTACCTCGCAAACCGGGGGATCTCCGCAGTGGCACCCGGGGCAGAGGCACGTAAGCGGGAACGCAGGCACTGCGGAGCTCAGTCCTTGTTAGAGTGAGAGCGAGAGATTCTGAACCTGCTGCTTTCACCTGTATATATGAGGGATTTTTCACAGGCAGGAGTTTTCCACTGTGCTTTGATCTTTCTCACAGCAGGGCAGGAATCCCAGGCATGTTCAGGGTGCCCCTGAGTCTATCCCAGGCCTGTGTTATCTAAATGCAGATGTTCTACTTGTCAAGCACCTAAGACTGAACAGTGATTAGCAGTGTGATGTAGGTGTTTTTCGACAACCCAGCTGCAAGTCGCTTGAGTGTATTTACAGTCTTCCTCGCCAATCTTCTGTTATATTCCCACAGATCTCCCCTAAGCCTTCTCTTTTCCAGGCCGAACAGCCCCAACTCTCTCAGCCTGTCCTCATAGGAGAGGTGCTCCAGCCCTCGGATCATCCTTGTGGCCCTCTTCTGGACTCGTTCTAACTGGTCCATGTCTTTCTTGTGTTGGGGGCTCCAGAACTGGATGCAATACTCCAGGTGGGGCCTTATGAGAGTGGAGTAGAGGGGGAGAATCACCTCCCTCGACCTGCTGGCCACACTTCTCTTGATGCAGCCCAGGATACAGTTGGCCTTCTGGGCTGCAAGCGCACATTGCTGGCTCATGTTGAGCTTCTTGTTCACCACCACTCCCAAGTCCTTCTCTTCAGAGCTGGCCTCAAGCCACTCATCACCCAGCCTGTATTTGTACCTGCGGTTGCCCCGACCCAGATGCAGGACCTTGCATTTGGCCTTGTTGAACTTCATGAGGTTGGCACAGGCCCACCTCTCAAGCCTGTCAAGGTCCCTCTGGATGGCATCCTGTCCCTCCAGCGTGTCAACCACACCACACAGCTTGCTGTCGTCGGCAAACTTGCTGAGGATGCACTCAATCCCACTGTCCATGTCTTTGACAAAGATGTTGAAGAGCACCGGTCCCAATACTGACCCTTGAGGTAAACCACTCGTCACTGGTTTCCACTTGGACATTGAGCTGTTGACCACAACTCTTTGAGTGTGACCATCCAGCTAGTTCCTTATCCACCGATAAGGAACACTTATCAATGCTTCCAAACCAGGCTAGGCATTAATCAATGTGCAATATGCAAAAAGGAGGGACACTGGAAACGAGAGTTCCCACAAAAAGGGAGAAATGGAAGGGCAGTGGTTGCAGAGCTGGAAGAAGATTAGGGGAAACTGGAGGATCAGTCCCCAGGGGATCCTCTGGTTATAATGAAGTTGGGGAATGGGTCACATGACATTGAATTTTTGGTGGATACTGGAGCAGCCTTTTCTGTGTTAAATATGCAATTGGAGGAAATAGACCCCGGACGATCTATAAAAGTGGTCGGGGCAACAGGTCAACAGCAGGAGGTATCATTCATGAAGCCACTGTCTTTTAAATTTGGCAAATAAATAGGGACGCATCAAGTTTTGTACATGCTTCAAGCACCCAAATCTCTCATTGGGAGGGCTTTATTAGAAAAACTACAAGCAGAAATTAAATTCATCCCTGGGGAAATACAGTTAAAAGTAAATGAGAAAGAACTAACTGAAAGTTTGAGTTTAGCTTTACTTATAGATAAAGAGAACCAGAAGAAATCCTGAATGAATCCTGAATCAGGTATATCCTGGAGTCTGGTCAGATGGAACCCCCAGGAGAACAAAGACAGCATAGCCAGTAACTGTTAAATTGAAACCTGGAGCATGGCCAGTAAGAATTAAACAATACCCTCTCAGATTAGAGGATCGCAAGGGAATTAAAAGAGTGATCGATAATTTTTTTAAATTCAGGTTGTTGATAGAATGTAAATCAGAATATAACTCTCCAATACTAACAATAAAAAAGCCTGATGGTAAAAGCTATAGATTGGTATAAGACCTCAGAACTATCAATAAAATCGTGGAAGATCTCCACCCTATGGTGGCCAACCTGTATACAATATTAACCAGACTTAAAGAGGAATATGTGTGGTTTACTGTTTTAAATTTGAAAGATCACAGAATCACAGAATCGTAGGGGTTGGAAGGGACCTCAGGAGATCATCTCGTCCAACCCCCCCACCATATCATGGCATAATATGCTATGGAATATCTTATTGGCATATCCAACTGTCAATTCTGGGTTTTACAAACTGCTACACTTTTCTTCTCCACTCCCCTCTTCCAGTCCTCTCCTTGGAAACTGCCCAAGCACAGTGTCCTTGTAGTTATCAACATTGTTCTCATAACAATCTTCACTGAAACCAAAACACAGTGCTTTCTAGCTACTAAGAAGAAAATTAACCCTATCCTAGCAAAAACCAGGACACTCTCAAAATAACCTTGGGTCAGAAAATAACTATGTTTGTATCTCATACAGTATCCGCCATACTAGAACAGAAAGGGAGCCACTGGTTATCTCCCTCAAGGTTTCTCAAATACCAGGCCATCCTAGTGGAGCAGGATGATGTGGAACTCCTCAACACTAACCTGATCAACTCTGCAGTGTTTCTGTCATCAGCCCAGGAGGATTCAGAAACTCTCCACCATGACTGTCTGGACATATTCCAGCACGCCTGACTTGAAAGAGGAACCCCTTCCAGATGCCAAAACCTGGTATACAGATGGTAGCAGCTTCATGAAGAATGGAGAACTTAAGTCTGTATATGCAATAGCCACTCTTGACACTGTCATAGAATCAAAACCATTACCACCTGGGACTTCAACTCAAAAGGCAGAAATTATCGCACTCATCAGAGCATTGCAGGGAAGCTCAAGGAAAAAGAAACAACATATGGACAGATTCCAAATATGCCTTTGGAGTGGTGCATACTCATGGGGGCAGTATGGAAAGAAAGATTACTAGCCTCTCAAGGCAAGCAGATTAAACATTCTAAAGAAATCTTAGAACTATTGGAAGCCGTCAAACTACCCCAGGAAGTAGCCATAATGCACTGCAAAGGACACCAGAAAGGAGAAACAGAACAAGAAAGAGGAAACAGGTTGGCTGATCAAGAGGCAAGAAGGGTGGCCAAAACAGGACAAGATACAGTAATCATACAGCCCCTCATTCCTGAAGGTAAGATTGAATTTGACTCTTAAGATTCCTATTCTAAGAAAGACCAGGAACTAATTCAAGATTTGCATGCCACCTTAACGGTGAAAATTATTGTCCTGGTTTTCTAGGATACAGTTAATTTCTTATTAGTAATTAAAATAGCTATATTTTAGTTTCAGTGTTTCAGTTCAGACTTGTGTAGTGGGTCTGGCTGGGATGGAGTTGATTTTCCCCATGGCAGCCCTCAGAGTGCTGTGTTTTGTATTTGGTGGCTCGAGGGGTGTTGATAACACAGCAGTGTTTTGGTTACTGGTGAGCAGTGCTAGCACAGCACCAAGGCTGGGTCTCCTACATTTCCCCCAGTAGGCTGGGAGAGGGGAAGGTCTTGGGAGGGGACACAGCCAGGACAGCTGACCCAAACGGACCAAAGGGATATTCCATACCATATGACGTCTGCTCAGAAATAAAAGCAAGGAGAACAGAGGGGGAAGGGGGGACATTCGTTACTTCCGTTTGTCCTCCGGGAACCACACCGCGTATGAAGCCCTGCTTCCCGGGAAGTGGCCAGACATCGCCTGCTGATGGGAAGTAGAGAGTAAACATTTTGTTCTTTTGCTTCTGCGCGCGCAGCTTTGCTTTGCTTCTATTAAACTGCCTTTATCTCGATCCACGAGTTTGGTTTTTTTGTGTTCCATCTTATTTTCTCCCCTCCCCATCTTGCTGAGGAGGGGGGTGATAGAGTGGGCTTTGGTGGGCACCCAGCATCTAGCCAGGGTCAACCCACCACAACTTGTTATGAGAAGAACGTTGATAACAGTGCTGGTGTTGTGGGTTGCTGCTGGAGCTCAAGGCCACCGTGTTTGGTTGCTTCACAGCTGCATTAGGACTGGGAGGGAGAAGTGTAGTGAATAGCAAAGCCCAGAACTGGCATTTGGATGTGCCAATGAGATATTCCAGATCATATCACGTCATGTCAGTATATTAACCAGGGCTCACTGGAAGATGGGGGCATTCTCTCGGGCATCGTTTGGGCTCACTCTTCCGGGGTTTCGGATTCGAGATTGTCTCTCCTCCGGGATCGTTAGCTGGCATAGGCCGGGCATCAGTCAGCGAGCGGTGAGCACTGTGTATCACTCATTTGTATAATTCTGTTATCACTGTTGTTATCGTTATCATTTCATTTTAATTAGTAAATAGTTTTTATCTCAACCTGTGAGTTTCCTTGCCCTTTTCTTTCCAATTCTCTCCCCTACTCCCTGGGCAAGGGAGGAGGGAGGGTGAGAGAGCAGGCTGTGTTTGGCTGCAAGCTGCAAGCCAAAGGGTGAATCCACCCAAACCGCCACAATTATGTAACCCCTCAAGGACAGATAGTAATACCTGAAAAGGCTTTATGGCAAATAGCGGTAAGGGAACATGAGAAAACACATTGGGGAGGAGATGCCCTGTATACATATCTCTAGAACAGGATAATATGTAGAAACCTTTATATTATAATCAAACAAGTTACTCAAATGCACACTGTCTGCCTCCAAAATAATCCTCAGACAATTCATAAAGTAGGATTTGGGACAATAGATAGAGAAAATTCACATAATCACAGAATCACAGAATGTTAGGGATTGGAAGGGACCTCAAAAGATCATATAATCCAATCCCCCTGCTGGAGCAGGAACACCTAAATGAGATCACACAGGAAGGCATCCAGGCGGGTCTTGAATGTCTCCAGAGAAGGAGACTCCACAACATCCCTGGTCAGCCTGTTCCAGTGCTCTGTCATCCTCACAGTTCAGAAGTTTCTTCTCAAGTTTAAGCAGAACCTCCTGTGTTCCAGCTTACACCCATTGCCCCTTGTCCTATCATTGGACACCACTGAGAAGAGCCTGGCTCCATCCTCCTGACATTCGCCCTTTACATATTTATAAACATTAATGGGGTCACTCCTCAGTCTCCTCTTCTCCAAGCTAAAGAGGCCCAGCTCCCTCAGCCTTTCTGCATAAGGGACATGATCCGCTTCCTTAATCATCTTGGTGGCTCTGTGCTGGACTCTCTCAAGCAGCTCCCTGTCCTTCTTGAACTGAGGGGCCCAGAACTGGACACAATATTCCAGATGTGGCCTCACCAGGGCAGAGTAGAGGAGGAGGAGAACCTCTCTTGACCTACTAACCATACCCCTTCTAATACAGCCCAGGATGCCATTTGCCTTCCTGGCCACAAGGGCACAGTGCTGGCTCATGGTCATCCTGCTGTCCACCAGGACTCCCAGGTCCCTTTCCCCTACACTGCTCTTGAGTAGATCATTCCTCAACCTATACTGGAGCCTGGGGTTGTTCCTGCCCAGGTGCAACACCCTACACTTGCCCTTATTATATTTCATTAAGTTTTTCCCTGCCCAGCTCTCCAGCCTGTCCAGGTCTCGCTGGATGGCAGCACAGCCTGCTGGTGTGTCAGCCACTCCTCCCAGCTTTGTGTCATCAGCAAACTTGCTGACAGTGCACTCTGTTCCCTCATCCAGGTCACTGATGAATATATTGAATAATACTGGACCTAGTACTGATCCTTGAGGGACTCCACTAGACACAGGTCTCCAACTAGACTCTGCCCCATTGACCACCACTCTCCAGCTTCTTCCCACCAGCCAGTTCACAGTCCATCTCACTACCTGATCATCTAATCCACACTTCCTCAATTTGGCAGCAAGGGTGCTGTGGGAGACCGTGTCAAACGCTTTACTGAAATCAAGATAGACCACTTCCACTGCTCTGCCATCATCTAGACACCTGGTTGTATCTTCATGAAAGTCTAGAAGGTTGGTCAAGCACGACTTCCCCTTGGTGAAGCCATGTTGACTGCCCCTAATGACCCTCTTATCCTTGATATGCCTTGAGATGGCACCAAGGATAAGTTGTTCCATCACCTTCCCAGGAATGGAGGTGAGGCTGACCGGTCTGTAGTTACCCGGGTCCTCCTTCTTGCCCTTTTTGAAGATTGGAGTGACATTTGCTTTTCTCCAGTCCTCAGGCACCTCTCTTATTTCCCATGACTTAGCAAAGATGATGGAGAGTGGTCTAGCAATGACTTCAGCCAGCTCCTTCAACACCCGCGGGTGCATCCCATCTGGACCCATAGATTTATGGATGTCCAGATTGCTTAATTGGTCCCTAACCCAGTCCTCATCAACCAAGGCAAACTCCTCTATTGTCCCAACTGCCTCTGGGGCCTCAGGGGTACAGAGCTCCTCAGGACAGCTTCCGGCAGAGTAGACAGAGACAAAGAAGGCATTCAGTAACTCTGCCTTCTCTGGATCTTCTGTCACCAGGGCACCCACCTCATTCATCAGTGGGCCTACATTGCCTCTAGTGTTAGTTTTATCTGCCATGTATTTGAAGAAGCTCTTTCTGTTGTCCTTGACCCCTCTGGCAAGGTTTAATTCTAAGGAGTTTTTAACTTTCCTAGTTGCCTCTCTACATCCTCTGACAACAGCCTTATATTCTTCCCAAGTGACCAACCCCTCCTTCCATGATCTGTAAACTCTCCTCTTCCACTAGAGTTTGCCCAGCAGTTCCCTGTTTAACCAAGCAGGTCTTCTGGCTCCCTTCTTTGACTTCCTATGTGTCAGGATGCTCTGATCTTGAGCTTGGAAGAAGCAGTCCCTGAATGTTAACCAGCTATCTTGGGCCCCTTTGCCTTCAAGTACCCTTTCCCATGGGATTTCCCCTAGCAATTGCTTGAAAAGGCCAAAGTTGGCCCTCCTGAAGTCCAGGGTTGCAATTCTGCTTGGAATTCTGTTCCTGCCACATGAGATCCTGAACTCCACCATCTCATGGTTGCTGCAGCCCAGGCAGTGCTCAACCTTTACCGCTTCAACCAGACCCTCCTTGTTAGTGAGGATGAGAACCAGCAGCTCTCCCCTCCTAGTTGGTTCATCCACCATTTGCATCAGGAAGTTATCATCGATGCACTGGAGGCAGATACCTTCTCCGGGTGGCCTGAAGCCTTCTCAGTGAGGACCAATACAGAGAAGTAGTCAAAGTATTACTTAATGAAATAATACCTAGATTTGGGGAACCTACTGACATGTCCTCAGATAGAGCCTCTCATTTCCTAGCCCATGTGGTGCAAGGAGTGAGTAAGGTGCTACAGATTAACTGGCATCTTCACACTCCTTATAGGCCACAAGCCAGTGGGCAAGTAGAAAAAATGAATCATGTACTTAAACAACAAATTGTTAAAATTGGACAAGAGGCCAATTTGCAGTGGCCTCAAGCATTACCTTTGGCTTTATTGAGAATCAAGATAAAACGTAAAAGTAAGAAAAAACTGAGTCCCTTTGAAATATTATATGGAAGACCCTACAAACTCATGTATTGGGGGGGAAGATATGAACCAACTGGGAAAAAATTATGTTTAGAATTACATCATTTCACTATCTAAACAATTATCTCAGATGAATAAGTACATAATAAGCACTTGGTCAAAGGGATTAGATGGCCCCTTACATAATATACAACCCAGAGACTATGTTTACATAAAAACAGTAGTGGGAGACCCCTTGCAGAAGAAATGGAAAGGACCCTACCAAGTGTTACTGGTCATATATACTGCTGAAAAGGTAAAAGGTGTAACTGCTTGGATACACTATTCCAGAACTAAGAAGGCTCCAAAGTGTAGGAAGGATCCTCCACGTATGCAGGAATGGACCTCCAAGCATACTGGACCAGCAAAACTGTGATTCTGGAAATCATCATCATGATCTTCTATACCACAGCTGGACAGATGGAGAGAGATTACTGCATCACCCATCAAGATCTAGATGAGGTCCCTGACCCTAGAGACTGGACCAGGAATGAGTACTCAGGTAATGTAAGTCTGAATACCATAAGTGAAGTAAGTAAAGTATATACAATTTTAAAAATTGATGGCCAGATTAAGAGAGACTAGGAGGGAGTCAGAAAAAGACCCTTCCTTTGAATCAAAAACCAACTCAGTTGATATGGCATATAAATTTGAAGTGGAGCAAATATACCAAACCAAGGTAGAACTAGTTGGTATTTATATATATATAATTTAGAAAAGCTAAAAAAGTGTGTATGATCAAAAATACTGTCAGGTAAAAGTTCAACTTAATGCTAGTTCAATAATTCAGTGCATGGGAGTTATACATGATGGGAAAAGAATGAAGAAATCATATCGAAAAGCGACTATAATTTCAATAAATATGACCACTACACATAGTATGGATAAAGTTCTAATCTCAGGATCAATTGATCCTCTTTTTAAAACAGAGGAAGATGTTTGTTAAGGAACTAGATGCACAGAGGCTCCGGACAGGTGATGTACACTCAGACACCAACCTGATGACGTATCAATAATGAGTTCAGATGAAAAGAAAGAACATGGTTAAACCTAACTAAAACTACTAGGAATTTCACGGGCCACACAGTTTGTATGGCAGAAGGAAAAAATATGACTAAGAAATTATTTGTAAGAACAATTCGTCCCATTTGCTTATAGGTAGTTTTAAAGAAAGCATAGTAAAATGTACAGAATTAAACTGCACATATAGCAAACAGCTCCTCATTACAAGTCATATGCATAAGGAATAACACTATAATTATTGAGTAGTAGCAGAAGTAACAGAACCTACTGTTACTACACCAAGTCCAACCACCATCCCTCCGTTTGAACCAGCTAACTGTGCTGTAAAGTATCATAACCTTTCATTCGCAGGTCCTTCTTCTAAAAAGAAAATTAACTCTATCCTAGAAAAAACAGGACAATAATCAAGGAAGGAATGTCAGGAAGCTTACCATAAAAAATTATAGAAACTATAGCTAAGAATGTGTCCTGGTTTTGTTAGGACAGAGTTAATTTTCTTAGTAATTAGAATAGCTGTGTTTTAGTTTCAGTTCAGACTTGCTATGAGAAGAACATTGATAACAGTACTGATGTTATTAGTTGCTACTGGAGCTCAAGGCCACCGTGTTTGGCTGCTTCACAGCTGCATTAGGACTGGGAGGGAGAAGCACAGTGAATAGCAAAACCCAGAACGGGCATTTGGATGTGCCAATGAGATATTCCAGATCATATCACGTCATGTCAGTATATTAACCAGGGCTGACCAGAAAGGGGGGGAGATTCACACGAGTTTTTGCTCAGGCTCTCGCTCTTCCAGGATTGTGGTTTCGGTTCAGGATTGTTGCTCATCCGGGATCCTTATCTGGGAATAGGCCAGGCTTAGTAAGCAGTTGCACATGTTTATCACTCATTTGCATATCTTATTACTGTTATCATTATCACTACTATTTTAATATTAGGGTTTTCTTTTATTTCTATTATTAAACTGTTCTTATCTCAACCTACAAGCCTCCTTATCCTTGCCCCCCCAATCCTCTCCCCTATCCCCTGGAGGTGGGGGGGAAGTGGGTGAACGGCTGTGTTGGCTGTGATAATGGGCATTTGGTATTTTTCAGTTTGTCTCTTTAAATTTCAAGCGTTAGCATTTCTAACTTCTTAGTTCCCTTATCTTGACCTAACAAGGACTGACCCTCTGGACAATTTATCACGAAGCCCAACCTGCCAGGGGTAGGCCTGGACAGTTTATCACAGAGCTCCCAACTCCCTACTTGCCAAGGATGGACCTTGTGGGTGATTTATCACGGAGCTCCAACCAATTTAAAACTGATGAGCAAAGATAACTAGGAAGAAGCCCGGGCCCAGGTCCAGAAAGAAAGTGCGCATGAGCGAAATCAAGAGGTTAACTACAGGTGACGATGAGGAGGGGGAGGTAACTATCGGTTGCGATGAAGATTTCCCTCTAAGACCCTCAACGACCACCACCACAAAGCTCTGCGCAGACGCGAAGGGGAGGAGACCTAATTTTAATACGAAGCGGGGAAAGGTCATGCATATGTATAGGTGCTTTGCATTAGCTAATGAATATGTATAGGAATATACCTTAAATATAGAGAACTGACTGCCTTAAGGTGCGCACGTTTGTGGTGGAGCGATCCCCCGTGCGCCTGGAGCTGAATAAACACACCTACTGTACAACTTTACAGGTTGTGGAGTCTTTTTCCGCACATCATTTTGGCACCCCAGATGGGACCCCTTCTGCTCGGCTGCCGGATCGACTGAGGAGCGGACGTCCTAGGCGCGCCCCGAGCCTTTCCTCGGAGGAACTCCGGTCCCAGCCGCTCACGGCAGGAGCAGACAACGACCATCTGTTGCCGCGGACAAACGGTATGTTTAACACGGAGTGGGGCCAGTAAGTCGTACGCTTGGTCAGGCTGCTGGTAAATCGTGCAGAGACGTCTGGCGTACAGCACAGTCCCGTATGGTAAGGGGGTACCCTGAATGGTTGGGGGGTTGGCTGACCGAGGGGCGGCCGCTAGAGATCTTGGACGTAGATCGAGCGAACCCAGGGATACCGCTAGAAAGGGGGGCTACTAGGCTGCTGCTTGCCAGGAAGGACCTGCTAATGACTGTATAAGAAGCAGGAGAAGGGTAAAGCAGAGCTTCCCACTTTCTTTTGGAGTGGAACCTTTTGAACACCTGGTTAATATTTGCAGCTGTAGGGGGGAAAGTGTTAACTAAAATAACTGCTGCCTGGGTATTTGATGCTAAAAGTGTCTTGTCCGTATCTATGTGTGTGCGTTTGGTGTGTGACTGAGACGTGACATAGTCACGAAGCGAGTGTGGAGTTCTTCTAACCGCGGTTCCGTCTCCCCGCGAGGGGCACGGCCGGTGAAGGAACGAAGCGCCTGATGTTTTCAGCTGAAATAATTCTGCTCATAGTCACGATCGTGGTAATAATTTCTATTGCACTATTTTGTGGATGTCTGTATAAAGGGAGCAACTGTATTGTGCCTTTGGTGTAAAAAGCCTAAAATATACGGTAGAGGGCAGTAGAGGATTGCTGTTTCGTTAGTTTGGGTTATCGGAGGCGGCAGGCTTGATTGAGAGTATAAGGTGTAAGAAGTGGTACTGTTTGTCCGAGAAAAGAGAGGTGGAGTGTTTGCAGTGTCGGGCTGTGGAGATCAAAGTTGGTCTGTGGAAGGAAGTTTGCAGTGTCGGGCTGTGGAGATTAAAGTTGGTCTGTGGAAGGAAGTTTGCAGTGTCGGGCTGTGGAGATTAAAGTTGGTCTGTGGAAGGAAGTTTGCAGTGTCGGGCTGTGGAGATTAAAGTTGGTCTGTGAAAGGAAGTTTGCAGTGTCGGGCTGTGGAGATTAAAGTTGGTCTGTGGAAAGCAAAGAGTTAAGAAAGAGGAGGCAAAATAAGAATGGGCAATACTCACGGGGGAATCCTCAGAAAGAGCCCGCTAGGATGTGTACTTGCACATTGGAAAGATATCACGGGGGGGCAAGGAACAGAGAATAAGAAGACTCTGATAAAATATTGTAACCAGTGGTGGCCCCTTTATAAGCTAGATGATGAGGAAAAGTGGCCCTGTAACGGAACTCTAAATTATAATGTTCTGTTACAGTTAATGCTTTTTCTGAGGAGAGAGGGAAAATGGGACGAGGTATCATACGCAGATATGTTTTTTACTTTACGTAACCACCCTGAATGGCAGAGAGACTGTGGGTTACAGCCACCGATAGACCCTATGGTACTCGCCCTTGAACGGGAAAATAATAAAGCATTTAAAGGTAAACTGAAGCGATGCTGCTCAGCCTGTAGTATTGGTCAGAGGTGTACAAAACCCACTAAAGTCCGACAACCTTCAGAACAAGACCTAACCGACTTGTTCAAGCCTCCCCCTCGGTCACAGGAACGAGATGGAAGTATAAAGGGAAGCCCAACCCCTAGCCCCCCTGACAGTCCAGTGTCCTCCCACACACGACAAAAAGCCATTTTACAAGCACCGCTGCGGGAGGCCGTAGCACCGGACGGAGGGACCATGCTAATCAGAGTACCCTTCTCCACAATCGATCTAGAAAACTGGAAAAAGATGACCACAAATTATCGGAGTGATCCGATGGGTGTGGCTAAATATTTCCAGTACCTTGTAAAGCAACATAATCCTGATTGGAACGACATACAATTACTATTGGAAAGTGTGACTGAAACCGAAAGACAGCTAATTCTAAAAACTGCAGGGGATTTGGCAGAAGACCATTATAAAATTACGGGGGGGGATGTAAAAGATTATTTACCCCTCCAGGACCCGAAATGGGATCCTAATAAGTCAGTGCATCAAGAGAGACTAAAAGCTTATCAAGGATGGATATCGAAGGGAATAGGGAGGGCTATCCCCAGGGCCATAAATTGGTCAACCCTATTTGCTATTAGGCAAGGACTTTCAGAATCACCATCTGAATTCCTGGACCGATTGAGGGATACCATGCGTCGTTGTACGTCTCTAGACCCAGAATCTGAAGTAGGAATACAACAACTAGTCAATCTGTTTTTGGGACAATGTACTGATGATATTAGGCGCAAGCTCCAAAGACTGCACCCCACGGAAAGTCGGAACCTAGAAGTGTTGTTAGATGAAGCGTGGAGAGTGTTCAATAATAGGGAAGAAGGCCACAAACAAACGAAACGTATTGTGGCAGTACTGAGAGAGGAGGAGAGGAGAAAGCCTAAGCGAGGACCACCCAGGTTGGGTAGAGATCAATGTGCTCTGTGTAAACAGAAAGGACACTGGAAAAATGAATGCCCAAAGAGACACCCAGTTAAGAGAATACAAGCATCTGCCCAAGCAGATTAGGGGGAACCGGAAAAGTCCACCCTAGCGGACCCACTGGTTATAATGGGGCTAGGGAAAAGTGAAAAACAGGTGGAGTTTTTGGTAGACACAGGGGCCACATTTTCGGTATTAAACCAAACTCTATTACCTTTAGACAAGGATTTTGTTTCTGTAATAGGGGCTACTGGCCAAACAGAAAAGGCATATTTCTTTAAACCACTTGAATATAAATTGGGGAAAGCATGGGGAATACATAAATTCTTATATATGCCCAAGGCACCCAAGTCACTATTGGGAAGAGATCTATTGGAAGCCTTGAGAGCAGAAATTAGATTTGATAAAGGAAAAATTGAATTTAAAGTAGGGGATGAGCAATTGATTGAAGTTTTAAGTCTTGCCCTTTTAGAACCCGAACGAAAAGAACCAAGAGAAGAATGGCCAGAGGCTTTCCCCTGTCGCACAAACAAAGCCCGAGAAGTTACAAAAGTGCTGCTACAAGACATAATACCTCGCTTCGGGGTACCTGCAGCCATCTCCTCGGATCGAGGCCCACACTTTGTGGCTAAAACTGTACAACAAGTAAGTTCTGTATTAGATATTGATTGGCAGTTACACATACCATATAACCCACAGTCCAGTGGACAAGTGGAAAAGATGAATCACCAAATTAAACTGCAAATTGTAAAACTGGGACAAGAGGCACGTTTGCCATGGCCACAAGCTTTGCCCATTGCCCTACTCCGTATACGAACCAAACAGAGAACGAAGGAAGGACTCAGTCCTTTTGAAATAGTGTTTGGTCGGCCATACACAGTTCGGGCAATGGACCCAGTGGATTCAGATCAATTTAAGGAAGAGGCCCTTGGAGAGTATGTCAGACAAATTCATAAAAACTTAATGATTGTAAATAAACAAATTAATGTAACGCAGGCGAGGGGACTGGATGCACCTGTACATAACACTAAACCTGGAGATTATGTATATGTTAGATCTTTTTCAGAAAATTCTCTCGAACCAAAGTGGGAAGGACCATACCAAGTTCTCCTGACTACTTTTACTGCTGTTCGGATCAAGGAACAGAGCTCTTGGATACACCACACTAGGATAAAGAAAGCACCTAAGGTGCCATGAACAACCACCCAACAGCTCTCTGGTCGGTTACTGTTCTCGCTCTTATGACTGATACAATTGGGTGGAATGAAAACTTACACACGAGGTTGGTGCAGAATATTTCAACAACCCTTAATAAGACTGACTGTTGGATATGCACTAGACTCCCTGAGAACGGGAGAAAAACAATTTCGCTAATCGGGATTCCATTACCCGACAGTAAGGTGAGCTTCAGGAAATATTGGGCTAATACCACTTGGACCACAACCCTGGATGATCCCATACCAATCACCTGTCCTGCTGGTCCTATTGGTGAAATGCAACCCTATGCACGTTGTTACTCAAGGTGTAGTACCAACAGAATAACTTTCTCGGATCCGGATGGCTCTCTGTGTAGAGACACAACTTTTGTAGGAAACTACTCTTTCTGTAATCAAACGGTAAAGATGGCCCCAAGTGGGTATAAAGGGACCTCGGCATGGCCAGTCCCCGAAGGGAAAGGGTGGTACTGGCTTTGCAATGACACAGCACGTAAGGTTCTTCCTGACAAATGGAAAGGACAATGTGCGTTAGGGGTAATAGTCCCTAATATGACCGTTCACTTTGAATTAAAACGTAGGGGATGGTTGGGGTCCATTCTTCTAAATTTACAAAAACGGAACCTACGAAATCCCCTTGTGGAACGAGGGTCCGGTTTCCACAGCTTTGCCCGATGGTTTATCCCATGGTTGGGAGTAAGTGAATTGGAAAAGACCTTGGTGAACCTATCTGCGGTATTAGAAGAAATTGCAAACAACACCGCAGATGCCCTAGGAGCCATCCAGGAGGAAGTAAACAGCTTATCCAAAGTAGTTTTACAAAACCGCATGGCCTTAGATCTACTCCTGGCCTCCCAAGGAGGAGTGTGCACCATAGTCAACAGCAGCTGCTGCACGTATATAGACGATAATGGCAGAGTCACTAGTGACCTGCAGACGATTTGGAAGAAGACTAGGATTTTACATCAGGTAGCCCAGGACGATACCTCCTGGGGGTTCCATGAGTTGTGGGATAAACTAACTTCTTGGTTGCCGAATTTACTATGGCTCAAGCAACTGCTTGTAGCAACCCTTGGAGCTATCTTTTTGTTTTGTGTACTTTGTGCAATGATGAAGTGTGCCTTTTACTGCTGTTTTAACACAGGTAACTCATACAGTGACTGGAAGAAAAATCATCTCCGACAAGAATTAGAATCAAATAAGTATTTTAGGAAAGTAGGAAGTAAAAGAATTTACTAGTTTGAAAGAAAAAGGAGGGAATGATAATGGGCATTTGGTATTTTTCAGTTTGTCTCTTTAAATTTCAAGCGTTAGCATTTCTAACTTCTTAGTTCCCTTATCTTGACCTAACAAGGACTGACCCTCTGGACAATTTATCACGAAGCCCAACCTGCCAGGGGTAGGCCTGGACAGTTTATCACAGAGCTCCCAACTCCCTACTTGCCAAGGATGGACCTTGTGGGTGATTTATCACGGAGCTCCAACCAATTTAAAACTGATGAGCAAAGATAACTAGGAAGAAGCCCGGGCCCAGGTCCAGAAAGAAAGTGCGCATGAGCGAAATCAAGAGGTTAACTACAGGTGACGATGAGGAGGGGGGGGTAACTATCGGTTGCGATGAAGATTTCCCTCTAAGACCCTCAACGACCACCACCACAAAGCTCTGCGCAGACGCGAAGGGGAGGAGACCTAATTTTAATACGAAGCGGGGAAAGGTCATGCATATGTATAGGCGTTTTGCATTAGCTAATGAATATGTATAGGAATGTACCTTAAATATAGAGAACTGACTGCCTTAAGGCGCGCACGTTTGTGGTGGAGCGATCCCCCGTGCGCCTGGAGCTGAATAAACACACCTACTGTACAACTTTACAGGTTGTGGAGTCTTTTTCCGCACATCAGGCTGCTAACCAAGGGCTAGCCCAGTGAAACTGTCACAGAATGATACCACCACCCCATTCAAATTAAAACATCAGGCTTGGTGGCAACTAGTTAATTACACCTATGATGACACAAAGGAACAAATTGAAGCCTATGTATTCACAATTCAAAAGGCAAAGGTGTGGGATATTTTCCCTATTCTGGCATTAGGGACAATCCATCAAAATGTAATAGTCAGACCAATAGGACACAATGTTTGGGCAAAATATAGCAATAATACAGGGAAATGGCAGACTGTTAGTACTGAAGCCTGCATCCCAAGGGCACAACTAGGATATGCTTGTGAAAATGCAGTAATTGAAAACAAAGATCTGTGCTTAGACACAGAGGATAGTACATGTACTTTTGAGATACTTCCCTTGGAACATGTTTAGTCACAGGTATATTATGTAGGAAAAAGATGTGCCTGTATAAGAACCAGTTGTGTTAATGTTAGTATTAATACTTATGAAGAAGAAACAAATGGAACTAACTTTTGTGTTTTTAATTATACCAAAATACAAGGTTGTGATTTCAATTATTTTGCTCCAGTAACAACCTCTCAGTTGATTTCTGACAGATACATGTTGTACAATGAAATACCTGAACTACAAATCAGGATGGACGTTAATGTCCTTAAGAAAATGCTTTCCCACCCAGACATTGAACTACTGTTAAAGAAGGTAAAATAAACTTCTAAACAAACACTATAGCAAATCCAACATGTTAATTTAGAAATAAAAAATATCATCATATCCATCGAGAAAACTGGAGAACACCATTGGTGGATGTCATGGGTTGACCCTGGCTGGATGCCAGATGCCCACCAAAGTCCACTCTATCACTCCCCCTCCTCAATTGAGCAGGGGGAGAAAAATATAATGAAAGGTTCGTGGGTGGAGATAAGGACAGAGAGAGATCACTCACCAGTTACTGGCATGGGCAAAACAGACTCAACTTGGGCGATGAGTGGCTTGAGGCCAGCTCCAAAGAGAAGGACTTGGGAGTGGTGGTAGACGAGAAGCTCAACATGAGCCGGCAATGTGCGCTTGAAGCCCAGAAGACCAACCGTATCCTGGGCTACATCAAGAGAAGAGTGGCCAGCAGGTCGAGGGAGGTGATTCTCCCCCTGTACTCTGCTCTCCTAAGGCCGCACTTGGAGTACTGCATCCAGTTCTGGAGCCCCCAACACGAGAGACATGGACCAGTTAGAACGAGTCCAGAGGAGGGCCACCAGGATGATCCGAAGGATGGAGCACCTCTCCTACGAGGACAGGCTGAGAGAGTTGGGACTGTTCAGCCTCGAGAAGAGATGGCTCCACGGAGAGACTGCTCCGCGGAGATCTTATAGTGGCCTTCTAGTACCTGAAAGGGGCCTACAAGAAAGCTAGGGAGGGACTTTTCATAAGGGCAGTTAATGACAGGACAAGGGGAAATGGCTTTAAGCTGAAAGAGGGTAGGTTTAGATGAGATATTAGGAAGAAATTCTTGACTGTGAGGGTGGTGAGACACTGGAACAGGTTGTCCAAGGAAGTTGTGGATGCCCCCTCCCTGGAAGTGTTTAAGGCCAGGCTGGATGAGGCTTTGAGCAACCTGATCTAGTGGAAGGTGTCCCTGCTCATGGCAGGAGGGTTTGAACTAAATGATCTTTAAGGTCCCTTCCAACCCAAACCATTCTATGATTCTATGATTCTATAAAAACCAAATTTAATTTATTATCAATCAGACAAGAGGATAATGAGAAGTAAAACCAAATCTTAAAAAACCTCCCCCCACCCCTCCCTTCTTCCCGAGCTTAACTTCTCTCCCGATTTCCACCTCCTCCCCCACAGTGGCAAAGGGAATGGGGGTTGAGGTCAGTTCCTCACACATTGTTTCTGCTGCTTCTTCCTCCTCAGGGGGAGGACTCCTTCCCCCGCACCAGCGTGGGGTCCCTCTCTTAGGAGACAGTCCTCCACAAATTTCTCCAATGTGAGTCCTTCCCATGACTGACAGTTCTTCACGAACTCCTCCAGCATGGGTCCTTTCCATGGGTTGCAGTCCTTCAGGAACAGACTGCTCCAGCATGGGTCCTCCACAAGGTCACAAGTCCTGCCAGCAAACCTGCTCTGGCATGGGCTCCTCTCTCCACGGGCCACAGGTCCTGACAGGATCCTACTCCAGCGTGGGCTTCCCACAGGGTCACAGCCTCCTTCGGTCATCTACCTGCTCCGGCGTGGGGTCCTCCACGGGCTACAGGTGGACATCTGCTCCACCATGGACTACCATGGACTGCAGGGGGACAGCCTGCCTCACCATGGTCTTCACCACAAGTTTTGGGGTAATCGCTGCTCCGGCTCCTGGAGCACCTCTTCCCCCTCCTTCTTCACTGACCTTGGTGTCTGTGGAGTTGTTTCTCTTACATCTTCTCACTCCTCTCTCCAGCTGCAAAGTGTGCAGCTTTTTTTTTTTCATGTCTTCTCTTTTTTTCTGAATTCTGTTATCACAGAGTCGTTACTGATTGGCTCGGCCTTGGCCAGCGGTGGGCCCGTCTTGGAGCCGGCTGGCATTGGCTGTGTCAGACATGGGGGAAGCTTCTGACAGCTTCTCACAGAAGCCACCCCTATGCCCCTCCCTGCTACCAAAACCTTGCCACGCAAACCCAATACAGTGGGACATCTTTGTATCACCATTTCGGTCCCTAACAGCTACACAACTCTTCAACATTTTAGTGCATCCTGTATTGGTGTTAATCCTCACAGCCATATTATTAACTATTCTCAGCCTTTGGTTGTGGTGGAGAATACGAACTATCGCCCAGCAAGTGCACATATTGTAGACTGTCAACAAGATAATACAAAATAATTAAATGTTAATATACTGATATGTGTCGAGAAGATTGTGCACTTGGAGTACTCAGTGACTGAGGAAACGGGAGAAAAAGGAATATGCGTCAGGAGGGAAACTACTCTTAATATAAGTATACATCTCAAAACATTTTTGTACAAAAGAATTTGCAACAGCTTAAAGAAAAGAGGGGATTGAATTAAGGAATTGAGTTAAGTTTGGGGGTTTGCTTGACATAATTAGGCTGCTCTTAGAATAAGTATGAACTAACAAATTGTTGCGACGGAGGGAAAACCCGGACGCTCAATATGAGAATCATCAGACTTCCGATTTATTGATTACACATATGCTCCTTATATACAGCAGTTAATTAATCTTATGCATATTCCCAAAAATCCACACTGATTGGCTCATTAATTTTCCTGAGAACTTTCTCTTTTTTATAACAGGTGATGTTGTTCAGTTGAGCTTCAAGGGCAACACCAGAATACTCCCTACATCACGATTTCCAGCTCCCTTTTTTCCCAGCTTGATTAGAATTGTTTTGTCTGAAGTTCTCAAGGAGAGTAGGCCTCTTGAAGATTTCTGTTAATCCTCCCTGATTTATGTCAAGGGGGCCTGAGCCATTTTAATACCTTCACTGCTTCTGCTAAAAGCTCTGATTGTACAAATATCTCTTAGTGATCTACAACAACAAATATTGTGAGTTTTTGTTTCAACTTGACTAACCATCTACAGAGGCCCACCCCTCTGCAGGGATATGATATGTACCAAGACAACTGCCTTTAACGTACGCTTTGCTATCTAGGAAACCATAACCAAGACAACTGCTTTTAGACATGTATGCTTTGCTCTCTAGGAAACCATATAAATTAGTTATAATAGACAAAATAGAGCTTTTAAGTTATATAACCAGACTGCTTGCTTATCAGGGACTAACCACCAAATGTATGGAATGTTTGATAAAATTGCTATATAAGCTAACTGAAATTTTACCTCGGTGGAGGTACATTTTGTAGGTTGCAGACCCTATGCTCTCCCCACCGGTGAAAATAAAGGTGCTTTGGCTTACAGTCCGTCTGTGAGTCATTTCCTTTAAATCATAAAAGAGGGGCAAGCCTGGAGAAAGAGGGAAAGAGAGGAAGGCACGGGGAAGTGGGACAGAAAGAGATATGCATGGAGTGGGACTGAGAAAGTCAGGAAGGCAGAAAGACATAATGACAGTTCAGGAAAGAGAGTTGCTGTGGTGGGTCAAACTTGGTTGGCCACCAGGTGCCCACCAAGCCACTCTGTCACTCCCCCTCCATCAACAGGACAGAGTGAGAAAATACAACAAAAAGCTTGTGGATACAGATAAGGACAAGGAGATCCCTTACCAATTACCATCATGGGCCAAACAGACTCAACTTGGGGAAATTTAATTTAATTTATTCCCAATTAAAAAGAGTAGTATAAGGAGAAATATCAACAAATCTCAAAACCCCTTTCCTCCACCTCTCCCTTCTTCTCAGGCTCAACTTCACTCCTGACCAACTCTTCTACCCCCTCCCCTACCCCCCAAGCGTCACAGGGTGATGGGAAATGGGGATTGCAGTCAGTTCATAACATTTAGTCTCTGCATCTCCTTGCTCCTCACACTCTTTCCCTGCTCTAGTGTGGGTTTCCTCCCATGGGATACAGTCCTTCATGAACTTCTCCAGTGTGGGTCTTTCCCCCGTGCTGCAGTTCTTTATAAACTGCTCCAGCATGGGTCCTTTCTATGGGGTACAGTCCTTTAGGATCAGACTGTTCCAGCATGGATCCCCCACAAGGCCACAGGTCCTGCCGGAAAACATGCTCCTGCATGGGCTCTCCAAGGGTTCACAGCCTCCTTCAGGGCACATCCACCTTCTCCAGCATAACATCCTCCATGGGCTGAAGGATGGATATCTGCTCCACCATTAACCTCCATGGGCTGCAGGGGGGCAACCTGCAAAACCATGGTCTTCACCACAGGCTGCAAGGGAATCTGCTCTGGTGTCTGGAGAACCTCCTCCCCATCCTTCTTAGAATCATAGAATCATAGAATGGTTTGGGTTGGAAGGGACCTTAAAGATTATCTAGTTCCAACCCCCCTGCCATGAGCAGGGACACCTTCCACTAGATCAGGTTGCTCAAAGCCTCATCCAACCTGGCCTTGAACACTTCCAGGGAGGGGGCATCCACAGCTTCTCTGGGCAACCTGTTCCAGTGTCTGACCACCCTCACAGTGAAGAATTTCTTCCTCATATCTAATCTAAACCTACCCTCTTCCAGTTTAAATCCATTACCCCTCATCCTATCATTATCTGCCCTTGTAAAAAGTCCCTCCCTGGCTTTTTTGTAGGCCTCCTTGAGGTACTGGAAAGCTGCGATAAGGTCTCCCCCAAGCCTTCTCTTCTCCAGGCTGAACAGCCCCAACTGTCTCAGCCTGTCCTCATAGGAGAGGTGCTCCAGCCCTCGGATCATCCTCGTGGCCCTCTATGGACAGGGATGTCCTTTTTAACAAAGACAACCTGGGAAACATGTGACTTTGTCCTGTTCACTGAAGTTGCCAAAAAAGCAACAGGTCAAGGAAAGGACACACAGGGAACAGGCTCTGCATATTCTCACTGATCATAAACATGTGACTGGTAAAACCTGGGAAATCAAAGAACTGAGAGGAGACAGCGAGACACCTGCCAAGAGGGAGAAAAAGTAATTAACAACAAGCTATATCAGGGACATGAAATCGGGTTGTGATTGGGGGATGAAAGGGGCCTTTCCTCGGGTTTGAGACACTATAGAGTTGGAGAAATCTGTCATAAAGTTGATTCTGTACTTGCATGCAACAGGGTCTGTGCCTTCAATATACCACAAATGGCACCCGAACAGGGATTAAGAAGAATAAAAGAAGATAAAGAAGAATAAGGGAAGACAAAGAAGAATGAAAAAGGAATAATAAAAAGCTACAGCGTTACCCAGTGACGTACCCCTGATCGGCTAGACCGAGGATATTGGGGTAAAGTGCGCATATTAATCACTGGTCACTGGAAGACATCGATGAGCAGCCGCGAGGAAGTTTAATAGATTGTCAATTTATACTATGGGGCAATCAGCTACCAGAGAGCAAAAACTGCATACTGAAATTTTACACTGTATTTTGTGAGAGCAAGGTTTCAAGGTTGCTCAGCTTCAGCTAGCACAACTGCTTGTTTGGATTCGGGACTATTGCCCATGGTTTCCTGTTGGCGGTTCCTATGACCTTACTGTATGGCAAAAGGTTGGCAAAGAGCTGCAAACTAAGCAACTTTTGCAGCTAGAAATTCCTGATGGAATATTGATTACTTGGTGAGTGGTTTATACTGCCCTTAAGACTCTGTTGCCTGCCAAACAAGTGTTACAGAATTTGAGTGATCCCACGCCGTTGTCTGCTGGGTCGCATGAGAGAAAGGAATCTCGCTCGTTTAAATTAATTGATCCTGAACCTGACTGTGCTGAGATTGCTGAACCTCTGATGTCAGAGACTACAGTAGAACTTAATGATCCTTTTGATCATAGAATCATAGAATGGTTTGGGCTGGAAGGGACCTTAAAGATCATCTAGTTCCAAACCTCCTGCCATGAGCAGGGACACCTTCCACTAGATCAGTTTGCTCAAAGCCTCATCCAGCCTGGCCTTAAACACTTCCAGGGAGGGGGCATCCACAACTTCCTTGGGCAACCTGTTCCAGTGTCTCACCACCCTCACAGTTAAGAATTTCTTCCTAATATCTCATCTAAACCTCCCCTCTTTCAGCTTAAAGCCATTTCCCCTTGTCCTGTCATTAACTGCCCTTATGAAAAGTCCCTCCCCAGTTTTCTTGTAGGCTCCTTTCAGGTACTGGAAGGTCGCTATAAGATCTCTGTGGAGCCATCTCTTCTCGAGGCTGAACAGCCCCAACTCTCTCAGCCTGTCCTCGTAGGAGAGGTGCTCCATCCTTCGGATCATCCTGGTGGCCCTCCTCTGGACTCGTTCTAACTGGTCCATGTCTCTCTTGTGTTGGGGGCTCCAGAAATGGACGCAGTACTCCAGGTGGGGCCTTATGAGAGCGGAGTACAGGGGGAGAATCACCTCCCTCGACCTGCTGGCCACACTTCTCTGGATGCAGCCCAGGATACGGTTGGCCTTCTGGGCTGCAAGCGCACATTGCCGGCTCATGTTGAGCTTCTTGTTCACCACCACTCCCAAGTCCTTCTCTTTGGAGCTGGCCTCAAGCCACTCATCACCCAGCCTGTATTTGTACCTGGGGTTGCCCCAACCCAGATGCAGGACCTTGCATTTGGCCTTGTTGAACTTCATGAGGTTAGCACAGGCCCACCTCTCAAGCCTGTCAAGGTCCCTCTGGATGGCATCCTGTCCCTCCAGCGTGTCAACCACACCACTCAGCTTGGTGTCATTGGCAAACTTTCTGAGGGTGCACTCAATCCCCCTGTCCATGTCACTGACAAAGATGTTGAAGAGCACTGGTCCCAATACCGAACCTTGAGGGACACCACTCCTCCACTAGTTTCCACTCGGACTTTGAGCTGTTGACCACAACTCTTTGAGTGCGACCATCCAGCCAGTTCCTTAACCACCGAGTGGTCCATCCATCAAACCCACATGTTTCCAATTTGGAGATAAGGATGCCATGTGGGACGGTGTCAAACACCTTGCACAAGTCCAGGTAGATGACATCAGTTGCTTTAGCCTTGTCCACCAATGTTGTAACTCCATCATAAAAGGCCACCAGATTTGTCAGGCACGATTTGCCCTTGATGAAGCCATGTTGGTTGTCACCAATCACCTTCTCATTCTCAATGTGCCTTAGCATAGTTTCTAGGAGTATCTGCTCCATGATCTTGCCTGACACTGAGGTGAGACTGACTGGCCTGTAGTTCCCCAGGTCTTCCTTGTTACCCTTTTTAAAAATGAGGGTTATGTTCCCCTTTTTCCAGTCTGTGGGAACTTCACCAGACTGCCAGGACTTCTCAAAAATGATGGATAGTGGCTTTGCAACTTCATCTGCCAGTTCCCTCAGGACCCGCGGATTCACCCCATGATCCCGGGCCAGTTAATCCTGAGAAAGTGCCTGATTTATATCCACCATTACTGCCCACTGCCCTGGCCCCCGCCGCTCCGTCCCTCGCTGCCCCAGCCCCCACCGCTCCGGCACTGTTGCCATCGCTTCCACAACAGCTTGAATCCTACCCTTTGCATTTATCAGAAAAGTCACTTCCACCACCATTTTGTGCCCTTGCCACCAACTTATCAGACACACGGGACTGTTATGCCTAATGCTGCGGGTGGACTGCTTGATGAATGTCGGACAGAAGCATTGAAAAAGGGGGATATAGCACTCCTTCAAGCAATGCCTGTGCTTTATCAGCCAAACAGGCCTGAATATGCTGTGATAAAAGAGGTGCGTAAATCAATCAAAGACTATGGTTTGCAAGCATCGTTTACAATGAATTTATTGAAAGCCATAGGGGAGTCATATGTGATGATGCCTCTGGATTGGAAGTTTGTCTTATGTCTTATTCTGTCTGTGGCACAATATGCTGTATGGTTTTCAGAATATCGTGAGCTAGTTCAGGCTCAAGCGATGTAATTAGACCGTCGTGAGACAGGTTAGTTTTACCCTACTGATGATGTGTTGTTGCAATAGTAATCCTGCTCAGTACGAGAGGAACCGCAGGTTCAGACCCCTGGTGCATGTGCTTGGCTGAGGAGCCACTGGCGCGACGTTACCATCTGCGGGCTTATGACTGAACACCTCTAAGTCAGAATCCCGCCTAGATGTAGCGATACCGCAGCGCCGCCGGGGCCTCAGTGGCCTCACGCTCGCTGGCCTCCCGCCTTGCCCGCGGGGCGGGCCCGGCGCGGAGAGCCGCTCGTGGTCAGGAGCTGGAAGGGCTGATGGATGCGGCGCCGCTTCTCCCCTGTCGCATACCGCATGATCGTGGGGCACCCGGCGCTAAATCATTCGTAGACGACCTGATTCTGCGTCAGGGTTTCGTACGTAGCAGAGCAGCTCCCTCTCTGCGATCTATTGAGAATCAGCCCTAGACACAAGCTTTTGTAATTTTAAGGGCAAGTGTAGGGTGTTGCACCTGGGCAGGAACAACCCCAGGCTCCAGTATAGGTTAGGAAATGATCTCCTAGAGACCAGTGTAGGGGAAAGGGACCTGGGAGTCCTGGTGGACAGCAGGATGACCATGAGCCAGCACTGTGCCCTTGTGGCCAGGAAGGCCAATGGCATCCTGGGGTGCATTAGAAGGGGTGTGATTAGTAGGTCAAGAGAGGTTCCTCTCTACTCTGCCCTGGTGAGGCCACATCTGGAATATTGTGTCCAGTTCTGGGCCCCACAGGTCAAGAAGGACAGGGAACTGCTTGAGAGAGTCCAGCACAGAGCCACCAAGATGATTAAGGGAGTGGAGCATCATCCTTATGAGGAAAGGCTGAGGGAGCTGGGCCTCTTTAGCTTGGAGAAGAGGAGGCTGAGGGGGGACCTGATTAATGTTAATAAATATTTGAAGGGTGAGTGTGAGGAGGATGGGGCCAGGCTCTTCACAGTGATGTCCAATGATAGGACAAGGGGCAATGGGTGTAAGCTGGAACACAGGAGGTTCCGCTTAAATTTGAGAAGGAACTTCTTTACTGTGAGGGTAACAGAGCACTGGAACAGGCTGCCCAGGGAGGTTGCGGAGTCTCCTTCTCTGGAGACATTCAAGACCCGCCTGGACGCCTTCCTGTGTAAACTCATCTAGGTATTCCTGCTCCAGCAGGGGGATTGGACTAGATGATCTTTCGAGGTCCCTTCCAATCCCTGACATTCTGTGATTCTGTGATTCTGTGATTCTGTGATTCTGTGATGGACAGTTTAACAGCTGGACTTGCTATAGGTCTGGATGAATTGATGGGGGAAGGAAATTATGCTGTCAGATCAGCACAAGCCATGCTGCCCCAAGATGTTTTTACTCAAGTGGTGAATTTAGTCTTGAGAGCGCTTTGCAGTGTGCCAGATTCTGATAAACGAGAGTTGTCCTTTGCTGCCATTCCACAGGGACCTCAGGAACCATATGTGCAATTTTTAGATCACTTGCAAACTGCTATACAGCAACAGATAGAGCCTTCTGAGGCAGCAGACTTATTGTTTCAGCTTGCTATTGAGAACGCAAATACAGATTGTAAACGAGCTATTGATCCCATTCGAAATCGAGTGAGATCATTGACCGATCTTATCAAAGCATGTCAAAACGTGGGCTCTGAACAACATAAGGCAGATATATTGGCAGCAGCCTTGGCTCAACAGTTGGTAGCTGCATGGGCTGCCACCAAATGTTTCTCCTGTGGGCAGGAGGGGCACCTTAAAAGGGATTGTCTACAGAAAAATAAAAAGGACGTAGGTCCGGTGTTGGGGAATGGCTCAGAGAGCAAGGACATGGATTCGCAGAATAGTTGTACGAGCAGAGTCTGGTCTAACACTCAGCAGGCCGCAGTGGAAAAGTAATGAATGCTGACACTGCGACTTTATCTCAATCTGGTAAACAACCTTGAGAAAGTAAGTGTGTGAAAAATGTAGAGAATGCTTTACCATTAAACCGCAAGTAGGAGGACCATGTAAATGTAACGTTTAGAGCTTAAGCCAATTAGCTAAGGACTAGTAGGAATAATTATCGTAGCCTGTATAAATATAACTTAATGAGAGAAATAAAGTGAACTCTGCCTTATCACTCACATTGGGTCGGCTTGCATAGTTCCTCTGTCGCTCGCAAGTGGCGCCCAAACAAGCCTACAACCCTGGGATTAAGAGTCTCGTGCTCTACCAACTGAGCTACTCGCATCCCGACTCCAAGCGACAGATGCAGAAAAGCACCGGTAACAGCGACCAGGGGGCCAAGATCGACTGAACGCTGCCCGACGTGGAGTGGTGTGTCAATCCGAATGCCTGGACAGTCCAAAAGGGGTCCGCCGTCTGCAGGGGCTGCTGGAAAGGCTGCAAAGCGTATAACGGTAGGAAAGAGATATCTAAGTAGTGCCTTAATCAAGGAGCACACGGGGGTGCCTTAATCAGGGAGCACACAGTAGTATCTTAGTCAGGGAGCATAAACGTGCCAGCAATATGGATATTGAGGTAGCCCTAGAGTTATTACAGCGCTTTTTAGAAAAGCAGGGAGTAGACTGCACTAAGCAATTATCAGGTTTAGTCACACTAGGAAGGGTTAAAGGATGTTTTCAAAATCCTGACTCCCTTCTTTTTTGATGTTGGCGAGTGGTGAAATTTAGGTGATGTATTATGGGATATGGTAATAGACGATGATAAATCTGCAAAAAAGTTAATGGTGAACCCACGAAACAATTGCTCAATTATATTTGGGGAGGAAATTTTTTATGCCAAGAAGATATTAAAGGGATTGTTAGAATGATTATGACTCAGTCACAGCTTTTGCTGTGGCAAGCAAACTGGCAGCGCTATTGTGAGCAGTCTGTTCACCAGCCTCGCCAGCAAGGTGATCCTCGTTATGGAGTGACTGTTGAACAACTAATGGGAATTAATAGATTTGTTACTGCAGATGCACAACTTCAATTAGGGCCAGATGTTTGTTTAGAAGCAATGCGAACAGCTAGGTTAGCAATCACAGCAGTTAGGACTGCCCCCCCTTCCCCATCGTATATGGCAATAAAACAAGGTAGAGATGAAACTTTTGCTCAATTTATAGACAGACTAACAGCCGCTATTATACTAACATTTCCAGGAGATGATAGTGTAGAACAGATGTTAGAACATATGAGCAGAGTGCCGGTAGGTCCACAAGCTATGTTGGTAGAAGCCATGCGAGATCTAGGAAAAGGTCTTATACAAGCACAGCAGCAGGCTTTTGTAGTTTTAGCGCCCCTGGGGCAGACTGAAAGGCAACCCCGACCCCCGATGCAAGGAGGAAACAAATGTTGTCACTGCGGGCAAGAAGGACACATCCGATGACAATGCCGTGCCCAAGTTTGGTGTGACAATTGCTGTTGCAGATGACTAGAGATGTTGTACAATCAGAGGCTTAGCAGAAGCAGCGAGGCTATTAGCCAGCTTAGGCCCTTGACATAAGTCAGGGTAAATTAACAGAAGTCACCAGGATACTTACTTGTCCTTGAGACTTCAAACAACTTTAGCAATAATAAGCTGGGAAAAAGAAGGGAGTAGCTTTTAGTTGGTAACCGCAAAGTAGGAGTATCCTGTTGACGTCCTTGGGACGTGAACAGAGCAAAACCACCTGTTATAACAAAGAAGTTCCCAGGATAATTAATAAACCAATCAGTATAGGTCTTTAAGAATATGCATGAGCTTAATTAACCACTGTATATAAGGAGCACATATATAATCAATAAACGGAGCTTGCTGATCACTCATATTGAGCGTCCGGGTTTTCCCTCCGTTGCGACAAATTGCAACATGAGCAACCACAGCACTGTAGCCTGCAAAAGCTGCCAAGAGACTCCAAGTGCCATGGAGGGAAACGGTGACTGCTATTAAGAAATATAAAATGGAGCAGGTCTGTTCTAACACTCAGCAGGCTGCAGTGGAAAAGTACTGAATGCTGACACTGAGACTTTATCTCAATCTGGTAAACAACCTTGAGAAAGTAAGTGTGTGAAAAATGTAGAGAATGCTTTACCGTTAAACTGCAAGTAGGAGGACCATGTAAATGTAACGTTTAGAGCTTAAGCCAATTAGCAAAGGGCTAGTAGGAATAATTATCGTAGCCTGTATAAATATGACTTAATGAGAGCAATAAAGTGGACTATGCCTTATCACTCACATTGAGTCAGCTTGCATAGTTCCTCCGTCGCTCGCAGTCCGGTGGGGCAAGGAAAACAATATGTTCAGTTATGCCCTCAGTGTCAGAAAGGGTATCATTGGAGTAATCAGTGCTGGTCTAAATTTGATAGACAAGGCAATCCTCTCTCTGAAAAAATCCCAGGAAATGGGAAGAGGGGAGTGAGGTCCAGTGCCCCGAGATCATACAACAGGGCCCAGCCTCTAACAACACAACCCTTGATGTGGTCAGCGCATGTCAGCGAAACAAACAACAGCAACCCACAACAGCCAGTTCTCTCAGGCCAGCCACAGCAGGCAGTGCCGGTTGGACTTGGCCATTAGCCGACACACAATAATCCAGGATCAATCTGTGCATTTATTATCCACTGATGTGTGTGGTCCTTTGCCAAAAAACTTTTGTGCTTTATTAATTGGTCACTCCTCTACTTCTAGTGCAGGCCTGTTTGTTTTGCCGAGAGTTATAGATTCTGATTATACCAGGGAAATAAAAATAATGGCATGGACCTCCACACCACCGTGTACAATACCTGCTGGGGAACGAATAGCACAGTTCATCTTACTGCCCAATGTACAATTGCATGATAAAGGCACAGTTCAAATTGAAGGACGGGGGTCCTCGGGGTTTGGAAGCACAGGTTTGCCTTGTATTTTTTGGACTCAAAAAATCACCACCGGACAGCTGTTGTTGACTTGTAGAGTAAACGATCGGGTGTTTACTGGTTTGGTGGACACTGGAGCGGATGTGTCTATAATTCAACGATCAGACTGGCTGCAAGACTGGCCATTGGTACAGGTATTGGCTGCTGTTACTGGAATTGGAGGAACACAAATACCTTGGCAAAGTATGCATTCTATGCTTGTAGAGGGTCCAGAGAATAAACAAGCAATTTTGAAACCATATGTGTTAGATGTACCATGTACTTTATGGGGTCATGATTTGTTACAGCAATGGAATATAGCAATAACAACGTATTTTTAATGAGGACCACTGACATTCAGCCGTGACTCAAACTGACTTGGCTGACAGACAAGCTGGTATGGGTTGACCAGTGGCCTCTTAAAGGGGAGCGGCTGGAAAGGGCTCATGAGTTAATACAAGAACAATTGAAACTGGGTCATATTGTCCCTTCTACGAGCCCCTGGAATACTCCTATGTTTGTCATTGCGAAAAAAATCTGGTAAATGGAGATTATTACAAGATCTCTGAGCTATTAATGCAGTAATAGCTCCCATGGGGGCTTTGCAACCAGGTACCCCAAATCCAACCATGATTCCAGATAATTGGCATTTGAAGGTCATTGATTTGAAAGACTGCTTTTTTACCATTTATCTACATCCTGATGACTCTGTTCGTTTTGCATTTTCTGTTCCTGTGTTTAACAATGATCGACCTATGCAAAGATTTCATTGGGTTGTGTTGCCACAAGGAATGAAGAATAGTCCAACCATATGTCAAATTGTTGTTAGTGAGGCCTTGTCAAAAATTCGTAAGACATATAATGATATTGTATTATATCACTATATGGATGACATTTTGTTGGCTGTAGAAACTGAATCTCGTCTCTCTCAAGTTTTTGAAAATGTAGTATCTGAACTTCAATGATACGGTCTTCAGATTGCAACAGAAAAGGTGCAATCCATTTGTGGTGGGTTGACCCTGACTAGAGGCCGGATGCCCACCAAAGCCCACTCTATCACTCCCCCTCCTCAACTGGGCAGGGGAGAAAAATATAACGAAAAGCTCGTGGGTGGAGATAAGGACGGAGAGAGATCACTCACCAATTACTGGTATGGGCAAAACAGACTTGACTTATTACAAATCAAAATCAGAGGATAATGAGAAGTAAAACCAAATCTTAAAACATCTCCCCCATCCCTCCCTTCTTCCCAGGCTTAATTTCTTTCCCTATTTCCTCCTCCTCCCCTCAGTGGCACAAGGGGACAGGGGCTTGAGGTCAGTTCATCACACGTTGTTTCTGCCGCTTCTTCCTCCTCAGGGGGAGGACTCCTTCCACCACACCAGCGTGGGGTCCCTCTCATGGGAGACAGTCCACCACGAACTTCTCCAACGTGAGTACTTCCCATGACTGACAGTTCTTCACAAACTGCTTTAGCATGGAACCATTCCATGGTGTGCAGTCCTTCAGGAACAGACTACTCCAGCACGGGTCCCCCACGGGGTCACAGCCTCCTTCGGGCATCCACCTGCTCCGGCGTGGGGTCCTCCAGGGGCTACAGGTGGCCATCTGCTCCACCATGGACCTCCATGGACTGCAGGGGGACAGCCTGCCTCACCATGGTCTTCACCACAGGCTCAATTTTTAAAAACAAGACAACATTTGTATTTTATTGCTCACATCTGCTCCCATACTAATTTGCCAGGACCTCTTACTGAAGGTAATGTAATAGCAGATCGATTGACTATGACAGCAGTTTCCCCTCTCCGTTTTGAACAGACTAAATTGGCTCATGACTTTTTTCTCCAAAACGCACATTCTTTGCGGAAATGTTTTTCTCTAACTTTGGAACAAGCTCAGGAGATTGTCCGGGCTTGTCCAGATTGTCAACGTCTTTCTCCTTTGCTGGTTTTGCCTGGAACTAACCCTAGAGGCTTAATAGCAAATGAGATATGGCAATCAGATGTAACTCATGTTCCTTCCTTTGGGCGACTCAAGTATGTCCATGCTTCTATTCACACTTTTTCTGGGTTTTTAGTCGCTGCAGCCCACACGGGAGAGCAGACAAAGGATGTCCTGAAGCATTTTTTACAATGCTTTGCTACTATGGGGGTTCCTCAGAAAGTGAAAACTGACAATGGCCCCACATATGTTTCTAAACGTTTTCTTTTGTTTTTACAGACTTGGTGTATTGACCATATTACAGGTATTCCACGATCTTCCACTGGTCAGGCAATCGTGGAACGTGCTCACCATTCTTTGAAAACCCTTATTGATAAACAAAAAAGGGGGAATCCGGTAGGGACAACACCTCAGGAGATATTGGATAAAGCTACCTATGTTTTAAATTTTCTCAATTTATCTGGATGAAAGCAATATAGATCTGCTGTAGACAGACATTTTAAGGCTGGATAGCCTTCTGCCATATGGCCCCAGGTGTTTTATAAAAAAAACTTAGAATCCAGTCAATGGGATGGACCAGTTCCCTTGCTTGCCTGGGGTCGGGGGTATGCTTGTGTTTCTCTTCCCTCAGGACCTTACTGGATTCCTGCGAGAAATATCAAGCCAGCCCAAGTGACAATGTATGCTGAGGACAAGACAGATGACAAACAACAACAGGATGATGATGCCCCTGAAGTCGATCAGACTGATGACTGAAATATGGTGGCTGGTAGTGTTGGTACAATACACAGTTGCTCAACATGTTTATTGGGCTCACGTTTTAGATCCTCCTATGTTTCAGCCATTGACTTGGTGGGATGCTACACCTCCTATCAGTAATAATGACACTCAGTGGTCAGGAGGTGTTTGGGTACCTCCTCTCCCAGATAATGTTAATGATTTGTTTCAAGGTAATGACACCAAATTTGTTACTGACTTTCCTCCTCTGTGTATAACTACAGATAAAACTACAACTGCCTGTGTGGTGTTTCGAATGCAGCAACATTTGATAGCTGTAAATCATGGGAGACAGGTTCATTTTACTATGGTCATGATTTCAGGTTTAGCCTCAAATGTGTCACTTGATAGTAATTCCAAATATCAAATGCATGCCCCAAGTTGTTCACAATGTGTTATGCAAAAGTTGGACTCTATAACTCGTTTTGAGTGGAAACCTTGTCAGGGGAAACCTCCTCATAAGCAAGCTATAGCACATGGTGGAATTATAGATTGGGGTCCACATGGAACCTTTTGGGATCCAAGGACAAACATGTCACATGCTCCTCTGTCTAAGGCCAAACATTCTTTGGTATGGCATGATGGAGGATCAGCAGGTCCTATTTTGCAAATGTATCATAATGGTAGTTTTAACGCTTCGAGTTTATCTTTCTCACCAGCTCATGCAAAAATCTGGCGATTAGCCCTTCCTTTTTTTAAAAGACAAGTGTATCGAGTGAATGTGCGGGTGAACAGAACTCAGGCTAATCTAATGCTTTTATCTGAGGTTTGTATAACTCACCCTTATCTTTTTGCATTAACATCTAACGCTACTATTACCCCATGTAATGGATCTTTTTGTATCACTTTGCCTTCACCAGATTTTAGAAGTTGCACATCTTTTAGTAATGTTCAGAATAAGTTTTATCTTTTTCCTCTTTGGAGGCGTTCAGAATTATGGTTACCAGTGAATTTGATGAGACCATGGGAAGGTGAAAATGGATTAATTTGCTTTGCGAGAATTTTAGAGCAGGAAATAGATCAAACTAGAAAAAGAAACAGGTGTTTTTTAGGATGGCTAATGTGAGCGACGGAGGAAACTATGCGAGCCGACTCAATGTGAGTGATAAGGCATAGTTCACTTCATTGCTCTCATTCAGTCATATTTATACCGGCTACGCTAATTATTCCTACTAGTCCTTAGCTAATTGGCTTAAGCTCTAAACATTACATTTACATGGTCCTCCTACTTGCGGTTTCACCGTAAAGCATTCTCTACATTTTTCACACACTTACTTTCTCAAGGTTGTTTACCAGAGTTTGAGATAAAGTCGCAGTGTACTATTCCACTGCAGCCTGCTAAATGTTAGACAGGCTCTGCTCGCACAACCATCCTGCCTTGCTCTCTGAGCCATTCCTTAACATATGCCCCTTTTTCTTTTTGTACGAGCAGAGCTTGTCCTGCAACACGCTCAATCATTTTTCTAAACCAGGATACAACACAGCTCAAACATAAAAGGCCAACTAGTACAATGATTAAAAGTAACCGCATGCTTTGCAACAAGGTTTTAAACCATCCTCCCAGTCCCAAACAGTTTGTTAGACCTTCTGGGCCAAAGAAACCCATGTCCTTTTGAATTTTCTGAGAGTGGTCCATGAGTTGTTGTATTTCTTTATGGAGAGATCTCGATTTATCTTCTAGGTCCATACAGCGGAGGCCCTTAAAATTTTTCACAGCCGAATTTATACCCTTTATCACAATACATGCGAACTAAACACATACAACAATTGGTTAAACACTCTTAAGCATGAGCTCTAAATTTGACACAACAGGTGGCTTAGCTCTGTTCACGCCGCAGGACGTTAACAGGGTACTCCTACTTTGCGGTTACCAGCTAAAGCTACTCCCTTCTTTTTCCCAATTTAGTTTTGCTGAAGTTGTTCATCAGAAGTCTCAAGGACAAGTAAGTATCCTGGAGACTTCTGCTAATTCACCCTGACCGTGCATTTGCTTGTTATACTTATGTCAAGGGCCTAAGCTGGCTACTGCACAGAATCACAGAATCAGAGAATGTCAGGGATTGGAAGGGACCCCGAAAGACCATCCAGTCCAATCCCCCTGCCGGAGCAGGAACATCCAGATGAATTCACACAGGAAGGCATCCAGGTGGGTCCCGAATGTCTCCAGAGAAGGAGACTCCACAACCTCCCTGGGCAGCCTGTTCCAGCGCTCTGTTACCCTCACAGCAAAGAAGTTCCTTCTCAAATTCAAGCGGAACCTCCTGCGCTCCAGCTTGTACCCATTGCCCCTTGTCCTATCATTGGACACCACTGAGAAGAGCCTGGCTCTATCCTCTTGACACTCACCCTTCAAATATTTACAAACATCAATAAGGTCCCCCCTCAGCCTCCTCTTCTCCAAGCTAAAGAGGCCCAGCTCCCTCAGCCCCCCCTCACAAGGGAGACGCTCCACCCCCTTAATCATTCCAGTGGCTCTTCGCTGGACTCTCTCAAGCAGCCCCTTGCCCTTCTTAAACTGTGGGGCCCAGAACTGGACACAACACTCCAGATGTGGCCTCACCAGGGCAGAGTAGAGGGGAAGAAGAACCTCTCTTGACCTACCAACCTACTAACCTACTAACGGCCTAAGCCATTTCAATACCCTCGCTGCTTCTGCTGAGCCTCTGATTGTACAACATCTCTAGTGATCCGTGACCCATTCCGTAGCCATTCTACAGTAATTCCCCCTTTTTCTTTTTGTACAACCAGGGCTGTAGCAGTGACACTCCGTACTCCTTTCATTATACATCCATAAGTAATTTTTTACTATAATTAGAACTTAAAATATAACGCCTAAAAGCGTACACCCTCTTTAATTAAAGTTAAAAGCTAAGGCAACAAGTTGGCAAAAAGAAATGTTAACCATGCATCAAACGGGTTTATGTCCTTGACAATCTTCTGAGTGTGGGAGGGGCCCCTCCTTGGACTGACCCGAGAGTTTTTCCCGGCAGCTCCGGTGGGAAAACGGAGCTCTGTCGGTATTTGCCTTCCCCGGTGGGGGTGGGGCTGGGGGTCCCCTCGGATGGGTGGGTGGGGGGTGCCAGGGCAGGAGGGCCCCCCCGCCCCGGTCCTTCTGGCTGCGGAGCTGATCTCATCCTCTCTGACCCCGCCCAGCAGCGCGCTGTTCGACGCCGCACCGTCCTGGGCGTGCGGCTCCTGCCGCCCCCCCTGGACCCTCGTGGCCGCCCTCGCCGCGGGGGGGAAAGGGGGAAAAGCAGAAACGCGATGGTCCACTGCGATGAAGCAATAGGTCCAGGCTCGGCAGACATTTGATCCTCCGTAGCAGTTGTAGAAACCACTTCAGGAGACTTGAGGCTAGTGGTATCCGAAGGTGGGGGTGGTGAAAAACTCGGCCGCTCTGATACGTTTTTCTGAGCCAGTGCTGCTGACGCCGCAATCGGGAAGTCCAGGCTGCAATGTTGTTTCCTCTTCATGGCACTTGGAGTCCCTTGGCAGCTTTTGCAGGCTGCAGTGCTGTGGCTGTTCATGTTGCAATTGTCACACCAAACTGGGACACGGCATTGTCATCGGATGTGTCCTTCTTGCCCGCAACGGTAACATTTGATTCTTTTTCGCATCGGGGGTCGGGGCTGTCTTTCGGTCTGCCCCAGGGGCGCTAAAACTACAAAAGCCTGCTGCTGTGCTTGTATAAGACCTTTTCCTAGATCTCGCACGGCTTCTACCAACATAGCTTGTGGACCTACCGGCACTCTGCTCATATGTTCTAACATCTGTTCTACACTATCATCTCCTGGAAATGTTAGTATAATAGCGGCTGTTAGTCTGTCTATAAATTGAGCAAAAGTTTCATCTCTACCTTGTTTTATTGCCATATACGATGGGGAAGGGGGGGCAGTCCTAACTGCTGTGATTGCTAACCTAGCTGTTCGCATTGCTTCTAAACAAACATCTGGCCCTAATTGAAGTTGTGCATCTGCAGTAACAAATCTATTAATTCCCATTAGTTGTTCAACAGTCACCCCATAAAGAGGATCACCTTGCTGGCGAGGCTGGTGAACAGACTGCTCACAATAGCGCTGCCAGTTTGCTTGCCACAGCAAAAGCTGTGACTGAGTCATAATCATTCTAACAATCCCTTTAATATCTTCTTGGCATAGAAGAGTTCCTCCCCAAATATAATTGAGCAATTGTTTTGTGGGTTCACCATGTAAGCCAGATTCATTTACGGTACTTCTTAACTGAGACAATAATTTCCAATCTAATACATTATGCTGACCATACAAATTCCCATCATCTCCTGCATAAAACCTCACTGGGAATGCAAAATTCTCAGAAAGAATGCTAACAACATCAAACTGTTTATCTTCTACTGCCTGTTTCATTATTAGCTTCCAATTTACAGGGATTACCCTGAAGGCTTCCCTGGAAACTGGGGATATTCCATTTCCCTCTTTATTAGGAGAATTTATTGCCTCCTCTGCCAAGGGGGCAGAGGGCTCAGTAGGGCAGTCAGTGGACCGTGGAGACAGCGGAGGAGGTTCCGAGTTTGCTCCCCTTAGGTTGCGGTTGACTGCGATGGGACACCCTGTAGCAGGTACGGGAATATGATCACTGGCAATGGATAGGCGACCTGCTGTAGACATGTCACCCTTGAGACGGTGGGTGGCGACAGCTGCTAAATTTCGTTCCAATTGATATCGCTTAATATTATTAATTACATCCCGCCATGGTTTCTTTAACTTTTTCGCAGATTTATCATTGTCTATTACCATATCCCATAATATATCACCAAACTTTCGCCACTCACCAACATCAAAAAGAGAGTCAGGATTTTGAAAACATCCTTTAACCCTTCCTAGTGTGACTAAACCTGATAATTGCTTAGTGCAGTCTACTCCCTGCTTTTCTAAAAAGCGCTGTAATAACTCTAGAGCTACCTCAAATATCCATATTGCCGGCATGTTTATGCTCCCTCACTAAGATACTACTGTGTGCTCCCTGATTAAGGCACCCCCGTGTGCTCCTTGATTAAGGCACTACTGTATGCTCCCTGATTAAGGCATTGGTGCTCCTTGATTAAGGCACTACTTAGATATCTCTTTCCTACCGTTATACGCTTTGCAGCCTTTCCAGCAGCCCCTGCAGACGGCGGCCCCCCTTGGACACTCCAGGCGTTCGGATGAACACACCCCTCTGCGCTGGGCAGCGTTCAGTCGATGTTGGCACCCGGTCGCTGCTATCGGTGCTGTTTTTTCATCCGTCGCTCAGAGAGTAGCTCCACCGATAGAGCAGGACACTCTTAATCCCAGGGTCGTAGGTTTGTTCGGGCTCTCCCAGGGTCGTAGGTTTGTTCGGGCGCCAATTGTGAGCGACGGAGGAAACTAGGCGAGCCGACTCAATGTGAGTGATAAGGCATAGTTCACTTTATTGCTCTCATTAAGTCATATTTATACCAGCTACGATAATTATTCCTACTAGTCCTTTGCTAATTGGCTTAAGCTCTAAACGTTACATTTACATGGTCCTCCTACTTGCGGTTTAACGGTAAAGCATTCTCTACATTTTTCACACACTTACTTTCTCAAGGTTGTTTACCAGAGTTTGAGACAAAGTCGCAGTCAGTGTACTTTTCCACTGCGGCCTGCTAAATGTTAGACAGGATCTGCTCGCACAACCATCCTGCCTTGCTCTCTGAGCCATTCCCTAACAGGCTAACACTTGCGATCGTTTCTGCAGTTATTGTTTTGGCCTCTGCTGCCACGGCGGTGGGCATCACTCACGCAATCTGTTAAAACTGCACATGTAGTTGGGGAAACTTTGACAAATGTGACTCAAGAATTTCAGATTCAAGAAAAGGTTGATGAGGAAGTTTTGTTTCGTTTGCAAGCTTTAGAAGCCATGGTGATGAGGCTGGGAGATCAACAGGAAGCACTCAAAACTCGAGTGAATTTGCAGTGTAATTGGGAGCATAAGCATAAGGCTTTATGTGTTACTCCTCTTTTATGGAATGATACCCAGCATAGTTGGGAGTTTGTAAAACAACATTTGCAAGGGGCGTTTGACCTGTCCCTTCAACATAATATCCAATCTTTGTATAATCAACTAAAAGATCAAATAAAAAAATTACAGGAATTAACAAGGCACAGTGTGTGTGAAGCTTTGAAAACTGACTTGTCATGGTTAAATCCAAAAACTTGGTTTAGTGGGCCTGGGAAACGTGCTACTTTGCCCTGTTCACTGAAGTTGCCAAAAAAGCAACAGGTCAAGGAAAGGACACACAGGGAACAGGCTCTGCATATTCTCATTGGTCGCAAACAACACGTGACTGGCTAAACCTGGGAGATCAAAGAACTGAGAGGAGACAGCGAGATGCCTGCCAAGAGGGAGAAAAAGTAATTAACAACAAGCTATATCAGGGACATGAAATCGGGTTGTGATTGGGGGATGAAAGGGGCCTTTCCTCGGGTTTGAGATACTATAGAGTTTGAGAAATCTGTCATAAAGTTGATTCTGTACTTGCACTCAACAGGGTCTGTGCCTTAATACACCACAGCCCTCCTCTGGACTCCCTCCAGTAGGTCCATGTCCTTCTTATGTTGGGGGCCCCATACCTGGATGCAATACTCCAGGTGGAGTCTCACAAGAGTGGAGTAGAGGGGCAGAATCACCTCCCTCGACCTGCTGGCCACGCTTCTCTTGATGCAGCCCAGGATACAGTTGGCCTTCTGGACTGTGAGTGCACATTGCTGGCTCATATTAAGCTTCTCGTCCACCAGCACCCCCAAGTCCTTCTCCTCAGGGCTGCTCTTGATCCATTCTCTGCCCATCCTGTATTTATGTTTGGGATTGTCCTGACCCAGGTGCAGGACCTTGCACTTTGCCTTGTTGAACTTCATGAGGTTCTCATGGGCACACCTCTCAAGCCTGTCAAGGTCCCACTGAATGGCATCTCTTCCCTCCAGTGTGTTGACTGAACCACACAGCTTGGTGTCATTGGCAAACCTGCTGAGGGTGCACTCAATCCCACTGTCCATGTTACTGACAAAGATGTCCAATACCAATATTGCCAGTCCCAATACCAACCCCTTAGGGATGCCACTTGTCACCAATCTCCACTTGGACATTGAGCCATTGACCACAACTCTTTGAGTGCGACTGTTAGGGAATGGCTCAGAGAGCAAGGCAGAATGGTTTAGAGCTTAAGCCAATTAGCAAAGGACTAGTAGGAATAATTATCGTAGCCTGTATAAATATGACTTAAAGAGAACAATAAGGTGAACTATGTCTTATCACTCATATTGAGTCGGCTCGCATAGTTTCCTCGGTAGCTCGCAAGCGACCATCCAGACAAATCCTTATCAACTGAGTGTTCCATCCATCTAATCCATGCCTCCAACTTAGAGACAAGGATATCGTGCAGGGCAGTGTCAAATGTCTTGCACAAGTCCAGGTAGATGGCATAAATTGCTCTTCCCTTATCCACCAATGCTGTAATCTCGTCATTCTTCCCTGACCTTGGTGACTGCAGAGTTGTTTTTCTCACATATTCTCACTCCTCTCTCCAGCTGTGGTTGCCTTTGTGCCTGTTTTTTTTTTCCCTTCTTAAATATGTTATCACAAAGGTGCTACCACTGTTGCTGATTGACTCAGTTTTGGCCATCAGTGGGTCCACCTTGGAGATGGCTGGCATTGGCTCAATCGGACATAGGGGAAGCTTCTAGCAACTTTTCACAGAAGCCACCCCTGTAGCCCTCTTGCTACCTAACCTTGCCATGCAAACCCAATACAGCAAGTAATCCATAAAAATCCCGGGGAACACTAAAGAGAATTTTTTGATGCAGGCAATTGACAAGCTGACTAGAGGAGATGCTCTGCTGAACTTGTTACTCATCGGAATTGGTGTACTGGTTTTGACTGGGATAGAGTTGATTTTCTTGATAGCAGCTCGTATGGTGCTGTTTTGGATTTGTGACCAAAACAGTGTTGATAACACACTAATTATTTTAGCCATTGCTGAAAAGCATCAAGGGTTTCCCTGTTCCACACTCTGCCCCACCAAAAAATAGGTTAGGGGTGCACAAGAAGTTCAACTATTCAAAGATTCACAGATTAACAGAATGGTAGGGGTTGGAAGTGACCTCTGGAGATCATCTAGTTCAACCCCTCTGCCAAAGCAGGTTCACCTAGAGCAGGTTGCACAGGATCATGTCCAGGCAAGTTTTGAACATCTCCAGAGATGGAGACTCCACAACCTCTCTGGGCAGCCTGTTCCAGTGCTCTGGCACTGTGTGAGCCAACACAGGCAGGACACAGGAACAACCACAAAACCCATGGATAAAATGCAAAAAGCAAATTTATTCTCTTTACCTCGCAAACCGGAGGGTCTCCGCAGCAGCACCTGGGGCAGAGGCACGTAAGCGGGAACGCAGTCACCGCGGAGCTTGGTCCTTTCTAGAGTGAGAACGAGAGATTCTGAACCTGCTGCTTTCACCTGTATATATCAGGGATTTTTCGCAGGCAGGAGTTTTCCACTGTGCTTTGATCTTTCTCACAGCAGGGCAGGAATCCCAGGCATGTTCAGGGTGCCCCTGAGTCTGTCCCAGGCCTGTGTTATCTAAATGCAGATGTTCTACTTGTCAGGTACATAAGATGAAACAATGATTAGCAGTTTGATATATGTGTTTTTCAACACCCCAGCTGCAAGTCACTCGAGCTGTTTACAGTCCTCCTCGCCAATATTCCGTTATATTCCCACAGTCATCCTCAAAGTAAAGAAGTTTTTCCTCATCTTCAGATGGAATTTCCTCTGTTCCAGTTTGTGCCTGTTGCCCCTTGTCCTGTCACTGAGCAGCACTGAAAAGAGTCTGGCCCCATCCTCTTGACACCCACCCTTTAGGTATTTATAAGCAGTTTTCTCTTCTCCAGGCTAAATAGACTCAGGTCTCTCAGTCTTTCCTCATATGGGAGATGCTTCACTCCCCTAATCACACTCTGTCCCTTCATCCAGGTCATTGAGGAATATGTTGAACAAGACGACCCAGTACTGACCCCTGGGGGACACTGCTAGCTACAGACTTCCAACTAGACTGCACTGCTGATGAGAACGCTCTGAGCTCTGCCATTGAGCCAGTTCTCATTCCACCTCACTGTCCACTGATCTAATCAACACTTCCTGAGATTACTTTTGAGGATGCTATGGGAGACAGTGTCAAAAGCCTTGCTGAAGTTGAAGTACACAACATCCACTGCTCTCCACTTATCTACCCAGCCAGTCATGCCATCATAGAAGGCTATCAGAAGGACAGTGAGGTAGAATGAGAACTGTGCAGAAGGCTATCAGATTGGTCATTCATGATTTCCCCTTGGTGAATCCATGTTGACTACTCCTGATAACCTTCTTTTCTTCCAGATGCTGAGAGATGACGTCCAGAATGAGCTGTTCCATCACCTTCCCAGGGATGGAGGTGAGGCTGACTGGCCTGTAGTTTCCTGGGTCACCCTTCTTGCCCTTTTTGAAGACTGGAGTGACACTGACTTTCCTCCAGTCCTCAGGCACCTCTCCTGTTTGCCAGGATCTTTCCAAGATAATGAAGAGTTGCATAGCAATAACATCCACTAGCTGTCTCAGCACTAGTGGGTGCATCCCATCGGGGCTAATGGATTTGTGGGTGTAGTTTGCCTAAATGATCTCTAACACGATCCTCATCGATCAAGGGAAAATCTTCCTTCCTCCAGACTTTCTCTCTCACCTCCGGGGTCTGGGATTCCTGAGGGCTGGCCCAAGCAGTAAAGACTGAAGCAAATAAGACATTCAGTAACTCCATCTTCTCTGTATCCTCCATCACCAGGGCACCCACCTCATTCAGCAGTGGGCCCACATTTTCCCTAGACTTTCTTTTGCTACTAATGTACTTGGAGAAGCCCTTCCTGTTGTCCTTGAAATACCTTGCCAGATTCAATTCTAAGTGGGCCTTAGTCTTCCTCACTGCATCCCTGCATACTTTGACAACATTCTTATATTCCTCCCAAGTGGCCACAACCTTCTTCCACATTCTGTAAACTTCCTTCGTCCATTTGAGTTTTTCCAGAAGCTCCATGATCCTTCCTTTTGCTTGACTTCTTACTCATAGGGATGCACAAAACTTGAGCTTGGAGGAAGCAGTGCTTGAATATTAACCAGCTCTCCTGGACCCCAGTGGGTGGTGGATGAAAAGACCAACACCGAGATGTGTTCAGGCATCAGGCATCAGCACTTTATTGAAGCTTTGCACTGCTTATATATCCTTTATTCCTCCAGCATGGCTCAAACACGCGGCATTCTTTCCCTTTTGACTCATTACCCCTTATCACACACGCGCCTAAACAATTGACCAAATTGGATAATTCCACTTATTCACGAGCCATTCTTTTACTTTTGACTGGTTACTGATTACAGCACACAACTCATCCCTTATCTTGTCTCATACACATTCTTGCTTGTTTGTCCGCTTTGTTTTTAGTTTCATTTTATCTTCACTCAAGTTCAGGAATTAATTGCTCAAGGCTGAAGATGCCTGCAGCTTCAGATCTTAATGCGCCAACAATTCCCCCTTTTTGTTTTTGTACCACAAAGACTTCGTTCACCATCTTCTGCAGGGCCCTTTGCAGGCACGATAGCAAACAAGGCACTGATAGGAGGATCACCAAAATTACAAAAAACACCTTTAATCCTGACTTTAATAGTGAAGAGACCCAACCTTGTATTCCCCAACCACGAAACCACTCGCTTAACCAATTGTGGCGGTTTGGGTGGATTCACCCTTTGGCTTGCAGCTTGCAGCCAAACACAGCCTGCTCTCTCACCCTCCCTCCTCCCTTGCCCAGGGAGTAGGGGAGAGAATTGGAAAGAAAAGGGCAAGGAGACTCACGGGTTGAGATAAAAACTATTTACTAATTAAAATGAAATGATAATGATAACAACAGTGATAACAGAATTATACAAATGAGTGATACACAGTGCTCACCGCCCAATGACCGATGCCCAGCCTGAGACAGTCCCGAAACTGAAACTCCGGAAGAGTGAGCCCGAGCAATCCCCAAGCGAAATACCCCCATCTTCCGGTCAGCCCTGGTTAATATACTGACATGATGGGATATGATCTGGAATATCTCACTGGCACATCCAAATGCCAGTTCTGGGTTTTGCTATTCACTACACTTCTCTCTCCCAGTCCTAATGCAGCTGTGAACAGCCAAACATGGTGGCATTGAGCTCCAGCAGCAACTAATAACACCAGTACTGTTACCAACGTTCTTCTTGTAACAAGTCTGAACTGGAACACTGAAACTAAAATACAGCTATTCTAATTACTAATAAGAAAATTAACTCTATCCTAGAAAAACCAGGACACAAATCATCACTATTTACCCTCAACTGTTTGACATTTTCCTTTAACCTTTTAATGGCCATATGAATCGATTCTGAGTGGTCTGATAAATTCATACTGCACATGCCATCAAATTCCTCACAACCATGTCCTTGAGCTAAAAGCAAAAAAATCAATAGCAGCTCGATTTTGCAAAGTGGCATGTTGAATAGAGTCGACATCTGTCAGCAAGCCTGATAGTGCCAAAGATGTAAGATTAGATTGTTTTGAAAGCCAACATCCTAATTTGTGTAGGTTTGTTAATGCACTCACTACTCCTACTCCAGGGGCTAGAATAGAGGCTGCAGCTATTTCCCCAGGATTCAAAACCTCTGCATTGGAATCAGAGTCATGCTCAAATGAGTGAGTGCTACGCTTCCTTCTTTACCAATTTTTGAACTTTCCCAAAATCATGGTAATATTAGGTGTCAACAGAGTTAAACAGCCCAAACTACAGGGACCTCCATGAATACTTGATGGTGTTCCTGCCCATGCTCTGTCTCCACCAATAAAGAAAACACCTGGTGGTAGCTGTACTGGATTATGAGTAGATTTAGAAATGTTTGGTGAAAACAGGGGCATTTACATTCCGGGCAGTGACTCTTGTGTTGCTTGTAGAGAAATTAAAAAAGACACAGAAGTCCATTGATACTGATTGATCCCCAGTGGGGGTCTCCAAGGGCCTCTCTAATATCTATGAGTCTTAAATTCCTGTTTAGTTCCCCCTCACACATTAAGCAGCCACAAAGACAAATTACGTTTATAACACTGAACTATAACCTCTCGCTTTGTTCGTCTCCAGCTGTTTCCCTCGCGGGAGATCAGAACCACAGATTAGAACTCTGCACTCGCTTTGCAGTTGGGCTACTTCCCACTCAAACAACACAGACACTCAGTCACACAGAAGGGCCTGTTACTCCTCTCACTCACACCACAAAATATGCCAAGTAAACAATAGTCAGGTTCTCGTGTAGTGTAAATCGTAAACCGTTAACCATTTGCCACAGGTCCACACCAAGCAGTAGAACTTAAACCATAATGCATGGTACTGGGTTGTTGGTTTTTTTGTGGTTTTTGAGGGGTTTTTTACAAACAGTTGTATAGGATGCTAGCTATCCCACACAGCGCTCCTGCTGCCCGAGTCCTCTTCAGCAGCTTCCTGTTCTTTAATCTTTTTCCAAACTTTTAGAGGGTCTGGAGTGGAGGTTGAGCTCATTTGAGGGAGGTGCGGGGGGTCCCATGAAGAAGTGAAATCAATAAGTGGAGCTGAGTCTCCTAGATCTTTTGACTCTTCCTTTTGAGCAGTTAAATCCTGGGGAGGCGCAGAGGGACTTGTGGAAGCCTCACCTGTGACTGCAGCAATAGCAGAGACAGCGGTAGTTTGATCCGCTCGTAATTGGTGTAAAGAATCAGTAATTAACTGCCATGTAGTTAACAGAGGTGTTGTTGTGGCATCAATAAGGAGCTTTCCTGCCTCTTCCCGAGCAACCACTTGGAAAGCAGAATCAGCACCCGAGGGTGCGCCGCTATCTCTGCACCATATCAGTAGCTTTCGAACTGCTGTCTCATCATATTTAATTCCTCTTGTCTTCAAAATGCACATTAAAATAGTCAATATAGATTTTTCCTCTGCTGACATTTGTGCACCCATAACTTGGCGGGGTTAGGGGTAATTTGTTCGCAGCTGCTCACCTGCTTCTTGTAGAATCAGGTCTAACCAGCTCTACGGTCCGTTGCTTCCCTTCGTCATATGCCGACTTCTTGTAGATTCGGGTCTTGGGCAGCTCTGAGGTTCAATGCTTTTCCCCGTAAATATGCAGAGCAGCTCTATGGTCCGATGCCTTCTCCGCAAGCTGGGCTCTGCAGCTGTCTGCTCTCTGGTCCACAGTTCTCTATTCTCACGTCGGGATCACGTCGGGGTCACCAATTGCGGCAGATGAAGAAATGACCAACATCGAGAAGTGTTCAGGCATCAGCACTTTACCGAAGCTTTGCACTGCTTATATATCTTTTTTCCCTCCCCATGCCCCAAGCACGCGGCATTCTTTCACTTTTGATTTGTTACTGCTGATCGCACACACCGCAAGCACGCCCCTAAACAATTGACATGATTGGATAATTCCACTTGTTCATGAGCCATTCTTTTACTTCTGACTGGTTACTAATTACAGCACGCAAGCCATCCCTTATCTTGTCTCATACACATTCAGGCTGAAGCTGCCTGGAGCTTAGGCTCTTAAAGTACCAACAGACCCCCATACCTTCTAGAGCCCTAACCCATGGGATTCCTCCAAATAGGTCCTTGAAGAGGCTAAAGTTAGACCTCCTGAAGTCCAAGGTTTGCAATCCTACTTGTTGCTCTTTTTCTTCCACGCAGGATCCTGAACTCCACCATCTCATGATCACTGCAGTCAAGGCTGCCCCAAATTTTCACATACCAAATGAGTCCTTTCTTTTTTTGTTAGTACAAGGTCCAGCAGCATCCCTCTTCTTGTTGGCTCCTCCATCACCTGTGTCAAAAAGATGTCATCAGTGCTCTGCAGGAATCTCCTGGATTGTGTGTGCCTTGCTGTGTTGCCTTTCCAGGAAATATCAAGGTGGTTTAGGTTCCCCATGAGAACCAGGGCCTGTGATTGTGAGGCTATTTCCAGCTGTCTGTAGAAGACCTCATCAGCTTCCTCTTCTTGATCAAGTGGCCTGTAGTAAACACCCACAACAGTGTCACCCATATTAGCCTTCCCCTTGATTCTCACTCATAAGCTCTCGATTCATTCTTCATCCACCCCTAGGCAGAGCTTGATACATTCCAGTTGCTCTCTCACATAAAGAGCAACTCCACCACCTTGCCTCATTGGCCTGTCTTTTCTAAAAAATGCATAGTCATCCATTACAGCATTCCAGTCACGTGAGCCATCCCACCACATAGAATCATGGAATCATAGAATGGTTTGGGTTGGAAGGGACCTTAAAGATCATCTAGTTCCAAACCCCTTCCATGAGCAGAGACACCTTCCACTAGATCAGTTTGCTCAAAGCCTCATCCAGCCTGGCCTTAAACACTTCCAGGGAGGGGGCATCCACAACTTCCTTGGACAACCTGTTCCAGTGTCTCACCACCCTCACAGTCAAGAATTTCTTCCTAATATCTCATCTAAACCTCCCCTCTTTCAGCTTAAAGCCATTACCCCTTGTTCTGTCATTAACTGCCCTTATGAAAAGTCCTTCCCTAGCTTTCTTGTAGGCCCCTTCAGGTATTGGAAGGCTGCTATTAGTTCTCCTCGGAGCCGTCTCTTCTCCAGGCTGAACAGCCCCAACTCTCTCAGCCTGTCCTCATAGGAGAGGTGCTCCAGCCTTCGGATCATCCTGGTGGCCCTCCTCTGGACTCGTTCTAACTGGTCCATGTCCTTCTTGTGTTGGGGGCTCCAAAACTGGACACAGTACATCTCTGTAATTGCAATGAGGTCATAGCCCTGCAACTGCACACAGAACTCTAGTTCTTCTTGTTTAGTTCCCCATGATGCATGCATTGCTGTACAGGCATTTCGGAGAGGTAGTCGAGCATGTAGGTTTCCCTGGAGGGGTGCAAGAGAATCCATCATAGCCATACATGCCCTTGAGATGGTTGGCCTTCTGGTTCTCATCATGGGAGGCAGATAAGGAACATTTTTCACAGCTCTGGTTGGCCTGGCTTATTCCCCAGTTGGATGCAATGGCACAAGCATTGCCATTTTGGTCCCCACCCCCTGAGTCCTTCAGTTTAAAGCCCATCTCATCAAGTTGGCCAGCCTGCTGCCAAAGATTCCCTTGCCTCTTCTAGACAGGTGGATTCCATCTCTTCCTAACAGATTATGGTCCTCAAAGAATGTCCTGTTGTCATAAAAGCCTCACAACAGCAACAGCCAAGTAGCCAGGTGTTGATATGCATTATGCATCTATTTCTGGCTGCCCTCTTTTCTCCAACTTGTAAAATGATGTAAAAGATGACTTGGGCACCAATATTTTTCACTTGCACCCCCAGGGTTTTATAGTTGATCTGCAGAATCAAACCTTACAACTCGTAGAGAGTTATAAAGCAGGTATGTTTTATTTGCCGGCAGGCGACAGGGTGGATCCCTCCATAAGGGCCCTGCGCCCCCACTCTTTTACAAAGACATTATTTAAAGTACACACACATACATATTCATTAAATTTAGGATGGATTAAGCTAATTAGTTCAAAAAAATTTTAACATAAGTTCACTCCCATTCACGCTTGGGCACTGCCTCCTGTTGGTGCTTGTTAGCACCCTTGTAGACCACTACACAAAACAAAGCCAGCTTTCTTGCTTCAGCCTGCAGGTGTTGCATACCAGTTCCTTCTTCTCTTGCTCCAGACTGCTGGCATACCAGGCACCGCAAGGCCTTTGCTGACAGTGTGGAATAGCTTGTTAGTTATTGGAAAAGTTTCCCACTTAACACAGACAAAACGATCTAAACTTGAAGTTTCCCACCTAACACAGAGACAAAATAAACTAAATGTATTTTCTAAAATCTAACTCTTAATACAGAAAAAAAATGAATCTTAAACTCACTTTCTAAAATATAACTGTATTTTATATGTTCATTTATCATAGTCTTCCTTGATTCTGCCCAGTTTCTGGCTTGCAGTGTCATTCATGCCCATATGAAAGAGTGGAGTGGATAGTAGTCTGTGTTCTTGAGAAGTTATGACACCCTCTCAGCAATATCTTGGATCTTAGCTCCCAGAAGGCAGCATACTTCTTGTGACTCCCTGTCAGGTCAACAGATGGGCACCTCAGTGCTCTTTAACAGAGAGTCAAGTTGGGAGGGGACACAGCCAGGACAGCTGACCCAAATTGACCAAAGGGATATTCCATACCATCTGATGCTGTGCTCAGTAATAAAAGCTCATAGAAAAGAGGAAAGGGAGATGTTCGGGGTTATAGTGTTTGTCTTCCCAAGTAACTCTTAAGTGTGATGAAGCCCTGCTTTCCTGGAAATGGCTGAACATCTGCCTGCTGATGAGTGCATTAATAGGCCTTAATAGCCCTGACTAGCCTCACTTAAGGCCTTCACCCATAGTCTCTGTCCATGGTCCCAGAAGCCCTATTTACGCTCAGGCCTGGGCATTCAGGTATAACCTGAGCTATGTTATTTGTACAGGTTCCATCTCAGCTATCAACCATGGCCATGCCTGGCTATGGACCTCATTGATCTTGATTTGTGGACTGATGTCCCAGATTCTGTCCTGTCACCATGGACCTACTTGACAATCACTGAATCTGATCCTGACTTGCAGATTGACTTCCTGGCTTGACCTTGGACCTGCCTCATCACCATGAACTTGCCTGGTAATCTTGGCTCTTGGTTAAACCAGGCTATAATCTCTAGGTCTGCTCTTCTTGTCTCACTGGAGTACTGTGGGGCTGGGCACTGGCTGGCAAGGCCAGAGCCCATCAGCAAAATTGGTGATGCCTCTGTGAGAACATAGCTAAGAAAGGGCAAAAATGCCAGAGAGCAGAGAAGGCACGGTGGAGGGGAGTGTGAGAAACATCAGTGTGAACACCAAGGTCAGAGAAGTAACAGGAGGAGGTGCTCCAGGTGCTGGAGCAGGGATTCCCCTGCAGCCTATGGAACAGACCACACCGGAGTAGATATCCACACTGTAGTCCATGGAGAGAAATATCCAACTGCTCTATGCCAGAGCAGTTGGATATTTGTTAAAGGAGTTGCAGCCTGTGGAGAATCCACACTGGAGCAGGGGAAAAGTGTGAGTAGGAAGGAGTGTCAGAGAGTAACTGTTATGTTCTAATTGTAACACTCCATTCCCCCTGTGCTGCTAGGGGTGAGTCGGAAATGAGAGTGAAGTTGAGACTTGGGGAAAAAGGAGGGGGAAGGTGTTGATTTTTTTTTCTTTGTTTCTCACTATCCAAATCTATTTTAATTTACAATAAATTAATTTTCCCCAAGTCAAGTAATTTTTACCCATGACAGCATGACAGTAAGTGGTAAGCCATCTCTGTCTTTATCTCAACCCATGAGCTTTTTTAATCCTATTTTTCCCTCCTGCCCTGTTCAGGAGAGAGAGTAAGAAAGTGGTTGGGTGGCAATCTGGCAGCTGACCAAGGTCAACCCGCGGTACTCCCTAAGGGAAGATGACCTGGGAGCTAATGGTGACAGCAAGGCAATTGGGGCACCAACAAGGAGCCAGGATGCTGAGCCAGCAATCAGGGTCAGCCTCAGTCTAGTCATCACTCAGTAAAGTCCATAGTGATGAGGCAGGTTTGAGGTCAAGGCAGAAGCCAAGTCAGTAGGTCTGAGTCTGAGTCAGAACCAATGAAGTATGAGACCTGGTGCAGACATAGGTACTATATGGATGTGATGCAGCACAAGCAGGGGTCAGCAGTAAGCCTAAGCTTTATTGTAAAGGCAGGTCCTTGCTTCTAGCTTTCTTCAAAAATCTATCATCACGCAAAGGAGCTGACTTTGTACTTGGCAAACTAAACCCATAGAAAGGGGTATGCACTCAGAGCCCTGACACTAATCTTCAGAGACAGTCTCCTCAGAGCACAAGTCCACTGCAACATGCAATATTTTGAGCAAGTATGATGGAAGGTCATCATGAATGAACATGGAGCTCCTGAAAGAGCTCGAACATAAAAAGGAAATATACAGAAGATAGAAGCAGGGACAGGCTGACTGGAAGAAATTCAAAGGCTGCTCCTTTGGGTCCTAAGTTCAGTGGTTTCACGCTTGTTGGTGGGAGGGTTATGATGACTTGTCAGTATCTGGAGTCCTTGGCTGGGAGGTATATGATGATGATGTTGATGAGTTCTTCTTCCTCTATTTCTTTTTTTTCCTTCCGTATATATACGTTTGTTAATACACTTTTACACCTTCCTCTTTCTTCATTGGTCTGCAGCTCCAGGTTACATCCCATTTAACATATATGATGTCTTTTACATATGTTAGATACTCTTTCTTTGTTATCCCTTGTGATAGTTTCACTGGGCTAGCCCTTGGCTAGCAGCCAACACAGCCGTTCACCCACTTCCCCCCCACCCCCAGGGGACAGGGGAGAGGATTGGAGGGCAAGGATAAGGAAGCTTGTAGGTTGAGATAAGAACAGTTTAATAATAGAAAGAAAACTTAAAATAATACTAATATTAAACTAGTAGTGATAATGATAACAGTAACAAAATATGCAAATGAGTGACACCTAATGCTATTGCTCACCTCCCCGCTGACTGAGCCCGGCCTCTTCCCAGATAACGATCCTGGAGGAGCAACAATCCCGAACTGAAACCGCAATCCCGGAAGAGCGAGAGCCTGAGCAAAAGCCAGAGAGAACTAAAAGAGGAAGAGCCCCTCAGTAATATACTGGGTATGACGTGATATGATATGGAATACCCCATTGGCATATCCAACTGTCAATTAAGTCTATTAATTTAAATATTCTAATATTCTTCTCCCCCCTTAAATCTTGTGCTTGTGGACTAACAGAACACAAAGTCCTTCACTTCCAGTGACAAAAATGCAAACACTGGGATGTTCTCAGTGTCTCTCTCACAGCGAGTCCCAGGCTGAAAGGAAAACACAGCACAATTCTAGCTACTGAAAAAGAAACCCAGCTCTGTTTCAGCTAAAAACCAGGACATCCCTAAAAAACAGTTTTGTCCAACTCCAAATCTGCATTTCTTTAACTGACCATGGGTAAGTTAGTTATAGCTGTGGGGTCTCCAGTGCCAAGCCTGTGCCCCGTCTCTTATCACCCCATGCATATACTCCTCTGTGCCTCATCCCGTGTCTCCACTTCTCAAGGCATCTGCTGTCATACCACTGTTACTACTGCTGTTACTACTGTCTTCTGTGCTGGGTTTGTGAGGGGGAGGATGTTTTTGGTAGTGGGGGAAGGGGCTACAGTGATGGCCCCTGTGAGAAGCTTCAAGAAGCTCCCCTGGCTCCAAGGTGGACTCACCTCCAGCCCAGGCTGAGCCAGTTAGTGATAAGGAAATGCCTTTTCAAATCCATATTTATGAGGGAAGAACCAGTTTGAAAAGAAAAAGGAGGAGAGAGCCATCAAGAGAGACCATTGACTTGAACAAAAGACAATAGGCCTAAACAAAAAAGAGCATAATTGCCATGAGGAAGGAGGAGGAGGAGGGGAGACAGAGCATGGAGAAGAGTAGGAGGAGGTAAATGAGGTCTCCTCCAGCCCATAGAAGTTCAACAGCAGAGCAGATACCCATGTGTAGGCCATGGAGGACTCCACGCTGGAGCAGAAAGCTGTGCCTGAGGGCAGTTGTGACTTTGAGTGCTCATGATGAGCAAGGAGATCCCTTGCCAGAGATGCTCAGTGCCAGTGCATGGAGGAGGAGGAGGTGTGCTGAACCCATCTGCAGCCCATGGATGTTCCCATGCTGAAGCCAGGAGCTATGTCCAAAGAGGTCCGTGACTCCATGGGAAGGCCACGTTGGAACACTTTGTTCCTGGACTCTTTTAGCCCATGAGAGGGATCTCATGCCGGAAAGAGCAGCATAGATGAACTGACTGCAACCCCTATTCCCTGCCCCCTGTGCTAGTGGGTAGGAGAAGGTAGAGAAATGGGGAGCAAAGTGATTTGAGCCCAGGAAGAAGGGAGGAGTGGGGGGAAGGTGTTTTAAGATGTGGTTGTTATGTCTCACTATCCCACTCGGATGACTGGCAATTAATTAAATTGATTTTTCTTCCCCAAGTTGAGTCTGTTTTGCCCGTGACCATAATTGTTGAGTGAACCCTCCCTGTCCTCATTTCAACCCAGGACCCCTTTGTTGTGTTTTTCTCCCCATCTCACCGGATAGGGGGAGTGAGTGCAGGACCTCATGGTCTTACCTGTGGCTGAAACCACCACAGTTATTTGGTGTCCCATGTTGGGCACCAAATAAACAGGTGGTTTGACCACAGATGCTTGCTCACCCCCCCGCCCCCTCCATCCCATGGTGAGATGAGGAGAAAATATAAACAAAGGGGGCTCGTGGGTTGAGACAAGACCAGTTTACTAGGATGGTAATAGAAGAAGAAAACACCACCAAACAATAACAACAACAATACTAATGCAAGAATATATAAGTGATACATGGAACCAAATGGCTCACTACCTGACTCCCAACCTGCTCCCAAACCACAATTACCCCCATCACAGAACTTCCCCTGTTGAAATACTGAGCATGACATCACATGGTATTGAATACCCCCTTTGGTCAGTTTGGGTCAACTGCCCTGCTGCTCACCTCCCAGTTTCCTTCGAACAATTAACTCTATCCTAATCAGACCCAGGATATCTACATAAAACTATAGTTGTACCATACAAAGATAAACAAAAGTAACACAAATAAGCCATCGACACCTGGTTAATTAGAGAAATTGTTGTCACAGCTAAATCAAGTAAACCAGAACTACAGGCATGTCAAGAAAAGTTCAGACAGAGCAGATTTGACAAGCCTCAGGCCTGAGGCCTTGCAAATTTGGAACAAAGCTTATGGCCTGATACTAGCAATGGCAATACTGTATTATAGGGCTACATGGTTACAAGGGCAGCTTGTGTCTGAGGCACCTCAATGAGAACAGGGACAGGTTTGGAAGCTAGAGCTGTAGGGATGTCAGTATGAGGTAGAAGATGCATACAAGATACTGGGGTGTTAAATAGGTTAAAACCAATAGTTCCGTCTCTTCCTATTCAGTTGCTAGTTGATATTACCGGACAAAATTGATGATATTCCTCTGAAAGAAGCTTGCCAGGCTCCAATACTAACATCTAAACTGAGCCATATTTTAAACCTGACAAGTCAGAGGCTGCAGGAGTCTTAAGTTAAAAGTCAATTGAAATAGAAATTATTTGAGTATACAGGTCTGTTTCTTAATTTCCTGGAGCACGTGTTAGGATGTGAACAGTTCATTCTTCATCAGAGCCTCTTTCCTCTTTTCAATCCAGCATCAGCACTTGGTGAAAGCATCTGAGTGCAGCAAGGCAGCAAGCAGATGGGGGTAAGTCACAGCAAGTGCACAGTGGTCCCATTTTCCCACATCAGGGAAAAGAGACAGGTAGGAAAGCATGCACAGTGGGAAGAGTAATTCTTAAGAGACAGAGGAGAAGAGAGAGACATTATAGCTTGCTAACATAACTCACCTCACATCAGTCTTCTCATTATACAGAATATATGCTGTTTGTAGCCAGTGCTCTCAATTTGTGTGGCAGTTCTGGGCTTGGCTTCCAGTTCTCCTGGGAGTTTCTTCTGGAGAGAGGAGTGAAAATATGTAAGACAAACAACTATACAGACACCAAGGTCAGGGAAGGAGAGGGAGGAGGTGCTCCAGGCACCAGAGCAGAGATTCCCTTGCAGCCTGTGGTGAAGACCGTAGTGAGGCAGGTTGTCCCTCTGCAGTCCATAGAGGTTAACAGTGGAGCAGATGACCACCTGCAGTCCATGAAGGATCCCACGTTGGAGCAGGCTCCTGCCAGGAACTGTGGCCCTGTGAAGAGGAGCCTATGTAGGACCAGGTATTCTGGCAGGACCTGTGGCCCTGTGAAGAGGAGCCTATGTAGGACCAGGTATTCTGGCAGGACCTGTGAGATTGTGAGGGAACCATGCTGGAGCAGTCTGCTCCTGAAGGACTGTATCCCGTGGAAAGTAGCCATGCTGGAGCAGCTTGTGAATAACTGCAGCCCGTGGGAAGGACCCACATTGGAGAAGTTCCTGGAGGACTGTATCCCATGGGAGGGACCCCAGGCTGGAGCAGGGGAAGAGTGTGAGGAGGAAGGAGACGCAGAGATAAAATGTTATGAACTTCCCACAACCTCCATTTCCCATCCCTCTGCACTGCTTATGAGGAAGAGGTAGGGAAGTTGGGAATGAAGTTGAGCCTGGGAAGAAGGGAGGAGTGGGGGAAAGGTGTTTTTAGATTTGTTCTTATTTCTCCTTATCCTACTCTTTTTAATTGGGAATAAATTAAATTCATTTTCCCCAAGTTGAGTCTGTTTTGCCTGTAATGGTAATTGGTAAGTGATCTCCCTGTCCTTATCTCAACCCATGAGCTTTTTGTCATATTTTCTCTCCCTGTCCAGTTTATAGAGGAGAAGTGATAGAGCAGCTTGGTGGGCACCCAGCAGACAGCCAAGGTTAACCCACCACAACAGCACAACCTCTTACAAAAAATACACTCTTTTTTTTAAGTCAAATTGTGCTGACTGGCAAGACCATTAGCTGCAAATATGTTTTTGTGGTTTTGTCTTTTTTTTTTTAAACTAGTGAGGCCTGCAAAGACCTATGAGACGTTTTGGGAGCTATTCTCACACCATCCTTCTCTTAAAGATCTAGAGCATGGTAGAAGCGTTGCAGATGCCCTGCTCATGATTCCTGGGAGCCCAGGATCAATCACCATGTGGACCATGCTGTCCTATCATCCGTTCTTGCCTCTAGATTTTATAATTATTTATAGTCATGATTCCAAGCACTTCTCCCTTTTCTTCTTCCTTATCTTCTAATATATTCAGCATCATTGTTCTGGCCTCTGCTTGAGTTATGCCTCAAAGCTGTCTTAAGCAGGTTTTCCTAACCATCCTTCCATGTTTGGGAGCCATCCTCACAAGTCAAAAAGGGTTTTGTCCATGTATTGCATGCAGTATCTGAAGTTTACCTCACATTTTATATGTGTGCATTTCTCTTCTCTGATGTTGTTCTGCATATGCACAGCAAGTGGTGTTAACTAATACACATATATCTTCCTTGAGCAACAAGCGCATAATCAAATGCCATTCTGTTTTGTAGGGCTACCTAAGATGCTTGGTTTACCTCTAACTGTAAGACTGAATAAGTCTGAAATTTCTTCTATTACAGTAGATATATTTATCATAGCCCTTTCTAATTCTGATACTCCTACCCAGGGGAGAAATGTCTGAGCAAACATCTGGAAGCCAGTTTGTCAAATAACAAGTGGATTTTGCACATAGCATTTTGTACTTTATTTGGTACATTCGGGTAAGTTGTGCCCATCATTCCAGTAGAGGTCTGGATGTACTGAAATTCCAGGAGAACAAAAAAAAAAAAGGCTGGCAGACAGTCACCAGCAGTGTTTCTCAGGGCTCAATTCTAGAGTCATTTCTGTTAAATATTTTAATCAATGATTGGGATGCAAGAGTTGAATACACCCTTAGCAAGTTCACCGATGATAGTAAACTGGGAGGTGCTGTTGACTCTCTCAAAGGACAAGAGGCCTTGCAGAGGGATCTGGATAGATTGTAGAGCTGGGAAATCAACAGTGGCATGGAATTTTTCAAGAATAAATGCCGAATTCTGCACCTGGGATGGAGTAATGTCAGACACAAGTATAGACTGGGAGAGGAGTGGCTGGAGAGCAGCCCTGCAGAAAGGGATCTGGGGGTGCTGGCTGACAGCAGGCTCAACAGGAGTCAGCAGTGTGCCCTGGTAGCAGCCAAGAAGGCAAACTGCATCCTAGTGTTGGGGCCTTAAGCTGTGCTGTGTGAGTGTGCAGAGTTAGATCCTTAGCTTGACTGTGTGAAGTTATGTGAGCTATGTAAAGAATGTCTTTTCGGTTAAAGTAAGCTGGAAAACAGGACATTACGATGAGGAAGTGAACCTGAACCAAGATAAGAGCGAACCAGTGAGACTGAGAGGTCAGAGTGTGAACAGTAGCTAGTAACCAATAGTAATTAGCTTCGTAGTGTGTGGACACGTATGCGGAACTCAAAGGGGTATATAACGAGCAGCTTTCTGATAATAAAGTGGATTTGAGCTTGCATCTTGTGGATGTGGGAGTGGCTCATTTCTCGCTCGCCTGAATAGCCCACGGCATCCTGGGGTGCATCAAACACAGCATAACCAGCCGGTCAAAGGAGGTGATGATCCCACTGTGTTCAGCGTTGGTGTGACCTCACCTTGAGTACTGTGTGCAGTTCTGGGTTCCATAATTTAAGAAGGATGTGAAGGTCCTTAAATGTGTCCAGAGGAGGGCAACAAAGCTGGTGAAAGGGCTTGTAGGCAAGTGGTTGGAGAAAGATCTTTTATTGTATAGCAGTAAGAATAAATCTGTGAGCATCTTCTCTTTAGTGCAATCTGCTAGATATTCAGATAAAATGTACTCACAGAACTAATGGAGTCTGGCTGCAACTATATCAACTTGGACAAAGGAATTCCCTCTTAGAGCATAAACTTAGTATAGATTCTTCTTTGTCATCCAGAGATGGAGCCAGCATATGGAGAACATCTAAGGAAAAGAGCCTTTACTCAGGATAAATACCCGTCACATCTGTCCTCAGAGTCAGTCTCTGCTGTGGCTCTTGGAGAAACACAGCAGTGGACCAGCCTCACATAACTGAATGAGGAACACTATATAGAGGTGGTGATCTTGCTGGTCTCTTAGTCATGGTCCATTCCTGATTCTCCTCACCCTCAATGCATTGAATTGTGTACTTCTCAGCTCTGACAGAGTCCTGGACCTAGTGACATCTAAACACAGTCTGCGTTCAGTTGTAAATAGGCTATCATGGTGTTTCATATTTGATATCTCCCTTGTCTGGAATCACTTTCCAGATGTTCCCTACTGTGCTGTATTAAATGCTTATGCCCCTTATTGAGTGTGGGGATGATGTAGGATTTTTTTTTTTTTTTTGGTGCAGAAGCAGTAACAGTGACCTCAACAGAATCACAGAATCACAGAATTACAGAATGTCAGGGATTGGAAGGGACCTCGAAAGATCATCCAGTCCAATCCCCCTGCCGGAGCAGGAACACCTACATGAGTTCACACAGGAAGGCATCCAGGCAAGTCTTGAATGTCTCCAGAGAAGAAGACTCCACAACCTCCCTGGGCAGCCTGTTCCAGTGCTCTGTTACCCTCACCGTAAAGAAGTTCTTTCTCAAATTTAAGCGGAACCTCCTGTGTTCCAGCTTGCACCCATAAAAGAAAGCATTAAAAGAAAATCACTTCCCTAGCGTGCAGTGTATAACAGTCAGATAGACTGATCTGCTGGCATCACCAATGTAAGAGGGTATGAGATCACTGTTATGGCTTTTTATTGAGTGCAAGCTTGATTAAGACAGGACACGTATTCTGTCTGAGTGTCTGTTGGAGATGAAAGTGAAAGCTTTATGGAGCATTGCGGCGGATGAAACGACCAACATGGAGAAGTGTTCAGGTATCAGCACTTTACTGAAGCTTTGCACTGCTTATATATCTTTTTTCCCTCCCCATGCCCCAAGCACGCGGCATTCTTTCATTTTTGATTTGTTACTGCTTATCGCACACACTGCAAGCACGTGCCCAAACAATTGACACGATTGGATAATTCCACTTGCCCACGAGCCATTCTTTTACTTCTGACTGGTTACTGATTACAGCACAAAGGCCATCCCTTATCCTGTCTCATACACATTCTTGCCTCTATTGTTCTGCTTTGTTGTTTATTTTATCTTCACCCAAGGTCAGGAATTAATTGCTCAAGGTCGAAGCCACCCTTAATTCACCAACAATTCCCCCTTTTTGCTTTTGTACCACAAAGGCTTTGTTTACCATCTTCTGCAGACCCTTTGCAGACATGATAGCAATCAAGGTACTAATAGGAGGATCACCAAAATTACGAATAACACCATTAACCCTGACTTTAATAGTGAAGAGACCCATCCTTGTATTCCCCAATTTGAACTTCAGAGGTTTGAGAAAATAGCCTTTTCGCTTTGGCCAGTAGCTCCCTTTACCGTTACAAAATCATTGTCTGTAGGTGTTAGAGCCTGGTTTAACACCGAAAATGTTGCTCCGTTATCTACCAAAAATTCCACCCCCCATTGTTGTTTCCCAGCTTTAATATAACCAGTGGATCGCTGGGGTGAACTCCCCGGGTCCCCGTCATAGTTTTCTGCCATAGGGGCCTGGGTTCTGGGGACGTTCATGATTTTTGTACCCCCTTGTCTCCTTTGGGGACACTCGTTCTTCCAGTGTCCTGTTAGTTTACACCATGCACACTGACTGATCCCAACAGGGGGGTCTCCAAGGGCCTCCACCTCCCGGAGTCCCTGTTTCTCCTTTTGTCGGGGCCCCCCCTTGCTGTAAAGCTGCTACAAGAGTTCTCCTATCTCTTCTCCAGTTCTCTCATCGAGAGATATGTTTTAATATGAAGCTTAAAGGGCTAGCTTTTGGGCATTCTTTTGTTAACCAAGAAACACTGTACTGCTTAAACTGATAACAGTAATAGGGAGTGCTTGCCCTACAGCAGATGCACCTGAATTCAAAGCAGTTCTTGAGATAAAACTCCTGTTGATAATGTACTTGCATCACTTTAAGCACTCGGCAGGAACAAACAAGCAACAGCAGTTACAAAGTGGACAGGTGCTTGTGCGCTCCCCACACTGAGGGGCTAAGTTATTACTTTGTTTTACATCTCCTCCCATACCACAGTGATGAGTTTGTATTTATCTCTTTACCATATAAGTTTCACTAGTCTCACTGATTCTTTAAACTTTCTAAATTCCCACAGATTACCCGCTTGAGTTTGCCTGAGCGCTCAATCCTGTCCCAGTCAGACCAGTTCTCACATTGGTCACACCAAAAATCGTTTCCAAATTGCACCCAAATGTTCTGGTTGCAGCCAAAGCACTTAAAAATAAAAATTGGTTTACATGAAAAATCCTCAGATCCATGAACCAGAAATTAAAACTTAAACTTGGTTCAGGTAACCCTGTTCCAAGGTCTGCCATATGCTTGAGAACACACTCAGAACAATATAGATACTGGCCCTGACCACCCCCCCTGCCAGCCCGCTTCCTATCTGTTCCCAAGGGGGTGATCTGTCTCCCTTAAAGTGTGTTTGTGCAGTATCTAAAACTCCTGGCAAAAGTCCGGTTTAGCTTCCCTAATATCTATGACTCTTAAATTCCCGTTTAGTTCCCCCCACACATTAAACAACCACAAAGACAAATTACGTTTATAACACTGAACTATAAACTCTCGCTTTGTTCGTCTCCGGCTGTTTCCCTCGCGGGAGAACAGAACCGAGGCTTAGAACTCTGCACCCGCTTGGCAGTCGGCTGCAAACAACACAGACACTCAGTCACACAAACGGGCCGGTCACTGCTCTCACTCACACCACAAAATATGCCAAGTAAACAATAGTCAGGCTCTCGTGTAGCATAAATCGCAAACGTCTTTTTTTTTTTTTTTTTTTTTTTTTTTTTTTACAACGGGTGTATAGGATGCAGCTACCCCACACAGCGCTCCTGCTGCCTGAGTCCCCTTCAGCACCTGCCTGTTCTTTAATCTTTTTCCAAAATTTTAGAGGGTCCCAAGTGGGGGTTGAGCTCATTTGAGGGAGGCACGGGGTCCGGCGGCAGCGGCTCCTCGGACCAGTCCTTCCCCTGCTTCGCGTCTTCTCGGCTCCAGGTGGGCTTCCTTCCCCCTCATGTAAACCAGCCGGACACCAGGAGGGTTGCCGTGGAGGACGCTGCTGCCGGGAGATGGAAGGAGGGGGGAGTTACCGCGGGCGAGAGCGACAGGAGAGGGGGGAGGGCTGCCGTTACACCGGCTCCGGGGAGTCGGGAGGTGCTTTGGTAGCCGTCGAGCCTGGCTGCGACGGGTCCTCCACGTCGAGCCTCCGCTCCGCTGCTGCTGCTCTTTTTTTTTTTTTTTTTTCCTGCCTCTTCCCAAGCAGCCACTTGGAAAGCAGAATCAGCATCCGAGTGTAATAGGTATATTAAGAGAATTTGCTAATCAAACAATCGATTTGTCTTGGAAAAACTTGTATAATGTCGAATCACAATGCTATGTTTAACAATGCTATGTTTAAGCATCTTGTTGTTTAACCACAAATTGAGCCTGAAGTGTACTTATAAGACATGTGTGTAGAGAAGTAAAAGATTTTAGAAAAGGGGGGGGGGGGGGATAGCGGGCATTTTGTATTTTTTTTTAGTTTTTCTCTTTAGGCTTTAAGCGCTAACATTTCTAGCTTCATAGTTTTCTTATCTTAACCTAACAAAGACAGGCCTTGTAGCCAGTTTATTGTGGGCTCTTAACATGTCAGGAGTGAGGCCTAATGAATAATTCATTACAGGACCTAGATGCCAAGATGGCCAGGGATGAGCCTTGTAGATGATATAACAGGAAACTCCCTTCCACACCACATGGCCTTGCGGGAGATATAACAGAACAACTCCCCACATACCAAAGGGATGGGGGCCTGTAGAAAACTCCAACCCATTTAGAGCTGATAAGCAAGAATAACAAAAGAGGGACTCAGGCCCAGATTCAAGTGATGATTTCTCTCTAAGATCCTCAGGGACCACCACAAAGCTCTGCCCAGGCGCGAAGGGGAGGAGACCTAATTTTAATACGAAGCGGGGAAAGGTCATGCATATGTATAGGCGTTTTGCATTAGCTAATGGATATGTATGGGAATATATTTTAAATACGGAGAACTAACTGCTTTGAGGTGCGAGCCGTTGGCGGAGTGCAGACTCCCCGGCCGCCCAGCGCTGCTTTTGCTCGCCTATTCCTACTCATTAAATTACTTTTAAATTTATTATTGGACTTTGAGTCAAATTCACTTATAACAATTTGGTGCCCTGACTCGGATCTAGACTACCTTGGTTCAGAACCCTACTCCAGGAGGGCGCCCCTGTCCTCGGACGGTCCTGGAGTAAGGGACCTCTGGTCCTAAGGTCTCCTAGATCCACGAACTGAGATAGGCTGAGCAAAAGGAAACTGCAGTTCCCCGTAATTTTTGTGCACGAAGATCCAAACGAAGACTTCAGGAGGAAGTGAGTTGTGTTGAGCCGTCCGGTTGTCATAAATTGAGACCACAACGGATCCTAATCCTATTGAAATTTTATTAATTGTAGCAAGTAGAATATGAGCAAAACAGCGCTGAACGGCAGGGAAATTTTCGTTCCACCTACTGCCGTAAAAAAAATTCAAACAGTCCCCTTTTTATACATTTTTTCTTCCCCCTCACTCTTATGTCCTTATCCTGAGTTGTTTGTTCTGTTTCTGTTAGTTCCTGGACATCTGGCGGTTATCTTATCTTGCATTCTTATCTTGCATTCTTATCTTGCACAAGAGGTATCTGGCGCCTTCTTAGTTTGCATAAGCGATTTCACACCCTTTACTGTCTGACCTTTACATTGTGTTTAACATAAATCTTAATAAACAATATCCTGGTCCATAGTTTCTCACACGGTCGAAGGACTTAGGATGAAGACCCTGAGAGAGGGTGAGTATAAAAGGCAAGCCGTTCGGTCGAGGATTTTCCCCCTTCAGTCGAGGAAGGGGCCCGGGGTGCGAGTGACTGAGACGTCCAATTGGCGATGAAGAGAGTGTGGACCTCCTAGTAGTGCAGTTCTCATTGTCCGCGAGGGCGTGAGCCACCAATGGAGGGAAGCGATTGTGTACTGTGTGAAAGAAGGCACCCTGGAAGACGGGACAGAAGGGGAGTAGGTCTTCTGTTTCCATGCAGGAGGAGCGGGTGGGATTGCCCAACGTGCCTCAAGATAGTCCATTAGGGATAATGATTAAATATTGGAATGACTATCCCTCTGGGAAGGGAAAATCAAGAAGAAAGATGGTACATTATTGTATGAAGGTGCGGGGAGGGAAACAAATCCGACAGGATCAGTTAATTTGGCCAATATTTGGGTCCTTTAGAGATTGGATATGTCAGGCTTTGAACATCTATGTGAATAATAAAAAACCCTTTAGCCAGGAGGAAAGTGAGTGTGCCTTTTTATGGATAGGAGGGGACACTCAAACCAATCTATACCTTCTAAGGGAAATGAGAAAAGAAAAGAAGAAAAATTGGGAGTTGGACGAATCACAAATGTCCCTTCCACCTTATGCTTCCCCACCTCCCCTTCAGAATGATTCGGTTCCAGTCCAAAATCCTAGCCCCTCTGCTCCTATTTATAACAAGCCTCCTGAGTCTGATAATAAAAGAGTAACTAGAAGTCAGACCAGGAATAAGGTAGCAGAGGAGGATTCAAAAGAATGCAAAATGAGGAAGTAAAAGGATGGAACCCCCACTGAATGGTTAGAAAGGCTAAGGAAAAGCTTGCAATTATACCCTGGATTAGATCCTGATGGTCAAATTGGGCAGGTGTTATTAAAAACCCAGTTTGTAGCAAAATCCTGGGAAGATATAAGAAAGAATTTAGAAAAGATTGAGGATTGGCATGACAGAGATTTGGGCGAATTATTGAGGGAAGCTCAGAAAGTGTATGTAAGAAGGGAAGAGGAAAGTCAGAAGAGAGGCCAAAATTCTTGTGGCAGCTGTTAGAGAAGGACAGAGTAATGACAAAAGACGGTGGAATCCTAAGGAAAAACAGGCAGGAGCATTAAAGAAGGACAAACCGCAGGTAATGGAATGCTATTATTGTGGGAGAAAAGGACACATGAAAAGAAACTGTAAAAAAAAAAAAGAATACAAGATAATCGAGTGTTTAAAGATTAGGAGAGGGTCAGGGGCTCTATTTGCTGGGGACCCAAAAATCCAATGAGCCCTTAATAAAATTAAAGTTAGGTCTGCAGCAAGAAGAAATCGAGTTCCTTGTGAACTTGGAGGTCGAAATATCTACGGTCCGGAAATTACCATTAGGGTGTACAGAATCGAAAGAAAAGCTCCAAGTAATATGAGCAAAAGGGAACGCTTCAAGGTACCCCTTATTAAAAATGTAGAGATAGAGGTCCCAACTACATTTAAAATTGGAACTTTTTTTGGTACCTTAAACTAAATATGATCTATTAATAAGAAACCTAATAATTAAATTGGGAATTAATCTGGAAGTAAATAAAGATAAATTAAATGTAAAAATATGTGTTTTAACTACAGAACATGAGAATAAAATTAACCCAGAAGTCTGGTATACTCCAGACTCAGTAGGAAAGTTAAGTATTAAACCAATCACTGTTCTGATAGAAGACCCAGATAACCCAATTAGGGTTAGACAATACCCTATTTCACAGAAAGGTCGAGAGGGTTTACAACCTGTAATAAAAAGATTTAACCCAGGGGTTATTAGAACCCTGCAGGTCACCTCATAATATTTTAATATTGCCAGTTAGAAAACAAGTCAAAGGGGCCTTATCGACTGATATTAAATCAAACTTTTTAACTTAAATGGTAACTGCAGCTAGCTAAGATAACAGGAGCACTGTGTGGAATAGCTGTCATCTTATACATCTGTAGTCAAAACCCAGTACCGTGTATTATGGTTTCAGTTATACTGCTTGGTGTGGACCTGTGGCAAATGGTTAACGGTTTACCGTACATGAGAGCCTGACTATTGTCTAATTGGCATATTTTGTGGTGTGAGTGAGAGGAGTGACGGGCCTGTTTGTGTCACTGTCTGTGTGGTTTGCAGCCTGTTTGCAGCCGGCATCTCTGCCAGGTCTGCCAAGCGGGTGCAGAGTTCTGAGCCTCAGTTCTGTTCTCCCGCAAGGAAAACAAAGCGAGAGGTTATAGTTCAACATTATAAACGTAATTTGTCTTTGTGGTTGTTTAATGTGTGTGGGGGAAACTAAATAGGAACTTATGACTCATAAATATTAAGGAAGCTAAACCAGAGTTTTGGCAGTAGTTTTAGATACCGCACAAACACACTTTAAGGGAGACAGATCACCCTCTTCAGAACAGACAGGGGGGTCACATTCCAGTGGTCAGTGTCCATACTATTCTCAGTGTGTTCTTAAGCATATGGCAGACCTTGGAACAGAGTTACCTAAACTAAGTTTTAATTTCTGGTGTCCTATACATGGACCTGAGAATTTTTCATGTAAACCAATTTTTATTTTTAAATATTTTTACTGTGACCAGAACGTCTGGGTGCAGTTTGGAAACGATTTCTGGTGTAACCGATGTAAATTGCCGTCCGACTAAGACAGAATTGAACGCTCAGGCAAACTTAAACAGATATTCGGCGAGAATTTAGAAAGTTTAAAGAATCAGTGAGACTAGTGAAATTTATATGGTAAGGAGATAAATACAAACTCATCACTATGGTATGGGAGGAGATGTAAAACAAAGTAATAACTTAGCCCCTCAGTGTGGGGAGTGCACAAGCGCCTGTATCTCTCCAAACGGAGACAGGAGTTTTATCTTGAGAATTGCTTTGAATTCAGGTGCATCCACTGTAGGACAAGCACTTCCCTGCACCTCTTGCCTCGGGTATGGTATTACTGTTATCAGTTTAACTGGTACAGAAGAATGCCCAAAGCTGCCCTTTAAGCTGTGTAATAAAACACTAGAAAAATTAGCGAGGCGGAGTGGGGGGCAGAAGCTGCGGAGGAAAACCGAAGAGATAAAGAGCTCTTGTGGCGGCTTTACAGCAGGGGGGCCCCCGACACAAGGAGAAACAGGGACTCGGGGAGGCAGAGGCCCCCTTTAGATCTCTCAATACATAAAATCCACTCAGGGAGCCAAGTATTAGTAAAAACATGGAAAGAATCATCTCTAACGCCTCGATGGGAGGGTCCTTTTGTCATTTTTCTTACTACAGATACTGCTGTGAGGACAGTGGAAAAAGGATGGACCCATGCCAGCAGAATCAAGGGACCCTTATCTCCGGGGAAGTGGACTGTCACTCCAGTACCAAATTTGATGAAGTTAAGGTTTTCAAAGAGATAAATATAAGCCATTCTACTTTCAGATAAATGAATGGAAGAATTTGAAAGGTGGCTGCATACCTGCCCTAAGGACATCTACCTTCGAAGACAGCATCAGTGGACCGGGGTCCTAATTCCTCTAATACGATAGATTCTTGAGGAGAGACCACATGAAAATATTCTTGGAATATTTGAATTAGCTAGAGATATTATTAGAAATAAGGAGCATTATTTAAAACATGAAAGAGTACATAAGGATTTATTACAAATCTGTGTATGTCGAGATCTTTCATGTGATTATTGGGTTAAAGTGATTTGTGGCCAATGTAAAAGTTTATGTTTGAGGAATAGCGTAGATGTTATAGAAACCAAAGTATGTTTTAATTGTTGGCATCAGAATATGTATGAAACACTAGATCAACATTGGAATAAAGTTATGGAAATACAGTGGACCACCTCGGAAGGATGTCCTGTGGGAAACACTTGGGTGGTGAATAAATATGTCTTAGAAAGCAAAGAACATTATATTTTGTTATTTATTTGGTGGGAATTATCTAAACTAACAAGACAAGTGAGAGGAATTAGACAAACCAAAGTTTTAGAGCGATATTGTTCTAAAATAATATCCTTTGTTCCACCTGAAGACTTATATAAGTCAAATTTAGAAGAAATAATAGTACGCCGACTTGGTGGGCAATTTCAAGATCTTCACTTGCAGGGATCCACCAAAAAGGGCGGGCAAAGCTCTAAAAAGAGAAAAAAAAGCACTAGACTACTCCGAAGACTACCTGCTGCTGCCGAGAAGAGCTAATACCTCGTTGCTCCCTGCAAAGGAGTAGACGAAGGAGGCAGAGGGGTATTACAGTGAGGATCATGACGTGGGCCCTAAACCTAATATTTTTAATGGCAATTTCCTTGGCCGTGGATGCGGAACATCGGCCCTTTAAGTGGACTCTTGTGGATTTGGTAAACAGTAAACCCATTCAAAGTATTCAGACTGCTGGTGCTCCCAGCTTCGAGGTCCCCCTTTGTGTGTTAGCTCCTATATATCCCTGTTTAAACCTGATGGGCTTTTATTTTTGCCAGAGCTCAAATCCAGGAAAAAGTTACTGTAATGATCCATTTAATTATTATTGTGCCTACTGGGGTTGCTAAACAATTGCCTCTGAATGGAGTCCTGAGAACCCGGACCAGTTTTTAAGAGTAGGGTGGGGTCCCTATCCTTGTTCCCCACCCACACGTGACTGGTCGGGAGGAATTGTTACCGTAGGTAACTGTCAATATCTATACCTCAATGTCACCCAGCCTTCCCGAGGGGAATGGAAAATAGGGAAAACTTGGGGAGTTAGATAATATGAACCTGGCAAGGATAGAGGAGGCCTTATCCGAATAATAATGGAAGAACTTCCCCCTAATCCAGTAGTAGTAGGACCAAATAAAATATTTGCGAAAAGCAAAAACAAGCAGAACAAAAACCCTTGATAAAAACATTAAATGGGTCTTGCCAATTCCAGGGGCTTGGTGGGTATGTTCAAAAACAGAACTTACTCCGTCTTTGTTCAGATTCAAGAAGAAAGTGGGCATGTGTGAGATCAAGAGGTTAATTAAAGGTGACGATGAAGAAGGGTGGGGTAACTATAGTTTTCGATGAAGATTTCCCTCTAAGACCCTCAACAACCACCACCACAAAGCTCTGCGCAGGCGTGGAAGGGAGGAGACCTAATTTTAATACGAAGCGGGGAAAGGTCATGCATATGTATAGGCGTTTTGCATCGGCCAATGGATATGTATGGGAATATACTTTAAATACAGAGAACTAACTGCTTTGAGGTGCGAGCCATTGGCGGAGTGCAGACTCCCCGGCCGCCCAGCGCTGCTTTTGCTCACCTATTCCTACTCAATAAATTACTTTTAAATTTATTATTGGACTTTGAGTCAAATTTACTTATAACACTGCAGTGTCTGTCGCGGAGATTGAAGCAACTGGAGTAGCTGCAGCATCAGTCAAAGAGGTTGAAGCAACTGTAGCAGGTGCCAGGGTAACTCCAGCAGCAGATGGAGTGATGCTCCTAAGTAGTCTGACATGCATTAAAACTTGGCATACATTCAGAAGAACTAGCAGCATGATTATGCAATTTTGATTACCCCAAGAATATTCAAAATTCTCAAAAACTTTTGTATTTGGGAGAGGAAAACGGAACGAAGATGTTCCCCCTCCCAAAGGGAAAAAAACACTGGTATAATTGGTAAGAACATTCACCAGATAGCTCCCAAAATGCGGAGATGGAGCCGCTTCTGCTGTTTTGCTCTGTGTGCTGCCTGCCACCGCTGAATACAGGTACAAAATTGGTCTGACTACCCATCTTTTTATCGTACTGTTATAAGTGAATTTGACTCAAAGTCCAATAATAAATTTAAAAGTAATTTCTTGAGTAGGAATAGGTGAGCAAAAGCAGCGCTGGGAGGCCGGGGAGTCCCCGCTCCACCAAGGGCTCGCAAATCCCTTTTTATCTTGGCTCTTCTTGGGGGTTGCACCCTCTTTGCTGATAACAAAAATGCTTCAGTTGTCGCTGACGCCCTCCGGAGTCTCTGTTATCGTGGCAGTTTTCGGTTAGCATCTTTCACAATCTCCTGGATCTCTTCCTTAGTTGAGATACGAAGTTTCTTTTGTTTGCTACTTAGCACATCATGATGTGCCTGCAAATCCCTTTACTACATGCCTAATAAGTACATTTTGGGCTTAATCCTTGGTCAGTTAACAGGATGTTTGAGCACGATGACAACACTGCATAAGCTTTAAACCTTTAGCTAAATAACAGGGTACACCGATGCTATGGTAACCTACCATCGCTGTTTAATATTTCACAAATTGTATTGCTTGATTAGCAAATTCCCTTTATATGCCTATTACAGTACTAGCACCCATCACTCTATCTACCACACAGCAGAACAGTACCCCTAGCCCCAAACCAACACCTAGGGATGGTGAAAAATATAAACTGCTTTTTTAAATTTTCATTTTATCTTCATTCAAGGTCAGGAATTAATTGCTCAAGGCTGAAGCTGCCTGCAGCTTCGCCTCTTAAAGCGCCAACAATTCCCCGTTTTTGTACCACAAAGGTGTTGTTCACCATCTTCTGCAGGGCCCTTTGCAGACACGATAGCAAACAAGGCACTGATAGGAGGATCACCAAAATTATGAATAACACCTTTAATCCTGACTTTAATAGTGAAGAGACCCATCCTTGTATTTCCCAACTCCAAAAACCACTTGCTTAACCAATCATCACTATTTACCCTCAACTGTTTGACATTTTCCTTTAACCTTTTAATGGCCATATGAATTGATTCTGAGTGCTGTGATAAATTCATACAGCACATGCCATCAAATGCCTCACAACCATGGCCTTAAGCTAAAAGCAAAAAATCAATAGCAGCTCGATTTTACAAAGTGGCATGTCGAACTGAGTCGACATCTGTCAGCAAGCCTGATAGTGCCAAAGATGTAAGATTAGATTGTTTTGAAAGCCAACATCCTAATTTGTGTAGGTTTGTTAATGTGCTCTCTACTCCTACTCCAGGGGCTAGAATAGAGGCTGCAGCTATTTCCCCAGGATTCCAAAACTCTGCATTGGAATCAGAGTCATGCTCAAATGAGTGAGTGCTACGCTTCCTTCTTTACCAATTTTTGAACTTTCCCAAAATCATGGTAATATTAGGTGTCAACAGAGTTAAACAGCCCAAACTACAGGGACCTCCACGAATACGTGATGGTATGCCAGCCCACGCTCTGTCTCCACAGATAAAATACCTGGTGGTAGCTGTATTGGATTGTGAGTAGATTTAGAAATGTTTGGAGAAGTGTAACTACACCAAGCTGTTTTATTTCTAAAAGTGGAAACAGGGGCATTTACATTCCGGGCAGTGACTCTTGTGTTGCTTGTAGAGAAATTAAAAAAGACACAGAAGTCCATTGATACTGATTGATCCCCAGTGGGGGTCTCCAAGGGCCTCCGTTTGGAGAGATAATGTACTTGCAGCACTTTAAGCACTTAGCACGAACAAACAAGCAACAGCAATTAAAAAGTGAACAGGTGCTTGTGCACTCCCCACACTGAGGGGCTAAGTTATTACTTTGTTTTACATCTCCTCCCATACCACAGTGATGACTTTGTATTTATCTTTTTCCCATATAAGTTTCACTAGTCTCACTGATTGTTTAAACTTTCTAAATTCCTGTTTAGTTCTCGTTTCATTCCCATTTAGTTCCCATTTAGCTCCCCCTTACACATTAAACAGCCACAAAGACAAATTACGTTTATAACACTGAACTATAACCTCTCGCTTCGTTCGTCTCCAGCTGTTTCCCTCGCGGGAGAACAGAACCGTGAGTTAGAACTCTGCTAAAACCAGTCTTTATCAAGCTCTCAAATTTGATGTACAGCAAAAAAAAAAAAAAAGGAGAATTGCATGGGTTAGATAAACCAGTGTTGAGAACAGATAAGTCAACATCATGACTAGCAACTGTAAAACAGATATAATAATTAAAATTATAAATTTCCTCCAATACACTCCAGTCAAATCTGTAGTTATCTCAAACCCTTCAATCTCCACGTTGGCCCCAAAATGTACTGTCTTGGTTTAACTCCAGTGGGTACCACACATCCACTCACTGACTTCCCTGTCACAGTGGGATGGGGGAGAGAATCAGAAGGGTAAAAGTGTTGTCCTGTTTTTTAGCTGTAATAGAGCTGGGTTTCTTTTTCAGTAGCTAGAATTGTGCTGTGTTTTGCTTTCAGCCTGGGACTTGTTATGAGAGAGACACTGAGAACATACCAGTGTTTGCATTTTTTTCACTGGAAGTGAAGGACTTTGTGTTCTGTTAGTCCACAAGCACAAGATCTAAGGAGGTGAAGAATATTTAAAATAATAAACGTAATTGACAGTTAGATATGCCAATGGGATATTCCATAGCATATTGCGTCATGCCCAGTATATTAGTGAGGGGCTCTTCCTCTTTTAGCTCTCTGGCTTTTGCTCAGGCTCTTGTTCTTCCGGGATTGCGGTTTCAGTTCAGGATTGTCCCTCCTCCGGGATCGTTATCTGGGAATGGGCCGGGCTTGGTTGTCTGGTGGTGAGCAATTGCACTGTGTATCACTCATTTTCATATTTTATAACTGTTATTATCACTACTATTTTAATATCAGTATTATTTTAAGTTTTCTTTTATTTCAATTATTAAATTGTTCTTATCTCAACCTATGAGTCTCCTTACCCTTGCCCCCCAATTCTCCGCTATTCCCTGGGGGTGGGGAGGAATGGGAGAACAGCTGTGTTGGCTATTAGCCAAGTGCTAGCCCAGTGAAACCACCACAAGACTGAAAACTCATGAGTTCATATAAGACAGTTTAGCAAGAAAAAGGAAAAACAAAGAAAAGCAAAACCATGGAAAACAAGTGATGAATAATACCAACAATTGCTCACCACCAGACAACTGATGCCTAGCTGGTCCTCGAGCAATGGCCAACCCAGCAAACTCCTCCCCTAGGTTTTATTGCTGAGCTTGATGTCATATGGTATGGAATATCCCTTTGGTCAATTGAGGTCAGATGTCCCAGCTGGGTCCCTGTGTGAGCCGACACAGGCAGGATGCAGGAACAACCACAAAAACCATGGATAAAATGCAAAAAGCAAATTTATTCTCATTACCTCGTGAACCGGAGGGTCTCCACAGCAGCACCCGGGGCAGAGGCACGTAAGCGGGAACGCAGGCACCGCAGAGCTTGGTCCTTGCTAGAGTGAGAGAGAGAGATTCCAAACCTGCCTCTCTTGCCTGTATATTAAGGATTTCTTTACAGGCAGTAGTTTTTCATTGTGCTTTGATCTTTCTCACAGCAGGGCAGGAATCTCAGGCATGTCTAGGGTGCCCTGGAGTCTATCACAGGCCTGTGTTATCTAAATGCAGATGTTCTACTTGTCAAGCACTAAACAACAATTAGCAGTGTGATGTATTTTTCGGCACCCCAGCTGCAAGTCCCTTGAGCGTGTTTACAGTCCTCCCCCCCCCTCGCTCAAGAGACCTTCCACTGGGGTTGGTGGTGCTGGAAGTATCCTTTTGGGCTTGCAGGGTGTATCACAGACTAATTTACAGTGGCACATAAAGACTGCATATAGGAAATGAATTAACATGTGTGTACAATAGCATTTTCAGTTGAGTGTTTCACTAATCCTGTCAGGGAATTAAACCAGTCAACCAGCCAGGCACTATCAGTAGGTTGTGTCATTTGATGCATGTAGTTTTGGAGCCGTCGAATGGCGTTGTTTGTGTTGGTTGGTTCCTCAGTTATGTTGAAACAGCACGTGTCTTCAAAATTAAGGCAGCGTTTATGGTGTCAAAGGAGGAAACAGTCCACCATCAAGCAACTTAGTAGCATTCATTGGTGTACAGCTGTTACCTACTCTGAAGAAAAAAGTAATTAAAAAAAAGCATTAGTATCAAAACCACTTAGCATAGTATAATTCTATAATATAGCTACTAGGGTCGGTATGCCAATAAGACACATTGTCAAAAGATCTGGAACTGTGACTCTTCTATTAACTCGTTCCAAGGGGGAGCTTCCTCCACAGGAGATACAGGGATATCTCCAAGGGGGAGAGCTTCCCCCAGGGTGGGCACATGATTAAATGATACAGTTCCTAGAAGAGTGGTGTCTGGAGTGTTTACATGTGTTTTTCCTGGTAGAAATTGTTGCTATAAATAATGTTTCCATTTCCAATGTGTGGTTGCCTGAGGTACCCTGGCAATCATCAGTGACCCACCCATTGTTAGGTATGGGCGTGTGTACAGTCATGCTATTTTGGCCTGTGATTCTTTCAGTTTCTTGTAGTCCCCAAACTACAGCTGAAATTTGTTTTTCCATTGGGATATAATGTATAGTGGAGCCTTGTAATGCTTTGGACCAAAATCCTGCAAGTTTTTTCTGATTTTTTGTCCCAGTCATCTGGCACAATCCCCATGAGGCTGTATCATCTCGAATTGTTACTGCTAGGTCAAAAAGATAACCTCGCCTAGGAATACATAATAGCACATACCCAATCAGTGCATTTTTGCAGGCATCAAAGGCTTCTTGTTGGTTGGTCCACTGCCAAACAACTTTTTTCCTAATTAATTTTTGCAAAGGGTGCATTAATGCTGCCAGATGTGAGATGAAAGTTTTCCAATACCCTAAGAGTCCCAAAAATTGTACAACAGTACTAGGGCCCTGTATTTTCTGTGGATTAATTGCCCAGCACCGATCTTGCAAATGTGATTTCAGCAATTCAGCAGCCACTTCAATTTTTTGTTGTAACTCTGCCATAATCAATAGATTATCAATATAATCATAAACAGTAAGGGTACCTGACCATAGTGCAACATCAGCTGCTGTCATTTGATGGTAAATGGAGGGACTGTGTGTGTATCCCTGAGGCAATACTTGGAAAGGACATTGATTTTGTTGCCAGGTAAAGGCAAACTGGTCCTGGCTTTCTGAAGCAATGGCTATCGAAAAGAAAGCATTAGCAAGATCTATCACCACCTTCCAGGGCTGTACATTTTTGCTGATTTTTTCTGTCAGAGTAACCATGTCTGGTACCATGACTGCAAGTGGAGGGTCACTGTGGTAGTTTGGGTGGATTCACCCCTTTGGCTTGCAGCTTGCAGCTAAACACAGCCTGCTCTATCACCCTCCCCCTCCCTCGCCCAGGGAGTAGGGGAGAGAATTGGAAAGAAAAGGGCAAGGAAACTCACAGGTTGAGTTAAAAACTATTTACTAATTAAAATGAAATGATAATGATAACAACAGTGATAACAGAATTATACAAATGAGTGATACACAGTGCTCACCGCCCGCTGACTGATGCCCGGCCTGTGCCGGCTAACGATCCCGGAGGAGAGACAGTCCCAAAACTGAAACCCTGGAAGAACGAGCCTGAGCGATCTCCGAGAGAATACCCCGTCTTCCAGTTAATAACCCTGGTTACTATACTGACATGACATGATATGATCTGGAATATTTCATTGGCACATCCAAATGCCAGTTCTGGGCTTTGCTATTCACTGCGCTTCTCCCTCCCAGTCCTAATGCAGCTGTGAACAGCCAAACACGGTGGCCTTGAGCTCCAGCAGCAACTAATAACACCAGCACTGTTATCAATGTTCTTCTCATAATAAGTCTGAACTGAAACACTGAAACTAAAATACAGGTATTCTAATTACTAAAAAGAAAATTAACTCTATCCTAGCAAAACCAGGACAGTGACTTTATTCAGTTCTCTATTCTCTACAGTCACCCTCCAAGTGCCATCTGGTTTTTGAACAGGCCAAATAGGATTATTAAAAACAGTCACAGTTTCTCTATCGATTCCCACTTGTTGAAGTGCCCGAATGGTCTGATTGATTTCCTTGTCCCCCCCTGGAATGTGATTTTGTTTTACAGTTACCACCTTGGCAGGCACAGGCAGAATAACAGGATCCCACTGCGGGAATCCACACAAGACAGTTACAGATTGAGTAGCAAAGCCTGCTTGCAAAGTTACAAAGCAGAAGCAACTATTTAAAGTTTCAACTGTTGTCCTGCCAGCATATCAATACCCAAGATGTATTCCTTAATTGGGGCAATTAACACTGTCCTGGTAAATGGCATTTCCTATTGTTAGGGTAACCAGCTCGGAGGGCAGGAAACAGATTTTCCCCCAATCCACAGATCTGTGATGTAGCTTCTGTACCTTTAATATCACTGTGCAATACAGTAACCACAGCTCCAGTATCCACCAGAGCCACTACATGTAAAATCCCCCAAAACACCACTGTATAATTAGAGGTACATAAGGGCGTCGGTCCCCCCCACAGTAAGAGGCTACAGTGGCAGCAATTTTGGGGGATCTGCCAAACCTTCATTTCTGCTGGTTTGGCATTTGCCAGGTAGTGTCTTTCATTGCGGTGACAGGCAGGGTGGAGTGTGGGGGTGGAGTTGGTGGTGGGGCTGGGGGTGGTCGGCTTTTTTGCATAAGTGCTAATTTTTGCCATCGGTAAAATATTTCTGATACTGTGATCCCACCTATTTCTGATTGTGGGGTACCAGTTTGTACAAGACCATTCCACATTTGTTTCCTCACTACCCATGCTGTAACTCCTTTTGGTTTTGCCGGCTTTCCTTTATTCACCACTTGGACAGATGGCCCCAAAATTACAGCCCAAATTTCCTTTAACTCTTTTGGCTCTTTAACTCTTAACTCTTTTAACTCAGCATCTGTGATATGCACTCCCCTGTCTGCTTGTTCCTGCTGCATCATTTGTATAAGTGGTCGTGCTTCCACCACCTCCCTGCCTTTTAAGTCCATATCAAATTCAAACTCAATCTCAGAGTCCAAGGATTCACTCTGAATATTCCCGTCCCATTTCTCAGGATCCCAAGACCATTTCATATTGAGGGCACAAACTTGGGAACTCAAAACCTTACTTTTTCCATATTTATCCCTTTGTTCATTAGTGATACGCGCTACCAACTGCTCTACATTATCTTGTAGCTCATAACATCGCTCTGCTTGAAGAGTAATTACTTCTTGTGCAATCGCTTTTGCATCTTGTAAAGCCCCGACTTCCTTTTCCAAGTCTCTCACTGCAACATTTTCACGGTGGAAAGCTCTAAGGCTGGTAGCCAACAACCATCCCAGTCTCCCCGCTAATTTGCGAGAAGAACCCAATGCGGCTTTCCATGGCAATCCGTGCATAGCTGTTTCAATTGCCTGGGGGGTAACAACCTCCCCATCGTCTATTTCAGGCCATGCTTCCAGCAGAGCCAATTCAGCCCAGCCCTCAATACTGGGCCACCCCGGAATGTGGGGAGTCACCAACATGGCCTCCCCAGTCCCCGACTTCTTTATCAGCCACGGCATGGCTGTTCCTGGATCCTGCCGACTATGCCAAATGTGTGAGCTGACACAGGCAGGACGCAGGAACAACCACAAAACCCATGGATAAAACGCAAAAAGTAAATTTATTCTCGTTACCTCGCGAACCGGGGGGTCTCCGCAGCGGCACCCAGGGCAGAGGCACGTAAGCGGGACCGCAGGCACCGCGGAGCTCGGTCCTTGCTAGAGTGAGAGAGAGATTCCAAACCTGCTGCTTTCACCTGTATATATGGGGGATTTTTCCCAGGCAGGAGTTTTCCATTGTGCTTTGATCTTTCCTCACAGCAGGGCAGGAATCCCAGGCATGTTCAGGGTGCCCCTGAGTCTGTCCCAGGCCTGTGTTATCTAAATGCAGATGTTCTACTTGTCAAGCACTAAACAACAATTAGCAGTGTGATGTATTTTTCGACACCCCAGCTGCAAATCCCTTGAGCATGTTTACAGTCCTCCTCGCCAATCTTATGTTATATTCCCACAGTCCCGTTCAAACTTCTTGTGTACCCCCACTACTCACTGGTGAGGCAGCATGAGAAGCAGAAAAGGACTTGATGCTATGTAAGCACTGCTCAGCAATAACTAAAACATCCCTGTATTAACTTTTTTTTTATCACAAAACTAAAACATAGCACCATACTAGCTACTATGAAGAAAAATTAACTCTATCCCAGCCAAAACCAGTACAAACTCGTACTACGGGAGCCCAGAACTGAACAGAGTACTCCAGGTATGGCCTCAACAGTGTAGAATAAAGGGGAAGGATCACCTCCCTTGACCTGCTGGCAACACTCGTCCTCATGCAGCCCAGAATACCATTAGCTTTCTTTGCTGCAAGGGCAGATTGCTGTTTCATGTTCAACTCGATGTCTACTAGATACCCTACTACATCTCTGCAGAGCTGCATTCCAGCTGGTCAGCCCTCAGCCTGTACTGGTGTCTGGGGTTGTTCCCCTAAAGATGCAGGGCGTGATACTTCTTGTTGAACCCTCTCACCCTCCTCCCTCCCTTGCCCAGGGAGTAGGGGAGAGAATTGGAAGGAAAAGGGCAAGGAGACTCACGTGTTGAGAGAAAAACATTTTCTTAAATGAAATAAAATGATCATGATAACAACAGTGATAACAGAATTATACAAATGAGTGATGCATAGTGCAATTGCTCACCACCCGCCAACCAATGCCCAGCCTGTGCCAGCCAGGGATCCCAGAACAGAGACAGTCCCGAAACTGCAACCCCAGAAGAGCGAGCCCGAGCGATCCCCAAGAAAATATCCCCGATTTCCGATCAACTCTGATTAATATATTGAACATGACATGATATGATATGGAATATCTCATTGGCACATCCAAATGCCAATTTGAGGTTTTGCTATTTACTATGCTTCTCCCCTCCCAGTCCTTTCCACTTGCAAACTAAGCAAACACAATGGCCTTGAGCTTCAGCAGCAATTAATAACATTGGTACTTTATCAACATTCTTCTCATAACAGGTCTTACACTGAAACTAAAACACAGCTATTCTAGCTACTAAGAAGAAAATTAACTCTATCTTAGCAAAACTAGGACAGTATCCACCCCTTATTCCATACCATTTAGGTCATGCTCAGGTTTCAATGTATATATATACACTTATACACACAAATATAATTCCCTTAGTTTAAGGGTCATTTTCTTCAGAATGTCTATTGTGTTCATTTAGTCCATAATTTTGGGTTCCATCTGTGTGGTGGTTTTACCACATGTGATAGTTTAACTTAGCAGGCAGCCAAACAAGACACAGCCACTCGCAGCCTCCCCATCTTCCCCACCCCTTTCCCTCCCCACCCAGGGGATCAGGAAGAGAATTGGAGGGGTAAAAGTAAGAAGACTTGTAGGTTGAGATAAGAACAATTTAATAGTTAGAGTAAAAATAAAATTAAAATAATAAGAATAATAAGAGTAATAATGATAACAACTATATATATGTATGAGTGATGCAGAGTACAATTGCTCACCACCAACTGATAACGATCCTGGAGGAGTGAAAAGGAACCCTAGGAGGATGAAGAAAGATTTCAAGACCTTGGGACGACTACTGAAAGGGTCTGGGGCACAAGTGATTTTCTCTTCTGCCCTTCCACTCTCGGGTTCTGATGTGGGTTGCAATGGCAGAATTCAGGCCATAAACAACTGGCTACAGGACTGGTGCTACAGGCAGGGTTTTGGGTTCTTTGATAATGGCTGGTTTTATAAGACACCAGTCCAGACAGTGATTTGTGGGGAAGATTTATCTCGCAGGGGCAAAAGGAGGCTGGGGCAGGAATTGGCAGGGCTCATTTGGAGAGCTTTAAACTAGATGGGAAGGGGGAAGGGGTCACGGCTGGGCTTGTGCCAGTGGGGCAGCACTCCAGAACTGATGAAGGCCGGGAGGCCTCCCACCCCCCCAGGCTGAAACTGGTGAACTCGACTCGCTCCCTGAAATGCCTGTACACCAATGCACGCAGCGTGGGGAACAAGCAGGAGGAGTTAGAAACCCGTGTTCGGTCAGGGGATTATGATCTGGTGGCAGGAGGGGAGTAACGCTGGATCTCATCCTCACTAACAAGGAGGGTCTGGTTGAGGCTGTGAAGGTTGAGGACTGCCTGGGCTGCAGTGACCATGAGATGGTGAAGTTCAGGATCTCATGTGGCATAAGCAGAATTACAAGTAAAATTGCAACCCTGGACTTCAGGAGGGCCAACTCTGGCCTTTTCAAGCAATTGCTAGGGGAAATCCCATGGGAAAGGGTACTTGAAGGCAAAGGGGCCCAAGATAGCTGGTTAACATTCAGGGACTGCTTTTTCCAAGCTCAAGATCAGAGCATCCCGATATGTAGGAAGTCAGGGAAGGGAGCCAGGAGACCTGCTTGGTTAAACAGGGAACTGCTGGGCAAACTCAAGTGGAAGAGGAGAGTTTACAGATCGTGGAAGGAGGGGCTGGCTACTTGGGAGGAATATAAGGATATTGTCAGAGGATGTAGGGAGGCAACTAGGAAAGCCAAGGCCACCTTAGAATTAGATCTTGCCAGAGGGGTCAAGGACAGCAGGAAGAGCTTCTTCAAATATATAGCAGATAAAGCCAACGTTAGAGGCAATGTAGGCCCACTGATGAATGAGGTGGGTACCCTGGTGACAGAGGATACAGAGAAGGCAGAGTTACTGAATGCCTTCTTTGTCTCTGTCTACTCTGCCGGAAGCTGTCTTGAGGAGCCCCAGACACCTGAGACCCCAGAAGGAGACAGGACAATGGAGGAGTTTGCCTTGGTTGATGAGGACTGGGTCAGGGACCAATTAAGCAATCTGGACATCCATAAATCTATGGGTCCAGATGGGATGCACCCACGGGTGTTGAAGGAGCTGGCTGAAGTCATTGCTAGACCACTCTCCATCATCTTTGCTAAGTCGTGGGGAACTGGAGGAAAGCAAATGTCACTCCAGTCTTCAAAAAGGGCAAGAAGGAGGACCCGGGTAACTACAGACCGGTCAGCCTCACCTCCATCCCTGGGAAGGTGATGGAACGACTTATCCTTGGTGCCATCTCTAGGCATATCAAGGATAAGAGGGTCATTAGGGGCAGTCAGCACGGCTTCACCAAGGGAAAGTCGTGCTTGACCAACCTTCTAGACTTTTATGAAAACACGACCAGGTGGCTAGATGATGGCAGAGCAGTGGATGTGGTCTATCTTGATTTCAGCAAAGCATTTGACACGGTCTCCCACAGCATCCTCGCTGATAAATTGAGGAAGTGTAGACTGGATGATCAGGTAGTGAGATGGACTGTGAACTGGCTGGTGGGAAGAAGCCAGAGAGTGGTGGTCAATGGGGCAGAGTCTAGTTGGAGACCTGTGTCTAGTGGAGTCCCTCAGGGGTCGGTACTGGGTCCAGTACTGTTCAACATATTCATCAACGACCTGGATGAGGGAACAGAGGGCACTGGCAGCATGTTTGCTGATGACACAAAGTGGCTGACACAGCACAGGGTTGTGCTGCCATCCAGAGAGACCTGGACAGGCTGGAGAGCTGGGCAGGGAAAAACTTGATGAAATATAATAAGGGCAAGTGTAGGGTGTTGCACCTGGGCAGGAACAACCCCAGGTTCCAGTATAGGTTGGGAAATGATCTCCTAGAGAGCAGTGAAGGGGAAAGGGATCTGGGAGTCCTGGTGGACAGCAGGATGACCATGAGCCAGCACTGTGCCCTTGTGGCCAGGAAGGCCAATGGCATCCTGGGGTGCATTAGAAGGGGTGTGGTTAGTAGGTCAAGAGAGGTTCTTCTTCCCCTTTACTCTGCCCTGGTGAGGCCACATCTGGAATATTGTGTCCATTTCTGGGCCCCACAGTTCAAGAAGGACAGGGAGCTGCTTGAGAGAGTCCAGCACAGAGCCACCAAGATGATTAAGGGAGTGGAGCATCTCCCTTATGAGGAAAGGCTGAGGGAGCTGGGCCTCTTTAGCTTGGAGAAGAGGAGGCTGAGGGGGGACCTTATTGATGTTTATAAAGGGTGAATGTGAGGAGGATGGGGCCAGGCTCTTCACAGTGATGTCCAATGATAGGACAAGGGGCAGTGGGTATAAGCTGGAACACAGGAGGTTCCGCTTAAATTTGAGAAAGAACTTCTTTACTGTGAGGGTAACAGAGCACTGGAACAGGCTGCCCAGGGAGGTTGTGGAGTCTCCTTCTCTGGAGACATTCAAGACCTGCCTGGATGCCTTCCTGTGTGAACTCATCTAGGTGTTCCTGCTCCGGCAGGGGGATTGGACTAGTTGATCTTTCGAGGTCCCTTCCAATCCCTGACATTCTGTGATTCTGTGATTCTGTGAACCCCGAACCTGAAATCGCAATCCTGGAAAAACGAGTCAGAGCGATTTCAGAGAGAATCCCCTCACTTTCCGTTCAACCCAGGTTAATATACTAAACATGACGTGATATGATATGGAATATCTTATTGGCAAATCCAACTGTCATTTCTGGTTTTTGCTAACTACTACACTTTTCTTCTCCACTCCCCCCTTCCAGTCCTCTCTTCTTGGAAACTGCCCAAGCACAGTGTCCTTGTAGTTATCAACATTGTTCTCATAACAATCCTCACTGAAACCAAAACACAGCACTATTCTAGCTACTAAGAAGAAAATTAACCCTATCCTAGGAAAAACCAGGACACCACAGTACAACCACGTGGTCCTGCACTTACTTCCCCCACCTGATGAGATGGGAAGGGAATCACAACAAAGGGGGCAAGGGATTAGGATGAAAGACAAGGATGGCTCACTCACCAGTTATGATCACAGGCAAAACAGACTCAACTTGGGGAAGAAAAATCAATTAGTTGCCATTCATCTGAGTAGGGCAGTGAGACATAACAACCACATCTTAAGACACCTTCCCCCCACCCCTCCCTTCTTCCCAGACTCAAAATCACTTTGCTCCTGATTTCTCTACTTTCTCCCCACCCAGCAGCACAGAGGGCAGGGAATGGGGGTTTCAGTCTGTTCACCTGTTCACCTATTGTTTTGCTATATATTTTGTCAATTAATGGGGGTCGACAGAAAGCACACCAGCACCAATCAAAAGAGCAAGTGTATTTTACTGATTATCTTAAAACAATACAGAAATGAAATAATGCAGTGAGCAATCAGAATAAGCTAAGCATATTGCTAAGCAACAACACAAGGTTAGGCAATGCATCTAATCGTTACTATATAAAGTTAGTGATAGTGATTAAGAAAGATACATCACCAATCGCCCTATTTACCATTGTAATAGGCATATAAAGGGAATTTGCTAATCAAGCAAGACAATTTGTGAAATATTAAACAGCGATGGTAGGTTACCATAGCATCGGTGTACCCTGTTATTTAGCTAAAGGTTTAAAGCTTATGCAGTGTTGTCATTGTGCTCAAACATCCTGTTAACTGACCAAGGATTAAGCCCAAAATGTACTTATTAGGCATGTAGTAAAGGGATTTGCAGGCACATCATGATGTGCTAAGTAGCAAACAAAAGAAACTTCGGATCTCAACTAAGGAAGAGATCCAGGAGATTGTGAAAGATACTAACCGAAAACTGCCACGATAACGGAGACTCCGGAGGGCGTCCATGACAACTGAAGCATTTTTGTTATCAGCAAAGAGGGTGCAACCCCCAAGAAGAGCCAAGATAAAAAGGGACTGCTGTGCCTATCTAATTTGCGAGTCCTTGGTGGAGCGGAGACTCCCCAGCCGCCCAGCGCTGCTTTTGCTCACCTATTCCTACTCAATAAATTACCTTTAAATTTATTATTGGACTTTGAGTCAAATTTACTTATAACACCACCATCTAGACCTGCAGTTGCTGGGGTGCCCTGGAGCAGAGAGGGTTTGGGGAACCTCTCCCAGCAATTAGGAAGTCCTGCGTGGTGCGTCCACCCACAGATGAGGCCACCAAAGAATCGCTGCACAGGGGTCCAACTTTATAGGGCTTACTTATCAAACTCTGCAAGTCAGGATAACTTGCATTTTCCTTTGTGCGGAAATATCTGGTGGGCAAGTTTCACTTCACACGGGCACATCCCGGATTTTGCCAGGATCCAAGATATGTCCGAGAAGCTGCTATTTTGGTATTCTGCATCTGTCTTTGAATTGTAGGAGTAAAAGTCTCAGTCTTATTTCATGCTGATGTGATACAGGCTGGGAAAAGTATCTCCCAGTCACATTTCATGCTACTGTGGTACTGGTTGGGAAGTTCACTCAAAAGTCAACTTCAATTTAAGGCTTATAATTTAAGCCTTTGTATATCACCTCTGCTGCTCTTCCTGGCATGAAAGTCCAGGAACAAGATGTTCCAAAGCAAGCTTCCCATGGAGTCACAGACCTCTTTGGGCTCAGCTCCTGGCTCTGGCATTGGGACCTCCAGAGGCTGCAGACGGGCCTCCGGTTCAGCACACATCCTCCCCCACCAGCTCTGGGGGTCCACCCCTGCTCTGGCATTGAGTGACTCAGGGTCTCAATTTCAGTCACGCTTGCCCTTGGGCTTAGCTTTTGTGCTCCAGCGTGGAGTCCTCCACAGCCTACACATGGGTATCTGCTACACCGTTGAACTTCCATGGGCTTCAGGAGACTTCCTTTACCTTTTCCTACTCCATGTGGTTGAACTGGGCATCTGAGGTTCTCTGTCGTCCTCCTCTTCCTCCTTCCTCCTGGCAACAAAGCTCTCCCTTTGTTTAGGCCGATGGTTTTCTTTTGTTCAGGTCAATGGCTTCTCCTCCAGGTTATCTCCACCTTCCTCTTTGCAAGACAATCCTTCTCCTCACAAATATGGATTCACAGAAGCATTTATCTATTGCTACTTGGCTCATCCTGGGCTGGGAGGGGTAATACTTGGAGCCAGGGGAGCTTTCTAAGCTTATCACAATGTGGCCCCTTCCCCCACTACCAAAAACGTGCCCCACCCCAACCCCCCCCTCCCCCCGCCCCAACACACACACAAACCCAACACAATCTTTCATGACAGTCTGTCAAGGTAGGAGAAATTATGTAGAATTTGCACAGACAATGGAGTAGGTAAAATTGGACACAGCAGGAGGATGATGTGTAGTCCCTTTTGCATGCTAAATCTGGAGCTTATTCTTGGTGAATCTGGTGCAGTCCACGCCCAGGGTCTGCAGGTTGAAGATGTTGATCTTGTAATAAATGACCAAGCTTTGTAATCAAGGTAGGTTTAGTTTTATTTGTGAGGACAAAGTCAATAAAGCAAAAGCACAGCGCTGGGTGCTTGACCCAAGTCAGAGGCACACCGGGAAAGTCACGTTATCCCTGTGAAAGATGGGGGAGAGTGTTGTTGGCTTTCGCCATAATAATTCTTTATTTTTTTTTCTGACATATGAGGAATTTGATGAAGAGGCCTAAAATGACCAATCCTGGGGGAACAAAGCGGGGAAGTTGAGGAACTGTGGAGATATAAACACCACTACATCCACCATCTGGAGAGAACCAAACTGGTGGTCTGGAGGTCAGATAACCCCTTCACCAGGGGTGAAGAGGTTGCTCTGAAGAAAACTGTGGGCCTTCCTGCCAAGGACCTTTCCCACAACCACCGGGCAGTAGTGCACATGCACGAAAAGTTAAGATTTTATCTTAATAAGACCCCCCAAAGTAATTAGGATAACCCTGCCCCTTTTTAAAACTAATTATAATAACCCAACCTTAAAATGAATATGTATGTGACTAATGCCATCGTAAATGTATATAAAAGGGATAACGTGACTTTCCCGGTGTGCCTCTGACTTGGGTCAAGCACCCAGCGCTGTGCTTTTGCTTTACTGACTTTGTTCTCACAAATAAAACTAAACCTACCTTGATTACAAGGCTTGGTCATTTATTACAATTTGGGGGCTCGTCCGGGATCCAGCACTTGGTTCCAGTGTGTTCTAGGACCCTGAGCGGGAGGCGCCCTACCGATTTCGGTAGCCCGCTGAGCTTCCCTGGGTCGCTGGGACTTCAAGCTGACAAATCCCGTGGGAGAGGAGGACTCATAAAGCAAAAGGGGATAAGGAGCTCCCCGGGAAAACCGCGGTCGCCCATAATTCTTGTGCACGAAGATCCAAGCAAGAAAACGAGACCGTAAGTATTTCTTGGTTGGGCAGGGTTTGGGGCTTGATTGCTGTGTGTGTGTGAGACTCGGACCGGACAGTCCGGATTTGGGAAGCGAGTGTGGAGTCTTTCTAACCACGGTTCCAATCTCCAGCGAGGGAATTGGCTGGTGAAGAGACAAAGAGCTAGAGAGTGAGCGAAAGACAGCCCCAGGGAAAGAAGAGGGGGGGGGCCTGAACCCAGAGATAAGGAGGGGGCTTGAAAGACAGCCCCAGTGAAAGAAGGGGCTTGATTGCTAGGTGAGCGGAAGACAAGATAGCCCTGGGAAAAATGGGACAATGGGCAAGCAAAAAGGGCCCCAGGAAACCCAGGAAGAAGGGGAGCGAAAAGCAGCCAGCAGATATACCCAAGGACAGTCCCCTGGGGTTAAAATTAGCCAATTGGGACTATGATATGGATGCCAAAAGTAAAGATAAAATTAAGATGATTCAATATTGTATGGTAGAATGGACAAAGGAGAAAATAAGACCCGACCATTTATATTGGCCAAGATACGGGTCTTTTGAAGGCTGGATATGCCAAGCTTTAAACCTCTATGTGAATTCTAGGGAACCCTTTAATCCTGAGGAGAGCGAATATGCCTCCTGTTGGAAAGGAGAAATCTGGCCGAAGGGAGTGCACACCTTTAAAGTATCAGAAATCTCCACAAATAAAAAGGAAAAGCTGTGGGACCCCCTTGAAAATCTGCCTCCTCCGTATCACCATCCCCCAATTGTCCCATCCTCCCCTGGGAACAGACCGACAATTAACACTAGAGGAAGGTCTGATAAGTCCCAAAGGTTAATTGATGACGCATCTCCTATTTCCTCTCCAAGAGCCAGAAAGAGATCTTCCTCCAAAACAATGAAAATAAAGGAAAAAGATGAGGATATAAAAGAATCCCCTGAATTAAAAGGATCCCCTGAATTAAGTTTATTTCCTTTAAGGGAAGTGCCTATGGGGGGAGCACAAGGTGGAATAGGATTTGTCAACGTTCCTCTAACTTCTACTGAAGTTAGGAATTTTAAAAGGAACTGAAAGGATTGCTGGAGGACCCTATGGGCTTATCTGAGCAGTTCGATCAATTCCTGGTGTGGTGGGTTGACCCTGGCTAGATGCTGGGTGCCCACCAAAGCCCACTCTATCACCCCCCTCCTCAGCAAGATGGGGAGGGGAGAAAATAAGATGGAACACAAAAAAACAAACTCGTGGATCGAGACAAAAGCAGTTTAATAGAAGCAAAACAAAGCTGCACACGCAGAAGCAAAAGAACAAAATATTTACTCTCTACTTCCCATCAGCAGGCGATGTCTGGCCACTTCCCGGGAAGCAGGGCTTCATACGTGGTGCGGTTCCCGGAGGACAAAACGGAAGTAACGAATGCCCCCACTTCCCCCTCTGTTCTCCTTGCTTTATTTCTGAGCATACGTCATATGGTATGGAATATCCCTTTGGTCCGTTTGGGTCAGCTGTCCTGGCTGTGTCCCCTCCCAAGACCTTCCCCACCCCCAGCCTACTGGGGGAAATGTTGGAGAGCCAGCCTTGGTGCTGTGCTAGCACTGCTCAGCAGTAACCAAAACACTGCTGTGTTATCAACACCCCTCGAGCCACCAAATACAAAACACAGCACTCTGAGGGCTGCCACGGGGAAAATCAACTCCATCCCAGCCAGACCCACTACAATCTCCACCCCTTATTCCATACCATTTGCGTCATGCTCAGGTCCCACATAATTTATACCCAGCATACAGGTTTATACATTCTTATTAGCTCTGCCCCCCTGTTCTTTATCAGATAGATATCCCATGGGTTTCCTCCATTCCTCCAAATGTTCACAAACAGGCTTTGACTTGGACCTCTTCTGTTCAAGATAGATGTTCAAGACAAGAGGAGCAGCATGTTTGATTGTTGGGCGCCAACACCGTTCAGGTCATCATTGCGAATATTTGTCAGCTTAGGTCATTCCTGCTACATTCCTCCCTGTAACATACAACTCACATCACAGATTAGTTCCCCCCCACTCAAGGTTAAATCTCCTTGAGGCAAGTACCAGATCTCCCCATCTTTCCACATTACCTACCAAGTACACCCAGGCCCTTGGGCAAAGACGATCCCATGAGTGGGTTTGCCTTTTCCCATGGGAGGGGCAATCCACACCACCTTTCCAAATCACTTTTCTAAGCGCTTGATTTGGGTCATCATTGCACTTGTCTGGTTCCTTTCTGTGTTAAACTCACTCTCCATCAGTTCAGGTCACTCATGCTACATTCCTTCCTGTAACATACAACTCACATCACAGATTAGTTTTCCCCCAAGGTTAAATCTCCTTGAGGCACACACTGGGTCTCCCCATCCTTCCCCATTACCCACCAAGTACACCCAGGCCCTTGGGCGAAAACAATCCCACAAATGGGTTTGCCTTTTCCCATGGGAGGAGCAATCCATGCCGCCTTCCCCAGCCACTTCCCTGTGTGCACTACAGGGACCTTATCTCCTCCCACAGTATGTAGGGGTTTTGTTTGTGCAGGCCCAGGATGGTTAGCAGATCCTCTGGTATTAACCAGCCAAGTGGCTTCCATTAAATTTACATCCCAGTGCTTCCATCCCCCATTGTCCAATGCCCTCAACATCGTCTTTAACAGTCCATTGTATCTGTCAGTCTTTCCAGAGGCTTGTGTGTGACAGGGGATGTGGTGCACCCACTCAATGCCACGTTTCTTTGCCCAGGAGTTTATGAGGTTATTTCGAAAATGACTCCCATTGTCCGATTCAATTCTTTCTGGGGTACCATGTCGCCACAAAATTTGTCTTTCAAGGCCTAAGATGGTGTTTGGGGCAGTGGCATGGTTTACAGGGTATGTTTCTAGCCAACCAGTAGCTGCTTCCACCATGGTGAGTATGTAGCGCTTGCCTTGGCGTGTTCGTGGCAGCGGTCCAATATAGTCTATTTGCCAGGCCTCGCCATATCGAAAGCCCAGCCACCGCCCTCTGTTCCAGGGAGATTTTACTCGTGTGGCTCGCTTGATTGCAGCACTTGTTTCACATTCATGAGTGACCTGTGTGATGGCTTCCATGGTCAGGTCCACCCCTCGATCACGAGCCCATCGATATGTTGCATCTCTCTCTAGATGTCCCGATGTTTCATGGGCCCATCGAGCTACAAATAGCTCACCTTTACGCTCCCAGTCCAAGTCCATGGGAGCTACTTCAATTTTGGCAGCCTTGTTTACATGTTAATTGTTTTGATGTTCTTCTGTGGCATGGTTTTTGGGTATGTGAGCGTCTTGGTGACGTACCTTTACAGTCATGTTTCCTACTTGAGCAGCAATGTCCTGCCACAATGCAGCAGACCAGATGGGTTTACCCCTGCGCTGCCAATTGGTCTTCTTCCTACTGCAGCCACCCCCACAGGGCATTAGCCACCATCCAGGAGTCAGTGTAGAGATAGAGTACTGGCCACTTTTCTCGTTCAGCAATCTTTAGGGCTAGTTGGATGGCTTTTACTTCTGCAAACTGACTTGACTCGCCTTCTCCTTCAGTGGCCTCGATGACTTGTCGTGTGGGACTCCACACAGCAGCTTTCCACTTCTGATGGTTTCCTACTACACGACAGGATCCATCAGTAAACAAAGCATAACGCCTTTCATCTTCTGGTAACTCATTATACGGTGGTGCCTCTTGAGCACGAACCACCTCCTCAGGCTGTACTCCAAAATCTCTGCCTTCTGGCCAGTTCATGATCTCTTCCACAATTCCTGGACGGTTGTGATTCCCTAGTCGAGCTCGTTGCGTGATCAATGCTACCCCCTTACTCCATGTAGCACTGGTTGCATGATGTGTAGAAGGGATGTTTCCTTTAAACATCCAGTGTAGCACAGGCAATCGCGGTGCCAGGAGCAGATGTGCTTCTGTACCAACAACTTCTGAAGCGGCGCGAACCCCCTCATATGCTGCTAGTATCTCCTTTTCAGTTGGAGTGTAGTGGGCTTCTGATCCACGATACCCCTGGCTCCAAAACCCTAATGGTCAACCTCGGGTTTCTCCTGATGTTTTCTGCCAGAGGCTCCAGGTGAGACCATGCTCCCCAGCTGCAGTGTAGAGTACATTTTGCCCAGCTGGTCCTGTTCGGATAGGCCCAAGAGCCATTGCACGACCTATTTCCTGTTTGATACGCTCAAAGGCTTGTTGTTGCTCAAGGCCCCACTCAAAACAGTTCTTCTTTCGAGTTACTTGATAGAGAGGTCTCACAAGCTGACTGTAACCTGGAACATGCATTCTCCAGAATCCCACAAGGCCTAGGAAAGCTTGTGTTTCCTTCTTGTTAGGTGGTGGAGACAGAGCTGCTATCTTGTTAACCACACCCATAGGCACATGACGGCGTCCATCCTGCCATTTGATTCCCAAGAACTGGATCTCTTGTGCAGGTCCCTTGACCTTGCTTTTCTTAATGGCAAAAGCAGCTCTCAGAAGAATCCGAATTACTCTTTTTCCCTTCTCAAACCCTTCTGCCTTATTGCCCCATACAATGATGTCATCAATGTATTGTAGATGTTCAGGGGCATCACCCTTTTCCAGTGCATTCTGGATCAGCCCATGGCAAATGGTGGGGCTGTGTTTCCACCCCTGGGGCAGTCGATTCCAGGTGTACTGGACACCCCTCCACGTGAAAGCAAACTGCGGCCTGCACTCTGGTGCCACAGGAATGGAGAAGAACGCATTGGCAATGTCTATGGTGGCGTACCACTTGGCTGCCTTGGACTCCAGTTCATATTGGAGCTCTAACATGTCCGGCACAGCAGCGCTCAGTGGTGGTGTCACTTCATTTAGGCCATGATAGTCTACTGTTAATCTCCACGCTCCATCAGACTTTTGCACTGGCCATATGGGGCTATTAAAAGGTGAATGAGTCTTGCTGACAACTCCTTGGCTCTCCAGTTGACAAATCAGTTCACGGATGGGAGCCAAGGAGTCTCGGTTTGTACGATATTGCCGCCGGTGCACTGTCCTGGTGGCAACTGGCACCTGTTGTTCTTCAACTTGTAGCAATCCCACAACAAAGGGATCTTCTGAGAGGCCAGGCAGGGTAGACAGCTGCTTGACCTTGTCTGTGTTCACAGTGATCACACCAAAAACCCATCTGTACCCCTTTGGGTCTTTGAAGTACCCTCTCTTGAGATAGTCGATGCCAAGGATGCAAGGGGCTTCTGGGCCAGTCACAATGGGGTGCTTTTCCCATTTGTCTCCCGTCAAGTTCACCTCAGCCTCCAACACAGACAATTCCTGGCATCCCCCTGTCACTCCAGATGGGTTCTGTGCCCTTGTATCCTGATGGCACCAATGTACACTGCACACCAGTGTCAACCAGAGCCTTATACTTTTGTGGACCTGATGTGCCAGGCCATCGGATCCACACAGTCCAATATACACGATCGTCCCTTTCCTCCTCCTGGCCAAAGGCAGGGACCCTCTACTCCTGTTCTTCATCAGAGTATTCACTGTCTGACCTTTGTAGTGCCAGACCAGACGTCCCCTCACCAGGGTCGAGGGAGGTGATTTCAGTTTTTCTATGTCTGGAAGGTCGTTGATTACCTTCCTGGGCGTCAGCACCAATTACACTGACAGCCTTCTTAATTTGTCCTTTCTTAACGGCTGTTTTCCCCTTCAATTCGCGTACACGGGCCTCCAGTTTAAAGGTAGGTTCACCATCCCACTTCCTCATGTCTTCCCCCTGGTCACGCAACAAGAACCAGAGTGCACCATGTGGCATACGTCGGGGGCTCCCTTTCCCTCTGCCTGGGGCAGGAGAGGATTGATTCCTCGGCATGCCTTTGACAGCCACGGTGCTGGCCCGTAGGGACGAGGAGGTACAGAGGTTCTCTTCAAAGTTTTGAAGCCATGAAGACGCTCTTTCCACAGTTGGTGTCTCAACATCGGGAGAATACATTGCCGCCAAGCTATTAGCATATGGCATTGGGGCACCCCGGATTACCTTCCTCCACATAGCCCGTGTGCACAGGACATCCTCGGGATCTTTGGAGTTCTCATCATTGTCAGGATCACTGTAGATGACTTCCAGCACTGCCAGTTCTCTCAGATACTGGATACCCTCATCTGCTGTAGTCCACTTTCCTGGGGAATTCATAAGGTCATCTTTGAACGGATAGCGAGCTCTCACACTGGAGAGGAGCCGTTTCCAGAGACTGCAAATTGCCGCCTCTCTTCCAATTCCTCTCTCAATCCCACAGTTTCTAGCAAGGGATCCCAGCTGCTGGGCTTCCCTCCCTTCCAGTTGCTGGCTGTCGGCCCCATTATCCCAGCATCGGAGCAGCCAGGCAGCAATCAGCTCACCTGGCTGGCGGCTGTAATCTTTCCGCATGTCTCGAAGCTCTGATGAGGTCAGGGACCGGGTAGTTTCTGCTTCTTGTTTTAGTTCTCTCACTCCTTCCTCCAAGTTCCTCGTCGAAGGACCGGCTTCTTGATCCCCTTCTTCCTCTGCCCTCACTAATCGATGATATGGACCAGTGGTTCTCCTTGTCCACTGTTTCTTTTTCACCACTGGGGCAATTACTGTAGTTGTTGTTGTTTGGATCCCTGTCTCAGCCATGGTGTCCTCGGATGTAGTCTGGGTCCCTGCCTCAACCACAGTCCTCTGAGAGTACTGAACTGTGGCTCCATAGGCACAGGACAAGCCCCAGTACAGTGCTAGAAGCTGCTGGTTCTCATTGGGGTAGGCCAGGCACCCTTCCATCAAGTGACGCGTTAGTTTGCCAGGGTTGTGTGCTTCTTCAGGTGTGAAATCCCAGGCTATGGGAGGTGATAACCGTCCTAAGAACCTGCCCAAATCCTTCCACACCCCCTGCCACCCAGGGACCGGCCGCTTCAGGGCACTTTTCAGTATTTCATCACCCAAAAGCTGCCTTCTCTTACACCAGGACGAGACCAGATTCCACAAAACCCATAATATTCCAATAGTATTACTAAGTAGTAATAAACAGCTCACATAAGGGTGAACAAGGACCTCGGGAGCCTGCATAATAAAACCATCTACATTAACTTCAGGTAGGGAAAGGGAGATGTATTCTCTTGTCTCCCCCACAAGATAGCTCCCCAAGCACAGTAAGGCCATCAGCGCCAGGAATAAGCACATAGTCACTATTTGTACCAGCACACTCCCGAGTTCCTTCATCCTCCCCACAGAATAGCTCCCCCAGCACAGCAAAACTACGAATGTCAGCATGAAGCATAGAGCTGTTCCTGTTATCAACATGTTCCCAAACTGAGCAGAAACAGAGATAAGCAGTGCTACCAGCAGAGAGAGAAAAAAAAAAAAAAAACCAAAACTCCGTGACGTGCACAGGAGCTCGCTGCTTAATAACTACTGCAGCTAAAGCACACTGAATGTAAAACTGTTGTTGTCTCGAGCCCCACGTTGGGCGCCAAAAAAGACTGTGGTGGGTTGACCCTGGCTAGATACTGGGTGCCCACCAAAGTCCACTCTATCACCCCCCTCCTCAGCAAGATGGGGAGGGGAGAAAATAAGATGGAACACAAAAAAACCAAACTCGTGGGTGGAAACAAAGGCAGTTTAATAGAAGCAAAGCAAAGCTGCGCACGCAGAAGCAAAAGAACAAAATATTTATTCCCTACTTCCCATCAGCAGGCGATGTCTGGCCACTTCCCGGGAAGCAGGGCTTCATACGCGGTGTGGTTCCCGGAGGACAAATGGAAGTAACGAATGCTCCCCCTTCCCCCTCCTTTCTCCTTGCTTTTATTTCTGAGCATACGTCATATGGTATGGAATATCCCTTTGGTCCGTTTGGGTCAGCTGTCCTGGCTGTGTCCCCTCCCACGACCTTCCCCACCCCCAGCCTACTGGGGGAAATGTAGGAGAGACAGCCTTGGTGCTGTGCTAGCACTGCTCAGCAGTAACCAAAACACTGCTGTGTTATCAACACCCCTCGAGCCACCAAATACAAAACACAGCACTCTGAGGGCTGCCATGGGAAAATCAACTCCATCCCAGCCAGACCCACTACACCTGGGTCCTAATGTTTATACCTGGGAAGAAATGCAATCAATACTGGGCATATTATTTTCCCCCGAGGAAAGACAAATGGTGAGAACGGCTGGTATGAGGACATGGGAACGAGAGAATCAACAAGGCCCACCAGGAGATCAGAAAATGCCAATTGTTAATCCTAATTGGAATCAAAATGACGCAGGGGGACGTAGAAGTATGAGCGATTATAGGAATCTAATTATTAAAGGTATAAAGGAAGCTGCTCCTTGAGGGCAGAATTTAACAAAAGCCTTTGATGGGAAACAAGGGAGAGAAGAAACCCCAACTGAATGGTTGGAGAGGTTACGGAAAAATATGAGACAATTCTCTGGAATAGATCCTGAGAGTCCTGAGGGACAAACTTTACTGAAGGTTCAGGTTGTTACTCATGCATGGCCGGATATTCGTAAGAAATTGCAAAAATTGGAAGAGTGGCAGGATAAGGGTTTGAATGAATTATTAAAAGAAGCTCAGAAGGTTTATGTACGAAGGGATGAGGAAAAAGTAAAAACAAAAGCTAAAATCATGGTAGCAACCATGTGGGAAGGGAACATCCAGGAATATAGAACAAATAGAAGGGCTGGATGGAAACCTGGAAGGAAGGATGGAACTGGCAGATGAGATCTGATTCCTCTTAGAAAGGGACTGCCAGATCCTGAAGGAAGAACTGGGGATAGGGGATGTTTCTATTGTGGGAAGAAGGGGCACTTTAAAAAGGAGTGTCCTCAGAGAAATAGAGATTCAAAAATATTCAAAGAAATAGAAGATTAGGGGTGTCAGGGGCTCTACCTCCTGGGGGACAAAGATAATTTTGAGCCCTTGATAAAGTTACAAGTAGGCCCCCAGGGAGAACTATTAGAATTTTTAGTTGATACGGGAGCAGAACGAACTTGTGTCTGTAATATACCAAAAGGGTGCAACATAAGCGAGGAAGTAATAAGTGTAATGGGGGTGAAAGGAGAAAGTTTTAAAGCTCCAATAATCAAACAAGTTATATTTAAGGGGGATGATAAAATGGGGATAGGGGATATCCTATTAGTACCTGGAGCAGGGTGTAATTTATTAGGAAGAGACCTGCAAGTCCCGAGGAGGGTAAAATGATTGCAAAAATACTAAAATTATGTCAGGAAGATGAATCTAGGATTGATCAGCAAGTATGGGCCATGGGGGAAAATAGGGGTGGTCTAGAGATTCAGCCAATCAAAATTATTATAGAAAAAGAAAATCATCCCATACGAGTCCGAAAGTATCCTATCTCGATGGAAGGGAGAAAAGGGCTCCAGTCGGTAATTGAGGGACTTATTGCTGATGGCATTTTTGAACCCTGTATGTCCCCTCACAATACCCCTATTTTACCGGTTAAGAAGCCGGACGGAACATATAGGTTAGTACAAGATCTGTGAGAAGCAAACAAAAGAACCTTAACCCGATATCCCGTAGTCCCAAACCCTTATACCTTTTTAAGTAAAGTTTCCCCAGAACATAAATGGTTCAGTGTAGTGGACTTAAAAGATGCCTTTTGGGCATGTCCACTAGCTGAAGAAAGTCGTAATATCTTTGCCTTTGAATGGGAAGACCCCAATACAGGTTGGAAGCAACAACTACGATGGACTAGACTACCTCAGGGATTTACTGAATCCCCAAACCTATTCGGACAGGCATTAGAGGAGTTGTTGCAAACCTTTCTTACCCCTCCAGGAATTCAGATCACGCAGTATGTGGATGATCTGTTAATATCAAGGAACGAGGAAGAGTCAGTAAGGGAAGCAACAATTCAGTTACTAAACTTTTTAGGTGAGAAGGGATTGAGAGTCTCAAAAGGGAAATTACAATTTGTGGAAACCGAAGTACGATACTTGGGACACATGATAAGTCAGGGAAGCCGTAAATTAAACCCTGAAAGGATTACTGGCATAATTTCTCTCCCACTCCCAACCACTAAATGAGAAATACGAAAATTACTGGGGTTACTAGGGTACTGTAGGCTCTGGATAGAAGGATATACTCAAGAGGTAAAATTTTTATATGAAAAACTAACAGGGGAAGATAAAATCAATTGGACACAAGGGGACCAAAGAGGGCTGGAGGAGCTAAAATCTAAATTAGTAACGGCTCCTGTTTTAAGTTTATCATCATTAGAGAAGCCCTTTTATTTATTTGTTAACATAGAGAATGGAGTAGCCCATGGGGTATTGGCCCAGGAATGGGGAGAAATAAAAAAACCTGTAGCCTACCTGTCAAAACTATTAGATCCAGTCAGTCGGGGTTGGCCAGTGTGTATCCAAGCTGTAGCTGTGACCTCTTTATTAGTAGAGGAAAGTCAGAAACTCACTTTTAGAGGGAAACTAATAGTCCACACTCCTCATGCAGTACGGAACATCCTAAACCAAAAAGCTGAAAAATGGCTAACCGATTCCCGAATGTTAAAATATGAGGCTATATTAATAGACAATGATGACTTAACTATGGTCACAGATAAAAATCAAAAGCCAGCCCAATTTTTATACGGGGAGCCCCAAGAGGAATTGGTACATGATTGTTTAGAAGTAATAAGTTACCAGACAAAAGTCAGAGAGGATTTGATGGACCAAGTCCTGCCAGAAGGGGAAAGATTATATGTAGATGGTTCATCCAGATGTGTCCAAGGGAGACGGATGTCCGGATCCGCAGTAGTAGATGGGAATAATATGAGGATCATAAAAAAAGGGAAACTGCCAGCAAATTGGTCAGCCCAGAGCTGTGAGTTATATGTCCTAAAAAGAGCATTGGAATATTTAACAGGTAAAGAAGGAACTATATATACTGACTCTAAATATGCATTTGAAGTAGTGCATACCTTTGGAAAGATCTGGGAAGAAAGAGGATTATTAACCTCAAAGGGAAAATAACTAGTCCATGAAAGTTTAATTCTAGAGGTACTGAGAGCTTTAAAATTACCTAAAGAAATTGCAGTAGTCCACATAAAGGGGCACCAAAGAGGTATGACACCCAAAATCAAGGGAAATAATTTAGCCGACCAAGAGGCAAAGGATGCCACTGAGAACGGTGAGGAAAAATTGCTAAAATTACAGCAAGAACAGAAAAATAAGGACATTCCTCAATTTAACGAATCTGAGGAAAAAGAGTTGATTTAAATAGGAAGTCAAAAGACCCCAGTCGAGAAATGGCTGCTTCCTGACGGACGTCAGATGTTAAACAAAACCTTGGCCAAGAAAATATTAGAAGAATTACATAGAGAGACACAATGGGGTACTCAAGCCATTTGTGATCATTTTCTTAGACAATTTGGGTGTATAGGGGTATTTGGAATAGCAAAACAAATTACCGATAGGTGTATCACTTGCCGGAAAGTTAATAAAAAAGTTAAGAGGAAAACCATACTGGGAGGGCGCGAGTTGGCCTTACGCCCGTTCCAAAGTATCCAAATAGACTTTACTGAACTACCCCCGGTACAACGGTATAGATTTCTCTTAGTATTAGTGGACCATCTTACCCACTGGATAGAAGCCATTCCCGTCACTAAAGCTACTGCTAACGTAGTAGCAAAGACCCTATTAGAACAGATTATTCCTAGATATGGGATGATCCACAAGATAGATTCAGAGCGGGGAACACACTTCACCTCTAAAATAATAACACAAGTAACCCAAGCCCTAGGCATCAGGTGGGAACTACATACCCCATGGCACCCTCAAAGTTCAGGGAGAGTTGAGTGAATGAACCAAACTTTAAAATGAGCATTAACCAAATTGATAGTGGAAACCCAGCTCTCATGGGTTAAATGCCTCCCCTTAGCATTACTTAGAGTCCGAACACAGCCAAGAGCGGACCTCGGAGTCTCCCCTTATGAAATGATGTTTGTCTTACCCTTTTTAGCTTCTCCACATGAAATGGCTACTTATGAGGGAGGGGAGGCTAGTATTAGAAAATACGTTATGCAAATAGCAAGAAACCTAGCGCAGTTAAGAAATAAGGGGTTGCTCCCCCAGACAATCCCACTAGATTTCAAATTACACAACATAGAAATTGGAGAGTGGGTTTTAATAAAAACTTGGAAAGAACAATCTTTAACTCCCCAGTGGGAAGGTCCCTTTCAGGTGTTTCTGACTACGGAAGCTTCAGTACGAACCAGGGAAAGAGGATGGACGCATGCCAGCAGCACTAAAGGACCAGTGGAAGAACCCAAAGATTGGACTCTAACCTCAACTCCTGGGGATCTCAAACTCACCTTTAAATGTGGACCAATGTGGTAATGCATGAGCAGCCAAACAGAACTCAAGAAATTATAAAGACTTGGGAGGTAAAACCCGAATTATATCGGTGGTTCCAGGTGCAACTCAAACAGACTCTAAGAAAAAATTCCATACCCCGCCCTGGGGAGGAGTACTGCCGCTACAGACTGGAGGGTCGGGGCTGTACCAAACTCAAAGGTTTTTATTTGCATTGGCCTGTGATTTGTGTAAAGGAAATAGCCCATTTTATCCAGACCTGACAAGGGAATTGCAAGCCTCGGCAGTGCCCCATAGTATATCCTGCCTGATACATCCCCATGCACGGCATAATAGCTGGACTAAATATAAGTGTTTGAATTGCAAACAGAATTGGTAGATGCCAGAAGGCATCCACACTGCCCAAGTTGCAGACAACTAAATCTTATCCTGGCCCAGGCTTTGATCCAGGCTACCGATATTGTAAATCTAATTTGAGGATGGGAATCATTGGTGCCGATTTTGTGGGAGGTTCCTGAGTGGGGAAAAGTGGTCTCCGAGTGTAAAAAGTAATTTGCTTGGAAAATGAGGTAGGAGCATTGAGGGCAAGACCGGGTTGACCTCTATACTCGCCATCAAGAAGAGATATTACCCTGTTATGGGTGGCACCCTCATAGGCATGGGAAGTGGGGGTATAAGTCATGCCGGACCTCTATGGCTTCTCCTATTCCCTGGCCTAATACCAACACAAGCAAATGAATGCTCGAAGTGTTTCCAGTATGTATACTATGGGAGACAAAAACATTTTACTCTTTCTGTTCACTCCCACATAGATTGGCATTGTTATGAAACCCAAAATCTACGAACCTGTACTTATGGTGGGCAGCAACATTGGGTAGCTGAACACTTGGGAAAAGGAGGCCAACGCCTGGGAGTTGGGTGCCCAAGAGGAGAAAAGTATATTTGCTCTGCTAAAGCCGGCCATTGGGATATATCAGACGGGGGTGGGGTCCAAGATATGGTAAAAACCGAAATAATAAGAAATAGAACCAAGTCTATTGCCCGTAAATATATGCCTCCGGGACCAGGAGGAGATTTATATGCAGAAATCAAAAAGCAATTGGAGGAAGAAATAGGACTTCCGAAGCTGGGGCAAAATCTGTTTGTAGACTTAGGAGAAAGGATAAGCAGAGAATTAAATGTCACCAATTGTTGGATTTGTGGGGGACCTCTCATGACAGAGGAGTGGCCTTGGAAAGAAAGTAGCCTAGGACCTAAAGAATTACTCCAGTGGAACCGTACTAGTAGTAGCAGAGAGGACGGGCCTGAAGGATGGATTTTAAGCTCTACCACCTTAGGAGAAGAATGCTTAAGGAGAGAAGGAGGAAAATATTCCAAGAGGGTGGGGAATACTCCCTGTAAAAGATTAAAACTTACAAATGGCACTTCCACCTGGTGGTACCCAAGGGAACCAAAGGGAATCTGGGTTCTAAACAATGAGACGGGGAATTGCAAATACAATAAGATAACAAAATTTTTTTGGTGTAATGGTACAGCTGCAAACCCTTATAAGGGCCTCCCAGAAATAGCTAAGTATTGGGACAAAATAACTGAAACACAGGAGGGCTTTTGGAGGGCTCCAGAAGGATTGTTCTGGATATGTGGAAAAAGAGCTTATTCTGAATTACCCTCAAATTGGAGGGGTAGCTGTACACTAGGTATTATACAACCGGGTTTTTTCCTATTACCGGGATCCAAAGGAGACAATTTAGGAGTTCCAGTATATGATTCTTTGGGGAGAACCAAGAGGGAGGTAATAGGAGGATCTCAAAAATGAGGTGAGGACTAATGGCCTCCTGAGAGTATAATCCAAGTATATGGGCCAGCTACTTGGGCCCAGGATGGTAGCTGGGGTTACCGAACTCCCATTTATATGTTAAATCGTATTATCAGGCTCCAAGCAGTAGTAGAAATAATTCCCAATAAAACTGCCCAAGCCTTAGAATTAATATCGACACAACAGACAAAAATGAGAGCTGCAATTTACCAAAATAGGCTTACTTGTTGGCTAAGGAGGGTGGGGTTTGTGGAAAATGGAATACCTCAGAGTGTTGATTAAAAATAGATGACAGTGGAGATGCAGTGTTAGAAATAACCAAAGAAATCCGAAAGATTGCGCATGTGCCTGTCCAGAAATGGGAACCTATGTGGAATGAAGATGGGTGGGAGAATATTTTCAGGGAAGCATGGTAGAAGAAAATAGGGTTTATATTTTTATGTTCGATTGCTGGGTTGTTGTTTCTCCCCTGTTTTATTCCTTGTTTTATGCAACTTATAACCACTGTAGTCCAAGGTATGCAGGTAGTCTCCATGGCAGCGGATCTGGAATCGACCACCTCAAGCTCGATTAAATGAATAATGATAATAAGAAGGGTGAGAAACAAACCACGCCCTCTGGATGAAGTAGAGTTAATTTATAAGACAAACAAATGGATCAGTCACCGAGAGGATTATGGCTCAAGCCAAATGTAGTATAAATAAGAAAAGGGGGGATTGTGAAAGATGGGGGAGAGTGTTGTTGGCTTTCGCCATAGTAATTTTATTTTTTTTTGCTGACATATGAGGCATTTGATGAAGAGGCCTGAAATGACCAATCCTGGGGGAACAAAGGGGGGAAGTTGAGGCACTGTGGAGATATAAACACCACTACATCCCCCATCTGGAGAGAACCAAACTGGTGGTCTGGAGGTCAGATAACCCCTTCACCAGGGGTGAAGAGATCGCTCTGAAGAAAACTGTGGGCCTTCCTGCCAAGGACCTTTCCCACAACCACCGGGCAGTAGTGCACATGCACGAAAAGATAAGATTTTATCTTAATAAGTCCCCCCAAAGTAATTAGGATAACCCTGCCCCTTTTTAAAACTAATTATAATAACCCAACCTTAAAATGAATATGTATGTGACTAATGCCATTGTAAATGTATATAAAAGGGATAACGTGACTTTCCCGGTGTGCCTCTGACTTGGGTCAAGCACCCAGCGCTGTGCTTTTGCTTTACTGACTTTGTCCTCGCAAATAAAACTAAACCTACCTTGATTACAAGGCTTGGTCATTTATTACATCCCTTTATATACATTTAGGATTGCATTAGTCACATACATATTCACCCCTGGTGAAGAGGTTATCTGACCTCCAGACCACCAGTTTGGTTCTCTCCAGATGGTGGGTGCAGTGGTGTTCATATCTCCACAGTTCCTCAACTTCCCCCCTTTGTTCCCCCCATATTTCCACAGTTCCTCAACTTCTCCCCTTTGATCCCCCACGATTGGTCATTTCAGGCCTATTCATCAAATTCCCCATATGTCAGCAAAAAAAAAAGAATTATTATGGCAAAAGCCAACAACACTCTCCCCCTATCTTTCACAACCTCGAATAAGTTATTGGGCACCAGCTCTGGTTGCAATGGAGTTCCTTCTGCATTAACCTGGGGAGGTTCTCAATACAAAGATGGTTGTTAGCATAACACACAAAAATTATAGTAATGATGAAATAGCAATTCATCGGCTATTTTCACCCAAAATCAAATCTCCTTGAGATATGCATCTGACTTCCCCATCTTTCTGCATCACCCACCAAGTACAGCAGGTCCTTGAGTAAAAGCAATCCCACAAATGGGTTTACTTTTATCTGAGGCAGGAATAACCCAGACTGTTTTCCCCAGCATATTTTTAATGTGAACCACAGGGACTTTGTCCCCTTCTACAGTACGTAAAAGTCTTGATTGGGCAGGGCCAGCTCAGTTGGCAGATCCTCTGGTGTTGACTAACCAGGTGACTTTTGCTAAATTTGTGTCCCAGTGCTTGAAAGTTCCACCACCCATTGCTCTCAGTGTGGTTTTGAGCAGCCCATTGCATCCTTCAACTTTCCCAGAGGCTGGTGCATGACAGGGAATGTGGGACACCCACTCAATGCCGTGTTCTTTGGCCCAAGTGTCTATGAGATTGTTTTGGAAATGAGTCCCATTATCCGACTCAGTTCTGTCTGGGATGCCATGTCACCACAAGACCTGCTTTTCAAGGCCTAGAATAGTGTTCTGGGCAGTGGCATGGGGCACAGCATATGTTTCCAGCCACCCCGTGGTTGCTTCCACCATGGTGAGCACGTAACGCTTACCACTGTGGGTTTGTGGGAGTGTGATATAGTCAATGTGCCAGGCCTCTCCATATTTATATTTTAACCATTATCCTCCATACAAGAGAGGTTTTAACCTCTTGACTTGTTTAATTGCAGCATGTTTCACAGTCATGAATGACTTGTGCAATAGCATCCATGGTTAAGTCCACCCCTCAGTCATGAGCCCATCTATATGTTGCATCTCTTCTTTGATCGCCTGAGTTGTCATGGGCCCAGCGTGCTAAACATTTTTCACTCTTATGTTGCCAGTCCAGGTCTACTTGAGATACTTTGATCTTGGCATCCTTATCTACCTGTTGGTTGCTTTCGATGTTCTTTCAGTAGCTTGACCCTTGGGCACATGAGAATCTACATGATGTATTTTTACAGCCAGTCTCTCTAGCCGAGCAGCAATGTCTTGCCATAATTCAGTAGCCCAGATGGGTTTGCCTCCGCGCTGCCAGTTGCTCTGTTTCCATTGTTGTAACCACCCCCAAAGGGCATTTGCCACCATCCATGAGTCCATATAGAGGTAGAGCATTGGCCATTTTTCTCACTCAGTGTGAGAAATGAGCAATCGGTCGCTTTAAAGGAAGCTTAAAATGTTCTTGCAAGAGCAGGTGTCCTAACTCGTAGGCACACACTGCCAGAATTAAACGCAAATTTTTATACCCTATTTCCAACTGCAAAATTCATCCCTTGTTTCCTATTGGCGAGGTGCTCCAAGGCTTACAGCCTATCTGATACGCCTATGAAGTCCAGCCGTTTAAATTTCCTGACACTCTGTTTTAATATCCCACCTCCTTTTTATTGTTTTGGGGTTTGTTTTGGTTTGTTTTTTACCTCCTTTTTATAATAATATGCTAGGCATTTACCCATTAGCACATCCTTATCTCTAGCCACAGATGTCTTGGTTCTTGCCAAGTAATCCTTGCGTTATAGGAACTGAGCCCTCCTAGTTGCAAAGACAACATTTGTTGGCCCTTTAAAAGCCGAAGCTAGAGGCAGCTTCAACCTTAAGCAATTAATTCCTGACTTTGAGTGAAAAATAAAACAAAGCAGTCAAACAAGCAAAGAATGTATGAGACAAGATAAGGGAAGGGACTTGTGTGCTGTAATTAGTAATCAGTCAAAAGTAAAAGAATGCCTCATGAACAGGTAGATTTATCCAATCGAGTATTGTGACCAGGCGTGTGAACAGTAGCTTTTAGCCAATGAAGAGTTGTTTATGTGTGTGTGTGTGTGTGTGTGTGTATGTGTGTGTTAGCAGCTTAAGAGTATATGAGTGATCGTGTAACCGATAATAAATGTCTCCAGTGGGATTCACATTGAATCGTGTGAAGTCCGTGATTCATTGCTCTCGCAAACATTATCATTTCTCACACTCAGCAATGTCTAAAGACAGTTGAATGCCTTTAACTTCTGCACACTGACTCAATTCACCTTTTCCTTCAGCCGCCTCTGCAACTTGTTAGGTAGGACTCCACACATCAGCTTTCCTGTTTCGATGTTTTCCTATAATGTGATAGGACCAGTCAGTGAACAAGGAATATTGCCTCTCATTATCTGGCAGTTCATTATATGGTGGAGCCTCTTCAGTATGTGTCACCGCTTCCTCTGGTGACATTACAAAATTTTTCCCTTCTGGCCAGTTCATGATCGCTTCCAGAATTCCTGGGCGATTGGGGCTTCCAATTCGAGCTCGTTGTGTGATCAGTGTGACCCACTTACTCCATGTGGCATCAGTTGCGTGGTGTGTAGAGGGAACTCTCCCTTTGAACATCCAGCCCAGCACGGGCAGTCGGGGCGCCAGGAGGAGCTGTGCTTCAGTACCGATGACTTCTGAAGCAGCTCGAACTCCCTCACACGCTGCCAATATCTCTGTTTCAGTTGGAGTATATCGGGCCTCTGATCCTCTGTATCCCTGACTCCAAAACCCAAGGGGTCGACCTTGAGTCTCCCCTGGTGCTTTCTGCCTTGGGCTCCAGGTAGAGCCATTGTCTCCACCTGCTGTGTAGAGCACATTTTTAACACCTTGTCCTGTCTGGACTGGCCCAAGGGCTACTGCGTGGACTATCTCCTGTTTGATTAGTTCAAAGGCTCATCATTGCTCAGGACCCCATGTGAAATCATTCTTCTTTCGGGTCACCTGGAACAGAGGGCTCACGATCTCACTGTAATGTGGAATGTGCATTCTCCAGAAACCCACAACGCCTAAGAAGGTTTGTGCTGCCTTCTTGTTAGTTGGTGCAGACATAGCTGTTATTTTATTGATCACATCCATTGGGATCTGACGGCGTCCATTTTGCCATTTTATTCCTAAAAACTGGATCTCCTGAGCAGGTCCCTTGACGTTATTTTGTTTTATGGCAAAACCGTCTTTCAGAAGGATTTGGATTATCTCCTTCCCTTTCTCAACAACTTCTTCTGCTGTGTTGCTCCACACAATGATGTCATCAATGTATTGCAGGTGTTCTGAAGCTCCACCCTGTTCCAGGGTAGTTTGGATCAGTCCATGGCAAATGGTGGGGCTGTGTTTCCACCCCTGGGGCAGTCGATTCCAGGTGTACTGGACACCCCTCCACGTGAAAGCAAACTGTGGCCTGCACTCTGCTGCCAAAGGAACGGAGAAGAACGCATTGGCAATGTCTATGGTGGCGTACCACTTGGCTGCCTTGGACTCCAGTTCATATGGGAGCTCTAACGTGTCCGGCACGGCAGCGCTCAGTGGTGGTGTGACTTCGTTCAAGCCACGATAGTCCCCTGTCAGTCTCCACTCCCCATTTGACTTCCACACAGGCCACATGGGGCTGTTAAAGGGAGAGCGAGTCCTGCTGATCACTCCTTGGCTCTCCAGCTGACGAATCAGTTTATGGATGGGAATCATGGAGTCTCGGTTGGTGCGATATTGCCGCCAGTGCACTGTTGTGGTAGCGATGGGTACCTGTTGTTCTTTGACCTTCAGCAGTCCCACAACAGAAGACTCTTCTGAGAGACCGGGCAGAGCAGACAGCTGTTTGATTTCCTCCGTCTCTATGGCAGCTCTGCCAAAAGCCCACCGGTATCCTTTTGGGTCCTTGAAATACCCTCTCCTGAGGTAATCTATGCTGAGGATGCACAGAGCACCTGGGCCAGTCACAATGGGGTGTTTTTGCCAGTCATTCCCAGTCAGGCTCAATTCAGCCTCCAACACAGTCAGCTGCTGGGAACCCCCTGTGACTCCAGAAATACAAATGGATTAAGTCCCTTTGAAGTCTGATGGCATCAGGGTGCATCGTGCACCAATGTCCACTAGAGCCTGATACTCCTAGGGCAGGGGTCCTCAAACTACTGCCTGTGGGCCGGATACGGCCCCCCAGGGTCCTCAATCTGGCCCGCTGGTATTTACAGAACTCCCCCCCCTTCCCCCCCGCTGGGAGTTGGGGGGGGAAACCAAGCAGCTGCAGATGACTTCCTGCCACTTAATCCACGCACAGGCCTCCGCAGCCCCCAAGCACCCGCCGGGACTGGGCTGAAACCAGCGCCTAGTCCTCGACCTGCCCCCCTGTGGCGGGTGAGAGGCGCGGGCATCTCCTCTGCCAGGCAAGCTCAGTCGGCAGCCTCTGGACTGCGAGGTCCAGCCAACTCAGGCGAATTGCCAGAGCCCAGGCGCGGCAAATTTCCTTCAGTCCCTTCTGGCCACCCTTTCCGGACTGCGCGGCCGGGCTGAGGAGGGGGGCGGCGGCATCAGAGAGGTGGGCGACTCCCCCGTCTCTGCCTCCCTCCCTCCAGCTCCCAGGCAGGACAAGCAAGCCAGCACCATCATGTCAAAAAAAAGAAAAATTGACTCTGAGTGCAGGGTATTCCAAGAAAAGTGGACTTCTGATTATTTTTTCACGGAGTACCAAGAAAGAGCTGTTTGTCTGATATGCCAGAATTCAGTGTCTGTGTTCAAGGAATACAATTTGCGTCAACACTACGAAACTCAACATAAAGATAAATATGATTCTTTGGTTGGACAAGTGAGAAAAGATAAAATATTAAGACTGAAACATGGATTGACAACTCAGCAGAATACTTTTATGAAGCAAAAGCAGCTCAATATATCATCACTTCGAGCAAGCTATCATGTTGCCAAGCTCATAGCGCGCACTGGCAGAGCATTCATAGAGGGAGAATTTGTTAAAGAATGCCTTCTTTCTGTTGCCAAAGAGATGTGTCCAGAGAAGGCGGATTTATTTAGTACAGTGAGTCTTTCAGGACCTACAATTACACGAAGGATTGAAGAAATGGGGGAAAATTTGAATCTGCAGTTGCAAAACTCCTCAAAAAAAACTTTGCTATTTCTCATTGGCACTTGACGAAAGCAATGATGGTCGTGATTCTGCACAACTTCTAATTTTCATTCGTGGGAAAAATGATTTTTTCGAAGTCACAGAGGAGCTTGCTGCACTGACAAGCATCAAAGGAACAACTACAGGAGAGGATATCTATGAGCAAGTTTGCCAAACTATGAATGATTTGGAGCTGGACTGGGGTAAACTATTCAGTGTGACAACTGATGGTGCTCCTAGCATGGTGGGGTCCATGAAAGGAGTGGTTGCACGCATTAGCAAAGAGATGGACAAACGCAACCATTCACATCCAGTAGCCATACACTGCATCATCCACCAACAAGCACTGTGTTGTAAATCACTGAAGTTGGACTCTGTCATGAAAATTGTGGTTTCTTGTGTCAACTTCATTAGAGCTCATGCACAAAACCACAGACAGTTTCAGGAATTTCTGTCTGAGCTAAATGTTGCCTATGAAGATATTCTGTACCACACAGAAGTCCGTTGGCTGAGTTGAGGGAGAGTTTTGAAACTAGGGGGTCAGATATGCCAGGCCAATGAATACACAGAGTCCAGTAAACTTGATTGTCCGTCTCCTCCACCTGGCTCGAGGCAGGGCCCCTCTAATTTTGATCATACTGCTCGTCATCAGTTTGAGCAGCTTGTGTGGGCTGGACCCCTATTGTCTTCATTTGTGTCTTGTAGATGGAGATCCAAAGCATAACACTGACATCTACACTGAGCACCCATAGCAGATTTAAGCAACATCACAACCTGACACACATTCAGCAACAGGGTGATGATAGTTTGAGCATCCCAAGGATATTCAAAATTCTTAAGTGCTTTTATAAAAGATCTGGATGAGAAAGGAAAAACAAAGGCAGATGTCCCCTCCTTGTATTGGCTTTCCCAGAAAAAGGTGTAATTGGTGACCACGCCCACCAGACAGCTCTCAAAATGGGGGAAGGGAGCTGGCTTCACCGTGCCACCTGCCACCACTGCATACAGATACAAAATCGGTGCCACTACCCATGATATTCTCATACTAAAAAACAGCGCCCCACAGCACAACAAAAACCTTAGTCAGCAAAACAGCATCCCTCATTCCAATCCTGTCCCTGCTTCCACCTTCTGTATGCTTCCTTTCTGTGTTTGAGTTTGGCCAGGAGCTCTTTGCTCATCCACGCAGCCCTCCTGGCATTTTTGCCTCATTTCCTGCTTGTTGGGATGGACCGTTCCATCCTGGAGGAGGTGATTCTTGAATATCATCAGCCAACTTTCTTGGGCCCCTCTTCCCTCCAGGGCCTTATCCCATGGGGCTCTTCCAAGCAGATCCCTGAAGAGGCCAAAGTCTGTTTTCATGAAGGCCAGGGTCGTGATCTTGTTTTTTGCCCTGCTTTCTCCTCTCAGGATTCTGAACTCCATCATTTCATGGTCACTGCAATCAAGGTTGCCTTTGACTTTCACATCCCCAACGAGCCCTTCCTCGTTTGTGAATACGAGGTCCATCAGAGCACCTCTTCTCATTGGTTCCCCTATCACTTGGGTTGAGAAGCTGTTATCAATGCTCTCCAGGAACCTCCTGGATTGCTTGTGCCCTGCTGTGCTGTTTCTCCAGCACATATCAGGGTGGCTCATTCCCCATGAAGACCAGGGTCTGCAAATGTGAGACTACTTCTAGCTGTCTATAGAAGGCCTCATCCGCTCGTTCTTCCTGGTCAGGCAGCCTATATCAGATATCCACTATAATGTCACCTTTACTTGTCTTCTCTTTAATCCTTACCCACAAGCTCTCAGTTGGCTGAACTTGTAGAGCTCAAGGCTCAGAAAAGCCTGGCAGAAAGCTCTGTCCTCTGCACTCACCAGAATGGATGTGGCAACTCTGACAGAGCTCCCACAAAAACATGCAGCTGTCCAGATCTAGGGCTTCAGGGAGTGACAGAGCATTTCAGTGGTAGCAGATGGCAGTAGTGAGAACAGCTGTGTGAGGTGCAACCAGGTGGATGATCTGCTCAGCCTGGTAGCAGAGCTATGAGAGGAAGTAGAAAGATTAAGGAGCATCAGGGAGGCTGAGAAAGAGATAGACTGGTGGAACCATGCTCTGCCCTCCCTAAGACAGAGACAAGGTCAGCGACCAGAGAGAAACCAAGATCAAGGGAATCCTGTATCCTACCTTTGTCATGCTGAAAGAAAAGGGGGTAATGGAGGCAAGTCCACATTTGGGGCGACAGACGAACCCCCTACTCGCCCACCTTGCCTTCTCAGGTGTCTCTGTACAACAAGTATGAGGCTCTGGATGTGGAAGGCCAGTTAATGGATGATGGGGATGATGTTCCATCTACACCAGAGGTGTTGCTGAGGTCAGAAAGACCTACCTGCCCCGTATCATGACCACCGCCATGAGGAAGAAAAGACGAGTTATAGTGGTAGGCGACTCCCTTCTGAGGGGAACAGAGGGTCCAATATGCTGAGCAGACTCTCCTCTTAGGGAAGTCTGCTGCTTCCCTAGGGCCCAGATTAAGAACATCACTAGGAAACTTCCTATCTTGGTACAGCCCTCTGACTATTACCCATTACTGCTCTTCCATGTGGGTGGTGATGAAGCTGCAACGTGTAGTCGAAGGAGATCAAAAAAGATTTCAGTGCCTTGGGATGGTTAGTGATGGAATCCGGAGCACAAGTTATTTTCCCCTCTCTTTTTTCAGATGCAGGCAGTGACATCAGAAGGAACAGATACACCCGGTCTATTAATACATGGCTCCATGGCTGCTGTCATTGCCACAATTTTGGGTTTTTTGATAATGGGATGGTCTACATGGCACCAAGCTTGCTGACATAACATGCGGTGCACCTTTCTCAAAGGGGGAAGAGAGTCTTTGGTCAGAAGCTTGTGGGCCTCATTGTCAGGGCTTTAAACTAGACTTGAAGGGGGAGGGGGACTGTGGTGGGTTGACCCTGGCTAGATGCTGGGTGCCCACCAAAGCCCACTCTATCACCCCCCTCCTCAGCAAGATGGGGAGGGGAGAAAATAAGATGGAACACAAAAAAACCAAACTCGTGGATCGAGACAAAAGCAGTTTAATAGAAGCAAAGCAAAGCTGTGCGCGCAGAAGCAAAAGAACAAAATATTTACTCTCTACTTCCCATCAGCAGGCGATGTCTGGCCACTTCCCGGGAAGCAGGGCTTCATACGCGTTGCGGTTCCCGGAGGACAAACGGAAGTAACGAATGCCCCCCCTTCCCCCTCTGTTCTCCTTGCTTTATTTCTGAGCATACGTCATATGGTATGGAATATCCCTTTGGTCCGTTTGGGTCAGCTGTCCTGGCTGTGTCCCCTCCCAAGACCTTCCCCCCTCCCAGCCTACTGGGGGAAATGTAGGAGAGCCAGCCTTGGTGCTGTGCTAGCACTGCTCACCAGTAACCAAAACACTGCTGTGTTATCAACACCCCTCGAGCCACCAAATACAAAACACAGCACTCTGAGGGCTGCCACGGGGAAAATCAGCTCCATCCCAGCCAGACCCACTACAGGGACAATATAAGGTTTGCCTGTGACAAGCTGTGGGATGACACACCAAGTTTAGAGGGACAGGGTGCTAGTGAGGGCCCTCAGCCTGTTGCTCTGAGTTGTGCTGGGTACACTGCAGCACACTCAAAGTCTTGCGGAGATGAGCCGGGGGCTCCTGAGGTAATTGGAGAAACAGGGAAAAACAGTGAAATGCCTCAAAGGAATTAAGGGGTGTTCCTCTAAAGAAGGTGACACAGCTGACAGCCCAGCTGAAGTGCCTCTATACCAATGCACACAGCATGGGCAACAAACAGGAGGAGCTGGAAGCCACCGTGCTATCAGAAAGCTATGACCTGGTTGCCTTTACTGAAACTCCTATGACTGAAGTGTAGCTATCAATGGCTACAAGATGTTCAGAAGGTACAGGCGAGGAAGAAGGGGTGGAGGGATTGCCCTCTACATTAAGAAATGGATAGAGTATGAAGAACTGTCTGTCTCTAAAGAATAGCCACGAGCAGGTTGAAAGCTTCTGTGTAAGAATTAGAGAGCAAGGCAACAAAGGGAACTTCATGGTTGATGTTTAATACAGGCTGCCCGATCAAGGGGAGCCTATTTGACAAAGCTTTCTTACTCCAGCTACAGGAGACATTGCGCTCGCAGGCTCTCATCCTGCTGGGAGACTTCAACCACCACAACATCTGCTGGAAAAGTAGCACAGCGAGCTGTAGGCAATCCAGGAGTGCATTGAGAAGTACCTGGCTTAAGAAGCCAGGTAATAGACAGCCCTAACAGAGGGGATGCAATACTGGACCTGATGGTCACCAAAGCAGGTGAGCTGATTGGTGACACCAAGATTGGAGGCAGCCTGGGCTGCAGTGATCATGCACTGGTGGAGTTGACAGTTCTGAGGGATATGGGACAGACAAAGAGTAAAGTCATGACCCTGAAATTTAGGAAAGCAAACTTCCAGCTCTTCAAGGAGATAGTCTATAGGACCCCCTGGGAAATTGCCCTCAGGGACTAGGGAGCAGAACAGAGCTGGCAGATCTCTAAGGATGCTATCCATAGAGCACAAGAGCTCTCAGTCTCCAGGTCTAAGAAATCAGGAAAGGAAGGCAAGAGACTGGCATGGATGAGTTGAGATCTGCTGGTCAAACTAAAGGGCAAGAAGGAAATGCACAGGCAGTGGAAGCAGGGACAGGTATCCTGGGAAAGAGTATAGGGACACTGACTGGTTGTGTAGGGATGGGGTCAGGAAGGGCAAGGTGCAGCTGAAGCTGTACTTGGCAAGGGATGCAAAGAATAACAAGAAGGGCTTCTATAGGTATGTCAGACAGAAAAGGAAGGTCAAAGAAAGTGTACTCTCAGATGAACCTGATTGGCAAACTGGTAACAATGGACGAGGAGAAGGCCGAGGTACTCAATTTTTTGCCTCAGTCTTCTCTGGCAACCTCTCTTCCCACACCTCTTGAGTGGATAAACCCCGAGGCAGGGACTGGGGGAGCAAAGTCCCTCCCACTGTAAGAGAAGATCAGGTTTGAGACCACCTGAGGAACCTAAACATACATAAGTCTATGGGGCCTGACGAGATTCTTGAGGGAATTGGCTGATGTAGTTGCCAAGCCATTCTCCATGATATTTGAAAAGCCACCAAGCTGAGTGCTGCATTTGACATGCCTGAGGGATGGGATGCCATTCAGAGGGACCTGGATAAGCTGAAGCGTGTTCATGTAAACCTTATGAGGTTAAACAAGGCAAAGTGTTGGGGCCTTAGCCATATTACAGGACTATAATACTAGCTAGGCCCCAGTTGGGCCCAGATAGGCCTTACTTAGGCCGCTTTTTCAACTGCGTGCTAAAAAAGAGATAAGCTGAGAAAAGAATGCAGCTACGTACGGAAAACGTACGAAACTATAAACAATGTTGACAAGATGGATTCCAGCAGGGAAGTTACGGCAAGGAAGTGAACCTGAACTGAGATAAGAACAAACCAGTGAGGCTGAGAGGTCGAAGTGTAATTAGTGCTATAAACCAATCATAATTAGCTTCGTAATGTGTGAACACGTATGCGGAACTTAAAAGGATATATAACACGTAGCTTTCTGATAATAAAACGGAATTGAGTTGCATCCTGTGGATGTGTGAGTCACTCTTTTCTCGCTCACTCGGAATTGCCCGCGGCAAATGGTGACCCCGACGTGATGAGTTGGGGAGGACTCATCTTGTCTGCGGAGCTGTGAGGAAACATCCTGCTGCCAGCCAGAGTTAAAGAAAAGGGGAGAGAAAGAGCTGGGCGTCCTACGAGACGGTTCGTGCACGACTAACTCTTGGTGAGTTAGAAATTAATATCAGTAGGATGGGGGTAACTGCATCAGTTGTTGAAAGGGCCGTATTAGAGAGCCTGAACCAGCATGGAACATTGCATTTTAGCAGTGAAGATAGCGGTCGTAAAAAATCTTCTCAAGTTAGCAAAAGAGACTGAACCGCAGATTCAACGTGCTGGAGAAAGCGTGGGGGTCTCCTCTCCCTACGCAGGACTTTTATAGCAGGGTTACATAGCAACGACATCGACCATAGATAACGAGTTAACCCTCTCATTACTTAAATGCCTTTTAGAAAGGCGAGATAGGGCGTTTAACCTGAAGCATTTTAGTTGGACTGTGATTATGGTTTTGCTAAGTGCTACGGGAGTAACAGCTCCCAAAACTTTTGCGACATCGGCGGCGCTGAACGGAGCGATCGAGTTTCTCACCACCCCCACCTCCGGAGCAGCGGCACATCGCGTTTTTTGCTTTTCCCCCTTTCCCACCCTCCCCCGCGGCGACGGTGGCCCAGCGGGGGGGGCGAGGGCGGCCGAGATCAGCGATTCGAGCGAGCTCTGCGGCGCAGGAAGAACCCGGCGGGGGGGCACCCCCCCCTCCCCGGCGAAAAGGAACTGCGTAGCATTACCGGCCAAGATGGCACTGGCCTGGGGATGACACTGGCTGGGGGGCGGGGCCGAGCCAGAACCAGAACCCTCCCCGCCTGGCACCACCCCCCGCCCCCCATCCCCCAGAGGGGACGCAAATACTTGGGAACTAGTAAAAGAGACCAGAAAAACAACTTGTAAAAGAGGACAGAAAAACAATAAGAGATTATGAGCTGCTTTCTACTAACTTTTTAACTGTGATGCAAATGCTTTTAACACCGGAGCAGGCGCGGTGGCAGCGCGAACGGCGGTTTCCATGGCAACGAGATAACAACTCGGCAGAAGACATGGCAACGAGATAACAACAGAGAGCCGGGCGGGGGGGCCGCATACCTCGCCCGGGACTGGCTGCGGAGAGGGGGGCTCCCCCCCCGCCTCTTCCTCCACAGTTTCTTCAAGTGATCAACCTGCATTTCAGAATCTCTAAAATTATGGTTTAAGTTACACCTGTGGCAAATGGTTAATGGTTTATAGTTTGCATTGCACGAGAGCTGTGTAAATGAGTGATTGAGTGATGGGCCCATCTGTGTGTGTCTGTGGGGTGTGTTGCTTGAACGAATGAATGAAAGGTTATAATTCAATGTTGTAAAGGTAATTTTTCTTTGTGACTATATGTAGAAGAATGTAAAGATGTAAAGATATGTGTTAGATGGTAACATGAGCAGGTAATTAAGTGTATGTTAGTAGTAGAACATAGCATGAAGTAGATGTGAATATGAATTATCCTTATTTTAACAAGAAAAGATGTATCACTAAGTTTTCTGCAGGAGTTTACACAGTTTCCAAAGAGTATTTTTAAATTAACAAAATGAGCATGTTTCAAGTTAGAAATCAATCAGCAAAACAAACCCAACCCCATATTATTATTATGGTTACTATTGTTATTATTATGAAAATTTTTTATGCTTCAGAAATAGTTCTGTTTTAGGGAAATGTAAAGAGTGGAAACTCTGAACCAAGTCTTATTTTGAAAACTGAAGCAGCAGAGGCAGAGATTTTAAATTGGCCACTATAACTGTACATTTAGTACTTTGGGTAAGGATATTAGTGCTTGAAATACACAAAATTTTGGCTTGTTATGGAATGCAGGCATTCTGCTACACCAACAATTCAGCGATTAATAAGATACTGACAAACTGGGAATCCTTGAACTGCTCCAACTTGCAATCAACATTAATTTGGATTTTCTTTAATTCTGCAGATGTGTTTTTGTTGAAGTAGTTAAATTGTTTGAAGTGTGAAAGTGTTTTGGTAGTATTTTATATTGATGTATATATTGCAATAGAAATCATTGTAATAATTGTGATAGCTTTTAGTTATAAGTACACTACATCCAGATGGGGCTATGCAGTACTGTGCTGTCCAACACCTGGGCAGAGTTACTGCTTGGGAACACATTGCAGTGTCAGTAAACCGTACGGATCAAGTATTGTACCATTCAGTGTTGGCACTCACCAATGCAAGAGGAGAAGAGATGATTTCAACATGATTAACCCTACATAGCATTCACACATCTGGTAAATTAGTACTTAAGTTTATAGTTATTACTGCATTGAGATTTTTGTTCATTAGCTTTGTTTTAAGGCCTTAAGCTGTAGTATCTAGATAAAACATATGGGTATGCCCAAGGATCCTTTCAGAACCTGTCTTATAAAAGTGCCTTTGTATAACTTTGAAAGCTTTTTAGGATATGTAAGTATTGATAACATGATCAGGCCATTAGAAGGTTAAAGGAAAATGTCAAACACTTGAGGGTAAATAATGATGATTGGTTAAGCGAGTAATTTTTACAAGAATGAATCTTCACGATTAAAGTCAGGATTTAAGATGCTATTTGTAATTTGGTAACCTTTTATTAGTGCCTTGTTTGCTATCGTGTCTGCAAGGGCCCTGCAGAAGATGGTGGACAATGCCTTTGTGGTACAAAAAATGAAAAAGGGAAATTTTTGGCTTTTTAAGAGCCCAAGATACAGGCGGTTTCGGCCTTGGCAATTGATTCCTGACTTTTAGTGGAAAAACAGAATAAAGACATGGGATGAGAAAATTCTAGTATAATTAGTCAGAAGTAAAAAGAAGGCCTTAGATGGCTCAGTATTATAATTTTGCTTTGCATTGTAACGTGTATATTATTTTCTTGTACGGCCAAACATGTGGATCAACTTGCCCTAGGTATCCTTTTAGCTTAAATTGATAAAAACGGGGAAGAGTGTAGGAAACTGTTGGCAGAGCACCGTGTAGAGCACCGTACACATCTGGTGTGGATGCTGATATGTTAGGATCAGCTTTGAAAAATCAGAATATTGAGTGCTTCTCTAGGTCGGATTGGTATTGATTTGGGTGTGGAGTGGAGTCAAGCTGGTTTGGTGTGGACTTTGGGCTGATTTGTTTTCATGCTGGGTCGGTGAAAGGAGTACAGAGTGTCACTGCTGCAGCCTTGTTTGTTTTAAAAGAAAAGGGGGGAGATGTTGGGGCCTTAGCCATATTACAGGACTATAATACTAGCTAGGCCCCAGTTGGGCCCAGATAGGCCTTACTTAGGCCGCTTTTTCAACTGCGTGCTAAAAAAGAGATAAGCTGAGAAAAGAATGCAGCTACGTACGGAAAACGTACGAAACTATAAACAATGTTGACAAGATGGATTCCAGCAGGGAAGTTACGGCAAGGAAGTGAACCTGAACTGAGATAAGAACAAACCAGTGAGGCTGAGAGGTCGAAGTGTAATTAGTGCTATAAACCAATCATAATTAGCTTCGTAATGTGTGAACACGTATGCGGAACTTAAAAGGATATATAACACGTAGCTTTCTGATAATAAAACGGAATTGAGTTGCATCCCGTGGATGTGTGAGTCACTCTTTTCTCGCTCACTCGGAATTGCCCGCGGCAGCAAAGTGCAACGTCCTGCACCTGGGTTGGAGCAATTACTGGTATCATAGAATCATAGAATGGTATTGTTAGAAAACATGTAAACTCTTATTTTTAGTTTTAACAAGACATCTGTAGTTTAGCCTTAAGTACAAGGGGACCATTGTCTTTAGCCCATGCAAGTCCAGTTACTTTGTATAAACTATATAGGACTTACTAATGACTATGCCCTTGAAAAGGAGCTAAAAGATGGTTAAAAGGAGAACATCCTGCCCTAGAAGGTGTTGAAAGCTGCATAATTGTCTTTCACATGAACCAAGTAATGAAATAATAATAATAAGGCAGCAAAATGTAAAAGAATATGTAAAATCTTTGGGGAAAGTCTTCTCCTCTTTGCACAGATTTACCGTTTTAGCCTCTCCAGTAGCCTTAGACATCCAAGTGCATCCCCATCGCCCATAGGATTGAATCTACGTCCGGACCTGGAACAACAAACCTCTATAAGAAAAGTGGAGAAGACTCTTCCAAGTTCTTTTGACTACTCATACAGTGGTAAAAGTAGATAAAATAAATTTGTGGGTACATTTCACCCAAACAAAGCCAGCTCCAGCACCAGGAGAACCTCACTGTAAGGTGCAACCTACTGATAACCCACTCCAATTGAAGTTCAGATGAAATTAAAAGAGCAAAAAACCCTTCACCTAAAGGACATGAGATAAACTGTACATGGACTGATATTAATTCAATTTCACATATAGGGTGTATACAAGGGGAAGATTTCTTGTATTGTCTTTTAGGTTTAACATTAATACTATTTTTATGGTTTTTATATAGGTATACCACTTTCCTAAGGCCCAACAATGAGAGAAATATGGGGGTGGCTTTTCCTCATTTTTCTGAGCCAGATGATTCAAGGAAACCAGGAGAGATGTCTTAATCCATGGAATCATAACCTTAATTTGGAAATGATCGAGAAGGCTATGAGGATAGCTAATCAGACAAATTGCTGGGTGTGTACTCATTTTCCAGAGCACAGTAGTAAGGGGGTATCCTTGGTAGGGATACCAATTCCTTTTAATATGTCCTAGGACAATTTATGGAAAGAACCAAAATTCACAAAAAAGAATGAAACTAATTTTCAAACTTGGGATGTATCGGACCTCCATTCTTCTGACCACCAATAAGACTGGGTCCTTTGGTAATGTTTCAGTGGGACATTTTCCATATTACGATTCGTCAATGCATTTACAGGGAAAGAAACAGTTGGATAGTGTGGTGGGTTGACCCTGGCTGGATGCCAGATGTCCACCAAAGCCCACTCTATCACCCCCCTCCTCAGCAATATGGGGAAGGGAGAAATTAAGATGGAACACAAAAAAAAAACCCCAAACTCGTGGGTTGAGACAAAGGCAGTTTAATAGAAGCAAAGCAAAGCTGCGCGCGCAGAAGCAAAAGAACAAAATATTTATGCTCTACTTCCCATCAGCAGGCGATGTCTGGCCACTTCCCGGGAAGCAGGGCTTCATATGCGGTGTGGTTCCCAGAGGACAAACGGAAGTAACGAATGTCCCCCCTTCCCCCTCTGTTCTCCTTGCTTTTATTTCTGAGCATACGTCATATGGTATGGAATATCCCTTTGGTCCGTTTGGGTCAGCTGTCCTGGCTATGTCCCCTCCCAGGACCTTCCCCCCCCCCAGCCTACTGGGGAGGGGGGAAATGTAGGAGAGCCAGCCTTGGTGCTGTGCTAGCACTGCTCACCAGTAACCAAAACACTGCTGTGTTATCAACATCCCTCAAGCCACCAATACAAACCACAGCACTCTGAGGGCTGCCACGGGGAAAATCAACTCCATCCCAGACAGACCCAATACAGATAGCTATTGGAACACTCCCAGAGGTAGTGGTTGGTATTGCTTATGTGGAAGTAAAGCACGAAAGGCCCTACCTCTGAACTGGTCAGGAACATGTACTTTGGAAGCAGTGGTTCCCAATATTACAGTGACAAAAGGATTAAGTGATAAGGATCAGAGGTCTTGACTAAGATCGTTTAGGCTGTGAAGGTTGAGGACTGCCTGGGCTGCAGTGATCATGAGATGGTGAAGTTGCGAATCTCATGTGGCATAAGCAGAATTACAAGTAAGATTGCTGCCCTGGACTTCAGGAGGGCCAACTTTGGCCTCTTCAAGCAATTGTTAGGGGAAATTCCATGGGACAGATTACTTGAAGGTAAAGGGGCCCAAGATAGCTGGTTAACATTCAGGGACTGCTTCTTCCAAGCTCAAGATCAAAGCATCCCGATATGTAGGAAGTCAGGGAAGGGAGCCAGGAGACCTGCTTGGTTAAACAAGGAACTGCTGGCCAAACTTAAGTGGAAGAGGAGAGTTTAGAGATCGTGGAAGGAGGGGCTGGCTACTTGGGAGGAATATAAGGATATTGTCAGAGGATGTAGGGAGGCAACTAGGAAAGCCAAGGCCTCCTTAGAATTAGACCTTGCCAGAGGGGTCAAGGACAACAGGAAGAGCTTCTTCAAATACATGGCAGATAAAGCCAACGTCAGAGGCAATGTAGGCCCACTGATAAATGAGGGGGGTACCCTGGTGACAGAGGATACAGAGAAGGCAGAGCTATTGAATGCCTTCTTTGCCTCTGTCTACTCTGCCGGAAGTTGTCTTGAGGAGCTCTGTACCCTGGAGACCCCAGATGGAGACAGGACAATGGAGAAGATTGCCTCAGTTGATGAGGATTGGGTCAGGGACCAATTAAGCAATCTGGACATCCATAAATCTATGGGTCCAGATGGGATGCACCCACGAGTGTTGAGGGAGCTGGCTGAGGTCATTGCTAGACCACTCTCCATCATCTTTGCTAAGTCGTGGGGAACGGGAGAGGTGCCTGAGGACTGGAGGAAGGCAAATGTCACTGCAATCTTCAAAAAGGGCAAGAAGGAGGACCCGGGTAACTACAGACCGGTCAGCCTCACCTCCATCCCTGGAAAGGTGATGGAACGACTTATCCTTGGTGCCATCTCTAGGCATATCAAGGATAAGAGGGTCATTAGGGGCAGTCAGCACGGCTTCACCAAGGGGAAGTCGTGCTTGACCAACCTTCTAGACTTTTATGAAAACACGACGAGGTGGCTGGATGATGGTAGAGCAGTGGATGTGGTCTATCTTGATTTCAGCAAAGCATTTGACACGGTCTCCCACAGCATCCTCGCTGATAAATTGAGGAAGTGTGGATTAGATGAGCAGGTAGTGAGATGGATTATTAACTGGCTGGTGGGAAGAAGCCAGAGAGTAGTGGTCAATGGGGTGGAGTCTAGTTGGAGACCTGTGTCTAGTGGAGTCCCTCAGGGGTCAGTACTAGGACCAGTATTATTCAATATATTCATAAATGACCTGGATGAGGGAACAGAGTGCACTGTCAGCAAGTTTGCTGATGATACCAAGCTGGGAGGAGTGGCTGACACGCCAGAAGGCTGTGCTGCCATCCAGCGAGACCTGGACAGGCTGGAGAACTGGGCAGGGAAAAACTTGATGAAATATAATAAGGGCAAGTGTAGGGTGTTGCACCTGGGCAGGAACAACCCCAGGTTCCAGTATAGGTTAGGAAATGATCTCCTAGAGAGCAGTGAAGGGGAAAGGGATCTAGGAGTCCTGGTGGACAGCAGGATGACCATGAGCCAGCACTGTGCCCTTGTGGCCAGGAAGGCCAATGGCATCCTGGGGTGCATTAGAAGGGGTGTAGTCAGTAGGTCAAGAGAGGTTCTTCTTCCCCTTTACTCTGCCCTGGTGAGGCCACATCTGGATTATTCTGTCCAGTTCTGGGCCCCACAGTTCAATAAGGACAGGGAGCTGCTTGAGAGAGTCCAGCGAAGAGCCACCAAAATGATTAAGGGAGTGGAACATCTCCCTTATGAGGAAAGGCTGAGGGAGCTGGGGCTCTTTAGCTTGGAGAAGAGGAGACTGAGGGGGGACCTGATTAATGTTTATAAATATTTGAATGGTGAGTGTGAGGAGGATGGGGCCAGGCTCTTCACAGTGGTGTCCAATGATAGGACAAGGGGCAATGGGTGTAAGCTGGAACACAGGAGGTTCTGCTTAAATTTGAGAAAGAACTTCTTTACTGTGAGGGTGACAGAGCACTGGAACAGGCTGCCCAGGGAGGTTGTGGAGTCTCCTTCTCTGGAGACATTCAAGACCCGCCTGGACGCCTTCCTGTGCGAACTCATCTAGGTGTTCCTGCTCCAGCAGGGGGATTGGACTAGATGATCTTTCGAGGTCCCTTCCAATCCCTAATATTCTGTGATTCTGTGATTCTGTTTATGAGGAGACAAAGAAATAACCGTTTAAGAGAGAGGCCCACAAAATTTCACTTCTTTGCTAGATGGTTTATTCCTTGACTAGGAGTAAGTGAATTAGAAAAGGCCCTGGTAAATATTTCTGCCCTTATAGAAATAATTGGAAACAAAACTTCTGATGCTATCCTTGCCCCGCAACAAGAAGTATAGGAAATTGTGGAAATAGCTACTCAAAATCGAATGGCTTTAGATACGCTGTTAGCCTCTCAGGGAGGAGTATGCAGAGTGATTAATACCAGCTGCTGTGTGTACATAGGTCAGAGTGGAAGGATTGCTACTGATTTAAATAAAATCTGGCAATAAACTAAAATTTTACATAAGGTCCAGAAAGATGATACATCTTTAGGGTTTGAAGACACCTGGAGATGGCTAACTTCCTGGTTCCCTGATCTCAGCTCATTGCTCAAAAGAATCGTAATGTTGTTAATAATAGTTTTGATAGCCTTTGTGTGTTTATATGTACTTTTACAATGCACCTACAAACTTTTTGTAGGCTTGAAGCAAACTGTTCTGTAACAATAAATATTACAAGTAAAAGTAAGACTCTCAAGAAGAGTCTTGAAAGTCTCAAAGGACGGAATTGTTAGAAAACATGTAAGTTCTTATTTTTAGTTTTAACAAGACATCTGTAGTTTAGCCTTAAGTACAAGGGGCCCATTGTCTTTAGCCTGTGCAAGTCCAGTTACTTTGTATAAACTATGCAGGCCTTACTAACGACTATGCCCTTGAAAAGGAGCTAAAAGATTGATAAAAGGAGAACATCCTGCCCTAGAAGGCACTAAAAGCTGGATAATTGCCTGAGAAGGATGAAGTCAGCAAGAATCTTCAGAAACTGGGGGAAAGATAAACGTGTCAGGGAGAGATCACAACCACCGACCCAATTAGAGACTGAACAGACTTAGCCTCCTCGTATTGGAGCATGCACTGTGAATTTTTTGTGTACTGTACTCTGAAAAGGTAAGCGAGAGAAGTTTGAGCCAATCATAAAGTACACTAGTAACGCATATGTATAGTGGGTGGAACAAGCTCATCAGTTATGTATAAATGTGTGAAGTTTTGCAAACTCTGTGTGCTAGATTTGTGGTGATTGTGGTGGGTTGACCCCAGCTAGAGGCCGGATGCCCACCAAAGCCCACTCTATCACTCCCCCTCCTCAAATGGGCAGGGGGAAAAAATATAACGAAGAACTCATGGGTGGAGATAAGGACAGAGAGAGATCACTCACCAATTACTGGCACAGGAAAAACAGACTCGACTTGGGGGAAAAAAAACAAATTTACTTTATTACCAATCAAAATTAGAGGATAAGGAAAAGTAAAACCAAATCTTAAAACACCTCCCCCATCCCTCCCTTCTTCCCGGGCTTAATCTCTTTCCTGATTTTTCCACCTCCTCCCCCCAGCAGCACAGGGGGACGGGGAATGGGGTTGGGGTCAGTTCATCACACGGTGTTTCTGCCGCTGCTTCCTGCTCAGGGGGAGGACTCCTTCCCCTGCACCAGCGTGGGGTCCCTCTCACGGGAGACAGTCCTCCACGAACTTCTCCAACGTGAGTCCTTCCCATGACTGACAGTTCTTCACGCACTGCTTTAGCATGGGTCCATTCCATGGGGTGCGGTCCTTCAGGAAGGGACTGCTCCAGCACGGGTCCCCCACGGGGTCACAAGTCCTGCCAGCAAACCTGCTCCGGCGTGGACTCCTCTCTCCACGGGCTACAGGTCCTGACAGGAATCTGCTCCAGCACGGGCTTCCCGCGGGGTCACAGCCTCCTTCAGGCATCCACCTGCTCTGGCGTGGGGTCCTCCACAGGCTACAGGTGGCCATCTGCTCCACCATGGACTGCAGGGGGACAGTCTGCCTCACCATGATCTTCACCACAGGCTGCAGGGGAATCTCTGCTCCGGCACCTGGAGCTCCTCCTCCCCCTCCTTCTTCACTGACCTTGGTGTCTGTGAAGTTGTTTCTCTTACATCTTCTCACTCCTCTCTCCAGCTGCAAAGTGTGCAGGTTTTTTCTTCCCTCTCTTCCTTTTTTGTTTTTTTTCTTAATTATGTTATCACAGAGGCGTTACTGATTGGCTCGGCCTTGGCCAGCAGCGGGTCTGTTCTTGTAGCCGGCTGGCATTGGCTGTGTTGGGTCGGACATGGGGGAAGCTTCTGGCAGCTTCTCTCACAGAAGCCACCCCATGTACCCCCCCTCCCCCACTGCTACCAAAACCTTGCCACGCAAATCCAATACAGTGATATACCCCTAGCACCGAATAAAGAATGCCTGCTTCTTAAGACTACATAGGTGTTAAGAAGTTCATTCCTGATTTCAGTGACAGTATGTGTCGGAAGGGACCTTAAAGATCACCCAGTTCCAACCCCCCTGCCATGAGCAGGGACACCACTAGACCAGGTTGCACAAAGCCTCATCCAACCCGGCCTTGAACACTTCCAGGGAGGAGCAGCCACCGCTTCTCTGGGCAACCTGTTCCAGTGTCCGACCACCCTCACAGTGAAGAATTTCTTCCTAATATCTCATCTAAACCTCTCCCAGTTTAAAGCGATTGCCCTTTGTTCTATCACTACCTGCCTTTGTAAAAAGTCCCTCCCCAGCTTTCTTGTAGGCCCCTTCAGGTACTGGAAGGCTGCTATAAGATCTCCCCGGAGCCTTCTCTTCTCCAGGCTGAACAGCCCCAGTCAATACAGGCTGGGGGATGAAAGGATTGAGAGCAGCCCTGCAGAGAAAGATTTAGAGATACTGGCATGACCAGTACTGAATAAAGGGAAATGATCACCTCCCTCGACCTGCTGGCGATACTTTTCCTAATGCAACCCCACCCCCTCCATTCCAAGCTAAACAACAGTTAACGAGTTTCAGCCGGATCGCCTTTTCTGAACAGGAGGCGGGTGCTCTCCTTGAGGTGAGCCAATGGGAAAACCCTTTTCTTGAGCGATGGTGCCGGGTTGGAGAAGCGGTGGGACCAGGCAGGAGGAGGGAATGGTTGTAATCTATGAAGTCATAATCTCATCTCTCTCTGGTTTTGTACTCTGAGTGACTCACAGAGAGGGAAGCTGTTCAAGACAACATTCTTCCGAAGCAAGGTAACTGTAATTTGCGATTTCATCTTCCCTTTCCCACATATGCTCTCAACCTTTTCTGTTATAGTTTTCTAAAAATAATTTATTACAATTGATTATGTAAACATGCATCATGCCCACTTTCACTCTTTAAAAAATATGCCTGCTGGCTTCAAGGAGTATTATGTGCTTTTCTTTCATTTCCTTTTGTCGTCTGCAACTTTCATTTTTCAAAAATATTTATATTTTTTAGTGGGAGAAAAGACGTTTTGATCCAGCATTTCTCTAAAAATCATGATGTAAATATCTAATAAGAATAAAAAAACCCCACCAACCTTCCTAATTTGCAAGTCTGCTGCACCAACAGAGAGGAGGAGGAAGCAGGGAATGGTGCATACGTGTATCTATCAATCTATCTATGAATATATGTAATTTTTAAAGAAAGTGTCTGAAAGATTAAGATAAGAATAATCGTCTGTTTTTGTAATCCCTTGATATTGCGTCTGAAGCGAGCGTTTGAAAGGCTCCGGGCAAAGCAGACTAAACAAATAGATCTCAGAAGCAACAGCCTCTTTAGGAGCAGCTCAGCAGCTATGATTGGGCTGGGAGTTGGTCTTGTTTTTTTTTTTTTTTTTCTTAATTTTTATTTTTCCTCTGCATTAGTTGATTGATCTGTATTTTAGTTTCTCTAAACAGAGTGTGTTGGGAGGGAGATTATAATCTTCCAGTCTTTTGAGCAGAAAGGTTAGATTTATTACATGCAGCTGAACGTTGCACTTTGAAATTCATTGCCTTCTGTCTTGGGGAAGGGGAGAACAAATGCCGCACTTTGAGTGTTTTGTAATGGTATTGTTGTCTTCTACTGCGACGAATAAAGAAGTTGTGGCTGAGGGAAGAGAACTGGAATGGAAAAAGCTGTGTGTGAGCAGCGGTATTACTTGTTTGAGCAGCAGCATTAACTAGCAATGCCCAGGAGGCCGTGAGCTGAATAATCTCCCCGTCTGACTGCCCCAAGCATATGAACACGCGGGAGAGCGTTTTTTGGGGGACGAGGGATTCACTAACCGAGGCTGCAGCTTCTGTTACTTTTCATTTTAGTATCTGTTTTTAATTGCACAGTCAAGCCACTCCTGCTATAAAAATGTTGTGATTAACTTCCTAGAATAGCTTCTCTCATTCCCTTTTTTTCTTGTGTCCCCTCCCCGCACCTTGCAGTAATCTGAGGAACAAAGGGTGGCATAAAACAACATGCGTTTACAAATTTATAATTGTCTTCCATGCAATTTGTATGTTATTTCCGGTATGTATGGAAAAATATTCTTTTTTTGGGGGGGGAATAAACACATGCTTATATTAATATAGGTGCAAGTTCTTTGTAAAGACGTGATTCTCATCATCCTGTTGGTAGAAGTGTCTTATTCTTTGCATACACACACACAAAAAAAGGTGGGTTTTCGGGATTTGTTTTTGTTTGGTTGTTTTTTATTTTGTGGTTTTGTTTTTGTTTTTTTTCCCCTCCCCCTCTCTGTGCTTAAGGGGAGGTAAGGAGAAGGTGGGGCGTTTGGGAGTGTTCCAGTTTGTTACTGGGTGCTGCGTGCTGAGTAAAACTGGAGGAGAGCAGTTACAGCCTATCTCTGTCTCTGGAGAGAGAAAGGCAATGTTTTGTGGTAGCTGGGGGTGTTTTTTTGTTTTGTGTGTGTGTGAAGGGGGTGAGGTTTTTTGTGGTGGTGGGTTTATTGGCGTTTTTTCTTTTTTTTTTTTTTTTTTTTTTTTTTTTTTCCCCTGCGTAAGCATTCAGCAGCAGAGAATCAGGAAGTCACAGCAGCCAAATACAGACTTACACGTTTATGGACTTGTTTGATTGGTGTGACATGATGACGGAAGAAGAGGAGGGGAGAGAGGCCTAACTTTGTCATGAAACATGCTTCCTGTCCATGCATCTGGCTCTTAACCCAAGTTGTGCATGCTTAGATCTCACTTTGGATGTCACTTCATCAAGGTAACCCACCAGGAAAAGCAGTGCAGCCGTTGCTTTGTAGAGTGAGAGAAGAAAGTAGGTCTAGCTCTTTCAAAATCGATTTTGAGATCCTCTTGATTTGGGCTAAAACTTCCTATGGAAGGAAATATAATTCTGCTAAATGTGCTTGCATGTCACTTGTGTGTTTGTAGATGGAGGTGCTGAGATATGTTACAGTTATAAAGTTGAGGCCTGTACATTCCTCAGCAATTTCAGAAAAAATCATGTTTGGGTTTTAAAAGAAAAAGGTTACTGTTTAATGAAGAAAAGCAGAGTGGGAAACTTGCGATCTCTAGTGATCCAGTCTCTTTGTACATAGAGGGGGAGTGATTGAGTTTGGGTCCTTTTCTTAAAAAAAATCTTTTATTTTATTATCTTATTTTAATATTATTCATATTAAGTTTGTATGTGAATAAAACAATTGGTACTTCACCTGACTATGTTTAAGGAAGCCCTTTATATTTGCTAGGGGAAGAATGGAGTTGTCTTTTCATGCTCAAACAAAATTTATGATTAAGGAGCAACAAAATATACACAATAGAAAAAAAAGTAATTTTTAACCTATAATTAGAATAAGATTTTTTAAAAGATATTCTAAAGAATCAGATTTTAAAAAATTCTTTTTAAAGTGCGTGTAAATATTATTGATTAAATACCGTGCTGTAACCTCAATATGACTAAATAGATTACATTGGAATTGACTTTTTTCCTTTATATTTGCTGTTTATTTTTTTTTTTGACATTCAAATTTTTTTCTTTGTCCAGTATTTCCAAACATTAGATGAACTCCATTCTTTCTGAGAAGGACTTTGATTAATATTTTAAGTGAGTAATTGGCTGAAGAGTCAAAGATATATGGATTATTTTTTTTTTTAACTATAGCAAACTAAATCTTGTGTTTGTTTTCTGTTTAAATGATATGGAACCCATGTAATTTACAGCATTGTTCCATTTACCATCTTTCCAGTATATATCTTTCTTCAGTGTTACTCACATCTAACCATAACCCCTGAGATAGAGGCAATAAATGTTACACCAACATTTTCTTCCTTTAGTATTATGAGAGTTACACGTGAAGACTGACAGTCTTTATTGTGTGAGTCAGTGTATCGTTATACAAATGAAGGCCCTTCTTTCTAAAAGGGATTTTTAATTTAGTAGCAAATGAGACCATTTTTTACAAATCATTGCAATACTAATTATATTTTGTTTCCTATTGCAATTGATCACCATATATAATGTCCTTGACCGCTGCCTCTTCTGTGCTCCTTCAGTTTTTCATTTCAAATTGATCCTCTAGTGAGAGTAATAAATGGAAAATTACAACATAAAGATCATTTGCCATGAAAATGGAAGCAAGTAGAAGCTTATGCCTTATTTGCATAGCTTTGATAGTTTGCAAATATATAGGATAATAAGACTGATTGAAAAAGATTTTAATTGTCAGAAAAACCCACAACTATCACTTTTCATATGAGCATCTCTTTCTCTGTGATTCCCCTTGATCCCTAACTAGTCAACAGTCGTGAGCAAGTCTTCTGTCCTCTAAAAGTAGAGCAAAATCTGCACATGTAGCACTGACTAGTGCTACTCCAAGTGTAGACTTGATTTTTAGGCACTGGCAGAGTGTTGTGAATATTGATATGTGGTGAACAAGTAGCTCCTTATATTCTTAACTCCAACTATCTACTCTTTTCCTGAAGGTTATTGATTTCTCTAGCAAAGCTTTTAAAAGGAATCATATACACATGCCTCAACTTATTCACTGAAAAATTTTATAACATTGCTTATGCTCATCTTCAGTGGGCACTGGCTCTTAATGACTTCCCTTGGGATGGCTGTAGTAGATCCATACCCTAGCTGTTAGCCACTCTTTTCTTGGTGCTGATTTTTGTTTAATAACTTAGGTTGTAATTTACAGTGCTTCAGAAACTGCTTAATGAGAAACCAAAAAAAAATAGACAGAAGGAATGAGGTTCTACAAGAGTACTGGGAAAGAATTGAAGGTGGGGACTACTAGAACTATCCAAAAGTAAACCATCTCTCTTTGTAAAAGAGCCTTATGTTATTTGACCTCCTGAGGTGGTTTCACTCCTTTGGATTGCAGCCAAACACACACCCAGTCGCTCTCCCTCCCCCCCCCCCCACCTACCTACCTACCTACCTACCTAGGGAGCAGGGGAGAGAATTGGAAATTGGAAGGGTAAAAGCAAGAAGACTCATGGGTTGAGATAAAAACAATTTAATAATTAAAATAAAATAATAATGATAATAACACAATATACAAATGAGTGATGCATGGTGCAATTGCTCATCAGCTGCTGACAAATGCCAAGCCTGTGCCAGCCAACGATCCTGGAGTAGAGACCCCAATCCCAGAAGAGCAAGCCCGAGAGAATACCCTCATCATCTGGGCAGCCCTGGTTAATATACTGAACATGATGTGATATGATCTGGAATATTTCATTGGCACATCCAAATGCCTGTTCTGGGCTTTGCTATTCACTATGCTTCTCCCTTCCCAGTCCTAATGTACCTGTGAACCAGCCAAAAATTATGACCTTGGGCTCCAGCAGTAACTAATAACATCAATTTTCTTATAAGAAATCCCACACTGAAACCAAAACAGAGTTCTTTCTAGCTACTAAGAAGAAAATTAACTCTATCCTAGCAAAATCCAGGACAGTCTCCATGCCTTATTCCATACCATTTATGTCATGCTCAGGTTTCAGGTATATATATAAATATATATACACACAAATATCATTCCCTTAATTTATGGGTCATTTTCTTCAGAATGTCTATTAAGTTCATTTAGTCCATAATCTTGGGTTCCATCTGTCATGACAGTCTTTCAAGGCAGGAGAGACAATGTGGAGTTTGCACAGTCAATGGAGTAGGTGACATTGGACACAGCAGGAGGATGATATGTAGTCTCTTTTGCATGCTGCATCTGGAGCTTGTAGTTGGTGTATCTGGTGTGGTCCACACTCAGGGTCTGTGGGTTGAAGCTGTTGATCTTGAAGTTGTTGGATGCCATCTCTGGCTTTATTGGAGTTCATTCTGCATTAACGTCTGGAAATTCTCAATATAAAGCCATTAGTATAACACAACAACCATAGCAATGATGATATAGCAATTCATTGGCTATTTTCACCCAAAATGAAATCTCCTGTTCTCCTTCTCTCAAATCTTCTGTTGGAGGAATGGGTTTCTGGAAATTGGAGCAATTCTCCTGGAAGGTTCTCTAGTTGTATTTGAATTCCCTTGCAACTCATGTACTCATCTTTCTAAGACCAGGGTAGGTTTCCCATCCCATTTTCTCATGTCTTCTCCATGGTCACTCAAGTAAAATGTCCCCCTTGGTGTTTACCATCTCCTTTGCACAGGAGGATGTTCATTTTTAGTGGCCGAGACATTGGTCTGTACGGGTTGAGAGCATAGTTGGGACACTTTTTCAGTCAGTTTCTCCACAGCCGAAACAAGGGAAGGAGTGAGGCTTTCCTCATATTGCCGGATTCAGACGGCCAATCATCTACTGTTGGCCCGTCTTCCTCTTTCCATTCCAGTACCGCCAAATAGCTGGCATATGAGGCGGGCGCGCTCCGTATGAGCTTCCGCCACATGGGTATCGTGCATTGGACTTCATCTGGATCTGTAGGTAACTGCGCATTGTCTAGATCACTATAAACCAGTTCTCGCACAGCCAGGTCCCTCAAAAGCTGGATACCTTTATCCATGGTAGTCCATTTGCCTACCCCTGGTTGCAACACAATATCATCCTTGACAGGATACCTTTCCCTCACGGCTGACAGAAGATGTCTCCAGAGACTGAGGCTTTGTGGTTTCTTTCCAATCGCTTTATCAATTTTGCCTTCTCTGGCAAGGGATCCCCGTTGCCTGGCTTCCCTGCCCTCCAGTTCCAGGCTACTGGCTCCATTATCCCAGTATTGGAGCAACCAAGTAATAATCCTCTCGCCTACATGACGGCTGTAATCTTTTTGTGTATCTCGCAGCTCACTCAGGGACAAAGATCGGGTGATTACCTCAGGTTCTGTCTCTTCCTCTTGTTCTCGTGATACATCTGGTTTGTCTTCATCTGCTGCAGAGTAAATTTTCTTTTTATATTTCCTTTTCTGTATAGGGGCAATTATTATTGGCACTGGTTCATCCTCTAGCTCAGATTCATCACTTTCCACCAAGGTTTGGATAGTTGATGTGTTTGTCATCAAGGTCTGAGTAGCTGCAATATTTCTCATTGGAAACTGAGTATTCACAGTTCAAGCTGGGGGGTCTGTTGCCTGGGTCTAAGTAGCTGCAGTATGTGCTACGGGATTTTGAGTGGCTGCAGTACGAGTTGGAGGATTGGTTGGCTGGGTTTGAAGAGCTACATTTCTTGCTGCCGGGGTCTGTGTAGCTGCAGTATCTGTTCTTGGAGTTTGAATAGCCACAGCTGGAATATCTGTTTTTGGGGCCTGAATAGTTACAGTTCTTGTCATGGGCCTCAAAGTGGCCACAGTATCTGCTGCAAAGGTTTCAGTAGCCGCATCACTGGTTGCGGGGGTTTCGGTAACCACAGTGTCTATTGCAGAGGTTATTCCTGGGGTGGTATACCTAAATAGTTTCCTGATCTTAAACAACACTTGAAAAATACTTAGGAGGACCAGCAATAAAAAGAAAATAGCCAGACTGTCCCAAGAATAATTAATACTCCCAACCTCTTTCATGCTTGGACTGGAACAGAAAGATAAACTGTCAAAAGCCGTCCCTTTTGTAAATTTGTTCCCCAAAGAGAGAACTTAAGAGGTACAATTATTACTAAACTTTGTCAGGTGACACTCAGTGTTCAGAAAGGTCTGATTAACACTTTGTATTCCCGAGGAGGAAAAAATTGACGAAGTAACTTGAAACAGTGTCCATCAGATGGAGCCCGAGGGCCGAAGAGACCAGCTCAGTGGGCTGTCTCCATGGGAAGACAAAGTAAACCATGAATTGATCAAGAGTATCTAACAGATAGCGCCCGAAATGCGAGGATGGTGGAAACAGAATGTACAAAAACTGGGCTACTCTCACAGTCATTGTCAGACAGAACAGATGGAAAAAACCCTTAATCACATTTTTATAGCCAATGATCAATGCAATAAAAAGCAAGCAAGGACTCACATCCCACAGTTCTGATGACAACCCCCCGATAAAATGTAATCATTTTGTTAAAGCACTGTCCGACGCTGTCTTTATCTCAACCCTTCGTGCCCCACGTTGGGCGCCAAAATGACTGTGATAGTTTCACTGGGCTAGCCCTTGGCTAGCAGCCAACACAGCCATTCACCCTCTTTCCCCCCACCCCCAGGGGATAGGGGAGAGGATGGGGGGGGGGGGGGGGCAAGGATAAGGAGGCTTGTAGGTTGAGATAAGAACAGTTTAATAATAAAGAGAAAACTTAAAATAATACTAATATTAAAATAGTAGTGATAATGATAACAGTAACAAAATATGCAGATGAGTGATAACCCAGTGCAATTGCTCACCACCTGCTGACCAAGCCCGGCCCATTCCCGGATGATAATCCTGAACCAAAACCACAATCCCGGAAGAGCGAGAGCCTGAGCAAAAGCCAGAGAGAGCTAAAAGAGGAAGAGCCCCTCACTAATATACTGGGCATGACGTGATATGATATGGAATACCCCACTGGCAGAGCCAAACGCCAATTTAGCTTATTAATTTAAATATTCCTCACTTCCTTAAATCTTGTGCTTGTTGACTAACAGAACACAAAGTCCTTCACTTCCAGTGACAAAAATGCAAACACTGGGATATTCTCAGTGTCTCTCTCACAGCGAGTCCCAGGCTGAAAAGCAAAATGCTGCACTATTCCAGCTACTGAAAAAGAAACCCAGCTCTGTTCCAGCTAAAAATGAGGACGGGGTTTCTGGAGCCAGGGCAACCTGAGGTAGAGCAGAAAGACCTGTCAGGAGCCAGCAGCTCTCATGAGCAAGGCTGATGTGGCTTGGGCATTGTCAGGAGCAACTGCGGAAGATTTAAACAGCCCTAGGGATTGCTAGTGACCGAGGTGGACAGACAGGGTGTGGCAGTCAACATGGATTCACCAAGGGGAAAATGATGTTTGACAATCTGAAAGCCTTCTATGATGGCATGACTGGCTGGGTAGATGAGTGGAGAGCAGTGGATGTTGTCTACCTTGGCTTCAGCAAGGCTTTTGACATTGTGTCCCATTCCGTCCTCATAGGTAAGCCCAGGAAGTGCATGTTAGACGAGTGGTGTCCTGGTTTTTAGCCGAGATAGAGCTGGGTTTCTTTTTAGTAGCTAGAATAGTGCTGTATTTTGCTTTCAGCATGGGATTTGTTATGAGAAAAATGTTGATAACATACCAGTGTTTGCATTTATTGTTGGAAGAGGAAGGACTTTGTGTTTTGTTAGTCTGCAAGTGCAAGATGTAGGGGGGATGAGGAATATTAAAATTAATAAGCTGAATTGGCATTTGGGTATGCTAATGGGATATTCCATATCATATCACATCATGTTCAGTATATTAATGAGAGCTACTCTCTCTTTTGCTCTCTCTGTCTTTTGTTCGGTTTCTTACTCTTCCAGAATTGTGGTTTCGGTTCAGGATTGTCACTCCTCTGGGATCGTTATCCAAGAATGGACCGGGCTTGGTTGGTGGGTGTTGAGCAATTGCATTGTGTATCACTTATTTGCATATTTTATTACTATTATTATCATTATTATTTTAAGTTTTTATTCAGTTTTTAAATTGTGGATAAATGGACAGTGAAGTGGATTGAGAACTGACTGTATGGCAGGACTCGGAGGGTTGTGATCAGCAGTGCAGATTTTAGTTGGAAGTCTGTAGCTAGCAGTATCCCCAGGGGTCAGTACTGGGTCCAATCTTGTTCAACATATTCCTCAATGACCTGGATGAAGGGACAGAGTGTACCCTCAGCAAATTTTGTGACGATACAAAACTGAGAAGAGTGGCTGATACACCAGAAGGCTATGCTGCCATTCAGTGAGACCTGGACAGACTGGAGAGCTGGGCAGAAAGGAACCTAATGAAGTTTAACAAAGGCAAGTGCAGAGTCCTGTACCTAGGGAGGAATAACTCCAGGCACCAGTACAGGTTGGAAAGCAGCTATGTGGAGAAGGACTTGGGAGTCCTGGTAGACAGCAAGTTGACCATGAGCCAGCAGTGTGCCCTCATGGCCAAGAATGCCAATGGTATCTTGGGGTGCATTAAGAAGAGTGTGGCCAGCAGGTCGAGGGAAGTTATCCTCCCTCTGTGATGTGCCCTAGTGAGGCCACATCTGGAGTACTATGTCTAATTCTAGGCTCCCCAGTTCAAGAAAGCCAAGGAACTACTGGAGAGAGTCCAGCAGAGGGCTATGAAGATGATTAGGGAACTGGAGCATCTTTCTTATGAGGAAAGGCTGAGAGACCTGAGTCTATTTAGCCTGGAGAAGAGAAGACTGAGAAGAGGATCTTATCAATGCTTAGAAGTACGTAAAGGGTGGGTGTCAAGAGGATGGGGTAAGACTCTTTTCAGTGGTGCTCAGTGACAGGACAAGGGGCAACGGGCACAAACTGGAACATGAGAAGTTCCATCTGAAGATGAGGAAAAACTTCTTTACTGTGAGGATGACAGACCACTGGAACAGGCTGCCCAGAGAGGTTGTGGAGTTTCCTTCTCTGGAGATATTAAAAACATGCCTGGATGCAATCTTAAGGAACCTGCTCTAGGTGAACCTGCTTTGACAGGAGGGTTGGACTAGGTTGGTCCTTTCCAACCTGTACTATTCTGTGATTTTATAGCAGACGCTGGGGTTGAAGTAACTGTTGTGGTGGCTGTTGCAGGGGTTGTGGTGGCTGCTGTGTCTGCTGTGGCAGGTGGAGTGACTGCAGTGTTAGTCACAGGACTTGCAGTAACTGTGATGTCTATTGTGGGGTTTGGAGTGGATGCACAGCACCAACATCTGCACCGAGCACCAGTAGCAGATCTAATGAAAATCATAGTCTGACACACATTCAGCAATAGGGTAATGATAATTTGAGCATCCCAAGGATATTCTAAATTCTCTAGAGCTTTTATAAATGATCTGGAGGAGAAGGGGAAAATGAAGGCAGATGTCTCCTCCCTGTGTTGACTCTGCAAGAAAAAGGTGTAATTGGTAACAGTGCCCACCAGACAGCTCCTGAAATGTGGGAATGGAGCTGGCATTGCCATGCTGGCATTGCCATGCTGCCCTCCACTGGTGAATACAGATGCAAAATCGGTCCCACTACCCATGATTGTATCGTACTAAAAGTCAGCACCCCACAGCACAATGAAAGCCTTAATCAACAAATCAAACATCTCTAATCCCAATCCAATGCCTAGAGGTGGTAAACCACATATAAATACTGGCAAACATCATATATAGCAAGTAAGGTGATACAGACCACAGCTCTAAAAACAACTTTGAGAGCTCAGAAAACAACATTCCAATCAGTGATGACCAAGTCAGAGGCTGCATAATGAATGCTTATAGTGGATTTGTTTTAACAGACTCTGGTCAAATCTGTCTTTATCTCAACCCTTCGAGCTCCATATTGAGCACCAAAAAGGACTGTGGTGGGTTTAGCCTGGCTGGCAGCCAAACACCGAACAGCTGCTTGCTCACCCTCCCTCTGATGAAATGGGGGAGGGAATCAAAAGGATAAAAGTGAGAAAACTTGTGGATTGAGATTAAAAAAAATACAATTTGAAATAAAATAATAACAGTAGTAACAGAATATGCAAATAAGTGATGCACAGTGCAATTGCTCACCACCCGCCAACCAATGCCCAGCCTGTGCCAGCCAGGGATCCTGGAGCTGAGACAGTCCTGAAAACAAAACTGCAATCCTGGAAGAGCAAGCCCAGGTGATCCCTGAGAGAATCCCCCAACTTTCCTGTCAACTCTCATTAATACACTGAACATGATGTGATAAGATATGGAATATCTCATTGGCATATCCAAATGCAAATTTGGGGTTTTGCTAATTACTATGGTTCCCCCCCACTTGCTCAGTCCTTTGCACTTGCCGGCTAGCAAAACACAGGGAGGTTGGAAATGTCCTTCATCTTCCTGTAACTGAAAACATTAGTATGTTATCAACATTCTTCTCATAGCAAATCTCATACTGAAACCAAAATGCAGCTATTCTAGCTACTAAGAAGAAAATTAACTCTATCCTAGCAAAAAACCAGGACACTTGTAGATTTAAAGGTAAGGGAATATGACATGCACAGTAACATGCTATCAGCATGCAGCTGAAGCTTGGGTCTACATTGCCTTTTCATCAGATCTAAATGGTGCAGTTTACTTGTTTTCCAATATCTTGCTAAGACAGGGAATCTGATTGAAAACACCCTGTGGCTGAGACTCATTTTGGGTTGACTCAGGCTAGAAAAAAACAAAAGTTATATTAGATAGTGAGAAGAAACAAATGGAGGAATTGAAAAGAATTATTGTTCTGTGTTGCTAGAGTCAGTGCAACTGTCTTGTGCCAAAGTAGTCTGCTATTTTTGGAACTTCTGAGGTGTCCTGCTGGTTTTAAATTCCAAAGTAGTGGTGGTTTGTTGCCTGATCAATAATCATATAATTGCTGAGGTTGGAAGTGGCCTCTGGTGATTGTGTAATCCACTTACCCTGCTCAAAGAAGGATTATTTAGAGCAGATTGCTCAGGGCCATGTCCAGTTGAATTTCTAATCTCTTTAAGGAGGGAGACTCCACAACCTTTCTGGGCAACCTGGTCCAGTTTTGACCATCTTCACAGTATTTTTTTTTTCCTTACATTTAAATGAAATTTCTTGTATCTTAATTTGTGTCCACTGCTTCTTGTCCTTTCACTTGGGTAGCACTGAGAAGAGGCTGGCTCCATTTTCTTTATGCCTCTCTATCAGGTGTTTAGACACATTGATAAGATTCCCCCTGAACTTCCTCTTCTTGAGTCTGAGAGCACTGGGATTGTTTAGCCTCTCTTTGTATGAGAGATGCTTCAATCCCATAATCATCTTTTTAGCCCTTCACTGGACTTGTTCTAGTATGTTCATGTCTCTCTTGTACAGTGTCCAGTTCCAGGCTCCCCAGTACTTCAGGATCATCTCCCTTGACCTGCTGATTATGCTCTCCCTAACATAATCCAGGGTGTTGTTGGTGTGTTGGGTTAATCTTGGCTGGACACCAGTGCCCACCAAGTTGCTCTATCACTCCCCTCCTCAGCAGGACAGGGAGGGGAGAAAATAGGATGAAAAAAAAAATAGAACTTGGGGGTCAAGATAAAGGTAGTTTAATAAAAGCACAAAGCAAGGGCTGTGCCTGGAAATAAAGGAAAAACAAAATATTTATTCTCTACTTCCCATCAGCAGGCAATGTCCAGCCACTTCACGGGAAGCAGGGCTTCAGTACATGTAGCGGTTACTCTGGAGGGCAAATGTTGTAAATAACGAATGCCCCCCTTCCCTCTCCTTTCTCCTTGCTTTTATTTCTGAGCAGACGTCATGTGGTATGGAATATCCCCTTGGTCAGTTTGGGTCAGCTGTCCTGGTTGTGTCCCCTCCCCAGCCTACTGGGGGCAGCGGAATGTAGGAGAGGCAGCCTTGGTGCTGTGCTAGCACTGCTCACCAGTAACCAAAACACTGGTGTGTTCTCAACACCCCTCCAGCCACCAATACAAACCACAGCACTCTGAGGGCTGCTCTGGGGAAAATTAACTCCATCTCAACCAGACCCAATACCCAATAGTGGCCACCTTTGTCACAAGGGCACATTGTGGACTCACACTCAACTTAGTGTCTGCCAGGACCCCCAGGTCTTTCTCTGCAAAACTGTTTTCCAGCTAGTCAACCCTAAGTCTATACTGGTCCATGTTGTTATTCCTCCTCAGGGGCAGAGCTGGGCATTTCCCTTAGTTGAACTTCATGAGGTTCCTGTCTTCACATTTCTCCAGGCTGTCCAGGTCCCTCTGAATGGCGGTACAACTCTGGTGTATCAGCTACTCCTCCCAATTCTATATCATCTGCGTATTTACTGAGGGTACGTTCTGTTCCGTTATTCAGGTCATTAATGAAGATATTGAACAGGACTGGACCAAATATTGACCTCTAGGTTACACCAGTAGTGATTGGCATCCGACTGAACTTCGTACTGCTGATCACAGTGCTCTAAGCCTAGCAGTTCAGGTAGTTTTCAGTCAGCCTCACTGTCCATTCTTCTAGTCTCGACTTCATTGGTGGGTTTGTGAGGATGGTATGGAAGACGGTGTCAAAGGTTTTGCTAAAGTCAAGACAAAAAAACATCCTCTGCTCTTTCCTCATCCCCTCTGCCATTCATCTCATCGTAGAAGGGTATTGGGCGAGTTAAGCATGATTTCACCTTAGTGAATCCATGCTGAGTACTCCCAATCACCTTTTTGTCCTTCATATGCTTGGAAATACTTTCCAGGATTAGGTGCTCCATCACATTTCTCAGGGATTGAGGTGAGGCTATCTAGGCTGTAGTTCCCCCTTGCCCTTATTGAAGATGGGTGTGTCTTCCAGTCCATTCTAAGACCTAACAGGTCTCCCTGACCCATCCTCTGTCCTCATAGAACTTAGAGCAGAAGAACAAGCATTCCACCTTTGAGAGCTTTAAACTAGATTGGAAGGGGTTACAGCTGGGCTTGTGCCAGTGGGGCAGCACTCTAGAACTGATGAAGGCCGGGAGGCCTCCCACCCCCCCTCGGCTCGCTCCCTACAATGCCTGTACACCAATGCACGCAGCGTGGGGAACAAGCAGGAGGAGTTAGAAACCCGTGTTCGGTCAGGGGATTATGATCTGGTGGCAATTACAGAGACATGGTGGGACAGCTCACGTGACTGGAATGTGGTCATGGATGGCTCTGTCCTTCTCAGGAAAGACAGGCCAGCAAGGCGAGGTGGTGGAGTTGCTCTTTACGTGAGAGAGCAACTGCAGGGTATTGAGATCTGTCCGGGGGTGGATGAGGAGCGAGTTGAGAGCCTGTGGGTGAAAATCAAGGGGCAGGCTGGTATGGGTGATACTGTTGTGGGTGTCTATTACAGGCCACCAGATCAGGGTGAGGAAGTTGATGAGGCCTTCTACAGGCAGCTGAGAGCAGCCTTGCAATCACAGGCCCTGGTTGTTGTGGGGGATTTTAACTACCCTGATGTTTGCTGGAGGGACTACTCAGCCAGCCACCCACAGTCCAGGAGGTTCCTCCAGTGCATCGATGATAACTTCCTGATGCAAATGGTGGATGAACCAACTAGGAGGGGAGTGCTGCTGGATCTAATCCTCACTAACAAGGAGGATCTGGTTGAGGCTGTAAAGGTTGAGGACTGCCTGGGCTGCAGCGACCATGAGATGGTGGAGTTGAGGATCTCATGTGGCAGGAACAGAATTCCAAGCAGAATTGCAACCCTGAACTTCAGGAGGTCCGACTTTGGCCTTTTCAAGCAATTGTTAGGGGAAATCCCATGGGACAGGGTACTTGAAGGCAAAGGGGCCCAAGATAGCTGGTTAACATTCAGGGACTGCTTCTTCCAAGCTCAAGATCAGAGCATCCTGTTATGTAGGAAGTCAGGGAAGGGAGCCAGGAGACCTGCTTGGTTAAACAGGGAACTGCTGGGCAAACTCAAGTGGAAGAGGAGAGTTTACAGATCATGGAAGGAGGGGTTGGTCACTTGGGAAGAATATAAGGCTGTTGTCAGAGGATGTAGGGAGGCAACTAGGAAAGTTAAGGCCTCCTTAGAATTAGACCTTGCCAGAGGGGTCAAGGACAAGAGAAAGAGCTTCTTCAAATATATAGCAGATAAAGCCAACATTAGAGGCAATGTAGGCCCACTGATGAATGAGGTGGGTGCCCTGGTGACAGAAGATACAGAGAAGGCAGAGCTATTGAATGCCTTCTTTGTCTCTGTCTACTCTGCCCGAAGCTGTCCTGAGGAGCTCTGTACCGCTGAGGCTCCAGAAGGAGTCAGGACAATAGAGGAGTTTGCCTTGGTTGATGAGGACTGGGTCAGGGACCAATTAAGCAATCTGGACATCCATAAATCTATGGGTCCAGATGGGATGCACCCGCGGGTGTTGAAGGAGCTGGCTGAGGTCATTGCTAGACCACTCTCCATCATCTTTGCTAAGTCGTGGGGAACGGGAGAGGTGCCTGAGGACTGGAGGAAGGCAAATGTCACTCCAGTCTTCAAAAAGGGCAAGAAGGAGGACCTGGGTAACTACAGACCGGTCAGCCTCACCTCCATCCCTGGGAAGGTGATGGAATGACTTGTCCTTGGTGCCATCTCAAGGCATATGAAGGATAAGAGGGTCATTAGGGACAGTCAGTACGGCTTCACCCAGGGGAAGTCGTGCTTGACCAACCTTCTAGACTTTTATGAAAACACAACGAGGTGGCTAGATGATGGTAGAGCAGTGGATGTGGTCTATCTTGATTTCAGCAAAGCATTTGACACGGTCTCCCACAGCATCCTCGCTGACAAATTGAGCAAGTGTGGACTGGATGATCAGGTAGTGAGATGGACTGTGAACTGGCTGGTGGGAAGAAGCCAGAGAGTGGTGGTCAATGGGGCAGAGTCTAGTTGGAGGCCGGTATCTAATGGAGTCCCTCAAGGGTCAGTACTAGGACCAGTACTATTCAATATATTCATCAGTGACCTGGATGAGGGAACAGAGGGCACTGTCAGCAAGTTTGCTGATGATACAAAGCTGGGAGGAGTGGCTGACACACCAGCAGGCTGTGCTGCCATCCAGCGAGGCCTGGACAGGCTGGAGAGATGGGCAGGGAAAAATTTCATTAAATATAAGGGCAAGTGTAGGGTGTTGCACCTGGGCAGGAACAACCCCAGGTTCCAGTATAGGTTGGGAATGATCTACTGGAGAGCAGTGTAGGGGAAAGGGATTTGGGAGTCCTGGTGGACAGCAAGATGACCATGATCCAGCACTGTGCCCTTGTGGCCAGGAAGGCCAATGGCATCCTGGGGTGCATTAGAAGGGGTGTGGTTAGTAGGTCAAGAGAGGTTCTCCTCCTCTACTCTGCCCTGGTGAGGCTGCATCTGGAATATTATGTCCAGTTCTGGCCCCCTCAGTTTAAGAAGGACAGGGAACTGCTTGAGAGTGTCCAGCACAGAGCCACCAAAATGATTAAGGGAGTGGAGCATCTCCCTTATGAGGAAAGGCTGAGGGAGCTGGGTCTCTTTATCTTGGAGAAGAGGAGGCTGAGGGGTGACCTTATTAATGTTTATAAATATATGAAGGGTCAGTGTGAGGAGGATGGGGCCAGGCTCTTCTCGGTGATGACCAATGATAGGAGAAGGAGCAATGGGTGTAAGCTGGAACACAGGAGGTTCTTCTTAAACTTGAGAAGGAACTTCTTTACTGTGAGGGTGACAGAGCACTGGAACAGGCTGACCAGGTAGGTTGTGGAGTCTCCTTCTCTGGAGACATTCAAGACCCACCTGGATGCCTTCTTGTGTGATCTCATCTCGGTGTTCCTGCTCCAGCAGGGGGATTGTGCTAGATGATCTTTTGAGGTCACTTCCAATTCCTGACATTCTGTGACTCTGTTTGCATCTATCACAATCCACAGTTGGCACTGACTCCACTTATTTTCTGGTATACTTGGTCTGAACCCAGTTTCTAAACAAGTGGTGTAAATCCACAGATGTCCTGGTTTTTAGCTGAAACAGAGCTTGGTTTCTTTCTCAGTAGCTAGGATGGTGCTGTGTTTTGATTCCAGCCTGGGACTCGCTGTGAGAGAGACACTGAGAACGTCCCAGTGTTTGCATTTTTGTCACTGGAAGTGAAGGACTTTGTGTTCTCTTAGTCCACAAGCACAAGATTTAAGGGGGGAGAAGAACATTTAAATTAATAGACTTAATTGACAGTTGGATATGCCAATGGGGTATTCCATATCATATCACGTCATGCCCAGTATATTACTGAGGGTCCCTTCCTCTCTTGCTCTCTCTGGCTTTGGCTCTGGCTCTCGCTCTTCCGGGATTGTCACTCCTCCGGGATCGTTATCTGGGAAGAGGCCGGGCTCTGTCAGGAGGGGGGTGAGCTATAACATTGGGCTATAACATGCACTTGCATATTTTGTTACTGTTATCATTATCACTACTAGTTTAGTATTAGTGTTATTATGAGTTTTCTTTCTATTATTAAACTGTTCTGCCCCCCAATCCTCTCCCCTATCCCCTGGGGATGGGAGGGAAGTTGGTGAACGGCTGTGTTGGCTGTTGGCCAAGGGCTAGTCCAGTGAAACTGTCACAACATTTTAATTGACATATTGGCTAGCACAAGTCAAGTACAGAACAGAGAAGTAAAAGTCTGGGTATGTGGAAGAAGAATGTTTGTTCCTTTAAGAGTGTCTGGTTAAGGACATTTTTCAACAGTGCATGATAAGAAAAGTAAGAAGCCCTAAACAAGAACATACTGGGACACAAACCTGACTGACAAATGATATGGGAGGCAATGGTGTGTGAGAATGCTTATTCCATCAAGGTTATCTGATTGAGTACCTTGTCAATTGGGAAACTAAGGTTATATGGTGGTTTGGGTGGATTCACCCTTTTTGCTTGCAGCTTGCAGCCAAACACAGCCTGCTCTCTCATCCTCCCTTGCCCAGGGAGTAGGGGAGAGAATTGGAAAGAAAAGGGCAAGGAAACTCACGGGTTGAGATAAAAACTATTTACTAATTAAAATGAAATGATAATGATAAGAACAGTGATAACATAATTATGCGAGTGATACACAGTGCTCACCGCCCGCTGACTGATGCCCGGCCTGTGCCAGCCAGGGATCCGAGAGCAGAGACAGTCCTGAAACTGAAACCCCAGAAGAGCGAGCCCGAGAGATCCTCGAGAGAATATCCCCCTTTCCGGTCAGCCCTGGTTACTATACTGACATGACGGGATGTGATCTGGAATATCTCATTGGCACATCCAAATGCCAGTTCTGGGGTTTGCTATTCACTGCGCTTCTCCCTCCCAGTCCTAATGCAGCTGTGAACAGCCAAACACGGTGGCCTTGAGCTCCAGCAGTAACTAATAACATCAGTACTGTTTTCAATGTTCTCCTCCTAACAAGTTCTGCTGAAACGATACCACAGCTCTTCTAACTACTAAAAAGAAAGTTAACTCTATCCTAGCAAAACCAAGACAGTATCCACCCTTTATTCCATACTGTTTAAACTCAGGTTTCCATCTATATACACATATATACAGAATCACAGAATGTCAGGGATTGGAAGGGACCTCCAAAGATCATCTAGTCCAATCCCCCTGCTGGAGCAGGAACACCTAGATGAGTTCGCACAGGAAGGCGTCCAGGCGGGTCTTGAATGTCTCCAGAGAAGGAGACTCCACAACCTCCCTGGGCAGCCTGTTCCAGTGCTCTGTCACCCTCACAGTAAAGAAGTTCCTTCTCAAATTTAAGCGGAACCTCCTGTGTTCCAGCTTACACCCATTGCCCCTTGTCCTATCATCGGTCGTTACTGTGAAGAGCCTGGCCCCATCCTCCTCACACTCACCCTTTACATATTTATAAACATTAATGGGGTCACTCCTCAGTCTCCTCTTCTCCAAGCTAAAGAGGCCCAGCTCCCTCAGCCTTTCCTCATAAGGGAGATGTTCCACTCCCTTAATCATTTTGGTGGCTCTTCGCTGGACTCTCTCAAGCAGCTCCCTGTCCTTCTTGAACTGGGGGGCCCAGAACTGGACAGAATAATCCAGATGTGGCCTCACCAGGGCAGAGTAAGGGGAAGAAGAACCTCTCTTGACCTACTGACTACACCCCTTCTAATGCACCCCAGGATGCCATTGGCCTTCCTGGCCACAAGGGCACAGTGCTGGATCATGGTCATCCTGCTGTCCACCAGGACTCCCAGATCCCTTTCCCCTACACTGCTCTCTAGGAGATCATTCCCAACCTATACTGGAACCTGGGGTTGTTCCTGCCCAGGTGCAACACCCTACACTTGCCCTTATTATATTTCATTACATTCTTCCCTGCCCAGCTCTCCAGCCTGTCCAGGTCCCTCTGGATGGCAGCACAGCCTGCTGGCGTGTCAGCCACTCCTCCCAGCTTTGTGTCATCAGCAAACTTGCTGACAGTGCCCTCTGTTCCCTCATCCAGGTCATTTATGAATATATTGAATAATACTGGTCCTAGTACCGACCCTTGAGGGACTCCACTGGACACAGGTCTCCAACTAGACTCTGCCCCGTTGACCACCACTCTCTGGCTTCTTCCCACCAGCCAGTTCACAGTCCATCTCACTACCTGATCATCTAATCCACACTTCCTCAATTTATCAGCGAGGATGCTGTGGGAGACCGTGTCAAATGCTTTGCTGAAATCAAGATAGACCACATCCACTGCTCTACCATCATCCAGCCACCTCGTCGTGTTTTCATAAAAGTCTAGAAGGTTGGTCAAGCACGACTTCCCCTTGGTGAAGCCGTGCTGACTGCCCCTAATGACCCTCTTATCCTTGATATGCCTTGAGATGGCACCAAGGACAAGTCGTTCCATCACCTTCCCAGGGATGGAGGTGAGGCTGATCAGTCTGTAGTTACCCGGGTCCTCCTTCTTGCCCTTTTTGAAGATTGCAGTGACATTTGCCTTCCTCCAGTCCTCAGGCACCTCTCCCGTTCCCCACGACTTAGCAAAGATGATGGAGAGTGGTCTAGCAATGACTTCAGCCAGCTCCCTCAACACTCGTGGGTGCATCCCATCTGGACCCATAGATTTATGGATGTCCAGATTGCTTAATTGGTCCCTGACCCAATCCTCATCAACTGAGGCAAACTCCTCCATTGTCCTGTCTCCATCTGGGGTCTCCAGGGTACAGAGCTCCTCAGGACAGCTTCCGGCAGAGTAGACAGAGACAAAGAAAGCATTCAGTAACTCTGCCTTCTCTGTATCCTCTGTCACCAGGGCACCCACCTCATTTATCAGTGGGCCTACATTGCCTCTGACGTTGGCTTTATCTGCCATGTATTTGAAGAAGCTCTTCCTGTTGTCCTTGACCCCTCTGGCAAGGTCTAATTCTAAGGAGGCCTTGGCTTTCCTAGTTGCCTCCCTACATCCTCTGACAATATCCTTATATTCCTCCCAAGTAGCCAGCCCCTCCTTCCACGATCTCTAAACTCTCCTCTTCCACTTAAGTTTGGCCAGCAGTTCCTTGTTTAACCAAGCAGGTCTCCTGGCTCCCTTCCCTGACTTCCTACATATCGGGATGCTTTGATCTTGAGCTTGGAAGAAGCAGTCCCTGAATGTTAACCAGCTATCTTGGGCCCCTTTACCTTCAAGTACTCTGTCCCATGGAATTTCCCCTAGCAATTGCTTGAAGAGGCCAAAGTTGGCCCTCCTGAAGTCCAGGGTTGCAATTTTACTTGTAATTCTGCTTATGCCACATGAGATTCGCAACTTCACCATCTCATGGTCACTGCAGCCCAGGCAGTCCTCAACCTTCACAGCCTCAACCAGACCCTCCTTGTTAGTGAGGATTAGATCCAGCGTCACTCCCCTCCTGGTTGGTTCATCCACCATTTGCATCAGGAAGTTATCATCGATGCACTGGAGGAACCTCCTGGATTGTGGGTGGCTGGCTGAGTGGTCCCTCCAGCAAATATCAGGGTAGTTAAAATCCCCCACAACAACCAGGGCCTGTGATTGTGAGGCTGCTCTCAGCTGCCTGTAGAAGGCCTCATCAACTTCTTCACCCTGATCTGGTGGCCTGTAATAGACACCCACGACAGTATCAACCCTACCAGCCTGCCCCTTGATTTTTACCCACAGGCTCTCAACTCGCTCCTCATCCACCCCCGGACAGATCTCAATACACTGCAGTTGCTCTCTCACATAAAGAGTGACTCCACCACCTCGCCCTGCTGGCCTGTTTTTCCTGAGAAGGACAGAGCCATCCATGACCACATTCCAGTCACATGAGCTGTCCCACCATGTCTCTGTAATTGCCACCAGATCATAATCCCCTGACCGAACACGGGTTTCTAACTCCTCCTGCTTGTTCCCCACGCTGCGTGCATTGGTGTACAGGCATTGCAGGGAGCGAGTCGAGTTCACCAGTTTCAGCCTAGGGGGGTGGGAGGCCTCCCGGCCTTCATCAGTTCTAGAGTGCTGCCCCACTGGCACAAGCCCAGCTGTGACCCCTTCCCCCTTCTCATCTAGTTTAAAGCTCTCCAAATGAGCCCTGCCAATTCCTGTCCCAGCCTCCTTTTGCCCCTGCGAGATAAATCTTCCCCACACATTACACAAATATAATTCCCTTAGTTTATGGGAAATTCCTTCAAAATGTCTATTAAGTTCTATTATGAAAGTCTTTCAAGGCATAAGAGATGATGTGGAAGTTTCACAGTCAATGAAGTAGGTGACGGTGGTCACAACAGGAGGATGGTGCGTCCTCTTTGTTGCATGCTGCATCTGGAAATTTTAACTGGTGTGGTTCATGCTCAGGGTCTGCAGATTGAAGATGATGATCTCAAAGATGTTGTTGGGCACCAGCTCTGGTTCCATTAGAGTTCAGTCTGCATTAACCTGGGGGGATTCTCAAAACAAAGCTGTTAGTATAACACACAACAACCCTAACAATGATGAAATAGCAATCCATTGACTGTTTTCACCCAAAATCAAATCTCCTTGAGGTACACATTGGACTTCCCCATTTTTCTGCATTACCCACCAAGTACACCCAGGTCCTTGAGCAAAAGCAATCCCATGAATGGGTTTGCCTTTACCCAAGGCAGGAATAACCCAGACTCTCTTCCTGAGCAAATTTTTAATGCGAACCACAGGGACTTTATCCTCTTCTACAGTACGTAAAAGTATTGATTGGGCAGGGCCAACTCGGTTGGCAGATCCTCTGGTGTTGACTAACCAGGTGACTTTTGCTAAATGTGTGTCCCAGTGTTTGAAAGTTCCACCACCCATTGCTTTCAGTGTGGTTTTGAGCAGCCCATTGCATCCTTCAACTTTCCCGAAGGCTGGTGCATGACAGGGAATGTGGGACACCCACTCAATGCCATGTTCTTTGGCCCAAGTGTCTATGAGATTGTTTTGGAAATGAGTCCCATTGTCTGACTCAATTCTGTCTGGGATGCCGTGTCACCACAAGACCTGCTTTTCAAGGCCTAGAATAGTGTTTTGGGCAGTGGCATGGGGCACAGCATATTGTCTCCAACCATCTGGTGGTTGCTTCCACCATGCTGAGCACGTAACGCTTACCACTGCGGGTTTGTGGGAGTGTGATATAGTCAATCTGCCAGGCCTCCCATATTTATTTTTGAACTATCATCCTCCATACCAGAGAGGTTTTGATAGTTTGGCTTGCTTGATTGCAGCACATTTCACATTCATGAATAACCTGTGCAATAGTGTCCATGAGTAAGTCCACCCCTCGATCACGAGCCCATCTATATGTTGCATCTCTTCCTTGATGGCCTGAGGCATCATGGGCCCAGCGGGCAAAAGATTTTTCATATTTATGTTGCCAGTCCAAGTCTACTTGAGACACTTAGATCTTAGCAGCCTGATCCACCTGTTGGTTGTTTTGATGTTCTTCAGTGGCTCGACTTTTGGGCACATGAGCATCTACATGACGTACCTTTACAATCAGTCTCTCTAGCCCAGCAGCAATGTCTTGCCATAATTCAGCAGCCCAGATGGGTTTGCCTCTGCACTGCCAGTTGCTCTCTTTCAATTGTTGTAGCCACCCCCACAGGGCATTTTCCATCATCCATGAGTCTGTATAGAGGTAGAGCACTGGCCATTTCTCTCGTTCAGCAATGTCTAAGGCCAGCTGGATGGCTTTTACCTCTGCAAATTGCCTCGATTCACCTTTTCCTTAGGTAGCCTCTGTGACTCGTCGGGTGGGACTCCACACAGCAGCTTTCCACTTTCGATGTCTTCATACAATATGATAGGAGCCATCAGTGAACAGGGCATATCGTTTCTCATTATCTGGCAGTTCATTGTACGGTGGAGCCTCCTCAGCTCGTGTCACCTCTTCCTCAGGTGACATTCTAAAATTTTTGCTTTCTGGCCAGTTTGTGATCACTTCCAGAATTCCTGGGTGACTGAGGCTTCCAATTCGAGCTCGTTGTGTGATCAGTTCGACCCACTTACTCCATGTGGCATCAGTTGCATGGTGTGTAGAGGGAACTCTCCCTTTGAACATCCAGCCCAGCACGGGCAGTCGGGGTGCCAGGAGGAGCTGTGCTTCAGTACCCATCACTTCTGAAGCAGCTTGAACTCCCTCACACACTGCCAATATCTCTGTTTCAGTTGGAGTATATCGGGCCTCTGATCCTCTGTATCCATAACTCCAAAACCCTAGGGGTTGTCTTCGAGTCTCCCCTGGTGCTTTCTGCCAGAGGCTCTAGGTAGGGCCATTATTCCTGGCTGTGGTGTAGAGAACATTTTTAACATCTTGTCCTGTCTGGACTGGCCTAAGGGCTACTGCATGGACTATCTCCTGTTTGATTAGTTCAAAGGCTCGTCGTTGCTGAGGACCCCATGTGAAATCATTCTTCTTTCGGGTCACCTGGCACAGAGGGCTCACGATCTCACTGTAATGTGGAATGTGCATTCTCCAGAAACCCACAACACCTGAGAAGGCTTGTGCTTCCTTCTTGTTAGTTGGTGGAGACATAGCTGTTATTTTATTGATCATATCCATTGGGATCTGATGACGTCCATCTTGCCCCTTTATTCCTAAAAACTTGATCTCCTGAGCAGGTCCCTTGACTTTGCTTTGTTTTATGGCAAAACCAGCTCTCAGAAGGATTTGGATTATCTCCTTCCCTTTCTCAACAACTTCTTCTGCTGTGTTTCCCCATATGATGATGTCGTCAATGTATTGCAGGTATTCAGGACCTTTACCTTGTTCCAGTACAGTCTGGATCAGTCCATGACAAATGGTGGGGTTGTCTTTCCACCTCTGGGGCAGTCGATTCCAGGTGTACTGGACACTCCTCCAGGTGAAGGCAAACTGCAGCCTGCACTCTGCTGCCAAAGGAATGGAGAAGAACGCATTGGCAATGTCTATGGTGGCGTACCACTTGGCTGCCTTGGACTCCAGTTCATATGGGAGCTCTAACATGTCCGGCACGGCAGCGCTCAGTGGTGGTGTGACTTCGTTCAAGCCACGATAGTCCCCTGTCAGTCTCCACTCCCCATTTGACTTCCGCACTGGCCACATGGGGCTGTTAAAGGGAGAGCGAGTCCTGCTGATCACTCCTTGGCTCTCCAGCTGACGAATCAGTTTATGGATGGGAATTACGGAGTCTCGGTTGGTGCGATATTGCCGCTGGTGCGCTGTTGTGGTAGCGATGGGTACCTGTTGTTCTTTGACCTTCAGCAGTCCCACAACAGAAGACTCTTCTGAGAGACCGGGCAGAGCAGACAGCTGTTTGATTTTCTCAGTCTCTATGGCAGCTCTGCCAAAAGCCCACCAGTACCCTTTTGGGTCCTTGAAATATTCTCTCCTGAGGTAATCTATGCTGAGGTTGCACGGTGCACCCAGGCCAGTCACAATGGGGTGTTTTTGCCAGTCATTCCCAGTCAGACTGATTTCAGCTTGTAGTAGAGTCAGCTGTTGGGACCCCCCTGTGACTCCAGAAATACAAATGGATTCTGTCCCTTTAAAGTCTGATGGTATCAGGGTGCATTGGGCACCAGTGTCCACTAGAGCCTTATACTCTTGTGGGTCATGTGTGCAAGGCCACCGAATCCACACAGTCCAGTAAACTCGGTTGTCCCTCTCCTCCACCTGGCTCGAGGCAGGGCCCCTCTAATCTTGGTCAGACTGCCCATCATCATCATATGAGTTTGAGCAGCTTGTGTGTGCTGGACCCTTCTTGTCTTCATTTGCATCTTGTAGATAGGGATCAGAAGCCCATCTATGCTGTTTGGAGAGCCGACCAGTGGAAGCTGGAGCAACTTCCTTGGAAGAACCCCCTTTTGTGTTTGGTTTTCTTTGCAGCTCACGTATGCGTGCCTCTAGGGCTGAGGTGGTTTTGCCATCCCACTTTCTCATGTCTTCTCCATGGTCATGCAGTTCAAACCACAGTGTGCCCCATGGTGTGTGCCTTTTCTCTTGGGCAGAGGAATGCTTGTTCTTATCACCTGAGACCTTGTTACAGGCAGAGGAATCAGACATGTATTCCCGGAACTCTTGGGTCAGATTCTCTAGAGCCGAGATGGAGGAGAGGGTGTCTCTGTACGTCCGGAGGTGGCGAGCCATTTCATCCACCTTGGGCTCTTCTCCAGGTTTGACATTCATTACTGCCAGTGACTTGGCATACGATGCTGGTGCGTTCTGTAGAACCTTCCGCCACATGCCTTGTGTGCACGGGACTTCATCTGGCTCTTTGGGTAACTGCTCGTCATTCAGGTTACTATAAATCACTTCCAGCACAGCGAATTCTCTCAAGCACTGGATACCTTTCTCTATGTTGTCCCACTTGCTTAGATTGCACAAAATATCATCCTTAAAGTTGAACCTTTCTTTCACCCTTGACAGGAGTCGCTTCCAGAGGCTGAGAGTCTGTGGCTCTCTCCCAGTTGCTTTGTCAATGCCACTTTCTCTGGCAATGGAACCCAATTGCTTGGCTTCCCTGCCATCTAGATCCATGCTGCTGGCCCCATTGTCCCAGCATCGAAGCATCCAGGTGGCAATATGTTCTCCTGGATGACAGCTGAGATCCTTTTATATGTCTTGTAGCTCACTGAGCGATAGGGATAGAGTGACTACCTCTGGTTCTGGCTCTTCCTCGGGTTCTCGTGATGGCCCCGCTTCCTCCTCATCCTTTGTTAAGCGAACAGATTTCTTTGTGTATTTCCTCTTTTGTACAGGGGCAACTGATACTGGCACAGGTTTGTTGTCTGGTTTATCTATGCTGCTTTTCACCGAGGTTTGAGTAACCTTAGCAGGTGTTGAGGTTGGAGTAGTTGTTGTGGTGCCTGTTGCAGGGGTTGACATGGCTGCGGTGTCTGTTGGAGGAGCTGGAGTGGCAGTATAACACTGACATCTGCACCGAACACCCATAGCAGATCTAAACAACATCACAACCTGACACACATTCAGCAATCGGGTGACGGTAGTTTGAGCATCCCAAGGGTATTCAAAATTCTCAAGAGCTTTTATAAATGATTCAGAGGAGAAGGGGAAAACAGAGGCAGGTGTCCCCACCTTGTATTGGCTGTCCCAGGAAAAGGTGTAATTGGTGACCACACCCATTATATGCCTCCCAAAATGTGGGGATGGAACCGGCTTGGTTGTGTCACCTGCCACCACTGCATACAGATACAAAATCGGTCCCACAACCCACGATTTTATCATACCAATAACCAGCACCCCACAGCACAATAAAAGCCTTAGTCAGCAAAACAGCATCCCTCATTCCAATCCAACACCTAGAGGTGGTGAACCATGTGTAAATAGTGGCACACAGCATATACGGCAAGTGAGGTGAGACAGACCACAGCTCTAAAAACACCTTTGAGAGCTCAGAAAACAACGTTCCCATCAGCGCCGACCAAGTCAGAGGCCGCATAATTAGTGCTTATCAGAGGTTTTTTTTTTTTTTTTTTTAACACAGTCTGGTCAAATCTTTCTTTATCTCAACCCTTCAGGCCCCACGTTGGGCACCAAAAAAGGACTGTGGTGGTTTGAGTGGATTCAACCTTTTTGCTTGCAGCCAAACACAGCCTGCTCTATCACCCTCCTCCTCCCTCGCCCAGGGAGTAGGGGAGCGAATTGGAAAGAAAAGGGCAAGGAGACTCACGGGTTGAGATAAAAACTATTTACTAATTAAAATAAAACGACCATGATAACAACAGTGATCACAGAATTATGCAAGTGAGTGATACACAGTGCTCACCGCCCGCTGACTGATGCCCGGCCTGTGCCAGCCAGGGATCCTGGAGCAGAGACAGTCCCGAAACTGAAACTCCAGAAGAGCGAGCCCGAGTGATCCCTAAGAGAATACCTCATCTTCCGGTCAGCCCTGGTTACTATACTGACATGACATGATATGATCTGGAATATCTCATTGGCACATCCAAATGCCAGTTCTGGGTTTTGCTATTCACTACACTTCTCCCTCCCAGTCCTAATGCAGCTGTGAACAGCCAAACACGGTGGCCTTGAGCTCCAGCAGCAACTAATCACATCAGTACTGTTTTCAATGTTCTTCTCATAACAAGTTCTGCTTAAATGAAAACACGGCTCTTCTAACTACTAAAAAGAAAGTTAACTCTATCCTAGCAAAACCGGGACAGCTTAAAAGGGGGAAATCAGAAACAAAATAGGCAAAGACATAAACCTGACAAAACAAACCTTGCCAGTCCCACTAATTAATGGAATATCAAGAAGAAACTACAGGTGTCACTTCCATGAAGATCAACCTGAACTTTGTAACTGATAAGATTGTAAAGGTAGGGGGAACGAGGAGGAGGATCTTGGACAGCAGCCTGGAAGAGGTGTGGGGATTGATAGAGCTATATAAAGCTGTGAAGGAATGTCCAGGGGGAGCAGGGAGGAACAAAAAGAGGGGGTTGGGCAGAATCGGGTATATAAGGGGCCAATCAAGTGTAAAACAGGACTGGTCAGTATGCTTGTCTGGCTGAGCCCTGTGCCTGATGGCTGCAGTCAATCCTATATTATACCTGCTTATTAAATCCTTTCTTAACTATCTTGCTGTGTAATCTCACTCTCTATCCTGTGTGTGTGTGTGGGTGTGTGCTGCAAGGACTAAGTGCCAGCTACTGGTGAGATCTCTGTCTGTGTGTATGAGTGCTTGGGGGGTTGGACTAGATGATCTGTAAAGGTCCCTTCTAACCCGAACTATTCTATGAGCCTATGATCAGTGTGGCCCCTCTGCCTACCCAATACCCATGCCTGGATCCCAGGCCCTCTTACCTGCTTCACAGGTCCCCTACTCACGAGCTCGTCCAGCTTGATGTTTGCTAGCAAACATGCATGCGTTAACACACTCATCCCGCAGACACTCCACATCTGCAAGTCCTCCTGGGCATACCAGCACGGACCCTTGCCTGTCTGATACCCTAGCTGGGACCTAAGCCCCCCCTCCCTCAGCACTACTTACCAACTAGTCTAGCTTGATGTTTTCTAGTGAATACACGGAATCATAAAATGATTGAGGTTGGAAGGGACCTCTGGAGGTCATTTGATCCAACCCCCCTGCTCAGGCAGGGCCCCCTAGAGCCAGTTGCCCAGGACTATATACATACAGCCTTTAAATAACTCCAAGGATAGAGACTCCACAACCTCTCTTGGCAATCTGTTCTAGTGCTCATTTGTTAAAGGAATTTAACTCAGTCAGTGGGTAACTCTAGGTTTGCTTTATTGACAGCTCAGAGTTGAGCCATCACCTCAGTGAGTGGCAAAGGCATTGCAAAAATCAGGTTCTATATATATGCTTGTGGTGGGTTGACCCTGGCTAGATGCTGGATGCCCACCAAAGCCCACTCTATCACTCCCCCTCCTCAGGTGGACAGGGGGAGAAAAATATAACGAAAAGCTCGTGGGTGGAGATAAGGATGGAGAGAGATCACTCACCAATTACTGGCACGGGCAAAACAGACTCGACTTGGGGGAAAAAACAAATTTACTTTATTACCAATCAAAATCAGAGGATAGTGAGAAGTAAAACCAAATCTTAAAACACCTCCCCCATCCCTCCCTTCTTCCCGGGCTTAATCTCTTTCCCGATTTCCACCTCCTCCCCCCAGCAGCACAGGGGGACAAGGAATGGGGTTGGGGTCAGTTCATCACACGTTGTTTCTGCCACTGCTTCCTCCTCAGAGGGAGGACTCCTTCCCCCACACCAGCGTGGGGTCCCTCTCACGGGAGACAGTCCTCCACGAACTTTTCTCCAACGTGAGTCCTTCCCATGACTGACAGTTCTTCACGCACTGCTTTAGCATGGGTCCATTCCATGGGGTGCAGTCCTTCAGGAAGGGACTGCTCCAGTGCGAGTCCCCCACGGGGTCACAAGTCCTGCCAGCAAACCTGCTCTGGCGTGGGGTCCTCCGCGGGCTACAGGTGGTCATCTGCTCCACCATGGATCTCTATGGACTGCAGGGGGACAGCCTGCCTCACCATGGTCTTCACCACAGGCTGCGGGGAATCTCTGCTCCGGCACCTGGAGCACCTCCTCCCCCTCCTTCTTCACTGACCTTTGTGTCTGTGGAGTTGTTTTCTCTTGCATCTTCTCACTCCTCTCTCCTGCTGCAAAGTGTGCAGCTTTTTTTTCTTCCCTCTCTTCCTTTTTTTTCTTAATTATGTTATCACAGAGGCGTTACTGATTGGCTCGGCCTTGGCCAGCGGCGGGTCCATTCTTGTAGCCGGCTGGCATTGGCTGTGTCGGGTCAGACTTGGGGGAAGCTTCTGGCAGCTTCTCTCACAGAAGCCACCCCATGTCCCCCCCCTCCACTGCTACCAAAATTTTGCCACGCAAACCCAATACAATGCTAAATTTAACATTATTCAATAGGTATTATTTCAAAGTTCTTGGTGTTTTCCCATGAACCCTGAGTTCCAAATTTCTCATTAATTTAAAATTCTATAAAAGTCCACAGTAATCTTCAAACACAGCTGATTCTTCTCATCTAATTTCAATGCCTCTTCAGAAGTTGCAGCCCGCTGGTCCCATTCTGGTCACTGTATTCACTTATCTTCTTGAATAATCTTCCTGTTGGCTCACCTTTGCACGTCTAAGAAAAACTTACATAATAACAATTAACTTGTCTATTTTAAAATATGAAATCTTTCACAATTTGCTTACTCCAAGTTAATCACTTACCCTCTCTAATTGCTATGTCTCTAAATTTTATTATTCCTGTTGATTCAGCTGGATTGGGTTTAAACCAGCCATGGAGAGGGCTATACAGAGGACAAAGTGAGAAGCAGCATGGTTGCATGGTCTATAAGAATTATTATTGTATTATTTCTCAGCACCTGTTTCTAATTTTTCATCTTAACCGTAATACTTCTGTTAATCAATATCATTTTACCTATAAGCATTCTCTTGGAGTCTTTCCCTTTTACAATGCCCTCCTTTTGTTTTTCCTCACACTCCTGCCATCATGTTTACTTATAATTCCACATTCTCTCTATTTTCTGAGCAACAAAAGAGCAACAACTTATGCAACATTGAAATAAAACAGTCACACAGACGATAATGATTACTACTGTTAATCCTATAACAATTAACTTTTTCAGCCAAACTGATAAATTTGGAAACCATTATGTTAACTAAGAGAAAGTTTCGGCAAAATCCCAGGATGTATTATCCTTCTGGACCTGCTGCATTGTAGCACTTACTTCCCAAATTTTATGAACATCAATCATTAATTTTCCAGACCAATCAGTATACATACAACAACTGACATTTAGAATTGTACAAACTCTTCTTTGTGAGGCCAAAATCGTATCTGGAGCCATCCGATTTTGAATAGTCATTTTTGAGAGCTCATTTACTTCTTTCTGAAGTGTTAATAATCCATGTGCCATAGAATTTGCTAGTTTTTAAGTTTCCCTGGAAACATTCAAAATTGCTTTTTCTAATTCACTCTCTCCTAAAGAGGGGATCAACTATCTAATAAATGAATGAAATCCAGTTGGCCTCTCAATTAAGGGGTTCAGTGACCTTTGGGTTTGAATTAAAAAGGTTCTATGCCAGGTTGGGTCCAATACCATTTTTGGATTAATTTCTAATTCTGTGGACACCACTCCTAAGGTACAAATACCTCCCCAGTCCAGTGGCAAAGCTTTATAGGCTTTTTGCCCACATAACCAAAATATTCCTAAATCTTCAGGTGCTTTCCAGCTAAGACGCAATCCTGAACTGATTGTGGTTACGTTTTGACATCTTGTCCAATTGCTAACAAAGGAATGATTGCCACATAATAACTGATTGTCTCTACTTGGAGGGTATCATCTTTGGACACAGTGCACTTATGAATAATCTCCAGAGGTTAGTAAGTCTATATCCCAAATTTGTTCATTATAAGTTTCAAAAAACTTATACCAATATTATTTCCAATTTAATGTTTTCGGAATTGGAATTCCCATCAATTTAAACCCTTGATTGACAGTTTTTGGTAAGGCCACACAGATCCAGCATTCACTTAAATTGAGATTATTAATTAAAGATTTCATCAATGATACATGCATATTATTAGTCCATACTGCATATGAGTCAGTTTGATAGACCGCTAGACTGCTATAGACTGACCGATAGACCGATAGGTCTGCTAGACCACTCTCCATCATCTTTGCTAAGTCGTGGGAAACAGGAGAGGTGCCTGAGGACTGGAGGAAGGCAAATGTCACTCCAGTCTTCAAAAAGGGCAAGAAGGAGGACCCGGGTAACTACAGACCGGTCAGCCTCACCTCCATCCCTGGGAAGGTGATGGAACAACTTATCCTTGGTGCCATCTCAAGGCATATCAAGGATAAGAGGGTCATTAGGGACAGTCAGCATGGCTTTACCAAGGGAAAGTCATGCTTGACCAACTTTCTAGGCTTTTATGAAAACACAACCAGGTGGCTTGATGATGGTAGAGCAGTGGATGTGGTCTATCTTGATTTCAGCAAAACATTTGACACGGTCTCCCACAGCATCCTTGCTGCCAAATTGAGGAAGTGTGGATTAGATGATCAGGTAGTGAGATGGACTGTGAACTGGCTGGTGGGAAGAAGCCAGAGAGTGGTGGTCAATGGGGCAGAGTCTAGTTGGAGACCTGTGTCTAGTGGAGTCCCTCAGGGGTCGGTACTGGGTCCAGTATTATTCAATATATTCATCAATGACCTGGATGAGGGAACAGAGTGCACTGTCAGCAAGTTTGCTGATGATACAAAGCTGGGAGGAGTGGCTGACACAGCAGAGGGCTGTGCTACCATCCAGAGAGACCTGGACAGGCTGGAGAGCTGGGCAGGGAAAAACTTAATGAAATATAATAAGGGCAGGTGTAGGGTGTTGCATCTGGGCAGGAACAACCCCAGGTTCCAGTATAGGTTGGGAAATGATCTCCTAGAGAGCAGTGTAGGGGAAAGGGACCTGGGAGTCCTGGTGGACAGCAGGATGACCATGATCCAGCACTGTGCCCTTGTGGCCAGGAAGGCCAATGGCATCCTGGGGTGCATTAGAAGGGGTGTGGTTAGTAGGTCAAGAGAGGTTCTTCTTCCCCTTTACTCTGCCCTGGTGAGGCTGCATCTGGAATATTGTGTCCAGTTCTGGGCCCCCCAGTTCAAGAAGGACAGGGAGCTGCTTGAGAGAGTCCAGCACAGAGCCACCAAGATGATTAAGGGAGTGGAGCATCTCCCTTATGAGGAAAGGCTGAGGGAGCTGGGTCTCTTTAGCTTGGAGAAGAGGAGGCTGAGGGGGGACCTTATTAATGTTTATAAATATATGAAGTGTCAGTGGGAGGAGGATGGGGCCAGGCTCTTCACAGTGATGTCCAATGATAGGACAAGGGGCAATGGGTGTAAGCTGGAACACAGGAGGTTCTGCTTAAATTTGAGAAAGAACTTCTTTACTGTGAGGGTGACAGAGCACTGGAACAGGCTGCCCAGGGAGGTTGTGGAGTCTCCTTCTCTGGAGACACTCAAGACCCACCTGGATGCCTTCCTGTGTGATTGCATGTAGGTGTTCCTGCTCCGGCAGGGGGATTGGACTAGATGATCTTTCGAGGTCCCTTCCAATCCCTATTATTCTTTGATTCTGTGATAGACATCTCTTGGTTTCCATCTGGTTTGTCTAGAAATCCTGTAAGAAGACATGTTAGAACAGGCATGAGGAATATTTAGATTATAACGCAAATCCCAAAAATCATAATGTCCATTTCCATTGACCTGGGAAGCTGGGGCTTCTGGCGACCACCATTGGTAAATTATAATCATAAATTTGAAAGTAAAATGATTTCCTGATAAATTGAATCTATGACAACACCAATCTCTGTTATCAAGTACTCCCTATGTTTGATGGTCATAACAGTATGCCCCGAATCCCCATATTGGTTCATAAATCTGCATGTGAAATGAAGGAGCAACTCCTGAAGGGGAAAAACCCCATGGCCAGTGTTTAGATGGGCCAGAGCCATTGGTCCAAGTGTCCTATGAATTGTCAACTCTACCCCGATCATTAACACAGAATTTGAGAGAATCATGAAGTAGATAAACAGAGTCTCTCTGTTTGGTCACCGGGTAACTAGACAAAAAAAATGACCTGCCTATTCTTTGTCATAAAGCCTGTAACTTGACCTGAAAGTTGACCAGAGCAACTACTATATATAACAATAGTTCTATTGGAACAGGCATCCTGGTAACGCAATGCAAAACTTGTCCACAAGGCGTCACTCTTAGCTAAAATACAAAGAAACATAGAGAAGAATAATATTCTACAACAGTCCATTATTCTTCAGAATCTTTGAGGGTATGAGAATGATGGATCCAAGCCTCTTTCCCAGCAATCTTAATAGCATCAAAAGATATTAGTAAAACAGTGTAAGGTCCTTCCCATTTAGGTTAAAATTATTTTTTCTTTTGAAATTTTTGATATATACTTTATCTCCTGATTGAATATTATGGACTTGAATTTCAGGACTTACACCTTGATACCAATAGGCATGGTTATGCATTTGGAAAAAAGAATTTTGCAAATACAACAGATACTGTGTAACTTGTTCATCTCTATCCAAAAGGTTAGTTTTTGCAGGTACATACGTTCCAGGAACAGCAACTATTCTACCAAACAAAATTTCAGCCGGAGAAACTCCAACAGGTTGTCTGGGGGTGTTTTTGATGTCCCATAATATCAAATTTAAACCCGTCTGTTTACAAACCTTGACTTTTTTTTCCTTCGAAGTCCTATTCATTCATTCCACCTGTCCTGAGGATTCAGGATGATGTGGGGTGTGAAGCTGATTAAGGACACCTAAGGAGTTATACACCTGAATCAAGGTAGCTGCCGTAAAATAACCCCCTCGGTCCGGATCAATAGTATCACAAATCTTCCCCAAACTAATTTTGTATCCAAAATTACAGGCAGTGGAGTGGATAGGTATCTTGCTTCCTCTCCTCCAACCCCCCTTATTCTCACCGATTCATTCGACTTTTGGGGAATATCGAAATTTAACAAAGATAAGGTTGCTCCCATTTCCACTAAAAAGATAACACAAATACCATTTACCTTTGCAGAAATTTGACCACATTCATCTACCTTGATTCCAACGGGTTCCATGGCTCCTTTAATTCCCAGAGAAGTTGGATACCATTTCTCTTATCGCGAGTACAGACGTGCAGGTCTATTTGGTGGAAGCCTTCCTTCAGCTGCTGGTCGTATTGGGCAGTCTCTTTGCATGTGACCTATCTTCCTGCAATAAAAACACTGTAAGGAGTTAGCTTATTGAGATACAGGAGGGGGATTTTGGGGTGGGAGAGCAAAAGGAATTCTACCTGATGCTCCCCTCCCCCTCAGTCTGCTCCTTGGAAATCCTTGTCCTCTTCCCCTTGGGAAATTCTGGATTATTGCTGCAGCCAATAACCTGATTTCCCTTTCCTTTTCTTTATGTTCTCGCTTCCTTTTAAGTTTTAACCTTTCTTCTTCCTGTTTTTGTCTTTCTTAATCTCGACCATCAAAAACAAAAGTTGCAATGCTCAAGATCTTAGTTAATGTTTCTCCATGCCATCCTGGCATATGTTTCTTAAAATACTTCCTTAGATCAGGAGAAGATTGATCAACAAAAACTGATGGCTAAAGGTTCTTGGAAATTGTCATGGGTCATAGAATCATAGACTGGTTTGGGTTGGAAGGGACCTTAAAGATCATCTAGCTCCAACCCCCCTGCCATGACCAGGGACACCTTCCACTAGACCAGGTTGCTCAAAGCCTCATCCAACCTGGCCTTGAACACTTCCAGGGAGGGTGATGTGCGGAAAGAGACTCCACAAGTTGTACAGTAGGCATGTTTATTCAGCTCCAGGCGCACGGGGGATCGCTCCACCACAAACGTGCGCACCTTAAGGCAGTCAGTTCTCTATATTTAAGGTACATTCCTATACATATTCATTAGCTAATGCAAAACGCCTATACATATGCATGACCTTTCCCGCTTCGTATTAAAATTAGGTCTCCTCCCCTTCGTGCCTGCGCAGAGCTTTGTGGTGGTGGTTGTTGAGGGTCTTAGAGGGAAATCTTCATCACAACCTATATTTACCCCACCCTCCTCATCATCACCTGTAGTTAACCTCTTGATTTTGCTCATGCACACTTTCTTCCTGGATCTGAGCCCCGGCCTCTTCCTAGTTATCTTTGCTCATCAGTTTTAAATTGGTTGGAGTTCCGTGATAAATCACCCACAAGGCCCATCCCTGGCGAGTGGGGAGTCGGAGTTCAGTGATAAACTGTCCAGGCCTACCCCTGGCAAGTTGAGCTTCATGATAAATTGTCCAGAAGGTCAGTCCTTGTCTAAGTAAACTAAGAAGCTAGAAATGCTAATGCTTAAAATTTAAAGAGACAGACTGAAAAATACCAAATGCCCACTATCAGAGGGGGCATCCACAACTTCTCTGGACAACCTGTTCCAGTGTCTGACCACCCTCACAGTGAGGAATTTCTTCCTAATATCTCATCTAAACCTCCCCTCTTTCACCTTAAGGCCATTGCCCCTTGTTCTATCACTACCTGCCTTTGTAAAAAGTCCCTCCCCAGCTTTCTTGTAGGCCCCTTCAGGTACTGGAAGGCCTCTATAAGATCTCCCCAAAGCCTTCTCTTCTCCAGGCTGAACAGCCCCAACTCTCTCAGCCTGTCCTCATAGGAGAGGTGCTCCAGCCCTCGGATCATCCTCGTGGCCCTCCTTTGGACTCGTTCCAACTGGTCGATGTCTCTCTTGTGTTGGGGGCTCCAGAACTGGACACAGTACTCCAGGTGGGGCCTTACGAGAGCTAAGTACAGGGGGAGAATCACCTCCTTCGACCTGCTGGCCACACTTCTCTTGATGCAGCCCAGGATAAGGTTGGCCTTCTGGGCTGCAAGTGCACATTGCCGGCTCATGTTGAACTTCTCGTCTACCACCACTTCCAATTCCTTCTCTTCAGAGCTGGTCTCAAGCCACTCATCACCCAGCCTGTACTTGTGCTTGGGGTTGCCCCGACCCAGGTGCAGGACCTTGCATTTGGCCTTGTTGAACTTCATGAGGTTAGCACAGGCCCACCTCTCAAGCCTGTCAAGGTCCCTCTGGATGGCATCCCGTCCCTCCAGCATGTCAGCCACACCACACAGCTTGGTATCGTTGGCAAACTTGCTGAGGGTGCACTCAATCCCACTGTCCATGTCACTGACAAAGATGTTGAAGAGCACCGGTCCCAATATTGAACCTTGAGGGACACCACTCGTCACCGGTTTCCACTCGGACTTTGAGCTGTTTACCACAACTGAGTGCGACCATCCAGCCAGTTCCTTATCCACTGAGTGGTCCATCCATCAAGCCCACATGTTTCCAATTTGGAGACAAGGATGTTGTGCAGGACGATGTCAAACACCTTGCACAAGTCCAGGTAGATGACATCAGTTGCTTTAGCCTGATCCACCAATGTTGTAACCCCATCATAAAAGGCCACCAGATTGGTCAGGCATGACTTGCCCTTGGTGAAGCCATGTTGGTTGTCACCAATCACCTTCTCGTTCTCCATGTGCCTTAGCATAGTTTCTAGGAGTATCTGCTCCATGATCTTGCCTGGCACTGAGGTGAGACTGACTGGCCTGTAGTTCCCCAGGTCTTCCTTGTTTCCCTTTTTAAAAATGGGGGTTATGTTCCCCTTTTTCCAGTCTGCAGGAACTTCACCAGACTGCCAGGACTTCTCAAATATGAACAAGGTCCAGCATGGCACCTGTCCTCGTCAGTTTCTTGACCACTTGGATAAGGACGTTGTCCTCCATGCATTCCAGGAACCACCTGGATTTTTTGTGCCCTGCTGTGTTGTTCCTTCAACAACTATCGGGGTGGTTGAAGTCCCCCATGAGGACCAGGGCTTGTGAACATGAGGCTGCTCCTATCTGCCTATAGAGGGCCTCATCTGCTTGGTCTCCCTGGTCTGGTGGCCCGTAGCAGACCCCCACTGTAACATCCCCTTTCCCTGCCTTCTCTTTAATCCTGACCCATAAGCTCTGTCAGCTCCTCATCCATCCCCAGGTGGAGCTCCACACACTCCAGCTGGTTGTTGACATAGAGGATGACACCCCCTCCTCGTCTCCCCTGCCTGTCATTCCTGAAGAGCCTGTACCCTTCCATTCCAACACTCCAGTCACGGGAGCCATCCCACCATGTCTCTGCGATGCCAATCAGGTCATAGCCCTGCAGGCACGCACACATTTCCAGCTGTTGTTTATTCCTCATGCTATGCGCATTAGCATAGAGGCATTTAAGTCATGCCTCCATATTTCAATAGAGTAGCTTTTAATCTTGCCCAGTAATCGCTTGGATGCTCATCAGGTCTTTGCTGACATTCCAATACTTCAGTCCAATATAGTTACTCTTTCACCAGCTTGGGGAACTGCCTCAATTAGTTGCCTGAGAGCAGCGCGATGAGCATTTTGTCCATCGGTGGTTGCTAAGTCCCACCCTGGATCTTGTTCAGGCCAAGGATTTAATCCTTGGCCTCTCTGGGCAATTTCTCCATCCTTTTGGAAAATTTCATCTCTTTCTTCTGATTGAAATAATTCTCTCATTAAAGTTCTCGTATCATTCCAACTAGGAACATAATCAGTGACAATTCCCGATAACAGTTGTTCACACTTTTAAGAATCATCTAGTAGATGAGGCATTTTTGATTGCCAAGCCACTAAATCACCTTGGTTTTAAGGTTCATGTCTTATAACTGCAGTTACTGCAGGAACATCAGGAGGTGCACCCGGTCCTGCTCTTGGGTTTGGGATGTAATCCCATGCTGGAGCAGGGGAAAAGTGTGAGGAGGAAGGACAGGCAGAGAGGAACTGTTATCACTGATTGTAACCTCCCATTCCCCCTTCACTGCTGGTAGGGAGGGGTAGAGAAGTTGGGATTGAAGTTGAGTCTGGGAAAAGGACGGATGGGGAAAGGTGCTCTTTTAATATTTTGTCTTTGTTTCTCACCATCCAAATGGTTTACAGTATAGTTTTTTCTCCTGGCTGTATTCCACTGACCCTAATGACACATAGAAATTCTGTGTTGGTTTTTTTTGGTTTGTTTGTTTGTTTTTGTCTTTTCATTAGAGTGATTCTGTTAATTGAAAAGGAGACAGAAAATAGATGTCTATACCAGTGGACCCTGGCACAATGCCTCATCCAGGTCCTTCCCCAGGGCCAGGTCCTTCACCTGGACCAATTCTAGGACATAGCCCAGGACCAGGGCCATCTCCTGGCTCAGTACACAGCATGATGGGACTGAGTCCTGGACCGCCCAGTGTCCCACATCCTATGCTGCCAATGGGGTCTACTGATTACCTGCAGGAGGGCATGCACCAATGGCATAAGGTAATTTTGTTTTTAATAAATGAGATTTTTTCCTAGACTTCTCTCCATTGATTAAAAAACCATACTTTTACTACATTTAAACCTGCAAAACACACTATTGCACTTCATACATCACCTGCAAAACTGCGGCCACACATTGATTACATCTTTATTACTAAAGATGGTGTACATATTGGATCAAACAGAAATTATTTGTTTTTAATAGACCAGATTGAACTACAGTGCTAGCAATTATGCAAATCTTAACTTGTAAACTGCACATTTCAATAGAATAGACATTGCTAGAGAATAAAATTGAAGTGCTACAAGACCATTGTAGTAGTAATTTTTTTTGTAGTTAAACCTACATGTTAGGTCTTGTAAGGTTCTCTTTCAACATCTGTTTGGAACCATTCTTTTTCCATTTTATATTTTTCTGGGGTGACTTTTTTTTCATGAGCATTTAATTTTATTATTATCTCTTAAAGGGCTTAAATATTCGTTTCATCTCCCATGTTGATTTAAAAATTGACAAATTAATTTACATAGGCTCCATCTCATTAAGGAATGTAAAACTTTAATTTAAAGCATGTGAATAATCTTACTTGAGTGCTTGTCATGCTTAAATTTATGTGTGTGCTTACACAATCAATTTCCTTTGCTATAAGGAAATATGTCTGAAATTTTATTATTTAAGAAATTCTCTTACTAATTCTCATCTTTTATTTAATCATTAAGTAAATTTATGGTAACTTCACTTTTACAGGTGTTTTACCTTCATAGGTATGCAATAACTGCTTACAGAAGCAAGATATAATTTCAAAACCTTTTGGTGATTATCATTGGTATCACTTGGAATTGTTCTTATTGCTATAAGCATATAGAGAAATTTTCAAATTAAAATAAAAATTAACCATTTATTTATTTACTTTTAAAACATTTTTGAACTCTTTCTGAAATGTCAACTTCTTCAATTTACCTTTTTCACATATGGCTCAATTTTAGTTATTAAAACAATGTCAATAAGGACATGACACTTGTGGTCATCTATAGTATGAAAAAACACATCATTAAAACTTTTGATAATGCAAAGACATCTAAGGTGGAGGGGAGCCGTGGTCCCAAATTGTATTGAACTGCTAAAATCATAATCTTTGAGATGTTGGTACATTCAGTACTTGAATTTTATGCACATGAATCTTGAAACATCAAATTAGTTTAGTTGTTAGCCTCAAGTTGTGCCAGGGGAGGTTTAGATTGCATACTAGGAAAAATTTCTTCACCAAATGGGTTGTCAAGCATTGGAACAGACTGCGCAGGGAAGTGGTTGAGGCACCATCCCTGGAGTTATATAAAAGGTACGTAGATGTGGTGCTTAGGGACATGGTTTAGTGGTGGATTTGGCAGTGTTAGGTTTATGGTTTGACTCGATAATCTTAAGGGTCTTTTCCAACCTAAATGATTCTATGATATTGGACATTTGCAATTGCCATTTCCTTGTTTGTGGGGTCAGTGACTGCCCAAGATGCCAGCATTCTGGTGAATACCAAAAACTTGGTATGCAATCTAGGTTTACATTCTTCAATTGTCTCTCTCTTGAGAGATTCCTGAACTGCACAAGAAGCACCTGTAATTCTGCAGTAGAACAGTTGAATACTCAATACACTAAGTGTAATTTCTACATCTGTCTTCACCTTGTGCATTCATCAGGAGCTTTATGCTATGTCAGCAATGTAAACAAATACATACCACAGAGCTTTTATAGAGATTTTAGGAGCATTTTGGAGAAGTTCTGTGTTCCTGTCAGGGACAGGGCAGCCCCTTACCTCTTCTCCCTCTTCTCACAGAGGTCACCTCTCCAGTCCTGCCCCCTCCCACTATCAAAGCCTTGCCACTTAAACCCAATACACCATGTATATCACAAATGATTGCTCTCTGTAGAAAAATTAGTATGATGTCACAAGCAGGGTTTTTACTTGAAGTAAATATATACCAATAAGAAATTGATTCCTTTGATGAAATCTTTGCGTTTGAAGGGAAACAACATTTGGGACATTCCAGTACAGAAGCAACTGAAGGGCAAAAGGTTAAGTTAATAATTTGGCCTAAGCCATAGACTGTACTGTTCTAAGTTGATCTGCATTACACTGCTTTGTTATATGAAGTTGTGGTGGCTCGATTTTTGGGCACATGGGCATCTACATGACGTACCTTTACAACCAGTCTCTCTAGCTGAGCAGCAATGTCTTGCCATAATTCAGCAGCCCAGATGGGTTTGCCTCTGCTCTGCCAGTTGCTCTGGTTCCATTGCTGGATGGCTTTTACCTCTGCAAACTGACTTGATTCACTTTTTCCTTCGGCAGCCTCTGTAACTTGTCATGATGTTAGACTCCACACAGCAACTTTCTATGTTTTCCTACAATGCGACAGGAGCCATCAGTGAATAAGGCGTATTGCTTTTTGTTATCTGGTAGTTCATTATACGGTGGAGCCTCTTTAGCATCCAGGTGGCAATGTGCTCACTTGGATGAGAGCTGAGATCCTTTCGCATGACTCGTAGCTCACTGAGGGATGCCAGCCACTGGTGAATACAGATACAAAATCGGTCCCACAGCCCATGATTTTATCATACCAACAACCAGCACCCCACAGCACAGCACAACAAAAACCTTAGTCAGCAAAACAGCGTCCCTCATTCCAATCCAACACCTGGAGGTGGTGAACCACGTGTAAATACTGGCACACAGCATATAAGGCGAGTGAGGCGATACAGACCACAGCTCTAAAACCACCTTTGAGAGCACAGAAAACAACGTTCCTATCAGCAATGACCAAGTCAGAGGCCACATAATGAATGCTTATCGCAGTTTTGTTTTAACAGACTCTGTTCAAATCTGTCTTTATATCAACCCTTTCAGCCCCATGTTGGTCACCAAAAAAGACTGTGGTTGTTTCACCTTGCTAAAAGCCAAACACAGCCTCTTGCTCACTCTCCCCCTCCACAGGGAATAGGGGAGAGAAACAGGAGGGTAAAAGTGAGAAAACTTGTGGGTTGAGATAAAATCAATTTACTAATTGAAATAAAATAATAATGATAACAGAATATGCAAATAAGTAATGCACAGTGCAATTGCTCACCACCTGCCAACCGATGCCCAGCCTGTGCAAGCTAGTGATTCCAGAGCAGAGACAATCCCAAAACTGAAACCGCAATGCCAGAAGAGCAAGCCCAAGTGATTCTCTAGAGAATCTCTTGGCTTTCTGGTAACTCTCATTAATACATTGAACATGACATGATACAATATGGAATATCTCATTGGCATATCCAAATGCAAATTTTGGGTTTTGCTAATTACTACGCTTCCCCCCCCAGTCCTTTGCACTTGCAAGCTAGCAAAACACAAAGTCCTTGGACTTCCAGAAGCAACTAAAACATCAGTATGTTATCAACATTCTTCTCATAAGGAATCCCATACTGAATCAAAAACACAGCTATTCTAGCTACTAAGAAGCACTCTATCCTAGCAAAAGCAGGACAGAAGTCAGTACAGTTCATTTGTTTCTGTTTGGACAATTTTCCTCATTTGTAGTACATTGTACAAACAGCTCATAAAGAAGCAGAAAAGGAAAAGGAAGCAGCAGGAAGGAGAATAAACGTTCTCATGTTGTGCTCTGCTTTCCAAAAATCTGATTCCAGGGATAGAGAGTCCCATTTTATTTACTTATAATAGGTAGTAGGAGAAGTTTATATGCTTCTTTATATACTTGTGTAATTTTTTATTTCATGTCTCTTTTGATTTTTTTAGTTGATATATTTCTCTTTTTTTTACAGCCTGTTAATGGCTTGCATGATAAAGGAATGATTGAAGATGTTCATTGTAGCTCTATGAAGAGTATGCGACCTCCTCACCCTGGAATGGGCCCACCTCAGAATCCAATGGACCAACATAATCAAGGTTTATACATATTACGCATGAAATATAATTTTTAGGGCCCTTTTGTACTTCAGGAACAAGTTCCTTGGAACAAGTTTCTTACGTTTCCTCTGTGCACTGTTTGGAAAAGATAAACTGTGATGTTGAGGGGAGTAGAGGAATCACTTAATTATCTTGCTTTTTTTTGGAGTGTTCATCAACCATGTACTAAAAAATAGGGGTAATATAAGGGCTTGGTGTAAGGGTCTGGACAATATGGGGTTAAAGGTCTCAAGCCTTGGTTAAATGTCTCAAACATTGGTTTGATGTGTTGCCATAGTGATAAGAGGAAGTCACACAAGTTGTGGTGGTCAGATAAGGGGCTCTTGGGGGTCTTTCGGGTCACAGGACACTTAGGTAATTTTCTATGATCTTCAGCAAATCACTAAAGTCCATTATAGATTTTAGTTCCTGTTTTTAAAACAGTTTTCTTCTTTTTTATGTCAGTATTATAAACATAAGTGTATTAAAGAGTTTAATCAGTTTGAATCCTATGATGAAGGAATCACAAAAGAGAAGTCAAACCAGCCTGGAGTGACCTTATTAAATTTGACCAAGTACTGTTCATAGGTTTTGCAAAAAAATTGTGCCCAACAACAGAAAATAGAAGCTAATTTCATCATATGTCTTCTTTATGCCCTTTAGGTCACAAGGGAAAAGGAAATGTATTCTATGAGCAGCTCAGTATATTGAAGATTTAACTGACAACACCTACTTTCATTAATTAGTTTAGCAGATAAGGTTCTGTATATTGCATAACTAGTTGTATTACTAGACTGACTAGAATTAGGAGCCCTGTTTTACCATTCTCTGTACAAATCTACTAAGAGATGGTAACTTTTTTTGATGTGTTTTTCTGTTTGTTAGAGTGGATAAGACAAATGGTGGGAAGAGAAAATGGGTATAGATTGGCAGAATGTCTTTGCTTGAACTGCTGTCTCTTGTTTTTTCATGGAATTTGGAACTAAATAAGTGCAATTATTGTGATACAGCAATGAAACCCACTCCAATTACAGTGTTTAAAGTGTTCTGTTCACAGTTGATAAAAGAACTTGAAATGCAAAGATAAGCAATGCAAGGTTTTTAAGGCTCTGAGACTTAATCTCTATACATTTTTAATCCAGAAGCAGTATTTGCTGAGCTTTTTACAATAAAGCTACCCAAATTTAGGTTAACATAGAGTTCACCAAGTTGCTACTTCTTCACAGAGAATATTGATATTTACTGTCCCTACTGTTCTTAAACTCAGTTGCACTTTTTTTTCTGATCCTTTCAGTCTTTTAAAGATGAGAAAAATCTATTTGGTAATTTTATCCATCTGTCTGCTAGTGAAAGACTACCTCTCAACAGTATATTTCTCCAGTCCTAATTTTGAATGAATTCCACTGCTTGAAATGGTGGAATCTTGACTGTGCATCTAGTGCTATCTGTTATGGTATTGTGTTGGTGCTTTAAGAGCCGAAGCTGCAGGCGGCTTCAGCCTTGAGCAATTAATTCCTGACCTTGAGTGAAAAATAAAACAAAGTGGAAAAACAAAGCAAGAATGTGTATGAGACAAGATAAGGATGGTTTGTGAGCTGTAATCAGTAACCAGTCAGAAGTAAAAGAATGGCTCATGAACAGGTGGAGTTATCCAGTCATGTCCATTGTTTAGGCACGTGTGGGATAAGGGATAACGAATCAAAAGTGAAAGAGTGCCGCGTGCTTGGGGCGTGCTGGAGGAAAAAAGGCTATATAAGCAGTGCAAAGCTTCAGTAAAGTGCTGGTGCCTGATGCCTGAACACATCTCGGTGTTGGTCATTTCTTCATCTGTCACAGTATTGTGGTTTAGAATTAATAATGTCATCTGCTGTTTATTCATAGAGTGGAAAAGGAGTACAAGTTTTCCTCAGCTTTCAGCTCCCATTTCCTCAACTTTGAAATCATTAGTCCAAATGAAGACAAAGTTCTATTTGTATCTGCTAAATAAAATGAAAGCAGAAGATGGGGATCTCATCAATGTCTCTAAATACCTGAAGTGCAGGGGCCAAATGGATGGGGCCAGGCTTTTTTCAGTAGTACCCAGTGACAGGACAAGGGGCAATGGGCAAAAACCGGAACACCGGAAATTCCACACAAACTTAAGGAAAAACTTCTTTCCTGTGAGGGTGCCAGAGCCCTGGGACAGGCTGCCCAGAGAGGGTGTGGAGTCTCCATCTCTGGAGATGTTCAAAACCCAACTGGACGCTTTCCTGTGCAACCTGGTGTAGGGAACCTGCTTTGGCAGGGGGATTGGACTAGATGATCTCCTGAGGTCCCTTCCAACCCCTACCATTCTGGGATTCTGTGAATTAAGGCAAAAAAATTATATACGCTCCTCATCCCCCCACCTTCACTTCCTTCTGGAGAAGTGTTAGAACTAGGATTTGTTACACTGTGAAAACTAAAAATAATATGCTTACTTTATATAACATATAATGCTATGACATACTTGTGTGGATCAAGTTGTATCAAACTTTGAAAAAAAATTAGTTGCTAATTATATATATAGTTAAGAAAGCCTTTTAATTTCATAAAAATTGAGAAGGACTCCCAGGAACAGCCTCTTCTACTAGGGGTCACAGAGAAGATGGAACCAGACTCTTCAGAGGTGCATAAGGAAAAAAAAAAATCACAGTGAGAGTTGTGCAGCACTGGAACAAAAGCCCGGAGAGGACTTGGAGACTTTCAGAATTTGCCTAAATAAGGCTTTGAGCAGCCTGATCTAACTTTGAAGTTAGCCTTGTTTTGAGCAGAAGATTAGAATACATGACCTCCAGAGGTCCAACCCAGATGATTCTATGATTCTATTTTTTATTTTTTAACAAGATACTAATTTTGTTTAATTTTAAATAATTTATACATATGTATATTCACATAAGAAAAATAAAAAAAGCTGATTGTTTGCATTCAGAATATTGACAATCATTAGAATTATAGCATTAAAGTCTTTGTTATTGGGGTACTAGATGCATCTCTGAGTTGTTTTTGTAGCTCTGTGTTTTAAATAGCAAAGTATTAATACTTTTGTAATGCAGAGTATGGCATAGATATATGGTTTACATTAAGCCCAGATGCAAGTGGCAGAAAATTCACATGAAATCTGGGGAATTTACTCGTGATATCAAAGCTATTTTTTTTCCTCATATTTGGTGTGTCTTCTCCCCTGTATATTTTCCAAAATTAACAGTTATCTGATTGTCCTCTGTCAGCACACAGAACTCTTGTTGCAATCACTCTGTGCTGGGGTCATCTCGCCTTTTCCAGATTAAACTAAGCAGGATGAGTTTATGTCAGGACTAAAATCAAAGACATCTGAGGAAAATCTAGAAGTGGTGGTACTGGCATTCAGTAGGTATGTGGTGGTTTGGGTGGATTCACCCTTTTTGTTTGCAGCCAAACACAGCCTGCTCTATCACCCTTCCGCTCTCTCGCCCAGGGAGTAGGGGAGAGAATTGGAAGGAAAAGGACAAGGAGACTCACGGGTTGAGATAAAAACTATTTACTAATTAAAATGAAATGATAATGATAACAGTGATAACAGAATTATGCAAGTGAGTGATACACAGTGCAATTGCTCACCATCCGCTAACCAATGCCCAGCCTGTGCCAGCCAGGGATCCGAGAGCAGAGACAGTCCCGAAACTGAAACCCCAGAAGAGCGAGCCCGAGCGATCCTCGAGAGAATACCCCCTATTTCTGGTCAACCCTGGTTACTATACTGGCATGATGTGATATGATCTGGAATATCTCATTGGCACATCCAAATGCCAGTTCTGGGCTTTGCTATTCACTACACTTCTCCCTCCCAGTCCTAATGCAGCTGTGAACAGCCAAACACGGTGGCCTTGAGCTCCAGCAGCAACTAATAACATCAGTGCTGTTATCAACGTTCTTCTCATAATAAGTCTGAACTGAAACTAAAACTAAAACACAGCTATTCTAACTACTAAGAGGAAAATTAACTCTATCCTAGCAAAACCAGGACAAGGTAGCATTCTTCTGAGCAATGAATGAGCTGAGTTTTGAGAAATTGATGCATACTCAGGGTAGAAATTTATGTGTACTGCAAAAATGCATTTGAAATGACTGCTAATTGAGGAAAACTTGTTTGCAAAGTCTGAAAAGAAGGCCAGACTCTTCTCGTCTGTATCTTTAATATTCTTTATCCCAATATCTTTAACTTTTCTTTTTTGATATATACCAGATAACCTTTACCTTCATCAGTCTCCATCATAAGTTTCTGTCTTATTCAGCACTCATGTGCATGCTCACCTGTAGTAGAGCATGTGTAGATAGGAAAAATCAAGTGGCTTTATGAGTACAAGCTTGCAAGTGCTGTCACTGCTAAACCATTGAATCACAGAATAGTTTAGGTCAGAAGGGAACTCTGGAGATCATCTAGTTCAACCCCCCTGCTCAAAAATGGGTCAACTAGAGCAAGTTGCTCAGGATCTTAACCATGCTCTGTCCAAGGGCAGAGGCTCCAGAATCTGTCTGGGCAACCTGATCCAGTGTTTGACCACCCTCACAATAAATAAACCCCACTTTTTCTTACATTTAAGTGGTATTTATTGTGTTTCAGTTTGTGCCTATTGTCCTTTCGGTGGGCACTGCTGAGAAGAGTCTGGCTCCATCTTTCCATCCTATCTCACTCAATCTCTCCTCATATGTCAAACACTCTGATCATACTTCATGGTATTTGTGATCCTTTGGTGGGCTTGCTCCAGTATGTCCATGTCTTGTACTGGGAAGCCCAGAACTGGACACAGTACTCCAGTTGTGGTCTCCTGCTCCAGCAGGGGGATTTCCTGCTCCAGCAGGGGGATTGGACTAGATGATCTTTCGAGGTCCCTTCCAATCCCTGACATTCTGTGATTCTGTGATTCTGTCTCACCAGTGCTGAGTAGAGGGGAAGAATTGCTTCCCTTTATCCGCTGGCAACACTCTTCCTAAAGCAGCCCAAGATGCTTTTGGCTGTCTTTGCTTCAAGGGCACATTGCTGGCTCATGTTACACTTGGTGACAACAAGGACCCCCAGGTCCTTTTCTACAAAGCTGTTTTTGAGCTGTTTGACCTCCAGTCTGTATTCGTGAATGGAGTTACTCCTTCTAAGGGGCAGGACTGGGCATTTCCCTTTTTTGAATTTTGTGAGGTTTTTTCTCTGCCCATTTCTCCAACCTGCTGAGGTTCCTCTGAATGGCAGCACAACAATCTGGTGTATCAGCCACTCCTTTCCAATATCTCACCAATTTGGTTATAAGGGTGCTGTGGGAGATTGTGCTAAAGGCCTTGCTAAAGTCAAGGTAAACAACATGCACTGCTCTCCCCTAGTCTACCAAGTCAGTCATCTCATCATAGAAGGCTTTTAAGTTGGTTAAGCTTGATTTCCCCTTCATAAATCCATGCTGACTACTCTCAATCACCTTCTCATCTTTCATATGTTTGGAAGTGGCTTCCAGGATTATTTGCTCCATTACTTTCCCAGGGACAGAGGTGAGGCTGATTGGCTTGTAGTTTCTTGGATCCTTCTTCTTGCCCTTCTTGAAAATAGGAGTGACATTTGCTTTCTTCCAGTCCTCACGAACCTCTCCCAATCATCATGACCTTTCAGAGATAATAAAGAATGTCTTCGCAATTATATTGGCCAAGTCCCATGGTCATGCATACATTCAGATAGTTTAAATGTTTCCCTAAGTAGATCCTATTCTACCGAGGGTAAGTCTTCCTTTCTCTAGATTTTCTCTCTATTCTCAGAGGCCTAGGATTCCTGAGGGCTGGTCTTATCAGTAAAGACCAAGGCAAAGAAGGCACTGAATACCTTTGCCTTTTCTATGTCCTTTGTCACCAGGTTCTCAGCCTCATTTAGCAGTAAGCTCGCAATTTTTTTTTTCTTCCTTTTCCTTCAAGTATACTTGTAAAAGTCATTCTTGCCCTTCATGTCCCTTTCCAGTTACAACTCCAGGTGAGCTTTGGCTTTCCTAATCCTATCCCTGTGTGCTTCTACAGTGTCTTTATACTCCTCCTGGGTTACCTGCCCCTGCTTCCACCTCCTTTGCACTTCCTTATTTTCTTTGATTTTAGTCAGGGGCTCCTTGTCCATCAATGCAGGCCTCCTTTTGCCTTTGCTTGACTTCCTGCATGTCATTCTTGAGCTTGAATTATGTGATTCTTGAATATCAACCAGTTCTCTTGGATCCCTCTTCTTTCTAGTGCTGTATACCCTGAGATTCTTTCAAGTAGCTCCCTAGAGATGCCAAAGTCTGCTGTCCTGAAGACCAGGGTTGTGCTCAAGGTTGGCCAGTGTGTCTTGACTCTTTTTAAAGGTTTTGCACTTAAAGTAGAAAACCTCTATATGGCATCGCATAACTTTAGAGTCCACGAATGTCACATTTAATAGCTAATAATGAGAAGTTTGGAAGGTTTTTGTTCTTACCTGTAATAATTAGTTGGTGTTTTATTTTAATCTTTACTTCTGTAAAACTTGTTTTTCTTATTGCCAAGATTTCCAATGTGTATGACACTGAGGGAGAGAGGAAATGTAATTCTTAAATATGCAAAAACCTAAAAAAAAAATTTCATTTCTAAAAATTCCTCTCTCCATAAAAATGTCATGCACTTAAGAATTGAATTGTCAAGGTTAAAACCAAGTGCTGTATGTCTCATTTTGCCTTTCTGACTTAACTTTTTTGTAGCTCAGATAGATTTAAGATCCAGCATCTCAAAACCCATCACTGATTTAGGACTAAATACTTTTAAAAAGTATGATGTTGTGTCAGGGAGACAAAGAAATCTTTCTTTGGCAGACAGTTTTGAAAACAGCTTAATTAAAAGTAGCTGCTATTTAAAGGAAATTGTGAGATTTGGAAATGGAACAGTAATGGAAAAATACAATAAATAAGAAACTAAAATTTCAAAGCATAAGACAGTAGAGCAATTATATACTTTTTTAATGCCATAATGTATTCATTTAAAGCAGTGTCTTCTGTAAGTGGGATTTTAGCCCCCTCTTTTATTAATAAAGAAAAAAATAGTTTTGAGAGTAGTTAGTAGTCTCAGTCTTGACACCTTTGGTGGGTGGAGATTAATAGATGGAATAAAACATATGATCTATATGATTATTTATCATAGTTTTTATCACCAGCAATATATTTATTAATATATGTATAAGCGATTTTGATATTAATCTTTCTATTGAATAACATCAGTAGTTTTAGCTTTTTACCCTTAACATCTCTTATTCTCCCTTTTCATTCTTTCCTCAACTTTTTCTTTCTACCTTTCCCTTAGATTCCTTATTTTTTCTTATTTTCAACAGGGTCATCTTTTCTTGTCTTTTTGCTCTTTAGTTATAAAACTGAATTCTCAGTCTCATTCTGTCTTATCTGATCTTTTCCCAACTAAAATTTCCTTTTCTGTCCTGTCCTTCAATTTAATTTTCCTATTTTTTGAAAAACAAAACACAACCAACCCCAAATCTTCCATTCTTTTTTCTTCATCCTTTCTCACAGTTTTTTTTTTAACTTGTATGTGTGAGCCAACACAGGCAGGATGCAGGAACAACCACAAAAACCACGGATGAAATGCAAAAAAGCAAATTTATTCTCATTACCTTGTAAACCTCTGAAGCAGCACTCAGGACAGAGGCACGTAAAAGGGAATGCAGGCACTGCAGAGCTTGGTCTTTTGAGTTCTGTGACCTATAACTTGGTCAAAGACTGTGAAAGGGAGCTATATGTTTTTTGTAAGACTCCTCAGATTGATACTTTGGTGGGTTGACTCCAACCAGCAACTAAGCACCTACCAGTCGCTTCCTCACTCCATCCACTCCCCTAGCAGTATGGGAGAGAGAATCAGAAGGCCAAAAGGAAGAAATTACTTGTGGGTTGAGATAAAGACAGTTTAATAAGCAAAGGAAAGAGGAAAAAAAACCCCACCAAGTGATGCAAATGCAATTGCTCGTCACACGTTTGATTACTGCTGAGCAGTGCCAGCACAACATCAAGGCTGTCTCTCCAACATTTCCAGTAGGGTGGGGGTGGGGAAGATCTTGGGAGGGGCCATAGCCAGGACAGCTGACCCAAACGGACCAAAGGGATATTCCATACCATATGACGTCTGCTCAGAAATAAAAGCAAGGAGAATGGAGGGGGAAGGGGGGACATTCGTTACTTCTGTTTGTCCTCCGGGAACCACACCGCGTATGAAGCCCTGCTTCCCGGGAAGTGGCCAGACATCGCCTGCTGATGGGAAGTAGAGAATAAATATTTTGTTCCTTTGCTTCTGTGTGTGTGGCAGCTTTGCTTTGCTTCTATTAAACTGCCTTTGTCTCGACCCATGAGTTTGGGGTTTTTTGTGTTCCATCTTATTTTCTCCCCTCCCCATCCTGCTGAGGAGGGGGGTGATAGAGCGGGTTGGTGGGCATCTGGCATTCAGCCAAGGTCAAACCCACCATAGTCCTTTTGGCACCCAATGTGGGGCATGGGAAATTTGAGATAAGGATAGCAATTGAGGGAGGAGAGGTAACAGGCAAAACATGGACTGAATACACCATGATGTTATATGGCATGGAATATCTCTTTGGCCAGTTCAGGTCAACTGTCCTGACTATGTCCCCTCCCAACTTCTTGTGCACCCCCAGCCTACTCCCTGAGGGGGCAGAGTGAGAAACAGAAGGACTTGATGCTGTGCAAGCACTTTTCAGCAATAGCCAAAACATTGGTGTGTTATCAACAGTGGTTTAGTCACAAATCCAAAACACAGCGCCATACAGGCTGCTATGAAGAAAATGAACTACATCCCAGGCTGACTCAGTACAGATACAAATGTTATTTTTCTTCTACAAATCTCCTTTTCACAGCTGGTAGACATGTTTAAAATCTAACTGTAGTGCATTACCTAAAGGATAAGTCTTAAGTTTTTTTTGTCTTGGATATGCTTTGGAGTCTTCGATATCTCACTGAAAAAACATGCCCATACCATCTATTTTCACTGATGTGTTATGAAGCTCAAGGAAATATTTGTGAAGTGTAATTTAAATTCAAAGCTAAACTCACCAAAAAGCAAGGATTGTAATGAGTTCTGTTCCCTTCAGAGTTGTCACCCTGTGTCAACCTTGACTGTCCTCCACATGCCCACCCAGCTGCTCTCTCACCCCTCCTCCTCAGCAAGACAGGGAGAAAATTAGATGAAAAAAGCTCATGGGTCGACATGAGGACAGGGAGATCACTCACCAATTACCATTACAGGCAAAACAGACTCAGCTTGTGGAAGACTAATTATTTCTAATTAAAAATAGAGTAGGATAGTGAGAAACAAAAACAAAGCTAAAAACACCATCCCCCCGTCCTTCTTCCCAGGTTCAACTTCAATCCTGGCTCTTCTACCTCTTCTACCACCGAGTGGCACAGAGGTGATGGGTAATGGGGGTTGCAGTCAGTTCATAAAGCTTTTTCTCTGCCCCTCCTGTCTTCTCATGCTCTTCCCCTGCTCCAGCATGGGGTCCCTCCAACAGGAGAGTTCTTCACGAACTTCTCCGATATAGATGCTTCCCACAGGCTCCAGTTCTTCATGAACTGCTCCATCATAGATCCTTTCCATGGGGTACAGTCCTTTAGGAATGGACTGCTGCAATGTGGGTCCCCCATAGGGTCACAGGTCCTGACAGAAAACCTGCTTCAGCATGGGCTCTCCACAGAGTCACAGCTTCCTTCAGGGCACATCCACCTGCTCACTGCAGGGGGACAGCCTGCCTCACCATGGTCTTCTCCAAGGGCTGCAGGCGAATCTCTGTTCTGGTGCCTGGAGCACCTTTTCCTCCTCCTTCTTCACTGACCTTGGTGTCTGCATAGTTGTTTCTCGCACGTTTTTCTCACTCCTCTCTCTCCCAGCTGTTGTGAATCAATTTTTACCCTTTCTTAAGTATGTTATCACAGAGAAACCACCAGCCTTGCTGATTGGCTCAGCTTTGACCAGCAGCGGGTCTGTTTTGGAGCTGGCTAGAACTGGCTCTGTCCAACATAGGGCAGCCCTATGTCTCTTCTCACAGAGGCCGCCCCTGCAGACCCCCCCCTCCTCCCCCAAACCAAAACTGTGCCATGTAAGCCAAATATACCCTGTTAGATCTTTTATAGGATTTAATGTTCAAGAACTTCTTCAGAAGATAGTTTTTGTGTTCAGAGTTGATACTCTGGGTTTTCCAGGACCTGGATGGTAAAAGGTAGTAAATGTTGTTTCTCAGACTAAAAGCTTTAATCCACATAATCTTGAGGAACTATATAAAAATATGAATTAGATACTGTCTGTTTTTATATTTGTATGTTGGAGAGTATTAGCAAAAAGGTTATGTATCATTGAATAGATGCTTTGATGTATGCACATATAAATAAATAAATAAAATATAAGGCTGCAAAATAGGCAAATGTCTTTGAAAATATTCTATAATGAAATATTCATTCAACATACAGGTGAACCAGTGCCCTATCATGCCATTTGATTGCTATATTTCACATGTGATTTAGCTTTAGTTTTGTTTTACCCCAAATGTGAGGGGAGTTAATTGTTCTGTTCGGGTAATAGCTCTTGTAGCCTTCTTGCTGTCTCAGGGAATTTCAGATCATACTTCTGTTCTTATAGAAAATATTACAGCTCTGCTAATGTGTGAGAGAAGTTTTTTTATACTTCAGATACTGTTTAAGGTAAAGAAACTTCAGTGGAGTTTAGACTTGATTAACCTGGAAAATAAGTTTTTGAACCTCTTATCTGTTTCAGGCTATATGTCTCCACACCCATCTCCACTGGGAGCACCAGAACATGTGCCCAGTCCAATGCCTGGACAAGGTCCAACTCCACCTCAGATGACTCCAAGTCATCCAGTACCCATAATACCAGGAGACCCACAAGTTATGAGTCAACCCAACAGAGGTCCTTCCCCTTTCAGTCCTGTACAGCTACATCAGCTCCGAGCTCAGATTCTAGCATACAAAATGTTAGCTAGAGGTCAGTCTTTACCAGAAAACCTCCAACTTGCTGTTCAAGGAAAGAGGACCCTGCCTGGCATTCAGCAGCAACAGCTTCCTGCTGTCTACAGCAGGCAATCAAGTAAGTGAATGTAGGCACCATGTCATTGGCAAGATATTTCTTTAAGTTCTACCTGTGAAAAATAACAGAAATTGTTGGTGTACAGGCATATAATTTGGAACCATTTTCAGACATCTATATGAATAATGATCTATGGTTTTAAGTTGGACTAAGTGCATAAAGCACATTATTAATAGGATACTGTCATTTTTAAGAAAATAGAGATAAAGGTAATTTATATACTGTCCATCCTGATTATGCCTGCCACTTTTGCAAATGTTTGTCACAATTTGCCAATTACATTTTACTGCTTAGAATGCGTTTTCACTCCCCTGTTGCCATGCAGAAAAATATATATAAAATCTAGAAGTTGACTGATTATGCAGATAATGAAAATTGAAACTATATGCAGTATGCTGTCAAGTGCATAACATAGGGAAAAGAGTTTCTCATAATAATAATAGATAACACTATGCAAACTTATTTCAGTCTTAAATAGCTGTGTTACTTTAAACAGCTTGCACCTGTTATGTTTTCTGAACAAGTCCAATCCTAAACTCAGTTTAATGGGGAGGGAGGGAAAGGAAGGGAGTTTTCTGTTGTTGAAGTTCGATTTCTTTGTAAGTAAGTAAGTTCATTAATTTGTATGATGATTGTCTTTCACTTTTTCCCTCCTCCACAACCTCAAGAAAATAAAGAAATGGTTTATCTAGCCATGTGGATATTATATGGATCCCACTGTGATATCTTAATAACAGTATTATGTGGATATTTTTTTGATTCTTCATTACTTTCAACTTCAGACCTTTTAGGATCTTTTCCCATGGTAAAAAAAATTCCAGTTTACTTAAAGGCAGTTTTAAATATCCTTTTATGTATTTCTTTTGTCTTTTCCATTTTGTACATTTTTTAACCAAGGGCTATGAAAATGTGATCTTTATTTTTAAAAATTAATTTCCTCCTGCTGTTTATTACTTGCTTGAAATAATAATCCTATGTTTGTGATATCATAATATACATCATGCAAATGATTTTGGGCACAAAATTGGCTTCAGGAACAGATTAAAAAATATGCTGTTTATTTTAAAGAGATAACAATTTCTGTAAACTGTTATTTAGCTTTAGAAGCTAAGGGTAAAGATGATCCTATTTTCTTATAAAAATAATTTGAATAACAATTTATTAATTTGAATGCATGTGGCTTTGTCATCAAGTATTTTAAAAAATGTGATTTTAATATACCTCATTACATTAAATTTTTGCATAGTGGAATCCACCTAAATCTGTATTTAATGCACAAAGCTTATTCGCATAAATAGACTAGCATATTGGAATGAAGAGGGATTTTTTAATGAATAGTAATGTTTTATATTTTAATAATTTTTTTTCCTATCTTAAATTATAGGTATTGGGTCCCATGCAATGAGTGGTCCTACAGCTGGCCCAGGACCAGCTCCAGAAGTATCTGGACATATAGCTGCTATGACCCCTAAACCTTGGACAGAAGGTAGAAGGGAGTATACCAGTAATTTTATATCATGCATACAGTTAAGGTTAAACCATGTGGGTAGGGATTGGGGAAAAGGGGCAAGAAAAAGAATGGGGAAATAAAAAGGCATAAAGAAGAAATGGTGTTACCTTTACTTTGCCTAGCACTTAAATATCAAAGAGTGTTTTACCACTTATTCAAAGGTGAATGAGTTGACCAGATGAAATTATTGTAGGTGTTAGGCAGCCTGAACATGAAGCACGTGTCCAGTGGAGTCCCCCAAGGGTCGGTACTAGGACCAGTATTATTCAATATATTCATAAATGACCTGGATGAGGGAACAGAGTGCACTGTCAGCAAGTTTGCTGATGACACAAAGCTGGGAGGAGTGGCTGACACGCCAGCAGGCTGTGCTGCCATCCAGAGAGACCTGGACAGGCTGGAGAGCTGGGCAGGGAAAAACTTGATGAAATATAATAAGGGCAAGTGTAGGGTGTTGCACCTGGGCAGGAACAACCCCAGGTTCCAGTATAGGTTGGGAAATGATCTCCTAGAGAGCAGTGTAGGGGAAAGGGATCTGGGAGTCCTGGTGGACAGCAGGATGACCATGAGCCAGCACTGTGCCCTTGTGGCCAGGAAGGCCAATGGCATCCTGGGGTGCATTAGAAGGGGTGTAGTCAGTAGGTCAAGAGAGGTTCTTCTTCCCCTTTACTCTGCCCTGGTGAGGCCACATCTGGAATATTGTGTCCATTTCTGGGCCCCACAGTTCAAGAAGGACAGGGAACTGCTTGAGAGAGTCCAGCGAAGAGCCACCAAAATGATTAAGGGAGTGGAGCAGCTCCCTTATGAGGAAAGGCTGAGGGAGCTGGGCCTCTTTAGCTTGGAGAAGAGGAGACTGAGGGGGGACCTGATTAATGTTTATAAATATCTGAAGGGTGAATGTGAGGAGGATGGGGCCAGGCTCTTCACAGTAACGACCGATGATAGGACAAGGGGCAATGGGTGTAAGCTGGAACACAGGAGGTTCCGCTTAAATTTGAGAAAGAACTTCTTTACTGTGAGGGTGACAGAGCACTGGAACAGGCTGCCCAGGGAGGTTGTGGAGTCTCCTTCTCTGGAGACATTCAAGACCCGCCTGGACGCCTTCCTGTGTGAACTCATCTAGGTGTTCCTGCTCCAGCAGGGGGATTGGACTAGATGATCTTTCGAGGTCCCTTCCAATCCCTAATATTCTGTGATTCTGTGATAAGCTTGTTCCTTTTCCAGAGATTGATGCAGATGGTTGGATTCCAGATGGTCAGGATACTGGATCTGAAGTGAAATTGATTACAAGACTACAGGCATATTGTGTAGTTGTGTTTTTAGCAATAAATTATTATATTATGTTTACTCAAACAATCAAGTGATATCTTTATTGCTGCAGATGTCTGTTCTCAGTGACTATTTGAATGCATGAGTGACTTCCTGACTTGTTAGAGTACTGAAACCTGTGCTGTTATTGGCAGGTGCTATATTTGTGTTAACTGATGAGTCAGTTAATGTTCAAAATAGTTAGAATGCTATAACATAAAAGAGTAATCAGATACCAAGTATTTCATAATATAATAAATTTGGAGTTGGGGGCAAAATGGAAGCTATTTATATTTGCCAGGTATATTTAAATACTATTTCTGAAATTTTAATATGGCTTACTGATTCTTATAGAGAGTTGTAAAAGCAGGCCTACTCATGCTTCTAGACAAATTGTGACTGTGGATTTATCCTTGCAAGTGATATAGTGACACTGAACATTTGAAGAGGCAGAATTTGGTCCTGCACTTATATGAAACTAGTTCTAGAGGGCTCTTACTAATACTAGATTTACTTAAAAGACAGTGTGAATAAAAAAAAACCCTGTTGTTCATAAATTGACACACACTTTTATTATTTTTGGATCACTTTCATAGAATCATAGAATCATAGAATGGTTAAGGTTGGAAGGAACCTTAAAGATCATCTAGTTCCAACCCCCTACAATCAGCCCCAATACTGACCCTTGAGGGACACCACTCGTCACTGGTTTCCACTCAGACATTGAGCTGTTGACCACAACTCTTTGAGTGCAACCATCCAGCCAGTTCCTTATCCACTGAGTGGTTCACTCATCGCCCAGTCTATATTTATGTTTGGGATTGCCCCAGCCCAGATGCAGGAACTTGCATTTGGCCTTGTTGAACTTCATGAGGTTAGCACAGGCCCACCTCTCAAGCCTGTCAAGATCCCTCTGGATGGCATCCCGACCCTCCAGCATGTAAACCGCACCACTCAGCTTGGTATCGTTGGCAAACTTGCTGAGGGTGCACTCAATCCCACTGTCCATGTCTCCGACAAAGATGTTGAAGAGCACCGGTCCCAATATCGAACCTTGAGGGACACCACTCCTCACCGGTTTCCACTCGAACTTTGAGCTGTTGACCACAACTCTTTGAGTGCGACCATCCAGCCAGTTCCTTATCCACTGAGTGGTCCATCCATCAAGCCCACATGTTTCCAATTTGGAGACAAGGATGCCATGTGGGACGGTGTCAAATGCCTTGCAGAAGTCCAGGTAGATTACATCAGTTGCTTTAGCCTGATCCACCAATGTTGTAACCCCATCATAAAAGGCCACCAGATTGGTCAGGCATGACTTGCCCTTGGTGAAGCCATGTTGGTTGTCACCAATCACCTTCTCATTCTCCATGTGCCTTAGCATAGTTTCTAGGAGGATCTGCTCCATGATCTTGCCTGGCACTGAGGTGAGACTGACTGGCCTGTAGTTCCCCAGGTCTTCCTTGTTTCCCTTTTTAAAAATGGGGGTTATGTTCCCCTTTTTCCAGTCTGCAGGAACTTCACCAGACTGCCAGGACTTCTCAAATATGATGGATAGTGGCTTTGCAACTTCATCTGCCAGGTACCTCAGGACCCATGGATGCATCCCATCAGGTCCCATGGACTTGTGCACCTTCAGGTTCCTTAGGTGTTCCCAAACCTGAACTTCTCCTACAGTGGGTGGCTTTTCATTCTCCTGGACCCTTCCTTTGCTCTCTAGGACTTGGGCAGTGTGGCACGAGCCCTTGCCGATGAAGACTGAGGCAAAAAAGTAATTGAGCACCTCAGCCTTTTCAATGTCCTGGGTGACCAGATCTCCTGTCACCTTCCAGAGAGGACCCACATTATCCCTAGTTTTCCTTTTCTCCCCGACATACCTGTAGAAGCTTTTTTTGTTGCCCTTGACATCTCTGGCCAAATTTAATTCTGTCAGGGCCTTGGCTTTCCTAACCTGATCCCTGGCCACTTGGGCAATTTCTCTGTATCCCTCCTGTATTTCTGCAATGTCCATTTGAGTTTGTTTCTCTGTAGGGAGGGAAACCAAGTATTTTTTTTATAAGTTTGAATGTTTTTCTTAGCTTCATGTTTTGACCTAAAAAATAATCTTGAATTTTTTACTGCATTCCATATTTCATGTTATCATGTTTCTTATGTTCTAGGCCAAGCCCAAGATATGAGTGTTCCCAATACACCACAAAGGCTGTCCGTACCACATCTTAGTGAGAGGCCTTCTCTTGCCCCTGCTGCTTCCCAGCCTTCTGCAGCCATGCCTGGGCCCTCTGTACCACAGCCCACACATGGACAGCCTTCACCTATTGTGCAGCTGCAGCAAAAACAGAATCATATCAGCCCTATCCAGAAGCCACAAGGATTGGATCCAATTGAAATACTCCAAGAACGTGAATATAGGTAAAAGCTCAATAATAATAATATTTAAATGCATATGCTTATTTTTTAATTTTTCTGTGGGCATTCTTGCAGTCATCCCCTGTATTGTAGTGATTGTAGTTTAAATTGAGTTTCTGTAGAGGGACTATGTCAAAAACAACTACAGAGACATCAAACTCTAAAGTATGATTTAATTTCAGCCCAAGTTCTGAATTAGCAAAGCATATTGTAGTATCATTGCGAACTAGCTTAACTTTAAAATATACTCAGGTACTTGGCTGGACTAGTGTGTGTGGTGGGTTGACCCTGGCTGGATGCCAGATGCCCACCAAATCCCACTCTATCACTCCCCTCTTCAACTGGGCAGGGGGCGAAAAATATAACAAAAAGCTCGTGGGTGGAGATAAGGACGGAGAGAGATCACTCACCAGTTACTGGCACGGGCAAAACAGACTCCACTTGGGGGAAATTAATTTATTACCAATCAAAACCAGAGGAGGATAATGAGAAATAAAACCAAATCCTAAAACACCTCCCCCACCCCTTCCTTCTTCCAGGGCTTAACTTCCCTCCCGATTTCCACCTCCTCCCCCCAGCAGCACAGGGGACAGGGAGGTTGAGGTCAGTTCATCACACTTTGTTTCTGCCGCTCCTTCCTCCTCAGGGGGAGGACTCCTTCCCCCGCACCAGCGTGGTGTCCCTCTCACGGGAGACAGTCCTCCACCAACTTCTCCAACGTGAGTCCTTCCCATGACTGACAGTTCTTCATGAACTGCTCCAGCCTGGGTCCATTCCATGGTGTGCAGTCCTTCAGGAAGGGACTGCTCCAGCACAGGTCCCCCACGGGGTCACAAGTCCTGCCAGTAAACCTGCTCCGGCGTGGGCTCCTCTGTCTCCATGGAGGCCACAGGTCCTGACAGGAACCTGCTCCAGCGCGGGCTTCCCATGGGGTCACAGCCTCCTTCAGGCATCCACCTGCTCCGGCATGGGGTTCTCCACGGGCTACAGGTGGTCATCTCCTCCACCATGGACCTCCATGTTCTGCAGGGGCACAGCCTGCCTCACCATGGTCTTCACCACAAGTTGCGGGGGAATCTCTGCTCCGGTGCCTGGAGCACCTCCTCCCCCTCCTTCTTCCCTGACCTTGGTGTCTGCAGAGTTGTTCCTCTCACATCTTCTCACTCCTCTCTCCAACTGCAAAATGTGCAGGGTTTTTTTTTTTCTTTTCCCCTTCTTAATTATGTTATCACAGAGGCATTACCACTGTTATTGATTGCCTCAGCCTTGGCCAGTGGCGGGTCCATCTTGGAGCCAGCCAGCATTGTCTCTGTTGGACATAGTGGAAGTTTCTGACAGTTTCTCACAGAAGCCACCCCTAAACCCCCCCTCCCACTACCAAAACCTTGCCACGCAAACCCAATACAGGTGGTCAGGGAATAGCACTTAAGGGTTCCATTCTTAGCAACCATTCAAAAGAAAAATTAGAACTGCCATTGTTTACAAAGGTGTGCCTCAAGAAGTAGACAACTGTGTTTTCTGACCTAAATGTTCCAACCCTGATTATGAATAACATAGATGTCAAAATGATGTCTTGTGATTAAACCTTTATTTAATCCACTTAATTTTTAAACTAAAGCTTTTTATGTATGATGTGCTTGATTAAGTTAAAAAAAGTAACTGAATTCCCTTATGTTAAGTAATTATATTATTTAATTGCATAATGACATATTTATAATGGAAACTCTACCTCAGAGAGTAAGGAAAACCAGCATAATATTTGATTCTTGCAACATTTTAATTAAGCAAGGGTAGAGAAGATGCAATTATTTTTTTTAATTTGTTTTGCAAATCTATTGAAGCTATTCATTAGAAAACTTATTACACCCAAACCAGATTGAATAGCAGGACAGAAACACTGACATATTCTACTTCTGCAGGGCACCATAAATAAAAAAGCAGCATGTTGTTCTGATGTGATTTGACAGTACAGCTAAGGCAGTTTAATTGTTAGCTGTTGCGAAAAAAGGTAGTCCTGTCTCCTGTTTTTCCCTTCTCCCTCCTGCTGACCCTTCCCACTGTCTCCCAATTGGCAATTCGCTAATGGTGATCCAGTTCAGGGATCAAAACTGGCAGGAAGATACCCATACAAAATAGTGAATAGTGTTCTGCCCTATACACTTCACTGTGGAGTCACATGACCACAAAGGACAGTTGAAAGCAGGGGAGAAGCATATGGGCTGGAAGGAAAACAAGGCAGGAAGCATAGTCCCTTTGGGCAGCAAATCACCATTAGATGGTAACCTGAGTCATCATCACTCCTTATTTAGTTAAAGAGCCTATTGCCGTTATATTTCTGTGGAAGTTGATTAAGAATCCCTATTTAATAGCTTCTTTAAAATAATAAAAATTTTAAGTGCTGAAATGGGTCACTGATTAACAGAAAAACTAAGATATTCCAAGAAATCATAGGTATTATATGTTGTTTTACAATTGCTATCCCATCCCTGATGGGATGCACCCATGAGTGCTGAGGGAGCTGGCTGATAATATTGCGAGGCCACCCTCAATAATCTCTGAAAGGTCATGGTGATTGGGAGAGGTGCCTGAGGACTGGAGGAAAGCAAATATCACTCCTATCTTCAAGAAGGGCAAGAAAGTGGACCCAGGGAACTACAGGCTGGTCTGCCTTCACCTCTATCCCCGAGAAGGTGATGGAGCAGCAAATCCTGGAAGCCATTTCCAGGCACATTAAGGACTAGTTGATTGGGAGTAGTCAGCATGGATTCACCAAGAGAAGGTCATGCTTGACCAATTTGATAACCTTCTATGATTAAATGACTGGCTTAGTAGATGAGGGGAGAGCAGTGGATATCATGTATGTAGACATCAGGAAGGCTTTTAACGCTGTCTCCCTTAATGAAGTATGGGCTGGATGAGCAATGAGGTGGACTGAAAACTGGCTAAATGGCCAGGTCCAGAGCGTGGTGATCGGTGGCACAATGTTTAGTTGGAAGCCAGTAAATCGCACTGTATTCCAGGGTTCAATACTGCGTCCAATCCTTTTTAAAACACCTTCATTAATGACTTTTAAAATGGGGCAGAGTTTTCAGATGATTGAAAACTGGGAGGAGTGTTTGATATTCCAGAGAGTTGTGCTGTCATCTAGAGGGACCTGGACAGGCAGGAGGAATCTCATGCAGTTCAAAAAGAGGAGAGGAGGAACAACCCCATGCACCACTACACGCTGAGGGCCACTCAGCTGGAAAGAAGCTCTGCAGAGAAGGACCTAGGGGTACTGGTAGACAACAAGCTGACCATGAGCCACCAATGCACCCTCATGGCAAAGCAAGCCAACAGCATACTGGGCTGCATTAGGAAGAACAGTGCCAACAGGTTGAAGGAGGAGATCCTTCTCCTCTACTCAGCATTGGCGAGGACGCATCTCGAGTACTGTGTCCAGTTCTGGGCTCCCAGAAAAGATAATCTAGTCCAACCTCCCTGCAATGAGCAGGGACATCTTCAACTCGATCAGGTTGACCAGAGCCCCATCCAACCTGACCTTGAATGTTTCCAGGGATGGAGCATCTACCACCTCTCTGGGCAACCTGTGCCAGTGTTTCACCACCCTCACTGCAAAAAATTTCACCTTTATATCTAGTCTGAATCTCTCTCCTTTTAGTTTAAAATCATTACCCCTTGTCCTATTGCTACAGGCCCTGCTAAAACATCTGTCCCCATCTTTCTTATAAGCCCTCTATGTATTGAAAGGCCGCAATAAGGTCTCCCTGGAGCCTTCTCTTCTCCAGGCTGAACAACCTCAACTCTCTCAACTTTTCTTTATAGGAGAGGTGTTCCATCCCTCTGATCATGTCTGTGGCCCTCCTCTGGACCTGCTCCAACAGGTCCATGTCTTTCTTGTACTGAGGACTCCAGAGTTGGATGCAGTACTCCAGGTGGGGTCTCATGAGAGCAGAGCAGAGGGGCAGAATCACCTCCCTCGACCTGCTGGCCACACTTCTTTTGATGCAGCCCAAGATACAGTTGGCTTTCTTGGCTGCAAGCACACATTGCTGGCTCATGTCCAGCTTTTCATCCACCAGTACCCCCAAGTCCTTCTCTGCAGGGTTGCTCTCAGTCCCTTCATCCTCCAGCCTGTATTGATACCAGGGATTGCCCTGACCCATGTGCAGGACCTTGCACTTGGCCTTGTTGAACCTCATGAGGTTCACATGGGCACACTTCTTGAGTTTGTGGAGTTCTCTCTGGATGACATCCCATCCCTCAGGTGTGTCAACCACACCACTCAACTTGGTGTCATCTGCAAACATGCTGCAGGTGCACTCAATCCCACTGTCTATGTTGTTGATGAAGATATTAAACAGTACTGGTCCCAGTACGGACCCCTGAGGGACACCACTTGTCACTAATTTCCACCTGGACATTGAACCATTGACCACTACCCTCTGGATGCAACCATCCAACCAATTCCTTACCCATCTAACAGTCCATCCATCAAATCCATATCTCTCCAATTTAGAGATAAGGATGTTGTGGAGGACCGTGTCAAAGGCCTTACAGAAGTCCAGATAGATGACATCTATTGCTCTTCCCTTGTCCACTGATGTAGTTACTCCATCATAGAAGGCCACTAGATTGGTCAGGCAAGATGATTGAGGGACTGGAGCACCTTTCATATGAGGAGAGGCTGAGAGAGCTTGTACTTTTCAGTCTGGAAAAGGCTCAGGGGGGATCTTAGAAATGTGTTTAAATTCTTGATGGGAGGGAGTAATGAAGAAGAGGGAGCCAGGCTCTTTTCAGTAGTGTTCAGTGACAGGACAAGAGGTAATGGGCATAAATTAAACCACATGAAATTCCATCTGAACTCCTCAAAAATACTTTTTTTTTCTGTGAAGGTGGTCAAACACTGGACCAGGTTGAACAGAAAGGTTGTGGAGTCTCCATCCTTGTTGATTTTTAAAATGTGACTGAACACAGTCCTGGGCAACTTGCTCTAGGTAATCCTGCTTGAGCAGGGTGATTGGACTAGTTGATTTCAAGAGGTCCCTTCTGTCCTGGTTTTAGCTGAGACAGAGCTAGGTTTCTTTTTAGTAGCTAGAATAACACTGTGTTTTGGTTTCAGCCTGGGACTTGTTATGAGAGAAACTTTGATAACACATACCAGTGTTTGCATTTGTCACCAGAAGTTGAAGGACTTTGTGTTTTGTTAGTCTACAAGTGCAAGGTCTGGGGGGGGGGCAATGAATATTTAAATTAATAAGCTAGATTGGCTTTCAGCTATGCCAATGGGATATTCCATATCATATAGCATCATGTTCAGTATATTAATGAGGGTCTCTCCCTTGCTCTCTCTGGCTCTCGCTTGGTCTTTTGCTCAGTCCCTCGCTCTTCCGGGACTGCGGTTTCGCTTTTGGGGTTGCTGGTCCTCCGGGATCATTATCTGAGAACGATTCAGGCTTGGTCAGCTGATGGTGAACAATTGCATTGTGTATCACTAATTTGCATATTTTATTACTATTATTATTATCATGTGAAACCACCACACCTTCCAATCTAAATGATTATGTGAAATATAATTTATTTTTAAGAAAAACTGATAGCATTTTATTTTCATGTACTTAAGGTCTATAAAATAACAAGCTCTTAAAAGGAAAATAGGATAAAATGCAGAAACCTCTATTAAAAAATAAACTATTAAATTGAAGAGGAGATAGTAAGTTGCATGAGGAAACCTAGAATGATGGAGAAAAAACTCATAGAAAAAATGGAATAATATACTACATTTTTCTTTGTTAGTAAGACTCAAAATATATTATTCTTGAGTTTTGGGTATGAATACTGTTACAGAAAAGGTACTGGTCTGCAGTTTTAAAAAATAATTATATTTTCCTTTTCAGATTACACATTGCTCAGTATGCATGTAGTTATTGTAAAATATTAATATTTTGAGCTGTTAGCAAGTTGTTTATCAGGATTTATAAATTATATGGTTATGCTAATAATGGATTTCTTATGTTTATTCTACTATAGTGGATAGGAGATAAATAGCTTTGTGAACTTCTCTGTAAAAAAGAGTAGCTTCAGTCAATTAGTCCTTATAAACAGACTACCCACAGAAGAATGTGTGTATGCATGTGTAGACATGAACTTGTGTTCAGACACAAACTTGCTCTGTAATCTGCCTTCCAGCTGTGCATCTGGAACAGAGTGCATGAGAGTGCCTGTGGCACTGTGCTACTGTTGTAGTGTGGGGAAAGGGCAGGGGAAGTACAAGAAAAGAATTATCTTAATGTTCAGAGAAGTAACACTAGAAGATGTTTTCTTTCTGCCTGCAGGCTAATGCTGAAATCCTCATCACAGGATAACATGTAAATATGCACCAGACACCTCTTTCTCATGTGATCTGATATTTTATACATTAGAAGACTGAAAAATTGAGATATGGTGTAGAGATTAGATATGTTTCCATTCCTGTGCTTTAGGGGATTTTAATTGGGGTTGTGTGTGATTTTTTTGAAAAGTATATAGGAAATAGAGCATGAGGAAGAGCTCTTATTTCTGATTAAATGCAACTTTTGGACCGCTTAAAATGTTGTGATCTGTCATTTTGCTGTCTTGACCAAATTTAGAGTTTGCAAATAAATATTTACTTGTAAATAAAAAAGCTCATAAAGATTATATAAATGTTAGCTCTATGATCTTGATTTTGAATGTGAAAAATAGAATCAAGTAAGTTTTTTCTGGCTTCTGTATTATTGTCAGTCTCTTTTAGATTTGTAAATGAATTAAGAATTCCATGAAGAAAGAGTTAAATAGAATCCAGTTTGTAGTCCAATATCTATGTAAGTGCTATCATTTTATTGAAAACGTGACAACTTTAAGTTGTCACAATAAAACAAGCAAGTAGAATTATGAATATTAACATTATTAATATGTCATGTAAGAAAATTCCATTTGTGTATGGCAACTATTCTGACAATACCATGTGTTAAAGGCATAAAATAGTACATACCAAACAGACCTGCACACAGAATTCTAGGAAGCATGGGTAAAATAAAATTTCCAAGTTGCTATGCATACATATACTTTCTGTCTGAATTAAAAGAGAGGCAAAGGAGGGTTTTCATTATTTGGCAATTTATTCTGTAAATTGAAAATTAAATCATTCTTTTCTATCTATACAAACACCCGTTAGTTCTGGAACCGGTAGTAAAAGTCAACTAAGTATCTGAGGTAAATTGCCAAATTTTACTATATACTGCTGATAACTACTGACAGATTTTTTTTTTCCCAGTATCTTTTCCAATCTTATATTTATTTAGACTTCAGGCTCGAATTGCTCACAGAATCCAAGAACTGGAGAACTTACCCGGCTCTTTGCCTCCTGATTTGCGAACCAAAGCTACAGTGGAGTTGAAGGCACTTAGGTTACTGAATTTCCAGCGCCAGGTAATGCCTTTTGCTGCAGGGAAGTTCTTGTAGTCCTCACAGTCAAATGTGCTATTGTGTCAAGAAATTTTACAGCAGCACTGACCTTAAACAGGAGATTTTGTACAAGAGCACACTTTACTGATAAGAAGAATTTCACAGGAATTTTTAACTTAGTATTTAGTTTTATTACTAAATATGTACGTGTGCTCTCTCCCTCCTGCTCCATCCTCCAGTATAAGCTGTAATCCTAGAATTGTTGTAGTTTTTCATTAAAATAATGTCAGTGTCACAGAGATACAAGAGAAGGACAGGCTGCAAGCTAATTTTCAATACAAATCATAACAGATGTAATTTTCATGACACTATACTTGCCATGGGCCTTTTATTGGTGAGAGTTGAATGCTCTTATTGTTGTGTGTAGCATTTCTCTGTAATCTATTTTCAGCATTCCCACTGTGACAGACTGTGAAAATTAAGCCTAACAAAAGCACATCTAAGATACAAGTTAGATCTTGAATATATGTAACAACAACTGAATTTCAGAAAGGGAGTCACAATGCCAGACCGTTCTGGGCCCCTTGTCATTGACTTACCTGGCTGACCTGGAAGCAGTAGAGATGTGATTTGTCAGGCCAAGCAAATATAGCTCCTGGAAGAAGTCTTTGTCAGTATTTGTACCATGTTATCTACATCTTCCTTCCCATTGCCCTTGCAATTCCTTTATAGTGAGGCTTTGTCAGAGGTTAGTTTAAAAGTGTCAGGCTTCCCCTGCTTACATTGCTGGGACTGTGGCTGTATTATTCCAAGCCTTCTCAATTTCCTACTCCCTATTCTGTTTCCCATGCAACTGACAATGAGAACAGTTGTCACCTATGTTCAGCACCAGTTCTAGAAAAGCATGTAATATCTGTTCTTTCATGCTTTACTTGGGTGGTGTAACATCTTGACTGGTGCCTTTCATACAAGCAGGACAGTCATTTTCAGTAGGTAAGAAGGAAAAAAAGTGATGTGTCTATGTTGTTTGACTCTTTCTGTCATTCTACAGAGACTGAAGATTTATTTGGGGAGACAGACCTTTCTGCTATAACTGAGGAATTGCAGAACTGTAATGGAAAGGGGAAAGGAACCTGGGAGATCTGCACCACTAAAATTTTACTTTACTGTATTACTAATTAAAGTTGCTCTTGTATGCGTGAAAAACGATTTTCTTTTGAACTGTTTCTTTTTTCTCACCGGTAGCTAAGGCAAGAGGTAGTAGCCTGCATGCGTCGTGACACAACACTAGAGACAGCACTAAACTCCAAAGCCTACAAGAGAAGCAAGCGCCAGACTTTGAGGGAGGCCCGTATGACAGAAAAGCTTGAGAAACAGCAGAAGATAGAACAAGAGAGGAAACGTAGACAGAAACACCAGGTATTTTAACTCCTACTAACTGTTTTCCCAGACATGGAAATACCATTCAGTTGACTATTGCATCTTGTTATGATCTGCCAGTCATTGTCATTTTATATTTTATTCACCTCAGGAGACTGAGGCACAAGAAAACAAGATTATGCAATAAGCATAAAACTCTAAAATTGCAATTCTTGTATTCCTGATCTCAAATCTTGTGCTATCAAATCTCTGAATTAAGTTGTTTTCTTTCTCTAGGAATATCTGAACAGCATATTGCAGCATGCTAAAGATTTTAAAGAATACCATCGGTCAGTGTCTGGAAAAATACAGAAAATTTCTAAAGCTGTGGCAACTTGGCATGCCAACACTGAACGTGAGCAGAAAAAGGAAACTGAGAGAATTGAGAAAGAAAGAATGAGAAGATTAATGGTAAGGAATGGGGGAAGGGGTATGACAAGTTTGACTAAAATTACATACAGTCTGATGTACACCCTCAGGTGCTTATATATGCTCTTTTCAGAATAAAATCTCTTGAATTAAAGAAGTTTTGAGCTAGAGCTACTTTTTTCTTAAGTTTTCTGATAATATATAGTTGTCTTTTCTACAAGTTTAAAAACTTGTCATTCATGCATATAGCAGCCCCTTTTGTATAACATCACCTAATCTCTTTGTCATATGTCAACATTTTTACAACATTGCAGAGATATTCAAGTTATTTACTATACAAGTACTGTATATTCTTTCTAGCTATTATAGTTTTGAAGACTACTTATTAATTTTTTATGGTATTACTCAGAAACTTTGTATTTGCTCACATACATATCCAATAGCAGTAAATAGATGCATTTTTTTCCTGGGAACTAATGGCAGTCAGCTATAGTTCCTATTGCTGCTGTTACTTCTTATTCTCTCCCTTCTTTGCACCTGAACAATACCAATTGCACCTTTTTAAAAAAAAAAAACAGGATATAATGGTTTTGTATATAACCACATCTCTTCACAATGCTGTGGAATTGATCAGTGGACTACTTATATTTCAAGAGTTAAAACATCTCTGTCTTAAAACTTAAAATGTAAATGGTAGTTTTTATGTACAAATGTGTTAGCAACAAGAGTTAGATTAACTCTAAGACTTTTTTTTTGAATTGTTGAAACCTACAAGACAGTAGGTGACTGAGAAAATATAGATTCTCAGTCAGCGATTGAATGACACAATGTAACAACAACATAGAAGTTAATAGGAATCTGTATGTTTTCATTGAAACACAGTGCTAATAAAAACTCAAATATTTGAGGTGATGTGAAGATAAACTTTAATCCTTGTCCAAAATCAGTGACCACCAAGCATAAGATCTGAACAGTTTGATTTTAAATCACCAGTGAGAATTAAAAGTGCATATGAAATATAACTGAAAGGCTTGCAGAGGAGAACAAATGTTTAGGCCCTGTGGCTTTTCTCAAGGTTACATACCAATCTACATTATAGAGCTTCTTTATACTATCAGTAGAGACAATTGCCAACAGTTTATCTGCTGAAGCTGTTACAATGTTAATTATCAGATTAAAAAAAATATGACTTAACAAAAATCTCATTGTTTTAAAAATATTTTTAAGATTCTGAGGTGAATGACCTTATGTTACTCTGAAATATTGTGATAGTTTAACTGGCAGCCAAACAAGACACAGCCACTTGCAGCCCACTCCTCTTCCCCCTCCCCCACCCAGGGAATCGAGGAGAGAATTGGAGGGGCAAAGGTAAGGAGACTTGTAGGTTGAGATAAGAATAATTTAATAATTAAGAGTAAAATAAAATTAAAATAGTAGTAGTAATAATAATGATGATGATGATGATAATGATGATGATGATAACAGCTATATATATATATGAGTGATGCAGAGTACAATTGCTCACCACCCGCTGATAACGATCCTGGAGGAGTGAAAAGGAACCCCAAACCTGAAATTGCAATCCCAGAAAAACGAGCCCAAGCGATTCCCGAGAGAATCCCCTCCTTTCCGGTCAGCCCGGGTTAATATACGAAACATAACATAATATGATATGGAATATCTTATTGGCGCATCCAACTGTCAATTCTGGGTTTTGCTAACTTCTCCCCCAGTCCTTTGCACTTGCAAACTACCCAAACACCATGTCCTTGTAGTTATCAACATTGTTCTCATAACAAATCCCACACTGAAACCAAAACACAGTGTTTTCTAGCTACTAAAAAAAAAAATAAAAAAATTAACCCTATCCTAGCAAAAACCAGGACAAATATATATGATATATGGTAAAGAAGTTCACAACTAATAAATACAAGATGTATTTGTATGTCCAGAAATGCCACAAAACACTAATATCCTGTGCTTCCTCCTAAAACCTCCTACCCAAATCCTGTGACTCAGATCTTCTATCAGAGACAGCACTCTGTAGGCATCTTTAACTGGGTTTTGTGGTCAGCAGCACTTAACCTGTTCTCTTCTAAAAGCTTAATTAAATTTGGGAAAGCAAAACAAAATTACACTAATTATGCATGCTATGTTAGTGGAGTTATTTCTCCTGTTGAAAATTAGTCCAACTGTGATATGTTCTTACATTTTTAACAGATCTTTAATTCAGTGTAGCCAGAAGTTAATCTTCTATATACTAGAAATTTCTAAAGACTTCATCTCCCCTCAGACACTTGGGCTAGCCTAGGAAAATAGGCTATGTTTAAGAGTATGATAGTTGTATTGGTTCTGTCTGGGATGGAGTTGATTTTCCCCATAGCAGCCCTCAGAGTGCTGTGTTTTGTATTTGGTGGCTCGAGGGATGTTGATAACACACCAGTGTTTTGGTTACTGGTGAGCAGTGCTAGCACAGCACCAAGGCTGGGTCTCCTACATTTCCCCCAGTAGGCTGGGGGTGGGGAAGGTCTGGGGAGGGGACACAGCCAGGACAGCTGACCCAAACGGACCAAAGGGATATTCCATACCATATGACGTATGCTCAGAAATAAAGCAAGGAGAACGGAGGGGGAAGGGGGGACATTCGTTACTTCCGTTTGTCCTCTGGGAACCGCACCGCGTATGAAGCCCTGCTTCCCGGGAAGTGGCCAGACATCGCCTGCTGATGGGAAGTAGGGAATAAATATTTTGTTCCTTTGCTTCTGTGTGTGTGGCAGCTTTGCTTTGCTTCTATTAAACTGCCTTTGTCTCAACCCATGAGTTTGGGTTTTTTTTTTTCCATCTTATTTTCTCCCTTCCCCATATTGCTGAGGAGGGGGGTGATAGAGTGGGCTTTGGTGGGCATCTGGCATCCAGCCAGGGTCAACCCACCACAATAGTATACTTTTTAACCAAAGCATCTTAGATAATAGTGTTAAATTTCTTAGATAACTAGGATTAGCAGTGGTGATTGTGTCCCAGGGAAGTTCCTTAACATTTATATATCACATGCATGAATATTCATTATATGCTTCAAAAGATCTCACCAAGAAAAAATAGTATGTGTAGAGGAAATACCTTGGCTAGGTTATAATGATACTATATTTAATTTTTATAGTCAGAGAAGCTTACTTTTTGAGTACTGTAGTTCTGTTGTCTTGAATGCTGTAAATAGATTTTACCTTGCAAATTCTTGCTAGGTTACTGCAGTTCCGGTATGTCTCCAGAAAGGCAGAAGTTTGTTCATATCTCACAACTGTGCTATTTTTATTGAAAGTAATGATCTTCAAATTTTTTTCTTATTTTGGTTTAGTTTTATAAGGCCCTATATACTTCTTCAGTTATTAATTTATTCATTGAGTTATCTTGGCCAAGATCTTCAGTGGGCCCTGTGATGCTTGTCTTATATTTTCTGATATGCATCAAGATGTAATTATATTTTTTTGTCATACACGAGTAATATTTCCTGCTATGCCCTAGCAACATACTTATGCAGTGCTGCAGTGATATGAAAGTTGCTGAACTGACTCAGAGATGTGACTGATCTGGTCTGATATCCTGTTTCTAACAGTGGCCAGCATCAGATTCTCCATAGGAAGATGCAACACCACCAGAGTAGATAAATGATGCATAATCTGCCCTAAGGAAAATTTATTGGTAACACCTGACAGATAAAGATTATTACTTATACTGGGTAAAGGATCAAATGAGAGTTAGGCATCTGGATTCCATTATCTTTCTATGAGAGTGGGGGATAATTGTACTTTGTGCTTTTGAAAAATCTCTGTAGGAGTCTTATCAATTCCCTCAGTTTCCCAGCATTTTAACTTGTCTGATGTACTGTTGTATAGGTTTTTTTCATTCTTGGTCCTGTTGTAGAATGACCTGCCCCGCAGGAGTAGGAGATATTTAAGGTAACACATAATCATTGAGACTGCAATTGTAGGTTCTTCTTAGGAACATTTCTCTCATGGATGATGTTTGTCCTGTATTGCTAGGCTGAAGATGAAGAAGGCTACCGTAAGTTGATTGACCAAAAGAAAGATAGACGCCTAGCCTACTTATTGCAGCAGACAGATGAGTATGTGGCTAATCTGACCAATTTGGTATGGGAGCACAAACAGGCACAAGCAGCCAAAGAGAAGAAAAAGAGGAGGAGAAGAAAGAAGGCAAGTAGCTAAAACCAACATTTATCCCACTTCCCCCTCAAACCCCATTTTAACATTGGTAAATGCAGTGATCTCCAGTTGTCTTACAGAGATCAGAGTGTCTGAAATCTGCATTGCCAAATTCTTAACATTGAATTAATTCATATTTTTCTGAAGTCTGTTGTAGGAATTGCCGTATTTTTGCCATGCTAACATTATTCCAAAGATGGGAAAAAGAAGATGGGATTAAAAACCTGTGGATTGTAAACATTTGAATTACTGATCAACTTCCTATAGGCAAAAATGGTCCAACCATGTAAATTAGTAATAAGTTATGAGAGTCCAAACTAGAGTATATCAGAAAAGGCTAGCATATTCAATTGCAACATATAGAACTGCTTATTTAGACCTCTAGATTCTCAACTCAGTTCCATATTTGGTTTGTAGGGCCATTAGAAATAGCCAGAGAAAGAGAACTTTAATAGGTGTATTTTATATGAATGGATATTCTGCAAGTAGTATTGTTCATTGTCTACATTGTAACCATTTAATTTAAGCCTTTTGAAAATCCACTTTGTATGTTACTAAATATTTCTATCCCTGTCAGAGAGACTAGTTGGTAACTGAACAAATTTATGAAAAAAAAAGTTATAATTAAGTAATAATTTGTCATTTTTGTGACCCCTGAATTCCTTTCCTGTCCCAGAGATGGGTAAGATGGCCTTAATAGCCCATTTCCATTCTAATTTTCATGATGTGAATGATCTTACTATCAGTGATAAGAAAAAGAGTCTCAGAAGTTTCATGTGCTTGTATACAAACAGACTACTGTATCTAATATTCCTGACAATTTAACTTTGTATGGTTTGGACACCAAAAATATATACCATTTAAAAAGCTAATATATGCATTACATGTAAAGTAGTGCTCTATGTGTGATAATAAATGCCAATAGATAATAAATGGACAATTTTGAAATGACTCACATAAAAAATATACCTTATTCCCCTCTGTCTATCTCCAAGACAGCTGTACGTTTTGTTGAGAATATATTTTTAACAGAGAAAATGTCCTGTGCCTCCAAAGTAAAGATGTAGCTTCTTCTGGACCAGAAATTGAGTAGGCTTGTCATGTACCAGGCACAGATTTACCAAGACAACCAAGAGGGTTGTAGATTTCCCATTAATATTGCTAAGTGCTGTGAGTGCAGTAGTACCTGTATATATCCCCCCTACATCCATCAATATCTTTATTTGCATTCATCCCAGGCTATGAAAATGCAAAGTGAACAACTGTTCATGCTCTAGAATGCTTTCATCATGCAAAATGTTTTTTATGCTCATAGCTTGACTATAATAGTTTTACCCCCGTTTGTTGTAGAAGGCAGAAGAAAATGCAGAAGGAATAGGATCTGGTCTTGGTCCTGATGGAGAGGTATGAATTTTAAGAGCCTTTTTAGTTTTTGGGTTAGTTGATTTGTTTAATTTTCCTAGAACTTTTTATATCTTATAGTGGTGATAAAAGATTAAAATGTACGCCAGACATTTGTCCTCTTTGTTCAGTTAGTACTCATGTAGGGCCTTTGCATGTGACTAAGAGCCATGTATACACCCAGAGAGAGTGCAAAAATGAAAATGATTTGGGGAAATTAGTTCAAAGGGTGACTACATATCTGGAATCTTTAAGGTCAAGGGTAGCAAGTGTGCAAGCTAAGGTCCCCATGAGACACATACGGAGATCACAATATTCATCATTTCAGTCTTAATTTGAAAGAAAAGAAAATACAGTAACATTAATGTACAAGCATAAAGAAAAAAGAAAAGAAAGAAAAGAAAAGAAAAGAAAAGAAAAGAAAAGAAAAGAAAAGAAAAGAAAAGAAAAGAAAAGAAAAGAAAAGAAAAGAAAAGAAAAGAAAAGAAAAGAAAAGAAAAGAAAAGAAAAGAAAAAGAGGGAAAAGAAAAGATAAAAGTATAGTTCAGTTGGAATGGACCTACAAAGATCATCTAGTCCAACTGTCTGAACACTTCCGGGCTTATCAAAAATGAAAGTATGTTATTAAGGGCATTGTCCAAATGCCTCTTAAACACTGACAGGCACTGGGCATCCACCACCTCTCTAGGAAGCCTGTTCAGTGTTTGGCCACCCTCTCAGTAAGGAAATGTTTCTTAATCTCTAGTCTGAATCTCTCCTGACGCAGCTTTGAACCATTCCCATGTGTCCTGTCACTGGATCCCAGGGAGAAGAGATCAGCACTTTCCTCTCCACTTCCCCTCCTCAGGAAGCTGTAGAGAGCAGCCTCCTTCTCTCCAAACTAGACAAACCCAGTGTCCTCAGCCACTCCTCATAGGACAGGACATGCCTTCCAGTCCTTTCACCAGCTTTGTTGACTGCCTCTGGACACATTCAAGGACCTTCACATCCTTCTTAAATTGTGGGGCCCAGAACTGCACACAGTACTCAAGGTGAGGTCACACCAACGCTGAATACAGCAGGATCATCACCTCCTTTGACCGGCTGGTTATGCTGTGTTTGATGCACCCCAGGATGCAGTTTGCCCTCTTGGCTGCCAGGGCACACTGCTGACTCCTGCTGAGCCTGCTGTCAGCCAGCACCCCCAGATCCCTTTCTGCAGGGCTGCTCTCCAGCCACTCCTCTCCCAGTCTCTACTTGTGTCTGACATTACTCCATCCCAGGTGCAAAATTTGGCATTTGTTCTTGAAAAATTTCGTGCCACTACTGATTGCCCAATGCTCCAATCTATCCAGATCCCTCTGCAAGGCCTCTTGTCCCTCAAGAGAGTCAACAGCACCTCCCAGTTTAGTATCAAACTTGCTAAAGGGGCATTCAACTCCTGCATCCAGATCATTGATAAAAATATTGAACAGAACTGACCTTGAACCCTGAGAAACACCGCTGATGACTGGTTGCCTGCCAGATGTAGCCCCATTCACTACAACCCTTTGAGTCCTGTCATTCAGCCAGTTCTTCACCAGTGCACTGTGAACCTGCTCATGTCACAGTTGGACAACTTGTCCAGAAGGATAATGTGAGGGACAGTATCAAAAGCCTTACTAAAATCCAGAAAAACTATATCCACTGCCTGCCCTTCATCCACTAGGCATGTGACCTTATCATAGAAGGATATCAAATTAGTTAAACTTTCCCTTTGTGAACCCACATTGACTATGTCTGATGATTGCATTGTCATTTCAGTAGCACCCAGTATGATCTTCTCCACAATTTTTCCAGGAACTGAGGTTAGACTAACAGGTCTGTAGTTTCCTTGGTCTTTCCTCACGCCCTTCTTGCAAACTGGAATAACAAAGATTAGCTTCCAGACAGCAGGGACCTCTCCAGACTCTCAAGACCTTTGGAAGATGATTGAGAGGGGTCCTGCTGTAACATCCACTAACTCCTTCAGCACTCTCTTTTGTTCCTTAAAAGTAATTTCTACTATGAAGAAAGAATCATATCTTCAGTTTGTCCTTTGTTAATTTAGCAACTCACTTTAATTAAATAGAGGCTATATCCCCAGGGATTCCTCTGACAAAAAGTCTCTCCCCAGAATCTGGAAGGTTATCAAATTACAATTTAAAGCAATTTACAGCAAGGATGACTGACTAAAGACAGAAGTCTGAGAGCATCAGGAAAAGAGAAAGAAAGACTATGAGAGAGTGTGTGTTTGAGAACTTCACCTTGTCATGTGAGTAAAGTGAAAAGAATTATACCTGTCCTTAAGTTTTGTGTAGTGTTGAGTCAAGGTCTCTGATTTCAGGTTTGTACCTGCTTGCTTTCTTTCCTTTCTTCTTTTCTTCTACTTCTCTCTTTCTCTCTCTCTGTTGCTATGTGTAGACCCCATATTTATATGAAAGCCTACATTGATTCTTATGGAGTCTTGTTAGATTTACATGTGTTAACAAAAAGGAACTCTTAAAAGCTGTTTGGGGCAGTACAGTCAGAGAATAAAAGAAGGTTGTTAATCCTGGTCTGAGTCACGGGAGTGGTATATGACTTCTCCTTCTGGGAAGAAAAGAGAGGTTCCAGAGAGGCATTACCTTGGAAATCTTACCCAGAGCAGCATCCTGAAGAGCTACCAGTTCTTCCGAGCTCTCTCTATGTACTGGGAGTTGTCCAAAGAAGGAGACTGTACTGTCATGTGTGGAAGAAGAATTGCGTGATCATGCATTCCCATTCCATGCCTATCATAGGTATTGCTATCTCTGAGCTGGCAGGAGGGACTACCAATGAAGCTCAATTGCTCCTCTTCATTGCTCACAGCTACTGCCTGACTCACTCTTAGGCATGGCTGGGCAAACCTTACTGTTTAATCCTTGCAGCTTCAGATCTGACCTTCTGCATGGTCACAGCATGGCTGTGAGTCAGTGGATTCTTTGGGCACAAGCTGGGAGCTCTGTGTTATAGTACATAGGAGTAAAGGAATTTGGAGAGGTCATATACCATTGCCATAACTTTTTTTAATAACCAGGAGAAAACCAATCTGGATTAATATTAGTGCTAACTTGCTTCTCTTTAGAGTTAAAGTCTATAACAAAGGTACATTGAATCTATCACTGAGTATGCTGAAAAATCCTTTTCAGCTTTGGCGGACACTTAAAAATAAATGTTTTTCTTGAGATAAAAATCTGTGTATAATACATTATGTATTTTTCAAAATACACTTGTAAGCACAACAGATTATATAGAATCATAGAATCATAGACTGGTTTGGGTTGGAAGGGACCTTAAAGATCATCTAGTTTCAACCCCCCTGCCATGAGCAGGGACACCTTCCACTAGACCAGGTTGCTCAAAGCCTCATCCAACCTGGCCTTGAACACTTCCAGGGAGGGGGCATCCACAGGGGGAGAATCACCTCAACCTGCTGGCCATGCTTCTCTTGATGCAGCCCAGGATACAGTTGGCTGTGAGAGCACATTGCATCATTCCTGGGCTTGGAGGAGGAGATCTTTGAGTATAAGCCAGCTGTCCTGAGCCCCTCTTCGCTCCAGGAATTCATCCCATGGTACCTGACCAAGCAGATCCCTGAAGAGGTCAAAATCTGCTCTCCTGAAATCCAGGGTGGTGAGTTTATAGTGCACCTTCCTCACTGCCCTAAGGATCTCAAATTCTACCATCTCATGGTCACTGCAGCCAAGACTGCCCGAGAGCTTCACATTCCCCACCAACCCCTCCTTGTTGGTGAGAACAAGGTCCAGCATGGCACCTCTCCTCGTCGGTTCCTCCTCCAATATCATCTCATTGTTAGAAAATACACTGTTGACATTGCACATCAATTCCCTTTCTGGCATAGGGTAAAAATATACTGTCACAAAGGCTTCTCAAGATACCTGACAGTACTTTGTCCCTCAGAAGCAACTGAAAATGAAAAGTTTTCCATGTTGTTCTTTGAACATTTAACTCTCCTTTTCTTTTTTTTTTTTCTTTCAGTAGAATTGGTGCTCATATGCTGCCTCATTAAGAGCTATACTGTTATGCCCTTTTTTTACTCATTTATGTGTAAACACAACTTGAAAATTCTGTTTATTACTTTACTTAGTCTTATCTACACATGAAAGTAATATCTTTGCTGATATATTTAAAAAAGTATAGCCACATCCTTTAATATATTTAGTTGCACCAGGAAAATGTACATACACTGCTGTAACATAATCATTTATAGAAGAGGAACTAAGTTTTATAGTCACTAAGTCATCTTTATACCTGTTCAATTTTTTTTTCCAGTTTTGTGTTTATATATTTTGAGAAAGAGTTCTTTATTGTGCTAATTATGATTAAAAATAAGATATTTAGCCAAAACAGTTTGTAAAGTAGAAAATCTGTGGTTTGAGTAAACCAAAGAAGTATCAGAAACATAATTTTGTTCTGTTTTTCTTTTGTTAGAGCACCAGAGTAAGTGAAAGGAAGTCAGGACAGTGAATCTTTAACTAGACTTTCTTTACTTTAAAAGTTAATTAAAAACTTATAGCTCCATTTCTTCATCCATAAAGAAAGAAAAAGACTGAAAGCTCAATGTTTTTTCTCCTTTGTGGTGGGCTGACCCTGGCTAGAGGCCACCCCATGTCCCCCCCGCTACCAAAACCTTGCCACGCAAACCAAATACATCCTTACAGATCTCCATCAGTATAAGCAGCAAGAGTGAAAGGACTGTAAGCATAACGTACTTTCTCTCTTCTTTTAGAGAGGTCAAGTTACTTCTTTTCCACACTGCACTCATTCATTTACTTGGAATACTGTGAGGCATGTGTGGATATTAAATGTAGAGGTATGTTACACACAGAAATACTGTGACTTAGTGTTGACTTGGTAGCAGTATGGGAAGCTGAGGCTTCAGTAACACATTAAATTATTCAGAGTCATAACTTTGTAGTTGCAAAGCTCTCTTCATTAACTGTGGCAAACACAGGAAGACCAGTTATCTTCTAAAACTTCATCTGAATTTTTAGTCCATAGATGAGAGCAGTCAGATGAGTGACCTTCCAATCAAAGTGACTCACACTGAAACAGGAAAAGTTCTTCTTGGACCAGAAGCACCAAAAGCAAGTCAGCTAGATGCTTGGTTGGAAATGAACCCTGGGTAAGTAGCTAGCAAACCAATGGAGTATTTTTATTATTGGGAGAGTATCAACTGTATTTTTATTTTGAATGAAACTGTCTTTTTTATCTATTCCATTTGCCTTTTAATTTATTACTTGTAAGATGAGTAGGTAATGTATTGAATCTATTCCATTCCTCCCTTTGTATTTCTAATTCATATTCTTTTGTCTTCTCTGTACAGCTATGAAGTTGCTCCTAGGTCAGACAGTGAAGATGAAAGTGTCTCTGAATACGAGGAGGAGGTACATATGCTTTTCTTCAAATTTCATTTTTAGTAGTGCAGTAGAGCAAAACCCACATTATTTTTCTGTATGTTCCTTTTTCATAGACTTGAAGAAAAGTAGTAGCAAGTGTCTAATTGTTTTAAACATAATACAAACAGCAAAATACATCCTTTTTGAAGTGATGCTAATTGCATATCATGTCTTTTATATGTGCTGTAAATGTCTACCTGATAATCTGAATGAGGGGAAAAGAGAACTTGTTTTACTCTCATATCATCAGAGTAAAAATAATGAAATAATAATGTCAGAACAGGCAAGCAGGTTCCTATTTAAAAATACACCTCTGTAAAGGACATATGGTGACTTTGTGCTGAACAAAGTTACCATCTTTTATTTTCGGAATGCCTTTTGTATCTGTTATGTAATGCTTTTCTACAGAAAGCGATGCTTTCCTAGTCTTAACATTGAAGTATTGCCTACTGAGAGGATGAGAAAAGACAAATTTTACTGTTTGTGGTGTGATTACGACTCAAATGTTTTGAGTCAGTAAATGGTAAAGGTTTGTTAGGAACATTTGCTAGAATACACCATTTTTACAGTTGCACATCAGCATTTGTAAGCTTTCAGGGTTTTGTTTTTTTCCTTTGTAATTCCTCAGTAGGGATGAAACAGGGTCAATGTAATAACACAGTCAAGTACATTCATTTGTCTGCTTAGATCATCTTTGATAGATGCAGTATTATAGAGCAATATTTTGTTCTGTTTAATTGTTAAGAATTTAAATTAGTCCACAACACCCTTTTCTTCAAATGGTTCAAACATTGTTAGAGAACCCCCAGTAAAATCAGAAAAATTTACCCATTTGTCATCTATTACAACTGAAGCTAAAAGGGAAACTATAAATAAAGATTAAAAATAAATTTGATTTAAAAAATAATAAACCAAAAACTTAAACCAGCATGAATGCAGGAGCTCTTGCCAGTTTTTTAAGCTATCTTACAGTATTGTGACTCTTGAATATGATACAAACATCCCTACAAAGAGGAAGGCAAGCAAAACCAGCAGGAGGTCTGCATGGACAGACAGGAAGATCCTGAACAAACTTAGGATCAAGAAGGAAGCCTACAGAGGGTGGAAGGAAGGATGGGTAACCTGGGAGGAATACAGAGGTATTGCCCGAGAAGCCAGGGATCAGGTCAGGAAAGCCAAGGCCCTGACAGAATTAAATTTGGCCAGAGATGTCAAGGGCAACAAAAAAAGCTTCTATAGGTATGTTGGGGAGAAAAGGAAAAGTAGGGATAATGTGGGCCCTCTCTGGAAGGCAATAGGAGACCTGGTCACCCGAGACATTGAGAAGGCTGAGGTGCTCAATTACTTTTTTGCCTCAGTCTTCACTGGCAAGGGCTCGTGCCACACTGCCCAAGTCCTAGAAATCCAAGGAAGGGTCCAGGAGAATGAAAAGCCACCCACTGTAGGAGAAGATCAGGTTTGGGAACACCTAAGGAACCTGAAGGTGCACAAGTCCATGGGACCTGATGGGATGCATCCATGGGTCCTGAGGTACCTGGCAGATGAAGTTGCAAAGCCACTATCCATCATATTTGAGAAGTCCTGGCAGTCTGGTGAAGTTCCTGCAGACTGGAAAAAGGGTAACATAACCCCCATTTTTAAAAAGGGAAACAAGGAAGACCCGGGGAACTACAGGCCAGTCAGTCTCACCTCAGTGCCAGACAAGATCATGGAGCAGATACTCCTAGAAACTATGCTAAGGCACATGGAGAATGAGAAGGTGATTGGTGACAACCAGGAATGGCTTCACCAAGGGCAAGTCGTGCCTGACCAATCTGGTGGCCTTTTATGATGGGGTTACAACATTGGTGGATCAGGCTATTGCAACTGATGTCATCTACCTGGACTTCTGCAAGGCATTTGACACCGTCCCACATGGCATTCTTATCTCCAAATCGGAAACATGTGGGTTTGATGGATGGACCACTCAGTGGATAAGGAACTGGCTGGATGGTCGCACTCAAAGAGTTGTGGTCAACAGCTCGAAGTCCGAGTGGAAACCGGTGACGAGTGGTGTCCCTCAATGTTCTGTATTGGGACCGGTGCTCTTCAACATCTTTGTCAGTGACATGGACAGTGGGATTGAGTGCACCCTCAGCAAGTTTGCCAATGACACCAAGCTGAGTGGTGTGGTTGACACGCTGGAGGGACGGGATGCCATCCATAGGGACCTTGACAGGCTTGAGAGGTGGGCCTGTGCTAACCTCATGAAGTTCAACAAGGCCAAATGCAAGGTCCTGCACCTGGATCGGGGCAACCCCAAGCACAAGTACAGGCTGGGCGATGAGTGGCTTGAGGCCAGGTCTGAAGAGAAGGACTTGGGAGTGGTGGTAGACGAGAAGCTCAACATGAGCCGGCAATGTGCGCTTGCAGTCCAGAAGGCCAACCGTATCCTGGGCTGCATCAAGAGAAGTGTGGCCAGCAGGTCAAGGGAGGTGATTCTTCCTCTGTACTCTGCTCTTGTAAGGCCCCACCTGGAGTACTGTGTCCAGTTCTGGAGCCCCCAACACAAGAGAGACATCGACCAGTTGGAACGAGTCCAAAGTAGGGCCACGAGGATGATCCGAGGGCTGGAGCACCTCTCCTATGAGGACAGGCTGAGAGTTGGGGCTCTTCAGCCTGGAAAAGAGAAGGCTCCGGGGAGATCTTATAGAGGCCTTCCAGTACCTGAAGGGGCCTACAAGAAAGCTGGGGAGGGACTTTTTACAAAGGCAGGTAGTGATAGAACAAGGGGCAATGGCCTTAAGGTGAAAGAGGGGAGGTTTAGATGAGATATTAGGAAGAAATTCCTCACTGTGAGGGTGGTCAGACACTGGAACAGGTTGTCCAGAGAAGTTGTGGATGCCCCCTCTGATAGTGGGCATTTGGTATTTTTCAGTCTGTCTCTTTAAATTTTAAGCATTAGCATTTCTAGCTTCTTAGTTTACTTAGACAAGGACTGACCTTCTGGACAATTTATCATGAAGCTCAACTTGCCAGGGGTAGGCCTGGACAGTTTATCACTGAACTCCGACTCCCCACTCGCCAGGGATGGGCCTTGTGGGTGATTTATCACGGAACTCCAACCAATTTAAAACTGATGAGCAAAGATAACTAGGAAGAGGCCGGGGCTCAGATCCAGGAAGAAAGTGTGCATGAGCAAAATCAAGAGGTTAACTACAGGTGACGATGAGGAGGGTGGGGTAACTATAGGTTGTGATGAAGATTTCCCTCTAAGACCCTCAACAACCACCACCACAAAGCTCTGCGCAGGCACGAAGGGGAGGAGACCTAATTTTAATACGAAGCGGGGAAAGGTCATGCATATGTATAGGTGCTTTGCATTAGCTAATGAATATGTATAGGAATATACCTTAAATATAGAGAACTGACTGCCTTAAGGTGCGCACGTTTGTGGTGGAGCGATCCCCCGTGCGCCTGGAGCTGAATAAACACACCTACTGTACAACTTGTGGAGTCTCTTTCCGCACATCACCCTCTCTGGAAGTGTTCAAGGCCAGGTTGGATGAGGCTTTGAGCAACCTGGTCTAGTGGAAGGTGTCCCTGCTCATGGCAGGGGGGTTGGAGCTAGATGATCTTTAAGGTCCCTTCCAACCCAAACCAGTCTATGATTCTTTGATTCTATGATTCATATGAATAATATCAGTCTACTCTATGAGAAGGACAGGTAGAGTAAGATTTTTATGTAAACATTGAAAAGTTTTGTGACTTTCTGTTAGTTAATCTATGTAATTTTTTTTTTCTTTTGTTGCAGTGTATCAGGACAGCTGTCATTTGAAATTTTTGGTTCAGGTTCCTATCAGTATAAAGTATCGTTCAATGAAAACTGTTAATAAATATGTGAGTGTTAGCCAAAGTTACGACTGAGTAGCATTGGAGAGTACATTTTCCTGTCCTTTTTCAATTTTCCCTAGGATGATGAAGAAGAATCAAGTAGGTTAGAAGCAGATGAGAAGATTCTTCTGGATCCTAACAGCGAGGAAGTTTCTGAGAAAGATGCTAAACAAATCATTGAGTGAGCTTTGGATTCTGCCTTTTTTTTTCTTTTTTTTTTTTTTCTTTTTCACTTCTCCTCCCCTCTGCCCCTGAATGGTGATTTCTTATCAAGGCTCTCAAAATTAGCTTGCTCTGGATTACCATGAATGGCTGGTTGTTGTAGCATCTGTGACATGCATCTGCAGGAGAAGGGATATGACTGCTCAGTAGTACTTGTGTACTGCTTAAAAAGTAATGTGCATTTTTCTAAGGGTGAACTTCCCACAGTTGAGGATTTCTATTGCTTCTTTATCACTTGTATAAATAAGTGAACTGTATTGAAATATATATGTATTTGTGTGAATTTACCTTTATCCTTTGTCTGCTTTTCAGGACAGCCAAACAAGATGTGGATGATGAATACAGTATGCAATATTGTGCTAGAGGGTCTCAGTCCTATTACACTGTTGCTCATGCAATCATAGAGAGGGTGGAAAAACAGTCTTCTCTTCTTATTAATGGTACACTAAAACATTATCAGGTAAGAAATATAGTTGGAGTTAGCTTAAGTAGTTCCAAATCCTTTTTTTCAAAATAATATCCTGCTCTACAGCTGACAGTTGCATAATAATGGCCAGACTCCTATATAAAATACTTTTCATTGAGTAAAGCTTGTTAAAATGTTTAAGACTTGCCTTATCCTAAATATTTCATTACAGTACTTAAAATGACAAACTGTTTGAAAATGCATGCAGAAATACAAGATATATATTAGGTTAGAAATTGATCATATGGAGAATGAGAATATAGTCTTCTATCCCAGATCAAATTTCATACATAATGCTTGAATAATAATATCAACTTTCTATATATACCTGTAAACATCTCTTTTAAATGCAGACTGATAGTGTTTTTGTTTTGCTCTCCTTCCCATTTATGCAGTATTTAGATTTTTGCTCATTATTTTAATGTATTATTTTTTTAGATAATATTTTTCTTCTTTTGATATTTAAAATCCTAAATTTTAATAATTAAAATTAAAACACCTTCCCCCACCCCTCCCCTTACTTTGCTCCTGATTTCTCTACCCTCTCCCCTCAGCGGCACAGGAGGCAGGGATGGGGTTACAGTCAGTTCACCTCTGCCGCTCTTCCCGGCATGAAAGTCCAGGAACAAGATGTTCCAACACGAGCTTCCCATGGAGTCACGGACCTGGCATGGGGACCTCCAGAGGCTGCAGACTCATCCCCCCCTGCTCTGGGGATCCACCTCCACTCTGGCATAAAACAACTCTCGGGGTCTCAGTTCCATCACACTTGCCCTCAGGCTCAGCTTCTCTGCTCCAGCGTGGAGTCCTCCATGTTCTACACATGGGTATTTGCTCCACCATTGAGCTTCCATGGGCTGCAGGGGACCTTCTCCTACTCCATGCGTGTTGAACTAGGTGTCCGAGATTCTCTATCCTCCCCTTCCTCCTCCTCCCTCCTGGCAACGAAGCTCTTTCTTTGTTTAGGCCGATGGTCATCTTTTGTTCAGGTCAGTGGCCTCTCCTCCAGGTTCTCTCCACCTTCTTCTTTTCAGGACAGTCCTTCCCCTCACAAATACGGATTCGCAAAGGTGTTTCTCTAGTGCTAATTGGCTCAGCCTGGGCTGGGGGGCTGGTATGCCTTGGAGCCAGGCTTCTCACAAGGTGGCCCCTTCCCCCACTACCAAAAACGCCCTCCCCCACACAAACACAACACATCATTAATGTTACAGACAAGGTGCACGCTTTTACAGAGAGCTTTGTAGAAGGCGTGTTGAGTCCTGGTTTTCGTTCTTGTCCTATCACTCTCCATTTGACTCTTATGCCCTTCAATTTCCTCTAGATCTTATCTATTTTTTCTGCCCCAGTTTCCTTCTCTTTTTTTCCTTTTTCACTTGTTCTTCATTCTTTATTTTAGTTAGGCTGCCTCTTCCTTCTGCACATCAGTACATCAGTGAAGGGGTGATGACATAGGGAAGAGTTTCTCTGTTCTCAGTTCTGCAGCCACTTGTAAGTGGGAGGCAATTGCAGAAAAAGTTCTGCTTGACTGTTGTTGCCCTAAGTTTGGTAAAGACAATCTTCAGATAATTTAGTACCTAATTATAAATCAATCAACATATAGGTGAAGCTGATAGATTGGCTGTATTATTTTGTATACATTTTTATGGATACAACAGATTACTTTTGTCATACAATGTTTTCCTCATACTTCTTATCTGAAGTTTCTCAGACCTGTTAATTTACTTCTCCCCCCATGCATGAGACTCATCAAACATCTGGATCATGGAAATGGGAATGTGTCTAGATTACCCTTGTATGGGATAATGTGATATGTAGATTCATAGAAGGCTGTGTGACAAGAAAGTAGTCACCCTGCTAGACTGCAATAGAGTGAGTGTGCCTTCTAGCTATCCAAGCTAAGTAAATACTGCTTATTACACTACTGTGGCTTCTTCCCAGCTCTGGAATTCTACATGTTGGTCAGTGGACGTCTTCTGATATATGGAGTTGTGGATAGCAAACACTAAATGAGTGTATACTACAAGAGTTTCAAGATGCTAGTGATACAATCAGGGGGTGTGAAGTGGAACTAAATGTGAGTCTTATGGCTAGTGCATGAGACTTGATAGGTTTGGTTTTGAGAAAATTTTGGTTGAGGCAGAGATCTGACATGAAATTTTACTCTAAAGGTTTTAAATTTGATGGTGCCTAAATTAATAAATCAAATCTTTTAGTGGTAAGTGAAGAAACCTGAAGTATGGGCAACAATGTTAGTCTGCTTACAGTACAAAAAAACTTCAGTATGTATAAAATATGACCTTGTAGCATGGGACATACTATCCCTAAATAGCAGTGATGACTTTCATATAGATGCAAGTAATACAACTTTTTCCAAGACGTATTGGGAACTGCATGCACATAGTACTGTCACCGAAATTGGGAAATAAACTTCTTAACACCAGTGTAGTCTTAAGAAGCAGGCACTTCTTTATTACAGCGCCAGATGCACGGGGGATCGCTCCATCTTTCGTGCATACCGACTTGTTGCTTCACAAAAGCTTTATACGATCAAAATATGCATATTCATTACTTTTCTGAGAAGTCATTAACATATTCATTACATTTTCAGGAACTTATTAATATATGTAAATGTTCCTTTTGCATGCACACTCTCTCTCTCTGGTGGTCATCATGGTCTTCTGGTGGTTGTCATCACTGTGTCCCTTGGTTGTACTTTTCCTTTGCGCATGCTCAGTTCTCTCCTGGGCCTGTCTCCAACACTTCTGTCTACCTTGTCCCAAGGAGTTAGCTCAACACGTTCTCTTGTCACATCCCAGTGGTCAGTAAAACAAAGAGTCTTAATGCTTCTATGAACACTAAGGTAATACATTTCGATTTCTGAAACTCTGTGATGAAGATACTTTGTTCTTAACTCCACTACTAAGTTAATGATTAGAACAGGCCTGGGACTTTACAGTCTCTTCTTGGTGAGGTTTCTGCGATTACCTAGTTCAGATTTAACAGTCCTAACTTATACATTATGCTTTACAGTTTTCTACTTTTTTTTTTAATTAAACCCAACTCCTCTATATGATCAAGTTTTGATTATTTTATCAGTGTATTTGCAACAGTACTGTAGAAGGAAAAATAGCATCTAAGTAGTAAGAGAAGTAAGAACCTTGTTTCTCTAATATTAGTGCTACCTACCTCTGTGGATTTCAGATAATTGAAATGATTATTCATTTCAGCTCCAGGGCCTGGAATGGATGGTTTCACTCTATAATAACAATTTGAATGGAATTTTAGCTGATGAAATGGGACTAGGAAAAACCATACAGACTATTGCACTCATCACTTATCTGATGGAACGTAAAAGACTCAACGGCCCCTATCTCATAATTGTTCCCCTTTCGTAAGTAAACTCATTCTGCTATTATTCTGTGTGTTGTAGTTTGGTCTCTTAGCAACATGTTCTTTTTTTTTTTTTCACACGGTGACAGGATGAGCATGTACTCTGAATTTAGCCTGTGCTTATTTCTTCTGAACTGATTGTCTAGCATTGGAAAGGAGACCAGATGGCAAATAAAAGCACTTTGTTTCATTGATTTTGCTGTTCACTCTGCTGGCATGCTATATAGTATGTCCTACTTCACTGTTACTTACTCCTCATATTAGCCAAGAGAGAGGAATGATGCTTTTTATTTTATATTACATGCCTGTAGTTTTCCCCATTCTATGAACCTTTTAAAGTTTCTAGAAGAGAGAAGCTGAAACTTGAGTGACTTTAGTTATTTTAAAACTCTTCCTTCCTTTTCTTCCCCCATAAGATGCACATTAGACCAGGCTGGGGATGCCTTGGCATGTCCCATGACTTCACAAATAAAAAGGTTATCTTTTGTTCCCATATCATACTGGCAAATACACTTTTACCCATTCTAAAGACTATTTATTGTGACCATAAAGCTGAAACCACACAGTGCAAAACTGAATCTGCTGAGTGGCAATAGTATATCATTACAGCTGAATACAGATGTATTTTACTGTAGACTTCATATGGCTATATCTGAAAAGTTGCAGGCTCAATTTATGAGAGGTGATCAGCTTACAATGACACATAAGTCTTTCTGTGTAGGTATATCTTCCCCTTAATATGTGTCAAAATACAAAGGTATACTTCAAATACTTTGCTGAATTGATCTGAAAGGGACCCCTGAATATAAGGGGAAGAGACTTTTTCCCCACTTTATTTCTATTTCCTTCCCTATAAAATAAAGATACATATATCCTGATACAACATATTATGTGCTTCTTTTAAAATATACTGTTTATTGTAGTGGGTGTAAGAAGTATGTTGAGAATACAGCATTCAGTGGGAAACAGATGGCATAATTATGAAGTTTAACTTTTTTTTTAACAAATAATGAAATTTATTATTTTTACCTATTAATTTTGTATTTAGAACTTTATCCAACTGGACATATGAATTTGACAAATGGGCTCCTTCTGTGGTGAAAATATCTTACAAGGTTTGATTTATTTTTTTATATGAACACAAATCTGAAAGAATAAAGCATGTTTTTTCCTCAGGTCTTACATTCATTTCTAAAATGTGTTTGCTTGTAAAGTTTTGCCATGTACATTATGTACTAAGCAGTGTGAGTTAATCATCCCAAGATTACTGTAATTAACTATAATTGGTTTTGGTTAGCAAAATGCAAAATAAAATTGTTAAATACCATATTGCAAGTATTTGATGAGAGCAATACAAATGATAAATACTGCACATTTTGTATACAGCTGAATATTCTGTTGTTTGGCTACTGTAGTTCCTATAAAGTCAATCAATTAATTAGGAGACTAGACTGCTGGCTTCATGCTTCCATTCCCATATAAACGGAGCTTTACAGTTCAGCAGCTGGTTAGGGAAATCACTCTTGAAGAAGTATGGAATATATCAATATATTGGGTGTGATTTTGCAGGATTACAAAGTCATATATTGTCTCTTTCTCTGCTAATTCATGACTGTACTGCATACAGTACATATATATATACATATAGGTATATCTTTTCCTTCACCCTTTGTCTCTCTTTTAGGGGACACCTGCCATGCGTCGCTCACTTGTTCCTCATCTTCGAAGTGGAAAATTTAATGTTCTTTTAACTACTTACGAGTACATAATAAAGGACAAACATATTCTTGCTAAGGTAAGGAATGTCTGTCATCTTTTAACAGCTAACCCTTAAAGACATCATCTTATTTGGTGCCTAGTACAAAACACCTGTTTTTGATTTATAGTCCTGGATTGCCATTTTGTCTTGCTAAAAAGTAACCATTTCATCTACCTTTTCATTCCCCTGTTGACAATTGGAACTCTCCCTCCTGAAAACAGCAGGATTTTCCTGGATATAATTCAGAGAATAATATTATTGCACTGGAATTTTGTCAGTACTGTAGACTTACCTGTATTTAGAAAAGTGCGATTTTTTTTTCCACTGCCTGATAGCTTTTATCCTAACCTGTCATCCTGACTCTACTTTTTAAATTCTGTTTCTGAGCTGAAGCTCACTATTATTACAACCTCTCCAGCTATGTGGTGTGTTTTTCTCAAGTGACTACCTATATAATTAATTTGATATCGAAATGCTTTATTACATAAGACTCAGTTTTTAAAAGCACACAAACTGATCTGTGGATATTGGTGCCTCAGATGTAATGAATTATTTTGAAAACTGTATGGTAGTGTAAGAGTATTTTATAAAATACACACAAACCCAACCAGGTAGGTATATTTTGCCATACTGTGAAACCTTGTAATCCTATTGTCTTCCTTTTTTCCTGTTATATATTTAGATGTCTCATTTGTCCTCTCTGGAACATAGATAGTACATGATCTTAGCATAATTCTGAATTTTTGAAAACAGATTTACTCTGCAAAGTTTTTCTATCCCTCTAGTTTTTGCCCACCATTACTAAAAGAAAAGAGCAGGGAACAGCAGTGTGGCACCAATCTTTTCTGTGCAATGCGGCTATAGCATCTGCTGAAAGCACTTGAGGACTACAAACTGAGACCTTACTGGTTGTGTGATCAATGCATCATAGTCTTGTTATGTTGCTGTGTACCCCATCACATGACTCAAATGTTGCACATAACTACAAACAGAGGTATCCTCTGGTTTATGACTGGCATGCTGTTGGCATTGGGATTTAGGGATCTGGGGGTGCTGGCTGACAGCAGGCTCAGCAGGAGTCAGCAGTGTGCCCTGGCAGCCAAGAGAGCAAACTGCATCCTGGGGTGCATCAAACACAGCATAACCAGCCGGTCAAAGGAGGTGATGATCCTGCTGTATTCAGCGTTGGTGTGACCTCACCTTGAGTACTGTGTGCAGTTCTGGGTTCCATAATTTAAGAAGGATGTGAAGGTCCTTGAATGTGTCCAGAGGCAGTCAACAAAGCTGGTGAAAGGACTAGAAGGCATGTCCTGTCCTATGAGGAGTGGCTGAGGACATTGAGTTTGTCTAGTTTGGAGAGAAGGAGGCTGAGGGGCAACTTCATTGCTCTCTACAGCTTCCTGAGGAAGGGAAGTGGAGAAGGAAGTGGAATCCAGTGACAGGACACATGGGAATGGTTCAAAGTTATGTCAGGAGAGGTTCAGACTTGACATTAGGAAACATTTCTTTACCGAGAGGTTGGCCAAACACTGAACAGGCTTCCTAGAGAGGTGGTGGATGCCCAGTGCCTGTCAGTGTTTAAGAGGCATTTGGACAATGCCCTTAATAACATACTTTCATTTTTGATCAGCCCGGAAGTGTTCAGACAGTTGGACTAGATGATCTTTGTAGATTCCTCCCAACTCAAATATTCTATTCTATTCTATTCTATTCTATTCTATTCTATTCTATTCTATTCTATTCTATTCTATTCTATTCTATTCTAGTCGTGTGACCTGACTTACATGAAACCTCTGGTTACATGGCCTAGGATTTGGATATATGCCCAACATCTGTTGGACGTGGTGGTTATATTTTTCATTATGTGACACATGCTTGATTACCTGGGCCTCTTCTTTCTCAAGTAGCAAGAGGCACTGAAAGCTTCACATCTGTAACGAAGTAGGTTGTGAGGCAGTATGTACTTTTTTTTAAAAAAAAAACAAGTACAAGAACAAAAAATCCCCTAAACAGCTTACATTAAGTGTCTGAAAGGACTGAACTAAAGAACTGCCTGAATCACCGATGTGCTGAGGTTCAAGCAATGTCCCATCAGACTCATTCTATGGGGTATAGGTTATCTATCCATGTCTTAGCATAGAAAGTAAGAAAAACCATGGCAGTTTTCTTTCAACATCTGCTCTGACTGCATTAAAATTTTATTTCAGAAGATACAGTGACTGAGATGTCCTTAATTATGTTGCTTCATTTTGGGGTTAGAAGAAAGGGATTAATTGAATCAAAGAAAAGTTCAAGGTTGCTAGTTTCTTCTTTCTGACAGTTTCATTTGGATTTCTCATGTTCTTTTTCTTCCCCAGTAAGACAAATTCTGAACTTACGGTGCCAGTCTCCTGAACTCTTCCCAAGAAATGAGGGGATTCAGCTGTTTGCTGATGCAAACTTGATTACAGATGTAACCTGCCTAGTGTTTATTTCTCCTTTTGTTGCTTGGGAGGCCACTAATGCTTGGATAATATCAGATTTGGGTTTCCAGTCATTCAACAAGAATGACTGATGTTTCAGTTTTGAAATGTTCCTGTTTTAAACCTACTGGGAGGTAGGTTCTAAGTCTGATGATATCTGAACTGATTCTTCTTTATCAGCTTTTCTTCTTCTTGCAGATTCGATGGAAATACATGATAGTAGATGAAGGCCATCGAATGAAGAACCATCACTGCAAGCTGACTCAGGTTTTGAACACTCATTATGTGGCCCCTAGGAGGATACTGTTGACTGGGACTCCACTTCAAAACAAATTACCTGAACTCTGGGCTCTTCTCAACTTCCTCCTCCCTACCATTTTCAAGAGCTGCAGCACCTTTGAACAGTGGTTCAATGCTCCATTTGCCATGACAGGAGAAAGGGTACTGCAACAGTTTGTTTAAAGTTTGTTAGAAACAAACCATTAGGATGGAAACAAAATGGAGGCCATGTTATAGGAATAGTCTTTGAACTCTCCTTTGTGCTCGGAGAATTAGCATACTTAAAAGCCACCTTTATTACAGCTTTAAAAATCTTCATTAAAATGTCTCTTTCTGGACTCTGAGTCAATTTAGTTGTAACATAGCAAGTAATTACTGCAAACATTTATAATGAGAAATAATCTTTAACCTAATCACAAAGACATTACATAATGCACTGATTTGCCTTGTTGTGACTTTTATAAATTTTGTAGGTGGACTTAAATGAGGAAGAGACTATCCTGATCATCCGTCGTCTCCACAAAGTGCTCCGGCCCTTTTTGCTAAGGAGACTGAAAAAAGAGGTTGAGTCTCAACTGCCAGAAAAGGTTTGCAATAGAAAGGAGTTTTATACTTTTTTTTGAGCACTATATAATATTGTTTTTTGAGATGCATCCTAGATAAGAGGACTTATTAAGTGTCCATTGTTGTTGTGGTTTGTGTTTTTAAATCTGCAAAGAAGAAATACTGGCCACTGAGGAATCCTGATTTTTGCATTCTCAGTCTTAATCCTCAGTCCTACAGCTTTAATTATGTATGTAGCCACCTAAGGTGGCATACAGCTTGTTTCCATAGTATTTGGTTTCAAGGCATTAATGAAAGCCAGTCGTATCCTGAGGGTCAGATTGTGCTGCTCTCTCATGCACCGAGAAGAAGCTTTGCTTGCTGAATTGTTTCACTGAAACTCCTAAAGGACTGTGTGACATTCATAAAGTTAGAAGAATTTCAGTTAAGTTTTCAGAACTCTTAAGTTGTGTATTTTGTTTGGCTTGTATATATGTCTTAACCAGTTTGTGCATCTCAGAATGCAAAATTCAACACTGATTTGAAAGAACACTATTTTAATTTCCAGGCATCTCGCTTCTACCCACACCCCTGCCCTCCTTTGTGATTTTGAGCCTCCTTCCCCTTTCACCCTTCTCCCCAAACACACAAAAACATAACTAAAAATGAAAATTGAGGACAGGTTGGGGGGACATTTGATACTTAAACCTGCTAGGTTAAAACCATAACAAAAATCAAGTTATTGTTACACATGAGTCATGATGTTGTATTTACATTGAATGAATGAAGAGTTCTTTATCTGGATTTAAAAAAGACTTCTAATTAAAGACCTAGAAATTTAGAATGTTAAGAAAATGTCAAGAAAAAAGGAGGGTAGTTGTGATAGGGGATTCCCTCCTGAGGGGAACTGAGGGCCCCATATGTCGGCCAGATCCCTCCCACAGGGAAGTCTGCTGCCTCCCTGGGGCCCTGGTCAGGGATATCAGTAAGAACCTCCCTGGCCCGGTGTGGCCCTCAGACTACTACCTGCTTTTGGTCATCCAAGCTGGTAGTGATGAGACTTCAGAGAAAAGTCCAAAAGCCATTAAAAAGGGCTTCAAGTTGTTAGGGAGACTGGTTACAGGATCAGGTGTGCAGGTTATTTTTTCCTCAATCCCTTCAGTGGCAGGGAGGCCTCCTGACAGGAACAGGAAGGCACACCTCATAAACACATAGCTCAGAGGCTGGTGCCACAGGCAGAGTTTTGGTTTCTTTGACCATGGGGAGGTTTACATGGCACCAGGGCTACTGGCAAAAGATGGGACACACCTGTCTCAGAAGGGGAAAAGGATCCTGGGGCAAGAATTAGCAGGGCTCATTGATAGAGCTTTAAACTAGATTGGAAGGGGGAAGGGGATATAACTGGGACTGCTGGCAGTAACTCTGGGAGGTACGTGCCTGAAGAGCACCACAGTGGGATTCCAGCTGCTCCAGCCAACAGGGCAAAGTCAACTTCACTGGGGGCCCAACTTAAATGCCTCTGTGCTAATGCACGTAGCATGGGGAATAAACAAGAGGAGTGGGAAATGTATGGGTGCCTGCAGGGATACAACCTGATTGGCATCACAGAGACATGGTGGGATGGCTCCCATGACTGGAGTGTTGGAATGGAAGGACACAGGCTCTTCAGGAAGGACAGGCAGGGGAGATGAGGAGGGGGTGTTGCCCTCTATGTCAGCAACCAGCTGGAGTGTATGGAGCTCCACCTGGAGACAGATAAGGAGCTAACTGAGAGTCTTTGGGTAAAGATTAAAGGGAAGGCAGGAAAAGGGGATGTTACAGTGGGGGTCTGCTACAGGCCACCAGACCAGGGACACCAAGCAGATGAGGCCCTCTATAGGCAGATAGGAGCAGCCTCACATTCACAAGCCCTGGTCCTCATGGGGGACTTCAACCACCCCAATACCTGTTGGAGGGACAACAAAGCAGTCCACAAACAATCCAATCGGTTCCTGAAATGCATGGAGGACAACTTCCTTCTCCAGGTGGTCGAGGAACTGACGAGGAGGGGTGCCATGCTGGACCTTGTTCTCACCAACAAGGAAGGGTTGGTGGGGAATGTGAAGCTCTTGGGCAGCCTTGGTTGCAGTGACCATGAAATGTAGGAATTCGAGATCCTTTGGGCACTGAAGAAGGTGCACTGTAAGCTCACCACCCTGGATTTCAGGAGAGCAGACTTCGACCTCTTCAGGGATCTGCTTGGTCAGGTACCATAGGATGAATTCCTGGAAGGAAGAGGGGTTCAGGACAGTTGGAACATACTCAAAGATTTCCTCCTCCAAGCCCAGGAATGATACATCCCAACAAAGAGGAAGACAGGCAAAACCAGCAGGAGGCCTGCATGGATGGACAGGAAGATCCTGAACAAACTTAGGATCAAGAAGGAAGCCTACAGAGGGTGGAAGGAAGGACGGGTAACCTGGGATGAATACAGAGAAATTGCCTGAGTGGCCAGGGATCAGGTCAGGAAAGCCAAGGCCCTGACTGAATTAAATTTGGCCAGAGATGTCAAGGGCAACAAAAAAAGCTTCTACAGGTATGTCGGGGAGAAAAGGAAAAGTAGGGAGAATGTGGGCCCTCTCTGGAAGGTGACAGGAGATCTGGTCACCCGGGACATTGAGAAGGCTGAGGTGCTCAATGACTTTTTGCCTCAGTCTTCACTGGCAAGGGCTCGTGCCACACTGCCCAAGTCCTAGAAATCCAAGGAAGGGTCCAGGAGAATGAAAAGCCACCCACTGTAGGAGAAGTTCAGGTTTGGGAACCCCTAAGGAACCTGAAGGTGCACAAGTCCATGGGACCTGATGGGATGCATCCATGGGTCCTGAGGTACCTGGCAGATGAAGTTGCAAAGCCACTATCCATCATATTTGAGAAGTCCTGGCAGTCTGGTGAAGTTCCCACAGACTGGAAAAAGGGGAACATAACCCCCATTTTTAAAAAGGGAAACAAGGAAGACCCGGGGAACTACAGGCCAGTCAGTCTCACCTCAGTGCCAGACAAGATCATGGAGCAGATACTCCTAGAAACTATGCTAAGGCACATGGAGAATGAGAAGGTGATTGGTGACAACCAGGAATGGCTTCACCAAGGGCAAGTCGTGCCTGACCAATCTGGTGGCCTTTTATGATGGGGTTACAACATTGGTGGATCAGGCTATTGCAACTGATGTCATCTACCTGGACTTGTGCAAGGCATTTGACACTGTCCCACATGGCATCCTTATCTCCAAATTGGAAACATGTGGGTTTGATGGATGGACCACTCAGTGGATAATGAACTGGCTGGATGGTCACACTCAAAGAGTTGTGGTCAACAGCTCAAAGTCTGAGTGGAAACTGGTGACGAGTGGTGTCCCTCAATGTTCTGTATTGGGACCGGTGCTTTTCAACATCTTTGTCAGTGACATGGACAGTGGGATTGAGTGCACCCTCAGCAAGTTTGCCAACGATACCAAGCTGAGTGGTGTGGTTGACACGCTGGAGGGACGGGATGCCATCCATAGGGACCTTGACAGGCTTGAGAGGTGGGCCTGTGCTAACCTCATGAAGTTCAACAAGGCCAAATGCAAGGTCCTGCACCTGGATCGGGGCAACCCCAAGCACAAGTACAGGCTGGGCGATGAGTGGCTTGAGGCCAGGTCTGAAGAGAAGGACTTGGGAGTGGTGGTAGATGAGAAGCTCAACATGAGCCGGCAATGTGCGCTTGCAGTCCAGAAGGCCAACTGTATCCTGGGCTGCATCAAGAGAAGCGTGGCCAGCGGGTCAAGGGAGATGATTCTCCCTCTGTACTCTGCTCTTGTAAGGCCCCACCTGGAGTACTGTGTCCAGTTCTGGAGCCCTCAACACAAGAGAGACATCGACCAGTTGGAACGAGTCCAAAGGAGGGCCACGAGGATGATCTGAGGGCTGGAGCACCTCTCCTATGAGGACAGGCTGAGAGAGTTGGGGCTGTTCTGCCTCAAGAAGAGAAGGCTCTGAGGAGATCTTATAGCAGCCTTCCAGTACCTGAAGGGGGCCTACAAGAAAGCTGGGGAAGGACTTTTCATAAGGGCAGTTAATGACAGAACACGGGGTAATGGCTTTAAGATGAAAGAAGGGAGGTTTAGATGAGATATTAGGAAGAAATTCTTCACTGTGAGGGTGGTCAGACACTGGAACAGGTTGCCCAGAGAAGCTGTGGCTGCCTCCTCCCTGTTCAAGGCCAACCTGTTCAAGGCCAGGTTGGATGAGGCTTTGAGCAACCTGGTCTAGTGGAAGGTGTCCCTGCTCATGGCAGGGGGGTTGAAGCTAAATGATCTTTAAGGTCCCTTCCAGCCCAAACCATTCTGTGATTCTATGATTCTATGAAGATTGTTGCTATTTTGACCTTCTGTTCCCCCAAATGTCCTATTCACAATAACCTTCAATATAGCATTTATTTGAGATTGAAACATAGATCTGAAAATGTTGTCTGACATTCTACCATTACTGAAATTTTTATTGCATTTCAAATTTCTGCCAGTTAGAGACACTGTATTTGATAGAATAATTAAGAATCCGGGGAGGAAAAGGATTTATAAGTTGCATATGCACTGTTACTTAGTGGAGCACTTCTTTCATTTCTGTCCTCGTTTTCAAAACAAAGCATGTCTGACTTGAAGCATCAGACTTTTTGACACAAGCCTGTTGGTGATAGTTCTAGCTGCTCTGACAGGCCCCTGATAAAGATACTAAGTGAATGTCCATGTTTCTTATCTGTGAGCTCATCCTCCTGTCCTTCTGAGATGAAAATAACCTATTGGTTTTTTAGTCATAGAAATATAGGTTGGAAAGGACCTCTGAATGTCTCTAATACAAACTCCTGCTCAGAGCAGGTCACTCAGGACCTTGTTTAGTTAAGTTTTGAATATCTCCAAGGATGGAGATCCCACAACCTCTCTGGATTCTTGTTCTAGTGTTTGACCACTCTCATGGGGAAATTTTTATCTAATCAGAATTTCTCACTTTCCAAATTATGACCATTACCACTTGTCCTTGTACTGAATGTTTCCAAGAAGAGTCTGACCTATTAGGTAGTTAAAGAAATTAATAAGGTCTCCTGAGCCTTCTTCAGGCTGAACAAGTCCAGCTCCCTCAAGATCTCCTCATATGTCGCGCTCCAGCTCTCTGTCCATTTTGTTGGCCCTCTGCTGGGCTTGTTCCAGTATGTCCATGTCTGTTGTTTAGTGGGGAGACAAAAGTTGGGCACAGCACTCCAGATGTGGCCTCACTAGTGCTCAATAGAGGGGAAGGATTGCTTTACTTGATCTGGTGACTGCACTTTTGCTAGTAAAGCCCAGGATGCTGTTGGTCATCTTTGCTGCAAGGGCGCATTGCTGGCTCATGTTCAACTTTTTGTCCACCTGGACTCTAAGACCCTTTTCTGCAAAATGCTTGCTAGCCAGTTGGCCCCCAGAGTATACTGGCATTATTCCATCTCCAGTGCAGTACTTGGTATTTCCCTTTGTTGAACTTCACGAGGTTCCTGTCAGCTCATTTTTCCAGCCTGTTGAGGTTCCTTTGAATAGCAGCCCTGCCTCTAGCATATTGACTATTCCTCCCAATTAGAGGGTTATTCCATCCCAGATGCAAGACTTGTCATTTATCCTTCTTAAACTTAATGGAGATCCTGTCAGCCCATTTCTCCAGATTGTCCAGGTCCCTCTGACCCACAGCATATTGAGCACTACCCTCCCCCCTTCCAATTTGGTGTCATCCACAAACTTGCTGAGAATGTGCTCTGTCCCATCATCCAGGTCATTCATAAAGACATTAAACAGCATTGGCCAAGTATTGACCCTTAAGGGACACCACTGATAACTGATTACAAGTTGGACCACTACTGAATAATAGTACTGGATTTGTACCCTTTGAACCTGGTAATCCAGCCAAATTTCTACCCACTTTATTGTCCACTTATCCAGTCCATATCTCATTAGTTTGATTATAAGAATACTATGGAAGACCATATAAAAGGCCATACTAAAATCAAGGTAAACCAGATCCACTGTTCTCCTCTTGTCTACATGGCTAGTCATCTCGTCATAGAGGGCAATCAGTCAAGCATGATTTTCCCTTGATAAAACTATGCTGGCTGTTGCCAGACACCTTCTTGTCCTTCATGTACTTGGAAATGTCTTTGAGAAGGATTTGTTCCATAAGATTCCCAGAGACGGTGATGAGGTTGACTGGCCTGTGGTTCCCTGGATTCTCCTTCTTGCCCTTCTTGAAAATGGGTGACATTTGTTTTACCAGGCATTCAGAACTTCCCCTGATCAACATGACATTTCAAAGATGATGATAGAGTGACTTCACAATGACATCAGCCAACTCCTTCTGCTGTCTTAGATTAATTCCATCTGGTCCTATGGACTTGTATGTGTCAAACTGGTTTAAGTGGTCTCTAACTGTATTTTCCTCTACTATGAGTAATGCCTCACTCCCCCAGACTCTGCCACTAGGCTCAGGCACCTGTGAGGCCTGAGGACAAGCCTTACCAGTGAAAACTGAAGCAAAAAAAGGCACTGAATGCATCAGTCCTTCCTGTGTCCTTTGGCACTAGGTCCCTTGCCCCATTCAGAAGTGGACCTCTTTTTTCCTTAGCCTTCCTTTTACTGCCAGCGTACCTATCGAAGCCCTCCTTTTGTTGCCCTTCATATCCTTCTCTAGTTCCAAACTGAGCTGAGCTTAGGTTTTCCTAACTTCATCCCTCTACTCCTGGGCAATGTGTCTGTATTCCTTTCAGGCAGGCCATGCCCCACCTTCTGTGTGCTTCTTTTTTGCATTTGAGCTCAGTCATATGTTCCCTGTTCATCCATGCTGGCCTTCTGCCATGTTTGCTTGACTTCTTCCACATCATAAGACACAACTTCTGCTCTGAGGAGGCTGTCCTTGAAGATTATCCACCTATCTTTGGCCCCATTGCCTTCCAGAGCAGTCTCCCATGATATCCTGCCAAGGAGATACCTGAACAAGCTGAAAACTGCTCTCCTGAAGTGCAGAGCTGTGATTCTATTTATCTTGCTCTCTTCTCTCAGGATCCGAAACTCAACCAGCCAGTGCAGCCCTGTGGTGGTTTCACTTGGCTAGCAGCCAAACACAGCTGCTCATTCACGCTCCCTTTCTCAGGGAAAAGGGGAGAGAATTGGAGGGGTAAGGGTAAGGAGACTCATAAGTTGAGATAAAAGCAATTTAATAATTAAAATAAAATACTAATTAAATAATGATAATAATAACAGTGATAGTGGAATATTCAAATGAGTGATGCACAGTGCAATTGCTCACCACCTGCCGATCAATGCCCAGACTGTGCCAGCCAGTGATCCCGGAGCTGAGATAGTCCTGAAACTGAAACCTCAATCCTGGAAGAGGGAGCCCCAAGAGAATCCTTCAGCTTTCCCGTCAACCCTGGTTAATATACTGAACATGATGTGATAAGATATGGAATATCTCATTGGCATATCCAAATGCAAATTTTGGGTTTTGCCAATTACTACACTTCTCCCTCACCAATCATATGCACTTGCAGACTAGCAAGACACAAAGTCCTTGGACTTCCAGCAACAACTAAAAATATTAGTATGTTATTAACATTCTTCTCATAACCAATCCCATATTGAATCCAAAACACAGCTATTCTAGCTACTAAGAAGAAAATTAACTCTATCCTAGCAAAACCAGGACAAACCCTCAGCCTTCACATCTTAGAGCAGTTCTTCTTTGTGTATGACTATCAAGTCCAGCCAAGCATGTCCGTCATGAGCTATGTAAAGAAGGCTTCCTTTTGTTAATCAGAAAGCCTGTAGCAGATGCCTACCACAATAGCACCTGCATTGGTTTGTCCTCTGATCCTTACTCATAAGCTCTCAACTGGCACATTAGCTACTCCAAGGCAAATCTCTGTGCATTCGAGCCCTCCTGTGCATAGAGTACAATCCTCTGTCCTCACCTTCCCATTCTGTCTTTCCTGAAGAGCCTGTACCCATCCGTGGCAGCACTCCGATCATGTGAGCTATCTCCCACATCTCTGTAATCCCAATGAGATCAGAGTTTTGCAAATGTGCATGGACTTATAATTCCTCCTGTTTGTTGCCCACGCTGCATGCGTTTGTGTACAGGCACTTGAGATGGGCCCCCAATCATGTTGCTTTCATAGGGGAAGCACAAGAACCTCCCAAGTCATTCTGTCTCCCAGACACTTCTTTGCTGCCCCCCATGCCTTCACTTTTCTTAACGTAATGACAATCTTTCCCTGATGCACCTAGTTGAAAGCTTTCCTCACTAGGTTAATGAAATTGTTAGCAAAGATGCTCTTTATTCAACTTGTTGCAGAATAACTGGAATTATAATTTAGATGAGGTCAGAACAGAAGTAGTTTATTACTATAGCTATAGTAGAGAACACAAAGCAGCAGAGTGACAGACTGCTGATATGAACTCTTCCCAAATAGGGAAGTTACAGAGTTTATATACCTTTGGGTTATACAACTCATTCTTCACCAATGTCAGAGAAACAGGACTATAGTAAATTGCAACAGAGAGTGGTAACATGTGGATTACTTCATATAGGGAGGCTCCAAAGAGTCAGATAAGGAAGCTCTAGACAGTACTTTTTTACACATAATTCATTCCTTTATTAATTAAATTACGCTGACTCGGTGAGGCTGTTAGGTTATGCTGATATGTATTTCTTAACTAGTGAGGTCTCCAAAGGCCTATGAAGTGTTAAATATAACCATTAACTTCCACAAGTTTATTTATGACACATTAAGCATCTTGCTCTTTAAAAAACAAAAACAAACCAAAAAACACTTCTTGTATTATTTGTCACCATTATTCTGGATTCATTATGTGACTATTTTCATTTTAGCCTAGTTATTAAAGAAAGTGAAGTATACAAGCCTGGCAGTTGAAAAAAATGTGTTAAATTGTATATCAAAACTTTTCTTGTGTTACTGGACTTAAGGGTGGTGTGCAGGCAAAACATTCTGAAACTAACTTATTTTAATCAAATTTAACAAGAAGTCAAAATTAATTTGGTGTTCATGCTCTACTTCATTAGTTGCTCTTTTTTTTTAGTAGATATTGAGAAACAAAATACCATGTTTCCATTCCCACATTGGTAAGTAGAATACTACTTAGGACTGTAAGTGATGTTATTTATTTTGTACCAGGTTGTGCCAGTTGTGATTGATGCTTTGCAGGTATGATAAATTTCACAGGTTATTAGCCATTCAGTCTTTTGACAGTTGTTTAAAATTATAAGAAGAGAGAAACATGAAATAATAATAATTCCTTTTTTATGTTTGGTAATATAGCACTGAATCTACAGCCATGCCCTTAGAATCTGTCCTGTAGTAATCATAAATCTCACAGTTCATCTTTTCGAATAGTCATTATTATACTTGCAAATGAATTGCAACTTGTTTAAAGGTGCTGTTATGATAAGGATCAAAGAAATATAGTTTTTGTTTATTTGTTCAGGAGGGCAATGACTTGGAATTAAAATCATACTGAAATTATTATATCTTGGTAAAACTTGACACTGTATTTGTTAATTGTGTTTTTACGCTAGGTTGAATATGTAATCAAATGTGACATGTCAGCTCTTCAGAAGATTCTGTATCGCCACATGCAAGCCAAGGGAATTCTTCTCACAGATGGTTCTGAGAAAGACAAGAAGGTACAAAAGGGAAACTAGAATACTTACAGAACAATAGATCATGATCATGTATTAACTACATTACTTCTTTTAAAAATTTAAAGGAGGTTCTTATTACAGATATCTTTGAAGAAAGAAATCTCAATTAGATGTGTTTGTGTTTTTAAAAGACAGTAGTTTGTGTTTTCCATTCATAAGGTAAAAATATGCTGAGTTTAATTCAATAACAAACCTGACTAATTTGGATTTTGGAAGCATTGAATACTAACAGGTGTTCATCTTTTCTCTCAGAGCCATTATTAAGCACAAATCTTGTTTTGGCCAGCTAGGCTATGAGTGCCTCTGTTCATACATACAAATAACATCTGTTCATGCAAAAAGCTGTTAAAAGAAAAATAAGATTCAAATTCACGTAGTCATACATTAAGATATGCCAAAATAAATGTTGACTTTTCTATCTTAGGACCTTGGCACATGGTCAAGTTATTGTAGAGAAGACAAGTAGCCATGCATCAGCTTGTCTGTAAATATATATTTTACATTGCAATAGATGTGAGGTAGATGATTAAATTTACTGTGAGATTCCTCAGAGTAAGATCATGTAGGCACTTAACATAGAGCAACAAACATGAGCCAGCAATGTGCCCTTGTGGCAAAGAGGGCCAATGGTATCCTGGGCTGCATTAATAGGAGTGTTGCCAGCAGGTTGAGGAAGATGATCCTTCCCCTCTACTCAGCCACACCTGGAGTCCTGTGTCCAGTTCTGGGCTCCCCAGTACAAGAGAGAGAGAGCTACTGGAGAGAGTCCAGTGAAGGGTCAAAAAGATGAAGGGAGTGGAGCATCTCTCCTATGAGGAAAGGCTGAAAGAGCTGGGACTGTTTAGCCTGGAGAAGAGAAGGCTCAGGGGGAATCTTATCAATGTATATAAATACCTGAAGAGAGGGTGCAAAGCAGATGGAGCCAGACTCTTTTCAGAGGTGCCCAGTGACAGGACAAGAGGCAATGGGCACAAGCTGAAACACAGGAGATTCTGTGTGAACATCAGGAAACACTTTTTTACTATGAGGATGACTGAGGACTGGAACAGGTTTCTCAGAGAGGTGAAGTCGCCCTCCTTGAAGATATTCAAAAGCTATTTGTGCATAGTCCTTGACAATCTGTTCTAGGTGGCCCTGTTTGAGCAGGGGGGTTGGACCAGATGACCTCCTGATGTCCCTCCCAACTTCAACCATTCTGTGGTTCTGAGTAGCTGGTGTGTAACAGCTTGTGTGTATGCCAGTCCCATATATTGGCCCCATTATATGTGTTTTCATGATACAATATGATTGCATACTATTTTTCCACCTGCCTCCTGACAATTTCATTGTCACAATGGATTATATTTTTGTTCAGTATCTTACTTTGTTTTAACCTCTCTTTGGTGTGGTGTGTTATTTACTGTTGAGTATTGAAACCCTTCTCTAAGTTAGTCCTTTCCTCATAGGATCTTCTATGACAGTCATCTCTATATAGGTTTTTAGTACTTTGCAAACATCGGTTTACTTTCTTTTGTCGTATTTTTAATGTAATTTTTCAGCTACCATTTTTTTAAGCCTTAGAAAATGTAATTTAACACATTTACATCCAAAGGAGATAATCAGAAAGTTTAGAAGCACTACAGAGACCTATGCTAGACATTTGAGTTACTTGAATAACAGATAGTAGTTGCCTTTTACAATGTAACATTTGATGTGATTGAGGGTTTAATATATATGTGATGACAGAAGAGCAGTGAGACTGGGGAGTCTTCAATTTTCTCTAAGATCTGGAGAGAGGGTACTTGAATGAATGTTGTCCCTCCTGCTTATCAACCCCTATTCCTGACCTGGCTGTGATGCCTTTTACCATAACTGCTTTGATTGGTCCATATCCAGTCTATTTTCTTCCTCATCCCAACGTCTTCTGCTAGTTCAGTTCTCTGTGCCTAACTAGGCCCAGTTTCCTAGCACAGACATTCCTCTTGCCCTTTTTCTCTGACTCAAGATTTATGTTCAGTCACCTTACTCAACTAAACAGAGGTCAACCATCTCTTGTACCCTCATTCCCTGTTCCCAGTCCACCTCAGCAGGTTTATGTCCACCTTAACATTGCCTATCTTACATCCTGGTCCTTGTTCTAACTTCCCCCCACCCCCCAATTTCATTTTGCATCCTAGCCTTCTGCTTACCTCTCTGTCTGGTTTCTCTTGTTCACTAGTTTAGAATCTTCTCTCTGCTTTTTCTTCCTTGCTTCCCTGCCCAGCTCTTTGCCTTAGGCAGTTCTAATTGCCTCTGCTGTCCTCTAGCTTTCTAGTCTCTTTGGCCAGAACACTGCAATCTCAACTCCCTCATACACATAGGTCAATTTTTTCCCCATCCTCCAACTTTTTTATTTTCTGTAAATAATTCATCAGGTTCTCTTATTCTTGCTTCCTGGTGCCACAGAAGGAGGTGGTGGTCATTGAGAACTCTTGGCTTTGAAGATCCAATAACTATGGTTTTAGGGAAAACTGTCATTCTGCAGCTCTGGCCTGCAATCTGCTCATACTATAGAGAATTCATTAGGATGCAAAGTGAACATTTCATAAACAAATGTAAACTGCGGTTTGGATCAACCATAGATTTTGACATGTGGACTACCCCCAATCAAATGTCAGTTCCCTTCCAGAGATGAATTTACCAGAATATAAAATGATCACATAATGTATTTTTTCCTAATCTCACTCTTGGAAATGTCTGAATTGTTTTGGCTGAGATATTTTAAAATAATTTCACCTGAGTGACACAGTGAGTTTGGAAATTGTGCCAACTCTGGTAAGAGTTCCACAAAGTTATAGCAAATCAAAATGAGACCTTAAACTGAGAAGTGTTAGTCAGTCTTAATATGGTGTTACCAAATGTATTCATCAGTGATAATTAGATTGTAACCATCCCAGCTTAGTAGAACACCTGCTAATATTTTGCTATTTGCAATTTACATAGTTTCATAAATAAGCAGTAGAAATAAGCAGTAAGTGCTTATTGTGACTGCTATAAACAGATATGAGATGTAGTACACTTTACAGGTTACTTGGAAGTCTTTGGTCTCCTTGTCTTTTTGGATCATCCTCATGATATTTTAATTTGAGCAGCCAGATAACTGCACCTTATTTCACAGCTTCAAATATTTTTACTTCATGGTGATATGGTGTTCTGTTTTGGGGTAGAAGTATTTTTATGTTTCCTTTTGAAATTGAGTTTCAAAAGTTTCATTAACAAGCTAGGAAATGGGTTTTATAATGATTTGTGTTGTTTGCTTCCCTAGGGAAAAGGTGGGGCAAAAACTCTTATGAACACAATAATGCAATTGAGAAAGATATGCAATCACCCGTATATGTTTCAACATATTGAGGTAAGTAAGTCTGTCATGTTTGATTTTGGGGGCCTTGTTTATTCAGGTGGCTAACATAGTCAAAAACTGTTGGTGAGGGAGGAAACATCTTTGGCAATAACACTTGTGCTGGAAAGAACACATTTGAGAACCACTCATTCAATTCTTCTGTATAAGTGAAAAAATTGAGTGGTCACCAGATTTTTATTCGCAGTCTTAAGTTCACTTTTACAGCATTTGTTCTTTTTGAGGCACTATCTTTAAAAAATAGTTTTCTGAGTTTAAGATATTCCATATCAACTTGCCATTGCCTGTGCTTAAAATAAAACTAAATTATAAAATAGTAATATCAGTTTAAAATGCCATATAGTAGAACTTTGTTATCTAGCAGACTAATCCTCAGGGGTCCTCAAACTTTTTAAACAGGGGGCCGGTTCACTGTCCTTCAGACACTGTCAGGGGCCTGAGCTGCCTGGGAGCTGGAGGGAGGGAGGCAGAGATGGGGGAGTCGCCCACCTCGCTGATGCCGCCGCCCCCCTCCTCAGCCGGGCCGCGCAGTCCGGAAAGGGTGGCCAGAAGGGACTGAAGGAACTTTGCCGCGCCTGGGCTCTGGCAATTCACCTGAGTTGGCTGGACCTCGCAGTCCAGAGGCTGCCGACTGAGCTTGCCCGGCAGAGGAGATGCCCGCGCCTCTACTGTGTTATGTGTTTTTATTGTTTGCTCACTTGCTTATTAACTTGTGAAATTCAGTATTTTGCAAATGGATCTCCCAGTAATCAGTGCAAATTAATTAGGTCCTACTATATTTGTAATCTTGTAAAAAGCATACAGAGGGAAATTATTCCTACAAGTCATGCATTTTAAATAAAGCAGTAGCAGGAAAACATTAGAGTACTTGTGCCACAAGGCAAATTCAAAGGGTATGAGTGTAATGGGACTCAAACTCCATTCATATACTTTCTTGATATAGGGATGCATAATTTTGGCCACTGTATAGACTGTGTCTAATATTCTGTTTATTGCTTATAATTCTGCAGGAATCCTTTGCTGAACATTTAGGCTACTCAAATGGTGTCATCAATGGGTAAATCTTTAACTTCTTCATATATGCTGCAACAGAAATATTGTATCATATCTTGTTTCCAAAAGCTATATGTTCTCAAAAACTAAGCAGTTTCTAAGATAAATCTAATCAGCTATCAAAATAACATGCTTTAGAAGGAACCTAACCAGCTTAAAATTCTTCCCATAGTCCCCCAACCTAAGGGACTGTTTCTTACTTCAAGGGATGTTTCCTCTCTGAAATGACAGTTTAAAGTTGCTTTTATAGATGGATGGTAATTAGAATCATAAAATGGTTTGGGCTGGAAGGGACATTAAAGATCGTCTAGTTCCAACCCCCTTCCTGTGGACAGGGTTGCCAACCACTAGATCAGGCTGCCCAGGGCCCAATCCAACCTGACCTTGAATGCCTCCAGGGATGGGGCATCCACAACTTCTCTGGGCAACCTGTTCCAGTGCCTCACCACCCTCTGGGTGAAAAATTTCCTCCTAATATCCAACCTAAATCTCCCCTCTCTTAGTTTAAAACCATCTCCCCTTGTCCTCTCACTATCTGCCCATGTCAAAAGTCACTCTCCCTCCTCTTTATAAGCTCCCTTCAAGTACTGGAAGGCTGCAATGAGGTGTCCCCAGAGCCTTCTCTTCTCCAAGCTAAAGAAGCCCAGCTCCCTCAACCTTTCTTTATAAGAGAGGTGCTCCAGCCCTCTGATCATCTTCATGGCTCTCCTTTGGACCCGCTCCAAAAGCTTGACATCTTTCTTGTGTTGAGGGCTCCAGGCCTGGACACAATACTCCAAATGGGGCCTTACAAGGGCAGAGTAGAGGGTGACAATCACCTCCCTCGACCTGCTGGCCACCCCTCTTTTGATGCAGCCCAGGATACAGTTGGCCTTCCTGGCTGCAATCGCACACTGCTAGCTCATGTCAAGCTTCTCTACCAGGACTCCCAAGTCCTTCTCAACAGGGCTGCTCTTAATGAGTTCTTTTCTCAGTCTGTACACATACCTGGGATTTCCCTTACCCAAGTGCAAAACCTTGCACTTGACCTTGTTGAACCTCATTAGGTTCTTGTGGGCCCACTTTTCAAGCCTGTCCAGGTCCCTCTGGATTCCTTCAATCTAATTAGAATTTTATGGACTCCAGTCTTGTCCTTGACTGATGCTGAAGCCCTGCTGAGTGACTAATGTCAAAGCAAGAAAGCTTTTATCTGATTTAAAGTAGTCTTGTGCTTTGAAAATAAGCATTTGGCTAAAGCAGAGAATGACTAGGATAATTTTGAACATGGATTTCCATTATTTTCATTAACATCATACCAAGATATAGGATCTTTTCTTTCACAAAACTTCTAGTCCTTGGGCAATGACTGAAATGATTGCTGGTTCTTCAAAAAGCTTTTGTTCCTGTTGTAACAAGAATCTTTTTTCTTTTTTCTTTCCCCTCACATAAGAAAGAATTATGGTGGTCACATGATTCTTGTTTATTTATTTATAACTGTACACTAGACCTTGATAAATTAGGGACAAGATTGACACCTTTGCCCAGCTGCAATGGCATGAGACATTATGTCACATGGAGAAGACAAGGGGCACCAGGGACATGTTGTACTGGGAGAGGTTTCATCTCAACGTAAGAAAGAAATTTTTTACAGTAAGAACAATCATTCACTGGAACAACTTCTCCAGGGACATGATAGAGTCCCCATCACTGGAGGTTTTCAAGATGCAATTGGACAGGGTGCTAAATAATCTCATCTAGGCTCCCTTTCCCACGAAAGGCTGGACTAGATGATCTTTTGAGGTCACTTCCAACCTGGGCTGTTCTATGATTCTATGATTATCAAAACTTCCTTACAGAAGTCCCCGGTGTTTTCATATCTGTGATTTATTATTATTTGTTACAGTACCATTTCTCAGTTTTAATTTATCTGCTCTTTGTTTTTATTCCCTTTCAAATTAGAGAAATATTAGAAAACTTTCTCTAACAGAAAGCATTAAAATTCCTCTGTTACTGCGGCTCATTCAAGTATTGGGCTAGGAATGATTTCCAGTTAGCCTTAATCTACCTCCAATTTTATGGAGGATATGTTTTCTTATTACACTTGCAATTAGATTATTGGCATCTGCACACTCAAATTTTTTGTCAGCAATTTAATTGATCCTTGCCCTAATGAAATTTTAAGTTTACAACTAAACTACTAATATTTTGCTTTTCAAAAATTTTCTGTGTAACCTTTAACACAATTCTTATAATCCAGCAACACATTATATTTACATAAAATCCTTAAACTGATACTTCAGTGATACTTGTACCCAGTTCTTAATTGTCCAAAGGCTATGCCAGTAATTTCCGTAAAGAACAACAGGACATTCTTTAATGTACCATTGTCATTTTTCCATAAATGACAATGGGACATTCTTTGAGGACTATAACCTGTTAGGAAGAGATGGAATCTACCTGTCTAGAAGAGGCAAAGGAATCTTTGACAGCAGGCTGGCCAACTTGGTGAGTTGGGCTTTAAACTGATGGACTCGGGTTAAAAGGTAAGTACTTGCATAAGGTGTGCACAGGTCAATGATCTGTTATGTCAGGTGGCCAAACTGCAGGAAATAGTTAAGATTGCAGTATTAGAGGAGCTGAGATGGAGATAGATAGGTGGTTTCATAAGCATGCTCCTGCAGTGGGCACTACTGAGAATGAAGCACCTTGGACCCTCGTGACTCATAAAAGCAGGACTCTGCTCCCGTCTCCACCCTTCACCATCAAAACCTAAAAAAGGTATGAAGCTTTAACACCTAGAGACACCCATGCGGTGTCTCTAGGTTTGAAAGGTCTTGGAGAACGGGACAGGTGCCTGAAGACTGGAGGATAGCCAATGTCACTCCAGTCTTCAAAAAGGGCAAGAAGGAGGATCCGAGCAGCTATAGGCCAGTCAGCCTCACTTCCATCCCTGGGAAGGTGATGGAACAGCTCATTCTTGATACCATCTTTAAGCAATTGGAAGAAAAGAAGGTTATCAGGAGTAGTCAACATGGTTTCACTAAGGGGAAACACTGCTTGACCAATCTGGTAGCCTTCTATGATGTCATCACCAGCTGGGTAGATGAGGGGAAAGCAGTGAATGTTGTCTACCTTGATTTCAGCAAAGCTTTTGATACCATATCCCACAACATCCTTGTAGCAAAGCTTAGAAGGTATGGGATAGATGAGTGGAAGGTGAGGTGGATTGAGAACTGGCTGACTGGCAGAGCTCAGAAGGTTGTGATCAGTGGTGCAGAATCTAGTTGGAGGCCTGTAACTAGCGGTGTTCCCCAGGGGTCGGTATTGGGTCCGGTCTTGTTTAACATCTTCATCAACGACCTGGATGTAGGGATAAAGTCTGTCCTCAGCAAGTTTGCTGATGATACGAAGTTGGGAGGAGTGGCTGACACACCAGAAGGCTGTGCTGCCATTCAACGAGATCTGGACACATTGGAGAGTTGGACAGAAAGGAACCTGATGAGGTTCAAGAAGAGCAAGTGCAGAGTCCTTCACCTGGGGAGGAATAACCGCATGCACCAGTACAGGTTGGGGGCTGACCTGATGGAGAGGAGCTCTGAGGAAAAGGACCTGGATGTCCTGGTGGACAGCAGTCTGGCCATGAGCCAGCAGTGTGCCCTTGTGGCCAAGAAGATGTTGTCTACCTTGGCTTCAGCAAGGCTTTTGACACTGTCTCCCATAGCATCCTCATAGGTAAGCTTAGGAAGTGTGGGTTAGATGAGGGGACAGTGAGGTGGGTGAAGAACTGGCTCAATGGCAGAGCTCAGAGGGTTCTCATCAGCAGTGCAGTCTAGTTGGAAGTCTGTAGCTAGCAGTGTCCCCCAGGGGTCAGTACTGGGTCCAGTCTTGTTCAACATATTCCTCAATGACCTGGATGAAGGGACAGAGTGTACCCTCAGCAAGTTTGCTGACAGTACATAACTGGGAGGAGTGGCTGATACACTGGAAAGCTGTACTGCCACCCAGCGAGACCTGGACAGGCTGTAGAGCTGGGTGGAAAGGAACCTAATGGAGTTCAACAAAGGCAAGTGTAGAGTCCTGTACCTAGGGAGGAATAACTCCAGGCACCAGTACAAGTTGGGGGATGACCTGCTGGAAAGCAGCTCTGCAGAGAAGGACCTGAGGGTCCTGGTGGTCAAGAATCTGACCATGAGCCACTAATGCACTCTCATGGCAAAGGCGGACGGTATCCTGGGCTACATTAGGAAGAGCATTGCCAGCAGGCTGAGGGGAGAGATCCTTTCTACTCTGCGCTGCTGAGGCTGCATCTCAAGTACTGTGTCCAGTTCTGGGCTCCCCAGTACAAGACAGAAACAGGGATACTGGAGTGAGTCCAACAAAGGACCACAAAGATGACTAAGGGTTTGGAGTGTCATGGAATAACTGGAATTACTATTTAGATCAGTTCAGAACAGAAGCAGTTTATTGCTATAGGAGATAACATAGAGCAGCAGTGAGAGACTCTGCTGATGTGAACCCTATGCAAATAGGGCAGCTACAGAGTTTATATACCTTTTAGATTATACAACCAGGGTCTTCACCAAAACTGTCAGATAAGCAGGATATCATAAACAACAACAGTGATTGGAATTCTTCAGATAAGGAGGGTCTAGACAGTATATCCTTTTATGAATAATTCACTCCTTTGTTAATTAAATCTTGCTGACTGGTGAGATCATTAGCTGCAAATGTTTTTTAACTAGCGAGGCCTGCAAAGGCCTATGAGGCATTAACTATTTTGCTTCCACAAGAGCATGTGTCATATGAGGAAAAGCTTAGAGCTGGGACTGTTTACCTTGGAAAAGAGATGGCTATGGTGGGGGGGGGGGGGGGGGCAGAATTATCAGAATGAATAAATAGGAGGAGTAAAGAAGATGGAGCCAGACTGTTCTTAGTGACACCCAGTGGAAGGACAAGAGATACTGCCTCATTACACATCTACTATGTCCATTTCAAGGATCAATCATTAGGGTCTGCACATGGCAATGATCTCATTTAGAAGTTACAGAAGATACTTCAGGGTTAACAGAATATTTTAATATTTTTTCTCATTCTATGCAAGAAGGAAGTGTGTTTTTCCTATCCTAAAATCCAAGTGTATATATCATCCTAAATTATTTATAACACTTGACTCCATCATTCCATGTCTCCAAGTTCAAGACTGTTTACAGATTTCCATCTCTTGGATTCATACTTTGCATTAGGGCTCTTCCATTACCTCGTTGAAGAAGATATTTCATATTCTAGGTGAAACCTAGGTGGTAACAGGATGCTCTACCCAGGGACTTTCCCCACTATCAAAAATTTCTCAGAGTGACATGATATAATGGAAGGGTATTTAAGAACACGAAAGACTATTCATGTCCAGATGATTTGCTGATCAGGGGCAAATCCCAGCAGGCAACCACAGCAGCCCTGTGATATATCTCATCTTCTCATCAGTTTTTTGTTAGCATGGACTTCAGTTTGGGAGGGACCTGAAGGAGAATCCTGATTCATTTGTCCTCTATGTCCTTTTATAGGAGAACAGAGAGGCACAGGATCCATACTTGAACCACAAGATGCTGATATTAAAAGTGTTATGTGAAGCTTTACTGCTCCTCTGTCTGTCTCTGGAAAATAGGGAAAGATGATTATCACACTACATGTCAATATACTGAATAATAAATCCTGTCTTCATGCAGACAAAACAATGCTTGCCTGCCTCCCTCCTCGCCTCCCTTCCTCCCTTCCTTTTTTTTAAACAACAAAGACACTATCTGAAATTTATTGTGGAGTCTCTTTAGGAATTTCAGTAGAAGAGTTCATTACTCTCACTTTCTCCCTCTTCTACTCTTCCTTTTTAATTTATTCCAAATTAAAGTTATGTTAGCACTTTTTCCATTGCTTAGGTTAAAAAAAAATAGTTTAAAATTTGTTCTCAACACTTCAGTCCAACTGGTTAGTAATGGTTTCTGTCTTACTTTGAGCAAGGAGGAGGTTGTTCGGGAGAGGTGCCTGAGGACTGGAGGAAAGCAAATGTCACTCCAATCTTCAAAAAGGGCAAGAAGGAGGACCCGGGTAGCTACAGACCGGTCAGCCTCACCTCCATCCCTGGGAAGGTGATGGAACAACTTATCCTTGGTGCCATCTCAAGGCATATGAAGGACAAGAGGGTCATTAGGGGCAGTCAACATGGCTTCACCAAGGGAAAGTCGTGCTTGAACAACCTCCTAGGCTTCTATGAAGACACAACCAGGTGGCTAGATGATGGTAGAGCAGTGGATGTGGTCTATCTTGATTTCAGTAAAGCATTTGACATAGTCTCCCACAGCATCCTCGCTGCCAAATTGAGGAAGTGTGGATCAGATGATCAGGTACTGAGATGGACTGTGAACTGGCTGGTGGGAAGAAGCCAGAGAGTGGTGGTCAATGGGGCAGAGTCTAGTTGGAGACCTGTGTCTAGTGGAGTCCCTCAAGGGTCGGTACTAGGACCAGTATTATTCAATATATTCATCAGCGACCTGGATGAGGGAATTGAATGCACTGTCAGCAAGTTTGCTGATGATACAAAGCTGGGAGGAGTGGCTGACACACCAGCAGGCTGTGCTGCCATCCAGAGAGACCTGGACAGGCTGGAGAGCTGGGCAGGGAAAAACTTAATGAAATATAATAAGGGCAAGTGTAGGGTGTTGCACCTGGGCAGGAACAACCCCAGGTTCCAGGATAGGTTGGGAGATGATCTACTAGAATGCAGTGTAGGGGAAAGGGACCTGGGAGTCCTGGTGGACAGCAGGATGACCATGATCCAGCACTGTGCCCTTGTGGCCAGGAAGGCCAATGGCATCCTGGGGTGTATTAGAAGGGGTGTGGTTAGTAGGTCAAGAGAGGTTCTCATAGGAGGTTCTGCTTAAACTTGAGAAGAAACTTATTTACTGTGAGGGTGACAGAGCACTGGCACAGGCTGCCCAGGGAAGTTGTGGAGTCTCCTTCTCTGGAGACATTCAAGACCCTCCTGGACGCCTTCCCGTGTGATCTCATGTAGGTGTTCCTGCTCCGGCAGGGGGATTGGACTGGATGATCTTTTGAGGTCCCTTTCAATCCCTAACATTCTGTGATTCTGTATCCTCCACATGGCTCCCTTCATGTTTAAGTGTCAGCTTGCCCTGTGGGAGAGAATCTAAAACAATAAAATGCTTGTGTACTTGTTTTGAGAAATAATGATAAAAAACAAACCTGGGCTTATAAAGGGAGATATTATTTGGTGTGCTTGAGAGTCCACAGAATTCTTATATTTGGGGGGAGGAACCCTTTCCTAACAAATAAATACATGGATACAATTCATGTGTTTTTTTTTCTTATTTTAATCAACATCATAAACAGTTTTAGAGTGCTATCAGTTTTGTTTTCCTTTAAGTAAAGGAATCTATCCATTATCATGATATGACACAATTGTAATTAGAATATATTATTAAAACCTCTTCTAAAAGTAGACTTATAACATTTATTGTGTTTATTCTTCTTAAACAGAGCTGAGCTTTATCGAGCCTCAGGGAAATTTGAACTACTTGATCGCATTTTACCTAAGTTGCGAGCCACTAACCATCGTGTGCTTCTTTTTTGTCAAATGACATCACTCATGACCATTATGGAGGACTATTTTGCATTTCGAAATTTCCTTTACTTACGTCTTGATGGTAAGCTGAATGAAAATAAATTTGAGAGTGTTTTTCTGGTTCAGCAATTTGACTATGTAGTAGAAAAACTTCCTCCTCTATACTATGGACATCTGAATAAAAATATCAAATTTCTGTCTGTCTTCAGCTACAGACAGAGATGTAAAAAGATAAAACAAGCAGAGGGTCTGACCAAGTTGATCAGTAAAAACTGATTGTCAAAGTAGAGGCAATTAACCTTGTTGACAAGGTGTACAGTGCTTAGTTGTTACTTAGAGCTTTTTGTAGGCCTTTTACTATGAATTCTCTGATTTCTCTCCCTCCCCTATTGACATAATTGTGTTTTGAATGTGATCTTTTAAGAATTTTTGTTCCCTTGATATTAATCTTCATTTTTAAGGACAATAGTGAAATGTTAATAAATCTGTTTGTGTACACATATAGCTTTTAAAATATTTAGATTCTGTGAGTGCTCATAAGGCCTTAATCAAAACTGAAGCTCCATTTTGCATGTGTATATCATCTATTGAAACTTGTCAGTCATAAAATATTCTCAAATAGATAGTTGCATCTTTTCAAAGTCCTCTTTTGAAATGTCAAGCTTACTTAAAATAAAAGTTTGGGAACCCTCCTCCAAAGTGCTATACACAATTGGTTGAAACATTCATGTGTTTGCGTCTATATTATAGAAAATATAGCCGAGATGGCAAAGAACAAGTGAGCTAAAATTTCCCTTCCACGTGTGACAAACAACCAAGATTGCTTTTAAATTATTTCAGTAGATGATGATCTTTGTCATAAGGTTTCTTTTTATTTCTTTTGTAATTTCTTCTCAGGTACAACAAAATCGGAGGATCGAGCTGCCCTGCTGAAGAAGTTTAATGAACCTGGCTCACAGTACTTCATCTTCTTGCTGAGTACAAGGGCAGGAGGGCTGGGCTTGAACCTCCAGGCTGCTGATACTGTTATAATCTTTGATAGTGATTGGAATCCTCATCAGGTTATTTTTATTTAATTATCTTCATGTAATATGGAAATAATTGCTTGTACCTTTTTAGGCCTTTTTGTGTTTTAATTTGGGAAGATTGGCAGTGAAATGAAAGCATATCATAAAATGCTGCTTTGAGAAGCATTGGTAAGGCAAACTGCTACAATCAAGTAGTGTTTTGTTTTCAATCAGTAAAGTGATATTGTGTCTGTATATATAGTTTTTCTGAGTGTCAGGGAATCCTCAAAGTTAGTCTTACAGTCTGCATTTTCTGTTTCATTGGTATAACTTTGTTTTAATCATAAGGCACTAATAAATGGTTCTCCAAGTTAAAAGCTCGTGCAGCAGATTAAATAATTTCTAAGATTACTAATGATTTAAGATTCTCAGGAATAGTGATTTGCTTTAGATACACAGATCTATATCTATATTATATTTTATATATACCCAGCTATATTGTTGCCTCTGTTCTTGTACCTGGACTAGAGTCTACACTGGGTCTGGCTGGGATGGAGTTAATTTTTTTCATAGCAGCCCATGTGGTGCTGAATTTGGTTCTGTGACCAAACCAGTGTTGATAATGCATGCACCAGTATTTTGGCTGTTGTCCAATAGTGCTTGCACAGCCGTGAGGCTTTTGATTTTTCCTACTCTGCCCCACCGAGTAAACTGGGGGTGGACAAGAAGCTAGGAGGGCACACAGCTGGGAGAGCTGACCCAGACTGACCAAAGGGATATTCCATACCATATGATGTCGTGTTCAGCAATAAAAGTTCAAGGAAAGGAGGAGGAAGTGGGGACATTTCTGGTCATTGTGTTTATCTTCCCAAGCAACCATTATGTGTGCTGAGGTCCTGCTCTCCAGGAAGTGACAGGACATCTGCCTGCCAAAAGGAAATAGTAAATAAATTCCTTCTTTGTTTTACTTGCACATACAGATTTTGCTTCACCTATTAACTGTCTTTACTTTGATCAACCATTCTTCTCACTTTCCTTCTATTTTCTCCCCATCCCATGGGAGAGGGGAACAAGCAAATGGCTGTGTGAGTGCTTGGTGGTTGTCCAGGGTCAACCCACCACAGTCCTTTTTGGTGCCCCACATTGTAGTGGGTTGACTCCAGCCAGCAGCTAAGCTCCCACACAGTTGCTTGCTTACTAGCCCCTTAGTGGAATTGGGGAGAGAATCAGAATGCCAAAAGGGTGAAAAGTCCCAGGTTGAGATAAAGACAGTCTAATAAGTGAAGGAAAGATATAAAAGAGACATTGGAAGAAACAGGCGTGCCCAAGACAACAATACCTGGCTTCAGGACTGGTGCCTCTGTCAGAACTTTGGTTTTTATAACCATAGAAGAGTCTTTGAAACACAAGGTATGCTGGGCCCTGATGGGATCCACCTGGCCTCATGGGGGAAGTGCATCATTGCTTGTAAGCTGGCAGGACTGATTGAGAGGGCTTTAAACTAAAATCAGTGGGGGAAGGGGATACCATCAGGAGAGCATGGCATGGTCTGAGGCTGGCAATGCTAATAGGAGCATTTACTCTGCTCCAGAGAGCACTGAGGGCTTAGGAGCACATCTGAAATGCCTGTACACCAATGCACGCAGTATGAGAAACAAGCAGGATGAACTGGAAGCGTTGGTTAGTTCTCAGAACTATGATATCATTGGTATTAATGAGACTTGGTGGAATGAGTCCCACAACTGGAGTGCTGGGATGGAAGGGTACAGGCTGCTCAGGGGGGATAGGCAGGGCAGGCAAAGTGGAGGAGTTGCACTGTATATAAGGGAGAAATTTGATTGTACAACACTCATAGTTAGGGATAATGTGATTGAGAGCCTCTAGATGAGTTTTAGGGGGATGGAAAACAAAGCAGACATTACTGTGGGTGTCTACTATTGATCACCCAGCCAGGATGATAACACTGATGAGTTATTCTATAGGCAATTAGGAGGAATCTCTAGATCGGTAGATCTTGTCCTTATGGAAGATTTCAACTTCCCAGACATCAACTGGGAATATCATGTTGCTATTACAAGCAAGTCTGGGAAATTCCTGAAGTTCTTGGAAGATAATATCTTGTCACAAGTACTCAGTAAGACAACTAGGAGAGTTGCTAGTTTATGACTAGGGATGGACTCGTGGGAGATGTGATTGCAAGTGGTTGTCTTGGCTACAGCGATCACTAAATGGTTGAGTTTAAAATTTTTGGTGTAATGAGAAAAAAAGTCAGCAGAGTTGCTACCCTGCATTTCAAGAGAGCAAACTTTAAGCTACTCGGGGAGCTACTTAGCAGTGTCCTCTGGGATTCTGCTTTTGAGGGCTTAGGAATCCACCAGTGCTGGCCAGTTTTTAAGAACCACCTTTTAGAAGCACAGGAGCAGGCAATCCCATTGTGTTGCAAGTCAAGCAAGTGGGGCAGAAGACCAACTTAGCTAAAGACAGAGCTCCTCTTGGAATTCAGATGGAAAAAGAAATAGTATGATCTCTGGAAGCGAGGTTAAGCTTTGCAAGAATATTGCAGAGCCGTGGTTTGCATATGCAGGGAGAAGACATGAAAGGCTAAAGCTCAACTAGAGTTGAAACTGGACAGTGTTGTGTCAGACAACAAGGCTTTTTAAAGTATGTTAATAGTAAGAGGACATCCAAGGAAAATATTGGACCGATACTTGATGGTGACCTGAAAAATAGGGATGAAGAAAAAGTGGAGGCATTCAATGCTTTTTTTTGCCTCAGTCTTTAATATCAGTGATAGACCTTGGGCTGCCCGGTCCTATGAGTTGGAAGACCACAACTGTGGGAACAGTGACTTTACAGTTGTGGACACTGAAATTGTAAGGGATGAGCTGTAACAGATGAATGTTTATAAGTCCAAGGGGTCAAATGAGATTTATCCTAGAGTACTAAAGGAGCTAGCAGATGTTACAGCAGGACCCCTCTCAATCATCTTCCAAAGGTCTTGGAAGTCTGGGGAGGTCCTTGCTGTCTAGAAGCTAGTCAGTGTTATTCCAGTTTACAAGAAGGGCATGAGGGAAGACCAAGGAAACTACAGACCTGTTAGTCTAACCTCAGTTCCTGGAAAAATTGTGGAGAAGATCATATTGGGTGCTACTGAAAGGCACTGAAAGAACAATGCAGTCATCAGGCACAGACAACATGGGTTCACAAAGGGAAAGTCCTATTTAATATTGTTCTACGATAAGGTCACATGCCTAGTGGATGAAGGGCAGGCAGTGGATGTAATTTTTCTGGATTTTAGTAAGGCTTTTGATACTGTCCCTCAAAATATCTTACTGAACAAGTTGTCCAACGGTGGGATGAGCGGATTCATGGTGTGCTGTGTGAAGAACTGGCTGAAGGGCAGGACTCAAACGGTTGTAGTGAATGGGGCTACATCTGGCAGGCAACCAGTCATCAGCGGTGTTTCTCAGGGTTCAAGGTCAGTTCTGTTCAATATTTTTATCAATGATCTGGATGCAGGAGTTGAATGCCCCTTTAGCAAGTTTGATACTAAACTGGGAGGTGCTGTTGACTCTCTTGAGGGACAAGAGGCCTTGCAGAGGAATCTGGATAGACTCATGCATTAGGCAATCAACGGTGTCATGAAATTTAACAAGAATAAATACCAGATTCTTCACCTGGGACGGAGTAATGTCAGACACAAGTAGAGACTGGGAGAGGAGTGGCCCTGCAGAAAGGGATCTGGGGGTGCTGGCTGACAGCAGGCTCAGCAGGAGTCAGCAGTGTGCCCTGGCAGCCAAGAGAGCAAACTGCATCCTGGGGTGCATCAAACACAGCATAACCAGCCGGTCAAAGGAGGTGATGATCCTGCTGTATTCAGCGTTGGTGTGACCTCACCTTGAGTACTGTGTGCAGTTCTGGGTTCCATAATTTAAGAAGGATGTGAAGGTCCTTGAATGTGTCCAGAGGCAGTCAACAAAGCTGGTGAAAGGACTAGAAGGCATGTCCTGTCCTATGAGGAGTGGCTGAGGACATTGAGTTTGTCTAGTTTGGAGAGAAGGAGGCTGAGGGGCAACTTCATTGCTCTCTACAGCTTCCTGAGGAAGGGAAGTGGAGAAGGAAGTGGAATCCAGTGACAGGACACATGGGAATGGTTCAAAGTTATGTCAGGAGAGGTTCAGACTTGACATTAGGAAACATTTCTTTACCGAGAGGTTGGCCAAACACTGAACAGGCTTCCTAGAGAGGTGGTGGATGCCCAGTGCCTGTCAGTGTTTAAGAGGCATTTGGACAATGCCCTTAATAACATACTTTCATTTTTGATCAGCCCGGAAGTGTTCAGACAGTTGGACTAGATGATCTTTGTAGATTCCTTCCAACTGAACTAAACTAAACTAAACTAAACTAAACTAAACTAAACTATTCTATTCTACTCTACCTTGGAAGCCAACACACTTATACATGCCCCCCCACCTGCCCCTCTGACCGGTTTTTCTTGCTGAACATGATGTTATATGGCATGGAATACCCCTTTGGCCAATTTGGGTCAGCTGTCTCTGCTGTGTCCCCTCCCAACTCCTTGTCCACCCTTAGCCTACTCCTTGAGGAGGCAGACTGAAAAACAGAGAAGGCCTTGATGATGTGCAAGCACTGTTCAGCAATAGCCAAAACATTGCTGCATTATCAACACTCTCTTGGTGACAAATTCATATCACAGCACCATCCCAGACAAGCCCCCAACAGGCATGAAGAAAGTTAACTTCATTCTAGACACACTCAATGCATAAAATTTCTAATGCATTTAAGATATTCAGAAATAGTGGTTTGCTTTAGATACACGGGTTTATATCTGGACTTCATAATATATACCTAATTATATCATCGCCTCTGTTCTTGTACCTGGACTAGAGAATTGCTTTACTTCAGGATTCCTTTCTGGCCTGAAAGGCCATGAACTCTGAGTGACAGAGAAGAATTATATACTGTGGCCTATCTTGGTCACTTACTGCACATGCTTTCAAAAACTGTTAGACTTGCTGCATTCACATTGTACAGAGCACGCACATATTTTTTCCCCTCCAGTTTTCCTGCCTGGATCTGATGAACTCCCAAGAAGGAGGATAATCAGGAATGAAGTAGATGAATTGTGGTGGGCTGTAGCTTGAGCACTTCTTTTTGTTATGCTAATAAAACCCAATATTACAGTGACCTTTAAGCAGGGAGCGATTTGTGTAGCACAGTTACATTATGCATCCTTCCATATTCTTTGCCTAATAGGACTTGCAGGCCCAAGACCGAGCTCATCGAATTGGTCAGCAGAATGAGGTTCGAGTCCTTCGACTGTGCACTGTGAACAGTGTGGAGGAGAAGATACTTGCTGCTGCAAAGTATAAACTGAATGTAGATCAAAAAGTTATTCAGGCTGGAATGTTTGATCAGAAATCTTCAAGCCATGAGCGGAGGGCTTTTCTGCAGGCTATATTAGAACATGAGGAAGAAAATGAGGTAAGGCAGTTAAAAACAATCAAAGAGAAGATGTTTCAGTTGGTGCTTGGGAAGCAGCTATATAACTGGTAGGTGAGAGTGCAGTTTGAGTGCAGCTTGGAACTGCTTGAGACTGCAAGCTATTATATCATTTCCTTACAAGAAAACTTTGTTCCTAAAGGATATTCTCATAAGAACTTTTTACTGCACTGTAAGATAAAGGCGAGGCCATGCAGGTGACGTAGTCGCTGTTTGCAGGCTCCTCTGTTACAATGAGCTGTCTGAGTTTATGCTGCGGCTAAGGAGTTTGTGCAACACAAGACAGACCTGAAAGCCACACTGTATGTGCAGTGCAGCACAGGCCTGGGACTACTCCCATTAACTGTTATATGGATCACTAAGTCCTAAATGTGCAACGGTTTCTTGGTCAGAATCTCTACATTCCACCCCTTGATCCACATACAGTTTACCTTTACCAAAGATATATTGTATAACTTACAAATTATATTTATAACATACAGGCTTCTCAAGCCCTAAGTAAGAGCAGACAGACTGTTGAAGATCCCTAACTTCTCTAATACAATGCCTTCTGCAAGGCTCCCAGTACAGCTGTGTAGCATGGGGAAGGATGGGCAGGAGATGGTCTTCAGAGACTGTGCAGAGACAAAAGCTTGCAAATGATGCAAAGGAGGCATATTTAGAAGCTGTGCTCAGAGGAGCATAAAGCCCTGAGCAACCTGGTCCAATCTCATAGCTGACTCTACTTTGAGGAGGAGATTGGACTAGACCTACTGAGAAAGCTTCCAACCCAAATTATCATGTGAATCTGTGACCAGTAGCTGGAGACTACCATGTCAGGGAAGACCTGAAGCTTGTGACTTCTGGCAACAGAAGGAAGACTTCTCTGCCTGCAGATCTGCAATTACAGAACAGGTATAGTGCCCTGGGAACAACTGAGGAGGAACAAGCTCCATCAAGGGAGGCATCAGAGTCAACTGAGCCTATACCAAGTATCTACTCAGCACTAATGAGACTACAGATGGAGTACTGTGTCCAGTTCTGGGTTTCCAACTACAAGAAATAAATGGGCATAGTAGAGTGAGTCCAATAAAGGACCACTAAGATAATTAAGGGATTGGAGCATCTGACATAAGGAAGAGGTTGAGAGAGCTGGGATTGTTTAGCCTGGAGAAGGCTCGGGGAGGATTTTATCAATGTGTCTAGATACCTGATGGGAGGAAGTAAAGAAAATGGAGCCAGCCTCTTCTCAGTGACAGGAAAACAGGCAGTGGGCAGAAACTAAAATACAGGAAATGCAATTTAAACATAAGGAAAAAACCCTCTTTTTTACTGTGAGGGTGGTCAAACACTAAAACAGGTTGCCCAGAGAGGTTGTGGACACTCCATCCTTGGAGGTATTAAAATCCAACTGGACATGGCCCTGAGGAACCTACTCTAGTTGACCCTGTTTGAGGGGGTGGGAGTGTTGGGCTAGACAGTCTCCAGAGATCCCTTCCAATCTCAACTGTTCTTTGATTCGATGATTCCTTAAAGGAGTCTAATTTTCATATAACCTCCAAACAATTCAACAAAATAATTAACTATCTTAAGATAACAGTATTTTTGCATGCATAATACACCTCTCATGTTAAACAGAATAACTGTCAGATCCTGATATAATTTCTGTGTCTTAATGAGTTGTCTTAGGTTTTTGAAAGGTTTTGTCATCTGTAAGTCTTTATTTTAGGCTTTTGAAATATTTACCTTTACTATTTTAATAAAATTTAAGCAAAACCTTTGTGAATATCTGCCAGAATCTTTCCATATTAAAAGAAATACCTTCAGTAGTCATTAAATCTATTGTATTGAAAGCAATTAAAACTATGAAATACCAAGCTAATACATTTTTTATATTCACTGTGATACAGGTTTGGTTTATGCTATTACTTTAGGTGTTCATACAATTCTTTCCAGTGTGACATATATTAAAAGCAATGCTACTGCTCCCTATCATTCAGTTACAAACATGCCTTTTTGTAGGATTAGAACCTCTCTGAATATGCATTCTAGGAATGCTCCCAAAGAGGGTACTGAAGATGTCATCAGTTAAAACATAGCTTAGTATGTGATATGTTGTATCAGTATTATTTGTTGTATACTTCTCACAATTTTCACTTGCATTTTTTTACTAGACTACATTAAAAATTCCACATGCTTTCTCTTCTAGTTCTGCATATTTCTGTGTTTATTGAAAAATATGATAAAATTGAAGAAAAAATATTATTAATTCAAGATGATAGTAAATGCGCACACATTGAGAGGAAGAGAGAGAGTTTCACTAGTTCAGAATCCAAATATTTTGGACTTCTTGCATTCTTTTGCAGTTTTTTTGGGGCAGTTTTTAATAGTTTACTTAATTAAGGCTTTTTATGGATGTGATTTTTTTCATTGTTGTTTGGGTTGGTGTTTTTTTAACTCCCAAATTTCTTCTATTCCCCTCCAGTTCTTATTTTCATTTCTTCCTATGCACACACATGTTCAAGTATATGCACACCCACAAAATATATAATGAGGTTTTTTTTAAAAAAACAGCTAGCTTTTTCCAAATATTGAATGTATGAAATATTGGTGGGGAGGGGAACCAACAGTTCCAGAGCTTATGCCTCCAGAACACTGTGTCAAAACACTATCACTTTTCAAACTGCTTTACTTATTTCATGTTTGAATTGCAAATTACATGACTATTTAGTGAGAGCTGAAGTGGTAATCATACTTTTTTTCCTGAAGTGTAGAAAACTTACCAATGGAGGGAAAATGGCATGTATAGATATAGATGCAGGCTTCTTTTGATTATTTTTAAAATAAAAGACTGTAGAAAGTTAATTTTGAGGCACTATATACTGCATTTTACTCCACTTCCATTTTAGTGAGTACGAAACATTTATTGTCATGTAAAACCCTTAACTGTAAGTTTACAATATACTGTAACATAGATTCAGTAAATGTTTTAAGGTTTTTATGTGGGAACCAAACTAAAGTTTGTAGCTTTGATTTATCTGTCCTGTTATGAAATTTAAAATGCCATGTACTTTCAAAATAGTTGCTGTATTTGGAGAGAGGAACTGAGCATTATGGAGCCTGATCATGTTAAAAATGGGCACCATAGCTCTTCAACATTTATGTTTTCAGTTGAATGCTAGAGTTTTGGTTTATTTTGTCAATTCATGTTTTTGATTTTATGAAATAACTTTTTATCAAAAAGACAAATCTTCACCAGATCCACTTCTTAGGGAAGTCTGCTGCCTCCCTGGGGCCTGGGTTAAAGATGTTATGAGAAAACTTCCCTGGTATGGCCTTTGGATTATTATCCATTATTGCTTTTTCAGTGACAAGGTTGCAATATGTAGTCCAAGGGCAATCAAAAGAGACTTCAGGGCCTTGAGATGACTGATTAAGGCATCAGGAGCACAAGTAGTGTTTTCCTTTATCCTTCCACTTGAAGGGAATGTTGTTGGAACAAACAGGAAGACCCAGCTGATCAATACCCTGCTCTGTGACTGATGTCACCGTCAGAATTTTGTTTTATTTGATGATGGGTCAGTCTACACGACATCTGGCCTGCTGGCGACAGATGGGGTACACCTTTCACAGAATGGTTGAAGTTGGAAGGGACCTCTGAAGATCATCTGGTCCAACCCCTCTGCTCAAGCAGGGACTCCTAGAGCACATGAAGCAGGATTTTGTCCAGACGGTTTTTGAATATCTCCAGGGAGGGAGATTCCACAACCTCTCTGGGCAGCTTGTTCCAGTGCTCAGTCACCCTCACAGTAAAGAAGTTCTTCCTTGTGTTCAGGTGGAACTTCCTATGCTGCAATTTATGCCTGTTGCCTCTCGTCCTAGTGTTGGGTGCCAATGAGAAGAGTCTGGCCCCTTCCTCTAGACACTCTCCCTTTAGATATTTATAAACATTACTCAGATCCCCTCTGAGTCGCCTTTTCGCCAGGCTGAACAGGCCCAGCTCCCTCAGCCTTTCCTCATATGAAAGATGCTCCAGTTCTTTAATCATCTTAGTCGCCCTTTGCTGGACATGCTCCAGGAGTTCCATGTCCTTCCTGTACTGGGGAGCCCAGAACTGGACACAATACTCCAGGTGGGGCCTCACCAGGGCTGAGTAGAGGGGGAAGATCACCTCTCTTGACCTGCTGGCAACACTCTTCCTAACACAACCCAGGACACTGTTGGCCTTCCTGGCCACAAGAGCACACTGCTGGCTCATATTTAACTTGTTGTCCACCAGGACTCCCAGGTCCTTCTCCAAAGGGCTGCTTTCCAGGAGGTCAGCCCCCAACCTGTACTGGTGCCTGGAGTTATTCCTTCCCATATGCAGGACCCTGCACTTTCCCTTGTTGAACCTGAGGTTCCTCTCTGCCCATCTCTCCAGCCTGTCGAGGTCCCTCTGAATGGCAGTGCAGCCGTCTGGTGTATCCGACACTCCTCCCAGTTTAGTATCATCAGCAAATTTGCTGAGGAGGCACTCTGTTCCTTCATCTAAGTCATTGATGAATAGGTGGAACAACACTGGACCCAGTATTGACCCCTGGGGGACACCGCTAGATACAGGCCTCCAACTCAATTCCACACCACCAGTGACAACCCTCTGAACTCTGCCATTCAGCCAGTTCTCAATCCACCTCACCGTCCAATCATCAAGTCCACACTTCTTGAGTTTGCCAATGAGGATGCCATGGAAGACAGTATCAAAAGCCTTGCTCAAATCCAAGTATACAACATCCACTGCCCTCCCCTTGTCTATCCAGCCAGTTGTCCTGTCATAGAAGGCAATGAGGTTAGTTAAGCATGATTTCCCTTTGGTGAATCCATGCTGACTACCCCTGATGACCTTCTTGTCTTTTACATGCTTGGAGATGGCCTCCAGGATGAGCTGTTCCATTACCTTTCCAGGGACTGAGGTAAGGCTGACTGGCCTGTAGTTCCCCGAGTCCTCCTTCTTACCCTTCTTGAAGACAGGCGTGACATTTGCCTTCTTCCAGTCTTCAGGAACCTCTCCTGATTGCCATGATATCTCAAAGATGATCGAGAGTGGCCTAGCAATGACATCAGCCAGCTCCCTCAGCACACATCAGGGCCCATGGACTTGTGGGTGTTAAGATTGCATAGTTGATCTCTAACCCAATACTCATCGACCAAGGGAAAGTCTTCGTTTTTCCAGACTCTCTCACTGGTCTCTTGGGTCAAGGATTTCTGAGGGGTGGCCTTGGCAGTGAAGACTGAAGCAAAGAAGTCATTCAGTAACTTTGCCTTCTCCATGTCCTCTGTTACCAGGTACCCTGCCCCATTCAGTAGTGGCCCCACATTTTCCCTGGCCTTCCTTTTGTTATCGATGCATTTGAAGAAACCCTTCTTGTTGTCTCTCACCTCCCTTGCCAGATCTAGTTCCAATTGGGCCTTGGCCTTCCTTGTCACATTTCTGCATGCTCTGGTGACACACTTATATTCTTCCCAAGTGGTCTTTTCCTTCAAGGGTCTGATCCCACAGGATTCTTCCAAGAAGGTCCCACCTTTCTCAAAGGGGGAAAAGGTTCTTTGCACAGGAATTAGAAGGGCTCATTGAAAGAGCTTAAAACTAGATTTGAAGAGTGTCCCGATCCGATGTCGGGATCATTCAAATATCCCGATCCGATGTCGGGGAAAGGTTTCGATACGATCCCAAGAGCGAGATTAAGACACAAACGAGGTCAAATGCCGCATTCCCGAAACATCATTTATTATCAAAAGAAAAAGTGATAAAGAGGGTAGCGTTAGGACAGAATGGAAAGAAAGATGGAAATCAAGCAAGGACTCGGTATAGGGCAAGCAACAAGAAATAGTCACCACCACGTGTCCAGCGGCGAGGCGAAGGTGAAGGGGGGGGTAAGGAGGTCTCAGTTGCTTGTTCCAGTGGTGGTGCTGCATGGCGAGGCGCAGAGTGGCGGGCAGACGGTTGTCCTCTCTGTCTGTCTTCTGCTCCCTTTCTTCTTGCTTGCTTCCCTTGCCCATGCAGGTCCTCCTTAAGTACCCCTTCGAGGGCTGTGATTTCCATAGCAATGGCACGTCTCTTTGTGCCCCCCAGCACTGGGGGCAGGGGCATGTCCGGGCAGAAGACCCCCGCGGGCAAGGCATCTTCACAAGTGGGCAGGGCATCCTCACAAGTCGGGGGTTTCCAAAACCCAGTGGCCTTGTGAAAACAATCTTACAAACTATCTTGCAAACAATCTTTGAGACAAGTCAATAGTGCAGTTCCTCACAAAGGGGAAAGGAATAAAACCAGGCTCCTAGTGATAAGGCATGGGATGGCATGCCAATGTTTGCAGGACAATGTGCTAGTGAGGTCCTTTGTTCTGCTCCACAATGTGCTGAGTACACTGGGGCAGATTTGAAATGCTTGTCTCTATGCTAATGTGCTCAGCATGAGGAATAAACAAGAGGAGCTAGAAGCTTTTGCCCAGTCCCAGAGCTATGACATCATTGGCATAAGTGAAACCGGGTAGGATGAGTCCTGTGACTGATGTGCCGTGATGGACTGTTATAGGCTCTTCAGGAGGGATACGCAGGGCAGGCAAAGTGGAGGGGGGGGTGGTGCTGTATGGGAAGGATTGGATTGTATGGTGCTTGCAGTTGGCCACGACGCAGCTGAGAGCCTGTGGGTAAGGATTAAGGGGAAAGCAAATAAAGCAGATGTTGTTGTGGGAGTCTACTACCGACCACCCAGCCAGGACAATGACATCGATGAATTATTCCCCAAGGAATTAAGGGATATCGCTAGATCAGCTGCCCTTGTCCTTATGGGTGATTTTAACTTCCCAGATAATACCATACAGCAGACACAAACAGGTCCAGGAAATTCCTGAAGCACGTCGAAGATAACGTCTTGGTGTAGGTACTAAGGGAGTCAACTAGGAAAGGTGTCCTCCTAGATTTGTTGTTTGTAAACAGAGAAGAACTCATGGGAGAAGTGGTGATTGATGGCTGTCTTGGTCACAGTGACCACAAAGTAGTTGAGTTCCAAATTGCTGCAAATAGGAGAAAAACTGCCAGCAAAACTTTGACCCTGGATATGGGAAGAGCAGAATTCAGGCTGCTGAAGGAGCTAGTTAGTAAGGTCCCCGGGGAATCTGCTTTTGAAGGCATTGGGGTCCATGAATGCTGGTCACTTTTTAAGAGCCATCTCTTCAGAGCGCAGGAGCAGGTAATTCCAAAGTGTTGGAAGTCAAACAAGCGGGGCAGAAAAGGAAAGTGTATGGACATTGGAAGCAAGGACAAGCGACACAGGAGGACTACAGAGATGCTGTTCACCACTGCAGGGAGAAAATTCGCTCAGCCAAAGCTTTATTAGAGTTCAAGCTGGCCAGCACTGTGAAGGACAACAAAAAGGGCTTTTTAAAATATGTTAATAGCAAAAGGAGAATCAGACATAACATTGGTCCATTGCTTGATGGGGTCAGTCACCTCACAAATAGGGATGTGGACAAAGCGTAGATGTTTAATGCCGCCTTTGCCTCTGTCTTCAGCATCAGTGATGGGCCCTGGGACCCCCAGAGCCCTGCGTTGGAAGACCATGGCTGAGGGGATGATAAATTCTCAGCTGACTGAAATTGTTTGAGACTTGCTGCTCCAAGTAGATGCACATAAGTCTATGGGGCAAGATGAGATTTATCCCAGGGTACTTAAAGAGCTGGCTGATGTTATTGCAGGACCTCTCTCCATTATTTTTCAATGGTCTTGGGAGTCTGGAAAGATCTCAGTCAACTGGAAGCTGGCAAATGTCCCAATTTTCAAGACAGGTAAGAAGAAAGACCCTGGAAATTACAGGCCTGTCAGTCTCACTTCAGTGCCTGGTAAAATTAGGGACAAAGTTATTTTGGGAGTTATTGAAAAACACTCGAGAGACAATGCAATCATTAGTCATAACACAGGTTCACAAGGGGAAAGTCCTGTTTAACTAAGTTAATTTCCTTCTATGACAAGATCACCCATCCAGTTGACCAAGGGATGGAGTAATCCTGGTTATGCATACAAATTGGGTGACAAGAGGTTGGAGAGCAGCCTCACAGAAAAAGATCTGGGGATTTAGGTTGATGGCAAGTTGAACATGAGTCAACAGTGTGCCCTGGAAGCCAAAAGGGCCAACCATGTCCTGGGGTGCATCAAGCACAGCACAGCTAGCTAGTCAAGGGAGGTGATTGTCCACTCTACACTGCAGTGGTGCATCCCCACCTCGAGTATTGTGTGCAGTTTGGGGCACCTCAATATAAGAATGACACCAAACTATTAGAGTATGTCCAGAGGAGGGCAACCAAGATGGTGAAAGGTCTCAAGGGCCAGGCTTACAAGGAGCAGCTGAGGTCACTTGGTTTGTTCAGCTTACAGAAGAGAAAGCTGAGGGGTGACCTTATCGCAGTCTACAACTTTCCTCTAGAGGGGCAGCAGTGGGGGAGGTGCTGATCTCCTCTCTCTGGTGATCAGCAATAGGGCACGAGGAAATGGTATGAATCTGTGTCAGGGGGAGTTCAGACTGGACATTAAGAAAAGGTTCTTCACTGAGAGGGTGGTCATTCATTGGAACAGGCTCCCCAGGGAAGTGGTTACAGCACCAAGCCTGTCAGAGTTCAAGGAGCATCTGGACGACGCTCTTAGTCATATGGTTTAGTTTTAGGTAGTCCTGCAAGGAGCAGGGAGTTGGACATGATGATCCTTATGGGTCCTTTCCAACTTGAGATATTCTGTGATTTGGTGATTCACATCTCACTTTGTGAGTGGACAGTGATTTACAGAAATAGGGATTAGACATGTTTTGTTTCTAGGAATTTTTTTTTCAGGATTGTTTTCCTTCTTTCTGCTTTGACAGTAAAGACCTCATAGTGTAGAATGCTGTTACTGGGGGAGTGCTGGAGAGCAGCAGAAGGGAAATGTGTATATTTTAACTGAAAAACAAACTGACAACTAAATGTGCTTGTGACCCTGAAAAAAACATGGACCAAAATTTCCTGGTTGCATATTTGCTCACTTCCTCATTCTCAGCGATAAGAAGTCCTAATTGTCTCTTTGATTACATCTATTTTGTGTTACTTCTGAATTAACATCTAGGCACATTCAAATTTTTAGTTTTCATTTGAGCGTTTCACACTCTATTTGAGAGAAAGAGATATCAGTGCAACAGTGTCTTGATGCAAATGTTTGCCTCACTTTGGACATTGTTCTGTATTTTTCTAATGCCTTTTTCTATTTAAATAGGAAGAAGATGAAGTTCCTGATGATGAGACTCTGAATCAGATGATTGCTCGGCGTGAAGAGGAGTTTGATCTCTTCATGGTAAGGACATTATGGTGATAAGTAGTATATCTTCTCTAGCCTTTTAAACATTTTTTTGTTAAAGGTGTTATCTTTCTGTGATTCAAATGTTGGATTATCATTGTGAGAAGGAAAGGCTTCATTTACTCACATTGTTCATTTGGGAAAAGGAAAGAATCTAAACAGCGAACAGCATCCTCACATGACAAACAAAATGCAGAAACCCATGCTGAGTGGTACAGTGAAATACTGTCCATCCAAAAGAGGATTTGTAGGCGATTTGATGGATTTAGTGCAAAATTTATGCTAATCCTACAGCATTTTTTTTAATGACTCCTCACTTCTTGTACTCACATGTTATAGTATTAGCTAGGGTAAGTACTGGTATTTAACAAAATAGTAAGATAGGAGATTGATGGTGCTGTTTTCCTTTAGGAGTTAGTTGGATTTGCTGAGAATTATGTCAAGGGCTCAGATAGCTGTGTCTCTCCTAATAAAAATTTTGAACAGTTCTCAAAGCACATCTAGATGACAGTAGTTGAAATACCAGCAATCTATCTGTATTAGTACTTCCCTTGTTCTTAGCATTGATGAAATAATTACTAAAACATCAGTGTAGGTAACTGGCCTTTTGGCAAGTATTCAATGTGGGGATTGCTGGAGGACCTATCAAAATCAATCCCTTATATTGATACAGCCACAGCAGGAAATTCTACTTCCAAGTTTTTTAAGTGTATGGATATGAGAGTTTTTATAGGTGACACACTTGCACCATTTTCAGCAACAAAGTCACATAATGATGGAATGATTTCCAAAAAGTCATTTTTGAAATACTCTCTCTGTAGCATGAGTTTCTTTCGAAAAGCAATTACTTTCTCATGCCTTGTTAAAACATTATCTTCAACTTGAAGAGACACGTGTTTATTTTTTGAAAATATCTGCTAGGTAGCATACTACTGGCAGACACTTGTCATCACAGAAAAGGTCAACAAATTTGGAACACTTGTCTTTTTGTGAAAGAAAAATGACTTCAGGAGGGCCAACTTCGGCCTTTTCAAGCAATTGCTAGGGGAAATCCCATGGGAAAGGGTACTTGAAAGTAAAGGGGCCCAAGATAGCTGGTTAACATTCAGGGACTGCTTCTTCCAAGCTCAAGATCAGAGCATCCCGATATATAGGAAGTCAGGGAAGGGAGCCAGGAGACCTGCTTGGTTAAACAGAGAACTGCTGGGCAAACTCAAATGGAAGAGGAGAGTTTACAGATCATGGAAGGAGGGGCTGGCCACTTGGGAAGAATATAAGGCTGTTGTCAGAGGATGTAGGGAGGCAACTAGGAAAGCCAAGGCCTTCTTAGAATTAGACCTTGCCAGAGGGGTCAAGGACAACAGGAAGAGCTTCTTCAAATACATGGCAGATAAAACTAACACTAGAGGCAATGTAGGCCCACTGATGAATGAGGTGGGTGCCCTGGTGACAGAAGATATAGAGAAGGCAGAGTTACTGAATGCTTTCTTTGTCTCTGTCTACTCTGCCGGAAGCTGTCCTGAGGAGCTCCGGACCCCTGAGGCCCCAGAGGGAGTCAGGACAATAGAGGAGTTTGCCTTGGTTGATGAGGACTGGGTTAGGGACCAATTAAGCAATCTGGACATCCATAAATCTATGGGTCCAGATGGGATGCACCCACGGGTGTTGAAGGAGCTGGCTGAAGTCATTGCTAGACCACTCTCCATCATCTTTGCTAAGTCGTGGGGAACGGGAGAGGTGCCTGAGGACTGGAGGAAGGCAAATGTCACTCCAGTCTTCAAAAAGGGCAAGAAGGAGGACCCGGGTAACTACAGACCGGTCAGCCTCACCTCCATCCCTGGGAAGGTGATGGAACGACTTGTCCTTGGTGCCATCTCAAGGCATATCAAGGATAAGAGGGTCATTAGGGGCAGTCAGCACGGCTTCACCAAGGGAAAGTCATGCTTGACCAACCTTCTAGGCTTTTATGAAAACGCAACCAGGTGGCTAGATGATGGTAGAGCAGTGGATGTGGTCTATCTTGATTTCAGTAAGGCATTTGACACGGTCTCCCACAGCATCCTCGCTGATAAATTGAGTGTGGATTAGATGATCAGGTAGTGAGATGGACTGTGAACTGGCTGGTGGGAAGAAGTCAGAGAGTGGTGGTCAATGGGGCAGAGTCTAGTTGGAGACCTGTGTCTAGTGGAGTCCCTCAGGGGTCGGTACTGGGTCCAGTACTGTTCAACATATTCATCAACGACCTGGATGAGGGAACAGAGGGCACTGGCAGCAAGTTTGCTGATGACACAAAGCTGGGAGGAGTGGCTGACACACCAGCAGGCTGTGCTGCCATCCAGAGGGACCTGGACAGGCTGGAGAGCTGGGCAGGGAAAAACTTAATGAAATATAATACGGGCAGGTGTAGGGTGTTGCATCTGGGCAGGAACAACCCCAGGTTCCAGTATAGGTTGGGAGATGATCTACTAGAATGCAGTGTAAGGGAAAGGGACCTGGGAGTCCTGGTGGACAGCAGGATGACCATGATCCAGCACTGTGCCCTTGTGGCCAGGAAGGCCAATGGCATCCTGGGATGTATTAGAAGGGGTGTGGTTAGTAGGTCAAGAGAGGTTCTCATAGGAGGTTCTACTTAAACTTGAGAAGAAACTTCTTTACTGTGAGGGTGACAGAGCACTGGCACAGGCTGCCCAGGGAGGTTGTGGAGTCTCCTCTGGAGACATTCAAGACCTACCTGGACACTGGAACAGGTTGCCCAGAGAAGTTGTGGATGCCCCCTCCCTGGAAGTGTTCAAGCCCAGGTTTGATGAGGCTTTGAGCAACCTGGTCTAGTGGAAAGGTGTCCCTGCTCATGGCAGGGGGGTTGGAGCTAGATGATCTTTAAGGTCCCTTCCGGCCCAAACCATTTTATGATTCTATGATTCTATGGACGCCTTCCTGTGTGAACTCATGTAGGTGTTCCTGCTCCGGCAGGGGGATTGGACTGGATGATCTTTCAAGGTCCCTTCCAATCCCTGACATTCTGTGATTCTGTGATTCTGTGAAGTTTGACAACTCTTTTAAACACTTTGCTATGAGATAACCAGCAAACCTCTGTGTAGAACAAAAGATTTCCATGGTCACTCCTCATCTTTTTACTACGTTTTGTAAAGATTCTACTATTTACAGGTCTTGTTTTTGTAAACTTAACCACATTGATGGCATCGTGTAGCACTTTGTGCACTTCTGGCTCCATCATCTTTGCTGCAATAGCTTGCCTATAAATAATGCAGTGAATGAGTGCCACATGTGGTGCAATTTCAACATTGCTTAATAGTGTGCTTCAATAAGTGTTACATTTCCTGTTAAAACTGATAAATAAAAAGGAAAACCTGAAAGCAATTTTTAGTGCTATTTTTGTCCTAAATAAAGTTTCTCAGTCTAAAAACTACCATTAAAGTCAAATTCTAGACCTCCCACCAAAATGGCAGCTGATGCTCTGGTTGTGCTAATTTATTTTTTCTTCTTGAAGCCAAAATGGCAATACAACATGTAGTGGGTTGACTCCAGCTCCTCATGGGTCGAGATAAAGATTGTTTAATAAGCAAAGGAAAGAGGAAAAAGAAATAAAAGAAAAAAACTAAACCAAACAAGTGATGCAATGACTATCTCACCACCCCTACCTCCCCTCTGTTTTTATTGTTGAGCATGACATTATATGGCATGGAATATACTTTTGGTTAATTTGGGCCAGCTGTCCTGGTTGTGTTCCCTCCCAATTTCTTGTCCACCCCCAGCCTACCCACTGGGAGGGGCAGAGTGAGAAACAGATAAATCCTTGACACTGTGTAAGAACTGTTCAGCAATAGTTAAGCTATTGGTGTGTTATCAACACTGTTTTTGTCACAAATCCAAAATATAGCACTATATGGGCCCCTGTGAAGAAAATTAACTCCATCCCATCCAGACTCGGTTCAATCTCCACCCCTTAATCCATTTACCTCATGCTCAGGTCTTACACTGTCCAATACATCATCATTAACTACCTCTCCCCTTCCCATCCTTTGACCTATACATAGATAGCATTCCCTTAGTCTGTGGACCACCCCCATAAAATGTAAATAAAATTTTCATAAAATTTTTATTTAGCCCATGAGTTGAGCTTCATCTGTTATGGTGGTCACTCAGGACAGGAGAGGCAGTGTGTTGTGTTGAGTTATTGGACACCAAAACCAACTAAGGTTGGGTCACTGTTGCACTTGCACAGCTTCTTGCAAGGCTTGGGTTGGTTTGGGTGATTCCTGCTTTAGTGCTTCCTATAATCAACTCAAACCATGGGTTATTTTCCCCCAAGGTTAAATCTCCTTGAGGTACATACCAGATTTCTCCATCCTCCTGCATTACCCACCAAGTACACCTGGATCCTTGAACAAAAGCAATCTCATGAACAGATTTGCCTTTTCCTGATAGAGGAGCAACCCACGCTATCTTTCCCAGCCAATTCCCTATGCACACTACGGGGACCTTATCTGCTTCTACAGCACATAGGGGTTTTGTTTGGGCAGGGCTGGATCACTCATCTGATCCTCTGATGTTAACCAACCAAGTGATTTCTGCTAAATTTGCATCCCCAGTGCTTGTACATCCCAGTGCCCATCGCTATCGGCATAGTCTTTAACAGTCCATTGTATCATTCAATCTTTCTGCAGGCTGGTGCATGATAGGAAATGCAGTACACCTGACTAGTGCCATGTTTCTTGGCCTAGGTGCTTATGTAGTGATTTTGGAAATAAGACCCATTGCCTGAGACATTTCTTTCCGGGGTGCCATGTCACCACAGAACTTGCTTTTCAAGGCCCAGGATGGTGTTTCAGATGGTGGCGTGCATTACAAGGTCAGTTTCCAACCATCCAGTGGTCACTTCCACCATTGTAAGTACATGACACTTGCCTCAGCGGGTCTGTGTCGATGTCTTGCCACAGTGCAGCAGCCCAGATGGGTTTACCTCTGCAGTTGGTCCATTTCTGTTGCTGTAGCCACCCCTACAGGGCATTTGCCACCATCCATGAATCAGTACAAAGAACTGTCCACTTTTCTCATTCAGCAATCTCTAGGGCAAGCTGGATGGCTTTCACTTTGGCAAACTGACTCAACTTGCCTTCTCCTGTGACAGTTTCTGCAACTTGTTGGGTGGGACTCCACACAGCAGCTTTCCAGTTCTGATGGTTTCCTGCAATACGACAGGACCCATCAATAAAAAGAGCATATAACTTCTAATTTTCTGGTAATTTATTATACAGTGGGGCCTCTTTGGTGTGAGTCATCTCCATGGGCAATGCTCCAAAATCTTTGTATTCTGGACAGTCCGTTATCTCTTCCAGGATTCCTGGGCAACTGGGGTTCCCCATTCAGTCCCACTGCATGATCAATGCAATCCACGTAGCATCAGGTACATGATGGGTAGAAGGGGCCCTTCCTTTGAACAACCAGTATGCACAGGTAATTGTGGTGTCAAGAGGAGTTGTGCTTCTGTACCACCTGTTTCTGAAGCAACTCAAACCCCTTCATACGTTGTTAATATCTCTTTTTCAGTTGGGGTGGAGCAAGCCTTGGATCCTCCATATCCCCACCTCCAAAACCCTATAGTTTGACCTCTAGTCTCTTTTCCAGGTGCTTTCTGACAGAAGCTCCAGATGAGGCCATGCTCCCTGGTTGCATTGTAGTACATATTTTTCACATCTGGTCCTGTCTGGACTGGCCCAAGGGCTACCTCACAAATTATCTCCTGTTGGATCTGTAGGAAGACGTGCAGATGCTCAGGGCTCCACTCAAAGAAGTTCTTCTTTTGAGTCACTCAATAAAGAGAATGCACAAGCTGACTGTAACCCAGAATATGTGTTCTCCATAACCCCATAGCATGTAGAAAAGCATGCGTTGATTTTTTGTTAGCTGGTAGGGACATGTCTGTTATCTTATTGATCACATCTATTGGGATGCGATGATGTTCATCTTGCCATTTTATTCCCAAAAATAGATCTCTCATGCAGGTTCTTTGACCATGCTTTGTTTTATGGCAAAACTAGCTTTAAGAAGGATCTGGATTATTGTTTTCCCTTTCTCAAACACTACTTCTTCTCTGTTGCCCCACACAATGATGTCATCGATGTATCACAGATGTTCAGGGGCTTCGCCCTGTTCCAGTGCAGTCTGGATCAGTCCATGGCAAGTGATAGGACTGTCCTTCTACCCCTGGGGCAGTCAATTCCAGGTGTATCACACTGGCAATTTCTGTTGTTGCATACCACTTGTCAGCCTTCTACTCCAGGTTGTATTGGAGCTCTAGCATGTCTGGTATGGCAGCACTCAGCAGTGATGTGACTTCATTCAGGCCATGATAGTCTACTATTAGCCTCCACTCTCCATCAGACTTTTGCACTGGCCATATGGGACTATTAAAGAGTGAGTGAGTCTTGCTGATCACTCTTTGGCTCTCCAATTGATGAAATAGCTCATGGATGGGAACCAGGGAGTCTCGGTTGGTGCGATATTGTTGCCAGTTCACTGTCATGGTAGCAACCGGCACCTGCTGTTCTTTAACCTGCAGCAACCCCACAACAGAAGGATCCTCTGAGAAGCTAGGCAAGGTAGACAGCTGTTTCATCTTCTGTGTATCCACAACAACTACAGCCTACTGGAACCCTTTTGGGTCTTTGAAGTACCCTCTTCTGAGATAGTCCATGCCAAGGATACACAGGGCCTCTGGGCAAGTCACAATAGGATGCTTCTGCTACTTGTCCCCTGTTGGGCTCGCCTTGGTCTCCAACACAGGCAACAGTTCTATCATTCCATAGAGATGTGTTCTGCCCATTTGTATCCTTATAGTATTAGGTTACACTGTGCATCAGTGTCCACCAAAGCCTCATACTCCCGTGAGTCCGATGAGCCAAGCCATTGAATCCATACAGACCAGCAAACCCAGCTGTCCCTTTCCTCTGCCTGGCTGGAGGCAGGGCCTCCCTATTCCTTGTCAGATCATTCATTACCTGACTCCTGTAATTGCAAACCAGAAGTCCCTACATCATGGTAGCAGGAGTGATGTTCGAAGTCACACAGACATATGTTCATTGACTCAGTATCAGAAGGAAGAGAGGCATCCTCAGACCTTCTAGTGCATCTGGGGACTTGCTTGACAGCAACTGGAGCAGTAATCTTCCTGGATTGAGCCTTTTTAGCTGCTTTTTTTCCCCACAATTCTAGGTCCAAGATAGGTGTACCTTCCCAATTCCTCATGCCGTCTCCATAGTCTCACAGACTGAACCACAGGGTGGCACTTGGCATGCACCCACAGGTCCCTTTCTTTTGAGTAGAGAAAGACTGACACCATATGGCACTTTTGAGAGCTGAGACAATGGCCTGTAGGAGCAAGGAAGAAGAGATACTCTCCAAATTCTCATTGAGTTGCTGGAACTGATGAGACGGCCTTTCCACAGATGAGATGCAGGCCTGTCATAGAATCATAGAATCATAGACTGGTTTGGGTTGGAAGGGACCTTAAAGATCATCTAGTTCCAAACTCCCTGCCATGAGCAGGGACACCTTCCACTAGACCAGGTTGCTCAAAGCCTCATCCAACCTGGCCTTGAACACTTCCAGGGAGGGGGCATCCACAACTTCCCTGGGCAACCCGTTCCAGTGTCTCACCACCCTCACAGTGAAGAATTTCTTCCTAATATCTCATCTAAACCTACCCTCTTCCAGTTTAAAGCCATCACCCCTTGTTCTATCACTACCTGCACTTGTAAAAAGTCCCTCCCCAGCCTTCCTGTAGGTCCCTTTCAGGTACTGGAAGGCCCCTATAAGATCTCCCTGGAGCCTTCTCTTTTCCAGGCTGAAAAGCCCCAACTCTCTCAGCCTGTCCTCATAGGAGATGTGCTCCAGCCCTCTGATCATCCTCGTGGCCCTCCTCTGGACTCACTCCAGTAGGTCTATATCCTTCTTTTGTTGTGCGCTCCAGAACTGGACACAGTACTCCAGGTGGGGTCTCACAGGAGCAGAGCAGAGGGGTAGAATCATCTTCCTCGACCTGCTGGCCACACTTCTCTTGATGCAGCCCAGGATACGGTTGGCCTTCTGGACTGCGAGTGCAATTGCTGGCTCATGTTGAGCTTCTCATCCACCAGTACCCCCAAGTTCTTCTCTGCAGGGCTGCTCATGATCCATTCTCCACCCAGTTTGTATTTGTGCTTGGGATTGCCCCGATCCAGGTGCAAGACTTGGCCTTGTTGAACTTCATGAGATTTGCATGGACCCACCTCTCAAGTCTGTCAAGGTCCCTCTCAATGGCATCCTTTCCTGCCAGCATGTTGACCAAACAACACAACTTGGTGTCAACGGCAATCTTGCTGAGGGTGCACTCAATCCCAATGTCCATGTTGCTGATAAAGACATTACACAGTGCTGGTCCCAATACCTATCCCTGAGAAACACCATTCATCACTGGTCTCCACTTCGACATCGAGCTGTTGACCGCAACTGTTTGAGTGTGACGGATAGTGGCTTGGCAACTTCATTTGTCAGTTCTCTCAGGACCTGCAGATGCACCTCATCAGGACCCATGGACTTGTGCATGTTCAGGTTCCTCAGATGGTCTCGAACCTGAGCTTCTCCTACAGTGGGCTGCTCTTCATTCTCCCAGTCTCTGCCTTTGCCTTCTGCAACTTGGGGGGTGTGGCTCGAGTACTTGTTGGTGAAGGCTGAGCCCCTCTTCCCTCCAGGGCTTTATCCCATGGAACTCTACCCAGCAGGTCCCTGAAGAGGTCAAAGTCTGCTCTCCTAAAGTCTGGGGCAGTGATCCTGCTGCACGCCCTCCTCACTGCCCTAAGGGTCTTGAACTCCACCATTTCATGGTCACTGCATCCAAGGCTGTCCTTGAGCTTCACATTCCCCACTAGCCCCTCCTTGTTGGTGAGAACAAGGTCCAGCATAGCGCCTCTCCTCATCTGCTCCTGGATCACTTGGAAGAGAAAGTTGTCATCAGTGCATTCCAGGAACCTCCTGGATTGCTTAAGCTCTGCTGTGTTGTCCTTCCAACAGATATCAAGGTGGTTGAAGTCCCCAATGAGGATCAGGGCTTGTGAATGTGAGGCTGCTCCTATCTGACTATAGAGGGCCTCATCTGCTCAGTCTTCCTGGTCAGGTAGCCTGTAGCAGACCCCCCCTTTAATGTCACCTGTCTCTGTCCTCCCTCTAATCCTAACCCATAAGCTCTGTCAGCTCCTCATCCATCCCCAGGTGGAGCTCCATACACTCCAGCTGGTTGTTGACATAGAGGGCAACACCCCCTCCTCATCTCCCCTGCCTGTCCTTCCTGAAGAGCCTGTGTCCTTCCATTCCAACACTCCAGTCATGGGAGCCATCCCACCATGTCTCCCTGATGCCAATTGGGTAATAACCCCGCAGGCGTGCACACGTCTCTAGTTCATTTCCCATGCTGCATGCATTTGTATAGATGCATTTAAGTTGGGCCCCCGATGAAGCTAACCTACTGACTTGAGCAGCTGAAATGCAATTGTGCTGCTCCTCTGGTGCTCTCCTGCTTACCTGTGATCCTTCTCCAGGCTCTGGGCCTCTGTTGCTGGCACTAACACCAAACTGTCATGTAGACGGGGAGGGGAAAGAGAGATTTTCTTCCAATTGTCGGAGCTGGCAGGCCAGCCTATCCACAATTGGTGCCTCAATGTCTGCCCAGTCCATTATCACCAGAGCATTGTCATAGGAGATTGGTGTGTTCTGTACAAACTTCTGCCACCTACCATGTGCACTAGACATCATTTGGATCTTTGGAGGCCTGGTTGTTGTTCAGGTCACTGTAGGCCACCACCACTGCTCATTCCCTCAAATATTGGATACCTTCCTCTGCAGTACTTTACTTGCCTTGGTAGTTTACAAGATCTTCCTTGAGGGGGATACCTTGTCTTCATGTTTGGTAGGAGCTGCCTCCAGAACCTGCAGATGATTGTCCCTCTTCCAATCCCTTTGTTGATTCCATGGTCCCTAGCAAGGAACCCAGCTGCTAGTCTTCCTTAGTGTCTATTTCCAGACCATTGGCCCCACTGTCCCATCATCAGAGCAACCAGGTAGCAATTCACTCACCTTGCTGTCCTCTGTAATCTTTCCATATATCTTGCATCTCACTCAGGGATAGGGATCAGGTAGTTTCTGCCTCTTTTATGATTTCTGTCTCTTCCCTCTCTGCTTCTTGTGGGTGTCCTGCTGCAGAACAGGTTGCCTCTTCTGATTCTTCCTTCTGCTCCCTCTTAGGAGGACCTTCATCCTCTCTTACTACCTGGGTCAACCTCTGCTTCTATTGTTTCTTCTTGACCACAGAAGCAACTATGAAAGTTGAGGGTTGGGTTTAGCCACAGTGTCTGTTCATGTGACCTCAGAGTAAGCAATCCTCTCAGTGTCCATTTGTGTGTCCTCAGAGCAAGAGACTCTCTTGCTCCATTGAAGGTACTGGACAGTGGGTTGATAGGCATGGACCAGACCTCAACACAATATTAGAATTCACTGTGTTTAACTGGGGCAGGCAAGGCTCCCCTCTTTCAAATGCTGTACCAATTCAACAGCATTGCATACTTGTACAAGTGTAAAATCCCAGGCTAACAGAGGTGATAATGGCCTAGGCACCTGCCCAAATCCTCCTGTGCACCCTGACACCCAGAGATCGACAGCCTCAGGACATGTTCCTGTGTGACATTCCCAATTAGTTGTTTAACCTTATGAATATTAATAAGAATGAATATCGGGTTCATGACACACACCAGTACAAACAGTCTGATTGCATAAGGATATTCAAGAAACTGAGAGGGCATTATAGGAAGGCTGGAAAGACCTATCCTGGAGAAGAGGAAGGAGTAGGTGCCGTTCTCATGATGGCCCCGCTTCCTCCTCATCCTTTGTTATGCGAACAGATTTCTTTGTGTATTTCCTCTTTTGTACAGGGGCAACTGATACTGGCACAGGTTTGTTGTCTGATTTATCTGTGCTGCTTTTCACTGAGGTTTGAGTAACCTTAGCAGGTGCTGAGGTTGGAGTAGTTGTAGTGGTGCCTGTTGCAGGGGTTGAAATGGTCGCAGTGCTGGTTGTGGGGGTTGACGTGTTTGCAGTGCTGGTCATGGGGGTTGAAATGGTCGCAGAAACTTGAGTGGCAGCACAACACTGACATCTGCACCGGACACCCATAGCAGATCTAAACAACCCATGATTTTATCATACCAATAACCAGCACCCCACAGCACAACAAAAGCCTTAGTCAGCAAAACAGCATCCCTCATTCCAATCCAACACCTAGTGGTGATGAACCACGTATAAACACTGGCAAACAGCATATACGGCAAGTGAGGTGAGACAGACCACAGCTCTAAAAACACCTTTGAGAGCTCAGAAAACAGCGTTCCCATCAGCCCCAACCAAGTCAGAGGCCACATAATTAATGCTTATCAGAGTTTTGTTTTAACACAGTCTGGTCAAATCTGTCTTTATCTCAACCCTTGCCCCACGTTGGGCGCCAAAAAAGGACTGTGGTGGTTTGGGTGGATTCACCCTTTTTCCTTGCAGCCAAACACAGCCTGCTCTATCACCCTCCCCCTCCCTCGCCCAGGGAGTAGGGGAGCGAATTGGAAAGAAAAGGGCAAGGAGACTCACGGGTTGAGATAAAAACTATTTACTAATTAAAATGAAATTATAATGATAACAACAGTGATAACAGAATTATACAAATGAGTGATACACAGTGCTCACCGCCCGCTGACTGATGCCCGGCCTGTGCCAGCTAACGATCCCGTAGGAGCGACAGTCCCAAAACCGAAACCCCGGAAGAGTGAGCCTGAGCGATCCCCCAGAGAGGTACCCCCGGAAGAGAAGTGCCCTGTCTTCCGGTCAGCCCTGGTTAATATACTGACATGGCGTGATATGATCTGGAATATTTCATTGGCACATCCAAATGCCAGTTCTGGGCTTTGCTATTCACTGCGCTTCTCCCTCCCAGTCCTGATGCAGCTGTGAAGCAGCCAAACACGGTGGCCTTGAGTCCCAGCAGCAACTCACAACACCAGCACTGTTATCAACGTTCTTCTCATAATAAGTCTGAACTGAAACACTAACTAAAATGCTAAAAAGAAAATTAACTCTAACTTAGGAAAACCAGGACAGCATCTATGAAGAAAATTAACTCCATCCCAGCCAGACCCAGTACATGGCATTTGAGTTAAGGACTGTGGTGGGTTGACCTTGGCTGGCCACCAGGTGCAAACTACATTTGAGGACATGATAGTAGAAATAGGGACCCAAAATGCATCTGAAGACACCAAACAGCAACAGTTACAGTAATTGCCCCAGTAGTGAAAAAGAAACAATGGACAAGGAGATCAATGGGTCCATATAATTGATTAGTGAGGGAGGATTGTGACAGTTTCACTGGGCTAGCCCTTGGCTAGCAGCAAACACAGTCGTTCACCCACGACAAGGAGGAAGAAGAGGAAAGATTTGATCAAGAAGCTGGCCCTTTGAGGAGGAACTTGGAGGAAGCAGTGAGAGAACTAAAACAAGAAGCAGAAACTACCCGGTCCCTGACCTCATCAGAGCTTCGAGACATGCGGAAAGATTGCAGCCGCCAGCCAGGTGAGCGGATTGCTGCCTGGCTGCTCCGATGCTGGGATAATGGGGCTGACGGTCAGCAACTGGAAGGAAGGGAAGCCCAGCAGCTGGGATCCCTGGCTAGAAACCATGGGATTGAGAGAGGAATTGGAAGAGAGGCGGCAATTTGCAGTCTCTGGAGACGGGTCCTCTCCAGTGTGAAGGACAGATACCCATTCAAGGAAGATCTTATGAACTCCCCAAGAAAGTGGACTACGGCAGATAAAGGCATCCAGTATCTGAGAGAATTAGCAGTGCTGGAAGTCATCTACAGTGATCCTGAAAATGATGAGGCCTCCAAAGATCCAGAAGATTTCTTGTGCACACAGACCATGTGGAGGAAGGTGATCCAAAGTGCCCCAGTGTCATATGCTAACAACTTGGCAGCAATGTATTCCCTGGATATGGATACACCAATTGGGGAGAGAATGTCTTCTTGGCTCCAAAATTTCTAAGAAAATGTCTGTCTCTCCTCATCCCTACTGGCCAGTGCCTTGGCTGTCAGGGGCACCCCAAGAAGTCAGTCGCCTCCTGTCCCCATCAGAGGGAAAGGGAGCCCCTGATGCATGCCATGTAGTGCACTCTGGTTCTTCCTGTGTGACCAGGGGGAGGACATGAGGAAGTGGGATGGTGAACCCACCTTTAAGCTGGAGGCCCGTGTACATGAAATGAGGGGGAAGACAGCCCAAGAAGGCTGTCAGCTTAGTTGCTGTAGAGACACAAGGTGAGGGGACTTCTGGTCTGGCACTGAAAGGGTCAGATATTGAATAACAGGAACAGAGGGTCCCCGTCTTTGGCAAGGAGGAGGAAAGGGATGACCGGGTATACAGGACCACGTGGATTTGATGGCCTGGTGCATCAGATCCACAAAAGTACAAAGCTTTGGTAGACAGTGGTGCACAGTGTATGCTGGTGTCATCAGGGTATAGGGGCACAGCACCCATCTGGATCTCCAGAGTGACAGGGAGATGCCAAGAATTGTCTGTGTTGGAGGCTGAGGTGAGCTTAACAGGGGACAAATGGGAAAAGCACCCCATTGTGATTGGCCCAGAAGCCCCTTGTATCCTTGGCATAGGCTACCTCAGGAGAGGGTACTTCAAGGACCCAAAGGGGTACCGATGGGCTTTTGGTGTAGCCACCATGAACACAGAGAAGATTAAACAGCTGTATACGTTGTCTGGCTTCTCAGAAGATCCCTCCGTTGTGAGGTTGCTGTGAATCAGAGAACAGAAGGTGTTGATTGCTAAAAGGACAGTATACCACCGGCAATATTGCACAAACTGAGACTCCTTGGCTCCCATCCATGAGCTGATTCGTCAACTGGAGAGCCAAGGAGTGATCAGCAAGACTCATTCACCTTTTAATAGCCCCATATGGCCAGTGCAAAAGTCTGACGGAGTGTGGAGGTTAACAGTAGACTATTGCGGCCTGAACAAAGTGACACCACCACTGAGCGCTGCTGTACCAGACATGTTAGAGCTCCAAAATGAACTGGAGTCCAAGGCAGCCAAGTGCTATGCTGCAATTACCATTGCCAATGCATTTTTCTCCATTCCTTTGGCAGCAGAATGGAGGCCACAGTTTGCTTTCAGCTGGAGGGGTGTCCAGTACACCTGGAATCGACTGCCCCAGGGGTGGAAGCACAGCCCCACCATTTGCCATGGACTGATCCAAGCTGCACTAGAAAAGGGTGATGCCCCTGAACACCTACAATACATTGATGACATCATCGTATGGGGCAACAAGGCAGAAGAAGTGTTGAGAAGGGAAAAAGAGTAATTCAGATTCTTCTGAGAGCTGCTTTTGCCATTAAGAAAAGCAAGGTCAAGGGACCTGCACAAGAGATCCAGTTCTTGGGAATCAAATGGCAGGATGGACGCCGTCATGTGCCTATGGATGTGGTTAACAAGATAGCAGCTCTGTCTCCACCACCTAACAAGAAGGAAACACAAGCTTTCCTAGGCCTTGTGGGATTCTGGAGAATGCATGTTCCAGGTTACAGTCAGCTTGTGAGACCTCTCTATCAAGTAACTCGAAAGAAGAACTGTTTTGAGTGGGGCCTTGAGCAACAACAAGCCTTTGAGCGTATCAAACAGGAAATAGCTCGTGCAGTGGCTCTTGGACCTATCTGAACAGGACCAGCTGTGCAAAATGGACTCTACACTGCAGCTGGAGACCATGGTCTCACCTGGAGCCTCTGGCAGAAAACATCAGGAGAAACCCGAGGTCGACCATTAGGGTTTTGGAGCAGGGGGTATTGTGGATCAAAAGCCCACTACACTCCAACTGAAAAGGAGACACTAGCAGCATATGAGGGGTTCGCGCCGCTTCAGAAGTTGTTGGTACAGAAGCACATCTGCTCCTGGCACCGCGATTGCCTGTGCTACACTGGATGTTTAAAGGAAACATCCCTTCTACACATCATGCAACCAGTGCTACATGGAGTAAGAGGGTAGTGCTGAGCACAGAATGAGTTTGACTTGGGAAACCCAACCGTCCAGGAATCCTGGAAGAGATCATGGACTGGCCAGAAGGCAGAGAGTTTGGAGTACAGCCTGAGGAGGTGGTTCGTGCCCAAGAGACACCACCGTATAATGAGTTATCAGAAGACGAAAGACATTATGCTTTGTTTACTGATTGTCGGAGGCGACGGGAGAAAAGCACATTCTATAATGTTCAGCAAGTCTCTCTTTATTAGTCTTTTTAGCACACATTTATAACACAGTTAATGAAATTCTTACCTAATGCAAAAGCTTAGCTCCTAATTGGTTAGTGATTAAAAGCTACTCACACCCCTGTTTCTCACAGCACACTTTATCTTATAGGTACAGCTTCAAGGCCTCACTCCGCTCCCACTTCGTTCCCACCGATAAAAGCATTCCTTTCTTATTAACCATTTCTACTACATCCTGACTCTATTCTAAGAACACAGATACCCAGATATCCTGTTTTTTACCCATATTTTTGACTAACTAGATTTTCTCATGACCCCTTTTTTGTAACCAATTTTCAATAAAGCTGTCCACAACTGATGGATCCTGTCGTGTGGTAGGAAACCATCAGAAGTGGAAAGCTGCTGTATGGAGTCCCACACAACAAGTCATCAAGGCCACTGAAGGAGAAGGCGAGTCAAATCAGTTTGCAAAAGTGAAAGCCATCCAACTAGCCCTAAAGATTGCTGAACGAGAAAAGTGGCCAGTGCTCTCTCTACACTGACTCCTGGATGGTGGCTAATGCCCTGTGGGGGTGGCTGCAGCAGTGGAAGAAGACCAATTGGCAGCACAGGGGTAAACCCATCAGGGCTGCTGCATTGTGGCAGGACATTGCTGCTCGAGTAGAAAACATGACTGTAAAGGTACGTCACGTAGATACTCACATGCCCAAAAGCCGTGCCACAGAAGAACATCAAAACAATGAACATGTAAACAAGGCTGCAAAAATTGAAGTAGCTCCCGTGGACTTGGACTGGGAGCGTAAAGGTGAGCTATTTGTAGCTCGATGGGCCCATGAAACATCGGGACATCTAGGGAGAGATGCAACATATCGATGGGCTCGTGATCGAGGGGTGGACCTGACCATGGAAGCCATCACACAGGTCCCTCATGAATGTGAAACAAGTGCTGCAATCAAGCGAGCCACACGAGTAAAATCTCCCTGGAATAGAGGGCGGTGGCTGGGCTTTCGATATGGCGAGGCCTGGCAAATCGACTATATTGGACCACTGCCACGAACACGCCAAGGCAAGCGCTACATACTCACCATGGTGGAAGCAACTACTGGTTGGCTAGAAACATACCCTGTAAACCATGCCACTTGGGCCTATCCGAACAGGACCAGCTGTGCAAAATGTACTCTACACTGCAGCTGAGGAGCATGGTCTCACCTGGAGCCTCTGGCAGAAAACATCAGGAGAAACCCGAGGGCCTCTAGGGTTTTGGAGCTGGGGGTACCTAGGATCATCAAGAACACTGTGAATATAACTACTTTGTTAGTTTAAATAAAATAAGGTGGATCTCTTTTGTAAATGTATGTTTTGTTAAAACATGGAAAGATGAGACCAGAGGTTTCTCAGAGATAAAAGGGATTTTAATAGATTCTTTGAGAAAAAGCAAATGATTGTCTCTTTTTTTTCTCACCTTAATTGGGAGTGTCTTTAATTTCCCCTGTTATGCTTTTTTCATTCAAAAAAACAGCCACTAACATATCCTTAGTTCTTCAGTCTACTTTTCAAATGCAAGCATATTAATCAGTAAAAAAATAAATACAGTTTTTGAACATTATGTATTTCATTGAAGTTTATTACTAAATAATAGAAAAGTATTTTGATTTGAGCCTTGTTTGACTGCAGATCTTAATTTTTTGCCAGTTGGCAGGTTTGTCGATAAACTAAACCATGTGCATGCCCAGTTTGAATGAATACATCATTTAAAAGGGGGAATATGAAAGTCTGCTATGCAAATAGAAGTCTATACAGTCACTTCCCCATTTTGAAGTAATGAGATATGGAATATCATTGATGCTGAAATCTAGTTGGACCTGCATAGTCAGGTTGCATGTATTGCATTGTGTTTTTCATCTGGATTTAGAAATACGATCATCGGATAATTCAGGCTAAAAGGGAACTCAGGAAGTGTCTAGTCCTACCTTCTACTGAAATCAAGGTCAACTATGAAATCAGACCAGGTTGCTTAGAGTTTTTTCTAGAATGGAGACTGCACAACCTCTCTGGGCAATCTATTCCACTGGTGAAAATGTTTTTTCTCACATCCAATCTGAACCTCTCTTCTTCCAAATTATGCCTGTTGTCTCTCATATTCCAAACATGTACTGCTTCCTTGTACTTATTGGAAAGTTACTATTAGGTTTCCCAAAGTCTTTTTTTCTCCAGGCTGAACAAGCCCAGTTCCCTCAGCCTCTCTTCACAGGGCATGTGCTCCAGCCCTGTGACCATCTTAGTGGCCCTCTGCTGAACTGTCCCAAATTCATCAAAGTTTTTCTTTTTGGGGGGACCCAAATCTGGATACAGTATTCTAGATGTGGTCTAACAAGCCCTCAAGCATGTCAGCTTAACCCCTTCCCTCCAGTTTGGTGTCATCTGCAAACTTTATGAGCAAGCACTCTATCACTTCTTCCACATCATTTATAAAGATGCCAAATAGGAGAGATCACAGGACATACTCCTGTGGTACTACACTCATGACTGGTCTCCAGGTAGAGTATTGTTTTGCCCAATGTTTTTCCAGTTAATGGGGGTCGACAGAAAGGACACCAGCACCAAAAGAGTAAGCTTATTTCACTGATTGTCTTGAGGTAATACAAAAAAGAAACAACACAGTAAACAATCAGAATAAGCTAAGCATATTGCTGAGCAACAACACAAGGTTAGGCAATGCATCTAATCGTTACTGTATAAAGTTAGTGATAGCGATTAAGAAAGATACATCACCAATCGCCCTATTTACCATCATCCAGACATGCAGTTGCTGGGGTGCCCCAGAGCAGCAAGGTTTTGGAGAACCCCAGCAATTGGGAAGTCCAGCGTAGTGTGTCCACCCGCAGATGAGGCCACCAAAGAATCGCTGCATAGGGGTCCAGCTTTATAGTACTCAATTACCAAACTCATCAAGTCAGGATGTTTTCCTTTGTGCAGAAACATCTGGAACATCATTCTCCAAGTTGGGTTCCACCCAAAGTCTGTCCAGTCCTTGGGGAGGAATCCAAGGGAGTATTTCTGTCCTTGTGGTTCTAACCACAGATTTCTCAACTGATATCTGTCTGGTTTCACCATTTATTTCAGTCCTAACCAAAAACATCTGCTGATTGCACATATTGTTACATTTGCTGATGGCTGCTAAAAAGTTCCTGATTTGCTGTTGCACCATAAATGTTATAACAAATATGATCTTTACAGGATCTGTCTAGAGGTCAACAATTAGCTTGGGCCTGTTACCCAGGCCTTGGTATATCAAGTATGTCCCATTAACAACTACTCTCTGTGCCTGATAATCCAACCAGGTTTTTTTTACACATCTGGTTGTCCACCCATCCAGATTATAATATTCTTCACTTCAGTGAAATTCACTTTGTAATAATGAATTTGATTGAAGATCAATTTTCATGTGAGGATATTCCTTTTTATAGTGTCATTTTATAAGTATTGGGGTGGAGGAAGGAAATTGGTTTAAAGTTTCAAGCATAAGTAACTAGGTATTCCCATGGTTTATTTAATCAAGACCATTCAAATTGTTGTATCTTTTTACAACTGCCATTGCAGCGCATGGACATGGAACGTCGTAGGGAAGATGCCAGAAACCCCAAACGCAAGCCCCGCTTGATGGAGGAGGATGAATTGCCATCTTGGATTATTAAGGATGATGCTGAAGTTGAAAGGCTCACATGCGAGGAAGAGGAAGAGAAAATATTTGGAAGAGGATCTCGTCAGCGCAGGGATGTGGACTATAGTGATGCTCTTACAGAGAAACAGTGGCTACGGGTAGGTACTGCTTTTTTCTTTTTGACAGTTGCTATTTGTGGGGGAGGATGTTCTCACAGAAGATTAAAAAGTTGCACAAGTGAAAACACCGTGTAATATCTAAGGTCCATGTATTCTTATTCAGTTTTCACAACTATTCTCAAGGCATAACTTAGGTTTCAAGTTATGATGCTGAAGTTTAACTCATTGCTAGATGCAGAATCATGATTGCAATTGTTTTCTATTGCAACTATTCTGTGGCCATAGATATTGACATATTTCACTTATGCTTTTTGACACACTAAGCAGATTGTCATCATTAAGAGACTTTTCAGTTTAAAGTACGGGAAACCTATGATCAGTGTTTATTACAGCTTTCCGTGCTGCAGGTGTATAAGAAAAACCCCCAAACTGACCCATTTTAAAGGTTTGGAACCTTTCAAGCAAGTCTTCTTTCTCTTAAGCTTTTTAATTTGCAAGTGCCTCTGTGTTTCTTGATCCTAGTAAGATCAAAAACCTCGATGAAGACCATGTTGCAGGTTTTTCATGCATGAAAGTAAAGAATCTAAACTTATTCTCACTGAATCTATGATTTTGTTGCCCTTGAGGATTTCTTGTCATTCCTCTGTTAAAATAAAAAAAAGCAGAGATAATGGAAATGCTTAAAAATGCTTACAAAAAGCATTAGATAATGAGCACTAATGTATATATATGGCTTTTCTGAATGTTGATATCAGGGATGATAAAGAAATGAGGTTTGATCTCTAGAAAGTCTCATCAAAACAGGGAAATTTCATAATTTTTAACTCAATTATAATTTCTAAAGCATGTTAGTAAGATTTTTCATGTACAAAACTAGTCTCTGTGATTTGATAAGGCAGTGTTCTACCATGGTAGAAAAATCACATGCTTATGTGATTGACACTAATACACAATGCAGCTAGGACCATAAAAGCTGGTGGGGGGAAGTGTATATCAAGTAGATCTGCTCAAGCTCATTTTAAACTAGTTAGCTTCAGTTCAGAAATACTCCGGCTATGGCAAAAGCTCAGCTTGGACTTTCATGCTTTACTTTTCAGGTTGGTTTTGTATTCAACGTTAAGCCATTTTCTGTCAAAAAATTATAACCCTCAAGAAGTCATCTTTCTACCTCAAAGCAAGATCAGCTATTCCTATATCATTCCTTACAGATGTTTTCCTAAAGACCTCCACTGATGGAAAATATAGAACTCCCTAAGCAAAGCTATTGCTGTGATTTAGCTTTCCCTTATACTTTATCTGAATTTCTTTGCTGGTTTTTAAGCGCATTACTTCTTTTTCTGTTCACTGTGATCCTGAAGAACAGATTGTTCACTTCTTTTTTATCCCAACATCTTTTTACACTTTAAAAGACTGTTGTCATATCTCTGCTTGGTCTTTTTTCTTTGCATTAACAACCCCTGCTCATTTGATCTCTTCCCATAGACCCTGTTTTCTAGACCCCTGATCGTTTTCATTAAACTTCCTTAAACTCTCTTTAAGTTTTATTCAAAGCTAGACACCAATACTCCAGGTATAACCTTGCCTGAATAAAGGGGAATAGTTCTTTCACATAACTGCTAGGGTGTTCATACATCATGGTATAGTGTTTTTCTATTTTCTCAACAGTACAGACTTGTATTCCACTTGTGATCCAGTATAAACCCCCAATCACTTTGAAACTACTCGCTATCCAATTTTTCCATATTCTTTTTTGTACAGTTGTGATGTGTTGACCTTGGCTGCCTGCCAAATGCCCACCTAACTGCTCTCTCATTTCCCCTCCTCAACAGGACAAGGGGAAAAAATAAGATAGAAAAGTTTGTGGATCGAGATAAGGACAGGGAGATCACTTGCAAATTACCGTCACAAGCAAAATAGACTCGACTTGGGGAAAATTAATTTATTACCAATTAATGATAGAGTAGCATGGCAAGAAACAAATACAAAAGTAAAAGCATCTTCCCACCCTTCCCTTCTTCCCTGGCTCAACTTTACACTTTCATTCCTAACTCTTCTTCCTCCTCCTCCCCACTCTGAGCAGCACAGGGTGATGGGGAATTGGGGTTGTGGTCAGTTCATAATGCTTTGCCTCTGCCACTCCTTCCTCACACTTTTCCCCTGCTCCACTGTGGGGTCCCTCCCATGGGAGACAATCCTTCACAAACTGCTTCAATGTGAATCTTTCCCACGGGCTGCAGTCCTTCAGGAACAGACTGCTTCAGCATGAGTGCTATCCATGAGCCACAGCTCCTGCCAGAAAACCTGCTCCTGTGTGGGCTCCTCTCCACAGGCTGAAGCTACCTTCAGAGTATATCTACCTGCTGAGGCATGGGGACCTCCATGGGCTGTAGTGTGGATATCTGTGATGATGTGGTCCTCCATGGGCTGCAGGAGGACTATCTGCTTCACCATGGTCTTTACTAAAGGCTTAAAGGGAATCTCTGCTCCAACACCTGGAGCACTTCCTCCCCCTCCTTTTCTGACCTTGGTATCTGCAGAGTTGTTTCTCTCACATTTTTATCTCTCCTCTCTCTCACAGTTGCTGTGCAGCATTTTTTACCCTTTTGTAATATCCTGGGTTTTAGCTGGGACAGAGCTGGGTTTCTTTTTCAGTAGCTAGAATTGTGCTGTGTTTTGCTTCCAGCCTGGGATTCGCTGCGAGAGAGACACTGAGAACATCCCAGTGTTTGCATTTTTGTCACTGGAAGTGAAGGACTTTGTGTTCTGTTAGTCCACAAGCACAAGATTTAAGGGGGGAGAAGAACATTTAAATTAATAGACTTAATTGACAGTTAGATATGCCAATGGGGTATTCCATATCATATCACGTCATGCCCAGTATATTACTGAGGGTCCCTTCCTCTCTTGCTCTCTCTGGCTTTGGCTCAGGCTCTCGCTCTTCCGGGATTGTTGCTCCTCCAGGATCGTTATCTGGGAAGAGGCCGGGCCCGGTCAGGAGCGGGGTGAGCTATAACATTGGGTGTCATTCACTTGCATATTTTGTTACTGTTATCATTATCACTACTAGTTTAATATTAGTATTATTTTAAGTTTTCTTTCTATTATTAAACTGTTCTTATCTCAACCTACAAGTCTCCTTACCCTTGCCCCCCAATTCTCTCCCCTATCCCCTGAGGGTATGGGGGAAGTGGGTGAACGGCTGTGTTGGCTGCTAGCCAAGGGCTAGCCCAGTGAAACTATCACATGTAAATATGTTATCAGAGAGGAACCACCATCGACATTGACTGTTTAAGCTTCTACTAGCAGCAGGTCCATCTTGGGGCTGACTAGAACTGGCTCTGTCCAACATGAGGTCGGTGGTTAGTCTCTTCTCACAGAGGCTATTCCTGCAGACTTCCCCTGCTACCAAAACCTTGCCACATAAATCCAATAAAAGAGTTGATTTTTCCTTGCCTAATAGAAATACTTTGCATATATCCTTGTTGTAGATTATCCATGTTTTCTCCACTTATTACACCAATTTATCAAAATAATTTTGAATTTTAATCTTGTTATCAGGTATACTTGTGGTCCCTGTCAACTTGGTGTTCTTTGCAGATTTAATAGGCATACTTTTCATTCCATAATCCAGGTAATTTAAAAAAGATATTGAATAGCACCAGACCCCTATTTTCACATCCTTACATTTTGGCAGAACTACTCTGAGTTTTAAAAAGTGCTCTGAATATAATTTTCTGACTATTTGCTACACACCTGATAGTAATTTTATGTAGTCCATGTTTCCTGGTTTTTGATAATGTTGTGTAAAACAAGGTCAAAGGCCTTGCTAAAGTCAAGATATATTACGTACTGCTACTCCTTTTCAACATGGCTTCTTACCTTGTTGAAGAAAACTACAAGTTCCTTCCTCCTCCACTGTTAAACTGTTAACTGTATACTCAAACTAGCTAATTTAAAGCTAGATCAGAAGTTTCCATAATACATAGCAGTCACTTCTAACTGTATTGTGTACATATTTTCAATTGCATTTTCAGGTGGCAAGTCTGTATACTTCAGAGTGTTACAGCAAATGTTGATGTAAGAGCTACTAATGTTCTTGTATGTTTGCATTCTGAGGATTAGATTTATAGTTTAGCACTGGTCATGCAGCTTCACAGTAAAAGGTCCACTCCATTAGGTGGACAATGAAAACTTGAATAAAGTGAAACTTTCCTGAGTGTTTTCATGAGATTTATTTTGTGAGGAAAGTAAGGAGTTCTGTTTTCTGCATTTTTACCCTTCACTTGTATTTTCTTTGAGTAATTTAAATTGTCCTGTTGGTTTTTTTTTAAAATTACATATCTTGGCGATCATAGAAAAAGAGATGACAATCATGTACAACACTTTCAAGGGAATCTTGAGGGAATTAATAAGCAGCTTTACTGTGAGGTTTTGCCAGTCCAACTTGCAATGTAAAATTATAATACACATTGTATGGAAATTTTAAATCAAATCATTTTTTGTTAAAATGGACACAGTAAACTACTTAAATGACTAAGGCTTTTTAAAAAGTACTCACAAGATTCAATACATTCTAAATTAAGGATGGCACTTTATTTCATAAAAGTTTGCCCTTTACTATGTGCCCCTGTCCACTCCTCTTTTGGAGCACTGTAGAAAAAACAGACCTGTTGGTCACTAGTAGCAGGGCTATATCTCTAGTTTTTTTTCTTTCTCCAGCTGCTGATACCTTTAAACTATAATTGCATGAGGCTTTTCAGAAGGAAATTTTACATTTCTAATGAATATATTGGTTTAATAATATCATTATCCAACTCGCAGCTGTCTCCTTAGCTGCATTTGTTTTTGAGAGATTCAGTTGAATTTTACTTGAATTTTTGAGGAGTTTTGCCTGAGTCAGCAGCCAGAATTCTGACTGCAGATCAGCTACCTGCTCCTTCTGAGCTAGACCCTGGTGTTCTGCACCAGATAGGATGGGGGTTGGGGTGGTGGGGGCAAGGGCAGGAAGAGAGAGACAGCACAGAGTTCTTTCTGGATCTCAGTAAGAAAGGCCTGACAACAAATAGCATAATAAAATAGCTGTTTTAATAAGATAAAATAAAAGGAGGAATATAGATAATGAGTAAATCTTATGACCCTTCAGATGCTGAGAACCCCACTTCATGCAGCATCAGATGGACCCCAGATGGATTTTCCCATGGCACGCTGTGGAGATCCCATGTCCTCAAAGAAGTCCCTCCTCCCTCCTGTACCATAGTGCCTTTTATCTTGAGTAAAAAACAAAAACGTAGATCTTAACCTGACAGATTGGAATGTTTTCTCTGTCATCCACAGCACAGGCTGGCACAGGGCACTCCAGCAGATTCTCTTTCAGTGGCTACTCATGCTAACCTATCAGCTTTTCAAGCCTTAAGCACAAGGCCTGATAGAGCAGACATGGCCTGCTCAAGACCACTAACTCCTCAAATATAATGTCTTCCACAAGGCTCTCAATATATCTGTCCATAACACAGATGATACCTGAATAGTCCAGTAGCAAGGGTCTTACAGGCTGTGGTGGGTTGACCCTGGCTGGATGCCAGATGCCCACCAAAGCCCACTCTATCACCCCACTCCTCAACTGGGAAGGGGGAAGAAAAATATAACAAAAGGCTCGTGGGTGGAGATAAGGACAGAGAAAGATCACTCACCAATTACTGGCATGGGCAAAACAGACTCGACTTGGGGGAAAAAACCCAAATTTTAATTTATTGCCAAACAGATCAGAGGATAATAAGAAATAAAACCAAATCTTAAAACACCTCCCCCACCCCTCCCTTCTTAACAGGCTTAACTTCTCTCCTGATTTACACCTCCTTCCCTCCAACAGCACAGGGGGACAGGGAATGGGGGTTGGGGTCAGTTCCTCACATGTTGTTTCTGCTGCTCCTTCCTCCTCAGGGGGAGGACTCTTTCCCTTGCTCCAGCATGGGGTCCCTCTCATGGGAGACAGTCCTCCACGAACTTCTCCAATGTGAGTCCTTCTCATGACTGACAGTTCTTCACAAACTGCTTTAGCATGGGTCCATTCCATGGGGTGCAGTCCTTCAGGAAGGGACTGCTCCAGCACAGGTTCCCCACGGCGTCACAAATCCTGCCAGCAAACCTGCTCTGACGTGGGTTCCTCTGTCTCCATGGAGGCCACAGGTCCTGACAGGAACCTGCTCCAGCGCGGGCTTCCCACAGGGTCACAGCCTCCTTCAGGCATCCACCTGCTCTGGCATGGGGTCCTCCATGGGCTCCAGGTGGACATCTGCTCCACCGTGGACCTCCATGGACTGCAGAGGGACAGCCTGCCTCACCATGGTCTTCGCCACAAGTTGCAGGGAAATCTCTGCTCTGGCACCTGGAGCACCTCCTCCCCCTCCTTCTTCACTGACCTTGGTGTCTGTGGAGTTGTTTCTCTCACATCTTCTCACTCCTCTCTCTAGCTGCAAAGTGTGCAGCTTTTTTTTTTCTCTTTCCCTTTTTTTCTTAATTCTGTTATCACAGAGGCGTTACTGATTGGCTCGGCCTTGGCCAGCGGCGGGTCCATCTTGGAGCCGGCTGGCATTGGCTGTGTTGGACATGAAGGAAGCTTCTGGCACCTTTCACAGAAGCCATCGCTAACTTGTTACTTGTTATTACAACCTGACATAAACTATCAGATTCTTTTTTTATGGCTTGTGTTTTGTAACAGAGCTTTGCCTTTATATCTCTTCTACAATCAATGCTAAGAATATATATATTTAAGACACCACTTTGTAGCTAGTGAACATGAACTCAGTTTGATATTCAGGTAGTTGTAATTAGATACTACAGTAGCTCTATAGGATTATGTCTTATGTTCACTATTTGTTTCAGCTTAGCCTTTCATCTAGTGACCCTTATATTTATTTAATACTAATGGAGAATTTTATCTAATTCTAATAGAGATTTTTTTTAACAGGCTTTGTTGAAGGCTGGGATTTTATGAAAGAGGAGAAAACAAATACAAATTTGTGAAATTGAGAAATTGTTGTCTGCATAGTCCCTGTTCCTATTGTCCATGGCTTTATTTATTTATTTTCCTTTCTTTTATTTTTTTATTTGAAGAAAATTGCATTCTGATATAAATTATAATTTTTTTTAGTACTTAATTGCAGATTCTATTGAACTATATTCAATATATTCAACTATATTATATTGAACTGTAAATCTTATTATATTTTATATGTTCGCTTATCAGAACTTATTAAGTTTTGGGGGGCAGTGGGGCAAAAAAATTTTTTGTAATTGTCAATGTGGACCAAGAAAGTCTTTCATCACTGGGTATGAGCTATTCTATGAGCAGCAATTATCAGCACATCTCAAGCACTAAAACTATTTTGATCAAATTGACTTGATCAAAATAAGGGAAGGCAGGGAAAGGGGATATTACAGTGGGGGTCTGCTACAGGCCACCAGACCAGGAAGACCAAGCAGATGAGGCCCTCTATAGGCAGATAGGAGCAGCCTCACATTCACAAGCCCTGGTCCTCATGGGGGACTTCAGCCACCCCAATATCTGTTGGAGGGACAACACAGCAGGGCACAAACAATCCAGGCAGTTCCTGGAATGCGTAGAGGACAACTTTCTTCTCCAAGGGGTCGAGGAACTGACGAGGAGGGGTGCCATGCTGGACCTTGTTCTCACCAACAAGGAGGGGTTGGTGGGGAATGTGAAGCTCTTGGGCAGCCTTGGCTGCAGTGACCATGAAATGTAGGAATTCGAGATCCTTTGGGCAGTGAAGAAGGTGCACTGTAAGGTCACCACCCTGGATTTCAGGAGAGCAGACTTCGACCTCTTCAGGGATCTGCTTGGTCAGGTAACACAGGATAAATTCCTGGAAGGAAGAGGGGTGCAGGACAGCTGGCTTATACTCAAAGATCTTCTCCTCCAAGCCCAAGAACGATGCATCCCAACAAAAAGGAAGGCAAGCAAAACCAGCAGGAGGCCTGCATGGATGGACAGGAAGATCCTGAACAAACTTAGGATCAAGAAGGAAGCCTATAGAGGGTGGAAGGAAGGACAGGTAACCTGGGATGAATACAGAGAAATTGCCTGAGTGGCCAGGGATCAGGTCAGGAAAGCCAAGGCCCTGACAGAATTAAATTTGGCCAGAGATGTCAAGGGCAACAAAAAAAGCTTCTACAGGTATGTCCCCCAGGGGATAGGGGAGAGAATTGGGGGGCAAGGATAAGGAGGCTTGTAGGTTGAGACAAGAACAGTTTAATAATAGAGAGAAAACTTAAAATAATACTAATATTAAAATAGTAGTGATAATGACAACAGTAACAAAATATGCAAGTGAATGACACCCAATGTTATAGCTCAGCCCCCTCCTGACCGAGCCCGGCCTCTTCCCAGATAACGATCCCGGAGGAGTGACAATCCCGGAAGAGCGAGAGCCAGAGCCAAAGCCAGAGAGAGCAAGAGAGGAAGGGACCCTCACTAATATACTGGGCATGACGTGATATGATATGGAATACCCCATTGGCATATCCAACTGTCAATTAAGTTTATTAATTTAAATATTCTTCTCCCCCCTTAAATCTTGTGCTTGTGGACTAACAGAACACAAAGTCCTTCACTTCCAGTGACAAAAATGCAAACACTGGGATGTTCTCAGTGTCTCTCTCACAGCGAGTCCCAGGCTGGAAGCAAAACACAGCACAATTCTAGCTACTGAAAAAAACCCAGTTCTGTCCCAGCTAAAAACCAGGACAATAGGTGTGTTGGGGAGAAAAGGAACACTAGGGAAAATGTGGGCCCTCTCTGGAAGGCAATAGGAGATCTGGTCACCCAGGACATTGAGAAGGCTGAGGTGCTCAATGACTTTTTTGCCTCAGTCTTCACTGGCAAGGGCTCGTGCCACACTGCCCAAGTCCTAGAAAGCAAATGAAGGGTCCAGGAGAATGAAAAGTCACCCACTGCAGAAGATCAGGTTCAAGACCACTTAAGGAACCTGAAGGTGCACAAGTCCATGGGACCTGATGGGATGCATCTGCTGGTCCTGAGAGAACTGGCAGATGAAGTTGCAAAGCCATTATCTATCATATTTAAGAAGTCCTGGCAGTCTGGTGAAGTTCCCACAGACTGGAAAAAGGGGGAACATAACCCCAATTTTTAAAAAGGGAAACAAGGAAGACCTGGGGAACTACAGGCCAGTCAGTCTCACCTCAGTGCCAGGCAAGATCATGGAGCAGATACTCCTAGAAACTATGCTAAGGCACATGGAGAACGAGAAGGTGATTGGTGACAACCAACATGGCTTCACCAAGAGCAAATCATGCCTGACCAATCTGGTGGCCTTTTATGATGGGTTCACATCATTGGTGAATAAGGCTAAAGCAACTGATGTCATCTACCTGGACTTGTGCAAGGCATTTGACACTGTCACACATGACATCCTTGTCTCTAAATTGGAAACATGTGGGTTTGATGGATGGACCACTTGGTGGATAAGTGTATTGGGTTTGCGTGGCAAGGTTTTTGGTAGCAGTGGGGGAGGGGACATGGGGTGGCTTCTGTGAGAGAAGCTGCCAGAAGCTTCCCCCATGTCCGACCCAACACAGCCAATGCCAGCCGGCTACAAGAAGGGACCCGCCGCTGGCCAAGGCCGAGCCAATCAGTAACGCCTCTGTGATAACATAATTAAGGAAAAAAAAAAAGGAAGGGAGAAAAAAAAAAGCTGCACACTTTGCAGCTGGAGAGAGGAGTGAGAAGATGTAAGAGAAAACAACTTCGCAGACACCAAGGTCAGTGAAGAAGGAGGGGGAGGATGGGCTCTGGCGCCGGAGCAGAGATTCCCCCCCCAACATGTGGTGAAGACCATGGTGAAGCAGGCTGTCCCCCTGCAGCCCATGGAGGTCCATGGTGGTGCAGATGACCACCTGTAGCCCGTGGAGGACCCCACGCCGGAGCAGTTGGATGCCGAAGGAGGCTGTGACCCCGCGGGAAGCCCGCGCTGGAGCAGGTTCCTGTCAGGACCTGTAGCCCGTGGAGAGAGGAGCCCACGCCGGAGCAGGTTTGCTGGCAGGACTTGTGACCCCGTGGGTCAACCCTTCCTGAAGGACTGCACCCCATGGAATGGACCCAGACTGGAGCAGCTCGTGAAGAGCTGTCGGTCATGGGAAGGACTCACGTTGGAGCAGTTGGTGGAGGACTGTCTCCCGTGAGAGGGACCCCACGCTGGTGCGGGGGAAGGAGACCTCCCCCTGAGGAGGAAGCAGCGGCAGAAACACCGTGTGATGAACTGACCCTAACCCCATTCCCTGTCCCCCTGTGCTGCTGGGGGGAGGAGGTGGAAAATCGGGAAAGAGATTAAGCCCGGGAAGAAGGGAGGGATGGGGGAGGTGTTTTAAGATTTGGTTTTACTTCTCATTCTCCTCTGATTTTGATTTGTAATAAAGTAAATTTGTTTTTTTTCCCCCAAGTCGAGTCTGTTTTGCCCGTGCCAGTAACTGGTGAGTGATCTCTCTCCGTCCTTATCTCCACCCATGAGCTTTTCGTTATAATTTTCTCCCCCTGCCCATTTGAGGAGGGGGAGTGATAGAGTGGGCTTTGGTGGGCATCCGGTCTCTAGCCAGGGTCAACCCACCACAATAAGGAACTGGCTGGATGGTCACACTCAAAGAGTTGTGGTCAACAGCTCAAAGTCTGAGTGGAAACTGGTGACGAGTGGTGTCCCTCAATGTTCTGTATTGGGACCGGTGCTCTTCAACATCTTTGTCAGTGACATGGACAGTGGGATCGAGTGCACCCTCAGCAAGTTTGCCAACGATACCAAGCTGAGTGGTGTGGTTGACATGCTGGAGGGACGGGATGCCATCCAGAGGGACCTTGACAGGCTTGAGAGGTGGGCCTGTGCTAACCTCATGAAGTTCAACAAGGCCAAATGCAAGGTCCTGCACCTGGGTCGGGGCAACCTCAAGCACAAGTACAGGCTGGGCGATGAGTGGCTTGAGGCCAGGTCTGAAGAGAAGGACTTGGGAGTGGTGGTGGACGAAAAGCTCAACATGAGTCGGCAATGTGCGCTTGCAGCCCAGAAGGCCAACCGTATCCTGGGCTGCATCAAGAGAAGCGTGGCCAGCAGGTCAAGGGAGATGATTCTTCCTCTGTACTCTGCTCTTGTAAGGCCCCACCTGGAGTACTGTGTCCAGTTCTGGAGCCCCCAACGCAAGAAAGACATGGACCAGTTGGAACGAGTCCAGAGGAGGGCCATGAGGACAGGCTGAGAGAGTTGGGGCTGTTCAGCCTGGAAAAGAGAAGGCTCCGGGGAGATTTCATAGCAGCCTTCCAGTACCTGAAGGGGCTACAAGAAAGCTGGGGAGGGACTTTTCATAAGGGCATTTTATGACAGGACAAGGGGAAATGGCTTTAAGGTGAAAGAGGGGAGGTTTAGGTTAGGTATTAGGAAGAAATTCTTTCCTGTGAGGGTGGTGAGACACTGGAACAGGTTGCCCAGAGAAGCTGTGGCTGCCCCCTCCCTGGAAGTGTTCAAAGCCAGGCTGGATGAGGCTTTGAGCAACATGGTCTAGTGGAAGGTGTCCCTGCCCATGGCAGAGGGGTTGGAACTGGATGAGCTTTAAGGTCCCTTCCAGCCCAAACCATTCTATGATTCTATGACTTTGCACATTGCAGTTTTATGCATGTGGAAGATGATTTCTCAGAGTAGTAGGAAGTTAGGCAGTATGTTGCTTCCTACTACCAGGAAATTCTGAAGCAGAAAACATTGTGAGTTTTCTCCCACTGTGGCTCTTTTGATATGAGGTTGAGGAAGGAAGTGCTGCTGACCTGTGGTTTTTAAGTGTTCGTGGAGTCAAGGAGTGTTTATCTTCCATGTACATATGGGTGACTGTAACTGAAAGAAATTAAGTTCAGAAACTATTCTGGAAAAGAGAAGGAAATGAGGCCTTTAAGGCTACTTTTTAAAACTGATAAGGCAGTTAAGATGAAATAGGCTTTTCTTGGCTTTTTGATGTATGACTGGGAACTGAAGTGCATCTTCCCAATACTTCACTTTGTTCTCTTTTCTGCAAGGAAGGGGTTAGTTCTAAAGCAAAGAAAAACCCAAACCTATTCCGTATTCTGAATATCTTTTTCGTTGAAAATCTAGAGGCAGGACTGAGAGCATGATTATTGGGGTCTAACAAAATACTTCTGAAATGTTTCTTTTACATTTCAAAAATATTCCCAGTAAAACCATTTTAAATGTCTCGGAAACTATTTTTGTGCAGTGAAAACCTGAAGTCAGGAAATCTGAACAGGTATTTTGGAGAAATATCTATCAGCAAAACATCTCAATATATTTTTATAGGATTCTTTTATCTTTCACTTTGCCTTAAGGGTTTTACTTGTAAAATGCCATAAGTGTTACCATGTTTCCTATTGGAACTGTAAGTATACTCTCCTCTAGGAAACATTCAAATAAATGTTTGACATAAAAATCCTTTTCTATTTTGGACAGCTATGAGTAGCCTTATTGAGAGCATTAGACTAAAATAAATTGCATTTTGTTTGAAATAGCTAGATTTATCTCACATATTGTGTTGCTATATCAGGAATCATGAAATAAAACTTACTTTCATACTTGAATTGTAATATTTTTACTCTTTTGAGGTGTCAAATTTTGCATGAAACAGTCAAAGATTGCAAATAAGATTTCTGAGATATCTCATGCTAAAATCAAAATTCAAATGACCTATTAAAATTTAAGCCTAAATAATTATTACAAATTTCACAGGAATGCAGAAAAAAAAAGAAAGTCTGAATTAAATATTTTAGATTCAGGTTCCTAGGAGCAGTTTGGGATCTGAAGGAGAAGAAACAATCATTTTAATATTGGATGACCATTGGATCTTTCCTTTCTCTGAGACTGATAAGAGACTTGACAGTTAAAATTATGGAGCTTATGGGAAGACAAAATGCCATAACTCTGAATGTCTCCCTTCTTCCCACAGCTTTTTATTGCTGAGCATGATTTCATATGGTATGGAATATCCCTTTGGTCAGTGGCAGTGTGAGAAGCAGAAAAGGCCTTGACTCTGTGTAAGCACTGCTCAGTGATAACTAAAACATCCCTGTGTTATCAACACAGTTTTCAGCACAAATCCAAAATATAGTCCCAAGCTACTATGGAGAAAATTAACTCTAGCCCAGTCAAAACCAGCATACATAAGAAAGAACATAAAAGAATATAAGAAAGAAAGAACATGATGTGACAGATGATGAATTTATTGTCATGAATTGAGATTACTTTGCCACAAAAAAAAAAATCCACTTAACTCTTTATACCACTTTCCTATATGAATATCTCACAATGTACAGAAAAAAAATGATGTTTTCATGTTTCAAAAATTTTATTCAACTGTAAAATAAGAGAAATTTTTGCTACTCTGTTTATATCCCAAAAGGAGAGAAATTATTTTAATATCTTTTCAAGACAACTGGCTGTCATGACTAGATGATCACTTCCTTCTCCCTAATGGTCTTCCTTTCCTTGTGAAATCCGTGGGTCCCAACATAATTTCTAGTGATTGTGTCCTTCTGTCTTTTTGTCCCCTTAAGTTTATGAAAGGTTCACAGTTGCAAAATCAGATTTGATTGATTAAATTTTAAAACATTACTTACATTGTTGGATTTTTTGATTATTTTTAATCAGATTGCACTGAAAAGAAACCAAGAAAACCAACCAAAAACCAAAAAATGCATTACTACAACAGTTCATTAGAACTGAGGTGAAATTTATCAGTGCTGTCTGTGTGTGATGCTTTACATTAAGAATATATTTTATTTGATACATTTTTAGTCAAGAAATAAAATATTGAAAATTAAAACCCTGATCCCATAAGAAATTTAAATAGGTACATATTTTTATTTTTTATTACATGCTTTTGCTTTAAAGGTAAATATGTAAATATGCATTTGCATTGTAATAAGTTTATTAGAATAAATCTTCAAATCAAAATACTTGTGTTTCAGTTTAATCCCAGCAAAATCAATCTTGCTTATCTGTTGTGTATTGCTATCCGAGTGAAAAAAAAAAATCAGTTAAAATAACCCTACCAATACTTATATTATCCTCAGATGTTCAGTATCTGAATTATCTGACTTAAATAACTGATTATCTTAAGTTATATTATCAATAGAATATCTTTGTGGCATCTGATAGGCCTGCAATATTGTATCATTATTCTTCTTCATAGTCTTTATTAGTAATATATTGCCCTGTATGCTGTAGTATAGTAAGAATTTTTCAGTTATTGCATGTCTAGGGAGATAACAAAAAATTGGATATATGGAAGCTGTAAATAGTCACAGACATCAGGAAGACTGGTATTGAGAAACTAAACAAGATATATATGAATTTTAAACAGAGGGCTCTTTTGAGGACTTGACTTAAAAAGTTAGATTATGTGTTAGACACAGTGTGAGCAAAAAAAGAAACGCTAAGAAGGATGAGATTTCAGATAGGGCATAGAAGGAAGAAAAGTAGAATTGATATTAGGACAACTCTGCAGGACCTGAAGGATTAAGCTGGGGAGATAAATTAGAGAGGGCAGGTTGAGGAAGCAAACTTTAATATAGGGGTAATTTTATCAACCTGGTCTCCTAGTAGTGCAATTTGTATTATATTGTCATAGTATTACTGATGTGTATTTTGAACATCTAATTTGAGTATACTCCATGAAATAGTGTTCTGACTAATATCACATTTCTTTTCTAAAAATACTATGATGTGTAATCTGTAAATGCCTGGCTTTTCTGCTTATGCAATCCGTTTTGATTGTGCATGAAATAAAATTACAATAGAAATTAGGGTGATCTGCGAGTTTCAAAGTAGAATGCTCTTCATTAGAATCCCATGCTTGACAATAATTTATCAGCAGTCCTGGCTAACTGGGGAGGTCTCAGTTGACTGGAGCTTAGCAAATGTGACGTCCATCTACAAGAAGGGCCCGAAGGAGGATCCAGAGAACTACAGGCCTGTCAGTTTGACCTCGGTGCTGGGGAAGGTTATAGAATCATAGAATGGTTTGGATTGGAAAGGACCTTTAATGGTCATCTAGTCCAACCCCTCTGCAATGAGGAGGGACATCTTCAACTAGGTCAGGTTGCTCAGAGCCCCATCCAACCTGACCTTGAATGTTTCCAGGGATGGGGCGTCTACCATCTATCTGTGTAAACTGTTCCAGTGATTCATCACCCTCATTGTAAAAAATTTCTTCCTTATATCTAGTCTAAATCTACCCTCTTTTAGTTTAAAACCATTTCCCCTTGTCCTATTGCTACAGGCCCTGCTAAAACATCTGTCCCCATCTTTCTTATAAGTCCCCTTCAAGTATTGAAAGGTCACAATAAGGTCTTCCCAGAGCCTTCTCTTCTCCAGGCTGAACAGCCCCAACTCTCTCAAACTTTCCTCATAGGAGAGGTGCTCCAGCCCTCTGATAATTTTTGTGACCCCTCTGGACCTGCTCCAACAGGTCCATGTCTTTCTTGTACTGAGGACTCCAGAGCTGGATGCAGTACTCCAGGTGGGGTCTCACCAGATCAGAGTAGAGGGGCAGAATCACCTCCCTCGACCTGCTATCAACACTTCTTTTGATGCAGCCCAGGATATGGTTGGCCTTCTGGGCTGCAAGCACACATTGCTGGCTTATGTCCAGCTTTTCATCAACTTGTACCAAGTCCTTCTCCGCAGGGCTGCTCTCAGTCCCTTCATCCCCCAGCCTGTATTGATACCGGGGATTGCCCTGACCCAGGTTCAGGACCTTGCACTTGGCCTTGTGAATCTCATGAGGTTCACACAGGCCCACTTCTCAAGCTTATCCAGGTCCCTCTGAATGGCATGCCTTCCCTCAGGCATATCAACAGCACCACTCAGCTTGGTGTTATCTGCAAACTTGCTGAGGGTGCACTTGATCTCAGTGTCTGTCATTGATGAAAATGATAATACTGGTCCCAATATGGACCCCTGAGGGATACCACTCGTCACTGTTCTCCATCTGGACATTGAGCCATTGACTGCTACTCTCTGGATGTGACCATCCAATCAATTCCTCAACCACTGAACAGTCCACCCATCAAATCCATCTCTCTCCAATTTAGAGAGAAGGATGTTGTGGGGGACTGTGTGAAAGGTCTTACAGAAGTCCAGATAGATGACATCCATTGCTCTTCCCTTGTCCGCTGATGTAGTCACTCTGTCAACTGTTATGGAGCAGATCATCTTGAGTGCCATCACATGGCACATACAGGACAATCAGGTGATCAGGCCCAGTCAGCATGGGTTTATGAAAGGCAGGTCCTGCTTGACCAACCTGATCTCCTTGTAAGACAAGGTGACCTGCTTAGTGGATGAAGGAAAGGCTATGGATGTGGTGTACCTAGACTTTAGTAAAGCCTTTCACACCATTTCCCACAGCATTCACCTGAAGAAACTGGCTGCTCATGACTTGGATGGGTATACTCTAAAAAACTGGCTAGATGGCCGGGCCCAAAGATTTGTGGTGAATGGAGTTAAATCCAGTTGGCAGCCAGTCACAAGTGGCGTTACTCAGGGTTCAGTATTGGGGACAGTCTTGTTTAATATCTTATAAATGGTCTGGATGAGAGTATCGAGTGCACCCTCAGTAAGTCTGCAGATGACAACAAGTTGGATGGGAGTGTTGATCTGTAGAAAGACTCTACAGAGGGATCTGGACAGGCTGGATCGATGGGCTGAGGCCAATTGTATGAGATTTAACAAGGCTGAGTGCCAGGTTCTGCACTTGTGTCATAAAAACCCCATGCAACCCTACAGGCTTGGAGAAGAGGGGCTGGAAATCTGCCCAGCAGAAAAGGACCTGGAGACGTTGGTCGACAGCCAGCTGAATATGAACTGGCAGTGTGCCCAGGTGGCCAAGAAGGCAAATAGCATCCTGATCTGTATCAGAAATAGTGTGGCCAGCAGTACTAGGCAAGTGATTGTCCATTTGTACTGAGCATAGATGAGACCACACCTCGAGTACTGTGTTCAGTTTTGGGCCTCTCACTACAAGAAAGACTTTGAGGTGCTGGAGCACATCCAAAGAAGAGCAACGAAGCTGGTGAAGGGTCTAGAGAACAGGTCTTATGAGGAGTGTCTGAGGGAACTGGGATTTTTTAGTGTGGAGAAAAGGAGGCTGAGGGGGCACCTTATCGTTCTTGTGATGGGTTGACCTTGGCTGAATGTCAGATGCCCACCAAGCTGCTTTATCACCCCCTCCTCAGCAGGATGGGGAGGGGAGAAAATAAGATGGGTTAAAAAAAAAACAAACTCGTGGGTCGAGACAAAAGCAGTTTGATAGAAGCAAAGCAAAGCTGCACGCGCAGAAGCAAAAGAACAAAATATTTTTTCTCTACTTCCCATCAGCAGGCGATGTTTGGCCACTTCCTGGGAAGCAGGGCTTCAGTGCATGCAGCAGTTGATCCAGAGGACAAATATTGTAAATAACAAATGCCCCCCCTTCCCCCTCCGTTCTCCTTGCTTTTATTTCTGAGCAGACGTCATATGGTATGGAATATCCCTTTGGTCCATTTGGGTCAGCTGTCCTGGCTGTGTCCCCTCCCAAGACCTTCCCCACCCCCAGCCTACTGGGGGGAAGAAATGTAGGAGAGCCAGCCTTGGTGCTGTGCTAGCACTGCTCAGCAGCAACCAAAACACTGGTGTGTTATCAATACCTTTCTAGATACTAATACAAAACTCAGCACCGTGAGGGCTGCTATGGGGAAAATCATCTCCATCTTAGCCAGACCCAATACAGCTCTCTACAATTATGTGAAAGGAGGTTGTAGCAAGATGAGCGTCAGTCTCATTTACCAAGTAGCAAGTGATTGGATGAGAGGAAACGGCCTCAAGTTGCACCAGGGGAGGTTTAGATTGGATATTAGGAAAAATTTCTTCACTGAAAGGGTTGTCAAGCATTGGAACAGACTGCCCAGGGAAGTGGTTGAGTCACCATCCTTGGAAGTATTAAAAGACATGGCACTTAGGGACATGGTTTAGTGGTGGACTTGGCAGTGTTAGGTTTACAGTTGGACTCAATGTTCTTAAGGGTCTTTTCCAATCTAAATGATTCTATGATTCTATTCTAATATATCATGTCTCCTTTCTTAGGATATTTTGTTGTTTGAAACTCATGGTTCTGTTGGTTTACAAAAAAAAAAAACCCAAAACTTTGAGTACCCTGAAACTTATGATTACAGGCTAACAGTGTAGCTCTTGTGTCTTAGCCAGCAATGATTTACCTCTTACTAGTACTCTAGCTTTCTAGAAGAAGTTCTTGGGGAATCTACCATTCAGCATAGCAGGAAAAAGTTCTGTAAATGTGATGCCTTTGCCCTAGGAAAAGTTCAGACTTTAAGATACTGTGCATTGGTAGATTTATTTCTTTTTAAGAAATGGGGAAGCTAATTTTTCTATTCAATTATATTTTGTATGCTGTCAGTGAAAATATTGAATTAGTTAATTAACATTGTGGTGGGTTAACCTTGGCTGGCTGCCAGATGCCCACCAAGCTGCTCTCTCCCTCTTCCTCCCCCTCAGGGAGACAGGGGAAGAAAGTAAGATTAAAAGTTCATGGATCAAAATAAAGGTAGTTTAATAAAGAAAAGCAAAGGCCACACACAGAAACAAAAGTAAACTAAAAGATTTATCTTCTGCTTCCCCTCAGCAGACCATGTCCAGCCACTTCCTTGGAAGTAGCACCTCAGTACACATAGCAGTTGCTTAGGAAGACAAATACTTTAATAATGAATGCCCCCCACTCCTCCTCCCTCTTAGCTTTTGTTTCTGAGCATGACGTCATATGGTACGGAATATCCATTTGGTTCAGCAGTTCCGGCTATGTCCCCTCCCAAGATCTTGCCCATCACCAGTATGTGATCATACTCAAATCACTTGATTCCTGTTTCACATAAAATGAAATTATTATCTAATATAGGACTGACCTGAGAAATTTTTTAGGGTCTTTGAGAACCTTTGATACATGTGAGGTTTAATATATTTCATCTTATGTCATTAATTACCTTATTATAACATACAACATCAGTTCTTATTTAATAAAATATCCATGGCTGATATTACCAAAGTAGATTCTTTGTTGTTGTTGATTTCCTCAGGTATTATCAGGTTGGCTTGCGAAAGGACATTGTCACCAAAGAAGTCAGAGCTATAGATCTTATTGTACATTTTGTTCCATAATTCTTGACTGATGAGTTTTACATGCGTGATGTTGTATCATGTTTTGCAGACTCTCAACTAAGTCAATGTTAAGAATGTAAACAAAGCAGTTTCTATTTTGATCTTTCTTTCTTTACTTAATTTCTTGATGTTCATGTAACAGTATCCACTTTCACTAAGAAGACTTCCGTATGAAAGAAACGAAGAAACGGTCCTTCATGATTGATGAGAGAAATGTAACTGCAATTAACAAAAGAAAAGCCCAGAAACAACTTCTAGTTGCCTTCTGAAAATTCTTTTATTTGTTTCTTTCTCTTTAATCTATGGTCAATATGCTGATTTAAATTCTGGTGCTTTGAGAGACTTGCATGTTCTCAGCTCTTCAGCAAGGGAATTGTTTTATATAGCATGAACCAAGACACAGCAATAAGCTACTGAACAACAGGAAGATTTTCTTGGTACAGGATGCAGCACTGAGCCCTCATGATTTCCACTTTTTCCATTGACTTCCACATTGGAATGTGGCTGGAAATCAATACCCAGTACCTCTCATGAGATGTTCAGTCCTTTGCAAAACTCTCTAATAGTTGTTACTGCTTTATTTCAAGAAAACAGGGTTCAAACTTTATTGTAGTATTTGGTCCTGTTGCCTTAAGGAAAGCTTTGAATATTTATTTGCACAGTAGTTTTCTTGACTTCCTTTCTATTAATCTCACTAATCCAAAGGCATAGGAGATGTCTACTGTGTCCTATGTGCAACATATCATCTATCAGAAACTAGAGATTTGTTTCTGGGATGCATTGCATTATCCTGCTGGTAAAGGTTTAGAAGGATATTCTCTTAGATGTGGCACTTTAGCCTTACTGTAGCAAGTTTCTTCTAATGAAGCAGTTGTTTGAATTAGTTTCATAAATAACTTGTTGGCACATGAACACACATATATGAATGTGTGTGCACATGTGTGAGATTTTTAGTACTTTCACAAAACTTTTTCAAGGAAAATTGTCTCAATTTGCATGTCTGCACAAAATTTTATGATCTAATTATAATAATAGATTTCTATATTATTATCCAAATAGTTTTTAGTATTAATAAACAAATTTATAGTGTGTTGGCAATTAATTTATTGTATACTACTCAATTTACAGAATGGAAGACCAAATGTCACAATTTTTCTTTTCTTTTCTTTTCTTTTCTTTTCTTTTCTTTTCTTTTCTTTTCTTTTCTTTTCTTTTCTTTTCTTTTCTTTTCTTTTCTTTTCTTTTCTTTTCTTTTCTTTTCTTTTCTTTTCTTTTCTTTTCTTTTCTTTTCTTTTCTTTTCTTTTCTTTTCTTTTCTCATTTATTTTCTTTTCTTTTCTTCTTTTCTTTTCTTTTTTTGCTACATTGTTCAACGTCAGGTTTTTTAAAAAAAAACAACCCCAAACATTTTTTTACTTTGACCTTACCCCCTACAACAATTTTTCAAAATAGTAGATATTCTAAGTAACAACTGTATTCACAGTTCAAAATGAGATGTTAGTACTCAGGAGTGGTGACACCATTGATTTGGAGGGTGTGGGGAGGAACATTTGGAAAGAAAAATATTTTTTGTTTTGGTTAATGAGTGAATATCCATTTTTTAAAGCATATTGCATCAAAATGATAACCTTGTTTTTTTTTCTTGTCTTTCTGAGCATTTTGTTGTATTAGTTGTAATAACCAAAATCTAATCTGTTCAGTACAGAACAATAAAAAGTATTGTTTGCATTTTAAAACTGTATTTATTGTATATAATCTATCTAATTTTAAAATCATACATTACATTGACCAATTTTTCTCTTACAATTAAAATGCTAAAAAGAATTGGTAACTGCCCAGCTAAAAATCTAGAATCTGAGTGCCTAGAATAATAAGAGAAAAATATAATAAGTAGTTGTCAGTATTAAAGCAAGGTGAAGGAAGACGGCCTTGGGCCTTGTAGTAGGTAGAATGAAACAGTAGATTTGAGTATCTACAATCCTTTCCGTATTAAATTTTCACTAAAACAAAATTACTTGTATCTGAAAACATAGCCTTTCCTCAGCTCTCTTTTTTTTTCCCTTGATCAGCTGATGAAGAGACTAGCAGCTCACTGCTTTGCTGGTTTGTTAATTTTATCCCCACTAACTGTGATTTCCAATAGCTGGCCTGCTGATAGTGGTAAGGTAAATAATCTTTTTCATTGCTGTCTGAAGATTCAGTAGGACTACATCACAGGAGTGTGTAGGTGTGTAAGACATGAAAAGCTGATGTTCTCTGTATTTTGATGTGCGACAATGCTTAAGGAGAGCAATTACATTAGCTGTTGACAACATTGCATGATGTATTATTATTTTTAGCTTCTACAATTTGTGGATAAATTTCCTTTTCTTAATCTTTACTAGCTGCAGTGGTATATGGTGGGTGTTTTGATTTAACCAAATTAATATTAATAAGCCTTGGTTCAGGCTGTCCCTCAAGATTCTGTGTTCATGTTTGTTCTATGGATTTGCACATTAGAGAATGAATAGGAAACAGATTTTTGAAATCCCACTAGTGGTTTTAACATGCCAAGTTGTTTTGTATAGTGAACCAGGTTCTGTTCATAAAATGTACTGTATGCAAATGAAATAAATTATGTCTGAACTGTAATCACTCTTTTTATATTGATTGTTATTCTCATATGATCATAAAAATTAGTCATGTTTGGTTCTATAGAGAAATTAAGGTAATTGCTTATGATTATAGCTCTTTCAGCTATGAGAAATTATTGATTAGAATTTGTATGTATTCAAGGCAATATTGAGAGGCAAGAGGGACAAATAACAACATCAGTTATGTTCCAGAAAGCATTAATCAAAAAGCCTACTTTTAAGATTTTAATTTTTTTTTCCTTTTAGTTTCAATTCTTTTATGGCTCAATAAATTTTTTATCTGTTTATGGGATTTCTTCCCCCCAAATAAAAAAGTTCAGTTTCTTGTTTTTTCACCTGGATCTGTTAGCGTGTGAGCAGTTTCTCTTTATGCCTGGCTTGTTTTCACAGAAATTTTATCTTTCTACCTGGAGCTGTTGGCTCTGGTTAGAATCATGCATTTGCGGGTAATTGAAACAATTTTTTGTGGCTATGTGTGTGTTTTTTATTTTTTCATTCTATTATGAGTGCTCTTTACTGTAAAACACTATTCTCAATGCTTCTGCCTCTTTATTGATTGCTATTCTAAATGAAAATTATACATTTTAGATATGATTTCAATTGTTAAATCACTTAAATCCTTTGAAAGAGCAGCTGAGTCTTGTATGCTATTACATAAAGTGTGTGTGTGTTTGTTTTTAAAAAAAACATATTAAAAACTGAAATATCTTTCATTGGAAGCTGAGTATGGCCTGTAAACATGCACATCAGAGTCTTTCTCTTGAACTACATTCTCTAGGACTGCTGCTAAAGTGAACAAATTAATGCAAGCCCTCATATATATGAAATTCAGGATGAGATTAATATATATCTAGGTGGTAGGGTTCTTTATATAATTACTTTAATTTTAGTGTCTTATTGTTTGTCAGTAACTGAATTTCCTTTTGAAATCTTTTTTTATAAATAGACTGAGCATTTGATGTTGAATTATCTATATCTTGTTATGTTGTATTTTTCTCGGGGGTTTTTTTAATATTTGTTAATTGTCTTTGCATATTTCTCTTTTGGGATTTTTGGAATCCATGGTTGTCAGGCAATTGAAGACGGCAATTTGGAAGAAATGGAAGAGGAAATTCGGCTTAAAAAACGGAAGAGACGAAGAAATTTGGAAAAGGATTCTGGGAAAGAGGATGGAGAGAAAGCAAAGAAAAGAAGAGGCAGACCTCCTGCAGAGAAGTTGTCACCCAACCCACCTAAATTGACAAAACAGATGAATGCCATAATTGATACTGTGATAAACTACAAAGATAGGTGAGCTCAGTCTTTTTTGGTTTTGACAAATAATTTCTAGAAACTTAATCCTGTGTAATTTTCAACTGTAGTTATTTATTTATTTTTTTATAAAGAAAATAATTTCATTTAGGGCCTGATCTCGTAAGTCTTCTTCTACATAGAAGGCTTTTTAAAGGATCTGGTTGATCAAAACTTGTCAAAATGTAATTTAAAAGATGGACATGTCATGTGTGCTCAGAAATGCTACTTTCCTGTTTAATAGATATATTTCAGTACTGCAGGTTGGGAAGGGGTTTACTTTAGCATAATGGAGCATTCTGTCTCCATAATTATATAAATAATTTGAAATGTGTGGATATAGTTTTGTCAATACAAGTTCTCACCATAACACTTAAGAATACTCCCAAAATATTTAGGGTTTGCCTGATGAACACTTGACTTTTCAAAGGAAAATCTGTAAAAATACTGAGCACTAGTAGGTTGTTTATAAATGAGACTGAAGCTTTTTTGTCCTTAAAACCCAATTTTCAAAGTATATATACATTTCACATTAGAAAAGTGAATTTCAGGAAGAAATATAACTAACTTCTAATCCAAACAAAAATTGTGAGATTTTTATTTTGTTGATTTTCCAACTGAAAATAATCTTTTTTATTGAGAAAGAACTTGAGTAATGTCATCTTCGGCTACTGCTTAATAGCAATTCTGTATCAGGCTTCAGCTACTTTGGGAACTTGTACTGTTTGATCTCAGGTTTCTGATTTACTTAAATTGGTGCAACTTTCCTGTGTAGACATTCCTATTTTGCCATACATTTATTTACTTAAGTTAAATAAGGAGTAGGTGTAAACTAAATCAATATAAAATTCATTCAAAAAGAAAGCGTTTTCACATCAGAGGAGCTGCACTCGTGTAACCTATTTGGTTCCTGAACTGAGTACCTAATTTACTACAGTTCTTATATAAACAAGCTTTTCAGAATGTGTGGCTTCAAATGGCAGGATACATGTTTTCCTTTTCACAGCTACAGTTTGATCTCTGTTTGTACAGGGATAACTTGGTCAATATGCAATAAAGGATTTAGAGTGGTGATACCTTATTTTTTGGGAAATAACTGCAGAAGCGGACTCCAGATCATCCTATGATCTATAGGTTCTCTTTAGAGTGTCTTGAAAAGTTTATTGCTTCTAAATGAGTTACAAAAAATTAGCATGATGAACAGGAGCTGCCTAAAAGCTCAGCAACATTCAGAAGGCAAGCACTTCTGGTCAGAGCTCCTAAATTTAATTGTAAACATAGCAGGCTTAAGTCACTTCTACCATCCTCCTATGTATCGTAGCTCAGTGGTTAAAGCACTCACTTAAGGAGTAGGAGATTTGGGCATTTTGCTTCCTCTGCCCGGTGAGGTTCAAATCTGTATCGCTATCACTCAGGCAACTACTGCACTAAGAGGAATACCACTCCCTCTTCCAGTAACTGAGTTTTTTTAAAAGACAGAATTGGTTGCCAATGTAGAAAGTGTAAAAAAAATCTTTGGAGTTATTCTTTTGGATTAGAGGAGCATTTTCAGGATTGGCAGTTTCAGAATAAGCTTTATTGTAGCCATTTGAACCCTTGAATTTGAGGGGGGCTTTTTTGCTTTTTCAACTCTGGGGTTTTGGGGCAAGTATAGAGGGACAGGTTCATTAGAAAGGGAGTAGGCCATGAAGCTTCATTTTTTCACACATTTAGTATTTGAATGCTTAAAACTGTTTGCATCTTCAACTTTGCATCTTCAAGTTTTCAGTGCTAGTAAATGTTTCAATTCTACTTTATGTCAGTTCAAAGGGTTAATCTAGACCAAAGGGTGATCAGGAGACATCCACCCAAAAGTCTTAGTGGCTCTGACCTGAGTTGCTTCCTCAACAGCAAATTTGTACTCTTTATTGTAGCTAATAAGACAGGAGAAAAAAAATCAATAAAAATATTACTAGGAATAAACTACTAAACATCTCTGTGCTTTCTCTCATGCTTCCCCTCACACTTGAACTTCTTGTACTCATTGAACCACTTCTCTGTTCTACTTAAAATCTTTCTTTTTTTAAAAAATGTCTTTTTCCATGATGCTTACAAAACTCTTGAGTACAAGTTGATTGCTTATGTATAGAGACCTCTGCATAATGTTGACAACGGGGAGGAGTCACTATATACTTCCTCCACTGTCATGACTTGCCTTAGAGTTCTGTTGTAAGCATTTTGGGGCAGGGAGAGTCTTTTTCTTATATATTCAAACAGCATACAAAAAACCAGGATGGGTTGCCTACTTTTAGAATACCGAAAGGCTATAATAATGCAAATAATAAAGGTTGAGCAATACAGTAATTAAATTGAGGTCAAAATAAAGTCAAATAGACAAATTAGCAACATTTGAGATAAATATTCAATGCAGTCAAATATAATATATAATTCCTTTAAATCCTGTGACAGGAAATTCAAAGTAGATATCCAGTTATTTGTAAATCTCAATTAAAGGACTTTACCCAAGGCAGTAAAAGCTAGCTTAGCTGGGTGTGTTTTAGTACAGAAATCAAATTACTGTTTCTCTCTGTCATGTCCTCAGAACAAATTAAAACTTCCATGTTAGATATCCCTATTGTATGCAGGGATACTGTGGTGGTTTCACTTGGCTAGCACTTGGCTAGCAGCCAAACACAGCCATTTCCTCACTCTCCACCCCCACGAGGGGATAGGGGAGAGAACTGGCGGCAAGGGTAAGGAGACTTGTAGCTTGAGATAAGAACAATTTAATAATAGTAATAAAAGGAAATTTAAAATAGTAATGATAATAATAATAGCAATAAAAGATGGAAATGAGTGATACACAGTGCAATTGCTCACCATCAGCCAACCAAGCCCAGCCCGTTCCTAGATAATGATCCCGGAGGAGGGACAATCCTGAACTGAAACCGCAATCCCGGAAGAGCGAGAGCCTGAGATAAAGCCAGAGAGAGCAAGAGAGGAAGGGACCCTCAGTAATATACTGGGCATGACGTGATATGATATGGAATACCCCATTGGCATATCCAACTGTCAATTAAGTCTATTAATTTAAATATTCTTCTCCCCCCTTAAATCTTGTGCTTGTGGACTAAGAGAACACAAAGTCCTTCACTTCCAGTGACAAAAATGCAAACACTGGGATGTTCTCAGTGTCTCTCTCACAGCGAGTCCCAGGCTGAATGCAAAATACAGCACTATTCTAACTACTAAAAAGAAACCCATCTCTGTTCCAGATAAAAACTAGGACATATATTTAGCAACTAGCATGCTTCTTTGTCTTCCCATTCCACATTCCAACATAAGAACAGATTTTAATTAAACATTCTAATAAGTATAAGCTTAGTAGTTTTCACCGAGCAATTTACAGCTGCCAGCTGAGCTTCTCTCAATTGTTTCACAAATCTAGGTAACTCACTAATTTACTGAATTGGAGAGCGCTTCATTGTTTATGCCAAGATGCTTTTTTTCTGGCACCCTAACTACATGAAGACTATAAGGGCCTTCTTCCATACACCAGTTTCCTGATATCTGAGGTGTCTCACAAGTAATAAGGAATCCTCTCTTTCAGAAGTGTTAAATACGTTCCTTTCCTTTCTCCTTTTCTTCCCCCCATTGACAGCTTTTAATTTTGTCTGGTAGGGCAGGGATGTTTTAACATTACATTTTCTTCTCCTTATGAATTTTAAAATGTTAGTATAGGCTCTAAATTCAATGGTTTAGAATACAGAATGAAACTAGAAGCATGAGAAAATAATATAAGAAAGCTGGACAAAATTCTCTGACTTCAAGGAAAAAATGTCCTACGTAAAAGGAAGGTGATGACTGAGAAGGAGAATTTCATTGTATTAACTTTTCTGACTCTTTTTTTTTGGTTGTTGAGATATCATCTACCAACAGGAAAATTATAGAAAACAACTTTAAATTAAGTTATCAAGTTCCACAGAATCATAGAATAATTCAGGTTGGAAGGGACCTCAGGAAGTCTCTGGGCCAAATTCCTGCTCAAAGCAGGGTCATTTATGAGATCAGACCACATTGCTCAGAGCTTCATCCAGTCTTGAAGACCTCTAGGGATGGATACTGCACAAACTCTCCGGGCAACCTGTTCCATTGTTTGGCTGTCCTTATGGTGAAATTTTTTTTCCTCATATTCAGTCTGAACCTGTCTTCTTTCAAATTTTGCCCATTGTCTCTCTCATCCTCCTGCTATGCACTGCTGAAGAGCCTGGCTTCATCTTAGTAAATTCTTCGTATGTATTGGGAAGCTACTATCAGGTCTCCTGAAGCCTTTTCTTCTCCAGGCTGAACAAGCTCAGTTCCCTCAGTTTCTCTTCACAGGGCATGTACTCCAGCCCCATAACCATCTCGGTGGCCCTCTTCTGAATTCATGTCAGTTCATCAATGTTTTTCCTTTATTAGGGGACCCAAATCCTGATGCAGTCTTCTGGATGTGGTCCAAGGAGTGCTGATTAGAGAAGGATGATACCTTCCTTCAGTCTACTGGCTCTGCTCCTGTTAATCCAGACCAGGATACTGTTGGCTGTCTTTGTTGCCAGGTCATACTGCTTGTTCATGTTTAGCTTGTCTACCAAGACCCTCAGATCCTTTTCAGCAGAGCTGTTCACCAGTCAGTCAATCCTCAACCTGTATCATTATAAGGTGTTCTTCCTTCCCAGGTGCAGGACTTGGCACTTGTCCTTGTTGAATCTCATAAGGTTCCTGTTGACCTAGTCCTCCAGCCTGTCTAAGTCCCTCTGGATGGCAGTCCTGCCCTAAAGTATATCAACTGGAACCCAACTTCATTCCACCTCCCCAGCCTGGTGTCACCTGAAAAGTTGCTGAGAATGCACTCTGTTGCCTCCTCTAGGTCATTGATAAAAATGTTAAACAAGACAGGTCCCAGGACAGACTCTACTTGTCCACTCTACCTAGTCTCCAGGTAAAGTGACCATTAACTGCTACCTTTTGAGCCTGATTATCCAAGCAGTTTTTTACCCATCTGGTTGTCCACTCATCCAGACAATAATGTACTTACTTGGATACAAGAATATTGTGAGAGACAGTGTCAAAAGCTTTGTCCTCACTTCTACCTTCTGCATGCTTCTTTTATGCATTTGAGCTCAGTTGTGAGTTCCCTGTTCAGCCAAGTTGGCCTCCTAATATATCTGCTTAATTTTCTGAGCATCAGAATGGATTTTTCTAGCACTTGGAGAAGGTTACTCCTAAAGACTTGCCAGCTTTCCTGAGCTCCTTTGTTTTTCAGAGCTGACTCCTATGTGACCCCACCTACCAGTTCCCTGAATAAGCCCAGGTCTGCCCTCCTGAAGTCCAGAGTCTGTATTCTGTTTCTTTCATTACTCACTCCCCTAAGGATCTTAAACTTCATGATTTCATGGTCACTACAGACAAAGCTGCCATTTTATCGTATACCTGATTAGTTCTTCCTTGTTTATGAGTAGCAGAACCAGGAGAGCATCATGGCTGGCTAGCCCCTCTAGTACCTGTAACAAGTAGTTATCACTGGCACTCTCCAGAAACCTCCTGGATTGCTTGTGATGCTCTGTATTGCCCTTTCAGCAGATGTCAAGGCAATTAAAGCTCCCTGCTTCAAGAACCATGGCCTGAGATCTGGAGACTTCCTCAAATTGTTTAAAGACTTAGTCTGCTTTCTCACCCTGATTGAGTAGTCTGTGACAAACTACCACCATGAAGTCATCCTGATCTGCGGAATCAAACCTTACAACTCGCAGAGAGTTATAAAGCAGGTATGTTTTATTTGCCGGCAGGCGACAGGGTGGATCGCTCCATAAAGGCCCTGCGCCCCCCACTCCTTTACAAAGGCATTATTTAAAGTACACACACATACATATTCATTAAATTTAGGATGGGTTAAGCCAATTAGTTCAAAAAAATTTTAACATAAGTTCACTCCCATTCACGCTTGGGCACTGCCTCCTGTTGGTGCTTGTTAGCACCCTTGTAGACCACTACACAAAACAAAGCCAGCTTTCTTGCTTCAGCCTGCAGGTGTTGCATACCAGTTCCTTCTTCTCTTGCTCCAGACTGCTGGCATACCAGGCACCGCAAGGCCTTTGCTGACAGTGTGGAATAGCTTGTTAGTTCTTGGAAAAGTTTCCCACTTAACACAGACAAAACGATCTCAACTAAAAGTTTCTCTCCTAACACAGAGACAAAATGAACTAAACTTATTTTCTAAAATCTAACTCTTAATACAGAAAAAAAAGAATAAATCTAACTATATTTTATATGTTCGCATATCACTTATAACTCATATAACTTGCATATCAATTATTTATATATTTGCATATCAATTATAACTCTCTCTCAAAAAAAAATCCCCCCGTCTTTTATCCTAGGCAAATTTGTTTGCCCTACACACAATCCCTTTTCTGAAGTGGAACTGGATAATACTTAATGCATTCTCATGTGCCCTAAGTAGAGAAGTTAAAAATGTTAGTCGCTGTAGTATTCTCCAATTCCAAACAAGCAGTATGGCAGATAAAGCAAAACTAATTAGTACTAATATCAAAAGGACAACAATGGGGTGACACAACCTATTTAGAGAGTCAGTTGCAGTAGATGACCATCCAAATAGCGCATCCCACCAGCTGTGTTTTGCATCTACTTTTGTCCTTTTTAAGACCCTATGAATTTCTTCTGTGTCATGCTAGGCACTACTGTTTTCCCTTGTGGTGTGGTAACCCATCCATTTTCACCCTCTTTCCCATTTAGATCCTCAATTAATTTTAAATCCTCCTTTGTATATTTAGGTGTCTGATCAGTTTGTATTTTACTATCTGGAACCAAAGACTGCATTTCTGCCGTACCTTTTTGGCCACCCTTTTTGCTTCTCGATCCACCATGGAGCTTTGCCGTGCGTAATTGCCACCTTCTCTGGCAGTTGCACTGCTTCCAGTAGTTTAAGAATTTCCTTTGCGTGTTTTATGTGCTTCCCTTGGGTGGATAAAAGTCCTCTTTCTCTCCAAACCGCTCCATGGCATGAACCATTCCAAAAGCAGATTTAGAGTCTGTCCAAATGTTATTTTTTCTTTGGCAAGCTCGAGTTAAAGCTATTATTTCCACCTTTTGTGCCGAAGGGTTTGGGGCAAGGGCCCCGGACTCTATTACCTCGTCTGTAGTAGTCACCGCGTACCCTGCTTTGCACTTACCGTTCTTGACAAAACTGTTGCCATCTGTGTACCACGTGTCCTCAGCATCCTCCAGTGGTTGTTCCTTCAGGTCTGGTTGACTGGAGTAGACTGCTTCAATGGTCTCCAGGCAGTCATGGGTCACCGGTTCTCCTGCAATTCCACTAAGGAAAGATGATGGGTTGACAGTGTTAGTCACTATTATCTGGACATCGTCCTGCTCCACCATAATGGCCTGGTATTTGAGGAATCTCTGTGGGGATAGCCAGTGCCCCTCCTTTTGCTTCCAGTACGGTGGACACCGTATGAGACACTAACACTGTCATCTTTTGGCCCATTGTAAATTTGTGAGCCTCTTGGATGTTAAGTATTACTGCAGCCGTTGCTCTCAGGCAGCTGGGCCATCCTCTACTCACTTCATTCAAATGTTTGGAGAAGTATGCCACGGCTCTCTGATCTTGGCCTAGGTTTTGAGCTAAAATTCCCAGTGCAATGCCCTTCTTCTCCTGGGAGAACAGCCAGAAAGGTTTCATGGGGTCTGGTAACCCTAAGGCTGGGGCCTGCATGCGTTCTCGTTTCAAGTTGTGGAAATCCTGCTCAGCTTCTCTATTCCAGGTGAGATCTTTTGAATTAGTTTTAATAAGTTCATAAAGTGGTCTTACCAGGAGTCCATAGTTGTAGAAAAGACACCAACCCATCATTCCCAGGAAGGTTTGGAGCTCCTTAACTGCCTGTGGCTTGGAAGTTTGGCAGATGACTTCCTTTCTTGCTCTTCCCACGGTCCATTCAGCCGCTGTGATTTCATATCCTAGATACATCACCTTTTGCTGAGCTATTTGAACTTTCTGTGGAGAGACTCGGTAACCACTTAGTCCAAGGAAGTTTAATAAACTCACAGTCCAAGCTATATTTTGTTCCTTTGCTTCAGTGGGTACAAGGAGATCGTCCACATACTGCAGCACAGTCCCAGTCCCAGGTGGTGGTTCCCATTGTTCTAAATCCTTTGCCAACTGGTTGCCGAAAAGGGTAGGGCTGTTCTTAAAGCCTTGTGGAAGTACAGTCCAAGTTAGCTGTGTTTTCCTCTCAGAATCTGGGTTTTCCCACTCAAGGGCAAATTATAATTGACTTTCTGGCTCATAGGTAGGCAGAAAAGGCATCCTTTAAATCCAGAACAGTAAACCAAGTCAATTCAGATTTTAATTTAGTCAATAATATGTACGGATTGGCTACCACAGGGTATAAATCCTCAGTTATTTTGCTTATAACCCTGACATCCTGGACTATCCTATAATTTCCATCTGGTTTCTTCACTGGTAATATAGGAGTATTGTACTCAGATTCACATTCAATTAATAACCCATACTTCAGAAACTGTTCTATGATCGGACAAATCCCTTGTCTATCCTTTAACCTTAAGGGATATTGCTTTACTCTCACTGGCTTAGCTCCTGGTTTAATTTTGACTACTGTCAGTGAGGCTGTTTTTGCTTTGTTGGGTATTTCAGTGGCCCATACCCATGGGAACACTTGATCCTGAACCTCCTTGGATACTTCTGTCTTTTCAGAGGGACATACTAAGGCCAGACTTTAAAGCTCAATTAACTGATTATCCTTCACTTCAAATTATATTCCTTCCCAAATCTTATTTTTGCCTCCAATAATAAATTTCGCCCCAATAAGGGCTTTGGTGAATTTGCCATATAAAGAAATTTATGTATTCCTAATTGTTTCCCCAATTTGAACTTCAGAGGTTTGAGAAAATAGCCTTTTCGCTTTGGCCAGTAGCTCCCTTGACCGTTACAAAATCATTGTCTGTAGGTGTTAGAGCCTGCTTTAAAACTGAAAATGTTGCTCCGGTATCTACTAAAAATTCCACCCCCCGTTATTGTTTCCCAGCTTTAATATAACCAGTGGATCGCTGGGGTCGACTCCCCGGGTCCCCGTCATAGTTTCCTGCCATAGGGGCCTGGGTTCTGGGGGCGCTCGTGTTTTTTCTACCCCCTTGTCTCCTTTGGGGACACTCGTTCTTCCAGTGTCCTGTTCGTTTACACCATGCACACTGATTGACCCCAGCGGGGGGGTCTCCAAGGGCCTCCACCTCCCGGAGTCCCTGTTTCTCCTTTTGTCGGGGGCCCCCCTGCTGTAAAGCCACTACAAGAGCTCTCTATCTCTTCTCTGGTTTTCCTCCACAGCTTCTGCCACCCGCTCCGCCCCGCCAATTCTTTCTAGTGTTTTATTATACAGCTTAAGGGGCAGCTTTGGGCATTCTTTTGTACCGGTTAAACTGATAACAGCAATGCCATATCCGAGGCAAGAGGTGCAGGGAAGTGCTTGTCCTATAGTGGATGCACCTGAATTCAAAGCAATTCTTGAGATAAAACTCCTGTCTCCATTTGGAGAGATACAGGCGCTTGTGCACTCCCCACACTGAGGGGCTAAGTTATTACTTTGTTTTACATCTCCTCCCATACCATAGTGATGAGTTTGTATTTATCTCTTTACCATATAAGTTTCACTAGTCTCACTGATTCTTTAAACTTTCTAAATTCCCGCAGAATATCCGTTCAAGTTGGCCTGAGCGCTCAATTCTGTCCCAGTCGGACCAGAATTTACATTGGTTACACCAGAAATCTTTTCTAAACTGCACCCAAATGTTCTGGTAACAGACAAAACACTTAAAAATAAAAATTGGTTTACATGAAAAATCCTCAGGTCCATGTATAGGACACCAGAAATTAAAACTTGGTTCAGGTAACCCTGTTCCAAGGTCTGCCATACGCTTAAGAACACACTCAGAATAATATGGACACTGACCACTGGAATGTGACCCCCTGTCTGTTCCTAAGGGGGTGATCCGTCTCCCTTAAAGTGTGTTTGTGCAGTATGTAAAACTACTGGCAAAAGTCCGGTTTAGCTTCCCTAATATCTATGAGTCTTAAATTCCTGTTTAGTTCCCCCCACACATTAAACAACCACAAAGACAAATTACGTTTATAACACTGAACTATAAACTCTCGCTTTGTTCGTCTCCGGCTGTTTCCCTCGCGGGAGAACAGAACTGAGGCTTAGAACTCTGCACCCGCTTGGCAGTCCCGGCAGAGATGCCAGCTGCAAACAGGCTGCAAACAACACAGACACTCAGTCACACAAACGGGCCCGTCACTCCTCTCACTCACACCACAAAATATGCCAAGTAAACAATAGTCAGGCTCTCGTGTAGCGTAAACCATAAACCGTTAACCATTTGCCACAGGTCCACACCAAGCAGTAGAACTTAAACCATAATGCATGGTACCAGAATTTTTACGAGATGTATAAGATGATAGCTGTCCCGCATAGCGCTCCTGCTGCGTTAAGCTAATTATTTAAAAATAATTTAACATAAGTTCACTCCCATCCACGCTTGCGCACTGCCTCCTGTTGGTGCTTGTTAGCACCCTTGTAGACCTCTAGACCAAACAAAGCCAGCTCTCTTGCTTCAGCCTGCAGGTGTTGCATACCAGTTCCTTCTTCTCTTGCTCCAGACTGCTGGCATACCAGGCACCGCAAGGCCTTTGCTGACAGTGTGGAATAGCTTGTTAGTTATTGGAAAAGTTTCCCACCTAACACAGAGACAAAATGAATTAAACCTATTTTCTAAAATCTAACTCTTAATACAGAAAAAAAAAAGAATCTTAAACTCACTTTCTAAAATCTAACTATATTTTATATGTTCGCTTATCAATCCTTACCATCCTCTCCTCTGATCCTGACCCACAAGTTCTCAACCATTCTGTTGCCCATTCCATAGAACTCCATATATTTGAGCTACTCATTCACATAGAGGGCAACCCTCTCCCAGTCTTCCCTTCTTATGTTTCCTAAAAAGCCTGTATCCATACATCACAGAGCTCCAGTCACACTAACTCTTCCCTCACATCTCAGTTATTCCAGTGATGTCAGTTCTGCATACACATGTGGAGCTCTAATTTCTCCTGCTTATTTCCCAGGCAGTATGCATTTATGCACATATACTTGAGGTGGACCTCCTTTTACCCTGTTTTATTGTTCCCGAGGTCTCTCTTGTATCTGTTCCCCTTCACCCTTTGCTTTTGACCCCCATTCACCATTTCTTCACTTAAATGTGTGTTGTAATCTTCCAACCTTGATGTTTTTAGTTTAAAGCTCTCCTCACCAGATTGGTCAACCTGTTGGCAAAGATGCTCTTTCTCAACTTTTGAGAGAGGAGAGAGAGCAGATAGAATAGAGATTGGTCATTACTGCTATTAATGCTAATTGGAGAACACTTGATTTTGTACAGGTTTGTATTTATTGGGTAATATTTATTGCATATGTAAATAACTAATATTGACTATGTCATCTACTAGGTTCTAAAGTTATAAACTAAAAGCCACAAAAGGAAGGATGAGGAAATCATAACCTTATACACTAGAAGCTATAAAGTAAAGCATCTGCCAGTGAGAAAAGAGTACTTAGGACATAAGAGTAAGGGCACTGCCACAGCAACCTTGGGGGTATATAGATGAAAGGTTAAAGAGGTGAGAGTGAAAGGTAGGCTACAGAACTGAAAATAAAAGGCCCTCAGTATTGCACAGGATAAGACATCTAAGTCACTATGAAACACAAGTGTTTTCCCTTCATGTGCAGGTTTGAGAACACTACCTGGGCCCCCATGCCCTTCACCCTCATCCTTGATATACTCAGGGTCTTCACTGGCAGCATTGTTGGTGCACGTACAGATGAGCAGACAGGAATAATAGTCCAAGAGTCAGACAAGCCTCCATGGTGTCTCTGCAGCATTGCAGATCCAAATGCCTGGTAAGCAGCAAACCTCCTGAGACATCAGGTCAGGTTAGCAGATGGGTGCTTCTACTACGTGCAATATCAACCTCCTTTTCTTTGTGTAGACACTTGGTTGAGGCTTAGTTGGCTCTGACACCTTTCTTGAATGAGGTTTTTCTTCAACTGTTGCCAGGGCATTGTACCTGTTCTGTAACTGCAGAACCAGAAGTGGAGAAGAAGTCTTATATGTGTTGCCAGAATTGATAACTTTCTAGCCTCTCCCATCTTGGGAGTTTCCATCTATCATTTATTTTAGGGTAATCTCTATCTGTCTCTCCTTCCTTGCAATGTAGGGCTTGGGTTCTTGGCTCTGTGAGTCTCTGCAAAGACCCTGTCACTATCCTGCTCATCCTCCCTGATGGTCGCAGCCTTCTCACTTCCGCTTGCAACTTCATCTGTTCAAACAGAAGTGCAAAGTCAAGTCCATCTGCCACAGGGAAAAAAACTACTTGACTAACGTGGTTTAAACCAAATCAGGTGGTTTATTGGTTTATTAGCAACATATGATTAATTTGCAATCAGTGAACTAAATTCAAGATCCATATCAGCAATACAACAGAAAAAACACAATACGATACACATGCAAAAGTTTAGTAAACACCTACACCTGAACACCTAAAACCCTTCTGTAACTAATCCCAAAATAATCCCACGTGTGCACATGCACACACACACACAAAAAAAGGCAGTGTGGGTTACAAACACATACCCCCTTCTGGGAGCGTGTATTTCCCTAGTTGCACACTCCTTTTGTGGGAGATGTGAGTGCTCCAGCTTTAGGTGTGCCTGTGCTACTCCCTACAACCCACTCAGCACATGCTGGTGAGAAAGCCCCCCATAGATTCACCTACACACATCTGAAGGGTGCACCTTATACTATCAGCCTACTAGTTGGATGCAGGCTATTCACAGCATCCCAAAGGAAGGAGACTGCTCTGCCAGGTCTAAACAGAGGTTGAGATGCTGGAGGGGACACGTCTCTCAGCATCAAACACAATTTGGAAACTTCCTGTTTCAGTCCAAGGTCTCTCCTCCCTTGTTTCAGATTTTCATGTTGCTTCTATTCTTTCCAAGCTGACTCCTCCTTTGTTTCAGAAATCTCTTGGTAATTAATTTACAGGTTACTGTTTAATCCAGCTGATGGTTATTTTCCTCTTTAACATGATCAATTTGGGTAAAGCCCTCTCAATCACACTTCCATTCATTCCAGATAACGCTCACCAGGTTATATCATTCCTACACTCTGTGATTGTAATATTGCCCCTATTAGTTTGCAATACATATTATGATTTTACTTCCACAAGGGTGATGTTTCCCTCCTCTATAATTTCAGCTGGCAACATTTGAACCAAAAGCAAATCCATCTATATGGGGTATCACTTTTCATGGTTGTGGACCCTGCCACTTTCTATCCCCATACATCTCACAATTGCTTAAACTAATTATATTAGCTTGTTGTATACCAGAACTGTTGGGTGTAACACTGCACCATTATGAATTTAAGGATATTGTGGGCCAGTTTCATTGTTCTGCATCAAGGCATTTTTAATCAACATTGTTGGAGGTTTAACTGTCTTCTTCCTGCACATTTTATTTTCTAGAACCATCCTGTTGACCCCAATCTTATAATCCATTGCAGCTGACAACTGTCTTGTTTCAAAGATAGTCTCTTATCTTTTCCTAGTAATCAGTCCATTTCCTTCTGCTACCACCCCATCTGTACTTAAGACATCAATGCTTGTGTTTCCATATCGTTGCTGTTGCATTATTTAACATGTTAAGTTATTTAAAGAATCATTTATTGTTCCCGTCAAACTAAAACCTGCTGTTGCGGTGGCATTAAACAATTTTTGTTCCAATACAAATTCTAGTTTTACAGCTTGCACATCTCCTTCCAAAGCAATTCTGCTTGATTATATCCACATGCCTATAAATTTTACCTCATCTTGGAGTTGGGCTTGGAAGCTTCCTGTTTGGATTCCTATACTTAGACTTTCCTATACTTTACACCGAGTGTACCTGACAGATCTCTCGCTTTTTGTAAAATCCCCTGGTCTTTCATCATTCCCCATAATGCTTTATTTGTTGCCAAACCTTCTTGGCAAGTTCCGCTCGTCTGCTGGATTGGCCTGGGGCTATCCCGACCCCAGGGCCATAGAGCACAGACACCAATATGAGGATGCAGCAAATGGCGTTTAATGCGTAGTTACAAAAGCTTATATAGGGCACACAAGCCTCGCCCTTCGTGGGCGGTCTCTGTGCCATAGTTCCTGTGTCAAGCGTCCCTACCTTTCCGTTACATACCGCCATCTTCCGGCCGCATTTCCCTACATTTATTTATGAGATCATGACATTATTATGGTTTTGTTAAATTTAATTTTAATAATAGATTCAATTAAAGGGCCCTCACCTCTTTATTTTCCTAACAAAAATAATTGCAAGGTGTTTACATTAGTCTTGTTACCGCCAGTTTCCAGAATGCAATATACTGTAGTCAAATTGACATAGGTTTTGTTGCATTGGCCCAATATTGCCCTATCAAGCTGTTCTGGTTTCTCTAGAATATAATTATAGAATTAATTATCAGTCAGAAAAGCTGCATTTTAAGAAGACTGCAGCACCCAATTTGGTGAGAACAAAGTTGACAAGAAACCTTTTGGTTTAGTTTGTGGTCAGCCATTGTATGCAGGTTGACATAGTGATCAGGGTCTTCAGAAGTTTAGAGTTAGCCAGGTGCTAAGGCTAGGAGGAGCGAAAGCTGGGGCAGCTAACCCAAGATGGCCAACAGAAGTATTACATACCATCAACATCACACTCACTATAAATTGGAAAGTTTGCTAGGGATGACCTTCTTCCTCAATGGCCATTGTCCCTGGAGGGTCTTGCCCATCATTCTGCTCCCGAGGCCTATAAGTATACAAAGAGTATAACTCTGTGTATTTTATATTAGCATTAGTATTAATATTAGTTCTTATTATTATCTCATTAAATCTGTTTTCATTTCAACCCATGGGTCTCCTTTCCTTTTCCCAATTCCCCTTCTCAGGTGGGGAGGGGTCACTGGTGATAGAACAACTGACTAAACTAAGACACAATCTATCTCCTAAATCTAAATAATGGTGTTATTTAACTTGTTTTCTGTAAACACATTTCCCTTTTGACACTGTGGTGGGTTGACTTTGGCTGAATGCCAAGTGCCCAACAAGCCACTCTATCACCCCCCTCCTCAGCAGGATGGGGAGGGGAGAAAATAAGATGGGTAAAAAACCCAAACTCTTTGGTCGAGACAAAGGCGGTTTGATAGAAGCAAAGCAAAGCTGCGCACGCAGAAGCAAAAGAACAAAATATTTATTCTCTACTTCCCATCAGCAGGCGATGTCTGGCCACTTCCCAGGAAGCAGGGCTTTCGGCATGCGTAGTGGTTACTCTGGAGGACAAACGTAATAAATAACAACTGCCCCCCCCCCCCCCCCCCCCCTTCCCCCTCCGTTCCCCTTGCTTTTATTTCTGAGCAGATGTCATATGGTATGGAATATCCCTTTGGTCCTTTTGGGTCAGCTGTCCTGGCTATGTCCCCTCCCAAGACCTTCCCCATCCCCAGCCTGGTGGGAGGGGGGAAGAAATGTTGGAGAGCCACCCTTGATGCTGTGGGAGCACTGCTCAGCAGTAACCAAAACACTGGTGTGTTATCAACACCCCTCGAGCCACCAATGCAAAACCCAGCACTCTGAGGGCTGCTCTGGGGAAAATCAACTCCATCTCAGCCAGATCCAATACAGACACTTGTCATGCTTTAACTCGAGTCGACAACTAAGCACCACACAGCTGCTTGCTCACTCCCTCACTCAGTGGGATGGGAGAGAGAATCGGAAAAGTAAAAGTGAGAAAACTTGTGGATTGAGATAGTTTAATAGGTAAAGCAAAAGCTACGCATGCAAGCAAAGCAAAAAAAGGAAGTAATTCACTACTTCCTATTGTCAGGCAGGTGTCCAGCCATCTCCAGGAAAGCAGGGCTCCATTACATGTTACTTGGGAAGAGAAATGCCATCACTTTGAACGTCTCCCCTTCCTTCTTCTTCCCCCAGCTTTATATGCTGAGCATGATGTCATATGGTATGGAATATCCCTTTGGTCAGTTGGAGTCAGCTGTCCCAGCTGTGTCCCCTCCCAACTTCTTGTGCACCCCCAGCCTACACTCTGATGGGGTGAGGTGAGAAGCAGAAAAGGCCTTGACTGCTCAGCAATAACATAAACATCCCTATATTATCAACAGTTTTCAGCACAAATCCAGCACATACCCCCATACTAGCTACTATGAAGAAAATTAACTGTATCCCAGCCCAAACCAGCACAACACTGTTGGTTGTTTTTCCTATATTACCAAATTATTCCTGATTTACTGTTGGTGCCTAATTCTACATTGTTGGTGGCTCTTCCACTTAGGGAAATACATCCTTTTTCTGATTCCCACAAGACCCCTATTTCTTATGAAAGTTATCATCTCATTCATTCCACTCTATTCAGAACTTGTCGGACCACATCTGGAGTACTGTGTCAAGTTCGGGTCCCCACAATTCAAAACAGACATGGACAGAATGGAAAGGGTCCAAAGGAGGGCCATGAAGATGATTAAAGGGCTAAAGAACCTGTCCTATGAGTAAAGACTGAAGGGAATAGTCTGAATCTACCCTCCTTTAGTTTAAAACCATTACCCCTTGTCCTATCGCTAAAGGCCTTACTAATAAGTTTGTCCTCATCTTCCTTATAATCCCCCTTCAAGTATTAAAAGGCCACAATAAGGTCTCCCCAGAGCCTTCTCTAGGCTGAACAACTCCAACTCTCTCAGCCTTTCCTCATAGGAGAGCTGTTCTATCCCTTTGATAATTTTTGTGGCCCTCCTCTGGACCTGCTCCAACAGGTCCATGTCTTTCTTGTGCTGAGGACTCCAGAGCTGGATGCAGTACTCCAGGTGGGGTCTCACCAGATCAGAGTAGAGGGGCAGAATCACCTCCCACGACCTCCTATCAACACTTCTTTTGATGCAGCCCAGGATGTGGTTGCAAACTCATGTCCAACTTTTCATCCACCAGCATTCCTAAGTCCTTCTCCGCAGGGCTGCTCTCAGTCCCTTCATCCCCCAGCCTGTATTGATACCAGGGATTGCCCCGATCCAGGTTCAGGACCTTGCACTTGGCCTTGTTGAATCTCATGAGGTTCACACGGGCCCACTTCTCAAGCTTGTCCAGGTCCCTCTGAATGGCATGCCTTCCCTCAGGCATGTCAACAGCACCACTCAGCTTGGTGTTATCTGCAAACTTGCTGAGGGTGCACTTGATCTCAGTGTCTATGTCATTGATGAAAATGATAATACTGGTCCCAATATGGACCCCTGAGGGACACTACTCATCACTGTTCTCCATCTGGACATTGAGCCATTGACCACTACCCTCTGGAGGTGACTATCCAATCAATTCCTCAACCACCAAACAGTCCACCCATCAAATCCATCTCTCTCCAATTTAGAGAGAAGGATGTTGTGGGGGACCATGTCAAAAGCCTTACAGAAGTCCAGATAGATGACATCCATTGCTCTTCCCTTGTCCGCTGATGTAGTCACTCTATCATAGAAGGCCACTAGGTTGGTTGCCCTTGGTGAAGTCATGCTGGCTGTCATGAATCACCTCCCTGTCCTCCATGTGCCTTAGCATAGCTTCTAGGAGCATCTGTTCCATAATCTTCCCAGGCACAGAGGTGAGGCTGACAGATCGATAATTCCCAGGATCTTCCTTTCTACCCTTTTAAAAAATGGGTGCAATGTTTCCCTTTATCCAGTCACCAGGGACTTCACCTGGATGCCATGACTTTTCAAATACCATGGAGAGTGGCTTGGCAACTACATCAGCCAATTCCCTCAGGACTCTGGGATGCATCTTGTCAGGCCCCATAGACTTATGTATATTCAGGTTCCTCAGATGGTCTCAAACCTGATCTTCTCTTACAGTGGGAGGGACTTTGCTCCCCCAGTCCCTGCCTTGGGGTTTATCCACTCAAGAGGTGTGGGAAGAGAGGTTGCCAGAGAAGACTGAGGCAAAAAAGCCATTGAGTACCTCGGCCTTCTCCTCATCCGTTGTTACCAGTTTGCCAATAGTGTTCATCAGGGGGTACACCTTCTTTGACCTTCCTTTTCTGGCTGACATACCTATAGAAGCCTTTCTTATTATTCCTTGCATCCCTTGCCAAGTACAGCTCCAGCTGCACCTTGCCCTTCCTGACCCCATCCCTACACAACCAGTCAGTGTCCCTATACTCTTTCCCAGGATACCTGTCCCTGCTTCCACTGCCTGTGCATTTCCTTCTTGCCCTTTAGTTTGATCAGCAGGTCTTGACTCAGCCATACCTGTCTCTTGTCTTCCTTTCCTGATTTCTTAGACCTGGAGATTGAGAGCTCTTGTGCTCTATGGATAGCATCCTTAGAGATCTGCCAGCTCTGTTCTGCTCCCTAGTCCCTGAGGGTAGTTTCCCAGGGGTCCTACTGACTAACTCCTTGAAGAGCTGGAGGTTTGCTTTCCTAAAATTCAGGGTCCTGACTTTAGTCTTCACCTGACCCATATCCCTCAGGACTGTGAACTCCACCAGTTACTGCCTTCTGCCTGGTGGGGGCAGCTATCTTGTGGAGGAAATGAGGGAATGTATCTCCCTTTCCCTACCTGAAGTTAATGTAGATGGCTTTATTATGCAGGCTCCCGAGGTCCTTGTTCACCCTTATGTGAGCTGTTTATTACTACTAAGTAATACTGTTGGAATATTATGGGTTTTGTGGAATCTGGTCTCGTCCTGGTGTAAGAGAAGGCAGCTTTTGGGTGAGGAAATACTGCAAAGTGCCCTGAAGCGGCCGGTCCCTGGGTGGCAGGGGGTGTGGAAGGATTTGGGCAGGTTCCTAGGACGGTTATCACCTCCCATAGCCTGGGATTTTACTCCTGAAGAAGCACACAACCCTGGCAAACTAACGCGTCACTTGATGGAAGGGTGCCTGGCCTACCCCAATGAGAACCAGCAGCTTCTAGCACTGTACTGGGGCCTGGCCTGTGCCTATCAAGCCACAGTTCAGTACTCTCAGAGGACTGTGGTTGAGGCAGGGACCCAGACCACATCCGAGGACACCATGGTTGAGACAGGGATCCAAACAACAACAACTACAGTAATTGCCCCAGTAGTGAAAAAGAAACAGTGGACAAGGAGAACCACTGGTCCATATCGATTAGTGAGGGCAGAGGAAGAAGGGGATCAAGAAGCCAGTCCTTCGATGAGGAACTTGGAGGAAGGAGTGAGAGAACTAAAACAAGAAGCAGAAACTACCCGGTCCCTGACCTCATCAGAGCTTCGAGACATGCGGAAAGATTGCAGCCGCCAGCCAGGTGAGCGGATTGCTGCCTGGCTGCTCCGATGCTGGGATAATGGGTTGGACAGCCAGCAATTGGAAGGAAGGGAAGCCCAGCAGCTGGGATCCCTTGCTAGAAACTGTGGGATTGAGAGGAATTGGAAAAGAGGCAGCAATTTGCAGTCTCTGGAGACGGCTCCTCTCTAGTGTGAGAGCTCGATACCCATTCAAAGATGACCTTATGAACTCCCCAGGAAAGTGGACTATGGCAGATGAAGGCATCCAGTATCTGAGAGAATTAGCAGTGCTGGAAGTCATCTACAGTGATACTGACAATGATGAAGCCTCCAAAGATCCAGAGGATGTCCTGTGCACACGGGCCATGTGGAGGAAGTTAATCCAAGGTGCCCCACTGCCATATGCTAATAGCTTGGCAGCGATGTATTCCCTGGATGTGGAGACACCAACTGTGGAAATAGTGTCTTCATGGCTTCAAAACTTCGAAGAGAATCTCTGTACCTCCTCATCCCTACTGGCCAGTGCTTTGGCTGTCAAAAGCATCCCAAGGAATCAATCCTCTCCTGCTCCAGTCAGAGGGAAAGGGAGCCCCCGACGTATGCCACGTGGTGCACTCTGGTTCTTGTTGCGTGACCAGGGTAGGACATGAGGAAGTGGGATGGTGAACCCACCTTTAAACTGGAGGCCCGTGTACGCGAATTGAAGGGGAAAACAGCCGTTAAGAAAGGACCAATTAAGAAGGCTGTCAGTGTAATTGGTGCTGATGCCCAGGAAGGTGTTCAACGATCTTCCAGACATAGAAAAACTGAAATCACCTCCCTCGACCCTGGTGAGGGGACGTCCGGTCTGGCACTACAAAGGTCAGACAGTGAATACTCTGATGAGGAACAGGAGTAGAGGGTCCCTGCCTTTGGCCAGGAGGAGGAAGAGGACGATCGTGTATATTGGACTGTGTGGATCCGATGGCCTGACACATCAGGTCCACAAAAGTATAAGGCTCTGGTTGACACTGGTGCGCAGTGTACATTGGTGCCATCAGGATACAAGGGCACAGAACCCATCTGGATATCCGGAGTGACAGGGGGATGCCAGGAATTGTCTGTGTTGGAGGCTGAGGTGAGCTTGACGGGAGACAAATGGGAAAAGCACCCCATTGTGACTGGCCCAGAAGCCCCTTGCATCCTTGGCAAGGACTATCTCAGGAGAGGGTACTTCAAGGACCCAAAGGGGTACCGATGGGCTTTTGGTGTGGCCACTGTGAACACAGACAAGGTCAAGTAGCTGTCTACCCTGCCTGGCCTCTCAGAAGATCCCTTCGTTACAGGATTGCTGCAAGCTGAAGAACACCAGGTGCCAGTTGCCACCAGGACAGTGCACCGGCGGCAATATCGTACAAACCGAGACTCCTTGGCTCCCATCCGTGAACTGATTCGTCAGCTGGAGAGCCAAGGAGTCATCAGCAAGACTCATTCACCTTTTAATAGTCCCATATGGCCAGTGCAGAAGTCTGACGGAGCATGGAGGTTAACAGTAGACTATCGTGGCTTGAATGAAGTGACACCACCACTGAGCGCTGCCGTGCCAGACATGTTAGAGCTCCAATATGAACTGGAGTCCAAGGCAGCCAAGTGGTACGCCACCATAGACATTGCCAATGCGTTCTTCTCCATTCCTTTGGCACCAGAGTGCAGGCCACAGTTTGCTTTCAGCTGGAGGGGTGTCCAGTACACCTGGAATCAACTGCCCCAGGGGTGGAAACACAGCCCCACCATTTGTCAGGGACTAATTCAAAATGCACTGGAAAAGGGTGATGCCCCTGAACACCTACAATACATTGATGACATCATCGTATGGGGCAACAAGGCAGAAGAAGTGTTGAGAAGGGAAAAAGAGTAATTCAGATTCTTCTGAGAGCTGCTTTTGCCATTAAGAAAAGCAAGGTCAAGGGACCTGCACAAGAGATCCAGTTCTTGGGAATCAAATGGCAGGATGGACGCCGTCATGTGCCTATGGATGTGGTTAACAAGATAGCAGCTCTGTCTCCACCACCTAACAAGAAGGAAACACAAGCTTTCCTAGGCCTTGTGGGATTCTGGAGAATGCATGTTCCAGGTTACAGTCAGCTTGTGAGACCTCTCTATCAAGTAACTCGAAAGAAGAACTGTTTTGAGTGGGGCCTTGAGCAACAACAAGCCTTTGAGCGTATCAAACAGGAAATAGCTCGTGCAGTGGCTCTTGGACCTATCTGAACAGGACCAGCTGTGCAAAATGGACTCTACACTGCAGCTGGAGACCATGGTCTCACCTGGAGCCTCTGGCAGAAAACATCAGGAGAAACCCGAGGTCGACCATTAGGGTTTTGGAGCAGGGGGTATTGTGGATCAAAAGCCCACTACACTCCAACTGAAAAGGAGACACTAGCAGCATATGAGGGGTTCGCGCCGCTTCAGAAGTTGTTGGTACAGAAGCACATCTGCTCCTGGCACCGCGATTGCCTGTGCTACACTGGATGTTTAAAGGAAACATCCCTTCTACACATCATGCAACCAGTGCTACATGGAGTAAGAGGGTAGTGCTGAGCACAGAATGAGTTTGACTTGGGAAACCCAACCGTCCAGGAATCCTGGAAGAGATCATGGACTGGCCAGAAGGCAGAGAGTTTGGAGTACAGCCTGAGGAGGTGGTTCGTGCCCAAGAGACACCACCGTATAATGAGTTATCAGAAGACGAAAGACATTATGCTTTGTTTACTGATTGTCGGAGGCGACGGGAGAAAAGCACATTCTATAATGTTCAGCAAGTCTCTCTTTATTAGTCTTTTTAGCACACATTTATAACACAGTTAATGAAATTCTTACCTAATGCAAAAGCTTAGCTCCTAATTGGTTAGTGATTAAAAGCTACTCACACCCCTGTTTCTCACAGCACACTTTATCTTATAGGTACAGCTTCAAGGCCTCACTCCGCTCCCACTTCGTTCCCACCGATAAAAGCATTCCTTTCTTATTAACCATTTCTACTACATCCTGACTCTATTCTAAGAACACAGATACCCAGATATCCTGTTTTTTACCCATATTTTTGACTAACTAGATTTTCTCATGACCCCTTTTTTGTAACCAATTTTCAATAAAGCTGTCCACAACTGATGGATCCTGTCGTGTGGTAGGAAACCATCAGAAGTGGAAAGCTGCTGTATGGAGTCCCACACAACAAGTCATCAAGGCCACTGAAGGAGAAGGCGAGTCAAATCAGTTTGCAAAAGTGAAAGCCATCCAACTAGCCCTAAAGATTGCTGAACGAGAAAAGTGGCCAGTGCTCTCTCTACACTGACTCCTGGATGGTGGCTAATGCCCTGTGGGGGTGGCTGCAGCAGTGGAAGAAGACCAATTGGCAGCACAGGGGTAAACCCATCAGGGCTGCTGCATTGTGGCAGGACATTGCTGCTCGAGTAGAAAACATGACTGTAAAGGTACGTCACGTAGATACTCACATGCCCAAAAGCCGTGCCACAGAAGAACATCAAAACAATGAACATGTAAACAAGGCTGCAAAAATTGAAGTAGCTCCCGTGGACTTGGACTGGGAGCGTAAAGGTGAGCTATTTGTAGCTCGATGGGCCCATGAAACATCGGGACATCTAGGGAGAGATGCAACATATCGATGGGCTCGTGATCGAGGGGTGGACCTGACCATGGAAGCCATCACACAGGTCCCTCATGAATGTGAAACAAGTGCTGCAATCAAGCGAGCCACACGAGTAAAATCTCCCTGGAACAGAGGGCGGTGGCTGGGCTTTCGATATGGCGAGGCCTGGCAAATCGACTATATTGGACCACTGCCACGAACACGCCAAGGCAAGCGCTACATACTCACCATGGTGGAAGCAACTACTGGTTGGCTAGAAACATACCCTGTAAACCATGCCACTGCCCCAAACACCATCTTAGGCCTTGAAAGACAAATTTTGTGGTGACATGGTACCCCGGAAAGAATTGAATCGGACAATGGGACTCATCTTCAAAATAATCTCACAAACTCCTGGGCAAAGAAACGTGGCATTGAGTGGGTGCACCACATCCCCTATCACCCACAAGCCTCTGGAAAGATTGAAAGATACAATGGACTGTTAAAGACGATGTTGAGGGCATTGGACAATGGGGGATGGAAGCACTGGGATGTAAATTTAATGGAAGCCACTTGGCTGGTTAACACCAGAGGATCTGCTAACCATCCTGGTCCTGCCCAAACAAAACCCCTACATACTGTGGGAGGAGATAAGGTCCCTGTAGTGCACACAGGGAAGTGGCTGGGGAAGGCGGTATGGATTGCTCCTCCCATGGGAAAAGGCAAACCCATTTGTGGGATTGTTTTTGCCCAAGGGCCTGGGTGTACTTGGTGGGTAATGTGGAAAGATGGGGAGACCTGGTGTGTGCCTCAAGGAGATTTAACCTTGAGTGGGGGGAAACTAATCTGTGATGTGAGTTGTATGTTGCAGGAAGGAATGTAGCAGGAATGACCTGAACTGACAAATATTGAGTTTTGCAAGGAAAGGAACCAGACGAGTGCAATGATGACCCAAACCAAGTCGGTGTTGGCGCCCAACAATCAAACATACTGCTCCTCTTGTCTTGAACATCTATCTTGAACAGAAGAGGTCCAGGTCAAAGCCTGTTTGTGAACATCTGGAGGAATGGAGGAAACCCATGGGTTATCTATCTGATAAAGGACAGGGGGGCAGAGCTAATAAGAATGTATAAACCTGTATGCTGGGTATAAATTATGTGGGACCTGAGCATGACGCAAATGGTATGGAATAAGGGGTGGAGATTGTAGTGGGTCTGGCTGGGATAGAGTTGATTTTCCCCGTGGCAGCCCTCAGAGTGCTGTGTTCTGTATTTGGTGGCTCGAGGGGTGTTGATAACACAGCAGTGTTTTGGTTACTGCTGAGCAGTGCTAGCACAGCACCAAGGCTGGCTCTCCTACATTTCCCCCAGTAGGCTGGGGGGTGGGGAAGGTCCTGGGAGGGGACACAGCCAGGACAGCTGACCCAAACGGACCAAAGGGATATTCCATACCATATGACCTCTGCTCAGAAATAAAAGCAAGGAGAACGGAGGGGGAAGGGGGGGCATTCGTTACTTCCGTTTGTCCTCTGGGAACCGCACCGCGTATGAAGCCCTGCTTCCCGGGAAGTGGCCAGACATCGCCTGCTGATGGGAAGTAGAGAATAAATATTTTGTTCTTTTGCTTCTGTGAGTGCAGCTTTGCTTTGCTTCTATTAAACTGCCTTTGTCTCGATCCACGAGTTTGGGGTTTTTTTGTGTTCCACCTTATTTTCTCCCCTCCCCATCTTGCTGAGGAGGGGGGTGATAGAGTGGGCTTTGGTGGGCATCCAGCATCTAGCCAGGGTCAACCCACCACAGGATTTTGTTGTAAATATTTCTGCAGTTAGGCCTTCTTGCCCTCCATGCCAGATCATTCCTTTGTCACGCAGTACCATTGCTGAGCAGTTACAATTTGAATTTCCCCTTCAAGGGAAAAAATGGTTGAAATTAATACGTCCAGCACTTCCATCTTCTTTTCTTCCAGTTCTGATCTTCATTTTTAAGCTTTATGTCTTTCATTCCCTCTGAATGTTTGAGAGGTTTCCTCAAGTGACTAGCTTTTAGTTGAGTCATTAAAAAGTAAGCAATGTAACTGGTCATCAGTAATGTAAATAGTAATTAATTATACCAATCAATACTCTGAAGTCTTCAAGCATACCAAATAAATAGTTGTGAATGACACTCTGATCAAGATTATGGCCTATGTAGCCATACATCAAAAATAGGAATTGCTATTTCTATCTATTCCCATTTACATAATAGGGAAATGTGTGCCATCTATTAATGAAGTCAAAGGAAAAAAATTAAAATCAATTTAACAAAAGTTAAATAGTATTAGCTGCTGAAAGTAGAGTTTTATTACTTTATTTAAAAAAAAAATAGTTTTTATCAATTTTTGTTTTAATGGGAAAATGTTTTGTTTCAATTTTTGAGCAAGTACAAAGTGAGGTTGTCTACAAAATAACATACCTTCTGGCTTCTGAAGACACAGTTTTGTCACAGTGTTGGATGATTCCACAAGTTATTTGCTAATTGTGTGCTTATTTTGCAAGTAACTTGTGCCTTTTCAAGAATTAACTTACATCCACATCATATATGTTGTAAAACAGAATTATTAAAAGAGCATTATTAAATTTGCTAAGTCAAGCAAGCAGAAGGTAAGTACAGCCAGTAATGCCATGCCGGAGTACTCGTTTCACTTGGTTTTTTTCCACAGGATTTTTTATTAATATCATGCACAAGACAAGCAATGATCACTTAATGAACAGCTATTTCTTATTTTGCTTTATCTTCATTCCTGAATGTATGGTTTCATGTCTTACTTGTTATGTCCATTATTCAAACCCTATTAGAAGACAGAATTTTGAATGTTCTTATGGGCTTCTTTATGGTGTTCATCAGTATATAGTGTCCAAATACTTTGCAAACATATAATTGAGTTTCACAACACCATAGCATTATTTTAATTTTATGGGTGACAAATAGAGACTTAAATTTTAAGATACCATTTGGACACCAGAGGTCTGTTTTCAGAGTGCTTATTGTTTTATGTGTGCAGGAACAAATTTAATTGATGTCATTTGCAGCTGTGAATGTTCTACACTTCTGGTTATTAAAGAAAATAATGTAAATGTAGCTTTCATTTGCAACTTCCCCTTTCTCTTTGAAATGCAAACTGAAACAAAACTAAATCCTGTCATGTGGAATCACATTGTCACTCTTTCCTGGTTTTTGCTAGGATAGGGTTAATTTTCTTAGTAGCTAGAAAGCACTGTGTTTTGGTTTCAGTGGGGATTGTTATGAGAACAGTGTTGATAACTACAAGGACACCATGCATGGTAGTTTGCAAGAGCAGAGGACTGGAAGAGGGGCGGAGAAGAAAAGTGTAGTAGTTAGCAAAACCCAGAATTGACAGTTGGATATGCCAATAAGATATTCCATAGCATATTACATCATGTTTAGTATATTAACTGGGGCTGACTGGAAAGGGGGGGATTCTCTCGAGAATCACTCGAGCTCGTTTTTTTCCAGGATTGCAATTTAGGTTCGAGGTTCCTTTTCACTCCTCCAGGTTCGTTATCAGCAGGTGGTGAGCAATTGTACTCTGCATCACTCATATATATATATATATATATATATATATAGTTGTTATTATTACTCTTATTATTCTTATTATTTTAATTTTATTATTACTCTCATTATTAAATTGTTCTTATCTCAACCTACAAGTCTCCTCACCTTTACCCCTCCAATTATCTCCCCGATTCCCTGGGTGGGGGAGAAGGGATTGGGGGAGTCTGTGAGTGGCTATGTCTTGTTTGGCTGCCAGCTAAGTTAAACTATCACACACTCACATAGATAATTGATAGGATTGGAGCCTTTAAATCCACAGTACAAACCTCTCTCCCTTTGGCTCATGAAGTACAGAAGTAGTAAATTGACCTCTTCTGTGTGAATCAGTGCTAGAAGGGGCTGAGAGACAGAGTGGCATGACAATTTCACAAATATTTGCTGATGGGAGAGGAATAATGAGAATTTGTATTAGGATTATCTGACTATTTTGTTATTTATTCTTATTACAATATCCAGGTGCTTCTCAAGTAAATCACATCTGATGAGTTACTAGTAAACTTTCTGGATTTGACTGGTTTTCTTATGTGTGGTACAGAACAGGGTGGTCTGACCTCAACAGCTATAAGGGTTGGATCTATGCTCAGAACACTTTCCCTTCCCTGGTGGATATACATAGCCATATACATTTTCACCCTGCAGCTGCTAAAAGTATATTCCTGTATCTGCCTAACCTGACAGGCATTTGACTTCTAGGATTGTGTTTGCTGTAAACTGGATGGAAAAATACTCTACACAAGATTGACACCACAGGATATTGATTGGACCACACCAAATAGGAAGCTGTGCTTGGAATGTTTGAATAATTGTCCTTCTGTCTCATAAAATGTCTATAAGAAGAAATGTTCTAGAACTAAGCTAAGAACATTAAGTAATCTTGCATCAGTTGAAAAACATCTCTGTGTAAAAGAAGAAAACTGTTTATTCCTAATTGTTCATTGACCTACTAAGTCCATAGGTAAAATAGTAGATACTACTACCCAAATCCTGAGACTATTTTACACATTAAGAGTTCCCTATTAAGAAGACATAGATGATGACATTCATAGAGGACGTAGATGTCCCATATATCTTATCCTCCTTCATCATGATAGATTTACCTAAATTAACCTTTGATTCAGCATAAGTTCCAGTGTGTCTGATAAGATACCTGCAGTTTCAAGAGAATGATGTATTGTGGAGGACAACTATAAGAAAGAAACTCAGCGGAGGGCTCAAGAATTGGCAGCAGGCTGTGTTGCCCATCTCCTACAAATTATCATTCAAAGGCAGAAATTAGAAAAGGGGTAAGTTGTGATATAATTAAGCAGTGATATTTCTGTCTGTGAAATATGGGCTGAGAAACACTGGAGAATGCTGTCTATGTAAACAGACTACAGTTCTCAGAAGCTGCTTTTTTCTGCTGCTATGACTGTCAGATAAATACATAAATATATATATATGCCTGAGCTCATAAGGGCCATTAACAGATCTTTTGTCTCCAAATAACTCATAGTCAGCTATTACCTGGGAAGCCACAAATGGGAGGATAAAAAGAACTTTTATTCAGAAACATGAAAGTAAAATCTGGAAAAAAAATCTGGAAAAAAATCTGGAAATCTCAGAGAATATAAACAGTTGCAAATCATAGGCAAACTGTATCTTAGGGTATCCAAGGATAAATAATCAATTTTTTTACTTCTGCCAATTCTTTCCAGATGATTAAAAAGGTACAAACTGCAGTACTGATTTTCAGAGCACTTACAATTATATTCCCAGAAACCTAACATTCATTAATGAACGTTGATACTGGCATTTATTGCAAAACCTAGTTGATCCAATTTCAGTCAGCATCTGGTATAATAGCACCCAGTATGGACAAATAGTTCACTATAAACCAGAGCTATAAAAATAGCTATAAGAAAGACCAAGAAGAAAATAAATTTTAAGTGACAAGAAAGAGAATAGTTAAGAATAATAAAAGAAAATTAAGAAAAGAATAAAACTGCCCTAGACAAAGCACTAGAGAATTCAGATTCAAATCCTGATCCTTCTCTTTTATGATCTGCACATATGATGGTGGTGATGTATTAGGACATGAACATTAAAGTTGTGCATTAAACAGTAAATTAATTATTGATATCAAATCAATAAGATCAGTTCAGAACAAAGTTTGTTTCTAATCCTTTGCAAGAAAAAAAAAAGCTAGATTTTTAATAATTTGATTGTATACAATTTCTTTTCTGAGAAAGTTGTAGTAATTCCTTGTATTGTGTGTTTGTTTTACTCAACAGTTCAGGAAGACAGCTAAGTGAAGTCTTCATCCAACTCCCATCTAGAAAAGAATTACCAGAGTATTATGAATTAATTAGGAAACCAGTGGACTTCAAAAAAATAAAGGTGAGAACCATTTTTGGGTGTGGACATTTCTTTATTCCTTTTCACTATATAGAAATATGAACATTAAGTCATCATTAAAATTATGATCATGTGGATATTAAATTTTCCTGTTTTTTGCTTAGATTTTAAATTTTAATATACTCCTTGTTATGAATTTTGCTTAATATATATTGCAGTACTTCACTACTAACACCTAAGTCAAAGCAAAACACAGGATGACATAAATCATACTTTCAGAGATGATACATTAACGGTTTTTTTGTAAAGGACCAAATCCTGAATCTGTAAACAAAAATAAGTGTAGTGCTTGCAAAAATTTTATGTTGTTGAGAGGGATATAATAACCTTTCAACTAGCATCACATCTTGGAACAGCCACAGTTAGATAGGTAAGGATTAGGCAACTTCTTGCACCTTAGAGGCCATGAGGAGTTCATGCCTATCTCTTTTACCTTCACTCATGCTGTACCTCTTTTTGTTTCTGTACTGATAAGAAACTTTGAATTGGACTCCTTTCTTACAGAAATTGCAATACAATTTCTGTTGCTTTTGGCCCTTCCAATTCATACAATAATTGCACAATTTTTAGTTTGCCTTTGACTATGATGTGTTTCGTCAGTATATTCCTCTCACACAGACTTTAAATTTTGTTTTTGTTTTAATCAGATTAGTTTTAATTAGATTTAGTCATTCAACTTAAGTAAAATGTTTAAAGATAAGATTTTAATATATTGAAAAGCAATAATAATTGATTGTCCTGCCCATTATTTTTCTTTTTCTCTCCCCACTTCTACCATCAATCCTTCTCCCCATCTTAACAAATGCAACAGGAAAGAATTCGTAGCCATAAATATCGGAACCTCAGTGATGTGGAAAAAGATGTCATGTTGCTGTGTCACAATGCTCAGACATTCAATTTGGAGGGATCACAGGTCTGATTGAACCACTTTGTGTTAAACATGCCTTCCCTACTCAGTGTTTTCAGTGCTTGTTTAATTATGACAATCCTGTATATAAAAAACTATTTTTAATCTTATTAGTGCTTTAAATGAATAAAAATGCCCAGATTCTTTGAAACATTCAAAATCCTTTGGTCACAACTAGAATTTAAATATTCAGCAAATTTAGTTTTGATTCCATAATCCCGAGATCAGTTTGTTCTGATATACTTTAGGACAGTTTTCAGACTATTTGAATCTATGCTAAATGGCTGTGCCCTGAAGAGTGACATACTGGTTTGAGTTCACCAAAGTGCATAATACAAGTTGAGAGAATGGTCCATCTTAGGGACAGTTGTTAAGTGTTCAGTGGTGAAATTTTCAGCTTTAATAATGGAAGATAAATTTTAAAGTTTCTCTCTCTGACACTAGATCTTTGTGTATATAGTTCATATTCTCTGGATATTGTTGACATTTTTTTCTTGTTGAAAGAACAATATCCATTTTGAGAGAGTGGAATAATGTACCCTCATTAATAAATAATGTACCCAAATCTCTCATCTTGGAGAGATATAGAGTTCAGGATTTTGCCTGGTTTACACACAAGGATGCTCTCAGTCCTATGAATTCACAATATAAGAGGTAAACAGCGATACAAAAGAAAAGAGTACAAAAACCTGGAAGACAGATGAGAAAGTTGAAATATATGCTCTGGATTCTCTGAGATTTAGTTATGAAAGGATAAGATCTAAATCTTGGATGGGACAGACACTCTAGGCTAGTTGAGAAGGCATTAAACAAACAAAAGGTTATGTGAAAACGGGGAAAAATAAATGTTGAACAAAATACATCTAAGCACTGCAGGACACAAAGAGAATAAACTCTTTGCTTTCCTATACATCAGTCTTAGGAACCTGAGCAAACAAATAGAATTATTCATTATGAAAACAAATTCAGCCTACATTGTCCTGAAAGCTGGTGGGAAGATTGTAATGCTTAAATTTTTATCAAAAGATTGAGTTGGCAGTAGGAAAGAAGATAGGGAATGGCAATATATGTGGAAATTTATATTTATATGGCAATGTATGTAGAATAAAGTGCTACCTGTATCAGAGTCTCTGACACAATTTTAAATACATATTCTAGCGGATGAGGCCCAAATAACATGATGCAACACACTATTAAACTGCAGTAGATGACTGTTTCTGTAATGTTCAAGGAAAAAAAAGGATGTCATGGGGGACTTCAGTAAAAATTTTATAAACTGGATGTCACATGCTCCCAATATTAATGCATTCTGTAAGTGTCTAAACACTGTAGATGACCCTTTGCTATACAGAGGGATTTTATATCATATTATCTTGACAAATAACAAAGAAATTGAACAATTAAAAATGAGGTGTTCTTTAGTACATTGATCATTACTTGATTATTTTTGTTGTGTACAAGCAGAATAAAATCTTGTCTATTGTACAGACATTTTTGATATCTTAATAACATTCAATTAAATAAAAAAAAATCAGCTCAATTATTCAAGCAAAAAAATCTTAACGTTTGGAAGTGTGGGAGAAAATTTTACTAATTGTTCAGACGTGATGATTTTGCTTAGTGATACAGATGTTTATAGCTATTTTACTGATAATGAAAGTAAATGGAAAAAATAAGAAAGGCGGCTGATATCAAAAAACATGACTGAGAAGTTTGAAACTGTTTGGAAATTGATAAGGGAGGTAAAAATATGCAAGGAAAAATCAATAGTCACATGAGAAATCAATATAGATAATTATTCTGGTCAGAAAACTTTGGTTGCTATTCTCTTGGTAGGATTATCAGTAATGATACTGAAATGGTAGAAATATTCAGTAGATATTTCCATTCTTTGGAAATAATCAGATTCATATCACAGAATGATGCAAAAATATTTTCCATTCCAACGTACTGTTATCTACCAAATTTAGTATTACTTTTTAAAGCATGAAGCCCAAATAACTAGTACATATGATTTTTTAAATTTCTGTCTGAGACACTCCCTGTAGTATTAATTTTTATTTTCATTAAACCTTTGGACATTAAAATCGTAGAATCATAGAATGGTCAGGGTTAGAAGGGACCTTAAAGATCATCTAGCTCCAACCCCCTTGCCATGAGCAGTGATACCTTCCACTAGACCAGGCTGCTAAAAGCCTCATCCAACCTGGCCTTGAACACTTCCAGGGAGGGGGCATCCACAACTTCTCTGGGCAACCAGGGTGGTGTCTCAACACCCTCACAGTAAATATTTTTCTCCTAATATCTAATCTAAACCTACCATCTTCCAGTTTAAATCCATTTGCCCTTGTTCTATCACTACCTGCCTTTGTAAAAAGTCCCTCCCCAACCTTCCTGTAGGTTCCCTTCAGGTCCTGGAAGGCCACTATACGGTCTCCCCAAGGCCTTCTCCAGGCTAAACAGCCCCAACTGTCTTAGCCTGTCCTCATAGGAGATGTGCTCCAGCCCTTGGATCATCCTCGTGGCCCTTCTATGGACTCACTCCAGTAAGTCCATGTCCTTCTTGTGTTGGGATCCCCAGAACTGGATGCAGTACTCCAGGTGGGGTCTCACAAGAGCAGAGTAGAGGGGGAGAATCATCTTCCTCAACCTGCTGGCCATGCTCCTCTTGATGCAGCCCGTTTCTGCATTAGTTCTCGAATGTTTTAAGTTTTCTTTTATTCTGTGTAATAGTTTGGATTCACTTTTGCTTTGACACATATCATTAAAATATAATATTTATGTGTGTACTACTTATAAGTTTAATTTGAACAGAGATATTTAAGTAAATATTAAGGTAAAATTTAAGTGGGATACTTCATTTTTGTTTTATTAGTATGATGCATGCTCCTCTATTTTTTGAGCAAAGCATTTCCATCTGGGCTGGAGGATTAAAGGGGTGCTTTCAGGGAGAGACAGATCTCATATGGTATGTTCAATTTAACCAATGCATTGCTTCCAAAGTTTTACAGAGCAGAATGTGCAAGCTGATTTTGTTAAGATAATTATAGGGTCTCATTATTATATTTAAACTATATTTCTGTTAAATTAATCTGGTAAATACATTGCAAGCCAAATGTAGTCCTCTCGTTCATAGATGTTCTTCCAGTGAGGTTTATATAAAAGCTGATAGTACCAAAATGCTTAGCAGGCTTCAAAATATTAATAGAGTTTTAGATAAGCATTGGTTTTCAGTCTTTTTGGATCTTAAAGGAAGAAGTCTTAAAGAAATCTCAAAGCTGCTTGGGATTCATTATTTTCTTTTTTACCCACTTTGGATTTTGGAACAACAATTTTTCAAGGTTGTCATGATCTAATTAAAATATGTCATAGTTCTAGTGGTAATAAAATAATAATGAAAGAGAAACAATTGCATTCCGGGATGGACCCTTTCTCTAATTGGATGTTTTAAATGTGATACATTTTGAGAGTCATATATTTTTGGCTCACTGTTGGTTGAATTCTTCATGTCGAGCATGAAAATTCAATATTGGCATTGTTTTGTAAAATTAATTAAATAAGCATTGTTACTCGTAATAAAAAGGCTACATACTGTGAGTTTGTATGGGGAAAAAAGTAAATTTTTGATGATTCTTGGCTTGCAGTTTTGACATAGGTTTGCTTTCATTCTGTAGATCTATGAGGATTCCATTGTTCTTCAGTCTGTATTCAAAAGTGCACGACAGAAGATTGCCAAAGAAGAGAGTGAGGATGAAAGCAACGAGGAGGAGGAGGATGGGGATGATGAAGAGGAGTCAGAGTCAGAATGTAAGTTCCCTGCTGAATGCTAAGAAGGAAATACATTTAGGGAAGAGGAGGAAATTGATTTTTCCATTTGTGTAGAAACTGGTTATAGTTTCATTTTTCACTGATGGAAGTAGTTTCTTATAAAGTTTGCTGGTTTGGCTGCTTCCATTCATCTTAAGTCTCTTGGCTACTCTATCCTGGCTATATTTCTTAGAATTGTGATGAAGATTTCAAATATTCACAGTAGGTGCTTGTAAGCACTGCTCAGATGGAAACAGATCTGACTTATTCTGATCTGACTGACCATGAGTATATATGGACTCTTCTTTTCCTGATCATGTCACCTGTAAATATAAGTGCCTAGAACTAGTGACTTCCTTAATCCATAGGTGAGGAACCTTTCTGATATTATGCAACATATATGATTAAGAACCAGAAAATGTTACTTCAGTGAGACAAAGGGGAAATGGAACGCAGATCGTTTGTCAAGCAGGAGATGACATTCATAATTTAAGAAGCCCAGATAATCTGCTGTGAGATGGGCCCAGGCTGGGCCAAAAATTCATCTGGGATCTAGGGCATGCTGCAGGTTAAGTTGGAGCATCTCTTTTAAGAAGCGATACTCTCATCTCTTATTAAATTATTCTGGTATAATTTATTATTTCCGTCTGTAAAAATGCATGTCTTTTATTTCCAATTTGAATTTTAATTTTCTGCATCTCTGCTATTCCATAGAATTGCCAGTAGGTTCACAACACACTGATATTAAAAAAAAATATTATAGAAAGAGACAGATCTAAGTATTACCTTTCAGCTTCTCTGACCAATTAAAGTTTCCTCAATAGGTACCTTCTCACATAACCTCTGAACTTGAAGTCCCTGCAAATTTGGAAACATGATATTGTGGAAAAGGAGGGATCCCTTCATTCTACTTTCTGCCACCCAAGTGCTTCTGCCCCATACTTTCTAACCTAGAACTGCACTTTGAAAGTGTGTCTGGATAGAGGAACTGGAGTACTTTTGCCTTGAGCTACTCTGCAAGTATTACAAGCACCTGTGCAGAGCATGCAACTTCAGCAGTTAATCTGGAAACGAGCAGATACCCTGGAACCAGTCACTTGTATTCTCTTCAGTAAGCTGTCAACTCAAAAATTTCTAGTCACTTCCACATGGAGTTTGTGCAGTTAAAAAACCCCAAAATTGTCTGTTCCTATTGAAGATAGACATTTTTCTATGTGCAGGCAACAAAAACTACTTTATTTCTTAACATGTATCTTCTTGTACAAGGTTCCCTGAGTGTAGTTGCAACACTAAATGCTATCTGTAAGTGCCATGCATTCTAAAAGTGAAAGAAGGATGCACCTGATCAACTCTCAGATTTTCTTGATAGTTTAATGCAAATTAGCACTGCAACTATCAAGAACACAAGTAAAAGAAAATATCTCTACTTAATTCCACGATCCAGACAAAGAAAAAAATGAAGATTTTTTCAGGCTACAAGGGGAGAATTTACACGAAGACAGACTGTTTAAAAGTTATTTAGTAGGAAAATGGTATACAACAAATAAAGGTAGATGTTACATTCACATTCCACTTCTTACAGCAAAATCAGTGAAAGTCAAAATCAAGCTGAACAAGAAGGATGAAAAAAGCCAGGACAAAGGTAAAGGCAAGAAGAGGCAAAGCCAAATAAAAGCCAAGCCTGTTGCGAGTGACAATGACAGTGATGGGGATCAAGATGAAAATGTAAGTTTTACTCACTGAGATTCTGAAAATTATTGCAGTGATTTCATCTACACCCTGTCCTGTTTTCACCTCTTCACGCTTAGAAACATTAAGCATTGTTTTTAATCTGTCATCATCTTGAGAGGATGGGGAAGCAGGTTCAAACTGTGTTAGGGTTTGCTTGGTGCTGGAAGACAAAAGGTCTGACACTTTTGGCACTTATTTTCTGAAGATGTTATTTCCTTTGAAACTTTAAAACTCATGGTTTGTTTGTTTTCATACCCACCCTAGAAATAGTTGGGTTTAATTTCTCATAGGTGTTTATTAATGCAACAAATAAAGACAGATCTTTCCAGACATTTTAAAAATACCTGGGTAGACAGAAAGGAGACAATGTTTCCTGACTCTGTGCCTTTTCTTCTCTAAAGAGGCCCACAGCAATTTAATTGGAATGAAGTGTCATGAAAAGAAAATAGTAATAACATATTACTTTTCTTATGGCTATCTTGATTTGTCAATTTAATTGTAATTTTTCTTTTTTTCTTTAACAAATTTCTGACTTTTCTTGTGTCTCTTACCTCTAGGACCAGTTAGAAGCAAGCAGAAGTGATGATGAGTAATTCACAGAGTTTATTTCCTTGGCAGAACTGACCCCATCCCATCCCCTTCCCTTCTCTCTTTCACAACCCCTGAATTAATTTTGTCAAACAGACATTGGGTTGTATTTTCATCCTCTATAATTAGCTCTAGGATAGTGCCTGACAAACATATGATATCATAGTGTAAAAAAGGAAAAAAGTAACATGTTGTAACTGAATGGACTTCAAAGATTTTTTTTAAATCTCCAAAACCGCAAAAAAGCTTTTAATGAAAAAAGTATGCATTGATAGTATATTTTCCTGGGTTGAGTTTCCTTGGTAATGGCTTCATCGTGCCTGATTTTATCATTTGATGTTTTCGGTGTCATCAGAAAGACAAAAAAAATGTCTTTTGCAGCATTGATAACCAAGAGAAGCCATAAAAAGCCACTGGTTATTTTATTTTTCATCAGGCATTTTTCTGCTCTATTTTTTTTACACTGTGGTGCATATATGCAACTTTGTTTAATAGCTTATAAATGTACAGTAGTTAGTCTTTACCTCACCTTGTCCTGTGTACATTTTTTCACTTTATGCTTGATGATCTTCAGAAAAATGCTTTTTTGAATTGTAGCAAATTTATGTGTACTGTAAACTTTGCTAAACTTTTCTCCTCTTGATTAAAAATAATGGGTTGAAAAATGTTTTAGAATACTGCAATCTATATAGTGTAATGAATGGCTTCTTTCATCAAACTAATCTTCTATGTTACCAGTGTGAATTTTCACCTTTTCCCTAAAGTGTACTTAATATTTGCTTTCTTTGCACAATGTCTTTGGTTGCAAGTTATAAGCCTAAGGCAAACAAAATTCCAGTAATTTTGAAGATTGTTGTATTAGTGCTTTCCTAATAAAGGGATAATTTATCTCAATAAACACAGCTTTGTGCTATGAATTCCACAAAAAAATATTTTTGCTATAGTGACAAGAGTGCCTCTTGTAGAGATACCCAAGGTGCTCTTCTCTAAACAGGTAACATAATAGCTTCTCTGAATTTCGTAGGAACATCCTTAGAGATACAAGACAAGAGACAGCTGTTACAAGACACCAGGAAATAGAAGCATAATTCCATTCCCTAACTAGAATTCAACTGACTAAACAATAAAACAAACATTTTGTTCCTTTTTATTTTTTTAGGAAATGTTTCTGTCCATTTGTTTTAGTGGGAGTCAATACAATTAGTTATGTAGGCAGACACCCCGTCTATAAATTAGTTTATATTTTCTTCATTACAAAGAATCAGGTCATGCTTTCCAGGACTGAGATGCACTAAGATGTGGTAATGTAAAGAGACTATAAGTATGTAATAGCCACACTTAATATTGCTGTTACTTCCTGTAGAAACCCAAACATCTCACATTCTAAATATACAATCAATATAAAATTTTTACACCTAGAACATTTCTTAACCTGAAGATTTCTAAGTTACATGAACCATTTGTTTCTCAGTATGTATCCTCACTGTTAAGGATGTTATGGGAGCTGTCAAACCTAGAGGACTCCCAGGACTTGTGAATTCCTCCTTCCCGGCCACTGAAGTCCAGCTGGATGCACTCTAAGACCTACTCTAAGATGCAGCTGCTGCTGTCCACATTTACAGGCTTGGTCAGTAGTGAGGCCAAGCATGTATTACAGAGAGGCATGTACACACATGGGATACTAACACAGGTGGCCACACAGAGTATAATAGATAGAATCATAGAATATCTCAAGTTGGAAGGGACCCATAAGGATCATTGAATTCAACTCCCTGCTCCTTGCAGGACTACCTAAAACTAAACCATATGACTAAGAGCGTCATCCAGACTCTCCTTGAACTTGGACAGGCTTGGTGCTGTGACCACTTCCCTGGAGAGCCTGTTCCAATGAATGACCACCCTCTCAGTGAAGAACCTTTTCCTAATGTCCAGTCTGAACTCCCCCTGACACAGCTTCATACCATTTCCTTGTGCCCTATTGCTGATCACCAGAGAGAGGAGATCAGCACCTCCCCCACTGCTGCCCCTCCTGAGGAAAGTTGTAGACTTAGATGAGGTCACTCCTCAGCTTTCTTTTCTCAGGCTGATAGAGCTACATCTGTTTAGGACGGAAAAGAGAAGGCTCCAGGGAGACCTTGCAGTGGCCTTCCAGTACCTGAAAGGAACCTACAGAAAGGCTGAGGAGGGACTTTTTACAAGTGCAGGTAGTGATAGAAAAAGGGGCAATGGCTTTAAGCTGAAAGAGGGGAGGTTTAGATTAGATATTAGGAAGAAATTCTTCACTGTGAGGGAGGTCAGACATTGGAACGGGTTGCCTAAAGAAGTTGTGGATGCCCCCTCCCTGGAAGTGTTCATGGCCAGGCTGGATGAGGCTTTGAGCAACCTGGTCTAGTGGAAGGTGTCCCCACTCATGGCAGGGGTGTTGGAACTAAATGATCTTTAAGGTCCCTTCTAACCCATATCATTCCATGATTCTATAATTCTAAGATGAACAAACCAAGTGACCTCAGCTGCTCCTTGTAAGCCTGGCCCTTGAGACCTTTCACCATCTTGGTTGCCCTCCTCTGGACATACTCTAATAGTTTGGTGTCATTCTTATATTGAGGTGCCCCAAACTGCACACAGTACTCGAGGTGAGGCTGCACCAGTGCAGTGTAGAGTGGGACAATCACCTCCCTTGACTGGCTAGCTGTGCTGTGCTTGATGCACCCCAGGACACGGTTGGCTCTTTTGGCTGCCAGGGCACACTTGACTCACATTCAACTTGCCATCAACCTAAACCCCCAGATCTCTTTCCGCGGGGTTGCTCTCCAGCCTCTTGTCCCCCAATTTGTATGCATAACCAGGTTTACCCCATCCCAGGTGCAGTATCCAGCACTTGCTCTTGTTAAATTTCATATGGTTGGTGATTGCCCAGCTCTCTAGTCTAGCTGGATCTCTAAGGCCTCTCTACCCTTGAGGGAGTCCATAGATCCTCCTAGCTTAGAATCATCGGCAAACTTACTTAATGTACATTCAACTCCTTCATTCAGATCATTTATGAAAACATTAAAGAACACTGGCCCTAAAATTGAACCCTGGGGAATCCCACTGGTGACTGGCCACCTGCCTGATGTAACCCCCTTTACTATAAGTCTTTGAGCCTAGCTTGTCAGCCAATTGTTCACCCAATGTATTATGGACTTGTTTAGCTGTATGCTGGATGTTTTGTCCAGAAAGATACTGTGAGAGACAGTATCAAAAGTTTTGCTGAAATCCAAAAAATCCCACATCTACTGGCTTCCCTTGGTCAACTGAATAGGTGACCTTGTCATAAAAGGAAATTAACTTAGTTAAGCAGGACTTTCCCCTCGCGAACCCATGACTGGCTATGACCAATGACAGACCAGTTCCTTTAGAAACACTCACATATAACACTACCAGAACTCACATAAAACATTAAGTACAGATAGCCAAATCCCATTCCTCCTCTCTGGCTGATCAGGATTGAAGTTCACTACTGAAAATACATACATCGTCACTCCCTAGACTGACATACACACAATCATGGGTGCCTCAAATATCAGCATGGCCGTTAAGTCCATCTAATATCCATACCCCAATTTGGTATGTTTCTCTCTCTGTCATCTGTCATGTCCAGCAATTTCTCATGCCATGGACAGCAGTTTTCCACATCCCATTCAGCTAAACTTCAGATCAAGGTCTAACCAATAACCTGCTCCTTTTCCTGCAGCCCTAATAATATTTTATATGTCTGCAGGCAGCTGCAACATAAAGGCGGAGTTTCTTTTCTAACTAGTGCCTTTTGTGAAAATGGGTAGGTGAATGTGTTTGGGTTTTTAAATGCCTTGTTTTCATTACTCCAGTGTCTGTTTCCATGGAAATAAAGGGTTTGGGGGGAGAAAAAGCCAAAAAATCCAACAAAAACCTAATCAGTGGGGATGTACATGAATCTTCAAATCTGGTGTCTGACTAAAATCCAAATTTAGGGTCTCTTATTTACAGTGTTCTACTTGCACCAAACTCAGGCTGTTCCCAGTTACTTTTTCTCTCTTCTCTGCTTATTGTCCTCAGGCCTGGGAGGAGGCTTTGTTTCCTCTCTACCTTTTTTTTCATCATCAGGGCAGCAACAGTGATCACAATGCAAAAGCTAGCCTATGGATATACATTTAATTTTTAACAAAGGTAGTAAAGTTCATATGACTATAACTTCTCACTGGAATGCACTTTTTCCTCTTAACTGACAGGGTGCAGAATTTAAACTTTAAAATGTCATTAGAATGACATTGACGTTCTAATGACATTGACAACGGCCTTATTTCTAGGATGACACAAGCTGAAATATCTTTCCACTAATTGTACTTTTCAAGCAATGATGCTGGTGGTAGGTGATAAGGGACTAACTCAGATAAATTGACCATGTTTGACTTCATAACATACATAACTTTTGAATTCTTTAATTTAATTGGGACTTTGTAAGAAGTCCTCAATCAAGAATGGGAGAGGAGACCTTTTTCTGCTTAGTGCTCTACAAAATGTAAGAAGATATAATCCCTAAGACCATCTCTGCCCAAAGCCACCATCTTGCAAATGAATACGCTCCTGTACTGGTTTTTATCTGGGACAGAGCTGGGTTTCTTTTAGTAGCTAGAATAGTGCTGCATTTTGCTTTCAGCCTGGGACTTGTTATGAGAGAGAGAGACACTGAGAACATACCAGTGTTTGCATTTTTGTCACTGGAAGTGAAGGACTTTGTGTTCTCTTAGTCCACAAGCACAAGATCTAAGGGGAGAGAGGAATATTTAAATTAATAAGCTAAATTGACAGATATGCCAATGGGATATTCCATATCATATCACGTCATGCCCAGTATATTAGTGAGGGGCTCTTCCTCTTTTGGCCCTCTCTGGTTTTCGCTCAGGCTCTCGTTCTTCTAGGACTGCAGTTTCAGTTCAGGATTGTCGTTCCTCCGGGATCATTATCTGGGAACAGGCCGGGCTCGGTCGGTTGGTGGTGAGCAGTTGCACTGGGTTATCACACATTTGTATATTTTGTTACTGTTATCATTATCACTGTTATTTTAATATTAGTATTATTTTAAGTTTTATTTTATTTCTATTATTAAACTGTTCTTATCTCAATCTACAAGTCTCCTTATCTTTGCCCCCCTAATCCTCTCCCCTCTCCCCTGGGGTGGGGAGGAAGTGAATGAACGGCTGTATTGGCTGCTAACCAAGTGCTAGCCCAGTGAAAACACCACAACTCCCTCTGCTAAGTCCCACCTTCTGTGACTTGATGGAGGTTGACAAACCCTATGATGAGATTCAGCTGTTCATTTAGATCCTAATTTTGTTCATACCTGTTGTTCTTAATTAGTTGCATTTAATAAAGTTGTTCAACATTCAAATCTCAGAAGAGCTTGCTCAGGCTGAAATTATTTCAATCCTGTCTACTTGATCTCAAGTCTGGAGAAAAGTAGATCATCTGTTTTATTTTATTTTCCCAATTGTAGCAAATCACTGAAATCATGAGCTCTGTTTGTGGCAGTGTTCTTTGGTCCTTGGTGTTAATTAAGATTTTCCTGGGAGGTCCATAGGTTCTTCTCCCTTCCCATGTAAATATGGCTTTCTTGAATGTTTATGTTGAGAACCTTAGGTTTTAGCTCATTAAGAAATGCAAACAAGTCCTCATCCACCAGCTCTACTGGGTGCTACAACAGTCCTGAAATTTTAATGTGTGATTGTTTTTGCTCATGTTTGGCCAGACAACTTTATTTTCTTGTTAATAACAGTTATTTAATCACCTATTATAAGCAGATATCTTTTTTCTTCATCTTCTCCTTCCCTCCCCTCAAACTTTCTCTCAATCTGTCCTTGTTCCTGCTCTGACCTCTCCTCCTGATTTACTGTGAATTGGCTTTGGGGATTAAGTTATACAATTTGGCATCTTTAGTCCTCATCAATTTGTGTCTAATCAAGCTTAGTGCTAAGTATTTCAAGCATATGCTAAATTCTATGACCAGACTGCATCTGACTGAAAATCATTGTAACGAGTAGGCACTTTTTTGGTCCTGTGAGAGGGAATTTTTCCTCTAACATGACAAATTCTAAGATGGTCTTGCTTTGCTGTATTTCTACATTTAGGTATTTTTGTTTGCAACACATTACTTACATTACTTTACATCTTCCATTGCTTTCTCTCTGCTATATAGAGGAGTGGACAACATCTGAAAGAGTGCTTTTTAGGCATTTAAGAATGAAACAGCAGGAATATCCAACTCTTACATCTTTCTCTCCTGACATCTCACCCCAATTTCCTTACCTATTCAATTTAATTTAATGAAATATTACATATCCACTAGAATTCTATATGATAGTTCAGTAACCTCCTGCATCCTGTGGACTTTTAGGCATCATCCCTTTTATATTTGGAGAGAATTTCTCTAAGGGAATAGCAGCTCTCTTCCCTAGAGCTTGATGAAGGCAAGTTAGAGGAAAGATAACCCACCAAGAAAAATCGATATTTAAACTCAAAATTAAATACTATTTTGGTCAGATTAAGTAAGTGTAACTAAGGTTTAGCCCCTGATGAATGCCCAACTGATCAGGTTACCTGCTATGCTTTGTATGCTAGCTCCAACCTAAGAATTGATGTATGCTTTTACAATTTCTGTAACATCTGGTGTTAACTCATGGACTTCACTGCCATTACTGTTTGAGCTTGAACACACTGACCAAATTCTTTATTCTTTTCATGTCTCCTAGCAGCTCTAAACTTTTTCTCAAAATGTGTTGATGTGTTATTTGAACAATCACCCCTCCCCCCCTTTTTATGCCCTCTGTCCCAGAATCCAGCTCAAATGGATTTAAAAGCCTCAATTCTTTTGACTACCCTGCACCTGCCATGAATGTTTATACCATAACTGCTAGTTCATCTAGTTCTCAACCAAACAGCTCAGATGATAGATAGTAAAATTGAGTTTACTATAGAAGACACTCCACATCCATGGCAAGCTTATACCCAATACAGTCCTAGAGCTATTGTTTATAAAGTAGACAAAGAAGGTCTTTAAAGTGTTAAAGACTGTAGTAAAGTTGAAGAGATTGAATGCCAGGGAGCAGGGAGCAGCAAGAGCAGAGCCGCTCTATGAGAGAAGACAAGCCAGGAGCTGAGGGTGACCACAGCAAAGGCAGGGCCCTCAACAATCAGGTCACAGATAGTGAAAAGGGTGGACAGAGCAGGGGCAATGATAACAGGTTCTATTTATAGTCCCAGATAAGGCAAGGTAATAAAACAGGGCCAGGGTCTATCCAGAAAGCCCAGTCAGGAGGAGCAGGAGACATAGTAGATGTCACAGGCAAAACAGTCTCAACTCAGGGAATTTTTACTTAAATTATTATAAATTAATACAAGCTTCTCATCACTGATTTGGATATTGAAAAAAAAAATTAAAAATAATATAAACAACTGACACATGGCAGTTCAAGGCCTCCTTGCATACAGGTCACCACTGCATCCCCCTGTTACTTAAACCCTACAATTTATGTCCAAAACAGAGGAGACTAGGCTATGATATAGGTCCAAGGTCTAGGTAGGAGACTGTGATGGGTTGACTCTGGCAAACAGCCAAGCACTCAGCCACTCGCTCACTCCCCTTTCTCATAGGATGGGGAGAAAATAGAAGGAAGGCAAAAAGACTGATGGACTGAAATAATGTCAGTTTAATAGAGAAAGTCCAACTAGAACTTAATATGGCTACTTCAGTAAAAGACAATAAAAAATGTTTCTACAAATACCTTAGCAGCAAAAAGAGGGCTAAGGAGAATCTCCATCCTTTATTGAATGTGGAGGGAAACATAGTGACAAAGGATGAGGAAAAAGCTGAGGTCCTTAATGTCTTCTTTGCCTCAGTCTTTAATAGTAAGACCAGTTGTTCTGGGGGTACCCAGCCCCCTGAGCAGGAAGACAAAGACAGGGAGCAGAATGAAGCCCCCATAATCTAAGGGGAAATGGTTAGTGCCCTGCTACACCACTATAGACACACACAAGTCTATGGGGCTGGATGACATCATAGAATCATAGAATGGTTTGGGTTGGAAGGGACCTTAAAGATCATCTAGTTCCAACACCCCTGCCATGAGCAGGGGCACCTTCCACTAGATCAGGTTGCTCAGAACCTCATCTAACCTGGCCTTGAACACTTCCAGGGAGGGGGCATCCACAACTTCTCTGGGCAACCTGTTGATCCACCCAAGGATACTGAGGAAGTTGGTAGAAGTGATCACCAAGCCACTTTCCATCATTTCTCAGCAGTCCTGGCTAACCAGGGAGGTTCCAATGGACTGGAGGTTAGCAAACGTGATGCCCATCTACAAGAAGGGCCAGAAGGTGGATCCAGGAAACTATAAGATTGTTAGTCCAACCTCATTGCTGGGGAAGGTTATGGAGCAGATTATCTTGAGAGCCATTACATGGTACATAAAGGACAACCAGGTGATCAGGCCCAGTCAGCATGGGTTTATGAAAGGCAGGTCCTGCTTGACCAACCTGATCTCCTTCTACAACATGGTCACTGTCCTGGTTTTGCTAGGAAAACCACCACAGTCACCCACTGTGATAGTTTCACTTGGCTAGCCCTTGGCTAGCAGCCAACAGAGCCGTTCACCCTCTCCCCCCCACCCCCAGGGGATAGGGGAGAGGATTGGGGGGCAAGGATAAGGAGGCTTGTAGGTTGAGATAAGAACAGTTTAATAATAGAAAGAAAACTTAAAATAATACTAATATTAAAATAGCAGTGATAATGATAACAGTAACAAAATATGCAAATGAGTGACACCCAATGTTATAGCTCAGCCCCCTCCTGACCGAGCCCGGCCTCTTCCCAGATAACGATCCCAGAGGAGCGACAATCCCGAATTGAAACTGCAATCCCGGAAGAGCGAGAGCCCGAGCGAAAGCCAGAGAGAGCAAGAGCGGAAGGGACCCTCAGTAATATACTGGGCATGACGTGATATGATATGGAATACCCCATTGGCATATCCAACTGTCAATTAAGTCTATTAATTTAAATATTCTTCTCCCCCCTTAAATCTTGTGCTTGTTGACTAACAGAACACAAAGTCCTTCACTTCCAGTGACAAAAATGCAAACACTGGGATGTTCTCAGTGTCTCTCTCACAGCAAGTCTCAGGCTGAAAGGAAAAACGCAGCACAATTCTAGCTCTATTTCAGCTAAAAACCAGGACACCCACTTAGTGGATGAGGGAAAGGATGTGAATATTGCCTACCTAGACTTTAGTAAAGCCTTTGACACTGTTTCCAACAGCATTTTCCTGGAGAAATGGGATGCTCATGGCTTGCACGGGTGTACACTTCACTGGTTGGAAAAAAAACTGGCTGGATGCCAAATCCAGAGTGGTGTTGAATGGAGTTAAATCCAGTTGGTGGCTAGTTCCCCAGGTCTCAGTATTGGGGCCAATTCTGTTTAACATCTTTATCAATGATCTGGACAAGAGGATCAAGTGCATCTTCAGTAAATTTGCAGATGACACCAAGTTGGGTGGGAGTATTGCGCTGCTTGAGGGTAGGAAGACTACAGCAGGATCTGGACAGGCTGGATCGATGGGCCAAGACCAATTGTATGAGATTCAACAAGGCTAAGTGCCAGGTCCTGCACTTGGGTCACAACAACCCCATGCAATGCTACTGACTTGGGGAAGAGTGGCTGGAGAGCTGCCCAGCAGAAAAGGACCTGGAGGTGCTGGTTGACAGCCAGATGAATATGAGTCAATAGTGTGCCCAAGTGGTCAAGAAAGCCAATAGCATCCTGGCTTGTATCAGAAATAGTGTGACCAGCAGGACTAGGGAAGTTATCATCCCCATGTACTCCACACTGATGAGGCCATACCTTGAATATCATAATCAGTTTTGGGCCACTCACTACAAGAAAGACATTGAGTTGCTGGAGCACATCCAAAGAAGAGCAACAAAGCTGGTGAAGAGTCTAGAGAACAGGTCTTATGAGGAGTGGCTGAGGGAACTGGGGTTGTTTATCCTGGAGAAAAGGAGGCTGAGGGGAGACCTTATCACTCTCTATAACTACCTGAAAGGAGTGTTGGGGCCTTAAGCTGTGCTGTGTGAGTGTGCAGAGTTAGATCCTTAGCTTGACTGTGTGAAGTTATGTGAGCTATGTAAAGAATGTCTTTTCGGTTAAAGTAAGCTGGAAAACAGGATATTACGGCGAGGAAGTGAACCTGAACCGAGATAAGAACGAACCAGTGGGACTGAGAGGTCAGAGTGTGAACAGTAGCTAGTAACCAATAATAATTAGTTTTGTAGCATGCTTGGTGCATGGACAAGTATACGGAACTCAAAGGGGTATATAACAAGCAGCTTTCTGATAATAAAGTGGATTTGAGCTTGCATCTCATAGATGTGTGGGAGTAGTTCATTTCTCGCTCGCCTGATATGCCCATGACAAAGGAGATTGTAGCAAGGTGGGTGTTGGTCTCTTCTCCCAAGAAGCAAGTGATAGGACCAGAGGAAATGGCCTCAAGTTGCACCAGAGGAGGTTTATATTGGATATTAGGAAAAATTTCTTCACCAAAAGGGCTGTCAAGTATTGGAGCAGGCTGCTCAGGGAAGCGGTTGAGTCATCATTCCTGGAGATATTAAAAGATGTGTAGATGTGACATTTAGGGACATGGTTTAGTAGTGGTTTAGTAGTGTTAGGTTTACCGTTGGACTGGATGATCTTAAAGGTCTTTTCCAACCTAAACAATTCTATGATTTGCTGTAGTGACTGATGATATAGCAAAGTGAAGTGGCCACAGATTGAATCTTTGAAGGTTCAAAGAGGACATCAGGAAACACTTTTTTGCTACAAGGGCAGTGCAGCACTAAAACTGATGACACAGAGAGGTTGTGGAATTGCTGTCTTTGGAAGTTTTCAAAATTCAGCCTGAGAAAATGAAAGCTGATCTGTTGCCTCTCAGAGGGATGACGACCTGGTCCAAGAACGGCACGGCGACCACCCCCAGGCCGCTCGGGCCATTAGCTCACAGACACCAATATGGTGGACGGCAAATGGCGTTTTATTAGTGCGCAACACGGTGTTATATACCTTAGATTTACAACGTCACTTCCGTCTGCTTACGGGAGAGAGATCTTATCTTTCCGTACAGCGCGATATCTTCCGGTCGCCTGACCCTTAGCTACCAACACTGATCCTGATAAAATGACAGTGGTTTGAGCAGGAGGTTGGATAAGATGACCTCTGAAGATCCCTACCAACCAACAGTTCTGTGATTCCATGAGCTAGCTCCTTCAGGAATAGTTAGGAAAGCTGTCAGAGCATAACACCTATGGAGAGGATTATAGTTTTGTGGTTTTTTCCCCACAGAATGGCTGAGGTTCAAAGGACCTCGGGAGGTCATCTTGCCCAACCCCCTGCTCAAGCAGAGCCACCTAGAGCCAGATGTGCAGGACCATGTACAGATGGCTTTTTAATATCTCCAAGGACAGGGATTCTACAACCTCCCTGGAAAACTTGTTCCAGTGCTCAGTCACCCTCACAGTAAAAAAGTGTTTCCTGATGTCCACATGGAACTTCCTGTGTTTCAGCTTGTGCCCATTGCCTCTTCTACTGTCACTGGGCACCACTGAAAAGAGCCTGGCTCCATCCTCTATGCATTCTTCCTGCAGATATTAATATACATATAAATGAGATTCCTGTTGAGATTTCTCTACGCTGAACAGTCTTAGCTCTCTCAGCCTTTCCCCATATGAGAGGTGCTCTACTCCATCATCTTTGTGGTCCTTCATTGAACCCCCTCCAGTATGCCTATGTCTCTCTTGTACTGAGGAGCACAGAGATGGACACAGTCCTCCAGGTGTGGCTCAGTAGACTGGAAAGATCACCTCCCTTGACCTGCTGGCAATATTTTTTCTAATGCACCCCAGGATACCATTCGCCATCTTTGCCACAAGGGTACATTGCTGGCTCATGTTCAACTTGCTGTCCACTAGGATCCCCAGATTCTTTTCTGCCCAGCTGCTTTCCAGCTGGACAGCCCCCAGCATTTACTGTTGCATGGGGCTGTTCCTCCCCAGGAAGCCAAGATTTGCTGAAGCCTCAGACTGCAAGTTGTGAACTTTCACCTAGATATGCTTTTGTATTGGGTTTGCATGGCAAGGTTTTGGTAGCAGTGGAGGGGGGGACATGGGGTGGCTTCTGTGAGAGAAGCTGCCAGACGCTTCCCCCATGTCCGACCCAACACACCCAATGCCAGCCGGCTACAAGAAGGGACCCGCCGCTGGCCAAGGCCGAGCCAATCAGTAACGCCTCTGTGATAACATAATTAAGAAAATAAAAAAGGAAGAGAGGGAAGAAAAAAGCTGCACACTTTGCAGCTGGAGAGAGGAGCGGAGGACTGTCTCCCGTGAGACGGACCCCACGCTGGTGTGGGGGAAGGAGTCCTCCCCCTGAGGAGGAAGCAGTGGCAGAAACGTGTGATGAACTGACCCCAACCCCATTCCCTGTCCCCCTGTGCTGCTGGGGGGAGGAGGTGGAAAATCGGGAAAGAGATTAAGCCCGGGAAGAAGGGAGGGATGGGCGAGGTGTTTTAAGATTTGGTTTTACTTCTCACTATCCTCTAATTTTGATTGGTAATAAAGTAAATTTGATTTTTTTTTTTCCCCAAGTCGAGTCTGTTTTGCCCGTGCCAGTAATTGGTGAGTGATCTCTCTCTGTCCTTATCCCCACCCAAGAGCTTTTCGATATAATTTTCTCCCCCTGCCCATTTGAGGAGGGGTAGTGATAGAGTGGGCTTTGGTGGGCATCCAGCCTTTGGCCAGGGTCAACCCACCACAGTGGGGAAGGTTTAGCTCAGAGGGGCAAAAGAAGACTGGAGCAAAAATTGGCAGGGCTCATTTGGAGAGCTTTAAACTAGATGTGAAGGGGGAAGGGGTTACAGCTGGGCTCGTGCCAGTGGGGCAGCACTCTAGTATTGATGAAGGCTGGGAGGCCTCCCACCCCCCCAGGCTGAAATTGGGGTACTCGACTCCCTCCCTGCAATGCCTGTACACCAATGCACGCAGCGTGGGGAACAAGCAGGAGGAGTTAGAAACCCGTGTTCGGTCAGGGGATTATGATCTGGTGGCAATTACAGAGACATGGTGGGACAGCTCACGTGACTGGAATGTGGTCATGGATGGCTCTGTCCTTCTCAGGAAAGACAGGCCAGCAAGGCGAGGTGGTGGAGTTGCTCTTTACGTGAGAGAGCAACTGCAGTGTATTGAGATCTGTCCAGGGGCGGATGAGGAGAGAGTTGAGAGTCTGTGGGTGAGAATTAAGGGGCAGGCTGGTATGGGTGATACTGTCGTGGGAGTCTATTACAGGCCACCAGATCAGGGTGAGGAAGTTGATGAGGCCTTCTACAGGCAGTTGAGAGCAGCCTCGCAATCACAGGCCCTGGTTGTTGTGGGGGATTTTAACTACCCAGATATTTGCTGGAGAGACCACTCGGCCACCCACAATCCAGGAGGTTCCTCCAGTGCATCGATGATAACTTCCTGATGCAAATGGTGGATGAACCAACTAGGAGAGGAGTGCTGCTGGATCTCATCCTCACTAACAAAGAGGGTCTGGTTGAAGCAGTAAAGGTTGAGTTCTGCCTGGGCTGCAATGATCATGAGATGGTGAAGTTCAGGATCTCATGTGGCAGGACCAGAATTCCAAGCAGAATCGCAACCCTGGACTTCAGTAGTGACAGCTTTGGCCTTTTCAAGCAATTGCTAGGGGAAATCCCATGGGAAAGGGTACTTGAAGGCAAAGGGGCCCAAGATAGCTGGTTAACATTCAGGGACTGCTTCTTCCAAGCTCAAGATCAGAGCATCCCGACACGTAGGAAGGCAAGAAAGGGAGCCAGAAGACCTGCTTGGTTAAACAGAGAACTGCTGGGCAAACTCAAGTGGAAGAGGAGAGTTTACAGATCATGGAAGGAGGGGCTGGCCACTTGGGAAGAATATAAGGCTGTTGTCAGAGGATGTAGGGAGGCAACTAGGAAAGCCAAGGCCTCCTTAGAATTAGACCTTGCCAGAGGGGTCAGGGACAGCAGGAAGAGCTTCTTCAAATACATGGCAGATAAAACTAACACTAGAGGCAATGTAGGCCCACTGATGAATGAGGTGGGTGCCCTGGTGACAGAGGATACAGAGAAGGCAGAGTTACTGAATGCCTTCTTTGTCTCTGTCTACTCTGCCAGAAGCTGTCCTGAGGAGCTCCGTACCTCTGAGGCCCCTGAGGAAGTCAGGACAATAGAGGAGTTTGCCTTGGTTGATGAGGACTGGGTTAGGGACCAATTAAGCAATCTGGACATCCATAAATCTATGGGTCCTGATGGGATGCACCCACGGGTGTTGAGGGAGTTGGCTGAAGTCATTGCTAGACCACTCTCCATCATCTTTGCTAAGTCGTGGGGAACGGGAGAGGTGCCTGAGGACTGGAGGAAGGCAAATGTCACTGCAATCTTCAAAAAGGGCAAGAAGGAGGACCCGGGTAACTACAGACCGGTCAGCCTCACCTCCATCCCTGGGAAGGTGATGGAACGACTTATCCTTGGTGCCATCTCTAGGCATATCAAGGATAAGAGGGTCATTAGGGACAGTCAGCATGGCTTCACCAAGGGAAAGTCGTGCTTGACCAACCTACTAGACTTTTATGAAGACATAAACAGGTGGCTAGATGATGGCAGAGCAGTGGATGTGGTCTATCTTGATTTCAGCAAAGCATTTGACACGATCTCCCACAGCATCCTTGCTGACAAATTGAGGAGGTCTGGGTTGGATGGTCGGATAGTGAGATGGACTGTGAACTGGCTGGTGGGAAGAAGCCAGAGAGTGGTGGTCAATGGGGCAGAGTCTAGTTGGAGACCTGTGTCTAGTGGAGTCCCTCAAGGATCAGTACTAGGACCGGTACTATTCAATATATTCATCAATGACCTGGATGAGGGAACAGAGGGCACTGTCAGCAAGTTTGCTGACGATACAAAGCTGGGAGGAGTGGCTGACACGCCAGCAGGCTGTGCTGCCATCCAGCGAGACCTGGACAGGCTGGAGAGCTGGGCAGGGAAGAATGTAATGAAATATAATAAGGGCAAGTGTAGGGTGTTGCACCTGGGCAGGAACAACCCCAGGTTCCAGTATAGGTTGAGGAGCGATCTGTTAGAATGCAGTGTAGGGGAAAGGGATCTGGGAATTCTGGTGGACAGCAGGATGACCATGAGCCACCACTGTACCCTTGTGGCCAGGAAGGCCAATGGCATCCTGGGGTGTATTAGAAGGGGTGTGGTTAGTAGGTCAAGAGAGGTTCTCCTCCCCCTCTACTCTGCCCTGGTGAGGCCACATCTGGAATATTGTGTCCAGTTCTGGGCCCCACAGTTCAAGAAGGACAGGGAGCTGCTTGAGAGAGTCCAGCACAGAGCCACCAAGATGATTAAGGGAGTGGAGCATCTCCCTTACGAGGAACGGCTGAGGGAGCTGGGCCTCTTTAGCTTGGAGAAGAGGAGGCTGAGGGGGGACCTGATTAATGTTTATTAAATATATGAAGGGTGAGTGTCAGGAGGATGGAGCCAGGCTCTTCTCAGTGATGTCCAATGATAGGACAAGGGGCAATGGGTGTAAGCTGGAACACAGGAGGTTCCGCTTGGATTTGAGGGGGAACTTCTTTACTGTGAGGGTGACAGAGCACTGGAACAGGCTGCCCAGGGAGGTTGTGGAGTCTCCTTCTCTGGAGACATTCAAAACCCGCCTGGATGCCTTCCTGTGTGATCTCATGTAGGTGTTCCTGCTCCGGCAGGGGGATTGGACTAGATGATCTTTCAAGGTCCCTTCCAATCCCTGACATTCTGTGATTCTGTGAAATGTGGTCATACTTTGACATGTATACAATTCACTTGTTTAGGATATGAAAAGCAGAAAGGGTGAAGCATTGTTTCTAATGGGCTTCCAAGAACTGAGCTAATAACAACACTGGGAACATAGGACATATGAAAACAAAAGCTTAAAGAATGGACAAACAAGATATCTCTGATCTTAAGGTAAGTCTGTAGAAATAGGATCGATATTCTTCAGTAGGAATTCAAGAGAAAATATCTTGGTAGTTCCAATTTCTATAGAGATAACAAGAAAAAGGAATACACAATAGTTACGTGGACTTTGAACCATCATAATGTCTGTTATAAAACATATCATACATGTTTTTTCATATTTGTGAATATTAAGGAATTGTGTATGAGAATTTGCAGCATGGGAATTAGTTTGTATGGCTTTGCAGAATAGGTTTTTATGTGTTTGTATTAGATTCATGTATCACGTCTGAAAGAAGATGCACAACTTAGAATGTAATGGGAGAAATTTGGAATGAAGAAAATAACTTTCAGTCAGAGGAATATATATAACTAGTTATGTCCCAGTCAAAAATCTAGAGCATCTCCATGTGCTAGGATACATGTGAATGCAGGTTTTTTACAAGGTTCACATTCATATTAAGAGTGGGCCTGGTAACAGTGACTGAAAGTTTGCCTGATATGTCATATTAAAATATTTTTTTTTTTTTTAATTTCACTTATAAACATTGATCGGCAACATGGACAGTGGGATTGAGTGCATGTATTGGGTTTGCGTGGCAAGGTTTTGGTAGCAGTGGAGGGGGGGACATGGGGTGGCTTCTGTGAGAGAAGCTGCCAGAAGCTTCCCCCATGTCCGACCCGACACAGCCAATGCCAGCCGGCTACAAGAACGGACCCACCACTGGCCAAGGCCGAGCCAATCAGTAACGCCTCTGTGATAACATAATTAAGAAAAAAAAGGAAGAGAGGGAAGAAAAAAAAGCTGCACACTTTGCAGCTGGAGAGAGGAGTGAGAAGATGTAAGAGAAACAACTCTGCAGACACCAAGGTCAGTGAAGAAGGAGGGGGAGGAGGTGCTCCAGGCGCCGGAGCAGAGATTCCCCTGCAGCCTGTGGTGAAGACCATGGTGAGGCAGGCTGTCCCCCTGCAGCCCATGGAGGTCCATGGTGGTGCAGATGACCACCTGTAGCCTGTGGAGGACCCCACGCCGGAGCAGGTGGATGCCCGAAGGAGGCCGTGACCCCGTGGGAAGCTCGCGCTGGAGCAGGTTCCTGCCAGGACCTGTAGCCCGTGGAGAGAGGAGCCCACGCCGGAGCAGGTTTGCTGGCAGGACTTGTGACCCTGTGCATCTGGCACTGGGGGTGCTGACCCAAAGACTGGGGGGAAGGGAAAAGACCTATGGGATGCGAGTAAAGGATGGCCAGGATGCCTATGAGCTGTGGCCGCAAAAGTTCTCTTAATACAAGAGGCCCGAAAACTCACAATGGGACAACAAATGACTGTTTATATCGTTATTAGAGTGAAAGGGGGGACATTGGCTATCCCCTAGCAGAATGCTCAAGTACCAGGTTGTCCTCCTGGAACAGGACAATGTGAGACTTAAGACAACCACTGCAATAAACCCTGCTATTTTCCTCCAGTCCAAAATGGACGACCAGGAATCCTTAGAGCCTGACTGTTTGCAAACCATAGCACAGGTGTGTGTGCCAGTCACACAGATCTCAAGGATGAACCACTCACTGACCCAGATCTGGAGTTGTATACAGATGGAAGTAGTTTTGTACATGAGGGAAAGAGGATGGCTTGATATGCTGTTACCACCACCAATGAGGTAATTGAAGCTGAAGCATTGCCTGTAAGTACATCAGCACCAAAGGCAGATGCCTTTGGGGTGGTGCATGCTCATGGAGCAATTTGGACAAGCAGTGCAAAAACCTGAGAAAGTGACGATAATGCATTGCAATGCTCGCCAATTTGGAAATACTGCGGCACATGTAGGTAACAGATTGGCAGTTAAAAAAGTTAAAACTGACATCTAAGGCACCAAATTATAGTAAAGCAGAAAAAAAAAATGGCCCTAGTATTAAAGGCAACTGAAAACGAGGGTGGGTGGTTGATAACCCCTGAGGGTCAAATTATCATTCTGCCACAACTGATGATTAAAATACTTGAAGAAAAACACAGAGAAACACATTGGGGAATAGAAGCTCCTGGTGATTATTGGCAAATAGATTTTTCTGAAGTACGGAGACAAAATGGCTATTGATAACTTTTGGTATTGGTTGATACTTTCTTGGGATGGCCAGAAGCCTTTCCCTGATGCACCAACAAAACTAAAGAACTTGTTAAGTGTTTACTAAAGGAGAAAATACCCAGGTTTGGGGTACCAGTGGGAATGTCATCAGATAGGAGTCCTCATTTTATAGCAGAAATTTTACAACAAATCAGTCCAGTTCTGGGAATGACACCTACATATTGCGACGAGCGGAGGAAGCAAGGCATCAATCCAATATGGATGGTAAACAAGCTTCAACTTTATTTGCAGAACACAACTTCTTTTATGCTTTCCTATAATGACTATGCACACATGTCGCACTCTGATTGATTACATCAGAAGGCTATGCACACATGTCACACTCTGATTGCTTACTGCAACTTTGCCAATACTTCCTGCATTCCCCAACAATTCCCCCTTTTTCTTTTTGAACCACTAGAACCTTATTGCTTATACCTACAAAGCAACAGTTAATACAAGAAAAGCATAAAGACAAAATTAACAAGATAATCATAAGAAAAACAACAAGGCGTAACAGCTCTCTGATTAGGCTTGCTGTCCATCCCGATAAACCCCATCCCTGAAACAGCTCTTGAAACCACTAGTCCAGGCCGCCGTGATGCTGCTTGATGTGCTCCATGTTCTGCTTCAGGGCCGCTAGGGCTTTATGGATGGATTCAGAATGATCCGAAAGGTTCATGCAAAACATACCGTCAAAATCTTCACAACCATGTCCTTGAGCCAGCAATAAGAAGTCAATAGCTGCTCGGGTCTGCAACACGGCATGTCTCACGCTATCTACATCTGTAAGAAGGGCTGAAATAATCTCAGAGGTAAGGTTAAATTTTTTAATACTCTAACAAGCAAGTTTTTCTAAAGTTACTAAGGCCTTAGAGACAGCAATTCCAGGTGCAAGCAGTGAAGCAAAAAATATCTCTGGGCGCGACTACAACTCCACATCGTCCTTGCAGTCGAACTGATGCAGCAGACTGTGAAGCTAGTGTGCCAGAAGATGACTTGCCAACAGACCAAAAAGTACCCAGAGGGCAACTGTTTGGCGGAGCCGTTGTTTCAAATGCCCTCCCCTTTACTGTCTAGTTCTGCGCCCGGGTCGCCATCTGCCTTGTGGCAATAGTTACCCCAAGTAGAGAAGGGAGGCCAGGTGGGAGTTACATTGGTCGCATACCCACTAGAGTTAACCAGCCAATAATTAGTCAGGCCTGGCTGGGGAAAATACTTTGCCAAGAAAATGCAACCCCACGGCGTTGCGTCTCATTCTGCTTACCAGCGGGCATAGAACCCTTCAGCTCCAATTCTTGTAGGGGGAGTGGAGATGATTTAGTTAGGGAATTTATGAGTCAGGCACTGACCACGCAGTTGGTGCCAAAATGTCCCCTGAGCATCCTACACTCCCTACAACAGGTTAATACCCACGGTTCACACTTAAAACAGAAGGGACAGGTGGTGGGGATCCGGGTCAGCGTGCTCATTAACGGGCACAGTGTCTGTGCACTCCTCAGGACTCCTCTTCAAAGCGGGTTTCGTGAATCTGGCAGGAACCCAAAGAAGACCTTTTCCTGTAACGACACACATGTAACCTCTGCCTAGATATTTCACCTCCGCTGGCCCTTTCCACATTCCCGTTTCTGGTTCTTTATACATTACATACATAGGTTCCCTTTCCTTTTCACTTACTGCTCTCTCATGTATCATCGCAGGGGGAAATTCCTCATCAGAAAAAATACATAAATGATTTAACACAAAACCAGTTCGCAACAGTCTTTCTGCTATATCAGCAACGTTCTTAAACTTTTGTAAATAACGTTTCAGGGTTTGGTTGGCCCGTTCTACCACAGCTTGACCGGTTGGTGAATGCGGTATCCCTGTTATATGTTTAACACCCCATAGTTGGCAGAATTTCCTAACTTTCTCACTACAATATGCAGGCCCATTGTCAGTTTTGATGGCATTGGGAACCCCCATAACGGCAAAACAACTGGTAAGATGACGTGTTACATGCGATGCCTTTTCCCCTGTCTGAGGAGTGGCCCATGTGTATCTGCTATAAGTATCAATGGTAACATGTACATATTTTAACCGCCCAAACTCATTAACATGTGTAACATCCATTTGCCACAGTTCGCAGGGACCCAGACCTCTTGGATTCACCCCAATCCCCAGTCCTGGGCCATGGTGACCACAGGTAGCACATGCCCGAACAATGCCGCGGGCCTCTTCCGTAGTGATATTGAACTGGTGATGCAGCCCTCGAGCGTTCTGGTGAAATGTAGCATGTGATTCCCTTGCTTTTATAAAGTCACTTACAGGGGCGGCCATAGAAACCAGCTGGTCAGCCCGGTCATTACCTTCCCCTAACCCATCAATCCATTTATGGCTCCTGATGTGAATAATACAGTACAACTCTGTCCGCTGCATGATTGCTGACTGTAACTGTCGCAATAACTCAAAGAGTCTCTTGTTCCCTATGTCCCGTATTCTTGCTCCCTCTATACGATTTACCACGCCTGCAACATACAAGGAATCTGTGACGATATTCAGTCTTTTATTAATCCTTTGGCCACAAGCCCAAACCACTGCGGCTAATTCCAACGTCTGCAGGGAGTCTTCTGGATGTGCTTCCAATAATTGGTGTTTCCATTGTCCGTCCTCGCTCCATGTGACTGCTGCACGTCGTGAACGTTTCCCAGCATCAGTATAGACTGTGATTGCGTCTTGGAGCGGTTTCTCACTTATCTTTGGCTTCTCCATCCATGCATGCAGGCTCATCCATTTTAACGTCGGAGCCTTCAGGGATTTGAGTTTCAATTCTGCCGAGCTGGACAGCAGACTCAGCTGTAGTTCCGGCGAGTGTTGCAGGTACCAATCCAAGTCCTTCCTCTGGATCGGAACATACATTGCTCCTGGTTCGTTTCCTGTTATCTGCAGTAATCTTGTTCTGCCTTTTTGTATTAATTCCGCTAAGTTTGAGATTTTCTTCTGCAGTGTTGTTGCTGGTCGTATTGTCGTAAATAACCATTCCAGGACCGCTATCTGACTCTCCTCCTTTTTCTTTTTGCATTGGGTCAAGGCACCTATAAATTGTCGAACACCGGATAAAATAGTGAGATCTATAGGGTAATTGGGATCCACTCGATCCACTGCTCGTGAGGTGATTTGTTCTGCAATGTTTTGAATGGTTCGTTGTTGGTCCAGTGATAACTGCACTGTTTGGGCAGGGTTGGTTCCTTTTAATAAGGGACGTAGACTTTCTAATTGATCATTGTCTATGCCTACAATTGGTCGGAGCCACTGAAAATCCCCTAATAATTTTTGGGCATCAGCAAGTGTAGTAATGTCCGTATGAATAACAAGTTTCTGAGGGGAAATCTGTGTCTCGTTTATTGTCCAACCCAAATATTTCCATGCTGGGGCCTGCTGTATCTTTTCAGTGGCAATGACCAGGGAATGCAATTCCAATTGTTGCTGTAAAAATCGCTCTTGTTGTTCAGTAAAGGGAGTTTGTTGGGCAAACAAAATGTCGTCCATATAGTGGTAGATTACTGTATCCACCCATGTCTTGCGTACCCTTTGGAGGGCAGAATCTACAAATAGTTGACACAGGGTCGGACTGTTTTTCATGCCTTGGGGCAAAACAGTCCACTCGAAGTGCATAGCAGGTGCCCCTCTATTTATTGCAGGTAAAGTAAATGCAAACCGCTGGGTATCCTTTTCATGTAAATGAATCGTGAAAAAGCAGTCCTTTAAGTCGATAATCAATAGATGCCAACCCTCTGGAATCATTGCTGGATTAGGAAGACCCGGTTGTAATGCTCCCATTGCCTGCATTTGATTATTTACTGCTCTCAAATCCTGTAACAAGCGGTACCTGCCTGACTTCTTTTTAATAACAAATATTGGTGTATTCCATGGGCTTACTGATGGTTTTAAATGTCCTTGCTCTAATTGTTCCTGTACCAGTAAGTGCGCTTGCTGTAGACTTTCCTTTTTTAACGGCCACTGCTCGATCCAAACGGGAGAATCAATCAACCAAGTTAGTGGGATCGGGAAAGTCCATCCTGCAGTGACCGTCACTGAAAAGTTTTCTCCGAGGTTAGCACCACTCCGAACTGGTCTAACACGTCCCGCCCGACGAGTGCCTGTACACCTTCAGGCAGTGGCATGATGGTAACATACAGGCTGGCCAATTGTCCATCCATCATAATTTTAATGCGGTTACAGCTTTTCTGCACTTGTGCGGTTCCACCAACACCCTGTGTTACTGATATGTTAGAATTAATTATTAGTTTATATTTTATGAACAGTTTTGATTTTAATAATATAAGATTATAAGTAATATTTTAATGAAAAGTATGCTTGCACAGCAACTGAATGCTACTATGAAATCCCTGTACAGCCCCGTACCAAGGCCAAAGGGATTGGTCAAAATCATTTGGTAGGAACCGTAACTTAGGTAACAAGTACAAGTTGATCTGTAAACTGATTTATGATACTTATATAGAAAACTAGAAGAATACATGTAGTTGTCAAAATCTGGATTAATGAGAATGGGGAAACAATGGGAGGAGAAGCCTACTGTAACGGTTTGTAGGTGCTGCCAAGAAAGGGAAGCCTACTGTAACGGTGCCTGCCAAGAAACCGTGTCCTTAAGCAAAAGGTAATTCCGGCAGGGGGAGATTGCGACCACCGATTCACGGATCGCCCACCTATTTGACACCCCAGACTCATTTCCAGATGGTTCTAACAGTTATTGCGCAGAATCGGGAATAGGAGGAGAATATGCTAATGATTTCTTGGAAATAACATGCTTATGTATGACTACTTAATGAATACGTATGAGTAAGCTCTATATAAGATGTATGATTTTGGGGCATGGTGTGCTCCTGCCAGAGCAACAGTTGCGATTGTGTTAGTATAAGCCGCATAATACCCTTTATGTCTTCAGGGAATAACAATCCTCGACCCCAGATATAATTTAGCATTTGTCGCGTAGGTTCCCCATGCAAAACAGACTCATTTACGGTAGCTCGCAACTGACTCAATAGTTTCCAGTCAAGGGGCTCATGCCAAGCCTCCATGTTACCTCCCCCGACATCCCATCGTTGATAAATAACAGGGAATGCTTGCGAACCTAGCGTATCTAATATGCTAGGATCGCCATCTTGTAACGCTTGTCGCGCGACTTTATCCCAATTAATACGACTAGGTTTACTACATTCTCTAGTGGCGGGAGTAAAACGAGGAGACCTTTCACTGTCACTACAACATATGGGGCTGGACTCCCCAAGCGGGCACGATGGAGCCGGGGGGGCAGAAGGGGTTGAGGTGGGCTCAGAGGTGGCCATCCGAGCAGGAGCTGTGACAGTGACGGGTATTCCCATTGTGGGGGGGACACATAATCAACTCCAGGCATTATTTTTCCCGGTATCTCAAGGCTCCCTCTGGCCGCGCCGCCGTCCAGCTTCGCCACGGCGGCATTAGTAACCCGCTTCTCGGTCTTATATTGCTTAATAGCATTCGTCACCTCTCGCCACGTTTTCATCAACTTCCTTGCAGCCTTATCGTCATCAATGACCGAATTCCACAAGGTGTCCCCATAGTCCCGCCATTCACTCTCATCAAACATTGCGTCAGGATCTTTAAAATGTCCCTTCGCCTTGCCTAAGGCAAGAAGTCCGGCGAGATCCTTAAGAGGATGTAATAATTTTAGCGCTACCTCTTGTTCCATAATCAGGAGTACTCACAGCTGCGACTCCAGCGGCGTTTTCAACGACTTTAGGTAGACGCCCTCGGACTGCAATCAGAATCCGTCTCGAGCTACACAAATAGAGCTTTTAGCCTCCTGAGGATCCAGACCCTCGCTCTCCTGGAGAGCACTGGATCTTCGGTCCCTGGTCGCCGCCGCCAGTGCTTTTCCGTGTCCACTCGTCCGGTGACAACAGATCAAGACCCGAAGTCCCTGTTCAGGCGCCACTTGCGACGAGCGGAGGAAGCAAGGCATCAATCCAATATGGATGGTAAACAAGCTTCAACTTTATTTGCAGTATACAACTTCTTTTATGCTTTCTTATAATGACTATGCACACATGTCACACTCTGACTGGTTACATCAGAAGGCTATGCATACATGTCACACTCTGATTGGTTACTGCAACTTTGCCAATTCTTCCTGCATTCCCCAACAACATATCCCTTGGAGTTTTATTTACCAGTATCACAATTATTGACAGACCACATTCACAAGGTGAAGGGGTAAGAACCTTCCTTAAACGAACAAAGAGGGTTCATAATGCTATAGCTGACAGGCCCTCTGAGTTTCATAGGTTTGTGAGGTGGTTTCTCCCATGGCTTAGAGTAAGTGAATTAGAAAAAAAAGTAGCTGGGGGCTGCTAGGCTTAAATCCTGAGTGATGCCCAATTGAGCGCTACGGGTCCAACAACGGCAGACTCACTCTATAGTGCGCTGTACTCCCGTACCCACGATTTATGGACTCACACGGACAAATCTGCAGCATTCAGTGGCATCCTGTTGGGCACGGGATTGGTGTGGCTGGTTACGGACAGACACAGGTTGATGTGAAACTACAAGTCCGGACACATCAGTGATGAATTCACTTGATAGTATCCCGTACCTGTCGTCCAGTCACGACCCAATCAAGAAGGAATAGTGCAGCAAGTCTGTGAGCAAATAGAAGCACTTTAATAGAGCAACAGGATTAATACAGATTCATATGGTTTGTCGGTGATAGTCTACTGTCTGCAGAAATAAATGCTTACACTAAGGTTACAAATTACTAAAGAGCTACTAGTTGCTAAAAGGTGACAAGTCACTACCAAGCACTAAGTTGGTAGAATAATTCTCTAGAGATTTTTTAAGTTTCCAAGGAAGATCCTCAGCTAAGTCTAAGTTTTAGTCTTACCCAAAGGCGTCCCAATGAGGGGGAAGAGAGGCTCAGCCTGTCAGCAGGTCCCAGGGGTCAGACGTCTGCGATGGAGTCGTCCCTGACTGGTCCACGATGATGTCTTCCCTAATTCCCTCCTTTCTTTTGGCTATTTTTATACTATTTTTACCTGTATGACAGAGCTTGAGTGACTCTAGTTATACCTTTACAGTGACTGGCAAAAGATACTTCCGTTCCAGTTTTTGGGTAGAAGTTACCAAAACCTGGAGCATACGCCCCTTGAAGGGGAAGGAGTGGGGATCAGTGTGCTGGAGTTATGTTTTTGTGTAGCTGTAATTCAAGGTCCACTGTAGGGAGGCAAACGTCAGAGGGGCGTCTGTGGGGCGCCAGTTGTAGATCCAGGATCGCAATTAAACTATACATCAAGCCTCGTAGAGTCAAAACTGTGACTGCTATGGGAGTCGGAGAAGGAGCCACCACTCTTTCCTATCTCCCACGCTGATAAGCAGTCAGAAGGAAGGTGATGTTAGAGGAATTCCTTGCATACCAGCTGCGTTTTTCCCCTGGGATCTTCTTTGACACTGTATCTCTCCCTTAGTGTGTGGACACAGCCATTTTCTGATTTTAGTTACCTCCAGCAATTACTCCACAATGTCTTATACCAAACAGATATTAATTTCTGATATTTTGTTTAAACCCCGGTGTCCGGGTTGGTTGGGATTCCATCCTGGGTCTGTATCAGAAAAATTTTGATTTATTGTTTCCTGCAAGTCTTTATTAACATGCACTCTTTCTACCTGTTTTTGAGCAACTTTTAATACCATTTGTTTTTCAGTACTATTCAACAATGTATTCAATATTACCTGAATTCTCTTATCCTGTTTTAGCCATTCCAAATGGTTTCTCAAAGTAAAAAAAAATTACATATGGTACTTTATCTTATTTATACTCTCTCCTACAAAACAACATTAACTGCAATATAGTATTATAACTCAAAATTTTTGTTTGTTGGTCATTTTTCCTGATCTTCTATAACATACAAAGGCCACCAATGATTACAATATTCAATTATCTGACTTTTTCTTAAATCATCATGCAATTCACTCCAATGTGCTAATAGACACTCCAACAGTGATGTTTTTGGTATCTTTTCATTCAGTGTCAGATTCCCAGAACTTTTGTTCTTAAACAGTTTAACAAATCTTATCTTCATCATGCAGCAAAACACTCAAAAGACAATTGCTATATGAAATCTGACCCAACAATAATTGTACAGGACAAATACTCAAAACACAGTTGCTTAAACAAAATTTGTTTCATGAGACAATTACTACAAGAAGTTTAGACGAGACAATTGCTAAGCAAAACTCAAAAGACAAAGACAGTTACTAAACAAAATCTAAAAGGACAACTACCAGACAATTCTGGAATACCAAACAAAGTTACCAAACAAATGTCCAACCCAACAATAGTTTTCTCTTATGACTTACGGGCAGATGCCTAAGCATGCATTCATCCAAACGGGTGCCCCCTAAGCCCCAACCCTGTGCGGCTGTTGCCGCACCTTACGGGCAGATTCTCTAAACCAAATTTTAAAAGAAGTGCCTTACTGTCGAATTTCCAGGGAACATTGTGAGGAGCTTTCCGAGTCGAGGGTGATGGTTCTCCCTGAGAATTCCTCGGTGCCGGTTGGAGTTCAATCAACTCTTGATCCCTTCCAGTCTCACTCACAAGGTCCCATCTGGGTCACCAAAACTGTTACCAAAATCAGAAAATAAACTTCTTAACACCAATTTAGTCTTAAGAAGCAGGCACTTCTTTATTGCAGCGCTGGATGCACGGGGGATCGCTCCACCTATCGTGCATTCGTTGCTCCACAAACGTTTAATACGATCAAAATATGCATATTCATTACTTTTCTGAGAAGTCATTAACATATTCATTACATTTCCAGGAACTCAGTAATATATATAAATGTCCTTCACTCATGCACACTTTCTCTCTCTGGTGGTCGTCATGGTCCTCTGATGGTCATCAATAGTCTTCATCACTGTATTCTTTGGTTGAACTTTTCTCTTGCGCATGCTCAATTCTTTCTTGGGCCTGTTTCCAACACTTCTGTCTACATTGCTGTGATAGTTTCACTGGGCTAGCCCTTGGCTAGCAGCCAACACAGCCGTTCACCCACTTCCCCCCCACCCCCAGGGGATAGGGGAGAGGATTGGGGGGCAAGGACAAGGAGGCTTGTAGGTTGAGATAAGAACAATTTAATAATAGAGAGAAAACTTAAAATAATACTAATATTAAAATAGTAGTGATAATGATAACAGTAACAAAATATGCAAATGAGTGACACCCAATGTTATAGCTCAGCCCCCTCCTGACCGAGCCCGGCCTCTTCCCAGATAACGATCCCGGAGGAGCGACAATCCCGGAAGAGCGAGAGCCCGAGCCAAAGCCAGAGAGAGCAAGAGAGGAAGGGACCCTCAGTAATATACTGGGCATGACGTGATATGATATGGAATACCCCATTGGCATATCTAACTGTCAATTAAGTCTATTAATTTAAATATTCTTCTCCCCCCTTAAATCTTGTGCTTGTGGACTAAGAGAACACAAAGTCCTTCACTTTCAGTGACAAAAATGCAAACACTGGGATGTTCTCAGTATCTCTCTCACAGCGAGTCCCAGGCTGGAAGCAAAACGCCTCACAATTCTAGATACTAAAAACTCCCCCCCAAAAAAACCCCAAAAAACAAAACAAAAAAAACCCCAGAAAACTGCTCTATTTCAGCTAAAAAAACAGGACAATTGTCCCAAGGAGTTGGCTCAACATGTTCTCTTGTCACATCCCAGTGAAACAAAGAGTCCTAATGCTCCTATGAACACTAAGGTAATAAATTTAAATTTCTGAAACACTATGACAAAGACACATTGTTACTAACTTCAGTACGAAGTTAATGATTAGAAAAGGCCTGAGACTTGCAGTTGTGATAGTTTAACTTATCTGTCAGCCAAACAAGACACAGCCACACATAGTACCCTGCCCCCTTCCCCCCCCGACCCAGGGAATCAGGAAGAGAATTTGAGGGGTAAAGGTAAGGAGACTTGTAGGTATGTACCTACAAGTTATTTAGTATTAAATAACTAAATAAAATTAAAATAGTAATAATAATAAAGATAACAACTATATATATGTATATATGAGTGATTCACAGTACAATTGCTCACCACCTGTCAATAATGATTCCAGAGGAATGAAAAGAAACCTCGAAAGCGAAATCGCAATCCTGGAAAATCAAGCCTGAGCAATTTCTGAGAGAATCCTCCCCTTTCCGGTAAGCCCCGGTTAATATAGTAGAAGCAAAAGAGGATGAGAAGGCACCAACTGTAAATGAAGTAGCTATCTGGCTCTGGGGATTTGAAGACAGTCTCTCTGCCTCTATACGAGCCTGTGTCTCGGCCATGGAAAACCTACCAAAAGTCCTGGAGAAACATGTGGAGAAACTGTCCCAAGAGTTCCAGCGATTCGAGGACAGGCTTCACCCTCCGCCCGTTCGGACCTATGTCTCAGCTGTTAGGAGCAAGAGTTTCCCTGCTCAAGAGAGACGGTATGCACCATGGGGCACACTGTGGTTTTACTTGCATGACCATGGAGAGGACATGAGAAAGTGGGATGGGAAACCTACCTCGGTCCTGCAGGCACGAGTACATGAGTTGCAAAGAAAAACAAGTACAAACAGGGATGCTTCTGGTCCTTCTAGGAAAAATGCTGCTCCAGTCTCCAGTGGACAATTCCCCAGATAGAATAGGAGGGCTGATGCTACTCTCAGTCCTTTCCTTGATCCTAATCCTTTTGATCATATTTCAGCAGAAGTGAGTGATGATTATGATAACCAGTGACCCATGACTACCTGCAGACCATGGAAGCAGTCTACTCCAGTCGACCAGACCTGAAGGAACAACCACTGGAGGATGCTGAGGACACGTGGTATACAGATGGCAGCAGTTTCATCAAGAATGGCCGGCGCAAAGCAGGGTACGCAGTGACTACTACAGACGAGGTAATAGAGTCCGGGGCCCTTGCCCCAAACCCTTCGGCACAAAAGGTGGAAATAATAGCTTTAACTCGAGCTTGCCAAAGAAAAAATAACATTTGGACAGACTCTAAATCTGCTTTTGGAATGGTTCATGCCATGGAGCGGTTTGGAGAGAAAGAGGACTTTTATCCACCCAAGGGAAGCACATAAAACACGCAAAGGAAATTCTTAAACTACTGGAAGCAGTGCAACTGCCAGAGAAGGTGGCAATTACGCACGGCAAAGCTCCATGGTGGATCGAGAAGCAAAAAGGGTGGCCAAAAAGGTATGGCAGAAATACAGTCTTTGGTTCCAGATAGTAAAATACAAACTGATCAGACACCTAAATACAAAAAGGAGGATTTAAAATTAATTAAGGATCTAAATATGAAAGAGGGTGAAAATGGATGGGTTACCACACCACAAGGGAAAATAGTAGTGCCTAGCACATTACTCTGGGCCATAATAATGGCGGAGCATAGAAAGACGCACTGAATATTTGGAGCCTTATACAAACACCTGAGCAAATGCATTATTGCCCATAATTTGTACACGACCATCACAATGGTGACACAACAATGTGCCATCTGTTTGCAAAATAGCCCTCAAGTAGCCTGAAAGATTAAACTGGGACAAATAGGGAAGGGCAATTTCCCAGGGCAATGGTGGCAAATTGATTTTTCAGGGCTTCCGAGGAAAGGGGGGTTTCAATATTTGCTGGTATTAACTGACACCCTTTCAGGATAGCCAGAAGCATTTCCTTGCCGAACAAACAAGGCTAGAGAAGTGACTAAGGCTTTGTTACCTGAAATTATACCAAGATTTGGGTCCCAGCAGTGATATCCTCAGACAGATGTCCTCATTTTGTGGCCAACATCACGCAACAAGTCAGTAGGCTTCTGGGAATAGACTGGCAATTGCATACTCCCTATAGACCACAGGCAAGTCAGGTCAGGTGGAAAAGATGAACCATCTCCTTAAATTACAGATTGAAAAATTGGGTCAAGAAGCTGAATTACCTTGGCCTCAGTCACTACCCCTAGCTTTGTTACGAATCAGAACCAAACCAAGGGTTAAGGAAGGATCAAGCCCTTTTCAGATATTGTATGGAACTATCAACACAAGTTGATACTGAAGTATTAACCAACTATGTAATAAGCTTACAGAAACAACTTAGAGAAATAGAAAAGCTAGTTTTTGGAACCCGTGCTCATGGCCTGGATGGACCAATGCATAATATAGAACCAGGTGATTATGTATATGTCAGATCTCTTTCAGTTTCACCTTTGGAGCCAAAATGAGAAGGACCATTCCAGGTCTTATTGACAACACACACGGAGTAAGCATCGTGGATCGATCATTCCAGAGTAAAGAGAGCTCCAATCCTGGTGGACTCTGGTAAACTTCACCTATGACCCCATCACTAGTATGGCCACGACCTTTGTGTTGACCATATGTAATGCTTCAATATACATAATCCACCCCATCATTGCATTAGGGTTGAACCACAACGGAACTGTGCTCTACCCCTTTGAACATAGAGTATGGGCTCAAATAGTGAATGAGAAATGGCAAACTGTAAATTGAGAGTCTTGCATCGCATGAGAACAACAAGGATTCGTTTGTGAAAGTAATACAATCGACGCTCAGGACATTTGCCTCGCTACTGAGCAAAGCATTTGTCATTTCGAAATCCGTCCAGACAGTAATCAAAAGACAGTGCTTGTATCTACTGGCCAAGGTTGTGTATGTTTGAGAACTGCTTGTGACTCTGACAATAGACAAAATAATAGTAGATAGTGAGAACCATTCTAATTTTTGTATTTGTAATTTTGTTAAAATTGTTGGATGTGACTTTTCTTATTTAGCACCAGTCGTATCCCACCAGTTGATAAAATCCAACTATGTAATGTTTCACGAATTATCACCTGTACCTATTGGAATGAATCTTGCATTGGTAAAACAATTATTGAGACATCAAGATTTGATCAAAATCTTGAAGGAGGCCCAAGAAAATGGACAGAAAACCCTGATAACTGTCCACCATGACACAGAGGAAATTCATAGGGTCTTAAAAAGGGCAAAAGAAGATGCAAAACACAACTGATGGGACGCGCTATTTGGATGGTCACCTACTGCAACTGGTACTCTAAATAGGTTGTGTCACCCCACTGTTGTCCTTTTGATATTAGTACTAATTCGTTTTTTTTTATCTGCCATACTGTTTGTTTGGAATTGGAGAATGCTACAGCGACTAACATTTTTAACTTCTCTACTTAGGGCACGTGAGAATGCATTAAGAAGCAACTTTCAAGCAAAGTATTATCCAGTTCCACTTCAGAAAAGGGATTGTGTGTAGGGCAAACAAATTTGCCTAGGATAAAAGACAGGGAGGATTTTTTTTTTTTTTGAGAGTTATAAGTGATATGCGAACATATAAAATATAGTTAGATTTATTCCCTTTTTTTCTGTATTAAGAGTTAGATTTTAGAAAATTAGTTTAGTTCATTTTATCTCTGTGTTAGGTGGGAAACTTTTAGTTGAGATCATTTTGTCTGTGTTAAGTGGGAAACTTTTACAATAACTAACAAGCTATTCCACCAAGCACCAAACTCACAACCAGACTTCCTGTCTTCCATCCATGAGCTGATTCATCAAGCACACCCCAAACATTTGTCACGGACTAATCCAAGCTGCACTGGAAAAGGGTAATGCCCCTGAACATCTAAAATACATCAATGACATCATTGTATGGGGCAACAAGGCTGGTGCTAAATAAGAAAAGTCACATCCAACAATTTTAACAAAATTACAAATACAAAAATTAGAATGGTTCTCACTATCTACTATTATTTTGTCTATTGTCAGAGTCACAAGCAGTTCTCAAACATACACAACCTTGGCCAGTAGATACAAGCACTGTCTTTTGATTACTGTCTGGACGGATTTCGAAATGACAAATGCTTTGCTCAGTAGCGAGGCAAATGTCCTGAGCGTCGATTGTATTACTTTCACAAACGAATCCTTGTTGTTCTCATGCGATGCAAGACTCTCAATTTACAGTTTGCCATTTCTCATTCACTATTTGAGCCCATACTCTATGTTCAAAGGGGTAGAGCACAGTTCCGTTGTGGTTCAACCCTAATGCAATGATGGGGTGGATTATGTATATTGAAGCATTACATATGGTCAACACAAAGGTCGTGGCCATACTAGTGATGGGGTCATAGGTGAAGTTTACCAGAGTCCACCAGGATTGGAGCTCTCTTTACTCTGGAATGATCGATCCACGATGCTTACTCCGTGTGTGTTGTCAATAAGACCTGGAATGGTCCTTCTCATTTTGGCTCCAAAGGTGAACCTGAAAGAGATCTGACATATACATAATCACCTGGTTCTATATTATGCATTGGTCCATCCAGGCCATGAGCACGGGTTCCAAAAACTAGCTTTTCTATTTCTCTAAGTTGTTTCTGTAAGCTTATTACATAGTTGGTTAATACTTCAGTATCAACTTGTGTTGATAGTTCCATACAATATCTGAAAAGGGCTTGATCCTTCCTTAACCCTTGGTTTGGTTCTGATTCGTAACAAAGCTAGGGGTAGTGACTGAGGCCAAGGTAATTCAGCTTCTTGACCCAATTTTTCAATCTGTAATTTAAGGAGATGGTTCATCTTTTCCACCTGACCTGACTTGCCTGTGGTCTATAGGGAGTATGCAATTGCCAGTCTATTCCCAGAAGCCTACTGACTTGTTGCGTGATGTTGGCCACAAAATGAGGACATCTGTCTGAGGATATCACTGCTGGGACCCAAATCTTGGTATAATTTCAGGTAACAAAGCCTTAGTCACTTCTCTAGCCTTGTTTGTTCGGCAAGGAAATGCTTCTGGCTATCCTGAAAGGGTGTCAGTTAATACCAGCAAATATTGAAACCCCCCTTTCCTCGGAAGCCCTGAAAAATCAATTTGCCACCATTGCCCTGGGAAATTGCCCTTCCCTATTTGTCCCAGTTTAATCTTTCAGGCTACTTGAGGGCTATTTTGCAAACAGATGGCACATTGTTGTGTCACCATTGTGATGGTCGTGTACAAATTATGGGCAATAATGCATTTGCTCAGGTGTTTGTATAAGGCTCCAAATATTCAGTGCGTCTTTCTATGCTCCGCCATTATTATGGCCCAGAGTAATGTGCTAGGCACTACTATTTTCCCTTGTGGTGTGGTAACCCATCCATTTTCACCCTCTTTCATATTTAGATCCTTAATTAATTTTAAATCCTCCTTTTTGTATTTAGGTGTCTGATCAGTTTGTATTTTACTATCTGGAACCAAAGACTGTATTTCTGCCATACCTTTTTGGCCACCCTTTTTGCTTCTCGATCCACCATGGAGCTTTGCCGTGCGTAATTGCCACCTTCTCTGGCAGTTGCACTGCTTCCAGTAGTTTAAGAATTTCCTTTGCGTGTTTTATGTGCTTCCCTTGGGTGGATAAAAGTCCTCTTTCTCTCCAAACCGCTCCATGGCATGAACCATTCCAAAAGCAGATTTAGAGTCTGTCCAAATGTTATTTTTTCTTTGGCAAGCTCGAGTTAAAGCTATTATTTCCACCTTTTGTGCCGAAGGGTTTGGGGCAAGGGCCCCGGACTCTATTACCTCGTCTGTAGTAGTCACTGCGTACCCTGCTTTGCGCCGGCCATTCTTGATGAAACTGCTGCCATCTGTATACCACGTGTCCTCAGCATCCTCCAGTGGTTGTTCCTTCAGGTCTGGTCGACTGGAGTAGACTGCTTCCATGGTCTGCAGGTAGTCATGGGTCACTGGTTATCATAATCATCACTCACTTCTGCTGAAATATGATCAAAAGGATTAGGATCAAGGAAAGGACTGAGAGTAGCATCAGCCCTCCTATTCTATCTGGGGAATTGTCCACTGGAGACTGGAGCAGCATTTTTCCTAGAAGGACCAGAAGCATCCCTGTTTGTACTTGTTTTTCTTTGCAACTCATGTACTCGTGCCTGCAGGACCGAGGTAGGTTTCCCATCCCACTTTCTCATGTCCTCTCCATGGTCATGCAAGTAAAACCACAGTGTGCCCCATGGTGCATACCGTCTCTCTTGAGCAGGGAAACTCTTGCTCCTAACAGCTGAGACATAGGTCCGAACGGGCGGAGGGTGAAGCCTGTCCTCGAATCGCTGGAACTCTTGGGACAGTTTCTCCACATGTTTCTCCAGGACTTTTGGTAGGTTTTCCATGGCCGAGACACAGGCTCGTATAGAGGCAGAGAGACTGTCTTCAAATCCCCAGAGCCAGATAGCTACTTCATTTACAGTTGGTGCCTTCTCATCCTCTTTTGCTTCTACTATATTAACCGGGGCTTACCGGAAAGGGGAGGATTCTCTCAGAAATTGCTCAGGCTTGATTTTCCAGGATTGCGATTTCGCTTTCGAGGTTTCTTTTCATTCCTCTGGAATCATTATTGACAGGTGGTGAGCAATTGTACTGTGAATCACTCATATATACATATATATAGTTGTTATCTTTATTATTATTACTATTTTAATTTTATTTAGTTATTTAATACTAAATAACTTGTAGGTACATACCTACAAGTCTCCTTACCTTTACCCCTCAAATTCTCTTCCTGATTCCCTGGGTCGGGGGGGGAAGGGGGCAGGGTACTATGTGTGGCTGTGTCTTGTTTGGCTGACAGATAAGTTAAACTATCACAACTGCAAGTCTCAGGCCTTTTCTAATCATTAACTTCGTACTGAAGTTAGTAACAATGTGTCTTTGTCATAGTGTTTCAGAAATTTAAATTTATTACCTTAGTGTTCATAGGAGCATTAGGACTCTTTGTTTCACTGGGATGTGACAAGAGAACATGTTGAGCCAACTCCTTGGGACAATTGTCCTGTTTTTTTAGCTGAAATAGAGCAGTTTTCTGGGGTTTTTTTTTGTTTTGTTTTTTGGGGTTTTTTTGGGGGGGAGTTTTTAGTATCTAGAATTGTGAGGCGTTTTGCTTCCAGCCTGGGACTCGCTGTGAGAGAGATACTGAGAACATCCCAGTGTTTGCATTTTTGTCACTGAAAGTGAAGGACTTTGTGTTCTCTTAGTCCACAAGCACAAGATTTAAGGGGGGAGAAGAATATTTAAATTAATAGACTTAATTGACAGTTAGATATGCCAATGGGGTATTCCATATCATATCACGTCATGCCCAGTATATTACTGAGGGTCCCTTCCTCTCTTGCTCTCTCTGGCTTTGGCTCGGGCTCTCGCTCTTCCGGGATTGTCGCTCCTCCGGGATCGTTATCTGGGAAGAGGCCGGGCTCGGTCAGGAGGGGGCTGAGCTATAACATTGGGTGTCACTCATTTGCATATTTTGTTACTGTTATCATTATCACTACTATTTTAATATTAGTATTATTTTAAGTTTTCTCTCTATTATTAAATTGTTCTTATCTCAACCTACAAGCCTCCTTGTCCTTGCCCCCCAATCCTCTCCCCTATCCCCTGGGGGTGGGGGGGAAGTGGGTGAACGGCTGTGTTGGCTGCTAGCCAAGGGCTAGCCCAGTGAAACTATCACAGCAATGTAGACAGAAGTGTTGGAAACAGGCCCAAGAAAGAATTGAGCATGCGCAAGAGAAAAGTTCAACCAAAGAATACAGTGATGAAGACTATTGATGACCATCAGAGGACCATGACGACCACCAGAGAGAGAAAGTGTGCATGAGTGAAGGACATTTATATATATTACTGAGTTCCTGGAAATGTAATGAATATGTTAATGACTTCTCAGAAAAGTAATGAATATGCATATTTTGATCGTATTAAACGTTTGTGGAGCAACGAATGCACGATAGGTGGAGCGATCCCCCGTGCATCCAGCGCTGCAATAAAGAAGTGCCTGCTTCTTAAGACTAAATTGGTGTTAAGAAGTTTATTTTCTGATTTTGGTAACAGTTTTGGTGACCCAGATGGGACCTTGTGAGTGAGACTGGAAGGGATCAAGAGTTGATTGAACTCCAACCGGCACCGAGGAATTCTCAGGGAGAACCATCACCCTCGACTCGGAAAGCTCCTCACAATGTTCCCTGGAAATTCGACAGTAAGGCACTTCTTTTAAAATTTGGTTTAGAGAATCTGCCCGTAAGGTGCGGCAACAGCCGCACAGGGTTGGGGCTTAGGGGGCACCCGTTTGGATGAATGCATGCTTAGGCATCTGCCCGTAAGTCATAAGAGAAAACTATTGTTGGGTTGGACATTTGTTTGGTAACTTTGTTTGGTATTCCAGAATTGTCTGGTAGTTGTCCTTTTAGATTTTGTTTAGTAACTGTCTTTGTCTTTTGAGTTTTGCTTAGCAATTGTCTCGTCTAAACTTCTTGTAGTAATTGTCTCATGAAACAAATTTTGTTTAAGCAACTGTGTTTTGAGTATTTGTCCTGTACAATTATTGTTGGGTCAGATTTCATATAGCAATTGTCTTTTGAGTGTTTTGCTGCATGATGAAGATAAGATTTGTTAAACTGTTTAAGAACAAAAGTTCTGGGAATCTGACACTGAATGAAAAGATACCAAAAACATCACTGTTGGAGTGTCTATTAGCACATTGGAGTGAATTGCATGATGATTTAAGAAAAAGTCAGATAATTGAATATTGTAATCATTGGTGGCCTTTGTATGTTATAGAAGATCAGGAAAAATGACCAACAAACAAAAATTTTGAGTTATAATACTATATTGCAGTTAATGTTGTTTTGTAGGAGAGAGTATAAATAAGATAAAGTACCATATGTAATTTTTTTTTACTTTGAGAAACCATTTGGAATGGCTAAAACAGGATAAGAGAATTCAGGTAATATTGAATACATTGTTGAATAGTACTGAAAAACAAATGGTATTAAAAGTTGCTCAAAAACAGGTAGAAAGAGTGCATGTTAATAAAGACTTGCAGGAAACAATAAATCAAAATTTTTCTGATACAGACCCAGGATGGAATCCCAACCAACCCGGACACCGGGGTTTAAACAAAATATCAGAAATTAATATCTGTTTGGTATAAGACATTGTGGAGTAATTGCTGGAGGTAACTAAAATCAGAAAATGGCTGTGTCCACACACTAAGGGAGAGATACAGTGTCAAAGAAGATCCCAGGGGAAAAACGCAGCTGGTATGCAAGGAATTCCTCTAACATCACCTTCCTTCTGACTGCTTATCAGCGTGGGAGATAGGAAAGAGTGGTGGCTCCTTCTCCGACTCCCATAGCAGTCACAGTTTTGACTCTACGAGGCTTGATGTATAGTTTAATTGCGATCCTGGATCTACAACTGGCGCCCCACAGACGCCCCTCTGACGTTTGCCTCCCTACAGTGGACCTTGAATTACAGCTACACAAAAACATAACTCCAGCACACTGATCCCCACTCCTTCCCCTTCAAGGGGCGTATGCTCCAGGTTTTGGTAACTTCTACCCAAAAACTGGAACGGAAGTATCTTTTGCCAGTCACTGTAAAGGTATAACTAGAGTCACTCAAGCTCTGTCATACAGGTAAAAATAGTATAAAAATAGCCAAAAGAAAGGAGGGAATTAGGGAAGACATCATCGTGGACCAGTCAGGGACGACTCCATCGCAGACGTCTGACCCCTGGGACCTGCTGACAGGCTGAGCCTCTCTTCCCCCTCATTGGGACGCCTTTGGGTAAGACTAAAACTTAGACTTAGCTGAGGATCTTCCTTGGAAACTTAAAAAATCTCTAGAGAATTATTCTACCAACTTAGTGCTTGGTAGTGACTTGTCACCTTTTAGCAACTAGTAGCTCTTTAGTAATTTGTAACCTTAGTGTAAGCATTTATTTCTGCAGACAGTAGACTATCACCGACAAACCATATGAATCTGTATTAATCCTGTTGCTCTATTAAAGTGCTTCTATTTGCTCACAGACTTGCTGCACTATTCCTTCTTGATTGGGTCGTGACTGGACGACAGGTACGGGATACTATCAAGTGAATTCATCACTGATGTGTCCGGACTTGTAGTTTCACATCAACCTGTGTCTGTCCGTAACCAGCCACACCAATCCCGTGCCCAACAGGATGCCACTGAATGCTGCAGATTTGTCCGTGTGAGTCCATAAATCGTGGGTACGGGAGTACAGCGCACTATAGAGTGAGTCTGCCGTTGTTGGACCCGTAGCGCTCAATTGGGCATCACTCAGGATTTAAGCCTAGCAGCCCCCAGCTACTTTTTTTTCTAATTCACTTACTCTAAGCCATGGGAGAAACCACCTCACAAACCTATGAAACTCAGAGGGCCTGTCAGCTATAGCATTATGAACCCTCTTTGTTCGTTTAAGGAAGGTTCTTACCCCTTCACCTTGTGAATGTGGTCTGTCAATAATTGTGATACTGGTAAATAAAACTCCAAGGGATATGTTGTTGGGGAATGCAGGAAGAATTGGCAAAGTTGCAGTAACCAATCAGAGTGTGACATGTATGCATAGCCTTCTGATGTAACCAGTCAGAGTGTGACATGTGTGCATAGTCATTATAAGAAAGCATAAAAGAAGTTGTATACTGCAAATAAAGTTGAAGCTTGTTTACCATCCATATTGGATTGATGCCTTGCTTCCTCCGCTCGTCGCAAGTGGCGCCTGAACAGGGACTTCGGGTCTTGATCTGTTGTCACCGGACGAGTGGACACGGAAAAGCACTGGCGGCGGCGACCAGGGACCGAAGATCCAGTGCTCTCCAGGAGAGCGAGGGTCTGGATCCTCAGGAGGCTAAAAGCTCTATTTGTGTAGCTCGAGACGGATTCTGATTGCAGTCCGAGGGCGTCTACCTAAAGTCGTTGAAAACGCCGCTGGAGTCGCAGCTGTGAGTACTCCTGATTATGGAACAAGAGGTAGCGCTAAAATTATTACATCCTCTTAAGGATCTCGCCGGACTTCTTGCCTTAGGCAAGGCGAAGGGACATTTTAAAGATCCTGACGCAATGTTTGATGAGAGTGAATGGCGGGACTATGGGGACACCTTGTGGAATTCGGTCATTGATGACGATAAGGCTGCAAGGAAGTTGATGAAAACGTGGCGAGAGGTGACGAATGCTATTAAGCAATATAAGACCGAGAAGCGGGTTACTAATGCCGCCGTGGCGAAGCTGGACGGCGGCGCGGCCAGAGGGAGCCTTGAGATACCGGGAAAAATAATGCCTGGAGTTGATTATGTGTCCCCCCCACAATGGGAATACCCGTCACTGTCACAGCTCCTGCTCGGATGGCCACCTCTGAGCCCACCTCAACCCCTTCTGCCCCCCCGGCTCCATCGTGCCCGCTTGGGGAGTCCAGCCCCATATGTTGTAGTGACAGTGAAAGGTCTCCTCGTTTTACTCCCGCCACTAGAGAATGTAGTAAACCTAGTCGTATTAATTGGGATAAAGTCGCGCGACAAGCGTTACAAGATGGCGATCCTAGCATATTAGATACGCTAGGTTCGCAAGCATTCCCTGTTATTTATCAACGATGGGATGTCGGGGGAGGTAACATGGAGGCTTGGCATGAGCCCCTTGACTGGAAACTATTGAGTCAGTTGCGAGCTACCGTAAATGAGTCTGTTTTGCATGGGGAACCTACGCGACAAATGCTAAATTATATCTGGGGTCGAGGATTGTTATTCCCTGAAGACATAAAGGGTATTATGCGGCTTATACTAACACAATCGCAACTGTTGCTCTGGCAGGAGCACACCATGCCCCAAAATCATACATCTTATATAGAGCTTACTCATACGTATTCATTAAGTAGTCATACATAAGCATGTTATTTCCAAGAAATCATTAGCATATTCTCCTCCTATTCCCGATTCTGCGCAATAACTGTTAGAACCATCTGGAAATGAGTCTGGGGTGTCAAATAGGTGGGCGATCCGTGAATCGGTGGTCGCAATCTCCCCCTGCCGGAATTACCTTTTGCTTAAGGACACGGTTTCTTGGCAGGCACCGTTACAGTAGGCTTCCCTTTCTTGGCAGCACCTACAAACCGTTACAGTAGGCTTCTCCTCCCATTGTTTCCCCATTCTCATTAATCCAGATTTTGACAACTACATGTATTCTTCTAGTTTTCTATATAAGTATCATAAATCAGTTTACAGATCAACTTGTACTTGTTACCTAAGTTACGGTTCCTACCAAATGATTTTGACCAATCCCTTTGGCCTTGGTACGGGGCTGTACAGGGATTTCATAGTAGCATTCAGTTGCTGTGCAAGCATACTTTTCATTAAAATATTACTTATAATCTTATATTATTAAAATCAAAACTGTTCATAAAATATAAACTAATAATTAATTCTAACATATCAGTAACACAGGGTGTTGGTGGAACCGCACAAGTGCAGAAAAGCTGTAACCGCATTAAAATTATGATGGATGGACAATTGGCCAGCCTGTATGTTACCATCATGCCACTGCCTGAAGGTGTACAGGCACTCGTCGGGCGGGACGTGTTAGACCAGTTCGGAGTGGTGCTAACCTCGGAGAAAACTTTTCAGTGACGGTCACTGCAGGATGGACTTTCCCGATCCCACTAACTTGGTTGATTGATTCTCCCGTTTGGATCGAGCAGTGGCCGTTAAAAAAGGAAAGTCTACAGCAAGCGCACTTACTGGTACAGGAACAATTAGAGCAAGGACATTTAAAACCATCAGTAAGCCCATGGAATACACCAATATTTGTTATTAAAAAGAAGTCAGGCAGGTACCGCTTGTTACAGGATTTGAGAGCAGTAAATAATCAAATGCAGGCAATGGGAGCATTACAACCGGGTCTTCCTAATCCAGCAATGATTCCAGAGGGTTGGCATCTATTGATTATCGACTTAAAGGACTGCTTTTTCACGATTCATTTACATGAAAAGGATACCCAGCGGTTTGCATTTACTTTACCTGCAATAAATAGAGGGGCACCTGCTATGCACTTCGAGTGGACTGTTTTGCCCCAAGGCATGAAAAACAGTCCGACCCTGTGTCAACTATTTGTAGATTCTGCCCTCCAAAGGGTACGCAAGACATGGGTGGATACAGTAATCTACCACTATATGGACGACATTTTGTTTGCCCAACAAACTCCCTTTACTGAACAACAAGAGCGATTTTTACAGCAACAATTGGAATTGCATTCCCTGGTCATTGCCACTGAAAAGATACAGCAGGCCCCAGCATGGAAATATTTGGGTTGGACAATAAACGAGACACAGATTTCCCCTCAGAAACTTGTTATTCATACGGACATTACTACACTTGCTGATGCCCAAAAATTATTAGGGGATTTTCAGTGGCTCCGACCAATTGTAGGCATAGACAATGATCAATTAGAAAGTCTACGTCCCTTATTAAAAGGAACCAACCCTGCCCAAACAGTGCAGTTATCACTGGACCAACAACGAACCATTCAAAACATTGCAGAACAAATCACCTCACGAGCAGTGGATCGAGTGGATCCCAATTACCCTATAGATCTCACTATTTTATCCGGTGTTCGACAATTTATAGGTGCCTTGACCCAATGCAAAAAGAAAAAGGAGGAGAGTCAGATAGCGGTCCTGGAATGGTTATTTACGACAATACGACCAGCAACAACACTGCAGAAGAAAATCTCAAACTTAGCGGAATTAATACAAAAAGGCAGAACAAGATTACTGCAGATAACAGGAAACGAACCAGGAGCAATATATGTTCCGATCCAGAGGAAGGACTTGGATTGGTACCTGCAACACTCGCCGGAACTACAGCTGAGTCTGCTGTCCAGCTCGGCAGAATTGAAACTCAAATCCCTGAAGGCTCCGACGTTAAAATGGATGAGCCTGCATGCATGGATGGAGAAGCCAAAGATAAGTGAGAAACCGCTCCAAGACGCAATCACAGTCTATACTGATGCTGGGAAACGTTCACGACGTGCAGCAGTCACATGGAGCGAGGACGGACAATGGAAACACCAATTATTGGAAGCACATCCAGAAGACTCCCTGCAGACGTTGGAATTAGCCGCAGTGGTTTGGGCTTGTGGCCAAAGGATTAATAAAAGACTGAATATCGTCACAGATTCCTTGTATGTTGCAGGCGTGGTAAATCGTATAGAGGGAGCAAGAATACGGGACATAGGGAACAAGAGACTCTTTGAGTTATTGCGACAGTTACAGTCAGCAATCATGCAGCGGACAGAGTTGTACTGTATTATTCACATCAGGAGCCATAAATGGATTGATGGGTTAGGGGAAGGTAATGACCGGGCTGACCAGCTGGTTTCTATGGCCGCCCCTGTAAGTGACTTTATAAAAGCAAGGGAATCACATGCTACATTTCACCAGAACGCTCGAGGGCTGCATCACCAGTTCAATATCACTACGGAAGAGGCCCGCGGCATTGTTCGGGCATGTGCTACCTGTGGTCACCATGGCCCAGGACTGGGGATTGGGGTGAATCCAAGAGGTCTGGGTCCCTGCGAACTGTGGCAAATGGATGTTACACATGTTAATGAGTTTGGGCGGTTAAAATATGTACATGTTACCATTGATACTTATAGCAGATACACATGGGCCACTCCTCAGACAGGGGAAAAGGCATCGCATGTAACACGTCATCTTACCAGTTGTTTTGCCGTTATGGGGGTTCCCAATGCCATCAAAACTGACAATGGGCCTGCATATTGTAGTGAGAAAGTTAGGAAATTCTGCCAACTATGGGGTGTTAAACATATAACAGGGATACCGCATTCACCAACCGGTCAAGCTGTGGTAGAACGGGCCAACCAAACCCTGAAACGTTATTTACAAAAGTTTAAGAACGTTGCTGATATAGCAGAAAGACTGTTGCGAACTGGTTTTGTGTTAAATCATTTATGTATTTTTTCTGATGAGGAATTTCCCCCTGCGATGATACATGAGAGAGCAGTAAGTGAAAAGGAAAGGGAACCTATGTATGTAATGTATAAAGAACCAGAAACGGGAATGTGGAAAGGGCCAGCGGAGGTGAAATATCTAGGCAGAGGTTACATGTGTGTCGTTACAGGAAAAGGTCTTCTTTGGGTTCCTGCCAGATTCACGAAACCCGCTTTGAAGAGGAGTCCTGAGGAGTGCACAGACACTGTGCCCGTTAATGAGCACGCTGACCCGGATCCCCACCACCTGTCCCTTCTGTTTTAAGTGTGAACCGTGGGTATTAACCTGTTGTAGGGAGTGTAGGATGCTCAGGGGACATTTTGGCACCAACTGCGTGGTCAGTGCCTGACTCATAAATTCCCTAACTAAATCATCTCCACTCCCCCTACAAGAATTGGAGCTGAAGGGTTCTATGCCCGCTGGTAAGCAGAATGAGACGCAACGCCGTGGGGTTGCATTTTCTTGGCAAAGTATTTTCCCCAGCCAGGCCTGACTAATTATTGGCTGGTTAACTCTAGTGGGTATGCGACCAATGTAACTCCCACCTGGCCTCCCTTCTCTACTTGGGGTAACTATTGCCACAAGGCAGATGGCGACCCGGGCGCAGAACTAGACAGTAAAGGGGAGGGCATTTGAAACAACGGCTCCGCCAAACAGTTGCCCTCTGGGTACTTTTTGGTCTGTTGGCAAGTCATCTTCTGGCACACTAGCTTCACAGTCTGCTGCATCAGTTCGACTGCAAGGACGATGTGGAGTTGTAGTCGCGCCCAGAGATATTTTTTGCTTCACTGCTTGCACCTGGAATTGCTGTCTCTAAGGCCTTAGTAACTTTAGAAAAACTTGCTTGTTAGAGTATTAAAAAATTTAACCTTACCTCTGAGATTATTTCAGCCCTTCTTACAGATGTAGATAGCGTGAGACATGCCGTGTTGCAGACCCGAGCAGCTATTGACTTCTTATTGCTGGCTCAAGGACATGGTTGTGAAGATTTTGACGGTATGTTTTGCATGAACCTTTCGGATCATTCTGAATCCATCCATAAAGCCCTAGCGGCCCTGAAGCAGAACATGGAGCACATCAAGCAGCATCACGGCGGCCTGGACTAGTGGTTTCAAGAGCTGTTTCAGGGATGGGGTTTATCGGGATGGACAGCAAGCCTAATCAGAGAGCTGTTACGCCTTGTTGTTTTTCTTATGATTATCTTGTTAATTTTGTCTTTATGCTTTTCTTGTATTAACTGTTGCTTTGTAGGTATAAGCAATAAGGTTCTAGTGGTTCAAAAAGAAAAAGGGGGAATTGTTGGGGAATGCAGGAAGTATTGGCAAAGTTGCAGTAAGCAATCAGAGTGTGACATGTGTGCATAGCCTTCTGATGTAATCAATCAGAGTGCGACATGTGTGCATAGTCATTATAGGAAAGCATAAAAGAAGTTGTGTTCTGCAAATAAAGTTGAAGCTTGTTTACCATCCATATTGGATTGATGCCTTGCTTCCTCCGCTCGTCGCAATATGTAGGTGTCATTCCCAGAACTGGACTGATTTGTTGTAAAATTTCTGCTATAAAATGAGGACTCCTATCTGATGACATTCCCACTGGTACCCCAAACCTGGGTATTTTCTCCTTTAGTAAACACTTAACAAGTTCTTTAGTTTTGTTGGTGCATCAGGGAAAGGCTTCTGGCCATCCCAAGAAAGTATCAACCAATACCAAAAGTTATCAATAGCCATTTTGTCTCCGTACTTCAGAAAAATCTATTTGCCAATAATCACCAGGAGCTTCTATTCCCCAATGTGTTTCTCTGTGTTTTTCTTCAAGTATTTTAATCATCAGTTGTGGCAGAATGATAATTTGACCCTCAGGGGTTATCAACCACCCACCCTCGTTTTCAGTTGCCTTTAATACTAGGGCCATTTTTTTTTTCTGCTTTACTATAATTTGGTGCCTTAGATGTCAGTTTTAACTTTTTTAACTGCCAATCTGTTACCTACATGTGCCGCAGTATTTCCAAATTGGCGAGCATTGCAATGCATTATCGTCACTTTCTCAGGTTTTTGCACTGCTTGTCCAAATTGCTCCATGAGCATGCACCACCCCAAAGGCATCTGCCTTTGGTGCTGATGTACTTACAGGCAATGCTTCAGCTTCAATTACCTCATTGGTGGTGGTAACAGCATATCAAGCCATCCTCTTTCCCTCATGTACAAAACTACTTCCATCTGTATACAACTCCAGATCTGGGTCAGTGAGTGGTTCATCCTTGAGATCTGTGTGACTGGCACACACACCTGTGCTATGGTTTGCAAACAGTCAGGCTCTAAGGATTCCTGGTCGTCCATTTTGGACTGGAGGAAAATAGCAGGGTTTATTGCAGTGGTTGTCTTAAGTCTCACATTGTCCTGTTCCAGGAGGACAACCTGGTACTTGAGCATTCTGCTAGGGGATAGCCAATGTCCCCCCTTTCACTCTAATAACGATATAAACAGTCATTTGTTGTCCCATTGTGAGTTTTCGGGCCTCTTGTATTAAGAGAACTTTTGCGGCCACAGCTCATAGGCATCCTGGCCATCCTTTACTCGCATCCCATAGGTCTTTTCCCTTCCCCCCAGTCTTTGGGTCAGCACCCCCAGTGCCAGATGCACAGGGTCACAAGTCCTGCCAGCAAACCTGCTCCGGCGTGGGCTCCTCTCTCCACGGGCTACAGGTCCTGGCAGGAACCTGCTCCAGCGCGAGCTTCCCACGGGGTCACGGCCTCCTTCGGGCATCCACCTGCTCCGGCGTGGGGTCCTCCACAGGCTACAGGTGGTCATCTGCACCACCATGGACCTCCATGGGCTGCAGGGGGACAGCCTGCCTCACCATGGTCTTCACCACAGGCTGCAGGGGAATCTCTGCTCCGGCGCCTGGAGCACCTCCTCCCCCTCCTTCTTCACTGACCTTGGTGTCTGCAGAGTTGTTTCTCTTACATCTTCTCACTCCTCTCTCCAGCTGCAAAGTGTGCAGCTTTTTTTTCTTCCCTCTCTTCCTTTTTTTTCTTAATTATGTTATCACAGAGGCGTTACTGATTGGCTCGGCCTTGGCCAGTGGTGGGTCCGTTCTTGTAGCCGGCTGGCATTGGCTGTGTCGGGTCGGACATGGGGGAAGCTTCTGGCAGCTTCTCTCACAGAAGCCACCCCATGTCCCCCCCTCCACTGCTACCAAAACCTTGCCACGCAAACCCAATACATGCACTCAATCCCACTGTCCATGTTGCCGATCAATGTTTATAAGTGAAATTAAAAAAAAAAAAAATATTTTAATATGACATATCAGGCAAACTTTCAGTCACTGTTACCAGGCCCACTCTTAATATGAATGTGAACCTTGTAAAAAACCTGCATTCACATGTATCCTAGCACATGGAGATGCTCTAGATTTTTGACTGGGACATAACTAGTTATATATATTCCTCTGACTGAAAGTTATTTTCTTCATTCCAAATTTCTCCCATTACATTCTAAGTTGTGCATCTTCTTTCAGACGTGATACATGAATCTAATACAAACACATAAAAACCTATTCTGCAAAGCCATACAAACTAATTCCCATGCTGCAAATTCTCATACACAATTCCTTAATATTCACAAATATGAAAAAACATGTATGATATGTTTTATAACAGACATTATGATGGTTCAAAGTCCACGTAACTATTGTGTATTCCTTTTTCTTGTTATCTCTATAGAAATTGGAACTACCAAGATATTTTCTCTTGAATTCCTACTGAAGAATATCGATCCTATTTCTACAGACTTACCTTAAGATCAGAGATATCTTGTTTGTCCATTCTTTAAGCTTTTGTTTTCATATGTCCTATGTTCCCAGTGTTGTTATTAGCTCAGTTCTTGGAAGCCCATTAGAAACAATGCTTCACCCTTTCTGCTTTTCATATCCTAAACAAGTGAATTGTATACATGTCAAAGTATGACCACATTTCACAGAATCACAGAATGTCAGGGATTGGAAGGGACCTTGAAAGATCATCTAGTCCAATCCCCCTGCCGGAGCAGGAACACCTACATGAGATCACACAGGAAGGCATCCAGGCGGGTTTTGAATGTCTCCAGAGAAGGAGACTCCACAACCTCCCTGGGCAGCCTGTTCCAGTGCTCTGTCACCCTCACAGTAAAGAAGTTCCCCCTCAAATCCAAGCGGAACCTCCTGTGTTCCAGCTTACACCCATTGCCCCTTGTCCTATCATTGGACATCACTGAGAAGAGCCTGGCTCCATCCTCCTGACACTCACCCTTCATATATTTAATAAACATTAATCAGGTCCCCCCTCAGCCTCCTCTTCTCCAAGCTAAAGAGGCCCAGCTCCCTCAGCCGTTCCTCGTAAGGGAGATGCTCCACTCCCTTAATCATCTTGGTGGCTCTGTGCTGGACTCTCTCAAGCAGCTCCCTGTCCTTCTTGAACTGTGGGGCCCAGAACTGGACACAATATTCCAGATGTGGCCTCACCAGGGCAGAGTAGAGGGGGAGGAGAACCTCTCTTGACCTACTAACCACACCCCTTCTAATACACCCCAGGATGCCATTGGCCTTCCTGGCCACAAGGGTACAGTGGTGGCTCATGGTCATCCTGCTGTCCACCAGAATTCCCAGATCCCTTTCCCCTACACTGCATTCTAACAGATCGCTCCTCAACCTATACTGGAACCTGGGGTTGTTCCTGCCCAGGTGCAACACCCTACACTTGCCCTTATTATATTTCATTACATTCTTCCCTGCCCAGCTCTCCAGCCTGTCCAGGTCTCGCTGGATGGCAGCACAGCCTGCTGGCGTGTCAGCCACTCCTCCCAGCTTTGTATCGTCAGCAAACTTGCTGACAGTGCCCTCTGTTCCCTCATCCAGGTCATTGATGAATATATTGAATAGTACCGGTCCTAGTACTGATCCTTGAGGGACTCCACTAGACACAGGTCTCCAACTAGACTCTGCCCCATTGACCACCACTCTCTGGCTTCTTCCCACCAGCCAGTTCACAGTCCATCTCACTATCCGACCATCCAACCCAGACCTCCTCAATTTGTCAGCAAGGATGCTGTGGGAGATCGTGTCAAATGCTTTGCTGAAATCAAGATAGACCACATCCACTGCTCTGCCATCATCTAGCCACCTGTTTATGTCTTCATAAAAGTCTAGTAGGTTGGTCAAGCACGACTTTCCCTTGGTGAAGCCATGCTGACTGTCCCTAATGACCCTCTTATCCTTGATATGCCTAGAGATGGCACCAAGGATAAGTCGTTCCATCACCTTCCCAGGGATGGAGGTGAGGCTGACCGGTCTGTAGTTACCCGGGTCCTCCTTCTTGCCCTTTTTGAAGATTGCAGTGACATTTGCCTTCCTCCAGTCCTCAGGCACCTCTCCCGTTCCCCACGACTTAGCAAAGATGATGGAGAGTGGTCTAGCAATGACTTCAGCCAACTCCCTCAACACCCGTGGGTGCATCCCATCAGGACCCATAGATTTATGGATGTCCAGATTGCTTAATTGGTCCCTAACCCAGTCCTCATCAACCAAGGCAAACTCCTCTATTGTCCTGACTTCCTCAGGGGCCTCAGAGGTACGGAGCTCCTCAGGACAGCTTCTGGCAGAGTAGACAGAGACAAAGAAGGCATTCAGTAACTCTGCCTTCTCTGTATCCTCTGTCACCAGGGCACCCACCTCATTCATCAGTGGGCCTACATTGCCTCTAGTGTTAGTTTTATCTGCCATGTATTTGAAGAAGCTCTTCCTGCTGTCCCTGACCCCTCTGGCAAGGTCTAATTCTAAGGAGGCCTTGGCTTTCCTAGTTGCCTCCCTACATCCTCTGACAACAGCCTTATATTCTTCCCAAGTGGCCAGCCCCTCCTTCCATGATCTGTAAACTCTCCTCTTCCACTTGAGTTTGCCCAGCAGTTCTCTGTTTAACCAAGCAGGTCTTCTGGCTCCCTTTCTTGCCTTCCTACGTGTCGGGATGCTCTGATCTTGAGCTTGGAAGAAGCAGTCCCTGAATGTTAACCAGCTATCTTGGGCCCCTTTGCCTTCAAGTACCCTTTCCCATGGGATTTCCCCTAGCAATTGCTTGAAAAGGCCAAAGCTGTCACTACTGAAGTCCAGGGTTGCGATTCTGCTTGGAATTCTGGTCCTGCCACATGAGATCCTCAACTCCACCATCTCATGGTCGCTGCAGCCCAGGCAGTCCTCAACCTTTACCGCTTCAACCAGACCCTCCTTGTTAGTGAGGATGAGATCCAGCAGCACTCCTCTCCTAGTTGGTTCATCCACCATTTGCATCAGGAAGTTATCATCGATGCACTGGAGGAACCTCCTGGATTGTGGGTGGCTGGCTGAGTGGTCCCTCCAGCAAACATCAGGGTAGTTAAAATCCCCCACAACAACCAGGGCCTGTGATTGCGAGGCTGCTCTCAACTGCCTGTAGAAGGCCTCATCAACTTCCTCACCCTGATCTGGTGGCCTGTAATAGACTCCCACGACAGTATCACCCATACCAGCCTGCCCCTTAATTCTCACCCACAGACTCTCAACTCTCTCCTCATCCGCCCCTGGACAGATCTCAATACACTGCAGTTGCTCTCTCACGTAAAGAGCAACTCCACCACCTCGCCTTGCTGGCCTGTCTTTCCTGAGAAGGACAGAGCCATCCATGACCACATTCCAGTCACGTGAGCTGTCCCACCATGTCTCTGTAATTGCCACCAGATCATAATCCCCTGACCGAACACGGGTTTCTAACTCCTCCTGCTTGTTCCCCACGCTGCGTGCATTGGTGTACAGGCATTGCAGGGAGGGAGTCGAGTACCCCAATTTCAGCCTGGGGGGGTGGGAGGCCTCCCAGCCTTCATCAATACTAGAGTGCTGCCCCACTGGCACGAGCCCAGCTGTAACCCCTTCCCCCTTCACATCTAGTTTAAAGCTCTCCAAATGAGCCCTGCCAATTTTTGCTCCAGTCTTCTTTTGCCCCTCTGAGCTAAACCTTCCCCACTGTGGTGGGTTGACCCTGGCCAAAGGCTGGATGCCCACCAAAGCCCACTCTATCACTACCCCTCCTCAAATGGGCAGGGGGAGAAAATTATATCGAAAAGCTCTTGGGTGGGGATAAGGACAGAGAGAGATCACTCACCAATTACTGGCACGGGCAAAACAGACTCGACTTGGGGAAAAAAAAAAATCAAATTTACTTTATTACCAATCAAAATTAGAGGATAGTGAGAAGTAAAACCAAATCTTAAAACACCTCGCCCATCCCTCCCTTCTTCCCGGGCTTAATCTCTTTCCCGATTTTCCACCTCCTCCCCCCAGCAGCACAGGGGGACAGGGAATGGGGTTGGGGTCAGTTCATCACACGTTTCTGCCACTGCTTCCTCCTCAGGGGGAGGACTCCTTCCCCCACACCAGCGTGGGGTCCGTCTCACGGGAGACAGTCCTCCGCTCCTCTCTCCAGCTGCAAAGTGTGCAGCTTTTTTCTTCCCTCTCTTCCTTTTTTATTTTCTTAATTATGTTATCACAGAGGCGTTACTGATTGGCTCGGCCTTGGCCAGCGGCGGGTCCCTTCTTGTAGCCGGCTGGCATTGGGTGTGTTGGGTCGGACATGGGGGAAGCGTCTGGCAGCTTCTCTCACAGAAGCCACCCCATGTCCCCCCCTCCACTGCTACCAAAACCTTGCCATGCAAACCCAATACAAAAGCATATCTAGGTGAAAGTTCACAACTTGCAGTCTGAGGCTTCAGCAAATCTTGGCTTCCTGGGGAGGAACAGCCCCATGCAACAGTAAATGCTGGGGGCTGTCCAGCTGGAAAGCAGCTGGGCAGAAAAGAATCTGGGGATCCTAGTGGACAGCAAGTTGAACATGAGCCAGCAATGTACCCTTGTGGCAAAGATGGCGAATGGTATCCTGGGGTGCATTAGAAAAAATATTGCCAGCAGGTCAAGGGAGGTGATCTTTCCAGTCTACTGAGCCACACCTGGAGGACTGTGTCCATCTCTGTGCTCCTCAGTACAAGAGAGACATAGGCATACTGGAGGGGGTTCAATGAAGGACCACAAAGATGATGGAGTAGAGCACCTCTCATATGGGGAAAGGCTGAGAGAGCTAAGACTGTTCAGCGTAGAGAAATCTCAACAGGAATCTCATTTATATGTATATTAATATCTGCAGGAAGAATGCATAGAGGATGGAGCCAGGCTCTTTTCAGTGGTGCCCAGTGACAGTAGAAGAGGCAATGGGCACAAGCTGAAACACAGGAAGTTCCATGTGGACATCAGGAAACACTTTTTTACTGTGAGGGTGACTGAGCACTGGAACAAGTTTTCCAGGGAGGTTGTAGAATCCCTGTCCTTGGAGATATTAAAAAGCCATCTGTACATGGTCCTGCACATCTGGCTCTAGGTGGCTCTGCTTGAGCAGGGGGTTGGGCAAGATGACCTCCCGAGGTCCTTTGAACCTCAGCCATTCTGTGGGGAAAAAACCACAAAACTATAATCCTCTCCATAGGTGTTATGCTCTGACAGCTTTCCTAACTATTCCTGAAGGAGCTAGCTCATGGAATCACAGAACTGTTGGTTGGTAGGGATCTTCAGAGGTCATCTTATCCAACCTCCTGCTCAAACCACTGTCATTTTATCAGGATCAGTGTTGGTAGCTAAGGGTCAGGCGACCGGAAGATATCGCGCTGTACGGAAAGATAAGATCTCTCTCCCGTAAGCAGACGGAAGTGATGTTGTAAATCTAAGGTATATAACACCGTGTTGCGCACTAGACTGCTAACAACCTTTGAATGAAATTCCACACAAATTGCTGATAACCTTAGGACCTTTTGCAAATGTTATCAGAAGGGCTTAAGCCTGAGGAAAGACCAAACATTTCTCAAGGAATGTTGTCCCAAGCACGTAGAAGAGATGATACCTCTGCGCAGAATCAAAGAGGAGTTCAATCAATGGGTACAGTGATGACCACGGACTCATTTTACTGCGCAAGCGTGAAGGACATTTACATTTGCTAAATGGTTATGGGAAATGTTTTGAATATGTAGATAATTTCTCGCAAGTTCAATTAATATACATGTATTAGGTCAATATGACGTGTGTTAAAACAAAGACATACACACACACCTTGGGGAGCGATCTCTGTGTGTGTCCATTGCTGCAATAAAGAATACCTGCTTTCTAAAACTCCAAAACGAGTCTTAGAGAGTTTCTCTGACCGGCTTTCTCAGTATCACCATCCAGCGTCCCTTGGCTCACTTATTGGGGATGGTCCTGAAAGCTTTGAACTATTTAAATCAATTAATTCAGCTTCTGGGAGGGTGGATTGTTGGGGCCTTACATGGCTATGATACTGGCTAGGCCGCAGTTAGGCCGCTCTCAGTTACATGCCAGAAAAGATAAGCTGCAGTAAAGAATGTGGCTACGTGGCAGAATGATAAACAGCAATTGAAGAAGATGGATGCGAGCTGGAAAACAGGATATTACGGCGAGGAAGTGAACCTGAACCAAGATAAGAACGAACCAGTGGGACTGAGAGGTCAACGTGTGAACAGTAGCTACTAACCAATAGTAATTAGCTTCGTAGTATGTTTGGTATGTGGACACGTATACGGAACTCAAAGGGGTATATAACAATCAGATTTCTGATAATAAAGTGGATTGAGTTTGCATCTTATAGGTGTGTGAGTAACTCATTCCCGCTCACCCGAATAATTGCCTGCAGCAGTGGATGGAGCCATCCTTTTGTGTTCCTGGAACTGGAGGGCAAGATGCTTGGTCTTCAGGGGGGACAGGGTTCCCTTTAAATTCTCGGGTTGTGAGGGAGATGTGGTTTCCTTTATCTTGTCCCAACCTTTCACCAAACTTTCCAAGTTGGGAGTGTGTAGCCCATCCATCACTTCCTGGGGAATCCCTTTTGATAAGCCCTCTGCCCATAATATATGTCTTTTATTACCAAGAGGTTGTGCTGGCATTTCCAGGGGGAGTCGAGGATTATGCATGGGCATAGCTTTTACTCCCCTATTTCCCTCCACCCTTCTGACATTTGCTTTGGATTTAGTCTCCCCCTGACTTTATTATTGCTGCTCTATCACTCCCTCTCCTCAACTGGACAGGGGAGACAAAATATAACAAAAGGTTTGAATTAAGGAATTGAGTTAAGTTTGGGGGTTTGCTTGACATAATTAGGCTGCTCTTAGCATAAGTACGAACTAGCAAATATTGTGAGTTTTTGTTTCAACTTGACTAACCATCTACAGAGGCCCACCCCTCTGCAGGGATATGATATGTACCAAGACAACTGCCTTTAGATACGTACACTTTGCTATCTAGGAAACCATAAAAATTAGTTATAACAGACAAAACAGAGCTTTAAAATTATGTAACCAGACTGCTTGCTTATCAGGGACTAACCACTGAATGTATGGAATGTTTGATAAAATTGCTATATAAGCTAACTGAAATTTTACCTCTGTGGAAGTGCACTTTGTAGGGTGTGGACACTATGCTCTCCCCGCCTGTGAAAATAAAGGTGCTTTGGCTTACAGTCCGTCTGTGAGTCGATTCCTTTGAATTAGGTTCATGGGTCAAGATAAGGACAGAGAGAGATCATTCACCAATTACTGGCACTGGCAAAACAGACTTGACTTGGGGAAAATAAATTTAATTTATTACCAATTGAATCAGAGGAGGATAATGAGAAATAAAACCAAATCTTAAAACACCTCCCCCACCTCTCCCTTCTTCCTGGGCTTAACTTTTCTCCAGATTTCCACCTCCTCCCCTCCAGCAGCAGAGGGGGACAGGGAATGGGGGTTGCAATCAGTTCATCACACGTTGTTTCTGCTGCTCCTTCCTCCTCATCGTGGGGAGGACTCCTCATACTCTTCCCCCGCTCCAGCGTGGGGTTCCTCTCACGGGAGACAGTCCTCCATGAACTTCTCCAGCGTGAGCCCTTCCCATGACTGACAGTTCTTCACGAACTGCTTCAGCATAGGTCCTTTCCATGGTGTGCAGTCCTTCAGGAACGTGATACCATTCCAAGACAACATACCCTTCTGCTTAAACAATGTGACATTGAAAGATACATATCAGCTAGACCTAGTCAAGTTTGTAGTAGATTTGAGGTGCTGAATCCTAGCAATATGGTAGATAAGGTAGTCATGCTAGAATAAACTAGTTTTGTGGAGATAGAAGTGTTGTAAACAAGCCAAAAGATGAACTAAGCATGTGCAAAAGAAAAGTTCAACTAAAGGGAACATTGACAAAAGTTTAATGACCATCAGAGGACCCCTGAAGACCACAAGAAGAACTTCAGTGCGCATGCGAAAAGGACATTTACATATATTAATAGGTTCCTGGAAATGTGATGAATATGTTAATAATTTATTGGAAAAGTAATGAATATGCATGTTTTGAAAGCATAAAGCTTTTGTAGAGGGACAAGTATGAAAACATTTCAAAAATGCAAACACTGGTATGTTATCAGTGTTTCTCTCATAACAAATCCCAGTCTGAGAGCACTATTCTAGCTACTAAAAAGAAACCCAGCTCTGTTCCAGCTAAAAATCAGGACAGGTATATACAAAAATTTGAGTGTCAAAAAACGTGAGCCAAATTCACACTTTACTGGACAAAAGAAAGGCCTAGTTGTGGAATAATTACTGGAGGTAACTTAAAAATCAGAAAATGGCTGTGTCCACACACTAGGGAAAGGTACAATGTCAAAGAAGATACCAGGGGAAAAATGCAGCTGGTATGCGAAGACTTCCTCTAAGATGGCCTCCCTCCCAAGCCTTAATCTGCTTATCAGTATGGGAGATGGGAAAGCGTGGCAGCTTGTTCACAAGCTCCCATATTTTGGCTTCATGAGGCCTGATGTATTGTCTGCCTGTGACCCTGGGTCGGCACCTGGCACCCCTTAGGCAAATACCCCCCTTTTTGTGGACCTTGAATTACAACAAAACAAAATGTACAAAAACACAACTCAAGCACACTGACCACTCTCCTTCCCCCTTACTGAGCATGCACTCTAAGTTTTGGTAACTTCTACCTCAAAAGGGGAACGGAAGTGCCTTTTGCCAATCACCCTAAAGGTATGACTAGAGCCACTCAAGCTCCACCTTGCAGGTACTGATATAAAAGTTTTTATATCAAAAGTGATTTTCCTGGTTTTTAGCTGAAACAGAGCTGGGTTTCTTTTACAGTAGCTAGAATTGTGCTGTGTTTTGCTTCCAGCCTGGGACTCGCTGTGAGAGAGACACTGAGAACATCCCAGTGTTTGCATTTTTGTCACTGGAAGTGAAGGACTTTGTGTTCTCTTAGTCCACAAGCACAAGATTTAAGGGGGGAGAAGAATATTTAAATTAATAGACTTAATTGACAGTTGGATATGCCAATGGGGTATTCCATATCATATCACGTCATGCCCAGTATATTACTGAGGGTCCCTTCCTCTCTTGCTCTCTCTGGCTTTGGCTCTGGCTCTCGCTCTTCCGGAATTGTCGCTCCTCCGGGATCGTTATCTGGGAAGAGGCCGGGCTCGGTCAGGAGGGGGGTGAGCTATAACATTGGGTGTCATTCACTTGCATATTTTGTTACTGTTATCATTATCACTACTAGTTTAATATTAGTATTATTTTAAGTTTTCTCTCTATTATTAAACTGTTCTCATCTCAACCTACAAGCCTCCTTATCCTTGCCCCCCAATCCTCTCCCCTATCCTCTGGGGGTGTGGGGGAGAGGGTGAATGGCTGTGTTGGCTGCTAGCCAAGGGCTAGCCCAGTGAAACTATCACAGTCATTTTGGCACCCAACATGGGGCATGAAGGGTTGAGATAAAGACAGCGTCGGACAGTGCTTTAACAAAATGATTACATTTTATCGGGGGGTTGTCATCAGAACTGTGGGATGTGAGTCCTTGCTTGCTTTTTATTGCATTGATCATTGGCTATAAAAATGTGATTAAGGGTTTTTTCCATCTGTTCTGTCTGACAATGACTGTGAGAGTAGCCCAGTTTTTGTACGTGCTGTTTCCACCATCCTCGCATTTCGGGTGCTATCTTTTAGATACTCTTGATCAGTTCATGGTTTACTTTGTCTTCCCATGGAGACGGTCCACTGAGTTGGTCTCTTCGGCCCTCGGGCTCCATGTGTTGGACACTGTTACAAATGACACCACTGTGAAGAGCCTAAATCCATCCTCCTGACACTCACCCTTCATATATTTATAAACATTAATGAGGTCCCCCCTCAGTCTCCTCTTCTCCAAGCTAAAGAGGCCAAGCTCCCTCAGCCGTTCCTCGTAAGGGAGATGCTCCACTCCCTTAATCATCTTGGTGGCTCTGTGCTGGACTCTCTCAAGCAGTTCCCTGTCCTTCTTGAACTGTGGGGCCCAGAACTGGACACAATATTCCAGATGTGGCCTCACCAGGGCAGAGTAGAGGGGGAGGAGAACCTCTCTTGACCTACTAACCACACCCCTTCTAATGCACCCCAGGATGCCATTGGCCTTCCTGGCCACAAGGGCACAGGATGGTTAGCAGATCCTCTGGTGTTAACCAGCCAAGTGGCTTCCATTAAATTTACATCCCAGTGCTTCCATCCCCCACTGTCCAATGCCCTCAACATCGTCTTTAACAGTCCATTGCATCTTTCAATCTTTCCAGAGGCTTGTGGGTGATAGGGGATGTGGTGCACCCACTCAATGCCACGTTTCTTTGCCCAGGAGTTTATGAGATTTTTTTGAAGATGAGTCCCATTGTCTGATTCAATTCTTTCTGGGGTACCATGTCGCCACAACATTTGTCTTTCAAGGCCTAAGATGGTGTTTGGGGCAGTGGCATGGTTTACAGGGTATGTTTCTAGCCAACCAGTAGTTGCTTCCACCATGGTGAGTATGTAGCGCTTGCCTTGGCGTGTTCGTGGCAGTGGTCCAATATAGTTGTATTGGGTTTGCGTGGCAAGGTTTTGGTAGCAATGGGGGAGGGGGGGGACATGGGGTGGCTTCTGTGAGAGAAGCTGCCAGAAGCTTCCCCCATGTCCGACCCGACACAGCCATTGCCAGCCGGCTACAAGAACGGACCTGCCGCTGGCCAAGGCCGAGCCAATCAGTAACGCCTCTGTGATAACATAATTAAGAAAAAAAAAGGAAGAGAGGGAAGGAAAAAAAGCTGCACACTTTGCAGCTGGAGAGAGGAGTGAGAAGATGTAAGAGAAAACAACTCCACAGACACCAAGGTCAGTGAAGAAGGAGGGGGAGGAGGTGCTCCAGGCGCCGGAGCAGAGATTCCCCTGCAGCCTGTGGTGAAGACCATGGTGAGGCAGGCTGTCCCCCTGCAGCCCATGGAGGTCCATGGTGATGCAGATGACCACCTGTAGCCCATGGAGGACCCCACACCAGAGCAGGTGGATGCCTGAAGGAGGCTGTGACCCAGCGGGAAGCCCGCGCTGGAGCAGGTTCCTGCCAGGACCTGTAGCCTGTGGAGAGAGGAGCCCACGCCGGAGCAGGTTTGCTGGCAGGACTTGTTACCCCGTGGGGGACTCGCGCTGGAGCAGTCCTTTCCTGAAGGACTGCACACCATGGAATGGACCCCTGCTAGAGCAGTTCGTGAAGAACTGTCAGTCATGGGAAGGACTCACGCTGGAGAAGTTCGTGGAGGACTGTCTCCCGTGAGAGGGACCCCACGCTGGTGCAGGGGAAGGAGTCCTCCCCCTGAGGAGGAAGGAGCAGCAGAAACGACGTGTGATGAACTGACCCCAACCCCATTCCTTGTCTCCCTGTGCTGCTGGGGGGAGGAGGTGGAAAATCGGGAAAGAGATTAAGCCCGGGAAGAAGGGAGGGATGGGGGAGGTGTTTTAAGATTTGGTTTTACTTCTCATTCTCCTTTAATTTTGATTGGTAATAAAGTAAATTTGTTTCTCCCCCAAGTGGAGTCTGTTTTGCCCGTGCCAGTAATTGGTGAGTGATCTCTCTCTGTCCTTATCCCCACCCACGAGCTTTTCGTTATATTTTTCTCCCCCTGCCCATTTGAGGAGGGGGAGTGATAGAGTGGGCTTTGGTGGGCATCCGGCCTCTAGCCAGGGTCAACCCACCACAATAGTCCATTTGCCAAGCCACACCATATTGAAAACCTAGCCACTGCCCTCTATTCCAGGGTTATTTTACTCATGTGACTTGCTTGATTGCAGCACATTTCACATTCATGAGTGACTTGTGTGCTGGTCTCCATGGTCAGGTCCACCCCTTGATCATGAGTCCATCGATATTTTGCATCTCTTCCTACATCCCAGGGTTTCATGGGCCAATTGAGCTACAAATAGTTCACCCTTACACTCCAAGTCCATGGGAGCTACTTCAATTTTGGCAGCCTTGTCTACCTGTTTTAATTGTTTTGATGTTCTGCAGTGATGTGACTTTCGGGCATGTGAGCATCTACGTGACGTACCTTTAGAGTCATGTTTTCTACTCAAGCAGCAATGTCCTGCCACAGTGCAGCAGCCCAGATGGGTTTACCCCAGCGCTGCCAATTGGTCTTCTTCCACTGCTGCAGCCACCCCCATAGGGCATTAGCCACCATCCAGGAGTCAGTGTAGAGATAGAGTACTGGCCACTTTAGAAGTTTTCTCATTCAGCCGTCTTTAGGGCTAGTTGGATGGCTTTCACGGACTTGACTTGCCTTCTCCTTCAGTGGCCTCAATGGCTTGTGTCTAGTGGGACTCCACTGTAAGGGAAAAAAGAACAACTGGTTTGTCTCAAACATTTTGGTTTTAAGAGACTGCAATTGTCTAAAGACTCCCTTACGGATAAAAGAAGCTGTGGGATGTGTCAAAGGACACAGCCTGACTCCCCTGCTGATAACAGGACCTGTGGAATGCATCTAAGGACCAGGCATTGTGATGGAGGGTTTTGCCGAATGGCCTGAGGGAGGTGCAGGGCAGATTCTGCATAGTAACAACAGACTGCAAATGAGGGGTTCACTACCCACCCCATCCCCCCCACTAGCACCAGCAAACAGCTGAGAGCAGAGACCAGACTATAGAAAGCACAAAACCAAAAGGACCCATGTGCGCTCACCCCCGGAGGATCTGCATGGAACATCGGAACATCACTGGATCCAAGGGTGACGATATCTTTTCTTTTCTGTTACCGTAAGTCGGCAAATACAAAAACTCTCTAAATCTCATTTTGGAATCTTAGAAAGTAATCATTCTTTATTCACAGCACTGGGTGCATGGAGGTTCTCACCTCAAAGCATGTGTGCTGATTGCAAGGCAGCTCTTGGTTATATTATCAGGCTACACACATATGCATTACATTTCCTGGAATCATCATGCATATTCAAGTGATTTCCCATAACTTATTATCATGTTTGCATACTGATTACACATGCGTTTTATGTAGCTTGGGTGGTTGTGAGGGGTCTCTGGTGATCTTTTGGCAGTGAACACTCTTTCCCACATTGACCTTTAATGCATTAAGTCATAAGTAATATTGTTGACTTAGAAGTTTCCCAGGTCCTTGAGGAAGACAAAGATGTTCTTGTTAGTAATTATAACTCTTCTTTGCCAAGTCCTTCAGGAGGATAAGGATGTTGCTGTTGGTGTCCATAACTCTTTCCTATCTACCATTCACATAGATAGAATGATATCTGCAAAAGCCTTGAAGCAATTAGTCTTGGTTGTTTGCTTATCGTTATTAACAACACCTGCTCAAGGGAAAACTGTCTTATTCACTAATAGTCATTACATCCTGGAATTTGAACAATGTGTGCTTTAAGATTGTTTCCCACGTATGCACGCAAGTGAGCAAAGTTATTATGCAAAGTTGTTACATTTCTGAGAAAAGGGCTATATATCTCTCTCTCTAAACTTTAATACTGAATTTGGTTACATTTCCACATCTAGCCAGTGACACAAACATCTTAAAGACACACTGCATGAGAACATAAATGCATACAAATGCAATTATTACTAGAACAATTATAACTAACATTTTCCTAATCCATAAGGACAAATCAGGGAACCAGGAAGTTAACCAAGTCCATACCTCTTGGAAACTGTAGAATGTGTCATCCTTTTGAATTTCATGCAAAATTTTAGTCTGTTTCCAGATTTCCTTCAAGTCAGTAGCAATAAGTCTAAGGCTAGTCTGTTTTGAGTAGCTATTTTAGCAATTTGTGAAACCTCTTCTTGCAATGCTGTTATAGCATCTGAGGTCTCGTTTACAATTTGCTCCATAACTGCCAAAATGTTTATTATTGTTTTTTCCAGGTCACTAACTCCTAACCAAGGAATTGTGTGCAGTATAGTGCAAAAGAGATGACTCTTACAGGAATTCCTATTCCATCTAATACATCATGGAACAACTTATGGATAACTAGAATAGGAATTCCTGTAAGAGTCATCTCTTTTGCACTATACTCAGAGAAATAGGAACATGCCTAACACTTTGATCTGTAGCTGATTTAAAGGGGAAATGTAAAACCTGTTTTACTCTTAAATGTCTGACTAAATAGTGAATTAATTTTACCACAAAATGAAGACCTTTATCTAAGGGTATTCCAAACCTTGGGATTTCTTTCTTTAATAGTACTTTAACTACATCTTTAGTCTGATTGGTGTGACATGGGAAGGCCTCCGGCCATCCTGAAAAAGTATCTACTAATGCTAGCAAATACTGATACCCGTTTTGCCTGGGAAGTTCTGAAAAAATAAATTTGCCAATAATCTCTTGGTGTGTTGAGATTTTTCCATTAGTTTTTTCAGCAATAATTCTGGAAGTATGACACTCTGATCTGTTGTTAAGGTCATTCCTTACTTACTTGCTCCAGTTGTTCAGAGAAATATACTACCGGTCTTTTCCAGGATCTTTTCCTCTGCACTAGTACTCCGAGCACAACGTGTTGGGGTTTTTCCACAATGGAACTGTGCTCTACCCCTTTGAACACAGAGTATGGGCTCAAATAGTGAATGAGAAATGGCAAACTGTAAATTGAGAGTCTTGCATCGCATGAGAACAACAAGGATTCGTTTGTGAAAGTAATACAATCGACGCTCAGGACATTTGCCTCGATACTGAGCAAAGGATTTGTTTGAGAACTGCTTGTGACTCTGACAATAGACAAAATAATAGTAGATAGTGAGAACCATTCTAATTTTTGTATTTGTAATTTTGTTAAAATTGTTGGATGTGACTTTTCTTATTTAGCACCAGTCGTATCCCACCAGTTGATAAAATCCAACTATGTAATGTTTCACAAATTATCACCTGTACCTATTGGAATGAATCTTGCATTGGTAAAACAACTGATGAGACATCAAGATTTGATCAAAATCTTGAAGGAGGCCCAAGAAAATGGACAGAAAACCCTGATAACTGTCCACCATGACAGAGAGGAAATTCATAGGGTCTTAAAAAGGGCAAAAGAAGATGCAAAACACAACTGATGGGATGCGCTATTTGGATGGTCACCTACTGCAACTGGTACTCTAAATAGGTTGTGTCACCCCATTGTTGTCCTTTTGATATTAGTACTAATTCATTTTTTTTTATCTGCTATACTGTTTGTTTGGAATTGGAGAATGCTACAGCGACTAACATTTTTAACTTCTCTACTTAGGGCACATGAGAATGCATTAAGAAGCAACTTTCAAGGAAAGTATTATCCAGTTCCACTTCGAGAAATAGATCATGTATAAGGCAAACAAATTTGCCTAGTGTATTGGATTTTGCGTGGCAAGGTTTTTGGTAGCAGTGGGGGAGGGGACATGGGGTGGCTTCTGTGAGAGAAGTTGCCAGAAGCTTCCCCCATGTCCGACCGGACACAGCCAATGCCAGCCGGCTACAAGAAGGGACCCGCCGCTGGCCAAGGCCGAGCCAATCAGTAACGCCTCTGTGATAACATAATTAAGAAAAAAAAAAAAAAAAGAAAGGGAGGGAGGGGAAAAAGCTGCACACTTTGCAGCTGGAGAGAGGGGTGAGAAGATGTAAGAGAAAACAACTCCGCAGACACCAAGGTCAGTGAAGAAGGAGGGGGAGGGAATGGGCTCCAGGCGCCGGAGCAGAGATTCCCCGCAGCTTGTGGTGCAGACCAGGGTGAAGCAGGCTGTCCCCCTGCAGCCCCTGGAGGTCCATGGTGGAGCAGATGACCACCTGTAGCCCGTGGAGGACCCCACGCCGGAGCAGGTGGATGCCGAAGGAGGCTGTGACCCCGCGGGAAGCCCGCGCTGGAGCAGGTTCCTGTCAGGACCTGTAGCCCGTGGAGAGAGGAGCCCACGCCGGAGCAGGTTTGCTGGCAGGACTTGTGACCCCGTGGGGGACCCGCACTGGAGCAGTCCCTTCCTGAAGGACTGCACACCATGGAATGGACCCATGCCAAAGCAGTTCGTGAGGAACTGTCGGTCATGGGAAGGACTCACGTTGGAGAAGTTCATGGAGGGCTGTCTCCCGTGAGAGGGACCCCACGCTGGTGTGGGGGAAGGAGTCCTCCCCCTGAGGAGGAAGGAGCGGCAGAAACACCGTGTGATGAACTGACCCCAACCCCATTCCCTGTTCCCCTGTGCCGCTGGGGGGAGGAGGTGAAAATCGGGAAAGAGATTAAGCCTGGGAAGAAGGGAGGGATGGGGGAGGTGTTTTAAGATTTGGTTTTACTTCTCATTCTCCTCTAATTTTGATTGATAATAAAGTAAATTTGTCTTTTCCCCCAAGTGGAGTCTGTTTTGCCCGTGCCAGTAATTGGTGAGTGATCTCTCTCCGTCCTTATCTCCACCCACGAGCTTTTCGTTATAATTTTCTCCCCCTGCCCATTTGAGGAGGGGGAGTGATAGAGTGGGCTTTGGTGGGCATCCAGCCTCTAGCCAGGGTCAACCCACCACACCTAGGATGAAAGACGGGGTGAATTGATAAGCAAATATATAAAATATAGTTGGATTTTAGAAAATGAGTATAAGATTCATTTTTCCTGTATTAAGAATTAGATTTTAGAAAATAAGTTTAGTTCATTTGTCTCTGTGTTAGGTGGGAAACTTTTAGTTTAGATCATTTTGTCTGTGTTAAGTGGGAAAATTTACAATAACTAACAAGCTATTCCACACTGTCAGCAAAGGCCTTGCGGTGCCTGGTATGCGAGCAGTCTGGAGCAAGAGAAGAAGGAACTGGTATGCAACACCTGCAGGCTGAAGCAAGAAAGCTGGCTTTGTTTTGTGTAGTGATCTACAAGGGTGCTAACAAGCACCAACAGGAGGCAGTGCGCAAGTGCGAATGGGAGTGAACTTATGTTAATTTTTTTGAACTAATTAGCTTAACCCAACCTAAATTTAATGAATATGTATGTGTGTGTACTTTAAATAATGTCTTTGTAAAAGAGCGGGGGGCGTAGGGCCTTTATGACTGTCGCCCGCTGGCGAATAAAACATACCTGCTTTATAACTCTCTACGAGTTGTAAGGTTTGATTCCGCAGATCACTATATTATGTATTGGTCCATCCAGGCTACGAGCATGGGTTCCCAAAACTAGCTTTTCTCTTTCTCTAAGTTGTTTCTGTAAGCTTATTACATAGTTAATACTTCAGTACCAACTTGTGTTGATTGTTCCATACAATATCTCAAAAGGGCTTAATCCTTCTTTAACCCTTGGTTTGGTTTTGATTCGTAGCAAAGCTAGGAGTAGTGACTGAGGCCAAGCTAATCCAGCTTCTTGACCCAATTTTTCAATCTGTAATTTAAGGAGGTGGTTCATCTTTTCCACCTGACTGCTTACCTGTGGCCTATAGGGAGTATGCAATTGCCAGTCTATCCCCAGAAGCCTGCTGACTTGTTGTGTGATTTTGGCCACAAAATGAGGACCACTGTCTGTGGATATTACTGCTGGGACCCAAATCTTGGTATAATTTCAGGTAACAAAGCCTTAGTCACTTCTCTAGCCTTGTTTGTCCAGCAAGGAAATGCTTCTGGCCATCCTGAAAAGGTGTCAGTTAATACCAGCAAATATTGAAACCCCCCTTTCCACAGAAGTTCTGAAAAATCAATTTGCCACCATTGCCCTGGGAAATTGCCCTTCTCTATTTGTCCTAGTTTAATCTTTCAGGCTACTTGAGGGTTATTTTGCAAACAAATGTCACATTGTTTGATAGTTGCATACAAATTATGGGCAACAATGCATTTGCTCAGGTGTTTGTATAGGGCTCCAACTCTTCAGTGAATCTTTCTATGCTCCGCCATTATTATGGCCCAGAGTAATGTGCTAGGCACTACTATTTTCCCTTGTGGTGTGGTAACCCATCCATTTTCACCCTCTTTCCCATTTAGATCCTTAATTTTAAATCCTCCTTTGTATATTTAGATGACTAATCAGTTTTTATTTTACTATCTGGAACCAAAGACTGTATTTCTGCCACACCTTTTTCAGCCACCTTTTGCTTCCCAGTCTGCCTTGGAATTACCTACTTCTTGCGCAGTAGTTCCCTTTTGGTGAGCTTTGCCATGCATAATTGCTGCCTTCTCTGGCAGTTGCACTGCTTCTACCCCTCGTCTCCTTTGGGGACACTTGTTCTTCCAGTGTCCTGTTCGTTTACACAGTGTGCACTGATTGACCCCAGTGGGGGTTTCTGAGGTGCTCCGCCTCCTGGAGTCCCTGTTTCTCCTTTTGTCGGGGCCCCCCTTTTCTGTACAGCCACTAAAAGAGCTCTCCTATCTCTTTTCTTCTGCAGCATACCTGAGGCAAGAGGTGCAGGGCAGTGCTTGTCCTACAGTGGATGCACCTGAATTCAAAGCAATTCTCGAGATAAAACTCCTGTCTCCGTTTGGAGAGATACAGGCGCTTGTGCACTCCCCACACTGAGGGGCTAAGTTATTACTTTGTTTTACATCTCCTCCCATACCACAGTGATGAGTTTGTATTTATCTCTTTACCATATAAGTTTCACTAGTCTCACTGATTCTTTAAACTTTCTAAATTCCCGCAGATTACCCGCTTGACTTTGCCTGAGCGCTCAATCCTGTCCCAGTCAGACCAGTTCTCACATTGGTCACACCAGAAATCATTTCCAAATTGCACCCAAATTTTCTGGTCACAGCCAAAGCACTTAAAAATAAAAATTGGTTTACATGAAAAATCCTCAGACCCGTGTACCAGAAATTAAAACTTGGTTCAGGTAACCCTGTTCCAAGGTCTGCCATATGCTTGAGAACACACTCAGAACAATAGGGATACCGACCACTAGAATGTGATTCCTGTATCCTATTCAGCCCTGACCCTCCTGTCTGTGGCGAGATAACTTGTTCCCAAGGGGGTAATACATTTCCCTTAAAGTTTGTTCGTGTGGTATCTAAAAACCAGTGGCAAAGCTCAGGTCTAACCTCCCTAATATTTATGAGTCTTAAATTCCTGTATAGATCCCCCTACACATTAAACAACCATAAAGACAAATTACGTTTATAACACTGAACTATAACCTCTCGCTTTGTTCGTCTCCGTCTGTTTCCCTCGCGGGAGAACAGAACCGCGGATGAGAACTCCGCACTCGCTTCACAGCCAGGCTGCGTAACACTCAAACAACACAGACACCCAGTGTGGTGGGTTGACGCTGACCAGAGGCCGGATGCCCACCAAAGCCCACTCTATCACTCCCCCTCCTCAAATGGGCAGGGGGAGAAAAATATAATGAAAAGCTCGTGGGTGGGGATAAGGACAGAGAGAGATCACTCACCAGTTACTGGCACGGGCAAAACAGACTCGACTTGGGGGGGAAAACAAATTTACTTTGTTACCAATAAAAATCAGAGGACAGTGAGAAGTAAAAAAGCAAATCTTAAAACACCTCCCCCATCCCTTCCTTCTTCCCAGGCTTAATCTCTTTCCCAATTTTCCACCTCCTCCCCCCAGCAGCACAGAGGAAAAGGGAATGGGGTTGGGGTCAGTTCATCACACATTGTTTCTGCTGCTTCTTTCTCCTCAGGGAGAGGACTCCTTGACCCACACCAGCGTGGGGTCCCTCTCACAGGAGACAGTCCTCCATGAACTTCTCCAACGTGAGTCCTTCCCATGACTGACAGTTCTTCACGAACTGCTCTAGCAGGGGTCCATTCCATGGGGTGCGGTCCTTCAGGAACAGACTGCTCCAGCGTGGGTCACCCATGGGGTCACAAGTCCTGTCAGCAAACCTGCTCCGGCGTGGGCTCCTCCCTCCACAGCTACAGGCCCTGACAGGAACCTGCTCCAGCGTGGGCTTCCCGCGGGGTCACAGCCTCCTTCGGGCATCCACCTGCTCTGGCGTGGGGTTCTTCACAGGCTACAGGTGGTCATCTGCTCCACCATGGATCTTCATGGGCTGCAGGGGGACAGCCTGCCTCACCATGGTCTTCACCACAGGCTGCAGGGGAATCTCTGCTCCGGCGCCTGGAGCCCCTCCTCCCCCTCCTTCTTCACTGACCTTGGTGTCTGTGGAGTTGTTTTCTCTCACATCTTCTCACTCCCCTCTCTAGCTGCAAGGTGTGCAGTTTTTTTTTCCCTCTCTTCCTTTTTTTTTTCTTAATTATGTTATCACAGAGGCGTTACTGATTGGCTCGGCCTTGGCCAGCGGCGGGTCCCTTCTTGTAGCCGGCTGGCATTGGCTGTGTCGGGTCGGACATGGGGGAAGCTTCTGGCAGCTTCTCTCACAGAAGCCACCCCAGGTCCCCCCCCACTGCTACCAAAACCTTGCCACGCAAACCCAATACACCCAGTCACACAAACGGGCCCGTCACTCCTCTCACTCACACCACAAAATATGCCAAGTAAACAATAGTCAGGTTCTCGTGTAGTGTAAATCGTAAACCGTTAACCATTTGCCACAGGTTCACACCAAGCAGTAGAACTTAAATCATAATGCATGGTACCAGAATTTTTACAACAGGTGTATAAGATGATAGCTATCCTACACAACGCTCCTGCTGCGTGAGTCCCCATTCCCTCACAGCTTATAGGATTTTGGATTCCCCCTCACCTGGTGTGAGCACCTCATGGCTTTTAGGATCTCGGGTCCCCCCTCACCCAGCATGAGTCCCCCCCGTTGGGCCTAACAAATCCAAGGGGCGAGCAATATTGCTCCCTCACCAGGTGCAGGATTTCTCCCACGGCTTATAGGGTCTTGGCAAGCAATACTACTCCTCATCTCGCGTGGAACGTCTCCACACGACTTATAGGTTCTTCCCCCGCCCCCCCTGCAGTTATTCCCAATTCACTTACCTGGTCCACCCGCTGATGGTCCATCTCTTTCCTCGCAGTGATTGGGTGGGGTTGGGAGATCCTCCAGAGAAATAACCCAGCGGTGACTTAAGATGTCCCGCTCCCAGCCAAACCTGCAGCTGGGAAGAGAGGGGGTCCCATCTGGGGTGCCAAATTGATCTGTGGAATCATCCATTGCATCGATCAACTTTCCCAGAGGCTGGTGCATGACAGGGAATGTGGGACACCCATTCAATGCCATGTTCTTTGGCCCAGGTGTCTATGAGATTGTTTCGGAAATGAGTCCCATTGTCTGACTCAATTCTGTCTGGGGTGCCGTGTCACCACAAGACCTGCTTTTCAAGGCCTAGAATAGTGTTTCGGGCAGTGGCATGGGGCACAGCATATGTCTCCAACCACCTGGTGGTTGCTTCCACCATGGTGAGCACGTAACACTTGCCACTGCAGATTTGTAGGAGCACAATATAGTCAATCTGCCAGGCCTCTCCATATTTATATTTTAACCATTGTCCTCCATACCAAATAGGTTTTAACCGCTTGGTTGCTTAATTGCAGCACATGTTTCACAGTCATGAATAACTTGTGTAGTAATGTCCATGGTTAAGTCCACCCCTCGATCACAAGCCCATCTATATGTTGCATCTCTTCCTTGATGGCCTGAAGAATCATGGGCCCAGCGGGCTGAAAATTTTTCACCCTTATATTACCAGACCAGGTCTACTTGAGACACTTTGATCTTAGCAGCATGATCCACCTGATGATTATTTTGATGTTCTTCAGTGACTCAACTTTTGGGCACATGAGCATCTACATGATGTATCTTTACAACCAGTCTCTCTAGCCAAGCAGCAATGTCTTGCCATAATCCAGCAGCCCAGATGTGTTTCCCTCTGCGCTGCCAGTTGCTCTGTTTCCATTGTTGTAACCACCCCCACAGGGTTACAACAATATCTTGCGAATGAACTGCTGTAGCATACTAAAAGCAAAGCGACAGGCTATGGGCAGTAGGACAAAAATAATCAACAAAATTGCTAGCCCTAATACCACATATTCCAACAAAGACTTCCAGGAAAGGTTGCTGAGCCAGTCCATGATGGTATTAAGTCCTCTCATGAACACGTCTTGCTTCTCCCATATACTGTCTGTAGATCCCAATGCATTAAGCCAAGCACGTATAGTCTGTTGTTTACAACCTGCTGAAATAGATGGTACGTTAGACACATGATTCCATCAAATGATGTCACTTAGCCCACACCACCCAATAATTCACTATCCTTCCTTGACAGTGTCTTAAAAGGAGATAGGTGGCCTGCAAAGCAAAACATAGCAGCTGCTGGTGCAGGTTAGCCCAAGTCCTTCCACGCAGCTCTGTTCTTACAGTAGACACCTGACAAAATAATAAAGGCAGAGACAATAACACAAAATTATATAAACAAAGCTTCTTTTACTGCAGTAGTGGTTCCTGTTCCCCCCACTCCTTGTCTCATTCTTATCTGATAGGCGTCTGCATCTCAATAGTCTCTTCTGGTCCATCTTTGTGTAGGCACGTATGGGTTGAGTTGAGGTAGTGCGAGGTTTTCCCACAGGTACATCTATAAAAGACAATACTGACAAGGCATCAATGAGTTTAGGATACAAAAGGTCACGTAACCTCTTCCTTTCGGAGGTGAGGTCGCAAGCATCGGGCAGGGACCCACTGGATCTCGTTTTCCCTCCTTATGGCTGCATATCCCCGTCCGTGGGATATCAGTTCCCATCCTGTCTCCCAGTCAATACTTCCTGGGAAACGTACTTTGGCTGGTGGGCCGGTCTCTGGGGCACACAAGCTCCAGTGTCGTTTCACCGGGGCTATTTCACTCTCTCCCCGGGCAAAATGGTTAAGTGAGTAAAGAGCACGATTTAAAATTGCTGCTTGATGGCTAACGGGGATTACCTCTGGGAACCCTTCCCCCTCCCCTAGAACCTTAATCTTGTGTTTTAATGTTTGATTGGCATGCTCCACTATAGCTTGAGCAGTGGAGTTGTAGGGGAGACCATGGACAAGGGTAATACTCCATCGAGAACACCACTTGGCAGTGCTGGCGGAGGTAAAACATGGTCCATTGTCTGTTTTTATTTGCTTGGGGAGACCTAACCAGGCAATTGCAAGGCTCCAGTGGAGCTGAGCTGAGCAGGAAGTCTCGGCGGTGCTGGGTAGCAACAATCACCATACTGCACGTAACAACTGTGACAGCTAGCCAAGGCTGTGGCTTTAACTGGGGACAAAGAGTAAAATCAGTCTGCCAAATGCTATTGGCCTGGAGCCCTCGCGGGTTAACACCAGAGCTCCACAACGGTGACCGCTGACAATAAGGACATGTCGAAACTACATCTCGGGCCTGGACGAGGGGAATGTTACACTGTTTTGCTAATGCCTTTGCTCTGAGATGCAAAAAGCTATGAAGGTCTCTGGCTTGAGACAATGTCCATACTTTATTCTCTGCTCTATCGGCCATGTCGTTACCTGTTGGCAACTTTGAAAAATTGTCTATAAAATAAGGGTTATGAGAAAATCTAGCTATGTTAGAATATAAGGGAAAACAGGATCTTCTGTATGTCTGTATTCTTCAAGGCTGTAATACTAGCTAGGCCCCTTTCGGCTGTGTGCTAGTGAAGATAACAAAGAAATGTCAAGGACTTGTGAAAGTAATAAACATCAAGGAAGATGGATCCCAGCTGGGAAGGACTGGGAAGGACTGAGAAGAATCAGGAAGTTACACCGAGGAAGTGAACCCGAACCGAGATAAAAGTTAACCACTTGGACTGAGAGGTCATATGTGATTGATGTTATTAGCCAATGGTAATTAGCTTCGTAGTGTCTGAATACGTGTACGGAAGTAGAAGTGTATATAACATGCAGCTTTCTGATAATAAAGGAGAGACTTGCCGACATTACAGAATGGGCATTTCTCCCGTCGCCGCCGACAAATGGTGACCCCTGACGTGATAACACTGACGTGATAACATCAACGTGATACTAACGACGTGATAACATCAACGTGATACTAACGACACGATACCACCGATGTGTCTCGAATTTCTAGCAGCGTAATTCCACCAGCACCTAAGGGGTTACAGGTCCCTCCGAGAAAGAAACGGCAAAAGCGTGCAAAGAAGGTACGCTGCGAAAGGGACGGTAAAAGCATTCAAGAGACGCCGAAAACTTCAGGTGAGCGTACAGACGTAACCTGACTGGTACCACGGTCCGGCGATGTTGTGGTTCGGGTCCTACTGCAGCGGGACGGCAGTAAGCATACGGAAATAAATATGCCGTGCTCCAAATGAACGTAGAGACGTGTTTGGCCGATAAAATGTTGCAGAAACCTCAAGAAGACTGCGAAAACAGCGTTGTTAAGAGATAAAGAGGCAAGCAACATATTATTATTTATTTACCTGCTTCGCAAGAAAAAAGCAGAGTAAAGATATAGATTTAGAGAAAGAGCTCCTTAAATTCGGTGAAAAGTTGTGGGAAACAGTTACAGATAGAGAGAAAACTGCAAAGAAGCTAGAGAAAGCATGGAGAGTGATTCATAACAACTTGTTACAGTATCAGGCGGAGCAGAGAGCTCCCTTACAAACATCAGCTGCTTACGATCAGAACAAAGTGTATGATACTGTCTGGAGAATCTTTCCATGCTGCCTGCTGTTTCCACGGTTTATCAGTGGCGCCGGTGGAGGGATCGAGTTTCTCATCTCTCCCACCTCCGGAGCAGCGAGATTGCATTTTCCGCTTTTCTCCCTTCCCCCTCCCGTGGAGATGGTGGCTCGGTGGAGCAGCAGCGAAACTGCGCACGAAATCAGCGAGTAGTGCAGAAAGAACCCGGCGGGAGGGCATTCCCCCGCTCTCCCCGGCGAAAAAAGAGCTGCGCAATGACCGGGACCGGCGATTCAAAAATGGCGCCGAGCCGCCTCCTTCCCCCCTCCGCTTTTCTCCCCCTCCTCCTTCCCCCCTCCCTTTTCCCCCCCTCCCTTCTCCCCCTCCTTCCCCCTTAGCTTCTCAGCGGTGAACAGCGGTTTCTGTGACAACGGCATACCAGGACCTGTCGAGCAACATTCCTGCATTAAGCAACCAGGACCTGTCAGGCTGCATTCCTTGCGAGAGGGTTTTCACCCCCCCTCCCTGCCATTTTCTTTGCGGCTCCTTAAAGCGATATCACTTCCTAAACTTATGGCTTAAAGTTATACTATTTAGAGTTAACTTGTAGCAAATGCTTAATAGTTTGTGATTTAACATTGCATGACTTTAATTATTGTATGATTAGTATATAGTTGAAGTGGTTAAAATTGTTTAAAATGTAAAAAAAAAAAAAAAAAAAAAAAAGGGGGGAGAGGAAAGGTCTTAAAGAGTCTTAAAGAGTCTTAAGTTTATAGTTATAGTCTTAAGTTTATAGTTATTATTGCTTTAAGATTTTGTTAATTAGCATTGTTTTAAGACCTTAAGCTGTATCCTTTTAGAGTCTTATAAGTGTTTTTGTATAATTTTGAAAGCTTTTAGGATATGTAGGTATTGATAGCATTATCACATTTAATTTAAACACAATTTTAGCAGCCATATAATCAGACATAATCAAATCATAATTTTAAGCATTATAGAAATGCTGTGTTAGCTTTTAGATTTGTTTTCATGGTCTCACAGTCTTTTTTCAACAAACAGGCTCACACGAAGTGGTCAATTCCTTTCACCTGACTGCAATGATTAAGCAGAGCTATGAGAACTTACAGCTCAATTTTTTGCCACACTAGTCCCTGGAGTGGACACAGTCCATGCCCTTATAATAATTGGTAAATTGGCATATTGGATAGTCAAAAAGTCTAATGTTACCACACAAATTTTGGCTAAATTAGCCCAGGACATGAATAGCCTGAGGCACCAAATTTTACAAAATAGAGCATCAATTGATTTTCTGCTATTGGCCTAGAGTCATGATTGCAATAATTTTGAAGGCATGTGTATTTAATTGGCATTAGTGGCATATTCCTATATTCTGCTACCCTGTTTAATTAATTTGCTTACAAAATTTGGTTACAAAAATGATTTTTAGAACACAAGTCGATCAATCTTTTTAAACAAAAACAAAACAGGGGAAATGTTGGCAACTTTGAAAAATTGTCTATAAAATAAGGGTTATGAGAAAATCTAGCTATGTTAGAATATAAGGGAAAACAGGATCTTCTGTATGTCTGTATTCTTCAAGGCTGTAATACTAGCTAGGCCCCTTTCGGCTGTGTGCTAGTGAAGATAACAAAGAAATGTCAAGGACTTGTGAAAGTAATAAACATCAAGGAAGATGGATCCCAGCTGGGAAGGACTGGGAAGGACTGAGAAGAATCAGGAAGTTACACCGAGGAAGTGAACCCGAACCGAGATAAAAGTTAACCACTTGGACTGAGAGGTCATATGTGATTGATGTTATTAGCCAATGGTAATTAGCTTCGTAGTGTCTGAATACGTGTACGGAAGTAGAAGTGTATATAACATGCAGCTTTCTGATAATAGAGAGAGACTTGCCGACATTATCGAATGGGCATTTCTCCTGTCGCCGCCGACAGTTACCCTCTGTGAACAGCCCTGGGTATTTCTGATGACTGTTCACACGCATTATAGAACAGGTATTTTGGCGTTGTTGCAAAGCGTTTTCTAACAGGCAGGCAATTTCTGACCCGGCGTAACCGGGACAAGCCATCTTCTGGGTTAGTTTCCAAACAAATATAGAGACAGTCACTACATTGATGTGTTTGTCAGGCTGCATCTGTAAGGCCATTGCTACTGCTTTGGCCTCCAGGTGCTGCACACTGAGGCCCTCTTTAGTAAAAGTCAGCTTTTCCCAGTTTTCTCCTTGCTTCCACATCACTGCTGCTGTATGCGTCCGAGAGGAAGCATCAGTAAAATAGGTAGGACCTGGCTGTGGGGAAGAAAGCACACGTAATTGGACAGATGGTTTACATATCTGCAAATTTTGTTATATAGGATGCACGCTACCTGGGACAACCTTGCCGTGATAAGTGTGGAGTGCTAATACAATGTCATTGTCCATGTTCCATAAGGAATCCCAGGCTTTCTTTTTAAAGGGTAGATGAAGTTCTTCTGGTTCTTCCCCAAAATGTCATATTGAGGCTAGTCGGGCTTTTTGAATCATTAACGCTGTGGCCGCGATGAATGTGAGGTAGGCCATGGATAGCTGGTTTGAAAAAAGCCATAACAATGCCCTCGTTTACCCTTTCAGCATCTGGACAAGGGCACCTGTGGCCCAATCCAGGTTTACAGCAATCAAGGCGGACACTGGGGCCACAGGGTCTCTCCGCCCCAGGGCTGCCGAGGCTAACAACTGCTCTATTTGTTTAAGGCTTGCTCGCCCTGATTCGGAGAGAGTCCGAGGCTCCCATGGATGGTTTCCTTTCAGAAGCTCATAAAAGGGTGTCATAAGCGCTGGGGATATACCAATAATAGGATGTAGCCACTGTAGTGCTCCTACTAGCTTTTGCACATCATGCAACGTGGAAACCTGTGGGTTAAGTTTGATAGACAAAGGACAGATTTTGTCATTGACAATGCGTGTGCCTAGATAGGAGACATCTGTTCCTCTTTGTGTTTTCGCTTCTGATACTGTGAGACCCATATGCTGTAATGTCTGCCTGGTCTCTTGTTCTATCTCTTGTATCTGGTCTTCACTAGGTGCCGCTACCAAAATGTCATCCATATAATGGATTATTTTTGCTGTGGGAAAGTGGATGCGTACCGGAGCAAGAGCCCTTGCCACGACTGTTTGGCAGATAACAGGTGAATTTTTCATACCCTGAGGAAGAACCTTCCACTGGTATCTTTTAGCTGGCTCCTCCCTGTTAATTGAGGGGAGTGTAAAGGCGAAACGACGACAGTCGTTGGGATGCAACGGTATAGAGAAAAAACAGTCTTGAATATCTATGACCACTATGTGCCACCCTGCAGGGATCGCAGATGGCAGAGGCAAACCAGGCTGTAGCGCCCCAATGTCCTGCATCTGTTGGTTCACGGCCCACAAATCATGGAGCAGGCGATATTTTCCTGACACTTTCTTTTGAATGACAAATATTGGGGTGTTCCAGGGGCTAAAGCTTTCTTCTATATGTCCCTTCATTAGCTCATTTTTGAGGATATGTATTGCAGCTGCAAGTTTTTCTTTAGTTAACGGCCACTGCTCCACCCATACAGGCTCATTGCTTTTCCATTGTAATGGTATAGGGGAGGCTGTTGGGGCAGTGGCCGCCACTATAAATTTGTTAGCTTCATGCCAATACTGGCCAAAACGTCACGGCCAAGTAAAGATTCTGCCAGATTGGTGACATACGGTCATGCACGTGCTTGCAGCGCTTGCCCATCAGTATCATGTACCACAAACCTAATCAGGTTAGAGCTTCTGTAGGTGGCCGTAGTTCCCCCTACCCCAGCTATAAATCCAGCCTTCTCTAGAGGCCATGTTGGGGCCACATGTGAAAAGCAACAACAGAAACATCCGCTCCTGAGTCCAACAACATAGGTTAACAAATAGATTCTACTTTAGGCTGATCATCAAGACTGAGGTGAGTTTGTACAAACGGTCTTTGTTGGAAATCTATTGCCAAGGCCACTGTGGGGCTTGTCCCTGGTTCTGGCTGTTGTGCACAGGGATTTGATACTCTGGATTTGAGGGGGCAAATACAGGGTTCTGCGGGGATGCCGGCCTCCCAATCTGGCCTCCCCGGCGCCCGTTTCCCTGGTTCTTTTTACAATCCCGGGCTATATGCCCCAATTGCCCACAGGCCAAACAAGGGCCTCTTGTTCCTTTCTGCTTCTGCGCTGTGCATCTAAGGCAACACATCTTTCTGTGATCCTGGTTTCCGCACCCATAATATCCGCCCTTAAATTGTTTGCCCCTTGGGAAAGCTGCAGCTACTTGGAGAGCTGTTCGCACGGCTGTTTCAGACACACGAGATTGCCGTTCAAGGACAAACTTGATAATTTGTGCTAAATTGGCTCCTTGCAGCAAATGTTGGAGGATTTCTCGCACTGACTCATTACTTTGTTGTTTCAAACATTCAATCATGAATGCCGAGCGTGCCTCAGCAGGCAAGTCTGAGTCCTCAATAGCCTTTTGTAATCTATCGCAGAAGACTGTAAACTCCTCTGCATTGCTCTGCTTTATTTTTGTCCATGGGGGCTCAGTCTTTACTATCTTAGCCACTTCCTCATACGCTGCCCTGGATGCTTCGGTTGCGGCAGCGATCTCTCTAGCCCACAATCCGGCCGCCTGCTGTTGGGGGGTGAGTAAATCTTGGCCCTTCCCCACAAGCCTGTCGTATGTGGTCCCAGCTAATGGGTGATTTGGGTTGACAGCAGCTGCTGCGGCTAGTTGATAACATCTTGACTGCCATGCATCTTTCCACAGCAAGTGCACACTTGGCGCAAGGATAGATAGCGCCAACTGCCGGATGTCAGTAGGCAACAGCCCCTGCACATGCAAGCGATCCAATAATATATTCGCAAAGAAGCATGCTTTAGTCCATTCTCTTTAATAGACTGCATTAGAGCCTGTACTATCTTAGGCTCCAAAGGGACCCATTGCGCCACACCCCCTGCCTGTACCCGACCCGGGGAGGCAGCTGGCATACGCTGTAGGCGAATGCCCTCTAAGGCACAGTGGTCTGCTATAAGTTTCCAATTTGTTAACGGAATTGCTTCCGGAGGTTTTGCATTTGTCCCCATTGTTTGCAACAACTGCCTTTGTTGCTGTATTTCTCGGCAGATTTAATTTAAGGTTGTAGCCAATTCATCAACAGTTGTTCCCTGAGCCCCTTCTTTTCCTTTAAGAGTTAACTGTGACTGGGTAGAATGCCACGCCCCCCGCATCCTGTCCTCCAGTTCCTTCACTTCCAGATCTGACTCCCCCTCCCCTACTGGTGGGCGTGGAGTTCGTTTGCCGTCAGAAATCAGTTCAGGGCGATCTATTGGTTTAGGCCGAGCTGAGGGACGTGCCTCTGATTTCCTGTCTCCTCCCCCCTTTTTTCCCTCAGGCGCCATTTTAAGAAGTGTCCCTGGCAGCCAATCTAACGGATCTGAGACGATCACCGGTGAAGTGTGTACAGGGGGGTGTAAGTCCTGCCAAAGGTACGGTGGGGCAGGCCCTAGATCTCGAGGAGCTGCTGGCTGCACTGGCCAAGCATTTAAAGGACTACTCGGCTCCTGATATTTCCCCAAACAGCTCTCCACCCCTTCTCCATCGTCTGCCCTCTGTCCATCTTCCACACCAGTCCCCCCATCTCCCAGATCCGAACTAGGTTCCATAATTATTGAAAAGCCCTCTGTGCACCCAGAGCTATCATCCAAATCTCCCTGCTCCGAGGCCTTTTCTGTCTGCGTATCTTTATCTATTGCATCTCGTAGCTGTTTATCTGAGTCTGCTTCCCCATGTAAACAAGCACGAGCCACCTCCCATGTCATTCTATCTTCCCTCGCGCGTCGCAAGAGTTGTAAAACCAACCCCCAAGTTTTTAATTCTTTGGCCTTGCCAGTAGACATGGCCCGTTCCCCTAATAAACGAGAACATCGCTCCCAGGCACTCGGTTGCAGGCAATCAACCAGCCCGGACACCGCCCCCTCTCTCACGAGGCGGTCCACACACTGGGCCACAGCCTTCAGTTTCACAGAAACTTTAAATTCCCTGCCCAGTACCAATATCACCTTCAACAAGGCTTCCATGGTTCGCGAACCCACACCGACCGCCTGCGGTCCGCCAGTCCAGCAATCACGTCGGGGTCACCATTTGTTGCCAAACCTTCTTGGCAAGTTCCGCTCGTCTGCTGGACTGGCCTGGGGCTATCCAGACCCCAGGGCCATAGAGGACAGACACCAATATGAGGATGCAGCAAATGGCGTTTAATGCGTAGTTACAAAAGCTTATATAGGGCACACAAGCCTCGCCCTTCGTGGGCGGTCTCTGTGCCATAGTTCCTGTGTCAAGCGTCCCTACCTTTCCGTTACATACCGCCATCTTCCGGCCGCATTTCCCTACAATCAGTGAACAGGGCATATTGCCTCTCATTATCTGGTGTTTCTTTATATGGTGCAGCACGCATCATCTCATCTTCTGGTGACATTCCAAAAATCTTTGCCTTCTGGCCAGTTTGTGATCACCTCCAGAATTCCCGGGTGACTGAGGCTTCCAATTCGAGATCGTTCTGTGATCAGTGCAACCCACTTACTCCGCGTGGCATCAGTTGCGTGGTGTGTAGAGGGAACGCTCCCTTTGAACATCCAGCCCAGAACGGGCAATCGGGGTGATAGTGGGCATTTGGTATTTTTCAGTTTGTCTCTAAATTTTAAGCGTTAGCATTTCTAACTTCTTAGTTTACTTATCTTGACTTGACAAGGACTGACATTCTGGACAATTTATCATGAAGCTCAACTTGCCAGGGGTAGGCCTGGACAGTTTATCATGGAACTCCAACTCCCCACTTGCCAAGGATGGACCTTGTGGGTGATTTATCACGAAACTCCAACCAATTTAAAACTGATGAGCAAAGATAACTAGGAAGAGGCCGGGGCTCAGATCCAGGAAGAAAGGGTGCATGAGCAAAATCAAGAGGTTAACTACAGGTGACTATGAGGAGGGTGGGGTAACTATAGGTTGCGATGAAGATTTCCCTCTAAGACCCTCAATGACCACCACCACAAAGCTCTGCGCAGGTGTGAAGGGGAGGAGACCTAATTTTAATACGAAGCGGGAAAGGTCATGCATATGTATAGGCGTTTTGCATTAGCTAATGAATATGTATAGGAATATACCTTAAATATAGAGAACTAACTGCCTTAAGGTGCACACGTTTGTGGTGGAGCGATCCCCCGTGCTCCCAGCGCTGAATAAACATGCCTACTGTACAACTTTACAGGTTGTGGAGTCTCTTTCCGCACATCACGGGGTGCCAGGAGGAGCTGTGCTTCAGTACCGATCACTTCTGAAGCAGCTCGAACTCCCTCACATGCTGCCAATATCTCTTTTTCAGTTGGAGTATAGTGGGCCTCTGATCCTCTGTATCCACGACTCCAAAACCCAAGGGGTCGACCTCAAGTCTCCCCTGGTGCTTTCTGCCAGAGGCTCCAGGTTGGTCCATTGTGTCCGGCTGCGGTGTAGAGCACATTTTTAACACCTTGTCCTGTCCGGACTGGCCCAAGAGCTACTGCATGGACTATCTCCTGTTTGATTAGTTCAAAGGCTCGTCGTTGCTCAGGACCCCATGTGAAATCATTCTTCTTTCGGCTCACTCGGTAGAGCGGGCTCACGATCTCACTGTAATGTGGAATGTGCATTCTCCAGAAACCCACAACAACCGAGAAGGCTTCTGCTTCCTTTTTGTTAGTTGGTGGAGACATAGCTGTTATTTTATTGATCACATCCATTGGGATCTGACAATGTCCATCTTGCCAATTTATTCCTAAAATTGGATCTCTGGTGCAGGTCCCTTGACCTTGCTTCGGTTTATGGCAAAACCAGCTCTCAGAAGGATTTGAATTATCTCCTTCCCTTTTTATCAAAACCTTCTGCTGTGTTGCCTCACACAATAACATCATCAATGTATTGCAGGTGTTCTGAAGCTCCACCCTGCTCCAAGGCATTCTGAATCAGTCCATGGCAGATGGTGGGGCTGTGCTTCCACCCCTGGGGCAGTGGATTCCAGGTGTACTGAACATCCCTCCAGGTGAAAGCAAACTGTGGCCTGCACTCTGGTGCCAAAGGAATGGAGAAAAAAGCATTAGCAATGTCTATGGTGGCAAACCACTTGGCTGCCTTGGACTCCAGTTTGTTGGCCCTTTAAGAGCTGAAGTTGCAGGTGGCTTCAGCCTTGAGCAATTAAGTCCTGACTTTCAGTGAAAAATAAAAACAAGGTAGATTCAAAGAAAGAATGTGAGACAAGATAAGGGAAGGGACTTATATGCTGTAATTAGTAACTAGTCAGAAGTAAAAGAATGGCTCGTGGACAGGTGGAATTATCCAATCAAGTGTTGTAAGCACACGTGTGAACAGTAGCTTGTAGACAATGAAGAGTTGTTTGTGTGCGTGCGTGTGTTAGCAGCTCAAGAGTATATAATTGATCATGTAACCAATAAGAAAGGTCTCCAGTAGAATTCACACTGAATCGTGTGTGGAGTCAATGGGTGAATCCCTCTTGGCACCAGTTCATATTGGAGCTCTAACATATCCGGCACAGCAGCGCTCAGTGGTGATGTGATTTCATTCACACCACTGTAGTCCCCTGTCAGTCTCCATTCCTCATTTTATCTTTTGCACTGGCTATATGGGGCTGTTAAAGGGAGAGCGAGTCCTGCTGATCACTCCTTGGCTCTCCAGCTGACGAATCAGTTTATGGATGGGAATTACGGAGTCTCGGTTGGTGCGATATTGCCGCCGGTGCACTGTTGTGGTAGCGATGGGAACCTGCTGGTCTTCAACTCTCAGCAATCCCACAGCAGAAGGGTCCTCTGAGAGACCGGGCAGAGCAGACAGCTGTTTGATTTCCTCAGTCTATAAGGCAGCTATGCCAAAAGCACACTGGTATCCTTTTGGGACCTTGAAATATCCTCTCCTGAGGTAATCTATGCCAAGAATGCACGGGGCACCTGGGCCAGTCACAATGGGGTGTTTTTGCCCATCATTCCCAGTCAGGCTCATTTCAGCTTCCAATACAGTCAGCTGTTGGGACCCCCTGTGACTCCAGAAATACAAATGGATTCTGCTCCTTTAAAGTGCGACTGTCTTCAAATCCCTGGAGCCGGATAGCCACTTCATTTACAGTTGGTGCCTCCTCATCCTCTTTTACTTCTGCTGTTGCCAATGAGCTGGCATATGATGCTGGTGCACTCTGTACAACATTTCACCACATGGTTATTGTGCACGGGATTTCATCTGGGTCTTCACTTACCCTCATGTCCCTTGGGTCTTGGGAAATCAGCTCCCGCACAGCTGGTTCCCTCAGGTACTGAATCCCTCTCTCCATGCTGACCCATGTGCCTGGATTGCATGTAATATCGTCCTTGAAGGGATACCTTTCCTTCACACCCCCCAAGAGTCGTCTCCAAAGACTGTGGGTTGAGTCCCCTCTTGCAATTGCTTTATCAATGCCCGCTTCCTTAGAGAGGGATCCCAGCTGCTTGGCTTCTCTCCCCTCTAACTCCATGCTGCTGGCCCCATTATCCCAGCATCTGAGCAGCCAATAGTGAGGTGCTCGCCTGGGTAACGGGTGAAATCTTTTTGGATATCCCGCAGCTCCCTCAGGGTTAGAGATCGGGTGGTTATCATACTGTCTCCATTTCCATCTCCGCTTCCCTCCTCCTCTTCTTCCTTAGGAAGATCATAAGCTTGATCTTCTTCATCCCTCTGTAAACGTACTGACTTTCATGTCCACTTCTTCTTTCTTACAGGGGCAACTGATACTGGCACATGTTGGTTCTCTAGTTCATCTGCAGTGCTTCTTAAGGGGGTTGGAGTAGCTGCATTGCTTGCTGTAGGGGTTGGAGATGATGCATTATTTATTGACGAGGTTGAAGCAACTGTAGCAGGTGCTGGGGTTGGAGTAGCTACATTCATTGCTGTAGGGGTAGGAGATGCTGCAGTGTCTGTCGCTGAGGTTGAAGCAACTGGAGTAGCCTCAGTATCAGTCACAGAAGTTGAAGTAACTGTAGCAGGTTCCAGGGTAACTCCAGAAGCAGATGGGGTGATCTTCCTAAGTAGTCTGACATACATTAAAACCTGGCATACATTCAGAAGAACTAGCAGCATGATTAGGCTGGTTTGAGTATCCCAAGAATATTCAAAATTCTCAAAAACTTTGTAACTGGGAGCGGGAAATTGAATGAAGATGTTCCCTCCCCCAAAAGGGAAAAAAACACTGGTGTAATTGGTAAGAACATTCACCAGATAGCTCCCACAATGTGGATATGGAGCTGCTTCTGCTGCTTTGCTCTGTGTGCTGCCTGCTGTGAGTGACGGAGGAAACTATGTGAGCCAACTCAATGTGAGTGATAAGGACATAGTTCACTTTATTACTCTCATTCAGTCATATTTATACAGGCTACGATAATTATTCCTACTAGTCCTTTGCTAATTGGCTTAAGCTCTAAACGTTACATTTACATGGTCCTCCTACTTGCGGTTTAACAGTAAAGCATTCTCTACATTTTTCACGCACTTACTTTCTCAAGGTTGTTTACCAGATTGAGATAAAGTCGCAGTCAGTGTCCGTTTTCAGTACTTTTCCACTGCGGCCTGCTAAATGTTAGACAGGCTCTGCTCGTACAACCATTTTGCCTTGCTCTCTAAGCCATTCTCTAACAGCCTGCCACTGCTGAATACAGGTACAAAATTGGTCTGACTACCCATCTTTTTATCGTACTAGCACCCATCACTGTACCACACAGCAGAACAGTACCCCTAGCCCCAAACCAACACCTAGGGACGGTGAAAAATATAAACAGCATGTAAGGTGCCACCTCAGAGAACTCAAGGAACAGCTCAGCAATCCAGTACAACAACATTCCGATCACTGACAACCAAGTCATCATAACAAATGCTTATTGTAGATTCTTTCTAACACACTTTGGTCAGAACTGTTGTTATCTCAACCTTTCGTGCCTCACATTGGGTGCCAAAAGATTGTGACAGTTTCACTGGGCTAGCCCTTGGCTAGCAGCCAACATAGCCATTCACCCACTTCCCCTCCACCCCCAGGAGATAGGGGAGATGATTAGGAGGCTTGTAGGTTGAGATAAGAACAGTTTAATAGAAATAAAAGAAAACTTCAAAAACCCTAATATTAAAATAGTAGTAATAATTATAACAGTAAGAAAATATAGCAATGAGTGATACCCATTGCAACTGCTCACCACCTGCTGACTAAGCCTGGCCAGTTCCCAGATAATGATCCCGGAGGAGTAACAATCCCGAAACAAAACTGCAATCCTGGAAGAGCGAGAGCCCCAGCGAAAACCCATGCGAATTCTGCCCCTTTCCGGTCAGCCCCGGATAATATACCAAATATGATGTAATATGATCTGTAATATTTCACTGGCACATTCAAATGCCAGTTCTGGGTTTTGCTATTCACTGCGCTTCTCCCTCCCAGTCCTAATGCAGCTGTGAACAGCCAAACACGGTGGCCTTGAGCTCCAGCAGCAACTAATAACATTAGTACTTTTATCAATGATGTTCTCAAAGCAAGTCTGAACTGAAACCAAAACACAGCTCTTCTAACTCCTGAGAAGAAAATTAACTCTATCCTAGAAAAACCAGGACAGTAGAGAAATCCGGAGCAAAGTGATTTGAGCCCAGGAAGAAGGGAAGGGCAGGGGGAAGGTGTTGTAAGATGTGGTTATTATGTCTCATTGCATTACTTAGATGAAATGGCAAAAAATTAAATTGATTTTTCTTCCCCAAGTTTGAGTCTGTTTTGCCCATGACCACAACTGGCAAATGAGCCATCCCTGTCCTTCATTCCTAATCCCGTGTCCCCTTTGTTGTGACTCCCATCCCATCTCACCAGGTGGGGGGGTGTACAGGACTGCATAGTCCCACTGTGGGTCAAACCACCACACCAGGTTTGGTAACTTTCTGCAGAAAGGGTGGGTTAGAGTCCCACTGAAAAACATATAAAGGGTTAGAGTCCCTAACAGTGGGTTAGAGTCTCACTGAAAGAGGTACAAGGGGTTCGAGTCCCCATTTGCGTCAGGTTTTTGTCTATTTTTTGTTTGTTCTTTGTGCTGTTTAAAGGGTGGGCTGAAATCGGTTTCACCAGACATGAGGGGTTTGGGTCCCCAACCTTGTTGTGTTGGCTTTTGTACTTTTCTCTGTGCTTTGTGCTGTTTTTACTTTGTTATCTTGTGTTGCTCTCTGTCTTGTTTCATAATGGGAAATAAGCCTTTGGCGGATTTGGAAAAAAATTCTCCTCTGGGATGTATATTGAAATACTGGGGAAAGATCGGGGGAGACCCTCTTACTCGGAAACAGCTCATAGAGTATTGTAATCATTGGTGGCTGATCTATACTTTGGATAAGCAGGAAAAATGGACAAAAAATGTAACTATAAAATATAATACTATTTTACAGTTAAGGTTGTTTTGTAGGAGGGAAGAAAAATGGGATAAGATATTGTATGTTGATTTATTTTCTGCAAAATAATTATAGGAGCTGGAAGGATTGTGGATTGATTACTAGGATACTAATGTTCTGAGTATGGAAATGAAAATCGGGAGCAAGACAGAGAAGGTAAGGCAAAACAATACCCTATGAAATTGGAAGCAAGAAAAGAATTAAATAATTGAAAATGTTATGCAATATGGATTATTAGTAGAATGTGACTCTGAGTACAATACTCCAATCCTACCTATAAAGAAACCAGGAAGGGGAGAGTACAGGTTGGTATAAGTTTTAAGGGCTATAAATTCAATAGTGCAAGACATGCACCCAGTGGTGGCCAACCCGTACACTCTGCTAACAGCTTTAAAAGAAAAGCAAAAATGGTTTACAGTATTAGATCTTAAGGATGCCTTCTTTTGCATATCTCTAGAGATAAATAATCAGACATTATTTTCCTCTGGAGTGGGAAAATCCTACAAAGGAACGGAAGATACAGCTCACATGGACAGTGTTGCCACAAGGGGTCAAAAACAGCCCAACTGTATCTGGAAATCAATTAGCCAAAGAGCTGGATATTTGGAAAAAAGACAACCCTGAAGGACTGGTACTCCAATATGTGGATGACATGCTGCTGGCAGCAGAAACGCAATCAGAATGCCTAAAAATGACTATAGCCTATTGAACTTTTTGGGCCAAGGAGGCTACCAGGTATCCAAAAGGAAGGCCCAAATTGGAAAAGAAATGGTAATTTATTTGGGCTTTGAGATCTTACAGGGATGCCACAGATTTGGAAGTGAATGAAAGGAGGCAATCTGCCAGACGCTGGAACCCAGGAATGCCAGAGAACTGAGAGCTTTCCTCAGAATGGCCGGTTGGTGTCAACTGTGGATTCCCAACTATGGACTTATGACAAGACCTCGCTATGACACTCTGACAGAATCAGAAGGAGGCTCACTCCAGCGGACCCCACAATGTCCAACAACCTTTCAAAACATCAAGAAGGCATTAATGTCGGCACTGGCATTGGGCCTGTCAGACCTATCCAAACCATTTGAACTATTTGTGCACGAAAGGCAGCGTCTGGCACTGGGGGTGCTGACCCAAAGACTGGGGGAAGGGAAAAGACCTGTGGGATATTTTTCCAAACAACTGGACAATGTGAGTAAAGGATGGCCAGGATGTCTATGAGCTGTGGCTGCAAAAGTTCTCTTGATACAAGAGGCCCAAAAACTCACAATGGGACAAAAAATGACTGTTTATGTTCCTCATATGGTTGTATTGGTATCAGACCAAAAAGGAGGGACATCGGCTATCCCCTAGCAGAATGCTCAAGTACCAGGTTGTCCTCCTGGAACAGGACAATGTGAGACAACCACTGCGATAAACCCTGCTATTTTCCTTCAGTCCAAAATGGAGGACAAGGAATCCTTAGAGCCTGACTGTTTGCAAACCATAGCACAGGTGTGTGTGCCAGTCACACAGATCTCAGGGATGAACCACTCACTGACCCAGATCTGGAGTTGTATACAGATGGAAGTAGTTTTGTACATGAGGGAAAGAGGATGGCTTGATATGCTGTTACCACCACCAATGAGGTAATTAATCATAGAATCATAAAATCATAGAATGGTTAGGGTTGGAAGGGACCTTAAAGATCATCTAGTTCCAACCCCCCTGCCGTGAGCAGGGACACCTTCCACTAGACCAGGTTGCTCAAAGCCTCATCCAACCTGGCTTTGAACACTTCCAGGGAGGGGGCATCCACAACTTCCTTGGGCAACCTGTTCCAGTGTCTGACCACCCTCACAGTGAAGAATTTCTTCCTAATATCTCATCTAAACCTCCCCTCTTTCAGCTTAAAGCCATTTCCTCTTGTTCTGTCATTAACTGCCCTTATGAAAAGTCCCTCCCCAGCTTTCTTGTAGGCCAAGATAGATTCTGTCCCTTTAAATTCTGATGGCAGCAGGGTGCATTGGGCACCAGTGTCCCTCTCCTCCACCTGGCTGAAGGCAGGGCCCCTCTAATTCACAGAATCACAGAGCCTGTCTGTCGGCGGCGACGGGAGAAATGCCCATTCTGTAATGTCGGCAAGTCTCTCTTTATTATCAGAAAGCTGCGTGTTATATACACTTCTACTTCCGTACACGTATTCAGACACTACGAAGCTAATTACCATTGGCTAATAACATCAATCACATATGACCTCTCAGTCCAAGTGGTTCGCTTTTATCTCGGTTCGGGTTCACTTCCTCGGTGTAACTTCCTGATCCTCTCAGTCCTTCCCAGCTGGGATCCATCTTCCTTACTTGATGTTTATTACTCTTCCACACAGACACATTCCATTCTTATCTTCACTAGCACACAGCCGAAAGGGGCCTAGCTAGTATTACAGCCTTGAAGAATACAGACATGCAGAAGATCCTGTTTTCCCTTATATTCTAACTTAGCCAGATTTTCTCATAACCCTTATTTTATAGTCAATTTTCAACAAAGTTGCCCACACCTGTCATTGACATTTGAGTTCGTGCAGCTTTCATGGGCTGGACCCCTAGTTGCTTCATTTACATCTTGTAGATAGGGATCTTAAGCTCATCCACACTGTCTGGAGAACCATCCACTGGAAACTGGAGCAACTTTATTGGAAGAACTCTCTTTTGTGTTGGGTTTTCTTTGCAACTTGCATATGCATACCTCTAGGGCTGAGGTAGATTTTTCTATCCCACTTTCTCATGTCCTCTCCATGGTCACACAATTCAAACCACAGCGTTCCCCGTGGTGTCTGTTGTTTCTCTTAGGCAGAGGAATGCTTGTTCTTATCAGCTGAGACCTTGATACATGCAGGGGAATCGGACATGAATTTCTGGAACTCTTGGGTCATTTTCTCTACAGCCAACAAGAGGGAGGAGGACAGAGTGTCTCTGTATGTCTGGAGCTGGCGAGCCATTTCATCCACCTTGGGCTCCTCTCCAACTTTGAAGCTCAATACTGCCACTGACTTGGCATAAGATGATGGTGCATTCTGTAGAACCTTCTGCCAGATACCTTGTGTGCATGAGACTTCTTCTGGCTCTTTGGGTAACTGCTCGTCATTCAGGTTACTATAAATCACTTCCAGCACAGCGAATTCGCTCAAGCACTGGATGCCTTTCACTATGTTGTCCCACTTGCTTAGATTACACAAAATATCATCCTTAAAGTTGAACCTTTCCTTCACCCTTGACAGGAGTTGCTTACAGAGGCTGAGAATCCATACCTCTCTCCCAATAGCTTTGTCAATGCCACTTTCTCTGGCAATGGAACCCAATTGCTTGGCTTCTCTGCCATCTAGTTCCATGCTGCTGGCCCCATTGTCCCAGCATCAGAGCATCCAAGGGGCAATGTGTTCACCTGGATGATGGCTGAGATCCTTTTGGATGTCTCATAGCTCACTGGGGGATAGGGATCAGGTGATTACCTCTGGTTTTGGCTCTTCCTCTGGTTCTCATGATGGCCCCACTTCCTCCTCATCTTTAGTATGCTGCGAGCGACGGAGGAACTATGCGAGCCAACTCAATGTGAGTGATAAGGCATACTCCACTTTATTGCTCTCATTCAGTCATATTTATACAGGCTACGATAATTATTCCTACTAGTCCTTTGCTAATTGGCTTAAGCTCTAAACGTTACATTTACATGGTCCTCCTACTTGCGGTTTAACGGTAAAGCATTCTCTACATTTTTCACACACTTACTTTCTCAAGGTTGTTTACCAGATTGAGATAAAGTCTCAGTGTCAGCATTCAGTACTTTTCCACTGTGGCCTGCTGAGTGTTAGAACAGACTCTGCTCGTACAACTATTCTGCAAATCCATGTCCTTGCTCTCTGAGCCATTCCCCAACAGTATGCAAACTGATTTCATTGTGTATTTCTTCTTTTGTATAGGGGCAACTGATCCTAGCATGAGTTTGTTCTCTGGTTTATATCTGCGGTGTGTTTCACAGAGGTTTGAGTAACCTTAGCAGGTGCTGAGGTTGGAGTAGTTGTAGTGGTGCCTGTTGCAGGGGGTGGAGTGGCCGTAGTGTCTGTTGGAGGAGCTGGAGTGGCAACACAACACTGACATCTGCACCAAGCACTCGTAGCAGATCTAAGCAAAATCACAACCTGACACACATTCAGCAATATGGTGATGGTAGTTTGAGCTTCCCAAGGGTATTCAAAATTCTCAAGAGCTTTTATAGATGACCTGGAGGAGAAGGGGAAAATTAAGGCAGATGTCCCCTCCTTGAATTGCCTGTCCCAGGAAAAGGTGTAATTGGTGACCACGCCCACCAGACAGCTCCCAAAATGTGAGGATGGAGCCGGCTTCACCGTGCCACCTGCCACCACTGCATACAGATACAAAATCAGTGCCACTACCCACAATTTTATCATACCAACAACCAGCACCCCACAGCACAGCAAAAACCTTAGTCAGCAAAACAGCATCCCTCATTCCAGTCCAACACCTAGAGGTAGTAAATCACATATAAATACTGGCACACAGCATATACAGCAAGTGAAGTGATATAGAACAGAACTCCAAAAACACCTTTGAGAACACAGAAAATAATGTTTGGATCAGCGCCAACCAAGTCCAAAGCCACATAATTAGTGCTTATCAGAGTTTTGTTTTAACACAGTCTGGTCAAATCTGTCTTTATCTCAACCCTTTTTGCCCCACATTGGGCACCAAAAAAAAAGACTGGTGGTTTCACTCCTTGGCTTGCAGCCAAACACAGTCGCCCTCTCACTCTCCCCCCACCCCAGGAAGCAGGGGAGAGAATTGGGAGGGTATAAGCAAGGAGCATCATGGGTTGAGATAAAAACAATTTACAAATTGAAATAAAATAATAATTATAATAACAGTAATAAGAGAATATACAATTGAGTAATATACAGTGCAATTGCTCACCACCCACCAACTGATGCTGCAAAACCCCCACCTCCACTTAGAAAACTCAGTCATCTTTTTGCAAGACTGGCTTAACATTGTTTCATCAAGAAGGCAGAAGCTTGCCTATTTTTCTCTAAAGTAGAAAAACACAAATACAAATTGAAACAACCCTCCTGCAAGTAGATGTATAACTGAAATAACTGATCAAGACTCCATTTCAGTCTCTGTGGTATCAGTCCTTGAAGAAGTTTTAGATGGAGAGACTGCACTAAGAGCTAAGTCCTGCATGTCAGACAAATCAATAGTAGGCAATGGTGCTCTCCAATACAGGAATGAGTTATATTGACAAAATTATTCTTCTTGCTTTAAAAAGAGATAAACAAGCAAAAAGGCAACAAAATATTAATGTATATCACAGCAGTAAAAGAAGATAATAATTAAAAAAGCTTCAACAAAAAATAGTGTAGGCAGGGAAGGGTTATTCAACTGTTTTATATTGTCAGATCTTATTATTTTATAAGGAAAAGAGTGAGCTAAACAAAAAAAAAATCTCAGCTAAATAATTTACTTTTGTCCTTTAAAATATTCTTGCAAAGGACTGTAAGGGTATATAGAAGAAGAGAGCATCTGTTCCTTTAAGGGTATCTGGTCAAAGGCCCTTTAAAGTGCAAAAGGAGATAGTAAGAAAAGGAGAGGGGAGGGAATATGTTTAACAATGGAGTTTTATAACCTGTCTGCTACCCTTACAGATTCTTCTCAGGTTTAAAAGGAATTCCACTTCTAGTTTAATAAGACATTGCTGCTTGAACCATGAGGTAGATACTTGCAAGTCAGAACACTGCTGTACTACCTATTTCATATGCAGAGAAAATTACAGCATTCTTGTTCCAAAGAGATTATAATCTAAAACCTAACAATCACAAAAATATACATAAAACTAATTTCAGACTCTGACTACATGAGATTAATCTGAAGAGCATTCAGTTCTCCAGAGCAGCAGCATTGCTGTTTATTTCTATCCTCCAGAACTATTAAGTGTGAAAATGAACAAAATCAAACAGCACAAAGACAGCGAATGTTCAACATTAATACATAAAAATGTATAGTAAAGCATCAAATATTCCCATTGACCTAAACTTTTTTCAAAACAGGTTTTGAAAAGAAATACTAGCTAAGTAGGTTACATACAGCAAAATCAGAGATATTATGGCTCAGTTTCTATACATGAAGTTGTTTCATTTTTAAGAAGTTGATTTCCTAACTCTAGATTCAAAGGTGTGCTTGCAAATATAACTCAAATGTTTTTTTCTTTGGCCAACTGCAGTACCATTGGAAGTGTTGATAACTTTACCAAACAGCAGTACAAACTTTATAGTATAATGCTTATTACTATAACAAATTATACAAGAAGCCACAAATCAGCAAAGAATAATACCAACCTAACTCTATTTTCAGGGAGGTGTAGAAATTATCATCAGACATTTGTTCTCATTAAAGATTTAAAACATACAGGTAGGACACACAAGATTGAAAAGATCTCTTCTCCTATCATTAAACAAGCTGTATTTTAAAAGTGGAAATATATTTATACAGTACTTTAGGAAGCAAACTGTTTAAAAATATAGTCCTAGAAAAATATTTTATTTAGAGAAATATACAAGTAAATACAAAACTTCCTATGAAATAATTCCAGAAAGTACTCTCTCAATTCTTTATTGGGTGGGAATCCAGGGGGCTTACTGCCTTCCCTACCACAACTAAAGTTTACATAATTCTGACTAATAACCCTAGCGATAACTAAAGAATTCAGCAACATATTTGTTATGGAGTAAAGTTGTTCTCTAGAACTTTAGAAAATGACAAATGGTGGCAAACTGAGTAGAGGAGTTTGTTCTTTCTCAAACTGAAGGATATGCTTGTGTTTAAAAGGCCTAACCTAAAGAGGATGCGCATACAGAATTTTTTTCCTCAATTAATTTATGCCTTAATTTTATCATCAAGCACACACACACACAAAAAAGGGAATAGCCTGAGAAAGGAAAGCCACAAATACATTTACAGATTGTAGATGAGTGTTATATTATCAAAGGATCAATTTTTTTTTTTTTCCCCAAAACCGGGCACTAAAACCAGAGTTTAAAGTCCATCTGATCTCATTAGACTTCCTGTCATTTCCAACTCACTGGATCAAATCCTTTACTTTTAGTTAAAAAGTTCAAGTGGAAAGAGAAGTGAGTTTTTATATATATATTAAGCTTCTATATAGGCATGAAATTTAAGCCAACATTTAAATTTTGCAAAATTAAAGCTTTCTTAATACCACTATTTTGTTTTCTGACTTATTGTGTAAAATATGGTCCAGGCCTCAGAGAAAAACATTAACTGGAAACATTAACCAGAAATATTAGAAATCAACCAAGCTTTGATAATTAAACCACCAATCTCCTTTCCCTGACCACCATCTTCATTAGATCTTTTGTCTGAAAGATAGCCCTGGTATCGCTACTAAAAGGTTAAGAAAACTCGTGGGTTCAGATAAAAACAATGTACTAATTAAAATAATAACAGAATATGCAAATGAGTGATGCATAGTGCAATTGCTCACCATCTGTTGACTGATGCCCAGCCTGTCCCCATCTAGTGATCCTGGAGCAGAGACAGTCCTGAAACTGAAACCACAATCCTGGAAGAGTGAGCCTAAGCAATCCCCGAGAAAATACCCCCACTTTCTGGTCAGCCCTGGTTAATACACTGAACATGATGCGATATGATATGGAATATCTTATTGGCACATCCAAATGCCAATTTTGGGTTTTGCTATTTACTATGCTTCTCCCCTCTCAGTCCTTTGCACCTGCAAACTAGTCAAACACGATGACCTTGGGCTCCAGCAGCATCTAATAACATCAGTACCTTATCAACATTCCTCTCATAAGAAAACCCATACTGAAACTAAAACACAGCTATTCTAGCTATTAAGAAGAAAATTAACTCTATCCTAGCAAAAAACCAGGAAAATAATATTTCCACAAGATATTTAATCCATATATTAAACAAAACACTTTAGAACTTTCAGATGACTGACATTCCTGGGAATTTTAATGCAATAGTTGATCACATATCAAGAATAATAAAAAAAAAAGACAAAAATAAAATCTTACCATTGAGTAAATTATAAAAATCAAAGATGAGTCATCATGGCATACTGCAAACTTTAGTATTCAAGGAAAAAAAAAAAATAGTCAAGCCTATTGTACACATTATTGTCATAACTGATATTATAATGTACGGCATGTCAATAAAAATACAGGACACTACATTTGTCAAACTTACTCCATATAAAGAAGTATTATTCTGCAGATTATGCAGCATTTTATTTTGCACAATTACAATACCACGTACAGTTTAAGTGACCTAAATTATCTTGGCTTCAGCTGCTAAACAAGTTATGCAGTTTTTTACCCTGTGTGTAGAATTGAATGCAGTCACACAGAATGATACACAATTATCTCTGTCCATAAAAACACAAATAATGACTTTTAAGAAATCATAAATACAACTGCAGGTAAAACACTAACTCATACAAGTAATTAATAAGATTATTCTGCTTCCAACTCTTAATGTAACTGTTATACTTCAAAAGGAAAGCATCAGAAAAAAAATTCTAAATTTAAAATAGAAGTGTGGTGGGTTGACCCTGGCTAGAGACCGGATGCCCACCAAAGCCCACTCTATCACTCCCCCTCCTCAAATGGGCAGGGGGAGAAAATTATAACGAAAAGCTCGTGGGTGGAGATAAGGACGGAGAGAGATCACTCAGCAATTACTGGCACGGGCAAAACAGACTTGACTTGGGGAAAAAAAAAACAAATTTACTTTATTACAAATCAAAATCAGAGGAGAATGAGAAGTAAAACCAAATCTTAAAACACCTCCCCCATCCCTCCCTTCTTCCCGGGCTTAATCTCTTTCCCGATTTTCCACCTCCTCCCCCCAGCGGCACAGGGGGACAGGGAATGGGGTTAGGGTCAGTTCATCACACGGTGTTTCTGCCGCTGCTTCCTCCTCAGGGGGAGGTCTCCTTCCCCCGCACCAGCGTGGGGTCCCTCTCACGGGAGACAGTCCTCCACCAACTGCTCCAACGTGAGTCCTTCCCATGACTGACAGCTCTTCACGAGCTGCTCCAGTCTGGGTCCATTCCATGGTGTGCAGTCCTTCAGGAAGGGACTGCTCCAGCGCAGGTCCCCCACGGGGTCACAAGTCCTGCCAGCAAACCTGCTCCGGCGTGGGCTCCTCTCTCCACGGGCTACAGGTCCTGACAGGAACCTGCTCCAGCGCGGGCTTCCTGCGGGGTCACAGCCTCCTTCGGCATCCACCTGCTCCGGCGTGGGGTCCTCCACGGGCTACAGGTGGTCATCTGCACCACCCTGGACCTCCAGGGGCTGCAGGGGGACAGCCCGCTTCTCCCTGGTCTTTCACCACCTCTTGGGGGGGGAATCTCTGCTCCGGCGCCTGGAGCCCATTCCCTCCCCCTCCTTCTTCACTGACCTTGGTGTCTGCGGAGTTGTTTCTCTTACATCTTCTCACTCCTCTCTCCAGCTGCAAAGTGTGCAGCTTTTTTTTCTCCCTTCCTTTTTTTTTTTCTTAATTATGTTATCACAGAGGCGTTACTGATTGGCTCGGCCTTGGCCAGCGGCGGGTCCCTTCTTGTAGCCGGCTGGCATTGGCTGTGTTGGGTCGGACATGGGGGAAGCTTCTGGCAGCTTCTCTCACAGAAGCCACCCCATGTCCCCTCCCCCACTGCTACCAAAAACCTTGCCACGCAAACCCAATACACACATTGCTATACATCTGATTTAAGTCAATTATTATTTTTTTTTTCCCAAAAGCAATGCAAAAATGGCACTTTTGACACTGTGGGGTAGTGAAGAAGAAAACAAAGAGAATAAAGGCTATTGAGATTCAACCAGAATGTCAGAGTCTGTAAAAACAAGAACACCACATTTTAAGGGTAAGTACAGACTGGTTAAAAGAGACACAAGTTGGGCAGTATTACAGATTGAACTACTCAGTAATTGCATAATCAACATTTATCTAACCTTGCCTTATTGCAAGGAGTTTGAAAAATCAAATTAAAACCAAACCCACCATAATAAAGGCAAAGTATCAAAGTTCATAGGAAAAACAAGAAAGAGCAAATAGTACAATAAGGAAATTAAAGGGAAAAAAAAAATTGTGGTGTGCAGGGGTTTTTGTTTTCTTATTTGTGTTTTTTTTGTTTATTTGGGTTTTGTTGGGTTTTTTAGGCTTTTAAAAAATTTGTTATAATAGTAGTGTTTCAGCTTCAAATAGGTCTTTCTTGAAGTAGGCATCTGTCTCTCTTGTGTAATACCAGGATTTGTAGATGAAATATCCACCTAAACCTCATTTGCCAGGAAAAACAGGATAAGGAAGCAAGAGATAGATCTTAAGGTAGCACTGGTAAACTGCCTTCAAGTCACAACAAACAAATTATCTACTAATTGGCCTACATATGCTGACTCTGATAAGGAGATGGTTTGATTACAGCACATATTATTTACATGATTTTTTTTTGGACAAAAAAGTCATTTCCTATGTTCCACCACCTCTTCACGGCATGGATAACTCAACTATGCTACTAATTTAAAAAAGAAAAGAACTCAAAAAGATAATAAAACAGAAAGTTGTTTCCACAGCTTTGGCATAAGCAATAGGTAGGTGACTCAAAAGATCAATATATTTTAAGTCTGCAGAGAATCCAGTATTTCAGTTTCAACACTAAGATTCATCAGAATTAGTGTTATTCCTGAACTGAGGTTAATTTACTGCTCCTCTGTGACATGCTGCTTTTCTTAATTCGGTACTATGCTTTCACCTAATATTTCAAATCGAATACAGATTGTGTTTTGAGTAAATGGCTAACAGTGGTACAGTCAGATTCAAAGATCAAAATTCATACAATAGTCTATTTTGTTCCTATTTACACTATTTCCAGTTCCACTGAAAATGCTGTAACAGTTATGACAGTTATATCAAGAATAATTTTAGAACTTCTCAACCCATTTCAGACTTCATAATTTAAAAGTATGTTTAGAAATACTTCTGTGAACTGTGACACAGCTAGTACACTAAATACCACTATGCATCCCTAACATTGAAAATAGAAAAAAGAAAATCATTATAAATTTCTGATAAAAATGAGGCAGCATTTATGGAAAACTAGTCTGATTAGGGAAAACATAAAATTTTATACACATGAAATTGTTGGGTTTTTTTTTAATGCATTCCAAAGCATAAAAATAGCAAATGTGAACATTTCCCCTTCCATTTTCAATAATACATCACAAATATGCATGGCACACTACATGTCTGGATGACGTTAAGAAAACAGATGCTATCTAAATACTATTAGGCATAAGAAGGCACCACTGATTTGTCCAGACATCACCCAGTCTGTTCTGTTCTCAGTTTTAGCATTCAAGCCAACGTTTCTTTCTGATTAACCTATCCAAACCCACTTCTACTGTTCCGGTTTTCTTGCCACAAACAACACACATTCATAGTAGTATTTCATCATGGAGAGTTCATTCACAGTGTATGTTGATAATACAGATTCTTTCTCCACCTGAAAGTAAAAATAAGAAGTCTTCAAAATACTTTCTCCACAGGCACCACAGAAATTTCTCTCCTACCAACAGATTTCATGGTCTACGTACACACGTTAAAAAAGCAAACTAAAAAAGCCACCAACCACAAACCACCAACCACAAGGAAATAAAAAAATTGCAACACAATTATAAACACTTAACTCTCTTAAAAGTTATTAGTCTAGCCACTAAATTAAAGTACATTTAACGTAAAGGTTCGTATGAAGAAGTTCATTGTTTACACCAATACTATTCATTCCGAATTGCAGCGTCATCTTACCTCTATATGGAATCCATACTGCAGTATAACATTTTTTATATCCTCATAGCTTAATTCTATAGAAAGCTCATTTGCCAAGTTTTCAAAATGGTAAAGGAGAGGACCTATGATACAAAGACACAATGGAAATAGCAATTAAAAAAAAAAAAGGCAAAACAGTGGATGTTGTCTACCTTGATTTCAGCAAGGCTTTTGATACCATATCCCACAACATCCTTGTAGCAAAGCTTAGAAGGTATGGGATAGATGAGTGGATGGTGAGGTGGATTGAGAACTGGCTGACTGGCAGAGCTCAGAAGGTTGTGATCAGTGGTGCAGAATCTAGTTGGAGGCCTGTAACTAGCGGTGTTCCCCAGGAGTCGGTACTGGGTCTGGTCTTGTTTAATGTCTTCATCAATAACCTGGATGTAGGGATAGCATCCACCCTCAGCAAGTTTGCTGATGACATGAAGTTGGGAGGAGTGGCTGGCACACCAGAAGGCTGTGCTGCCATTGAACAAGATCTGGACACACTGGGGAGTTGGGTGGAAAGGAACCTGATAAGCAAGTGCAGAGTCATTCACCTGGGGAGGAATAACCGCATGCTCGAGTACAGGTTAGGGGCCGACCTGCTGGAGAAGAGCTCTGTAGAGAAGGACCTGGATGTCCTGGTGGACATCAGGCTGGCCATGAGCCACCAGTGTGCCCTTGTGACCAGGAAGGCCAACAGTATCCTGGGGTGCATTAAAAAGAGTGTGTCGAGAGAAGTTCTCCTCCCCCTCTACTCTCTCCTGGTGAGGCCACATCTGGAATACTGTGGCCAGTTCTGGGCTCCTCAGTTCAAGAGAGACAGGGATCTTCTAGAGAGAGTCCAGCAGAGGGCCACAAAGATGATTAGGGACCTGGAGCATCTCCCATATGAGGAAAGGCTGAGAGAGCTGGGACTCTTCAGCCTGGAGAAGACTGAGGGGGGACCTTATCAGTGTCTATAAATACCTGAAGTGCAGGAGCCAAATGGATGGGGCCAGGCTTTTTTCAGTAGTACCCAGTGACAGGACAAGGGGCAATGGGCAAAAACCGGAACACCGGAAATTCCACACAAACTTAAGGAAAAACTTCTTTACTGTGAGGGTGCCAGAGCCCTGGGACAGGCTGCCCAGAGAGGTTGTGGAGTCTCCTTCTCTGGAGATGTTCAAAACCCGCCTGGATTCTTTCCTGTGCAACCTGCTCTAGGGAACCTGCTTTGGCAGGGGGGGTGGACTAGATGATCTCCTGAGGTCCCTACAATTCTGTAAAAATATTTTTTTTTAAAAGCTTATATGACAAAAAGATTTCACCCATTACTCAGGCGAGCACCTCATTGCTCAGATGCTGGGATAATGGGGCCAGTAGCATGGAGTTAGAGGGGAGAGAAGCCAAGCAGCTGGGATCCCTCTCTAAGGAAGCGGGCATTGATAAAGCAATTGCAAGAGGGGACTCAACCCACAGTCTTTGGAGACGACTCTTGGGGGGTGTGAAGGAAAGGTATCCCTTCAAGGACGATATTACATGCAATCCAGGCACATGGGTCAGCATGGAGAGAGGGATTCAGTACCTGAGGGAACCAGCTGTGCGGGAGCTGATTTCCCAAGACCCAAGGGACATGAGGGTAAGTGAAGACCCAGATGAAATCCCGTGCACAATAACCATGTGGTGAAATGTTGTACAGAGTGCACCAGCATCATATGCCAGCTCATTGGCAGCAGTAGAAGTAAAAGAGGATGAGGAGGCACCAACTGTAAATGAAGTGGCTATCCGGCTTTGGGGATTTGAAGACAGTCTCTCTGTCTCTATACAAGCTTGTGCCTCAGCCATGGAAAAACTACCAAAAGTCCAGGAGAAACACTGGGAGGTCCTCAGGAGAGGATATTTCAAGGACTCAAAAGGGTACCAGTGGGCTTTTGGCATAGCTGCCTTATAGACTGAGGAAATCAAACAGCTGTCTGCTCTGCCCGGTCTCTCAGAGGACCCTTCTGCTGTGGGATTGCCAAGGGTTGAAGACCAGCAGGTTCCCATTGCTACCACAACAGTGCACCAGCGGCAATATCGCAC